>JAENHJ010000527.1:0-2781852 GCA_025330945.1 Mucuna pruriens | reverse complement strand
TTTTTTTTTGAACTCAGTAACCCGAAGTGGCGCGCGTGTGTTTGTCGTCTCTTTGACACTGTCTTGTAAGTATTGATGGCAGGCGCCATCATACGTTTCTGTGGGAATATGTCAAGAATCACGGGACGCAGAGTTTTAAGTGGGGATAATGGGGAGGCGCGCTCATTTTCTTCCTCACTGCTTTTTTTTCTTCGCTTTCTTCGCTGTTCTTCGCCATTTTGTCTTTTTCCTTTCATCACCTGCTCCTCTAACGCCATGTCGCACTTGCCTCGAATGTCAGTCTCTTTCTTTCTTCGTCTTCAAGCAGGTTTTTAGTCATGCCCAGCTGTTGCTGGGGGAGGTTGGTACAACCCTTTATGCCTGTGGCCTGACCTCCAAAGGGTCCATATGATTTGCCGGAGAACGATGTCCTGCCTGCCGAGTCTCCGGCAATGGATGGAAAATGGGTCCATGACTTGCGCGGGCTTATTGAGATGATGTTTGGTGAAGTACGCCGGCCCATGAAGGAGGCAATCATTGCTTCATATGTAATGCAGATTGTCATGGATTAAGGTACTTCACTTTCAAGTTTAATGTTCATGATGTCGATAGTTCTTCTCAATTGCATCCCAACTTGGTCAAGCAATTTATTCAGCTTTAGGGACGTGTCCGCTTGGCGCAGGGTTTGCCCACGCCTTCCCCGCTCTTCAGTCACTACACCGCCGTAGTTTGGTTGGCGTGGTCTGCTGCCTTCCGCCAATCTCCGCTTTTTCGCTTTACATCAGCTTCGCTAAAGGCTTCAAGAGCTTGCTTAGAAAATCGCTACGGGAGGTGGGTTACCGCTGACCGCGGCCATCGCCACGATCGCGCAGCGCCCAAAGTTCGCGATCAAGCAGAGTCAATCTCCCCGGAGGTTATACGATTCAGCCGCTGGATAATTCGCGGGGATGAGCGTTTATGACATCGTGTCTTGATGTTTAACAACGCCACTCGCCAAAGCAGCGAGTCTTTTTCGAAGTCGTTGACTCGCCCGAGCCGCAATGTACGGCTATGTTTGCTTGGTTTGCAGTATCCAAGCAAGGCGTTGATATGGCTTAGCCTGGATAAAGAAGGCCCGCTATTAATGACGTGCTAGGAGTTCTGGCCGAGCCACCGCGCCACCGCCGAAGTTAAGGCCGACAACAAGCAGCCGAGAAGGATTCTTTGCAATGTCGAGAAGCAAAGTGCTCAGGCAAAGAGGCATGAAACGAAGGTCGACTGCCTCTCATTTATGAGGCGTCGCTAAGCAGCGGGAAGGCTGCTGTTCTTCTTTCCACCCGTGTCCCCAGGCCCAAAAGGCTGGTAGACGGGTTCGGCATGCCTCGAGGCTTGCTCATATGTGGCCCTTCTGGTTCCATGCTGCCCTGCTCGACATGCGTGCTTGCTCGTTAGCCGCCATCCTCATGATCGGGATTGCTGGTCTCAAATTGAGCGATGGTGTAATGATATGGTGATCCGCTTATATGGCTCGCCCTCCATAGCCTCTCGAAGTTTCGAGAGGCATTGCCGCTGAAGGCCGACAATAAGTGGCCAAAGAGTGCCATTTCAAAGAAAGAGGCCGAGGAGGCTCGTCTGCCAAGGCCGAATTGTCGCCGAGTGTTGATGAGCTGAGGCTCTTTGCCAGAAGGCTCGTGCGAAGTGAGAATTTGAAGTGCCCAACTTGCAAGCTCGCTACGCCGAAGTCCTCTCTTGCATATAAAAGACAGCGTCTCCTCATCGAGGTCGTTCGTCTCTCGCCAAGCTTCACACTTGCCATTTCCTCAATCAAGGATAGTGGAGGCGGAGGCTTCTTGCTTCCGAATGGGGAAGCTTTTAGCGGCAGAGGCGAGGCTACTAAGCCGGGCTGAGAGTATTAGTTTCATTTAGGCGAGCTATTTCTGGCTGAGCCATCAGAGACAAAGATGAAGAATGGCTTCAACAAAGCCCTAGGCGTATAGCTTTCATGGGCTCCCTTGATTTCGACTCTCAGCCCATATGAGCTATGGCTAAGATGTTAAAGATTCGAAATTGATTTCCTCTCGATTAAACTTAGAACACAAACTTATTTATTAGCTGTGAACATTTTTTGCATCTTTCCTTTGTGTATTTGTATTTTTTGTTTTTATTTTGCTTTCGCCGGTGTTAGCCGGATCGCAATCGGTCTGACTCGGGGTTCGGGTCACACATACACGTGGTATCAGAAGTGAGTCGATAGGTTTGCCCATATAATCTCTAGATTTGGCTTAATGGAAAGGTTTTAATCAACTTAAAAGGGTTAGGGCTAATGGAATTAACATTCAGAAGGGGGACTCTCGAATTTGGATTAGTGAAGCAGGGTGACCATTATTTGTTAAGTGGACGGTGACTCGACCAAGAGAGCATGTTTCCCGATTTGACGTGTGTTGACTTTCACACTGGATGGGAGTGAAGAGTTGGCATAGTCATGTGATTTGACTGGGTCATTATGCATGGGTGGTCGGGGTGGGCGTTTACTACACGGGGTGGAGACGAGCATACGCTACGCCAGGCCGAGATTGAGACAGCCACGTGGAGTTGGCCGAGATGGAGGCGGCCTACGCAGGGATGGCTGGATGGAGGCGCTACGTGGTGGATGGTCGAGATTTGGCTACCACGCCGGGTCGAAGCAAGTGGATACCTAATTAATTGACTTGGCCAAACCGAGATGGAATCATCTTTTAGGGGCAAACTTAGAACGCAGAATTTCTCCTATTTCCTAGAATGCGCACTTAGTGTAATTATTTTCTTGTTGTTTTTTTTTTTTTGACCGCTGCTTGGCCACCGACCAGGGTATCGCCACGCTTATCGAGCCATCAATGATCTTGAGGGTCCGTAACTTAGACTCGCATCTTTGATTGCGAATTATTCTTTAACAATGTAGATTCTTTTTGTTGAATTAATAAGACTTTAGCAAAAAAACAAAGGAGATGAAAAATGAAACTAGGGCTTTATTGATAAGTGCTTTACAAAGTGAAAAACACGGGACGGGTTGTTTGATGATCAACGAGGTAGCCTTGTACTTGGTTTCCTAATCCTATTTTGGTTCCGGTGGATGTGTACAACTTTCCACTGCTGCTTAGACGAGATTTCCTGTGGGAAGAACTTTGACTGAGTCCGAGTTGACTCGGGTGTTTTGAGGTCGCGCCTTCAGCGCAGAGTAGCGCCCGCCCGAGAAAGCGTGGCTTTACCACATATGGCCCTTCAGAATTGGGTGCCCACTTTCCTCCCTAAGTCATGGGCTTATAGTACCTTCCAGGACCATGTCCCCCAGTCCGAACATCCGAGGTTTCACTTTTTGTCAAAGGCACTTTTAACCCTTACCGATAGAGCTGACCGTGGCATGGGCCGAGGCGTTTTTCCCGATCAGGTTTAGCTGATCGTGGCGCTTTGAATCCATTCAGCCTTCTAATTCTGCTTCCAGACCCTTAAAGAGGGTATTTCAATCTCTATTGGGAGGACCGCTCAGCATTTCATAGACCGTGAATAAGGTGTTGTCTGACGGAGGTTCGCATAGAGGTCCTATATCCGTGTAAATAAGATGTGGTAACATTTCATGCCAAATCTTTGTAGGTTACCGCCATTTTCCGATTATTTTCTTGATATTTTTGTTACGCCTCGACTGATCCGCTCATCCGGGGGCGATAGGAGTGGAATTGTGATGACGGATCCGAATTGCCTACACAGTTCCCTATCATCTTGTTGTTCAGATTGGTGCCGCTATCCGTAATGACGCGGGACGGGATCCCTAACGGCAAATGATGTCCCTTGAGGAATTTGACCACTACGCCACGAGTTACCAATACGACGCGCTCTACCCATTTGGTAAAGTAGTCGATGGCCACTAATATGAACCTATGCCCGTTGAAGCCTCAGCTCGAAGGGGTCTGATCACATCTATGCCCCACATAGAAAAATCCGCCATGGTGCAGCCAGACCGGTAGGGTGGAAGGAGCGACGTTGATACTTGCCTACGTGGACCGGCATTAAGCACCTTGGACATGTTGGTGACAAATGATTCCAACTTAGTCCAAGAATACCCCCGAGTATCTTGGCGAGCCAGGGTGTGGCCACTTGTACGGGTGCCGAAGGTTCTTTCGTGACTTTTCTAATATCCGTTTCGCCTGGCGATCTACGATCGCAGTATGTCATGTCTGCATTCTTTGTATAGCACGCCTCCGCTCAAGAGGTAGCTGGCCGCCAAATTTCTCAACGTTTCTTGTTGTTTTCCCACGCCCTTCCGTATTCTTCCAAGCACTCTTTATGTCGAGGTACCGTGGTTCTCGGGGTCCGCTTGGGTGCTCTGAGGCCTGTGGTGGCAAATAGTTGTACTGAGGGAGTTGGCTTTGACATGTATGGTCATCTCCTCGCCTCGTCATTTGCTCGTACTCATGGCTCGATGTGGTCGCCAAGGCATCCGCCATTTGATTTTCTTCAGGCACGTGGTGGAATGCGATTTGTCGAAGGCTTCAGCATTGCTCGATAGTCGTGGTACGGATGAGTTTGTGCCCCGTGCTTTCCCTATTCTCCACCTGAGTCTGATAGATCACTGTGGCCAGTCTCCAGAGACCCCGAGTCTCTTGACCCGGGTGTTCCAAGGCCATGGCGAGTCCCATGCTAAGTGTGCTCGTGACCGCCATGTCAGTTGTACAATCAACCCCGTGTTGGCAAATAAAGGGAAGTACTTGTCTATTGGAGAGGCCAAGACCACGCAATCCCATTTCCTTAATATCCTAGTTTTTCGAACCACACGCCCATTCGCTCTTTCAGTTGGCCGACTCATCTCCTGCCAAGGCGATGTGTCTGCCCTGGGGAATTCGTGAGCCAGGGGTCATGGATCCGCCAGCCGGTGATAGGCCGTGGACTGGCCAGCGCCCTTTACAAATAAGTGTGGATTTTGGGCCACATATAAGCGATGTCAAACTTGATAGAGCCATTTGCCAACGTGCATGCGCCCCGTAAGGCAGGCTTTTCCAGATATATTTGATGGGCCGGGCCTCTGGCTACTAGCCAGACCGAAAGGGACAACATGTATGGTCGAAAGCCTCTGGGCGGCCCGCACCAAAGCGCAACAGGTTCGCTCTGTGGCCGAGTATCTTCTCTCTCGCACCGTGAACCTTTGCTGAGGTAGTAGACTGCTCGTTTTTTCCCAAATTTCATCTTGTTGCCCTAGCATGCAACCCATGGACTCGCTGAGCACCGCGAGGTATAAGATCAGAGGTTTTCCAGGGGCGGGGATGAGGACCTGCGGACATTCCGTAATCGCTTGATCCTCTCGGCTTTATGATTCTCGATCCCATTCAACTTATGTCAAGCTTCCGGGCGGAGTTTGAATACGGGTTGTATGTCGCCGCTAATCAAAATAACTGCTATGAAATTTATTCGCCCCAGAAGCCCCTGACTTCGAAGTCTGTCAGGGAGGGGGCATTTCCAGCTTTTGCCTTATCTGTCCATTTCGATATTACCCTTTCGCTTACCAATGGCCCAACAATTTTTCCGGTTATCTCCGGTGCATTTGGGTCGGTTAAGTCTTAGCCTCAGATTTCATGGCTTCCACCGAACAGTTTCCGTAAGTCTTCGAGGTGTTGTTCCAGAGTTTTTGATTTTGCAATCATGTCGCCGACATACACCTCGATTTCCTATGCATCATGTCGTGGAACAAGGTTACCATTGCTCTTTGGTAGGTTGTTCGATTTTTGAGGGGCCAAATGGCATTACCTTTGTAGCAGAACGTTCCCTATAAGGTGACGTAAGGTCGCCTTTCTCCCGATCTTCCTTCGCCATTAGAATTTGATTGCACTCGAGAAACCATCCATGAAGGAGGCGTATGCGACATGCCGTATTGTCTACGAGCATGTCGATGGGGTAAAGGAAAATTATCCTCGGGGCTGGCCTTGCGATCCCGAGGTCGGCACACATGCATTTTTTCCGCCCTTTTGGGTACGGCACGATGTTTGCCACCCATTGGGGATAGTTAGATACGGCCAGGAACCCGCGCCCCACCGCTTACTTCTTCCTTGATTTTTAAGGCTACGCTGGGTTTCATTCTTCGCAACTCATGGGCGAACGTGGTTGCTTTCGGGAGCATGGGAGTCCATGCTCACTATGTCATGCGGTCGAGGCCCGCATGTCTCGGTACGACCACGCAAATATGTCCGAAACTTGTAAGAGTTCTACGAGGGCCTTTCTGATTCTTGTGATATCCGACCTCCTATTCGCACTTCTTTCTTATTCCTCCTGTCCCCAGGTTCACGCTTTCTAACCCCGGCTGTGGGTTGAAAACTTTGCCTTTCCAGCCTATTCTCGTTTTTCTACCCTGGGCCAAAGCCCCTGCTTTGTCATGTCTTCCTCTCCTGGCTCCTCAATAGGACTAGGGTCCCCATACGCAGGCTGTATCTGCTAGGGACAGGTTTGTTATTGGTGTTTTTTAAAGGGAGTTTCTCCTTTTTTTTTTGGGCCGAGAATGAAAACGCGAAAAGGAAAAGAAAGAAAAGGCAAGAGTGACAAAATGGATGGAAATGCATGCTAAGTTTTATTAATTTCGAAAGTCGCCCGAAGGCGAAGTTACAAAAGGAATTACATTGTAAAGAGAAATTGTCCGGCAGTGGCCATGTCCAATTAGCTAGTCGTCCCCTAAAATGTAGACTTCCTGCCGAACACTGGGCCCACTATCTACCACTGTCGCATTTTCACAACAAAATGTTGGCCCCATGCTGCCCCTGTCAAGGCAGCCGCCTGGTCGCCATTGGGTACCCGAGTCCAGCCTTATTTTCCTGGATTTCAATTGGCGGGGATTCCTTTCTAGAAGAGGACCGAGCCCCTTTGCCAGTTGGTAATTCTTTTGATCATGACGCGAAACGCCATGTTTTCTCTCCATTGCATCAAGTCCCTTCCGGCTTGGGTGCCGATCTCGAGTGCTTGGAAGGAAGTTTCAGGCCTCCTCCTCCCTCGAGGTATCCATCAAGTGGGGGCTAAATCAAATTCTTGTTCCCATTACGCTGACCAACCGCTGGCCATGATGAACCTGACCTTCTCGCAGGGGAGGAGGGCATGACCGCACTGGGATCCAAGGCCTTCCTAAAAGGCAAATCAGACAAGGGGCGAATATCCAAGGACTTGAAGAGGATGTGGAACCGTGGTAAGCCAACGAGATGGGGAGAGTGATTTCCATGACGCCCCTTCAACCGGGTCAATGCCCTCACTATCACCGGGCTCGCTCGCTTGCACGTGGTGGAACCCATTGTCTAGGGTGGCTTTAGACGCTGAGGAAAGAGCCATTGTCGATTAGTACTTGGTAATCATGTAGGTCCCGATTTGACAGCAATATGAAGGGCTGGTTATGTTGTCTCCTTCTACTGATCTCCCTCGTCTGGAGAAGGTCACCGTCCCAGCTAGTGAGAGACTCAGCAATAATGCCCCCAAATCTTCCGCGGTGATGTCCCGGCTACGCTGGTTTCTTTCAAGATTTTCATGAGGTTATGGGTTTTCCCGAACTCAAGAAGAAGTGATGTTTGTGATGCGTGTCGGTCTTGTTCTTGATGGTCCAACACCAGACTACCGAAGTGATGAGTTTCGAGGAATTCTTCGGCCTCCTTTTCGGGGTACCCCTTTCTGACTTCCCTTGGGATCTTTCCCCCGAGGTTGGCCGAGGCGTAGATCCTTCCGCTACGTGTCATTCCCTGTTCCGCGATATTAGTGACCTCCCTGGGCTGGGAGGTCCCGGGTTTAGCCTTCAGCGGTTCCTCGTGCACCTGGTCGTGAATGCCATGGAACCGCGTGATTACTTCAGGCGGGTCTAGGTGGGCCGTGATGATCAAGGGGCGCTGACGGACGGCCGCATTGATGATTAGTGGTTGAAAGGAATGGTCTTTGCACACCTATGACGGCAATTACTTCTCTCTTCTCGCCTGAGGTGTCAGGCATGGACTTAGCGCATTAGCCTGTCCCTTCGAGGGGAGGGTTGGTACCAATGTCATTTGTTCCCTTCAAACCCAAGCCACCCCCGCCTCTATCAGGTCCTGACTTTATGCTTGAAACTCCAGCACCTTTCGCAGAATGCCCCACGCTTCCCGAGTGATAGTCGACTTTGCAATCGGGGCGTAAGACCTGGTAGGGGAGGCTTAGCGCTTTGAATGGCATAAACTGCATCATGCCTTTCCGGAGTAGAGAGGGAAGAGGTAGCGTAAGGCATCGGGACGGGAGTGAAGACTTTGCCCGCCACACCTGGGGTTTTTTGGGCCTCCCGTAGATGCTGCCTGTACTGGGGTGATCGTCGTGCAAAGAGACTATCCCCTGCAAGGTCAGCTCGTGATGAGCTTACTCCGCCTCGTGGGGATCCGTTGTTACGGCATTCGTATCTCCCCTCCTTTCTACTTTCGATGAAGCTTGGCGCTCTTTGCGAACTCCCCGCCAACGCCGGGGCCATTCTTTCTCCTATGACGACTAGGGTCGGCAAAGTTGGAAGTTACGCCCCTACTTGCACTGTCAGAAGCGGCGAGGGAGGCCGATGAACATGGGAAGCCATTTCCTTCTGAGAGGGGTATGGACCTGGCAGCTAACTCCCGCCATCTCTCGCGCATAATTCAAGCCCTCCGCTGGCTTTGGATAAGTTTTGTAGATCGAGCGGTCCGGGGCGACATATCCTTGTACTTGTATTGCCGAGGAAGGCGCCCGGCGAGGTCTCTCCAAGTCTTTATGTGTCCATTGTCTAGACCCAACGCACATCGAATGCTGCCCCGAAAGGCTGGCCCGAAAGCACAAGATCGTGATCTTGTCTTGTCAGTGTAAATATCTTTCTAAAGACATGGCTAGATGTACACGTGGGCAAGAACTTCCTTTGTATTTTTCAACTTGGGAACCTTTGAAATCTATAGTAACTCGATGTCAGGAACCAAACATAGGTTGGCGCCAATGCCGTGGGCTACCGGTTCCTTCAATGGCTCGCATGCGCCTTTCGAAAGTGGATCTTGCTGCCCGGGATGGTTGGTTCCGTGACGTCCGGTGTACCACCAGCATTCAAAGGGGGTGATAGTAGACAAGTGGCCTGACCGGGAAAGGCCCGATCCCGATCCTTGCCCCGACCTAGTCCCGAGGTGTTCTCAAGGTCGCCTGGGAGCCGGTGGGTTTTTTCAATAGTGGCATTCCCATGGGGGTGAATCCCGGGATGCGTAGTGTCCCCGATGTATGGTGCTAGAGCCGCTTTCCCTGGGTGATGGCCTTGGGGTTGAAATTTTGCGTTTCGGATGATGATCTCAACATTTTGTTAATTTGTTCCTTCATCCGCCCATTTTCGCCTCATTTCCGCCTTATCTCTGCTGCTTCAGTTGTTCCAATTCCTTCATGGCTTGTTCCATGTTTTTAGTCTTGGATCGCTGTAAAATTGAAATGGCGAATCGATTTCTTTCCCCGGTATATATATATTTTTTTTTTAGTTTATGCCTTTTCGTTTATTATTTTTTGCTTTCATGCTTGGGGAATATGTATTTAGCTATACTATATGAATGATGAATGATGCAAATGCGATGATAACATTGAGTCACGGAAATTCAAAATAATATTTATTGGAAGGGAATACAAGACGTTTTCCTATGGTGGGGCGGATAGCTCCTTCACCATATCATACATTGCCCTACAGTGTTCTAAGAACTCTTTGACCTCTCTTGGCGTCTTGGTGGGATCCATCATACCTTCTCGCCGGGTTTTGGGAATGCTCATCGGCCTGGTTGGCAAGCCATGCTAGTTTGACATATCTGTCCCTTCCAACCTTGCGCGTCTTACCGTAGCGGCTCGCACTTGTATTTCAGCCGTCCGCGACGCCTTGGCACCTCCGCCCAACTTTCTAGGGTCTTTTTACTTCCTCATTTGGGACCTTGCGTCACGATCTTTCCTCTGCCTCGACCAAGGCTAACAACCCTATCGCCTTTGGTTTTGTAGATGTTCCTTTGATAGTTGGGTGCTTTTAAGTTCTTCCTCGAGTGAGAGTGTCCTTTCCCGAGGGCCTGTGTTTCTTCTTCTCTCTGGCTTCCCTAGCCTCGAGGATGGCTACGCTACTAGTTGATCGCGCCCGCTTTACTTGAATATGCTTTCGATCAACAGCTTTTAGACACTGCCCATTTTAGGCGGCCTTCCTTCGCTTTCGAGCTTTCTGTTAATTCATCGCCAGCGCCGTCGTCTGTTCGGGCCTCTTCTAGAGCCAAGTTTCCAATTTTCTTTTTTAGCTGCCCCTGTTCTGTCTTCATTTGCTCTAGGGTGCCTTGAGCGCCTCGACTCGGAGTGTCTCTTGTATCTCGTAGGCCCCGAGTTGTTTGGTCCCGGCGTGGGATACTTCCCCATGGCAGTCCCACGAGGTGGACCTGCCGCTTTCGAGCCAGGCTCATGCTCGGGTGAGTTCCACAACTGGTTCCGCCACGTTGTTCTGTCCCGACGACACTAGCCCAAGCCCCGTCGGATTTTCGTGGTGTTCGCCCCTATGGGCTGCGGTGCCTTCTATCCGTATGAGTGAGAACTTCCCCGGACGGGGTCGAGACTATGGGGAACCCGGCTTGTCGGGCGGTCAGCCAAGCCTGGTTATAATTGATAGCCCCTGTGGTCCCGAGGAGGGGAACATTGGGATAATCCCCACGCCTAGTGATCATTTCCCGCCTTTCGTTCCAAAAGCGGGTACCAGCCGAATTGTTCTTTCGGTGGCCTCTCCCAGTTGCCTTACCCACTGCTCTTTGGTCATTTTCTTTATGCAGCTCCATTTGAAGTCTTCTATCGGGCAAACAATTTGGTCTTACATTGGAAGAGACGGGCAGTCACCAGAGGTACAAAGAGGGGGTGCAAAGATCTAAGGTTTGCCGCTTTTCCGCCCACCGCAATGGCTAAGTGTGCAGTAGGTGTTGGCTAGAGAGCCATGGTGGGGTTTTCCTCTCGTCCTTCTTAGCCAAGAATGCCTCTATGGTCCGCGAGGTCGACGTAATCTTCGATGTAGGGAAATAGCACCACCCCGTAGAGGAGTAAGCCCAAAGACGCCTATCATGGCCCCCCAATCTTGTTCTTCCTGAAACTGGAGCAGTCTTTCCTCTACGTACACCCCCTGGGTATTCCTTCCATACCGTTGCGGTTCTTTTCCACTTAGCAACTTCCGTGTCCCAGACTTTTAATAGTTTGGCGATAGTGGTCCAAGAAGGGCGTTGGCCTTGATGGAAGTAGAGCGGGGATTCGACGAGGGGTAATCCCATCAATCGCTCATACTCCTCCAAGGTTGGCGCCATTTGGAAGTCTCTCGAAAGTGAAGCACCGATTGGTGAGTCGAGTAATCGGACGAGGGCTTCCAATGCGGTGGCCGAAGTTTCAACCTCTAGTAGGCCTCAAGATTGCCATGAAGCTTCTCGAAGCGCCTTTCGCCATGGGCCTCTCAGTAGCTGCCCTAGTGGCGAAGGGTCCGACATTCTACGCTTTAGCCCGGACGGGTTGAGGTGATCTAGCCCAATATTGTGACCCTTCTTCCATTATCCGAAATTTCCGTGATCATTGTATCATGATGCATGATTTTATTTTTTTCTTTTTTTTTTTATGTGGTGTATGAGATGCATGTATGCATGCTGGGTTGGTATAAGGGTTTTTTTGGCCGATTCCATCTCGGTTTGCACTAGCCGATTCCAATTCGGTTTTGCTTGGATGTCCCTTAATCAGGCGTATGGTTGGATAGGCTATGTTCCCCCTTTCTCTCCTGGGCTTTTCTAATCATTCTCACCAACAGGGCTCTGGTCTATAGACCTTCCCTGGGGAGCGGTACCATGGACCATGATAGATATCCTAACATGATTACCCCCTAGGACGGTCAAATTTAAGTGGAACTATCGTGATCCCCAAAGATCGAGACGCCTCTAGTATGGAGACCACTACACATTCCTCTCTCCTTAACTCACAGTGCCTGGGAATAAGGCCCTCACATTCACACCTCAATGTTCTCTCGCCCGTGAACCCCACAAGATTGTGACGATAGTAAAAAAGAATAAAATAAACATGCATGAAATAAAACAAGAAAAAGGCAAACTGGGGCCGACTTATCTGGTCTCTCCTCGCGCTAACCTATCAAGGCTCAACTCTCACCTTAGCATCCCCAAATGAGTCGCCATCCGTCACAACCTAAATTGTGGACGCTGGTGGAGCCCCGAAACCGAGTCGGCCGGGTAGGAGTCGCCACCTGCGTTTTGGTTTAGGGAACGCCAGAAACCTTTTGGCAAGGCTGGTCTGCTTAATCGAGATGTGGGTTCGGGAGTTGGTTACACGCTAAGGCGTGGGGGGCCCCCTAAACGTGCCTATCACTTGATAGTTACCTCGGGCTAGCTATATGGGAGGAGGGACGGTGTTTGGCATTTTGGAGTTTTTGGGTTTTTTGGGTTTTGACTTTATAGGGTGTGCCCCCTGAGCCTCACGCCTCGGCTCTGTAGAGGATTCAAAGTCCACGTAGTTCTGGCCGGGGGAGGTTTGGCTGGTTTCTCCTTTTTTAGTGGGAGGTGAGTCTAAGGGGGATAAGGGATGACTTGTTCCGTCTCGGCCGAAACCGAAGCCGGATTAGGCATGATGGCTTGTAGTGGGGATCGCCGACTCGGTGGCTCGGCCCCATGTCATGTCGGCCGCCATCTCGGCCATCTGGTATGGCCGAGACCGAGTCGGGCTTGGAAAAGACTGGGTCAAGGTCTGCTTAAAGCCACGTCGGGTCCGCTGCCTCCAGCGACGAGATGGACTCGGCCTGCAGGTAGGTGAGGACTCGGGTTTGAGAGAGGGTGGTAGGGAACCCGACTTGACCGATGTAAGAGAGGGATTGGAATACTAACCGGTGCTCGGAGATGGCGGACGTGTCTTCCCTCTTTGCCCAATGCTTGATTTTTTTCTTCTCTGCCCGGCCTTTGGGTCCTCCTTCCGTCTCTCGGCGTGGCCGTCCGCTCTCTCGGTTGTCTCCTGTTGCTCTTCCTCTTTGGTCTCCGCTAGTCCTCTCCTTTTTTCTCTCTCTTGATGTCCTTTTCTCTTCTCTGCCTAGGCTTTATATAGGGGTCCAGGGAGAGGCTGCATAACAACCGAATCCCAAGATTTTCTCGGATATTATTCTCTCTCTCTTTCATTTCTCCCATGACGCCTGGGGCCTACTTGGGATGTGCGAGACTTCGATCCATGTGGGAGGCCGAGTCAAACTAAGACTGGGTCAAACGTGGACTCTTGTACCCGCTCAGCTTTGGATTTGTCTTAGATGGCCCAAATGCCAGAATGGGCCGCCAAAGCGGCGAGATGGACTCGCCCAGAATTGGGCCGGGGAGGAGGGCTGGGACGCTCATTCGGCCCTAACATTTTAGGGGTGCTACAGCAACTATTCTAACTTCTAGAACCCCGATGTCACACTAATCATAGCAAGAACCGGCCTTTTCAAAACTTGGCACCATAGTACGATGAGAAATCGCATTCAATCATATATAAAGGCAGATAGTACCCCAAATTCCACTCATTATCGTACTCAATTACTAACAGTTAACAGATGCTCATATATCAATCACATTTCATTCATTTAAAATCAATCACAGTTCATTCATGTTTACAAAATGCACATGCTCGCACAATGCATATGCTCATCACCACACCTACGAGTCTCGAGTCGGAACTCTATACCATGGGCGAACCTCCTCAATCTCCTTAATTATCACTAATGATGGCCACACCGTTAAACACCTCGTATGGGCCAGTGTGTCGCACAGTTAAACACTACCTATGACCCGTGCGAAGACATTCCACACAGCCGTTAAACACCACCTATGGCCGGCGTGCAGCATGGTTAAACACCACTTGTGGCCCATGCATACGATTGTCCCCCATCATTAGTCCCCTTGTTAGACACCACATATGGCTAGACTATTATAGCCACGTCTGCCTTCTCATACATCTCATGCCTCTCATGTCCATGCTCAATGCATTCTCATCCACACTCTTATTCTCATGATTTATTTATACATCATTCGCACAATCCATAGTCATACCCAACCATATGAATTTAACCATCATCATTATAAATCATTTATCAAAAAGCACAGAAACGCACATAAAACACAATTGAATTTCACCCAATTTCATCATCGCACATAAGAGTCCCCAGATCATGAACAACCATAAATAACCATAAGAATCAAGTAATTAGGGCAATTAACCATACAATTTCCCAACAAAATCACATTAGGACAAGACATTAATCAGACCATAGAACATATTGACAAATTGTTTTTACCGATTAAAATACTTTTAGAACATAATAACCAAACAAAATTGAGAATTTAGATCCTAGATGGACTTAGGGATTGCCCTCACTACTTGTACCCTCCCACATTCATATATGACCGAACCAATCTCTCCCGTACCTTAGATGCGAAGAATAGTGATGATCTGATGCGGCTCTAGAACGGTCTGAACACCCTAGTTCCTCTTCCTTGCAGGTCGGCGTTCTCTCTCCTCTAGGTCTGGCTGTCTGACGCGTAAAACATCAATTAGGGTAAACTGATTACCCCTGTCTAATATTCTAGCTGGGTCGGGTCAACTCCGACCCGCCCGTCAGCCTCCCCCGTTAATTCAATTAATTAAATTAATAAATGAAAATAATTTAGATAAAGCCTCATCAGTTTATAAAATCATTAACCCCTCTATTAAAATAAAATTGATAATAATAATAATAATGTAATTAATTTCTAAAAATAATTAAATATTTCATTTCCTGTAATTAAGGTGTTGAAGTTTATTTTACATGAGGTGAATGTAATTATTTTTAAAATAAAGTAAAGTTAGAAATTTTATCTTTAAATTTAAGATACTTTTTTTCTATATTTTTTATTTTTAAAAAGATATTAGTTACTATTTTTCATAGATTTCAATTCACGATAAATTCCCAATTTCTCAAATCCTCCTTTGCATTTTATCTTTCAAAGATCTTTCCCTCCCCTACAGATTTCATCCCCTTAAGACGATAATCCCATCAATGCCAAAAACAGTACTATGTGCAGGAACTCAGTCAGGAATTACTAATTGAAGCACAGCTTAAATTTCATTTCGTAAATTTTCAGATATTAAAATTCATAAGATATTAATAATTATGTATTTTTAAAATAGAAATCCAAAAATATATAAACCATTTTTACAAAAAAGATAAATTATTTTTTTTAAAGATCCAATATCACACATGGCAATTATTAATTTTGCATATCATTAGAAATCTTTATGAATTTATAAAAACAAATTATAATTTTCGTTAGTTATATTTTATTTTAAAAAAAGTTCCGTTTCAAAAAATACGAAACTAGAATAAATTATATTATTCGATACTTATAAAATTATTTTTTACAACAATAATAATTAACTACCATTATAAATAAAGTAATTTTTAAAATAAAGTAACTTTGATATATTTTCTGTATTTATCCATATAATAATATGTTTAGAATCAATTATAATTAAATGAGTCATTTCACTCTATATTTCTTGTAACTAGGGTGCTGAAGTTCATTTTACAACAAGTGAATGTAATTATTTGTAAAATAAAGTAAATTTAGTAATTTTGTATTTAAATTTGATATGTTTTCTTTATTTATCCAAATAATAGTATGTTTAGTAACAATTTTTTTAATTAAAAGAGTCATTCGACTCTACATTTCTTGTAATTAGGATGTTTAAGTTTATTTTACATGAAGTGAGTGTAATTATTTTTAAACGAAAGTAAATTTAGTAATTTTGTATTTAAATTTAATATATTTTCTATATTTATCCAAATAATTGTATCTTTAATAACAATTTTGTAATTCATTGAGTCACTTGATCTTATATTTCCTGTAATTAGGGTGTTAAAGTTTATTTTACATTAATTGAGTGTAATTATTTTTAAAATAAAGTAAAGTTAGTAATTCTCTCTTTAAATTTAAGATATTTTCTATATTTATCTATATAATAGTATGTTTAGTACCAATTGTTTAATTAAATGAGTCATTTGACTCTATATTTATGGTGTTTAAGTTTATTTACATGAGGTGAATGTAATTATTTTTAAAATAATATAAACTTAGTAATTTTGTATTTAAGTTTTATATATTTTCTATATTTGTGCAATAATAGTATGTTTAATGTGTTTTTTAAATTAAATGAGTCATTTGACTTTTTATTTCCTATAATTAGGGTGTTGAAGTTTATTTTACATGAGGTGAGTGTAATTATTTTTAAAATAAAGTAAAGTTAATAATTTTTTCTTTAAATTTAGGATATTTTTTTTATATTTTATCTACTTTTAAAAAGATATTAGTTACTATTTTTCATAGATTTCAATTCAAGGTAAACTCCCAATTTCTCAGATCCTCCTTTGCATCTAACCTTTCAAAGATCTTTCCCTCCACCTATAGATTCCATCCCACTTAAGATGGCAATCCCATCATTGTCAAACACCATACTATGTTCAGGGACTGAGCCAAGAATTACTAATTGAGGGCTAGCTTAAATTTCATCTCATAATTTTTTAGGTATTAAAATTCATAAGATATTAATAATTATGCATTTTAAAAATCGAAATTCAAGAATAGATAAACAATATTTATAAAAAAGATATAATATTTTTTGAAAGATCCAATATCACACATGACAATTATCAATTTTGCATATCATTAGTAATCTTTATGAATTTATAAAAACAAATTATAATCTTCTTTAGTTATATCTTTTTTACAAAAAAAAGTTCTGTTTCAAAAATGTACTAAATTAGAATAAATTATAGTATTCAATACTCATAAAATTATTGTTTACGACAATAATAATTAACTACCATTATAAATAAAGTAATTTTTAAAATAAAATAAAGTTAATAATTTTCTCTTTAAATTTGATATATTTTCTATATTTATCCATATAATAGTATGTTTAGAACCAATTTTAATTATACGAGTCATTTGACTGTATATTTCTTATAATTAGGGTGTTGAAGTTCATTTTACAACAAGTGAGTGTAGTTATTTGTAAAATAAAGTAAATTTAGTAATTTTGTATTTAAATTTAATATGTTTTCTTTGTTTATCCAAACAATAGTATGTTTAGTAACTTTTTTTTAATTAAATGAATCATTGGACTCTATATTTTCTGTAATTAGGATGTTTAAGTTTATTTTACATGAAGTGAGTGTGATTATTTTTAAAAGAAAGTATACTTAGTAATTTTGTATTTAACTTTTATATATTTTTTATATTTATGCAAATAATAGTATATTTAGCGTGTATGTTTTCAATTAAACGAGTCATTTGACTTTTATTTTTCTGTAATTAGAATGTTGAAGTTTATTTTACATGAAGTGAATGTAATTATTTTTAAAATAAAGTAAAATTAGTTATTTTCTCTTTAAATTTAAAATATTTTTTTATACTTTTCTATTTTTAAAATATATTAGTTACTATTTTTCATAGATTTTAGTTCATGGTAAACTTCCAATTTCTCAAATCCTCCTTTGTATTTAATATTTCAAAGATCTTTCCGTCCACATGGAGATTCCATCCCACTTAAGACGACAAATCCCATCAATGCCAAACACTATACTATGTCCATGGATTGAGCCAGGAATTACTAATTGAGGATCAGCTTAAATTTCATCTCATAATTTTTTATGTATTAAAATTCATAAGATATTAATAATTATGTATTTTTAATATAAAAATCCAAGAATATATAAACAATATTTACAAAATATATAAATTATTTTTTTTAAAGATCCAATATCACACATGACAATTATCAATTTTGCATTTCATTTGGAATCTTTATGAATTTATAAAAACGTATAAAAATCTACGTTAGTTATATCTTTCATAAAAAGAAAAGTTTCATTTCAAAAATATACTAAATTAGAATAAATCATATTATTTAATATTTAGAAAATTATTTTTTACGACAATAATAATTAATTACCATTATAAATAAAGTAATTTTTAAAATAAATATTTTATATATTTATCCAAGTACTAATTTTAATTAAATAAATTATTTGACTTTATATTTCCTATAATTAGGATATTGAAGTTTATTTTAATTATATGAAGTAAGTTTAATTATTTTAAAAATAAATTAAATTTAATATTTTAGTCTCCAAGTTTTAATTAAATTAGAAATAAAAATAATGTTAATAATATTTCAAATTTTGAGTTTAGTAATTTCACAAAATTTTTAAATTTTTCCCACTTGAACTTAATGAAATATTTTTTTCCTGCTAAAGTGTTAATGAAAGTTATCATTTTTTACTTTTCACTCTCCCATTCTAAAGTATTATAGTAAATGAAAGTTAAATTTTTTTAACTTAACTAATTGTGAAGTAGCTCAGCTCACTTTCCCTCCACGTTTTCCAGCGACAGGCCCACCTACTTCCGGAAACCCGACCGACCACAACAGTCTCAACTCCGGCGATCCACCACCGTGCGATCCACCACTGACGGAACAAATCTGGGCGCGCGTACCCCGACTGAACCAGATGCGTGTGCACCGACGTCCACTGTGCTGCTCACCACCGATCGAACCACTACTGCGCGGCCCAGCGACGAAACCACTGCGCGACCCAGCGACCACCACTGCGCGCGACGGAACCAAAACGGCGAGCCACCATTGCGCGGCCCAGTGAAACGACCCAACCCGAACAAGCCAGACCCGGAACCGCCCTAGACAGTTTAATTTCCTCTTTATTATGACGTAAGTTTGTAAGTTGAATAATGTTTTATTATTGTTTATGTTCCTCTTACATATTTTATGGTTTAAGGTTTGGAGTAGAGT
This sequence comes from Mucuna pruriens, assembly GCA_025330945.1. Lineage (NCBI taxonomy): Eukaryota > Viridiplantae > Streptophyta > Magnoliopsida > Fabales > Fabaceae > Mucuna > Mucuna pruriens. Next base: position 2,763,036 of record JAENHJ010000527.1, on the reverse strand, counting down.
TGTTGGAATAATATGATTTCTAAATAATAGGAAGCAGTTTTTTATATTTTTTTTTTCTAAGTGGGTTGAAAATTGGAAAAGATGGGTGCAAGGTTGAGGTTGTAAAAGCAAAATTTTTTTCTGTTTTACCTTTATGATTTACCACTTTTCATTCCTCCTTTCTCCTTTTTTATTAAGTTGTAACTTTCAATGATGCTTTGTCTATATTTATTTATTTTGATGTAATGTAAGTGTTTTTTTTTAGTTTCATTTATAGATATATTTAAGAGTTATTAGTGTATTATTTCTAGATTTGTATATTGATCAGATGAGAAAGTGGATATTTCTATGTATTTTGATCCAAAATCAATTTTAATTATAAAATTTTTAAAAAAATATTCTATATGAAAATTAATTCAAATAAAAACCATTTTACTTTAAACTCACGTTTATTTCATAAAATTACAGTAATTCAAAATCAATTTTGCAGACTCTCATTCAACTGCACACTTAGTTCATATCATACTCGAGTCTCGTTTCATTCAACCATTATCTAGCATACCTTCTTTAAATGCTTTCAATTATTTTTTTATCTTTAAAACTCAACTAATTTCCTCTCTATTATTATTCATCTCTTAATAGTTTAAAAACTAAATCAATAATTAGTCAAAAAATATTATCTCTCAAATTATTATTATTTTATCCTAATTTGTATATTTAAATATGTATATAGTCAATTGACAATACATTGCACGACCGACCGTTGAGTTGAATCCTTCACTATATAATTTACTTGAAGTTGACATAAGTTCAATAATGTTTTATTGTTTATGATCTGCTTACATATTTTATTGTTTAATGCTTGGAGTAGAGTTGTTAGTATATTACTTGTGTTTAATATGATTTGAAAATAATAGTTTATCATGGAGTAGAGTTGTTAGAATATTACTTATGTTTAATATGATTTGAAAACAATACTTTATGATGGAATAAAGTTGTTTGAAATTTATTTGTAATATAAGAATGTTATAGATACATTAATAGTTGTTTGTTTATACAATTTAGTGTACCTAGTATAAAAAAAATGGATATTCCATATAATCGAAGGTGGATGTATCGTATGTCAGATGCTAATAAACGTTGGACGAACGAGTTCATTGAAGGAGCACACGACTTTCTACAATTTGTTATTGTTCAAGAAAATTTTCAGTTACAAGATGAAAAACTAAGATGTCCTTGCAACAAATGCAAATGTTTAGTTTTCAAGTTTGTTGATGAAGTGGGATATGATCTTTATGAGTAAGGGTTTATGTCGAATTATTATTGGTGGACAAATCATGGTAAGCAGTTGCCACAATTTCCTCCAATGGTGGTCGAAGATTCATACTATGCAAGTGGTGAACAAAGGGAAGAATTCAATCCTTAAGAGTAGTTGATCATGGATCATGTTGGACCCTCAATTGCTGAACATATAGAAAACATGGGAGCGAGAATTTATGTTTCTAACAATTTTAATTCCAGGTCTATCAAATCCAAAGCACAAGATTGATGTCTACTTACAGCCACTGATTGATGAGTTGTGTATGTTGTGGAATGATGACATAGTAACTTATGATGTGTTGTTAAGACAAAATTTTATGATGAAAGTTGATTGATGTGGATAATTAATGACTTCTTGGCTTATGGAGGTTGGACCACTACTGGGAGACTTGGATGCCCCATATGTATGGAATGAACTAAAGCATTCACACTAAAGCACAATCGTAAAGTTTCTTATTTTGATTGTCATCGTTAATTTCTCCCACTCGATCATCCATACAGAAGAAACAAAAATTCTTTCAAGAAAAGGTGTGTTGAGACATCACATCCTCCTCCCCCATTGTCTAGTCCTGATATGTGGAAGAGAGTTGCACATTTACCATTTTCGTATGACTTACAAGAAGAAGAACAAGAAATTCCTAGTTATGATGTTCAACATAATTGGAAAAAACAAAGTATTTTTTGGAGGTTGCTGTATTGGAACACACATCTTTTACATCATAACATTGATGTCATGAACATAGAGAGAAATGTTTTTATAAATGTATTTGACACTATGATGGACATTAATGGTAGGACTAAGGACACACATAAGGCTCGAATGGATATAGTAGAAATATGCAATCGGAAAGAGTTTGAGTTGAAAGACATTGGTCGTGTCAAACTTTTCAAAACCAAAACCAACTTATGCATTGAGCAAATCTCAAAGAGTGGCTATTTGCAAGTGGGTGAAAGAAGTAAAGTTGCCAGATGGGTATGCTTCTAATTTAGGTAGATGTGTCGACGTTAATCAAGGAAAGTTACATGGAATGAAAAGTCACGATTGTCATGTTTTCATGCAACGGTTGCTTCCTATTGCATTCGACTCATTACCAAAACATATTTGGAACCCACTTGTTGAACTTAGCCAATTTTTTAGGGAACTAAATGTTGAAAAACTAATAGTTATGGAAGGTAATATACCTGTGTTGTTGTGTAAGTTGGAACAAATATTTCTGCTAACTTTTTTTGATTCAATGAAGCATCTTCCAATTCATCTACAGTTGAGGCTAGAGTTGGTAGTCCAGTCCAATATCATTGGATGTACCCTTTTGAGAGGTATAAAACTAGTAATCATTTATACACCATTACACTACATATATTAACCAACGGTTCTTGAGATTGTGCATTCATATTCTTTGTTAGGTTTCTACATTCCCTAAAAAATAAAGTAAAAAATAAGGAAAGAGTAGAGACTTCTATTTGTGAAGCTTATTTAGTGGAGGAGACATCAACGTTTGCCTCATTTTATTACCATGATAAAAACAAAACGAGAAGGACCAGGATACCTCGTAATGTTGATTTCGGTGAAGGTTCTTCATCTACTCCTCCTATATCAATTTTTAACTACCTAGGAAGACCAGGTGACAAAGCCATATCATATTTTTTGGACCAAGTTGACCTTGAAGCTGCTCACTTATATGTTCTTTTAAATTGTGAACATGTTGAGCCGTATTTACAGTAAGTATTTCTAATTATAGATGTTACTTATGTTATGTTGACTAGTATGATTAATATACTTTTTCATTGTAGTATATATACTGAGTTTTTAAGAGAGCTTAATCTCACAGCTTCAAATGCTGAAATTGACAATGAAATTTCGTCAACATTTCGTACATGGTTCAAACAATATGTATGTTAATACTTTTTGGTATTATTTAAATGTTATATTGTGCACCCTAATATAGTGTATTATGTTGGTCGTTTAATATTTTAGGTTTTAAATTCAGAAAATAATATTCAAGACTCATTATTGGTTAATCTGGCATGGGGGCCTAAGGGAAAAGTTGAATCATGGCCTATGTACATTATCAATGGATATAAATTTCACACAATTATCTGGAGTGAAAGCATGAATTCCATAAATCATGGTGTTTATGTACGAGAAACTAACAGTCAATTAGAATTTGACTTTTATGGAAACTTGACTGATATCATTCAATTAGAGTACACTAGTTTCCCGATAATGAAGTTAGTTCTATTCAAGTGTGATTGGTTTGATAACACTCATAATATAGGAACAAAAGTACATAACAAATATGAGATTGTTGAGTTACAGACAACACGAAGATATAATAAAACATACGATCCATTCATATTTGCACAACAAGCTGAACAAGTTTATTACACAACATATCCTGAGGGACATAACATTTGGTTGGCTGTAATCAAGACAAAGACAAGGAGTAGAATTGTTAATAATACATTACCTCAGATTGAGCAAGAGGCTTCGTACCAAGATGATGACTTTGTTGGGCTTCAAGTAGTATTGCATATTGACCCAAATGTCATTAACGAATCTCTTGTTAATATTGATGGTGGTGGAGAAGAAGTAGACACACAATTATTAGATCAAATAGAATTTGATGAACTAGACGAGGATGAATACATAATAACTAAGAGTGAAAGTGAGAATGATTTTAATGATATATATACCTCTTAGGTAATTTATACAATAACATGAATTACATTTGTTGTGTTAATTACTTTCTACATTTGTATGACCATTGTTTGTACCAATTACTTGTAGTGATTATGACAGGAAAGATAAGCGACATGTTTTGGTGTCGTAAAAACGATCAGGTTTGATTTTCCGAATTCGATTAGTTTCCTAAACCCTAAACATTTAATATTTCATTGTATTCATTAATCTTTAGTCCTAATTGTGATATATAACAATTACTACATACAGATGGCAAACAGAGGTATAAGTGATGGTCATAGATCACCTAACTGTGGCAGAGGTCGTGGTGTTAGTCGGAGAGGTCAACCCACTATTAATTCTCCCACTTCCATAGATTGTGATGAATGATTTGATTATTAAGTTTTATAATAATTATTTTAAATGTGTGAAAGTTTAAAAATATCTTAGAGTGTATAGGAAAACAAAGACTCTAATTATGGTGGTAACACACACAATCTTTGTACAACAAGGTATAAAAATTAAACTCAAATAATGTCTTGAATCGAAGAGCTTTAAGTATTACTATATCTCACATAATTTGTACAAAATATCTTTAAAATCCTACCGGAGAACAAAGATTATGGTGGTGACACAAAAAAAAAAAAAAAAAAAACTTTGTGCAACAATATATGAAAATTAAACTTAAAATTTAATTAAAAATCATGCAACTCAAACAAATAAAAAGATTAATAATTTTTCAATAGTTTCGATAAAGGTTCTCAATTTTCTTTTAAACTATATACGTCCATAAGATAGTTGAGATCACCATATAAACGTAATGTTATTTACATGTATATTCCATCCAAATAATCAAACGTTGATACTTAATCAAAAGTTTCAAAGTTAAAAAACACTCCGTACATGAAATATACGCATAGGAAACATAATATTGAACAAACAAGGAAAATTTTTAGTGAAGAATATATTTCAAGGTCAAATTGCTTAGAAGTATTGTGGAAGTAGCATTATTATCATCCATTTCTAGTTGCATCTCAACGAATCCGACCTATCGCATTTATGTTTCTGACAATGCCACCAACTTTAGAACATAAAACTAATTATAGAGCAGTAATAAAGCGACCTCCTAAACTAGTAAGATCTGTATCAAATCGTGCAAAAAGGTTCATTATATAAAAACTTGAATCTTTGGAATTCTTCCATCCACATCTTAAAATTAGCTATAGCTAGCTAGTCTGAATTCAGTTAGCACTAATTGGCACCCCAACCCCACATCCCAAAGGTTCATTTTAATATGGCAATCTTGTCAAGTTTGACCATTCTTAGCTTAGTCTTGTTAGTGGTTGGAGTCATTGTCCCCAAGACTGAAGCCAGGCCAAAGACATTATTTATATTTAGAGATTCACTAGTCGATAGTGGAAATTACAATTAATTGTTAAAAAAAACTTAAAAATTTAATTAGAATGTACCGATAAGGTAATATTTTTTTAATATGTCATTCAATAATAAATAATTATCATACATGGTATTTATGATTGTTGTTTTTCGTAATAATTTAAAGTAATTTTAAATTAATTGATAATATTAAAATATTCACAAACTTAAAGTTTAATAAAAAATTTGCAACTTAAAAACTAAAAATGATCAATAATTTTTTATTAGTATTGATAAAAGGTTTCATTTTTTTTTTTTGACAAAAATTATTGCCGTATGAATGTAATGTTGCTTATTTGTAAGGTGTATTTGGTGGTCAAGATATAATAAAATAAAATGAAGTAACTATCGTATTCTATACTATTATAGTCCAATGTTTGTTATGCCCATAGAATATGATAGTCCTTTCTTATCCTATTGGTCATAGTGTATTTCTTATCATAATGGAGAGTTGGGTTAAGAAGCGTGAGAATATGATAGTGTCTTTTTTTTTTTTCACCATAAATAATTTAATTCTTATCCTAAGAAGGAAGTTGGGTTAGGAAGTATCAAAACATAATAGAGTTTTTTTTTCTCCTTTCAACATATATAATACATAACATAATTATGTATAATATAACAATATATAGTAATTTATATAATATATAATAAATAATAATATATATTATATAATAATTTAATAATATATTATATATAATACTATTATATATATACACAAAATAACAAAATATATAACAAATATAATATAGAGTAAAATATATTATATAAAATTTGTATTTAGAATACTATCTTATATATATTTATAATAACTTTCACATGTTAATTTAAAGTATATTATTAATTAAATATTAAAATTAATAATGATCATACACATATTTTTAAAAAAATATTTGAATAATAATTATAATTTTAAAAATCTTATATAAAAAGTAAGTGAATAAATAAAATATTTTGTATAATTTAATTTAAATGATAATTTGTATAATTTAAAAAATAAACTATTAAATTAAAAGTTATATATTGAAAAATTATATGTAATTTTAATGAAATAATAATTTTATCATGGAACCTAATATATATCTTATCATATCATTACATTGTGTATTAAATATTAAATATGATTAAAGTATATTATTTTTATTATATTCTACTTTAATTTAATATTATATTTTATCCTTACAACCAAACGGACAGTATAATACATCAAAATAATTAAACGATGATGCTTAATCAAAAGTTTGTAGTAATAAGACACTCGGTATAGGAAATACGCGCATCGGCAACGTAATATTGAATTAACAAGGAAAACTTTAGTGAACAAGAAGTATATATTTCAGGTCAAATTGCTTTTTAAGTATTGTGGACGTAGCATTACTATATATCTTCCATTTTTAGTTGCATCTCAACGAATCCAACCGATCGCATTTATGTTTTTGACAATGCCACCAACTTTAGGAGAACATAGAACCTTTAATTATGGAGCACTAAAGCGACCTCCAAAACTAGTAAGATTAGTGTCAAATCTTGTGAAAAGGTTCATTATATAAAGACTTGAGTCTTTAGAATTCCTCCATCCACATCTTAAAATTAGCTATAGCTAGCTAGTCTCAATTAGTTAGCTCACCATAACCTCACGTCAAAAGGTTCATTTCAATATGGCAGCCTTGTCAAGTTTTGCTCCTTTGACCGTTCTTAGTTTAATTTTATTGGTAGTTGGAGCCATTGTCCCCAAAGGTGAAGCAAGGCCAAGGGCATTCTTTGTGTTTGGAGATTCACTTGTTGACAATGGAAATAACAATTACTTGGCTACCACTGCACGTGCTGATGCTCCTCCTTATGGGATTGATTACCGTCCAACTCATAGACCAACTGGCCGTTTCTCTAATGGCTACAACATTCCTGATCTTATCAGTTAACTTTACATTTCAACTCCTTTTCTTTTCTTCAACATTCATATTTTTATTATGTTTCATTTTTACCATGCACATTGAAGTTTTGAACCCATATTGTTCATGTAGCTTGGCCTCTAATAATCAACTAACCATAAAGTGCATGTTTCAGGTCAACGACTTGGTGCTGAGTCTACATTGCCATACTTGAGTCCAGAATTGACCGGAAATAGGCTCTTAGTCGGTGCTAATTTCGCTTCAGCTGGAATTGGAATACTTAATGACACTGGAATTCAATTTGTAAGTTCTTTACTTGCTTCTTACTTTTTCCTATGAGGATTGCACACAAGACAAATTCTAAGATAATAAAAACATATCATTGTAAAATTTAAGGGTAATTACGAGGATTGCACTTAAAAATGATTGTATGCAACTTTTACAGGTAAACGTAATCAGAATGTATAGACAGCTAGAGTATTTTCAAGAGTATCAAAACCGAGTGAGTGCTTTAGTAGGAGCTTCACAGGCTAAGAATATAGTGAATCAAGCATTAGTCCTCATCACTTGTGGTGGCAATGATTTCGTAAACAACTACTACTTAGTGCCCAATTCAGCAAGGTCTCGCCAATACCCACTACCTGCATATGTCAAGTATCTCATCTCTGAGTACCAAAAGCTTTTGCAGGTAACAACTATGTAATCGATTAAATACAGGGGCATAGGTTATTAATGTCTTATGATCCCTTTCTCATAATTATAATTAAATAAATATTGCAGAAACTGTATGATTTGGGAGCTCGTAGAGTTCTTGTGACGGGGACGGGACCCTTGGGTTGTGTTCCTTCAGAATTGGCTCAACGTGGCAGAAATGGACAATGTGCTCCTGAACTACAACGTGCTGCAGCATTGTTTAACCCACAACTCGAACAAATGTTATTACAACTCAATAGGAAAATCGGAAGGGATGTTTTCATAGCTGCAAACACGGGAAAAGCGCACAACGACTTCGTTAGTAACCCCTCAGCATTTGGTACTAGATTGACACTACTAAATAAGTTTCATGTCATGTAACTAGTGGAGTCATTAAGAACTAACATGTGTTGTTGTTGCTTTGTGCAGGGTTTATTACATCAAAAGTAGCTTGTTGTGGACAAGGACCCTACAATGGTATTGGGTTGTGCACAGCATTGTCGAATCTGTGCCCCAATAGAGAGTTGTATGCATTTTGGGATGCATTCCATCCATCTGAAAAGGCAAACAGACTTATTGTGGAGGAAATTATGTCAGGGTCTAAAGCCTACATGAATCCAATGAACCTTAGCACCATCTTAGCTTTGGACGCAAACACTTGAAGACACACCAACCCAATAAATTAATCCTACCACTTGTATTGGCTTAATTTCCGTGATGGTTCATAACAAGACATCTTTCTTTCTACTTTTTTTTAGTATGTTGTAATTGTGATTATGCTATTCCTCTGTATAAGTGAGGAACAAAATTGTAGGAAGAAAAAAACTTCCATTTATCAAAAGTAATGACGCAGGATATAAATGCTACATTCGTTTCTGAAATCACATGCTACAGTGTTCCTTTTTCCCTATTGAAGCACCCCCAATAGTTATATGGAAATATTATTAAATAATTCATGACACTCAAAAAACTAGAGAGAAAAACTCATTCTCATTTTTTTTCTCAAAAAGATAAAAATAAGAGAAAAATATATGCATTCAAGCATAAGATAACTTACTGATATTAGAAAAAACCATTCCCCTGATATCTGTTGACAATGTACTAAAATATAGTAGAAATGCCTAGTGAATATTTGCAATGTCTTGATAGAACTAGAAATAGTATTCTAGATTGTAATTAACATTAAAATAATCAATGTAGGCGGTGGAACAATATCCATAAATAGGTTTGGTATCTACTGCATTTACGAAAATCAAGTAACAACTTTCCTTCCAATTACAAAGTCCATTGACTTACTATTTTACTTCACTAGTTAATCATCTAAGAAAAAAACTATTTTCCTAATTATTAATTTTCTATTTTACAACTATCGATCTTCTATGATAAAAAGTAAAATTAGACAGAACAAACTCGTAATCTCATTTTTCTCACGAAAAAAGAGAGAGAAACAAATGAATTCAAGTATATGAAGGTAATTAAATAATCATATATATATATATATATATATATATATAAAGGTCTCGTATCTGTATTTGCTCATGTTAACCCAGTTACCAATCTTAGTTGTGCAAGATTGCGAATGAAATTATTATATAGAAGAGATTCCTGATATGTGTGATTGAAAGAAAAATTTGGCTTAACTTAAATTAAAACGATGACACACTAGCATCCTCAAGTTTAGGATAAAATAAAAAAATTTCAATTGATTCAGATTATATTTTGCAAATTGTCAGATTGTTATAGGCGAGTAATAATGCAAAATTTAATGCAAATAAGCTATTCTTCACAAGTTTTGTTCCCAAGATCTGAAAATTTATAATTTTTAGGTTGGCAGTCAGGTGACCATATATGACCAAACATTGATTGTCAACATGACACTTTGAGTGACGTGGCATGCTTACGTGGTGACATATGTGGATGTTGACTTAACAATAACATAAATAATGTGGAAAATATGCAACAAAATTGCTCCAAATGAGAATACAATCCAAATAACCCAAAATATCATACATGCTAAAGAGAGGTACAATCACTAGACCAATTAAATTGTTTATATTATATATATCATTATAGTACGAGATAAGTGTACTTTATCCCTAAATATGACTAATATTCTAATTTAATTTTTATTCAAGATTAAATATTTAGTATTTTAATTTTAAAAGAAATATAATTATTATGTTATTTTATTAAATAATATGGTATAAATGGTGCATATTTATTAATAAATAAATGAACATTTATAACTAATTTATTAATAAATTATACATATTTATTTATTTATTTCTTAAATTATGTAAATTTGTTAAATTATACTAATATACAAATAATATAAACTTATTAACTATTTAATTAAATTTAATCTAAAATACGCATTATTTAATTTATTTTATAAATTATTTATATTATTTAAAATTAAATATTCTAATACTAAATATTTATTATTTTAATTTAAAAATTAATATAATTATTAAAATATTTAACTAAATATTTAATAAATATTTTAATAATATGTAATAAATATAGTAAATATTTTAACAATATGTAGTAAATATTCTAATAATATTAAAGAAAAAATATAGTAATATTTAATAAATATTTTAATAATACTTAATAAAATATTTGAATAATACTTAAGAAAATATTTGAATAACGCTTAAGAAAATATTTTAATAATAATTAATAAAAATATTTTAGTAATACTTAATAAAATATTTTAACAATATTTAATAAAATATTTTAATAATATTTAGTAAAATATTTAGTAAAATATTTTAATAGTATTTAGTAAAATATTATAATAATTACACTACTTTTTAAATTAAAATAAGAAATATTTAATAAAAAAGTGATTTAATATTAAACTGTATAAACATTTTTTATTTATAAAATAAATTAAATTATGCATACTCTAGATTAAATTTAATTAAATAGTTAATAAATTTATATTATTTATAAATTAGTATAATTTAATAAATTTACACAATTTAATAAATAAATATGTATAATTTATTAATAAATGAGTTATACATTTTTATTTATTTATTTATAAATATGTACCATTTACGCTATATTGTTTAATAAAATATTATAATAATTAGATTACTTTTTAAAATTAAAATATTTAATATTTAATCTTAAATAAAAATTAAATTCACATATTAACCATACTTAGGTTTAAAAGTACAATCATCTCACACTGTAATAATAGTATATGTAATATTTTGTTTACATTATAACTAAACAATTTAATTAGTTTTGTGATTGTGTCTTTCTTTAGTATACATGATGTCTTGGTTTTATTTTCACTTAGAGTAATTTATAATATTTTTTGTCTACATAATTTGATGTTATTGTGACGTCACCATGAATGATCAACCGATACAATTCCATGGAATAAAAGCAGGGATCCAATTCAAATTCTCTAGTTAGGTAGAATTACAAATAAAATGGCATGAAAAGTGATATAATATAGAACTGAGTGAAAATTGATAGAGAAGGCATTTCTTTTTATTTTATTATATTATTATAGAAAGGGCCAGGCAGCCAAACAACAAAGAAAACAAAGGGTAAAACACTAGAGCTGAATGATGAGCGATCAAAGGCATAGAAAGAAAGAAAGAAAATCTAGAGGCTGGTTCCTGTCTCTGGATAGACCATACTTGACCAAAGAACTAGCTAGCTGCAAAATTTGCTTGAGATCAATAGTATCAGTCATAATAATCGGAATCCTCTTGAGAAGTTTTGGGTTCATAATTCAATAAGATCCCAGAAGGTCCCATCACAATTAATCTTGAACCACTCTTGTCTTGGCCTGGAGGGAATATAATTGTACCCAACAGTTCCTATCTGCTGCCTTGGTTTCATCAAACACTGTTGTCAATAAATCTGAAAGACAAAATCGTTTCTTCTCCGCCACGAATGATCCATTGCATCTCCAAAATAATTGGGTCTATGGAAGCTCAGTTATATTGGGTTTAAAAAGAATTGGGTCTGAAAATTACACCTTAGTACACTTTTTTCTCTTTTATTTTTTTATTGATTTTATTTCAAATAATTTTGCATTTTATTTACTCTTTTTTTCATATTTTTCAGAAATTCTCTTCCGTTAAAATTATTCTTTATTCCGCACCTTCTTTTTCGTTCTTCCCAACAATCTTTATGATGTTTTCTTTTCAGACTTAGTTTGTTTTTTTATTTTCTGACGTTTTTGTTTTCAGATATTTTCTTTAGTATAGATAACTTTTTGACTTAATGCAAGTAGCATGTTGATACAGGTTAGATTCAAGAAAAATAAAATTATAATAATAAAAAAATCAAAATTATCCTTTTAGAAATTTGTACATGTTTCGAAAAATAAAAATCAAAACTAAAAACATAGCTATGGAATTTTAGTTCCAAAACTTATTTTTCGAAAGAGGTATAAATTTCTTGAAAAACAGTTTCAATAGAATACAAATAAGCTACACAATAGAATACAAATAAGTTACACAATAAAAATAAAAATACAAGAAAATAAGGTATTTTCAAATAAAGTATCTGTCGCATTTATGGACAAAAACATAACTTACAATATTTTTTTAATGTATAGTATTTATGTATTACATAAATATAAAATTAGAATTTCAAAAGTAATGAAGATAAAGATGGAATGTAAATTGAAGTATGTAGAATAATAAAGATGCAATGTAAAATTAGAATTCAAAGAATAATAAAAATGGAGATGTAAAAATAAGGTATAAAGAATAAAGAAGATAGGATTTATATTATTTTATACAAAAGGATATTTGTGATAACGAGAAATAAAAAAAAAGATACGGTGATATACTTAGTAAATTAAGAGATGTAAATAGTAAAAGTCTATTACTTAATGTTGTAGGTAACTTTTAGTACATGTGAAGTTCAGATGTCGCTCCTCATTTCTCTTTAAGATATTAAATATATAACTTTTTTTTTTAATTTTTGTTATTTAAGTATTCGGTTAGTGATCAAAGGGCATATCAGTATTTGTTAATAAACGAGAGGCGAGATAGGTATCAAGGTATCCGGCCTATAAGTGTACTTGTTATAATAAAATTACTTAAATGTTATTGTTTAGATAATTTTGTATAAATTTGTAAGATTGGAATATATTAAGTTTTGTTTAGGCTTATGATATTGAATTATTTTATTTTATTGAATTTTCTTTGGATTTATGGGGTTAAAATATTTTAACATTTAAATTTAATTTCTAAATTCAAGTATTTTATTAGTATAATTGAGTAAAATATTTGAATAATTTTAGTTTTAACCTTTAAACTATTTCTTTTAGAGCTCATCGATCATGCATTGGTACCGTAAAACTACAATCATCCAAATCACATTATACAATGAGTGCATAACCTATTTTCTCCTTTTTATTTTCTAATTAAAGAAACTGTCTAAATAAATAAAAATTATAGTTAAAATGATTTTTACAATATTTTAAAGCTATTTTTAATTTTTTAGTAAATATTCATGGATATTTACAAATACTTGCAAATATTGACAAAATTCACAGGTATCCATTTAATGGTACTCATACAAGTGTGAAGATGAGTACGAAGCAAATATTTATCTGGCGGGACAGGTAAGGATGAATTACTACTCATGCATGTTTTGCCCTACCGTCATTTCTAGATGTATCTTAATTAGTTATTGATTATAAATATCTTGGTATTGTTTATTGTTAGTTGCTCAAAATGAGAATTCAAAGCTAGAGTTTCAATGGCTTCTTCATTTTTGTGTCTAATTCTTTCTCTTTTTACTTTGTGTATGGGAGTTTCACTTTTAACATGATTCTAGAGCTCCTTTCCAAAGGGTTCTATTGCATCTAGCACTTTGATTCTTAGTTTTTTTGGTTAATTCATCAATTCTCCAAAGTGTGTTGTGCATGGAGATTGTGTTGGAAGTTTGGAAAGATCTACATGAAAAGTACTACTAAAGTGATGTGGTTTGATAAGTGAATTGCAAAAGGAAATGTATATGTTGAAACAAGGGGATTCCATTATGACAACTTATTTTAGTCCAATTCTTGTTTGGTCATGTCAGATAGCTTACATATGCAATCCTGTCCTATAATTTGGTCTTATAAAGAGTGTTAAGATCACAGTAAGTGTACCAATTGTACAAGTAATAAAGAGTAAGAAAAGTATCATATTCATGAGGATTGTGGTTTAACAATGACACAATCAATTAATTACTCTTTTAATTAAGAAAAAGAAGATACTAATAACTTTTAGATTTAATTGAAAGAAAGAATGCAATAAACAAGTAGGTGTCCAAATTCTCTTTAAGTCTTTCCTAATGTAATATTTTTTTTTCTTCTAAATTCATTTTTATTATGTGATTAACATCCAATTTCTCTAAAACAAGAAAATGGATTTCAAAAGAGAGATTGATTACTAAACATCTGATTTCTCCAAATCAAGAAAAATTATTCAAAAGAGAAATCAATTACAAAAGGTTCAAATCAAGGTCCATCCTAACATAACCTAAAAAATAAAAACATAGAGAGAGGAAAAGAAAATAAATTTAATAGAGAGATGAAGATAGAGTCATGAATCTTCAAGGATTGCTTCCACTTCCTTTAATCTTTAACGACATAACATGATTTCTAAAAGTCTCCTTTGCTTTCATTCATTAGAGAGATAAAAAAATGTCAACAATGATATAATTTCTTTGAATAAATAGTAAGTTTAGGCTTTTCGAACCATAAAAACACATTTGATCTACTTCTATATTGAAAAACAAAAAGTCTAAGACACTCTAGCACTGGGCAAGGGTTAAAGTCGTACCTGATGCTACATTTTTGGAAATATGATTTGCCTTGCCATTGGGTTGTGAGTAGTATCTGCCCAGTAGGGAAGAATGCCTGTCAAGTGCCAATTTGCAGTGCTTGTTCATGGTAGGTGCAATTTTTTATCCTTCAAGAGCTATACAAGCATAAATGATTTTTAGTGTCTTCATGAAAGTTGTAGATAATTTTGTACTTGAAATAATGTAGCTAGTATCATGTCATTTAGATGTCCAAAACTTGAGATATGATCAAAACACTACATCTATGTTAGGCAGTCAAACCAATACGTCAACATCAAGTTCAAGCCCAATTTTCTTTGTGATCTATGTTGAATTTGATCAAACTCTCTTCATGAGATGTGTATATCTATGTGTTCTCTCTCAAAATATTTCCCAGTAAAAAACCTCAAAAACCAACCACCCTCTCTCCAATACAGTACCAGCTTATATACCACTCCTTACGCCCTCCACGTCACCAGACAAAAAGTACAGACATGTCAGAGATGGGACATCACTGCAAAACAGATATCCTAGCATGTCAGACGCGAGTTGCCTCTACTCTGATCGTACGGGTTTTCCACGTGGTTGTACTATCGTACAGACAACCGACCGAAGGATTGATCGGGACATAGCCCCTTAAGCTTTGTCTGCAGGACTTAAGCTTATACCTCGTTCGGTCGATACGTGCAGATTTGCCCATTCATTTCATGCGTGCACTAAGCCGCGATGCTTGGCCTTCTACATTTAATACCTTCTCGGGAACATGCGCGCCCTTTCGCTTCAGCAATCATTCAAGGTGCGTTGCTCAAGGTCAGGTGCGATGATTGCTTTTATTTTGTAAGGGTTATCCTGGAGTCGCCTACCTGTTTGGTTATCTTCCTCCTCTATTTGCGTTATACGACTCCAGAGAAAATTGCGCGATGAGCAACTCTTGCACATCAAGTCAGCCACACCATGGTTTACCGACATCTGTAACTAAGTGGCAACATCTCAGTTCCCACCAGAGGCATCTCGATATTATAAGGAGAAAATCTGAAGCGATGCCAAACATTACATTTGGGATGATCCCTACCTTTGGAGACTGTGCAGCGACAAAGTTATTCGCAGGTGCATTCCTGACACCGAGGTCAATTCGGTCCTCCAATTCTACCATTTGACACTTGGAGGTGGTCACCATGGATCGACTTGGACAACCAGGAAAGTGCTAGATTGTGGCCTTTACTGGTCCACTATCTTTAGAGACGCCTACCAATTCGACTCCACCTGTAAAAGATGCCAAAAAGCAGGGATGGCCATGAACCGAAGGCATGAAATGCCCCAGCAACCTATTCTGTTTTGTGAAGTCTTTGACATTTGGGGTATAGACTTTATGGGACCATTCCCAGTCTCCAATGGCTATTCATACATTTTGCTGGCCGTCGACTATGTATCAAGATGGGTAGAAGCCATTGCCACCAGAACCAATGAGGCCAAGGTAGTAGTGGACTTTCTTAACTCCAATATTTTCTGCAGGTTTGGTGTGCCAAAAGCGCTCATCAGTGACCAAGGGAGTCACTTCTGCAATAGAGCCATGGCCTCCCTTCTTCAGAAATATGAAGTGGCACACAGGATTGCTACAGCATATCACCCCCAAATAAACGACCAAGTTGAGGTGTTTAATAGGGAAATTAAACAAACGCTGCAAAAGATGACAAATCCAAGCAAGAAGGACTGGAGCCGACTCCTTGAGGATGCTCTTTGGGCACATAGAACTGGATACCGAACGCCGTTAGGGATGTCTCCCTACCGGATTGTCTTCGGTAAAACCTGCCACCTTCCTGTAGAGCTAGAACACAAGGCTTACTGGGCTGTCAAGCAATGCAATATGGCCTATGACCAAGCGGGAGAACAGAGGAAATTCCAACTCCAAGAACTTGACAAACTCCGCTTGGAAGCCTATGAGAATTCTAGGATCTACAAGCAAAAAGTCAAGAAATTTCATGACCAGAAGATCCTAAGGAAAGACTTCTCTATCGGCCAAAAAGTGTTGCTATTCAACTCAAGATTGAAGCTCATAGCAGGTAAGCTTCGTTCTAGATGGGATAGACCTTTTGTTATCACTAACATATTTCCCCATGGTGCAGTATAGTTAAAGGACAAACATACCAACAGCACCTTCCAGGTCAATGGGCATCAACTCAAGCCATTCCATGAAGGCCCAGCGTCAACCATAGATGACATGGAGATCATTTCATTGGTGGAACCAGCTCCACCTGATGGCACAACATAAGCCTACCCGCTTCACCCCCTCTCAACCTACACTATGCATTGAGGACAATGCCAGATTCAAGTGTGTGTGTGTGTGGGGGGGGGGTTGTCCATCTGAGACCAACAGAACAAGCTATCATTTCTATCTGGCCCTAACTCTCTTCTTACTTTTCTTTAATTTTCCCAATTTTATTAATTGAATTTGTTGTTTACAAGTCCCTTATTTTAATAAGAAGCTACCGCAATAGAGTCACAGAAGTGGTCGCAAGGAGAAGAGAAAAATTCCTATTTGAATTCAGAAGTTTGATGAAACAGTAGAAGCAATCACTTCAATCCTGGAAAAAGATGATCCCTACCTGAAGGGAACCAAACCTGTGGGTCCTAAGCGACAAGTGACTGAAAAATAGGAAGAGGAAACCTCTAGAGTGAAGGAGCAAAAACAACCCGTGTGAGAATTTGAGCCTTGCAACAGTGATGGCTTACATTCTTACCATCTCTCTTCTTCTTGAGTAATTTTGCATGCATGTTAATTGTGTATTCTGCATTTTGCCTTAACTCTCCGGATACAACTGTTTTCACATGCAGGAATGACACGATCTAGGCCATATTTCTTATGAGCTCCGAGCCAAATAAAGCCTACCTGAAAAAGAATTTTGTCCATTGTTCACCCCCTTGGGCCTAATTTGACCATTCCTTCTTACAGCTCATTACAAGCCGAGGCCAGAAAAACCATGATTTCACCTCACCCTCTAGGAGCAGATGAGCCTTGGAATTGTTTTTGGAGTGAGTCAGAATCAAGTGTGGGGGAGGTCTAGGAAGCAGAATCTGGTCAGAAGTATCTCAAGGCTCGGAAGAAAAAGAAAAAGCATATACAAGTAAGAAGTAAGCAGTTGAGAAATCTAAGCTAAATCAATAAAAAAAAAAAGAGAGAAAACAAAGCTATATAAATATAAGAAAGAAAAAGAAAGGAATAAGAAGGAAAAGCAAGCAAATAAAGATGGAAGGAGACCACAGCAATCGGGACTGTCCTCATGTTGATAAGACTCACTCCCCATTGCTCCTCTCCTCCCCGTGGGTCCTGAAGCTAGTTTTCCTACATTCTATCCTACCCGTGACCTTAACCTCGCTACAAAGCCGAAAAAGTCCTCGTGATCATGATTGTTGTGATTTGTAGGTGTAATAGGAGAGCTCTGTCAAGATATGGTAATACCAATTCCATGCAATGCTGACTGTAAACACAAACCAAACACTTGAGAGAAGTTGATTGCCAAAGTGAGAGCTTTATCACTCTTGGTTACTTCCTCCCGTTTGTAGGTCATGAAGGCGTCTTAGACCCAAGGGAAGTAGTTTTCTGATTGCATGAACACCTTGAGCCGAGATGAAGAGAGGCCGACTCTGTCTAGTCAACCTGAGGAAGTCAATGGAAGAATCTCTCTCCCTCAATCCAAAATCTCCCTTGTATAAGTTATCTTATTTTGCCCAGGAGTGCAAAAGGCTAAGTGTGGGGGTTTGATGAGTCATAAAACACACATCATAAGTATACCTAAGAAGAATACCACTAAGCAACTCATGTACTTAAAAGATGATTGTTAGCTAAGATTCAGATTAAGGGCCTAAAATCAGAGAAATGCACAACCTGTGTTAATTCAAGGCATTAAGCTAACTATTCTGTCATTGTAGGTCTAGCCAAGCTCGCAGCCCTTCACAAAGAGGCCCAGCCAAAAGCATCTCCAACCTAGCCGACTCCATCTCGGCCAAGCCAAGACTCGGCCCAGTAAGCAAAACGGCCCAACAAGGAGTAAAGCCCAGTGGCACTCCACGTCAGCGATCCACTCAAAAGCCACCTCGGTTCCAACTCAACAGCCACGTCACTTTGGAGTAGCTTGCAGTGCAAGTTATAGCAAGGGTAGAATAGGGATTCCGCTTGTAATTCTGTTAAGTTAGTTAGCTTCGCGCCCTGTATAAATAGGCGCAACTATGAACAATTAGGGGTCTTTGGCTTCCATGATTTCTTATTCATGCTTTCATCTCTATTTTCTCTCGCTCTCATCTCGCTCTCACTCACGGTGGTGCACGGTGCTGTAGTGGCACTTCTCTCGATCGAAGGAGTGCATGTTAGGGACTGAGAAGCCGAAGGTTGCTGGAAGGGATTGATTGGATCACCAACACACTCCAATGGACTTGATCCTTAACGTCCTAGCTATCCTCGGTGAACCATCGCTGTCAGCCATGGCGATCGTTGTGGACAGTGGATCCACCGAAGTCAAGCCCCTGTGTTTGTATTTCAATTCCAATGAACATGAGTGATTTCTGAATTCTGAATTCTGTTGCATTCCATTACATAAATTCATTCTCTGAGTTGCGATTGCATTAAGGAATTGAATCACGATTGGATTGAATCGATTGGAATTGATCCGATTGAATTTAGTAGGTAATCGATGGATAATCTAATTGAGAATCTAAAATCAGCTCGAACTTAATCCTTGCCAACTAATGAGGTAGCGATTGTGTAATTCCTCGGTATGGCAATGGACGGACCCTTGGCGATTTCCATAAGAATACTTAAGGCTGATGAGGACTGTTAACAGAATGAATGAACCAAGAAATACTTGATTATTGGACTGAAACATGAGCACAATAGTGGCAGTAGTAGTAGAATAGTTAGTAGCTGCATTCGCATCTTAGCCTTTATTGCATTTCAATTTATTCGCATCAACCCGTTCCGTTCCTGCGTTTCCGTTTGATACAGAGTTAGTCCGACTCTGTAGCGTCGCTTAGTACTTAGCCGAGACAATTCAATACTTGCAATTTAGGTTCTGCTTTATTTTACTTCACATTAATTCACAATTCGAGCACACTGTGTCCTTGAGAAAAATCGACCTAGGATTGACTATATTATAGTTAGCTTTAGTTATTTGAAGCCCGTTAAGACGACTAAAAACGAGCTTATCAGTAGCCAGCATGGCTTTCAACCGCAAGAAAGCTTCCTCGCACCCAAGCGTCCAAACGAAGTTTCCTCCCTTTTTGAGTGTTCCAAATATGGGCATGGCTGTCTCTACCGCCTGAGAGATGAAGCGAGATAGAGTCGTGACCCTGCCCATGAGTTATTGGACTTCCTTGATGCTCTGAGGGCTTCTCATGTCGATCACTACTTGATACTTTTCTAGATTGGCCTCGATGCTCCTCTCGGTCAGCATGAAAGACAAAAATTTTCCAGCACGGACTCCAAATGAGCATTTTTCTGGATTTAGCCTGAGTTGGTGCTTCCTTAGAATTTCGAATACCCGCTTTAGAGCTTTATAGTGCTCGCTCGCCACCGTAAACTTCACCACCATATCATCGACATACACCTCCACATCAACACCAATTACCTCCTTAAAGATTTTGTCCATCAGGCGTTGGTAAGTGGCCCTGGCGTTCTTGAGGTTGAAGGACATGACTTTATAATAAAAAGCGTCGTCATCCATGATGAATGCAGTTTTCTCCTCGTCGTGGGGGTGCATTTGGATTTGGTTGTAACCCGAGTAGGCGTCCATGAAACTCAAGAGAGAAAAACCTGAGACTCCATCTACCAGTCTGTCAATACTAGGAAGAGGATAAGGGTCCTTAGGGTACTCCTTGTCCAAGTCGGTATAATCTGTACACATCCTCCACCTACCATTAACATTTTTGACCCTAACCACGTTGGCCAACCAGGTCGGAAACTGTACTTCCCTTATGAAACCGGCCGCCAACAACTTGTTTGTCTCCTCCCTAGCGGCCCTTCGCTTTTCTTCCCCTTGCTGTCGCTTCTTTTAGGCGACTAGCTTCACTCGTTATGTCACTAATAAGCAGTGGCACATGAACTTAGGATTTATGCCGGACATATTGTCCGTAGTCCAGGCAAAAACATCATTGTTTTGCTTTAGGAAGCTCACAAGGCAAGCTTCATCCTCGGGACTCAAAGTCGTACCTATCTTCTTTTTGTGAGCAGCTAAGGGTCCCAGCTAGATTTCTTTCACATCCTCGGTTGAGTGGGGTCTCTCATGTTCATACTGACACCGGGGATCTAAATCGAGATCTAAGACGTTGACGACCAACTTAGGGGGGTGAGACCCCACTCTTAAGCTGTCTTCGTAGCACTTCCTGGCTACGTGTGAATCTACCCAAACACTGCCTACTTCCTACCCAACAGGGAACTTCATGCACAGGTGGTAAGTGGATACGACCGCCCCCAATTTGTTTAATGCTGGCCTCCCCATGATGATATTGTAGGATGCCTCCGCGTCCACCACCTTGTACATAACCAGAATGGCCTTGACGCTTGAGCCTTCTCCGAAGACAGTCTCCAATTCAACGATTCCTTTAATTGGTACTCGCTCACCTGCGAAACCGTAAAGGGTTCCGGGGACATTCCGTCAAACATGGTAACTTCATTTTTTGGAAGGTCGACCAGTACAGAATGTTAGCTGAACTACCTTGGTCTATCAGGACCTGCTCTATCCTATATTCTGCAGCTATGACGAATATGACCATCAGTTCATCCCGGTTAGGGCCACCATGCTTCACTATGTATAAGATTTTTATAGAGAACAAGATAACATCAATCACATTCCTATAGTATAAATTGAGGCCTAGTCTAATTAGTGTGCAAATGTTTAAATTCCAGTTTTGTATATAAAATCAAATCACAAGTTTTGTTATGTTAAATTGTATAAGTGTGAATTCCAGTTTTGTATATAAAATCAAATCACAAGTTTTGTTATGTTAAATTGTATAAGTGTGAAGACTTGTGAACAAAGCATTTCCGAATCTTAAATTGAATTTGAAAGTTTCAATTATATTACTCACGTACTGGCATGAATAGAAGATTGACTTTTAATTCAAGATGTGAATAAAAGGGAATTAAAATAACAATATAATTAATATATATATATATATATATATATATATATATATATATATAAAACCATAAACCGTAAAAGATAATATAATAAAGAAAATAGTTTTGAAAAGAAAGAAGTAAAATGCAAAAGTGTAAAAGAGTACAGGTTTGGAAAAGATGTAAAAGACTTATATTGAAATATGAGCGAGAACATACACATTGTTATGTGAACTGGTAGCCATTGAGTGTGGTGTTATAGAGTTTAGCATAGATGTTTCAAATAAAAAAATGACTACATGGTTCCTTATTTCTAGGTTTTCAACTCAATGATCGAATTACAAGATGTAAAAACGTGTAAAATCACCTAAGATTGACTATCTAAACTGATTGCACTTGCCTCGATCCATGTTTTTTAATAACTACTTGAAACTATTTTTATGAAGGATGTTGACACATAAGTTTATATGTCCAAAATAATTCAAGTGTTTTGATGACAACAAAATTATGGAAATAAATAATCTATTATGATTAACCATTGTTCTCTAGATTTCAGCAAAATTGTACGTTATTGGACTTAAAGGTTGAGAACGCATCCATTTAAGGGAAATTGACTTTAAAAGAAGTTCATCTACTGCATCCATAAGGATTTCGCCATCCATAGACGCACTCACCGTCCAAATGGCGTACTTAACATGCTCAACGTCCATAGAATCACTCGTTATCCAAAGGACATTCTTAGCGTCCACGGCAAGACTCATCATCCAAAGGATGTACTTAGACATTCCCAGTGTCCATAGAATCACTTGTCGTCCAAAGGACATTTCCAACATCCATAGCGAGACTCACATCCAAAGGACATATTCTACATCCATAGAGAAGCTCACCATTCAAAGGATGCTCTTAGCATCCATAAAGGGACCTAAGATCCAAAGACACAGTCAATGATCCATAGAAGAACTCAGTGTCCTAGGACGTTCTTGCCGTCCAAAGAAGAGATTGTCCAGAAAGTGGAACGACTACACTATTCCAATCAGGAAGAATATCTCGTGAAAGTGTAAAGTGTTATTTATCTTGTCTCGTGAACTCTTTCATTCATATAAATAGTTGATTATCTAGATCCAACATTCAAATGTCTACCTAATATACAGTTTGAGAATGTGTTAAGCTTTCAGATTGACAAAGAACAACAACAAACATTTGATAATACACGTCAAGCCTAATATAAGGAAGCCTAGATTATGATTCCATTCAAAAGGAACCAACAAAAGCTTTTTCACTTGTCAACAATAGACAACACATAATATTTAGATTAAAGCATTTTTTCCTAACACAACCTTTTTCTGTCTTAAAAAAAGAGGAGTCTCTACAGAAGTACTACAAGAAGAAATCAAGTAGCATTTAATGCAGATCCAATCACTCTTCTGCATAAAGCAACATTCAAATTTTCACGTGATATATAAAGGGATCTATCAAGCTCGAAAGTAGGAGAAGCTGAACTACAACGCATTTTACTAAGAAAGAAAAAATATTCTCTTATGCTTTGGGTGACTATCTTGTAAAACTTTCTTTGTGAAGAAAAGTAAAGTCTATGCTTTGTATTGTAAACGCTCACAATGTGAGTTACTCTTTTATAAAAACTCTATTGAGTTAGTGTAATAACTTAAAGAGGCTAAGTGTCAAAACATACTTAGGTTTCTTGTAATCAAGTAGATTACAAGGGTTGGAATAACTAGAGTGGTAGAGAATACTTGTTTATAAGTTAGGTAGACTTAGTGAAAATCCTTCATGTTGAAGGGACTGGATGTAGCCTTATTGAAAGAGTGAACCAATATAATCTCTGTGTATTTTTCTCTCTTACCTTACACTCTTATATTTATGCACTTCCTTTGGACAACCATATCAACCTGTGTTTTTAAATCCTTCAATTTTGTGAAAGGCTTTCAAAAATCACACACACAATTCAACCTCCCTTCTTGTGTGTTATCTTTTTTCTTTCAAAGGATGTCTTTAGGCGCTTTACATTCCGAAACTTTAATTTCTTCATATAAGTTATTTTGAGAATCCTCATACTTATCATAGTTACTTCATTTTGATTTAAGATCAAGTTTTTCGAAAGTGTGTTTGTATGAACATATCGAGTCTATCCAAAACATCCCCTTCTCTTATCCAATTCAGTCTTTGAAAATGTCAAAAACCCTATGTTCTAATACTTAAAAAATATTCTAAATGGCATAAACAATGGGGTTCCATTTCTTCTCTTTTATATCTAGATAGAGATATTTTATTAACTATTTTGATGATGTCACTAAACATACCTAGGTATTTTTCATGACATTAAAGTTGGAAACCCCTAGCCTTATTAGATCATTTGTTGAGGCCCAATTCATTTCAAAAATAAAATCTATCTAAATAGATATTGGTTCGGACTTTAAACCATAAAATTTTATGCTAACAAATTGGCATAGTAGAAAGAAAACACCAATACATCCTACCCATAACTTATGCCCTTATATTTCAATCAACACTCCAAAATGCTTTAAGAACTTTGCTTTCAACCATGTTCTTTACCCATTAACACATTGCTCATACCTTTTCTGTCTAACTTATCACCATATTAAAAGTTATATAACTAACTACCTAACATAACTTCCTTAAAAATGCCTTTACTATGCCTTTACCCTTATTTCACATAAAAAAAACCTTAACCTTGAGCTTGCAAATATGTTTACTTAGGCTTTAAACCAGGTGTGAAACAATACTTTTATTTGATTTGAATTCAAAGGAAATTTTTATGTCCTAAAATGTATCTTTTTATGAGAAGACTTTCTCTTCTACCATGTTACCTTACCCAATCAATATATTTTCCTTCCTACTTAAAATGAAAATGGTTGAAATGATCCTTAGTTTGATATCCTTGACAGAACCAAACATAAGTTAAACCTTATCCTATCCATAAACAGAAGCTTTACAAAATCAAGCATAAGTTGAATCTCTTCCTAGATTATGACAAAGAACCCAAAAATCACCTTTCTACCTTGCAAATTACCATTGTTCCACTAGTACAGAAATGGGCTTTTACATCGACCTATTTACATCGATTCACGAAAAACAAATGTAAATAAAAACACGATAGTAAACTTGTAAATATTTTGAAAATATTTACATTGGTTGGAATTTCAATCAATGTAAAAGGAGACTATTTAGATAAGCCTACACTAGTTTTTGTTCATATTTCACTATAATCCTTCTCCTTCCTTATGTTGTGCAACCACCACCTCTACTGCGTTAAACGAATTGTTGTTCTTCTTCCTCCAACTCTTTCACCATTATCTTGTAACCTTCCTCTGCTTTGCCTTGACCCTACCATCATTTCGCCACCTCGACGCCACCTTGATGCCACCATTGGAAACAAACTTGCCACAGTCTCACCACTAGGTAATGTTTTCCCCACCGTCGCCACCACTAGCTTCTGTACATTAATTTTGCAATGTTTTACCATCTCCTTGTTTGTTTTGCAATGGGTGTCATGGCCTACGCCATAGCCACTATTGTGTTAGTTGTGGCAGTGGCTATAGCCATGACCATTATTATGTTTTGTGTAATGGCTATTTTACGTTACATGAGTAGCCATGGCTGTTTTTGGTCATTTATTTTTAATTTACTTATTTGGGTTTTAATTTTTATTTGTCTTTTTTACTATTTATTTTTAGAGGTGTGTTTGTGCCTCTTTTGATCAATATCCTTACAACAATCACATTCATGTCATTAAAGCCAGTGAAGAATTTAAAGTTTTATTAATTTTGATAGTAAAATTGGTTTGTTGTAATGTGTGTTTGCATTAATGGTCATATAGAACATAGTTGGACCTTGTGTAATATATAATTTGGTTCAATAAATTAGAATACATGAATTGGCATGATGGTCATGTAAAACATAGTTGAACCAATTGTATGATGATATTATTTAATAAATTGGGACCTCGCATGAATGACCATATAGAGTATATTGGACTGTGTTTGATGATATTTTGTAATAAATTAGTATAACCTTGCATGAATGGTTATATAAAGCATATTTAGGCCTTATTTGATGATATTTTGTAACAAATTGGTATAACCTTACATGAATGGCTATATAGAGCATAGTTGGGTTATGTTTGATGATATTTTTTAAAAAAGAAATATGACTTTACATTAATGGTCATATATATAAAAAAAGTTAGGGAAATTGTTATATTATAATTAAAGATACTATTTTTATATATATTATAAAATTTAAAATAAATAGAAGATATATTCTTTATAAAAAAATATTTAAATTATTAACCAAATGTACTTAATTAGAGTCAAACTAAGTTTGACTCAACTAATCATGCTCCACCATGGTTTGACCTTGAAATCAAAGATGTGTTTAGCTTTGAGTCAAACTAATTTGACTCAAGTGACCATGGCCCACCATAGTCATTCCATCAAATCAAAGATGTACTTAATTTTGAATCAAACTTGGTTTGACTCAATTGATCGTGGTCCACTGTGGTTTGACCAGCAAATGAAAAATTAGCAGGAAGAAAAAGCAATAGTAAAATAGTTTGAGAGAATCAAAGATTACTAATGTAATTAGTTTCAAAGTAGAGAAACATGAAAACATAAAATTAACTTCGATATTTTATTGATGAATTAGAAATATTTTTTGTATTGATTCTTGCTTTATATATAACTTGTGTTTAATTATATGCTTATTATTTATCTCATGTTGATGTTTTATAGTGAATTTATGCATTGAGTGAGTCTTAGTTTCTCTTTTGAGATTCAATACAGTGATTAAAATTATTAATCATTGTATTGAATCTTGAATTGTCCAAGTTGAACAATTTGAGAAGAATGACTTTTATATACTTAATTTAATATGTAGATGTGAAAGTCTCAAATCTATAATTGATAAGATTTTAGTTTAATGCATTTTGTGTTGTTCTTTGAGTGCATACTTGATTGTAGTGCTTTTGATGTCACCATTTTCATTTCATGTATTCTTGAGACCAATGCAAAATGTTGTCGAAATTTTGTCAAATTATAGACTTGAAACTTAACATGTATGTATTAATCAAGTATAGCAAAATATCTTTTCGAATGGGATAGGGCCACACCTTATTTGAAAAGTGATATTGACATGTATGATATATGTTTATGTATTAGAAAGCACTATAATGGATCATAATTAGATCAATAGTAGACGAACAAGTGACGAAAACGAGAATGGAGTAAAATCGTTTCTTGACTTTACTAAAACACATGCTTTTAATAATAGTGGAAGGTTCTATTGTCTGTGCATCAACTATTTCAATGAAAGAAGATTAGAAGTTGATTAAATATAGAAATATCTTATTTGCGATGGGTTTTGCAAGAGTTATATAACATAGACATGGCATAGTAAGTTGTTAGACATCCCAAGTGTGTCCCAAAGAAAGGAAGTCAATGTAGATATGGATGATCGACTAGAAGACGTGATTTGTGATATTGGACCAGAGTCTTCTCAGCGAGTAACTATGTATAATAGTTTGTGTAGTGAGGCAAAAAAGTCTTTATACACAAGGTGCACTAATTTCACGAGGTTGTCAACGGTGTTAAGATTGTTCAATCTAAAGGCAAAAAATGGGTGGACTAATAAAAGTTTACTGAATTGTTGGAGTTTTTAAAAGAAATGATCCATGATATTGGACTAGAATCTTTTCAACAAACAACTATGTATGACAATTTATGTAGTGAGGTAGAAAAGCCTTTATACAAAGGGTGCACTAATTTCACAAGGTTGTCGACAATGTTAAGATTGTTCAATCTAAAGGTGAAAATGGGCGAACTGATAAAAGTTTTTCTGAATTGTTGGAGTTTTTAAGAGACATGGTTCCATTGCCAAATCGTAACTATGAGGCGAAGAAAATATTTGTCCAATGGGTATGGACTATAAGAAAATACACACATGCCCTAATGGTTGCATATTGTTCACAAAATAGTTTGAAGTAATGCATCAATATCCCAAGTGTATGGAATCATGGTACAAAAAGAAAGATTGTAGTTGTAGTAGTGATGTGAGCAAAAAAGATCCTCCAGCAAAGGTATTGTGGTATGTTCCAATTATTTCAAGGTTCAAGTGATTGTTTATTAATTCAAATGATGCAAAGAACCTTAGATGGCATGTAGATGAGAGGAAATGTGATGGACAACTTCGACATGTGACTAATTGAATGTAATGAAAGAAAATTGATAGATTGTTTTCGGATTTTGGTAGTGAGCCAAGAAACCTTAAGAATGGTCTTGCTATATATGGAATTAATATGTAGGGTAACTTAAGTAGTAAGCATATTTCATGACCTCTTCTATTGGTGATTTACAACCTTCCTCCTTAGTTGTGGATGAAGTGAAAGTATATGATGTTATCTATGATGATTTCTAGTCTAAGATAGCTAAGAAATGATATAAATGTGTATTTAAGTCCATTGGTTGAAGACTTGAGATTGTTGTGGGACGAAGGCGTTGATATGTTTGACAGGTATAACAATCAAAATTTCAAGATGCGTTCCATGTTATTTTACACCATCAATGACTTTCAGTATATGGAAACTTGTTTGGGTATAGTGTTAAGGGACATAAAGCATGTCATATATGTGAAAAAACCACATCCTACTATCAACTAACAAAGAAGGAAGACATGTTACCTTAGGCATTATAAATTTCTCATAGTTAATCACTTGTATTGTAGATTGAAGAAAGCTTTTAATGAATGTCAAGGGAATGATGTCGTTCCAAGGGCTTTAACTAGAGATGATGAAGTTTTTTAACTGGCGAAGGACATAAATGTTTTCTTTAGTAAGGCATAATAAAAGGGCACTAATTAGCTTTATAGTATATAGTTTAAAAACTATAGTTTAATTATAGTTTATAATACTTACTAACTTTAATATTTACATTGGTTATTTAAATTCTTCTTTATTTGTAGGCTCAGAGACAACCTTGGACTTATGAATGCAGGCTTTATGTGCCAAAACATTTGCTCAACATTGTCTTTACAACTATTACTAATTCATGAATGGAAGTAATATGACACCTTTAACAAAGATTAATTATGTTTTTTATTGAGTTCATGACCTATTTTTTTAATTATTCTTATTTGAAATTCTAGGTATTCAATGATAATACAGTACCATTTCTTGAAGAAGAAATTGATGACGTTAGGCGATGTTTGGAAAAGTTCTTCCTACTCATTGGTAATTCTTCTAAATTGTCTAGATAGAATACTTAATATAGTTTAGAAAATTTATTTGTTACAAAATTTATAGTTTAGAACATTTATTTTGTTTAGTGCAATTTGTAGTTTAGAAAATTTTGAGTTTAAAGAACATTGATCATTTGTTGTATATTCTTATTTTTAATATAGATTGTTTTCTTTTGGGTATTTTTACTTGGGAATTACGTGGCCTAAGGCCTAAACATTGACAAATTAGAAAACCCTAAACAATGATAGTTTAGAAAATTAAAACATTGATAGTTTATATTTGTTGTATATTCTTATTTTAATATAGATTGTTCTCTGTTGGGTGATTTTTTACTTGGGAATTATGTGGCCTAAGACCTATTTTACATGAATAGGTTTAACAAAAAAAAAATAAAACAAATTTTAAAAAAACAATCAACTTTTTACATTGATTATGTTGATAACAAACGTAAAAAATCCACATTCTACATCAGTTATTCTTTTAATCGATGTAAAAATATGACTTTTCACATCATTTAAGTACAACAACCGATATAAAAAGTCACAATTTTTATATTAGTTCTAAAAGTAATAAATGTCAAAAGTGAAAACTTTTTACATTGATTCTAGGAGTAGCTAATGTAAAAAATCCAAAGTTTACTTTTTACATCGATTTCATAACTAATATAAAAAGTCAGATTTTTGACATTGCCTAATTCTACATCAATTACAAAACTGATATAAAAACTCAATCACCATATCATTACATAGTATCAGGTATCATGTTGACCAATTTGTATCTTTTAATTTTTTTCATTTAACCATAGTCATGTTTCTTTAGCCATTTTGTCCAACAATGAGCCAAGTTCCTGTGCAAAGGCCATACAACACAAATGTTGGCAACAAGTAGTTGTTGCTGAATTCAGAACACTTAATAAGAATTATATCTAACAATTGACACGACTTCCTCTTAAGAAAAAAATGGGTTGCAAGTGAAATTTCAAATTGAAACATAAATCAAATGGCAAACATTGAAAGACATAAATCCTGATTGGTGGCAAAAGGCTTCTCATAATTGGCCTTTATTACTTGGAAACATTTAGCCCAACACTCAAGATGACCACAATCAAATTATTATTGTCCCTTGCCTCTTCATTCAATTGGCATCTTCATATTCTACATGATGATTTGATTGAAGAAATTTATATGGGGATCCCACCCGGATTAGAGACCCCATCACTCCAATATGATGTGCAAGCCTCAAAAGTCATTATATGGTTTGAAGCAAGAAAATTGTCGATGGAATGCAAAGCTAACTAAGACACTTCTCAAGACTGGTTATACACAATCTAACACTGATTATTCATTTTTCACAAAGAAATCTCAGTCTGGATCACTTCCATACTTGTATACGTTAATGATCTTATTCTTGCGGGGGATGGTCTTAACAAAACCTTACACAAAAAAGCCTTACTTGATCAGAAGTTCAACATCAAGGACCTCACGAACTAGAAACATTTTCTAGGATTCAAAATTGCCTGCTTTTTGTTGAGCATTGCACTTTGTCAAAAGAAATATGCACTGGATCAATTGAAAGATATTGGTTTGTTGGCCTCCAAATTGTGTGCTACACCTATTGATGCCAACATAAAAATTCATAAACATATGCGACTCCACTGCTTTAGCCTACTTCATATATCAGATTGCTAGGTCGCTTCATTTACCTTATAGTAAACTAGATATCTTCTATGCAGTAAGCAAACTCAGTTAATACATGGACTCACCTATTGTTCTCCATTATCAAGCTGCTAAGCGCATCTTAAAGTTCATTAAAGATTCCCTTAGCGTGGGCATTTTCTTCCAACGAAGTCAAGCTTATCCATCACAGGATTCATAAATTCATATTGGGGGTGCATGCCTTGATACTTGTTGCTCTTTATCTATTTTTGCTTCTTCCCAAGTGACTCTTTCATCTCTTGGAAAAGTAAGAAACAGTTGGTGGTTTTGTAGTCTTCAACTAAAGTCGAGTATCGTGTTTTGGCTTAAGCTATTTGCGAGGCTAGTTGTTTACTTTATTTGTTCCAAGATTTCCACATCCTTCATCCCAATCCAGTTATAATCTACTGTTATAGTCAATCTACAAAGTATATTGCTGCTAATCCAATTTTTCACGAAAGAACGAAACTCAATCCAGGACGAGGTGCAAGCTGAGATTATTCATCTTTAGACATAGGAACAATAGATTGTAGATGTCCCTATGAAACCCTTACATTCTGGTCCATTTTCATCATCTTCATGGCAAGCTTGGTGATAAATCTGTAGCACATGTAGTCTTATTTACATGTTTTAAAGCATTAATTGGAAGGAATATTGTGAAAAAATAATTTATATGTATACTTTTGTGATTCATCTTTTGAATGGTTTAAATGAAAAAAAAAAACATGATTACACTATTTTTTTGGAATTTTAATGAAGGAAAAAAAAGTAATTCAAACTTTGACCTTTTCTATTTATTTACCTCAAAACTCTTACTATATAGTGATGTAATTGAGTTTGTTTTTATGAAAATATTAAACAAATATAGACACTTTTTATAGAGTTTGATTAAATTTAACATAAATAGTAAATGAAAGCGAGTTATCTGCTCATTGAATTGTATGATATGTTTTTTTAACATCAATAAAGTTATTTTATCCCTGAATTTGTATATTTCCCTTTTCTTTTATTTTATTTTCAATGAGAATATGAGTTTTTTTCTCTAGTTTATTGAGAGTGTGGATTATTTAATAATATTTTCGTGTAACTGCCAGGGGCGCTTCAGTAGTGGGAAAAGGGACAGTGTAACATGTAGTTTCGGAAATGAATGTAGCATTTATATCCTCCATCATTGCTTTTGGTAAATGGAAGTTTTTTCTTCCTATAATTTTATTCCTCACTTATATAGTCGAATAGGATAATTACAATTTACTAAAAAAAAAGTAGAATTAAATATGTTTTGTCACGAACTATCGTGGAAATTTAGCCATTACAATGGCTAGGATTAATTTATTGGGTTGGTGTGTCTTCAAGTGTTTGCGTCCAAAGCTAAGATGGTGCTAAGGTTCATTGGATTCATGTAGGCTTTAGACCCTGACATAATTTCCTCCACAATAAGTCTGTTTGCCTTTTCAGATGGATGGAATGCATCCCAAAATGCATACAACTCTCTATTGGGGCACAGATTCGACAATGCTGTGCACAACCCAATACCATTGTAGGGTCCTTGTCCACAACAAGCTACTTTTGATGTAATAAACCCTGCACAAAGCAACAACAACACATGTTAGTTCTTAATGACTCCACTAGTTACATGACATGAAACTTATTTAGTAGTGTCAATCTAGTACCAAATGCTGAGGGGTTACTAACGAAGTCGTTGTGCGCTTTTCCCGTGTTTGCAGCTATGAAAACATCCTTCCGATTTTCCTATTGAGTTGTAATAACATTTGTTCGAGTTGTGGGTTAAACAATGCTGCAGCACGTTGTAGTTCAGGAGCACATTGTCCATTTCTGCCACGTTGAGCCAATTCTGAAGGAACACAACCCAAGGGTCCCGTCCCCGTCACAAGAACTCTACGAGCTCCCAAATCATACAGTTTCTGCAATATTTATTTAATTATAATTATGAGAAAGGGATCATAAGACATTAATAACCTATGCCCCTGTATTTAATCGATTACATAGTTGTTACCTGCAAAAGCTTTTGGTACTCAGAGATGAGATACTTGACATATGCAGGTAGTGGGTATTGGCGAGACCTTGCTGAATTGGGCACTAAGTAGTAGTTGTTTACGAAATCATTGCCACCACAAGTGATGAGGACTAATGCTTGATTCACTATATTCTTAGCCTGTGAAGCTCCTACTAAAGCACTCACTCGGTTTTGATACTCTTGAAAATACTCTAGCTGTCTATACATTCTGATTACGTTTACCTGTAAAAGTTGCATACAATCATTTTTAAGTGCAATCCTCGTAATTACCCTTAAATTTTACAATGATATGTTTTTATTATCTTAGAATTTGTCTTGTGTGCAATCCTCATAGGAAAAAGTAAGAAGCAAGTAAAGAACTTACAAATTGAATTCCAGTGTCATTAAGTATTCCAATTCCAGCTGAAGCGAAATTAGCACCGACTAAGAGCCTATTTCCGGTCAATTCTGGACTCAAGTATGGCAATGTAGACTCAGCACCAAGTCGTTGACCTGAAACATGCACTTTATGGTTAGTTGATTATTAGAGGCCAAGCTACATGAACAATATGGGTTCAAAACTTCAATGTGCATGGTAAAAATGAAACATAATAAAAATATGAATGTTGAAGAAAAGAAAAGGAGTTGAAATGTAAAGTTAACTGATAAGATCAGGAATGTTGTAGCCATTAGAGAAACGGCCAGTTGGTCTATGAGTTGGACGGTAATCAATCCCATAAGGAGGAGCATCAGCACGTGCAGTGGTAGCCAAGTAATTGTTATTTCCATTGTCAACAAGTGAATCTCCAAACACAAAGAATGCCCTTGGCCTTGCTTCACCCTTGGGGACAATGACTCCAACTACCAATAAAATTAAACTAAGAATGGTCAAAGGAGCAAAACTTGACAAGGCTGCCATATTGAAATGAACCTTTGGATGTGGGGTTGGGGTGCTAAGTGCTAAGTGCTAAGTGCTAACTAATTGAAACTAGCTAGCTATAGCTAATTTTAAGATGTGGATGGAAGAGTTCCAAAGATTCAAGTGTCTATATAATGAACCTTTTCGGCCGATTTGATAGATCTTACTAGTTTTGGAGGTCGCTTTATTAGCTCTATAATTGAAAGTTTTATGTTCCCTTAAAGTTGGTGGCATTGTCAAAAACATAAATGCGATAGGTTGGATTCGTTGAGATGCAACTAGAAATGGAAGATATATAGTAATGCTACGTATTTCAATATTACATTGCCGATGCGCGTATTTCCAGTAGTGTTTTTTTAACTAAAAATTTCTGATTCTGAAAAAGAAATAAAAAATAAAAAAAACTTCAAACTTCTGATTAAGCACGAACACTAATTATTTCGATGTAATACACGTATAAACAACATTCTGTTCAAAATTAATAACAAATTATTGATCTTTCTTAATTTTTTGAGTTGCAAGATTTTTAAATAAAATTTAATTTGAATTTTTATACATTTTTTGTGTAAAGATTTTAATTCTATCAATTAGTTCGAAATCAATCTAAATATAATTTTTAAAAATAATTATTACAAAAGTTAACCATTCTATTCTTCGTATTCGTAACAATTTATAGTTGAAAGACAATATAAAAAATTGATTCCCACATATTATTTATGCACCCGAAAATATTATAATAATTTATTTATAAATATTATTACCAGTATAATTTTTTATATATATTATCCTTATAAAAAAAAACCACTTAGATTGAACGGATAAGATTAAATAATTTAAAAAAATATTTATATATGCAAAAAAATAGGATGGTTAACCATCCTATCCTAAATATGGTAATTTCTAAATGAGACATGCACATTGATATGAAACACTTTCTGTAATAAGAAAAGGAATTTGTAAACTCAAAGGCCAAAAGGTTTATTTGCACTTGGCAAGGCTTAATTAATGCTTGTTTTGCATATAAACATAATCAGAATATATAGACAATAGAGTATTTTCAAGAGTATCAGCGACAACTGAGTGGTCTAATTGAAGCTTCGCAAGCCGAAAGCCTCGTGAATCAAGCCTGGTTTTTACTTTTTATCACGTGGTGGCAATGACTTTCTTAAATAAAACACTGTTTCATGACATGTTACTAATCAAATTATGTCATTATCATCAATAAATATAAACTCGTCCTTTTTGCCTTTTTATGCAATGTAAAAATGACAAATTTCAACATATTCTTTGAGATATAATATATAAAATCTTATTTATATATATAGTAATTCCTAAAATTATTATGTGTTTAACTTTAGCCTTTATTTATTTTTATTCCGCATATTTAATCACATAACGTATTTTTAATAAAATAATGTTTTCAAACCAGTGATTAAGTATATTTTACTGGGTACGTCGTAGACGTTTAAAATGTATTCATAGATGTGCCAACACCCACCCGAATTCAAAGGTATTAGAGAAATCACTTCATTTTTTTTTTTTTTTGAATGATGAATCAATTTTTTATTATTGGTTGAGTCGAGTGTCTCTACTCAGTTTCAGTTTTTATACATATAATTAGGAATTGAAGGTTAATCAACATGGAAAGTAAAATTGGAAATTAACTAAACCAACCCGGAATTCTTAGAAGAAAAAATTACATGTCTCTTAGTTATTATTACTCGAAAAATTTATTATATAAACATTATCTTACCTCTGTATTTATGATGACTTTTATACTGAAATCTGTAAGCTGAAATACACCAACCAATCTATATTATTATTTTTTCAATTAATATTAGTCATTTAAACATGTTTTTTTTAAAAAAAAACTAATAATTACAAAATATAATTTAAATTTTTTTTTTATTAATCTCTTTTATTAAAATTATGTATATATCTAATTTATATACAAATACAAATATATTTATAAAGATAATATTTTTATACATTAATTTATATAAATTAAAATGATATAAGGCATGTCTAAATATAAAATTATTTAAATATACATCAATATTCATAATTATTTTTATAATTTTTTTAAATATATACCTATGCCTACTAACATATATTTATATAATTAAAAAATATATTAAAAATTATAATAATGTAATATATATATATATATATAAAATTAAAAAAAAAAACTATACATTTACGCCTTCATTGTTTCCTACTTTCTTCTTTTCCAAATCTATATTATTAGATCTTTTATTGAAAGAAAAAAAAAAAAAAAAGACATTACAATTTGCGAAAATATAGCACACGTATGTGTCCTCTATAGTTGGCATGTCAGAAGCATACCAAGAAGAAGCAAACGGGCTTATCACTGCTCAGTTTCCAAATATCTTCTTCCCACACACATAGACGTTACTTCAAATCAAATGACTCATTTTTAAACTCTGGTTTAAAGTGCTATGCCTTCACATAATATTCTTTCGTCTCCACGAAATAATTCTTCGCCAACTTCAACAACTAAAGCAACATTAAATTGACAATTAATTTGATAGAAAAAACAGAAGAAACAACCGACAGTGATGTATAAGCTCCACCATTGCATTGACAAAGGTTTTGCCTCCAGACAATTTGGTTGCGAAACGTAAATGTCAAAGATGGTGTCCAGGTTCAAACTCCTAATTAAATTGCACTACCTTTCTTTTCTATCCCCTTCACCAAATCAACTTCCTTTCTTTACAGTTATAGAATTCTTAATTATTTAAAATAATACGTTGTATTTGTTTTATTCTTTTTTTATATATATAAACTACAGGTATCCTTAACTAGAAACAATCATATTTAATCTAAGTAGGACCACTATAAGTAGGACTACAATGGATATAAACAAGTTTTATTCTTTTATTATAAATTTACTCATTTGATACATAATCTTTACATTTTAATTCCTATACTTAGAAATTATATGATTGAATTCATGTGCAATTACCTTGATTAACTTTGTTGTTCTATGCCGATAAATAAATTTAACATTGGTGATATTAGATGACGTGGCACCTATACTCCTTTTATTTTGGGGATTATGCTTTTTTAAAGAAGCAAAAGATATTACAAAAGCAAAACCAGAGCAACGCACAAGCAGTTCCAAGCCCAGTCCATATGAATTACAAGCATAAAAAACATAGCCTGAGCCTTACGAGACCCAAAATACAGTAAAAGCTCACCACTACGGCACTACCCCTTTACATAAAACAACACACCCACCATATTATTGATTTACAAGTAATCAGTAACCACAAATACTTTTGCTCATTTGTAATCAAAACCAAAATTCTAGAAGTTCCCTGCATATGTCTAGGTGCACATGGACTTGCAGAACCTGGAAGAACAACAGATTTGGAGTTAAAAGCCTAATGAGATATATGACATTGTACTGGGTTGGGGGCGATCCAAAGTATATCTGGAACCCATTATTAAAAATACATCAAATCCAATTCTTAAACCTAAACCTGTCAAAAGTTCCTTCGAGTCAAACCAGAGTGGTAATATGAATCTGATAATGAACACCCATATATTTAACTCACTAACCAAACCAAATTACTTAGTGGTCATGCTCATGTTGCACGCGAAGCTTCACGAACCCCTCCGGATCTCGCTATTTATGCCACATGACAGTCAATTTAGCAACATCTAAATCACCCAAACTTGTACTAACCTCTAACTCCAGACCCTGAAAAAGTCTCATCCACTAAGCAAGTCTCATCCACGTGATAGTCAATTTAACGAGTTCTATTTCTTTTAAATCCTCTTGCATAAATTAATTTTTATTGACTATAAATTGAAAAATCTCAAGATTGCGGAGTTCAGACACATTTTTTTGGACAAGACAAAGTAACCTACTACTAATTTGTGGGCATTTTTTGCAATAACGGGGACTTGTACCATTTTAATCTTTCTGCATAAAATGTACAGGGGAATATACAATGTTGAAGGATAAAATGTTTAGAGATATATCATGCATCAAATCTTGTCACTAGTTTTCATTTAACTTTGTTAGCTCTAGATTCTCTAACACTACCATAAAATCGAAATTAACTTTCATTGTAAAAATGCCAAAAATTTCTAACGATTGTTAAACTACCAAAAATTTAGAAACAAAAATGTTTCTACCACACATTGCTGCGAGAGGCAATTTTTTTACAATGGTACATGGCAAAAGCATTTTGTGATATAGAGAATGAATTAAACAGCAACCTCCGTGTTCCCAAGCGTTTGATGAAAGAAGATTAAAACAACGTAGCAAGTCACTACCATTGCAAGAAGGGCTCACAAAAATCACTATTCCTAGGTTACTTGTCTTGTCCAAGAAATGTCTATGAACTCTGTTACCTTGAGACTCTTCAACTAAGGGTCAATGAAAATTAGTTTATGCAAGAGAACTTAAAGAAGTAGAACCCACAAAATAAAAAGAGGAGGAAGGTGTTATAAGGAAAAAGGAAGAAAAGAAAATAGAGAAGGAAGAGGGGAAGGAAGAGGAAGAGATGAAAGAGGTATTGACATGGACTAAAACATAAAACTTTCTCATATAAAGACTAAAATAAATAGTTTCTAGGTATAGGGACTAAAACATAAAAATTGTGCAGTTATATTGAACAAAAAAAATAAAAGTTGTACAACTATAGGAATGTAAAACACAAGAAGGGAGATTGAATTCTGTGTATTGTGATTTTTAGCACTTGAAAACATTTTGGTAAATATATATAAGTTTGCAAGAAGCATAGAAACTCCAAAAAACTATAATGAACAAGATAACAGAGAAGGATTTACACTACAACTCAAAGCTGGGTTGAGTCCCTTCCATTGAAATATTTTTTCACTAAGTCAACACGATTTACTGTAAGTATTCTCAAGCCTCTTCAAATTATGCAACCACTTGTAATCTACAACCTATATTACGAGAAAACAAAATATTTTTTAACACCAAGTCTCTTCAGACTTTCAACAGAAAGGTATATAAAAGTTTTACAATATAATCTCACAAAGTGAACATAAGGCTTTTAAAACAATTATAATTTTGTTAAAACAAAACAAATATACAATTAAGATCATAGCAAACAAATGCAAAGATTACTTTTGAATATAACTTGAATGTTATCACGCGTAACTACTTCTTTCTTCTCAAAATATTGATATATATATATATATATATATATATATGCATGAAGAGAAGATAGTGGTTGATGCTTCTAAGATAATGATGACCTAAGAAATAAATGATAAAGATATCTTTTTCATGTATTCTCTAACACTTTTTGTCTTTTCTATTAGAGAGAGAAAAGTGCACCAAACTTGTTATCAAAGCTTTCCTTAAACATGATCACAGAGACTTATGCAAAGAAAAGTTTTTCTTATTTAATTACTTTTTTCTCTTTTCTTCATAGTTTTGAATATTACAGACAAACTGATACATTGACTTGCTTTTTGAAAGGAATAAGAGCTTAAAAGAGAACAAATTTATCCATTTCTAAAACAAGATGAAAAGTAAATACACCAAGACAGAAAAATAAACATTAGTTTATCAAATAATATCATACATGTAGTCTTTTATAAGATATAAGAACAAACAAGTATATATATATATATATAGAACATGAGTATAGATGTGAAAAAAGATAAGTTATAAGATATCGTCATTCATGAACACTTTTGTAACAAACAAATATTGGATGTTTTTATTACCAAATGTTTGGAGATTTTTCTAAACATAAGCATTTACTTATAGAAATCTTAAATATATGCATGATTCATCAATTTATATACACAAGACAAGATTATTAAAGAGATTAACGATTTTATATCTTTGGTTTAACACATGTCAACTCTACATCAACATTATGTTAAAATCACATCATCTATTATTAATGACATTAAGTTTTATTTAACAATAAGGATCAAAATGTAACTAAAAGTGCTTGTATAGAAAAAAAAAGATAGTCTCTCCGTGTAGAAACTAAAACATAAAAATTGTATAGGTATAAAGATTAAATAAATAATTAAACTTTTAATATACAATAACATTAGTTCTAAATATAAGTCTTTGTGTAAAAATAATTAGAGAGAATTTGTATCGCCCTGCACCCTTCTCTTTCCTTTTTCATGTTGTGGGTATTTGAAAGAAATTGAACATATCTTGGAAATGAACGAAAAATTTTAAGTGTGATTAAATTTCAACCTGAATATTAGTCTTATTTATATAACTTATCTAAAGGATAGTAGAAATACTTCGATATCCTATAAAGGAGTTAAATGCTCTAATTACTATGGTTACAAAAAACTAATACATGCATAGATAATGGTTACAAAAAATTAATACATGCATAGGTAGTGTAAAGTTTTTTATTTATTTTTTGGTAATTTTTTTTTTAGGATTGTCAACTAATCCAATCCAATGTTTGGTACACATCAAGTAATGATAGGAAATTATATAAATTACATTCAATGACAAAATTATTGTTTTGTTAAAATTACATATTTTTCTAAAAAATAACGTTTAATTTAATTGTTTCATTTTTCAAATTATAAAAATTATATTTTTTATAATTTTAATTAAATTATATAAAAATATTATTTGATTTATACATTTATTTTTCTACAATTATTAAAAAATTATATCAGATTCAAAATTATAATTATTACTCAAATATATTTTTCAAAAATATTTGTACAATAATTATTTAAATTTTAATTGTAATTAATAATATACTTTAAATATATATATAAGATAATATTTTGAATACAAATTTTATAATATATATAGTTATATATGTATTAATATATATTATACCTGTTATATTTTGTTATTATATATATATATATATATATATTATAGTATTATATATAAATCATTATTTATTATATAAATTAATATATAGAACTATATTTGTTATTTTGTAATAAATTATATTACTATATATAATATATATTATATATTATATTATATTACATATATATTGTAATATATTACATATTATATTTTATATATGTGTATGTTATATTATATTTTATATATGTGTTTGTAATATTATTTGTTATGATATTACGTGTGTATTATGTTATATAGTGTGTGAGAGAGAGAAACTGATACTTTAATTTCTTATCCAACTTCCTCCCTTAAAGATAGTATGTGCTATATTATATGTGTTGTATTATATTTGTGTGAGAGTGATAATACTTCCTAACTTGTGTGTGTTGTATTATATTATGTGTGTGCAAGATTGATATATAAAAGTTTGGTTTCACCTACAAACCTTTTCAAAGACATATTTTATGATAATTTAGCACTAAGATAGAAGTGAAAATAAATATATTAGACTTTATAAGAATCAAGTATAACTTGGTTATATAGTATAAACATATTTTTAAAGGAAAATTATACTTATCTCTCCTAAGGTCTTCCTATTTCCTAAATGACACTCATACATTCTCCTTTAATTTTTTAAATAGACATTTACCTCTCCATAATAATATTAAAGAATGGATAATGTATAGGTCACTTTATTAAATAAAATAAGGAGTGTAAGTATCACTTTATTATAAACATAAAAGGGGTGAGTATATATTTAAAAACTAGATGAAGTGTGAGTGTCATTTAAAAAATTCTTAGAAATATGAACGCAATTTCTCCTATTTTTAAGGAATAATATGATATTCATGCTAACTTATTTAAAAACATATTTTGTAACAAGACTTCTAGTTAACATAATTTATCTTTTAATAAACTTATAAGTTTGACTCTTCACGTAGGTCATCATGCTTAACATCTAAAAAGGTAAATAAATGTATGATTTAATAATAATAATAATAATAATATCAGTAACAACAACAATAATATATTATAAAAAATTATTATTTGTCTTTATTTAAATAGATATATCTACTTAGACTTAAAAAAAATTGAATTCCTTATAACACTTTTAACTAAATAGACTTTAATAAAAATCTTTATTTAGTTTAACTTAAAAAAAAAAAAAAGTTTAACATGACATGCACCTGATATAGGCTAGGTCATAGGCTTATGTGGGACAATTTGACCTATTTCCACCCCTAATAACAATTTTAATATTTCCTAAATTAAATGGACTCAAATGAAAGTTTTTCAATATTATATAAAACAAAATAAGTTTAACAATCATCCACTAATCGTGTAATACTGTCATTTAGTCATAAATAATAGTTGATATGACTTTAAAATAATTATTGTAAAAATCAATAAATTTATCATATATGTTGAACATGAAAAATTATTTTACATGGTCAATATGACCTATTTTTTCATAAAAAAATATACAATTTTATAAAACCTAAAACAATGAATAAAGTGAAGGGTTAAAATAAAAATATATTTTGTGGAGAAAATCAAAAATTAAAAATAAAAGACATATATCCAAAATATTAAAAAAAATTAAGCTAAAAAATAACTGGCTTTGAAAAAAGTGAAAAATAGATTGGGATTAAAACTATAAAAAAAGCTTCAAAATATCCTGCCGTTGCCACATGTAAAGCGATAGCTTATTTCTGTTTTGATAATTGACTGAATAGAGTAATTCTTATGTTAGTAAAATATTCATAATCATATTTAAACTGTCTAATACTGAAATCACCTCTGCACCAAAAAAAAATAGTTGCACCAAAAAAATACTACAATCACCTATATTATATTGCTACGAATTATTACTTCTTTTTTATATTATATGTTCCGTTAGACTTATGACCCTCCCAATGCATTATGGCTAATATTTCTGAAGTAATCGATACAATACAAACCTATGCATTCCAGCCAGTCCTCCTGAAATGACCGACATAATACAAAGACATTTAATGTTTATAGGAGGAGCAATCTGACAAGGACAAAAATCATGACGTATGATTTTTTAGTCAGAAGAGATAATCACCTAATTCTTAACAATGGTGAGGGTGGGTAAGATTACTTAGGATAAGGGGACACGCAAGGGACTGAAATCATCGTCACTACCAGAGGTTATGGGCTGGGAGAGAGTATAAAGATAGGAGTCAAAATGAAAAAAAAAAGACACACAAGTGGAACAGATAGAATAGAGAAAATAAAGAGAAGAGAGCAAATAATGTTGTGTTCCTCAGGGGGGTCATAGTTGGACTTTCTAACGAGAACATTGGTGTCCACCGTAGGGCTTGTGAGAAAACATCTTCTAATGTCCACAACTTCAGAAAAGCCCAAAACTAACCATGCCAGTCATTGGATAGCAAACAAGCTCCAATAACGAAGGTGATGAGTATACAATGCCTGCTTCGCGCAATAGCCTCTTTGCAAGAGAAAAGCGGAGAGCAAGCGCGTTTAAGCTAGGAGGCGACCCAATGACAAGACGAAGCCAAGGTGCATCAGCAAGAAGCCTTGAGGCTAGCGAAGGAGGGAGAGAAGGAACTACGCAAACAATTGGAGGAGA
This sequence comes from Mucuna pruriens, assembly GCA_025330945.1. Taxonomy (NCBI): domain Eukaryota; kingdom Viridiplantae; phylum Streptophyta; class Magnoliopsida; order Fabales; family Fabaceae; genus Mucuna; species Mucuna pruriens. The sequence goes on along the minus strand of JAENHJ010000527.1, from coordinate 2,719,747 downwards.
TGAGGGCTAATGCTGGACGATTAGGTCCTGCATCACAAATGACCCCATGTCCTACCTTCTGAGGACAACCTTTTAGTTTGGACATAAACCAAGTCATCATCCCACCACACTTTTGAGAGTTGGTGGTAGACCCTTTTGACGGAACCCAAGACCCCCACATCCACCTGTAGGCTTTCCAAACCCAAGTGTACATCAGTGGTGAGAATGACGCCATTAGCTGCAAACTCTTCTTGGGCACCTTGAGGAGCATCGCCATGCAATGGTTTGTAGGTTTGCCTCCTAGGACCATCCATACATTCAATGACTTGGCTATGGTTTTTGTTTCCTAGTTCACTGCCAATCACGCTAAAAGGATAGAGGTGGCCGACCTCTTTGATATCCAGCAAGCAAAGGGTGAAAGCCTCAAAAAGTACCTTGCGCGCTTCAACAATGCCATAGTTCAAGTCAACGATCTTGACCAGAAGTTTTCATGAAGGTTTTTAAGAAGGGACTGAGAGCCAACTAGCTCGGTGACTCTTTAGCCCTAAGGCGCCCGACTAGCATGGGAGAGATCAAGGCCAGGGTTGAGAAACACATCGAGGCAAAAGAAGATCAGGCCAACAAGATCCACACAGAAAGGTACGCCTCAACAACTTTGACTAAAGACGACCGTCCTTATCACGAGAAGACACATCATCGCCAAGGAGGCAAGTCGAACGTTGTGATGACTCAGTTCACCCCATTGAAAGTGGGAAGGGCACAAATCCTTCAAGAGGTCTATCACACGCAATTACTGGACATCCCACCACCAACAGGCTTTCAAATGGGACCATCACTAGGCAAATGGGGCCAGTTCCATCACACTCATAGACATACGATGGAGAACTGCAAAACGCTACAGTTCCAAATCAAGAAACTAATCTGTAACAGCCACTTGGGACGTTTCGGGCAAGGTAGAGACGAACCAAAGACTGCAATAGGTCAAACGAAAGACCAACAAGGGAGAAGGGTGCAAGCTAAGGATATAGGAAGAAACAATGGGGAGAACAACAAGGCCTGAGACGACGCAGAAGCAGAGACAGAAGTTGGAGCAGATGACTAACCTTCCCATAGGGGGACCAACGCAACAATCGTAGAAGGAGGAGCAACAGAGACGATGACCCAATCAGGAAGACGAAGGTATGTCCAGAAAGTAATGATTGTGTAGGTTTGGAAGGTTCACCCCAAGGACCCAGTCATTTCTTTCTCGGAAGCTGATTACGACGTACAACCTCATCACGACAACCCAATGGTGATCTCAATCATGACCGTAGATTATAAGGTGGAAAGAGTGTTGGTCAACCATGGGAGCTTAGCCAATGTACTTTTTTGGACTACCTTTTAGAAGCTAGGTGTCACAGAGGAAAAGTTGAAGGCATTCCTAGGAGTAGGACCAGACATTCAAACAACCTTTGGAGTAGGACCAGACATAAAAACCGTCCCTCACAAGTTCACGGTCGTCAACGCACGGGCATCCTATAACATTATCCTAGGGCAACCAGTATTAAACCAATTGTGAGCGATAGTTTCTACTCCTCATCTATGCATGAAGTACCCATTGGCCAATCGGGTCAGAACCATATGGGGGGACCAACGCATAGCTCGTCGATGCTATGAGGCAAGTTTGAGGATTGGAAGCAAAAGGGTGGACACAGAAGATACAAAGATAGGCCTCCAAGGTAATGTTCACTTTCTCAAACTCGACCCATGACAAACTGAGAAGGCAAAATGTCCTCAGCCAGTAGACGATCTGAAAGAAATTCAAATTAGTCCAAAGTCAATTGAGATAACCAGGATTAGAAGCGGTCTCAAGCATGAGGAGGAAAAACAAATGATTTGTTTTCTAAAGAAAAATAGATACATATTTGCATGGGCCCCAAAAGACATGCTGATGATTGACCCAGCTTTTCTTTGTCACTAACTATCCATAGCCCTTAGGGCACGACCAATAGCCTAGAAATAAAAGATAGGCGATAAGAAACAAAGAGCTACAAAAGAGGAAACCAGGAAACTACTAGCAATTCATCTCATTTGGGAGGTACATTACCTAACCTGGCTGGCCAACATGGTGATGGTTCGAAAATCCAACAGACAGTGGCGCATGTGTACAGACCATACATACCTAAACAAAGTTTATAGTAAGGATCCCTACCCTCTCCCTAGTATCGATCGATTAGTTGATGGCGCCTCCGGGCACGGTCTCCTAAGCTTCATGGATGCTTATTCAGGGTATAAGCAAATCCGCATGCACCACATGGATAAGGTCAAAACAACATTCATTACAGATGGAGGCAGCTTCTGCTACAAGGTAATGCCTTTTGGTTTAAAAAATGTAGGGGCCACTTATTAGAGATTAATGGATTGAATATTCAAAGACCACATTGGCCTTAACCTAGAGGTATATGTAGACGACATGGTGGCTAAGTCGGCAGATATTAAGCAACATTGCAAGGTGCTAGCCCAAGTACTTGATGTTTTGAGGAAGCACAAGTTGAAGCTAAACCCTAACTAATGCTCCTTCAATATTTAAGCAAGAAAATTATTGGGATTCATGCTAATTAGAAGAGGCATTAAAGCCAAACCTAGATAAATGTGAGATTGTCATTAATATGAGGAGCCCAAGGAGTGTGAAGGAAGTCCAACAACTGGTCGATCGAATCATCATGCTTGCATGTTTTGTCTCACGATTGACCAAAAGGGTGTTCCCGATTTTCCAATGCCTCAAGAAAAGCGAAAGATTTCAATGGACGAAGGCATGTGAGTCGGCTTTCCAAGAGTTGAAGACAATGTTGGCATCACCCCCAGTCCTCTCCAAACCACGGGAAGGTATGCGAATAATTATTTGTTTGTCTATTTCTAATGAAGCAATCAACACTGCCTTAGTACAAGAAGCAGGAAAGGACCAGCACTCAATTTACTTCATCAATAAAGTTCTCTAGGGCGCTTAAACCCGATATCAAAGGATAGAAAAAGGCTACTTTAGCTTTTGTCATCATAACCCAAAAATTGAGACCATACTTCCAAAGCAACCTAATAGTCGTATGGACCAATCTCCCTACTGGTGATTGGCTAAGTCAACAGTGAACACCAGTCGAGAGACCCACAACTAATGAAATACTAGGACATGGAAAAAAGACTGACAGCCTCCTTTGAAAGTTTCACCCTCCTTCATAGCAGATTTATTATCCAAACTAGCAAGCATGCAAAAGGGTGGACTTAATAGGTCGGTAATCTAGGAAACAATTAGTCGACTGACTATCGAATAAGAAAATGTGTGTTCGGTTGACCACAACACCTCTTGGAAAGATCCCATAACAACATTTCTCCTAACAAAAGAAACACTTGGTGACCCTTTGACAACCAAAAACTCAGGAGGGAAGCCTCCAAATATACCCTAGTAGCCCAACAACTATATAGAAAGGGATTTTCTTAACCCCTCCTAAGATGCTTGGACCCCAATGAGGCTGAATATGCCATGAAAGAAGTTCACAAGGGGGTATGCAAAACCTATATTGGTGGTTGGGCCCTAGTGAGCAAAGTAGCTAGAGCCAACTACTATTGACCGACGCTAAAAAGGGATTGTGTGGAGTTTGTAAAAAAGTGTGATAAATGTCAATGATTCACTAATTTACACAAAGTCCCTCAAGAACCTCTCCACTTGGTAATGTCACCTTGGCCTTTTTATACTTAGGGAGTAGATATCTTGGGACCTTTTCCTCTAGTGGTCGAACAAATTAAATTTCTCATAGTAGTCGTCGACTACTTTACCAAATGGGTAGAAGCAGAGCCGGTCACGATGATCTCAACTGAAAGAATTAAGCAATTCTACTAGAAGAAGGTCATATGCCATTTTGGGCTCCTAGGTGTTATAATATCAGACAACGGTACACAATTCACTTCTTGACTGGTCGTTGACTTTTGCTCACAGCTCAAAATAAAACAAGCTTTTACCTCCATGGAGAACCCACAATCAAATGGACAAGCGGAGTCGGCCAATAAAGTAGTCCTCCAAGGCCTAAGAAGAAAATTGGAGGAAGCTAAGGGGTGATGGGCAGAAGAATTACCCCCCAAGTACTCTAGTTATACCATACAAACCCCAACTCCACCACCCAGGAAACTCCATTTATATTGACATTCGGAACAGATGTAGTAATCTTAATAGAAATCGGCAAGCCGTCCCCAAGGACCCTTTTCTTTCGACAATCCTAGAACGAAGAGGAGATAAGAGTCAACCTCGATTTACTTCAAGAAGTTCGAGAGGTTGCACATGTAAAGGAATTTGTAGCCAAAGCGAAGGCAGCCCGAGGTTACAACACAAAGGTCTTCCTAAGAAAACTCAAAAAGCAAGATCTTGTATTGAAAAGAGTCCTCAGAGACAGCACCAACAACAAGCTAACACTCAATTGGGAAGGCCCATACAGAATCATTGAGGAAGTAGGAAAAGGTGCCTTTCAGTTAGAGCATTTAGACGGGAGGAAGGTCCTATGCACCTGGAATATGACAAGTTTGCGTATTTATTATAGTTAATGCATAACCTTGAGGTATACATTCCGTTATTATAAAAAATGCAGGATGTTTCCTAAGTAAAAGAGCAAAAAACCAAAAGAATTGAGAAAGTTGGTCAACCAATGATCCTCCCAAGCACTAAAAGACTTGAGAGAGGTGGTCGACCAACAATCCCCCCCAAGCATTGAAAGACCTGAGAGAGGCGGTCGACCAATGATCCCCCAAGCATCAAAAGACCTAAGAGAGATAGTTAACCAATGACTCCCCCAAGCACCGAAAGACCTGAGAGAGGTGGTCGACCAACGATCCCCAAGCACCAAAAAATCTAAGAGATAGTTAACCAACGATCCCCTCTAGGCACCGAAAGACCTAAGAGAGGTGGTCGTCCAATAATTCCCCCAGGTACCAAAAGACCTAAGGGAGGCGATCGACCAACGATCCCCCTAGGCACCGAAAGACCTGAGAGAGATGGTCGACCAAAAATCTCCCCAAGCACCAAAAGACTTGAAGGAGGCAGTCGACTAACGATCCCTTATGCACTGAAAGACTTAAGAAAGGCGGTCGACCAACAATCCCCTAAAGCACCGAAAGACCTGAAAGAAGCGGTCGACCAACAATCCCCATGTAATGAAAGCCCCGAGCGGTTGGATAAGGATCTGAAACAGAAATAGGTGGAACAGAAATAACTCAAACATTGGGGGCATCAGCAGAGGAAGCGACATGAGGGGCACAAGAGGCTTGATTTGTTTTCTTTTTCTTCATGGCCCTGAGTTTGAAAGGGGTATAACCTGCTACAAGACAAAGACAGTCGGTAAAAATAAAGCTACAACCAAAGGGAAAAAAAAGATAGACAAAAGAAAGTCACCCTTCTTAATTAGTTCAGTACAAGAAAGGGTTGGTAGACTCTAAAGCTCGATTATAAAATTGTTATCCCACCTCGTACTTTCTCTCAATGTTAATAGACACAGCCGACGACCGAGTCTATTAGAGGGGAAAATAAGGCTCCCCATCAAAGCTGACAAAGAGATTAAGACCAATTTCGCTACGACTAACACGAAAGAACCAGTCCTTGAAAAGCTTATAGCTCTCACAAAAAGGCTTTAATTGAGGCTGCTTCGGTCAGCCACTTAGGAAAAACCAGCCTACCTTCTTAGACTATGGGATCAAGAAAACCCAAAAAAAGAACATACAAAGAAGGCACCCGCTTTAAATCCTCACTTGGAAGTTGAAAGGCTCGCACGAAAGTCAAATTGTTAGGATGAAGCTGAGTAGATGTAATGTGTAGGATGCGAAGGACCGACGGCTTGAACTGGGTAAAAGGTAGATCAATCCCTAGCTTTAAGGCAGGGTCTCATACAAATAAAAGTAGGTGGCCTCTAATAAGTCATATTGTATACACCTCACAAGGGCTTAAGATAGATATTGTTGAGACTATTTGATAGCAAAGAATTACATCTTAGCTAAGATTCATATTATTGGCCGATAAATAGGGATACATAAATTTGTGCTAAATTAAGGATCTTAGCTAATAAAACATTGGATTCATTTTACAGGCCAACCGAGGAGCGTCTCGGTCCAAAAGAAGCATCTCAGCCCAAAAGGAGCTGTCTCGGCCAGGAAAGTCCCTTCCCAACCAAGTCCAGCTTCAAAGCCTATATTACTCCAGCAGCACATGTAACACGTAATCATGTAGGAAAATGATAGGTCAAATCAGGAAATTGTAATTTTGTTAGGATTCAGTTAGGAAAAGCGTGCATAGCAAGGAACGAAGCACGTCTATAAAAGGGATGCAAGAGCTCGTGAAAAGCGTTGTTGAATTCAAAAGCTTAATCATATCATACACACCACACACTACTCATGCTCTCGTTCTATTCCCTCGATGGTGCACGATGCTTTAGTAAGGCGTCTCGTCGATCGAAGAGGTGCAGGTCTAGATTATGGGAAGCCAGAGGTTATTAGAGGAGATCGCTCAATATAGTTGATGCACTCTGGTGGATTGAATCCTCAACGCTCTAGCCATTCCTAGTGAACCATCATCGTTCTTCCATGGCGATCGTCATGGAAAGCGAAGTCCCTGAATTCATATAACCTTGTAACAATACTCTATTTTAGCAATAATAATTGGTTTTCATTTCCCCATCTTTGTTTGTGAATCTTGTCATGAATCTGCTCCTTGCTTTTGTCCCAATTTGCATTTGTGAGAGTGGATCACGTTAGGTTAGGTCAATTGGAACCGATCTAACAACTTAATTAGGTAATCGATAAAAGAACCTAAAATCAACCACGTGCATACTCCTTGCTAACTGATAAGGTAGCGATTGTGTAAATTCTCGATCGGCAACGGACAAACGTTCAGCGATTGTCATAAGAACTCTAAGTTGGTTTGGAATCATAATCTTGAGTAAAGAACCAAGAACTGATTGCTTATTAAACCTCTATCCGAGTTAGTCGTCTTAGTCAGGACCGAGTCCAATCCAACTCTGTCTGAGTCCAATGTCTTTGTCCAAAATTGAGTTCGAGTCGTCTCAATCTGAGACAGAATCGGCATTCCACATACACTTAGTATTTTGCATAAAACTCCCACTTCCACATTAAGTCATAATTGAACACACTGTGTCCTTGAGAGGTTCGACCTAGGGTTGCACTATGCTATAGTTAGCTCTAGTTTTATTTGATAAAGCCACCACAACGAAAATATCATTATCAAATTGGCGTCGTTGCCAAGGGACACAAGTTCCTTTGTGTTTTTGTGTGTCAAATATGAGTTTATGTCGAATCCCGAGTCTGTAGAATGCTATGTCTGTTTGTTTTATATACCGAGTCTGTTTTTCCTTTGATTTAATTTGCTGAGTTTTTATCTGTTTTGTTTTTCTTTTTGTTAAGTCTGAAATTTTACAGCATGTTGAATCTGTGTTAGAATTTTTGCTTGCGTTTGTCTTGTGTTGCATGAGATGTTATTTTTGATTTGTGATTTTGTATTTTTGTCATTCTTTTGCATAATTTTTGTCTTTGCATCATTGACTTTATTTTATTTTCTGCATAATTGATTTTGTTTTCTAATTTGCATAACTAACTTTAACTTTCTCTGCATAATTGACTTTAATTTGTCTGCATATTTTATTTTGCTATTTTCTGTATAATTTTTGGTGCATGACTAGAAGTAGTTCTAACATACTGCATGAGTTAGATCCTGAAATAGATAGAACTTTAAGTAGGTTAAGAAAGGTTAGGAGCACTATCGTAAATAATAGTAGTAGTTTTAATTTTGTTTCTAATTCTAATACTAGTGTTTTTGCAACTAACGATTCTGACTTTTCTAAGTACTGTAGCTCTAACGTTAACTCTGATTTTAATTTTAGTGTAAGTAAGTCTCAAGAGCTAGAACCAATGGAGAACAATGATCGATTGGTCAAGGAGTTGGCCACGTCGGATGTGGTGTACCAGCCTTGGTGCATCCAGTATCCACAATTAGAACTAGCTCAATCTTACGAATTAAAATCTGGTTTAATACATTTGTTGCCCAAATTTCATGGTCTTGTAGGTGAAGACCCCCACAAGCACTTAAAAGAATTTCACATGGTTTGTTCCACGATGAGGCCATAGGAGATACCAGAAGACTACATTAAGATGAGGCGTTTCTATTTTCCATGGATGGAGCTGCTAAGGATTGGCTATATCTACAACAGGTTCTTTTCAACACTTGGGGTGATATGAAGTGCATGTTCCTAGAGAAGTTCTTCCCAACGTCTAGAACCGCGACCATTAGAAAAGAAATTTATAGGATTAGGCAACATTCTAGAGAGACACTACAAGAGTACTGGGAAAGATTTAGCAAGTTATGTACCACATGTCCACATCATCAGATCAGTGAGTAGTTGCTGATTCAATATTTTTATGAAGGTTTGACGATGATGGACTGAAGCATGATTGATGTTGCAAGTGGAGGAGCATTGATGGATAAGATGCTAGTAGCAACGAGGCATCTGGTCTCAAATATGGCAAGCAACACAAAACAATTTGGGATTAGAGGAGCTACCCCATCCCGGATGGTGAATGAAGTCGGTGTGATTGACAACCTGAGATTGGAAAATCAATTGACTGAGTTGACATCACTAGTAAGGCAACTCACTGTTGGGCAACATCAACCAAGTATAGCAACAAGAGTTTGTGGCATTTGCACTTCCGTGGAGCACCCAACTGATATGTTCCCCACATTGCAAGAAACCGAGTCAGACCATCCTGAGAGTGTTGGATCAATAGGTGGATATCAATACAAAAAGCAGTCGTATCAGAGTCGGCCATATGATAGTCAATAATTTGGAAGGCAATAGTACCAACCAAGTTCAATTCAAGGGCAATATCCAACTCAAAAATTCGGATCCGCCCAAGGTGCGCCTCAAAGTCAAAATAGCTATCAGCCAAATCCAAGATACCAAGCACCACTATTCCAACAACAACAACAATAGAGAGTGCCATCACAGGGCAACTCACCATCCTTGGAGGACCTGATGAAGCAGTTAGCAACAAGCAACCTAGAGTTTCAGCATAACATGAACTCCAATAACATGCAATTCTAGGAAAATTTAAACACCACGATCCGATACCTCAAAATGCAGGTGGGTCAGCTAGCAAACATTGTGAGTCAGCTACAATCGGTCGGGTCCGGAAACCTTCCCTCGCAGACAATTCTGAATCGAAAGGGAAATGCGAGTGTCATGTCATTGAGAAGTGGTAGAAAATTAACACAACAAGTCGCGCCGCAACAAAGGCCAAGAACAACCAATGCCGAGTCTGAGTCGGATGTTGACTCACTAGTGCCTCAGCAAGCTAGATCCATCCAATTGTCATTCCCAACCCGGACTCTCTCAACAAGAAAACCTTAAACAGATGAGGACTTGCTGAAGATGTTCTGGAAGGTAGAAATCAACATTCCACTCCTAGATGCCATAAAGCATATTCCTAAGTACGCTAAATTCCTTAAGGAGTTATGCGTGCACAAGAGGAAAAAGATGAAAGGAGGGGTGGAATTAGGAGGAATTGTGTTAGCGTTAACCAAAAATGAAGCTACTGCCAGATCACAACAACCTTGCCAAAGAAGTGCCAAGACCTCAAAATTTTCTCTATCCCATGCACCATTGGTGAATGTACTTTTGTCGATGTCATGCTAGACCTAGGAGCTTTAATAAATGTCATGTCGACATCAATCTACAAATCCATGAATTTTGGTGATCTAGAGCCTACTGGGATGACAATACAATTGGCCAATAGAAGTATTATGCAACCCTTAGGTGTTCTCGAAGATGTACAGGTCCAAGTCAATGAGCTGATTTTCCCAACCGACTTTTATGTGCTGGATATGGAGGATGAGACATCAGGGAAAGGATCTACCTTGATCTTGGAGCGACCATTTTTTATGACTACTAAAACAAAGATTGATGTGAATGCCAGGACGCTCTCGATGGAATTCGATGACAACTTGGTGCAGTTCAACATATTTGAAGCAATGAAGCACCCCAACGAGGATCCTTCGCTCTTTGTTATTGATGTAATTGATGAGCAAGTTGTGAAGTATATGCAATTAGAAGCCAGTAGTGGTGAATTTTCAAATTTTGTTGAAGACAATGATGTAATCGACTGCTTAGGGTCCGTGACAGATAAGTCTAACTATGGTGGTGTATTGGAAGCACAAGATCTTTCCGACTCCAAAGATGATATTGTTGACCTTGCCAACTTGGATCATAATTCTGAATTTGTTGATTTAATTGACTAAGTATACAAGTATGATGAAGAACCAGAGTGCTCAGAGCGTGCCAGAGTCTAAGTTGCCGAGACCGAAAAGCACTTACAAGCACAAGTGGTAACAATTCTAACTACTGAGTCTGATTCGGCCAATTAAGGCCGAGACCTGACTTGGGTCGGAAGCGACTTGAGCAATAAGACTAAGGTCGAGTTCGGCTTGAGCATACAATCAAGAGCCGAATTCAACTCGGACAGTGGAAATCAAAAGCTGGTACCATCCGAATCTGACTCAAGCATGGAAATGAAGGCCGAGTCTGACTCTAGCAACCATCCGGGAGCCGAGTCCAATTCGGGCAATTTGAGCCGGAAGGAACAGAAGGTCGAGACCAACTCGGCAAACCAAGTGCCGAATCTAGACCGAGTTGGCCAATCAAAGCTAAGACCAACTAATGACATCTCTCCACTACATTCACCACCCATAGAGTTGAAGTCGTTGCCGGGTCATTTGAAGTATGCCTACCTGGACAATGATCAGCAATTTCCCGTCATAATTGCCAATAACCTCCACTAGGAGTAGGAGGAGAAATTGTTGCAAGTCTTAAGGCAACACAAGAAGGAAATAGGGTGGAGATTATCGAACCTTCCAAGAATAAATCCCTCAATTTGTATGCATAAAATTTTAATGGAGGAAGCCCATCTAATAAGGCAACAGCAAAGAAGACTAAATCTGACCATCCCAGACGTGGTTAAGAAGGAAGTAACAAAACTACTTGCTGTTGGGATCATCTATCCCATCTTGGATAGCCAATGGGTCAGTCTGGTGCAAGTAGTCCCGAAGAAGTCTGGGATGACTATAATGAAGAATCAGTATGATGAGCTGGTTCCGATGCGGATTCAGAATAGCTAGCGAGTATGTATTGACTACAAGAAACTAAACCAGGCGACTCGCAAGGATCATTTTCCTTTTCCTTTTATTGACCAAGTCTTGGAAAAATTAGCAGGAAAGTCCCATTACTGCTTCTTAGATGGATTCTCCAGATACATGCAAATTCATGTTGCACCTAAAGATCAACACAAGACTACCTTCACTTGCCCATTTGGTACCTTTGCGTACACACGCATGTCGTTTGGCCTATGTAATGCTCTAAGTACATTTTAGCGTTGCATGACCAGTATCTTCTTGAACTTGCTACCTGATTGCATGGAAGTCTTTATGGATGACTTCACGGTGTACGCCACGTCATTTGATGCATGTATGGAAAATCTATCCTGAGTGCTGACTAGATGCATCAATACAAATCTTGTGCTCAATTTTGAAAAATATCATTTCATGGTGACTGAAGGAATTGTGCTAGGACATCTCGTATCCAACAAAGGCATCAAGGTTGATAAATCCAAGATTGATATAATTACTTCTCTTCCTAACCTCACATCTATGCGGGAGGTTCACTCATTCCTTGGACATGCAGGGTTCTATAGAAGATTTATCAAGAATTTCAGTAAGATTACCCTGCCTTTGTCGAAGATGCTACAAAAGGATGTAGACTTCAGTTTTGACCAGCCCTGTATTGAAGCTTTCAAGGAGCTGAAGACCTGACTTACATCAACACCGATTCTCCAAGCACCAAATTGGGAGTATCCGTTCGAGTTAATGTGTGACTCATCCAACTCGACACTTGAAGCCGTCTTAGGCCAATGAGTCGAAGTCGGCAAATAGTCATATGTGATCGCATATGCGTCTCGAACTATGGATTCAGCCCAATTGAACTATACAACTATTGAGAAGGAGCTGTTGGCAATTGTCTTCACCTTGGACAAATTTCGTTCATATCTGCTAGGCTCCAAAATTATTGTCTTCTCTGACCATGCAGCATTATGGTTCTTGTTGAAGAAGCCAGGTGCGAAGCCAAAACTGATTCGGTGGATGCTTCTACTCCAAGAATTCGACATCGAGATCAGAGATAGGAAGGGTGTTGAGAACTCAATAGCAGACCACCTAAGTAGAATCGAGGGGGAGAACGACCCAATGCCGATTAGAGATGACTTCCCTAATGAGAAACTATTGCAGATGAACAAGATTACACCATGGTTTGTAGATATATGCAATTTCAATGTTGCACCTAAGTTTCCACCAGAAGCATCCAGGCTATACAAGGAGAAAATTGAAAATGATGCTAAATACTACATACGAGATGATCCTTACCTTTGGAGACTCTACAACGATCAAGTCATTCGCAGGTGCATTCCAGATCCTGAGTTCCAGTCAGTCCTCCACTTTTGTCATTCAGCATCCGGAGGCGGCCACTATGGATCAACTCTAACAGCCTGAAAAGTGCTTAACTGTGGGTTCTACTGGCCTACCATTTTTAGAGACGCCCATCAATTCGTCTCCACCTGTGAACAATGTTAGAGAGTAGGAATGACCATTATCAGAAGGCATGAAATGCCCCAACAACCAATTCTATTTTGTGAAGTCTTTGATGTATGGGGTATTGATTTTATGGGGCCATTCCCTACCTCCAATGGATACTTGTGCATTCTTCTTGTCGTCAGCTATGTATCACAATGGGTAGAGGCTACAGCCACCAAGACCAATGATGCCAAAGTTGTTGTAGATTTCTTGAAATCCAATATCTTCTACAGGTTTGGTGTGTCGAAAGCTCTTATAAGTGACCAAGGGAGTCATTTCTGCAATTAAGTTATGTCCTCTCTACTCGAAAAGTATGGGGTGGTGCACCAAATTGCTACAACATACCATCCCTAGACAAACGGCCAAGTTGAAGTTTTCAATAGGGAAGTCAAGAAAATTCTGCAAAAGATGGCCAATCCCAGCCGGAAAGACTATAGCTGACTCCTTGAGGACACTCTATGGGCACACAGAACATCATACCGGACTCTGCTAGGGATGTCTCCCTACCAGATTGTCTTCAGTAAAGCCTGCAATATGGCCTATGACTAAGTTGGCAATATGGCCTATGACCAAGCTGGCAAAGAAAGGAAACTCCAGTTGCAAGAACTAGAGGAGCTCTGCTTGGAAGCATACGAGAACTCCTGGATCTACAAACAGAAGGCCAAAAAATTCCATGATAGATAGATCCTAAGGAAGGAGTTTCGAGTCGGCCAGAAAGTGCTCTTGTTCAATTCACGCTTAAAGTTTTTCGCTGGTAAGCTCCGTTTTAGATGGGATGGACCATTTGTTATCACTAATGTTTTTCCCTATGGTGAAGTTGAATTGAAAGATAAAGTTACAAACATCACCTTCCAGGTCAACGAGCATCAACTAAAGAATTTCCATGAAGTGCCGACACTGATAGTGGGCGAGGTGGAGAGCATCTTGCTGATGGAACCGACCATACCGAATGGCACACCTTGAGCGAAGCCTCATAACCCCCCTTATGTCCATGACATGCATTGAGGGCAATACATCATTTAAGTATGGGGGAGGGTGTAGTTTATGTTCCAACTTTGTGTGTGTGCGTGTTGCATGTAGTTAATTTTGTTTTCTATTCTTTGTATTTTGTTTTTTGTGTTTGTTTGTTTTGGTTTCCTGATTTTTCTACCGAGTCTAGGTCGACTCTGGGTTCATTTTTTCGGGGCCGTGCCGACTCCGGTTTCATTTCGTTTCTCTTCTATTTTTGTTTTTCGATTTTGTTTCCACTTGGCCTTGTTTCTTTAATTGTTTCCTTTTCTATTTTCTGATTCCTGATTGCGGAGAAAAAGGAGAAAAATGCTTTAAAAAGTTTAAATGGATTTCTTTAGGATGAATGAAACAGGAGGAGGCAATTCCTAATCTTGGATAAGAGGTTTTTTAAATTTGACAGGGAGTGAAATTTGTACATCTTTAGGCAGTAAGTGACTGAAAAATTGAAAAGATAAACCATCAGTGGCAGAGCAATTTATCCATATGAGAAATTTTGAGCCTTGTATATAATGATGGCTTTGCATCTTGTCATTCTCTTCTTTCTTGTGTGATTTTTGCATCCATGTTGCTATGTTACTCTAGATTTTGCCTTGACTCTCTAGATACATCTTGTTTCACATGCATGAGTGACATGATTTAGGCCATTTTTCTTTAAAGCTACTAGTCAAATGGACCCATCTTGCAATTTGAATCCCTTGTTCACCCTCTTTGAGCCTATATAACCATTCTTTCTTATATGACAGCTTATTACAAGCCCAAAAGCCAGAAAACCATAATCAACCTCAACCTTAGGGGTCAGAGGAGCTTTGGAATTGTTTTGGGAATAGGTCTCGCATAACTGTGGGGGTGAAACCCTGAGACATTGCAAGAGTGGTACATTTGGAAAAGGGGCATTTATGGTGAAAAGGGTTAATAAAAAGAAAAGAAAGGGGTATGAAAAAAAAAGAAAAAAATACAGGACGAATCAAAGAAAAGAAAAGGCAGCAAAAGCAAAAAGTGCAAGAAAAAATTGCAACACAAGGCTGCAAAATAAAAGTGAGAAAAAGAAAGAAAAAATACAAAAGGGGAAAAGTAGAGCAGTGAGCAAAGATGCTCTCAAAAGACTCATAGTGTCTTGGGGATAGTGTTCATGCTTACAAACTCATTCCCCATTACTCCTCTCTCCCCTATGGTTATCAAAGCTCACCTTACCATCTTGTATCCTACCTTACCCCTGGCCACGTTACAAGCCCGAAACAAGTCCTATTGATCACTAGTGCATGTGTTTTTGAAGGCATAGAAGGAAAGGTTGGTCAAAACTTGGTAATGCTGGCTAACATAGAATTTTTTTAGTGTAAATATAAACCCAAACACTTGAGGGATTGAGAGAATATGTCCTGAGAGAGAGCTCTAACACTTCTTGGTTACTCTCTGATGTTTAAAGTTACTTGTTTGCTTTGGATGTAGAGAAGGTAGCTCCCATAGATTGTTGAATACCATGATTCCGGGATGAACATATGCCTAATCTATTTTGTCAAACTTGATAAATTCATTTTCAGATTCTTCTCACAATAAGTTTTCTCTTTCATTTCCTTGATGATCAATTCTGATTTTGCCCAAGAGTGCAAAAGTGTAAGTGTGGGGGTCAGATAAGTCATACTTTATACACCTTACAAGGGCTTAAGATGTGTATTGTTGAGACTATATGGTAACTAAGAATCACATCTTAGCTAAGATTTAGATTATTGACCGAGAAATAGGGAAAACATAAATATGTGCTAAATTGAGGATCTTAGCTAATAAAAGATTGGATTCATTTTGCAAGCCAACCTAGGAGCGTCTCGGCCCAAAAGAAGAATCTCGGCCCAGAAGGAGTTGTCCCGGCCAGGCAAGTCCCTTCCCATCCGAGCCCAACTTTAGAGCCCTTGTCACTCCAGCAGCACATGTAACACGTAATCATGCAGGAAAATGATAGGTCAAATCAGGAAATTGTAATTTTGTTAGGATTCAATTAAGAAAAACGTGCATAGCAAGGAATGAAGTACGTGTATAAAAGGGACGCAAGAGCTCGTGAAAAGTGTTGTTGAATTCAGAAGCTCAATCGTATCATACACACCTCACACTACTCACGTTCTCGTTCCATTCCCTCGGTGGTGCACGGTGCTTCAATAAGGCATCTCGTCGATCGAGGAGGTACAGGTTTAGAGTTTGGGAAGCTGGAGGTTATCAGAGGAGATCACTTAGTATAGCTGACACACTTTGGTGGATTGAATCCTCAATGCTCTAGCCATTCCTAGTGAACCATCGTCATTCTTCCATGGCGATTGTCATGGAAAGCGGAGTTCCCGAATTCATATAACCTTGTAACAATACTTTGTTTTAGCAATAACAATTGGTTTGCATTTCCCCATCTCTGTTTATGAATCTTGTCATTAATTTGCTTCTTGCTTTCGTCGCAATTGTGCATTTGTGAGAGTGGATCACGTTAGGTTAGGTCGATTGGAACCGATCTAACAACTTAATTAGATAATCGATAAGAGAACCTAAAATCGATCACGTGCATAATCCCTGCCAACTGATGAGGTAGCGATTGTGTAAATCCTCGATCAGCAACGGACGAATGTTCGGTGATTGTCATAACAACTCTAGGTTGGTTTGGAATCATAATCTCGAGTAAAGAACCAAGAATTGATTGCTTGTTGAACCTTTGTATTGGTACAATAACTATTGTAGTGTAGCTCACATTTAATTTCGTTACTTAGTTTACTTTTTGTACTTCCGTAGCAAAACCCCTTGTTTACATTCAGCCGAGTCAGTCGTCTTAGTCCGAACCGAGTCTGAGCCACCTCTATCTGATACCGGCTCTATCCAAGTCTAGTCCGACTTTGTCCAAGTCCAGTCCGACTCCATCCGAGTCCAGTATCAATGTCCGAGACCGAGTCTAAGTCGTCTTAGTTTGAGACAGAGTTGGCACTCCACATATACATAGTATTTTGCATAAAACTCTTATTTCTATATTAAGTCATAATTGAACACTAGTCATACCCTCAAGAGAGGACAAGTTAGTATAAATCGAGAATACTCTAAGAACTTTCTTGTTGACCTAGTCAAACAAGGGACCTTTGTCGTTGGGCTCTCCCTCCTCACCATTCCCATCGATGACATTCCTTCTTATTGCCCGATACAAAACCTGAACAGATTGGTCTCTCCCGTCGAAAGAATCGGAGGAGGAAGAGGAAGTGGTGCCTTGCTCTAAGGAGCTGGATGCCCCCTCGACAAAGGAGGATGATGCATTGGACGGTCCCTCAAGGGCGACTCCTTCTACAATAAAATTAGGCGAGGGTCAAAAGTAAGGACACACTCAGCAGCACTGCCCTAGGACAACCTAAAAGAAAGAAAAAAAAACCAAGAAAGGAAAGAAAAAGGAGATGAAGAATTAAAGGAGGTTACCTTTTTTGTCATGACTAGCATCAAGCAGAATGCAAAAAGAAAACAAAGAAGGGTAGAGGAAAAAAGAAGAAGGAACGCGAAACTTAAGAGTAGGAAGAAGAAAAGATTGATGATAAAATTGGAGCGTCTCAAGGTCGCCGTGTCAGTTAAGTCACCAGCACCAAAGAGAAATTACCAAAAACACACATCCATCGACCCAGAATGAAACGTCACCCCCTAGGGGAGTGGAAGCGCCAACTACCTGCAGTAATGACACTAGCACGTCATCCCACAACTAACGAGGCAGTTTCCAAGTGTCACGATCCTTTTGGAACCCTTAATGTCCCCAATAAGAGAAGAACACTAAAAGGCGCCCCAATTGGGAACACCAATGCCAGTCAGAAAAATCTTTTGCTCGAATCGATCGTATTCACAAGTAAACCTTATAAGGTGTCCTCCCGACGATCGACACTTAAGGGGTTGTGTGCCGATCGATCTATGGCCCTCCCTACACATTTTGGCCGGTCCTCCTAAAGTGACCAACACGGTACAAACCTACGCATTATGGCTGGTCCTCCTGAAGTGACCGATACAGTACAAAGACATTTAATGCTTGCAGGAGGAGCCATCTGACAGTGATAGAAATCATGACATATGATTTCTGTTTCGAAAGGGATAATCACCTAACTCTTGATAAAGACGGGATGGTAAAATTACTTAGGAGAAGGGGACACACAAGAAACAAACCTAGTCCATCAATTATTGTCGTTGCCAGAGATTATGGATTGAGAGAATATAAAGACAGAAGTCAAAATGAAAGAAAGACGCACAAGCAAAACAGAGAGAATAAAAGAAATAAAGAAAAGAGAGCAAATACTATAGTCGGACTTCATAACAAACGATTACTACACAGTAAGATGTGCATGTATTACGATAAGAAAAGAAAAAAAACGAGATGGAAATGCTAGAGAGAGAAAAATATATATACACCAAGTATAATAAAAATATATATAAAATAATTATATAAACTGAAATATAAAAAATAATAATTTGATTACCTCGTAAATATCGCGCCAGTGCTAAACAAAATAAGGTCAGAAACGTTTCTTACTGTTGCCACCATTGCCTCAGTTTCTAATCAAACACAGGAGATAAAATTTTATAACGCCGTTGAGAAATGAAATAAAATAAGAGTAGGCTTTTTTTAATAAACTTTTGCACAAAGTATTTATGCGAAAAGAAATTAAAAAATAAGATGAATTAATTTTTTTATAAATTAAAATTTATTTATTTATGTAGGTTAACTTTTAAAAATATTTAGTATTTTTATAAAAATTAAAGTGTATAAATTGATTTTAATTTATAAAAAAACAAATTATTTTCTTATAAGTATTTATAAAATAAATTATTTAGATTATACCTAAATAGCAAATCCAGTTTAAAGAGTATTTACATTTTTTTACAATAATTTTTTATATTATTAACTAATTAATTAAAAATTAAAACATATGAATTTGTTGACGGAGGAGCGCTAACAACTCCTTACTATATAATTTCATAAATATTACATGTATTGATCTCTAATCAAAATTGAAATTTTATTTTGATAATATTGACATTTAGTAAAAAAAATTATTACATAGATTAATAAAATAAAATTTTAATTTTAATTATAAAATAACACTTAATAATAATTAGAATAAATTAAGCTTCTCTCTCTTAAAATATATCTTCTTATGTTAAAAATTTTACTCTTATCTCTAAATAGATTAGAATATATGACATTTTACTCATTTTTTTTTAATTTTTCATTAAAGTTTGATTAATTTTTATTAAAAAAAATTATCAAAATATTTTTTATACTATCATCTCTTCAAAGATATAAATATTAAATTATCATCCCTTCTTATCTTAAAATATATTTTTTTCCCTCTTAACAAATACAAGTATATTCATTTTACTATAATATATATATATATATAATAATTTATCTCAATTTAATTCTTCAATTATTATTTAGAAATTATTATGAATTTGTATGCTGAATTTAACTATATATTTAAAAAGTGTTTATTTTTACTTATTATTATTTAAAAAACATATTTTTAAATAATTAAATTAAAATATATAAATACATATATAATAAATAAAATAGAATTACACATAAGTATTAAGTTAGTATTTGATTGATATTATTAATATAATTTTTTATATAAATATTTAAATGAATTAGAATTTTATATATAGTATTATTTATTAAATTTAATATATAATTAATTTCAATAATATTATTAAATATTATACTTATTAAATTTAATATATTTAATGTTAATATATGTATATTAAACATACAAATTTTTAAATGAATTTACTTATACTAAAAATCTATAATTAAATAAAATGTAATTATTAAAAAATGTATACTTATATATACATATATTTAAAATATAACTAATTTTTTATTATTTTATTAATTTATATAAAAATTAGTTTATAAAATATATTGTTAAATAAAAATATTCAAATGTATATTATTATTATTATTATTATTATATATATATATATGTCATAAATTTTGTTTTTAATTATTATTTTAATAAAAAAAAATTACTTTAAATTAAATCATATATTTTAAAAATGACTGAGAGAGTAAATAATAATTTAATAAATTAAAAATATTTTGATATATATTTTAATTGAAATATATTGTAAAATCATATAATAAATATTTTTTATTAATGTTAAGTTAAATATATTAAATTTTGTATTTTAAAATAATAAATAAATAATAATATAATACTTACATAAAGAAAGAAAATGTAATTTATTTTCCCTTCTATCACAAAAAAAAAATAATATAACATTCGTGTATATCAATAAAAAATATATTTTATTTATGATATTAAATTAAATAAATTAAATAATATATTTTATCAAAATAACTTGCATCTATCATTAGATGAAAATGTGATTTACTCTAATAATTATAATATTACATTTTCTTTTGTGTGAGTAAATTAACAATATATATAATAAATGAAGCTTGTTAAATGATAAAAAAATATCAAATAATTTTAATAAATTTTATATATTAAAATATGTTAAAAGTATATTGTTTTTATTTTAAATTTTATCATAATTATTTAACTTAATTTTTATTGATTAATAGCGTAAAAATGTTAAAATTATACCGGTGATTAAAATATATATTTCTTTTGTTTTACTACAAAAATATTTAAACAGTAAAGTACTAATCCCATTCAATTTAAGAATTTAAATACCCCACCCAACATCATTAACTAATATTTCCATGGTTCCTTGGTTTCTCCTCCTTGAAAACAAAATGAAACCATTCTCACTCTAACACCTCTCTCTCTCTCTCTCTCTCTCTGAATCCCATCCAAATGCCAACGCTTCAGAGTTTCAAGCTCCTCGCCACGCGCTGCGCCACCACCACCTCCACCCAAAGCCCCACCGCCAGCCCCGTCCTCCTCCGGCGCCGACGCCGCAAGACCCTCCGCATGCTCCTCCACCACGACCCACCGGAAACCACCGACAAAGACGTCAGGGTCCGCTCCAAGCTCAAGGATTTGCTCCTCTCCTCGCCGCCGCCGCCGCCCGTCAAGAAACGGCAAGAGCAGGAGGGGTTGCTCCCCGCCGCCGGCGGCCTCGGTTTCCGATTCCGAACCGGCTCGGGTTTCCGGCGCGGTGGCACCGCCGCACTCCGGCAGAGGCTTTTGAGAAGAGCTTGGCGACCTGTGCTCCTCTCCATCCCTGAGTAGTCACTGTTATTTTCTACTGTGAAATTATTAGTTCCTATGGTTATTAATTATTATTATTATTAGGGTAAAATTAAAATATTATCACATTTATTTTTATTTTTTTATCTAGTGCGTGCATGTATGTGTAATTATTTTTAAATGTTCTCGTCACTGTTAGTTGTCGACTTGTCGTTGTAATGCTGTGAGATTGAGTGAACGGCGGTGACCCTGCGAGATTCTAGTATTTAGAAATCATTTATAATTTTTTGCCAATGTATGATAACAAAATATTTATTTTTATAAATAATGTTTTGATTCATACAAAAATATAATAACAAGAGTCGCTTTTTTGAACAATTTTGGGACATTTGCTGTTCTTTGATTTTGTGAAGTATTTTAAAATGAATATAAGAGATGAAAATCATAAGTATGCCAAAAATAATAATAACAAAAAGTAATGTTTTTATGCAATAATTTTAGAGAAAATGACCATTAAAAAATAGTTTTATCAAATTTTATCAACTCATCTAATAATAATTTATGATAAATTTGTTGATTTTTATAATAAATATTATAAAAATTTATGTAATAATTTTAGATGTAATTTAGAGAAAATAGGTGATGAAAAAATAATTTTATCTAGTTATCTAATTATAACTTATTATATAAGATAAGTTTATTAATTTTTACAATAAATATTATAAAAATTATATAAACAATAATTTATTATTAGATACCTATATAAAATTTTAAGACAATATTTCGTTTGTTTTTGTGAAATAATTTTAAGATGCGTATGTAAGAAAAAAAGAGGTGAGAGATTAAGATAAATATATACAATGTTGTGTTCAGAATTTAATATTCAAATAATATAACTATAAAGTCATACGCGGTGGAAATTAAGTTAAAATTATATATATATATATATATATATATATATATATATATATATATATGAATTAAATCAAAGATAAATTTTGAATTGAAATATAAATAAAAATATATGTTTTAATTTTATATATCTGATTTTAGAAAATATTTTCCTTTTTACATCTTAGTTGTATAGTTGTATTTTTTGAATATAAAAAATTAATATCATATATACTATCGTATATAATTATTTTATTTTTAATTATTTTCTCTTTTTTATACACTTATCATAAAAGTATACTCTTAAATAAAATAGAATTATTTTTTATCTTTTTTATTGGTTCAATTCTTTTCTTTTTAAGTAATAGAACAATGAAACACCCGAATACTATTCTACAAGACATTAATGACATGTCAGACCTAACAGTAGTAATTTACCAAAAACAATTATTGTACATGCTGGAACCACAAAAATTATAAATATCCGCGAAAGAATTTTTCATGGAAAAGTTGCCACTAAGCAAAAAAATAAAATAAAATTGTATTGAATCTTCAATCACTTGCGTGAATCAACATCGGCTTTGTTGTTCCATTCTCATGCTCACAAATTATTTTCCTATGTTTTTTAAAGTGCAAAGAATGTGTTGTTTAGTTTTTCATGTTAGCAAACGATGCTATTAAACTAGAACAATGTTACACTAATACTTAAAAGTTACACGGATTCGTACATTAGGATCAGGACACTGAATTTAGTTATGCCAACAAATTCGTACGTTAGAAACGCGACGCGAGAGAAAGAACACTCGCTGTATGTGTGGCCACCATTGACGAGAAAATAAACGGGAAAGAACCACGAACGCAAAACAAAAATATATTGGCTAAAACGCAAAAATTATTGAGGTAGAAAACATGTAAAATAACATTATTCATTAGCATTATTTGTACACGTAAACGTGCAAATTTCAAACCCTTGATATGGTACGGGACATGTGCAAAACTCGATCCAATACACATTTTGGATTCTAATTTCGAATTAGGCTCATTCTCAAGTGGCTACATTTTCTCTTTTATATATTTACACACACCCACACACAAACATGGGTTTCCAAAATCATGATGTAGAGCACAATGTTGGCATGCAATGATGCTAGCTTGCTGTAGAAATGTAGTGCGTAACGGGCAACAGATTGGAGGATATGAGTAGAACAGGCCTGCTTATTATCATTGTGTTTCTATTTTTAAATCGCCAGTTTATCATTGTTTTTAGGAAAAAGATTGTTGGATATCCAATAGGTGTCTACACCTAGTGAAAAATAGGAAGAGAGAAAAAATAAATAATGAATATAATTAATGATGTAATAAAATAAGAAAAAAAAATATAGGGATATCAGTTAGATGTTTGTATTGTTTGAGTGTCCACAAATCAATTCTCATGTTTTTATTACATAATAAGGATTAGGTCAGGTTTTCCATCTGTGGAAATGACAATCTTAAATGGGCCAAAATTTAAAACCAAACATATATATAACCTTGTTTTAAAATTTTATAGAAAATAAAAACAGAAAATGGGTAAAGTAAACAGACACCTTAGTGGGGTATTACCAGAATGTTAATCGCTTTTGTTTGTATTGTGATTGTTGGTCGCCTCAAAGTTTGCACCGTTGATTTTTTGGGCTTATGAAAATTGGATTAACCAAACAAGGCCCATCAAATGCATTAATATCTGATATTTTTGTATATAATAGTAAAATAATTTTGTTTATATTTTCATGGATAGTGTAACATCGTTTTGCTTTGAAGTTTACAGCTTCAGGAATATATTTCCATTCTCAGCTAGTTAATTTTAGGAGTGGACACTGGGACTCAATTAATTCCAACTCTAGTTGTAGACCGTGTAATGTATGGGTAAATTAGGTGGGAAATATTATTTATTTAAATTATTTTTTATTTTTAAATATAAAATTATAATATAATAAATATTTATAAATTCAATTCTATATATAAATATAAGATAGTAAATAAATTAACAGTAATATAAAAATTATATTACTTATATAATATTGAAGAACATTTATATGAATTTATGACAATTATTTTTAATGACAATAATTTATATAATAAATTATATATCTGAGAAAGTTTTAATTTTTATTTGAGATTTTCTATTTAAAATATTGTACCAATTAGAGAAGAAATTATTCTGTGATAAAAGACAAAGTAAGAAACTTTTTTTTCTTCAAATTTCATTTATAACCATAACAAATACAATACACAACATGATTATTATCTCCCAATGATTCAAGCAGAAGAAGGTGAAAAAATAATAGTAATTATCCATCTTGAACGCACACAACCAATAAATAAGGACTCTTGTTCCTATAAATTATATATCCTAAACCAATATTATTATTATAGTATTTATATATCTAACTTTTATCTATAACATTCTCATTTTTTAAATATTATTGGCCATAATTTATATTTAAGTAGCTAAATTTTAAAAAATAAAATATTTTAATAAATCCTAAACCAATATTATTACTACAGTAGTTATATATATATATATAACTTTTATCTATAAAATTCTCATTTTTAAATATTATTGACCATAATATATATTTATGTAACTAAAATTTAAAAAATAAACACAATTATTACATAATAGTTTATTTCTTTTTTTTATAATTTGTAATGTTATTATTATAGTATTTATATATCTTAATTTTTATATACAAAAATATAATAATTTATTTCTTATTTTATACTCTTAATTATTGATTCAAACTATTATGAATAATTTTAAAGTTAACTACATATTTATAAAATTATTAGTTTTAAAATATATCTAACTTTTTAAATATTATAATAATTAAAGTTATTATTAAATTATTTATATATCTTACTTTTATCTATAGCAACATATTTATAAATTTATTAATTTTGAAATATATCTAAGCTTTTATAATATTATAATATTTAACGTATTACTATAGTATATATATATATATATATATATATATATATATATATAACTTTTATATCCATAAAATTATCATTTTAATTATTCTTGGTCATAAAAGAACTAAAATTTTAAAAAATAGACATAATTATTACACAATAGTTTTTTTTTCAAATTTTTTAAGTTTTAATTTATTATTATAGTATTTATATATCTTACTTGTTATATATTAAAAATATATAACTAATTATTTCTTATTTTATATCCTTAATTATTAATTAAAACCAAATATTATGAAAAATTTTACATTTATCCACATATTTATAATGGTAATAGTTTTGAAATATATCTAATTTTTTATAATATTATAATATTTAAAGTTATTATTATATACCTAACTTTTATCTATAAATTTTTTATTTTAAATTATTATTACTTTTATACTAGTTCACATTACTTTTAAATATAATTTTTTTAATATTATTAAATATTAATTTAATTTTATTTGGATCCTGTTCTAATCACTAATATTTTGAAAGCCATAACTTTTTTCACTTCCATAACACATAGCTGTGCATCGTTTTAATATTCAGTTTTAATAATGTATTTATAACCTTTATTATTAATTAAAATAAAATATTATAAATCAATTTAAATTTAACAACATATTTTGTAACTAAAAAATTCCCACATATTTATAAAATTATTTGTTTTAAAATATATCTAACTTTTTTTTATAATATTATAATATTATAATATTTAACGTTATTAGTACTGTAGTATTTATATATCTAACTTTTTATGTATAAAAATATATAATAATTTATTAGGACCCATAAGTTATATTCTAATAATTAATATTTTTAATATCATAAATTCTTTTTTCATTTCAATAGCATATAGTTGTGCATCGTTATAATATTCAACTTACTTACATATTTATAATCTTTATTAATAATTAAAATAAAATATTATAAATCATTTTAAATTTAACAACATATTTTGTAACTGAAAAATTTCCTACATATTTATAAAATTATTAATTTTAAAATATATCTAACTTTTTATAATATTATAACATTTAACGTTGTTATTAAGTAATGTAGTATTTATATATCTAACTTTTTTATGTATAAAAAAAATATAATAATTTATTAGGACCCATCAGTTAATTCTAATCATTAATTTTTTTAATATCATAATTTATTTTTTCATTTCTATAGCATATAGTTGTCCATTGTTTTAATATTAAGCTTAGTTACATATTTATAAACTCTATTGTTAATTAAAATAAAATATTATAAATAATTTTAAATTTAACAACATAATTTGTAACTAAAAAGTAACTACATATTTATAAAATTATTAATTTTGAAATATATCTAACTTTTATAATATTATAATATTTAATGTATTAATATAGTATTTATGTATTTAAATTTTATCTATAAAATTCTCATTTTTAATTATTATTGTTCATAAAAGAACTAAATTTTAAAAATAGACATAATTATTACATAATAGTTTTTTTTAATTTTTTTATAATTTTTAATGTTATTATTATAGCATTCATATATTTTACTTGTTATATATAAAAATATAACCATGTAGTTCATATTTTATACCCATAATTATTAATCAAAACCAAATATTATGAATAATTTCAAGTCTACATATTTATAAAAGTAATAGTTTTGAAATATATCTAATTTTTATAATATTAAAGTTATTATTATATTATTATATATCTAACTTTTATCTATAAATTTCTTATTTTAAATTATTATTACTTTTATACTACTTTTAAATATTAAATATAAAGATTTTATAATATTATTAAATATTAATTTAATTTTATTAGGACGTTAGGTTCTAATCACATATAGTTCTGCATCGTTTTAATATTCAACCTTAACTACATATTTATAACCTTTATTATTAATTAAAATAAAATATTATAAATTATTTTAAATTTAAAAATATATTTTGTAACTAAGAAATTAGCTACATATTTATAAAACTATTAGTTTTAAAATATATTTTTTATAATATTATATTATTTTGTGCTATTACTGTAGTATATATATATCTAACTTTTATGTATAAAAAATATATAATAATTTATTTCTTGTTTTATATCTCAATTATTAATTAAAACTAAATATTATGAATAATTTCAAATTTAAATATTTATTTATAAAAATATTAGTTTTGAAATATGTCTAACTTTTATAATATTATAATATTTAAAGTTATTATTATATTATTTATATATGTAACTTTTATCTATAAATTCCTTGTTTTAAATTATTACTTTTTACAAAATATATTTAAAATAATTAATTTAAATTTAATTTAAAATATTGAATTGTTGCATTATTCAAATTTTTATTTTGAATTAAATGAAATAGTAAACGTTAAAAAATAAATTAAGATAAAATTAATTATTAGAAAATAAATTAAATTACAAATATTTATTATATAAAAATAAAATAAATTAAGGTATTGGGAAAAAATAAATTAAATTATAAATTTTTTATATGAAAATTAGAATAAATTAAGCTACACTATTTATTTTTGTTTTTTTCTAGCTTATTTAATTATAGTATTTATACGCATTAACATATATTATTTTAAATTATTTTAAAAATTGTAGAAAACAGAGGTTCATAACAATTAGGTATGATATGTCCACTAATATGAATAATTAATTAAATGAAATATACACCTAAATTTAATTAAATTAATACTATTAATTACAATAAATGAAGGATTCACATTTTTTAATTTCATTACACATCATATACAATAAAATTTTATTTTTAATTCAATTTCACTGTATGTTACTTTTATATATAAAGATTAATTTAATAAAAAATTCCAATTAATTCATATTATTGGGTTCAAATTTTAAATTTACAAATTTAATTATATCAATTTGAATATCAAACTTGATATGATAGAATTTGAACCAACCTAAACTAACTCAAAGATGTACTATTTTAAAATAAATAAATTTACATGTTATATAATTGTATAATTTTATGTTTTTTATATTGTGTGATTCTAAAATTTAAACTTTTGAGATTATTTATCAATTTTTTTCATTTTATTACAATTTATTTTCTTTTTTATAATTTTTTTATTGGATAACTCAACTACTGAATCCGAATCTACTCAAATATGATAAGTTTATTCCATTCAAATTGTTTAAAAAAATTTAAATTCGATAAAATCCAAACTAATTAAAATTGATATGTTCAGATAAAAATATCTCCTAAAGGAAAGGGTAACTCGAGCAAATCCAATTCATGCTCACCTAATTGGTTCAAACAACTGGAAATGACTGCATTAAAAAATGATTGTGATTTTGAAATTTACTACATTTGACGAAAGCTAGACATTTCTTGCATCAGAAAATTTGATGTTGTAAGTCTATTATAGTAGAAATTTAAAATATGGGGCAAAGAAAGAATGATGATCACTTTATTTTATACAATATTTCGCTCATGGCTAATCACGATTCCAAAAAGTCTCTAACTTGACTCTAATAGAAATGCTTTTCATCTAAGCATAACCAAAATTGTAGCATAATTGTTTCGCACACAAAAAAAGTTCTAAGCTAATCGATTGTTGAAAATGTTTCATTTTGCCTATTTCGTTAGAGATTGAACTATATCTCTCTTCCACGATCAACTTTCGGTTACTTTTGACAAACGTTTTCAAAATTGAACTCGTTAATAAGAGATATATAACTTTTAAAATTCAATATACACACAAATGTATTATATAAATATATAATAATACATAAAATAATGTGCATATATCAAATGTATAACTAGAATCATGGATATGTTTTTGACATAATTAAATTGATTAATCTTTTATGCAATCATTATTTTTACCTAGAATTTCGATAAAATCTTATCACAGATGAATACTCGAGCTTGTTTCGAGATGATTTTAATAGGTATGTATACAAAATATTTATGATAAAAGGATTTATTTATTATAAAATAATCATGATTCACTGTGTAAAACAGATCTGCATTATTATTCAAATACAATTAATGGTTGGTATGCTTTTAAATAGTCGTAATTATAAAAATCAAGTTTAAAATTGAATAATTATATAGAACTGTTTTATATTATTAATATATGATATATTTTCTTTTATATATATATATATATATATATATATATATATATATATATCCATAAGATATAAGATATATATTATTACTAAAATTGTTATCTACACTTGTATGAGTCTGGCACCTCAAATCATTTTTTTTTCTATTTTTAGTATGTAATTAGTTTCTAAAAAGTAAATATGTAATACTTTAGTCCCATAAAAAATTATTAGTAATTCAAATTGATTCCTATATGAAGAATTAAAATGTTCTATATTAATTTGTAATTTTAAAAACTATTTGCTAATTCACAGACAAAATCAGGTCCAATAATTTTTTGAAAGATCATGTCAAGTATTTGCTTTCTATTTAAATTCAAGTATAAATAATAATAAAAAAAAAGCAGTGCTAAATCGTACGAAAGATTTTTGTACGAAAAATTTTATAAAACAAATGTTTTAATATAATAATTGTCACATTTGTAAATTAAAATATAAAAAAAAATTAGAGTTTAATAGTTATGTATTTATAACAAAATATTTTTACAATATTATTAAATAAGAAGATGATTTATTTTTTCAAAAATTTAATAATTAACAGAAATGATGGATTATCAACAATAATACATAATATTCGTAACTATATGCAATTATTTAAAAACAGTACTATAGTACGGATCTAAATCTTACTCATTCTTAGACTTATCTGACTGAATGTTGTTACTTATTACTTATTACTTTATATTGTTACTTTGTACACATTACCAAACCATCACTTTTTTTTTATTGGGGATATTATGTTTGACACGAACAACTTTGTATGAATGTTTCAGCGTTAACAAGAAAAGAAAAGAATTAGAGTAATTTGGTTAAGGAATCGACTAGAGTAGAGAGCATAATCATACTAATGAAAATGTGGTAATTTGTACTAACAAATGTAGTAATTGGATTGGTAGAATTTGTTTACAGCTAATAAGCACAGTTTATTCAAATAAGTTGTTTAACCTATAAAATCACGACAAAGGAAAAGGAAAAAAAATAAACAAACCAGATTGTAATAACAAGAAAGTGAATAAATATTTCACACTTATAATATAATGAAAAAAAATTGTAGTAGCTTTCGTAACATGATAACATGCTTCAAAGGTCATCAAATAATTTAAATAAGGTTTTGTTAATAATTTTCTTTAAGACAATAGTTATTAAAACAAGAAATAAAAAATATTTTATAAAAAATTATAATAAAAAATATATATTAATAACATTAAATATCATACTTTTTTTTGGGTGCATTAAAATCATTCCTTTGACTAAAAGTTTCTCATTTTTAAATTTTAACTAGTAAGAACAATAATTAGAAAAATTGATTTAAATATTAATTTTGCAACAAACATGCTTCGTCCCCTCCATCACCATGCCCTAATTTTTGCTTTTCCACTTTCAGACTCAAGCTTTGCACCACAGTTCATGAGGATCAATATAGCAATACTGGTAATTCCATCAATAATTATCCCTCTTTTCATGGCTAAAACTCTGCTAAATACCACAAATAGTAAATAAGCACATATATTATTCCTTTATTTCGGTTTTAAAGGGGGAAAAAACAAAAGAGTCCAAGTTGTTGAAAGCTAATAAGAGAATTAAAATATTAGAAGTGCTCATAATGTGACAAAGTGCAATAGTGCACAATTAATCTAATAATTTATAAGTGACCACATTCAAGGGTTTTACTTTTGTGATGTACTTGGGAGCTGGCACCATTTACCACCCATTGATGATGATGGGCCTCAATTATTGTCTCGTTTTAGTTTTGTTTTTTGGTTACCCACAGATTACAACTATTTTATGTAATAATTAAATTATGTACCCAATGAGTTTGCAAGCAACTTCTTATGCCACGAATTGTTAGGTACTTTTATAATGCTATTCTCTGTCATAAAAAAGCTCGATCAGAACTTTATTTTTTCTTTTTCAGAAATATCCCTCAATTAATAGTCATTAATTTGAGAATATTATTTTGGAAGAATAAAAATATGGAAGTAAATTTTATTTTTTTAATAAAATATTTTCTATGTACATGATCAAGAATCTAACTTTTTCACATCATACTTAAAAAACTTAACTATTTGTTAACTCCATCAGAACATAATCCTGTAATTTTTGTGAGAAGCCTTTTGTTTTGCAGCTTTATGACTCTTGTGCTTCATCCCCTGTTTCATTCAAGTTGATATGGCAGTCGTGTTGTGGTGGGTATCTATTATTAAGTTCTGCAGCATTATGTTCTCCAATTGGGCAAAAATAAAATTATAGATGGGAAGCATAAAATTAAATTAGCAATTAGTTATGATGCACTAATTATGAATGTACTCATAACAATTACATGGCTGTATTTTATTTTTGGCTTAACCATACCTTTAGAGGAATTTGGTACACAACTTTTTTTATTCCTCAAAATTATGCTTTTTGAAAATGTCAAAAATGTGTTTAGTATGTATAAAACACTATTTTAAGAACAAATCTAACATTTTCAACCTAAAATTCGTAAGAAACATAAAATAAATTTCTGACATTTTTTATTATTATTTTTTAGTTATTATCATTAATTTTAATTAGTTTAATATTAACGTAGCTGTCAAAATAAATAATATTAATTACAATAATTAAGATAATAAAGAATATTTTGAATTAATATAATTAGATAATTTTTAGATGCATAATTCAAATAATTAATGTGTTTATTTATTTATTTAATAGAATTAATGTATTTATTATTTTATATAAATAAAATAATTGTATATTATTTAATTTTATAATTGTTAAATATATTATGAAAAGTAATTTTATTACTTTTAATATCATTCTTATTTTTCAATTCACTAATTTATTTTTAATATTGTGTTTTTTAAAAATTATTTTATTTAAAAATTTATAATTTAATTTTAATATATTATTTTATATTTCAATTTATTAATTTTGAATGATTATAATGTAATTTATTATTTTATTTTTGCCTTTAAAGATAAAATCACTATTTGAAATATATTTTAAAAGATAAATTATACTATAATAAGTCAAAATTCATAAATTAAAATGTAAAAATAACATAAAAAAGTAATATATTAAAATTAAATTATATTTTTTTAAAAAGTACAATGTTAAAAGTAAATTAGTGAATTGAAAAATATGAATAATATTAAAAGAAATATAATTGTTGTATATAATATATTAAAAATAAAGATTTAAATATGTTTTTAGTTCCTTAAATTGAACGAATTTTGATTTTAATCATTGTAAATTTTTTTGATTGATTTTCATCATTCTAAAATTTGAAATCACTAGTTTTGATCCTATAAAGTGATCAAATTTTGGTTTTAATCCTTGTAAAATATTTTTATTTGATTTTCATCCCTATAAAATTTGAAATAACTAGTTTTAGTTCATAATTTTTATTTTAAGATAGATAATTAACATTTATTTTAAGGATTGATAATGTTGTCGATACACTATCAAATTACTAGATTTTTTTTAGTTTTCATAGTATAGGGGTTAACCTAGGCCGATTTTCACAAGGACACGTTCTTATCATGCCTAATCATGTATAACCAAAACCAAATGTTATGCAAAGAATTATGTAGAAATGTCAAAACCATAATAGTAAATAAAAGGGGGGTTTTGTTTAGAATCGGAATCGTGGGGTAAATTGACAAAACATAATTGATACTAAATATAATTAATCTCAACGAATGGTATAACATCAATCCAAGGATTCCATCATGGTTCTAGTAAGGGTGCAATTCCATATCAACCTAAGTTCCATTAGATAATCATCTAACATTCGTCCATGCCTACTAAGATTGCAATCGCGGCCCCTAGTTAACATGGATTCAAGCACAAAATTGGTTGGTTTTAGGCGATCAATCGATTACCTAACATGGATTAAATTGCTATTAATCATTCCTCTAACTTAACGTAATCCAAAATCTCAAACGAATTCATAATCATGAAAACAGGTCAAGAATTGAAAGAAGAACATGGTGGAAATTGCATGTAAAAAAGATAAAGAACTCAAACCGAATTGCAGCCCGGAAACTTTAAATTGACAAACGAAGTTAGCCTTCCATGTTCATCGCCACGGGAGACTTGTAGCGTTCAATGAAAAGAGAAAAACAGAGAAGACGCAGAAAGAAAGTGCACTAGAGAAAAATACAGTAGAGACAAATCTGTCTCCAACTGAATAACCCTCTAACTTTCCTAACTTCTCTCCTTATATACGTATCTTACTAACTACAAACTAACAACTAACCAACTAACCAACTGACAAACTAACTAACAAAAATACCTAACTAAACTACCTAACTACTTCCTAAATGATCACGTGGTCAAAATTGCTGGAGTATGGTTCGCTCAGCCTCGGCTGTCGGCATGGGTTCAGCTGGCCGGGACGGACTCGATTAGCAGGGAAAAACTCAGTTGACTAATTGGACTCGGTTGGCGGAGAGTGGACTTAGCTAGTGGAGTGGACTCGACTGGCGGAGACGGACTCAGTAGGCAGAGTGTGGTCTCAGTTGTTGGGACAGACTCGATTGGCGGAGACGAACTCAACTGGCCGGGATGGACTCAGTTGGGCAGAGATGGACTCAGTTGACAGAGTGCGAACACGATCTCGGATGGGTGAGAGAGACTCAGTCTTAGTGGGCGAGAGGACTCTCGGTCTCTGTTGGGCTAGAGGGACTCTAAAGACCAACCGGTACTGTCCCATTTGGAGCTCTGTCTCTACAGATAAGACCTGCATAAGATAGTAACCTTTTAGTGGACATTTAAATTAAAAAATATGCAAGGATTTACAATTATCCTCAATTTAGCTCAATAACCCAAAACTCAACCAATTTGTGATTATTAGTCACAAAAGAATGTCAACTATGTCTAATCTAACTCCCTATTAGGTGCCTCAAATATGCACTATCAAGGATCTAGAATTTTTTTTGAATATGTCATATGTTAACATTATATTGCAGACACTAATGTGTGTAACATGTGATGACAACTTGACCTTCTATTAAACACATAAGTAACTAATAAGTGCCAAATAATATTAAGGACTAAAAACAATTATTCAAATTTTAAAGGAATGAAGATCAATTTTTTTTACAGAGACAAATAACAATTCACTTATTTTACAGAGACTAAAAACATATTTAAGCCAAATAAGTAAATTATATGTAATTACCTTAATTATATAAAATAATAATTATATCAATTTAAAATATTCTTTGATACCTTAATTATCTCAATTAATATTATTTATTACTAATTAACTAGAGTTAGTGATAAGACTAAAAAAGGAAATTAAAAAAAGAAACTACGAAAATGTCAAGGATATGAAAATGACAAAATAATTTGCAAGGACTAAAACTAGACAAAACCACTTTTGCAAGGACCTAAAATGTATTTAAGTCTTTAATTTATGTTTTTTTATATTTATTATTTTAATTATTTGTAATTAGTTTTTATAATTTCTCAAATATTAAAACTAAGAATTTTCTACTAACATAAATATAATAAAAATATGACATATAATGAGCCAAGTAGGTTGACCCTAAGGCTTAAAGGGGCAGTGCATGGACTCGACCAGAGTATTTGCTGCTTAGACTCAATCAAAGTATTTTCATCTTGATTTCGACTAAAGTAATTTTAACTCAACCTCAATTCGGCTAAAGTATCTTCAACTTGGCTTTGCCTAGAGTAATTCCAACTTAGTCTCGACTAAAGTACTTCTAACTCAATCTTAGTTAGATTAGTTTAACTTGATATCAACTAAAGTAATTTCAACTTAATCTCAATTAAGACATTTTCAGCTTGACCTCAGTTAGAGCATCTTCAGCTTAGGATAAGTGTGGTACAATGACCTATTTTGAAAAAATTATTTACAAGTTCTCTTTATATACATGCTAAATTATATTGTATGCAACTAACTTATTAACTTAGATTGTATCTAACTACCTAGGGTTAAAGTATTTAACCATTAACTCTACATTTAATTCCATTCACGCCTTTTAACATCCCCATGAACCAAGGCTAAAATATATCAATAAGTTTTAAGCTTGAAGAAAAGATGTTGGAAGTGAGTTAAGAAAAGGGCCTTAGTGAAAATATTTGTTGTCTTATGACTATTTGTCAAAGGTAATAGCATCACGAGTCTATTCTTAAACTTCCCATGCACAACATGACAGTCAATATTTAAGTGCTTAATACTTTATAGAAAACTAGGTTAATAGCTATATGCAATGTACTATAATTATCACAATAGAGATCTGAAGGGTTGGAATAAGACACATGTAGATCTTGAATTATGAAAGTTACCGATGATGGTTATAACTTAATTAATGATCTTACGTTCAAATTTTTGAAAACATAATTATGTTATAACATAGTAGAAAAAGTTTCAACACCTTTAATGATCTTATCTAAAGTTCAAATAAGGTGAATTGAATCTAAATAAAGTTTACAACAAATTAGTAAACACAAATTATAAATTATAAAATTTTTGTTTCTTCCAAATCTTCCATTGTTAGAGAAGAAACAAGAATAAAAAGTTATGGGAGTTTACTTCAAATCATATTCAAAATAGATAAAAGAAAATAAGAGAAACTTGATCTTAACTGTAACCTGCTAGTAATACCAAAATTATCAAAAGATGCAGGATCCTAATTACAAACTACTAATAGGACTAACACTATAAAGTTTTTAACTCAATAACAAAGGGTAACTCTCATAATAAAGAAACACTTAAGTATCATTAATTTTTAAATTATATGTGGTGTTGTACAAGAGATTCCTATTATAAGCCAAGCCACGAGTTGAAATACAAGAAAAGAAGAAAATTATCATTAACACTCCACTTAGTATTAAATTCTCACTAGAAATAACTTTCCACTAAACATTTTGTTGTAAATATCATAAATATCTTATTAGGATATCATGATTATCTTATGAAGATATCATGAATATCTCATTTTTATCTTTATGGTTATTTTCTCTTTTATGTTATCATGTATTTTTATGTCATCTTTTTATTTTTTTAGCGGTTCACTTTTACCCTACAAAAGGGAGATATTGTATTATTTACTCAATCAATACTCAATTTATTTTTCTTTCAATTTGGTATTAGAGCTCGTAATCTTGAGAGTTCTATTTCCGCTACTTTACTACGGTGAACCTCTATCCTATGATAAGACCCACATACCACTGCTAGTACAGAAAGACTCGTTGAAGTTTTCTCTACCCTTATTAAGAGTCTGTTTTGACAAATTACGTATGATATGCAATAATGATAGAAGGCAAAGCCATCATCTTGGGACCTAATGAAGTTTTGAATTTGGTGGGTTCCTATCGACTTGACGGTTGCAATTATCTATAGTGGGTGAATCAAACAACCTCCAATATGGAGAATGTAGCAGAACATCTTCTTGTCTTTCAACTTGACTAGGATATTTAAGTCTTTTGCAAGGAAGAGATGGACTACCTCTAAGCCCTCCTAAAATCAACGAGTAAGGCACTTGGCTCATGTGCCTTGACCATCAAGGATAAGATCTCCTTCAATATTTCTGATTTGGTTCTACAAAGCATCTGGATCCTTGACTCCAAGACAACAAATCATATGAATCCATTTATTTCACACTTTACATCATACTCTAAAGCATCCAAAAGGCAACTCAATATTGTTGCTAATGGAGATCATGTTCCTATTGTTGGATCTAACAGCGTCCAACTAAAGTCCTCTTTATTCCTACACAATGTTCTTCATGTTCCTAAACTAGATAACAACCTTATCTTTATACCTAGGTTTATATAAGATTGAAATTATGAAGTAACATTTTTCATTCTCATTGGGTTTTTCAGAATCTTGTAACGAGGAAGACGATTGGATTTGCTAAAGAGCACAATGAGTTATACTACCTACAATACTACAATACGGGGGACTTAGAAACTTGGGTAGGTTCTCAAATTTGGCTTCACCATAAACATCTTGGACGTCCACCGTTTAGTTTACTTAAGAATATGTTTCTATATTTATTTACAAAAGAGTTTGTCGAGTCTTTTCATTATGATATTTGTTAGTTTTCAAAATACTATTGTGCTATATTTTCTCCTAGTAATAATAAAAGTATTATTCCTTTTGACCTTATTCACTCTAATGTGTAGGGGCCAACTAATAACTCTATATTTAGGGCTAAATGGTTTGTATCATTTATTGATGATTGTACCTATGTGACATAGGTATTTCTTATGAAAAATAAATTTGAGGTTTATCAAATATTTGTCAATTTATTCCCATCTTGTTAAAAAAAAATTGGTAAATCTATTAAAAGACTACGGTTAGATAATGGTAAAAAATATGTAATTTTAAGTTCTCCAAGTTTCTTAAAGATAATGGTGTGATTCATGAACTAGCATGTGTGAATAATCCCCCAACAAAACGAGGTTGTAGAAAGGAAAAATCACCATCTCCTTGAGGTTGCTAGAGACTTCATCTTGCAAATGTTCGTTCCCAATGTCTATTGGGAAGTAACTACCTAACTTCCACCTATCTCATCAATAGGTTACCCACTTATGTCTTAAATGGTATTAGTCCAACTAAATATATTATCTTTCTTTCCTTCTTCTCTCCTAATTTCAAGCTTACAAAGTCGTGTGTGGGTGTTGCCTTTGTCCATTCTCAGAGTCCACATCATGGGAAGTTAGATCCTAGAACTATCAAATGTGTTTTCATTGGTTACCCTCATATGAAAAAAGCATTTAAGTGATATCACCCTTCGAGTCATTGACTTTTTATCTCAATGAATGTTACTTTTCATGAAATAGAATCATTCTTTGTCAACCTTCCACTTCAGGGGGAGAGTTATCTAGAAGTTAAGTCTATCATCGAGTCATTACCTTTTCCTATTTAGGATGTTCATCAACCCTAAAGAACTTATCACTAAAAAAGTCCACAATGAAGCAGGAAAGGAAAGTTGATACTATGGAAAGCAATACTAAAGGCCCCATTCCGATCTCACAACAAGTCCAATTGTCCAAGTCGAAGGTAAGTATCCTTAAGAATCTCACTGAGGAGGTTACTAATGACATGCCTATTAGTATCCTTAAAATCCCACTGGGGAGGTTATTAATGACATGCTTATTAGTATCCTTGAGAATCCCACTAAGGTAGTTACAAATAATATGCATATTGCTTTAAGGAAAAGGAAATGATCATGTGCTAAGTATCCTATTTCTCGATTTGTTTATACTGGACATCTCTTTGTACAATATCAAATTTTTATTGCAGCCATTGATGCAACCCAAACACTTACATCTATCTAGGAAGCTCTGAAAGATGAGAACTAAGTTCAAGAGATGAAGGCATTAGAGAAAAATTCAACCTAGGAGATTGTTAACAGACCCAAAGACAAAAGAGTTATAGGTTGTAGATGGATATACATTGTAATGTGTAAATATAATGAGACCCTTGGTCAATACAAAGCGAGACTGGTTATAAAGGGTTACACACAAATTTATGGAATAGATTATGAAGAGACATTTGTCTTTGTAGCAAAGATGAATACAATAAGAATTATTCTTTCCTTAGTCACACATTTTGGATAGAACTTGAAACAATTTGATGTTAAAATTGTCTTCCTTCATGGAGACCTTGAAGAGGAGGTATACATGGAGATTCCCCCAAGATTCTATTCTCATGATGAAAAAAACAAGGTATGTAGACTTAAGAAGGCATTCTATGGACTCAAATAGTTTCCCTAAGAATGGTTTGGAAGATTTACTCAAGTGATGATATCTTTGGGATACAAGTAGAGTCAAAGTGATCATACTTTCTTTATAAAACATTCCCTTAATGGTAAACTCATTCTTTGCCTAGTTTTTGTAGACGACATGATCATTTTAGATGATGATGAGATTGATAAACTTACTCTAAAAGAGAAATTGACAACACAATTTGAAATGAAAGAGTTAGGAAAGCTTAAATACTTCCTTGGGATAGAATTTGCCTATTCCAAATAAGGTATCTTTATCTCCTAAAGGAAGTATGTAATTGATCTTGTCAAAGAAATAGGAAAATTGGGATGCAAAACCTCAAGGGTGCTTATTGAACAAAACCATAGGACTGGGTGTGAAGAAAGTCCAACCATAGAGAAGTCTCAATATCAAAGATTGGTAAGAAAACTTATATACTTATCCCACACTAGGCCAAATATTGCCTATGTTATTAGTGTGGTTAACCAATTTATGCATGATCCCAAGGAGAGACACCTTTAGGCAGTTGAAAGGATCCTCTAGTATTTGAAGGCAAGTCTAAGAAAAGAACTATTGTTTAGAAGAGAAGGTACATTATCCATGATATATACAGATGTAAACTATGAAAGGTCAATTACAGATAAAAGATCCACTTCCAAATATTACATGTTTTTGGGAGTAAATCTAGTAATATGGAGGAGCAAGAAGCGAAATATGGTTGTTTGGTCTAGTGTAGAAGCAAAATTTCAAGCCATGAGAAAAATTATGGATGAAGATTATTCTTAATGACCTCAAAGTAAAATATGAATTACATATGAAGTTTTTTTGTGACAACAACTCAACCATTAGTATTTCCCTTAATCTAGTCCAACATGGCAGGACAAAGCGCATAGAGATTGAAAAATACTTCATTAAGGAGAAGTTGGACAGTGAACATATAGTCACAACACGTATTTCTATGGGCTCTAAGTGGTAGATGTTTTCACCAAGGGGGGCTTCCTACAACTAGATTTTAGGAACTCAATAGCAAGTTGGAAATAATTGATATTCATTTACCAACTTGAGGAGGAGAGTTGTAAATATCATAAATATCTTATATCTTATTAGAATATCATGAATAACTCATTTTATCTTATTAGAATATCATGATTATCTCATTTAATTTGAGTATTAAATTCTTCTTCTTCTTCTTCTTCTTCTTCTTCATCATCATCATCATCATCATCATCATTTATGTTCTCTCTCTTTTGGCATAAGACAAAATGGGATAGACATCAAAATTTGAACTAGAGCTAAGGTCCATATTTTTAGAGACATTCTTCAGAAGCTTTATAAGAGTCTTTTGAGTCTATTCTCCCATGCTTCTCTCTACGTCCACTTTAGACTAAAGTGTTGAAAACATCTGTTTTAAGGAGATAAGTTCAAATCTTAATTCTTCGGTAGACATTAGCAATGGGAGCGGCTTAAACCTAAAAGTTGAAAAAGGAAAATCCACAGAAAAAGCAAAAGAGGTTGGAGATGGATATATTAACACTATTTGAATTGGCACAAGTTGGTTCTAGGGGTTGGAGGAATCAAAGTAAGAGGGATAGCATATTGTAAGGTGATGAGTAAGGGCAGGACCTTCATGCATGGTGCCAATTGTCTTCTCTTCATATGAAAAAGGTTGGCACAAACGAAGTCCTCTACTTGGCACATAGAGTAGAAAATTGCTCTTTGGTCATGGTCATTCGTCTAACACAGACGAAACAAGTCTTGGGCATGTATACCTTCTTTTCTATGCCCTTGCATACGTACTAAATGGTGCATTTTACCTTAGACTTAAGGCTTAGCTTTAACTTAATGTTGGGGTATATGATACAATCAAGCTTGCCCCCAAGCATGAAAGGCACAAGTGATCGGAATTGGGTGGTGTTTGTGTATTGGTGCTTAGGTAGATATGGAAGTGTGGGTTATAGGATAAGGTTGGTGTATATGTTGTTGGATCATCTTGTCATGAGACAAAGGTGGAGGGGTTTACAAAGGGTACACCAAGGTCAATCAACAAATTTACTTGTTCAATGGTAGGAAAGTCACCATGAATAAATGTACCTATAAATGAAGCCTTAGCTGATGCTAACAGTTGCTCTTAAACAACAACTTTTGCTTCCCAAGTTGGTGGAAGCACTTTAACAATTGGCTCATCAAAAGAATTAATCTTTGAAGAGCGATAACTTCTAGCATTTGTTCAACCTCCTCTACAAAGCATTTGTCCATTGCAGGAGCTTAAGGAACTTGAGAAATGACCAGCGCTTCTACCAAAGTAATTGGATCTCTATCATTCCCTCCTTCCCTCTTTAAAGGGATCTATCATCAAATCACATCCATTATCTACCAATAGATAAAGTTTATTTAGGACTATTTTCAAAATAGGTAAAAGAAAGTAAGAGGAAGTTAACCCTAATTGCATTCTACCAGTAGATCTGAAGTTATCAAAGAAGCGTGACCATAATCACTCTTGCCGATGGAACCAACATTCTCAACCCAATAACGAAGAGGAAGCTCATGTAATGGAGAAATACTCAAATATCATTAATCTTTAGATTTTATGTGCAGTTGTACAAGGAATTCCTATTTATAATTTAAGCCTTAAGCAACCCTTGAAGTACAAGAAAAGAAATATATTCTCACTAAAACTCCTTGATAATTTCCATTTATACTTTCTTTTTAGGTGTTATTTTGGGCACTTATTCTTTCATTCAATAACTTAAGATCATTGTCTTGTCCCTAGTGTGTTTAAGTATGCAACTAGGATTTAATGTGTTTATCTTATTTTATTTATATTTTGATGTTTTTTGTTGTGCTTTTGGTGTAGGAATTGACCTTTAGGAGAAGCCCAAGTTTTGCTTTTGGTGCTAAGCACAACTTATTCAATGCTCAGAGCAAAATATCTGAAGAAAAGCTCCTTTCAATATGAATTGCGCTTAGCACTAGTCTTCAACACTTAGTGTGATCATACCTAAGAGTCAATTATTTGAATATTAAGTTCCATGACTATTGCACTTAGCATGATCACTCCAAAGAGCCTATGGATTTTTGTGAATCCACTTTTAGTGCAAGGACAGTTGTGCTAAGTGCAACATTAATGAGGTAGCATCCCTTTCTAGACAAAAGGAATTTTCATTGATGGGACATTATTATTCTTGACCTAATTTCAAATATAAGCATCATTCAATGGATCTGTGTGGTGGTTGGAAGTGCTTTGATGGCTTCTTCTTCTTGTTTCTTCATTTCTTCATGAATTATAGCTCTCATGTCTATGAGTAGTTAAATTTTCCTTTGTTGGGGTTATATATAACCAAACTCATTCTCATGTATTTGTTTTTGAGATATTTATCCATCTTTATACTTCTACATTTGTGTTTAACTTTTATGCTTAATGCTTCATATGATTCGATCATCCATGATTTATTATTTAGTTTGATTTGTTGCTAGAAAATGCTTATTAGACCTAGAATTGAAGTTAAAAACACCTAGTAAATCTTGTGTCTAGGAATTGAGCTTGAATATTAGTCATCTTGTAATCCTTAATTATAATATAAGTTCATTAGTAAAGCTATCTAATGAAGTAGGTTTAACTAAGGAATTTAGGCTTTTATCATCTAATGGATTAATATTTGAGTAACCTTGTATGTTGATGTTAATACTTGAAGTGTAAAATGGATGGATGTTGTTTGTAATGCATGAGATGGAGTTTTGGTGAAGTCTAATTCCAACATATTTCATCATATTTGCAAAATTTATTTTCATCTAAGTGTTTGACGAAATACCAAAAAGAGTTTTAAGTTGTTTTCTAAATTTCTTGCTTTGTTTTAGGTTGGTAGTCAATTAGCTCCATTCCTTCCAAACTATTACTTATTTCCATCATTTAGATAGTAATTGGTATGTTATATGTTAGTTATTGCATAAGTTCTCATTGAGAATGATATATTTTCTCATTATTTAACTATTTGCATGATTTGGTATATTTACTAAAGACGTAAGAGGAAGTTGACTTTAACTACAATCTATTAGTAGATCCAAAGTTATCAAAGAAGCGTGACCTTAATCACATCTATTGGTAAAAACCAACACTAAGTTTTTAACTCAATAACAAAGGAGAAACTCTTACAATGAAAAAACTCTTACAATGGAGAAATAATCAAAAATCATTAATCTTTAAATTTTATGTGTTGTTGTAATGAGATTACTAATTATAAGTTAAGCCATAAGAAACCCTTGAAGTACAAGAAAATAAATAAATTCCTAATAGCACTCCATTAATCATTAAACTCTCACTAAAAATGACTTTTCACTAAACATTTAACTAAGCGTTAAATTTTTATTAAAAATGAATTTTCACTAACCATTATAATGGTTCAATAAGTCTCACTAACCATCATATGGATTTAAAATGTCTAAAAATAGAAAAAATTGACTTAAAAAAATATCAAGTTATTTAAACTTGTTCAACCAAAATTAAGTGTGAAAATTAAAGTAAAAGAAGAAAATAGATTTTAATTAACTATTCGACACAAAACTAATTAATACAACTAATAAAACTCTAGCTCATAAATGCTTCTTGAACACATGAATTTGAGTTTTTCTAGTTGTCTTCAACATCTAGAAATTGACTAATTTTGGTGAAATCTCTAATCCACTTTAATGCAAACATTCTTTGATCTCCATAATTAAGCCTTCCAAATCTTTCCTTATCATTTTACTCTTGGACATAGTCATGTGACCACCAATGTCACACAAATAATTTTTAGGTTGGCTAGTTAGATCTCTATCAATAAGGTAGTTTGGCTTTCTCTTTTCTTCGTCTCTAAAAGTTTTCAAACTAAAGAAAATAAAATTATAAAAATTTCTCTCCTCTTTTTCTCTCATTGCCTTTTTAGCAGTCAATTCTTTATTTTTTTTTTTGTTCTATTATTTTTATTTTGAAGTTAACTAAAACAAAAATAAGGTTATTAACATGAGTTTTAAACTTGAATTTTGACTAATAATGAATTTTAAAGAATGTTTAATCCTTTTTTAATTTTATCTTTTCTCCTACCTTAAAAAAAATAAAGCATCAAGATTAACATTCTCATTATATTTTATTTAAAAGGTAACTATCTCGATTTTGAATAAGTAGGAAACACACAAAAATGAGGGTTGAATTGTGCATGTTTTTTATAAAGCTCTTAAAATAACATAGCATATATATATATAAGTTTTCAAACACTATCAACATAATTGTCTAAAGAGGTGCAGAAAATAAAACAGTGAAGGTAAGAGAAAACACAAGGAATTTATCCTGATTTGCTCTTCCATAAGAGCTACGCCTAGTCTCTTTAATTCGAAGGATTTTTCCACTAAAGTCAAACTAACTTAGAACCAAGTATTATCAACCTCTTTAGGTTCTACAACACTTGTAATATACCTTATTACAAGTAACATCAAGTATTCTTTAACACTTAGCCTCTTCTGGCTATCATGAAAACAAAATATCTTTTGCAAAAATGACATACTAAGTGAGCATACAACAATTACAAAATAAAGACTTTGAATTTGCTTAACAAAGCAAGTATACAATAATTACTAAGGTTATCATCCAAAGAGTACTAAAGGAGGTGAACTTTTTCTCTTTTTCTACTTTCTATGGTTCTTGTGCTTTCTTAAGAGCTTGCTTGATCAACCAAATATATAGATGAGTGTGAAATGAACATTGTTTTGCATGAAGAGAAGAATCTTCAATATTAAAGGTCAAATATACACATTTTACTGTGTTGTTGCAGATTTCTCTTTTTTTTTTTTAAGTCAGAGAAAAAGTAAGAGAAAAAATTGTTTTTCTCTTTTCTTGGTCGTGCTATCTTTGTTTAATAAGGGATATTGATTCTTGTTGTTTCCTTATAGGTAGAGGCGTAGAGGCATGACTAGAACTTTCTTCTATCATACTTGACTTGATTGATCAGAGTTTGAAATATAACATTTTGTTGTTATGCAAAACAACACATAAAGTACAACACATATATAGAAAATATGAACGATGTGTAAGTTGAACATATATAATCTTACAAATATAGTATACAAGATAAAAGACAAGTCTACATCTTTTATTGGATGAAGTCTCATTCTTTTAGACAACGTCTTCTTTGAACGACTTTTTTTTGGATTTGAAGAATA
The DNA here is from genome assembly GCA_025330945.1 of Mucuna pruriens. Lineage (NCBI taxonomy): Eukaryota > Viridiplantae > Streptophyta > Magnoliopsida > Fabales > Fabaceae > Mucuna > Mucuna pruriens. The sequence continues at coordinate 2,674,955 of JAENHJ010000527.1, read as the reverse complement.
AACTTAATTAAAGAACAAGTTTCTTTTCATATAAACACATACATGATTTGTTGTTTTCATAAATATTTAAACATTATCAAAACATTACTCATCACTCTTTAGTCATAATATTTATTATCATCAAAATTTTTAAATTATTTTAGAGGCATGTGCAGAATGTTTCAACAGATTTTATATATAATACTTTTCTATATAATATATCAATTTTTATAGAATTTAAAAAAGAAAAAGAAAATTTTTTTATCGGTGGGATTTGATACCATTGCGTACCATGCTAGCCAAGGTCGCCTATTTTTTTTCTTTTCTTCTTTTCTTCTTTTCTTTTTTCTTCTTCTCCATACCCGTGACAGCTAAACACTATGCTAGTTGAGTTTTACTTTTTTTTAGTCTTTTAATTAGAAATTTTTATTTTTCTCTCTTTTCTTCTTTAGAGGTGTATTTGGCATATTATCCTTGTAGCTGGCCAAAAATCTTAACTTTCAACTATCTCTTACTATTATTCTTTTATCCTTATTTATCTCTTCTATTTTTATTTTTAAATTAAATTTTAATATTTTAATAAAAATTATCAATTATTAAAAATAATTTTATATCACAATTTAATTTATTAATTAAAAAATTTATTTATTTATTATATATTTTAATTATATAAAATCAACATTTATTATATATACAATACACTTACTAAAATACAAATTATAATAATTGTTTTCTTCCCGCCCCTAACCGCCAAACATTTATGCTAGTTGAGGCCGCGTAGTTTAATTTAAGTATATAAACCAATTCGTGGCAATTCAAGTTCATTTCAGCAGCTCCTAGAAAAAAGAAAAATTTTAAGGATTTGAAATTTGACCGTAATAAATAAATTAAAAACTAACTATTAATTTGTTTATTATTCAATAAAAATATAAAAAAAAAAGCCAACTCATCCATCTTCTATGGACAGTATGTAACTCTATATTTATTGGTTATCTACGTGATCTAAGCCAGACTAAGATATTACGGGCTAATTAAAATCATTTGATTCTAAATGCAATCGTAGTTTATAGTATTTAAAATAATAGTAAAGAATTCTTAGAAAATAAATAATATTAGAATATATTATCTATACAAAATATATAATATCTTCACAATAAAAATGATAAAAAAAAATAAAATATTTAATTTAAAAATATTATTATCTTTACAATTAAAAATATAAAATATAAAATATTTTGTCAAAACATAAAAGAAATAAAAGACGCTTAGTATTGTTATATTTGCAATCAAACTCTCAGATAAAAGATTATCCTAATGTTAAATTATTATATATAAAAATAGATAATTTTAATATTATATATTATTATTTTAATATTATATATTATTTTGAAATTAAAAAAAAAAATCAAGGAGAACCAAAACCCAACCTACAAGGTAGGTTCGTCCCTAATTATCTACCCACTCATTTAAAAGTATATATAATAGCTGATTTTTAAAAAAATTCTCTCTAAATTATCTCATTTTTTATTTAATTTGTTTTTTTCTCCATCTCTTCTTTGTTTCTTTTTATGACTAAAAATTTAACATCATTAACAAAATAATCTATATATAATTTAAAAAAAAATCGTAACTGAAATTGTTATAACGTGAATATTATTAATGACGAAAAAATTACTTTCGTCAATAATACATTATTTTGTATAGTGATTATTTTCTCTTTTCATGCTTACAAATACTTCTTAGAAATTTAGTCTAAAGATTAACATAGCATTTATTTTAACTTAATTTAAACTAATTTAATGGACCAAATGAATTTTCATCCAACAAGCCATAAGATTGAAATCACCTCCTCCCATTTGACCCTCTTCCATCTTCCTCAGTTAAAACATAGTGGTGGTTAAGGAATTAATAAATAACTTTTTTTAATTAAAAATTGTGTTGAAGTTATATAAAAAAAATAATGAAAAAAGTGTATGGTTACATTTTAATAAAAAAAAACTTTACACAAAAGACTTTTTTTTTATTTATTAATAAATCAGGATGTATGCATTATTCCTCCTATTCGAGAGCTTCTTTTTGAAAATAAAATGATATCTTCAAAATTGTAACTCAATACTGAAATCAAGAACTGAAATTGAACCTTAGTTAAAAAACTTAAGTATCGAATTATTTATGTTAGGATCATTGGATTTTACAAAAGATATTGGTTAGATACAGTAGAATTTGACCCATAAAGATTAGATAGTTGGTAACACGATTACACTCAGCCTCCTCTCGATGATACGTCTCTCTCCTTTTCACCATCATTGTCTGTGTCAGTTTGCGACCCCAAAACTGTTCCTCTATCCCAACTTGTTTGTTATTTTGTTCTTCCTTTCTAAACATCAATGTCTTATTTATTATCATCTTGTTTCTTGTTGTACTGGAGGGGGAAGAATGAAGGATAAGAAGGGGAGACAGGTACTGATTTCAATCCAGAAGCAATTACGAAAGTGAAACTTAACCCTATGTAGGAAGCATCATCTTAATTAAATTATACAATTTGTTTATGATCACTTGTGGATGCAATTGACTAAATTAATGTACGTATTCAGTTAATTGAACAAAATGGTATTTATACCAATCAATATTCTTCCCATTTTATAATAATGGGACTGTAAATAAACTTAATGGTAATAAATTAACGTTTAGTAGAGCATTGAGAGGCTTTTAAACATGTATATTTGACAAGATCATTAATAATGTTCTATAAAACTTATGAATAAGTTATCTAAAACATTGAAAAGTTATTAACTAAAAGTTGAAAACTTATTATTTAATTACAAGTGTTAAAATAGCTATTAAACTAGTTGAAAAATATAAAATGATATATATATATATATATATATATATATAGTTTTCTATTTTTCAGTCAAAAATATCTTTTAGGTAATTATAATTTTAGTTTTTTCATAAATTTTGAATTTTTATAATTTTTTCTACAGGTAAAATATTTGTTATAAATTAGAATAAAGAATACAATAACGAAAATAAATTGTATAATATGAAAAATTAAGCTAAAGAATTTCAATGGAATAGACAGCGACGTCAATCATTAAGTTTTAATCATAAAATGACAACACAAAGGCTTTTGTGAATGAAAATGGGAAAAGAGATTTTAATTTTAATGTAAAAAAAAGGTAAAAGTGAAATTAATTAGGTGAAAACATTAAAGATAAATATGCTAAAAAAAATAATAATTAAACTATAAGTTTCTAGCTTATAAATTATAAGTTTGTAAATGCCTTAGTTTATCAATTAACATTTTTAATTTAGTCAGACAAACTTATAAGTCAATTAAATAAGTTATAAATTAGTTTTAAAATGTCATGTTAAGCACACTTTTACTCATTCATCTTTTTTTAAAAATAGTAATAAGGAAAAAAATTAATTTTAAATCTGAAAATGACAATTACGAGTGTTTCATTTTTCGATGGTACACAAATAAAAGCATAAATTCATTAGATTCTAAAAATGAGTGCAAAATTATCAAAAAAAAAGAAAGAAAAAAGAGAAGAAAAATGAGTGCAAATTAAGTTTTTGAAGCTAAAGGTTGAGTTTCACTTTAGTTCATTTAAAATTTTCCAATGGAAAAAACAAATTGATTTGGTAAATAATTATATGTTTACCAAGTATAATGCATTGTAATGTCGATAAAAGAAAATTTTAGAATGTACGTTAAATCAAGTTTTCTTCGATTGAAATCTAAAAATTCTTCTTTATCTCAAAATACAAATTGAAATACATGCTTTCAACGAGAATACGTGTAAGCAAATTGATAGTCTTTCTTCCAACCTGAGTAGGTTTTATGTAAAGGGTAAACACTCAAAAGTGCTTATTACATAATTGGCCACAAGCTTTAAGATCGATATTCATAATATTGTAAGTACTTTTCGCCTACGGTTAACTGAGTCGAATCAAGTTCAACATTTAAAATTTAGATTTTTAACTTAGTAAAAAAAATAAATGGTTTAAGTTTGATTTATTTATTTAAATGAGTTTAATTAAAAGTTTGAATTTCACTTATTTAAAAAAATTGATTTTGGTTTATTTACTCATTTATAACTTATTAATTTTGTTTTTATAAAAATTAAAAATTTTCAATTTTATTAATTTAGTATTTAATAATTATTTTAATATTAGATGGAAATCTAAAAATTAAATAAAAATATGTGATCATAATTCAATAATAAATAAATAAATATATAAATAACTTAAAATTTTATATATTTTCATAATAGATAAACAGATAACAAATATTAGTAAAATCTCTATCATCAATTTAAATAAATAAACTATTCACAACGGTTAATGTTAAATTTGTAAAGCTTAAACTTAAATCATCTAAATAATTGAAGTCAGTCTGAAGGTTGAATTTGTTTATTATAAAATTTTAATCGAGCATTTAATGAATTAAGGTTGAATAGTTTATGAATAACTCGGATCATCCATATTTCTAACGTTAGGAATTTTAGAAGAAAAAAAAAAAGTGTGTGCGAAAGAAAAAGGCAAAATTAAATTTAAAGTGTATGAGATGTGTTGATGGAACCAAATCTTCAGTGAATAAATTTAATTTGCAGAGTAAAAGGAGAAAGAAATTAAAGGTAAATTTTGCGCTACTTCACTTGCAGATATGTTAAAAGCCAGTGATTATGTGCTACGAACTGAGATAAGGGTAATGTTTTGGTTGACAATCTTAGCTTAATTTTCTATTGCCTTTGCATGACGATGAAGAATTATAATGATATTGTACAAGGCGAATCTAGATTACCTTAACCATCGCGAAAAAATTCATGGAAACTATTGTCTCAAATTATAATATATGAAATTATATTTTTTGAAATATTATGTTCAAAGATATTATTTTCATAAACTTGTTTGGTTGATTTTCAGTAATTTCAAAAAAAATTAAATTAAAAAAATAAAAGTGAAAGAAGAAAAAGTAAAAGTAAAAGAATAGATTGTGGATACGTAGTTATTATTAAAAATAACTTCTATTTTTATGGAAATATAAGATACCATGAATAAAAAACAAGAGAAACAAACAAATTTGAGAATGTGATATTTGTAGGATATTTTAGTGATATTTCAAAAGACTCAAGTCCCACGTCAGGACTTCAAAAGGTTTATATACAACGGACTCAACAAAGGTAGTAAAGTGATTAATAAACGAGGTGAGACTCCCTCTTTCACTAAAACAATAAAATATAATATTTAAATAATATTATTAATATTAATAAAATGTTCTAAAATTAGGTTTTATTTTATAATAAAATAATGAGAGTTGAATTTAACACTAACGGTTTATTAAGTCAATACTAAATGACTTTTTTTAAAATTTTATTTGTTGTCTTTTTCAACTTCCATCAACTATAACATCAAACTTGGTTCACGGTAATTAATAAAAAATTTAATATGAACAATCGAATTAGTTTTTATTTTGAATGTAAAATTACATCTTTTTCTTTTTATAATTTGAAATCATTATTTTTATTTTTTTTTAACAAGCATAGAAATAATGTTATCTTTTTCATTTTTCATTTGAATCTATCCTCAAAATCTCAACTCCAACCCCAATTTTATTTTCACAAAATTGATTTATACTAAGTAGGTTGTACTTCATCCTCATTATCAATAGTAGGAGGTGGCTTACCAACTTTACTTGTACCATCTTTCCACTTCTTCTAAAAGATATAGTTCCTTTATATGGTTTTAAATATAAGAATACAGACATTTTTTTTTGTCATATGTCATTGTTCAAGTACCAACTATAATCCTTCTTTATACCCACCAAAGATATTTGAAGCACAAAAATTTAAGACTTTGGTACTCAATTCCTCTCGGGTCCTTTCATGTAAATACCAATGGTCTTATAAGACCTCTGTTTTCTTTTGTGAATGGATTTGGTTTTAATATATCCAAAATTTTCACAAAAATTATATTAAGAAGAATAAAAATGAGATTAACTTTCTTATCCATTTCCTTTTTGTAGCTTCCAGTTTTGTCAAACGATTGTCTTTGACTTTTTAATAGAATATTTAATTTAGAAGATCCGTATCAAAACCAGCTTAACCCTTTTTAAGACATGTTATTTCTTCCTTCACTTTTTTGACTTCATTAGATTTACTTTCACTAAGATTGGTCTCAAGAATCTTTATGTCATTTTCTAACTTCTCATTTTCTTCTTGAGTAACTTGTTTTTTAAAAGAATTTCTTTATACTTTAAATACATAAGAAAGATCATATAACAGTTAGTGAGAAGAGTTTCATAACATGTTTCTTCTTCAGCTTCAACATAAATTCACAAGATTTTGATCAGCTACATTTATAATTATGAGTAGATTTTACCTCATATGATGTTTTGTCTGTGTCTATTATTGGAAAAATGTTTGTTTTCTAATCATCAACTAAGCTATAATTGTTGTTTTCCAAGTCTTTTCATGTAGCTAACAAATTCTCCTTTTTCTTTGAATATCACTTTCTCTTGAACATTGGCCATTTAGCCTTCATGTGTATGGGTGTCGCAACCTGAGGTCACGACGGGTAACCGACTCTCTTCAAAACCTCTGCCGAGTGCCTCTCGGCTGTCTGGAGTCGCCACCTAAGTTTTTCCGGAACCTAGGGAAACCTGAGGAAAGGCAGGTCTATCGTCAGAGTTATGGATTCGGGAGTTGGTTACACGCAAAAGGGGGTACAGGGGCACCCGAGCATGTCTATCACCCGATAGTTACCCTTGGTTAGCTGTATGGGAGAGGGATAGTGTTTGTATATGGATGATATTCTAGGGTTCTCATTTTTAGGACTGGCGGTTGTGGGGTCATTGACTTGATAGAGGTGTGCCCTCAGGCCCTACGTACCTCGACTGGCAGAGGGTTCAAAGTCTCGTAGTTCGGTGTCTAGGTAGGTAAGGGTTAGGTTGCATTGGATCTCGTCATATTTCTTGAGTCGTTCTCGGTTGGGGATTCAGGCCGAGACATACTCGGCCTTGGATAGGGTTCAGGTTCCATTCCTGATTCGGCGTATATCAGGGCTAGGTGGGGTTCGGAGGAGGATCATGCTTGGTAGTACGCAATTATATTAAGCTAATCAAGAGGAGAAAGGGAAGTCGACCAACCTGGACGTCGAAGTGAGTGGGCGAGCCTCGTTAAATAGATCGATACTTCCGACTTGCCTCTCGATCTGGACTTGGGGCGCTTCTTCCTATCTTTAGCGATCGTCGGTTTTCCTCCTTTCTTTGCCTTTCTTGCGATTTCTTCCTCCCTTTCTCACTTCGTTGCAAGGGTTTATATAGGCTTGGGTTGTGACTTCCTTGGGCGAGGTTATTATCAGGTTTTGATAACCGAAATCGTGGGTGGTTGAGGTTCCTAATATCTTGGGTGGTTGAGGTGTGGCTTTGGCTAGGGATTCACTTGGTCTTAGTTGAGATCCGGATATGGATTCGAGTCGGTTGAGATTCGATAGGGATTGGAGGGCTCGTGGACTCGGTCTCGGTGAGATTCTCTGAGGATCCCAAGTTGGTTGAGATTCGATATGAATTGGATGACTTGTTGACTTCGGTCTCGGATGAGGTTCTCCCCGAGGATCCGGGTTGGTTGAGATTCGATACGGATGGGAAAAATCGTTGACTTCGGTCTCGACTGAGATTCTCCCGAGGATCCGGGTTGGTTGGGATTCTAATATGAGTTGGATTTGGTTTAGATTTGATTGGGTCAAGGTGGTGGTCCGAGTTGACCCGGGGTTGACTCTGGGGTTGACTCTGGGGTTTTGACCCATGTTAAGCTGGGCCGGACGATTTGGGGTATGACCGTGGCCCCTCTTTATTTAGGTTTTTCCTGAAAGGATGTAATCCTTTTCTTGGATAAAAGCGTAAATATAGATAGAGGTGAGGATGGGGGTGGTTGATGTTTCGGTGAATATTTGGTAGTGGGCAAGGTATTACTAGTTGGTACTCAGCCTTCCAAGTTTCACAAAGTATTGGCAGCAAGCAAGGCACCTTTGGTGGTGCCCAACCCTCCAAGTTTCACAAAGTACTTGGCAGCAAGCAAGGCACACACTGGCTGGTGCCCAACCTCCAAGTTTCACAAAGTACCAGGCAAAGCAAGGCACACAGCCGGCTGGTGCCCAACCTCCAAGTTTCACAAAGTACTGGCAGCAGGTAAGGCACATGATTTGGCTGGTGCCCAACCCTCCAAGTTTCACAAAGTACCTGGCAGCGGGCAAGGCACACACTGGCTGGTGCCCAACCTCCAAGTTTCTCAAAGTACCTGGCGTGACAAGGGCACACACTTGGCCCGCCCAACCTCCAAGTTTCACAAAGTACCTGGCAAAGGCACACACTGGCTGGTGTCCATCCTCCAAGTTTCACAAAGTACCTGGCAGCAGGCAAGGCACACATCGGCTGGTGCCCAACCCTCCAAGTTTCACAAAGTACCTGGCGGCGGGCAAGGCACACTTTGGTGGTGCTGAACCCTCCAAGTTTCACAAAGTACTGGCAGCGTAAGGCACACACTGGCTGGTGCCCAACCCTCCGGGGTTCACAAAGTGTTTTGAGTTTATTATTATATTTTTTGTGATGGTGGCAATTTTTAGGCTTTGGCGAGGTGAATGGGATATGGGGTTATGACTAAGGCCGGCTTATGCGTGGGAGGTTGCTAAGGATATTGCCCTCTGCGAGGATGGCGAGAGATGAAGGCGGCCCACGGGAGATGGCTGGGATGGAGACGGCCTCGTGGGATGGCTGGGATAGAGGCGACCTCGTGGGGCTGGGATGGGATGGAGGCGACTCGTGGGTTGGCTGGGATGGAGGCGACCTGCGTGGGTTGGGATTGGGACCCTACGTGGGGATGGCTTAAATGGAGGCAGACCTGCGTGGGGATGGGCTGGGATAGAGGCGACCTACGTGGGGATGGGGGGTTGGGACGACCCTGCGTGGGGATGGCTGAAATGGAGGCGACCTACGTGGGGATGGGCAGGGATAGAGGCGACCTGCGTGGGGATGGGCTGGGATGGAGTCGGTTCGAAGTATGTTTGGGTTGGGTCGAAGATTTTTGGGCTGTCTCCTTTTTTTTTTTTTTTTTTTTTTTTTTTTTTTTTGGGCTCAAGATTTGAATTTGGGGCAAGCTGAAGGAGTGCGGCGTGGGAGGGCCGCCTGGCCGCTCGGACACGCCTCTTCGTGTTTTGGGCTGCATTGATGGCGGGGTGGCGCCATGATTGCGCCGATTATGGAAAAGCGACCCATAATTATTGGTCGCGGGGTTTCGAAGAGGTTAATAGAAATTTTGAGGCGCGCGTTTACATTCCTCATTTCTGTTTCCTTCTTTCCTTTCTCTGCTGCTGTTCTCCTCTTAAATCGTTCTCCTCTTCATTGCTCCTTTCTTCCTGCGTTTCATTTTCCGGACTAGTACCAGGACTTTCTTCTACATGTCGGGTGCTTCTTCTTCTTCCTCTTCATCTTCTTCGTCTTCTTCTTCTTCTTGGGTGAGCCTTTAGAAGTCATGCCCGTTCTTTGTTCTTTGGGGAGGGTTACATCAACCCTTATGCCTTTAGGGCCCAGTGGGTCCTCAGGCGTGGGTCCATGGGGCGTCTTTGGAGAATGCGTCGAGAGATGTCCCGTTCGAGGTGGAGTCTCTGGCTGGGATGGGAAGTGGGTCCGATTCTCATGTGGGCTTGTTGGAGATGGTGCGCTGTAGGGGGCGGGAGCGCGTGTGCGACGTCGCCAAGGAAGGGGAGGCACCGTTTGTCTTTATGTACGAGACGGTGTTGGCGGATTTGGGGGTGATTCTCCCCTTTGAATATTTTGAGGCGGACGTCTTGAGGATGCTGGGGATAGCCCCCTCTCAACTGCATCCCAACGGCTGGGCGGCCATTCAGGCGTTTAGGGTAGTCTGTTTGGCATTAGGGGTTCTGCCCACGGCCCCCGTCTTCTGAGTCACTACTTTGCCTGAGTCGGCCCGTCACGTAGGGTGGGTCTCACTTGACTCCACTTGACTCGGGTCTCTTCACTTCCTACACCGCCTCCTACAAGGGCTTCAAGAGCCGGTTCGTGAAGATCAAGGCGGCTGACGTAGGTCACTTCTGCATTGACCCTCGGCCGTTGCCGCTATATTGGCGGGAACCCCCTAAGTTTAAGGGGTTGGCGAGGAGTCAACTCCCCCTGGAAGCTAAGGTTGATCTGCAACTGCTGGACAATCTGCCGAGGGGGATGAGCTGCCGGGACATCGTCTCTTGGATGTCTTCCAACAATGCTACTCTCCATCCCGAAGAGTGAGTCTTCTTTTTTTTTGAGTCATTTACAGTCGGCCTTACTTGTAGAATGTCTTTGATGTCCTGTGTTTTTGGTTTGCGGGTATGTTGAAGAAACAGGGTATTGACATGGCCGAGCTGATCAAGAAGGCCGTCGACCAACGATGCCGGGAGTTACGTAGGGCCGAGGCTGTTGCGGCTCTCTTTGAGAAAAGGCCGACCGCCAGTTAGCCGAAGGACTCGGGCCCCATTGACCCCAAGCGAGCGGCCCCCAATGCACAGGCAAGGAGGCGAAAGGCTAACTCTGCCTCGGTGAGGAGGCGGCCGCTAAGAAGGGAAGGCTGCTGCCCTTTCTCCTCCACCTGTGTCTTCACCATCTCGGGGCAAGGTGGTGGTAGCAGGGGGCTTTGTATGCCTCTTGGAGGCCTGCCTTGTTATGTGGCCCCTCCTTCCATTGGTTCTATGTGGGGGCTGGGTTTGATATCGCAGCCTGCTTCCTGTTAACAAGATACCTTCCATGATCGTGGATTGCTGGTATCGGCTTTGGAGTGGATAATCACGGTTGATATGGTGACCGCTACATGGCCCGCTCCATGGCCTCTTTGGAGGTTTGGCGGTATCTTTGCGGAAAGTGAGCGGATAGTGGCCAAAGAGGCCATTTCGAAGAAGGAGTTGGAGCACGCTCGGAAGGCCGAGGCCAGAGTCGTTGGCTGAGGTTGAGAAGATGAAGGAGGCTAGTCGGAAAGCACTGTGTTGAAGTTGAAGGTTTGAAGGCCCAACTTGCTGCTTCTCGGGCGGAGTCCTCCTTGTCAAGACAAAGGTCTCCTCATCAGAGGCTGAAGTGGCTTCGCTGAAGTCTACACTTGCTGATTCTCAGTCAAGGGTAGTGGAGGTGGAGGCTTCTCTTGCTTCGAATGGGGAGGCTTTGAAGGCGGCGGGCTAAGGGCTGCGGCGGCCAGTCGGGCGGTCAAGGTGAAGGAGGAGAATGCTAGTCTTCTTAGGAGGGTGGCTTGCTTGGAGGGAGCTATTGTGGAACAACATGAAGATGGCTTCAACAAAGCCCTTAGGCAGATAACTTTGTTGGCCCCGATTTCGATCTCGGCCCGTATGATATGGCTAAGGGCGTTCAAGGCGGGAAATTGATTTCCCTGTTGGATTGAACTTGTAATTGTAAAAAACTTATTTATTAATGAAATGATTTTGGCATTTTCCTTGTGTTTTTGTTTTTTTTTTTTTATTAATGGCATTAGTTGGATTGGGGTATTAGTTTTGACTCGGGGTTTGGTTATAGTATACGTGGGGCAATGGTAGTGGGTTAATGGGTTCGATACTTAGGAATGGCGTTACAAGCAAACAACCTCTGTACTCGGCTTGATCTTAATTAGTATTTAGGGAAAGTTATGGGCTAATGGGATTGACTCCTACAGGGAATGGTGACTTCTGATCTTGGCTTAGTGAATGGTTTGTGTTAAGGGGCGGTGACTTGGGACTAAGAGGAAGGCGGTTTCTGGATCCTATGTGTGGGGACCAGCACCTATTGACTCTCGTACTCGGCTGGGAGTAGAGGGTTGGTATGGGTTGGTAGGTGGTTTTGACTCAGAGTCGGCTTTGTGGTGGGGTAATGGTATGATAAGGGTTTGGAAGGCGGATTGAAGATATGAGGGGTAGCTGTTGGATTATAGATGGGTGGATAGCCCGTCCTTCTAGACTTGGCTTAGTGGAGTCGTAACAATCTAATGTTTTCTAACTCGGTTTAGTGGGTGATTCCGACTCAGACTCGGCCTTAGGGAAGGCGGCTTGAGGATGAGAGGGGGGTAGCAATTTGAACTGTAGATGGGCGGATGGTCTGCTTTTCTCGGGTTATGGTGGGCGTTGGTTGTTAGGGAGGCGGTGCCGAGTGGTTTTCGGTTCTTTGGAGATCCGAGACCGACTCAGTGCCGCGGTGGACTCGGCCCTGTCATGGTGACTCTTCCTGGACTTGGAAAACTACCAGTCTTTCGACATGCTTGGAAATAAATTTTGTTTACAATAATTTTAGCATCTCAAGCGAAGGTAAGGAGGAGAGAGAAAAAGGAAAAGAAAGAGTGTTATTATTTTGTTGGAAAGATTACAATCATTGTCTGACTGGTTAGGACATGAAATAAAAACTATTTAGACTATGTTTCCCTTGATCTTCCGTCGTCCTGGCAAGGGTCTTCGTCTACCGCCGTATCTTCTGGGAAACTTCAGGGGTAGAACATTCTAACCGCATCTGCATTGACGGGGTGGGCTAGGTCTTGTCCCTCGGCGTTGGTTAAAATCAATGCTCCTCCAGAGAAAGCCTGTCTCACCACATATGGCCCCTCGTAGTTAGGTGCCCATTTACCCCTTTGGTCCTTGATGTTGGGTAGAACCTTTTTCAGCACCATGTCCCCTTTTTGGAAAACACGGGGTTTTACCTTCTTATCGAACGCTCTTTTTATCCGCTGCTGGTATAGTTGGCCATGGCACAAAGCGGTGAGTCGCTTTTCCTCGATGAGGTTTAATTGGTCGAAACGTTGTTGAGTCCACTCGGCTTCGTCCAACTCAGCTTCGGCCAGTACCCTTAGGGAGGGTATTTCTACCTCTATTGGTAGGACTGTTACATGCCATATACCCGGCCCAGTATGGGGTTGCCCACACGGGCGTTCGCACTTGCGAGGTACGGTATCCATGCAGCGCGTGGGGTAACATCTCGTGCCAATCTTTGTAAGTGACCACCATCTTTTGTATTATCTTTTTTGATTTTTATTGGCCGCTTCTACTGCTCCGTTCATTTTGGGACGGTAAGGTGTGGAATTGTGGTGGGTGATGTGGAATTGCTCATGCGAGTTCTGACATCATCTTTGTTGAGATTGGTGCCGTTATGCATTGATGATGTGAGCGGGGAGGCCGTATCGACATATGATGTCCCTCTTGATAAATCGTATTCTTGTCCTCACGCGGGATAGGGGGATAGGAGGATGCTTCTACCCATTTAGTGAAGTAGTCGATGGCTACTAATATGAATCTGTGTCCGTTGGATGCTTTTGGCTCGATGGGGCCAATCACGTCGATGCCCCACATGGAGAATGGCCAGGGAGCGGTGAGGTTGTGTAGTGTGGAGGGGGCAGCGTTGAGTCGGTTGGCGTATATTTGGCATTTTGTGCATTTTCGGACATCTTTGGTAGCAATCTGCCTCCATCCGGGTCCATAGTAACCTGCCCGAGTATTCGGCGAGCTAGGGCATGTCCGTTCCTTGAGTGCCGAACATTCCTCGTGTACTTCCTCGAGAATTTGCTTAGCTTCTTGTTCATCTACACAAATGGAGAAGTGTCATATCGGGGTTTCTTTTTTTGTAGGCGTGGTCCCGCTTAGCAGAAAATTAGAAGCCGGGCGTCGCGAGTTCGTTTGTTGTTCTCGGGGGTATCCTCGGGATACTTGCCAGGTCTCGAGGTACCTCTTTATGTCGAGTACCACGGTTCCGTGTCACTCGGCGTTGCTTCTCGGGAAAGGCATTGGCAATATGCGGTTTGTGGCTGTTGTCGGACTTGGATCACCATTTCACGTCCCTCGTTTATCAGGTACCATGGCGGATAAGGTGGCAATGTCTGCCGTTTGATTCTCTTCGCGGTGGGCGTGGCTGAAAGTGATTGCTTGAATGCTTGTCATGATTTCCTTTTGCGTAGTCATAAATGCGGGATCAATTTGGCGTCTCTTGCCTCCCATTCTCCACGGAAATGGTAGATAACTAGTCTTTGAGTCTCAGAAAACCTAAGTTTCTTTACTTGGTGGTCTAGGGCCATTAAGAGTCCCATGGTGCAGGCTTCGTATTCGGCCATGTTGTTGGTACAGTCAAAGCCTAACTTAGCAGCAAAAGGGAAACACTGGTTGTTTGGTGAGATTAGAACAGCTCAGATCCCATTCCCAACGATATTAGAGGCTCAGGTCGAACCACATTGTCCATTCGTCGTTATGTTGGTCTTGGTCTCTTGGCGGTCATGAGGTGCTCGTCAGGGGAACTCGTGGTTCCATGGTTCCGTGTCTAGCGAGGGGGTGGTAGGCAAGTTGGTCAGCTAGGGCGCTCCCTTTGACACTGTTTTTGGTTCACATAAAGGATGTCATATTCGGATAGGGCCATTTGCCAACGTGCGATTCGTCCGGTGAGGCGGGTTTTTCAAAGATGTATTTGGCCCAGGATCGTTCTTGGCCATTAACCAAGTCGTGTGGGCGATCATGTATGGTCTGAGTCTTTTGGCGGCCCAAACGAGGGCACGACAAGTCCGTTCGAGTGCTTTGAATACCTTGTCTCGCGATCGGTAAACTTTTTGCTCAAGTAGTAGATGGCGTGCTCCTTTTCTGGGTGGCATCTCGTTGACCTAGCATACCGCCCATGGATTCTTCTAATACGGTGAGGTGCAGTATTAGAGGTCGTCGGCGTGGGTGAATACGAGTATTGGGGGATTTTCTAGGTAACGTTTGATTTTCTCGAAAGCTTCACGGCATTCTGTGTCCCATTCCCTTCTTTGCTTCTTTTTGCAAGAGTTTAAAGATAGGGCTACTGGTGGCTGTTAATTGGGAAATGAAACGGGATATGAAATTTACTCGTCCTAGGAAGCCCCCGACCTCCCGCCTCCGTTTTTAGGGGGTGGCATTTCCTGATGGCCCTCACCTTGTCGGGTCTACCTTGATACCGTCCTCATTGACTACTGAAACCGAGCAACTTGCCCGTTTTTTACTCGAAGGTGCATTTGGCGGGGTTTAATCGAAGTTTGTATTTGCGGAGTCTGATGAAGAGTTTTTTCGCAAGTCCTCTATATGCTGCTCGATTGTTTTTGACTTTGCGATCATATCGTCCCACGTAAACTTCAATTTCCTTGTGCATCATGTCGTGAAAAATAGGGCTACCATGGCTCGTTGGTATGTTGCGCCAGCGTTCTTGAGTCCGGAAGGGCATTACCTTGTAACAGAAGGTCCCCATAGCGTGATGAACGTAGTCTTTTCTTGGTCTTACGGGAGCATCATGATTTGGTTGTAGCACGAGAACCCGTCCATGAATGAGAAGAAGGCGTGTTGGGCGGTATTGTCGACGAGGATGTCAATGTGAGGTAGTGGGAAGTTATCTTTAGGACTGGCTTTGTTCAGGTCCCTATAATCCACGCACATGCGCACTTTTCCATCTTTTTTAGGCACTGGCACTATGTTGGCCACCCATTTGGGATAGTGGGCTACTGCGAGGAACCCTGCATTCCATTGTTTTTCTACTTCGTCCTTGATCTTGAGAGCTACCTCGGGTCTCATCCTTCGTAATTGTTGCCTGATTGGGATAACTCCTGGAAGTAGGGGCAATCGATGCTCAACGATCTGTCGGTCTAGGCCGGGCATGTCTTGGTATGACCAAGCGAAGATGTCTGCGTATTCTTCTAGAAGTTCGAGGAGTTTGGTCTTGGCTGCTGGGGGTATTTGCCTGCCTATGCGGATTTCTCTCCCGCCTATCTCTTTCTGTAGGCTCACGCTTTCGAGGTCCTCTATGGGGGCCTCGAATCTTAGTTTTTCTCTGTTCCTATCCCGTTCTATGTCTTCCAAGGTTTCGGCTTCAATGTCGATGTCTTCGCACAGTGTGTCGGGGAAGGTCACGTTCTTCATTTCTAGGCGCGAATTGTTTATTGGGCTGTTTTTTGGTTTTAGAGAAGATTTTTAGCGTGAAAGAGAAGAAGAAAAGGACAAAATGAAGACATGCTAAAATTTAATTGGAAAGGTCCTGATGGTTTTTACAAGAATGATATGAAAAAAGAAATCAAAAAGACATCAAAACAAATTACATTTCCATCAAGTCTAGATCTAGTAGTTCTTCTGCGGTCCGGTTGGTGAGTTACTGCCTGTGTGTGCCCGTACCCCAAGGCGCTCGGTCTTCGTGCCCTTCTGCGATTGCCGACACGCTTTCCCGTATGAAGTAGGGTCCTCGAGTTTTCCCATAGGTGTCGCTTGCACTGGTATCCTATTCCATATCGCCGGGATTTTCCGCTATCTGGATTGGGGTGGGTGTGCTGTCGGTTGGGGCCTAATCCTTTGCCTGGTTGATATCCTTCCTTGATCATGATTTGTAAGGCGGCGCTTTCTTGAGGAGATATGGCGTCCCTGGGTCCCTGTCCACTATCGATTTCTAATGACTGCAGGGAAGTTTCGAGGGCTTCTTCGTCTCCTTCGATATATTCTTCGGGGCGGGAGTGGTAATAACGAGTTCTTTTCCCCGGGGCGCTGATGATGCGATGATCATCGATGAATTTCACCTGTTGGTGGAGGGAAGATGGAACAGCGCCCGCAGCGTGTATCAAAGGTCGCCCGAGGAGGCAGCTATAGGCCGGGTGGATGTCCATGACTTGGAAGTCAATGTTGAACAAGACTGGCCCAATGAGGAAGGGTAGGGAGATCTCTCCCATGACTTCTCGCTTTGATCCATCGAACGCTCGTACTATTATGGAGCTAGCTTTTAATTGGCGTTCGATGAAACAGTTTGTCCAATGTTGTCTTGGGGAGGACATTTAGGGAGGACCCGTTATCTACCGGGACTCTAGCGATCATGTAACCCCACATTTTACCGAGATGTGAAGTGGCTGGTTGTGGCCCTTTCCTTCTTTGGGTATCTCATCCTCGAGAAAAGGTTAGGTGGCCTTTGCTTTGGTGATGTTATTAACCAAAGTGCCGAATCTTTCTGTAGTTATGTTATGAGCCACGTGAGCTTCCCCGTAGGACCTTCGGGAGGAGGTTACGGTGGGCCTCGAATGAAGTAACAGGGGACAGGGAGTGAGATTCGTGCCGGGGTTTTGTTCATTTGGTCGAGGCGATGCTCGCTTCGCCTTATGATCCTCGAGGAATTCTTCGTCCTCTTTTTTCGGTGTCGGGGCGGGCACATTGGGAGTTGAAGGTTTCGGGCCTCGGAGGCTTAGGTGTGTAGATGCGTCCGGCTTCTGGTGAGGCCTCCTTCCTTGGCTATGTTAATGACTTCCCTTGCGGGTTCCATTTCGGGAGGTGCTGGCTCATATAACCAAGGTACAAAGATGGTTATCTTGATAAGTTGGCTGAGGCGTGATATTGATAGTGAGGAAAGGCTTGTCATTTGTATCGGATTGTAGTAAATGATGGCGGGTTCTCTTGGGGGTTCCTGCCCTATCACTGCGACTTGGGGTATGGGGTCTGCATCCCCGCCTCCTTGGCGGGCGCGTGGTCTAAGGTGTTGATTGATGCCCCCTCGTAAGGTGGGAGAGGGTTGGTACTTACATTGGGCTTGTTTGCTTCCAACTTGAGCCACCCTTGCTCCGGGAGGTCTTGTACTTTGTGTTTGAAATCCCAACAGTTCTCAGTGGTGTGGCTGGACCTCCCTCGTGGTATTCGCATTTGGCGGTTGGGTTGTAATTTCGGGTATGGGGGTTCTAGGGGGCGTAGTAGCACGGTTGAGATCATCTGCTTTTGGAGTAGTTGGTGGAGGAGGGCCGTGTATGACATTGGTATGGGGGTAAAGTTTCTCTGAGGCGATTTGTCACGGGATCTTGGGCGTTTGTGGCCTCGGCCTTACTAGGGGTTTGAGTCTTGGGAGAAATGATGATCCCGAAGGACCGAGGTTATTGGTGTAGTGTTTGGTCCTCCGCTTTGATCGGCATTGGCTTCCCCTTTCTTCTTTTCAGGCAGGAATCTTCTTGGCGAGTTGGTGGGGGTGTTGGTGAATTTCCCCCGCTTGATTCCTATCTCGATTCGCTCCCCTACGGTCACTAAGTCCGCAAAGTTGGAGGCGACACTTCCCACAGTTTTATCGTAAAAGGGGGCCGGCAATGTTTCGATGAACATAGAGACCATTTCCTTCTCTGTTAAAGGGGGTTTGACTTGTGCCGCTAGCTCACGCCATCGTTGTGCATAGTCTTTGAATCCTTCGGAGTCAGGTTTCGACAAGTTCTGGAGACGGGACCGGTCCGGTGCCATGTCCTCGTTATACCTGTATTGGCGGATGAACGCCTCCGCGAGGTCCCTCCAGGTTTTTACTTGTCCCTTCTCTAGGTTAACGTACCATGTTAGGGCGGGGCCGGTGAGGCTGTCTTGGAAGCAATGTACCAGGATCTTATCGTGGTGGACGTAGGCTGCCATCTTTCGGCAGTACATGGCCAGATGTACCCGAGGGCAGGAGCTTCCCTTATATTTCTCAAACTTGGGGGTTTTGAAGTCTACCGGGAGGACCACGTCAGGCATTAGACAGAGGTCTGCCGCATCTAGGCCGTGGCCCCCGGTGCCCTCAATGAGTCGGACCCGCTGTTCCAGGGAACTAATCTTCTCGTCTCGGACAGGGGTAGCCTCGGAGTGTCTAAGGGTGACCCCTGCTTGGGCCGGAGAATAGGGGTAATGTGCGAGGCCCGCCGTGACCTGAGCTGAGGGCCGTGCTGTTTCGGGTTCTTCCAATGCTGGAGCCTCAACGGATGTGTTCCATCCTAGGGGCATCCCATATTGCGGGGTGAAGCCCGGGGGGTATGTCGGGGTTCCCTGGGTGGCGGCGTTGGAGGCAGTTCCTATAGTATCGACGGGAGCGGGTGGAGGTACATTCCGGGTGAGAAGCTCGAACACCCTATTCAGCTGTTCTTTTATCTCTCCCATGTTCTCCCTTATTTGGCCGACCTCTGCCCTAGTCTGAATATTCTGCTGTTCTAGCTCGTCTATTGCTTGCTCCATGTGGCGGTCTGGGCTCTAGTGCAAAGATCTTGGTGGATGGGTAACGTAGTTGACCTGGATGTCGAAGTGAAGGGGGAGGGAAATTTTAGCGAAAAAGAGGAAAGCAGTATATACATGCAAAGATGTCCAATTAAAGGTTTTATTCAAAAATGGAATCGTCAAAACACATAAGCAGTTCCCAAAATAGTATGTGGCCTAATCTAATCGGGGCCGGGGGGTCCGAGCCCTTAGGCGATCATATAATTCCCTACAAAGACCTAGGAATCCCGTTATTTCCCTTGGTAACTTCATGAAGTCGGCCATGCCCTCTGCTGCTTGGAGACCTCGGGGTATGTCCTTTAGTGCCAAGTTGGCTAGGCTTGCTAGTTTGAGGAATTTATCTTTCCAGGAGGCAGCTTCTGCCGTGGCGCATTACTTGTTCTTCGGCGCTGTCGGCTATATCTTTACATCGTTGCTTCCACCCTTCTGCTGTTTGTTTGAGGCTTTGGATCGTTTCCTTGAGTCGGGCTTCTTCCGCCTCTGCCTTTGAGCGGGTTTGGACTGCTTCCGATAGGATTTTCCTTTCTTGCTCTTTCAGGAGCTCTTTGGAGAGGTTGGCCCTTGTGAGTTCTTCTTCTAGAATGGACAATTTCCCTTGGAGTCGGTGGAGTTGCTTCTGCTGTTCGGCTTCTTTCTCGCGTGCCTCTAGAAGTGCCTTCTCGAGCCGTTCCTTGTCTTTGGTTACTTGGTCACGCTCGGCCTTTCTTGTGCACATTGCTTGATCGGCAGCTCTAAGGCAACTGCTGACCCTTAATCGAGCCTCGTGCTCTACCCTGGCCTTTTTGGTGATTTCATCATTTACATGTCTTTCGTGGTAGACCTCCTCTAGTGCCTCCTCGAGTTTTCGCTTCCAGTGTGCCCTTTCGGCCTTTGTCTGATCTAGGGATCTTTTGAGCTTTTCAACCCGAGGGTTTCACGGACTTAAATGCAGTGGGTCTTTGGGATCTGAGATAGACTCTTGTCCCAAGGGAGTTTGAGTTCTTTGGCTCGTTTTCTACCCCAGCTGGCGGTATTCTGCCGAGGCTCACGCGACCGGAGTTTTCTGAAGTTCCCCTCTTGGTTGGATTGTTCCAAGCACGTCGTATTTTCGATGGTGGACCCCTTCTCCGTACCTCGGGCCCCGTAGTACGAAGGGAGTCATGGCCTTTTCTGATGGTGGGACTATTATTGGGTAGCCTTTTTGTCGGACTGCCAGTTACGGGTTGTAATTGATTGCCCCTTGCGTTCCTAGTAAAGGCACGTTTGGGTAACCTTCACATTTGATGATGACGTGCTGCCTTTCATTCCATGGTAGGTACCAACGGATGGATCTTTCGGTTGCTTTTTCGAGCCTTTGAGTCCACTCTTCGTTATTCATGGAGGGCACCCAACACCATTTGAAATTTTCTATGGGGCAAAGGGTGCGGTGCTTGCACTGGAAGAGATGGGAGGTCATCCAAAGGTATAAGAGGGGGGTGCAGCCCCTTAAGACTCCTCGTCTCTGTTCGCCGCATTGATGGAGAGAGTAGTATGTGTCTGCCAGGACTGCCATGATGGGGTTTTCCCCCTTGTTTCTTCTGGCCAGGAATACTTCCATGGTCGGACGGCCCACATGGTTTTCTGTTTGCGGGAATAGGAAAATCCCATAAATTAACAGTCCTAGAGTGTTGATGAAGGTGGGCCAATCTTTTACTAGTCGGAGATGTTCAAGCCTTTGTTCTAGGTAGGTCCTGGGGAGACCTTCGGTGCCATAGCGTTTCTTTATGATTGGGACCAGATCTGCTTCAGGAACTTTTAATAGGCGGGCTATGGCGCCCCGGGGCCGATCTGGCTGCTTTGTGGAAATATAACGTTCCTTCTTCCGGGGTAGGCCAAGGAGGCGTTCATACTCTTCTATTGTGGGGGCTATCTGGAAGTTCTTTGAAGGTGAAACATCTGGCCGGTGCGTCATAGTCTTGCACCGGGGCTTCTAGGGCTTCGGCTTGGGTTTCAATGTCCAGTAGGTGTAAGAGATTGCCATGTACCTTCTCGAAGCTTCGTGCGCCATTGCCCTTTCGGATGGCTGCCAAGGTTGCGGAGGGTGTGTAGTTCCGGCACTCGAACTTGGGCGGGATATCCTACTCTGTTGTTGAGGATGTGTCTGGTTACCATTTTAAAGAAAGTCCCGTAATTAGTCAAGTTGTCATACGATTACCAGGTGTTTGGTTTAGGTAGGCAGGCCGACTTGTGCGGGGCTTAGGGTTTAGGTAGGTTCTGTTTGAGGGAATAATTGGGTTGCTAAGGTTTTGGTGGGTATGATTCGGACTCGGATTTAGGGCTAGATTTGGGCTTAGATCCGGTTTTCTCTGGTTTAGGATTCGGGCCGAGTAGACTTGGCGGTTGGCTTAGGTCGGACTAGATTTGGACTCAGGTTAGATTTGGGTTTTGGTTTGATATAGGTTCGGTCTGACTTGAACGTAGGTTTGATTTTGACTTAGGTTCAGTCTGACTCAGATTCGGGTTTCGGGCCGAGTGGACTTGATGGCCGACTCTGAGTTTTTGGGCTGGGGACTCGGGTTAAGGACTTAGGTCTGGTTTGGACTTAGGTTTGACTTGGGTAGGTTTGGTTTTGACTTAGGTTTATTCGGCGGACTCTGGTTAGGGTTTACTTGATAGACTCTAGTTGGTAGACTCGGTTAGGTTAAGGGGGTAGGCTCTAGTTAAGGTAGACTCGGTTAGGGTTTACTTGGCAGACTCTAGTTAAGGTAGACTCGGTTAGGGTTTACTCTAGTTAAGGTAGACTCGGTTAGGGTAGACTCGAGTTAAGGTAGACTCGGTTAGGGTTTACTTGGTAGACTCTAGTTAAAGTAGACTCGGTTAGGGTTTACTTGGCAGACTCTAGTTAAGGTAGACTCGGTTAGGGTTTACTTGGCCGGCTTGGGCTAAGCTTTAGGACTCGGACTAAGGTTTATTTGGCTGACTTGGACTAAGGTTTATTTGGCTGACTTGGACTAAGGTTTATGACTTATTTGGTCGACTTGGGCTAAGCTTTATGACTCGGACTAAGGTTTATTTGGCTGACTTAGACTAAGGTTTATTTGGTCGACTCGGGCTAAGATTTATTTGGTTGACTCGGACAAAGGTTTGCGGCTCGGACTAAGGTTGGTTTGAGCCGAGGCTCATGACTCGGGCTAAGGTTTATCCAATAAGCTTCTAGAAAAATCCCCCAAGGTTCTCACACATGAATTTCTAAATTTCTCACCATCGGGCCCACAGGGTCTATGGACTCCCCAGGTCTCCAACACGATCAGGGATCAATTTCCCAGATGTTGCTTTGGTTCCCTCAGTCATCGACCCTAGGTGGAACTATCACGGTCACCGCATGCGGAGAAATCTCCAATAGAGGGGTACCGCTACACGCCCCCACTCCCAACTCTCGAGTCCTAAGGAATAGGACTGCACTCATGGATGTATTTGCACTCTACCCCCCTTTTTTTTTGTTTTGAAAGACTGCCCCCATGTGCACCCGCCCCCACAATAAAAGAATAATAGCAGAAATATGGTCATCTATCCTATGATTTCATGCAATACATACGAAAGACGAATAAAGCTAAAATCATGCAAGATATAACATCACAAGCATCTTCCCTCCCTGGGCAAGGCTAACCTAATAGGGCTCAACTCTCTTAGAAAGTCCCCAGTGGAGTCGCCATCTGTCGTAACCTGAGGTCACGACGGGTAACCGACTCTCTTCAAAACCTCTGCCGAGTGCCTCTCGGCTGTCTGGAGTCGCCACCTAAGTTTTTCCAGAACCTAGGGAAACTTGAGGAAAGGCAGGTCTGTCGTCAGAGTTATGGATTCGGGAGTTGGTTACACGCAAAAGGGGGTACAGGGGCACCCGAGCATGTCTATCACCCGATAGTTACCCTTGGTTAGCTGTATGGGAGAGGGATAGTGTTTGTATATGGATGATATTCTATGGTTCTCATTTTTAGGACTGGCGGTTGTGGGGTCATTGACTTGATAGAGGTGTGCCCTCTAGGCCTACGTACCTCGGCTGCAGAGGGTTCAAAGTCTACGTAGTTCTGGTGTCTAGGTAGGTAAGGGTTAGGTTGCATTGGATCTCGTCATATTTGCCGAGTCGTTCTCGGTTGGGGGATTCAGGCCGAGACATACTCGGCCTTGGATAGGGGTTCAGGTTCCATTCCGGGTCGGCGTATATCAGGCTAGGTGGGGTTCAGAGGAGGATCATGCTTGGTAGTACGAATTATATTAAGCTAATCAAGAGGAGAAAGGGAAGTCGACCAACCTGGACGTCGAAGTGAGTGGGCGAGCCTCGTTCGTAGATCGATACTTCGACTTGCCTCTCAGTCTGGACTTGGGGCGCTTCTTCCTATCTTTAGCAGTCGTCAGTTTTTCCTCCTTTCTTTGCCTTTCTTGCAATTTCTTCCTCCCCTTCTCACTTCGTGGCAAGGGTTTATATAGGCTTGGGTTGTGACTTCCCTTGGGCCAGAGGTTATTATCAGGTTTGATAACCAAAATCGTGGGTGGTTGAGGTTCCTAATATCTTGGGTGGTTGAGGTGTGGCTTTGGCTAGGATTCACTTGGTCTTAGTTGAGATCCGGATATGGATTCGAGTCGGTTGAGATTCTGATAGGGATTGGAGGGCTCGTGGACTCAGTCTCGGCTGAGATTCTCCTGAGGATCCGGGTTGGTTGAGATTCTGATATGAATTGGATGACTTGTTGACTCGGTCTCGGATGAGGTTCTCCTGAGGATCCGGGTTGGTTGAGATTCTGATACGGATGGGAAAAATCGTTGACTCGGTCTCGGCTGAGATTCTCCTGAGGATCTGGGTTGGTTGGGATTCTAATATGAGTTGGATTTGGTTTAGATTTGATTGGGTCAAGGTGGTGGTCCGAGTTGACCCGGGGTTGACTCTGGGGTTGACTCTGGGGTTTTGACCCATGTTAACTGGGCCGGACCGATTTGGGGTATGACAATGGGCTTCTTACACTTGAAGTAAATTATATCACTATTTTTGTCCTTTGAAGCTTTCTTGTATTTGTCTTTCTTCTTGGAATAAATCTTATACTTACCTATCTTCTTTAGCATCATTTTGAACTTTGTAGACATAAGAGAGATCTCATCATTTGTTGAGTCACTAGAGCTTTTGTCTAAGCTTTCAAAATCTTCTTTCCTAGCTTTTCTGAGCTTGTTGGGGATGCTTGCGAGTTTTTGGTTTTTGGTTTTTTAGTTTTAGTTTTCAAATGCAATTTAAAAAATGTGTTTAGCTAAAATGAAGTTGAAATGATTTTTGACTTAATTTCAAAACACTTTCAAGTCATTTTTCAAAACAAAAAACTACACTATGTTTTGAGTTTTTTAAACATCCTTCTTTGCTCCCTAATCACTCACATTCTCTCTACTTAAAGGTTTCCATTCTTGTGGCCCTTCATCTCCATTGCTGCAGGCTAAAGAATCTTTCTCATACTAAATCAAGTTACCAATTTTTGTCTCCTTCATCTCCCTTTATTTTTTTATTTCTTAGTTGGTTACATGAGATATTTGTATCTTAAATATATCTACTTGTATGAAAAAGTGAGAATTTGTTCAACAAAAGTTGAAAGAATTTGGGTACTATCGTAATGGAAATAGTTGGAACTTAGCATCAATTAGCAAGAAAATAAGTGGTCTTTAAGTGTTTAGGGACAATCTTTAAGTGTGGTTACGAGTCATGGTTGTTGCAAAACTGTGGTTGGGATATGTTCAATCATAGTTATGGTATGTCTAGTCATGCTATTTTGGCTAGGATTAGTCATAAATCTTTATTTATCACTCTAGAACCTGCTCGATACATTCTTATATTATGTATCTTTGAGGTTGTAGCTACTTTTGTATATTTTCTTATCTTTTCTCACTATATTTGGCTAGTAATTATGTATAAAATAATATAATATCTGGCCTAAAACTTTTAGCTAATGTTGTGTTGTAAAAAAAAATTTATATCACTTAAGAACCTGCTTTTTGTTTGGACAACAATGTCATTTCATAGAAAGAAGTCATTTTAATCTATTTATTAGTGGATGACTATACAATTTTTTGTACTCATCCTCTATGGTTTGGGTAGTTGACTAAGCAAGATTTTGAGGCACTTCTATATGACTCATGGAAGAAAGTTGAGGTGTATTTTGAGACACTTCTTGTGAGGCAATGTTCCACTATTGGATATTATTAGTTTATTATCATATTTGGAGACACATATATAGTTTGGTATTAGTTATTTATTTTCCTCCAAGTGTGTGCATTTGACTAATTATTATTAGTTTATTACCTTTTAGTATTTCATCACATTAATAATTATTATTAATTCATTTTATTCTCATAACAATTCTTTGTTGTCAATTTTTTATTCTTTTTATTCATAGTTATTAATTAGACTTGCTTTAATAATTAGTTATATGAAAAATAAAGAAGATGTTGGAAGTGAGGTCATTAAAATTATAGGATCTAAAAAAGATATATGACCTTCAAATGTTAAGTCTCATTTTATAAGTTTAATGAATGAGAAAATTAAGAAGGATAATAGGTAAACTACTATTCTTACAAATGGTGCATAAAGGTATATCAAGGAAGAGTTAAAAAAGCAATTTGGTAAGGAATACACACATGTTCAGTTTAAGAATAAATTTAATCAAATTGAGAGAAAGATGAAAGGATTATACAACATTTTTGAAAATGGAGACTAGACTAGGATACTAACTCATATTTATCACCATAAATGATCAATAGAAAAAAAAACTATATTAGGTGTGTTTTATTTTAATATTACATTACTTTGGTATATTGTTAGCATATTATGTTCCAAGGTAGTACCAACATAACTTATGTCTTTTTTACAAAAATACAAGGTTGGAGAACAATTAAAAAAGAAAGGTTGTTTGCATTACAACAACAAAAATGTTAGCACTTCAATTTTTTAAATGCATTCTCTCATATTTGTTTAAATTTATTGTAAATCATAAATTTTAATGAGTCTCACTTCATATTTAATGGTCTCTCTCCTAATTTTATAATTTTCAATAAATTTTAACTAATAGAAGAATGGGTATTCAAAAAAAGAATGCTAAAGAATGTGTTATTGACACTCCTCTATTGACAAATTATGTGTTATTTTTTGGGACACAACTACTTCTTTTTTTAGGACACAACTACTTCTGGTGTAAATTAGTATCCTTCTACCTAAAGTCCTTCAATTAGTGATGATAATGATGATGATAGTGAAGAAAAAAAATTCATATTTTCTTTGATAATATTAGTGCAACCAATTTATCAAAGAAACTTACTCAACATTATAAAGCAAAACATATAAAAATAAGAAATCAATTCATTAGATATTATGTTCAAAAAGACATCTCTAATATTGAATTATTAATATTGAGTATCAATGAGCAGACATCTTTAGAAAAGCATTACTTGAAGATAGATTCATCTTCATTAGAAGCCATTTGAACATGCATACATTATTTGATTCAATCAATGCATTCGTGTGCCATGCATCATTATATATACCTTTGATTGAATATGTTATATATTATATATTGTGTATTTGGAATGCTTCATCCTACGCTACATAGTTTGATGAAATTATCATCTTATCCTTATTATCATTTGTCACTTTTGAAATCTATTTTAATTTTTCTTTTAATGAAACACAACATTACACAACATTCTTATATCGTGTTTAAAAAGTATGCTTCCTTCTAAAATTCTTACAACTTTTATACTTATAAGTTTTTGAAAATTCTATTTCAAAATATGTGAGCCAAAAAGTCAAGGACAATTTCCTAGAACATCTTTTTAATGCTAAAAATGATTGATAGTTTTGAAAAATTAAGTTCATTTAATGCACCACTATCTCCTCTCTTGTATTTTTAAACTTATTTAGAGAAACCTTTTTTCACACATTTTCTTTCTATTGTAAACCTTTTATTTTCTCATTTTCTAAGTTATTGTTTTCAAAAAAAAAAATCTTCAAATTTTCTCATCAATAACAAGGAAATAAGAGAAAATCTTTCATAGAGAAGACCAGATACCATGATTTTCTTCCTAAACATTATGTCAAGTTAAGACAATTAAAGGAAGACAGTGCAAATATCATTGAGAAGATTGCAATAACTAGATGGACATATTTTATAGGATAATTCAATGAATATTGCAAGATTTATAGGTTATACAAGGATAATATGACCTATGCCCCCAACTAGGAAAATGGTTACCCAAAATAGGAGGTTAACGAAGTGTTGTATCAAGTGAAAGTATTGAAAGATAATAGAGCTTTAAGGATGTTTAATAAAGTCAAAATCCTACACGAGATTCTACTCTACATCATCCTATTGCGAAAATCCTTAAGGGATTTAGTGATGTAGTTGGATAGAGTTAGCTCATTCCACATTCCCAACAGGAAAAAAAAACAATTTGTCTGCATTAATTATGGAGTATTGAAGGAACATAATCAAGCTCAAGGAACTACAAGAATCCTATTGCGAAAATCTTCAAGGGATTTAGTGATGTAGTTGGATAGAGTTAGCTCGTTCCACATTCTCAAAAGAAAAAAAAAATTGTTTGCATTAATTATGGAGTATTGAAGGAACATAATTCAAGCTCAAGGAACTACAAGAAAAAAGGTAATTCATAGTGACTTTTACCAGAAACAAATGAGTTGATGGTAAAGATAGATATTTTATAACGACATTTGAATTTTGTTGGGATAAGATTTTTTTTCCAACGAAATCAATATCATAGGGAAAAATATATTTATCTCATCAACTTTTAAATGACACCGGAAAAATATATTATTTTATGACAACGACATTGATTATCGTTGGGAAAGATGTGTTTTTTCTATGCTAGTGTTTAATGTCACTAGCAAAATATGCTAATTTATGTCATCAAACCTAATACTGTTAGGAAAAAAAGGCTTTTCTATGCTAGCATGCTTTAGGTCGTTGCAAAAATTATTTTTTTATGCCAACATGCACAATATTGCTAGAAAACATGTTTTATATGCAGCTTGCTCAATGTTGTTGGAAAAAACTAATATTTTATGTTTTAAGATAATATTAACCAATTCAAAACATATCTCATTAATTGGATTATGCTATGTTTTGTATATTTTAAAAAGAATACGAGACAAAATAAAAAAATATTTTAATTTCATTGAGAAACTTTTAATCAACAAGAATATATTATGAAATAAATTAATTTTGTTTATTCTATTCTCTTAACAAATACATAAGATAATTGCTAGAAACTAAAATCAAACATAAATTTATAATCAAAACATTTTTCCTTCTTAAAAGTTAAAACCAACCCCACGATAGATTTCTAGGAGCTATTCGTTGAAAAGATTTAATAAGTTATATATTTTTGTTGTATTTTTTTAGTAAAATATTTTTATTTGTTTTATAATTAAATATGTTGTGACTTATTCAAATTTCAATTTAACATACCAAAAAAATAAGAGGTTGAACAAAAAAAATATAGGATATTTAACTTCTTCTTACACAAAAAAATATCTTATCTTTAAAATTTATTATCTAACTAAGTTATTTCTTTAGTTACAACAATTATTTCTTTATATTTTTTAATTTTTAGATTTTACATGAATTAATTGTATATATCTTGTATTTATGTAAATATGTTTTACTTTTAATATATTGGTACATCGTAGTTAAAGTCAAGTCAAGAAATACTTAAAAATGATTGTGAATCATGTTAACTCAATGGGTTAAGTTATACATGAGAACAATTAAAAACATCATTAGTAAATCAAGATGAAGAGATTTTAAATAGGGGTAATCTTAGTGGACTATACTTCAATATTGTTAACCCAGGTGAAGAGTTAGAAAAATCAAACAATAATTGTGACATTGATACTTATGGTGATCAAGAAGAATATCAAATAATGAAAATGACTATGCAAATAATGAAGCTTCAAAGATAACATAAAAGGTATTTTTAAGTATTATATTTAATTTTAGTTTTAATTTTAATTTTAATTTTAATTTTAATTTTTTAATTTTAATTTTTAATTTTTTAATTTTTATTTTTAATTTTAGTTATAATTAGAACTATAAATATAATAATATTTATAGCTAACTATAATTATAATTATAATTACAATTATAATTATATTTATATTGATATTGATATTTTATTTTTGTTTTTAATTTATTTTTAGTTTTAATATTTGTTTGTTTTAATTTTTTATTTTATACCAATTTAGTGGGAGTGATATTTCTGTTAGATTTTGTGCACATTGGGTGGGCACTTTGTTATTATGCACGTTTTGTTATAGCGTAGGGGGCAAATTTTTTGGCAAAAAAAAAAATCAATATTTTGGCACATAACTTACTTTCCTCAATATTTCAAAAGACGTTTGTGTGTTTTTCTTTTTTAAAAAATTCATTAAAATCTCTGTTTTTAAAATTTCAAAACAATCATCTACTTGCTCTTTCTTTTGTTGGTTTTATATTTTCTATGAAAAACACTAGGTAATTACTTCCTTTCAACATGTGTTTCTAAAATTCCAGAACCATCGTCTTCTTGCTCTTACTTCCGTGGGCTTTACGCTTTACATGAAAAAACATCAGGTAATTACTTCCCTTCGTAACTTAGAATGCGTTTCTTTTTCTTTTTTGAAGAATTCATTAACATCTATGTTTCTAAAATTCCGAGACTATCATCTTCTTGCTCTTGCTTTCTTAGGCTTTACACTTTGTATGAAAAAAATCAAGTAATTTTCTACTTCTAGATCTAAATACAATACGAATTGTTTTCAAATATTTAAATATATGAATCTCTTACTTCGTGGGTTTGCCGATGTTGACAATGGTGGAAGATGACTTATGAGAATTGCTTCACTTATTAAGTAACACGGTACATTTTATTTTCTTTCTATTGAGATACTAGATATTGAACCGCATAACCAATTATTATTATACTAAGTGTAAGATATTTATTTTATATTTTGAATAAATATTTGTATGAACGTTAGTTGTGATTTTAAAGGTATTTTACATTTTTTTTATCTTTATTGGCTAAATGATTAGAATGATTTTTAAACTTTGGTACGAAAGTCAAGAAAAGCTTGAAACTGATCCTTTTTGTTTGGACAATTTTAACCTGTTGTCATGTGATTATGAGTTTTATCTTAATCAGAAGATTCAAAACCACCTGCATTTTAGAAAATTTAATAGCTTATATGATTATATTTTATAATTTTATTGAGCATTATCATTTTTATTTTTAGTTTTATCTTGTTTATGTAGTTGTCTAAACTTTTCTAGTCCGTTGTACGAGACCTGAAAGCTCAACTCAAGCTAACCACTATGTAGATATTGTTTATAATTGATCAAGTACTTTAAGTGTATTTGTAAAAGTAATTTTTTCATTGATAATTCTTTGTTCTTGTTTACCAATTAATTGCATAAGACACTATAATTTTCATCTTCTTTGAGCCATATAAATATTGTTTTACTGATTCTTTGCTTTTTTTTTAATTTTTTATTAGATTTTATGTTGTATGTGTCTCATCTTCTAACATAGATGGTGATACTATTTTATCAAGTGTTGAATAGTGATTTCATGTTTGTAGCATGGATGATGACCTACACTATTTGTTTATTTCCATAGTTCTTTACAAACCAAATTGGTTTAATTATAAATTATATTTAAATCAGGATATAGTTATATTTCTTGTCCTTGATAATGGAGACATCATGTCTCATAAGTTTTTCCTTGAATTGAGCTTTATTATATTCTGTAGTAAATAAACATGCAAAATTTCCTTGGTTGTAATTCTGTAAACTTCTTAGTTTTGTATCTTCTCGTATCTCATGGACCACTTTGCTTTTGCTATTGTGTACTACAACAACATGGTTGTTTAAAATATTTTGTATTACATGAAAAAAAAGTTATAAGGTGTAAGTGTTAAATTATCTGAATTTACATTTGCTTCATACTTATTTAGATATTGTATATCAATTGAATATGGGTTGGGTTGCAAAAAATTACAACTTGCTCGTATCTTTTTTAATTAAATATTGTAAATGTCGTATTTGTAAGGTTATTAGTTAACCATTCCTTGAAATTAGTATATGTATTAATAAAATCTCCCCTACATGTTGCATGTTATTATGAGTAAAGTAAGACATTGAATTTTATGGTGTATCAAAAAAATGAAAAATGAAACGTAAGACATTTTTTTTCTATTTCTATTTAGTAATGACACCCTCAAACTACGCTTTAGAGTTAAGACTGCAAAATTCTTCAAATAATACCATAAGTCAACAATAAGAAGGTATTTTTTTTCAATTTTTAACTTACTTTGCTTTGTTCTCAATGATTATCAAATTTTTTCTATACATGTTTTTAATTTTTTATACTATATGCTTGTCAGTTGGACCAAGAGTTGCAGATTTTGTCACTGAAATCTTCGTGGTTATTCAAAAGCATGCTCCTTTCACTGGTGGTGATTCAACTATTATGCAAGGGAATATTCAAAGTAAATCTAAAAAGAAGAATTAATGTTGTAGCAGTAGTTTTAAGTTATTTGTTTATTATATATGCTAATTTCTTTTTGTAAAAATGAGAATTTTACTCATTAAATCATGTAAAGAATATTTTATGATATTTATTAATTTATATATGTTTTTTATATTATGTTATATTATATATATATATATATATATATATATATATATATATATATATATATATATATATATTTGTATTAATAATATTGTCATTTATGTTTAAACAAGTATATATTTTTTATTAGTTTTAATTTGATCTAATTTTAAATAGTGATGAGAATTCAATTAATTCCATTAATATTATTTTTAAAAAATAATATACAATGATTATTAAAATAAAATTTAATATTTATATAAAATTTTACACTAATGTAAGTAGTTAAGAAAGAATAATTTATGACTGCAACTTTTGTTATTAAGAAAAATTAAGACATAATAACAAAAATGAAAAAATATTTTATTGTAACAACTTTAGTTATTGAAATAAGATATATTATTACAATGATATTAATTATTAAGAAAAATTATTTTATCACAACAATTTTGATTGTTGAAAAAGATTGTCTTTCATAGCAATAATAGTCATTAAGATATGTAAATATAATAACTAATTTAGTGGTTATCACAAATTAGGTGTGACAACAACAAATGTAGAAAAATGATGATGACAATTATCACGGTTAAAACATAGGTAGTGACAACAACATCAAATATCACCAATAATAAATGTCAACCAATAACTCTTTTTCTTGTAATGAGGTTATTGGGTATAATATCTTGATTTTCTATAATCAAAGTTTAACTTAATTGATCATAATTATAAGAGAAAACCTTAAAATGCAAAGGAAGAAGAAAACCACATTGAAGCTTATAACCATCTCATTGAGGAAGAAAACCGAACACAAAACCCATGCTTATCATCGATTGATGTAGAAATCCTTGCCGACAACCCTAAGCAAGCCTGCAAACCCTAATCCAAAAAACTCATGTGTTTTACCATGTGCTTTTATATATATATATATATATATATATATATATATATATATATATATATATATATATATATATATATATATATATATATATATATAAATAAGTATAACTTTAATTAACTATTACATCATTCAATAAATTTTTATTAGATAATTTTATGTCAAAATCCATCAATAAATTGGAAATTTTGTTTAGATTAAATTACTTAGTTGATCGTAAGCTATTTAAGAATTTGTAAATAAGTTCCTAAATTAAAAAAAAATTAATTGAATTCTTAAATTAAAAAAAAAATTCTTTGATATTAGTTTATGTAAGTCCTTGATGTTGGTTTATGATGCTTGAAACTATTAGAAAAAGGCCATTTATGAAGGTTTTAAAATTTTTGGGATTCAATTATTTTTTTTTTATATGTTCAAGGACTCAATTAAAAAAAAGTTTAAAGATTTACTTAAAATTTTCTAAATAGATTAGAGATTAACTGAGTACTTTAATCTTCTTTTGACATAAATTATGTATACAAAAATTTTTATATGAATTTAAAATATTTAATACCTTATTTATATAGATTAAATTTGTCATAATATATAAAAATATACTGAAATATGAATTATTTTATTATTTTCTTTTTATAATTTAATTTTGATAAAATTTAGCATAAAACTATTAAAGGAATATAAAAGTTATAATTAACTGTTCAATTGATAAAAAATTTATATATATTTTTAAATTAACACACACATCATAGGTATAACTTTTGAATTAAATAAGATTCAAATATAGTTATATACTTACTCTTGATTGGGTGAATTTAAGAAGTCTAAAAGCCACACACATATTATAGGTATAACTTTTGAATTAAATAAGATTCAAATATAATTATATACTTACTCTTGATTGGGTGAATTTAAGAAGTCTAAAAGCTGTGATACCCATATTCACGTTTATCCAAGGCAATTTATTAAGATAAAGGACTTTTCCGCTAAGTCAGATTATGCTGCTATAATAAAAAGTTTCAGGTGGTTGATAGATACCATGTGTATAGAATATGGTGTGCAATAAATACTCATTCTTATTATAGAATGTGCTTAATAGATACTCATTCTTTTTTCTGTTTCCGCTATTACGAATCACGATTGCTCATTTATGGAATTACATTCATATATAGAGAATAAAGTTCAAATGACAAGTACAAATTATTAATTAAGAAATGATTTTAACAAATTAAACTTCTCATTTATGTATTAATGAAGAATATTTTTCAACAAAAAATTACTACTTTTTTAAATATACCTTACAATTAGAGATTTGTTTCTTTCCATTGTTTAAAATGGTTGAATATTTTTTTTAATATACCTTACAATTAGAGATTTGTTTCTTTCGATTGTTTAAAATAGTTGAATATTTGTGAGGTGTTTGAAGTACTATTTCATTTTTCTAATTAATATTTATTATTATAATTATAAAATTATTAACTTGTTTCCCTTTTGTTTTTAGATTTTCATGAAACTAATGAAAAAAATTATAAAAAACTATTTTGATTATCTCATTTATAAATAAGCGAATTAAAATAAATGATAGACTAATTAAAATTATGATAAAATTATCATTGAAAATAAAAAGATAAATAAATACTTAATTTTTCTTTACTAATATGGGCACAAAAAGTTTACCTTTTATTAAATTCTTTTAACATTAATTTTTCAAAATTAATTAACCTAAAATCTAAAGCAAATATACTGCAAATGATTTACCAAGATCCTAAACTAATTTTACTGTTAGAAAATTGAGCAACAATCATATTATTAAAGAGTTTAATTTTAATAATTCGATGTATATGGACAAAACTTTGATAAGAGAAATATTAATAATTATAAAAAATAAAAATATCGATAATTGACCAGAATTCTTTTATATAAAAAAACAGTAAAATATCACTTTAATAATCACTGAGGTTAATAATTTTTAATTATATAATAATTCATTATCAGACTATTTTAAGTATATTCTTATCCAAAACAAGAACGTAATTACTCACAAAAACATACAGATTTTTGAGGGATCAAGTGTTAACTCTTTCAGCTGTCTCCACATTCCTTGGCTCAGCTGAAAACACCTCACATGCTTACATGACATGCACTTCTTTCTTTTCCTCACTTCCTCCACCATTATCCAATAACACATCACATCACCTACACCCACTCTAGGCCCATGCAATCAACTTTGGTGAGTCCCACATCTCTATTAGTAGAAAGATTTTAATATATTTTGAGAGTATCATATTTTCACTTTTATTAGAAACATAAAATGAAAAATTATATAAGTATATATTGCTAAATTAAAAAAATATAAAAAGTAAATTAAAGTCAGCATTGTTAAATTGATGGAAATATTCATCTCATAATGAGTCAATTTATTACAGATTAAAAAAATATTTTAATGTAAAATAATTTAGTAATATTTATTAGAAACTTAAAAAAAGTATAATCTAATTTAAATTTATTTACAGATAAAATTACATTATTTTTAAAAGAAGCAACTAATTTTATGATAAGCTATTCAAAACAACTTCTGATTTTATAGTCAGGTTTTTAGATTTTTTTTTTTCAGTTTCTTATTATCTGAAAAGCTGAAACAAATGTGAAAACTTAAAAAAATGTTATTATATTTTAAAACAAGTGATTTTTTTTTTTTAAAAAAGCTGATTCAGTATGTAGATGTTTTTAACTATTAAATTGAAATGTTTGCCTTGAGCTCCATCATATATGAATGCGATCGACAAAAATCATAAACAATGGGCCATAATTCCTTACTCTTCACTCACAAATATTTAATTGTCTGTTTAAAATGGTGTTTCCTAAATTATCAACCTCAACTTCATGTCTTCTCTCTATTTGGCGGTTTTGGCAAGTACTATTTTCCCCTTTTGTATAAATAATTTAACATAATATCTTTTTTCTTTTAATGAACAATATTATCTTATAAACTCTTTTCTCTCCCATTTAGAATATCTTATATGGTTGCAGATCACATGATGTATCTAAAATTTTCAATTTTTTAATATTGAAATTAAATTTTAAACCCCAAAGGTTAAGAGCCAATTACAATTACCTTTCTATCCCCTTAATTAAATATGCAATTGAAGAAAAAAATGGTTACTTATATAATTTGAGAATGGCAAATTTTATGGTGCGACATTTAAGAGAGATGTCACTAAAGGGCACGTGGACATGTCTATTTTCACATGCTGACTGATTTGTGAAGATAGCACAACCATGTTCAATAATATCTTAAAAATAAGTTTAAAAATTGATTTTATTTTGATAATAAAATAAAACTACTTTTAAAATGTAAATATAAATATATATATTTTTATACTTTTATATATTTTGCACACAAAATTAATTTTAATGATCTAAAAAACTATCTTTTTTATTTCTCTTAAAATAAATTATGCCTTACAAAATTGATTGTTTATTTTAAATATTTACTCAAATAACAAAGT
This sequence comes from Mucuna pruriens, assembly GCA_025330945.1. Classification (NCBI taxonomy): domain Eukaryota; kingdom Viridiplantae; phylum Streptophyta; class Magnoliopsida; order Fabales; family Fabaceae; genus Mucuna; species Mucuna pruriens. Next base: position 2,638,895 of record JAENHJ010000527.1, on the reverse strand, counting down.
TTGGTAGCAACTATACCATGGAGTATTATCTCAGTCCTTATCGCATGGCTTCTTTCTTCTCTTCAATATCGTTTAGTTTGAAAGAAGTGAATGAAATTAAATTTATATGTTTTTATGCTATTGAAACAGAGGACACCATCCATAATAACTCGAGATATGTCAAGTTGAATAATGGAGAAAAGAGGATATCTATTATCTAAGCAGTGGCTTGGTTTATTTTTTCGAGAAATCATTTAAAACAATTGATGTTGAAAATTATATTGGTTGACCATGATAACTGGATCGATCAATCATAACAGCCGGTCTAATGGTTTCAACCGGAAGAAAAACATACATCTTATAATTGACGCTTGACGGATCATGTACTGATTAACCATGATAACTGGCCGGTCAGTCATGACGACCGGATTTAGATTCACACTAGTCATACTTCCTCATTTATTATACTATAAAAGGTCACTTGATATTGACGAAAAGTAATAGACGTATCACAAGATGGATTTTGAAACACGCTATTCTGTCATTGACACATTTTATCCCTTTGTTTAGGAGATTAAGTAGTTATGAGTTAGAAAAGTAGAGACTGATAAGGGAGAGAAAGAGAAAGGCGTGTATATATATAGAGAGAAATTCACATAGAGGAGGACTTTTTGACATGGGGAAGAATTTGGTCTATAATAACACTATTGAACATAACAAAAATGATAATTAATATTAAAAATTCATTCATATTTCAGAATAATATTCAAAAAAAAAGTTTGAAATTTTGATGATGAAAGAAAATTATTTTTGAAATGTATATATAAATATATCTTTTATAATTTATATATTTTGCACAAAAAATTATTTTAGTTACCTTAAAATTTATTTTTTATTTCTCTTAAAATAAATAATGCTTTGCGACAAATAACATAGTTAATTTACAATCTCAGTTCTGAAAAGTAATTTTATTATTTTAGTAGCTATATTCAAATAGGATAGAAATGGGTTGGGTTAATATTAGATTCTATGATGATTGACTTTTTTTATACGTAATTAATAAATTTGACCTAACTCAAATTTTAAATATAGATTATGTCATATATTCCTATATCATGACCAACCTTATTTCTATTTCTCTATATATTCAAATATCCAATATTCCATATCAAATAAGTGGTAACATGATTCAAGACTTCAATTTCAAGCAGAAATACCATCTCCCTCTTTTTTAAGCCAAATCTTCACTTATTTCAAAGTTCTGAAAACAGAGCTCATATTTACTACTCCCAAGCAACAAAATTTCAACGAAAGTATTGCTTCAAAGTTCAATGTGATAATAGCACTCATTTTGTTATGACGTGGGAAAAAATATGATAATTATAGTAGCACTCAATTATGCTATGATGTGTAAAAAATGATAATAGCACTAATTGTTCAACTAATTAATCCAAGTCAACCGATCTCACTTTCACCCTCTTATCAAGCCATACTCGTTGACTTGGACAGTTCGTCAATGCCACCAACCATGACAAAAGTAACCAAATGTATATGCATTTGATTTGGTAATTGTATGAATAATGGTATTATTTTGCAACTAACAACAAAGTCTACTTCTATTTAATATAAATGTTTTGCTTTTATACCTAATATAAACATTTTTTAGTTGACTCATAGTTTGGTAATCATGATATTAATGAAAACTCATTTTACACAAAAATAAGTATTGTTTGTGCTGAATTAGTGTAATATTTCAAACAATGCTTATTTAAATGTATTAAAAAGTAATTTTATTAGGAATATGTAAATTAATTAATACGAAATTATTTAAAATTAATTAGTGGTCTTGATTTGAAACTATAAATACGAAGTTGTTAGGTTAAATATTCCAAGAAAAAGATTTATGACACATAATAATTTTACCTAATTTGATTAAAATTATTTTTTATTAAAAGTGGTTGTATTTTAAAAACAAAAAAGAAACGTTTCACTTCAAAAATATAAATTTTACATTTGAAATGGTAATTATGGTAGAAAATGAATCACTTGGTCGTTCCAACTAACGAACAGGATAATTGAAGATTTTCACTGTTTTCGATGAAATTCAAACCAAGAAAAAAAAATGCAATACGACAATCAATTTGAATGAAATGTCAAAAAAATTATTCTTGTAATTTTTTTTCTTAGTTATGTTTACTCGAATTTTCAGCTTGATTGAGTCAATTTCTTACGACTATGGTTGAAGTAGCATCCGACAACAAAAAAAAGCACACTTTAAAACATAAATGCATAAAGTCTGAAGTGCTGTTATTCTTACTTTATGTTCTTCGACGACAAGACTACTTAAATTAAAATATTATATATAAAGTGTATATGTGTATATTTATTTTTGAAAGATAATATACGGAGGTATCATTTTATCTTTAACCATACGCATATGGTGAGAATAAATTAGTTGAGTAAAAGATAAATTTTAATTACTTCTTAATTTAATATATATATATATTAAGATCAATTGTTTAAACTTGTTTTAAAGATAAATTACTTTAAGAGAGTTTCCTTCTTATAATAATATATCTGTATAATATTTTTATTGTCACATTATAGCAATTGAGCCACATTTTTTTAAGTGGAATATTAATTTGTTTTAATCCAATGTTTAGCAGCTTGAAGATACATATTTTAGAAATGAAAATACATTGAACTATCTCAATTTAAAGAATAGCTGAAAAAAAACTCCAAATTTAGTAAATTATCATAAGAATTTTATCCATGTATACTCACCCTTCCAATGATAAACTAACAATAATTCAATAGGCTAGCGAGTTGAGATTCGAGTAGTTTGTCTAATTTTTTGTGTTCAAATTTTGTTACTGTTATTATATACACACAAAATAAACAAATGAGATGGTATTCTATTTTTTATTTTTAAAAATATTCTTTAATTTTGGTAAGCAAGACATTAAGCAAGACAAAAATTACAAAAGAGTTTAGAGGTTTAGGATTTTACGGCTTTAGAGTTTAGGGGCCAAGACACATTAATGCATGGTATTAGGGTTAAACTAAATTTAAATTATGAAGATTTTAAGTTAGCACAATTATTTAGTAAACCTTTATGATAAAAATAAGATGATGTTTATTGGTAAATAAAAAATTCAAATAAACCTACTATTACACAATTTTTTCTAAAATGTTTTATGGGCATCTTGAACACAAAATAATCTTATTTAAGAAATGACTACTTAATAAGCGTGTTTAGTTTACAGGTGTCACAATTTTCAAAACACCCAAAAAATATTTTACCAATGTCGTGTTGGATTTGCTCAAACTAATGTTTCAGTTTCAGCATTTTCAACGAAAAACAATAATATTCTTTTTTGATTTATGAAAAACAAAAGTATTTCTTTCAACAGAAATTTAATTACTGGTTTGTTATTTTGACTTATTTCTTTTTATTAGATTCAACTATTGTATAGCTTAAATGTGTGTAAAGACATTATTCCGTCGATTTTTTTAAAGCAACGTAAGCAATATATTTCTTAACATGACAAATTTTTTATTATTAATTAAAAATTATAAATTTTTGTAAATTTAGTTCTTTATTTAACGAGTCTCTTTTTTTATTTTACAATTTTATCAAAATTTGAATTTATAATTAACTTAAGAATTTAAATGTTTTATGCTCCTTGTAAAATCTAATTACAAATTACTATTGATGTAGTATTTAAAATAATTCTACATATTCAATACATAATTTAATTTTTCTCAATGTAATTCTAAAATTTAATTTAAGAAATGAGAATAATCTCTTATTTATATATATATATATATTATTTTATTCATATTCTAACAATTCTTTAATAAATTTAATTATTAATAACCAGCTTGTTACTAACTATCTTAATTTTATACATAATGATTCTAAATTTTCTATTTTTATGTGGTAAATATTAAATATATTTTATGTTTTACAATATTATATATATTTAGTTTTTTGGGTCAATATTTATTTTTTTACAAAATGGTAAGAGAATTTATAGAAAAAAATAAAATCACGTGAGCATAATAAAATAATTTAATTATCTGATATAAGCGTGATCGATGAACATGTTTACACTTAGATTGCAGTGAGATGATGGTTTGGTACGACACATGATATGATACCAAACTCAACCTCTAAGAATAACAAGCAGAGAACACATAAAAGTTTGAGATAAGAAAACGTACATAAATACAGGGATACGTACCTAGATACATAGTACATACGTTATTAGAGTTATGTAGGTACGTAGGTTGTTGTCCATCCTATGTATAAAGCAATAAAAGCAAAGCTGAGTCGGCAAATACAACAACACTGAACAGTCTCTTTCTTCTCTCTTTCTCTCTCTCCAGGAGTTGAAATTCAAAAGTTAGTCATATAATATAATAGACACCAGCACCAGCACCAGCACCAGCACCAGCACCAGCACCGAACACAATTACCAAAACCCACGCGCCGCCACCGACCGCCGCGACGCGTGGCCTTTATGAATCATCGCCGCCATGGGCGGAGTGACCTCCTCAATCGCCGCCAAGTTCGCGTTCTTCCCGCCGCAGCCGCCGTCCTACACGGTGGTCGCCTCCGCCGAGGGTTCGGAGTCCCTCGCGATTCCCGAGGTGCCGAGGAAGGACAACGTGGATGTGGTGAGGCTTCGCACGCGCCGAGGTAACGAAATCGTGGCGGTGCACGTTAAGTACCATAGGCCCACCTGCACCATGCTCTACTCGCACGGGAATGCCGCGGATTTGGGCCAAATGTTCGAACTCTTCGTCGAATTGAGCAACAGGCTTCGCCTCAATGTTATGGGGTACTTTTCCCTTTTAATTTCCCCTTTTTTGTGTTTTTTTTTTTTAAATTTTTTGAGCTTGATGTTGATGTTGCTGTGTTTGATTTTGGTTTAAACGTTGTTTGCATTATTTGGCTGTCTATGTGATCATGGAGCAATTAGAAATTGGTTTGCTTTTTTGCTTTTAAGTTTTAATTAATTAAAGTGATGAGCTATTTTTTTTAAATAGTTATAATTATTATGTTAAATTAGGCATCTGGAGGTGTTTTTATATTTATTTTTTTTATGTAGCTCCGATTGCTTGCTCTTGCTTTCCCCTGTGTTTTTAATGATGTTGTTTTATGCTTGGAATTGGAATTGGTAATTGTTAATAGTATTTTGTGAAGGCTCTGAAGGAAAAAAGTGATTCAAGGAAGGTTCTGTTTTCTTGGGTGAAGGGTAGTTGCGGAATCGTGATGACGGCGGCGATGTTAAAGAGGAAGGGATTTAACTTTTTTTTTTTTTTTTTTTTCTAGAAAAGGAGGCTACAGTAATGGAAACTTTGATTGCTGAAGGAACATTCTTTTCCTGTTTAGATGATTTTTGGCATAAAAGATAATACTGAAAAAGAAAAGTTTTGAGTGGATCGAATATCGATGCATACCTGTTATCTATCTGCCTGGTGTTGAAACGTGAAAGTTCTGATGCCTGGTCTTGTGTCTTTTTAGCATTGCTATTCTGAAGAGGTGAAGCTGCCTAGCCATCTTCGATTTTACTATGTCAAGATTAGGCTGCTTCTAAACTTCTAAGTGTAGCTTTGGGTGGATTATTTTGCTTTCCATGTGTTATGAACATTTAGTTGTTGGATTATATGATGCTTCCCTCTCTATATGTATGTCATAGTGATTAGTAACTAGGAAATTGGAACTTACTATCTCAGCAGCTTTTGATGCTGACATATGTTTTAGAATTCGGCCTGGTATTATTTTTAGAATTTAGAGTTTAATTTCTAATTCTATGTACTACTAGTGTAGATTTTTTTAATCATCAATCCTTATCATACATGACGATTTGTGATTTGATGATAGTGTATAACTTTTTTATATTGTCAGTACATATACTATTTACTCTTGTTTTTTATTGACCAATCTTATGAATGATTTTTTCTTATTTATGATACTGGATATTTATCCTATGTACATCATAGCATGTTAGAGTATATACTATATAGTATTATATGTTAGGTGCAGCCTATTACTGTAGTTTCTTATTTGTTACTGTTACATGTTCTATTACTGTTAAGGTTGTTAGGTGCAGCCTATTACTGTAGTTTGTTACAGTTGTTAGGTGCTGTTACTATTACATTCTGTTACTGTTAGTTTGTTAGTTGTAGTCTGTTACTGTAATTTGTTACAGTCTGTTGTAGCTGAACTACAATGCAGTTACAGCTTCAGTTACTATATGATAATGAAGTTCAGTCTCTGCATCAGAGATGATACTTTCGAATACTTTAACATTACTGAATAGGTTTTTAGTGTAAGATGCTGTCAAATACTCTCTCTCTCTCTTCTACTTTCTCTTCCTTTCTTGGCTCACTGTTTTAATGAAGTATCAGAGCTGATATTTTGTCCTGGTACGTTGGCTTCCCATCAATGCCATTTCCATTTTCTAGAAAATTATGCTCCATATTTTGTACTAGTTATGTCGTCCCACACAATCTTTATCTAACTAGATGGAATATATTTTCTTGAGTGGAATCAACAAAGTGAAGGTGTAATCTGAAGCCACCAACTATACAACTATGTAGACAATCCAACAATTCCTTCCGGATTCAGAAAAGAAGAAGATCATGATCAAGGCCTAGTGAATCTAGCCTATGTTGAGTAGGAGCAGCAGGATTCTCTTCAATTTACCAGGCTCCATACTCAATTTTTAATTCCCTTCTTCCCAGGGTTGTTGGGTGTATTCATTCTAGGCAAGTCTGGGAGAAGATTCATAACATTTTTCATGAACAAACACGAGCAAAGTCTAATCACTTTAGATCTGAGCTGCACAGCATCAAGAAGGGGTCAAACACATTTCTGAATATCTACTTAGAATAAAAGCCATTGTTGGCTCCATTCCTTGCTTTTGATCAGAGATTCTGTCTTTGCTCAAGATCATCTTGGATCAATTTGGAGGCCTCCCTAATGAAGATGATGCTTTCCTTGCTGTGATGAGTAGTGGACTTGAACCTTTCCTTATCAGTGAAGTCAACATGCTCCTGCTTGATCAGGAGGGCGACTTGAGAAGAGCTAGAAAGCTATAGTAGCTGATGCACTTTCAATCCACCTTACTCAAGGTTTTGGTCCCTCTTCAACTCCAGTAGCATTTCCAGGCCAATTGCACCTAATTTGCAGTTACAGTTTCCTTCTAATTTGTGCTATCCCTTTCACAGAATATCCATATGATCAAGCTTACTATGGTAGTATGGGAACTTGGCTCTTCTAAAGTGAGCACGGGTACAGTAATTTATCTCAGTTGTTGATGAAAAATAAACGGTTGATATTGTAACACAACCATGATTTGTTATGTATATGCACATAATATTAACTGTTGATTTTGTAATCAATGACTGAGATTTGTTACTTTACTCGCTTTAGAGGAGCTGGATCTGGTAGTATGGTGGATGTCATGGTTCCTTTTGTGGAAAGGTAGCCACTTTATCTGTGACAGAGGCCAAGGGGGTCATTTTGGTTGTAGGGGGTTCCATTGAGTGCCAAATCTGTCATAAAACAGGGCATACTGCTCATCTCATGGATATCCTCCCTATAAATCTTCTCAGCACTATGGATTTAGTCCTGCTCCATGGAGCTCTGGTCATTCTGCATGCTTCCCTGCTCATTGTACTGACTACACCCCACGTCATTATCCTTGCGTTCAATTCACTGATACAGGTGACAATCCCTATTTAGGTCAGCTTCCTTGGACTATTGCTTCGCAGCCCACTTATCCTAGGCATAATGCCTCTCCAAGCATTTTCCTCCACTCATGGGCTTTTGTGACTTTTCAAGGCTGGATCTGCCCTGTGACTTTCAAAGATCATCTCAAGCATTCTTACTGGTCCACAGTTACTCTGACTGAATTCAAAGATCAGAGGGTCCTTCCACACAAGCATCATATCTAAATTCAGGAACAACTCATCTCGTTACTCCTAATTTCAAATGATTGCTTTATGGCACTTCACTTGAGGGTTTTGACTGGATCCTAACGGGAAATGGTCACGGTCCATCACATCTATTGGTTCTACAACTTTCCTCACTTCTCTTAGGCCATACACCCTCTGTCCTTTGTAATTCTCACTGAGATTTTCTCTCTCTTTCTTCAACTTTCTCTCATTTACTTAGGTCAGTGTTTTATAATAAAGTAAAAGGCTAGATGAGATTTTAGATGAGGATATTTCTTATTGAAAGATTTGTTTATTAAAATGTTTGTATGATATTGGGACAGGCTGTTATGTTGATATCTCCATGTCATTGTATCTTTGCTATATGGCCTTGGAAAATATAAGAACAAATGAAACAACTAAGTGAACACGAGACAATGTTTAAAATATGCTAGCTTATTTTATTTAGGATTTTTAATTGATTAATAATTGTTACTAGGAGAGATGGAATTTATACACATATACCATGGCCATTTTGAAAGTGGCATACTGCTGCTATGTTCTTATGTGTTAATTTCTGTTCTTTTAATTTATTCTCAGAGTTATTCATAGCAAAACTCATTTTGAGATGTAATGGCTTTGGGGCAAATACACACAGCTAGCTCAGATTTCTGTATTTATTTTTAATTGTTTGCATTTTGCAATTGGTATATCTGCTAGAAAGATGCTTTATGTGGCTAAAATAATATGTAGAAAAAACAATTTTTATTGGCAAATCGTTTATGGCTTCAATCAAAGTGTTCTTCAACAACAACTTTGTTACTAGAAGTTACCTTTCCAAAGTTAAATCATAAACTGATAAACAGTACTCTTGTGAAAACTAAATGCCCAGAACAATTTATGTTTTATATGTTCCACTGTATAGATTATGTTAGAACTTTTTGTTGTGTTATAATTTCAGATGCAGAATATCACTTGGGGAAATTGATATCTTTTGTACATTGTAACTAAGGTGTAAATGAGTCAAACTGAGTCAAACACTTGAAATTCAAGCTTGGTTGACAAAAAAATATGGTGCTAAAGTTTGGCTCATTTAAATGAACCAAATTTAAAGCTTGGGTTTGACTTGTTAGAAAATATAAAGGTTAAGCTTGACTTATTTATAAAAATTATTTTTTAGGTTATCAAATATGTGCTCCAAGTGTGTGTTTTTTTTTTAAAATTTTAAGTTTATTAATTAAGTATTTAATATATATTTTCATGTTAGGATAAGATAAAAGTAAGAAAAGAAAGAGCATAAAAGAATATTTGAACATAAAAATGATATAATGATGATTTTTTAAGGATAAAATTACAATTTATAAGTATATCTCTTTTCCTATATAATATTAAGTTGCTAACATCTTTACTGTTATATATATACATGCAAGCTTTTACTGTCAATCCTATGACGTTTGAGCTTGACTCATTTATACAATCAAGCTCAACCTAATAAATTCACGAGCTCGAATGATCATTTAATGAGTCAAGCTTGAATAATTCATGAATAACTCAACTTATTTATACCCCTAATTGTAATTATCTTGAAGATATAGTTTTTGTGGCCTAATGTTGTGATTGTGAGTAGTAAAATAAAATGTCTTTTGGAGAGATAACTCTTATCCACTTAAGTCATACTTGTTTATGGAGAACAGTTACTTTGGTACAATTTCACATGGCAATCATCTTTCTTGTTGATAATTATTTTCTATTAAGATTATTCCCATATTTTGCAAAACTTGATTCTGTTTAAGGCAAAAGTATGAACTGAACAATATTAAATCTTGAGTTTCTGATAAATTATTTGGTAAATCAATATCTGGAAACTTATAGACAGCCTTTGTTTAAAATTTCATTAGCTATGATAATTTACTATTGTAGTGTTCATGGTAATCGTTTCTAGCATCATCCTTTACTAATCTTGTATTCATTGATATTAGCAGTATTACTTTCCACTATCCTTTCTCTCCTTCCTCCTCCCAAATAGGCCCAAAACATATGAAGGATGAGTAGACTGACTTAAACAAATTTTATGGCGTCTATATTATATGCACAATTTTTAATCATTCATTGGGAATTTGTGTTTGTGTGTATGTTGTTTGGCTTATTCTTAGAATGTTGGTTTAAACTTAATTCAACCCCACAAAATCAGTTTGTAAGGTGAGGAATGCCCCTACTTATAAACTCTAATTTGATCATATCACTAGTCAATGTATGGTTTCCAACACCCCCTCATGTCGATAACTGGAGATACATCTCAGTTGTGAAGTTTACAAGACAGGACTAGTCATATGCGAGTAGTTTGATAATGACTCGATAAGCCCAACCAATGTTGTTAGGATCGTGATCTTCATTGTGAAATTGCATGATTTTATGATTCCCATGGGGCGTTTTGTGTTGGATAGTAAGTAAGATCGCGAGGAGGTGTGATCGGAGTAAGATTGTGATCGGAGTACGATTGCGATCGTACACGTAGAAACGTGAGATCGTTGACTGTGCCGATCCTTGTATTGTTGGGCTGAAAAATGGGTCGGGTTCTCGTGACCCAGTTTTGAAAAACCTAAAGGGTCTTAACATAACACAACTGCAACTCATGTTTTGCTGTGCAATTGTGACTCTCGTTTCGTTTTTGAGTGCAACTCCCATTTTTGCTTGGCTTGCAGCCTCCGAACGCTGAAGCTGCTCTGCCATCGCCGATCTGCTCCGCGGCTTTGCCATCACTGATCTACTTTGCAGCTCTGCCATTACTGATTTGCTCTGCAGCTTTGGCATCACTGATTTTGCTACCCTGTTCATGTGTGTTCTGTTCATGTGCTGATTGTGTTTTTTTCTCATTCTTTTCGTTTTGTTCATGTGTAGCTGTGCGTTTTGTTTGAAAAACTATGAGCTTTTTTTGTTCTGAATTCAGTTTTGTGTTGACTGTGTTCTGTTCTGTTCTGTGCTGGATGTTCCTCTTATTGATGAGGATGAAGTAGTTGGAGTTGGAGTGGGAATGGGAGATGCTAATGCTGTTAATAAGAATGGGGATAATATGGAGGATGATTGTCAAGAGGAATTGAATGCTCTCCTAATGACTAGAGTTGGAATGATTTGAATTTCATATGAATTTAAATGTTATGACTTATGAACTATTTATTATGAGTTGTGTTTTATGTATTTGACTATTTATTTTGGATATCATATATGAACTTATGACTTATTATTCTGATTTAATGTTGTGATCTATAGGTTATTTTCTTTATCTTTGTAGTTTTTTATGCATATGTATTATATATAGGAATTTTAGGTGGGGAGCTAGGATCTTATGATCCAAGTTATGATCCCCGAGTTGCAATTTTTCATTCCCTCCTGATCCTAGGTAAAATCTCGATTTTAACAACCTTGGTTCTAACAACAATCGTTAAGATAAACTCTGATACTATCTTAGAATGTGATTTTGAGCCTAACTCAACCCTACAAACAATTTGTAGGGTGAGAATTGCCCAAGCTTTATAAGCTCTAATTAAGTCATATCTCTAGTAGATGTGTGATTAAATCACCACCCTTGAGGATGCAATTAAGGCATCCCCTAAAGAAGCAGCAACTAAGGCGGGTTAGGGGTGATTGCAGTTAAGGCGACTTTCCAATACTTTCCCTCATGCCCAGGGCTATTGGCCTGGAGCATGAAAAATGTAGGTGGCCCGACAACGATTCTAGAATAAAATCCAAATGCAAGTGATAAATGTTGTCAATAAAGCTAAGTGTAGTTTGTAATGTTCTTCTGTATATTTTTATTCTTCAATATTCATTTATCTTCCTTAGTATATATTTGTCTTGAATTTCTCTAATTGTGAATAATAAGAAATAAAGTTATATCTTGGTTCTTGGCTACTTATAAGTTACAATTACATGAATTTAATGCTACTACTTCATTTCTTTTGATTGACTTATTTTAACAACTTTTCTTTCTACAGTTATGATTACTCTGGGTATGGACAGTCAACAGGAAAGGTTAGTAGACTAAATTTTCAGCCCATCCAAGTCTATTACTTCATTAGTGAATTAAACACAACTTGTTAATGTTCTTAATGTCTACTGTGTTTACATTGTTTTAAGATGAATCCCCAATAACTTTGTATCTTATGATATATGAATGGATCTTTGCAATTTTGTGTCATCAATATGAATCACACAATTCAACGATTCTTTATTTTTTCTTTTTTCTACTTTTCTTTCATCAATTCTCATGAAAGAAATTGAAAAGTCATATAAGCTTAAATTATTAAATGAAAAGGAATTGAAGAAACAATTCTAAACTTATCCTATTTAATTATTCCACTACTTTATTTGTCACTCATTCAATACATGCACTCTATTTGTCTATTTCATTGCTTCATTTTTTTTCTTCTAAAATAGAGGCTTCATAAACTTAGATATAACTAATAATTTTGTTTTGTGGAACTTATGGATAAGTTGTTTTATCTATTTTTAATTTAAAACTTTTACATGGAACATTATATCATTTATATGATATAATTGAACTTATTTTTCTTTGTCTTTGAATCTTACGATTTGATATAAAATATGATTCACAATTCTAGAATTAGCTTGGCGATTCATGATTTGAATCTTGATTTTATAACCTTGATATTTATCTTTTAATCTTGAACATACAAATAAGATCCAATTGTTGACATTTATTGTTCTCATTTTTAACAATAACCAAGTGTTCTTACCTAAGTAATTCCTAAGTTATCAATAGCAACAAATAACACTACTATTGCACTAGAGTGGCACAATGTGGCCCATGGATGCTACATCGAGACTGTTGTCTCATTTTAGTGGTGTGGCCATTGCCACTGCTATCCCAAAGTTACAAAGCGAGCGGAATCGTGGTAGAACATACACTATGTCAAAATTGTTTTGAGATTTGTCGAAATTGTTTTGAGATTTGTCGAAATTGTTTTGAGGTATGTCGAAATTGTTTTGAGGTATGTTGAAATTGTTTTGAGGTATGTTAAAATTGTTTGAGGTATGTCGAAATTGTTTCATAATCTCCAAAATACCCTTACTAAGAGATATTTGGTGGTGGTGGTGGGTATTTTGGGAATTAATATTGTATCAGATTTAAAGAAAGAAAAACCCTCGACCCCCTCATAGAACCTCTCTCGTGCACAACTAGCCTCTCCAAGTTTTCTTCTTTTTCTTTGAGGATGATAGCTCCGTGCTGCTATCCAAGATTGATAACTACGAGAAATTCACTAAATATATATGCTGACATTTTCTTTTCTCTAGGTCACTGTGTTTATAATAAGAAAGAAGCTTGCTAGTTTTGTTACCCCAATTATTATAGGGAAAAAATTGTTATATTTCGAGAGACTTGCGTATCACGTGGATAAGTCCTTGAGGATAGTGTGAAATCACACATCTCAGGCTATTTCTTTTGTTCTTGTTTGTATTTTATGTAGATAAAGAAAGGGTTGTGATTCATAATATTTAAGTTCGTGAGTTTGCAATTGACCAAAATCAGTGATCATGGATAACTACGACAACAGACTTCATGGAAGTTGTGGCGACTAGCCATAACTTGTTTGAAAAACAATAGAGATGAAACATAAGTTAGGACCATTAGCCATGATTTGTGTAGCAAGATATTTTCAAAAGACATAAATATTGGAAAAAACTCAAGTCCTAAATTTTTAGTGCCTGAAAATATAATATACAAGTTAGGGGGCAACTCTTATAAACTGGTTTTGTGGGATAGAGTTGGGTGCAAATCCACATGTTAAGATGGTACCAAAACCTATCCTAGATCTGTTATCAAGCCACCTACCATATTATCCATTTATCAAACCCACTAGTGGTGGACGTGAGGGAGTGTATTGTGAAAAACTCAAGCTCCATATTAGCTAGAGATAATGCCTAAATATAATATATAAGTGGGGGACAAGTTTTACCCTATAAACTGATTTTGTAGAGTTAAGTTAAGCCCTAATCCACATTATAAGAATAAGTATTTTGTTGCAAAAGGGAATCCTTTAGTTTTTGTAGAAATATCTTCTAATACCATAATTCATAATTGTATCTTTCAGTCTTCTAGACTATTTAGATTATCTATCAGGTGTGGTTTCTATACTTTATCATTTATTTTCTTATTTTATTAGGATTAGGAGTCTAGTGTTAGTATAAACATGTGTTTAATGCTTTATTATAACATTAAATCAATATCCAAATCAGATTATTCATCACCTTAGTTTGCTTTTCCTCTGTATTTACCGAAACCCTGAAATTTTGACATGATATTGGAGCTTGGTTTTCCATCCTCCATGGCCTGTCTCATCACTATTCTGCTATTGATTTCCTTAATTTTAAATTCTTTTGTTTGGTGTACTATTTTTAGACTACCTTAGTTTTCAACAACTAACCTTTTCATTGTCTCTACACAAAATTCAACCACTAAAACCCTGGATTTTCATCTACCTTCTGCTTTACTCTCTCCTTTCTCCTTCTCGTTTGGTTGTGAGTGTCCATTTGTTGCTTGTCAGGGGACTTCTGCAACCACCGCCACCACCATTATCTTCATCTCTAGATTGGTCAGCCACCCTAATCACACAACCATTGCAATCCAATGCACCTGTGTGCTGCTTGCTCTGTGACACTTGTGCCCACTTGGGACCTCCTAAAGAAGGATGTGTCTGGTTGTCACTTGTCTGTCCTGAATGAGTTGTCTTCTTGTCTTCTGTCCACATCTGACTTTACTATTGCAACTTGAGTTGACAAGTCCAACTGCTTCAACACAATTCAGTTTATGTCCTTTTTCAATGCCAGTGGATTTTTTTACTTCTTTCGGTTTCAGGTTTGGTGTGTATCGGTGCTGATCTGCCCTGTTGTCTTTTGTGTTAGCTTCTATTATGTGATTTTTATATGTTGGGCATTGTTTAGCTCAACATTGAGAGGGAGAATGGGAGTAATCCAGACCTATATACTTCAATGCTGGTGTTTGTCATGTTCTTTTACACTAATGAATCATACTAGTTGTGACTTTATGCATTGACTTATGGAGGTGACTTCTTTCTCACAGGTGAATCATACTATTAGTGACTTCTCTTCCTGTTGATGATCATTTCGAATGTTACCTATATTGGCTATGACTTACACTGGCCTATCTCTAGTCCCAAACATTCTAGCTGTCTCTTGTCTAGATGCTATATAGCTACATCTCTATTCCAATCATTTGACTCTATTTAGCTTCACTCACACTGTTTGCAATAAGGAGCAAAAGCCCCACTTTGCCATCCCTTTTTTGTTGTATCCCACTCTTACATCGTTTTTTTAGGGTATTTTTGTTTTGCAATTTTCATTGTGGTCAAATGTATTTTTAAGGGTCAGAGCCTGAGTATTGTAAATATAAGAAATATCTCTTAGAATATCTCTGATATTTACAACACTCTCTCTCAAGTTGGTAAATAGATATCAATCATTCCCAACTTGCTAATAAGAACTTGAAATCTAGCACTTGGAAGCCCCTTAATAAAGACATTTGCCACTTGGAGTCCTATAGGTATATGTGCTGTAACAAAAGGCTGCCATCCTTCTCTTTGATGAAGTGTCTATCGATCTCTATGTGTTTCATTCTGTCATGTTGGATTGAGTTATGAGCAATGCTGATAATTGAATTGTTATCACAAAACAATTTCATGGGACCTTCATATTTAACTTTGACGTCATCAAGGGTAATCTTCATCTATAATCCTTCACATATGCCATGTGCCAGACTCGAAACTCAGCTTTTGCACTGGACCAAGCAACAACATTTTGCTTCTTATTTTTCCATGTCACCAGATTCTCTCCAAGAAACAAATAATAACTAGAGGTGAATCTCCTATTTGTGAATGACCAAGCATAGTCAACATTAGTAGTGGATATCTCCAGGGACAATGAACCTTCTCTCCTAAATAATAGTCTCTTACCCGAGCTTGTCTTTAAATGATGAAGGATCTTCTCAATCGCTTGAAGGTGTCTCTCATGCGGTCATGCATAAATTAATTAACCACATTAATATCAGAGACAATATTTGGCCTAGTGTAAGGTAGATATATTAGTTTTTCCATGAGTCTGGTATTGAGACTTCTTGACAGGTGGACTTTTTTCACTTCCAATCTTGTGGTTTTGTTCAATTGGCACCCCCATGGTCTTGCATCACAATTTTCTCCTTAAGCAGATCAAGCACATATTTGCAGCTAGATGTCAATAACGAACAAGGTGGAAACACAATAGAGAAGGTGAGTTTCGCAGTCCTAGGTCACCATGGAAAAGCAATAATGAAACAAAGATTGGCAGGACCAGTGATTGCTATAGCGACACAGGTCGCAAACAGGCTGGACGACCCACCACCGTTGCCTAAAGGACTCTAGTAGGGAGTGGGCGGTGGACATCACCAATGGGACTGCCTAACACGAGTTATTCACAAACATAGATGGGTCATTAACCAGGATTGAATTCTAGTGTATGATTTTGCTAAATCCAGCTTCCACTGTTGGAGCAGCTAGACAGTGGAGTACATACGGTGCTGACGACAAACAAGGCAACTGCCACAAGACATTTGAGGGGGAAGGAGAACAGAGTATGGGCTTGGACACAACAGCTGAATCATATTTTTTTACTTAATGGGCCAAGCCCAAATCCATGCAGAAGAGTGCAAAGCTGTAGGCCTAAATAAAATGGGTGGCTTAATGGGTCCAGCCCTATGTCATGAAAAGAAGAAATGGACCTAAGGAAAGCTAAAGTGAAGCTGATCCAGGAACACATGCTCTTTACCAAAGCAGCCTGGGACATCACTAAGGGATGGACCGCATTATTATATGTTGGGCCTCAATTCCATCTCTACACCAAAAGCAAACAAAGAGGATCAACAACTCTTGAAGGATTTCTTTCAATCGTATCATGTCCGTTATGTTTCAAACAGTGGGATCAGAGAAGGATTTTTGTTGATAAAGAAATGCATAGGAACCTGGCCCATTTTTTCAAAATTGACGAAGTGGGTCACAACACCTAACCAGCCAGATCCAACTAGAGAAAATGAAGTGCCAAGCATTCCTATGATAGTGGTTATTGTAGTTGGGCAAATTGTACCAAAAGAATTAGCTCTACAAGAGGTGGACATCTCACCCCAAATGCAATGGGACCCTGGGGGAAAGCCATTTTTTGCTGTACTCATCATAGTTCACCTTGAGGACAAGGTGAAACTTGTCAGGGAGGGTATTGATAGGCCCGTTATGAATGGGTATGGTAATGGCATGAGGCCCATGAAAATGACAGGTAGCAAGGGGAGTGAGGGAGGAGAGAAAGAAGGATTATATAATGTATGTGGTAACTGAACAGGGGTGAAAAATTAGTATCAATATTGGCTATGCTGAGTGAAGAAGTTGGTTCTTCCTCGGGAAAGGAATGCTCAAATTTCTGTTATTTGTTTGTTATTGATCTTGTAACAGAGCATTCTAATTCAGCATCAATATTACTTTAGTTACTATTCATATTCTGGTTCCTATCATATTTTTATAGGAGTTTTTATCAACTCTTCTGAAGGAATAACTAACATGTATTGATGTATATTTGTTTGGTTGTCTTTCAGAAGGTATATATTTAATGTTTCACAGTTTTGATTGAAAACTTGGATCTCTATATTATGGAACCTGCAGAAGCATTATGCTTCTGGCATCTAGGGTTTTTCTGTTATATAACGCATATGTAAAGTATAATGGATGTGAAAATTAAAAGCTACCAGTACAAGCTTTTACGTTAAACTTGCCTTGACATGATTTTGGTTTTACGCAATGTAGAACCACACACATAAATAAACCAATACTCCTTTTGCTAGAGTGGCAGCCAGATTCTCTTTAATATGTGAACTTTTTCTATCGAGTATATTTGCATTATTGTGCATGCAGTATGTCTCAACTTTATGCCGGCAGTGAAAGTTCATTCCTTTGTTTTCATCTTAGATAGGGTTCATCTCAATTTTTAAATACTTGTCCATTTTGTGCATTATCGATTTCAGTTACGTATCAACTATAGTATTCAGTGTTTTGAAGCAGTTGTGTTTAGGTGGTAGAAGTAAAGTTTAAAAGAGAATAGAGATGGGTAATAACAACCCCAAAATTTGGTGATGGGTAATAATAAATTTCAGTAGAAACACTTCCTTGAGAATTGGCAACAACCCAAAGCATTGACACCTGTTTTATACCCATCATTTGGTGAAGTATTAATGTAGTGTTACTATGGCGAGCCTATGCATATAGGAGCACTACCGAAAGAAGATTCCATATCCAGAGTCCTAACATAGTATAAGAATCCTAATATTCTTAATTCTAACACAGTTTTTTATTTATGAATGTAAAATACATCATTTGAACTGTTTGAATAGTTTTATGGCAAAATGTGGTTCTAAGCAGTCTGGGATCAATGCCTAAGTTTATCTGCATTGAATAAAGAAACTTCTATTTATTTGTAAAGTGAGCTATCGATATTTTTATGCAGAATACTATGGTGATGTTGTTGATGGTTCTTTCAGAATAACATTATTGCTTGCAAGTTAACAGTCATCCTTTTTGTATGTTGAAACAGCCAACTGAATGTAATACATACGCAGATATTGATGCTGCATATAAATGCCTAAAAGAGCAATATGGGGTGAAAGATGAGCAATTGATATTGTATGGTCAATCTGTTGGGAGTGGTCCCACACTTGATCTTGCTTCACGGACACCAGAATTAAGAGGTGTTGTCTTGCATAGTCCAATTTTGTCTGGGCTTAGAGTACTATACCCTGTAAAACGGACATACTGGTTTGATATTTACAAGGTAGAGTTTTTAACTGATTATATTCCAATCTGTTTCATTCAATCTATGGATACTTTCATGAGTTTGTTTTTCTTCTATCCAGAATATTGATAAAATTGGAGCAGTCAAATGTCCTGTTTTGGTTATACATGTAAGTGACTCTCTCTGTCTCTTCCCCCCCTTGAATTTAATGTGTTCTTTTAGGGCTACATGTTCATCTTCTTTGCCTTTGTTGATAATGCATTTCTTTCAGGCTTCAGATGTCAATTAAGTTAACTACCCAAATCAATGCTTTTATATTGCTAGAACATGCTTAATTAAGTTAAGTAACTTGCCATTGTTGGATTTAATCCATGGATAGTGTAAATCATTTTACACTTATAGTAAGCCATATGTTGCTACCTTCAGAAAAACTGTTACAAAGACTTCCACTGCAAATGAAAAACCTTAGTTATTATAAGAGTATTGATTATTGTACACCCAAAAATCGTACATCTGGTATTCACCTATCACACATGGTTAATCATATATAAAATATAAATGACATATCAATGACTTTCTAACACTTGTGAGACAAAGTTAACCACCATTAGACATTTCAATAACCTTATGACACTATTAACTACCAATAATTGATACAATCATGTTCATCTACAGAATAACTACTTGCAAGACAAAGTTAATCATATTTACATATGTAATTAATCACGAGTGATAGTCAATAACTTCATAATACTAACTACTTGTGCAGATGAGTTAACCATATCTATACATGTAGTTAACCATGTCTGATAGTCAATAAACCCCTGAAATTATTAATCACTTATGAAGCAAAATTAATTACCATTAAATATTTCAATATCATCATGACACTATTAACCATATATCAATACTTGTATACAATCACGTTTATTTATTTTTAATCACTTGTGAGACAAAATTAACTCTCTCTCTCTCTCTCTATATATATATATATAATTAACCACGTATTCAAGTGAATGCAGGGTGTAAAATTTGTGGATGTACATTAGTCTTTTTCCTTATTATATAATGAGTTACTTGTTTAATATTAGTGTACGAAAAATGTTAGCAACACACTTTTAACCATACTCTTTATTATTTGGCTAGAATTTATTGGAAATTACAGAACTTTGTGAATCTCACTTTTTATTTAATGAGCTCTACTTATTTCCATTAAATTTTAACCAATAATGTGTTGCTAGTGCTCCTCATTGGTGTAAAAGGTTTTATGCTAATAAGGGATCAATGAATTCTTCCCAATTATTTGTTTTCATTATTCTTTTGTTTTACATTGTCTCTTCCTTTGGTAAATAGTGGTGATAATTATAATTTTTCCATGGCCAGGGGACAGCAGATGAAGTTGTGGATGTGTCCCATGGGAAGCAGCTGTGGGAGCTTTGCAAGGTAAAGTACGAACCCTTGTGGGTAAGTGGTGGTGGACATTGTAATCTTGAGCTTTACCCAGAATTCATTAAACATCTAAAGAAATTTGTACAGACAATTGGGAAATCTAAAGCAACTGCAAATGGTTCTAAAAAGGATACTGCAGAATCTGAAAATGAAGGCAAAGCTAGCAAAGAATCTGAAAGTGGAACATCCAATACTTCTGAATTGAGTTCAGAAATCCCTGAAGTTTCTAGAAACAGTTTAGATAGCCGTCTTGAGAAGTCCAAAAAACCAGACAAACCAGAAAAATCTCGTATGAGCACAGACCATGTTGATAGGTTTAGGAGAAGAAAGGGGTTAGTTTGGTAGTCTCTCACAGGAACTGTATCCAGAATAATTTATCTGCTAGTATTCACTTAGCAGGTAATCTAATTCCACTCTTCAGGTAATGATGCCAGTTCTAAATGAATATATTGAGTGAGTTTTCTGTTTCCTTTCCTCCTTTAGGTCCATAATTCAGCTGTATGTTAAATGTTTGAAAGCAATATGCATTTGTATGGCCTGTAAAATCAACAACTTGATCTAAATGCAATCATTAAGATAATTTGTTTTTGGTAATTTTCAAGTCTCAGATGTTTTGCTTTGTGTTTATCCTTGTCTTCCTTCATTCACCGAAGGAATCATGAAAATAATTTAAGGCTGCCAGAACAGCAGGTATTAACTACAACCACCAAGGGTTAACTTGGCAGCACAATCGAGAAATGTTGAAGTCTCAGTTTGTTAAATAGAAGAATGTTCCAATCAGATCTACTATCTCTTGAATATCTTCTCTACCCTCCATCTGAATGCATATTTACTAAGTAGAAAATGATGGCTACACGCACTTCGAATACATGGTTAAGATTAAAATTAATTAAAATAATTTTGGTCATCTATGTACTATGGCCAAAATCCTCTTCTTTCTCTCTCTTTTTTATTATCCTCTTATTAGTTATATTCATTAACTTAAGAATGTAAGAACAATAAATTTCGACCATAAATTATACATGGATGGTTGAGTCTCCATGATCACTTTGAAAAGACATTTGATTATCCAATTATCTAATAGTTTATATTTGATTTTGTTTCTCGCAATATAAAAAATGCTAGTGAAAAGACTTTTTTTATGTGAGAATGATAGAAATAAATAATGACAATTAGATTTTATCACGGTTAAAATATATATAGTTTTTTAAAGTCATTTATTTTTTTTAAATGATCATATAATTGTAAATTTTGATTATTTATATATAGTTGTATAGTTTAGATTTATAGGCAGAGAAAGAGGATGGTGGACACATCTGAGTTATGGGGGTGTGGGGTTAGTTGTTTAACTTGTCTTAATATATGTGTATAATTATACGTTATCCCTATAAGTTGAAATGTAGTAAGAAAAACATGTGGACAAAAATTTAATCATCAGGTTTATGTGTATGAAAAAGTAATTATTGTGAGAGGTTAGTCTTTTAAATTAATTTTGGTATTTTGATGAAATAGTCTTTGCCTTTAAGAAAGTTATTTTTTATCCTCATAATTTATTTTTTTTTGCAATCTAACGTATAAGACGTGTTACCCATTAGAATCGTTAGATTGCAAGAAAATGAATGGTGAGGAAGAGGAGTAACTCTCTTAGAGTTGTTCTTGAAATAAGTGGATCCCTTTAGATATATATATATATATATATATGATGACTTTAGTGAAAATACTTGTTTATATGAGAAAATAAAAACAAATAATATCAATTATTAGATCATGATTAGAAATAATAAATTGGTAAGATTAAGACTCAATTATAAATACCACTATAATTGACACACTACCCTCATACTGTCATTGTTATTGTCTCCATTACTGCTGTTGTCACTGCTTTTGTTGTTGTCTTCATCCTATCATCGTTATTGTTCCACTACTATTACCGTTACCACTAAAGCTACTTTTATCATTGTCATCTTATCACCATCGTTGTTCTCACCACCATTGTCGCGCTCCCAACCATTATCATGACAATGGTAGTGGGGACGACAACAGTGGTTGAAGCAATAATAGTGAAGAGACAGCAATGATGACAATGGTGGTGGTTTAATAAGCAATATTTATAATTAAATTTTAATCTTAATGACCTATCATTTTTAATCTTGATTTAATAATTATTGTTTGTTTTATATTTTCACGAAAAAGAAGTGTTGTCCAGAGTCGTCATATATATATATATATATATGACTTCATCGTTTAATTGTTAACCTTAATTTGATTCCATGATCATAATTCACTGTTTTGTTGTGGAATTCATGAATATCTTTTTTTCTATTTTATTGTAATTCAAAACATCAATTGTTTTTCTCACCACGATTAGAAGATGCCAACGATCATGATTGTTGTGCATGGGGACAAAAGTAACAGGCTTAAGTCAAGGTGTCATGATGCTCATCGTTGTTTTCCAAACATAAAATTAGAAATGTTTACTTTCATGTCTTACTGTTCGATATTTATGTCTTAACAGATGAATAGGTTCAGAAATTATGTATGATGTGAAAGGCAAGATGTGACTGTTTGCATCTGCTTTTAATCCATTATTTGTTCTCACAGCCATGAAAATACGCGATTGTTTGGTTGGAATTGTTATTCTTGGTAGTTTACAGTAACAGGTTTTATAACACTTATAATTTGTAAAGCAGTCCTAAAAATATATTTAACTTTTAATCATTTGTTTGAGAGAGTTAACCACAATTAGAGACGAGAATCCCATAAATAAATGAACTCATTTTTAAGTAGAAGTTATTTGAGTTGTAAAAACCTATCAAATGATAAGAGAAAGCTACGATTTTCATTAATTAATAATTTTTCAAAAATCATATTTATATGGACTTTGTATTTGATTTTACAATTATTATAATTTAAAAGAAATTAAATTTGAAAGAATTAAAGAAGAGAAAACATTTTATTCAAGTTTTTTAAAATAGTAATAATTATTAAATTTGAGACTCAATTTTCGACAATGACATTAAAAACTTGATCCAAGAAAATTATAGTTATATGATTGTTGTCAAGTAATAATTTTTCAAAAATACTTGATTTTGTAATTGTTGTAATCTAAAGGAAATTAAATTTGAAGGAATTAGCTAGAAAATAAAAGATTAGAGATAAGATAAGGTTGATTGAAAATTTAAATTCAAATAAGAAATAAATAAGTAAGTAAAATTAGGAAAATTTAATATTGAAAAACTTTTAAGATTGAAATTCACGTCATGATTTTCTATTTCCCTAATCTCCTTGTCTAAATGTTCTTATTAGTTCTCTTTGAAGGTAATTTACCTGCGCCAACCTTCATTCCCTTTGAGGATGCAAAGGTGTATTTAATTGAATTAACTCTTATTTTCATTGTTCAATTAGATTCATTAACTTCTTTATTAATAATATATTAAGTTCTTGAAGGATTAAATCTATTTTTGTAGTTTAATTTGTAAGTTCTCTCTCTTGGATTTTCATTGATTGGGTTCACTAAAATGATGACTAATCGCTTTATGTATATAAATCAATAAAGACAAGAAATAAAAATAAATATAAAAATAATTCAATTAAACATAAATAGTTGTCAAGAGATAGATCCCATTCCTAGAACAAAGATACTCACACATAGTCATGGAACCAAAACAATAACAAGAAAAAGACATCATATCAATATAATGAAGAGTTGAGAAGACAATCTCTACCTCTAGGTCGAAGCTCTTAATTGGTAAGGTTCAGACCATATTCTTAACTCAAGTGGTTCATTTATAGTTAGGGTACTAATAGGGTCTAAGCCCAACCAAAATAGAAACAAAAACTATAAAACAAATAGAAGAATTTTGGTGTTGCACCACAACCTGGTTGTCGATGATTCTAGTATGAATTTCATTTTTCCTTCAATTTTTGTTGTTGTTTTCAATCTTTAAATTTTCTTTACTCAATCTAAGCTTTCACAAGCTCTTCATTGTTCCTTTCCTAGTTCCAAATCACTATGACTCTTCTACCTTTGAGTTCTAAGGCTAATTTATCTATTCAAGAACCTTCTTGAAATCCAAAATCACACAAATAGGGCTAAAAAGTCTTAAGTAATAAGATTAAAGAAAACAAGAGTAGAATTAGTTCTAGTTAACTCAAAATGCATGTAAACCTATCTAATTTAATATGTAGAGTTACTACACATCACAAAACAGTTCTAAAAATATCTATTAGCCATTTGCTAGACATAGTTAACCGCAATCAAAGATGAAAATAACCACAAATAAATGACTCATTTTGAAGTATAAGTTGTTTTAGTTGTAATAACCTACCAAATAAAAATATTGAGTAAACTATACTCCCCTCTACTAAGAGATGTAAGTATTACAATGCCCTCCCATCTTATGGTAAAATATACAATTTAGTCAATTTAATTTAATATTGTTAAAATAAATTACACTTTTGTCTCATGAGACATGGAGATTTTTTACACTACCCTTATATTTTTCTCCGTTGAGAGATGCAAGTATTAAATTGTCCCTCCGTTCTTATTTAAAATATATAATTTTATCTATTTATCTTAACATCACTAAAAATTACTCATTGTAATATTTTAAAATATATACTAAAATATTTTTAATTTATTAAGTTATCATTCATTCACATGAATTTTTTAAATATATAATTAAATTTAAAATAATTATTTTTATTAAAATAATAATTAAAATTATGAGATAAATTATATATATATATATATATATATATATATATATATATATCAATTTATATATAATATTAATATATATTTTATTTTTATATTTAAAAATATATTTTATAAACTAAAATTTTGAAATATTAAAAATAATATATATAAGGATTAAAATTTTAATAATTATATTATATTTAATTATATATTTTAAATATAAATAGTTTCATTTAAAAAAATTATGTTTGGTATACATATATAAGAATTACATTTATTAAATTCAATAAATATAATATTTAGTAATATTCTTGAAATTAACTATATATTAAATTTAATAAATAATACTATATAAAATACCAATTTATTTAAATATTTATAAAAATAATATATTAATTACACAAACTATATACTACCTTAATTTTATTTTAGTTATATATATATATATATATATATATATATATATATATATATATATATATATAATATTTAATTTAATTTTTATAAATAGTATATTAATAACATAAACTATATACTACTTTAATACTTATGTTTTTAGAGTAGAGAAGTTACAAAGAATACCACTTTCTTCAAAGAACCTTTAAAAATGTTTATTTTCAAATTCTTCTCCATGATTACTTTTGATTATTAATGTCTTTTTCATTTTGAATATGTTTATAAAATATAGAGAACACTTTAAAAGACCCATTTTTGTGGGCAAGAAACATAACTCATGTTTATCTAGTATAATCATCTACCACTTCAAGTCTATATCATTTTCCACTCATAGATGCACTTTTGGTTGGTCTAAATAGATCAATGTGTAACGATTCAAGTGATTTAGAAGTTGAAACAATTCAATCGTCACATAACAAATTTAATTTAAACACAATATTTGGAAGTTCTGTTATGAGGCAGTGCTTATTTAACTGAGATTAATCTCAAGGTATTATGTCAAAGCTAGTGATCATTCTTTATGGATACTAAGCATGTTACACTTTGATTTGATAGAACACTCAAATTAATCTTGTGCAAATTATTTTATCTCTTTGCAAAAAATAATAGTGAACCATCAGTGTTATTGACTATACATTATCCCTTGTTAAAAGAAACATCATATCCACTATCACATAATTGAGTCATTCTTAGTAAGTTGTGTTTCAATCCTTCAACATATAAAACATTTTCAATAAAGGGAAAAAGATGTTTACCAAGTTTACCTATCCCTACTATGCTTCTTTTCTGGTTTCCTCCAAAGGTAATCCATCTACTTGATTTGGGTATAAGGTCTTGGAACACAGACCTTTCTCTTGTCATGTGTCATGAGCAATCACTGTCCAAGTACCATGATTGGTTTGATTTTCTTGTAGTTAAGAAAATTTGCAACAAGAATAATCAAGTTCCTATATATCCAAATAAACTCGGGTTCTCTTTTGTTAGTCCTGAAAGTTAAGTTTTGAACATTTTTCTATTTTGGTATGTCACTACAATCATAAGATTAAGTGTCCAAACTTTCTATAGTTTATACAATGAAAACTAGATTTATTTTTCTTTATATAATTTTTCTTATCATATCCAATGCCAGATTTATTGTAACGATGCCTTCCCATGTTGCCATACGACCTTTCTTCTTCTTCTTAAAGAATGACTTTTTTTTTTCCTTTTCCAGACTTGGACATTCTGGCTTGAAATTCCCAGGCTTTTTACATTCATAACACCACTTAAATTTTGTCTTTGGTTTCTTTGGTGAACTTCTTTGAGTAGTTTTTCCACCTTGATCCTCCTTTCTTCTTCCACATGGAATGAATCTTTTTGGAGATGAAAGAGAATTCGTCCCTATCTAATCCTTCCTCTTTAGATGCTTCATTAAAAGATTCCTCAACATTGAAGGCTTTGGATGATGATCCTTTAGGAGCTTTTTGAACTTTCAAAGCTATAGATTTCCCTTACTTTTGTCCTTTATCCTCCTTTATCTTAATCTTAGGAACCTTTAGAGTGCTAAGAAGTTCTTCCATTGAAAGTTTCTTTAAGTCTTAGGAGGCATGAAAAGCTATAACCTAGGGTCACCATTGTCTAGGCAAACTTCACAATTAGTTATATGATCATAATTATCATAAGTTTTGCTTAAAGATCTTAGATAATTAATTATGGTCTGGATCACAATGGGGACAACGAAAATAAAAAATAAACAAGTTTCATGTTCCTTTCAAAGAAAGAAAGATGAACTCAATGGAGTTGCCAT
This sequence comes from Mucuna pruriens, assembly GCA_025330945.1. Classification (NCBI taxonomy): domain Eukaryota; kingdom Viridiplantae; phylum Streptophyta; class Magnoliopsida; order Fabales; family Fabaceae; genus Mucuna; species Mucuna pruriens. The sequence continues at coordinate 2,611,737 of JAENHJ010000527.1, read as the reverse complement.
TAATGTTTATTGACAAAAACATTAGAAAGAAACCTTGGAAAGGGTAAGGTTGGTTTACGAAGACAAATTTAAGGTTCAGGAGTCGGTTATGCATAGGGAAGATATTAGCACCCTACGACGTCCGTCCTAAGAAGGTTACCTTAATTAAACATGTGAAACTATTATGACTTCTAATTGTTATTCTTACCATTCAAACACGAACAAAATTGGACCTATAAAAAGGATGAATTTTTTTGTTTTTTGAACTTGATAAGAGTTGCCTCTTGCTCCTATGTATCTCATAATGCAAGGGAGAATTCAAAATTTATGTAGTTCTAGAAGAAGCTTGGAAGGGAAGAAGAGCAAGAGTTACTAATTAGCTCCTACGTCCAAAGGGACATTCAAAGGGATGGAGGACTAGGAGCCATTGAGTGGCTCCTGTGTCCAAAGAAATAGAAATATGTAAAGGAATGGAGGAGCAAGAGCCACTCGTCGGCTCTTGCGTCCAAAGGAAATAGGAACAAAAGTGAAATAGAAGGAGCAGGAGCCACTCGTTGGCTCTTGCGTCCAAAGAAAAATATATAGGTAAAGGAATGGAGGAGTAGGAGCCACCCATTATCTCTTGCGTCCAAAGGAAATAGGAACATTGGCACTTGCGTCCAAAGAAAATAAAGACAAAAGTAAAACAAATGGTGCAGGAGCCACTTGTTGGCTCCTGCGTCCAAAGAAAATAGAGATAAAAATGAAACAGGTGGAGTAGGAGCCACTTGTTGGCTCTTTTGTCCAAAGAAAATAGAGACAGAAGTGAAACAGATGGAGTAAGAGCCAACAGATGGAGTAGGAGCCACTCGTTGGCTCTTGTGTCCAAAGAAATCAGACATAGAAGTAAAATAGATGGAGCAAGAGTCACTTGTTAGCTCCTGTGTCTAAAGAAAATAGAGATAAAAGTGAAACAGATTTAGTGGCTCATGTGTCTAAAGAAAACAAAGGCAGAAGTGAAATAGATAGAGCAAGAGCCACCCGTTGGTTCTTGTGTCCAATAATGAAACCAAAAGTGCAACTAGAATGACTTATTGATTTTGGGGATCATTTCCAGTGGTAACCCAAGTAGGAAGTGCTTCCCAATTGGTTATCCTTATAAAAAGCTAGTCTTTGGAACCTGTGTCCAAAGGCACAACAGAAACATAATGGAAAAGGGGGAGGTTGGCTTTTGGAGCTTGCATCTAGAGGCAAAACAAAAGTAGGATGCAAAAGTGGGAGGTTGGCTTTTGGAGCTTGCATCCAAAGGCACAATAAAAAAAGATAGCATAAAACTAGCATTTGGCGCCTACGCTCAAAGGAACAGAAAGGGAAAAGAAGAATACTGGCCTTTGGAGCACGCGTCCAAAGGCACATAAAAAGCAGATAATAGAAAGCTAGCCTTTGGAGGCTGCATCCAAAGGTACAATGAAACAAATAACAGAAAGCTAGCCTCTCGAGCTTTCATCCAAAGGCACAACAAAAAATAGATAAAAGAAAGCTATCCTTTGGAGCCTATGTCCAAAGACATAGTAGAAACTAGGCTGGCCTTTGGAACCTGCGTCCAAAGGTACAACAAAAATAGATAACAGAGAGCTAGCCTTTGGAGCCTGTGTCCAAAGACATAGCGAAGAAAATGACAAAAAAAAAAGAGAATGCTAGCCTTTAGAACCTGCATTCAAAGGTACAACAAAAATAGCTAATAGAAAGCTAGCCTTTGGAGCCTGTGTCCAAAGGCATAGCAAAAAAATGTTAGAAAAAAGAGAAGGTTGGCCTTTGGAACCTACGTCCAAAGGTACAAAAAGAAAAGCTAACAAAAAGCTATTCTTTTTCTTTGGAGCTTGTGTCCAAAGGCGTAGCAAAAATAGAATCAAATAACAAAAAAAGGAGAGAAAATGAAACTACTATGTCTAAAGGCTTGGACGAGTAGGAAACAAAAAAGAAAGGGAAAATGAGTCAATCTTTGGAGCCTGCGTCCAAAGGCTAGAGCCAAACAAAAATAGAAGAGAAAGTGAACCTGCTACATCTAAAGGCTTGGACGAGCAACGAACAAAAATAGGGAAAAGGATTAGCCTTTGGATCTTGCATCCAAAGAAATTGACCTGAACAAAATAAAAAAAAATAGAAGAGAAATTGAACCTGCTATGTCCAAAATAAAGACAAGAAAAAGGATTGGCCTTTGGAACTTATGTCTAAGGAAATTGAACTAAACAAAATCAAATAGCAAAAGAAGAGAAAGTGAAACTGCTACATCTAAAGGCTTGGGTGAGCCGTGAACAGAAACAGGAAAATGGGTCAGCCTTTGGACCTTGCGTTCAAATACTAGAGCCAAATAGAAATAAAGGAAGAAAAAGTAAACTTGTTGCATCCAAAGGTTTGGACGAGTAGGGAACAGAAAGAGAAAAAAGAGTTAGTCTTTGGAGTTGTGTCCAACAGCTTGAGCCAAACAGAAACAAAAGAAGAAAAATAAACCTACTATGTCCAAAGTCTTGGACGAGTAGGGAACATAAACGGAAGGAAGGGGGTAAGCCTTTGGAGCTTGTGTCCAAAGGCTAGCAAAGGTTGGACCAAACCACAAAAACAAATAATAGAAAACAAAAAAGCATAGTCTGCAAAGCAATAAACTAATGAGAAAGGGGAGAGAGAGGATCCCTACATGGGTGATGAGTCACAGATTATGCATCTTTTATAGACCTAAGAAGGGTGGTTGTAAGATTATTTTGTGCTTAAGGATTGTTTGTTAGCTGAGATTCATATTATGAACCTAAAAATAGAGAAAATACAAATATGTGATAAATTGAAGGTCTTAGCTAATAAAAAGTCTTCTTCCCTTCTTCTGCAGGACTGAGCCGAGTTCACATCAGCCAGGAGAGTCGTCTCAGCGGAGACTGACTCTGTGCAGCCCAGTAGCTCACTGTAGGCACAACCCAATAAGGGTGGCCCAATGTCACTATCCACGTCAACTATCCAGCTCAGAGGCCACCTTAGCTCTAGATGCCATGTCACTCCTAGAGAAACGTGTGACACAAGCTACGCAAGGGTAGAATAGGAAATTCACTTTTGTAATTCTGTTAGGCGTCGTAGTCTATTCGCTCTTGTATATATATGAGTAGCTGTGTACATTTTAGGGGTCTTTGAATTCACACTCTATGCATTGTCATCATCTTCATTATCTTGCTTTCATTTTCCTCCATCTACGGTGGTGCACAGTGCTACATTGGTGTTTCTCTTGATTGAGGAATTGCAAGTATGAGATTGGGAAGCCGAAGTCTGTTAGAGGGGACCAATTGGGATTCCAACGCATTCTGGTGGATCTGATCCTCAACGCTTAGGCTACTAGAGGTGATCCACCACCATCAATCATGGCGATCGTTGTGGAAGATGGATCCATCTGAATTTAGACCACTATGTTTGTACTCTATTTTCTATTAATCAATTTCATTCTGCATTTCTTATCTCTGTTCCTTTCCACTTCTTTAATTCACGGATTGAATTCCAATTGCATTTAAAACGTGAACAATATTAAGCTAAGCCGATCGAAACTGGTTTAACTAAGTCAGTAGGTAATCCTTTAACGAATGTTGATTGAGAACCTAAAATCAGCTTTGAACTTAATCCCTACCAATTGATGAAGTAGCGATTGCATAATTCCTCGGTATGGCAATGGACGAACCTTTGGCGATTGTCATAAGAATTCCCAAGGCTGATATGGACTGAGAACTGGAGTGAGGAAATTGAACTGGACTTGGACTAATAGAACTAAACATGAGCACAGTTATATCATAATAATAATACTAGTAATATCAGTAGCATTAGTATATTTTTACTGCATTCATAGTTTTAGTTTACTTTCTGCTTTACTTGCATTCAACCCCCCTTATTTACTGCTTTCCAAGTACTGAAACAAAGTCAGTCCAACTCTGTTGCGTCTGTCTGCACTTAGCCGAGACCAAGCTTGATAAATCTCTATCGAGACCACATCGGCTCAGTCTCTGCCGAGAGAAACTCGGCCAGTGGCTGAGACAAGTCAATACTCTGCACCTTAGATTCCATATCATTTCGCTTCACACTAAATCACAATTGAGCACACTGTGTCCTTGAGAAGATTCGACCTAGGGTTGACTATACTGTAGTTAGCTTTAGTTTATTTGATGCGCATTGAGATGACTAAAAATAAGCTTATTAATGGGCTCCTACAAACAAAATATCACATGAAAGTAAAAGAGGTGAACCATATGTTGGCTCCTACCTCGAAAACAGAATAGATTTTTCACATGGCAGAAGGTAAGGTAGGAATAGTAAGGGGTAGTAAAAATAAGCCATATACAAAATGGATGAATGGGTTAAGGATCTTACCTAGACGTAGAACCTTACGTTGTTACTAGGGTTTCTTCTTTCCTTCAAGTTTTGCAAACTTCTCTCAAGAATTCCTCTAAGTATTGTATCTTCTTCCTTGTTTTTCCTTCAACATTTTCACTCTCTAATAGTTTAAACTCCCTTCAACGAACTCATGCGGTTCTTCTTATAGGCCCTCCTAGAGCATAGAATTAAATGCATTGGATCCTCCTTGAGATTTCCTGGATAACAGCCATTAACGGGGCCGTCTTGCTAGACTCCCCCCAATCTCCATGGTTGGTGATAATGCATAGTTTATACCCCCTATAAGGTCTTTAAATGGGTAGAATAGACTATAAATTATGCTTAAGAATCATGGACTGACTAAGATTTAGATTTCCAAGGTTAAACTAAGGAAAATACAAATCTAGGCTAAGTTACTAATTTTAGCTAACAAATATAGAAGTCTTGTTTTGCAGGTCAGAGGAGAATCCAGACAAAGTCAAATCAGCTAGAGGAAGTCGTCCAGGACAGACGAAACCCTCCAGGTTGACTTCGTCCCAGTTAGAATGACTTTGTCCGGGTTAGAATGAAGTCATCCCAACTAAGGTCGAATGCGTCCCGTCCGGATGAAGCCAACTCCCTGATGTTGACTCTATCATCAACAGTCAGATACTGACTCTTGTAGTGCCAACTCCGTAGGTAAACTCTATGTCCAAGTAATAGCTGCATGCTGACTCCAGAATCAGATTCTAATCTCAAAGCAAATGCTGACTCCCATCAGTTTAGATCTGTCTCGACATTAGAAGACCGATTCCACTTTGGCAAATTCAAGCACATGCACAAATATAATTTAGCACGTGGTGATTAGGAGAAGTAGTTAGAGAGTAGTTATTTCTATTAAGTTTGTTATGTTAGATGGTTAAGTATGTTATATCAGTTATTAAGTTATAGAGTTAGTTAGTTGATGCATGTATAAGTAGAGATGCATGGCTACATTCATTGGTTAGCAAGCGTGATGAGTCACAAATTATACATCTTTTAGACACCTAAGAAGGGTGTTTGCAAGGCTGTTCTGTGCTTCAGAATAAATTGTTAGTAAGATTCATTTTATGGGCCTAAATATAGAGAAAATGCAAATCTGTGGCAATTCGGAAGTCTTAGCTAATAAAAAGTATCACTCCTTCTTCTGCAGGTCAAGCCGAGTTGACCAAGGTCAACGGAAGAGTCTCAACCGAGATGAAGTCGTCCCGGCCAGACCGACTCCATCTCGGCCAAGCCAGAGTCGTCTCAGTAGTTCATGCCTTGCAGCCCAACAGCCCAATAAAAGAGCGGCCCGATTGTGTTGTCCATGTTAGCTATCCACCTCAGCTGCCATGTCACTCTTGGAGAATCTGCCATGTCACGGTGGAGGATCTTCACACGGGTAGAATAGGATATTTACATTGTAATTCTGTTAGGATTCGTTAGGATTAGCATATCACAGCTCGTGAATATATAGGAGGAGCTGTGCACTTTTTACGTGTCTTTGAATTCATTATGATTACACTCTCACTATATCCATTTTCTCGCGCTCGTTCTCTTCATTTTTACGGTGGTGCACGGTGCTGCATTGGCGTTTCTCTCGATCAAGGAAGTGCAGGTTTGAGACTGGGAAGCCGAAGCCTGTCAAAGGGGACCGATCAGGTTACTGATGCACTCTGGTGGACCTGATCCTCAACGCTCAGACTAACGGAGGTGAACCACCACCATCAACCATGGTGATTGTCGTGGAAGATGGATTCACCTAAATTCAAGCCACTGTGTTTGTATTCTGTTTTCTGTTAATCAATTACTTCCTGTACTTCTGATCTCTGCTCTCTTCCTCTCCTTTAATTCATGATTTAATCTGCGATTGCAATTGAAAGTGAACAATGTTAAGCTAAGCCGATTGGAACTGGTTTAACTAATTCAGTAGGTAATCATTTAACGATTGTTAATTGAGAACCTAAAATCAGCTCTGAACATAATCCCTGCCAACTGATGAGGTAGCGATTGCGTAATTCCTCGGTATGGCAATGGACGAACCTTTGGCGATTGCCATAAGATTATCCAAGGCTGATATGGACTGAGAACTGGAGGGTGGAATTTGGACTGGATTTGGGCTAAGAGAACTGAACAGAAACACAATTATATCATAATGATAATAATAGGAAACCAGTAGCAGTAGTATATGTTTACTGCATTCGTAGCCTAGTTTACTTTACGCTTTATTTACGTTCAAACCCCCCTGTTTTTACTGTTTTTCAGTCTGAGACAGAGATAGTCCATCTCTGTAGCGTCTGTTTGCACTTGGCCGAGACCAAGCCAGATTGTCTCAGTTGAGATCATCTCGGCTCAATCTCTGCCGAGAGCGACTCAGCCAGTGTCGAGGAGAGTCAACACTTTACATCTTAGATTCGATAACGTTTCTCTTCACACTAAGTCACAGCTGAGCACACTGTATCCTTGAGAAGAATGACCTAGGGTTGGCTATGCTATAGTTAACTTTAGTTATTTGATAAGAGTTCAAAACGACTGAAAAGACAATTATCAAATTGGCGCTGTTGTTGGGGATACAAGTTCTTTTGTGTCTTTGTGTGCCAAGCTAAGTGAGGTCGAATCTCGAGTCTATGAAGTGTGTCTGTCAAGTCAGTTGAGTCATTGATTTTGTATGTGTCTGTCCTTATGGGATCCTAAATAAAAGCGTGTCAAGTGCTGTTAATATTCCTGCGTGAATTCACCGCCAAAAAAAAAAAAACACACTTCCGCATTGCATTCTTTTTGCATTCTTTTCGTATTCTTGTAGTCGATTTGCATTCTTTCTGCATTGCGTTCTTTCTATATTCCATCCTTGTAGTTCCATTAGTTAGTTGATTCGTAGATGTAGTTTCCAATTCTGCATTCACTATTGCAAGTACTGTTTTCAATTCTGATCTTTCTACATAATGTGTACCATGCATGACTAGGAGTAGTACTGACCCATTGTATGTTTTTGACCCAAAGATAGAATTAACCTTACGTAGATTACGAAAAATTAGGAACACTACAGTAAATATTAGTAGTAGTATAAATTCCGTCACTGACTCTAACCAGTTTTACACTGACACTTTTGTTTCTAGTTCTAATGTTTTTGCAGAACCAGGACAAATGGAGAATAACGATAGAACGCTGAAGGAATTAGCTACTCCAGACGTGGTGTATCAACCTTGGTGCATCCAATAGCCACAGTTGGAGCCAGCTCAAACTTAAGAGTTAAAGTCTGGTCTCATTCACTTGTTGCCAAAATTTCATGGTCTTGCAGGAGAAGACCCCCACAAGCACCTTAAGGAATTTCATGTGGTTTGCTCCACAATGAGGCCGCAGGGGATATCCGAGAAAAACACAGATACACTTAGCCTACCACATACACACTTTCCATTCCCATGCCTAACTTCACTTCCTTCCTCTTTGTTCCACGGTGCTTCAGAGAGTGCCTAGTCGATCGAGTAGGTGCAGGACCTGTGTCTGGGTAGCGGTCAGTTGCCAAGAGGAGACTATCAAGGCTTGCTGGCATACTGCTTAGTGATTCAACCCCTTAGTACCTGGCCAACGTAGGTGGAACACTACAACTACCACTGGCGATTGTTGTGGGAAGTTGATCCACACTTCATCCACAACTGCTTCACCTTTCTTTTGTATCATTGTACAAGTTAAAATCAATGGATGGTTATAGTTCTTTTATTTCTATGTTGTGATTTCTGTTAGCATAATCTGTTCTTGCTTATTCACGATAGTGTGTAGTACGAATAAAGTACATTAGTTTAGGGGCTGATCGAAACCATTCTAATAACAAAATAGGTAATCAGTAGATAACCTACATCAGCCAGGGGCATAATCCTTGCCAAACTCGAGGTCGTGATCGCGTAAGGCCTAGTAGGCAATGGAAGGATGTTCGACGATTGCCGTAGGAATTTGGGTTAGTGAGAAATCACTGGCATAGTAAGAATCAAAATTAAAACCACTTAAGTGATAAACCAGGAAAGTGATAGGATAAATATGTTTTAGTAATTGTAATAACAGTAGCTTGTCTTTACTTTTCTAGATAAACATCTAAATTCCCACAACTTTACTTTTCCTGTTCAAAAACCCCTTGTTTACTGTCCTTATCGAGTCAGTCTGCGTCCTACATCCCAACTCTGCATCTTTTCCAGCCTTAGACACTAGAAATATTAGAACCACATGTCCTTGAGAGATATGATCTAGGTTGACCATGTGCTACCCATAACATAGAAAAATCTAGTATTTTGATAGGAGAAATAACGACCAATCTCTTAGCCTATCAATTGGTCTTGCTTATTAATGAGGAGTTGACCTTTCCATTAGTTTTGTCAATAGTAGAAGGGTCAAAATTGCTCCTCTTCTGCCACGGTGTCTTCCTAGGGGTAGACAAAGGTGAAATGGGAGAGAGGCAGAAAAGCTAAAGGAGATTTGGGTAGAAAAAGTTATACTTGAAGTGGGACAGAAAAGGTGAATTTACAGTTGGTCAGAAAAAGTTCCAATTGCTGGTAGGTGGCACGGTCACCCTTTTAGAACTGCTTCTGTTGTCATTTCTGGGCAGAGGGGTCTCTCTTCCTCGGGATGCTTTCCTTGATCAGATTACTTGCTGTAAATTGAGCAAATTCCTAGTTGCTTTTGTCCACTTTGTAGGATGTAGGGATGTCAACGTTTTAGGGGTGAGTGTCATTACTTGAAGCAGATTAAGTTCCTCTACGCACACGTGTCCAGTTCTGGGCCACTGGATGTATATCTAGATAGGAATGGATGGGTCCTGGGGTTCTCATTAGAGAAGGACCAATCCCTTCGAAATGAAGCTTGAATGGAATATGGAAGGATTACTTTCTTTGAATTTTCATCCAAAGAACATAGAAGACCCGTGTCCCATTGGGTGATTCTCATACATGGGGTTGCGACACTAGACAAATTTCCTTGGACGAGCCTTCGTCCAAAAGGGAGATACAGAAAAGACAGAAGGGACAAATTCCTTTGGACAAGCTCTCGCCCAAAGGAAGATGCAGAAAAATAAAAAAGGACAAAATCCTTTGGACGATCCCTCATCTAAAGGAAGATGTAGAAAACAAGAAACGAAAAAATCCTTTGGATGAGTCCTCATCCAAAGGGAAAATGCAGAAAAACTAGAAAGGAAAGATTCCTTTGAATGATCCTTCATCGAAAGGAAGATGTAGAAAGACTAGAGAGGACAAAATCCTTTGGACGAGCCCTCATCCATTGGAGGATGTAGAAATATCAGGAAAGACAAAATCCTTTGAATGAGTCGTTGTCCAAAGGCAAATGTATAAAAGCTAGAAAAGACAGAATGGTCCAAAGGAAAATATAGAAAAATTAAAAAGGAAAAAATTCTTTGGACGAGCCCTCGTCCAAAGGAAGATATAGAAGTACCAAGAAAGACAAAATATTTTGGATGAGCCCTCATCCAAAGGGAAATCAGAACAAAGCATGGAAGAATCCCATTGGACGATCCCTCATCCAAAGAGAATGTAGGTAGAGAATGATAAATCCCTTTGGACGAGTCCTCTTCGAAAGAGAATGCAAACAGAGAATGATGAATCTCTTTGGATGATTCCTTGTCCAAAGAGTTTGCAGACAGAGAATGATAAATATTTTTGGACGAGTCCTTGTCCAAAGAGAATGTAGATAGAGAATGATCAATCTTTTTGGATGATCCCTCGTCCTAAGAGTATGCAGACACAGAATGGTGAATCTATTAGGATGAGTCTTTGTGCCAAAAGTATGTACATAGAGAATGATAAATCTCTTTGGATGAGCCCTCATAAAAAAGGAATGCAGATGGAGAATAATGGATCTTTTTGGATGAGCCCTCGTACAAAAAGAATATAGACAGAGAATGATGAATCTCTTTGGATAAGACCTCATCCTAAGAATATGCAGATAGAGAATGATAAATCTCTTTGGAAGAGCCCTCGTCTAAAGAAAATGCAGACAAAGAATGATAAATATCTTTGGATGAGCTTTCATTCAAAGAGAATGCAAATAGATAATGATGAATATCTTTGGACGAGCCGTCGCCCAAAGAGTATGCAGACAAACAATGATAAGTCTCTTTGGACAAGTCCTCGTCCAAAGAGAATGCAAACAGAGAATGAAAAATCTCTTTGGACAAGCCCTCATCCAAAGAGAATGAAGATAGAGAATGATGAATCTCTTTGGACGAGCCCTTATCCAAAGTATTCTGGTAGAGAATGATAAATCTTGTTGAAAATATTATAAATATCTAATAAGATATGATTGGTAACTCATTAAGAGGTTGCAAATATCTAAATATCTCATTAGATTAAGAGGTTACAAATATCTAAATATCTCATTAAGAAATCGTGATCATCATAGTTTATCTACAATGATTATCTTTATTTTTATATTATTCATATTATCTTTCAGTAGTCTTTACCCTATAAAATGGAGATTAGAAATTGTATTATTCAATTCAATCAATACAAAGTTTCTTTTACTTTCACTTGGTATCAGAGCTTCAGGTCTTGGGAGCTATGTTTCTTCTACCTCACTTCAGTGAATTGCTACCCTTTGACGAGACTGACACGTTGGCGCGAGACTAGTTAAAGTCTTCTTTGTCATTCCAAACTATCGATGATAATGTCAAAAGATAAAGTTGTTACCTTGGGACCTAAGGAACTTCCAAATTTGAGCTTGGACTAAAAGAAAAGGATTACAATGAAACAAAGTGAGTAGTGAAAATAGGGCAAAGGGAAATGTAGAATCCATTTACTAGTCCCAGATTCTGACCTTTGTGAATTCATCGTCGATGGTGCAGCCCCTAAACATGCCATTACAGTTGAATCCATACGCCACATCACTAGAATTGGACACAATAGTGACCCTGCCATCCCTTTCTCCTTGTAGCTGTGTTGTTTTCCTATGCCAAATGAACATGGAGATTGAGTTTATTAGTGACATCTTCAAGGGTTGGGACATAGGCGTTGAGAGTAATTTTGTAGGCTTTCTTAGTTTGGGCTTTTAGAAAATTATCGAACTCACCAATGCCAGTCTTGAGGCATGGGATGATAGTGATCAGAGTGACCAAGAGAACAAAAGAAACCTTGGTTGCATTACCAACTATTACGTTCTCCATGACTCGTACTGTTATTTTGTTATTTTGCAGTAACCTTGGTTGTTTTTTGCCCTTTGGTCGCCATTATCCCTTCCAGAAGAACCATTGCAACTTTGGTCACCATTATCCCTTCCATGACTTGCGATCTCGTTTTTATTTCTTGGCTTAAGTTCTGGCATTTTTTTAATAGCAAGGTGGTCTAAGGTCTTGGAACTTATTAGATAATAACTTCCTTGAAGAAGTTAGTAATACTATATTGATTAAAGATGAGTAACTTTGGATCTTAGCTCATTATTGCTTGGTGCTAGTATCTATCCCTAAATAGCATCACATCATTATGTTTAGTCATGTGGTAATTTGAGATAGTGATGGAGGTGGAGTCCATGATGACATCGATAAGACTGTTGATGGAGTTAGAGAGGGAAACATGATCTATCCAAATATTGAAGGCTCTAAATATGGAGATGGCATCATCGTCGCTCTTTATCCTCAACCCAAAGTGGGTGTAGGAGTCCCTAATCACGCCACCATCTTTAGGTACAATTTTCTTGATGCAAATTCCATGGATTATGACATTGTTCACATACTGCATGGTGAGGCCACTGCCATTCTTGATCTGCACTTCACACCATGGCCCTCAATGGTCTTGTTGGAGGAAATCAAGAGCTCCTGACTCAACTCAATGATCATGTTGCGCTCGAATATAATCCACAATGAGCCTTGTTGGGCAACGACAAAACGGAGAGTTCTTGGCTTGGGATTGACCATGTTGTCGTCAGAGTTGTTAGTGACCACACAAATGTCATCTAAGCAACATCAAATTGTTTGGGATAGATTTGTCCCATGGTAATATTGTTGTTGCGATGGTATATTTTGTTCAAGGTGTTTTAGGACTTGCAAGGTTGGTTGTGAAGTTTTACTTAAAAGATGATTTGCATTTGGACCTTGTCTAGGCAGTTGTGATTTCTGACTTTTTTGCATTGCATGTCTTGTCAAACCTTTATATGGATTTATTAGTGACTCTGTCCCCCTCTTTGCTTAGTGAAGAAGGTCATATTTAGTTTTATCAAGATTGATCGGTGCGCTCTCATGGGGTTTGATGGCTACTTTTGTTGACAACAAATATAATATTGTTTTGTCTTCTCTATCGCCTTCTCGGATGTTGTTGTAGATTAATAATTGTGGAGAAGACACACGGTGAGTCACAAAGCACCTCAAGATCTCTTCAGTTTTTATGTTGCGGTTCTTCGACCTATGAAGGAATTGTGAGCTCCTATTTTAGTGGATCTTTGATGGATACATATGGAGTAGGGTTTGTTTCTTGTAAAATAACAACCTAGGTTTAGTACAACAAGAGGGAAAAAATATTTTTTTTGTCGGGTCAGAGTTTTTGGAAAGCTCAAAATATAGCATTATTTAGTTATAGGCTGTGCGACAGCCTAGTGTTTTTCTTCTTACTTTGTTTATTTTCTTGTAGCAAGCCTTTGCAATCTGACTCTACTATGTTCTACTTTACTACAAATTCTCTTGGTTTTACCCTTGTGGTTTTGGGACATGTGAAACTTGTTACCTCGATTGCGTCTTTGCTTGGTGTTTTCCATTATAATGGATTTATGAAGAATTGTACTTCACCATTGGTTCTCAGCACATTCCTTTTGGTGCATCTTCATAGGATGTTTGGACTAAGCATTGACACCCATAATGATTTTTTTCCATTACAAGATTGTTCAATTTTTTATCTCTTCTTTCACTCTCATAACAATGTGAAAGCATAATTGATATGGCAAGGGAATGAATCAAGCCGTTAACATTGTTGTTATGCAAGGGAGAATACAGAGGGAATCATAACAAGATTTATTATGCACACCAACAATTTGATGAAATGTTTTGAATTCATTTTGGATTTTGAACCATAAGTTTGCTAAGTTGCGATTGTGGTTTCTACATTGCTTATGTGGTGCTTGTGATTCTTGCAATTTTCTTTGATGAAAGCTTCTCTATATGATGGTTAAGAATTGGTTTAAGCTTCTGCCATAGATGATTACACATTGATATATTTTGCTTTTGTCTTGAGTGGTTAAGTATTGTGTTTGGCTTATGCTATTGATGGTTAAGCTTTGCTATTTTTGCTTTATGGTGGTTAAGCTTTTTTTCTTGGTTTGTTTCTACCTTTAGGTGGTGACTATATTCTCACATATGAGTCATTAGTGGTGACTTTATTCCTACCAATCATCATTTTGATGGAGATTCTTTTCTCATACATGAATCATATTAGTGTGATTTCTCTCTCAGCGACATTTATTTCGGTGGTGACTCTTTTACTAATTTGAAGCTTCCAAATGTGGTTTTGAGAAAGTTAGACTTTGCTTTGCTTGCCAAGAAATTTCTCTTTGGCTGATGGACATTCCATATATTTTGGTTAAGCTATATTTCTACCAACTTTCTCCAACTTTTCCAACATCTCTGAGTTTCCTTTCAAATTATTGTTTGTTTGGTAGAACTCAGTTTTTATTTGTATTTGTAGGAAAATAAATTTTTCTTCTTGTAACAAGTTGAAATCTTAGTAAACTTCAACTTGAGGGGGAGTGTTCGAGATATTATAAATATTTGATAAGATATGATTGGTAACTTATTAAGAGGTTACAAATATCTAAATATCTTATTAGGAGATCATGGACATCGTAGTTTATCTACAATGATTATCTTTATTTTTCTGTTATTCATATTATCTTTAAGTAGTCTTTACCCTATAAAAGGGAGACTAGAAATTGTATTATTCAATTCAATCAATACAAAGTTTCTTTTACTTCCATTAATCTCTTTGAATGAGCCCTCATCCAAAGAGAATGCAGACAGAGAATGATAAATCTCTTTAGATAAGCCTTCATCAAGAGAAAATGCAGACAGAGAATGATAAATCTCTTTGGACAAGCTCTCGTCCAAAGAAAATACAGGTAGAGAATGATAAATCTCTTTGGATGAGCTCTCGTCCAAAGAGAATGCAAACAGAGAATGATGAATCTCTTTGGATGAGCCCTCGTCAAAAGGGAATGCAAATAAAGAATGATAAATCTCTTTGGACGAGCCCTTGTCCAAAGAGTATGTAGACAAAGAATGATAAATCTCTTTAGATGAGCCATCGTTCAAAGAGAATGCAAATAGAAAATGATAAATATCTTTGGATGAGTCCTCCTCCAAAGAGAATGCAGACAGAGAATGATAAATCTCTTTGGACAAGCCCTTGTCCAAATAGAATGCAACCAGAGAATGATGAATCTCTTTGGACGAGCCCTCACCCAAAGAGTATGTAGATAGAGAATGATAAATCTCTTTGGACAAACCCTCATCCAAAGAGAATACAGATAGAGAATGTTTGTATAAGTCCTTGTCCAAAGAGAATGCAAATAGAGAATGATAAATCTCTTTGGATAAGTGCTCGTCCAAAGGAAGAATCCAGGAAGGGAGGTTCTCATATGCAGAACGGGAACGTTCCTCTGGATATTTATTTAGAGGAACAAGTCCAGAATGCAATTGTCCCTTTGGGCGAAGATCCAAAGAGAGGTGATGTGGAGATAGAAGGCTCCTTTGGATGCGGGTCCAAAGAGCATCCTACAACAAGAACTATTACTCTAGACGTGGTTCTAGCATAACAAGATGCAAAAGAACTACTCCTTTGGATACAAGTCCAAAGGAATAGATATAGAGAAAGAGTGTTTGTTTTGGGTGCGAGGCCACAGGAGCAAAATGTAGGACAAAATACCTATTTGGGCGTTGGTTTGGAGGATCCAAAATGCAAGACAAAACTATTACTTCAATTGCTCATCCACGGGAAACTGTCATGTAGAAATAGGCGATCCATTTGGACACTATCAAAAGGAAATATGCAGTAAAAGAACTATTCCTGTGGACGTGGGTCCAAAGGGTTAAAACATGCAAAAATCAAATGCTTCTTTGGACAATGGGTCTAAAGGAACAAGATGCAACAATAAATGCTCCTTTGGACACGGGTCCAAAAGAAATAGAATGCAACTGGGCTTGCTCCTTTAGACGTGAGTCTAAAGGAACAAAAAATGTCAGTAGAAGTTCTTATTTGGACCAGCATCCAAAGGAACAAATGCAGAAACATGTTGTTCTTTTGGACCTACATCCAAAGGAATAAATGTATAATAGAACTGTTCCTTTGGACCTGTGTCCAAAGGAACAAATGCATAACAGGAATGGTCCCTTTGGACGCAAGTCCAAAGGAGTGAACAAGAATGCTTATTCGAATGGGTGCCATAGGGATCTACTAAAATAGGAATGTTCCTTTAGACACACGTCCAAAGGGAATGCAGAAAACGTTGCTCGCCTAAAGGGAAAGCAGAAAAGGAAGTGAAGAAAAGGCTACTGTAAGGGAGATGCAGTACCCAACAATGCAAGCTTGCGGAGCCACTGTTCTATCTCTTTAGATGTACATTGAAAGAGTTTGAAGGGTTACGTTGGTACTTGTCTAATGTGCCCTTCCCCCCTTCCTTTGTTATCTTTTCTCCTTTTGACTTTTTAGATGCACGTCCAAAGGGCTTGGCTTGTCCTTTTCTTTTTCTTTTTATTGTCATTTTTATCTTTTGATTTTTTTACTTTTTCTTCTTTTTGTTTTTATTTCCATTATTTGGAGAAAAGGGAAACAAAATCACGTGTTAACAGTTGCCCCTCTTTACTTATGTTTTATTAGATAATATGAGCCTTCATATTATTATAGTAAAAGATGAGTAAAGATCTTCAACCCTGATATTATCTTATGATAGAAGTTACAAGTGCAGGGATTTAAAAGTGGAAATGTAAGGCACGGGGGACCTCTAAAAATGCCAATGGAAGAGGCATGAGGATCTCGAAGCTCTAAAATGGAGGCACAGTGACATCCAATGCATAGGTGCAGAGCCTTGGAGATGTTAATGGAGGTGCAAGGACCTTAAGTGCATACGTGGAGCCTTGGAAATGTAAATGGAGGCACGAGTACCTTAAATGCATAGGCACATGGCCTTTGAAATATAATGGAGGTGCGGGAACCTCAAGTGCATAGGCGTGGAGCCTTGGAATGTAAATGAAGGTGCGAAGACCTTAAATGCATAGGTGCAAAGCATTTGAAATGGAAATGGAGGTACGAGGACCTCAAATGCATAGACACGGCGCCTTTGAA
This sequence comes from Mucuna pruriens, assembly GCA_025330945.1. Lineage (NCBI taxonomy): Eukaryota > Viridiplantae > Streptophyta > Magnoliopsida > Fabales > Fabaceae > Mucuna > Mucuna pruriens. The sequence goes on along the minus strand of JAENHJ010000527.1, from coordinate 2,595,067 downwards.
ATGGAAATGGAAGTGCGAAGACCTAAAATGAATAGGCACAAAGCCTTTGAGATGGAAATGAAGGTGCAAGACCTTGAATGCATAGGGGCATGGTCTTTCCAAAAATAAAAGACACAAAGCCTAACTAGGAAAGCAAAAGGCATGGGGCCTTACTGAAATTAAGAGCATGACATGGGGTGCACATGGGAAATGACATGCATGAGGGATGCTTGTATGAAGTGTTTGGCATGCACAAGATAAAACACATATGGGGTGCAAAATATTTTTATGGGAGTATTTTTCCAACCTTCGACCCCCTGATGAGTCATAAAATACACATCTTAAGTGGACCTAAGAAGAATGCCATTAAGCAATTCACGAACTCAAAAGAGGATTGTTAGCTAAGATCCAGATTAAGGGCCTAGAATTAGAGAAAAACACAATCTGTGTTAATTCAAGACATTAAGCTAACTATTCCTTTATTGTAGGTCCAGCAAAGCTCGTAGCCCGCCACTGGAAGCCCAGGCTAAGACTCGGCCCATTCAGCCAATAGCACAATTAGGAGCTTGGTCCAGGTGGCGCTCCACGTCAGTAATACAGAGCCACCTCAGTGCCAGCTCAAGCGCCACATCATCTCCTGGAGTAGCTTGCAACGCAAGTCACAACAAGGGTAGAATAGGAATTTTACTTATAATTCTGTTACGTTAGTTAGCTGCGTCCATTCCCGTATAAGTAGACGAGACTCTGAACGATTAAGGGTCTTTGGCATTCATATTTTCCCGCGTCCATTATCTTCATTCTCTCTCGTTTTCCTCTGCTCCACTCACGGTGGTGCGCGGTGTTGTTAATGGCATTTCTCTCGATCGAAGATGTGCAGGCTAGGAACTGAGAAGCTGAAGGTTACCAGAGGAGACTGATTGGAGCACCAACGTACTCTGGTGGACCTGATCCTCGGCGTCCTAGATATCAGAGGTGGATCATCGCCGTCGGCCATGGCGATTGCCGTGGAAGATGGAATCACCGAATCCAGGCCCTGTGTTTGTATTCCGTTTTCAATAATATAAGTGTTTTTTGAATTCTGATCTCTGTTGCATTCCTAATATCTAATTCAATTACTGCGTAGCGATTGCACATAGTAACATGAACAATGTTGAACTAAGCCGATTGAAACTGATTTAACTAATTCAATAGATAATCATTTAACGATTGTTGAATGAGAATATAAAATCAGCTTGAACGTAATCCCTGCCAACTGATGAGGTAGCGATTGTGTAAATCCTCGGTGTGGCAACAGACAAACCTCTAGCGATTGCCATTAGAACTCCCAAGGCTGATACATACTGCAACTGGAGTGACTGAACCAGAAGGACCTTGATTATTGGAACTGAACATGAACACCGTAATAGCAGTAGCATTAGGAGTAGCATAATTGCATTTGCATTGTAGTTAATCTCTATTTTGATTTCGATTGCATTCCAACCCCCCACATTTACTGTTAGCGAGTCTGAGACAGAGATAGTCCGTCTCTGTAGCGTTTGTCTGCACTTAGCCGAGACCAAGCCAGATTGTCTCTGCCGAGATCATCTCGGCTCAGTCTCTGCCGAGAACGACTCGGTTGGTGCCGAGGTGAGTAAGTACTTTACACTTAGATTTTGCTCCTGTTTACTCCACATCGAAACACGTTTAGAACGCACTGTGTCCTTGAGAAGAATGACGTAGGGTTGACTATGCTATCGTTAGCTTTAGTTATTTGATAAGCGTTTGAACGACTGAAAAAGAATGAATTATCAAATTGGCACCGTTGCTGGGGACACAAGTTCCTTTGTGTTTTCGTGTGCCAAGTAAACCGAGTCGAATACGAGTTTGTAAGAGTTTTGTTTAGAGTCTGTTAAGTTTGTATTTGTCAATAAATCTTTACGCGAATTCACTGTTAAAACAAAAATATATACATACATATAGGTATATAAGTAATTTTTAACTCTGCATTACATTTAATTTTGCATTACATATTAACCACATTCATTTCCTTACCTATTCTGTTCTTAGTAGAATTAACTATTGCTTTAGTTACTTTAATTCTGCATGATGCATGACTAGGAGTAGCACTGACCCATTGTATACCTTTGATCTAGAGGTAGAGCTAACTTTACGTAGATTACAGAAAATTAGAAATACCACAGTAAATATCAGTAGTAGTATAAATTCTGTCATTAACTCTGACCAGTTTGGTACTGACCATTTTATTGCTAGTACTAACATTTTCACAAAGCTAGGGCAGATGGAGAACCACGACAGAACGTTGAAAGAGCTAGCCACTCCAGATGTGGTGTACCAACAATGGTGTATCCAATATCCACAACTGGAGCCGGCTCAGACTTATGAGTTGAAGTCTGGTTTGATACATTTGTTGCCCAAGTTTCACGGTCTTGCAGGAGAAGACCCCCACAAGCATCTCAAGGAATTCCATGTTGTTTGTTCCATGATGAGGCCGTAGGGAATCCTAGAAGACTACATCAAGATGAAGGCATTCCCATTCTCCTTGGATGGAGCCGCAAAGGACTGGCTATATCTATAGCCAGCACTCTTCAACACCTTGGGAGATATGAAACGGACCTTCCTAGAAAAATTTTTCCCAGCTTCTAGAACTGCGACCATCAGGAAAGAAATCTGTGGGATAAGGCAGCACACCGGAGAAACTCTGCATGAGTATTGGGAGCGTTTCAATAAGCTCTGTGCCACCTGTCCTCACCATCAGATCACGAGCAAACTGCTGATCCAGTACTTTTACGAAGGATTATCAATGATGGACAGGAGTATGATCGATGCAGCTAATGGAGGAGCTCTAATGGATAAAACACCAGCAGCAGCAAGGCACCTGATCTCGAACATGGCGAGCAACACTCAACAATTTGGGATCAGAGGGCCGAACCCGTCTCCATCAGTGAATGAAATCGGTGCAGCCTCCAACCAAAGGCTCGAGAACCAGCTAACCGAGTTGACGTCCCTGGTGAGACAGCTGGCTGTTAATCAACATTATCCAGCCACAGCAGCAAAGGTCTATGGCATATGTGCTTCAATGGAGCATCCAACCGATTTATGCCCAACATTACAAGAAACCGAGTCAGTGCAAACAAAAAGTGTTGGAGCTGTAGGAGGATTCCAATACGGGAAGCAGCCATATCAACCTCGGCAGTTCGATAACCAACCATATGGGAAACAGCCATTCCGGCCAGGCCCACAACAAGGACCATATGCAGCTCAACGAGCCGGATCTATGCCAAATGTACCCTATGGAGCAGCTGGTTACCAACCGTCAACTTCACAATACCAAGCACCATCCTTCCCGCCACAGCAACAGAGAACTCCTACTCAAGGCAACTCACCATCACTAGAAGATTTAATGAAGCAGCTGGCAACAAGCAACCTAGAATTTCAACAATCAGTAAGTTCTAGCAACATGCAATTCCAGCAAAACATGACTGCCACCATCCAGGATCTCAAGATGCAAATAGGACAGCTAGCAAATACTGTGAGTGAAATACAGTCAGCCGGTTCGAATAGCCTTTCCTCTCAACCTATTCTGAATCCGAGAGGGAATGCTAATGCAATAACACTCAGAAGCGGCAAGAAATTACCTCATCCTGTACAACATCAGATGCCGCAGTCAGCCGAAGTTGACTCTGAAGCAATGGCTGACTCACAGTCTCATCCACAGACAGCTGTCCCATTGTCGTTTCCATCCTGAACCATCTCGGCAAGGAAACCAGATTCTGATTACGAACTGCTGAAGATGTTCCGGAAGGTGCAAATCAACATTCCACTTCTCGACGCGATCAAGCAAATTCTGAAGTACGCAAAATTCCTCAAGGAATTATGCGTACACAAAAGAAGAAAGATGAAGGGGAGTCGAGAACTAGGAGGCGTGGTGTCGACCTTAACCAAGAATAACCCCACTGTAGGAATCTCACAGGTCTTGCCAAAGAAGTGTCGAGATCTCGGAATCTTCTCGGTCCCATGCACTATTGGTGATTGTACATTTGCTGACGCTATGCTGGACCTAGGAGAGTCAATCAACGTCATGCCAGCATCAACCTACAGGTCCCTTAATTTTGGATATCTGGAACCCACAGGGATGACCATCCAGCTTGCTAACAGAAGTATCGTGCAACCCTTGGGAGTTCTCGAAGATGTCCTCGTCCAAGTGAACGAACTAATATTTCCAACTGATTTTTATGTGCTTGACATGTAGAACGAGACATCAGGAAAAGGATCAACCTTGATACTGCGGTGACCATTTCTAATGACAGCAAGGACGAAGATTGACGTACATGCCGGAACACTCTCGATGGAATTCGATGACACATTGGTGCAGTTCAACATTTTTTAAGCCATGAAGCACCCCATTGAAGACCATTCCCTCTTTGGAATAGACATAATGGAAGAGCTAGTTGAAGAGTACTTCCAACTAGACAATTGCAGCGCAAAAGTGGAAGATGGCGCTGAACTTACTAAATCAATCAGCTGTTCAAAGATCGACCATGATGAAGTACAAGAGTTCCCAGACTCTGAGGATGATTATAGCGACGTCAGTGACTTGGCATTTGAAAGACAATTGACAGAGTTAATAAATCAAGTATGCTACCCTAAGACCTCAGAGAGCACGAACAATACAGAGGTAAAAGTTGCCGAGACCAAAAAGCCTCTACCTCCACAACCGGCAACCATATTCACAGCCGAAATGAAGTCGGCCAAAGAAGGCTGAGTCAACGCAAGGATGAAAGTCAACTCGGTCGAAGAGTCAAACACAAAAGCCGAAAAACTTGCCGAAACCATCTCGGCCAGTAAAGATCAGATTCAGACTAAGAAGCTCGATGTTCCACCTGGATCTGAGTCTGAAGCTGCACAAGAAGTCAAAGCCGACCTCAATCCGACAAGAACCGAACCATCCCGGCCGAGTTGGCCGAAGCAGCACAAGGCCGAGATCATGTCGGTACTCATGATGCCGATTCCAGAACAAGCCGGCCAGACGGATCCGAGACCAATAACTGAGGAATCTCCATCTCTACCACCTATGGAGCTGAAACTGTTACCAAATCATCTAAAATATGCCTACTTGGACAGTGAACAACAGCTCCCAATCATTATCGCCAACAACCTCCGTCCGGATCAAGAAGAGAAGCTGTTGAAAGTTCTAAGGCAGCACAAAAAAGCAATTGGGTGGAAACTCTCTGACCTTCCAGGCATAAACCCCTCCATCTGCATGCATAGAATATTAATGGAGGAGGACATCAAGCCCATAAGGCAACAACAACGAAGGCTGAATCCTACCATCCTAGATGTAGTCAAGAAAGAAGTCACAAAGCTGCTTGCCGCATGCATCATCTACCCTATCTCGGACAGTCAATGGATGAGCCCGATGCAAGTGGTACCCAAAAAGTCTGGGATGACTGTCATGAAAAACCAACAAGACAAGTTGGTACCTACGAGGATTCAGAATAGCTGGTGGGTGTGCATCGATTACAGAAGACTAAATCAGGCAACCCACAAGGATCATTTCCCTTTGCCTTTCATTGACCAAATGCTGGAAAAAATAGCAGGGAAATCCCACTACTGCTTTTTGGACGGATTCTCGGGATACATGCAAATTCATATTACACCTGAAGAAGACCAGCACAAAATCACCTTCACCTGCCCATTTGGTACCTTTGCGTACACCCGCATGCCATTTGGCATGTGCAACGCACCGAGCACGTTTCAACGCTAGATGATGAGCATCTTCTCGGATTTGCTACAGGACTGCATGGAGGTGTTTATGGATGACTTCACGGTGTACGCAGAATCTTTCGACGCATGCCTGAACAACCTGTCCAAAGTGTTGAAGAGATGCACTGACACGAACTTGGTTCTCAACTTCGAAAAATGCCATTTCATTGTGACCGAGGGAATAGTGTTGGGACACCTGGTCTCCAACAGAGGCATTGAAGTGGACAAAGCAAAAATAGATGTTATCACCTCCCTTCCTAACTCCACTTCTGTACGAGAAGTTCGCTCTTTCCTAGGACATGCAAGTTTTTACAGAAGGTTCATCAAGGACTTCAGCAAATTGGCCCTGCCAGTGTCCACACTGTTACAAAAGGATGTGGAATTCAATTTTGACCAGCCCTGCATCGAAGCATTCCAAGAGCTGAAGAGTAGACTCACATCAACACCTATCCTACAAGCACCAAATTGGGACCTACCTTTTGAGTTGATGTGTGATGCATCCAATTCGACGTTGGGAGCTGTTCTTGGCCAGAGAGCCGGAGTCGGCCAACCGACACATGTAATTGCCTATGCATCCAGAACTATGGATTTGGCCCAGCAAAATTACACGACAACTGAGAAGGAACTTCTGGCAATTGTATTTGCCTTGGATAAGTTTCGTTCCTACCTTCTCGGTTCCAAAATAGTCGTGTTCTCTGATCACGCTGCTCTAAGGTACTTGCTGAAGAAGCCGAATGCCAAGCCGAGACTGATCCGGTGGATGCTTCTTCTCCAAGAATTCAACTTAGAAATCAGAGACAAGAAGGGTGCCGAAAACTCTATAGCAGATCACTTAAGTAGGATTGGAAGAGAAAGCGAACAATTGCCCATCCGAGATGAGTTCCCTGATGAGCAACATCTGCAGATCAAGACAGCCACACCATGGTTTACCGACATCTGCAACTTCGTGGCAACATCTTAATTTCCACCTGAGGCATCTCGGACCTACAAGGAGAAGATCAGAAGTGATGCCAAATACTACGTATGGGATGATCCTTACCTATGGAGACTATGCAGTGATAAGATTATCCGCAGGTGCATTCATGACACCAAGATCAATTCGGTCCTCCAATTCTACCATTCGACTCCTGGAGGAGGGCATTACGGATCATCTCGGACTGCCAGGAAAGTGCTGGGCTGTGGCCTTTACTGGCCATCTATTTTCAGAGACGCTTATCAATTCGTCTCCACCTGCGAAAAATGCCAGAAAGCAGGGATGGCCTTGAACCAAAGACATGAAATGCCCTAGCAGCCCATCCTGTTCTGCGAAGTCTTTGACGTCTGGGGTATAGATTTCATGGGACTATTCCCAGTCTCCAATGGTTATTCATACATCCTGCTTGCCGTTGATTATGTATCAAGATGGGTAGAAGCCATCCCCACCAGAACCAATGATGCCAAGGTCGTAGTGGATTTTCTTAAGTCCAATATTTTCTGTAGGTTTGGTGTACCAAAAGCGCTCATCAATGACCAAGGAAGTCACTTCTGCAACAGAGCCATGACCTCCTTTCTTCAGAAATATGGGGTGGCACACAGGATAGCTACAGCATACCACCCCCAAACAAATGGGCAAGTTGAAGTGTTCAACAGGGAAATCAAGCATACACTACAAAAGATGACAAATCCCAGCAGAAAGGACTAGAGCAACATGGCCTATGACCAAGCAGGAGAGCATAGGAAATTCCAAATTCAAGAATTAGATGAACTTCGCATGGAAGCCTATGAGAATGCCAGGATCTACAATCAGAAAGTCAAAAAATTCCATGACCAAAAGATTCTGAGAAAAGACCTCCATATTGGCCAAAAAGTGTTGCTTTTCAACTCCAGATTGAAGCTTATAGCAGGTAAGCTTCGCTCCAGATGGGATGGACCTTTTGTTATCACTAACATATTTCCCCATGGTGCAGTGCAGCTAAAAGATGAACAGACCAACCGCACCTTTCAGGTCAATGGGCACCAAGTCAAACCATTCCATGAAGGTCCAGCACCAATTGGAGAGAACACGAAGATCATTTCATTGGTGGAACCAACTCCACCAAATGGCACAGCCTAGGCCATCTCGGCCACCCCTTTCATCTTCGCATTGAGGACAATGCCGAAATTAAGTGTGGGGGGGTGCTGCCCATTTGGAACTAATCATTCATTTCATATCTGCCCTTCTCTTCTCTAACTTTTTCATTTTCTTTAAGTCTAAATTGTTTCTTTCATATCTATTATACTGTTCTAGTTTCAGTAGTACTTTTAATTCCTGCTACTTAAGTTTTTCTCATAAAAGCTTCTCAACCAAGTCGGCCACAGCCGGAATGGTCTCGGCCTAGCAGGATTACGGAGCCAAAACTAGAGAGAAATTCTTTATTGAGTCCGAGAGTCTAACGAACTAGCAGAAGCAATCTCCTCATTCCCGAGTAGAGGTAGCCTCTGCCTGAAAGGGACCAAACCTTTGGGGTTCTAAGCGGTAAGTGGCGAAAATGGGGGGAGGAAATCTTCAGAGTGAAGGAACAAAAGCAACCAGTGTGAGAATTTGAGCCTTGCAGTAGTGATGGCTTACATTCCTGCCATTTCCCTTCTTTCTGAGTGATTTTTGCAAAGCATGTTAATTGTGTATGCTGTATTTTGCCTTAACTCTCCGGATACAACTGTTTTACACATGCAGGAATGACATGATCTAGGCCATATTTCTTATGAGCTCAGAGCCAAATAAGTTGTCCGAAAATAAGCTGACCCTTGTTCACCCCCTTTTCGGCCTAAATTGACCATTTTTTTTGCAGCTCACTACAAGCCGAGGCCAGAGAAACCATTATCTTACCTTACCCTCAGGAAGCCAAGGAGCCTTGGAATCGTCTTGGGAGTGAGTCAGAATCAAGTGTGGGGGAAGTCTAGGGAGCAGAATTCGGTCAAAAAGCATCTAAAGGTTCAGAAAAAGAGAAAAAGGAAAAGAAATTGAATGAAAGAAAAGAATAGAAAGAAAAGAAAGTACATATAAATAAGAAACAGGCAACTGAGATAAATAAGCTGAGCTAAATAAAATCAGCAAGCTGCATGAGTACACAAAAGAAGGAATATAAAATGGGCAAGTAAATAAAGATGGAAGGAGACCACAGCAACCGAGACTGCCCTCATACTGATAAAACTCACTCCCCATTGCTCCTCTCCTCCCCACGGGTCCTGAAGCTAGTTTTCCTACACTCTATCCTACCCGTAACCTTAACCTCGCTACAAGCCAGAAAAGTCCTTGTGATCATGACTGTTGTGTTATGCAGGTGTAAGAAGAGAGCTCTGTCAAGATATGGTAGCACCAATTCCATGCAATGCTGAGTGTAAACACAATCCAAACACTTGAGAGAAGTGAGAAAATTGAGCACATGAGTAAGAGTTCCACCACTTTGGGGCACTTCCTCCCATCTATAAGTCATGGAAGCCTCTTAGATCCAAGGGAAGTAGCTCCCTGACTGCATGAGCACTTTGTTCCGGGATGAAGAAAGGCCGAGTCTGTCTAGTCAAACTTGAGGAAGTCAATGGAAGAATCTCTCCCCCTCAACCGAAATCTCCCTTGTCCAAGTCGTCGTATTTTGCCCAGGAGTGCAAATGGCTAAGTGTGGGGGTTTGATGAGTCATAAAATACACATCTTAAGTGGACCTAAGAAGAATGCCATTAAGCAATTCACGAACTTAAAAGAGGATTGTTAGCCAAGATCCAAATTAAGGGCCTAGAATTAGAGAAAAATACAATCTGTGTTAATTCAAGACATTAAGCTAACTATTCCTTCATTGCAGGTCCAACAAAGCTCGCAGCCCGCCACTAGAAGCCCAGGCCGAGACTCGACCCATTCAGCCAATAGCACAATTAGGAGCTTGGTCCAGGTGGCGCTCCACGTTAGTAATACAGAGCCACCTCAATGCTAGCTCAAGCACCACATCATCTCTTGGAGTAGCTTGCAACGCAAGTCACAACAAGGGTAGAATAGGGATTTTACTTGTAATTCTGTTAAGTTAGTTAGCTGCGTCCATTCCCGTATAAGTAAAGGAAACTCTAAATGATTAAGGGTCTTTGGCCGTGTCCATTATCTTCATTCTCTCTCGTTTTCCTCTCCTCCGCTCACGGTGGTGCACGGTGCTGTTAATGGCATTTCTCTCGATTGAGGAAGTGCAGGCTAGGAATTGAGAAGCCGAAGGTTACCAGAGGAGACCGATTGGAGCACCAACGCACTCTGATGGACCTGATCCTCGGCATCCTAGCTATCAGAGGTGGATCATCGCCGTTGGCCATGGCGATTGCTGTGGAAGATGGAATCATCGAATCCAGGCCCAGTGTTTGTATTTTGTTTTCAACAATATAAGTGTTTTCTGAATTCTGATCTCTATTGCATTCCTAATATCTAATTCAATTACTGCGTAGCGATTGCACGTAGTAACATGAACAATGTTGAACTAAGCCGATTGAAACTGGTTTAACTAATTCAGTAGATAATCACTTAACGATTGTTGAATGAGAGTCTAAAATCAGCTTGAACGTAATCCCTGCCAACTGATGAGGTAGCGATTGTGTAAATCCTCGGTGTGGCAACGAACAAACCTATGGCAATTGCCATAAGAACTCCCAAGGCTGATACAGACTGCAACTGGAGTGACTGAACCAGAAGGACCTTGATTATTGGAACTGAACATGAACACCATAATAGCAGTAGCATTAGGAGTAGTGTAATTGCATTTGCATTATAGTTAATCTCTGTTTTGATTTCGATTGCATTCCAACCCCCCACATTTACTGTTAGCGAGTCTGAGACAGAGATAGTCCGTCTCTGTAGCGTCTGTCTGCACTTAGCCGAGACCAAGCCGGATTGTCTCTGCCGAGATCATCTCGGCTCAGTCTCTGCCGAGAGCGAGGTGAGTCAGTACTTTACACTTAGATTTTGCTCCTGTTTACTCCACATCGAAACACGTTTAGAACGTAGTGTCCTTGAGAAGAATGACCTAGGGTTGACTATGCTACAGTTAGCTTTAGTTATTTGATAAGCGTTTGAACGACTGAAAAAGAATGAATTATCACCCCCTTAGGGTCCCAGGTGTTCCAAGTTTCATGAAGGAGGTAGTCTTTTCGATTTATGCTTTATATTATTATTAACACGGTTAGGATGCTTTAGCGGTTGATTGCAAGCTAAGGGCTTGTAGTTTTTTTTTGTAATCTTCAAAACCATTGATTATAATCGTGATGTCTTATTACACAAGTTTGCCTTTCTTAGCTCATGCGATGAAACTATTAAATCGAAAGAATAAGGAAATAATAGGAAAAAATGTATTTTATTGCTTGTCTAAGAAAGGATTAAAATCATAATAGGGATAAATTACAACAAGGATCATTGAGGTTGGTTTGGGAAGCTATCTTCCCATGTCTACTTTCTCAAGGATCATGTTAATAAGTTTTTTGAGGAGACTGTTTGCTTGCGAAAGTCTGGTGAGGAGCTGCATTCCATCTTTAATTTAAGACCATTCATTTTCGAGTTTTTAGTCTTAGTTGATCTTCGCCCCCCTTTCTTTTTTTATTTTTTAGGAGTAGAGTTTCTTAACTATGTCGATATTCATGGGATGTGACAGATCTTCACCATCCATGTTGATGAGGATCATAGCTCCTCTTGAGAAAAACTTTCTTATCACATGGGGACCCTCATAGTTTGGGTCCATTTTCCTCGGTGGCCTTTTTAGATGGGCATAATCTTCTTAAGCAATAGATCCCCTTCTTGGAATTCACATAGGTGGACTTTCTTGTCGAATGATCTTTTAACTCATTGCTGATAGAGATGAATGTGACATAGGGTCGTCAATCTCTTTTCTTTAATGAGGTTCAACTGATCGTAGTGTGCTTGGACCCATTCGACTTCCTCAAGCTTAGTTTTGGCCAGGACCCTTGTGAGGCTATTTCCACTTCAATGGGGAGGACTGCCTCCATGTTGTATACCAGGGAATATAGGGTTGCTCTAGTAGAGGTGTGATAATCGTGTAAGGCAAAGGAAAGTAGGTCGTGCTAGTCCTTGTAGGTTACCACTATCTTTTGGATGATCTTTTTGATGTTTTTGTTTGTAGCTTCCACAGCCCCATTCATTTTTAAGAGGTATGGTGCGGAGTTGTGGTGTTGGATCTTGAATTGTTTACACAATTCTTCCATCATTTTGTTGTTCAGATTGGTTTCTTTATTTGTGATAATGTGGCTTGGCATGACATAACGATAAATAAGGTCCTTTTTGATGAACTTAACCACTATGTCCTAGTTACACTAGCTTACAAAACTACTTCTACCCATTTGGTGAAATAATCAATAACTACTAGAATGAAGCGTCTAACAAGACATTTAAAGTCATTGGAGGGACATAAATATTATCAACATAGATTTGACACTTGTGGCATTTCCTTATGTGGTCGCAACAGTCCGTCTCCATCTTGGCCCAATAGTACCTAACCCTTAAGATCTTCCTTGCCATGGCATGCCCATTCACACGTGCTCGAATGTTTCTTCATGGATTTCCTCTATTATCTCTTTGGCTTCTCTTGCATCAACACACTAAAGTAATGTCATGTATGGGTTTTCCGTGTAGACCACATTCCTGTTTAGGAAGAAACCCATTATCAATCTTCTCAAGGTTCTTTTGTTATTTTCTGTGATGCCATAGGGGTATTCTTTGTCTCTTATATAGTGCATGATATCATAATACCATGACTTTCCATCAATTTTTTCTTCTATTTCTTGACAGTACGCAGGTTGTGCTTGTCTTTAGATTCTGATTACTGGCACATCTCTTTCTTGATTGATTTTGAGCATAAAGATAGGGTTATCTGTGTATCAGTCATTTGGTTTTCTTCATGGGGAATAAGTTGGGACATGATTTTCTTGAATAGTTCCATCAACCTTTTGATGTAGGAGTGGTAAGGGATCAATTTCGTGTCCCGAGTTTTCCATTCTCCTTTGAGTTGGTGAATAACCAGTGTAGAGTCTCTACAGACCTTGAGGGTTTTAGCTTGATACTCAAGGGCAATGAAGATCTCATGGCATAAGCTTCATATTCTACCATATTGTTTGTGCAATCAAATCCTAGTTTCGCAATGAATTTTTCATTAAAGTAATAGATAACGTTCTTTCCTCCCGAATTCGTCGTGTTGCCCAAGGACACAACCCATAGATTCGTCCAGTATGACCATGTACATTATGAGAGGTTTTCTTGGCATCGTCGATATGAGGATTGGGGGTTCTTGCAAGTACTGCTTGATTCTTTCAAAGGCTTCTTGGCATTCTTCATTCCATTTAGCTTTTTGATTTTTGCGTAATAATTTGAAGATTGGACTATAGGTGGTAGTCAACTAAGAGATGAATCCTTTGATATAATTGTGTTTTCCCAAGAATCCTCTCACCTCTTTCTCCATCCTAGGGTCTAGAATTTCTTGGATCACTCGTACTTTATCGAGGTCCACTTTTATTCCTCTTTCGTTGACAATAAAGCCTAGCAACTTCCTTGACTTGACTCCGAAGGTGCACTTGGCTGGGTTCAAGCACAACTTGTATTTTTGCAGTCTCTCAAATAATTTTCATAGGTTAATGATGTGCTCTTCTTCTAACCTTGACTTAGCAATCATATCGTCCACATATACTTCAATTTCCTTTTGCATCATATCATGGAACAGGGCGACCATGGCCCATTGGTAGGTTTCCCCCACGTTCTTTAAATCAAATGGAATCACTTTATAACAAAATATTTCCCACAAGGAAATTGATAATTCATATTTTAGACACCCTATAAGGTCTTAAGATGGGCAGAATAGACTTTAAATTATAGTTAAGAATCACATATTAGCTAAAATTCAAATTTCCAAGGTAAAAATAGGGAAAATACAAATTTATGCTAATTTGCGGGTTTTAGCTAACAAAAAGAGTAATCTTGTTTTGTAGGTTAAACTGGAGTGTAGACGAAGTTAACTCAGTTAGAGGAAGTCATCATGGCCAGATGAAACCTCTCCAGGCTGACTCCGTCCCGACTAGATGAAGTCATCCCAACTGGGGCTGGAATCGTCCTGGCCAAATGAAGCCAATTCCACACCGAATACCAATTCTAAACCGAATGCTGACTCCAAACCAATGCCGACTCCCATCTGACTAGATCCATCCCAGCATCAAGGACAGATTCCACTCCGGCAATTTCGAGCATGTGGACAATTATGAATTAGCATGTGGTCATTTAGGAAATTAGTTAGTTGCCGTAAAGTTAGTTATTTTTGTTATGTCAGGTAGTTATTTCTGTTAATTCTATTAGAAAGTTAGATAGTCTGACATGTATATATAAGGAGATATGGTTTGTTCATTGGTTAGCAAAGCTTATTCATAGCCAAGCCAAGTACACGCATATATTCCACCGTTCACCCCCATATTCTCACTTCATTCCTTAATCATTCCATGGTGCTTCAATATGGCATCCAGTCAATCGAGTGGATGCAAGACCAGTGTCTGGGTAGCAGCCGGTTGCTAAGAGGAGATTGTCGGTGCTCACCAACATACTACTTAGTAGACTAACCCTTCAGTACCTGGCCATCTTCGGTGGAACACTACAGCTACCATTGGCGACCGTCGTGGGAAGTTGAGTTCACATTCTATGAATCCATGCACTTCATGTATCGCTACACTGGTTAATCAATGAATGGGTTTGAGTTTCTTTCATAGTTAGTCATTTACTTTCTGCAACTTTACTTTACTTTACACTAGATTATACTAGAATCATGTGTCCTTAAGAGATTCAACCTAGGTTGCCCCTATGCTACCCAAAACATAGGAAATCTAGTATTTTGATAGTTGAAATAATGATTAAATTCAAACCTATCAAATTGACACCATTGCCGAGGACACACATTATGTGTCCAAGTGTGTCGAGTCTGAGTAATTGTCGAACCTGAGTCTATAGAAATGCCCTATTTGGGGTATATACCGAGTTTATTTTTTTTACTAATGAGTCTGTTTTGTTATTAACTGTTGAGTTTGTTTTTGTTCATTAACTCTCGAGTCTGTATTTTTTTTACTAATTGGCGAGTCTGTTTTTGATTACTAGTTGTGAGTCTGTTTTGGTACTGAGTTAAGTCTAAGTCTTTCTGCATGCCTAGTCTGAGTCTAAACTTTTCTGCATGTTGAGTCTATGAGTTTTTTCTTATGTTTGTAATAATTCATTGTATGTGCCGAAACTGTATGTGCTGAATTTTGCATGTGCTAGATTCGTATATGTTAAGTCAGTATGTGTCGAGTCTGCATGTGTAGCTAAGTCTGCGGGTGAGTATGTTTTGCCCAGCCAGGCGTATGTGAGTTCAATCTTTCCATATAATTTTGTTTTCCCTATCTTGCATTTTCTATATAATTTTTTTTTCTGTATCTTGCAGTATTTTTTTTGCATAATTTTCTATTTAATCGTCTCAGTAGATTTCTGCATAATTTTCTTTCTACATCTACATTTATTTCTATGTATAAATTTTCTATGTATCTTGCATTTATATTTTTGGCATAAATCTTTTTGCTGCATTTTAGTAGTTATGGTGGTTTGTCTGCATAATTTTTTTGTAAATGCATGACTAAGAGTAGTTCCAATAGTTTTCATCGGTTAGATCCAGAGATAGATAGGACGTTAAATAGATTAAGAAAAACTAAAAACATTAACGTAGGAAGTAGCAGTAGTTTTAATTTAATTTCTGAGTGTAATGGTTTTTAGTCCAAGCCTGATATTTCAGATAGCCAGTCATACGAGCCGAAGTAGATGGAGAGCAATAATAAAACATTGAAAGAGTTGGCTACACCAAATGTGTTGTACCGACCTTGGTGCATCCAGTATCCGTAGCTAGAGCCGGCTCAATCGTACAAGCTCAAATTGGGACTTATACATTTTTTGCCTAAGTTTCATGGTCTTGCAGGTGAAGACCCACACAAGCACCTGAAGGAGTTTCATGTGGTTTATTCCACGATGAGGCTGTAGGGGATACCAGAAGATTACATCAAGATGAAGGCATTCCCTTTCTTCCTAGATGGAGCAGTAAAGGACTGGTTGTAACATCCTAAAATTTATTTAATTATTTTTAGAAATAAATTTCATTATTATTATTATCAATTTTATTTTAATTATTAATTGCTGTAGGAAATTATTTTATTAAATAATTGTATTTTGAAAATGAAATGTTATTACTATTATTATTATTATTATTCTTAATGATGGCAGAAAATTAATTTAGTACTTAAATATTTACATTTAATTTTATTTTAATAGAGGAGTTAATGTTTTTATAAACTGGTGAGACATTAATCTGAATTATTTTCATTTATTAATTTAATTAATTGAATTAATGGGGACTGACGGGCGGGTTAGGGTTGACCCGACCCAGTTAGAATATTAGACAAGGGGTGATCAGTTTACCCCAATTTGTGTTTTGTGCGTCAAACGGTTAGACCTAGAGGAGAAAGAATGCAGATCTGCAAGGAGGAGGGGCTAGGGTGTTCAAATCGTCTTAGAGCTGCATCGGATCATCACTGTTCTTCGCATCTAAGGTATGGGGGAGATGGGTTCGGTTATATGTGAATGCGGGGGTGTACGGGTAGTGAAGGCAATCCCTAAGTCCCTCTAGGATCTAAATTCTCAAATTTGTTTGGTTATTATCTTCTAAAAATGTTTTAATCGGTAGAAAAGATTCGTCAATGTGTATCGTGGTTTTGGTTGACTTAATTGATAATGTAATCGGTTGCCTTTAGTGTGAAAGAAGACCTCTAGAGAGAATCCCAAAGGAACAAGAAGAATGACTTTGATGAACATGTTTTCTTCATTATGCTTCCAAGTATGCAGAGATGCCAATTCTATCTTACTATTTGGGTTTTGTTTACATAAGAAAGAGCAGTAGGGTCTTTCCTAGGGCCCTTATTAATAATTGTTATTGTATGGTGTCTTGTGGCATTTGAAGGGGATTAAATTCTTGGATTAACGTTTTGCCTTAATGTGAATTTCGTTTGAAATTGTATGATTAATCGTGTTAATTACTTGATTCCCGTGGTTGTTCATGGTTATTCATGGTTGAGGTTCAATTTGGGACTCTTGTGTGTAATGGTGAAATTGGGTGGAATTCAATGGTGTTGTATGTGCGTTTTTGTGCGTTCTTATAAATGGTTAATGGTAATGATGGCTAAATTGATATGATTTTGGCATGATTATGGACTGTGTGAATGATGTATGAATCATGAGAATGAGAATGTGGATGAGAATGCATTGAGCATGGACATGAGATGCATGAGAAGCCAGACGTGGCTATAATACCCTGGCCATATCTGGTGTTTAACAAGGGACCTTGGCCAAAAGTGGTGTTTAACAGGGGACACTGGCCAAAAGTGGTGTTTAATAGGGTGGACTAATGATGGGGGACATTCATATGCATGAGCCATAGGTGGTGTTTAACCATGCTACATGTTGGCCATAGGTGGTGTTTAACAGTTGTGTAAAATGTCTTTGCACGGGCCATAGGTGGTGTTTAACTGTGCGACACACCAGTCATATGGGTGTTTAACGGTGTGACCATCATTAGTGATAACCAAGGGGATTGAGGAGGTTCGCCCATGGTGTGGAGTTCCGAATCGAGACTCTTAGGTGTGGTGACGAGCATATGCATTGTGCGAGCATGTGCATTTTGTAAACATGAATGGAATGTGATTGATTTTGAATGCGATGGATTTTGAATGCGATGGAACGTGTGATTGATATATGAGAATTTGTTAACTGTTAGTAATTGGGTACAGTAATGGGTGGGATTTGGGGTACTATCTGCATTTATATATGATTGAATGCTATTTCTCACCGTACTCTCTTGTGGTTTTCTTTTAGGTAATGTTGAGGGCACTCGTGGTGCCGAGTTTTGAAGAGGCATGGTCTTGCTCTGATTTGTATAACATTGGGGCTTGGGATTTAGAAAAGTGATTCTATGTGTTTCCATACGTACTTTTGCATCTTAAATATTTGAAAATGATGGGCATATCAATAACTCACTAAATGTATACAAAAATGAAAGTGATTTATATATTTGAAATATGTGTCAAGCACATGAATGACCTGTTTAGATCAACATTAATAATTTACGTGATAATTTTTTTATGTATACTTAATGTTAGAACATAATAATGATCATGTGAACCTTTTATCCTTAATACGAATGGAGTTTCCTTGGTTTTATCTGTTACCTTGTCTTCCTTTTTATTTACTTGATTATTTTAATTTAAGTATACAGGGTAGAAGGGTGTCACACTGGCTCTACCTACACCCGATCATGTCAAACACCTGGGAAGATATGAAGTGCATGTTCTTGGAGAAATTCTTCCCGGTATTCAGAACTACGACCATTCGGAAGGAAATCTGTAGGGTAAGGCAACATTTAGAAGAGACATTGCACAAATATTAGGAGGATTCAACAGAACTGTGTGCCACGTGTCCATACCATTAGATCAGTGGGCAGCTATTACTTTAGTATTTTTTATGAAGGGCTGATGATGATGGACATGAATATGATCGATGCTGCAAGCAGTGGAGCGTTGATGGACAAAACTCCAGCCGTAGCGAGACATTTGATCTCAAACATGACCAATAATACACAACAATTTGAGACTAGAGGAGGAGCCATCACATCGAGGGTGGTGAACGAAGTCAGCACAGTCAACAACCTAAGGTTGGAGAATTAGCTAACAAAGTTAGCATCACTTGTGAGGTAGCTCGCTGTCGGACAACATCAACAGAGCACACAGTGAGTATGTGAAATATGTACCTTGATGGAGTACCCTATAGATATGTGCCCCACATTGTAAGAAACTGAGCTAGATAGTGTCGAGTGTGTTGGAGCTATAGGTGGATATCAGTATGGGAGACAGTCGTATCTGAATCGACCATATGATAGTCAACAATATAAGAGGCAGTAGTATCAGCTGAGTCTGAGTCAAGGGCAATATTCAGCTCAGAGATTCGGATCAGTCGGGAGCATACCAGTTCTGAATCAGAGCAACTATCAACAACCAATTCCAAAATATCAAGCACCATCATTCCGCCAACAACAGCAACAACAAGTGCCACCACGAGATAGTTCATCTACAATGGAAGAATATATGAAGTAGATGAGCGAGTGTAACATGTAGTTTCAACAAAATTTGACTGTCACAATTTAAGATTTAAAGATGCAGGTAGGACAACTAGCCTACACTGTGAGTCCAATGCAATCGGCTAGTTTCGGAAACATACCCTCTTAGACAATTTCAAATCCGGAAAGGGGAGTAGGCACTTGATAGTTCACTTTTGTCGTGGTGGCTTCTATCAAACAAAACTAAAGCTAGCTATAGTATAGCTAACCCTAGGTCATTCTTCTCAAGGACACAATGTATTCAGTTATGCCTGGTGCAGGATCAGAATTTCATGCAGGCAACAGAGCTGTGTAGGAATGTAGACTCGCTCTCAGCTAGATACCGAGTTGCTTTCGACGAGATGTTGACTAGCTCTCAGCAGGGACCAGTTCGACCCTATCTTGGTGGAGATGATCTCGGCTAGAGTGCAATTGGTCAACTCGGCCTTGACGTGGTATTATAGAATCAATTTGGCCGGTCTTGGACAGAGGCAACCGGGAATATAAATAGGGGGGTTGAATGTAAAAGTATGGCAAAAAGTAAACTAATCTAAGAAAATGATAACAACTACATTAACTATAATTACTACATCAATTTACAGGTTTACAACACACAATCTAGTTCCTTAATGATTCACGTGCAACTCCAAACCAACCTAAAATCTTATGACGACTGCCAAACATTCGTCCGTTGCCTGGCCAAGGAATTACACAAATGCAACCTCATAAGCCAGAAGGGAGTAAGCACGTGCTTGATCTAAGGTTTCCCTAACTTAATGTTAGGTCGGTTCCAATCGGCCTAATCTAACGTGCTCTACTTTTACGTTTTCACAAACATGGCTATGATACTAATAAGAGCATATTAATAGAATAGGAATTGCAAATGGAAAGTAGATATGGAACGCAACTATATATTGAAGAACATGTTATTGATACAGGGTTTGATACATGAAATGGATGAGAATAACTTAGCCGTCTACACTGGTAGCGACCCTGGCGGAGACTGCGGTGATTCACCGGAATTGGTCCAAGCCCTGAGGTTTCCTTCTACCAGACTGTGCCGGCTATACCGGTCGATCACCTCTGATAGCCTCCGCCTTAGACTTAGAACCTACACCCCCTCAACCGATTGGACTCCATATTGAGGAATCGTGCACCTCCAAGCAATAATGGAGCGAAGTGAAGAAGATGAACAGAATGCGAGAATTAGAGTGAATGAGCGTGTGTATCAACCCCAAAATCTGTACCATGCGTTCTCCTTTTATACATTTCCTTAGCTTCTAATGGAAGATTTTAGAGAAACTCCTAGAAGCTTCTAATCCCTAATGATTATGAAACTAACTAACTCATGATTACATAACAGACTAACAGTCTACACTAACAAACAACATCCAGAAGATTCCCACTGATAACCTCCTGTGGTTGTCATGGTCTTCTTGTAACCTTCTTTATGTGCCACATGTTAAAGATTGCTGGAGCCAGTCTTAAGGTTCGAAGCAGATTCGGCTCCTGAGGTTCAGAGTTGGCCGACTATGCTGAGAGTCAGGCTCGGTCTTAGGTTTAGATGGGCTGAGACCTCTGCTACAACAACATTCCATTAGCTAATATCCTTACATTAACATAGATTTGTATTTTTCTTATTTCTAGGCCAATGAACTGAAGCTAATATGAGTTTTAGTCACAAAACATGTTCTATTGTGCCCATCTTAAGACCTTGTATAGTGGAAAAATATGACTTATCAGACCCCTACACTTACACTTTTGCACTCCTAGGCAAAACCGGACACAAATCTATTTAAGGTAGACGGGAAAAATTGATTGTGAGGACCGGTTGCAATTTAATCAAATTTTGAAATCTTTAATTTTTGCTAAGTAGAATAAGCATGCATTCATCCCAAAATCAAGTTATTCAAACAATTCATGGAAGAATTTTTCCTCATCCAAAGTAGAAAATCAACTTCAGAATTTTTAAAGTTCAACCAAGAATGATAAAGCTTCTGAAGGTAGGTATGTACTCTCAGCCTCTCAAGTGTTTTAGGTTTGTATTTACGCTCTGAACACTATGTGACTAGCACTACCACTGTTTTGACTAGGCTCCCCTTCTTACTTCTTTGAGAACACATGCAGATGTGATCAGTAGGACTTTCATTAAGCTTGTAATGTGCCCGGTGGTAAAGGTAGGATAAAGGAGAAGTGAAGTAGGGCTAAGCAACCAAAGGGAAGAGAGGAGCAATGGAGAATGAGCCCGTCAGTATGAGGAATATCCCCTTAGACATTGTTGATCTTGGCATGGTATTGAAGACCGTCATCAAGAGTATCACTAGTCTCGTCTTTGCATTAGAGACCCATTATTGTGTTGATCTCGGCAGTATTTATTTGTTCACAGCTCTTATCTTTCCTATTCACTTTTTACATCTCTTTCCAGCTTGTGTTGTAGTCTTTATCTTGCAACCTTTTTATTTTGCTACTCATTCCTTTTTTCTTTGATTTCAACCTACACTCTTTTCCACATTCTTTTTCTTTCTTTAATCGACCTACTGTTTTCCAAATGTACCACTCTCGCACTATCCCAAGGTATTACTCCCACACTTATTCCAGACCTATTCCCAAAACAATTTCAAAGCTCCTCCGACCCCTAAGGTTGAAGTTTTTCATGGTTTCCAGCTTCGGCTTGTAATGAGTTTATTCAAAGAAAAGGTTTTATAGGCTCAAAAAGGGTGACAAGGGATTCATTTTGAAGGGTAGGTTTATTTAGTTCAATGGCTGTTAGAAAAATGGCCTAGATCATATCACTTATGCGTGTGAAATAAGGAGTATCAGGAGAGTCAAGGCAAAACCAGGAGTAATCCAGCACATATGTACAAATTCATGTCAGAATGAAGAGAATGACAAGACTTACAACCATTACTTATTTATAAGGCTCAAAATATCTCACCCGGTTAACTGTTGCTCTTTCACTAACGGTTTCCACTAAAAATTTCCTCAGACACTTATCTTCCTAAGGATGAAAATATTTCCTTACCATGTCAGTCTGAAAAACCTTTTTCCAGAATTATGTACTACCTACCTCTGCTTCATCCAACCTACTGATTTCTAATTGACTTTTTGCCGCATGGTTTTCTCAGTTGGACAATAGAAGCTGATTATTGAAAATGAAAACAAAACAAGGTAAGAATTAAATAAAATCAAATAGGAACAAAAAAAATAGAAAGATAGAACTACTTAACATGAATAGAAACAAATGAAGAAAATAGAAATACAATAAAAACGAAAAACGAACACGAAAATAGAATAAAGAGAAAATAAATGGAGTCGGCCAAAAAAACAGAAAACAGAGTTGGCCAGACTCGCCTAAGCGTGGAGTTTTGAGTTGGATCGGATTAAAAGCAAATGAATTAAGCAAACCCAACACCCTGACTATATACCCTATACCTCCCCCCACACTTAAATGATGCATTGTCCTCAATGCATTGCAAGAATGTAAAGGGACTAGGGAATTTTGTCAAAGGGTGTTGTTTGGTTTGGCCGGCTCCAGTAGAGAGATGTTGTTCACTTCCCCCACTATTGGAGTCGGACCTTCATAGAAATGCTTTAGTTAGTGTTCGTTGACCCGAAAAGTTTTATTGTTAGCCTCATCTCGTACTTCTAATACACCAAAAGGAAACACATTAGTAATAACAAATGGTCCGTCCCATCTAGAACGGAGCTTACCGGCTATGAGCTTTAAGCAGGAATGGAATAAAAGCACCTGTTGGCCAACTTTAAACTTTTTTCTCAAGATCTGGTTATCATGAAATTGTTTTACCTTTTGCTTATAGATCCTCGAGTTTTCAGAGGCCTCCAAGCGTAATTCCTATAGTTCCTGTAACTGAAGTGTCCTTTTCTTTCCGGCTTGGTCATAGGCCATATTGCATTTCTTCACAGCCTAGTATGCTTTGTGTTCTATCTCGGCCGACAAGTGACATGCTTTTCCGAACACTATCCGGTAGGGGGACATTCCTAGCGGTGCTCGGTATACTGTCCTATGAGCCCACAGAGCATCGTCTAAGAGTCGACTACAATCCTTCCTACTGGGGTTCACCATTTTTAGTAAAATTTTCTTTATTTTCCTATTAAAAACTTCAGCTTGGCCGTTGGTTTGAGGGTGATATGGAGTGGCTATTCTGTGCAACTCCATATTTCTCGAGTAAAGAGGACATGACTCTATTGCAAAAATGAGTTCCTTGATCACTGATAAGAGCTTTTGGCACACCGAACTGATAGAAAATATTGGACTTGAAGAAATCCACAGCAGCTTTTGCATCATTGGTTCTGGTGGCTCTTGCCTCCACCCATCTAGAAACGTAATCATCAGCAAGCAAAATGTACGAGTAGCCATTGGAGATGGGGAATGGCCCCATGAAATCGATACCCCAAACATCAAAGATTTCACAAGGCATTTCATTTCTATGGCTTATGGCCATTTCGGCTTTTTGGCACTGCTCGCAAGCCGAGACAAATTGGTGTGAGTCTCGAAAAATAGTGGGCCAATAAAATCCACATTCAAGTACTTTTCTGGCCATCCGGGTGAATCCATAGTGGCCACCTCCAGGTGCAAAATGGAAAAAATGGAGGACCAACTAAATCTCAGAATCCGGAATACACCTGCGAATAACACGGTCATTGCAACATCTTCATAGATAGGGGTCGTCCCATATGTAATGCTTTGCATTACTTTGAATCTTTTCTTTGTAATACTTGGATTCACCTAGCAGGAATGTGGAAGCGACAAGGAAATTGCATATGTCAGCAAACCATGGCTGATTGTGGGGTACCAATAGCAGTTGTTCATCGGGGAAGTCGTCTCGAATAGGTACTGGGTCGACTTTTCCCTTAATGCGGCTCAAATGATCTGCTACTGTATTGTCGGCACCCTTTCTATCTCTGATTTCAAGATTAAACTCTTAAAGAAGGAGCATCCACCGAATCAACCTCAGCTTTGCATCCTACTTCTTCAACTAGTACTTCAGCACGACATGGTCAGAGAAGACTATGACTTTGGAGCCAAGCAAATATGCTCGAAATTTATCCAAGACATACAATTGCCATCAGCTCCTTTTCCATAGTCGTATAGTTCATCTGGGTTGGGTCCATAGTTCGAGACGCATAAGCGATTACATGTGCTGGTTTGCCAGTTCCGACTCGTTGGCCTAAGACAGTGCCTAGCACCGAGTTGGAGGCGTCACACATTAACTCGAATGGCAACTTCTAGTTTGGTGCCTGCAAAATTGGTATGGATGTTAATCTGACCTTTAGTTCCTCAAAGGCTTCTACACATGCTTCATCAAAGACAAAATCCACATCTTTTTGAAGTAGTTTGGACAGAGGTAAGGCGATCTTGCTAAAGTTTTTGATGAACCGCCTATAGAAACTTGCATGTCCTAAGAAAGAGTGCACCTCCTGCACTGAGGTGGGTTTAGGGAGAGAAGTAATGACATCAATCTTTGCTTTGTCAACTTCGACCCCTCTATTTGATACCAAATGACCCAGTAAAATTCCTTTTGTCACCATAAAATGGCATTTTTCGTAGTTCAACACCAGGTTGGTTTCCATGCATCTCTTTAGTACGCGGGACAGATTACCGAGACATGCTTCAAAGGTGTCAGCATACACTGTGAAGTCGTCCATGAACACCTCCATGCATTCCTCCAACAGGTCTGAGAAGATGCTGAACATACATCTCTGAAATGTGCTTGGAGCATTGCAGAGTCCAAAAGGCATTCTGGTATAAGCAAATGTGCTGAAGGTACATGTGAAGGTAGTCTTGTGCTGATTTTCTAGTGCTATAGTATTTCCAAGGGATTGCCTTGGAATCCTTATAAGGAAATGAGGTTTGGATTTGAACAACCAACAACCAAAGGCTTAGGGGTGTGAAGTGTGATAATATTGTCAACACACTATCAAAATCATTAGATTTCCCTTGATTTTTGCAATGTAAGGACTAACCTAGGTCAAATATCACAAGGACACACTCATGCTATGCCTAATCTTCTTGATCAAAAATCGAAATGAATGTTAAAAAAAGGGGTTTGAGCGAAACAAAATTATGGAGAACCAATAATTATACAAAACAGAATTAATCTCAATAGAATGGTGTAATATCAATCCAAGGATTCCATCATGCAATCTGTTATCATGGTTCTAATAAGGGTGCAATTTCATATCAGCCTAGGTTTTATTAGATAATCATCTAACATTCATCTATACAGATTGAGATCACAATTGTAATCCCTAATTAGCATGAATTCAAGCGCAAAATGTGTTGATTTTAGGTGATCAACCGATTACCTAGCCTCGATTAGATTGAGATTAATCAATCCTCTAATCTAACACAATCTAAAATCTCAAACGAAGTCATAATCATGAAAACAGGTCAAGAATTGGAAAAAGAACATAATAGAGATTTCATAAGAAAAGATTAAAGAACTCAAATCGAGTTAAAATCCTGAAACCTTGAATTGACAAAGAAGCTTTAGCCTTCCATGACCACCGTCATAGAAAACTCGGTAGAATATAGAGAAAACGTAGTAGAATACAATTGAAAGGACAAGAAAACTTCTTCCAAATTTGAGAGAAACTCTCCATAATTCCGAAATGTCAAAACGTCTCCAAAGGAACAAAAACCGTCTAACTTCCCTAACTTTTGTAACTAAATACAAATTAACTACTAACTGCTAACTACTAACAAATAACTACTAACAAATAACTACTAACTACTTAACTAACTAACTATTAACAAATTAACTAACTAACTACTAACAAATTAACTAACTAACTACTACCCAATTAACTAACTATTGATTACATACTTGAAATGCCAAGGAAGGTGGGCTGGGTCAGATGAATTTACAACCCAAAGCCCACCAACCAAGGTCCCAAAATCTAGGCCAGAATGTACAATGACAGGCCCAACAACGTAGATG
The DNA here is from genome assembly GCA_025330945.1 of Mucuna pruriens. Taxonomy (NCBI): domain Eukaryota; kingdom Viridiplantae; phylum Streptophyta; class Magnoliopsida; order Fabales; family Fabaceae; genus Mucuna; species Mucuna pruriens. The sequence continues at coordinate 2,569,175 of JAENHJ010000527.1, read as the reverse complement.
CTAAAGCCGCAAATTCACATGGACCTTTCACATGGCATACGATCGAACTGGGTTGAGCCCAAAAGAGAGAAGTTGTAGGTCTTTGTCTTAGTTTTCCATGGCTATCAAGATTGTCCAATTTGGAGGCCTGTAGCTCCAAATATAGCCTATACAAGATAGCAACGATAAAATTAAGTTCGAAGATAAGCAAAGATTAGCAACTAAATCCAATTAGGTTCAATAACCCAGGACTCAACAAATGTGTTGATATTAACCATATGATGATGTCAAATATGTCCAGCACTAGTCAGTGTTAAGTGCCTCAAAAATTCTTTATCAAGGTGTCGGAGTGAAGTGGATTATCAAAGGCTTTGGGACACTAGCGGTCCCATTGTCTTCAGTATGAGCCATTGCCACGACCTCTCTACTCTGAGCTTTGCCAATTTGGACTAAGTTGGGGTCCACTAAACCTTACAATAGCTCCTTGAACTCATTGCATTCTTCCATGGAGTGTTCAACGTCTGGGTGCATATTGCATTTTCTTGTCCCGACCACTTCTACTTCGATTAGCTTGAGTTTTCGTAGTCCTTCAAAGATGGTCCTCATTGGAGTCCGAACTTCCTCCACATTTTCACCAAATGGTGGCAATAATAGCATTCACAGACAGTCCCTCATGTCTTAGAAGTAGGTTACTTTCAATATTAGGGCCATTTTCCTTAAAATTTAGCCATCCTATGTCAATCAATTCTTTCACTTTGTGTTTCAAACCCCAACATCTCTTAGTGGCATGCTCGATGGCGCCTACATGGTATTCACACTTAGCATTCGGGTCATAGCTTTTAGGGTATGGGGGTTGGATCGGTTTTAGAGGAACTAGGACGATTAATGAGTTCTAGATCATGTGTGGCAAGAGTTCAGCATATGACATAAGAATAGGGGTTATGACTGTTGTTATCCTTTGCATAGTGTTAACATTGGGCTATGGGGCTTGAGTAGTTTGGAGAGGTGTTGTCTGGGGTGAAGGAGGTTGGTAACTTGGTGTTGGTTGATAGACGGGTTGGTATGGTGGTTGATAAGTTGGTTGGTGTAGGAATGAGTGAGTGAATAGTTGAGGGGCCATTGCTGTTTGTGCGATTGGCAAAAATTGAGGTTGGTAGTTGGGTGTAGCTTGGGGTGTTTTGCGATTATATATCATTGAGGAAGATGCTTTGGCATTCACTTCCCTTCCTTTCTTCTTATAAGCATTTGGTAGTGTCTTCTTTACTAGTGTTGTCCCGACCGCTGTGTGGGTGATCTTCCCATTTCTTACTCCTGCCTCTATCCGTTCATCAATAACGACAAGGTTTGAGAAATTCGATGATACATTTCCCACCATCTTCTTGTAGAAGGGCGATTGGAGAGTATTAATGAAAATTGTGGCCATATCTTTCTTAGACAAAGGGGCTTGAACATGGGCGGCTAGCTCCACCTATTTTGCCATGTTTTGTATCTAGGTGCAGTTTGGGGCCATATCCTAGTTGTATTTATATTGCTTCAAAAAGGCCTCTGCTAGTTCCTTCAATGTTTAGATTCGCCCCTTTTCCAAGTTGAAATACTAGCCCAAGGCGACTCCTTTGAGACTCTCTTGGAAGAAGTGAATCAGTAGCTTGTCATCAGGTGTGTGAAACCATCTTTCTACAATATGAGATGAGGTGGTTTCTTGGAGAAAAAGTTTCCTTTATATTTTTGTGTTGGAGATATTGTAAATATCTAATAAGATATGGTAGGTAACTTATTAAGAGGTTACAAACATCTAAATATCTTATTAGATTAAGTGATTACAAATATTTAAATATCTCATTAGGAGATCGTAAATATCGCATATTATCTAGTTATCTTTTAATTTGTTATTAGTTATAATATCTTTAGGCAATTGGCATTTACCCTATAAAAAGGGAGATTAGAAATTGTATAATTCAATTCAATCAATACACAGTTTCTTTTACTTCCAATTTTATGTTATAAGTTTTAGAGTTATAATACAAACCCTAAAGCATATGTATTACAAGAAAATACTTACAAGCCAGCTATCCTTTGAATATCTTTGCTCAACTTTTTTCTCCCTAATGAACCAAAGAAGACTACAACATTGTCTGTAGGACAAAGAACTAGTAATTCCCATGGCATTTGCATTGGAAACAACTAGTGAGAGTGACACAAAAATTTAAATTCACTGTAAAAAATGTCATTTCAATTGTTTATACTTACGAATAGTGGTAAGGTGCTAGGTAACACCTTTTTTGTAATGATCCATTACCGTCATAATGAAAACACTACTAAAACATAAAACATAAAAGTTAATTTTATTAAGAAACCTCTTATATTAGTTTATTTATGAAAATACATTTGAATTTTTTGCATTCTTGAGGCAGATAAGGCATTCATAAAAAATAATAACACAATAAATATTGGAGAATACTATAAGAAATTAAGATGAGTAGCAACTAAAGTTATTTGTGCCTTATGACACTTACAGGATTGAATCATAAGGTAAACTTAGTATTTCAAAAGGCAAGGTACAAAATACAACTTCCTAAACATACAAGATTACACAAAATTCACACACCTAAGCTAGTTAACAACTAACACTACCATAATGAGGGAGAAGTTATAGGCGAGACATCCCTAGGATACTCGTAAGTCTGCATAGTACGAGCGTGAGGTTCAGGTCGGGAAACTTGTAGCATGTATTTGGGATTTGGCAACATAGTTAAGTTTTTTCCACATCTCTTGAATGGTTAACCATATTGGGAGGGAAGTGTATATAGTTAGTGAGAGGATTGGAATGTCGGTTGGCACATAGGAAAGCATAAGCTATCCTCTATATCATACTCATTGGAGGTCTCAATCAATCCTCCATGAACTTGTCCCAAGGCATGTGTAGGGTACTCGGTGTTCTTGGTAGCCTTAACATTTGCTCCCCCACAAACAAGAATTCGAGATCGTCACAGTCACATCTATACATTAAAAGGCATAAAGATAAGCTCACGAAAGGATTCCATACACTTCCAAACAATAAAGCATATGAAAATATTTGATAACAAAAGTCTAAGAAACAAATCTAAGGAAATATCAAAACAATCATCTACAAGAATCACAATCATATATATTATACAAGTCCTACTCCATAGAGACTTCTAAAAGTTTGAGTGATCAATACTGACTCATTCCTTAATATAACTTTTGTCAAAGGGATCCCTGGGACATATGTTACATGTCATTGGGGAAAGCAAAATCTAATCTATAGAAATCGACAATGAATATGTCAAGATAGACATACGTAGGTAGTAGCTTCAACACAACCTAAGATTTGCAATGACCTTTACCTCTTATGGAGTTTGCTCGCCTATTTATTCCCAAGGTCCCAAGTCTTCATTCTTTTTTCTTGCACTAGGTTGAGAATCCCAATTATGAGTACCATTCTTACAATGTTTTCCAAATTGAACCAATTCACACATACATTACCAATGATCCATGGATTACACTTAACTTCTTTGGGTTTTAGAGACAAAAACTTTCTCCATCTAAATATGGTTATCCTCAAGGAAAGTAGCATTAACATCAACATTAATGTAGAAGTTTGATAATCAACTCTACAAAATAAGGGGAACTAAGGCACACCCTTTTTTAGAACAATTTATTTATCATCTATCATTACGAAGATAATAATCATTTTTAAATCTCTTTTACATTTCTCTTTTAGTAATTCTCTTCTAGGTTCATTAATATTTTTCGGAGAGATAGTTTGCTTTATCAAGGTTGAAGTAGTTTTACTTAGGTAAAAGACATATTTTCTCACAAGTTTTCCTCCCTAAGATTTTTGTTCTCATTCTCGCTCAATGCATCCTAAGGGAATTTAACAAGTCCCTCATGATAGATTTCACCAAGATTTCAAGGTATTACTAAACAAAAGTACGTTCTTGCTTAGCAAACATACCCAAGAAGGGCTAATGTTATTTATTTTTTATTTGGGGCACTCAACAAAGGACCACTTCACTCAATAAGCCAAGTTACATGGAGGAATATACTTAATTGTTATGTTGACGCACTTAGTGAAGCATCAATTCCCTCAGGGAGCTAAGCCATAGAGGAGAAATGTTTTCAATTTCATTTTGGGATGCTTAGTAAATATATACCTTGCTTAGCGAATCTTGGAGTTTCAAACATATGAAAGTTCTACATGGATGCTCGACAAGTTGCTTAGGGAATCTATGAGTTTTTGGATTTTAAAATCCTTGCTCAGTACATATTCAAGGCATTTAGCGGTGTTCATTGTATTTCCAGTTTTATCACTATTTTTCAATGTGCTTAGAAAGATATTCCTCCCACTTAGCAAGCACACATCCAATTTTATAGTTTTATGATCCTTGTTAAGCAAACACTCATGTCACTTAGCAAGATTCATATTTTTCTAGATTTTCTATGCAAGAATTCATGGTAATTAGCAAGAATTATTTCTTGCTTAGCGAGCCTTCATCAGATTTTTAAGCCTTGCTTGGTGAGAGCTTTCTTCACTCAGTGAAACAACACATATAGTTCAATGTAAAAAAATAATTCTAACCACCAAAACAATAATACATGTAGAGAATCATTATGTCTATGTTTGCATGTATCTTTCACCAAACTCTAAAATACAATCACATATTATAACCTTGCATGTTTGCATGTAGATTTCACTAAACTCAAAATTATTGTGTCATATGTGTAGCCTAAAATATTATTGAGAGAAAGTAAATACAAGTAAACAAATTATACTTTTAAAAAAGACCTTTTTTAACATAATAAACTTGTTCAAATATTTTAATATGTATTATTTTACCTCTAAAATGTAAAATAAATTTAGAACTTTTTTTAAACTAGTTATATATTAATTTCGAAGTACTCACTCTATGACACCCTTTACCCTCAATGCTATATAATTATAATACATAAACTTAAAAGAAATTCAAACTTCTAGCATACATCAATTGGTAAAAGATTTCACATTACCTTCTCACATATTGTAATTTAAAAACAAACATGTATCCCTACTGGTACTCCAAGTGACCAATTTCTAACATCTAGAGTCATAAAATATAAACCAAAACATACTATCATTAAATAATTATAACTACCCCAATATCACATGTCATATCAGAGCATCAAATCCAGAAATACTTGAAACTAGAAGATAAGCAGTAAAATGAGGAGCCTAACTCAATTCTCATGCTCCTACTCATCGTTGCCTGCAAGGTGACATTTGGTCCAAGCACAAACAATATGACAAAGGGGTGAGAAAAATACCTCACTCAAGCTCATGGTATGAGCACAACGTAAGTAGCACACACTCACACCATTAATTACAAGATATAAAGTAAACAATTCATATATGCACACACATGAATGACAATAATGCACTCATAGTACTACCCCATATGTCATGTGGTACCAACTATAATCTAGAAAAGTAGGCTAGAGGCACATAGCTCAACCTTTCTCTTACCCATCCTACACTGGCATGATGCCTTTCGATAGCACATTAGGTACTACTCAACTTGCATCATCTTTTTCGACTCATGCAATCATTCATGACCATTGAAATTTTAATACCGATTAGTCCTCAAGAGGTCTAGTGACCATACCACTCAGGTTCGTGTCTACTTGCTTACACAAATAAATACCTTGTCAATGATAAAACAATCAAACACAAACAACTAAGAGGAAAATGACTAAACACTCTATTGATTAACCGAGACAATCAAACACACAATAAAATTATATAATTGCAAATATTAATTTCTTTAAAATTTGATGTACATAATTGTTAAAATAACAAAATATTCAATAATTATAACACTAATTTTAATATATATATATATATATATATATATATATATATATATATATATATATATATATATATATATATATATATATATAAAAAACAAAATTTATTTACTTGAGGTACTGCCTGGTCCGCTTATGGACTCGAAGGGTGTTGAACCGTTATGAAATGTGAAGGAGGGGTGTAATGAGTTTACCTATATTATTGATACCGGTAAATTGCTACAGGCCCTAAAAAAACATAAACTAAAACAAAAACTTCTTTTAACACATCTTTAGTTAAAAGAAAATTTTGCGCCCCCTAATATTGACTCTAAACAATTAAGTCTGTTCGCATACGGGGCAATTCACTAATGAAAGGAGTTTGAAAATATTGCATACTTATATTTACCTTTAAATTTTTTCATTTTAACATCTATTTTTTAATTTTGCACTACTCTTACTTTAGATTTACACATAAAAAATAAATCAACTTTTAACCTTTAGCGTTTAAGTTTAATGATGGAGTTTCCCTCTTCACGTCTCTTCACGATGGAGTTTAGCTCTGACTCATTTAAATTCCTGGTGTGTGATCCACCGTGAATTATTCCAATAATTGATGAGTCAAGCTCAATGTTGACTATGGCATACTTCATTTCTACGCAATTATAGAGTCAAAGTGATCCTCTCCATCACTCCTTTAAAACCATGACTTTTCAAAACCTTTCACCTTTTGCCTTTGCCTTCACAAGACATTTACTGTTCCCTCTGGACTTTAGTGCCGTGCCGAATAATTTTGTATCATACATATTTAGAAAGAAATTGAAGAACTAAAATATGTCTCATATTTAAAAGATTAATCTCGTAACTGGTTAAAAACCTAAATTTATAAGAATATTTCGTTTCTCAAGATCTTACCAAGTCAAAGGTCTTAATTACAATAGTTATTAAAAAAAAATTCCATGACTTCAAATACCTTATTAACATCCATCATTTCTATGTATTTTTTCTTGTTACAAGATAATGTCACTTATTATAATAATACTTCTTTCTTTTCCCTCTTCTTATCGCTCTCGGCATGAACTAGTCTACATAGTACACCCATCATTTTTCAATAGATTGGACTACATAAGCATATATTACAAAGATTTTATATGTAGAGCTAAGGTTATTCTTATTGATCCTGTTATCCTATAGCAACTTGGTCTCTAATTTCCTCTTAGGCTAGTGAAATATCTATTTCCATTAATTCACCATCAATAATTCATTATAACTTGGAGTAGGACCCCAAAAGTCAATAGCAAGTTGAGGAGGCCACTAACTATTTTCGTCCTTGTATTGTTCTTATTCCACTAACCCTAGTAACCCAAAAGAAATTTTAGGCCTCATGATTTTTCAAATTATTCCAAACCTTGTACAATACTCTCTTGAGTTCTATTTTCTATTCTAAAATCCCTTTCTTGTGTGGTCCCATTTATCTATCTAAATATGGATCACTTTGTATTATGCCCTTTCAAATCTTTCGTGCAAATCTCTTCCAATGTTTCTTTCTCCTCTAAAATAACTTCCAAGGTTTCTTTCTCCTCTAAAATAAAATATCTGCTCATGTGAATTCATTCTCCTATTTTACCCCACTTTGTTCTTTCTTTTCTCACAATTTCTTTTACAGGGCCAAAACATGTCTAGTAGAAACAAATATAACTCTAGGAATATACTTCAGAGCTAAAATTATAACAATTGATTAAAAAATTACCAGTTAAAATGATAATCAAATACATGCATGCCTATAATAAATTATGAAGTAATTAAAATTTTTAACTATTAATTTTGTAATGAAGGGTCACATGTATTTTATTATGCACCATCTTCTTTTATAGGAGCAAAACACACTCTCTTTATCTTTAATTAAGTTGTCAAGAATGAATTCAATCTTTAAATTTACATGTATAAAAGAATATTTATTAAAATATGTTAACTTATTAAATATATTTAAGTATCTCAAGAGATTAATTTCTAGCTATGACATATATACTTTGGGTTCAAAAAGAAAATGTGATTCTAAAAATAGAGATGAGACAACCCTACAAATGACCCCATGTGCTTGTCACATGTAAATCTACAAAATATACTTGAGCATTAGAAAATCTTTCAAGCTTTCTCTGTAATTAAAGAAAAAGTTTATTATTTTCAACTTTAAAGGAAGAAAAATTGATCTTCAAGAGAACATTTTCTTTCAAAGATAACTAGAACCAGAGCAATAGAGATTCAAGAATCAACTTGAAGGGGCTGTTGTAGACGTAGAAAAGAATGTCCATATGACTTTGAGTGTAAATCAGGAAAACTCAAAAAAAAGAAAGAAAAGAAAAAATTTCACCATTAATTTTAAAAGTATCAAATCTAATGGATAAAATAAATTTTCCCATGGTGGGAGACTTGTTTCACTTTCCCACCGTAGCCTGTCTTGGAGCAAATCTATAGAGGACCAATGGTAAGTGTATAACTTGTTAGATTAATTATTTAATTAATTTATTTTATGAATTAATAATAATTAAATTATTATAAAGTATTATAAATTATTTTTAATTATTAACATATTAATTATATTCAATAATAATTATTATAATACTTATTTAATTGATGGTTATTGTATTGGTTTTTGTTGTGAATAGTTTGTGGTGAATTGGAATATTTATTAGATGTTTGATGAGAGGTCCTTTGTACTCATCCATTAAGCTATTTAATCATTGTCCCATTAGACGATTAACAATATTGAAAACCAATCAGATAGAAGGGAGTCTTTTCTCGTCTTTGTTCTCTACAAACTTCTTTTATTTCCCGAGTGCTTCATTCTAGGTACATACTTATGACTCAATTGTTCTTTCTTTATGTATATAATTCACTATTGAAGAAATTTTATATCGGTTAAAAGTCTGCTATAGATATGGTTGTCATAGAAAGTGATGTCTTTTTACATTGGTTTTGGTTATAACTGATGTAAAAATGAATTTTTTGATAAAAAAAATTTTTTTTTGTTACATTCCTTTCCTATAAAATTGACCTTCGGCCATAGAAAATCACAAATAGAATATATTATGAAAGTATTTTATATGTTCCAAAATTTATATATTATAAACCAATTAAATAGTATAAAATAATTAAACATTATACCTAATTACATTCTTAACAATTATAAATAAAATCATAAATTACTAAGCTCTACGAAGAATTCTGCCTTACAACCCAAATGTCCTTAACTTCATCTTCAATGAATGATTCTTTATTGTTGAGTAGCTGGATTTTCAAATAACATAAATTAAAACATTAGACCATAAACCAAAAAACACATACTTAATTTAAGTTGTTAAACTTATATTAGCTTTTTCATGAATAAATATCATGTGTGAAGACAATGGTGAGTATATGTTCATGATATAATATTCATACTCAAAACTCTCAAGTTGTCTTTGAGACTAGAAATAATAAAGAATTTAAACATAATTAATAACTTTAGTAAGTACTATAAGTTTTAATTGAATCTTGGTTTCTAGACTAGTTACACAAAAGGAAAAATTTCATGTGGGTTTTTTAATTGTGATGAATGCCTACCTGCCAACCTATGATCTCTTTCCATATCTCTGATAAAAAAAAAATAATCATATAAATTATGTTGTAAGTTTTAGAGTTATAATACATACCCTAAAGCATATGTAATACAAGTAAATATGTACAAAAAATAATGACCCATTACTGTCACAATGAAAACACTACTAAAACATAAAGCACAAAAGTTAAATTTATTAAGAAAACTCTTATATTAGTTTATTTCTGAAAATATGTTTGAATTTTTTGCATTCTTGAGGCAGATAAAGCATTCATAAAAAAATAATAACAAAATAAATATTGGAAAATACTACATGAAATTAAGATGAGTAGCAATTAAAATTATTTGTGTCTTATGATACTTACAGGATCGAATCATAAGGTAATGATAGTATTTCAAAAGGTGGGGTACAAAATACAACTGTCCAAAACATACAAGATTACATAAAGAGGAGGATAGGGATACAAAACTCATGCACTCAAGCTGGTTAATAACTAACAATACCATTACAAGGGAGAGGTTATAAGCGGGACGTCCCTAGGACACTCGTAAGTTTGCATAGCGCAAGGATGAGGTCCAGATCGTGAAAGGAATCAAGGACTTGTAGCATGTATTTGGGATTTGGCATCTGTAGGGTACTTGTGATCTTGGCAGCCTTGACATCTGCTCCCCCACAAACAAGCATTCGAGACCATTATAGTCACATCCACACATGAAAAGGCACAAAGATAAGCTTAGGAAAGGATTACATACACTTCCAAACAATAAAGCATATGAAAATATTTGATAACAAAAGTTTAAGAAACAAATCTAAGGAAATATCAAAACAATCATCTACAAGAATCACAACCATACATATTATACAAGTCCTACTCCATGGAGACTTCTAAAAGTTTGAGTGATCAGTACTAACTCATTCCTTAATATAACTTTTGTCAAAGGGATCCTTGGGACTTATGTTACACGTCATTGGGGAAAGCAAAATGTAATCATAGAAATCGATAGTGAACATGTCAAGATAGACATACGTGGGTAGTAGCTTCACCGTAGCCTAAGATTTACAATGACCTTCATCTTTTATGGAGTTTGCTCACGTGTTTATTCCCAAGGTCTCAAATCTTCATTGTTATTTCAGTCACAAGGTTGAGAATCCCAATTATGAGTACCAACTCTAGTGACTTCCAACTTACGTCCCTACTTGCAATGTTTTCCAAACTGAACCCATTCACACATACATCACCAATGATACATGGATTACACTCAACTTCTTTGGGTTTTAGATACAACAAATTTGTATTCTCCATCTGAATGTGGCTATCCTCAAGGAAAGTAGCATTAACATCAACATTAATGTAGAAGTTTGATAATCAACTCTACAAAATAAGGGGCACTAAGACAAACCCTTTTTTCAAACAATTTATATATCATCTGTCATTATGCGGATAATAATCATTTTTAAATCATATGAAATAGTTCATGAAGATTTCAATTAAATTCTTTTACATTTCTCTTTTAGTAATTCTCTTCTAGGTTCATTAATATTTTTAGGAGAGATAATTTGTTTTATAAAGGTTGAAGTAGTTTTACTTAGGTCAAAGGCATATTTCCTCACAAGTTCTCCTCCCTAAGATTTTTGTTCTTATTCTCATTTAGTGCATCCTAAGGCCATTTAGCAAGTCCCTCATGATAGTTTTTACCAGGAATTCAAGGTATCATTCAGCAAAAGTACATTCTTGCTTAGTAAACATACCCACAAAGAGGTTGTGTTCTTTATTTTTTATTTGGGGCATTGAACAAAGGACCACTTCGCTCAGCAAGCCAAGTTACATGGAGGAATATACTTAATTGTTATGTTGACGCCCTTAGTGAAGCATCACTTCCCTCGGCGAGCTAAGCCATAGAGGATAAATGTTTTCAATTTCATTTTGGGATGCTTAGTGAATGTTTTCAAACATATGAAAGTTCTACATGGACACTCAACAAGTTGCTTAAGAAATATGAGTTTTGGGTTTTAAAATCCTTGCTCAATACATATCCAAGGCATTTAGTTGTGTTAATTGTATTTCCAATTTTATCACTATGTTTTTTAATGCACTTAGCAAGATATTCCTCTCACTTAGCAAGCACATATCCAATTCTATAGTTTTATGATCCTCATTGTGCAAACACTCATGTCACTTAGCAATATTCATATTTTTCTAGATTTTCTAGCCAAGAATTCAAGGTGATTAGCAAGAACTATTCCTTGCTTAGCGAGCCTTCATCAGATTTTTAAGCCTCGCTTAATGAGAGTTTTCTTCACTTAGTGAAATAACACATATAGTTCAATGTAAAAACACAATTCTAACTATCAAAACAATAATACTTGCAGAGAATCATTATGTCATAAGTTTGCATGTATATTTCACTAAACTCTAAAATACAATCAAATATCATAACCTTGCATGTTACAAATCATTCTAACATGTTTAACACATTCTCAAGTATCAAACAACAAAATCTAACTACTAAAACCCAAGGTAAGCTTCTCTTACCTAGAGTGAAGACTAGAAATGAAAACTTTAGTGAAGGAGATGCAATCTTCAATAATGGAGGGACTTTAATTCATAATGAAAATCTTAGCAACAAAGGAATGAAAAGTGCTTAAAGCTCCTCTGATTGGGGGTATTTATAGGAGGGATTAAGGCATACTCAAATCCAATGGTTAAAAGGGATTTTATTAACTAATAGATTAAGCCAAAAATGAAAAAGGTATGTTAGATCAAATGAACACAAGAATAGGAAAGGTTGAATTGTATTCTTAAAAATTTTTACAAATATTTTTCTAGAGAATGTATCTATTGAGATCAAACAATAAAAAACTCTTTAATAAAAACCTTGTTTATAAAAATGAGGAATAAACTTATATTTAATATAAAAGATGTAAATGTAAAAAAATAAGGGAAAGTATACTAGTTCGTCAGTTAAAAGACTATATTCAGTCCTTAGTAACTTTACCAAGCTTTTCACTATAAGCAAAACACCTTCACTCACAAACGCACAATAACAAGCCAACCTAGGCTCTATTCTGAGTAGTCTTTCAATTGCTTTTCCAAGTAATCAACAGTTTTCTTTCAATTACTTCTTCAAGCAATATACCTAAGTATTCTTTGCTTGAAACCTCTTTGGGTTTTAACCACTTTACAAGGTAAGTTGTTTAAAAGAGGGTGACTTTTAGTGTCTTATAGATGTATATAACTTTAGAGCAAGTCTAAGACCTTTCTAAGTGAGAGAAAGTTTACAAGAAAGGATATTATCACAAGTACACACTTAGTACTGCTACTTCTTCTTGCTAAGACTCTCTAAGAGTAGGGTATATATAGAACTTCTAGTGAAGACAACCATTGTAGGAGCTTTAGAGTTCTTCCCTTGATATTTCAAATAACTTAAGTTTGTAGAGGCGTTGGATCATTTAGTGAAAGTGTTAAATTCTTTTCACGAACTAGTCATCTTGATATGATAAAGCATTACACTTATATCTAATTTTGTCAAAAGTGGTCATGTAACTCTAACTTGCTTTTCTCAAAAGATATGTTGATAATAATTACTTACACATGCGTCTTTTTGAAATGATGGTTTTTTTTTATCACTTTACAATATTTAAATGAGATGAGATTTTCATCCTGGAAACTTATATAATAAGATTGCATAAAATAATGTTTTGTATAAGTAAATGTAAATGATCATAGATATAGCTCATTTAAATGAAATGTTGTGTTTAGATATAATCATTTGTAAGCAAGCATCATGTGTCTCATGGAATCAAACAAAGCTTACATGTGATCATGAATTCCTAATGTTTGATAGGGTTAGACATACCTACTCGTGCTTATATTAATTTTATGACATACTTTTCCCTTATTGATAAACATGATTATCTTGCTTAATTTGTTTGTTTTATGTTTCAAAACACTTGAAGGTCTAACAAGATGATTTACCAAAAATGGTAATGATTAGTTAAAGACACTTTACCACAAATGGGTGGTTTTGCTTTTAAATTTCATTTCATAAATGGTGAGATAATTAACTATAAATGTTATAACTAGTTTTTGTCAAAAATAGAAAGTTAACTAGTGATTAACTTTGATTGTCGTACTAATTGTATAGGAAAACATGTCAATGGCACTATGTTATTGACTCACAATATTCCTCATCTCAATTACTTACTCTCTTAAGGCATGCTCTTGCATTGATAAATGTGCATCAACTGTTTTGATCCATTCTAGAGCATTCATAAAAAAACATGCTAAAACTAATTATTAATTCTTTTCATAGAAATTAAATTTAGTTTCGCTTATAATTATCTTGAGTCACTTAATTAATTACAGAAGGAAAAACTCAATGTTATATTTTTTGTCGTTTGTCGAGCCTTTCAACAAGCCTAAGATTTGTTGATTTATTTTCTATACTCTAAATAGGGATAGCGTCAATGAATCCATACAAGTGTTCGCTCCCCCTCGACATACAGAATCAATGCAAATACCTCAAATATTAAAATCAATGTTAATTATAATAGTTTGATAATTAATTAGTTAACTAATTTACAAATAAAAATTACTTACATAAACCATAATTGTATAACAGATATGCAAAGCAAGTCACCATCTATACATACTTCCAAAACATTCTTCGGCCAAATGTAAAGTGGGGTAATAGAGTTCTTACCTACTACATTAGCATCCAATTGTAGTTGTACAGGCTCCTCAATTCTACCGGTTGCCATCCATAAACATTAAAGTGAATCAAGTTGATGTTCTGACCTTTATGGTCAAACATCTTTCTTAGAGCCATCAGAATCCTAAACAAAATAAAACAATATCAGTAAATGCAATATGTTATTTGAATTGTAAACATAGAAAGACATAAGTAAATAATTTAATATATACACTTTGACAACAACATCCTTTATAAGTCTTCCTAGTCATAAATGAAACTATTTACGGTTTCTCCTACCATCAACCTAATTACTAGGCTTAGGAATTTGAGGAACTGCATCTCAAACCCATTCAGCCACCACCTTAATCTTATCTTTATCTATTATCCTATGGTGTATGGTTGACACTACAATGTACGCTTTCCCAATGGCCATTAAATAGAAGGGATCCTCATCAACATACAACTTATATTGATTTGAAATATAAGTGTGACTATAATCCCCTGATAGGTTAGGAGCAACATAACTACCATTTGTGCTTAAACATACAAGCTCTTCTTGAGCAAGTTACACACATGTGTTTTGTTGAGTCAAGCACAAGGATGCCAACTCCTCTATGAGATGTTGTTTAAACTTTTGTCTCAACAATTTGTCAATTTGTTGTCTCGGCCATTATGCAACTTGCTCGCATATCTGTTCTCTCACCACCTCCAATTGTTCCTTAGTGACAAGTGCTGGGTAGGGCTATGACGTGAAAGTGGTCCAAAGTACCGTCGAATGCATACACCTCATCCAGTAGCACGGGCACAGCCAAAGTGCTTTGGTCACCCAATGGTAGTCGTTAAGATCTCATCACGTCCTTGGGAAACAAAGGATCCTTGCATGCTCTACTCAACTAAAGAATCCTACAATTATAATCAAGAATGTGCAAGATTATGTAAGCTTGTTACAATTACATCAATGAAAATATTTACTAACAATTTTCTCAACAACTTCTCGTGTTGAGTGATAGAGCATTTTTAGGCGCTTAATAGTGACTTATGCTGGAAATATTTGACACCATTTTATAGTTAATATTGACATATTGGTTGAATCTTGGGTTATTGGACTTAATTGGGTTTAGTTGCTAATCTTTGCTTATTTTTGGACTTAATTTTCATCATGATGTTGCTATCTTGTACAGGACATTTCTAGAGCTACAGACCTCCAAATTGGACAATCATGGTCGCTCTGGAAAGCTAAGACAAAGATCCACAACTTCTCTCTTTTAGGCTCAACCTAGTTCGACCCTCTCTAATGTTAATAGTCCACGTGAAGTTGTGGCATCTACATCAAATCTATTGGGTCTTTCTTTGTATATTCTAGCCCAATTTTGGGATCTTGGTTGGTGGGCCTTTGGGCTGAAAATTCCTCTAGCCTAAACCACCTTCCTTGGATTTAGAGCATATAATAAATAGCAGTTGGTTAGTAGGATTAAAGGTGGAGACGTTTTTAGGACTTTTCAAATAGTGAGTTTTAGGAGGTTTCTTGGATTGTAAGTTTCCTCTCTTCTCCTTTGGTTCTTGCTTTATATGGTGTTGCATTTTCTGTGAAAAATGTCATGGAAGGCTAAGCTACCTTATCAATTCAAGGTTTCAATATTGTAACTCAATTTGAGTTCTTGAATATTTCCTTATGCAAATTCTATTATGTTCTTTTCTTTCCAATTCTTGACCCATTTTTATGATTATGATTATGATTTCTCTTGAAGTTTTGGATTTTGTTATTCTGGGTAATCGATTGATCAACTAAAATTCACCAATTATGTGCTTAAATCCATGCTAATTATGGACTGCAATTATGATCTCAATCTGTATGGATGAATTTTAGATGATTATCTAATGAATCATGTGTTGATGTGAATTTGCATCCTTATTAGAACCATTATAATAGAACTGTGTGATTGAATTCTTAGATTAATGTTACATAATTCTGTTTAGTTAAATTCTATTATGCATAATTCCTCTACATAATCTATTTACACACAAACCCTCATTTTAGCATTCAATTTGATTTTTGTTCAACAAGATTAAACATTGCATGATTATGTCCTTGAGAAGTTCAACCTAGGTTAGTCCCTGTACCGCAAAATTAAGAAAAATCTAGTGATTTTGATAGTGTTTCGATAGCGTTATCATTGAGTCAAATTTATAGTCTCTCAAATCTTTTTGTTGGGCTCTCTTCCACATCTTATGACGTACAACTGAAATTGAGGAAGCATCCAAATTTGATCCTACTTCTTAGGATTGGTTGACCTTTTCTTCAACCATTTTTTGTTTCAACTATTGATAGCCTTTACAAGACAATACATAGAGTGGACATTCTTTGACTAAATATCTTTTTCCTTTTTCTTTTCTTTTCTCCTATTATAAAGAACACAACATTGAGTTAATTAATATAAGTAAATGGAATTTTCACATGTAAAAATCTCTAAGTTCAAGTAATGAATCTAAAAGGAAAGGTCCAGTTGAGTTTGAACAAACCTTTGCCATGTATCCTCATTGAGATATAGATAAGTCTCAATAGGAGTTTTTCCTTATGTGCCCCATATATGTAACGGCTAGTGAGTTATGTCCTAAATCTCCTCCACTAGTCACCAGCATATGAAATTCATTTCCTCTTATGGTAGTCAATATGTCGAACATCATATCTGAGATGCATTACACAACAAAATGGAAGAGTTAGAATTTCATAATTTTATGATTTTATGATTAAATACAATAAATGGATAGATACAAACATAGAGGGTGAAAGTGAAATACCATGATAGTTTTCCAAATTATATTCTTCATGTTCTCCTTGACAAAGTCGCAATCCATATAAAGAATAATAATCTTTCTTTGAGGCAAGAAGGCCACAAAACTCTTATACTTTGTATTGTTTTTTCCTATAAGCTTATTGTTTGTTTGATCGAACCCAATTAATACCTTCTAATTTCTACTACGATTGAAACTCAAATCTGTCAACCATGTGTCACATCTATCCTTTATATGGGCAAACTGAGGATCTGACTTGCCCTGTGAAAGAGGGAGATTTGATGGATCATCATATGTTTGTTTAGACGATAAATAATGAAAGTCAGTAAGTTTAATAAAGAGTATATAAATAATAGACATAACTTACATATATTAATATAAATATAACATAAACACCATATAATAATAAATTTCAAATAAGTTATTTTGTAACTTGGTCAAATAACAATATTCTCCCATAAACCTTCAATATGAACATGACAAGTGGCACGTACATCATCTACTTCATTTTCTCCATTCAAATTGAGCATGTGTGTTGAGAAAGAAGAAGTGCCAGAAATATTAAGACTTGAGTCTTGATTTTCATCAATTCCATGCATGCTTATTCCTTGGAGGACCACTGACCACTCTTTTTTGGAAGGATCATTGGCATAAAATAGTTGTTTTGCTTGGGATGCCTTAATGAAAGGCCCTTCCTTATAACCTACCTTGTCAAGGTTCACCAATGTAAATCCTAATTCATCAAGTTGTACACCTATGTTACTATCAACCCACTTACATTTAAAAATAGACACTCTAAATTTAGTCTAGTCAACCTCCTAGATGTCTCCAATGACTCCAAAGTAATATATGGATACCATAACACAACTTTTATCCTTTAAACTAGAGAAGTACATAAACTCCACCATGACCATAACCCCACTATTTTGCATTGTACTCTTATCATCCTACAACTTTGTATAGAAAGAAAACTTATTGATTTTGTATCCCCTCCAACATATGATATCGAAGTTAGGCCCATATGCTAGTCATTTTAATGTTTCAAAAGTAATATATTTATTCTAAATTTGTTCTCTAAATCAATGTAAGAAAGTCTTGTTATACTTTTTAAATAAGGTTGTACCTGTTATCTTAATTCTTATGAATTCCAATACATAAAATACACATAGTCCAGTACAATTGCACAATTGCACAATTACACATGCCAATTCACCAAACCCCCAATTTCTAAAATTTAAATCAAACCAAACCATAACTTAAGTAAAACTTCATAATTTCATCAATGGGCAACAATCATAAGACAATTTCACATCAAATACATATATTTAATCCACTACTAGTAAAGGGAGTTTCATCTCCCCTTCAAAGACCATCAAACATATATCATAAGGGTTCTAAAGACAACCTTTCTACCCATACTTCCACAAGAGTAACTTGTAGTCAAATAATCTCATTCCCCCTTACTTGGAAAAGTAAAACCAGCTAAAGATGTATTCCTCATGACCTTCCTTCTCGTTCCTCCAAAGATTCTCCTATTTCTCTCCCAATTGCAGAATCAACATATGTAGAAACTAACAACATAAAATTAATTATGACACGTAAAAAGGTCACATCAAACTTTCACCCTAATAGGCTGACTAATCACTAAGGTCCATTTGATTATTTTTCTTACTAGAGCAGGCCCAAATGACCCTCTTTTATTTTATTTAATTTATAAAACCTACATATATTTTTCCAAAAAAATATTTATATAATTAGTAACAAGTATAAATTAATCAATCACTTTTAATTAGAATAAAAATAAAAGAGCAAATATATATTTTACAAATAATAATAAATAAAATACAAACTAGGGTGTTACATAAATAAACTATGATGTCCAAAAATGAAAAATGAAAATATATTTATAATTGATACAAGATAACGACAATCTCATTTTCTAACTCATCCAACTTTTAAGGGTCCATGACTTTGCTACATATAGCATTGAAAAATAAGCATAACCTAGTTATGACAAGTCTAACATTTTTAAGTAAGAACATGGCAATCATGAGATTTATACCAACCAATTTAAGATCTTGCATTGAAACAATACTTTTGAAATTTTAAGAGTAACCCTAAGACACTTTGATGTCTTGTAGACAATAGCAAAAACTTCTTTTTTCATTCATTGACATAGTATGGCAAAAGACAAATATATTCAGTGACCATAAAAATGTGGAGCTAATTGTTGTCGTATACCCATCTCAACAAGATCTTGTCTTGCATTCACAATATCATTTGTCTTGCCATAAATATTTAGAAGCATTCATATTACATTATCGCATACATTTTTCTCTACATCCATCACATCAATACAATGTCTTACATCAAACTTGCACTAGTATGGTAGATCAAAGAATATTGATATTTTCTTCCATATATTTTTCTCTATAGCCTACTTCTACGTCTTCCCAAAGATAACATTGATATCATTCACCCATTTAGAAACTTGGTCTCCAATTAAGAGCAATAAAGCAACTTCATTCTCCTAGCATTGATTAAAATTTTTTTTTCCAATCAACGACATGAGTAATTAGTTTTGAGAAATTTCCTATGCCCAAGGTAACATATTTTCCTTCCATGTATCAGTTAATGGTAGCATGTGCCTTCTTCACATATAGGGCATGCTTTATTTATGTCAATTAACACTATACTCGCACAAGTTCGCATATATTGAGAAGTCATTAATGATGCAAAATAACATGACACACATCTTGAAATTTTAATTGCAATACATGTCAAACACATTAATGCCTTCCTCCCATGACATTCTTAAGTCTTTAATCAAGGGACTTAAATAAACATCTAGACATTTCCTAGTTGTCATGGACCTAAAATCATTATAGATAACATCATACATTTAGGCTTCATGCACAACCAAGAAGGTATGTCATAAATTACCAACATAATAGGTCATGAACTATTCTTACTGCTTAAGTTACCATACGTATTCATTCTATCTATAACAAAGTCAATCCTAAGATTTCTTAGCTAACTATCGAAATTTGTAAACAAACTATTGATTTTCTTCAATTGCAAAGAATCAATTGCATAACAAAGTTGTCAATCACATTTTCTCTCATCTGCATGTCATCTAATGTTCTTTGCAACATTTGTGTTAGCAAACAATCACTTGAAACTTTGAATAATTGAAAAATACCATAGCACCTTTGTAGGAGGACTCTTTGTGCTCATATTACATATAGAATCACCATTTTCTTTTTGTACTATGATACCCCACATTGGGGCACCCTTGGCGTGTCTAACAAGTCATTATGCAATGTCCATGTTATATAACTCTTGCCAAACCCATCACAAAGAAAATTTTCTCATATTTCTTCAACTTGTAATCATCTCTTATTCAAACAATTAACACAAAGACAATACAGTCTTTCATTACTATCAAAAACATTTCTTTTAGAAAAGTCAAGAAATTCTTCAACTTCTCATACTTATCACTTGTGTGTGTGCTATTGATCCAACTACAATCCATGATTGCGCTTTTTAACATGCACATACATATACCATGCATGTGAACTATACTTTTTTTAAATATGGTGTAGCCATATCCCATTTAAGAAGACTTTTTTTTACTTGATTAATATGTACAGGTTAAATCTCATATCTCTAATTTGACAAAATTTTGACAACACATCTACGTATTAATCAAATATAGAAAATTAGTTCTCCTCAATTATCCAACTTAGACAATTGAAGATTCAATACAACAATTAGTAACTTTAATCATTATATTGAATCTCAAATGGGAAACTAAGATTCACTAATAATGCATAAGTTCAATAATGTAACATCTACATATTAATAAAGTATAAAAAAATGATTCTTCCTCCACTGTCCAACTTGAACAATTCAAGATTAAATATAACAATTAGAAATTTTAATCATTATGTTGAATATCAAATAGGAAACTAAGGTTCACTCATAATACACGACTTCAATATAAAACATAGGTTTAATAAAAAATATATAATTAAACACACAAGTTATAAAGTAATAAGCAAGTAAAGGATTATAATTCATTAATAAATTTTTAAAGTTAATTTCATGTTGTCACATTTCAACTTTTTTAGCTATACAACTATCCAAAGTCAATTTGAAGTTGTCAAGCATTTGCTTCTTTCATCAAAGCTTCTCTATCATTGATTTGGTGAAAATGAGAAAGAAAGAGAGAGAAAACATTACTAATCAAACATCTTAATTAAGTCAAACTTAGCTTGACTCATTTGACCATGGTCCACCATGATTTGACCAGATTATAGTAACAATAGGGAAATATTAGGCGAATATGGCCCCAACGACTAAATAATTTGAAGGAAGCAATGATTGGTGATGTGAGTAGTGTCCAAAGAATGAGGGGGAAATTTGGTGCTTGACAACTTTAAATTGATTTTGGACAATTGTAGAGCTTAAAAATTTGAAATATGACAACATGAAATTAACTTTAAAATTTTATTAATGAATTAGAATCTTTTTCTTAATAATATGTTTTTTATTGAACCCATGGTATCTAATTACTACTGCATATGCAATGTGGTAGAAACTCTAATATAAGTGGTTTAAGGGAAACACTCCTCTACCCTCCATGATTGGTCATATCACTCTAAAATGATACTATTTTATAGCACATCAAGTACTACCTAACTTGAATCATCTCTTCCTAACATGTGGGATTAGTCACATTCATTGGGATTTTCGTATCGAGCAGCCTTTACAAGGTCTAGTGACCTTACCACTTGCGTTCATGTCCACTTTCTTAATGCTTCAATTTCATTAAATGATGCAGGACACATAGCTCATTTTAATGTCCCACTTTTGAATATTGGGTCAATGAGGACCATTCATGCCTTTGAAAGACTAGGTACCTCATCTCATAACTCATCACAATTAGTGAGCGTCATCACCTTTCATAGGCTAGGTCACTCATTAGACAAGTGTCCCCAAGCCTTTCCTTACCATCTTGTAGGCTAGATCACTCGTCATAGTAACACTCATCCTCTATTACTCATTTATTCCATGTTGTTTTCATAATTTCTCAATATAATACATTCAAACACAAACCCAACAATATAACACATTAACTAAGCATAAATTAAACAATAACTTATCATTCAACACCACATAAAAAAGCTCAAAATATGACACACTTCCACACAATGCAGTACACAACACACACATGTACTCTAGGTTGGCACAGGCATGCCCTTGGAATGCACAATCAGTTGGCCTTGCATGGGCATGCTCACACGAGCACGGGCATGCTTGTAACACTTATCTTTTTCTTCTATAATTAATAAATTGATTAAAAATAATCACAAGAGATAATTAAAATTAATTTTATGAAGAAATTTATTAATAAATGTGTAATTTTTTGTATAATTTTTTTAGTAAAAGATTTTGCTAAAATTGAGACTACATTGTACATTGACAGTGTAAGAATACACTATGAAAGTGAACAAACAGTAAAGAAAATTTAAATATTTAATTATAATTAGTCACTAATAATTATAATTAGGTCCATATAATTTTTTATTTTATCTCGTTACCGTTAATTAAAATAGCAATATTTTAATTCAATTCCAAAAAGTATGATTTTGAAAGTCTTTCGGGAGTTAGAAAAAAAATTTCTTATTCATTCTAATTTTTTTTAATATCCTAGATCATTTTAGTGAGTCATTAAATTAGTAATTTATGATTAGCAATTAATTTTCTTAGTTAGCATTTTTTGAACCTTTGAGTTAAATTTTTTTCACCTAAGCTAATAGTACATGTAACTCCAACCACCCACATTAATTCTATTCCAATTCAATGTCTTGATCCTTGATTCACTTTGGCCCTTGTAGCTGCTGCAGTCGTAATTTTCAACTTTTTAGTTGAATTAATTAAAAAAAACATGTTGCTACTATAAATGCGTTGTAACATACTCCTCTTCTCCTTCATCTGTTTTAGAGTCTCTTCTTTTTTTATTACTCCATACATTACTTTACCTCTTACCTTCTAAAATTCATTTCTAACACCTAAGATCCAAAACTAAGTGAATTCCTAAAGAAAAAGGCTTCACATTTCTACATTGTTCTTGGTTCCCAACTTTCTTTTGGTAAGTTTAACTTCACTTTATTCTTCTCATTTATTTGAGAAGGCCAAACTTCTTCATTTTCTTACATTCTTCCTTCCTTTTTCTTGTTTTTTGGTGTTGGTTTAAAGTTCTTGTTCAAAAGGCTCAAGTTCCTCTATTTTCTCCTCCTACAAGCTCTCATTTTAGCATCTCTTTGAGTAAGGAAAGTTCTTCCTATTTTCTACTATTTTGATAGAGTAAAAAAAATATTTTTGTATTGAAAAATGTATGATATGGTTTGTTTGGTTTGTTAGTTTGTAGGTCATGAATTTCATGACCTACCTTTGGTATTTATTGTAAATCTTTGAATAGATTTTATATTAGTTGCTATTTGTTGTTGGATTAATGGAAAATTTATGTTAATGTATCGTGGATGTATTGCTGAAGTTATATTCTATTTTCTGTTTTTAAATTTTTATTGTATTAAAAAATATATTTTAATTTATGGAAGTATTAGGTGGAAAGATTGATGGATTTGGCCTATTTTGGTGGTATTTGAGAATCATGAATTTTGTTGGAGAATATCTGCATGAATGAGAGCCTTTGTATCATGAAAAAAATATGAGCTTGCTACCAAAATTGATTAGAAATTGATTTTGTGAGTTAATATTAAATTAAATGACAATAAATGCGTAAAAACTCTACAAGCATCCAATAAATACTGAAGGAAAAAAAATTATGAAGCATTGACTGTTTTGAAATCTTGGTGGACTTCTGGTTATTATTCAATTTCATGGTGGACTGCACATGAAGAAAAAGGAAGCATTCTTGAAGGTTTAAGACTGGTTACCTATTAGAAAAATTGAAATAAATTAAATTAATGGGATACAAATTGAAATGGTGGAAAACTAACTTTATTTTACATTAGGACCTAATAAAAGTGATTTTGTGGTTACATCATTTTTTGATAATTTAAAGTGAATTTTATAAAAGTAGTGTACAAATAGTAGGCAAAATAGTGATAGTTTTAGCAATAAAAATTCTAAGTAATTTATCTGAAGGGTAATTTTGTAATTTAATATTTTTATAATTATAAATAATTTTTTTTAAGTTAATTATGAAGAGAAATAAGTATCTAAAATTTATTTAGTATTTTATTAATTTTTGACAAAGAAATGACTAATAATAGTGACTTTAACAAGAGAATACTAAAAAGGGGTAAAATAGACTTTTTACATCAAAAGAATTGTTTTTATAAGTTAGAAATAATATTTTACTAGAAACTTTCATAAAAATACGATTTTAATGGATTTACAAACTTTTGTGTTTTTAAGATAATTCTAGTCATTTTAATTTAGTATAGGAGTAAATTAGTAAATTTACTTCAAATAAGCAAAAAAAAATCTAAAAATATTTCTAAGTATTAAAGTTGATTTCAGAAGCTTATATTCAAATTTTTACAATGTAGTAAGTTCATTTGAATTTATTTCAAAATTTTAGAGCTTAAATTGAAAGTAAAAGAAACTGTGTATTAATTGAATTGAATAATACAATTTCCAATCTCCCTTTTTACATGGTAAATGTCAACTACCTAAAGATATTATAACTAATAACAAATTAAAAAATAATTAGATAATATGTGATATTCACGATCTCCTAATAAAATATTTAAATATTTGTAACCACTTAATCTAATAAGATATTGAAATGTTTGTAACCTCTTAATGAGTTACCTATCATATCTTATCATATATTTACAATATCTCCAACACTCCCCCTCAAGTTGGTAAATGAATATCAATCATTCCTAACTTGTCATTGAATTCTTGAAATCTAGTTGCAAGGAGCCATTTGGTGAAAATATATGCTACTTGGAGCCCTATAGGAACATGTGTTGTGACTACAAATCCACTGTTCAACTTCTCTTTAATAAAGTGTCTGTCAATCTCTATGTGCTTTGTCTTGTTGTGTTGGACTGGATTATGGGCAATACTAATAGCTAAGTTGTTGTTATAGAATAAATTTATAGGTCTCTCATATTTTACTTTGAGGTCATCAAGAATAATCTTCATCAACAATCCTTCACATACACCGTGTGCCATGACTCGAAATTCTGCTTCTACACTAGATCGAACAACCACATTTTGCTTTTTGCTCCTCCAAGTTACTAGATTTTCTCCCAAAACATACAATATCTAAAAAATGGATCTTCCATCCACAAATGATCCTGTATAGTCTACATCTGTATATATCTCCATGGACAATGTACCTTTTTTTCTAAACAACAGTCCTTTTCTTGGACTTGCCTTCAAATACTAGAGGATCCTTTCAACTGCCTGAAGGTGTCTTTCCCTGGGATCATGCATAAATTGGCTAACCACGATAATAGCATAGGCAATATCTAGCCTAGTATGGGATAAGTAGATCAATTTCCCCACCAATCTCTAATATTAGGACTTCTCTATGGTTGGACTTTCTTTACACACAATCCTATGGTTCTGCTTAATAGGTACCCCTAAGGTCTTACATCCAAATTTTCCTATTTATTTGAGGAGATCAAGTACATACTTCCTTTGGTAGATAAAGATACCTTGTTTGGAATATGCAACCTCTATCTTGAGGAAGTATTTCAACTTTTCTAACTCCTTCATTTCAAATTGTGTTGCCAATTTTTCTTTCAATGTTAGTTTTTCAATCTCATCATCACCTGTAATAATCATATCATCTACATAGACTATGAGAAGAGTGAGTTTACCATCAGGAGAATATTTTATAAAAAGAGTATGATCACCTTGACTCTACCTATATCCTAGGGATATCATGACTTGAGCAAATCTTCCAAACCATGCTCGGGAAACTGTTTAAGTTCATACAATGCCTTTTTGAGTCTGCATACCTTGTTTTTTTCATTATGAGAATAGAATCCTAGGGAAATCTCCATGTAGACTTCTTCTTCTAGGTCTCGATGAAGGAAGACATTTTTAACATCAAATTGTTGCAAGTTCCAGCCAAAGTGGGCAGCTAAGGAAAGAATAACTCTTACTGTGTTCATTTCTATAGGGTCAAATGTTTCCTCATAATCTATTCCATAAGTCTGAGTATACCCTTTAGTAACCAATCTTGCCTTGTATCGCTCAAGGGTCCCATCAGATTTACACTTCACAGTGTATATCCATCTACAACCTATAAATTTTTTGTCTTTGGGCCTATCAACAAACTCCCAAATTGAGTTTTTCTCTAATGCCTTCATCTCTTCTTTCATTGCTTGAACCCAATTCTCATCTTTCAAAGCTTCTTGTACTGATGTAGGTTTTTTGATTGCATCAATGGCAACAATAAAACTCCAATGTTGTATAGAGAGATGGTTAGTACACACAAATTGAGAAATAGGATACTTGACACATGATCATTTCCCTTTCCCCAAAGCAATAGGCATATCATCAGTAACATCCTCAATGGGGATCTCAGGAATACTTACCTCCGGCTTAGACAATTGGACTTGCTCTAGGACTAGAGTGGGTTCCATGAAGTGGAGGGCTAACAAAGAATGACTGTGTTTCATGAAAAGTAACATCCATTGAGATAAAGATCTAACAACTCAAAGGATGATAACACTTAAACCCCTTTATATTTGAGGAATAACCAATGAAAACATATTTGACAACTCTAGGGTCTAACTTCCCACGATGTGGATTATGAAAGTGAACAAAAGCAACAAGCTTAACATTAGGGGAGAGTTAAGAAAGAAGGATAGCATATGTTTAATTGGACTAATACCATTTAAAACACGAGTGGGTAACCTGTTGATGGGATAGGTGGCAGTTAGGATAGCTTCTCCCTAATAAACATTAGGAACAAACATTTGGAAGAGGAGGGCTCTAGCAACCTCAACGAGATGACAATTTTTCCTTTCTACAACCCTATTTTGTTGGGGAGTATTCACACACGTCAGTTCATGAACCACTCCATTATCTTTAAGAAACTTGGAGAACTCAAGATTTACAAATTCGATACCATTGTCTGACCGTAGTCTTTTAATAGATTTACCGAATTGGTTTTTTACAAGATGGAGAAAATCGACAAATATTTGACAAACCTTAGATTTATGTTTCATAAGAAATATCCATGTCACACAAGTATAATCATCAATAATCAATGGAAACCACTTAGCCCCTAATATATAGTTACTAGCTGGCCCCCAACATCAGAATGAATAAGGTCAAAAGGTTCAAGACTTTTATTATTACTAGGAGAAAATGTTGCACGATGGTGCTTTGAAAACTAACAAACATCATACTTAAAGGACTCCACAGACTCTTTTGTAAATAAATATGGAAACATTGTCTTAAGTAACCAAAACGGTGGATGTTCAAGACATTTATGGTAAAGTCAAATTTGAGAAGCTGCCTAAGTTTTTGAGGTTTCCTATTGACTGGAAGGCATCCCATACCTGTTTTTCATGTGTAATTAATTTGTATAAATAGTTGGTGACTAATTATGGTTATGCTTGGATTTATTACATGTTGATTATTTTAATAAATATTATTCTATTTATATATTGCCTTAAATTTTGTAAGATTACCCTTGCGCTATATATGTATGGTTGTAGTACCATAAGGCACAATACTTTATTTTAGTTCTTTTCCCTTTACCTATGCATGTTACTCAATATATTTCTATCTACTATTGAAGTTTTAAGTTTCACATTATTATGGTTAATGACTAAATTTGAGAATTTAAAATGCAAAAATTTACTTGAATTTTTATCAACAAAATAATAAAAAAATTATGAAAATTGAATCTTTTTGTAAATCGTTGTTAAGTTGTTAAGTTGTTAAGTAGTGATAGAGGATTGTTACAATGCTCATCACTCTACAATTCACAATTTTCAAATTTTTACCCAAAACGTGAATTGCTATGTGGACCTAGGGGTTTCTCTAAGTTTTTCACAAAATCAACCAATAATAGTCACAATACAATCAATAACACATAATTTCATGTTCTAATCCAAGGAGTTTAATCTCCCAATCAAAGTCAGTCAAACACTACAATTGGGGTTCTAAGATCAACCCTTTTACACACAATTACAAAGTTAAAAGCATTGTACTATACCAATTGGTAGAGACAATCAAACATGACAAATTGGGGTCCTAAGGTCAACATCTCTAACACAATTACACTCACACCCTTGAGCAAGACATTCTCACCCCTTTACCTGAAAAAGTAGAGCTTTAATAGCACACCATTCCTCATGATTCTCCTTCTTGGTTCCCCAACGTTCTCTTCGAGAGTTCTCCTTCTCTATCCTTTGTAATGACAACACAAGACGGTTTAAAATAAGAGTTTCCTCAAGAGTTGTGCTACCTCCCTTTCTTATAGCATTAATGGATTACACTAGGTTGTTAAGTACCCATTATTTAAATACTTGAACATTATTAAATATTTGTTATATATAAAGATAATATATTTTAAATATAGATGGTATCTTTTAAATATAGATGGTATCTTTTAAATATTCAAAATCCTTAACTATTTTAGAAAGTTATTAAATATTTATTAAATATAAAGATGATATTTGTTAAATATTCAAAAATTATTAACTATATTTGAAAGTTGTTAGATATTTCTTAAATATAAAGATAATATCTTTTAAATCTCAAAAGATATTAATTATATTTGAATTCAAAGACTAACAAATATTTAAGCAATACCTAATTTTTTGGCAAAAAAAGACATAGATCTAATGACCTATTTTTCTCTAATTTTTATTAATTAATAAAAACCCGATTTAATGAACCAATACCTATTTTTTCAAAAATATAGTTTATTTAATTAGTTGCAAAATATAAATTAAACACTCACTTATTTAAAAAAAATAACTACAAATAATAAAAAGATGTAGAATTTTAGGAGTAAAAATATTTTCTCCATACATAATCATGAGAAGGAATTACACACAAATAGAAAATTAAAGGCTGAAAATAGGAAATCCATTAAATCAATAATTTTCTCAATGAGTTGATCTTTTTAGACTAAAAAAAGGAAAAGATATCTCAATAAAATCTAAAATAATGATTTTAGATCTTTCTTATTTTATAATTTATTCTTTCTTAAAATTCATAACAACAGATATTCCTCCTAGAAATCTGACACTCCCCCTCAAGTTAGAGCATATATGTTTAACATGCCCAACTTGCTTACAAACATTTCAAAACTAGGCTTGTGAAGCTCTTTGGTGAATATGTCTACTATTTGCTGCACATAAGGAACAAATGGCAAATAAATAACTCCACATTCAATTTTCTCTTTGATGAAGTGTCTATCAATCTCCACATGCTATGTACGATCGTGCTAAATAGTATTCTAAGCAATGCTTATAGTAGCTTTGTTGTCACAATACAACTTCATTGGCATGTGTATGGGCATCTGCAATTCGTTAAGAACTCTTTTCAACCAAAGGATATCACACCTCATTAGCCATAACTCTATATTCTGCTTTTGCACTACTTCTTGCTACAACATTTTGTTTCTTACTTCGCCAAGTTACCAAATTTTCCCAAACATAAGTACAATATCCTAAGGTGGATCTCCTATCAGTTATTGAGTCTGCTTAATCCGCATCAGTATATGCCTCTATATTTTTGTTGTGAGGTCTTTTGAAAGAGTAAACCTTTAGTAGACTTTAAGTATCTAAGGATCCAATATACTACTTCAAGATGCCTTTCAGATGGTGAATGCATAAACTGACTTACTAAGCTTACAATAAAGGAAATGCCTAGCAAAGTGTGTGATAAATAAATCAATTTTCCTACCATCCTTTGATATTGGGTTGTATTAACTATATTACCTTCCTTCTCATTACAAAGTTTTTTATTTGGGTCAATAGGAGTGTCAGTTGGTCTACAACCACTCATTCCTGTTTCCTTAAGAAGATCAAGGATGTACTTCCTCTATGAGACCACAATCCCCATTTTTGACCTAGCAACCTCCATACCAAGGAAGTACCTTAAGGATCCTAGGTCCTTGATTTCAAATGTTGTTGAGATGGAGCTCTTCAAGCGATTCATTTCAAAAATATCATTTCCTGTAAGAATTATATCATCTACATATACAATTAATATGGAGATCTTCCTATCTTGTGAATGTTTGAAAAACATTGTATGATCACCTTGCCCTTGACTGTATCCTTGACTTTTAACAAACTGAGTGAATTTCTCAAACCAGACTCTTGTTGATTGTTTCAACCCATACAAAGACTTTTTGAGCTTATACAATTTTGTGCCAAACTTCTCTCCAAATCCTAGAGGGGCTTCCATATACACCTCTTCTTCTAAGTCTCCATTGAGGAATGCATTTTTTTACATCCAATTCTTGTAGGGACCAATTTAGATTGGCTGCAAGGGATAGAAGAACTCGTATGGAGTTTAGCTTAGCAACTAGGACAAATGTCTCCAGGTAATCAATGTCATATGTCTGTATGAACCCCTTGGTTATTAGACGAGCCTTGTATCGCTCTAGAGAACCATCTAATTTATACTTGACTGTAAAAACCCATTTGCACCCCACAGTTGTCTTCACTCTTGGTAAGTCAACCAAGTCCCAAGTGCCATTTTTTCAAGAGCTTTCATTTCCTCAAAAACAGCTTCCTTCCACTCGGGAGTTCTTAAAGCATCTTGCAAAGTATTAGGAATCTCCAAAATAGATAGTTGTAAGGTAAAAACATGAAATGTAGGTGAGAGATTTTCATAAGACACATATTTAGATAAAGGATGTTGGGTGCAGGATCTTACACCCTTTCAAATAGCAATGGGAAGATTAGAATCATCAAATTCTAATTTTGGACTAAGTTTAGGATCAAAATAAACAAATTCAAAATTTGAATAAGTGTGCTAAAGATGTGGTAACAAATCAATGTTGACATTACTTGGAGGTCTTGTGGAGTCTAGGTAGTGCAAAGGATTAAATAACCATTTCCTTTCTTTACATGAATAAATATTATCAAGCAACAGAATAGTAGTAGTTTCTTTGACTATTTCTCCATTGTTAGTAGTCATGAGATCATGAGATGCCTTTATAGGTGGATCTACTTCTTCAGTATCT
Organism: Mucuna pruriens; assembly: GCA_025330945.1. NCBI lineage: Eukaryota > Viridiplantae > Streptophyta > Magnoliopsida > Fabales > Fabaceae > Mucuna > Mucuna pruriens. The sequence goes on along the minus strand of JAENHJ010000527.1, from coordinate 2,538,051 downwards.
AAGACACCTAATTCTTTTGCCTCAAGAACATTCAAGTTGGAAATTTCAGTTTATAAAAACTCAAAAAAGTTGGAATTTTCAATTTGCAAAGTATCAAAAGAATATGAGAAACCAGACAAAAACATATTTTCATTTCGGTTCTTCCCTTGAAAATTAGGCTTGAAATAGGGGGTTAATTCAAAATAGGTCACATCCATGGTTACAAACATTTACTTTGAAAGTGATTCAAAACATTTAAATCCCTTTTGGTTTGGAGCATATCCAACAAACACACATTTTTTGGCTCGAGGTTCAAGTTTTCCTATATTATGATTATGAATATGAATAAAGGCAGTGTAGTCGAAGATTTTTAAAGGTAAAGAGGAAGAAAGTCTATTTGTAAGAAAACGCTTATGAAGTACATCAAGAGAAGTGTCAAAATTCAAAACCTTATTAGACATTCTATTAGTAAGGCATGCAGCGGTAAGCATAGCCTCACCCCAAATATATGTTCGATGTGAAAAAAGTAAAGCTCGAGCAACTTCCAATAAATGTTTGTTTTTTCTTTCAGTCAAATTGTTTTGTTGTGGAATGTTTACATACAAACTCTAATGAACAATTCCTTTCTTGAGGAAAAAATGGCCCAAAACACTATTGAAATATTCTCGACCATTATCACTTTGTAATATGTAAATATTTTTTTGAAATTGGATTTGAACCATGATGTAAAAATTAACGAAAATTGTTTCTTATTCATATTTTTCTTTCATTAAGTAAACCCAACACAACCATGTGTGATCATCAATAAAGGTCACAAACCATTTTTTGCAAAAGATAGTAGAAGTTTTATAAGGACCACAAATATCACTATGTATAATAGTAAATGATGTAGTTGGTTTATATGACTAAGAAGGAAAAGGAGTACGATGATGTTTTGCAAACTGACATATTTTTCACGTTGAAGAGAAAAATAACTTTTATTTACAAATAAATTTGGGAACAAGTATTTTAAATATTAAAAATTGGGATGGTCTAACCTATAATGCCATAACATAATATCATCATCCTGATAAACAAAAGTAGAATTCAAGCAAGTGTTTAGATATTGTTTACTCAAGTCTAGTCCATCATCAAAATAGTAGAGTTCATCCATTTTCTTAGCACTGCCAATCATCCTCCCAATGGTCAGCTCCTGAAACACACAATAAGAAGAATAAAAGTTGACTTGACACTAATGATTAGAAGTGATTTTATTGATGAAGAACAGGTTACAAGATAAATTGGGGACATGAAGAACATTGTGAAGAGTTATCAAAGGAGCGAATTTGATAGTTCTTATCCCAACAGTTAACAAGAGTGAACCATCTACAATTTTAACCTTTTTATTGCTTGTACAAGGATTATAAGAAGAAAAAATTTTGGAACAACTAGTCATATGATCAGTTGCCCCTAAATCAATTCTCCAAGAATGAACAGAAATAGGAACAACACCAAGGAATGCAGTGACAAGAGTGTTACTTTTCTGAACCATGGAACAAGAAGGATTTAAAGATAGTTTTGGAGATTGAACTAACTTATACAAGTGCTCTAATTGCTCTATACTAAAAGGGACTGAATCTGGGTTGATAGGAAACTCTTAATTTTCCTCTACAATGGCTGGGTTGGCACAATTGTCACGTTGGGATTTGCTCTTCCAATTTGTAGGTTTTCCATGGAGCTTCCAACAAGTATCCCTTGTATGCCAAGATTTTTTACAATAGTCGCACCATGGCTTTTTTTGTCCAACATTGTTAGAATCATCACCTCTTGCCATGAGGGCAAAACTCTCAAGTTCATTGTTGACACTAGATTCGGTGTTGCTCAACATGATTCTCCTCCTTGACTCCTCACATTTAACTTCAAAGAAAACTTCTTGAATAGATGGCAAGAGAAAGCACTAATATCGTGTAGAATGTTAGGAGTAAAAATATTTTCTCAATACATAATCATGAGAAGAAATTACACATAAATAGAAGATTAAAGGTTGAAAATGAAAATCCATTAAATCTAGAATTTCCTCAATCAGCTAATCTCTATACTAAAAAAAGGAAAAAATATCACAATAAAATTTGAAATAATGATTTTAGATCTTTCCTATTTTATAATTTATTCTTTTCTAAAATTTAGAACAATAGATATTCCTCCTAGAAACCCGACAAAAAAAGAAAAATTGAGGTGATACACATAACAATTCTATTGAAATTGTGCAATAGTAGGCGACCTTCATAGCGTACAACTAGATGATGTAGAACTAGACGACACTCACAAGAATAATTTTTTGTTTGCTTATTGTAATATATTTTTAAATTAATTACAATTAACTTTTTAATTACAATTGTGAGTTTTATTAGAAAAAAAAACTAATATATTAATTTATTTATATATTTCTTTGTTGTCAATTATATAATATTCATTTTAATTAATTACAATCTATATTTTTAATTAAAATTCTCATTTTCTTTACAAATTAGGATTAATTAACTAAATAATTAAACTTAGCTTTAATCATATAATTAAATATGAAAATAATTTAAAAACGAAAATAAAATAAAAAAAAAAACATTTGATTCTTAACATGAAAAGCCAAAAAATATTAATGCAGGTGAGAAGTCGAGTTGAGAGGAAGGGGCTTCTCAACATGTCGCTTTCTGTACAAGAGCCCGAGTGCAGCATGCCATTTTACAAACCAGTGGAGGACATATCTGCACTAGCACAAATTGAAAAGTGATCCAGCCATGCCCTTTACGAAGAAAAACACACCCTACTATTTGTGTCCACAAATTTAATCAAGACATTTTATGATTGAAATTCTGATATGGGGTATAAAAAAATTTATGTTAAATATATATAAAAAAAAACGAACATAAATTGAAAATGGTCCAAACATCAAATATCGAAATAAATATCTTACACGCAGACTTGTTGGAACAGTTTCAAAACATTGTTGTACTTCGAACAAATTGTAGTATCATTAGAGAAATTTTGATAAATATCAAGAATGAAATGATATGGATTAATAGACTATATATATAAGGAGGTTTGCGCTGCATTACCATTAAAATTAAGATATTAGAATTGGACTTATTAGTTGATTTAAAATTTAGTAAAATTATATTCGAATTTTATAAATTAAATTTTATAAATAAAAAAAAGTAATTAGGAAAAAATTATTAAAAGTAATAATTTAAATTTTTAATAAAAATTAATTATTAACCAAATTAATTAATATTTTATTTTTATAATATAATAACAAAAGAGTCTTGATAAATAAAAGTTTTTATTAAAAATTTGAGTATGATGTGACGATTTGCGTGCTTCATTAATGCATGTGACTGATCCATTTACGTTACGTGCGGCAGAGTGGAGGCATGGTTTGTGCATTTTGTCAGTTGTGACCTAATTTCATCGGACAATCTAACCGCACACACTTCTATTCAGATTCCTTTATTGTTTCATTACCCTACTCGCCTCGCCCACTGAGCTGTTCAGGTTAATCAATAACTGTCGTCTTATGTTATTTTTCTTTCGACAAAATAGAGAGTATTTATTATACCAGACAGTGAGAAGTGCTTTACACGGTGTCATGGTCAGGAGAAGCAACTGAATTAATTCTAGTAAAAATAAAAACTTAAAATAAAATAAAATAAAAATTAAAAAAGTGACTTACCATACAAATGTAGCTAAATTCAACACGTAACCGTAGGATTAGTGTAACTCAAATACAGATTGAGATTTGATTATATAAATAACTTATTAAAGTTGGTTTATGAAGAAATAAGTTCAATTTCACTTAAAAACTAACAGAATTTAAATTATGTATAATTCGATTTCATTGTTTCATGAATGAATTATATATATATATATATAATAAAATAATATAATTTATTTTATTATATTTATATAATTATGTTTTAAATTAATTTTATTTTATATAAATAAAATATATAAAATAATTTAATTTAAAATAAATTGAGCTAATAAATTGAATCGAGTTATTTATTAATTAAAAAAATGATTTTATCAAACTTGAGTAAAATTTACCAAATCATTTCTTATAAACTCAGGGTGAATCAAACTCGATTTAACTTAATTTATTTCAACTCATTTTTAGTCGTACGTGATCATAATTGAATAACTTTTATATTATTATGAATAAGATAAAAATATTTAATATTTATTTTTAAATAATTAAAAAATGTAAGAATATAGATGTGATTATTTAAATATTTTTCATACTATTATTAATTTTGATTAAAAAGCAATAAAAAACATAAATAAACTGCATCTAAATTGGGTAAAAAATCCTAATAACTAATTGTTCATACAAATTATACAAACTGAGAAATTGTTCTAACACATGTTGGAAGTTGCTGGCTAACATGTATAGGCTAGTGAATAATGGAATCCAATGTCTTAACTGTTGCTTTGGTTTTATATTAAAAATGTGTCTTTGGTTTTATGTTAAATATATACTCGGTTGCACTTTTTTTTTTCTAGACCACACGTGTTATAGATAAAATACGGAATTAAAAATGAACTTTTCGCATGGTTAAATTTACGTTATATTAATAAAATCACGTTGAAATATCAATTAATCTAATAAAAAATTGCACTATCATTTTTTTGGTTTTGCATTAAGGAATTAATTTCAAATCTATAACTAATTTTGAGTTGAAATAATTTTAAGGAAGTTTTGTTTTAGATCTAAAATTTTATATTGAATTTTATTATTAACTTATTTTTATAATAAAAATATTTAAATATAAATTATTTTTATTAAAAAATAAATCATTTTACTTCAAAATCAATTCTACGTAATCAATTTTATTTAAATTAATTTTATAATATTCACCCAACAAATTATTGTCTTTTTGGTTTTGTTTTTAAAAGTGTAAAAAATATCAAGTAACTCAACAAATCAAGCAAAACTCAAAAAAGCAGTCTAAAAGCAATTGAACTTATTTAGTTTGGTATTTTTTTTCTTTTAAAATTCATACATATATTTTAAAAAATAGGTTAAAATAACTCGACTTGACTGGATCGATATATATTTTTAAATAATTCATATGTATATTTTAAAAAATAGGCTAAAGTAACCTGACTTCACGGATTATTAAACCAATAAAAAAAAAACACAGTTTATGCTTAATATCTTAACCTACCGGACAGAGAACTCGTTTTGACAACTCTGTCCGCATTCCACGTCCAAGAACGCATGTAAAAAGAGTGCCCGTAGTCCCTGATGTAATAAGATGCCAAACATGGCTTAATGGGGACTGGAACGCGCAAAATCAACATTACTTCTTTTCAGCAGCTTTGAAAGTACATTTTATTCCTTTCTACCTATGATTTTGTGTGGGTGCAAGGAGTGGGCATTTATATATAAGCTTTATACAATATAAAATAAAAACTTAAATATGCTTTTATCAATTAAATTTAAACTAATTTATTTTTTATTTTTAAAATTTAAAATTAGTTTTATTAGTCTCTATATTTTAAAAATAATTTATTTTAATTTTTCAACTTCCCTAATAAACATAATATAAGTCATATTTTTTACATATATAGTAAAAAATTGAAAAAACGTTTTTAATCCTAAAATTTTTCATCTAATATTTTTTGTTTTTCAACTATACATAAATAATGACTTATAATCCATTTGTTAAAGATTAAAACTAGTTATTTTTAAAAATATAAAAACTATAAAAAAATAATTTTAAATTTGGGAGACAAAACAAAATTGACCCAAATTTAAAAAATAAAAAACATTTAAATCTAAAATAAATTATAGTTCTTTTTTCAAAAAGTATTTTAAGTTTAAATTGTATTTTTTCTATTTTGAAAAATCAAAAAAGTTTGTTTATATCATATAGACTAAAGTGTACCGATCTTCTAAGAGAAATGAGGGTATTTTTTAAAATTAGGTGAAAGGGTAGTGTAATCTTCTAATAGAAATGAGGGTATTTTTTAAAATTAGGTGAAAGGGTAGTGTAATCTAACATCTTTCATAGGAGAGTATAATTCACCTGTAACCCATGGAAGGAAAGAGAATGAAACAAGACAAATAGAAGAACATCAATTCTCACATATGAAGAGAACTCATTACCACTCAATCCCTACCACACAATTTGAGAAAGATAACCTGAACCTCGTACACAGTAACAATGGAATCAGAGACAGGGAAACTCCACTTTAACCCTCTACCCTGTCTCTCTACTATATAATATAACATCACCTTGTAATGAACACCAGAAAAATATAGCTAACATGTTTATGCTTTACATGCAAGAAACCATTTTTGAACAATCCAGACAAGATAACCCATGACTATCAATGCAATTATGCAAGTCTGCAATTCATCACATCACCTTGCCTTCGTCCTCCTCGGGGTCGCGAAGAGTCCCAAACATCCAGTCCATCCATATGGTGTAATGGCCGTAGTTGTGCCGATATGTAGTATGATGAATGGTGTGGTAACCAGCACCCATGACAGGCCACAGTTTTCCATGAATGCAGTCATGAATATTTGCAGTCCAAATGCCCTCAATGAATAACAGCGCTAAATGTGTAGTAAAATGGATTGGTACAATAAACAAAGCAAGGCAATGTGGTAATGCCTGCAGTATCCCATCAAGAGGGTGAAATGCCAAACCTGAGATACATGGGGAGAAAGTCACTACACCCTTCATATAAAAAGAAATCAATGATGGAGCAAATGAAGATGACATTCACGGTACTTCACCAAACCAGAGTTGTATGCCAGAACAACACAAAATGAAAGTGAAACAGATAACATAAATAAGAGTAATAATGTCCAGATACATGATACCAAATGGGAAAAGTTGCTTCTAGAAAACAAAATGGGGACAAAAAGTATCTCGTAAATTATATTAACTAAAGGTTTTGTTATCAGTAATTAAAGCACATCAACCACAAAAAATGAAAGAAAAATAGTGTACCAACCAACTGCTTGGAAATTGGAATGTTAGCAAAGTTTACTTTGGTCAGCTTGCATTTAAAATGTAAAACATGGGGAAATAGAAACAAGGTCAAGGTTCCAGAAAAAGACGTTACCACTAGAAAACACTTGGTATATGATGGCTAAAAAATGAAAAGTGGCATATAATGTTGTGAAAGTTATATAATGAATCCAAGTTATATATATTGAAGATTTTCAATATGGAATGTGACTAGTAATTGGTTTATTTCTGCATATTTCAGCTATGTAAGCCATTAGGTAAAACAAAATCACAAATCTAGCTACAATTTTGGAAAGGGTTCCAAGCCTTCCCCCTCAGCTTCTTTGTCAGGTTCATTGCCTGCTCAAATCACTAACTCCTAGTGTATCTGAAAAGAACATATCTATGTTTCTCACCATATACAGTTCAGAAGGACTGTTTTTATTTCAGACCTAGAGTGATTTTGAGCTCATGTAAAATTGACCAATGTATCATATCATCAAGCTTACATTCCACGTGATAAAGGTGTATTATGAGTGATTAACTGGGAGGTTCACCAGGAAAACACGGTCAAAATCACATACTGTAAAATTCTTACCATGCTCTAATCCTTAAAATCAGAAATAACCCAACAATGGACAAACATTTTTTTAAGACATTATGAACTATCTTCATATTATTGAATATTTAATGTACTTACTAACCAGCAAAAGGGGAGAGAGTGTTCTGTTTATTGTAGATGTGATGGGTAGCATGAAGATGTTTGTAAAGCGGTTTTATGTCGTGCAGCTCTCTGTGCATCCAATAAATACCAAACTCTACAATAATTAGATAAATTGCTAAATACCCAAAGTATGCAAGCCAACCAATATCATATAATCTAGGATAGGCCTTTGTCCAGCCAGTTTCTATCAGGTACTCCGAAACAGTTGGAAGCAAAGTGTACCAAGGCATGGCTTTCATAGCAACAGATATTTGCAAGAGCATGGCTCTTCGAGTGGGAATAGCATCTGCAATGGTAGATTTAAATATATCAAGAAATGAAAGTTACAAGCAGTCCTATAAGCACCTTACACAAAGAAATAAAGAACTAAAAACACAATGACATACAAAAACTACATACAAGTATACATGAAAATAGCCATTAGTTTGGGCAATGAAAACTCATAAATATAATTGTTCTACTTAGTTGAGTTTGGCCTACAATGACTCACTTTCTAGAGCCAGTCCAAAGATGGATATAAACAGCAAAGTCTCAGACTTCTGAAACTGCAGCTATCTAAACAGGGATTATTTCATGCCATTGATTGACATAAGGAAAGTGGTAAAATATAACTATTAGGCCAGTGGGCAAACTACAGTCAAGTATAATATGTTATATCATGTTTCAACAAGCCATCAAACCACAAGAGATGATGCAGAGTACTAACTTCAAATTGTTCTTCACGGTCAACTGACAATCGTTATAATTTAGGAAGAAAAGTTAAAGAAGAATGCATAGCAGCTATCTAAATGAGGCTCTAATCAATTTATACAGGTATGAAACAATGAACAATACTAGTCTTCTGATTGACTAAACTATAGAGTATAGAACAATTCACTGGCAGTATATGATCCCACTTGTAAAACTTGCAATTGCACACTTATAAAACCCAAGGTTTTAAATTGCGATCTCAGTTACAGTTTCATTGCAATCCTTAATAACGTGAACAAATGTGGCTGATGTGACTGCCATTGCAGTCATGATGTGACCCAGATCTCCCAAAAACCTTGGCATATCTTGATGCATTACTAGATAGGACTTTTATTGCACTCTGCTATCATCTCCAAGATGGTTGGTGCAATTGCAGTTGGAGACCGTTTTTTAAAACTATGATAAAAACCATATTGGTATTAGTAATGATGAAAACGGCCCAAGTAAGCCGCAAATAATGCCCATCATCTTGGAATGATCATAGCAGAGTGAAATAAAAGTCCTCTCTAGTAATGCATACAGATAACTGATCATTTTGAAACGGAAAGTACCGGCCCAGGTTTTAAAAATTCAAGCACCACATACAGTCAACTCTGTAATCTAACTTAGCAGAATGTCAGCAATATTGTAAAGCATCATTTGAAGAAACACGCATCATATTTGGTTCAGTGGTTTTTTACTGAACAAGGAAAGAGTTCCCTAATATGCTCAGTGAAAAACTTGTTTTGAGGAAAAACCTCTCCACATCTTTTTCCCAGACGTCATACAAATACAAATGGGAAAAATCCACTTAAAAAGAGTGGTCATTACACCAACAATCCTTAGAAGGCACGATACATCAATTAGATGAGAAGGAATCACTCAGTTTACTAAACATTACATAATTTACAAAATACAAGAAAAATAAAGAGTCAGAAAACAGATCTAAGAAAAGAAAAGCAGGAATCGAGCGCATCAGCATAAACATTACAGTCAGAGAAGCATAATCCATCTAAGACAAACAGCTTAACATTATATAAAATAAAAAAAATAAAAAAATAAAAAAAACGTCAACCACTGAAAACCACACACTGGAAGACCCAAATCCAATTGAACATCAATTCGCCATCCCAGAATCGTAAACCCCCAAAACAGGTGATAGTAACGCAAAACAAGAACAATGCTTTATCTTTTTTTTCAAAAAAATAGTTAAAACCAAAGCGAGAAGGAACCAGATTAACAAAATAAGCAACACCCATTTCATATCAAAGCCAAAATATGCCATCTTTAACAAAACAGATGGAGAAACACAACATGATTATTTGATTCCGCATGCATATCCTCCTTTTTGGAGACAATCCCGTTCGAGTCACTTTCAGTCTCTCTCGACGAAGATTGAACCTGAGTTCGCCAACGAGAAACAGAACATGATGATACCGCACGCATAAAAAAAAGAGCCAGAAAAAAAAAAGGGGGGAAAGACCTTTGGGGACATAAACGTTGCGTTTCCAGTAATAGATGTAGAAGCACCACAAGAGGCCAGAGCCGAGGTACAGAAGGACGCCACCAAAGTAATTGCGAAGCCACGTCTGGAGAAAGCGGGGGAGTGGAGCCCACATGCCCTGCGGCAACAAGGCGTACAACACAATGCGGTTGTACAGGTCACTGTCTTCGCTGAAGAGCCTGCCGTACTGGTTCAACAATGTTGGGTCTCCCATGCCCAGATGAACGAATCAGAACAGAACGGCGAGAGGAGAGAGAATGAGAGCAGTGAACTCAGAAAAGAGGAGAGGTGATGTTGTTTATTTATTTCTTCTTAGTTTAATTTAATATGGCTCTTTCTCTTTTTTTCTCCATCATGGTACTAAAGAATTTAACACCGCTCTTGCTTTCCTATCATCTGATGTGGATTTTTTTTGTTTTTTGAATGTGATATCGATCTTAATCATGGAAAATGATGCACGACGTTTCCTGTTATTTAATATATAAGGGAGAGGGAGGAGGTACGATAGGCTAAGAAGAGAGAGAAATAAATGATTTAGGCATTAATAGGAAACCGATTTATTCCATTGAAATTTAATACCAAAGAGTAAGGTGAATCCATCTCATCTATGATTTTTAAATATAAATTTATATTATTTTTATAAAATAAATTAAATATTTTTATTGACTGAGATTTCATGTCACTACATATATCTCAAATTTCTTAGGCTACATATAAAGAAAAAAAAATGATATATTTTTATTGACTGGGATTTCATGTCACTACATATATCTCAAATTTCTTAGGCTACATATAAAGAAAGAAAAATGATAGTTATTTTTATTTGTATAGAAGGACCTAACGTCACTTGAATACTCAAACGGTTAATAATATTTATTTTACATGTAAATTTATTCTAACTAAGACTGTTGTGATAATATTTCTTACTTATACTAAGAAAATTGTTTTTCTCTTAAAACAGGCCTGTGATAAGGTGAAAAGTATGAATATGAGTTTTATGTGTGTGTATTAATCAAAAGATCGTATAAGGAATCATACTATTACTTTGAAATAAATTTTGTTTGTCAAAGGATGTTGGATGGGAGAGTGATACATCACTCACACCCATAGTTGGTCAAACATTACAGCCTAAACTACTAAGGAGGAGCAAGACGAGATGTTCACTTCCGATGATTATCTTTGGAAACAACTTGATGACAACAAGGTTTGAGTCCTAGATAAGAAGGAAGATAGTGGTTGATACCAGACAACTAATCCCTAGTAAGATGTGTAGGTCGATTCCACAACACTTGGACTCAAAACCATAGCTAAAGAGCAGCATAGAGACAAAGAAGGTGAACAAAAACCATGGAGTGATAGTTAGCACATACTCTACAGTTATTTTCCCATAATATCAGATCTGTTGAAGCTTTGAGTCAATCATCTAGGCCTCTTTCGAGCCCATAGTAGTCTCCTAGAATCGAAGAGCGAAGATGCTCAAATAGGCTCGAGTTTGCGGCATGTTCATGGTACTCTAACTTAACGAGGGTCTTGACATCTGCTCTCAACGAACATGTTGTTTGAGGTCATCGTAATCGCACATATGCAAGAAACATAAGGGTAGGCTTATGCAATAAATCATATTCAAATAAATCATAAATGAAATAGTAAGCATTCATACTCTTATAATCACAATCATTCTAACAAGTACAACAAATCAACAGACTCTCAAAATAATAGACCAAACTAGTCTTATTCCATGGAGACTCTAACTTTTCAAGTGATCAGTTGGACACTTTTTCTTAACATAGTATAACTGACTACTAAGTCATCACAACACGGCACATGCCAAAAACCATTGGGGGAAACGTCAAAATTTGATCAACAAATGAAATAAATGAATTATTAGAATAGGCATACGTAGATAGTGGCTCACAACGACTCAATATTTGCAACGATCTTGGCCCCCTATAGAATTTCCCATCTTTCCATCCCTTAGGTCAAATTGCCTTCGCTTCTTATCCAACACTAGGTTTGAAGGTCCAATCTAGACAACCATCCAAGCTTACGTGCCTACTTGCAATGTAGTATACAATTGCCAACTCAGATATCTTCTTAGTACGTCACATTAGGAAATTAATAGTATCAACAACAAATATTATGTGTTACTCTCCAAAGAATCTCTTAATCCAACATTACCATCCATTATTTGTTGTTGTAATGAATGACAATTTTCTTAAGTTTTAGGAGATATAGGTCTTTAGGGTTTCACTTGAGAATTTCATTTTGGTATATTTTCCATCCTTATGATTTTCTCAATATTGGTTAAGAAAGGAATTTAGTTAACTAATGTCTAAAGGAGTGGTTTAGATGGAGGTAGAGTCTTTTCTCAAGGGTTCCAACATGTGCCAAGGGTTCCAACATGTTACAAATGAGTTTGTTTACAAATTTGGGGACTCTAATTTTCTTCTTATGTTAGAACTTTTAGGGGGAAGGGTTGTCCACACTTGAAGTAACTTGGAGTGAGAGTGTTAAGTATCTTTTGGTGGAGTGTGATTCCAATCTTGTTGTTCTATTTGTTACATTAGGAGTTGATAGTTTTCATCTGTATAAATTGATGGTGGATACCATTCATGATTGGCTAACTAAGGATTGGGAAGTTAAATTATTAGTGTTGTTGAATACCTAACTTACTTGGCTCATAATTAGGACCTTAGTTTATATATCCTAGATAGGCTCCCTATAGGTAGATTTATTTTTCTTGTTAAAGATGTAATTGGACTAACAACACCTTGTAATATTTGTTTGGACTTTTGCCTTACTTTGCACACAAAAATGTCATTGCAAATTATTTGAATCCATATTAATAAAATAGAAGTATTCATATATTACCACTTATTAATCTATGTTCTTTGGATCATTTTAACATAAAAAATATTATTGTCAAGTGTGATGAAAGAATTTGGATTTAATTTGAATTGGTATTTTACAATATATATTATATACGATAATTATTTATTTTATATAATTAAAAATTATAATAAAATTTTAATAGATTATATTTTACAATTTATATTGTAATATAAGGTAATCTTGAATCACTAAGGTCGACCTAGTGGTAGGAACCTTGGATAGTATGCACAAAGTCCCAAGTTTGAGTCTTGTTGCCATCATTGTATTTCCTTAGACTAGTGCAAAAAAGGCCTTTAATATCAACCTATTTACATTGGTCCATCCTAGACTAATATAAATAAAAATGTGGTAGAAAACTTGTAAATATTTTGAAAATATTTACATTGATTGTATTTCCAACCAATGTAAAAATTGACTTAAAACCTAGAACGCGTCTTTCATGTTCATCTTTTCTAGCACTATTAAACCCTTATTCTTTTCTCTCTTCGAAACCACTTTTCTAGCCACCACCTTTCTAGCCACCACCTCCCTACCACCACTCTTCTTCTCTATTAGCATTTGCTCGTCCCGCCACCACCCCAAACTCCATACCCACTATGCATTGTGGTTTTGCTCCTCCTCACCACAAACCTAATGCCATACCTATTTCCTCAACATTCACCATTATCGCCATTGTCGTCATCGCTAAGGTAAGTTCCACTTCATCTTAGCACCATTGCCACCCTTGTTCTTGTTTTCTTGTGTATTTTTTTTATTTTGTTCCCTTACACCATTTTGTTTGTTTTTCTTATTTATTGGTTGTGGTTGTTGCTTAAACTGATTATGTGCATCTACTTTTGGAACATGTTTTGAGTTTTTCAAGACACCTGTATTGTTGTTGCTTAAATTGATTATGTGACCTTAATGTCCAAGTAAAATGGGTTAAAGTTATACGTTGAATTGTTTGTTTGAACAGTTGTTTTAAATGTAAGGGTGAAGAGTTGTTGTGCACATTTGTTATAGAGTTGTGGTTGATCTAAGTATTTTTAACTTGTAACTTGACAAAGCATTTTTGAGGTACTTAATAGTGAATTATGTTGGACATATTTGACATTATTTTATGGTTAATATTGACACATTTGTTGAGTATCGTGTTATTGGACCTAATTAGGTTTAATTGCTAATCTTTGTTTATTTTCTGATTTAATCCTCATTATGATATTGTTGTCTTGTGCAGGCCATATTTGGAGCTACAGACCTCCAAATTGGACAATTTGGTGGCTTTGGAAAGCTGAGACAAAGATCGAAAACTTTTCTCTTTTGTGCTCAACCCAGTTCGATCGTCTTTAATGTTAAAAGTCTATGTGAAGTAGTAGCCTATGCACCCACTTTGTTGGGTCTTTCTTTGTATACTCTGGCCCATTTTTGAAACTTTGGTTGGTGGGTCTTTAGGGTGGTGGGCCTTTGGGTTGTGAATTCCTCTAGCCAGGACCACCTTCCTTAGCATTTAGAGCATGTAATGGTTAGTTATAGTTAGTTTTAATTAGCTAGAATTTAGTTACACACTTTTGGAACCTTTCACACTTGGTTGAAGGAGGTTTCTTGGATCACAAGTTTTCTCTCTTCTCATTTTTCATTTTTTCTTTGTATTTGGCTGCATTTTCTTTGATGATTGCCATAGAAGGCTAAGCTTTTTTGTTAATTCAAGGTTCCATGATTGTGGTTAGGTTTGATTTTTTGAATTTTACTTATGTAAATTCTACTATGTTTCTCTTTTCTATCTAATTATTGACTCATTTTCATGATTATGATTTTGCTTAAAGATTTGGATTGTGCTATATTAGGTAATCGATTGATCACTGATAGTACATATTTTATACCCCTTAGAAGGTCTTTAGATGAGTAGAATAAACTGTAATTTGGAGTTAAGAATGATGTATTAGTTAGGATTTAGATTTCTAAGGTTGAACTAAGGAAAATTCAAATCTAGGCTAAGTTGCTGGTTTTAACTAACAAAAAGAGCAATTCTTGTTTTTGCAGGTCAAAGGAGAGACCAGACGAAGTCAATTTGATAAGGAAGTCATCCCGGCCAAGACGAAACCCTCCAAGCCAACTCCGTCCCAATCAGAACAAAGTCATCCTAGCAGAGACCAGATGTGTCCCAACCGGATGAAGCTGACTCCGCAATACTGACTCTATCATCAACAGTTAAGATGTTGACTTCTATAGAGTCGAATTTAAAAGTTGACTTTGTGCCAAGGTGATATCCGCATGCCGACCCCATACCGGGGATCGACTCCGCATCCGAGTCTATCCGGAGGCCAACCTCAAAACAAATGCCGACTCCATACCGGGACCGACTCTGCATCAGAGTCTATTTGGAGGCCAACCTCAAAATAGATGCTGACTCCCATCTAGAACCGGATCCATCCCGGCTTCAGAATACCGACTCCACTACAACAAAATTCAAGCATGTGCATAAAATGTAATTTAGCACGTGGTAGTTAGGAAAGTAGTTAGGGTAGTTAATTCTGGTATTTCTATTAGATCAGGTGGTTATATATGTTATTTCAGTTAATATGGTTATAGAGTAGTTAGTTGTTGCATGTATAAGTAGGAATGCATGTCAATGTTCATGGGTTAGAAAATCGAGCATACAAAACTACACTTAGCCAAACACCCTTTCCATTCCCCAATCCTAATTTCCCTTCATACCTCTTTATTTCATGGTGCTTCAGTACGATGGTTGCTTAGGCTCAAGTGAACACAGGACCAGGGGTTGAGAATTGAGGCTGGTTGCCAAGAGGGGACTGTCAAGGCTTGCTGGCACACTACTTGGTAATCCGACCCCTCCGTACCCTAGCCATTGTAGGTGGAACACTACAACTACTACTAACGATTGTTGTGGGAAGTTGGCCATCATCTTTTCCATTGAATCCATTCTTGTATCGGTATTTTGTCTAATCAATGAATGCATATGTTTCTTTGTACTTGTATGTTTATAATTCCTATAGTTTCATTTGTTCTTGATTTTGTTTCGCCTGTGCATGTTAAGAATAGACCACGAGCTTAATCTACGTTAACCATGAGCTTAATCCCTACTAACTCAAGGCCACGGTTGCGTAAGCCCTCAGTCAGTAACAAACGAACGTTAGGCGGTTGCCTTAGGAAATAGGTTGGTGAGGAAATACTTGCACGTTAGGAATATGAATAAGAACCATTTCATTGATTACTTTGTACCCAATCTCATAAGTATACGTACATAGATATAGTTGTAATTCTTTACTTAGCTTGCAAATCTTTATTTCCTGTTAATACTTTAGATAACCTTTACATTTCTTGCCAAATTACTTTTCTATTCAAAACCCCCATTTACATTTCCTACAAGAGTCTGCATCCTACATAATCAATTTCGTAATCTTTACCAACCTTGCACCTTAGAATATTAGAACAAACGTGTCCTTGAGAAGAATGACCTAGGTTGACCTTGTGCTACTTTAACATAGAAAAATTTAGTATTTTGATAGGAGAAAGGACAACTAAATCTCAACCTATCAATCACCTAAATCAACCAATTAAGTTCTTGAATCCATGCTAATTAGGGGCTGCAATTATGATATCAATTTGTATGAACGAATGTTAGATGATTGTCTAATGAATCTTTAGTTGATATGAATTTGCACCTTTATTAGAACCATGATAACAGAACTGGATGATTGAATCCTTGGATTGGTGTTACATAATTTTGTTTAATTCAATTATGTTCTATATAATTTTAGTTTTTTGCATAATTTCAATTTTCTGCATGATTTTGTTTACATACAACTCCCTTTTACATTCTAATTTGGTTCCTATTCAACAAGATTATGCATTACATGATTGTGTCCTTGAGAGATTCGACCTAGGTTAGTCCCTATGCTGCAAATATAAGAGAAATCTAGTTATTTTAATAGTGTTTCGACAACATTATCATAACTCAATTCTAGGTTATTAAGTATTAAACTACTACAATTAATAATGATTTTAATATGTTAGGTATCTCCATCAAATTTGTTTATTAAGTGAGGAGCTAACACTTGTATGGACTCATTGAACCTCTCCCCCTTCAAACTAAAAGCAATAAACAAGCTAACATTCAAACATACTTGTAAAATAGACTCACTAACAAAAGAAAAAAGTGTTACCTAGCACCTTACTACTATTTGTCAGTGTAACTTTACATTTTACATCACAATTTATACAATTGATTTTAATTTTTGTGTTAGCATGTCACTGATTGTTTCTCAATACACGTCCCACTAGAAATTGTTGGTTCCTTGCCCAAAAGACAATATTGTCATCTTCTTTTATTCATTGGGAAAGAACATAACTAAACATTTATTTAGAATATTGGAAAAGTAAGTATTTACTTGTAATACACATGCTTTAGATTTTGTATTATAACTTTCAGCACTTTGGAACATAATTTATATGATTATTATTTATAATAGAACTTTTGAAGGATATGGTACTGTGGCAGGTAAGCACTAATCATAAATAAAGAAACCTGGTTTAGAAATCAAGATTTAATTATAGTTTATAATACTTACTATAACTTTAATATTTACTAATTATATTTAAATTTGTTTTATCTATAGACTCAGAGACAACTAGGCAGTTATAAGTGTGAATATTATGTACTGAAACATAGGTTCAACATTGTCTCTACAACTATTATTGATTCATGGATAGAGGTAACACATCGACTTTAAAAACTTAGATTAATTATGTTTTCTTATTTAGTTCATGACCTATTATTTTAATTTGTATTATTTGAAATTTCAAGTATTCAATGATAGTGTAACAACACTCATTGAAGATAAAATTAATGACATTAAAATACATTGGGCAAAGTTCTTCCTATGCCTTACTTAATATCATTGAGTAAAGTAATTACATTTCTTGTAGATAGTTTAAAATATTTACTATAGTTCCATGTTTTGAATGGTTATTGTTTGGAAAATTTATAGTTTAGAACATTTATTGTTTAGAAAATTTATTAGTTTAGAATGTTTATAATTTAGATTTATTGTTTTTAATATATAAATTAGTTTTCTGTTGGATATTTCTTGCTTAGGATCTGTTGTGACCTGGACCAATTTTACAAGAATGAATACAAAAATGGGCCAAATATTAAACAAAACGTCACTTTTTACATTGATTATACACATTACCAATGTAAAAAATTACTTTTTACATCAATTTTGTAAGCAACCAATGTAAAAGATTGACTTTTTACATCAGTTCTATAGTAACCTATGTAAAAGGTCATTTTTACATTGACTCAATAACTGATGTAAAAAGTAAAAAGTTAGGCTTTCTACATCTCCTAATTCTACATCGGTTACAAAATCGATATAAAAAGTTGATTTTAGTTGATATAAAAAGTCATTTATGCTCTATTGTTATTTTATAAAAAAATATAAGGTCATCTTTAATTATTAACAATATTTTTTTAAAAATTATTAAAATAAAATTTTAAGATAGCAATAAAAAGAGTAAATTAAAGATAAGTGGTTAAGAAAATTAAGCATATTGATAAAGATGAAAAGAGGATAGTTTGATATGGTTAAGAGATATTTTTTGACTGATTGTGAAGGTAATGTGTCAAATTACATAAAAAAAGGGAATGTTAAGAATGTGTAACTAAGACAGTGGACAGAGTAAAAGTCTCACTGTTCAAGTGTATATTCTAATTTATAATATAAAAGTTAATGTTAACAATATCTTTTAAAAATTATTAAAATATAATTTAAAGATAGAGATAAAAGATAGTAAATTAAAAGTGATAAATGGTTATGAAAATTAAGTATATAAATAAAGATAAAAATATGATATTTTAATGTGGTTGAGAGAGAATTTTTTTACATATTCCAAAGGTAGGGTGTCAAATGAACATCCAAAAAAGAGAAAAGAGATGATATTAAAATGTCTAATTGAGAGGGTAGGAAGAGGGAGTCTTACTTTTCAAGTTATATATTCTAATTTATAATATAAAAGTCTCATAGTTAAGGATGAAAATAAGTTGAACGAAATAAGACTTTGCTTAAATAGGTTTGACCTATTTAAACAAAAAAAAGAATTTTCAGAAACATGCTCTTTGTAACACATTCTTTATTATTGGTTGAAATTTATTCAAAACTACAAAATCATAAGATCCATAAAATTTTGTGATTTCTAATAAATATCAGGCAATAAGAAAGAATGTGATTAATATAGAGTGTTAGAAGGTGTATTATTAATAATTTTGGTTTAAAATCCAAAGCTCAAGTTTAACTTTTTTACCTTTCATAGCCTTTTTTATACTTGATCTAGCCTTTAAAAAGTCCAATTGGCTTGTTATCCCATTACAAATATATTTTATATTAAAGTTTTTAGATGAGTCTAAACTATCCCTAAATAAGTTAAATCAGCTAATAAACCAATGTGGAAAATTTCTATATAAAACAAATTATACAATATGAAAATTAAAATTAGGTTTAATTACTCATTTGGTTCCTATACATGCACAAACTTTATGTTTTAGTCCCTACTACTAAAAATTGCTCGTTTTAATCCCTACACATATATATTGTTTCCCTTTTAGTCCCTATCATCTAAACTCAATTAATGTCATTTGGAACCAAGGTGACGTGGCTTCTCATTGTCAAAGTGGCTTCTCAATGTCTAAATTACTTGTTTAACCTTTTATTATTCATAGCATTTTTTTAAACTTGACCTAGCTTTTTAAAAGCCTAGTTTGGTTTGTTAGCCTATTTAAAGATTTATTTTATATTAGACTAAATTATAACTTTGATCCTTTATCATTGTGGAAAATTTTGGTCCTTTATTTTTTAAAAGATTCATTTTGGTTCTTTAACTCTTAAATTTGAGTTAATTTAGTCCTTTTGAAAGAATGATTGTTTTTCGATTTTGAAGCATAATTTTGAATGATTTTTTGTTTGATTCAAGATATGAAATTTGTCTCATTAGATTCATCTACATGATAATCATAAAATACTATTGTTTGCACAAAAATAGTCATAAATATGGTAAAAAGTGTGTGAAAAGTGAGTCTCACGAGCAATTGGAAAAGATCTAGTATTATATTTTTCATATTTTTGGTTGCTTGAGAGAGTCACTTTTCACACAATTTTCACCATGTTTAAGAATCTTTTGTGTGTGTGTACATTTGTTAGATTTTGTAGTTTTTATATAGATGAATCTAATAGGACAATTTTTACATCTTGAATAAGGAAAAAAGGATTCAAAACCTTGCCCTAAAATCTAAAATAGATCATTGTTTCAAAAAGACTATATTAACTCAAATTTAAAAGTTAAAGGACTAAAATGAATATTTTAAAATATAAAGGACCAAGACGAATTTTCACATTAAAATAAAAGGACCAAAGTTATAATTTAGCCAACTAAGTTTACTTACTCATTTGGTTCCTCTTCTTCCACAAACTTTACGTTTTAGTCCCTACACCTAAAAATTACTTATTTTAATATATACACATACATTTTTTCCCTTTTAGTAAAATTGATTATTGTCATTTGGAGTCAAGATGGCATGGCTTCTCATTATCAAAGTGGCACATTTGTTTCCACGTAGGCGTGTGTGATGTGTGTTATCTTTGTATTTGATCAAGTAACCCTAGTGTGTGTCATCTTCTTCAATCTGCAATGGATATTGGTGAAGTTGTTAATGCTTCGTGTCAATGGAAGTTCTTTTTGCACATAGGAAAAATCATTCATCATGAGTCATTTCTTTTTAATGAAAAAGGAAGGTAGTTCAATGAGTAGTAGTAGGAGGTCAACAAGAGTGACTTTTTGTCTATGTAAAGATAAGATGAAGTGGTATATGTCAAGGATTCAAAGAAATTTTAGTCACAAATTCCTAAGGTATCCTAACTAAAGGGTATTGAAATTTTGATGTAAGGTGGTGTTTTATTTCAAGTACATTTCAAGTGGTTATTGATTTTTTTTTGGCTTTTTGAGATAGGATTCATGGAGTTGTTGGTATTTCCGATAAATGAATGTGACAACATTTGAGCATGTGGAAGAACTTGTTGAAAAAGAACAACATAATGTAGATTTGAAGAAAAGGATTGGAGTTTTGAAGATTATGTTGTTTATGAGCATTTTTTTTAGTAATGGTTGCTATTGTTTTTTCTTCCTTGTTTAATGCCAAATTTTTTAAGTAGAAAAGCTAGTTACCTTTGGTATTTAGAAATTGAAGAAAAAGGTTGGGGTTTACAAGATGTTATTGTGCTTATTTCCTTTTATGTTTAGGAGTAATTTTGTAGGTAATGTACTTTGGCTTTTAGTTGTTCGTTATGTACAAGTCTGATGTTATAGTATAACCACTAACTTGCAATTAATGAAGGGCTTATTCTATTTAACAATGTTGTTCAAATATGTCTTTAACATAAATTATGTCATATGTTCTACTATGGAAATGAATAATAAATGAGTATAATGAATTTCATTGATATAATAATAAACTAATATCATTCATTTGATTAATTAAAAAAGCACATAGTACCAAATACTTACAACATGTCAATAACCTAACATAGTGGATCCTAAACCATAAGTTGGCCATGTGGAGATAACAAACCACATAAAGCAAAAAAAATTACATGTGTGCCAAGAAAACCCTAGCTTCCTTTCTAAAAATAAAAACCAAGTGTCCTAAAACATCATTTTTTTTTCTTCTAAATTGTATTCTTGGTGCACATGGGTATAACATGCAATTGTTGTGAGGTGATGGCTGGTTATCTCCTCCATGACATGCTACTTTTCTTGATCTATAATTTGGGTCTTAAGTTAGGGTTTTGCAATAGGTGGTGCCTTAGTTAGAGGTTTGTGTGTGGTTTTTGCCTTAGTTAGAGGTTTGTGTGTGGTTTTTGCCTTAGTTGCTTGAGTAACTTGTGCAATACTTAATGACCAAAATGGTTGAGTAGCTTGAGTGATATGTGAAGCACTTGGTGGTTGAGTTGCTTCACTACTTTGTGAAACACAAGGTGGTTGAGTTGGTTAAGTGCAACATGTGATGTGGTAGATGCTTTTATTTGTTTTAGCTATAGTGGTTGCATTTTTTTCTTGGATGATAAAGGTGATTTCACCTTTTTCGGATGAAGGTATGATTTAGGCGATGTCATATTTTGACATAACTTTTTGTTGTGACCATATGTGCCACAACTATTGCATGTTATAGAGGTGTTCACCCTTTTCAATTTGTTTGGTTGGGGGCTTTAAATGATTCTTTGTTGTTATGATTATTAAATGACAAAAAAAAAGAACCCAAACCTTTGCAATTAAATTTTAAATAAAATTTTGTATTAGTTTATTTATGAAAATAATAGATAACTTCTTTCTTTTTTGCAATAGCATGTAAAAGCAATGTCAATTATAATAACACTTCTATATGCATTCAAATAAGCAAATTCCCAGATAAGAAAATGAGTGTCATATAATATTGAAATTATAAGTTGGTTCTTAATTACATAGTTTGTGCCATTGGGAACTTACATCACCATAACAAAAAAAAAACGAGACGAATTGAAGTTAGGGGCTTACAACCAACTTCCCAACAAAACGTATACATTAAAAGGAGAGGCTGAGGATACAAAACTCACGCACCCGAGATGATTACTAACTACAAGACTAACCAAAACACACAACTACAACTACTAAGGAGGGAGTTGAGGATGATGCTCCCTTTGAACAAGTAGCCTCGTGGATGACTCGACGATGGCGTGGTTTGAGTCCTAAACAAGAAGGGTGACGACTGTTATTCCTGGTTAGTTTATCACGGTTGAGATGTGTAGGCCTACTCCATATTACTTGAATAGGAAACCAAATATCTAGAGAGGTGCAAAGGTGAACCATGCGATGCTAGCTAGTTCATACTCCATTATCAACTCTCCTCAATACTAGACACATTGCTACTTTAGATCAATCCTTCAAGCCCATCGCAAGGCTACTATGGTTTCCTAAAAGTGTAAACTGAACAAACTCGGGTACATTCTTCCTCGTGACATGTCGCGAGTGTCCTAACTCCTTGAAGGCCTCGACATTTGTTCCCAATGAACATGTCGTTCGAGGTCCTCACAATCGTACACATATATGAAAAGACATAAGGGTAAGTTTATTCTAGAATACACTTATATGTTAAAACATAAACATATAGCAAAATAAAAACATCACAACATAACCATGAGTTGAGAGGCTCTACATTATTTCATCAACGAGCATTCAACTCTTAACAATACAACAATTTGCATCAATAATCATACTCATGTATAAGTACATACATTGGCATACATGTGTGTATTTGTGTGTGTGTATATATGTATGTATATATATAAATTCTACTCCATGGAAACTTTTATAAGTTGAGCAATCATTCCTGACATTTCTTTAGCTTTCATCTACAAAGCCTTCAAATTCATGCTACTGGTCATTAAGGAAAGCCATATATATATATATATATATATATATATATATATATATATATATATATAAAACTAGTCCACGGAAACTTCTATAAGTCGAGCAATCATTCTTGACATTTTTTTAACTTCCATTTTCAAAGCCCTCAAACTCATGCTACTGGTCATTAGAGAAAGCCAAACATGATCCTACGGAAGTTAACAATGATATCGATTGAGATAGATGTATGTAGGTATGGCTTTACCATGATCAAGGCTTGTAAAGATTAGGACCCCTCGTGGAACTTGCTTGTTTGTATTATTCCCAAGGCCATTTAGTATTACCTCACTCTTCCTTTCAGCACTAGGTTGAGAATCTCGAATTTGAGTACAAACTTCATGGCAATTCAACAACTTACATGCCTACTCATATAATGTTTGTAATTAGACCCACATAACAATAGTGATCTAACAATCACTTTGAACTACCTTGAATTTGGATACAAATAGTCTACATCCACGATCTCATCATAGTTTTCTTCAGGGTAGATTACATCATCAACACAACAATGAAATGGTTCAACAACCCATTTCTTTAAAGTAGGGCCAAAGCTACACTTTACATCATCAATACATGCATTATCCATTTTTTCCATGGATAAAAGCATTTTCAAGTCTTGTAGAATTAATCCATTAGAATTCCACTTGTAATCTTTTACATCACCCAACCCAGCATGTTTATCTACATCTTTTATTAAGGTTTTTCATAAGTATATTATTAATTGTAAAGGTAATAAAGTTTTGTTTTCAAAAAGGCGAGTTTTCTCACTATCACTTGATTTGCCCAACAAATGGGTAGTCTCACTTAGTGAATCCAATCTACAATGAAGGTAAACCCATAAATACACGTACTTTTGCTTAACAAATGTATAATTCACCCATCGAATGGAGCTATATAAAGCTCCTTTCTCTCTTAGTCGCCCAACAAATACCAAAATTTCCCAACTAGTCAAGCCATAATGGCCTAATTACTAAGTTCTAATCTCACTCGCTCAACAAGGAACTCCCATACCTAGCTAAAAAAGCCACAAAGAGCTCTACTTATTCATCCCTCATCCTGGTCGCTCAAAGAATGAGTTAGTTTTTCTAGCAAATGAAGCCATAGAGACTTCATTGCCTCATCCTCATCTCACTCACCCAATAAAGCTCGCCTTTCGCTCAACTAGAGAAGCAATAAAGAGGTCCTCTATCTTAACACAAACTTATTCTCTCAATAAAATGTAAGACTTTCCTAGCGAGCTCGTGCATATTTGGGTTCTCAAGATCTTCACCCAGTGAACACTCAAGTCGCTCAGCGAAGTTCATCACTTTTCCAAATTTTTCACAAGTTTTCCTAGATTAGCCTAGTAAGTACATTACTCGTTCAACAAGCATTCATATAGTTCAAGTGTTCTTGATTTTTGCCTAATGATCCTCAAGACACTAAGTGAAAATCTACATTTTTCAAAATTCTACCCAAATTTTCAAGGCACTCAACAAGAGTCATCTTTCGCTTAGTGAGCCTTCAAAAAAATCCAAAAACATTGTTTTTCTCAACTAGTGACAACTACTACTATTATTATTAAATAAGCAAATGGTACTACTAAAATTAAATATTTGATTTCATATATAACTAATATTCTTAAATATTTGAAAGATATTATCTATATTTAAAATATATATCTTTATATATAACAAATATTTAATAGTGTTTAAATACTTAAATAATATACTTAATAACCTAGCTCGGTCAATGCTATAAGAATGAGGAGCTAACATAACCTCTAGTGTGTAAAAAAAACTTTTTCTAAACCCTTGTGTGTCGCCACTATAGAGGCTAAAGGAAGAGAGCCCTGAGAAACACTGTGTTGCAAAAGCTTTGTTTTTCCAGGTAAGAGGGTGAGAATGTCTCGCTTAAGGGTATGGTTGTAACTATGGGTAGAGGGTAGAGTACAAGGTTTTTAACATTATGATTGTGGGCTAAGTGGTTGACCCTCAAACCCCAATTGTTTGTGTTTGGTTGTTTGCTTGTGTTTGCTTAACTTTGTCAATTGATAAAGTATAAAGATTTTAATTTCATGATTGTGGGTTGAGGGGTTAACCCTCGAATGCCAATTGGTTTTCTTTGTTTGTCTTTATCAGTTTCTAGATATAAAACTTTTTAACTTTATGATTGTTGATTGAAAGGTTGGTTCTAGACCCTAGTTTGTCATGTTTGCTTCTCTTAGTTAGTAAAGAGCATGACTTTTAACATTGTGGTTGTGGGTTGACGGGTTGTCCATAGAACCCCTAACATTGTATGTTTTTTATTGTCTCTAAAGGAGAGATTACACTCACCAGATTAAGGTGTGAATTGTTATATTAATGTTGGATTAGTGTTGTTTTATGGCTTTATTGTAATGGGAATTAACATGTACCATGTTGAATTCTACTATGTTGTGTTATGAGTTATCGTTGAGTTTATGCTATGAATGCATTGCATTAACACGAGAAATTATGAGTATGAACTTAGAATTGAGTAATTGAGGATGAATGTTATTATGAAAGGTAATCTAGCTTATGAGGTAGCACGGATGGGCTCAAGTGACACTTGCCTAGTGAGAGACCTAACTTGTGAGAGACAAAAATGGTGATCACTAATTATGACAGATTGTGAGATGAGGTGCCAATTTATGAAAATAAAACAATAAAATGAACTATATATGTGTCATGAATCATTTAATGAAGCTAGAGGAAAATGGATACAAACCCAATTAGTAAGGTCACTAAACCTCTTGGGGGCTACACAGTAATTAACCTCCAATAATCGTTTCTCATCCCACATGCAAGAGCATACGTGTAAGCTAATTAGATCCTGATATGTTACCAAACAGTATGAGACAAGTCAACCAAAGGGTTGAGTCGTGTTACTACTAGCCCACTCTCCTAGTTTAGAGTTGGTATTGCATTGTATATGAAGTAGTAATTAAGAGTGCATCTTGTTGTAACATATGCATTTATGTATGTTTAAATGAGTGATTGCTATACATTGTTTATGTTTGCTATGTGGTATGTTTTGAGGGCTTTACCTGGCTTTACACTTATACCATGAATTTGTAGTGAGATATATTCTCACTCTCATTTGTTCGTGTTGGTTATGTTGTCTTTATGTTTAAGCTTATCACCATATATAGGTGACTCAAAGCAAGAGTAGGAAGACTAAGCCGTTGCTTTATGTTATCTATTTCTTTTTATTTTATTTTGAGATTTTATGCTTTGGTAGGATGTGATATCGAGGCAAGTTTTGTAGTAGGATTCATACTTGTGTTTATTTTAGATTATTAAATTATTTCTTTAATTGGCCTTTGGAGTGTCAATAAGACATTTTAAATTACAATATGTTTTTTAATTAATGGACATGATATGAATGTCAGTCTTTATCATGTTGTTGATTTGGAATTTAAATTTACTATATTTTGTATCAGTTAATAGAAACAATTATAAAATATAGTTAGAATAAAAGGTGTAACATGCCTCATTTTGTTCTAGTCTCTTTTGAGATTTTCTTGAAAAATGTACAACACAACTTATTATTGAATTTTTCTACTAAATTAAATTTAATTATTATTGTAATTATCTTATTTAGTTTAATTAATCACACAAAGGAAACTCAATGTTACAAGCTTTATCATTTTCTCTTCTTTTATCCTTCTTTAATTTGTCAACTAAGATTATAACTTGTGGGGTTAAGGTAGTAGAAAATCTAGTTTGCTAGGTTTTTGACCAAAATATAAAAAAAAAACTAATTTTTAAAATAAATAAAAAAACATTTTATCAAATTGGTGACCTTTTGGACATTGGGGGTCTAGGGAGTAGGAACCTCACACCTTGTGTATGAAAGAGAGTGCAAAAGGCACTACACTAGGTAGCGCTTCATGTTTGTGTGTGTGTGTGTGAGGAGGTGCGAGCTAGCCTCGCACCTCATGTTAAGTGATGTGAGACTTCAAGAGAGGTGCGTACTGAGAAGGGAGAATTGTTTGGATGGGAATTGCGTTAGGAAGGTGGAATGCTTGAGGAATATGCAAAAATTTACGGGAAATATGATATTGGGAAAGAATGTTGGAAGTTTAATTTTTACAAGAGAGAGTAAAAATTTGAATTTGAAATTTGAATTTTGAAGGGTTTTGAAGATTTTTTGAATAAGGTTTGTGGTTATAAATATAGTGTGTTGAAGAGTTTGTTGTATTAGTTGACATATTCTTTGTGAGTAGTGTTTGTGAGAGATAGTTGAGAATATGATATTTTGAGTAGCAAAGTACCTTAGAGTATTTGATTTTTGTGGTAGAATACATGAAGAGCTTAATTCTTGAGTTACAAAGTAGTTGAAGAGTTATAAATTTGGTCGGTATATTTAATATAATATTTGTTGTTTTCTCTTTAGTTTATAATTTTTATTTTTATTGTTATTAAATTTGTGCGCTATTTTTTTACTATATTTATCTTTTTTTAGGTAGAATATTATAATTTCATGTTGTTTATAATATTTAAAAAAATTAATAATTGATTTTCTTTATTATTATTTTTTTATTTGTAGGTAGAAATTATAATATAATATTTTATTATTTTTGGTTTAGTTCATAATTTTTTTATTAGTAAATTGGTGTGTTGTTTTTTTATTATATTTGTGGTTTTTAGGTAGAACATTATAATTTCATATTATTTGTAGTAATTTTTTTTAAAAATAATAATTAATTTCTTCACTGTTATTTATTTATTTTTTAGGTAAATTTTATGTTGTTATTAGTTTAGTTTATAATTTTTATTTTTATTATTATTAAATGTGTGTGTTGTTTTTTTTACTATATTTGTCTTTTTTAGGTAGAATATTATAATTTCATGTTTTTTTTAGTAATTTAATTTTAAAAAGTAATAATTGAATTTGTTTACTCTTATTTAATTTTATTTTTAGGTACAATTTGTAATCTAATATTTTTGTTATTAATTTAGTCTATAATTTTTATTTTAATTATTATTAAATTCATATAATGTTTCTTTATTAATTTTTCATTTTTAGGTAGAACATTATAAATTCATATTTTTGTAAGTAATTTTTAAAAGAAAATTAATAATTAATTTCTTTACTATTATTTATTTTTATTTTTAGTTAGAACATTATAATTTCATGATATTTAATTTTAAAAAAGTAATAATTGAATTTTTTTTACTATTATTTTTATTTATTTTTAGGTACAATTTGTAATATAATATATTGTTGTTATTAGTTTAGTTTATAGTTTTTATTTTTATTATTATGTGTGCTAATTTTTTTTACTATATTTGTCTCTTTTAGGTAGAATATTATAATTTCATGTTGTTTATAGTAAGTTTTTTTAAATAAATTAATAAATGATTGTTTTTACTCTTATTTTTATTTTTAGGTAAATTTCGTAATATAATATTTTGTTATTATTAGTTTAGCTTATAAGGTATTATTATTATTATTAAATTTGTGCACTGATTTTTTTTATTATATTTGTCATTTTTAGGTATAACATTGTAATTTTATTTTTTTAAATATTAATAATTGAATTTCTTAACTATTATTTATTTATTTTTTGGTAGAATTTGTAATATAATACTTTCTAAATGTTGTTAAATGAAATTTCTTACTTTTAGGTATTAATCAAATAAGGAAAGTTGTATTGGCATTCGGGTCAATGCGATACCTCTTTGTTGTGGTTACAGAATGTGCACGTTTTAGAAAGAATTTGGAATGGAGAAAAAGATGGAACTTTAAGAGTGAGATAGGTGCAAAGCCTATATTTACAGGGTGCAAATTTGTCACTGCTAGTTAGAGAATTTTTACAACAAGCTAACTTGTTAGGACTTTCGTAAATTTTATTTTTTCCACTAGATCATACACTAATCTCGACAACATTAGTAGATCGATGGAGATCAGAAACCCACGATTTTCACATACCATCAGGTGAATGTGCGATTGCATTATAGGATGTGGTTGTATAGTTGGGATTAAGAGTTAATAGGGAACCAATTACCAATATTACAAATGGTAATTGGTTAAAATTGCTTAATGAATTATTTGGTATATCTCTAGCTGAAGAAGAAATGATAGGTTCTAGACTCAAAATGACTTGGCTTGAAGAGAATTTTGGCAACGTAGTTGCACATGCACACAGTATGTTGCAAATGTTATGATTTACGAGAACTTATATTTTAAGGTTGATAGGAGAAATTTTTTTTCATATCATTCTGGAGTTTTTGTATATTAAAAATATGCATATTTTCTTTTAGACTTACAACAATGTGACCAATATAGTTAGGGATCAGTTGTATTGGCCAATTTATATCGAAAATTATGTTTGGTCACTAACATTGAATACAGAGAAATAAGTGGTGCCTGTTTGTTGATACAAGTGTGAGCATGGGACAGGTTTCCTTGTTGGACTTTATCAGCATCTTGAATCATTTATTGGTGAACCCTTTATAACACAATATGCATATGTAGTAATAAATTTTAAACATATCAACATAGAAGATTATATTTATATAAATTTAACTTATATTTGTTTGTGAATAAAGGTGGGTTGGTAGGGGATTAATTGACTTTTACATATAATAAAAACCAACTACTGACATATAAAGAAACATTCGACAAGCTACAAATGACATAGGTAAGTTGATTGTGATAACAATAATTTATTTTCTAATTTAACATTAACAACATGGTTGAAATGTATCTTATCTTGTAAATTGTATGGGAGTCGTACAATGATCAACTGCATAATCTACCACAATATTGCTTAGTGGGAAATGAAGTTTGGAGATTAGTAATGTCATTCATTTGTTTCCATATTATTAAGTGGTATCAACCAGATTGGGAAATGCGCCAATTTGGAATGGTACAACATATCCCATTTCCTCCATGTTAACCAAATGGCATTCACAACCTCATTACGAAAGGCAAGAAAAATATCGACTAATGTGTCTAGCATGTGATATTTGTTTATCAATGGAACTAGTGACACGACTATGTTTGTAGCAATATCCTTACAAACAATCCACACACGAGTCCCAACTCTAAGTACATGGTGTTGTAGAGAACACACCCGACAATGGATAAGCCAAATGGGTCTTAAAAGGGCCTATGTTGTAAGTATGCTTATTTTATAAATTTAACAATTTATTATAATTTAGTTTATTCCATGAAATTTAATTATTACATGTCTGAAATGGAGTACAATGTTTAGGAACATATGTATCACTAATTGACAATAGAACATAAGGACACTTTCTTATTTGATGGAATGATGAGATAACTATCTATTACTTACAAGTTTGGGGAGAAATTGATCGAATCATAACTACTACTCTAGCTTTGGCTACTACTTTTGCTCAAACCCCAAACATACCTCTTGCTAGTGACTAGTAACATTAGGGAAAGAAGAAGGGAAGGAAGACGGCTTCAAAGGTGTCATACGGTTGTTGAACATCAACCAATAGAGTTGCCACCGCCCCTGGCAGAACCTTTAGAAGGAGATTTTTATGTCATTCCAATGGGACCTTATGATGCCTTCCAACAATATACTTATCATTCATAAGGTACACAGCCACTCATGTCTCTAGTGACCTAGTGGACAAATGTCCT
This sequence comes from Mucuna pruriens, assembly GCA_025330945.1. Taxonomy (NCBI): domain Eukaryota; kingdom Viridiplantae; phylum Streptophyta; class Magnoliopsida; order Fabales; family Fabaceae; genus Mucuna; species Mucuna pruriens. The sequence continues at coordinate 2,507,105 of JAENHJ010000527.1, read as the reverse complement.
TACACCAACTACTAAGCTTTCAGCGGACCCAAGTGGGTCAGTCTATGTTCTTGATCCCCTTTGTATTACATGCCAACAACATATGATTCATCAACACTAACACCAATAGCACCTTTTCCACAACTTTTATGCATGGCAGAATGCTCTTATGTTTTGTATGACTTATAGAGGTATGATGTTCTCTGGTGGTAGTTCATCCCACATAAATAGGCAGGTCAATATGGGCTTAAATGAATAATTTAGAACTAAAGCATCTCCTAGTAATATGGATAGTGCATAAAGGAACCCCGATTGTGGTGCTAGACATAGACAACATGGATGTGTTTTAACACTAGATGAGATGCATGATCAATGTTGGCACCCTCAAAAATGATATTTGTACTTCAGTTTTCTAGTATTTTTCCTTAATTATGGACTTGTTCACTTTGTAATTTGAGGTTTTGTTTTCTCCCTTAATTTGTTTACTTGTTTACACTCTAATTTGCCAATATTATGACTAAAAATTACTTACATACATTACATCTTAAACCACTAAAAGTAACTCAAAGAACAAAGCATTGACACTGACCTATAAAAGCAAAACATTTGACATTGATCCGTAGATAACAAACCACTAACACTAATAATAATCCATGAGTCATGGTTATGTGTGAAGAATTTATATGCTTTAATCAATGTAATTTGTATCCTTCAGTAATGTGAAATCTAAAGCATATATTTTTATTCACAAACGATAAATAAATTACAACAACATTGACCAACAAACAGTGATTCAGGTAGTATAAGTAGAATTGTTGCGACGTTTTTTTACTTGCAAAACATTCTTAGCTTTTATCTTTCAAAATTTTTCATCTTCAACATGAATTCGAACCATGGTTTTTGTTTATTATAATGGCTAATGTACAAAAACTTCTCAAGGGACCACATTTCAATGTCGTGATCTAAATCTTTTCAAATCGATGAAGGGATCACACTAATTGCCCTAAAGAAAAAAAATCACAAAGCAATTACACTTCTATGTATCACTATTGTGGATAATATTCTTTATCAACAACTTGAACAAATAGAAAATAAATGTGTTCAATACTATGCTATCAAAGTTAAATGCAATGATCGTGTTTAAAACATTATATTTGTTCTCAATTGTGATGCACTCCCAAATCCACTTTCTCACAAAGATTTCAAGAAGGTCCAAGAAAGGGTGAAACTATGAACAAGAACAAGGAAGAAAAGGAAGAAGACAAATGTAAAATGGATAAGGAAGGAATGATGCAGCTCACCACTTGCCCAATATTGTGGGAAGATAAGAGAAGATAGAGAATCCTCTCCAAAGTTGCAAAGCAACACAATATTTCCATTCAATTAAAGATGTGTTTACAAATGGTGAAGGGGAGATGTATATAGCTAAGGTTCCTTCATGGTTCTAAGAAGCTAAAGGATCTTGGATGCTTAGATAAGAGACTATGGTGCCTATCCATGCAAGGGAACATCCAAATTAGCAAACCAAACAAACTATTACTAAATCAGCCAAGGATTGGCCTATAAATCCTATAACAAGTATTTAGGACTTAAATGAAACTAAAGTAATCATGCACAAAGGAAGCTAAGCTAAAGAGTTACAAAAGCATTATGGAGTCAAGGTATAAGCCCATACATAAGATATGGTTGGGCTTTAGGTAGGCTCTTCTAAACTCTTGAGAAGGCCTATCTTTTGAAGCACTTCCTCTTGCAATCTTCTTATATTACCCCTTGTCATAGGGCCTTAGAGTGCTTTGGTGTCCATACTCTCCTTGTTCTCCTTTCTTGCTTAAGGTTCCTCTTGAAGGTTTGTTAGGATTGTATCAAACTCCCTTTCTTGAAAAGAATTTGTCCTCAAATTCAACTTTTGATTACCTATATCATAAGGAGACAAATCAATGACATGAAAAGTATGACTACCCTCATATGTTTAAGGCATATCCAAGATGTAAGCATTGTCATTTACTTTTGTTAACACTTTGAAAGGACCATCTCTCTTTAGGAGTAGTTTACATTTTCTTAAGAGAGGAAACCTCACCTTTTTTAACTGAACTCAAACTAGGTCACCTTCTTAGAAAACCCTTTGTTTCTTACCCTTATTATCTTGGTTAGCATATTGTTCAACCTTTTTCTCTATGTGAGATTGTGCCTTAGCATGCAAATCTTTCATAAACTGAGCTTTAGAGATGCCATCACAATTAAGCATAGAAGATATGTTAGGCAAAGGTAATAAGTCTAAAGGGGTTAAAGTATTGAACCCATACACCAACTCAAAGGGGGAGTGGGATGTAGTAATATTGACTACCCTATTGTAAGTAAACTCTATATATGGTAGCCATTCTTCCTAAGATTTCAAACTTCTACCCACAAAATAGCTTAAAAGTTGAGATATGATTCTATTGGTTATCTCAATCTATCCATCCATTTGAGGATGATAAACAGTAGAAAAGAGTAGCTTATTGCTAAGCTTTCCAAAGGGTTCTCCAAAAGTGACTAGGAAACTTAGAGTCCTATCAGAAACTTTGGTCTTAAGGAAGATCGTGAAGTCTTACAACTTCCTTAAAGAACTCTACCAACTTGGCATGTCCTTTATTATTATTATTCACAATTTTATTTAAGGGGCAATAAGGATATTAAAATTCTTTACAAAGTGTCTATAGAATCTAGCTAACTTATGAAAGCTTCTCACATTACAAATAAATTTGGGTGTTGACCAACTTTGGATGGCCTTTACCTTCTTTACATTTATCTTGACTCCTTGAGAGCCAACCACATAGCCTAAATAGATGAATCTATTAGTGCAAAAGGTGGATGTTTCTAAATTCACGTATAACGAAGGCATAAGGGTTTTACATGGAACTTGTATAACATTATCTTTCAACCTAAAGACATAGTCAACTTTATCTTGATGTTTATAAATTGCAAAGAATGCATACTATCATTTCCAAAATCAAGAGATGACACATTAATCCTATCATACTCAAACATATGTAAGGAATTCTTAGGGGTTGCATATGAAAATAATATATCATCATTTTTTAATTCAAAAGAGTATTTATCTTCATACAAGTTAGCATGTTCAAACATTTTTAACAATGCACAAACCCATGATAAGTTTTTCACATCAAAGCTTCTACCTAATGATCTATACATATTCTCACCTAATCCAATTCGACTATATGTCTCTAATCCAAGTTTAATGTGTGATAATTCATTTACTTGGGCATGCACCATCCTTTTACATCCATAGTTATGCCATTCAAGCAAATACGTAAAGGATAGTTCATTCAACTTAGATGCAACACTAAGAATTAGTTTATAATATCCATGAGCATTCATTAAAATATCATAAAGTTCAAAAGATTTAAAAGTAGTATTCAAACAATTAACATAAGCTTTAGGCAACAAGTCATTAGTATAAGGTATGAGATCTCTTGGAACAAGGGCAAAGCATTTGTAGGAGTCATGGATTCTCTTGAAACGAAGCCTATTTGGTGTTCGATCCCTCTTATGCAAGGCAATCTATGTGGAATCTCCTTGGAGAATATGTCCTTGAACCCTTCAAGCATCTTTTCAAAATCTGTATGGGGTTGTAGAAAGGAAAATCGTCATCTCCTTGAGGTTGCTAGAGTCCTCATCTTCCAAATGTCTATTCCTAATGTTTATTAGGGAGAAGTTGTCCTAACTGCCACCTATCTCATCAACAGTTTACCCACTCGTGTTTTAAATAGTATTAGTCCAATTAAACATATGTTATCCTTCTTTCCTAACTCTCCCCTAATGTTAAGCTTACCAAGTCGTGTCTTTGGGTGTGTTGCCTTTGTCCACTCTCATAATCCACATAATGGGAAGTTAGATCCTAGAGCTATCAAATATGTTTTCATTGGTTATCCCTCAAATAAAAGGGGTTTAAGTGTTATCATCCTCCGAGTTGTCAGATCTTTATCTCCATGTATGTTACTTTTCATGAAACACAATCATTCTTTGTTAGCCCTCCACTTCAAGGGGAGAGTTATTTAGAAGATGAGCCTATCATCGAGTCATTACCTTTTCCTACTTAGGATGTCATCTAGTCATTACCAGTTCCTACTCAGGATGTTCAAGTTCAAGTTCAAGAAGTCACAGAACCCACTCTGGTTCTAGAGCAAGTCCAATTGTCTAAGTCGGAGGTAAATATTCCTAAGAACCCCATTAAGGATGCTACTAATGATATGCCTATTGCTTTGAGGAAAGGGAAGCGATCATATGTCAAATATCCTATTTCTCAATTTGTGTGTATTGACCATCTCTTTGTACAATATCAGAGTTTTATTGTTGCCTTTGATGCAATAAAAACACCTACATCAGTACAAGAAACTTTGAAAGATGAGAATTGGGTTCAAGCAATGAAAGAAGAGATGAAGGCGTTAGAGAAAAACTCAACTTGGGAGATTGTTGATAGACCCAAAGACAAAAGAGCTGTAGGTTGTAGATGAATATACACTGTGAAGTGTAAATCTGATAGGACCCTTGAGCGATACAAAGCAAGATTGGTTGCTAAAGGGTATACACAAACTTATGGAATAGATTATGAGGAAACATTTGCCCTTGTAGCAAAGAGGAACATAGTAATAGTTATTCTTTCCTTAGTCGCCCACTTTGGCTAGAACTTGCAATAGTTTGATGTTAAAAATGTCTTCCTTCATGGAGACCTATGAAGAAGAAGTCTACATGGAGATTCCCCCATGATTCTATTCTCATAATGAAAAGAACAGGGGATGCAGACTCAAAAAGAAATTGTATGGACTTAAACAGTCTCCCTGAGCATGGTTTGGAAGATTTGATCAAGTCATGATATCCTTAGGATACAAACAGAGTCAAGGTGATCATACTTTCTTTATAAAACATTCTTCTGATGGTAAACACACTCTTCACCTAGCCTGTGTAAATGATATGATTGTTATAGGTGATGATGAGATTGAAAAACTAACTTTGAAAGAAAAGTTGGCAACATAATTTGAAATGAAGGAGTTAGGAAAGTTGAAATACTTCCTTGGGATAGAGGTTGCATATTCTAAACAAGGTATCTTTATCTCCCAAAGGAAGTATGTACTCGATCTCCTCAAAGAAACAAGAAAAAATTGGGATGCAAGACCTTAGGGGTACCTATTGAGCAGAACCATAGGATTGGGTATGAAGAAAGTCCAACCATAGAAAAGTCTCAATATTAGAGATTGGTGGGGAAATTGATCTAATTATCCCACACTAGACCACATATTGCCTATGTTGTTAGTGTGGTCAGCTAATTTATGCATGATCCCAGGGAAAGGCACATTCAAGCAATTGAAGAGATCCTCTAGTATTTGAAGACAAGTCCAGGAAAAGGACTGTTGTTCAGAAAAGAAGGTACATTGTCCATGGAGATATATACAAATGCAGATTATGTAGGATCAGTTGTGGATAGAAGATCCACTTCTGGATATTGTATGTTTCTAGGAGGAAATCTAGTAACTTGGAGGAGTAAGAAACAAAATGTAGTTGCTCAATCTAGTGCAGAAGTAGAATTTCGAGCCATGGAACACGGTATATGTGAAGGATTGTGGATGAAGATTATTCTTGACGAACTCAAAGTAAAATATGAGGGACCTATAAAGTTATTTTGTGACAACAACTCAGCTATTAGTATTGCCTGTAATCTAGTCAAACACGACAAGCCAAAGCACATAAAGATTAATAGACACTTCATTAAATAGAAGTTGAACAATGGACTTGTAGTCATAGCACATGTTCCTATAGGGCTCCAATTAGTAGATATTTTCACCAAAGGACTCCCTGTAGCTAGATTTCAAGAACGCAATTGCAAGTTAGGAATGATTGATATTCATTTACCAACTTGAGGGGGAGTGTTGGAGATATTGTAAATATCTTATAAGATATGGTAGGTAACTCATTAATAGGTTACAAACATCTAAATATCTTATTAGATTAAATGATTATAGATATTTAAATATCTCATTAGGAGATCATGAATATCACATATTATCTAGTTATCTTTTAATTTGTTATTAGTTATAATATCTTTAAGTAGTTGATATTTATCCTATAAAAAGGGAGATTAGAAATTGTATCATTCAATTCAATCAATACACAGTCTCTTTTACTTCCAATTCTAGATTCTCTACGCTTGGACTAGGTTGGTTGTAGCTCAAAAGCTCCAAAACATAAAGATGTCAGTGGCTTCCATGGTAGTTACATGAACCATCTCCAAGTAAGTTTCGATTCTTGGTTTAACTTTATTTCTCATCTGAATTGCTTCATTCTTGTTGGGTTTTGATCACATGCTTGTGTATATTAAAACCATGGTTTCATTTTTTCCTAATTCCTTGAGTTCATGTCATTCTTGAATCGATAGTTAAAGTCATTAAGGGATAGGTTTTGGTCAGATTTTCGATTAAGCTTGATTCTTGATGCATGATTATGAATTTGTTGTAGCATGTTTTATATGGTTGTTGTCTTGAATCTTGCTGGAAAAACTAAGTAAAATGTGTTGTTTCTTAAGTCTTGATCTTGCTGTACTATACTGTTTGTGTATGTTCACAAGTCTAAGTACATCATAAATACTAGGAATGAGCTAAGAGAAAAACTAGACTTAGTTGGCAAGGGGCTTAATATGGTGCAAAAGGATGCACAAAGTATGAATGACAAAATTGAGGCTTTGAGTATAGTCAAAGAGGATAGTTCTGGAAGAGGAAATTACAGTGACCATGGTAGGAGTTCCCATTCATCTAGGGAAGAGAGGCGTAAGAGGCATGAAAGACATAGGAGAGATGAGAGCATGAGAGGTGATATAGAAGAGAAGAGGATAGGAGGGATGACTTAGAAATGAACAAGTGTGATATACCTTCATTCTTGAGTAACTGTAAGCCTAAAGTTTACATAGAATAAGAGCTCAAAGTTGAGCAAGTGATTATTAGTTTTGACATACAAGGCCGAAAGTGGGTGAAGTTAGTGATCCTAGCTTTAGAAGATTATGCCTTCATTTGGTGGACTTCCATGATGGATGACATAAGGAGAGGTATTATAGAGCCTTGTGAGAGTTGGCATGACTTGAAGAGATTAATTAGAAAGAGATTTCTACCATCTTCATATGCGAGGGACCTACATTATAAACTCTAGAATTTGCATTAAGGTTCCAAAAGTGTGGAGGAGTACCACAAAGAGATGGAAACGAACCTATTGAGAGCCCAGATTAGGGAGAGAGAGGATGCCATTATGGCTAGATTTTCATGGGTTGATTAGGGAGATTTAGGATGTGGTGGAACTGTAGAGTTATAACAGTTTAGGAAAGTTAGTGCATCAATCAGTAAAGGTAGAGATGCAATTGAGGAGGAGGACTGTCTCTAAGATTTACAACTAGTTCTAGTACTTGGATGGGAAGAGATAAGGAGAAGGAGGAAGTTAGAAGTGATAGTAGCCCTAAAAAGGGGAGTGAGCCCATCCAGGGTCGTAAGGAGATATTTGTCACACTTTCACCTAGTGCCCGTAGAACGAGTAGCATTAAATGTTTAAGTGTCTTGGCAAAGGCCATATAGCTTCTTAGTGTCCTAATAGGAGAGCCATAATTTTGAGAGGTGATGGCAAGATAGCGAGTGATAGCTCACATGGAAAGACATCTACCTCTAGTGAGTTAAAGAGTTAGAGTGATGATTCCGGTGTTGAGGGGGACTTACTGATGGTCAGGAGGTTAATGGGAAGCCAAATAATAGATGAAGCTGAGACACAAAGGGAAAATATTTTCCATTCTAGGTGATACGTGTTGGGTAACTTGTGTTCTATAATAATTGATAGGGGTAGTTGCGTAAATATGGCTAGTGAGAGGTTGGTGAGTAAGTTAGCCCTACCTACCATTGTGCATCCTAGTAATAGTGAACCACCATGTTGAAGTAACCTTAGGGAAATATTAGGATAAGGTGTTGTGTGATGTGGTGCTAATGGTGGCCACACACCTATTATTGGATAGGCCTTGCCAATATGATAGGAAGGTGATTCATGACGGAGTGCAAACAAGTTCACATTTGTACATATGGGACAAAAGGTAGTTCTTAAACCTTTGTTTTCAAGAGTTATTCAAGAAGATCAAAATAAAATGAGAGAAAAAAGAAAAAAGAGAGAGAAGTTGAGATGAGAGAAATAAAAAAAAAGAAAGAATAAAAGTGAGAAAAGCAAGAGTGAAGAAAAAGTGGAAATAAAAGAGCCAACCCAAAATGGAAAAAGCAATAGAGAGAAAAAGAGTAAGGAATCCCTATTAGTTGGCCCTAGAGAGGTGAGAAAGGTCCTCTTGGCCAAGAGGGAACCTTTATATGCTTTACCCACTAATATGTTATTTCATGCTTCTTCTTCTACTATGATTTCTTTGCCTACAAGTATGACAACTTTGTTGAAAGAGTTTAGGGACGTGTTTCTGAAAGATATACCTCCAGTGTTGCCACCCTTAAGGGATATAGAACACCACATTGACCTATCTCTTAGAGCAACATTACCTAACAAGGTCGCATATAGGACAAATCCTAAAGAGGGAAAGGAGATACAAAAGCAAGTGAGAAAGTTGCTAGAAAAAGGATGGTAAGAGAGAGCATGAGCCCATGTGCCATGCTTGTGATCCTTGTGCCCAATAAAGATGACACTTGAAGAATGTGTACTAATTGTAGGCCTATTAATAATATAACTGTGTGATATAGGCACCCCATTCGCCATTTGGATGACTTACTTGATGAATTGCATGGTTCTCAAATGTTTTCTAAAATTAATTTGAAAAGTGGGTACTATTAAATAAGGGTAAGGGAGGGGATGAATGGAAAACAACTTTTAAGACAAATTTTGGGCTTTATTAATAGTTAGTTATGCCCTTTGGTTTGACTAACACACCTAGCATATTTATAAGGTTAATGAATCATGTCTTAAGAAGCTTGATAGGAAAGTGTGTGGTTTCTTGCTTTGATGACATCTTGATTTATTCTACTTATTTGAATGATCATCTCTTGCATGTTAGAAGTGTATTTGAGATCTTGAGAAAGGAAACCTTGTTTGCTAACCTTGAGAAATGCATATTTTGTACTAATGAGATTGTATTTTTGGGTTTTGTAGTTGGCTCCCATGGAGTCAAGGTTAAGAGAGAAAAGGTGAAGGCTATTCAGGAATGGCCAACACCCACAATTGTTGGGGAAGTTAGAAGCTTTCATGGGCTTGCAAGTTTTTACAGAAGATTTGTAAAGGACTTTAGTTCACTTGAAACCCCTCTAAATGATGTTGTAAAGAATGTAGGTTTTAAGTTGGAGGAGGCTCAAGAGCGAGCATTCCAAGTATTGAAGGAAAGACTCATCTAAGCTCAAATTCTTGCATTATCAAACTTTTCAAAATCTTCTGGGTTAGAATGTGATACTTCTGAGGTTGGGATAGGGGTCGTGCTCCTACAAGAAGGCCATCCAATTGCTTACTTTTAGTGAAAAACTAAAAGGTGCTCACTTAAAATATTCTACCTATGATTGAGAGTTGTATGCTCTTGTGAGCGGCTTGCAAATTTGGCAACATTACGTATTGCCAAAGGAATTTGTGATTCATAGTGATCATGAAGCTCTTAAGAACTTGAGAGGGCAAGGCAAGCTAAATAAAAAACATGCTAAATGGGTAGAATTCTTAAAGCAATTTCCTTACATAATTAAGCATAAGCAAGGTGGATTAAATGTTGTAGTTGATGCATTATCTAGGAGACATACTTTGATTGTTATGCTTGAAACTAAAATGCTTGGTCTTGATTGCATTAAGGAATTATATGAGAAGGACATTGATTTTAGTGAACCTTTTGTCATGTGTGTCCTTGCTGCATTTCGTGATTACTATAGGCATGATGACTTTCTATTTAAGGGCAAGTAATTGTGTGTGCCAATGAGCTCCATCAAGCAACTACTTATGAAGGAGGCGTATGAAGGTGGTCTCATGGGTCACTTTGTGGGAACTAAAGACTTTTGATGTTTTAAGTGAACATTTCTTTTGGCTTCACTTGAGGAAAGATGTGCATAACGTATGTGAAAAATGTTTGATTTGCAAATTGACAAAGTTTAAAGTTTCTCCACATGGTCTATATACCCTACTCCCTATTCCCACTACTCCTTGGGTTGATATTTCAATGAATTTTGTACTTGGATTGCCTAGATTTAAGAGGTAGATATTCCATTTTTGTGGTGGTTGACAGGTTCTAAAAAATGGCCCACTTCATCCCTTGTCACAAGAGTAATGATGCTTCTCATGTGGCCAATTTGCTTTTTAGGGAGGTGATAAGGATATGTGGTCTTCCAAGGACCATAGTGTCAAATAGAGACTCCAAGTTTTTGGGTCACTTTTGAAGGTCTCTTTGGAGTATGTTAGGTATTAAGCTACTATACTCCACCACTTGTCATCCCAAACGGATGGATAAACAAAAGTAGTGAATAAAACTTTAGGTCAATTTTTGTGATATTTTGTTAAAAAGAGTTTAAGAGACTAGGAAGATTAGATACCTCATGTAGAATTTGCTTATAGTAGGGTGTTCAATGCTATCACTTCATATTCACCTTTTGAGTTGGCTTATGATTTTAATCCCTCTCCCCGCTTGATTTATTTCCTTTACTTGTTTTGCCTGATTATGCTAATGATGAAGGCTTGTCCAAAGCTTAGTTTGTTCAAAGGTTGCATGATAAGGCAAAGTTACACATGGAAAAGAAAGAAGAACAATATGCTAGGAGTGCCAACAAGGGGAGGGAAGAAGTTCTTTTTAAGGAAGGAGATATGGTGTGGGTGCATTGGAGGAAAGAGAGGTTTCCCCACCTAAGGAGATCTAAACTCATTCCAAGAGGAGATGACTCGTTTAAAATATTAAAGAAAATAAATGACAATGCTTATTAAGTTGATATGCCCCAAGACATTGGGGGAAATACTACCTTCAATGTCATTGATTTAACTCCTTGTAATGCAGGTGTAAAAGAGGACGATAATGTTCCAAATTTGAGGACAAATTCTCTTCAAGAAGGGGAGGATGATGCATATATGGAAAGGGGGAACCCGTACAATTGAAGGGACCTATCACTAGGGGTAGATTAAGGAGGATCCAAGAGAAAGTACAACACCAATTGACCATCCTCAAGGACTAGGAAGAATGCCACAAAGGTCACAGTTTGTACTATGTGTCCAATTGTCTTGAAGGCAATGTATAGGGTTGAGAACACTTGATCTTCCTTTGTACTTTTCCTTGTATTTTATAGTACATTACATAGGATAAAGATATGCTTATACTTGTATAGGATAAAGATAGGCTTATACTTGTATAGGATAAGGGTGTTGCATTTGGATCAAGAGGTTACCCTAACTTCCTAAATCATATCCTCAACTACCTAACTATATCCCAACTACCTAATTGCCTAACTACCTAACCATATCCCAACTACCCAACCGAATTCTAACTACCTAAGTCTTGTCCTAACCGTCTAACGCAAACGTGACACTAGACTATATAAGGATCCCTCATGCATGCGTTATAAGAACTTTTGATCATTTTTTCCAAAGTGGAATACATGTACCTTTGCACTTACGAGAGCATTCTCTCTAATCTTGGAATGTCTAAGAAATCCTCATTCTCATCACGCATCCATGGTACTCGTGGTGAATCTCACTACTCTTATCTAACTCTTTGAGCTAGTGGCAAATTCATTCCTATCTCCTTCCATATTTTTGTTTTTCTTCCTTCTTGGTTACCTTGTTCTACGTGGTTCCTTGGAGTTCTTGAGAATCTTGCTATCCAAATAGAGAATCAAAGATACAGGTGTGGACACACTTAAAACAAATTAAGTGAAGTCCTTGATATTCAACATAGTAAACATGCCCTTATGCTTCAATTTTTGGAACCAATGACTTTTGTAAATCAATTTCAACACAAATCCTTGCAAATTTTCCCCATGTATGAATCAAAGTAAGTTTATCAATTTTTAAAACTATTCCAAGCAATAATCCTTCTCTTCTTAGAAAAGTTTCATGGTACAACTCCATAGGCAAAAGTGGAAAGCAAATCCATACTGCAATTTTTTTTTTCTTGGCACTTTTAATAAAAGCTGGTCTCCACCTTTGAGCCACCAAATAGTAGTCCGTTGTCATCCATGGTCCTTCAAATAAGGCATGCTTATAATCATCCACTGATGTAAACATACTAAAAAATATCCATCAAGCATATCCACAACCCGAATTTTTCCACTCCTTGCCTAGCTCTTCTAAAATCTCAATGCCAACTCGCTTTCCCAGCCATGGACAACCAAGGATCTCATCCAAGGAGTACACCATTTTTCAAAGTCCTTATCAAATATTGGAACGACTAGACAAGAACTAAATTCTTGATTACCAGTATCCTCCTTATACCATCTGCCTTCAAGCATTTCCTCCTCATCATCATATGCAAAATCTTGGAATGTTGTATTAAAAAACTAAGAAACCATGAGAGAGTCTTTATATGATTTATGTTTCAATCCCTTTCCAACCTCCACATCTTGTAAGATACTTTCAAACTCCTCTAGTCCTTTTCTCTTCACTATCTTTGTGCTACAAGGATCATTCTTCTGGCCTGTATCATTTTTCAAACTAATCACTTATAAAGTTTTACTCATCACTTATGAAGTGTTACTCATCACTTATAAAATTTTTACTCATATCTTTCTTCGCTGGAATGTCAACTTTAGGTGAGATAGTACTATTAGGTTTTCTAATGGATTACTGATGTTGATCGTTGAGAATTGAAATTTTTTTTTATTCGAAATAAATTATTGATAATTTATTTAAAAAATATTGAATTTGAATGAGATTTTTAACGTTTAATAATTAGTTTCGTAATTATGATCAGATAAAACTATTCGTGATTTATACATGTTTAGTAATTTTTTCAATAAACATTTGCTTACCGTCGTAATATGTCATTTACACTCTACTCAATGATATTAAATTTAAAGGTACTTTTTCATTTTATATATATTTTTTTAATAAAGAAAAGTTAGTTGTAACTTAATAAATTTTACTTTCTAAAATGAGTGAAATATAGTTATAGATTTAAAAGTTAATGATTAAAAATTTTAATTTATAAATTTATATATAAATATATGCATATTTTATTATAATATTAATTATTAATTTTGTAATTGATGATTATAATTAGATTTTTCCCTTTATAATAATAAACTCTTTTATTTTTAGAAGAATCAAATTTAAATGTAGCAACATAATGCATGCTGGGAAAAAATCGAATTGAATTTGTTTAGTACTGCAATAGAATCTTTAATATACGCTAAGAATAAGGTTCTTGATATATTGCTCAGTTTATGTGATCGAATTTTTATATACTATATGATATACCAGAGGTCTATGGATCAATGCAGTCACATGCTTTTCTCGATTTAATTTATCCATTTAAGAGAATAATTTAAGCTCGACTTCTTAGAACGAAGAGTATATGTATTGAAAATATAAAATATTTTTATATTATTACTTAATTATAAAAATTATAAATCGATATGTATAATAACTTATTTATTAACTATTACTATAATTATTTCAAAAATTATATAACGATAATCTTTAATTAATTAAATATTTAATATTTTTATGTTAATAGTACATAAAGATTAAAGTTTTTTTTATAGAATTCTTGAGATACAATTTTATAGATATAAAAAGATTAATATATTTTTGAATATATTCCTTTAAATATGAATGATAATTTTGAATTAATTGATTATTTAATTTTTATATTAATAATACATAAAAATTGATTTTGTTACAAAACTGACACATATTTTTAAAAATAAAAAATATTAAAAATATATTTTCAAACTAACCATTGTTTTAAATATATTCTTTATTAATATTGGCATTGATGGCAGCTTTGACGTAATTTTCCTGAACACAACACATAAGATTAGTTAGGAAATTACTGGAGAAGCATTTTATCTATGGGCATTGTTTAAGGCATTTGAGAATTCTACCACGTTATTGATGTCTACTAGTCTCCTCCTCTACTAGTCTCCTCATTCCACGATACTAAAGCACGCATATCGGGATAAGCTACCCAATTCGACTCATACTAATTCGACCGAATGACAATTCATGATTCCTTTCAAGTGGGGACAAAGAGACAAACCACCTTTGCTTTGTAAAGCTAATCAAAAGGATCCTGCTACTGCACATGTACAAAACTTGCCGGTTCGTTTTCCTAGGGAGAAATTAAGTCTTAGAAAAAAAAAAAAAGACTTTACCATTAATATAAAATAATTAATTAATATTACTATATATTAGCTCAGACAGCATTACAATGATTCCAATGAAGTTTAGTTTTGTTTTTTTTTAATTTTAATGGCTTGATTTCATATCACAAATTTAAAATAAATAATTTTAGTTTTTATAGTTTTAATTATTTGATTTTGATTATTATGTTTAAAAATTAATTATTTTAATTTATATATTAAATAATTTAATTTATATAAATTAAATAATTAATGTTACATAATATATTTATGTTTAATTTAAAAAAATATCTGGTCATGTCATATTATCATGTTGGTTAGAAATTAAATAATAAGTGAATGATAAGATTAAAAAATTCTTCATTTTTTAAATATAGATTAAAATTAAATAATTAAAATTATATAAATTAAAGTGATTATTTTTAAATATATAAATCAAAATTATATAATTAAAACTATGAATAAAAATTATCCTTATATTAATTAAGATGATAAAAGTGTAATTAAATCAATCTAGTTTAAAATTTTTAAGTAAAATTTTGAATTCGAATGTTGAAAATAAAACAATATAATCATATATTATTAAATTATTAACATAAAGACAATTTAATAATCGATAAAACTAGTGATAAATATAATAATAATAAATTACTAGATAATAAGATATATTTTATATTTATTTTAAAAAATAAGTAAATAATCATTATTAAATAATATGCCTATAAATATTTAATTTATGTAAATTTTGATATAACTATATAATATTAAATAATATTAAATTTATGTAATTAAAAATAATATTAAATAATTTATCATGAATTGATTACATTCATATTTAAAAAAACTATTAAGTGATACAACTATATAAAATTTTAACACTTAGTATTAATTGACTATGTCTCTAAAAATATTTACCCTATAAATATATTCTAAATAAATTTTAAAAAAAATAAATATTAAAATTTAATAATCATGAATATTTAATTATAAATTATATATAAAAAAATTAATAAATTTATTATACATGATAAATTACAAATAAATGATAATGTATAATTATTTTATATATTAAGTGTATATATTTTTTAAAAAATTATTGTTAATATAAAATATATAAATAATTAATATTACTATGTATAAATATAATAAAATTTGAATTTATTAAAATCTTTTCTTATTTATTCTAATGTTACTTAATGCTCACGTTAAAAGAAGCCAAATTCGTGAAAAACAAGGTAACCGATAGTAGGAGGTGTGAGTTGTCTTCGTTGGGAAGATACATTTTGTGCGGCTAAACGTGACTTGCGTGGAAACAAAAAACTGTGGGTCAAATTTTTATATATTGTTAATAATAAATTTTTTAATTATTAATAGTTAAAAATTATGATAAATATAATTTAAAAATAATTATTATAAAATATAATATATTTAATATAATAATGTAAAAGTAAATAAAATATAAAATCTCTACAGTATATAAAATATTTTCTCACCAACTATAATGTTATTCACGGGTGATGATTGGTAAAGGTCCAAATTAAATTATGTAATTAATGGAGCATGGTTCTTATTATAAATGATGCACCGGCAAAGTGGCAACAAGAGACAGCTCGAGGTGACGCCAACACCAGCCTGTGAACTTTAGATATTTCTGTGGGCTGAGACAGTACAAAAATTGACAGTGACAAAGTGACATTGTGTCAGTTCATATATACCATAGGGTGCTAATCCACAATAATAATACTCATTTTATAAAAATATAAATTTGAGTGTCTACTGAAGTGAGTGTTTTGTTGATTAATAATATATGTATTTTTAATAGTATCATAAATTTATGATGATGAACCATCTATTTTGAAATAAATCAAAATATAGGAGCAAGATAATGTTTAATGATTATAATACGAGAGTAAGAAAATTAAATCTTATTAGATGGAAAGTTATTAAATATTCATATAATTATTTAAAAAAGTTATATAATTTTTTTATTTAATTTTAATTTTTTATATATAATTACAAGATTCATATTCATTCCTCTTATTTTTTCATATAAATATTTATCTCACTTGATATATATATATCGTTGTAGAGATCCATGAACTAAAAACAACAATTTCTCTCTCTTATTAATTAGAGAATATCTAATGATACATTTGTTTAGCTGTGAAATATTAAAGTTGATAAAATAGGTTTGGTTTGAGTGTTGGTCCAGAAAACTTGTTAATTAAGTTAGACTAGGTCTTTAAAAAAGTGACATAAATAAAATTAGGTTTTTTTTATCTCACTCGTTTAACCCAACTAGCCCTTTAGACCAAGCTCAAGCTAACTCTAAACCCTAAACATGATCAGGCCTTTTTTATTTGACCCGTTTAATCCAACTAGTCTATTGAACCAAGGTAAAGCTAACCTGTAGGTTGTTGGTTGACCCAATTAAAAAATAAAAAATAAAAAGCCTAGTAGGAAATAACAAGTAATAAGTTAATACTTAAGGAAAATGTTCTATAAATGATGAATAATATAAATATAAGTTCACGTAAGATTTCTTTTTCCTAAATCCCAATAAGTATTAAATAATTCAGTATGACTCACGATATATTGTACACGATTGCACAATACTATTTGTTGTTGCTCGTGATAATTACTTATTGAATAATAACTAATCGTTATTACTTATTCATTTTATACTTAAGGAAAATGTTGTATGAATGATAAATAATATAAATATAAGTTCAGGTGAGACTTTTTCTAAATCCTATTCATTCATGTTCAAATTAGGTTGTAACTTTAATACTTCTTTTAGTCATTTATATTTTAATTTTAATTCCTTAATGCTTAATGTTTGTATAATAATAACTTAATGTTTATATTATTAAAACATGTTACGATAAAATGTTATTGAAATAATAGTTAAATATTTCAATTTCATTCATGTGACTTAATATTTAATAAAATATTATTAAAAATTAATGATACAATATTTGGCATAAAATAAGAGAAAGAAGAATAACAAAATAAAAAATAGAAAAAAAATAAAACATAAAAAAATCATCACAACAATGTCAAACCACTCAATGCATCTTGTAACGATTTGCTACCACTACAAGGGTTAACTCTATAACCTACAAATGTTTATTTTTATGAAAATCTTGTATTTAATTTGCTTATAAAAAAGAAGTATAATTTTTTTCACGATATTATACACAACTCACCCTTATGCATAAGCTAATAAAGTGCATGCTAAAAACATAAATAACATACGTCATTAGAGTTCAGTTATATGAGTTTATTACAAAATGTCTATTCCACCAAACACTTACATCATACATTAAAAGAGGTTGGGGATACAACACTTACACCTGAGATGGTCAACAACGACTACTCAAGACATACGACTATTACGGTGGGAATCCCATGACACCCTATACCCCCAAATTCTAACAATACTAATAAAGTAAACTTAGAACAATTTAAATTTGAAAACATACATGGACTGGTCATATATTATAATTGAAAACAAACATGCACTCCTACTAGTGCTCCAAAGGCCAAAATATAATGTTATAAAATAGAAACTAAAATACGTAATTGTAAAGTAATTACAAAAGGCGCCCCAATGACACATGTTTTATTAGAGCGTAAACCCAAAAATAAAGAAAAGTAGTAAGTAAGGAACCCAAGCTCAATCC
Organism: Mucuna pruriens; assembly: GCA_025330945.1. NCBI lineage: Eukaryota > Viridiplantae > Streptophyta > Magnoliopsida > Fabales > Fabaceae > Mucuna > Mucuna pruriens. The sequence goes on along the minus strand of JAENHJ010000527.1, from coordinate 2,489,113 downwards.
TTACGCTCCTGCTCAACATCACCTGCAAAATGACATTCATCCGAAATACAAACAATACAATAAAAGGGGTAAGAAATGTACCTCATTCAAGCTTGTGGTATGAGCACAGCATAAGCAGAACACAAACATACAATTAACAAACAATAAATAAACAAGTATGCACATGAATGATGACAATGAACTCCTAGTACTATTCCATATGCCATGTCGTACCAACTTTAATCCAATAAGTTGGCTAGGAGCACTCAACTCAACCTCTTTGTTGATTGTCTCACACTAGCATGATATCTTTCTAATAGCACGTCAGGTACTACTCAACTTCCATCGTTTGACCGACTCGTGGGATTAGTCATTGGAATCTTTATACCAAGTAGCCCACAGGAGATCTAGTGACCTTACCACTCAAGTTCGTGTCTACTTCTTTATACATTCATTTCATTGAATGATGCATGAATGTCATTCAATTAAATCATTATATCACTTTCAACATTGGGCCGATGAAGACCATTCTCACCTCTCTCAAGCTAGGCACATCATCTCTCAACCCATCACATATTAGTGAGTACCATTCTTACCTTCACAAGCTAGGTCACTCACTAGATAAATGTCCCTCGGGCCGATTCTTGTCTCTCATAGACTAGGTCACCCTTCGAGCACATTTGTCCTTATTACTCATTTTTATATCACATCCCATTATCCTGAATACAATTTCAGCAATAACAACACCGATATATTTCGTATAAGCATATAGTTTAACAGATAAGTAGAAAATTTCAATTGTAACACCAAAAACTCATACAACACAGATAGGGCAGTGCGGGCGTGCTACTATTAACACGAGCGTGCATAGTTAGCATGACTTTGCACAAGCGTGCATAAAATCTATATGGGTGTGCATAGATTTTTCACGAGTGTGTACAGATTCTACAGGGGCATGTACAACCTACACGAGTTGTTTTTCATGAGCATAGCCATGCTTGATAGTCTACTATTGAATTTCCTGGATTTTTTCTCGTCACTTAGAATTTAAAATGGGGAACCTATGGCCTTCTATGTCTTACACACATACAACCAATTACACAATCAGTTTCACAAATAACAATAAAACAAACAACCTAATCCAGGGAGCTTAGCCCCCTTCAAAGAATACTAAGGACATACAATTTGCAACTGCATAATTATCATCTATATGATTACCAATAATTTTAATATAAAAGAAGGGTGGTAATCTAGGGAGTTCAATCTCCCCTTCAGATAACCCAAAACATACAATTTTGGGATTTAGGGGAAAAACCTTGAATCCATGACCACAAGGTTAAGAGTCTTATATTTTATCAATTGACAAAGATAAGAAACCACAACTAAACAACCAACAACGTGCCAATCATAGAGGCAATCAAACACAAGCACTAAGCAGAAAAATGACTAAACATTTTGTTGATTGATAAAAGTAATAAAAAAATACTAAGCAGGGAAGTGTAGACGTAGAGAACACATTCATTAAGGTTGTTCTTCTTGTTCCTTGGTAGTTTCTTCTAAAGTTGCTCCTTCATCCACTCTCTAGTTTGAAACCACATGTTTTAGGAAAACCAACTTAGCAGTAGAGGTTTTTTCAGTTCTTTGGTTGCTCCTTTATATAGCCCTAAAATGGGCCTTACAGCTCCCACTAACAACCACGTGAAACCCAAAGGGTCTTCACACCTCTTGAAAAAGTTCCAAGAGATGAGAAAATTTAAGCTATTTGGATTCAATGCTTCTTAGAGGCTCTCTTGCCTTCCTTATTGCTTGGTATCCAACTCCTTATATAAGAGAATGAGAGGATGCATGGGCTCATATTGACCAATATGAGACTTAAGCTATCTCACTCCTTATACAGGAAAATTAGGTGAGACATCAGCTTATGTTGTCCAATGTGGGACTTAAATGTTTATAATATTTAAATGACATATTTTTTTAATTTAATTAATTAAAATCCAATTTAAAATCCAACATTTATTTCTTCTAAAATATTATTTATTTAATTATAAAACAATTAAACCACTTATTAATAATAATTAATAAAATACAATATTTACAACCAATAATAAAATAGAATAAAAATTGGGGTGTTACAAGTCTAGAGGAGAAAGCCCCACGAGCACTCAGTCCACCAACGTGATGCGCGTGCACCATCTTCTCAAAAGCCTCAACGTCTACTCCTACGAACATGCAGTTCGAGATCATTGTAGTAATACATATACAACACAAATATAAGGGTATGCTATTGCAAGATTAATCTTATATTTAAGCAACAAAGCAATAATAAAATGACAATCATCATCATGTATATAATAAAACATTACAAAAATCTAGATATATCAACATATCCCCATCCATACATACACACACACACATATAATTTCAATTGCACTTATGCAAGAATAAACATCATCTTAACATCATAACTATTTCACAACTATTACTAACAATCTATATTCAACATTCATACACACAATCATACAACTACTTTATAGAGATTTATAGGTCGAATGATCACTCCTGTCACTTCCTTAACATACCTTCTCTCCTCGTATTAGGGAAAGAGAATGTGATCCAACAAAGTGAGAAGCATTCGGGTGGAGATAGGTTCTACATAAGTTTTGACTTTCCACGGTCAGTAGTCCTTACAAAGACTACACCCATTTGTGAGGGGTGCTTGTCCATCTATCCCCAAGGCCATATAGTCCTGCCTCTCCCAATCTAGTACTAGTCATGAGCCCCACAACTCATGTAGTTCTTGACTTATGTGCTTACTCATCATTAGTGTCCACTCGAGACTCAAAGCAACAACAAAACATTTGTGATCCTTTTATCACTCCTAGTTTTCTTAGTCTTTGTCTTTCTTCCATGCAGAATTGGGATGTCCCAAGAATTACACAAAGACATTTATTTGAGTGCATATGAATAATAACGATGAGACCTAGTTTGTACTTTGTAAGCATATAGTACCAATCTATCATAGAGAGTGGACTAGCGGTAACACGACTCAACCCTTTGGTTGACCTATTCCACTCTAGCACAATAGTGTATAGAAGCATGTTAAGATCTACTTAGCTTGCACGTATGCTCCAACACGTGGGATTAGACATGACCATTGGAGGTTAACTATCGAGTATTCCATAGGAGGTCTAGTGACCTTACTAATTCAAGTTTGTATCCACTTCCTTACACACTTGTCTTTATTAAATGATGCATAACTTAGTTTATTCTTTATCATTTCATTTTTCGCAAATTGGGCTAATAAGGATCATTCTTGCTCCTCTAGACCTTTATACCTCATTTATGACCCATAACAAATGGTGAATACCATTCTCACCTCTTTAGGTTAGGTCACTCATTTTACAAGTGCTACCCAAGTCCATTCTCGCCATCTTCTAACCTAGGTAACCCGTTTGACACCCATTATCATTACTTATTTCATCTGCATACCATGTTCTTATCATGTATATCCAATATTAACATAACATATATTCAACATACATGAGTTCAATACATTACACAATATAGCTTCATACAATAAGGTTTAAGGTAGAACGAGCGTGCTTCCTTTAGCACGATCGTGCACTAGCACAGGCATACTAAACACCAATACAAGCTTCAAAGGGAATATAGGATTCTTCAATGTTTATTGCTTTATTTTCTTAATAGTTATGTATAAGAGACTTTGTTCTGATAGGATGTGACATCGAGGCTAGATCTTTGTTTTGATTTTCATTTTACTTTATATTTTTTGGATTTGGGAATATGGCTTTTGTAGTGCATTCATTGTTTTTGAAAGATTATTATGCACATTTTAAGTTTGTCAATGTGAACTCTTTACACGTGATATAAATAAATGCAAATTATTTTCATTGATTTATTTTTTTAGCAAGTATATATGCTAAAGGGGTAAGGGTGTCATGTTTAGTGGTATTAGAGCCTGGTTGATTCATTCCACCTTATATGTTAAGTGCTTGGTTTGTTTGTTCTTATGTAGTGTTTGATGTTTTGTTTTGCTCCCTCACTAGGCAGTGATAGCTAGTGGGATTGATCTTGCTTTTGCTCATGCTCTTCATGCCTTAGCTTAGGGTAGGGAGAGGAATCAGAATAATAGTATATGGAGTTATGAGACTCCAATGTAGAGTTGTGTTTCTAGAGTTCCTGAACTCAAGAAGGAGGGTCATGTCAGACAATTTTTAGGGATGGAAATTCTTATGAGAGGGGGGGGTTATAGCACCTTGATTTTTGTGTTATTATTATTATCGTTTAAAGATTGAGTAGTTTTTTTAATTCAAATATAATTAACAACTTTTAGATATTTAAAAGTTATTTATATTAAAACACTATTAGATATCTCTTATATCTAAAGATAATGTCTTTCAAATATAGATAATATCTTTTTAAATATTCAAATATCTAAAACTATATTTAAATGTTTATTAAACATCTATTAAATATAAAGATATTATAAATATCTTCTAAATATCTAAAAGTTGTTAATTATATTTGAATTCCAAAACTACTCAATCTTTAAGCAACAAGTATTTTCCTAAAAATTCAATTTATTTAGTTATTTAATAATTTAAAAAATATAATTATTTTAAAAGGTAATAAAACATAATAAATAATTATTTTATATAATAATTATAATAACAACAATAATAATAAGTAAATAAATAATATTAATAAGACAAAATTTGGGGTGTTATATAAATCGTAATAGGGGTTTTTATCCTTTGAATTAGAGAAATACATGGACTCTGTACGAACATAACCCCAATGTTTTGCATGATACTCTTATCATCCTATAACTTTGTATAGAAAGAAAACTTATTTTTATCGTATCCAGTCCAACATATGACATCAAAGTTAGGTCTATCTACTAGTTATTTTAATGTTTCAGAAGCAATATCATCATTCATAAATTATTCTTTAAACTAGTGTAAGAAAGTTCTGTTATGCTCATTGATAATCTAATTTTTGTTCATTTGAGAGTTTTTTACTTCACAACATTTTGGTGAGCAGATAAGTAAGGTTGTACCTCATTAGTTTTATTTAATATATACAAATTTTCTTGAAGAATTTCATCTCAACTCATACTTTTAATTGTTATACCTTATGTACCCTTGCCTGCACATCTTTCCTCATGCCGAGACTTAAGAACCCCTACAGGTTATGTTATTGACATGTAGCCTAAATACAATTCAATAGCTTCTTTTACAATGTACCTTTCAACAATAGATGCTTCAGGACAATGTGGATTCTTCACATGCCATTTTAAGATCTTCATGTATTGCTCAACTAGATACATCCACCGTAAGAAAATAGAGCCAAACTATCTAATATCCCTTGCTAGATGAACAATTAAATGAACCATGTAGAGAAGTGAATGATCAGGAAAATACATCTCCAATTGGAACAAGATAATGACAATGCATTTTCCAACTCATCCAACTTGTGAAGGTCTATGACTTTGCTACATATAACAATGAAAAACAAGCACAACCTATTTATGATATGTCTAACATTTTTTGGCAAAACATCTTGAATAACCATTAATAATATGATGCATATACAAAAAGGGCAAACCCTGCACTTGAAGGGCCTATCACTCGGTGTAGGCTAATAAGGATCTAAGAAGAAGTTCAACACCAATTCACTGCCCTCAAGGACCTAGGAGAAGGCCAAGGAGGTCCTATTGTATATAGTGTGACCAGTTGCCTTGAAGGCAATGTATAGGGCTAGAAATACTTTGTATCTTTGTACCTTTTTTTGTATAGCTCGTAGTAAAGGATAACCTTAAGACAAAGATTGTTAGATAGCCTAAGCTATTTAACCATTTTTTTGGTCTCCAAATTCATGGCTAAAGCTAGTCTTGTTTTGGACCCATTTAAGTCACTAATCATGCTATAAAAGGATTCCCCATGCAAGGGTGTAGAGAACTTTTTGATCATTTTTTTTCAATGTGGAATAGTTTTGTGCCTTTGCACATGTGAGAGTTTTCTTTCCTTTCTCTTGGTTTGTCTAAGGACCCTATTCTCATCAAGCATCCAAGGTGCTCATGGCGAATCTCGATACTCTTATCTAGTCCTAGGAGTAGTGGTGAGGCGAAACTCCCTTTCCTTCCTTCCCCACGTTTTCTTTCTTTCTTCTTTTATTGTTCTTGCTTTAGCGTTGCCTTCTTGGGTATTCTTAAGGGTTTTCCATTGGTTCCAGCTACCTTTGGTGGGAGACATGAGTCCAGGTTCATCAAGTGGTATCTAGAGCTAGCTCCAGCACCGGAAAAGCTAGGTGGGAGCTCGTAAAAACCACCACAAGTGGAAGTTTCCACCGCATCATGCAGTGGTTACGCGAACCACTTTCGATAAGATTGTTTATCTTCATTCTCCTTTGTTTCTTATATGTTTTCCTTCATTATTGTTGAGTTCTCTTTGCTTTTTTCGTGCTCAGCGTTTATGTGAATCACTTATAGTATGGTTGTTTTTGCTTTGTTCTTGCTCATTTCTAATCTTTTTCCTTTCTTTTTTGTTGTGTTTTCTTCATCTGGATGTCTAGTTTCTATCCCTAGTCTTATTTTGTCAAAATTCATTAAAATCATGTCTTTCTTGGATGATTAGTCAAAGTCGTTCAGCTAAGGTTTGGTCAGATTTTCCTTCTCGATAGCATGATTCTTGCTGCCTGCATTTGTGCTTTGTGGTGAGCTGTGTTGCATGCTTGTTTGCAATAATTCTTATAGAAGAAAAGTAGAAAAAGAATGTGTCAATCTTGTGTTTTGTGTTACTGCCCTACACATAGTTTTCACCATGTGTTTGTGGTAATGCTTGTGAGAAAACTATGCAAAAGTTGTGCTAGAGTAACATGTGTGTTGTATAAAATTGTGGGCCAAAGTGTTGTGAAAAAAAAGAGATTCACAACGTGAAAGAAAAATATTTATGTAAATGTTCCCTACAAAGAAAAAAGAGTTAATGGTCCAAAAGTTGTAAGAAAAAGTTGTGTATTGTGGAACTCTAATTTGCTAGTTTAGTGCATGGTGGGTGCAGTATTTTTCGCCCTTGTTCTTGAGTTTCTTAGTGTGTTTACTTGTCCTTTTTCTTTCTTAAGTCTTCTTATTTGTCGTATTAAAATTCCTATTGAGTTTAGCTTTTGTTTCTTAGTTGTTTTTTGCTTGTCAATTTTTTAGCTTCTATAGTTTTGTCTTTGGTTTTCTTTCCTTTTTGCTTTCTTGAGAGTATCATGAGATTCTCTTGGCTTTCAGTTACAGATGAGATGCTTGATTTAAAGAGTAGTTCTTTAGACAATCTTAGAGAGTGAGTTAAAGGTAAAAGGCTAGAGAGTACCCTAGAGAAAAAGCTATAAAAAGTGTGAAACACGAGTTGAGTGAAACACTTATTGAGTGGGTAAGGTTTTGTTTTTCTTGTTTGTATCTTGGTACTACAATAGTTTAGGAGGTTAGGAGGCATTTGGAGTGTAGCAAGATGGGAAGTTACAGTGTGAATTGGAAAGGACTTTCACCTAAGTCTAGATACATCCTAGATGCTATGAACGAGTTGAGAGAAAAATTGGACTTGGTGGGTAAAAGCCTTGATGTGGTGCAAAAGGATGCACATAACATTAATTATAAAGTGGAGGCTTTGAGTAGAGCCAAAGAGGAGGGTGTTGGAGGTCATAGTAGGAGTTCCCATTCCTACGAGGAAGAGAGGCATGAAAGACATAGGAGAGAAGAGAGGCGTGAAATACAATATAGAAGAGAAGAAGATAAGAGAGATGATTTGGATTTAGGAAAATGTAAAATACCTCAATTTGTGGGGAATTATAAGTTGAAAGTCTACATAGACTGGGAGCTCAAAGTTGAGCAACTGATAACTAGCTTCGATGTACAAGGCCAAAAGGGTGTGAGTTTGGTTGTAGTAGCTTTAAAAAATTATGCCTTACTTTGGTGGACATCTTTGATGGATGACATAAGGAGAGGCATAGAGGAACCATGTGAAAGTCGGTATGAATTAAAAAGAATGATGAGAAAGAGGTTTGTGTCAACTTCGTATAAGAGAGATATACATCATAAGCTCCAAAGTTTGTATTAAGGTTCCAGGAGTGTAGAGGAGTACCACAAGGAAATGGAGCTAACCCTGTTGAGAGCCTATATTAGGGAGAGAGAGGAGGCTACCATAGCTCGATTCTTGCATGGGTTAAATAGGGAGATATAAGATATACTAAAACTATAAAGTTATAGTAGTTTGGGAATATTAGTGCATCAAGTAGTAAAAGTTGATATGCAATTGAAGAGGGAAAATGCCTCTAGGAGATTAACAACTAGTTCTAGTAGCTGGAGGGGCAGAGATAAGGAGAAAGTTAGGAGTGCCAAGAGCCCTAACAAGCGGAGTGATCCCTTCCAAGTTCATAAAGAGATAACCGTTACACCTATGCCAAAGACGAGTGGTATTAAATGTTTTAAATGCCTTGATAAAGGGCATATTGCTTCTTAGTGTCCTAATAAAAGAGTCATAATTTTTAGGGATAATGGTGAGATAGAGAGTGATAGCTCACATGGAGATACATCTACTTCTAGTGATTCAGAGAGCCGTGATGATTCCCATGCTGAAGGGATTTGCTTATGGTAAGGAGGTTGATGGGGAGCCAAGTGATAGAGGAAGCTGAAACATAGAGAGAAAATATTTTCCATTCGAAGTGTCATGTCTTAGGTAACTTATGTTTTGTAATAATAGATGGTGGCAATAGCATGAATGTGGCTAGTGAGAGGTTGGTGAGTAAGTTAGCCCTACCTACTATTATACATCTAAGATCGTATAGGCTTCAATGGCTTAGTGAGCGTGGAAAGTTAGTGGTAGACTGTCTGGTCGAAGTGTCATTTACCATAGGAAAATACGAAGATAAGGTGTTGTGTGATGTGGTGTCAATGGAGGTCACACACTTGTTGTTGAGAAGACCTTGGCAATATGATAGGAAGGTGATTCATGATGAAGTCACAAACAGGTGATTCATGATGAAGTCACAAACAAGTTCACATTTGTACTTATGGGATGAAAGGTAGTTCTTAAGCCTTTGTCTCCAAAAGCTGTTCAAGAAGATCAGAAAAAATGAGAGAGAAGAGAAAAAAAAAGAGAGATAAGTTATATTGAGAGAAATCAACAAAATAAAAGAGAAACAAAGTGAAAAAAAGTAAGAGTGAAAAAAAAGTAGAGATAAAATAGCCAACCCATAATGGTAAAAGAAAAAAAGAGGAAAAGAATGAGGGTCCCCTATTAGTTTGCCCTAGGGAGGTGAAAAAGGTCCTCTTGACCAAGAGGGAACCTTTGTGTGCTTTACCTACTGACATGTTTTTGTATGCTTTACATACTGACATGTTGTTGTATGCTTGTACTTCTTCTACAATTTCTTTACTTGTAGGTATGACAGTGCTACTAAAAAAGTTTAAGGATGTGTTTCCAGATGATGTGCTTTAGGGGTTGCAACCCTTGAGGGGAATTGAGCATCATATAAACCTATGTCCTAGAGCATTATTACCCGACAAAGCTGCATATCAGACAAATCCTAAGGAGGGAAAATAAATACAAAAGCAATTGGGGAAGTTGCTTGAAAAAGGATGGCAAGAGAAAGCATAAGCCCATGTGCCATGCCTGTGATCCTTGTACACAAGAAAGATGGTACTTGGAGGATGTGTACTGATTATAGGCCTATCAATAATATAACTGTTAGATATAGACATCTCATTCCTATTTGGATGACTTACTTGATGAGTTTTATGGTTCTCAAATGTTTTCTAAAATTGATTTGAAAAGTGGATACCATCAGATACGAGTAAAGGAGGGAGATGAATGAAAAACAACTTTTAAGACAAAATTCGGACTTTATGAATGGATGATTATGCCTTTTTGTTTGACTAATGTGCCTATTACATTCATGAGGTTAATGAATCATATCTTAAAAGATCTTAATAGGAAAGTGTGTGGTTGTTTACTTTGATGATATATTTATTTATTCTACTTGTCGGAATGACAATCTCTTGCATGTAAGAAGTGTGTTGGAAATTTTGAGGAAGGAAACCTTGTTTTCTAATCTTGAGAAATGTATATTTTGTACTAACGAGGTTGTCTTTCTTGGATTTGTAGCAGGCTCCAATGGAGTTAAGGTAGACAGTGAAAAGGTGAAGGCTATTTAGGAGTGGCCCACACCCACTACTGTTGGGAAAATCAGGAGCTACCATGGACTTGCAAGTTTTTATTAAAGATTTGTAAAGGATTTTAGTTCACTTGCAACTCCCTTAAAATGATGTTGTAAAAAATATAGGTTTTTAGTGGGAGGAGGCTCAAGAGAGAGCTTTCCAAGAGTTAAAGGAAAGACTCACCTAGGCTCTAATCCTTGCATTACCAAAATTTTAAAATTTTTTTGAGTTGGAATGTAATTCTTCTAGGGTTAGGATAGGGGTCGTGCTCCTACAAGAAGGGAACCTAATTGCTTATTTTAGTGAAAAATTGAAAGGTTCTCTTAAAACTATTCAACCTATGATCGAGAGTTTTACACTCTTGTGAGAGCCTTGCAAATGTGGTAACATTACCTATTACCTAAGGAATTTGTGATCCACAGTGGTCATGAAGCTCTTAATATCTTAGAGGGCAAGGCAAAGTAAATATAAGGCATGCTAAATGGGCATAATTCTTAGAACAATTTCCTTACGTGATTAAACATAAGCGAGGTGAATTAAATGTTGTGGCTGACGCATTGTCTAGGACACATGCTTTAATTGCTATGCTTGAAACTAAGATGTTGGTCTTGATAGCATTAAGGAATTATATGAGAAGGACATTGATTTTAGTAAATCTTATGCCATGTGTGTCAATACTGCATTTCATTATTATTATAGACATGATGGCTTTTTATTTAAAGGCAGGAAATTGTGTGTGCCAACGAACTCCATCAGGTAGTTGCTTGTGAATGAGGCATATGAAGGTGGCCTCATAGGTCACTTCGAAGAGCTGAAGACTTACGAAGTGCTAAGTGAATATTTCTTTTGGCCTCGCATGAGGAAAGACATGCATCATATGTGTAATAAATGCTTGGTTTGTAAACTAGCAAAGTCTAAAGTTTCTCCACACAAACTATATACCCCACTCCCTATTCCCACTAATCCTTAGACTAATATTTCTACTGTCTTTGTGCTAAGATTGCCTAGATCTAAAAGAGGTAGAGATTCCATTTTTGTAGTGGTTGATAGGTTTTTGAAAATGACTCACTTCATCCCTTATCAAAAAAATGACGATGCTTCACATGTGGCCAGCCAATTTTTCAAGGAAGTGGTAAGGATACATGGTCTTCCAAGGACCATAGTGTCAGATAGAGACTCCATGTTCTTGGGTCACTTTTGGAGATCTCTTTGGAGTAGGCTTGAAACTAAGCTACTATACTCAACTACTTGTCATTCCCAAACAAATGGATAAACAGAGGTTGTTAATAGAACTTTAGGTCAACTATTGAGATGTTTTGTGAAAAGAAGTTTAAAATATTGGGAAGAATGGATACCTTATGTGGAGTTTGCTTATAATCGGGTATTCAATACTACCACTTCTTATTCACCTTTTGAGTTGGCTTATGGTTTTAACCCCCTTTCCCCACTTGATTTGTTTTCTTTACCTATTATATCTAATTGTGCTAACGATGAAGGCTTGTCCAAAGCTTAGTTTGTTCAAAATTTGCATGATAAAGCCAGGTTGCATAAGGAAAAGAAAGGAGAGTAGTATGCTAGAAGTGCCAATAGGGAAAGGAAAGAGGTTCTTTTTAAAGAAAGAGACCCTGTGTGGGTACATTGGATGAAAGATAGATTCCCCATCTAAGGAAGTCTAAACTCCTTCCAATAGGAGATGATCCATTTAAAACTTGAGGAAAATAAATTACAACACATATCAAGTGGATATGCCTCCAGACTTCAGAGGAAATAATACTTCTAATGTCATTGACTTAATTCCTTGTGATGAAAATGTAGAAGAACCAAATTTGAGGGAAAATTCTCTTCAAGAAGGGGAGGATGATGCATATACAAAAAGGGCATACCCTATACTTGAAGGGTTTATCACCTAGAGTAGGCTAAGAAGGATCCAAGAAGAAGTTCAACACCAGTTGACCACCCTCAAGGACCCAGGAAAAGGCCAAGGAGGTCCTATTATATATAGTGTGACCAACTACCTTGAAGGCAATGTATAGGGTTGGGAATGCATTGTATCTTTGTACCTTCTTTTGTATAGCTCATAGTATAGGATAGCCTTAACATAAAGGTCATTAGATAGCCCAAGCTACTTAGCCATTTTTTTGGTCTCCAAATTCGTGGCTAAAGCTAGTCTTGTTTTGGTTACTAAGCTAGGGACAGGACTAGTTTTGCTTATTGGACCCCATGTGTTTCACACCTTGTCATGGGCCTTAGGTATGATTAGCGAAGTCCACTTAAGTGACTAATCATGCTATAAAAGGATTCCCCAAGCAAAGGTGTAGAGAACTTTTTGATCATTTTTTTAATGTGGAATAGAGATGGCCTAGATTCCGTGAAGAAGGATACTCAAAGTGTCAAGGCTAAGGTAAAGGCCTTAAGTAGAGGGAGAGAGGAGAATAATGGACCTTCATTACATCAGAGTGAAAGAAGTCATGATGAGGGGAGCATGAGTGTGCATGGTGTGTCTTCTAGGTCTTAAAGAAATGAGAGGCAAGAGAGACATGGGAGACATAAGAGAGTTAGAGAAGAACTTAGGAGAGAAGAATTGGATGGAATGAAGTGCAAAATACCCCTCTTCCTACAAGAAACCAAACTTGATTCATATTTGGATTGGGAGTTGAAAGTTGAACAAATATTTAAGTGCTTTGATTTCAATTAGAGGATGGAGATTAAGTTAGTTACTTTATAATTTAATGGCTATTCCCTTGTTTGGTGGAATCAAGTGTTATGTGACATAAGAAGGATGAGGAGTTCTATTATAGAAACATGGGCCAAAAGAAAGACATGATAGAGAGGTTTGTACCTTCCTACTATACTAGAGACCTTTATCAATTTCAAAGATTATAGCAAGGGTCTAAGAGTGTTGAGGAGTACCATAAGCAGGTGGAGGTGTGTTTGATGAAGGTCCAAGTAGATGAAGGCCCAAGTAGAGGGGTTCACCAAGCTACTAAGGTAGAGTTGCAACTTAAGACAAAGCTAACTTTTAGGAAGTCCTACCCTAGTTCTAATTGGAAGGATAAAGAGAAAGGCCTAGGAAGGAAAAGAGTTCTAAGAAGGGGAATGGACCCTTGAACGACCAAAAAGAGGAGAAAGCACCATTTACCCCTAATTCTTCTAGATCAAGAAACATTAAGTGTTTCAAGTGCTTAGGAAAGGGCCACAAAGCCTCCTAATGCCCTAATAGGAGAACCATGGTTTTAAGAGATAATGGTGAGGTGAAAAATGAGAGCTCACAAGAATAATCTTCTTTCTCTAATGAAATTGAGTCTTCTAGTGAAAAGTCCTATTTATGAGGTAGACCTTCTCATGGTGAAGGAGGCTCATAAGCAACCTAGTTGGGGAGGAAACCAAAACTCAAAGGGAAAATATTTTCATTCTAGGTGCCTTGTCTTAGGAAAAATATGCTCATCATAATAGATGGTAGAAGTAGTATGAATATGGCTAGCCTTAGGCTAGTGGAGAAGTTGTCTATCCTACCTTTCTTCACCCCAAACCTTCTAAGTTGTAATGACTTAGTAAAAGAGGAGAAATAGTGGTGGACAAACAAGTGACCTTGGCCTTCACCTTAGGAAACTATAAGGATGAAGTGGTGTGTGATGTGGTTCCTATGGAGGCCATACACATCTTGTTAGGGAGGCCTTGACACTATGATAGAAGGGTGATCCATGGTGGGGTTTCTAATAGGTTTACTTTTGAACACATGAGACACAAGGTAGTCCTTAAACCTTTGTCCCCAAAGGAAGTGTGTGAGAATCAAATAAAAATGAGGGTAAAAATAGAAGAAGAAAAGAAAGAAAGAATGAAGGCACAAAACGACAAAGAGTGGAGAAAGCAAGACAAAAAGTGAGGAAAAAATGTCTCTACTAGTGAGTAGGAAAGAACCTTTATTATTAATGCCATCTAATATGTGTTTAAATTCTTCTTTTCTTTTGATTGAATTGCCTATAGGTTTTGGTTCTATGTTTAAGGAGTTCAAGGATGTGTTTCCAAAGGAGGTGCCTCATGGGTTGCCACCCTTGAGAGGTATTGAGCATCACATAGACTTGACTCTTGGAACTTCCTTCCCTAATAGGGCTGCATATAGGACCACGATAACGCGTTTTTGTCATGGTGGCTTTATCAAATAAAACTAGAGCTAACTATAGCATAGTACAACCGTAAGCCAAATCTCTTAAGGACATAGTGTGTTCAATTATGACTTAATGTGGAAATCAAAGTTTTATGCAAAATACTAAGTGTATGTGAAATGCCAACTCTGTCTCGGACTGAGACAACTCAGACTCGATCTCGGACTGAGACAACTCAGACTCGGTCTCGAACAGAGACACTAGACTTGGACAAAGTCGAACTCAAACAGAGTCAGACTCAACGCGGACTTGGCTGAAGACAAAAATAGAGGGGTTTGTATTATTGAAAATGTAAAGTATGACATGAAGTAAACTAAGTACTGAAAGTAAATGTGAACTAAACTACAATAGTTATTGTACCAATATAGAGATTCAACAAGCAATCGATTTTTGGTTCTTTACTCCAGAATGTAATTCCAAATGAACCTAGAGTTCCTACAACAACCGTGGAACATTCATCCGTTACCAACGAGGATTTACACAATTGCTACCTCATCAGCTGGCAGGGAGTATGCACGTGGTTGATTTTAGGTTCTCTTATCAATTACCTAATTAAGTTGTTAGATTGGTTCCAATTGACCTAACCTAACGTGATCCATTCTCACAAATATACAATCACGACATAGCAAGAAGTAGATTAATGAATAAGATTCACAATCAAGATATAAGGAAACGCAAACCAAATTTTATTGCCAAAATAGAGTATCAATACATTGTTATATGAATTTGTGGATTCTGCTTTCCATAACGATCGCCATGGAAGAACAGAGATGGTTCACTAGGGATGGCTAGAGCATTGAGGATTCAGTCCAACAGAGTGCGCCAGCTATACTAGGAGATCTCCTTTGATAACCTCTGGCTTCCCAGACTCTAGACCTACACCTCCTCGATTGACGAGATGCCGTATTGAAGCACCATGCATCATCGATGAATGAATTGAAAGAATGAGTAATGTGAAGTGTGTGTGATATGATTAAGTTTCTGAATTTAACAACGCCTTTCACAAGCACTTGCACCCCCTCTTTATACACGTGCTTGGTTCCTTGCTATGCATGCTTTTCCTAACTAATTCCTAATTGAATTACAATTTCCTGATTTCCCTATCATTTCCCTAAATGATTACATGTTACATGCTCTACTAGAGTGACTTAGGCTCTGAAGCTGGGCTCGACTGGAAAGGGACTTGTCTGGCTGGGATAGCTCCTTTTGGGCCAAGGTGCTTCTTTTGGGCTGAGACTTTCCTGCCTTTGGCCTGCAAAATGAATCCAATCTTTTATTAACTAAAATGACCAATTTAGCACATATTTATGTTTTCCCTATTTCTAGGCCAATAATCTGAATCTTAGCTAAGATGTGATTCTTAGTTACCAAATAGTCTCAATAATACCCATCTTAAGCCCTTGTGAGGTGTCTAAAATATGACTTATCAGACCAATCTCAAGAATTCTAAGGAGATTCAAAATTAAGTTGGCAAGTTGATTGTAAAGAGTTGCATAAGAGAGAGGATGGGCCTTTATGTCATGCCTATGATTCTTGTTCCCAAAAAAATGATGACACTTGGAGAATGTGAACTGACTATAGACCTATTAATAATATAACTATTTGATATAAACACTTCATTCCTTGTTTGAATTATTTATTGGATGAGTTGCATGGTTTTAATGTGTTTTCTAAAATTGATTTGGGAAGTGATTATCACTAAATAAGGATGAGGAAAGAGGATGAATGAAAAATGGCTTTTAAGACCAAGTTTGGTCCATATGAGTGGCTTCTCATGCCTTTTGGCTTGACTAATGTCCCAGGTACTTTCACGAGGTTGGTGAATCATGTCTTGAGAAGCCTTATTGGCAAGTGTGTGATTGTTTATTGTGATGATATCTTGATATATTCTACTTATGTGAATGACCATATCTTGCATGGTAGGAGTGTTCTTGAAATTCTTAGAAAGGAACCATTGCATGGCCAACACCAAGAACCGTGAGTGATGTGAGGAGTTTCCATGGGCTTACAAGCTTCTATAGAATATTTGTAAAGGATTTTAGTTCAATTGCAACTCCCCTCCATGAAAAAATCAAAGAAAATGTTGGCTTTAAGTGGGAAAAAAGCCAAAAGAGAGCCTTCTATTCTAAGCCTTGAAGGATAGGCTCATTTATGCCCTCATCTTAACACTCCCAAACTTCACTAAATCTTTTGAATTGGAGTGTGATGCTTTTAATGTAGGTATAAGGGTTATTTTGTTGCAAGAAGGACACCCCATTACATACTTTAGTGAAAAACTTAAAAGTGTCTACCTTAATTATTCTACCTATGACAAATAACTTTATGCTCTTGTGAGATACTTACATGTTTAGCAACACTATTTGTTGCTCAAGGAGCTTATGATCCATAGTGATAATGAATCTCTCAAACATTTCAGAGGCCAAGAAAAATTAAATAAAATACATGCCAAATAGATAGAGTTTTTGGAACACTTCCCTTATGTCATTAAGCATAATCAAGGTAAAATGAATATAGTGGCGTATGCTCTTTCTAGGAGATATGCCTTGATTTTCATGCTTGAAACTAAAATGCTTGGTCTTGAAAGTCTTAAGGAATTATGGAAAAATGATTTGACTTTGGTGAGGCCTTTGCCTTATGTGCTAATTCGGCCAATGGTGGCTACTTTAGGCATGATGACTTTTTTTTTTTAAAAGAGATTGTATGTTCCTAGGAAATCATTAGAAAATTACTAGTGAATGAGGCACATTGAGGAGGCCTAATGGGTCACTTTGGGGAACTTAAGGCTTATGAGGTATTGATTAAGCATTTCTTTTGGCCTCATATGAAGAGAGACATACATCATATTTGTGAGATATGCTTAGTGTGTAGAATGACTAAGTCTAAAAGTTTACCCCATGGTTTGTATACCCTCTGTCCCTTCTTTCCCTTAGGTTGATATCTTCATGGATTTTGTGTTTGGCTTGCCTAGATCAAAATGAAGTAGAGACTCCATCTTTGTGGTTGTAGAGAGGTTTTCAAACATGACCTGTTTCATCCCTTGCCATAAGGTAGATAATGCTTGTCATGTGGTCAATATTTTCTTTAGGAGGGTTGTAAGATTACATGGTCTACCTAAGTCCATAGTTTTGAATAGGAACTCCAAGTTCCTTGAACATTTTTGGAGAACCCTATGAAGAAAGCTTGACATTAAGCTGCTTTTTCTACCATTTGTCATCTACAAACAGATGGACAAACCAAAATGGTGAATAGAACTTTATCCCAAATCCTCAAATGCTTTGTATGGAAGAGTTTAAAATCTTAGGAAGAATGACTACCATATAATGAATTTCTTATAATAGGGTAGTTAATTCTACTACTCGTTCTCCTTTTGAGTTGGTGTATGATTTTAATCCCTTATCTCCACTTGATTTATGGCCTCTACCTAATATATCTTCTATGATAAATGATGATGCACTTTTCAAAGCCCAATTTGTTAAAAAATTGCATGAGAAGGCTCTATTACATATGGAAAGAAAAGATGAACAATATGCTAAACAAGGAAATAAGGGAAAAATATTTCAAAGAAAGGGACCTAATTTGGATCCATTTGAGAAAAGAAAAGTTCCCAAATTTGAGGAAGTCTAAACTCCCCCCAACAAGGGATGGACCTTTCAAAATCTTAGAAAGGATTAATGATAATTCTTATAAAGTTTATATGTCCCAAGAATATTGGGGGAAAGTGATAGTTTTAACATGGTTAACTTATCTCCTTTTGATGTAGGTACTTAAGCACCAAATTTGAGGTCAAATTCTCTTCAAGAAGGGCAGGATGATATGAATATGGTGGGGTAAGGTCAAAACCACCATGAGAGCTTGAAGAAAATGTAGACCATTATCTTGGAAGGTCCTAACAAGAGGGATACTAAGGAAATTACAAGAAAAGGTACATAAAGAGATGAGTCTCTTTAAAGGCTAAGAAGGGTCCAATAATGGCCAAACTTTGTAGACTTTCTTAGAGTGTAAATATGATCCTTTATGTGCTTTGTTAAACCTTTAAACCATTTTTATTAAGTGGTATTTGCATGTAATAACCTTTATTGGACTTGCAATTGGGCTTGGAAGCCCAAAATAAGTATTTCGACCAAGTGACCAAATTTTCAGTCACTAGTTTTAGTGACCTATTTGCCTTGCGTTTTTTAACAACATTTTGGGTCTTGTACTTTGGGCCTTTAGATTAGTCTTAGTATTATTTTAAGCTAACTCAACATGCTTAGTGCATCCTATATAAGACTTGAGTGTAATTAGCTTAATCACTTTTGCATTAAATGAAACTTATGCTAAAAGCACTTTAAGAGTTCTCTTTCCCTTGTCTTGAGAAAGAACTATTCTCATCAAACTCTCATGAAATTTGTGGTGAATCTCACTCATTCTTATCTGATTCACTTGGATAAGTGGCGAAATCACCATCTCTATCTTTATCTCTTTAATTTCTTTAAATTTTGATTCCTAATTCTAGATCTAGTGTTTGTGTGAATTTTCTAACTAGTTGTTATATGTGGATCTTTGGCTTTATCAAAGAGAATCCCTATTTACACACCTATAAAATGAGACAAACAACAAAAAGAAATGAAAATAAAAACATTACCATATAACAACGAAAATGACAAAAAGAGATAAAACGATGAAGGTGGAACAATAGGGATGGTGACATCGACAAAGGTTTCAATTGGCGAGGTTTTGAATGGGATTGGTTTTGAGCATATGTCTCTTTCTCCTAAAATAAATGGGTTTCGAATTTGTTTCAAATGGGTTAAAAAGGTTGAGGATGAAGAAACACAATGCTCTGTAAGGTTTCAAATGAGAAAGACAAAGTGTTACAACTTGCAAGAATGTTTTAAAACACTTTTTACATCAGTTGCTTTTAAAACTGATGTAAAAATCTTTTACATTTGTTCTTAAGGAACTAATGTAAACAAACACGTGGTATTTACAAATATGTCACCACGTTTTTGTTTACATTTGTTCATTAGAAACAAATGTTAAAACTCATTTCTATGTAAATGTATTACTCTTTTAGAATCTAATAACAAAAATGTTAAAATTATAAAGAAAAAGTTACAAATTTACTTGGAAAATGTAATTTTAAAACAAAATACATTTAACAAGATTGGAGTTAAAATAATTGTTAATCTAATTTCAAAACAAGTAAGGTTTTGATTAAAAATAATTAAATTATAAGGACTATTCAATTAATTTAACCTAAATTAATTTGAAGATAATATATAAAATTAAAGTTAATAGAAACTTAAAACAATTACTCAAACTAAAAAAAAAGTCATTAATATTATATATTTATTGTTTTCATTTATTTAAATTTAATATTATTTCTTGAACAGTTAGCTTCATTATTAGAAAAATAGATTAAATTTCAAGTTAATTATATTTTTTTCCTCTATAATAGTTAATTTGTTATTTTAGTCTTCCAATAATATTTGCTAAATTTTAGTCTCTTAACTTTTTAATTATCACAATTAAGTGTTTAAAATTTTCAATTATTACAATCAAGTTCCTCAATTAGGTTTTCTTCTTACGTCAACATTTCAAATTCTCATTTTGTTTTAAATTTTGTTATGAATTGAATTAATTAAAACATCATATTTCATCTAAAATAAAAATATTATATTTTATCCTTTTCAAAATGTTTACCTCACATCTTAGAAAATCTTTCAAATTTAAGCAAACTTTTAGGGTCTATTTTGTTGAAAGGATAAGCAAAAGGAAGGAGGGAAATTTTGATTAATATCATGTTTAGTTGAGTGTGGGGAGGAGAGAGGAGAGATTTTAATAGAGGGAAGGTAGTCCTTTTATTGTTTGGTTCATAAGAAAAACGATTTTAGAAACTAATTTACTTTTGTATCCATATAATTTTAAATTTCAAAATATTAAGAATATTTTAGTCTTTACACTTAAATATTTTAAATCTTCTTCTCTCCCAATCCTTAATATTGGAAGGGAGCAAAATTTAGTTAAGGAGACTATTTTCTCTCCCTCCACTTTCATCTTCCCCTCCTAAAAATTGAATCAAACAAAAAATATATAAATAAAATCTTCTCTTCCCTTCCATTGCCCTCCAACGAAACAAACCATTAAAGTTCATTTTGAAGTTAGGATATGATAAGATATGAGACCATAATAAGAGTAAGATAGAATAAGAGGGGGATAAGCTTTAATATTAATATTGTTCAATATTTAGTACAAACCAACTAATAAATCAAATAATATTAGGGAGTTATTTTGTCCTATATTTGATATGAACTAGATATGATAAGATAAAATATAAATATTTAAATAGACAAACAATTGTTTCAATAAAATTATATATAATTTAAAAATGATAATTTATTTTAATTTTTACAAATAATAAAAATGATCATTTTATATAATTTTAACAAAATTATATAAAATTATGTTTTATTTATGTAATTATTTTTCTTAAAATTATAATTATTATTTAAGTATTTTTATTTTGAAAAATTGAATCATAATGATTTAACTTTTATTATTTTAATTAATAATATATTTTAAATTTACATGTCAAAATTATTATAAATGTATATATATGTTGAATACAAGTTTATATATATATATATATATATATATATATATATATATATATATATATATATATATATATATACTTAAATATGTTTTAAATCCATGCAAATATAGCTTTGTCTGGTTTTAGTCCTTATACAAATTTTTGTTTTTTTTTTAAATTCCTAGCATCTTTTTTAGTATTCTTTTTTTAGTTCTTATTATTAACTATAGTTAGTTTAGGATAACATGGTTGATACAATAAATAATATTAATTAAGATAAATAAGATAATAAATAATAATTTAAATTAAGCTAACTACATTATTTTTAGGTATGTAATTCAATTAACTAATTTGATCCTAAATCAAATAAAGGAACTTTCTTAGGATACTCTAAGATTTCTAAAGCATATAGAGTTTACAACTCTAGAACTTTAATTATTGAGGAATCTATTCATGTTAAATTTAATTACTCCAAATCTAATAAGGAATTATTAGTGCTAGATGATTCATTTGCAAAACTTGATCTCAATATGTCATAGAGACTGTCTAATGAAGCTTCTTTGGATGATAAGCAAAAAGATGACAGTTTTGAACTCATAGCAAGAAATTGGCAAATAAAATCTTATCATCCAAAGCAACAAATCATTGTAGATGTTTATGACAAAGTTCGTATAAGATCAACCTTCAAAAACCAAGGACAAGTTGTATTGATTTCTAAAATAGAGTCAAAGAATATGGACAAAGCTCTATTGGATGATGGCTGCGTAGAAGCCATAAAAGAATTGCTAGCCCATTTTCAAAAAAAATGAAGTGTGAAAACTTATGCCTCTATTTGAAGATAAGTCAGTGATTGGAACAAAGTGAGTGTTCAAAAATAAAGACCACAAAAATCGTAAGATCATAAAAACAAAGCGAGGTTAGATGCATAAGACTTTTCTCAACAAGAAGGTATGATTACATTGAAACCTTTTGCTCCTGTAGCTAGATTAGAGGTCATTCACATTTTACTATCATTTGTAGCCCCTAGCAACATGAGGCTTTGTCAAATGGATGTCAAAAATGCTTTTCTGAATGGTATAATAACTGAAGAAGTCTATGTGAAACAACCACCTGGTTTCATTAGTGATACTTTTCAAAACCATGTTTTTAAACTAAAAAAAGGCTCTCTATGGTTTAAAACAAGCACCTTGTGCTTAGTATGAAAAATTGAGCTCTTTTCTCATGAACAATGGTTTTTTAAAGGAAAAGTAGAAACTACCTTATTTCACAAAGACCATGAATCACATTTTATCGTAGTCCAAATTTATGTTGATGATATTATTTTTGGTGTTACTAATGAAATCTTGTATAAGGAGTTTTCAAAGCTCATGCAAGATGAGTTTGAGATGAGCATGATGGAGGAATTGAAGTTTTTTTTAGGACTTCAAATCAATCAAATATAAGTCATATTTATTCATCAAACTAAGTATGCTACGAAATTGCTAAAGAAATTCAAGCTCGAGGACTGGAACATGCGTACACCTATGCATCCAACTTATGTTCTAACTTTAGATGAAAGTGGTAAGAAGGTAGACCAAATAGTCTATCGTGGTACGATTGACTCTCTTCTTTTTTAACTACATCTAGACCAGACTTAATGTTTAGTGTATGTATTTGTACTCAATTTCAATATGATCCTAGAGAGACTCACCTAATTCTAGTTAAAAGGATCTTTAGATATAT
The DNA here is from genome assembly GCA_025330945.1 of Mucuna pruriens. Taxonomy (NCBI): domain Eukaryota; kingdom Viridiplantae; phylum Streptophyta; class Magnoliopsida; order Fabales; family Fabaceae; genus Mucuna; species Mucuna pruriens. The sequence continues at coordinate 2,466,453 of JAENHJ010000527.1, read as the reverse complement.
CAAAGATACTACTAACCTTGGACTATTGTTTAAGAAATCCAATTAGTACATGCTAGCTAGTTTTTGTGATGCAAATTATGCTAAAGACGGACTTGAAAGGAAAAGCACCAACAAAAGGTGCCACTTCATTGGAGCAAACTTGGTCTCCTGGTCAAGTAAAAGACAAGACACCATAGCTATGTCTACTATAGAACCAGAGTACATTTCTGCTGCTGAGTGTTTTTCATAACTCATGTGGATTAAATATTAACTTAAAGACTACAATCTCTATAAGAGTAAAATTCCTATCTTTTATGATAATATTATTGCCATTAATCTTTTTAAAATCATCATTATGCATTCTAGAGCTAAACATATAAAGATTAAACATAATTTTATTATAGATTATTCTCATAAGGAAATATTTGATTTAAAATTCGTTAGCTTATAACAATAACTGGCTAACATCTATACAAAACTCCTTCCTAAAGATAAACTCATTCATATTAGAGACCTTCTTAATATGAAATTTATAAAAGAATGAAGTGTAATATTTATAGAGTTTAAGCATCTAATATTTTTAAAATGACCAAAGATTTGGAGCATCCATAAATTTTATAGGATCCATAAATTTTAGTGTCCAAAGATACCATCTATAAAATTTATAAGAACTCAATCTTTTGTCTCATTCATATGATTGTTGCTTTTGTTTTGTCATTTGTGTGCTCTCTCTCTTTATTGAGTCGTAAAAAGTTTTACTTTAAATGTTTTCTTTACTGTTGTAAAAGAGATGTTATGTGCATTAAATTGTTCTTATAAACTACTTTTCTCTTTCCTCCTTTAGTTATATAAATTCTTTGCCTTACATGTTTTTTTATTACTATTCTTTCTTTGCGAAAGAAGCTTTCAGAAAAAGATTTACAAATCCATTGTAAGAAGAATCCATCTTTCTCTTGCTCTCGAAATCTTTACAATGGCCAAAACCAAGAAAAGCCCTACCCCTTCGAAGGAAACTCAACCTGAAGATCTGATTGTTTACATTTAAGTATTTCTTTGATATTCTAGCACTGATGAAGCTTGGTCTTGATTTTATTTCTAAATTATTTCTAAAATCAATGACTGTGCGATTACCCAATTCTTTATAGAACTTCAACCTATCCATCCTCAGTTAGTAAGGGAGTTTTTGGAAAGAGCACTGGTGGAGGACACTATGATTTCTAGAAAAGTGTTACAAGTAGAAGTTGTTACTAACACTGACTCCATTACAAAGGTCATTAGATTCAAACGCCAAGCCAACATTCCTTTTAAAGGATGGGAAATCATGTTTGGGGGAGATGATGTTATGAAGCCATCCTCTAAAACAATGCAAAGAAAGTGTGTGCCCCAATGAAACTTAATGATCAAGCCATAATTTTTCAACAAAGTCTAAACAAGGGTATTCTGCATAAAACGAGTTCCTGGAGTACTTTTTTTATCCCCACAAGTTTAGACTCTATCACCTAATGACAAGGAAAAAATTCATTATTCCTAGCTTGTTGTTTATGCATATGAGGAAGAACATCAAAGAAAGAGGCAAAAAGAAATATCAAATAACTCATGCAGCTTTGCTGACTAAGCTGTTCAAAGATCATAAGGTATATGAAGCTCTTTGCTTTGAGTGATGAAGAAAAAGAAAAGTACTCAACTAAATACAAACAACATGTATTTGGGAGAAACAACATTAACCAAATGCAGCTGGATATACAACTGAGGCTACTTAAGATAGTGGGTGAGGATGTTAAGCTAGTGGTTGTTGAAGATGATGGTGAAACCTTATCTTGATGACTATCCAAAGAACTCCAAACTAAAGAAGTTTCTCCTGTGGGGACTATAAGATCTTTTGTTAAGAAGAGTAGGTTAATAGTGCATATTTAAGACACCTAATAGGGACTTAAATTGAATATAGTTGACATTCTTTTGTAGATAATAATCACAAATTGGTTGAGTTTTGGGTTATTGATCTAAATCGAGGATAATTGTAAATCCTTGCTTATTTTTGAATTTAAATGCTCACTAAGAGGTTACTATCTTGTGCAGGCCTTATTTGGAGAGACAGAGCTCCAAATGGAACTATATCAGTTGGCCTTCAGAGCCCATCCCAAATGAGACCGAGTTCTCTCGCTCAGCCGAGACCAAGTCCTTTCACCCAGTCGAGATCGAGTCCCCACTTCACCAGTAAAGAGCGAGTCCTCTTGCCCAGCCAGGATTGAATCCCAAATCTGCCAATAAAGATCGAGTGCTCTAGTTAGCCGAGTCAACACTCCACTAGCCAAGTCTATCCTAGCCAACTGAAGTCGTGCCGACCAATTGAAGTCGTCCCATCTAGTTGAGTTCGTTCTGGTACAATTATATCTTTGCACAAGACATTAGGCTGCTCAAGCTTCAGTCCAAGCGCATCTGCTTAAGCTTCAGTCCAAGCCCATCCTTTGTGGCAAATTCGACCATGCGATTAGTTATGAAGGAGTTAGGAAGTTAAATAGTTAGTTAGTCAATTTTGTTAGTTAGAAACAGGTTAAAAAGACTTTTTGGTTAGAAAGTGGGAAGGAGAAGCTTAGAGAAGAGTCTTTTGTTCCTATTCTATTCCTTAGAGAGATTTTCCTCTATTGTGTTTCTTGGGTGAATTTCCTTCTATACCTTCTTTGTTTTCCGTCTTGCTTTGAATGTTGCAAAGTCTCCCATAGCGATGAACATGGAAGGCTAACTTCATTTTCAATTCGGGATTCATGGCTGCAACTAGTTTGAGCTCCCAATTCCTCACTTTCTCTATGCAATTTATGTTGTTATGTTTTCCAATTCTCATTCTATTTTCATGATTATGATCTGGCTACATTTTGGATTACATTCCTAGTAGGTAATCAATTGATAACCTACATTCAACCAATACGCTTTTGAGTCTATGTTAATTAGGGATTGCGATTGCGAACTCAATATGCATAGACAAATATTAGGTGATTACCTGATTTCTTAGGTTGGTTGATACGAAATTGTATAACTCTTTAGGAGAGCAATGATAATGAGTGCATGACTGAATTCCTGAATTGATGCTTCTTACTTCGTTTAAATTCCCTTTCGTTTTGTCAATTTACACTACAATTTCTACGCTAAATAAAACTCCCATTTTTCTTTACTATTCCGGTTTCCGAATTTTTGCATAACTATACATAACATTTGGTTACGGCTATACACGATTAGGCATGATAAGAATGTGTCCTTGTGAGAATCGACCTAGGTTAGCCTGTACACTATAAAAATCAAGGAAAATCTAGTCCTTTGATAGTTTGTCACAACATTATCAAAGGTCATATTCTCATACAATGGTGATTCTGATGATGATGCGCCTTTATCATCAAGGCTGGTCAAGAAAAAGTCTATGGCATATGAAGGTATAACTACTAAAAACTGTATTCTATTTCCTTATGTTCCTAGGAAAAAGAGATTCAAGACCCTTCCCCACATACCGTCCAAGAAAGTAAAAAGGATACAAAGTTATGATCCTTCTAATCGAACACCAACTAGACCCATTCTTGAACCTTTAGACATAACCATAACTACTAGAAAACTTAAAATTTGCTACAAAATAATTTTGTGGCTAATTTTAAAATTAATAGTTATTTTGTAGCTAATTTCTAGTAAAAATAATTAGCTACAAAATTACTACAATATTGAATGGTAGCATGAAATAAGTAGCAAATTAGCTAGAAAAATAATCTTAGTTAATTAGTAGTAAATTTTTTAAAATTTGTAGTTATTTCCTAGCTAATTTGTAGTAATAAGAAGTATAAATGAATATAACTTCAATTTAACTAGAAAAAATAATTTTCTAGTTAATTAATAGTTAATTAGCTAGGATTTAGCTACTAATTTAAATGGTAGCTAAAATTATTAGCAAAATCAAAAATTTCTTGTAATGTAAACATAAGCCTAGACAAAAGCCCAAACCCAAACATAAACCTACCAGAAACATCATCCAATGGAAATGTCTCTAAAATCGTCTAAACATTCATGTTGGACTTTTCTATTTCGTTGGCTGGAGAACAAGGTTTAGTTTTACCATATTTATCTATGTATATACTACCAAATACATACGTTCCTATAAATCGAAGGGAAAACCATGATATTATAAATATCACTTATGTGAGGAGAAGATTTAAAGAGAAAAAGGTTCTTGTCTTTGAACCTTTTTCAAGGGAGAAACTTTGACGACAATACCCTACCATCATTCTTAGAATAGACTACCGTCCACTCTTGTCTACGAATACGAACCATCTTATACACCTACCCTCACCTCCACCAAATGCGCCTATTCCACCAACTTCATTGTCCAATGAACTTGGACCTTTGTGTGTTGCTGTACCTTTAAATAAAAAACCAAGGAAGATTTATCCTAATGTTATGAAGGAAAAGGGACGTTATAAGCCACACCTTGGTGTTATACGACATAAGATTCTAGTGAAGGACTTTGATGAATCTATGTCACGAAGCAAGGTTCCTCACTTATCTCAAGTGTTGGTCATTCCAAGAAATCTTAAGTTCAAGCCTTTGGACACCTCTATTGAAGGTTTCATCCCTTCAACTGAATAACATCTTATGAGAAGAATCATCTTTTCAACCCATGAACTAAAGGATCAAAGGTTTATTCCACCGTCTCAATTCATCAAGCTATCTACTCAAGTTCTTATCCAACCAAATAAAGTTTGTCTAAGGCTGCTTATGTTGGACCTAAACAAGTATAAGGAAGCAAGAACCAGATATCTCACTAATGAGAGACCATCTAGGAGTGAACCACATATTCATGGTTGTCCAATGGTTGATGAAGCTTAGTTGCATGGCATTCTAGATCAAAAGGATGCATGTAAGGATTGGAAGAAAGAGCTATGGGTTAACAACCATCAAACATCAGTTAGCCACTTAACAGATGAAGAAAAATCATACACTCCCATAGTGTCCAATGATGCTACCTTCATCAGGAGCATACCTGTTTGTCATTTTGATGAGTGGCTAGCAACACCCATAAGGACTCCTTCCTATGAAGAGAATCAGATAATTGGAAACGAGACTTCCATAATTTATACAGTGATTGTTGCATTGGTCGGTGTGAATTTCATTTAGCTAAAACGCCTCTATCCTTGGGAATAGCTCTTCAAGTTCTATAGAGGTCCTTTACTTGTTAAGCATGATGGATCACGACCATTTTAGCCTTACATGCACCATCTTTATCATCTGAAAACACTCAAATTCACCCGACCCTTAACCAGAACCTAAAACTGATATATAACCAAACACTCCAACCTCTTAAACAATTATCCAACCTTAACGAACACCAACCTCACCTCTCTATCTCCTCTCATTCCTCCTACAACACAAGCTTACACTAATCTTTGTTTTGTAGAAATGGAAAATATGATAAAAAAGACCTATTTGCACAACATTTTGGACTAACACCACCTTCCACCTAAAAAGTTTTTTTTTCTTATCCTGCTATTTTCTTTTAAAGTTTTTGTTTCTAACGATGATGCCCTTTTCTTACTCTATTTGTTTGATGACAATAGGGGAAGAAAAATTATATGAAAAGCATGGGCTATATAACAAGACAAAGCATTCTATATCATATATACATTGATGTTTCTTCTAAGTTACTTGTGTATATGTCATGCTCTAATCTAAATGTTATATCTTTATCTTGGCATTATCTTTCTTGCTCTGATTGTGCTTTGATGCATGTTTTCCTTAATACAAAGTCTAGTTTGTTCTTGTGCTGAAGTTTTTATATATTTGATACCTTTATATCTTTGATACCTTTAAATGACTATGTTATGCATATCTTATCAAAGTATTTGTCATCATAAAAAAGGGGGGAGATTGTTAGAACAGACTCTTTTAAAGCATCCAACCTTTCAAGGTTTTGATGATTATAAATATTCATCTTAATTATTAACAATTTGAAAGTCTAAGTTTTTCAAATACTTTGTGCTTAAAGACGTCTTTGAGACAAAGCATCCAACATAAGAAAATTAAAGTGTCCAAACTTTGTATCTTAGAAGATTGTTGAAGAGATCATGTTCTACAAGTATCCAATAGAGAAAGCATCCAATAGACATCTCTATCTATAGGAAGTAATTTTTTTACCTTTAATTTTTACCTAGTGTATTCAAAAAATTAATTGCACTCACTTCCATGTATGACCTTTTCGATCTAACTAATAGAATCTAAGAAAAATCTCAATCAAGGCCACATTCGCTAAAGGACAAAGCTTTGTTGTGTTAGCTGTTCTTGTTGCATATTCTCTACTGCAAAATAAAGAACATTCTCTCTATGCTCAGAATTCGTTATGCATGTCCTACATATACATACACCTGACAATTGTTGCTTGAAGCTTCTTTACCTCAACAGTCATCTTTTCGAAGCTCTTAAAAGTAGAAGCTATATATACTTGGAAAAAACCTCTCATCTAAAAGAACATATGAGCATATACAAATAGGGATGAAACACATAACGAAATAGAAGCAAAGTGACCAAACAACAAAAAAACCTTTGAACAAAGAAAATCAAGAGCAAAAATAAAACACAAGAAGCAAAAGCAAGAATCGAAAAGGAAAGTAAAAAAAATCTTCGTAGTGTGCATTTAAAAAGCTTTGTTTATCACGTAAGAGAAAAAGAGAGATCATATAGCTTATAGCTTCTAAACTCTATTCTATTTTGATTTTAAGTCCTACTAGACTCTCTTTGTTAGAAAAGTTTTTAAGCTCTACTTTGTTTGTAAAACGACTTGGCAAAACTTTTGTAAACTCACTCTATGAGTAATCTCTTTTTAAAAACTTCTGTTTTTAAAGCTTAGAGTGGCTAAGTTAAGAATACTTGGGTATCTTATAATTAGGGTTGTTGATTACAAACTGTTGCTGAAAAGGTGAAGCATACTTGTAAGTCAGGTTAACAAAGTGAAATCCTTCAGTGTGAAGGGACTAGACGTACCTCTAGTTATAGAGTAAACTAGTATAAAACATCTATGTGGTCTTTCTATCCCTTTCCTCTTTTATTGCCTTAAGTTTTTCGTAAACAAGTTTTTCGAACGCTTTCATAAAAACATTGCTTTTTGGACACCTTGAAAAATGCCTTTGGACGATCTTTTAAAACTCACTTTATTTACTCAACCATTGCGAAAAAGGTTGGCAAGTACTGTCAAAAATCACGCACGCAATTCAACCATCTTTCTTGTGAGTTTACCTAGGGTACTTCAGATGTCTCATTGGTTTGCCTCATGGTGAAGTGGGCTACCAACATCATGCTCTCAACTTTTGAAGGAGGAAGAAAAGCTAGCAATGATAATTTGTCACAAGAGGGAACATACACATTGGTCCAAAAGTTAGTCAACTTACCATTATGAACCCTCTAGCCCAAATTATCTTTAACATTGGGCTAGGTTGCTTTTAGGTCATTCCACAAATTAGAAACAAGTTGATTAACATTTATCCAAGGGGATATTAGAGCCACAATTATACTTCAAACGAATTGTACACACCCAAAGGTCTTGGTGATTATTGACTAGCCTCCAACCTAACTTCACCATAGATAATTAATTAGTAATGCTCATCTTCCTAAAACCCAATCCAACCTATCAAGTGAGATAAGTGTTTATAAGAGGGGGTAAGAGGAAGAAGTCTAGACCATACAACTATAAATGGAAGGTTAGAATTGAAAGTTATGTGACTTTTTTTAAGTGGTTATGTGAGCATTTAATAATTTCCAATCCTAACCTTCCATTTATGGTTGTATGGTCCAAATTACTCCTCTCACTTGATATGCTCCCTACATGTGTGATGTGTAGGGAACCTATCAAGTAAGATTAATGTTTATAATGAGAGGATAAATGAAAAAAAAATCTAGACCAAATAATCATTCATAAATGATTTGGATTAAATCATAAAATCATGTGACTTTTTTAAGTAGTAATGTGAAAATTTAGTAACTTTCAATCCTAACATTTTATGTATAGTTTAGATTTACTTCTCTCACCCTCTTGTTATAAATAGTCTTCTTGTTTAATACTTTCTCTCTCTTTCTCTCTATATATACATATATATAAATGAGGAGTAGCAAGCTAAAATTTGATTTGTTAGAAAAAAAATAAGAAAACAAGAGAATAGAGAAAATAAAAAGAATGAGAAAGAATGTTTGTATATTCTCATATGTGGAATAAACTATTTATATATACAAATTATAACCAGCAATAATGTATAAAAAGATATGGACATCAACACATTAATATTCATAACATGATTCATATTATTTGAAAGAAAATTATTAGTACAATTATTATAAATAATTAGACCTTAGGTAGAAAATTGTTAATATCTAATTAGGATTTAACTATAGCAGTGTTATAAAGTATACCAAGCTCTATAAAATTTTACAGCGAGTCTAGAAAATTAATTTATGCAAATTAAATGCTAAGATATGTAGTCAATTTTTGCTCAACGTTACACCTAGAAGTGGTCTCGTTTTCACATGCAACACTAACAAAGACTAATAAAATGGCTAGTCTGTTGATAACTTTAAGTGAATTAAATCTAAGAAAAAATAATAATAAAATCGTGATAGATAGATATGTTCAAGACATTCCTTCAACTTCTCAAGGTCAAGAAAAACAAACTACTCTAAATGAATTACTAAATAACAAAAATTGAAAATGCTTTACATAATTGGTCAATACCCATAATTAAAAAATATGAGGTTTATAAGCATCAATTTTTATGGTCCACCTCATTCAAAGAAGAAATTCACATGCTTGAGTATAACTATACTGGAACAAAAAATAATAAAGTTATTAATATTTTAAAACAAGAAATGTTAGATAAACATATTAAAAAATGATATAAATTTATACATTGGATTAATACATGTAATAGCAAAACCAAATTACATATTAGAATAATTACCCCATAATTATGTTATTAAGAGATATAAGATTAAAAGATTTTAATGATTCGATTATAGCTATTATGGAGAGCAATATCCAAGATGGACCGACTTTTTTCAGTTGTTATCCAAATTTCTCCATGGATAATAAATATATTGCTATTTCAATAAAATTACATAATAAATCCCCAAATAAAATGTTAAATGAATAAATGGGACCTTTCCAAATAATATATAGAATTCATTATAAAATAACCAAAATTAACTATAATTTTAAGGCTTTAAGATCATCACTAACAAAATAAAACTATACTTATAGAAGCAAAGCTAAGAAAATCTTCTATAAAAGTTCCCAAAAAACTTAGTCATAAGCAAATAGTAAATAAAATTTTAGAAGAATGAATATTTAAAGATATATTAGTAGACGAAAAAAATTATAATACTCAAGTTAGAGAAATAATACAAGAAGATAACAATATCAGATTAAGAATGAATATATCATCATTTGTAAATATATTAGAACCTTATAACTTATTTAAAGAAGAACCCTCTCGATACTCAATAGGTAGGTCATCAATCAAATTTAAGAAAGATCATCCTAATTAGGAGTGAGCAAGGGACAAGTTTAGCCGAATTTATCTTTGTTGTTACTCGACTCGAAATTTTGACTGGATCATTTATTTAAACCTAAACCCGACCTAATTAAGATCCAAAATATATGAGACGAGATCAGGTCATTATGCCTTCTTAACATACTTTATCAATCTTAATATTATATATAATTAAATTGTACAATAAAAAAATACAAAACATAAATAAAATATATATATTTTAAAATAAATAATATTATTATAACTATAATATTATATTATACCAAATGATATCTATTAATAAAACATAATTGTTAAAAAAATTATATTTTTTAAGAAAACATGAGACATTGGGTTGGGTCAATCCAAAGTCTAATTTGAACTCGTCCTCAAAATAAACCGAATTTAATTTTAAAGCTCAAACTCATTCAAATCAACTTTGATCCTCTATATATATATATATATATATATATATATATATATATATATATATATATATATATATATATATATATATAAACTGCGCATGACGCAAACAAGCTTGAGAATGATTCTCAAATTGATCTCCAGTGCCCTATTTGAAAAGCCTTTTGGCTAAACAATTTCTTATCCTTTCTCGCAATTGTCGTCCACGTATGTAAACAAGAAACACCTCCCAAATCTTCCACCCCAATAATCAAACATAGTTAGTTTACGCACAGAGAATGGAAAAACTCAATCACGAAGCATGCATGTGGGGAATGTATCCCGGGTACATTCCTAGAACAGTACTAAATGCAGATATTTGAACAAAGCTCACACAATCATGTTTTAAATTGGGATTTGCTCAAACTAGTAAACTTCGAAATTTGAAAGGAATGTCAAATTCTTTTAGCAATTTAAGAAGTCAGCAATTGCTGTGAGAAAATAATTCTACACTTTAATTCCAATTATATTATTGTCATGATATTTGATCTTCAAGTTAAACATTAGTTTAAAGCATGACCCGCAAATTTTGCGAAGAGGATTGTCCAATTATAAGGTGTCATTGACATGTTCAAATTGTGAAACTTTCAATCTCACTCTCCCTTATTTTGTTCCACCTCTGCTGGTCACCATATGAGTTAATTAAGTCGGTTATACCCACATTAATTTCCATCTATTAGATAATCTTGTCACTGCAAGACTCATTAATGATGAATGGTGAGCTTTGCTTTTATGTTGCTTTAGATTGGATCTATAGTATCCATAGTTAACTAGTTTTTTATTTTATTTTATTTTATTGATAAAGACTCAACCAATAAAACTAAAGACCTTTGGAATGACACTCAAGGTCTCATGACTAGATCCAAAATCAAAATGATGAAACAATCTTTGTAACCTAAGTTTGGAAATTAAGGAAAGTTTAGAGCAAAGTCAAGCAGAGACTGCACCAAAATGAGTCACTTTATTACAAGTTGATGAAGATTAGAGTCCATCTTAAGAATACATATAAAGTCCAAAGTCATTGTCATGTAATTTGAACTGAGTAGTTAATTAGGATCCATTTACCTGTATTTTTGCATAAATCAGTTTGATAGTTGGTAGAAAAATAAAAAGTTTGATAGATGGTGGAAAAATAGAAATGTTGGAAATTAAAGGTCAGTAGGAAGTTATAGCGGATGAGATTTTATGCCAATTAAAATATTAATGGACATTAACTCTGTGAAATTTTATGTCAATTAAAATATTAATGGGCATTAACTCCTTCAAATTTTATGCCAATTAAAATATTAATGGACATTAACTCCATGAGATTTCATGCTAATTAAAATATTAATGGGCATTAACTCCAAGAGATTTTATGTCAATTAAAATATTAATGGTCATTAAGGACTGCCTAGCTAAGCCTATAAATAAACTCTTAGCAACCACAACGATAGAGAATTTTGAAGTTTAATAAAATTTGTGTTTTCTCTATTGTGAGAACTTTTCTGTTGTTCTTAGTTTAAAGAACTTTTATAATGTTGATTCTACGGCAGGTCGCGGTTAGAGTCATACTTTTGATAACTTTACTTCTTCCAATAGGTTGCAGTTAGGGTCAAATTCCTCCTTTTGCCTACTTTCAAGACGATCCATTTTAAAATTGTGTCATTTGGTATCAGAGCCTCGACCCTTGAAATCAGGTGTTATCTATCCTCCGTTTCTCTGTCTTTTTCAATTTTCTATAAAAAAAATTGTTCTTTCTTTTGTTATTTCTCCTACTTTGTCATCCTGCTTTATTCTATTTGTTCGTGTCTATTTATCTCCCTTTGTTTTTATTTCTTTAAGTTTGTTCATCTCTCTTTATCGTCTCATTGTGTTTTGTTTTATTTTTCTATCATATACAAAAAAAATTGTACAAAAAAAAAGAACAAAAGAGAAAGGTAAATAAAAAATGGCTAGTAGTCAATCTATTATTTCGCCTTACATATTGCAATCCAAAAAATAAATCTGAATAGAAAAAGTTTGAATTTTTGTCATATTTTCCCCTTTTGCATCTATATGTATCAAACAATCCAGAATTCCTTGCTTCTTGCTAATTTTTGTTTTCTAAAGTTATCAAATTACCAAATCCTTATTGTTTCTTGCTGCGTAGCATCATTCTTAAAGGTTCTTAATTAAGAGCTCATAAGGAAAAGTTGAGTGGTAAAAGACAAGAGTGGTAAGACCAACTTGAGTGAAACACGAGTGACAATAACATAATTTAAGTGTAAACACGTGGGAGAGTGTTTGTGCAAAGATTTTTTTTCTAACTTGATTTTTGTAGTATTTTAATCATTGGTAGAGAAGAAGGAAAACAGGATGTTGATCTCAAATGCAAGATTTGGTGATTTACAACCTATATCCAAGTATAAGAGCCCTACTAGTCGAAACAATGATGAGAAAGAAGAAAAGGAGTATTCGGATAGACGATATAATGAAAATGAAAGGAGAAGAAGAGGTGAACCAAGACATGACAATTACTTGGGTAACATTAAGATGACAATCCATGCATTCTAAGGAAAGAATGATCCTAAAGTATACTTGGAGTGGGAGAGAAAAGTTTAACATGTGTTTGATTGTCACAACTACTCAGGGGAGAAAAGGGTAAAATTAGCAATTGTTGAATTTACTGACTATGCTAGTATTTTGTGGAACTAGTTTCTGATTAACAGGCATAGAAATGGAGAAAGGCCTATTCGTACATGGGAAGATATGAAGTCTGTCATGAGAAGGAGAATTGTACCAAGTCATTACCATAGGAACTTGCATAGAAAATTGCAAAGTTTGACACAAGGTTCTATGAGTGTAGAGGATTACTATAAGGAGATGGAAATAGTCATGATCAGAGCCAATGTAGAGGAAGATCGTGAGGCAACTATGGCTAGATTCATTGGAGGTTTAAAGAAAGAGATTAGTGATGTGAGAGAGTTGCAACATTATATGGTGATAAAAGATTTGTTGCACAAAGCAATTCAAGTGGAAAGGCAATTGAAGTCTAAAAGCTCTTCCAAATTTGCTTCATCTTCTAGCTCTTCATGGAGATCAAATTGGAAGAACAATAAAGTTGTTACAAACCCTAAAGAAGATGCGAAGTCCAAATATTCAAATGCTCTTCCTAAAGGTAAAATTGACTCTAATACATCCTATAGATCACATGATACCAAGTGTTTCAGGTGCCAAGGAGTTGAACATATTGCTTCTCAATGTCCAAATAAAAGAGCAATGATTATGTTGGATAATGGAGAAGTAGAAAGTGACAGCTTAAGTGATGATGAAATGCCACCATTGGAGGATTGTAGTGACGTGGAAGTTGCTGAACTTGTAGATGGAGTTGTTCTTGTCACTAGGCATGCTCTTAGCATACAAACTAAGGAAAATGGTGAATGGAGTAACATGAGCTTAATTTTCATACTAGGTACCACATAAATGACAAGGTATGTAGCATGATTATTGACAGTGGAAGTTGTACTAATGTTACTAGCACCTTATTGGTTGAGAAATTGAACTTACCAACGAAAAGCATCCTAATCCATATAGACTTCAGTGGCAGAATGATTGTGGAGATATAAGGGTGACTAAACAAGTATTGGTATCATTTTCCATTGGCAACTACAAAGATGAAGTTCTTTGCGATGTTGCACCTATGCATGCTAGACATCTACTTCTTGGGCATCCTTGGCAATTTGATAGAGAAGTCACTCATGATGGATACAAAAATAGGTATACCCTTGCCATGAATAAACGCATCATCGTATTAACACCTCTTAAACTAGTTGAAGCATATTCTGATCAAATTAGAATTGCAAGAGAGTAAGTTGAGAGAAGAGAAATTGCACATTCAAGAAAAAGAGAGAAAAGAAAATATGAGTGAAAATAAGCAGAAAAAAGAAAAAGATGAAATTGAGTGCAGTGAAGAGAAAAGTAAAAAATGAGTGCATTTGCAAAGAAAAAAGAGGTTGAAAGTGCATTATTAGCAAAATAGAAACTACTTGTACTCCTGTACAAAGATGTTTATATCACTAACGAATTTCATCCTTCTTTTCCTTGTGAAGTTGATTCTTTGTTACAGCAATTCAGTAATGTTTTTCCAGATGAAGTGCATTATAGATTACCTCCTTTAAGAGATATTGAGCATCAAATTGACCTCATTCCTGGTTGTCCAATCCCAAATAGACCAGCCTATAGAACAAATCCCGAGGAAACAAAGGAAATTCAAAAGCAAGTGAATGAGTTACTGCAAAAGGGCTTTGTGAGGGAAAGTCTTAGTCCATGTCCTATTCTTGTTATCTTGGTTCCAAAGAAAGATGGAACATGGTGCATGTGCGTTGACAGTTAGGCCAAATAAAATGACTGTAAAGTATATATATCATATTCCTAGGTTAGATGATATGCTTGGTGAATTGTTTAGTTTTTGTGTATTTACTAAAATTGATTTGAAGAGTGGATACAATCAAATTCGTATGAAGGAAGGTGATGAATGGAAAATAACTTTCAAAACAAAATATGGTTTATATAAGTGATTTGTGATGTCATTTGGCTTAACTAATGCTCCCAACACCTTCACGAGGTTAATGAATCATGTTTTGCATTCTTTCATTGGGAAATTTGTAGTAGTCTATTTTGATGATATTTTGATTTATGGTAAGACTTTAGATGAACATGTTGAACATTTTCATGATGTTCTTAATGTCTTGAGAGAAAATAAATTATATGAAAATCTCAAAAAATGTTCATTTTGTCTTGAATTTATTGTGTTTTTGGGTTTTGTTGTAAGCTCAAAAGGAATAAGTGTGGATGAAGAAAAGGTAAAGGTAAAGGTAATTAGAGAATGACCTACACCTAAGAAGTTTTTATAGGAGGTTTGTGAAGAACTTTAGTTCTATTGTTGCACCTTTAAACGAGCTTGTTAAAAAGAATGTTGTGTTCAAGTGGGATGATGTGCATGAGAAAGCTTTCAATTTGTTGAAAGATTAGTTGACCAATGCACATATGCTTTATTTGCCTGATTTTGATAAAGCTTTTGAAATTGAATATGATGCTTTTGGTGTTAGAATAAGAGCTGTATTGATGCAGGAATTCAAACCAATTGCATATTTTAGTGAGAAGCTAAGTGGGACTGCATTGAACTATTCTACCTATGACAAGGAGTTATATGCTTTGATGAGAACATTGCAAAGTTGACAGCATTATTTGTGGCCAAGGGAGTTCATAATCCATTCTAAACATCAAAGTTTGAAGTTTCTAAGATCTCATGGTAAGCTTTAAAAGAGACATGCCAAGTGGTTGGAGTTCATAGAGATGTTTCCTTATGTGATCAAGTACAAGAAAGGTAAGGAGAATATTGTGGCTGATGCATTGTCTAGAAGGTATGCATTGTTTACTTCTTTGCAGACTAAGTTACTTGGCTTTGAGATTATAAAGGACTTGTATTTCAATGATTCTAATTTTGATTAGGTTTGGAATTCTAGTATTAAACATGCTTTTGGAGACTATTATAGGTATGATGGATTCTTGTTTAAGAAGAATAAATTGTGTGTGCCTACTTGCTCCTTGTGTGAAATGCTAGTTAGAGAAACTCATGGTGGGGGATTGATGGGACATTTTGGAGTAAAAAAGACTCTAGAAATTCTGAGTGAGCATTTTTATTGGCCTAATATTAAACATGATGTGCAATCTATTTGTAATCATTGCATCACATGTAAGCAACCCAAATCTAAAGTCATGCCCCATGGTTTCTATACACCTTTGTCTGTTCCTAATCAACCTTGGACTGATGTTTCAATGGATTTTAATTAGGGTTGCCAAGATCTCAAAGTGGAAAAGACTGTATATTTGTTGTTGTTGATAGATTTAGTAAAATGGCACATTTCATTGCATGTTCTAAAACCAATGATGCAACATATGTTGTTGATTTGTTCTTTAAAGAAGTTGTGAGCTTGCATGGGTTACTAAGAACAATAGTAAGTGATAGAGATGTGAGGTTCCTAGGTCATTTTTGGAGGACTTTATGGAATAAGTTACGAACTAAGCTCTTGTTTTCCACTATTACACATCCACAAACAGATGGGCAAACTGAAGTTGTGAATAGAACACCTGCTACCTTGTTACATGCAATCATTCAAAAGAATTTGAAAATTTGGGGAAAATGTTTACCCCATGTTGAGTTTGCATATGATAGAATTGTCCATTCTACTTCTTGTTCTCCTTTTGAAGTTGTGTATGGTTTTAATCCATCGACTCCTATGGATATCTTAACTTTGCCAACTAATGAGCATACTAATTTGGAGGGAAAGCAAAAGGCAGAATTTGTTAAAGAGTTACATGTCAAAGTTCAAGCTAACATTGAGAAGAGAAACAAACACTATGCAAGGCAAGCAAATAAAAGGTGTGTTAAAGTCACTTTTGAACCTAGAGATTGGGTTTGGGTTCATATGCGAAAAGAAAGATTTCCTACTCAAAGAAATTCCAAGTTGAAATCAAGAGAAGATGGACCTTTCAAGTTTTAGAAAGAATTAATGACAACGCCTACAAGCTGGATTTACCAACCACATATGGTAATATAAGTTCTACCTTTAATGTTGTTGATTTATCTTTATTTGTTGTAGGTGAAGAATTTGATTCGAGGACAAATCCTTTTGAAAAGGGAGGGAATAATAAAGACCCAACAAATAAAGCCAAAGACCCTTTGCATGATACTCAAGGTCCCATGACTAGGTCCAAAACCAAAATGATAAAACAATCTTTGCAAGGCCTAAGTTTGAAAATTAAGGAAAGTTTAGACCAAAGTCAATCATAGGCTACACCAAAATGGGTCACTTTATTACAAGTTAATGAAGATTGGAGCCTATCTTGAAGAACACATATAAAGCCCAAAGTCATGTCATGTAATTTGGGCTAAGTAATTAATTAGGATCCATTTACATGTATTTTTGCATAAATTATTTTGATAGTTGGTAGAAAAAGGGAAAGTTTGATAGTTGGTGGAAAAATAGGAAGGTCATTTATGGTGGAAATAAAAGGTTATGGAGAGTTATAGTAGATGAGATTTTATACCAATTAAAATATTAATGAACATTAACTCCATGAGATTTTATGCCAATTAAAATATTAATAGACATTAACTCCAAGAAATTTTATGTCAATTAAAATATTAATGGTCATTAACTTTAGGACTGCCTAACTAAGCTTATAAATAAACTCTTGTAAGCAAGCAACCAACCAGAAGGAAAGAGAATTTTGAAATTTAATAAAATTTGTGTTTTCTCTATTGTGAGAACTTTTTGTTCTTAGGTCAAAGAACTTTTATAGTGTTGGTTCTACCAACAAGTCTCAGTTAGGGTCACACTTTTGATAACTTTGACTCTACCGGCGAGTCATGGTTAGGGTCAAGTTACTCCTATTACCTACTTTCAAGACGATCCATTTTAAAATCGTGTCATTTATCATTTCCATGGCCTGGTAGGATTTGGTCGCTATCGTGTAGTGGTTTTGGAGGGAGAAAAGTGACAAAAAGATGGTTATGGAAGGAAGAAACTGGTCGGAAAATATCTTCTTGGGATGAAACAACTTTGTCATTTCTCCGTATAAGTTTTGGTGTTTAAGTAAATTAGAGTAGGGATTTTTCTTACATGTTCCTAAAAATATGGAGAGCAAGGATAAACAGTCTAGGAAAATATATTAAAAAACGAATGATTGAGATGAATGACTTGGAATTTGTTAAAGAGGAAGTAGGAATTTTTGAAAATTTCAATCATAACCTAGAAAAAGGTTAGTTTATTTATATCCCAATAAAAAAATGTTCCCAACATCAAGTTCAAGATTTTCCTTGCCTGTTTTGCTAATTCCGAACTAGGTAAAATTTTGTACCCTAATGACATGAAGTATATATAAAATAACAAATTCATATTCAATTTAGTCTTTGACATAGTTAATCTATGTTAAGGTTTTTAATAATTTTAATTTTTTTAAATATTTTCAATAATAATATTTATTGTCAATAATATTTTACAAATAATGTATATATTTAAAAAGTAATATAATCTTTTATATAATGTAAAACTTTTAGAAGAATATGAATTTCTTTTATACGCACTTCTTGTAAGATGCTTATTAAAAAAAAAATCAAGATAACATAGTATCTTTTTCATTTCATTCTCATCCGAATTTTTTCATTTTTAGGATTCAAATAAAAAATTCAACATGATTTCATATTTTAAAAATATTCAAATTGACTTTTAATTAAATATGTAAATTTATCTAATATATATACAAAATAATAAATACAAAAAATATTTTTACTTAAATGTGTGCTCTTGCCCTTAATATTTTCACTAAAATATCTTTTTATACATCAATCATATATTCATTCATTTAACAATAACAATAACAATAACAATAACAATAACAATAACAATATCCTCAATGATGATTATAAGAATGATAATGATGATTATAAGAATAATAAGAATGACGACGGTAATATTTATTACTTAATAATTTAAACTAATAAATAATTTATTAAAAATATATAAAAAAATAATGATGATGTTGATGTTAGAACAATATTTATCACTTAATAATTTAAACTAATAAATAATTTATTGAAAACATATAAAAAAATTGAAGCCCAAATTGTTGGAGCCCTAAATTGTTGGAAGCCTAAAATAAGTGCTTCATTCACCTTGTGCTCTCCACATATATGCCTCACACATTATTTATGTAATATTTGTTCCTTGATAGCATGCATAACTCATTATTCTTGTGTAACCTTGTGCATGTATATATCTCATAGTAGTATCCCCACCACCAAACTCTCTAGGTGAACTCTTCATGGGTGATCTTTCACCTCACATTGAAGAGAGAATTTGAATTGATGAAGATGACGGACAATGAATCTGTCAAAGACTATTCTAGTAGACTAATTGATGTTATGAATCAAATGTGGCTTCTTGGTAAGACATTTACAAATAAAAAAGTTGTAGAAAAAATCATGGTTTTAGTGCCTAAAAAGTTTGAAGTCGGGATATCTACAATTGAAGAGTCTTATGATTTACAAACTCTCACAATTACGGAGTTAACCAGCAAGCTTCATGACAAGAGTAAAGAGTCTCGATGAGAAATGATGAAGTTGTTAAAGGTACATTTCAAGCAAAGCATAATGGAAGGCATTCTAAAAACCTACAGCTTTCAAATAAAGGGAAAGTTGAAGGTTCTTTAAGAAAAGGAAAGTTTTTTCCTTCTTCTCATTGCCAAAGAATCAATCTTGCTGAGAAAATTGTTGGTATAAAGGTAAAACTATTTTTTATTGTAACTTTTGCAATAAACATGATCATGATGAAAGGTATTGTAGAGTCAAGAAGAAACAATTTGAGCAACAACCATAAAAATAGGCAAATATGTTTGAAGAAGATAATAATGAAGATGAGTATTTGTTTATAGCATCACTTGAATACTTGGCTCATTGATAGTAGTTGTACCAGCCACATGACCAAATTTCTCTCATTTTTTACTTCCATTGACAGATCCACTCAACCAAAAGTTAAGTTGGGAAATTGTGAAATTGTGAAATTGTGCAAGCCAAAGGAAAAGAAATAACTTCTATATAAATTAAGAAATGTATGATAATTGTCACCAATGTTCTATACATTCTAGAACTATATCAAAATATTCTAAGTGTTGCACAAATGCTAAGAGATGGATATGAAGTTTCTTTTAAAGAAAACTATTCTTTTATCATGGATGAACATGGATGAACATGGAATAGAGATGCAAATATTGAAATGATTGGAAATAGTTTTCATTTGAAGTTTGATTTAGTTGAAGGTCATGATCTTATTGATGAAAGTAATGTTTAGCATGGAAGATTTGGTCACACCAAGTTGAAGTCATTAAAACTCATGCAATATGTATTTGAAATGACAAATTTTTACAATTGGAATTTAAAGACAAGAGTTAATTTTAATTATGATGATAATGATATAAGCTAAGAAATTGATGTCCAATTTGCTGATATAATAACTAAAGCGCTTTCGAAATCAAGTTTGGAGTTTTTAAAGCTAAAGTTTGGCATGTTCGTGGTAAATCTCAAGGAGAAGTGTTAGAGTTAAGATTTTTCTTATTTGAAATTTGAATGAGTTTTAGTTTAGATTTTATTATTGTTGCATATTTTATCCTTTATATTTTGTTTAGGTAGTTAATAAAATGTCAATAATTATGATAGTAGATGAGATATCTTAGGAATCTCAAATTGGTTGTAAGTTTATTTATAGGTATTATCTTTTATAAATTTAAATGTTAATTTTCCTTCTTTAATTTTAATCTCTAATTTATTTGCAAGTTTCAATATTTCTTCCAAAATATTTCCAACAATAAAGAACTGATTTAAAAGAAAACATGGTTGTAAATAAAGGTTGAAAAGTTTATAAAATCCTAGAACAGCATTGTTGCATTTATCTTCTTTCTTCCAAACACTTCAACTTCTTCCTTTTTTGTTGCAACCTTCACATTGTTCCCTACAAAACTACACTTCCGCCATTCCCTCCATTGGAACCCCTCTCCGCCACCATCCCCACCAATTGGGAGCCACAGTGCCACTATCCCCAACTTCCTCTCGCTTCTATTGTCACAATCAAAGTTAAATGTTTTGTTGTCATTTTCATCTCTCTCTTTGTCTTTCTTATTTTCATCTTTGTTTCTCTTTGACTCAAGTGTCTTTGTCAGTCAAATATAACAGTGCATCCATTGAACATGGTGAAAACCCCTTGTTCAAGAAACGTATTTGACAAGTACTAATTTGGGAAGGAGTTAGGGTATGGTGAGTTCTGCATGATGCATCGCATGGTAGATGTAGAAAATGGTGAAGTGTTTGCATTCAAGAAGATAGCAAAGACTAAGTTAAAGATAGAAATTATTGTGCAAGACATGGAGAGGGAGGCGCAAATCATGAGGACCTAAGAGGGGCAGAAGAAAGAAAAGAACAAGCATCATTCCTTCAACATGCAATTACAACATTCATCCTTCGATAAAGAATTGAGGACGAAGAGGTGTGTAAGTTTTGGCTTCAGAAGATAAGGGAAAAAAGAAGATAAAATAAAATAAAATAAAAACATTATTATCGGGTGTTAGAATTCTTTCTATAAATTTTCATGGTTATAATAAATTTACGACTTTTTAGTTTGTCAAAAAACAAATTAATATTGTGATTTATTATCAACTTTCACAGGTAAGGGTGGCAAGATGGGTTTGCCTCGATGGCTCATTGAGTCGAGTTAAACTGGACTTAACATAATTGGTTCAAATAGAATCAAGCCAATTTGTCGCAACTAGACAAGTCAGGTCGGACAAGCCAAGCAAAAAAAATGTTTTAAATAGAACTAAGCCTATTTAGTCCAGTATTTTTTTAAATTTTTCTTTGAAAATTTAAACAAGTTTAAGCAAAAAAAAAAAAGGTTTGAATTGGTCCGGCCAATAGGCCACTAAGCCACCGAGTCAGCAAAATAGCAATCCCATATGAAAATTAGGTCGATTAAGACTAGTTCGTTTTCTCTTCTTGGCTCGTTAGGCTAAGTCAAGTGACCTATTTTGCTACCTTTATTTGTAGCTCAAGAAAAATTCAAACTTGGTTTTAGTCAAAATGGGTTTTTTCCATGAAAGAAAAATTGAGGTTTGACAAGTACCTTAAGAGTTCGAATTTACTTGTCATGCCTATTCAAAGACAATTTTGTTCGAGGCACGATTAGGCACTCTCTCACAGTCGAGATTCGAATCGTAGTTTACTATCTAATGGGAAACTAGCATTTTCTACTAAACTCAACCCATGTTGGTGTCTTGAAGGTTAGTTTAGATGTTAAAAATATATTTATATCATATAAATAAGGTAGACTTAAATGTTATAAAGTTTAGTCTACCTATTTCTATCTTTATCTTATATTTTGAGTAGTAGTGATTGTAATTATTATAATTTATTTTATATAGAGTTTTTCTTTGTTGTACTATTAATCAATTAGTTTATTTAGAGATGAGTCAAATTTATTATAAAAATTTTATAATGAAATAACCTTTAAAGTAGGTTAATATATTAAGTCAAACTTTTAAAAATGTAAAGTTAGACTTAAAATAAAAACCTATGATAAATAATCGATCAAGTTTTTGAGCTTTTTAAATTGGTTGTGTATTGGACCACATAAAATAAAATACAAGTTATAAAATATTAAAAATTTTATAAACGCATATTTTAAATTTCCTTTTTCAAATAAAATACTACCTACATTTCATTTTTTTTCGCAAACAACTTATTGGGAGGATGTTACACATAATTTACGATATAACAAACTATTTTTTATTTAATGAAACTTATACGTAGTTGACACATTAAAAATGAAAAGTAGATTCATTTTATTTAGAAAGAAAATATAAGAAATAAATCATTAATTTAATTTTAATAGAATTATATAAATAGTTTTTAAAATATTAAATATCTATAATTTAATCAATGAGTTGATATATTTTACTAATATTTAAAAATTAATTTAAAAATAACTAATGCTTAAAAGATTATGTAATTTCTAATAAACTTATATATGTTTTTAGTTTATGTAAAATAAATGATTTTTTATTTTAATTCCTATAAAATTTTATGATCAATTTTCATTTCTCTAAAATTTGAATTTTTGTTTTTGTTCATTATTATTATTTGACACTTGTTCGCCACATATACTCTCAAAGGAAAGTTAAGTCATCATCATATATTATAAATACTAGTGTATGTAGTATTATGTTAGCATATGATATCTTAAAAAATTTAAATATTTAAAATAAATGTTATTTATTTATCTTAAAATGAAAATGTGAGACTGAAAATAGATATTTCAAATTTTAAAGGGATAAAAATTAAATAAAATATTTTATAGATATCAAAACCAAAATTTTACGAAAACTAAAATCAAAACTGGTTTATTTTATCATATTTAAACCTTTATAATATTTGAAAAATTAGTTATATAATTTCGTTATTTTAGAAATTATCTAAAGAGAGATTAATATTTAAATGATAAAATAGATAATTGGTTGAAATTTAAAATAATAAAAAAGTCCTGGAGCATAGGGATATAACAACTATCCATGAATGCAAGGAGAGAAATGCGGAAAAGAAAGAGACAATGGAAAAGGAAGAAGAAGAAGAGGATCGAAGAAGAGAAGCTGCAATCGCATCCACATCGTGCTTCCGACCCAATTTCAACCCTAAAGGCATCACCCAACACCAGCTTTCAAAATTTCGTGTGGGTACCCTCTTGGCCTCTTCAATTCACTTTCCGTTGCCTTATTATATTTTCCATTTAAAAAATAAATAAATTTTTAGATTTTTTCCAACATTCTGAAACCTGGGTACTGTTTCTACTGTTAAATTTGTTTGATGTTCTTCCATTTAACATTCTGAACGTTTAAACGTGGTAGGAACTGCACAAGAGACGCTTGCAACTGAAGTCAAAATCAAAGTTCAAAACAAAATCTAAAGGTTCTTTCTTTTATCTTGATTGAAATGGATTTTGTACTGTTTTTGCTATTGTTGTTGATATTCTATCTCTAATATTTTGGTTTTGTAGATGGGGCCAACAAAAAGTCACATGGCGGTGATCTATCAAGCCAACACAGTGGAACTCAAGGTTTAAAAATTGATCACAAAGAACCAAGCTTCTGGAATGATTGTGAAGGATTTGAGGGTACAAATGAAGACTCAACTGATGATGTAGCTGGATCAAAGAAGCAAAGATTGTATTGGGGGTATTTATATAACACCACTTTGGTTTTGATAGATCTTAGTTAGCAATAGTTAATCCATATTTCAACATCACTGGCTGTGTTTAAAGTATTGTAATTGTGTGTCATTCATGAATATATGGTTATTTCACTTACTTGTCTTGTTTGATGTGAGCAGTTACAATATTATGTGTATGTTATTAACCATTTGTAGGCTTGACACCAAGGAGAGGTGGGAGAGGAAATCCAACATGTAGATATCACATCACTAGGGAACTGCAGTGATGAATCCATGAAATTTGGTCAAAATGATTATGCAAATGGGTGTTGTTCCAGGTAACCATGCAGTGTTCAAGATGGTGTTGCAGTTGCACATGTAGCACATGCTAAGGGAACATCTGTTATTCATGTCTTGGGGCTTATAAGTTGACATGTAAATTATGGTTATCAATAACTCTGCTGTTATTATTTATAGCAAATAAAGTTTATAGATAATGAGCTAATGTTATCAACAGTGTATTCATTAAACAAATTATTTGATCTTTAGACTTTAAAAGAAAGTTTAGAATGTTTGGTTTAAGGTTTCTCTTTTTATTTGTTTTATATCTGCATTTTTCTCTGTTCATGCCCCAACCTGGACGAATCATGTTCATGCTAAATGTTGCTCTTTATTAAGCCTAAGAATGTAGTTAATTTGAACGAAATCAATTTCATCAAATCAATTCTTTAATTCATAATTGTTTAAGAAATAACACAACTTAATGTATCAATTGGTGTCTGTGGTGCAACTGTTTATTTGTAGTTATTAGCAGCTGTGTAAATTAATCTTTGGATGATCGTAGTGACACTTTATTGTCACAATTATATTTTTATAAGAAAAGTACTATTTGGATATCAATATATACAACAATTTGTATATATAAAAAAAAATTGATGTAATTAATGATGAAATAAAAAAGAGATAACTACCAAAAATGATATTTTATTAATGGTTGTTTGTGTATCACATTTTTTTTACATAACATCTAACAGAAATTTTTGAAGTCACCTTTGATAGCTAAATTTTACTCACGTTATTGTAAATGGTAACATAATGGTAACATAAACTAAGATATGCGTATTATGATGCCAGCTAATTCATTTGCATATCCTACAAATGCCATGCAGAGTGCATATCAGGATATATACTCGCTGCTATGTCACCTTTTCCTTTTAAAATGTTCCTATGTGATTATACCATTCATCTATTATTTTCATTATACAAGTCCAATATTATTATTTATTTCTTCCAGAAACTCAGAAGTATACAATTCACGTGAAAATTATCACTCTCAATTTTGAAGAGAGGATGTCCAATTTATTCAATTTGACAATTGAAGTGAGCATGTTCTTGCTGATATCTGCCATACATTGTGACAACAACTTTCAGTTTGAAAAGATAGTACTGAATACAGATGCTTGACCAAAGCTCACATAACATTGTTCCCACGTTTGCGCACGAGCAAAATTTGATTACAAAAAACAAGTTATCCCGGTACATAAGTAGCAAAAGTATATAAAACAGTTTTGTGAGCAGCATAGAAATTATGAACACATGCATTTCCTGCAAGATTTTCATGCTGAAGGACTGAGAGCACGTTCTATTTCCTCCAATGATCGACCCTTCGTTTCCACAACATTACCAGTTATGTACAGAACAGCTAGAACACAGACAGCTGAGAATCCCAAGTACACGGAGCTGATACCGAACTTGTTTACAACGCTCAAGAAGTAGAGGCCGATGACGAAGTTGGAGATCTGATAAGACAAAAAAAATCCGTAGTTTCATTGTCAACACAATATTTAGGTTTAATGTAGCATAAATCATATGAATATAAATATCGTTTAGTGAGAAAGATCCAAGGAACTTCTGAAGCAAAATATTGGATGAGGAATTCATAGTGAAACCATTTTCCAAGGAATGTTTATTCAACCATAGCATTTAGAAAATCGATGTTAGAAGACACAACTGTGTTGCCAAGTTTTGGGTGGCAAGTCAAGATGCTTCTGTTCTTTTATTTATTTGTTTTATCTTTGTAAGACCAGCATGTTCGGTATTGGTAAGCTCACAAGTAACTACTTTTGCAGAGTACAAAAATTTTATATGTTGTACGAATAATGGCGTTCAATTATCTGAAACAAAGTTTCCTAAACAGTCGGTATTCAATTAAACATTATTTTCTTTTTGTCTAAAACCTTCGCATAGATTTAAGCTACCATCCAATGAAAAGAAAAAAGATCAAATGAAATAAAGGGGTGACAAACAATAACTTGTTTTTTAACAATTTGGGAAATGGAAGTAGAATTGCCCTTAGCTTGTAAAATGTATCATTACAAAATTTATGTATGGCAAGATAAAGGCATTAACCACAGGTAAAATATTAGATTCTACAGTGAAGTCACTCACCCAATGTGTGCCCAATGACAAAGAAACTGCTTTCGCTCTAATTCTAGAAGCAAATATCTCTGGTAGAAGAAGGGCGGGCACCGGACCAGCACCAAGAGAGAAGGATAGGGCATAGCTGGTTAAGATTCATAGATCAGAGTCATCAGAAATGGAAAACTTAAATAACAAAAGAACCTATTAGTTCATTAAGGTTTAACTCTTTTGGTGAATGGAACCAATATCACTATTATTGACAAAAATTAAAGTTTTGTTTGGGTAACTTTCTCCATAAACACTTATAGGAGGGAAAAAATAAAATAAGTTTTTCCATAAGTTAAAAGTAACTTAGTAACTTATGAATAAGTTAAAAATCATTTTTTGGAAAAGCTAATATAAGAGAGCTTCTACAAATTAACTTATGCATAAGTTAATTTTAGTTTATGGAAAAGTTTTTTTTTTTCATTCTTATTTTTCTCTTCTATAAGTATTTATGGAAAAGCTTATCCAAACAGGACCTAAATGACTTACAGAACAGTCCCAAGGACAGCAAGGATGCCAGAGTATGGTGCAAGAACCTTCCAAGTAAAAGACAGAGAAAGAAGCAACATAGAAGCAGCCTAGGAGAGACATAAAAAAAAGCCAGTCAATTATACGAATGAAAAAATACAGGATGTTTTATTGCACAGATTACAATAAGACAAATAAGTTATAACACAACAGAAATGAAACTAAGTCATTGAGATGAAGATTTAGTTTGATTGCAGTAAACAGAAATATAAATACGAAGACATCATCTCATCCAGGAGGACAGGGCTTTAAATCAAACATCAATGAGAAACATCTCAAATTATGCTTCTAACATGTAAGCATGAAATAAAATCAAACATCATAATCCTCGAAAATTGACTTTCCTTCCTTCAAGAGTGGAATAAAATATAAGCATCCATGAGAAAGGGGGAGCGAGAGAAGTGGAAAAGATAAAGTTCAAACCCTTGTTTAAACATCTCAAATTGTATTTCATTGCCTCATTTTTTATTTTTCTCATTTTAAAATATGGCATAGAAGTATTTACAAACCCTTCCATTCCCAAGTACTAGCTAGACAAAGGCATAAATCTTACAAAGAACCATGTCTGACTGGCACTGGAATCTCCTTACTCCCCCTTGTAGGTAATAAACCCAATAGAATCAGCATGCCATGCCTTACCACTTACCAGCTTGAGTAGAAATGACATTTGCAAATTGCAATCAATCACCAAACAGATCAATAAAGGTACAGTTACAGAAGTATGCAGAGGATGAGGAACAGAATATTCATGTACAAAAAGCAAATCAGCATACTCGAGTAGGATGGATACATTTGTTTTTCTGCAGAAACATTTCCAGTATAACGTGCATACTGATAAAGTCAGTGTTACACTGTTACTTGTATTCATGTTTTGCTATGCAGATCTTTCAAGTATATCATAGTTGAGTTGAAGGCTGAAAGGAGATAGTTTCTGACTTATCAAAATGCTTTTGTCCAATATTACATTTGAAGTGCAAAAGTATAAACCAACCATGCACTGCCTCACTACTGTAGTGTAAGATATATTTCTTTTACTCTGGACAAGTTTAGCCAGGCAAAGCATTAGGCCCACAAAAATTAATATTTTACATTTAAGCCTGTGATGTTTCAGGCGTATCATTAATTTATCATGTAATACCTAACATTTCGTGCTTTAGGTCTAACACAGATGTGTGCTGAAAATAACTATTACCATCCCACTAAAGCTTGTGATAAGGAGACTTTTCCTTCCTTGTTTATCCATCAAGGAGGAAGCAATAGTAGTTCCTGCAACAAAATAAAACATCAATGAGAAACAATATCTTGTTTGTGTAACATGTACAATAACCTTTTATCATTGAGTTCACATTAAACATTTTAAAGATTAAAAAATACTAACCAAAAACATTTGATGCACCAACCAAGGCACTTGCTGCAACGTCAGAAGCAATTCCAGCACTGCGGAACACAGAAGTTGAATAATACACTACCGCATTTATTCCAGCCAACTGCTGGAACAAGAAAAGTGCTGCCCCAACACTAACAACTGCAACAAGGCATATTTTAAGGAAGTGCGTTGTATTTCATATAAGAATGCATTTAATCAACTATATAGTAAACTAAACAAAGTTGTCGGTGAAGTTAAAACATAAACCATGGTAAGATTATTGTTAAATAATAATTCATACAAATATACCATGCATAAAAGAAGGGCCTCAATGAAAACAAACATCTAAGGGAAGTCACATGGGTTATCAAATCTGATCTATGCATTGGGTTTAGGTTGAACCCAGATAATTGATTTTCATGAATCACCATTCAAGATAAAATTATCACTATCATTATGGATTTTACATTGAAATTCCTTTACACAAACACCCTTAAAGAAAAGAAAATTTTACGAAAAGACCTTCAAAAGATGTAGATTAGCATTATCGGCAAAAAGTATTTTGGTCCATAGTGTTACCAAACCTAGAATCAGTCCTAACTGAAATTTAGGATACCTTTCCAATATCGGCTACTAAACAGATCAAACCACCCTGCTTCAGGTTCAGATGAACCTTGACTTGCTTTTTTTAAGTCAAGTATAACTCCAGCAACTCTTTCTTTTCCATAGAGTGTTTTAATAGCCTTTTCAGCTTCAGAGATTTTTCCTTGCTGTAAAATAATACATGGAATTTTCTCAGAAAACCTACAATAAAATTATTGCATTAAACTCTTAACAGATATACATAAAAGACACATCATCTATATATAATATGTATGTTCTGTTGCATTACATAACAAACATAAGTATCACAACTGTTTCAATCCAATTTAAGCATTTAAGGAAATTGAGTCTTAAATATATTTAAAACATAATATAATCTCTAATTTAATGTGCTTTATTTCCCAGTCTTTATATAAGCTTGTAGTTTATTTGCAAGGTTGTCATATATGACAAAGTCCCATGGTTAGGTTTGTGATACAATTATTAGATAAAAAGCCATTGATGTGCCTAAAAGTAATTTTTTTTTCCCAGTAGTTTAATTATCATATGAACTAATTGCTTCCATAGCAAAAGATACCACAGAATTGCAGGAAAACCTGAAAAAGCCAACGGGGACTTTCTGGTGAAATTGCCATTCCTAGTGCTAACAGAACAGATGGAACTACTGCAATGCCAAACATTGTCCGCCACCTGATAAAATAAAACAAAAAAAAAATAAATTAAAGGAGCTAGAAGATGTAGAAATCTGACCACCAAATGTTTCTGGATCCCCCAAGAAGAAAATAAATTAACAACCATTAAGACACAAAATCAAAATTTGAATCTAACTTGAAACTAACATGATCAAATCAAAGAATTACTTTTGAAGAAGAAAAGAAAGATGTCCAGAGGTGTAAAACTTTTCAGTGAATCCTGACGAATTGGCTGTAACAATAATCTATGACTTCTATAATGTGGAAATATCAAGTACCAACTTCAAATATTGACAAAATAAGCCCTAAGGTAAAAAAAAAATGGATTTAATATCATTCTGTGTACATTAAATTTTCATATTGCTTGTTGAATAATTCAGTTTATCCTTCCTTCACCATAGTGTCTAAATCTTGTGAATTTAGGCTAAGGATTTAACTCAATCCTACAAAACCGACTTGTAAAGTGAAGACTACCTAAACTTTATAAGCTTTATTTAAGTCATATCTCTAGTCGATGTGAGACTAAATACCACCTTTGAAGCTGCAATTTAGCCATCCCCAAAGAGACCACAACTAAGGACCTAACTCAACCTCACAAAACCGATGTTGATTGCCCAAGCTTTATAAGCTTTATTTAAGTCATCTTTAATCGATGTGAAACTAAACACCACCCTTGAGGCTACAATTAAGGCAGCCCCAAAAGAAGCCGCAACTAAGGTGGGCTAAGGGTAACCACAAGTAAGACAGCTTTCCAACATTGAACTTCATTACCTGAAATATATGAATTTGCAACTGCATTTTTATCCCAAAGCACATGTTCACAACTAAATTCTCTTACTCATTTATGTCAATGATGATAAGATGATTAAAACAAGAAACCGGTGATGGGACATGCCATATTTCTAAATTAAAGAAATCTATCCATTAGAAAATATCTACCTATATTTAGCTCCAATCAAAACCTTGACATCAGTTCTTATTGAGAAAAATGTTTTGGATATAGATAGGGGCAAAGGACCATCCATAAAATCTTCATGAAATTCTCTTCTAGAAACATGTTTTCTTCTGTCACTTCATTTATTTGCCAAAAAAAACACAAATATCTCCATTTTCTTCAAATATTTTACCATCTCTGGAGATGATATCAATCACAAAATAAAGATTTCAAAAAGAAGCTAGGTGAAAATATCCAAACCCTCCCCCCCCCCCAAAAGAAAAACAGAAGTGGTAAGGTGAAACAACTCAATACCATATAGGGTTTCCAGCCAGAGGCAGCCCAGCCACCAGTGCCAGAAGAATCCCAATACATATAAAAAGTTGGTTAACAGATCCGAGTGCACCACGAATTTCAGTTGGTGAAATCTGTGCATTAGAAGAAATCACCGTACAGTCCATATAAATTATGTAATCATGATGACAAAGATAATAATAACTTTTAAAGTACCTCAGATATATATAATGGTACTATAGCCGATGTAACACCAATTCCTATACCAGAAAGTAAGCGACCAATGATCATTGGCTGAACACTCTGGGCTGTAGCACTGTAAATATATTATAGTTTATAATGTCAGATTTCAAAAATATAAAAAGATAAAATCTTGTCCTGAAGACCAACTGACAGACCAAAGAAATGCTCCAATTGCTAGAGGAATTGCAGCTAATTGAAAAGTCTTAGTTCTTCCAAATTTGTCAGCCAATGATCCACCAGTAAATGAACCAACAGTGGCACCAGCAAGTAGTGTGCTGACAATCCAGCCTGTTCATGGATTTTTCACTCATGATAATCAAGAGAAAACAATAGACGAGGCATATGAAAGTGAAGCTATATTCACATGAACAAAAGTAATTAAAAAACTCATTTATACTTTCTTCCATAAACCTCAGCTAATTTTCTGCTTACGTTAACAGTACCATTAACATGGACAGACATGCATACTGAAAATTTGCCTTTTATGAGTGTATAAAACAAGAAACAGCATTTTCATATATCTATAATTTTTGTTTCCTATAAAAGCAATCAAATTTTTTAAGTAATTTACGAATACACACACAAATAGACACAAACATATATATATATATATATATAAAAGCATGTACCTTGTAGAACAGTATTTTCAGTGATTCCAAGATCCTTAGCAAGGTATTCAAGGGCACCATTTACCACCCTACACCAAACAGGGATTGTCAGAATTCTCCAACATTTAGATATTATTTAATGAAAAATAGTAGAAGATATATACATGTCTAGCAGCCAAAAAACATAAAGATGTCCACAAGTTACTCATATCATTTTTATAACTTAGCTGGCAGCACAAAGAAAATGACATGCTGTATTATAGTCCATTGACCCGCACACTAATATGAAGAGGCTATCCATACCCAAGATGGTAGCCAAATAGAATGGCTCCAAGGCAAGCAACACCGACATAGGGTAGAACAGTTCCAGAAGGTTTTCCCTGAGGAGTAGTTGGAACAACATCCTCAATGTTTCCATCTGCAACTCAATTTTAGTATCTGTAAGAACATATAAGTATACGTAACAGCTAGAAAGTTATCAAATTGCAATTTAAGTCCAAATTGCCAAGCTAATTTTTTAAATGTGAATCATAAATCATATTGAATCCTAATAGACAACAAAAAATAACTTGAAATATCATATATATGACACATTGTATAGTGCTCAATGTAATAGGTTTCAACTAAGAAATTGATAACACATACTAACTGTAAGTCTCACAAAACATAATCACAAGTGTCAAGCCTCTATTTCTTAAAACTAAAAACAGATCAATAGAACAACCAAACAAAATGCATAGAACAGAAACAAAGCAGCCAAATAATCAAATAGGATGAACTCAGTAGCGTTCCTTCATTTCTTTTTCATTTAACAATTTTAGCTTATCTAACTTTTCAATTTCCTTCATGAGAAATGATCAAAGAAAAGTAAAAAAGGGAAAAATAACAGATCGTTGAATTGTGTAATTCGTATAAGTGATACAGTGTTGAACTAAATCATTCACATATTGCATGATTCGAAGTCATCTGCAATGCATCACATGATATGGATTGCTGACTAGCTGAATCATACCAGATTGTGTAATTCGAATCACAAATCGTCTAACCAGAACTGAGATCTACACAGTAAGCTGGCAAAACTTGGAAAGATCTTCAGAGACTTTGCAAATACAAGACTTATAAAAGCAGTTTCCGTGTTTTCAGAATCAATGCAAATGCAACTGCAAAACTTAGCATATTAATACAGTACGTATTCTAGAGATGATATTAAGAGCCAACACGAGGCAAAAAGATCAATTCTACAGTATAAACTCTTAACATAGCTCTACAAAAAATTATTATTCGTAAAATTGAATTTCCTAATTATTGCAACCATGTTGAAATTAAACATTCAAGTATCAACTGGATTCACAAACCATGATTAGGCATCACATCATTAATTCATTTATTATCATCAGCATTCTCCTAAAATCAGTCCCCAAATTTCAAGTTGGGGAAATCAAGCAACAGACTTAACTACCCGATACCTGAGTCAACAAACAGCAACAACAACAAAAACAGCAACAGCAAACACACATAGACAACTGAAGCCCTACTAGAAAACATCAATGCAGTTCAACAACAACACAATCAAACATGACATCATTAAGCAAAACAACACATGGCCCATCTACTAAACCAAGCACATTACATACACATCACTAGCAAATGCAGTCCAAAATTTTAATAATACCTAACAAATCAAACAAATCAAAGCCACAGAAACAGCATACAAACCAGAAGCCATAACCCTCACTGATCTGGGCTTAACGGAGGGCCCAAAAATGCCACCAAAACCAACTCTAGTACTAGTTAACTCAGTTTCCATAGTGACAGAACCAAGCCTTAACCCGCAAAGATTAGTGTTATTCTTTGTCATGCAGACTCTTCTGGTTCTCAGAACACTCCCATTTCTGAACTCTCCAAAACCCACCAACCCCCTTCGCTTTTGAACCCCAAAAGTGGCTCCTTCAACACCAAAAGTTGATGCCAGCATGCTGTCTGGTAGAAAATTCCAATACCCGTTAGATCAAAACATAGAATTTTCAAACAATTATATGTATACAAAGTATGTAGGAAAAACACAATGAGGGGAGGAAATTAAAAAGGAATGACAATGCAAATGAACAAAGAATGAAGCCTGAAAGAAAAGAAAGCAACTACAGATGCATTACCTAGTGAAAAGGGTGACAGATAAAGGAGAAAAGGGTGAGGAAATTTTTGTACTTTTGATTTCTGACGTTCACACTGATTAGAACATGAGAAATTCTGTATCGGGATTTGCGTTTTGTGATGGAAGAAAGGGGTGTCGAAAGGATCGCTACTAAGTTAAACCAAACAACAAATGCGAAGCTGGTGAAGATTTCAACTCTATATTTAAAGAAAAAATAACTTAGATGAAGCTTTTGGTGCTGTT
Source organism: Mucuna pruriens (assembly GCA_025330945.1). Lineage (NCBI taxonomy): Eukaryota > Viridiplantae > Streptophyta > Magnoliopsida > Fabales > Fabaceae > Mucuna > Mucuna pruriens. The sequence goes on along the minus strand of JAENHJ010000527.1, from coordinate 2,432,567 downwards.
TTTATATCATATAAAGAATTTAATTAGAGTTTATATAGAATAAATAATATGGGCAATGATTCATCCAATCATAGATCAACTGTTATCCACTCAAGTCATTTTTATAATAATCAAATTAAAATTTTATAACCATCAATCTAAAATATTATTATTATTTTATAAAAATAATCTTAATTATGAGTTATTTATTAAAGTTTAATAATTAATAAGGAAAACACGTTAATGTCACTGTTTGGTCATCTAACTTCCTTGTTGTGTAAAAAATATTTTAAAAATTTTACTTTATTTATTTTTCTTTCATATTTTTTTGGCTCATTAAACAAGAACTAATCATTCCTATAGATTTGCAACTACTATTGTCAGAGAGAATTTTTGTACACACTCTTAGGATCAAATATGGGTCCTCCTACTAAAAAATTAAAATTAATATTTAAAATTAGAGTATGTCTTGTTATTAATAAGAATAAATATAAGAAAATATATAAATTTAATATTATTAACCAAATTAATTATTTTTATTTATATTGAATTAGTTAATTAGATCTTATAAAAAGAAATAGAAAGAGTAATCATATAATAAATATTTTAAAAATTATATTAAAATTTTTTTATCAATAATATAATTATTTTTTAAAAGAATTTTAGTTCTTCGCCCTTTTCTTTTTAATATTTTTTATTATTAATTAAAATTTATTAAAAATCATGAATTTGAATAGGACCTACCAATAAGTCGGAGAAAAACTTATTAAAATCTTACATAGATTTATGATTTCAAATAAATTTCACATCAATGATAAAGAGATTAGCAATAATATCACGATAATATCACCTCATATTCAAATATTCAAATCTTATCTTATGGAGGTAATCTACCTATAACTACCAACTAATATCTTAAAAGAGATTAAAATTCTAAAGTTTAATATTGTTATCATCCATTATAGATTGTTATTTATGATAAATTATTTAATCACAACTAATTATGTAATATGCAAATGTATTAAATAGTTAAAAGAATTTTTTTATCATATATAATAATTATATCTAATTCAGCCATAATTATTTCTTATAAAATATATATGTGATATCTAAAAATATCATACTCGATATCATTTGTGATCTTTGATCGATTCATAAATTTAAAACTTTTATAATGATAATGCATGAAATTAAATTTGTGTATAAAACTTACATGATCTTTTAATGTTATTTTTAATCAAAATTAAAATTTTATTTTTGTAATTACATTGACATAAAAAAATTGCATTTATTTTTTTATTTTATAAAGAATTGCATACTTTTTATTTTAGTTTGTGGCAAGAAATTCAGAACGAAAAAATGGTGTTCCGAGGGGATCAGATTATCTTACAGGAAATTTAGGATTAGATGGTGGAATGAGGTTGCGTTGATGATGTCGTCCCGACTGCACGTTGGTACTGTTGTTTCTGCTGGAACAATGTCTTTTCTCTCGACCCTTACGTGGTGGTCCCACCCAAAGGGCCACAGTACACAATTTTCGAGTCTGTATATATTCTCTGTGATCCAGAAGATTTTTAGTATAAGAGATAGATACAAAGAAATTAAATGGTAATATAAAATTTAACACATTCGTCTTTGTGTGTCTTTATTTACTGAAAATTTTTAAAAAATAAGATATCCACGCACACAATTTTCTTTGATATTTTCATTTATTTTGTTAGATTTTAAAATTTTATATAGATTTCAAGAGTTCTTCATTATTATTATTTAATTTTTTAAAAATGTCATTGCCTCTTTAAATAAATGGAATTATTATATCCTTCTTAATATTTGCAGGGTATCTTTCTGGACCGACCTTCTGACTAGTCAGAGTGACATGATTGACCGACCACAAGTGTGCCTATACCATTCACATTTAATGTTAATGGAAAAGCCACCTGATATTAAGTAGAGATTTGGTAGTGCATCCCAAAGGCAAACTTCTTCCCTCCCCTAGACCTAGCAAAACACATAGAGTACATACGACACCTTGTTACACTTAGAGGAAAGTTTCCAACATCAGCTCACGAGACTCAATGAAAGCGACACCTCGCAACCACTATAAAGGCCTCCCAGAAAAGGAGAAAATGCAAGACTAAAAAATGTATGTGAACTTTGTAGTCAGAGGCCATCTTATCTTTACCTACAAACGGTGAACATTGTCGTCCATCATGGAACCTCGAGAAAACATTGTTAGAAATTTATAATTTCTTTCTAATTATGTGGGCTTTATATTTTAAATATAATTATATAGCTATTTATTTAAAGTGATTATAATCTCAAGTGATTCAATTGAGTAATCAAAAAGACTTCCTAAAAGGCTTGATATGGGCTTAATGAGAGGATACCCAGGTTGGCCCGTTAGGGGATAATGAGAATCCTATATGTAGGCTGATACATAAGAAAAGGTTATAATCCCAAATACACCAAACCAAAGAACACTCTCTATTCTCCTTATCAGAAAAGAGAAGTAAAGGCTCCAGAAGTAATTAAGGTGGTTTGTTTGAGGAAGACCACAAACCAAAAGTTCTCAATCAAAAGGAAGATACTAAAGACTTTGTCTCTAAGAGCAAAATGGATCCAGGTATTCAGATGTTTATACATCCTTATTTATAATTTTGATGTGGTATAACGGTAGAAGATCATAAGAAACCTAAGGATAGATAAAGATTACCAATAAGTGGTATCAGAGTCACCGTTAGCATTAGATCATTGGACTGAATAATATGTTGTATAAATATTGACTCTAAAAATAATTAGGTTCTAAAATGATTTATTAACATAGTATACGTATTTTTTTTTAATCCAGAATTAGTAAAAAATTCAGTTTTACTTGGCACCGGTGGTCATTTTCCAACAGCAGACGGATTCAATTTGTGGTTTGACAGTTTCAGTTTCAAATTGCAATTGCTGAATTTCCGATTTCAATTTCTGTTCAATTTGGAATTTCCGTTCGACACTGCGGATTGCAATGAAATGATTTCAATTTCTGATTTCGATTTCAATTTCGTATCGGTTTCGGATTCGCTGATTTACGATTTCAATTTCCATTCGGATTCAATTTTCGATTTTCGGTTTCAATTTGGAGGCTGGTTTCATTTTCGGTCCATGGCATGCATTTAATTGATTCAATTTCAGCAATTTTCGATTTGCATTTCAGCAATTTTCGATTGAAACAGCTGGATTCGGTTACTGTACTATTTTGCATTGGATTTCAATTTTCGGTTTCAATTGGATTCAATTTAGTGCTGCCCTGGGATTCAATTTTTGGTTTCAATTGGATTCAATTTACTGCTGGGATTCAATTTTTGGTTTCAATTGGATTTAATTTACTGCTGCCCCAATTTTCGGTTTTAATTGGATTTAATTTCTCAATTCGGTTTCGCTTCTGCCAAATTAATTTAGGTTCCGATTTCTCAATTTGGCTTGGTGTTTTCAAAATTGGAGATGGCTATTACACCACATCATCAAATTGTGATGCAATGCTACGTGTGACTTTCTATATTTAAGACAGCGGTTACAGAATGCAGATTAGTGGATTTCGAAACATTTGTAATTCAATTAATTGAATTGGGTGTTGAAATTGAACGTGTAATTACGTGGCAACAATTAGGGATGGGTTTATTTATTCATTTATTTTTAAATTTATAAATATTAAATTCATATATAGTACTAATGATGAATTTTGGATTTTTTTCATTAATTTTGGTAGTTTAGTAATTTTTTAAAATTAAATTAATTGAAACAATAAATTGTCAACGTAATCCTGTTATGAAAATTGATTTAATTTGAATTACATAAACGTATGAAATTATTTATGCGAACTGTGATCGGCATAACGGAAGACACAGTTTGGCCAAATAATAACATACATGTGATAATAAATATGTGACAATTATAAAGTTTTAATTTTTTATGTGAATAATAGTCGGTCCAACGAAAGGGCTATTATTTGATAGAATTAATTGTTAATATTTGATTATTATGTTGAGTACCACTTGCAGTTAATTCTATAAATCCAACAATTAAGGATTAATGATGCGCTACGTATCTTGTTTGGGACTTTAAATTTATCATAAAGATTAATTGTGCTTTGTATAGTTATAGTCCTTTTTTTTCTCTTATTTTAGGCTTTTGAGTGTGAATTGACATCGCCTTAAATTAATAAGTATCCCATCTTGAATGGAACATATTTTAAGGTATGGAAGAAAGCCGTAGAGATAGTTCTAGGCTGTATGGATTTGGATTTAGCGCTTCGGATAGAGGAACCTATTCCTACTATGGATAACCTTCAAGAGGTTAAATAAAATTGAGAAATGGGAATGCTCTAATCGGATGTGCCTTATGATTATGAAACGCTTAATTCCAGAGGCGTTTCGGGGCTTTATTTCTAAGAGTGAAAATGTTCAATCTCTTCAAGAAATTTGATTGCATTTTCACTCTAAAAAATTTCTTGAAGAGATTGAGCATTTTCACTCTTAGAAATAGAGCATCCGATTAGAGCGTTCCCATTTCTCAATTTTAACCTCTTGAAGGTTATCCATAGTAGGAATAGGTTCCTCTACCCGAAGCGCTAAATCCAAATCCATACAGCCCAGAACTATCTCTACGGCTTCCTTCCACACCTTAAAATTTGTCCCATTCAGCATTAGGATACTATTAATTTGGGCAGGTATGTTGACCACACTAGCAGCAACTAAAATAAGAGAAAAAAGGACTATAACTATAGAAAGCTGATAAATTTAAAGACCCAAACAAGATACCTAGGGCATCATTAATTCTCAATCGTTGGATTGATAGAATTAACTGCAAGTGGTACTCTCAGCATAATAATCAAATATTGACAATTAATTCTGTCAAATAATAGCCTTTTGTTGGACCGACTATTATTCACATGAAAAATTAAAACTTTATAATTGTCACATATTTATTATCACATGTATGTTATTATTTGGCCAAACTGTGTCTTCCGTTGGGCCGATCACAATTTGCATAAATAGTTTCATACGTCTATGTAATTCAAATTAAATCAATCTTCAGATCAGGATTACATTGGCAATTTATTGCTTCAATTAATTTAATTTTAAAAAATTACTAGACTACCAAAATTAATGAATAAGGTCCAAAATTCATCATTAATACTGTATATGAGTTTAATATTTATAAATTTAAAAATAAATAAATAAATAAACTCATCCCTGATTGCCGCGACGTAATCACATGTTCAATTGCACGTATTTCGGAATCCACGTATTTCCATTCCGAAACTGTTGTCTTAAATATAGAAACTGCCACATAGCATCACAATTTGATGCTGTGGTAGTAGCCATCTCCAAATTTGAAAACGCCAAAAGCCAAATTGAGAAATCGAAACCGAAATTAATTTGGCAGAAGCGAAACCGAATTGAGAAATTATCCAATTGAAACCGAATTGAGAAATTATCCAATTGAAACCGAATTGAGAAATTAAATCCAATTGAAACTGAATTGAGAAATAATTGGCAGAAGTGAAACCGAATTGAGAAATTAAATCCAATTGAAACCGAAAATTGAATCCCAGCAGTAAATTAAATCCAATTGAAACCGAAAATTGAATCCTCGGGGCAGTAGTAAATTGAATCCCACGGCAGGAGTAAATTGAATCCAATTGAAACCGAAAATTGAAATCCAATGTGAAACAGTACAGTAGCCGAATCTTTAGTTAGTGTAGAGGGCATCAAAGGAAAGCGAACAAACATAAGGAAATTAGGTGCTGAATGAGCTAAGGATGTCTTAGAACTAATACATATAGATATTTGTGGTCCTTTCCCTACAACTTCATGGAATGGACAACAATACTTTATTACGTTCATAGATGAATACTCAAGATACGGTTACCTTTATCTGATACATGAGAAGTCTCAATCCCTAGACGTTTTCAAGTCTTTTAAAGCTGAAGTTGAACTTCAACTTGGAAAGAAAATTAAAGCCGTCAGATTTGATCGTGGTGGTGAATACTATGGTAGATATGACGGATCAGGAGAACAACATCCAGGACCTTTTGCTCTTTTTCTCAAAGAGTGTGGAATTGTTCTGCAATACACCATGCCAGGCAAACCTAGCATGAACGGTGTGGCAGAATGACGAAACCAGACTCTTAAGGATATGGTAAGAAGCATGACTAGTCATTCTTCTTTACCAGAGTCAGGGTGAAGCTTTAAAGACCGCAGTTCACATCCTTAATAAGGTGTCGACTAAAGCAGTTAACAAAACCCCTTATGAACTTTGGACCGGCAAAAAGTCAAGCATCAATCATTTTCACATTTGGGGTTGTCCAGCTGAAGCACGACCTTATAGGCTGCATGAAAGAAAACTGGATTCAAGAACAGTTAGCTGTTATTTTGTTGGCTATGCTAAACGCTCTCGAGGCTATAAGTTTTACGATCCCACTTCAAGATCCTTTTTTGAAGTAGGAAATGCGAGAATTCTTGAGGAAGTTGAGTTTGGGAAGGAAGAGAACATAAGGAATGTTGTCTTTGAGGAAGAATCTGTTGATGACGTTGGTCAAATCCTTGTGCCTATTACTGTTCAAGAAACAACTCTAGTAATAGGAGACAATGTTCAAACTACTGTCCCTAACATTGTTCCAGAACAAGACTATGATGAGGCTCTTCCTCAAACACCAATAGAGCAACCTCAACAACCTCAACAAGTGTCGTTAAGGAGATCCATTAGAGAGAAGAGACATGCAATTCCAGATGACTACATTGTCTTTCTCCAAGAACATGAGGATGGCATTGGTTTAACAGAAGATGATCCAATCAACATCTGTCAAGCTATGCAAAGTTCTAACTCTCAAAAATGGATTGATGCCATGAAAGATGAGTTGAAGTCTATGCAAGACAATGACGTTTGGGATCTTGTCGAATTACCTAAAGGCGTGAAACCTATTGGTTGCAAATGGATATTTAAAACCAAAAAGGATTCTAAAGGTAATATCGAAAGATATAAGGCTCATCTAGTTGTTAAAGGCTTTACTTAGAAGGAAGGCATTGACTACAAAGAAACCTTTTCTCCAGTATCTTCAAAGGATTCTTTTAGAACCGTAATGACACTAATAGCTCATTTTGATTTAGAGCTACATCAGATGGATGTTAAGACTGCGTTTCTAAATGGCGACATTGACGAAACGATTTATATGATGCAACCTGAAAACTTTGTTTCAAACGAATCTAAGTCTATGATATGCAAACTAAAGAAATCCATCTATGGCCTAAAACAGGCTTCTCGTCAATGGTATCACAAGTTCCATCAAGTCATTACCTCATGGTTTTGAGGTAAATGTAGTTGATGATTGTGTATATCACAAGTTCAGTGGGAGTAAATACATATTTCTGGTACTATATGTCGATGATATACTACTTGCTAGTAGTGATACAGGCTTGTTGCATGAAACCAAGAGATATCTGACGAAGAATTTCGAGATGAAAGATCTTGGGGAAGCTTCTTTTGTGTTAGGCATTCAGATGCTAAGAGATCGTTCTCAAGGTATCCTAAGGTTGTCACAAGAGAACTATATTAGAAAAGTCTATTCGGCATGAAAGATAGTAAACTAGGAGACACCCCGATAGCTAAGGGAGACAAATTTAGTCTAAAACAGTGCCCCAACAATGATCTTGAAAGAAATGAGATGCAAAAGATTCCCTATGCCTCAGCAGTAGGGAGTCTAATGTACACTCAAGTTTGTACTCGTCCCGATATTGCATTTGTGGTGGGAGTTTTGGGCAGGTATTTGAGTGATCCTGGAATGCAGCATTGGAAGGCAGTGAAATGTGTAATGCGTTACTTAAGGAGAACAAAAGGACACATGCTCACTTATCGAAAGTCTAAGGATTTGAAGATCATCGGGTACTCTGACTCCGATTTTGCAGGATGTCAAGACAGCAAACACTCCACATCTGGATACATCTACATGCTGGCTGGAGGAGCTATCTCTTGGAAGTCTGTTAAACAGAATCTTATAGCCCCTTCAACCATGGCAATAGAGTTTGTGGCTTGCTTCGAGGCATCCAACCAAGGGATATGGCTGCGAAACTTTGTCACTAGTTTACGGGTGGTCGATGACATTGAAAGGCCATTGAAACTATACTGTGACAATAACTCAATAGTCCTTTACTCCAATAACAACAGGATTACTACCAAGTCGAAGTTCATCGACATCAAGTTTCTGGTTGTTAAAGAAAGAATTCATAATAAATAGATTTCCATAGAATATATAGGAACAAGTATTATGCTAGCTGATCCATTAACTAAAGCACTAATACCTAAGGTCTTTCACGAGCACACTGCTCGTATGGGTATTATTCCTTAGGATACTTTAGTTCAGTAGGAGCCTATATGTTTTATGTTTTAATTTGAACAATTTTGTTATTTATTTTTTGCAGAAATAAAGTTGATGGTTTAAATTTATATTTTGAACTCGTTTATGCTTTCTTGTATATAGTAATTATGTTACAAGAATTTGGATTGATCTCCATAAAGATTAAAAATCAGGACCAATTGGAAATAGACATGTTTGAGATCACATTGCATGTAATTTCCATGCCATTCATCCATATTTGATCTATGCCATTGAGTATGTTAATATGGTGATCATCGTTATTTAATCACGCTTAAATTGTGATTGAAGATGCAATGGCTCCATTGTTAATGTACAAGATGGACCAGATTGTATCAAAAGGAAGTCTAAAATAAATAGCATACTGGCGCGCCTAAGGAATTGAGTAATATAATTGTTTCAAGAAAATATGAAGCCCAAGTGAGAGATTGTTAGAAATTTATAATTTCTTTTTAATCATGTGGGCTTTATATTTTAAATACAATTATATAACTATTTATTTAAAGTGATTATAATCTTAAGTGATCCAATTGAGTAATCAAAAAGACTTTCTAAAAGGCTTGATATAGACTTAATGAGTGGATACCCAGGTTGGCTCGTTAGGAGATAATGGGAACCCTATATGTAGGCTGACACATCAGGAAAGGTTATGGTTCCCAATACACCAAACCAAAGAACACTCTCTATTCTCCCCATCAGAAAAGAGAAGCAAAGGTCCTAAAAGTAATTAAGGTGGTTTGGTTGAGGAAGACCACAAACCAAAGGTTCTCAATCAAAAGGAAGATACTGAAGACTCTGTCGTGATCTCTAAGAGCAAAATGGATCCAGGTATTCAGTTGTTTATACATCCTTATTTACAATTTTGATGATCTGGTATAACGGTAAAAGATCATAAGGAACCTAAGGATAGATAAACATTTCCAACAAACATTTCACGATGCCCTGAGGATAAGAGTGAACCAGAGAGTAACAATGCCAATAACGAGACACCAAGCTAGCTCCAACAATGGTAAAGAGGGAGGCACTTTGCAGCATCTGTTGCAAATGGTGGCAAACTTGCAAGAGAAGAGTGAAGAACAAATACGCCTCAACTTCGAGGTGGCCCAACGACATGGGGAGGCAAAGGAATGACAACGAGAAGCAAAGGAGCATCATGAGGAGGTCATGAAGCTGTTGAGGAGCACAAGCTAGAGTTATAAAGGCAACTTGAAACATTAAAGGCTGCAGTAAGATGCACGAAGTTGACTCCTCCTCTCACATTCTAAGGACGACCACTCAATGAGGAGATAGACCATGCAGTCATCCCACCCCAGTTCAGAGAACTTGTAGTGGATACCTCCAATAGTACTTAGGATCCCCATGTTCATTTGCAAGCATTTCAGATGCAAGTGTACATAAGTAGTGGTGATGATGCCATCAACTACAAGTTATTCCTAGGAACGTTGAGAGGCATGGCAATGCAATGGTTCTCAGGCCTCCCACCTCGAACCATCCATACCTTCAATGACCTGACAACCATTTTTACTTCACAATTTGCTACCAACAAAGCCAAGAGGTTGGAGGTAGCCAACTTGTTTGACATCAAGCAGGCCAAGGGAAAGAGTTTCAAGAAGTATCTACCATGCTTCAACAGTGCAACGGTCCATGTGGATGACTTGGACCAAAAGTTCTTTGTGAAGGCATTTTATAAGGGACTAAGGGTAGGACAATTCAGTGACTCCCTTACCCTTAAGGAAGCCACCCAGTATGGGAGAAATAAGGACTTGGGCTGAGAAGCACATCGAGGCTAAGGAGGATCTGGCCGACCGCCTTCATAAAGGCTAGTCCAAGAAAGGCTGAGAGAGAAGCATAACCCTAGTCCAAGAAAGGCTAAGGGATAGGAGTCAGTCAAAAGCCCGATGGCGAACCCCCTTCATAAAGGGATAATTGCTACCATATTCAGGGGGACAAATCTAATGATGACGACATATAAGAGGAAGCGATATGTCCATTTCGTGATGACCATGTAGGCAAATGCCACCTGGTCTTAGGATCCAGTCATCTCTTTTTTGAACAAGGACTACAAGGTATGGCACTGCATCATGACGACCCAATGGTAGTCTCGATGGTAGTAGTAAAATAAAAGGTAGAGAGAGTGTTAATAGATTAGGGAAGCTCAGCCAACATGTTATACTAAACCACTTTCCAAAAGTTGGGACTCCCTAAGTCAGACTTAGAGGAATGCTCGGGCATATTAATTGGCTTCGCGGGAGAGCAGATAGAAATACGAGGAATGTTCGACCTTAAAACGACTTTCATGGTGAAAAAACCTAGCGGTATGGAGGATGTGCATAAATTACACTGATTTGAATAAAGCTTGCCCAAAATATCCTTACTCGTTGCCCAACATTACAGATTGGTGGATGGTACGTCCGAATACAGTCTCTTGAGCTTCATGGATGCCTACTCAAGGTATAACCAAATTCAAATGCATCCGAACGACAAGGTGAAAACAACATTCCTCACTAATGACAGAAATTTCTATAATAAGGTAATGTCATTTTATTTGAAGAATGCAAGTGCTACCTACTAAAGGCTAATGGACAGAATCTTCAGAAACCACATCAACCACGAGATAGAAATATACGTCGATGACATGCTGATAAAATCAACCACTAATGTCCAACATGGTGAAGCGGAGAAGTGCTCCTTTGGTGTCCAACTGGTCGGTTCCTAGGTTTCATGTTGACCAAACGAGGGATTGAAGCCAATCCAAAAAAATATGAAGTGGTAATTAACATAAGGAGCCCAAGAAGTGTCAAGGAGGTATAGTAGCTAGCTAGGAGGATAACAACTTTGGCCCAATTCTTGTCTCAGTCGGTTGAGAGGGCATTGCCTATCTTCTAGTGCCTGTGGAAGAATGAGTGATTCCACTGGATTGACAAGTGTGAAGGAGCCTTCCAAGAGTTAAAGATGATGCTACCGACTGAAGTTAAGCCTATCCTGGTCTATCTATCTGTTTCTAACAAAGCAATAAGTGCAGCCATAGTCTAGGAGGTAGACAAAAACCAACACCCATTTTACTTTATTAGCAAGATCCTCCAAGGAGTCGAGACAAGGTACCAAGATAAAGAAGGCATCGCTAGCCCTCATGACCACGGACAGAAGGCTGAGGTTGTATTTTTAGAGTCATCAAGTGATCATTAGAACGAGACTCCCAATTAAGCAAGTTTTAAGAAAACTAGACCTGGCTGGTAGAACGATAAGATGGGTTGTCGAGTTGTCGAAGTTTGACATCATCTTTTAAAAAAGAGATCACATCAAGGCATAGGCTTTGGTTGACCTCATCATAAAATTGATCCTGACTAGAGAAGTTAACGAGAAGAGGAAGGAGTGGACGCTGTCAATAGACAAGGTGTCAAATCAAAAAGGAAATGGAGCGGGGGTAATACTGGAAGGACCAGACAATGTAATGATTGAACAATCTCTCTACTTCGAGTTTAGAGTGAGAAACAACCAAGCGAAATATAAGGCCTTTCTAGCCAAAATGAGATTAGTTGAGGAGCTTGGGGCTCAGATCCTTTTCATCAAGAGTGACTCTCAACTGGTGACTGGTCAGGTGAATGGTGACTATCAAGCCAAATACCCCTAATTGTCCAAGTATTGGGACAAAGCCCAGAGTCAAGCGGCATTGTTTGAAAGATTCACGTTGATCCATGTCCTGAGAGATCAAAATGAAAGAACGTACTTGCTTTCAAAGTTGGCAAGCACTCAAAAAAGCGGGTTCAACATATTAGTCATCTAGGAAACTCTCAATTGGCCAACCATTGAGACAACGGAAATATGTTGTGTGATAATTCCTATTTTAGCCCCCTAGATAAGGTCTTTAGATGGGCATAGTAGACTCTATTTTGTAGTTAAGAATCACGTATTAGCTAGGATTCATATTTCCAAGATAAAACTAAGGAAAATACAAATCTGTTAATTTGTTGATTTTAGCTAACAAAAAGAATAGTCTCATTTTACAGGTCAAATTGGAGTCCCAAACCATCCCAGCCGAGACCGAGACCGAATGCGTCCTGGCCAACTGAAGGCATCTCAGCCAGCTGAAGCCAAGACCGAGTCCGAGTCTTCTCGGCCAAGACAATTCCGCATGGCTGACTCTGCATGAAGGAATTGCAAGTCGGCTCTATCCCAGTCGGGTGTAGCCGATTCTAGAGACCAAAGTCATTTCGAAAGAAGACAGAATCGTCTTGGACTGGATGACGCCGACCTAGAGATGAAGTCATCCCAGTAGAAGTCAGAACCGTCTCGGACCGAAGGAAGCCGACTTCAAACCAAATACCGACTCTAGTCCAACCAACTCCCATCTATCCCGGCAAGTAGAGGCTGACTCCACTCCAGCAATTCCAACACGTGTCATCTAAGAAAACAGCTAGTTAGTTGAGTTTGTTAATTCTGTTACGACAAGACGGTTATTTCTGTTAGAAAGTTAGTTAGGTTATGCATGTATAAATAGGGAAAGGATAATAGTTAAGTGGTTAGCGAAGATTATCGATAAGCACACTGTATACGCTCATACATACCTCCATTTCCATTTCAACATCTTTGTTCAACAGTGCTTCAGTGACATTCATTCAGGCTCAAGTGAATGTAGGGTAGAGTTCAAGCTGAGCAGAGTTGCTAGATGGGACTGACCAGGCATCTGGCACACTCTAGAAGGTACCGCCTCTCATGTTCTTTATTCTCATTTGGTTGAACACTGCAACTACCACTAGTGGTCGTCGTGGGAAGCTGAGACCATCCTTTTCCCCTAAATCCACTGCATGTATCGGTATTTTGGTTAATCAATGAATGACTATGTTTCTTTTACTTGTATGTTTGTGATTTATGTTAATCATAATTTTTTCTTGTTGTGTCACGATCGTGCATAATAGGAATAGACCATACTAGATTAGTGGCCAGTCATAACTTGTCCAAGCAACTTTATAGGTAATCGTTATAATACCTACATCAATCAAGGGCTTAATTCCTGCTACTTCAAGGCTATGATTGTGTAAGTTCTCAATTGACAATAGATGAATGTTAGGCAGTCGCCTTAGGATATGGGTTGGTGAGGAATCGCTTGCATACTAGGGAGTGAAGCAGAACCATCTCATTAATCCCATTATATTCGATACGATAAATATACAGTTTTAGTAGACTTAGATTGCTTTTACCTTTGTAGCTGGTATCATAAATATATGTTAGATGGATATAGCTTTCCTTTACCTTCATAGATAGTCATTTATTTTCCTATATAGACATTTTGATTCTTGCACTTTACTTTTCTTGTTCTTTATATTACCAGCTAAAACCCACTTGTTTATGTTATTGTCGAGTTCGCATCCTACGTCCTAGGTTCTGCATCTTTTAGCCTTTCACGACTAGAAAATACAAGAACCACATGTCCTTGAGAAGAATGACCTAGGTTGACCCTGTGCTACCCATAGCATAGGAAAATCTAGTATTTTGATAGAAGAAATGACGACTATTCTCGAGACTATCATTGTGCTACCAATAGGACCTCATGGAAGGACCTATCATAAGTTACCTCCAAAATGATGAATTCCCGACCGAACACAAGGAAGCTAGGAAGCCTAGACGAGAGGGATCAAAGTACATTTTGATCACCAAGCAGTTCTATAAATACAGATTATCCTACCTATTATTGAAATGTCTAGACAACGAGGAAGCGGGATACGTCATAAAAGAAGTATAGAAAGGAGTGTGTGGAACCCACATAAGGGGAAGGGCCCTCGCAAGCAAAATAGCATGGGTTGGCTACTATGGGCCGACTCTTAAAAAAGATTGTAGAGAAGTCGTAAAAAATGTGACAAGTATCAACACTTCGCAAACTTACACAAAGCCTCTCCAGAACCTCTACACTTGATCACGTTGCTATGGTCCTTTCACATGTGAGGGGTTGACATCTAAGCCCTTTCCCATAAGTAGTCAGACAGGTCAAGTTCCTTGTAGTTGTCGTTGATTATTTTACTAAATGGGTAGAAGTCGAGCTGGTGGTGACAATTTTGGCCGAAAGGATCAAGAGGTTTTTACAGGAAGAGAGGATCAAATGTCGTTTAGTCTCCCAGCCATCATAGTTTTTGATAATGGCACTCAATTCACATCTCGCTCAATTGTGGATTTTTATGCCCAATATGGAATAAAACAATCCTTTACCTTGGTTAAGCACCCTCAAATGAACGACCAAGCAGAGTTTCCTAACAAAGTGATCCTCAAAGGATTGAGGAGGAGATTAGAATAGACCAAGGGCAGATAGGTTGAGGAGCTACCACAAGTGCTCTGGTCATACCATATTGATAAGTCATATTTTATACACCTCATAGGGACTTAAGATGGGTACTTTTGAGATTATTTGGTACTTAAGAATCACGTCTTAGCTAAGATTTATATTATGGACCTAGAAATAGGGAAAGTATAAATCTGTGCTAATTTGAGGGTCTTAGCTGATAAAAGATTTTATTCCTTTTGTAGGCCAACTCCAGATTAACCTTAGCCCATCAAGAGAGTCTCGATCCAGGAGAGTCGTCCCAGACCGACTGACTCTGCAATTCAACAGCCCAAAGGAGCACGTGATCCAAGAGGAGCAGTCTAGTCAAGCGACCCAACTTAGGCACGCTCATCCGAACTTCATCTAGCTCAACTACCACGTTACTTCTAGAAGAAAATTGTAGCGCAAGGAGAATCATTAGAAAGGTAGATTAGGCAATCCAGGATCTGTAATTCTGTTAGGGATGTTATTTAGGGATAGTGAGCACCGCAAGATACCCAACTCATGTATATATAGGAACGTTGGGCACGTTTTTAATTGTTGTTGAATTTAGACCTAATCTCCATACTCTTTCTACTCCATCTTCTCGCTCTTGCCTCCATTCTCACGGTGGTGCACGATGTTATCAAAGGTGTCTCTCTTGATCGAGGAGGTGCAGGTCAAGAACTGAGAGGCCAAAGGTTGTTAGAGGGAACCAATTGGCTTGCCAATGCACTCTGGTGGACACCTGATCCTCAGCGTCTTGGCCATTGATGGTGAACCATCGCCGTCCTTCCATGGCGATTGTTGTGGAAGGCAAAATCATTAAATTCACACTCTATCTTTATACTCAGTCTTTAATAATATAAGTAGTTTCCAATTCTGATCTCTTGGTATGAATCCTACATTTTAATTTGCTTTGCTGTGTTGCGATTGCACATTGTTGAGTAGACCAACATTACTGGTTTAACAACTTCAGTAGGTAATCAATTAGAGAACCTAAAATCAACTCTGAGCTTAATCTCTGCTAACTGATGAGGTAGTGATTGCATAAACCCTATGTATGGCAATGGATGAATTTTGGCGATCGTCATAAGAATCTTAGGTTTTTTCGGAGATGTAATCTTGAGGAAAAGAGGTGGAACCGACTTGTTTGTTAGGACTCGGTATGAATATAGTAGTAACTGTAATCGTAGTCTAGTTTAGTTGCATTTACTTTCGTACTTAGTTTAATTTTTGCTTTATTACCTCTACAACCAAACCCCCCTATTTCTTGCATTTTCGTCCGAAACCGAGTCAGTCCAACTCTGTTATGTCCGAGTCTGCGCTTAGCAGAGACCATATTGGATTCGTCTTTGCCAAGACCAAATTAGATTAGTCTCTACCGAGAGCAAGTCGACAGTCTACACTTGAGCATTTCTACATTAGTTTGTTTTCCACACTAAGTCATAATCGAGCACACTGTGTCCTTGAGAGAATTCAATCTGGGGTTGACTATGCTATAGTTACTTTAGTTTATTGATGCACATAAAGACGACTAAATACAAGCTTATCAAAGCTACCACAAGTGCTCTGGTCATACCACACCATGCCTCACTCTACAACCCAAGAAACCCCTTTTAGGCTGACATTCGGGACGAAGGCAATGATCCCGGTTGAGATAGAAGAGTTATCTCCTATAACCACTTTCTTCCAACCGGCCTTAAACGAAGAAGAAATAAGGGCAAATCTGGACTTAATTCAAGAAGACCGAGAAGTGGCCTACATCAGAGAATTTGTAGCCAAGGCGAGGGCATCTCAAAGATACAACACAAGGATCTTTCCAAGAAAACTCCAAAAGCACGACCTGGTCTTAAAGAGATTCCTCAAAGATAGCACCTCTAACAAACTAACCCCACACTGGGAAGGGCCTTATAGAGTCGTTGAAGAAGTAGGACATGGGGCTTACAGATTGGAGCACCTAGATGGATAGAAAGTACCTTGTACGTGGAATTTGCCAAGTTTACGAAAATATTATAGTTAGCGTTTGTTCAAAATTATACAACTTCTTATCTATATTTTGTCAAATGAAATGCAGGACTTTCATCCTTAAAAACAAAGTAAAGCTAAAGCACCAATTAAAAAGACCTGTGAGAGGCAATTGATTAGTAACTGCTCAAGACACAATTAAAAAGATTCGTGAGAGGTAGTCGGTCAGTGACTGTCAGGGGCATAATTAAAAAGAGCTGGAAGAGGCAATCCGTTAGTGACTGCTTGGGGCATAATTAAAAAGACATGTGAGAGACAGTTGATCAGTGACTATTTGGGGCATAATTAAAAAGACCCGTGAGAGGCAAACGGTCAATGACTACCCAGGGCACAATTAAAAAGACTCGAGAGAGGCAGTCGGTCAGTTATTTCCCATGGCGTAATTAAAAAGACCTAAGATAGACAATCGATTAGTGACTACTCAAGGAACAATTAAGAAGACCAATGAGAGGCAATCAAGTAGTGACTACCCAAGGCACAATTAAAAAGACCCGCAAGAGACAGTCAATCAGTGACTACCTAAGACAACTGAATAAATTAAAATAAAACACAAGGTTCCCTAACTAAGTACTTTCGGTCAAATAAAATGGCTAAACATTGGATATCTAAAAATTATGCGAGAACATAACATATCATTGTAACACATGAGCAGTCAGCATTCATGAGCCAACAACTTTCATCTAATTAAGCGCAAATACAGTTGAAACATGGCATTCTTTGTAAGTCACATTAGTTATGAACACATTATAACCACAATAGTCAAATAATTTAAAATACAATAAGATGCATCGTTACAAGAAAATTTTGAAAGATGAGGAAATACAATCATCAAGAAATTGATAAAGCATTCAATTATGAGAATTGGTTGGGAGGTGCTTTAAACCAATCGACTATCTACTATATCTTTATACATATCGACCTCCAAGACATCGATACCAAGGTGTATAATAGCTACTTGCTCTAAAGCATAGTTGAAGTCGACTTCAAATTGATCCAAAAGAGATAAGTCCTTTTCGGCAAGAATCTTGTCCTTCTTAGCAAGAAATCCCTCCTTTTGTGTCAGGTTAGCTTCAAGAGAGGTGTTCTTCTCCTCTAAGAGAGCAATTTGATTCTTCAAGAAGGATGTCTCGGTAAGTAAGGCATGTTCTTTCTTTTCTAGTTGATCTTTCACAGCTAAGTATTTGGCCACGTCTTCAACGATTGATTGAAGCCGAACCTGCAGGTCAGCCAACTTTGTTTGTTTTTCTTTAAGATCCTCCTTCAAGTGGTGAATCTCGACACCTGCTTTCTTGTCATGCTCAATCATCATTTTGCTCTGGGCCTGAAATTGCTGTACTTGAGTTCGCAGTTCTAGAGAGGACCTTGGCGTAACTTGAGTACGCCTCAATAACTCTAAAAAACCCATCAAGCCCAAGGGTTTCTACCTTCCCACTATCAGAAGGGGAGGCCAAGTGTTGGTTAATAACTTCGCTCAAAGGAAACTTTCAGTTCCAAATCGAAATAGTGTTGGGAGCACCATCAAGAATGGACTTCCAACCAGTCGACAAGGCACCTTCAAAGAAGGAGGAGAAACCACCTTAACGACCTCCCGAGAACCAAAACTAAGATTCTTATGAGGCCGCTTCTTGGAAGACTCCTCACGGCTACCAGTCAGGACATCCTAAATAGTAGGGGAGACTAGAAGGGCCTCTTGAATCCTCAAAGCGACAACACAAGTAGAAGTAGGAGTCACTTCTGGTACAGTAGGGGAAGTTTCATTGCTTACCACCAATTTTTTCTTCCCCAAAGCTCAGCGCTCAAAAGGCTCAAGACTTGTAAAAAAGGCATAAAATACTCAACAAATTGTGGCAATAATATGGAAGAGACAGTTAGATCAGAATATCACCCTTCTTCAAAAGATCCATGCAGGAAGACACTGGCCGACTCCTAAGTTCAATGATAAACTCATCCTTCCATTCTTCCACGTAGGCTCTTTCTATCCTAATGGTAACCACTGGATTTTTAGTCCAAAAGAGAGGGAAGAAAGATTTATTGGCCTGATTAAAGAAAATTTCGGGACCGTCCCCAACACAAGAGATTCAGAAAAACCGATCTTTAAAAAATTAGTAGCTCTCGTGAAAGGGTTTCAGAAGAGAATGAACTGGTCAGCTACTCAAAGACGACCACCCTACCTTCTTGGTTTTCCAAATTGAGAAAAACCAAAAGTATACATTCAAGGAGGGTGGTTTTCCATTTCGTCACACAAAACTTCGAATGCATGAACAAACGCCCAATTATTGGGATGAAGTTGAATAGGAGCTATGTTAAGGATCTTGAGAACCGAGCATTCAAAAGCCAAGAAGCATACCCTAATCCTCAATTCAAAGCCAAAGTATCATATAGGTATGTATAACAACACCCTCCCTCGCCAGGTCCTTCACAAACACTCTCGTCAAACCCTTCAAAGACACTCTTGTCAAGCCCTTCATAGACACTCTCATCAGGATAGCAAAGGAGTACCTTATTGGACCAAGGTCCCATATGACGAATAGCACCGACAACTTGCTTTAAAAGCTGGGAGCTCATAAAGACCGAGGATACTTTTAGTACACCTTCATCCACCCAAGAATAGGCTGAGGGGTTGCTTATCTCCCCTATAGATCCCCTATAAGAGTCCCCCCCCGCTTATAAGAAGGACTGGAAATCACCTCTACATCCTAAGGGGAGTCACACTACCCCCTAGCGATGGTTGTTCTTGTGACAAGAATGACGGAGGTTAGTTCAAAACCACACTGTTGTCGCCATTTGGGAAGAACCCACCAATTATTATCCAAAAAAAAGGAATCAAACAAACAAGAAAGGAAGAAGGAAAGTAAAGTCAGAACAATATCTTTGGACACACTAGTCAGAACAATGACGCAGCAAACTCAGAAGAATGCCAAGAAGGAGAGACACAAATGTGCGAGGAAGATGTAGACGAAGCGTCACAAGCCCACTCAAAATTTCAAAATAAAAAAGGGGAGATGGGTAGAGGAAAAACCACCAGCCTAATCCAATGGATCAAGATCTAGCAATTATAACATATGGAAAACGATTGGGAGCTCAAGAGCCAACCACCATAATCAATAGGCCACCACACATCACCCTCTCTTCATTACCACGCATGGAAAACGTTACAACCCATCATTACGATAGGGAATCCCTAAGTACCACGTGTAGCCCGAAGGCCATGCTCCCCGATAAAAGCAGAGACCGACTCGACCGAATGACAAGACATTGGTCACTCAAGCGACAAGACTCGTCCCTATCATTAAGCAATCTGAAGCCCCTATCACTTCTCTCGGCTTGTGGGGTAGTGGACTAACTGGCCAAATGATGAATAAAGTCATACGACGCATCATCAACATCTAAGAAATTAGTCAACAGGCCAACTGGCCCTAATGACGTGATCACATATGAACAAATAAAAGCTAAGGTCATACCACTCGTCCCGACTATTAGACAATCTGAAGTGCCTATCACTTCGCTTGGCGCTTGTAATCACCTATCAACCGACTATAGTGATATGACTGACCAACCGCAAGTGTGCCCATACAACTCGCATTTAATGTTCATGGAAAAGTCGTCTAACACTAAGTAGAGACTAGGTAGCGCGGCTCAAGGGTAGAGCCGCCCCTCCCCTAGGCTTGACAAAAAGCAGAGAGTGCAGGCGACACCCTGACATACTTAGAGAGCAGCTTCCAATTTCAACTCGTGAGACTCGATGAAAGTGACACTCTACGATCACTATAAAAGCCTCTCCGAAAAGGAGAAAAGACATGACTGAACGCTGTAGTATGAGACCCTCCTATCTTTGACTACAAACATGAACACTTTCAAAACCCAACTTTCTCCTCCCCTGTTTTCGTCGAGGTTGACGTTGGTGCCTTCAACCTGTTTTAACCCAACCGATGAACATATAACCCATTAGATCTGAAACCGCCCAAACCAAAGAGCTACACGGTCCAAAAAAAATAATCGTCGTTTAAGTTGGATGCACCTTTTCGAGCCTAAAACCGACCGTACTCACCCAATGTTCACCCTAACGTAAATAATGCATAGACGAGTCTACTCAAAAGGTTAAATCAAAGTCTATTTGCAATGTGGTATCCAATGCACTTAAACAGGAGCAGATAATGGAGGTTGTTGATAGAGGTCTTAAGCCCAAGGAGCAAAGTAGGGAGTTTAACAAATGGCAACTCGAGAATGAAGATAAATACTTAGAAAAGGCAAGTTCTTCTGGTGCCTGTCAAGATTATGTGATGCCTCGCCTCGAGCATATGCCTTCGTCCATGGGATTGGACACCCCAACATTAGGTGGTTTTCATGGTAACCGATTACAAAGAACTTATACATAACCATCTATAACCGGTTATTATATAATCGATTAATCAAATTTGGTTATAAAATATAATAACTATTTTTTAAGTCAAAATTTGGTTAATTATTTTTTAAAAAATAATTGATTAACTAATTAGTTATACAAATAAGTTATGGATATAGTTATAATTATTATAATAAAAAATAAATTATTGTTATGATTAATATTTTTGGTTTCATCTCGATCCAAACATTACATTCAATTAAATTTAAAAAATTAAAATCGTTTATAGATTTTGTAAAATGATAAAATTTTTATTTTAATCATTATAAATTTTTTTTATCTTAAAAATTATAAAATTATTGATTTTGGTCCATATTATTATAAAATATTCATTAACTGGTGTTTGTAAAAATATGTAAGTCTAAAAAGCTAAAATTCGGGGTCTCATGCAGAAGAGTTGTCTGGGAGGGGTATCAATTATGGGTTTTATACGATGTTTTGAAAAGCATACTTTTTTATCTCCACATGTTTCCGCCATTCAAATAAAAAATAATATAATTAGATTATTTGTAAAAGTGGTAGTTGCAAAATTTAATCTAACTTTTGTAAATAAAAAAAATAATGTTATTCACATATTAAAGTATATTTACCTCACATAACTTATATTGCAAAAGAGAATGAGTGGAAATTTAGCACATATGATATGTTATTTCAACATTATACTATTTATAATATTTATTTTATTAATTAGTATTATATTTTAAAATATTAATAATGATAAATGATAGGTTTATTTTATTTTTTAACATTTTTTATATTATATTATTTATTTTAACTATTATACTATTTAAATTATTTATTTTATTATTTTTAATATTATACTTCAAGATGTTTTAACTATTACACTAATTAACTATTACACTAATTAACATAATAAAAATATGACATTTACTTAAGTGTATGTTGTTTTTACTTTATTTTAAATTTGATTAAAAATATTTTAAGATATAATACAAGATTAATAATAGAATACCCAATATGAAAAAAAATTAAAACTAAAAACACAGTTAAAATAATTTATCTATAAATATAAATTATAAAAATTTAAAATTAATTAAAAATCTAAAACTAAAATACCTAAAATATATTTTTATTAATCAAATAAATTAATATTTACAAATAAATATATCAATTTTTATCATTTTATATTTATTAATTACTTCAACCTATAATTTTACCAAACATCACCTAAATAAGAATATTATCATTTTGTAGATATAAAACACACTCTAATGTGAAATCAAGATATGCAATTTCAGCATTTATGGTATCTATTTTAATGTCTGGTTCAACGTGTTTGAGTTGTATAGAGGTGTTAATTTATGTATCGAAGGCGACAAAAAGTATTTTTATAATTTATGTATAGAATGTAAGTATTGAGGGAGGTGTTAGTGTCAAATTCGTGTTGAACATCACCACACTTCAAATAAGAGAAGTATCACTCCTTAGGACTAGCTCGAAGGCTCGTGAAAGGCACGTGCATACTACCTTAGGCCACAACTGAACAACACTATGTCCATATAATCGCCAAGGGTGCACTTCAGTATGGGG
Source organism: Mucuna pruriens (assembly GCA_025330945.1). Taxonomy (NCBI): domain Eukaryota; kingdom Viridiplantae; phylum Streptophyta; class Magnoliopsida; order Fabales; family Fabaceae; genus Mucuna; species Mucuna pruriens. The sequence goes on along the minus strand of JAENHJ010000527.1, from coordinate 2,409,899 downwards.
GGAAAGGGACAGTGTAACATGTGGTTTTTGGAATGAATGTTGCATTTATATCCTTCATTGTTACTTTTGGTAAATATATATAATGGAAGTTTTCTTCTTCCTTTAATTTTGTTCCTCACTTATACAGAGGAATAGCATAATCACAATTACAACATACTAAAAAAATAGAAAGAAAGATGTCTTGTTATGAATCGTCATGGAAATTAAGCCAATACAAGTGGTAGGATTAATTTATTGGGTTGGTGTGTCTTCAAGTGTTTGCGTCCAAAGCTAAGATGGTGCTAAGGTTCATTGGATTCATGTAGGCCTTAGACCCTGACATAATTTCCTCCACAATAAGTCTGTTTGCCTTTTCAGATGGATGAAATGCATCCCAAAATGCATACAACTCTCTATTGGGGCACAGATTCGACAATGCTGTGCACAACCCAATACCATTGTAGGGTCCTTGTCCACAACAAGCTACTTTTGATGTAATAAACCCTGCACAAAGCAACAACAACACATGTTAGTTCTTTATGACTCCACTAGTTACATGACATGAAACTTATTTAGTAGTGTCAATCTAGTACCAAATGCTGACGGGTTACTAACGAAGTCGTTGTGCGCTTTTCCCGTGTTTGCAGCTATGAAAACATCCCTTCCGATTTTCCTATTGAGTTGTAATAACATTTGTTCGAGTTGTGGGTTAAACAATGCTGCAGCACGTTGTAGTTCAGGAGCACATTGTCCATTTCTGCCACGTTGAGCCAATTCTGAAGGAACACAACCCAAGGGTCCCGTCCCCGTCACAAGAACTCTACGAGCTCCCAAATCATACAGTTTCTGCAATATTTATTTAATTTATAATTATGAGAAAGGGATCATAAGACATTAATAACCTATGCCCCTGTATTTAATCGATTACATAGTTGTTACCTGCAAAAGCTTTTGGTACTCAGAGATGAGATACTTGACATATGCAGGTAGTGGGTATTGGCGGGACCTTGCTGAATTGGGCACCAAGTAGTAGTTGTTTACGAAATCATTGCCACCACAAGTGATGAGGACTAATGCTTGATTCACTATATTCTTAGCCTGTGAAGCTCCTACTAAAGCACTCACTCGGTTTTGGTACTCTTGAAAATATTCTAGTTGTCTATACATTCTGATTACGTTTACCTGCAAAAGTTTCACACAATCATTTTAAGTGCAATCCTCATAATTACCCTTAAATTTTACAATGATATGTTTTTATTATCCTAGAATTCATCTTGTGTTAAGTGCAATCCTCACAGGAAAAAAGTAACAAACAAGTAATTAACATACAAACTGAATTCCAGTGTCATTAAGTATTCCAATTCCAGCTGAAGCAAAATTGGCACCAACTAGAAGCTTATCTCCTGTCAATTCTGGACTCAAGTATGGCAATGTAGACTCAGCACCAAGTCGCTGACCTGAAACATGCACTTTATGGTTAGTTGATTATTAGAGGCCAAGGTACATGAATAAAATGGGTTCAAAACTTCAATGTGCATGGTAAAAATGAAACATAATAAAAATATGAATGTTGAAGCAAAGAAAAGGAGTTGAAATGTAAAGTTAACTGATAAGATCAGGAATGTTGTAGCCATTAGAGAAACGGCCAGTTGGTCTATGAGTTGGACGGTAATCAATCCCATAAGGAGGAGCATCAGCACGTGCAGTGGTAGCCAAGTAATTGTTATTTCCATTGTCAACAAGTGAATCTCCAAACACAAAGAATGCCCTTGGCCTTGCTTCACCCTTGGGGACAATGACTCCAACTACCAATAAAATTAAACTAAGAATGGTCAAAGGAGCAAAACTTGACAAGGCTGCCATATTGAAATGAACCTTTGGATGTGAGGTTATGGTGAGCTAACTAATTGAGACTAGCTAGCTATAGCTAATTTTAAGATGTGGATGGAAGAGTTCCAAAGATTCAAGTCTTTATATAATGAACCTTTCCGCGCTATTTGATACAGATCTTACTAGTTTAGGAGGTCGCTTTAGTGCTCTATAATTGAAGGTTTTTACGTTCTTCTAAAGTTGGTGGCATTTGTCAAAAAACATAAATGCGATAGGTTGGAATCATTGAGATGCAACTAGAAATGGAAGATAATAATGTTTCTTCCACAATACTTAAAAGCAATTTGACCTGAAATATATAAATTCTTATATATTAAAATTTTCTTGTTAATCCAATTCAGTGTCTGATGCGTGTATCCTGTCCTCATTTTAAACTAGTTGTAAGAAAGAAATCCTGCAAAAATGTCTTCCAGCTTCAACTTGATGCCTCGATTTAAATTATAAGGCGTATGGTTTTCAAGTTTACATGCAACATCTACGATCGTAACACATCCTTCAGCTTCAATTTATCATATAATATGAGAAAAAATTCATCTAACACGCACGTACCATGGGATATACTTAATTAACAAGTATTTTTAGTTAATTTGGTAAATAAATTATTTTTAGTAATTTATAACATTTATTTTGACATTACTTCAAGTTGAATTTCTATGTTAGTTTTTAACTTCTTATATTTTATTATTTTTTTCTTGATTATTGTAAATAATAGTTGATATATTTTTTTTTATTACCTTTTGGATATTTTTTATTATATTTTATTTTAATTATTATACTATTTATATTATTTATTTTATTATTTTAATATTTCACTGCGATATATTGATTGACGTAAATTGTGATTAAGAGTAGAAATAGGGTAGGTGCTCTAGCAGAGGCCAAAGCCTAGCCTGTATAACCTTTGGCTTGTGCTAGTTTATTTAGTAAAAATATTAGATTTTAGGGCCTAAGATCGAATGAATATGGAGATTGAGTTCATTAGTGATATCTTTAGGGGTTGAGATATAAGCGTCAGAGCTATTTTGTAGGTTTCCTCAGCTTGGACTTTTAGAAAATTATCAAACTCACCAATGTTAGTCTCGAGGCATAGAATGATAACTGTCAAAGTGACCAAGAGAATGAAAGCAAGAGGGGACAATTGTGGGACCCCAAAATTGTCCGGGACTAAGTCTTTACCAAACCTCCACTTTTACCCCCCCCCAAGACCCGTGTCAAAGAGGAGATCAAGAAGATAGTGGAGTCAACTCCCACAAAATCCGCACCTGCCGGGAGAAAATCATGGGATAGTGGATCCCAAATTCAAGGAGAAAATCATGGGATAGTAGATCCCAATATCAAGGAAAAAATCAAAGGATAATGGATATCAATATCAAGGAGAAAATCATGGGATTATGGAGGCTACTAAATTGGATTAGTCCGAAGCCTATAAAAGGCCTCAAGACGAAGAGAAAGGGAGAAAATTTTTAGCAGAAATTTGGAGAAGGAAAAAAGCAGAAAATTTTGAGAGAAAAAAGAGGAAAGGTCAAAACTTTGAGAACAAGAGAGAAGAGGAAATTGACGATAGCTCCAGAGAAGTCGAATAGGAAGCCCAAAGCAAGACGAAGAAAAGGAAGAAAGTACTGACAAAAGGAAGGAAACATCGAACTCATCTGGATACCAAGTTAGTAAAATAAATGCATGAATATACCCCTAGGATGAAGCCTTAGGAAGCTCCCTCCTCCTTTTTGGACAAGACTGAAACCAAACCGCCCTCCTTTTCTCACCCTTCCAATACCTTCTGCCACCAGGGTGAGGTCATCTTGGCTTTAGTCTGGGCAGGCTAGCATGAACCGGCCTCGCCCTTTCCTGACATAAATATGGCCAGACTAGCTATGTTCATAACCACCGATAAAGGATTCCTCATCAACTCCCTTCCAATCCACACTTTTTCTACTACTGATAAAGGATTTCTTGAAAAGTTAAGGATTAGTAACCCTTTTAAAAATTCAAAATCATTCGCTCCCCTCCAATCCGCACTTTTTTTTATTATTACCTTTCAAGTCAGATGTGGACTTTGAGTCCTCTAAAGCCGAGGTACGTAGGCACATGAGACATACTCCTATCAAGTCATAAAACCTAAAAAATCCAAAAAGGTTGTACTTTTACCCCTGCCACTCCATGACTCATATCTAGGAAAATATGACCCCAAACTTGCACACCACTCCCACACTTCCTCGCAACTAGTTAAGGGTATCTATCAGGTGATAGGTATGCTAGGACACCCTGTGTCCAAAACACATAACCAACTCCCGAGACCAACCTTTCCCCAGGTTTCCTGATGTTCCTTGAAAAAGGCCGGTGGCGACTCCGAGTAGCCGAGTCGGTTTCGGCCATCAGATGACTGAGATCATTTTAGTCAATCTCACATTGTGTCACAATTTAGGTTGTGACACTCATAATATTTTTTCCCATTCTTTTTATCATGCATAGTTTTTTTCACTCTTCTTGATCTAGTAGTGAGTTTTATCGCCACAGAGACATCAATTTTCTACATCTCTAGTTTTTTCCATATTTACAAATGTAGTAGGTCAACAATGAATTCTCAATTACTTCCTCAGTCTCATGTGAAACATAAAAAAATTATTTATATTAATTAAGAAAGTTAGTTAAACATCATTTAATTATACCATATTATTTAATAATAAACATTTTTTCTAAACTAACCTTTATTAAAAATAGATATCAAGAATAAATTAGGATAATTAGAAACATAATCCCTAAGAAATGAAGAAAATTTTAGAGATAACTTCATTAATAAAATGAAATTAGTTGATATTAACTTATATTTGGAACCAATATTTATGATATTTAATTTTTGTTTAATTTTTGCTTATATTTGAGACAAAATGAAAGTATTTGTTAATTTTGTAGGGATATAGAAGAAAAACAACATTGTTCTTGTAAAATCGAATTTTAGCATTTCGTTTTGTTTCATTTTTGCCATAGATGTCTCTTTTCGGCGAGTTTCCAACCTTTTATAGATTTACATGATAAGAAAAATCGCAAACAAAAAATTCTAATAGAAGAAATTTCTTGTGACCTTTGTTAATTCATTTGCAAGGCCGACCAAGGATAAAGCAGTTCAAGTTCTTGTTTTAGGCTTCTAGAAAAATTTTTATTTAAGGTTAATTTTATCAAACCAAATAAGAAAAGTAAATTTGAAAAGAGTTGACAATTTAATAAAATCTTATGTAAGATGAACAATGTCTCAACAAAGATTAAATAGATAGGATTTATTATGGATTAAAAAATATTAAACAAAATCAATTATAATAATTTAATAAATAATCTTACATTTTTAAAAACTAGAAAGATAAACTTTCAATAAAAACATAATTATATAAATAAAATAGTTATATTTTTTGGTCAGAAAATATTTTTATTAATTTAAAAAATTCCTCGTCACAAGATTCGCTTTAAGCCTACGAATGTATTTGGTCAGCACGGTTCTTTTGGTTGAAATGTTTATAAAATAATGATACAATATCTAATATTTTATTTTATGTGGCTCATAAGAGATTTTCATAGTTAGTTTCTTTCTTAACTATAACAACTAGTATTTCTTGTTCCTTCTTTGTTGTATTGTGAATGTTTTAAAGCGTAAACAATTCTAAGATACTATTTTTTAAAAATATAATAATATTTTAAAATTTGTTCACAGTTCTCATTAGACATTTTAAAAAGTTTGGTGAGAAAAATAGACCTTCGGAAGAAAAAAGAAATGCTCCTAATTATTTTGTAATAATTTTGTTCACTCGTTACATTTTTTTTCTTTGATATTTAAATTCATGTTAGCAAATATTTAAATTTAATATATTGTGAATGTTCTAAAGCGCAATTTTTATCGTATTTATATTTTTTTTTTCAAAGAGAATAGAAAATGCATGTAAAAAGTGATAAGAAAATTTGACTAAGAGATTTTCATGGATAAATTATGATAAAAAATATTATTATTTTTAATTTATTTTGAAAAAATATTTTTTATATCATTCGTATTATCTATGTTACATAAACATAATACAAAAAGAAAATGGTTGAATTGTGTTACTTAAAATTTCATAATTTTTTTTCTTAAAATGCGTTTTATATACAACATCATACGGTTAATTACAAAAACTTTTATTTTAAAAGAATGCGTGTTTTTCTTTTTAACAACTATGTTAAAAGTGTTAGGTTAATTTTGGGCTCCCAACTATGTAGACAAAAGTTCAATACTCTCAAACCCGCCAAGTCATTGAGAGAGAGTGGATTTTCACGGCGAAAAGAGAGAAGAGAAAGAGGAAGAAAAAGAAAGTTCTATTTTCATCTCTACACATATTAGCATGACATTAAAATCATGATATCTTCTTCGTTAACCATTGGATCGTGCTGGAAATTTGACAGCAAATTCAACACAGATAATTCTTCATATTGACTATTCAGATCTTGATTTGGAGGTAGGTGATGTGAGACATCGTGCTCGTAGAATAGCACAATTTTGTGAGTTCGTCACTTTCTTGTTCCTTGTTGCTTGCTCTCCATTTGCAAGCTTTGTTCCTTAATTGTGTTGGTTGGTTGTATGCACAAATTTGTGCTCTTGATTGAAAACAATTGTACTCCTTTTTTATCATAGTGGATTGATTTCTTTGATTCAAACGACTCGTGGTTTTTACCTCTCACATTGAGAGGGTTTTCCATGTTAAAAATCTTGGTGTCTCTTGTGTAATTCTTCTCGTTGTTGTTGTCATTCTTATTTGTGATTACTCCTTATAAATTTTTAAAAGTTAGGAGAATTTATATTTGTTGTGATGTTGCATCATTGCATGTGTCTTATTGTTTTTCCTCATTAGAAAGTACAAGCTAAGAGAAAGAGATAACCACACAAAATTTTTATACCAATTTGTCTTAAAAGACTACATTCACTCATTGGCAATCTTATAAAGTTTTTTACTATAAGCAAATCCCTTACTTAAAGAACAACCACAACACAAGTCAACATACACTTACCCAAGTATTCTTTCAATTGTCTCTCTAAACAATATACTCAAGTATTCTTTAGTTAATCTCTACCAGCTCCAACCTTTATACAAAGAGAATGGTTTGTTTGAAAGATACAAAATGACTCTCAAACATCTTATATATGAATACACTTTATTAAATGAGTCTTTAGACTTTCTAAGAAAAGAAAGCAAGATTAGAGAAGCTATATTTAGAATACTTTCACACATACTAATTGTCTTATTTTAACTCTTCAAGCCATATATATATATATAGACTTTCTAAGAAGAAAGTGACTGTTGAAAGAACTTGAATATTCCTCTGTTAAGCTTTAAAAAACTTGAGCATGTGAGACGTTGAAACATTTAATGCATTTTACTAACTAGACATATTTGATATGATAATGTAGTACTCTTATTTCCGCTTTTTCTTATAAGCAGTTATTGTTCTGTTCTCAAGGTAAGGATTCCTCAAAAATAGAACCTCCTTTTTTCTTTTCATTAAGGTACATATATATACAAGATAGCCACGTCATCCGATAACGGTACAAGGATGTCAGGAGCAAAACAACACTACTAGGTGGGTACTCTGGCATGTTAGACGCGAGGCACCTCTGTCCTGGGCATGTACAGCACTCCACGTGGTTGTACCCGTGTACGGAGACTTGGCCAGTCGAGCCGACCGGTACACAACCCCCCAAGCTTTGTCCACAAGACATAAGCTTAATTTTTCTTCCAAGCACGAGACTGTGGGAGATCGCTTCTGGGAGTAAGAGTTGACTCGGCCATACTCTCTTGGCTGGCCGTATTCTTTCATCCGAGAGACGTGTCAATGACGTTTGATTTCGCACCAAATCCTGGGGGCGTGTGTTAACTGTCAATCCATTCTAGTCTGCAAACAGGGTACAAGCCCAACCACTTGTGTGTTACATCCTTACAAATATACATATATATGTACAAACCATTTTTCCCTTTTTCACTCTCCTCCCAGCCCAATGTCCTTTCGCCATATTAAAGACTAGTGTACGATTTATTCAGACTCAGCTGGTTAGGACGGACTTAGCTGGCCGAGAGTGGATTCAGCTGGCCGGTAGTGAACTCAGCTAACTAGGAGGACTCTGAAGACTGAGAGAGCTCTGAAGACCGACTGGTACACAACCCCTCAAAGTGTGGAATGGAGCCGAATCTCCGTACACATATATAGTTATATAACTCTACTTTTACTGTGGACAAAAAATTTAGTGATCAAAGACCTTGATAGACATATCTTTTCATAATAATGACTCTGATAAACTAATATTTTAATATGTAGCAGATCCTTCCTGAAAACTAATGGGATACCTCTTGCATAAAATTATATATATATATATATATATATATATATAAACAATTTTTTTAATAAAATGATTTGTTTTAGTTGCATTCGTATGATGAGATGGTAACGATAAGGTCAAACACACCTAATGTGTTTGAGTATTTTTTAATATGTTTATTATATTTTAATAAAACATGATTGTTTGATTAATTTGTTTATAAGATACTTCAAAAATATTTAAAGGTCTATTAATGCATAATTTAATTTATAATTTATAATTATAGAAATTATGACAAATATTTTTTATTTATTTTGACAAAAAATATTATTATTTTTAAATAAAATTATATTATACATAATTTTTTTATGTCATAAAATCATATCATTTTGTATGATTTGATTTATAATTTAATCAATCTTATACTAATTTTCCCGACTAATTATTTTGCATTGATTCTCCTCGTTTATTATAACTTATGCATAACTAATTGAACTTGCATTGAATTAATCGTTATCTGCCTCCTATAATTAAAGTATAATGATACTAATTCTCATATGAAATTTTAAAGGATTCTTATCGTATTTATATATTTTTAGCAAGAATAAAAAATATGTCAAAGTATAAGGTAATTAGCCCAAAGATTTTCACAAAAAGAATTATGACAAAAAATCAAATATTTTTCTCTCCTTTATTTTCTTTCTTCTCTTTATTAATATTGATATAAAAAATTAATATTTATATTTTTTAATTATTAAATATTTAAAATATTTAAATTAAAATTTCAATTTTAAAATATATATTTAAAAAGTAAATGTTACATATCATGAAAATTAAAATTTCTTATCCAAACTAAAAATTTGAAATTTAAGAATTTTGAATTGATTTATTCAAATAAAATATTTTTAAAAAATAAAAACAATTCAAATTACAAATATTTTAAATTTCTTAAAATTTTAAAATTCTCCATCCAAATACAGCAACAGTGATTTTTATTTTGACAAAAAATATTATTTTTTTCATATAAATTCATATTATCACAATTATATCAATTTATATTATGCAAAAAAAAATAGCCGTTCTATGTCTCATATAAATAACATATAATAATGACACCAACTATCTTTAGAAATTCTAAAGAAATATACTTTAATTTTTACCTTATAATATTTACTTACGTTTAATATATAATATTAAAAAAATTAGGAGAAAGCTAAATTGAATCGAACAAAAAAAATCAAAATAAGAGAATTTTACTTTAATTTCTAACCTATAAAGGAATATACTTAAGTTCCAATGTATAAAAGCGTAATTCTCATAAAAAAAATTATTTACCTATTTTTTATGAGAAAATAAATGTCTTTTTTATATAAAAATTTGATTTGATTTAATTTATAATTAAGACAATGTCATGCATAATGTGTCATACTTATTATTTTGCATTAGTTTGCTCGCTTATTATATTCTATGTATATTTTATTTAAAAAGAAATTGACTATGTATTGTTTTAGTGTAAACCAATTATGTATGATAAATTTATTAATTTTTATCTATTTATTTTTAAAATTATCTTAATTAGTGATTGAATCACAATATAATATAAGATCATGATATAATTAGCATGATATGATAAAGTAGAAATTATTTAATTTACATTAAATTAATCGTTATGTTTTCTATATTTAAAATAGTAACAATTGTGATTTGAAATTTAAAAAGAATATACTTTAATGTGTATTGAATTTTCTAGTTTACATTGAAATAATTTTAAGAGTATAGGAGTCAAAAATTTAGTTAAACTTTGATAAATTTTGAAGCATTTTATTGGGTGTGATATTAGAATTTGAAGAAAGATTTTTTTTTTTTAAATATTTTAGTTAAAATTTAATGTTTTGATTATTGAATTTGGTCTAAAATATTTTAATCAATTCAATTTATGAAAATTTTGAATACAAAACGAGAATATAAAGATTTTATATAAGTAAAAAAATTAATTATAAAATGATATTTACTTAATTTAGCTTGAAAAAATAAAAATATTAAAACTACACCCATTTCAAATTAAAGAAGTAAAAATATAATTAAATCTTTTACTAAATATTCAATGTAACTAATATCAACACACTTGTTGGTTGGTAGGGTTATTATTACATGTATTTACAATATTAAACTAATTTTATTTTTCAATAATATATAATATTTTAATGATTTTATTTATTTTCGTGCACGAGTCCATATCTAAATATTGATAATAAAAAAGAGAAGGGAAGAATGTGAGACAAGAAAAACTTCCAATATTATTTGTCTCTCTCCTAAAAATACTAGAAATAAAAAGAAATGTGGGATCCACCAGAATTTTGCTTCTCTCTGAATTGAAAGGAAAGCGTACAAAAATCATGAATAAAAGAGTTTATATTATATAAAAACAAAATTGACATTATCTTTTTTATCATTTTTGTTTTAGACATATTGTTTTTATTTTCTACACATTCAATTTTTTTTTCTTTTATCAAATAACTCAAAAATAATCTTACTTTATATATCTTTTTTCTTTTCTTTCTTTTCTCTTTTTAAATCAAACACAATATTCTTCTTCGTCTGAAAATTTAAGATAACTATCCACTAGACCATTGAAATCGCGTATCCCACTTTTTGTATCTCTTTATATATCCTATCAATCAAATCTTTATACATCAATTAAAATTTTTTTTTTTATTTTTTTCACACACATTTCCTCCGTATCGATATAAGAAATAATAACAAAATTTCTTTAGATCACAAGAAACAAGTATAGACATGTTTGAATTCTTTAGGCGACTGGGTAACAAGTCGATTGTGAAGGTGAATAAATAATGGGTCTTTGAAAGAGTAGTTGAGGTAAGAAAAAGTGAAAAACTAATGTTTGTGAGGGAAGAGATGATTTTAGTATGTAAAAAAATAATTTTTTAATTGATGTAGAAAGATTTCATTAGTAGGATACGATGAGACACAAAGAGTAAGACTGTCATTCCAATCTTTTTTTATTTGTCATATTTCAATAAGATCATTTTTTAGTTTTTTTAAATGTGAATATTTTTAGAAAATTTTAATCTATTAATTTTAATATTTTAATTATAAATTAAATTTTAATATTTTAATTATAAATTAAATTTTAATATTTTTTTAAATTATTAATAATTTAAAATAACAGTATATCATAATATAAATTATTTATTATAAATATAAAATAAAAAAGTTATATTAAAAATATTTATTTATTACTAATATAATTTGTATATTCAAAAATTTTATTTATTATATATTTTAATTATCTTCTCTATATAAATTAGAATAACTATATTAAACAATTATGATTTTAGGTGTTATTGTTGAATAAAAACATTTTTAGTTTTTTCGGAGTATTTTTAAGATTTTTTAACCTTTTATTACTTTTAATTTATCATAGTATCTTTGGTACTAAATTGAATTTAATATTTTATATTACAATATAAATTATTTATTATAAATTAATTTAAAACATAATCTATATGGTAAAATATTTATAAATTTTAATTATAATATAATTTTATATACTCATAAGCATTTATTTATTATAAAATGTTATTATATAAAATAAATATTTATTTTATACCATACATATATTAGAATACTAGTTTCCATCAAATTACTTATTATATGTTTTCAACAAAATTAATCAATTTACTAAAAAAAAAAATTACCACCGTTTCAATTCAAAATTCATGCATGTTTAGTTTGGTAAAAAAAATAGCCCAACTGAATTTATTATTGGAAAAGATAATTGAAATAACATACTAATGATTTATATATATAGCTGATACATTCAATGATATAAAAATGAAAATTCCATAGGCCAAGAATCTCAAACGATACAGTATTCATATTCACATAACTGGGCATACATGTTCGCTAGGATTCAGTCAATTGCAAAGCCCACAGTGGCCGTCTTCCAAGGTAAAGCAAGCAAATCAACGTAACAATGACACCTTACCCAAAATGCAAACATATGGTGCAATATGAATTGCACAACCCAACAACACTTTAACTCATGTAATACTATTTAAAACAAATCACATTTTTTAAATATTTTTATAAATTTTTTTTAGGTGAATTAGATCCTAAAACTCTTCGAAACAAGGATACAAGGTCTTCTAACCTCAAGGAGCCAGTATATTTTTAGATTATCCATCAATAAAATTTTATGAATTGCACAATGTAACACTGCAACTCATACAATACTATTTGAAACAAATAATTAAAAAAAATTAGATGGGCTTATTTCGAAACTCACTAAAATTAGGGTAGGATTCTAAATTTAACAAGCTTTTAAAAAAAAATACTTACATATTATTTATCAATAAAATCTTCATATCAACAACAATACTTTTTATCCTAATTCTAAGTATAATTTTGATTTTTACTGATTAATATTTTTTTTCTTACTTCATATATATGATATAACCAATTGATTTAGGATATCTTAGATTCTCCAACTAGACCAAATATCAACTTGAACGTTGGTAACCTATCGTTAGGCAAAGCAAAAAAAGTAAAAGTGGCTTTCTTTCCCCTCTTTTTCTCTCACCCATTCCACCTAACATTTAGACCGTTGCAAAAGTTAAACCTTTTCACTTTGTGAAGTTCTGCATTCATGAAAAGCAAAAGAATCCCAAGAAGGTACCAAAACTGTTGTTTACTCAATCAGACAGAGATACAAGAGAGAAAAGACACTGCTAAAATCCTCAAATCCTTCCAATATTGTTACCAAATGGCTGACACAAACACAAACAGTAACATCTCACTGCCACAAACCCATAAACTAAACCCCATTCTTGAGCCTCTCTTGCATGCCCTTGACCCCATATCACTAATCCTCAATCAGAATTCTACCTCTGATCACCCTTTTCCTCTGAGGCTCACCTCTGCAGATTGCTTCATCTTGGAGAGAGGACCCAACTACACTGCATATGCTGAGCTGAGAGAAACAAGGTTGCACATGAAGTGTTTGGTGCAAGAACAACAACAACAGCAAGAGCCCCAGGAATTAGAAACAACAAAACTTGCAACCCCACCAAGGAAGAAACAGGTCAAGTTTCAAGCTTGTGGAGGAAACTCAAAAGGGTCATTTGTTCTTGCTCAATCTGTTCCAGATTTCTCTGCAACATTAAGAAAAGAAAATAGGATGCCCGTGAACACTTTGTCTTCAATGACATTACCACTATGCAAGAGTGGTAATGGGGTGGTGTTGAGTTCAAGGGGGAGCAAGTCAGTGAGTGGAGGGGAGAAGAAGAAGGGTGGTGGTGTAATGGCAAGGAAGAGCTATGCTTGCATTGATGAGCTTAAGAGTTTGTCTTTATCTACAGCTATTGCCATCAATGGTGAAGGAAGAAGAGGAGGAAGGAGTAACAAGGTGATGGAGAAGACTTATTCTGGACACCACAGACAGTTTTGAATTTGGGTGTTGTGCAAATATTGGTCCCTTAAAACTGTAGTTGTTCATTGTTGGTTGAATATGTTGCTTGGAGAGGCTGTGATGATGGTTGTGCTATTTCTCTCTTGTTTTTCATTCATTCTATATTTTGTTTTTTGACCTCCTTTTGAGGAACTTACAGTGTGATGTAAAATTATGGTGAATGTAAAAGTGTTTATCACTGCAATATTATTATAGGAAATACATAGTTTTAACTTTGGTCTTTAAATGTTGTTAGTATCTTCTATCAAAGATTCAAAATAGATCTGTCTCGTATGTTGTGACTACTTATTAGCTTTAAACAAAGTGAACCATCCCATTTAACTCTCCGGATTATGCCAGTAATCTTGTAATTCTCTAAGTTGAAAATAAGAATATTTCTTTTTCTTCTTTTATAAACTTTCTCTTCAACATGTAATAAACTTAAACTTTAAATATTTTAGTGGAATCTTTTTATTTCTTTCTTGTGTGCTTAAGAAATGGTTGTCAGTTGTTTCTTTTATTTGTTTAATAATCAAAGCACTAAATAATATTGGTGAGATTTTTGGCAAATTACACATACAAAAAATTAATAATAAAGATCATAATCCTTGGATGGTATCTATCCAGTAATGCAAAAGATCCTAAAAGACCCAATTAGAACCATTAATTTATTTGTACATCATTGGTATACATGATTCTTGGATCAGACCCAAAATCAAGATTACCTATACCATGATTTGCTTAGAGGAAGTAAATATGAATAAAGCCCACATCCAGTAATATCCTATGTGGAAGTAAACTGTTTGCAATATAAAATTAAGGTCCCTCAGCTTCTAGTCGGCTAAGGAGCTGTGTGATTAGTATTTAGTGAATTATTTTTTAGTTTTTAACTTTAGAGCTATATCATGTAATCTTAATTTTAAAATTGTTGTACGAAAGATCAATAATTGTGCAAGAACATCTCGAGATACGTATTGGAATGAATTTTTTACATTAACTATGAATGAAAAAGTAATTAAAGGAGAGGGGAAAGGGAAAGACAAAGTATAGATAACAATATAACAATGGATGCTTCCAAAGGGAATGCATAGGTGCTACTGGTCTAGATGTGGAAGAACACAAGTCTTGAAACTTGGTCTAGATGTGGAAGAACACAAGTCTTGAAACTTGGAAAAGAATATGCTGAATTTTGAGCTTAAATTATTTATAGATGGTTTTACTTTAATTCAATATAACTCCCTATTTGTTTTTCTTATTTCTTATTTAATAATTAAATATTAATAATTTTTTATTAATATCTTATTAGAATGTAATAATTAACTATTTAAAAAGTTGTAATATAATTTTTATATACATTTATGTATTTTTGCAATAAGTAAATTAAAATTAGTGATATTTAATATCTATAATAAGTAATTATATATAACAAAAAATAAAAAAATAAATTTATATAAAATATAAAAAAATAAATATATGTATTTAGTAAAACTAGTTTATAAGAGGGTTAAAGTTTATAAATTATAAATTAAAAACAAAAAAGATTAATATTTATAAGTTAAATAATTAAATTAAAAATATTTGATAACATTAGTTAAGAAGTTAATTACGACATACTTAGATATTTAATTTCTTAATTTAAAAAATTAAAAAATCAAAAAATTATAAAATGTAGTAGGTTAACTTATTTTCATAAGTTACTTCAACTATTTTATAAAAATAAATTAAAAACTATTAAATAAACTTATGTTTCAAACAAGTTATTTTAGTTAAATTAAGTTATAAACTAATTAACATAGGTTTAAATTATTAGAATAGTTAAAAAAACTAATGAAAAGCTGGAAAGTTAGCTTTTTAGCTAATTAAATTATAAGTATTTAATAAAATTATCTGATAAAATAACTAATATATATGAAATAATTATAATATTTTTTTTTAATTTTTTTACGTAAATCCTAAAAACATTATATCAGAAAAATATATTGAAATATAATGCTAAAAATAATAAAATAAATAATATAATGGTTAAAATAAATAATATAATATATTTTCTCAAAAAGAACATATAAATAAAATAAACATACAATCTACCAATATTAATATCTTGAAGTATATGTTGAAATAATAAAATAAATTGTATAATAATTAAATAAGAAAAATAATATAAAATATCTAAAAAATAATAAAATAAAATAAAATAAAATAAAATAAAATAAATCTATCATTTATTATTATCATATATTATGAAATAAAATGATAAAAGTAATAAAACTCCTTCATGTAAAAAAGGATAAAATTAATAAAACTATACTTTATAAGTAAAAAAAAACAATGAAACCCATAAAATCATACCTTATACATAAAATAATATTCTTTTAATAAATGTTTTAAGGACAAAAAAATATGTAAAGTTTGAAATTAGTGTTTTAAAAATAATACCAGTAAAGTTTTTTATTCTCAATGCAAATATTTATAACTTTTAAAATAATAATAACATTATAAAAAGAAAAAAATTATCTAAAAGAATAAAAAATACCATCATAATCATTTCTATAAAAAGACTAAAAGAAATAAAATATTTTGTTAAAAATAAGAAGACAAATAACATTTAAATGTTATTATTTATACCATATGAAGAAACAAAAACACACAAGGAAGAAGTTGAACTATGTGTATATGTATTTTTTTAAGTATATATATATATATATATATATATATATATAAACACACACCAAAAAATCACATAAAAAAGTGCGAAAAAGAAGGTATAAAAAAAAAACAAAGAAGGTAAAAGAGAGAAATGACACAAGAAATTTATCCTGGTTCACTCTTTCATAAGAGCTACATCCAGTCCCTTCAATTTGAAGGATTTCTCCACTAAAGTCTAACTGACTTACAACTAAGTATTTTCAACCTCTTCAAGTTCTACATCACTTGTAATTTACCCGATTACAAGTAACACAAAATATTTTTTGACAATTAGCCTCTTCATGCTATCTCAAAAGCTATATATATTTTTACACATAATTTACTAGTTGAGCATATAATAGTTACAAAATAGAGACTTTGAATTTTGTTTAACAAAATAAGTATATAAGAAATTCAGCTATTGTCCAAAGAGTACTAAATATTTTTCTATCTTTTCTACTTTTTCTCTTCATATTGTAATGTTCTTATGTTATGTCTTGAGAGCTTGATCATCTCAATACATAGATTGATGTGAGATGAACATTGTTCTACATGAGGAGAAAGATCTTCAACATTAAATACCAAATATACGCTTTTCTCAATATTATTTGCAAATACTTTCCTTTTTCTAAAGATAGAGAAAATGTGTGTAAGAGAAAAGTTATTTTTCTCTGTTCTTAGTAGTGTTGTCTTCGTTTGATAAGAGATATTGATTCTTTTTGGTTCCTCATACATAGAGTTATGATCATAACTTTCTTCTATCAAATTTGACTTGATATATCAGAATTTGAGATGTAACCTTTTTTGCTATTCTAAAAATGAACAAGTTTTAACAGAATACATCACATACAGAAAGATATGAATGTTGTGAATACTATTAAATGCATATAAGCTTGTAGATATAGCACATAGGATAATAGACATAATATGAGATATGATAAGTACTATAATGAAACAAAATGTATGCTTAAGAGGGTACATTATTTATTGGACGATGTCTCATTCTTATGGATGACGTATCCTTTGGACAATATGATCTCTTTGGATGCACAAGATAAACTTATTTAAAGAACAAGTTTTTTTTCTTATGACATGTACCAAACTTTAGTAATGATGACCTGTTGTTCTCTTGAAGTTTAAGAACATTGTTAAACATTATTCACCACTCTTTAGTTACAATGTTTGTTATCATTAAAACTCTTGGATTATTTTGGATGCATATGTATTATATTCCAACACCATCAATTTCTCTTAAAAAATAAAAATGATCTAATAAATATATTATAAAAAGTAAGGGCCAAGATCCTCAAAATAACATATACTCCATCCATGGTTCATATGCTAAGTTGAGATAATCATGATTGCATGTGAAGTGTTTGATGCAAAAACAATAATAACAAGATAGTAAAAAATTGGAACAAAAAGACCCCATCCCAACCAAAGAAGAAATTGTTGGAATTTTCTATCCTTATAAATCTCACATGTCCTTATCACATTATGTCAGATTATCAAAGATTCTAAATTTGATTAAATACATGGATCCATAGATATTGATTGGAGAATGTAGCAGAATCTTTAATTGTCACGAACAATTGGTTTGCAATCTTCTTAAATCAAATTGCTTTAATTTGTCAAGGGACCTTCATTTCTCTTCTTGATGGGGAGAATAAAAACTATATTTTGATTTGGTGTCTTGGGAACCATAATCGTTTCTGATGTGTCAGCCTATATAGGATTTTCATCATCTCCTAATGGCCAACATAGGTATTCATTCATTAAGTCCATATCAAATCCTTTTAAGAAGTTTAACTGATTACTTAAATTAAATTACTTAATATTATAATTATTAAATAAATAAAATATCTTATATAATTGTATTTAAAATATGATGCTCAACTAATTAATAAAAATTATAAATTTCTAATAACTTCCCATTAACCTTCATATTCTCTTGAAACAATTATATTACAAAATTCCTTAGGCGTGAATCTGTATGTTATTTATCTTTATACTTCTCCTTAATACAATATGGTCCATCTTATACATTAAAAATGGAACCATCACAACTTTCATCACAAACAAGTGTGACTAGGCCACAATGATCATCATATTGATATACTTAATAACATAAATCAAATATGAATGAGTGACATGGAAATTACATGCAATGTAATCTTAAACATATTTATTTCCAATTGGTCCTTCGTCAGTCTTTAGTGACATAAATCCATACTATTTTAATGTAACACAATTATTACATATAATGAATTATAAGCAAGTTCAAAATGTAAATATAAACCATCAACTTTATTGTGTAGAAAATTAAAGAACAATGAAATGTCCGAAGTAAACAAAACATATATAAACTCCCACTAAACTAGGGTATCCTAAGAAACAACACCCATATGAGTAGTGTGCACATGAAAGACCTTGTCAACCTTTTATTGAATGAATCAACTAACATAAAATTTGTCCTTATATGTTTTATGAAAATTTGTTTATTTTGAACTTTTTCTTTAACAACCAGAAACTTGATGTTGATAAAATTTTACTTTGTAAAACTCTTATTATTGTTGGAGTAAAGGATTGTCGAATTATTGTTACAATATATTTTTAACGGCCTTTCATTGCCATTGACTACCTACAAACTAGTGACATAGTTTCACAGTCATATCTTGTGGTTGGATACCTCAAAGCAAGCTACAAACTCTGCAACTATGATTGAAGGGGCTATAAAAGTCTGTTTAACAGACTTCCAAGAGATAGCTCCTCCAACCAACATAAGCATTTGCGATCTTGGCATCTAACAAAATTAGAGTTAGATTACTCGATGATCTCCAATCCTTTAGACTTTCGATGAGTGAGCATGTACCCTTTTGTTTTC
Source organism: Mucuna pruriens (assembly GCA_025330945.1). Classification (NCBI taxonomy): domain Eukaryota; kingdom Viridiplantae; phylum Streptophyta; class Magnoliopsida; order Fabales; family Fabaceae; genus Mucuna; species Mucuna pruriens. Next base: position 2,390,663 of record JAENHJ010000527.1, on the reverse strand, counting down.
TTTAAGAAACACATCATGCGTTTAACTGCCTTCTAATGTTGCTTTCCAAGAGAACTTAAATACCTGTCCAAAACTCTCACGACAAAGCAATGTCGAGATGAGTACAAACTTGAGCGTACATTAGACTCCCCACTGTTGATGGATAGGGAATCTTTTGCATCTCGGTTCCTTCAAGGTTATTGTTGGGGGACTGCTTGAGACAAAATTTGTCTCCTTTATTTATCAGGATGTCTCCTAGTTTACTATTTTTCATGTCAAATCTATCAGATGTCTCCTAGTTTACTATCTTTCATGTCAAATCTATCTAAGATTTTGTTGATATAGTTCTCTTGTGACAACCTTATGATACCTTGAGAATGATCTCTCAGTATCTGAATACCTAATATAAAAGAATCTTCTCCAAGATCTTTCATCTAAAAATTCTTCATTAGAAATCTCTTATTTTCATGCAACAAGCCTATGTCACTACTAGCAAGTAGTATGTTATCGACATATAATATCAAGAATATGTATTTACTATCATTGAGCTTATGATATACACAATTATCAACTACATTTGCCTCAAAACCATATGAGGTAATAACTTGATGGAATTTGTGATACCATTGACAAGAAGCATGTTTGAGACCATATATGAATTTCTTTAGTTTGCATACCATAGACTTAGAGTCATCTAACACAAAATTTTCAAGTTGCACCATATAAATCGTTTCGTTAATGTCACCATTTAGAAACACAATCTTAACATCCATCTGATGGAGTTCTAAATCAAAATGAGCTACTAGTACCATTATTGTTCTAAAAGAATCCTTTGAAGATACTAGAGAAAAATTTCTGTTGTAGTCAATGTCTTCCTTATAAGTAAAGCCTTTAGCAACTAGACAATCCTTATATCTCTCGATATTACCCTTAAAATCCTTTTCGGTTTTAAATATCCATTTATATCCAATAGGTTTCATACCTTTAGGTAATTCAACGAGATCCAAAATGTCATTGTCTTGCATAGACTTCATCTCATCTTTTATGACATTAATCCATTTTTGAGAGTTAGAACTGCACATAGCTTGACAAAAGTTGATTGAATAATCTTTTATTAAACCAATGTCATCCTCATGTTCTTGGAGAAAGACAATGGAATCATTTGGAGTTGCATGTCCCCTCTTTCTAATGGATCTCCTTAATAACACTTTTTGAGGTTGTTAAGGTTGCTCTATAGGTATTTGAGGGAGAACTTCATCATAGTCTTGTTCTAGAACAATGTCAGGAACAATAGTTTGAACATTATCTTCTATTACTAGAGTTGTTTCTTGAACAGTAATAGGTATAAGGACTTGAACAATGTCATTAACAAATTCTTTCACAAAGACAACATTCCTTATGTTCTCTTCCTTCTTAAACTCAACTTCCTTAAGAAATCTTGTATTTCCTATTTCAAAAAAGAATCTTGATGTGGGATTATAAAACTTATAACCCTGAGAGCATTCAACATAGCCAACAAAATAACAGCTTATTATTTTTTACTTTAATTTTCTTTCATACAGCCTATAAGGCCGTGCTTCAGTTGGACAACCCCAAATGTGCAAGTGCTTTATGCTTGGCCTTTTGCCAGTTCAAATTTTATTAGGGATCTTGTTAACTACTTTACTTGACACCCTATTAAGGATGTAAACTACAATCTTTAAAGCTTCTCCCCATAGTGACTATGGCAAAAAAGAATGATTGATCATAATTCTCACCATATCCTTAAGAATATGATTTCTTCGTTCTAGCACATCGTTTATGCTAGGTTTGCCTAGCATGGTGTATTGCAGAACAATTTCACATTTTTCGAGAAAAAGTGAAAAAGGCCCTAGACATTATTCTTCTGATCTACCATATCTACCATAATGTTCACCACCACGATTAGAGTTGACAACTTTAATTCAACCTTGAAAGACTTGAAAATGTTTAGGGATTGAGACTTTTCATATATCAAATATAGATAATTGTACCTAGAATAATCATCCATGAACTAATAAAGTATTGTTGTTTATTCCAAGTTGTAGGGAAAGGACCACAAATGTATATATGTATTAGTTCTAAGACATTCTTAGCTCTTTTGACACCTAATTTTCTTATGTATGTTCATTTTCCCTTTATGCATTCAACACAAACTTCAAAGTTGGATAAGTCTAAGGGTTCAAGAATTTTATTCGACACAAGCTTTTGAATTCTCTATTTAGATATATAGCTTAAATGCCTATGCCATAAGGTGGCTAAATTCTCTTTTAATTTTTGCTTTGTACCTCGTGAACTTGTTTGCAATATTTCATTATAGGAACTAACAACATCAGGCATATATAGATTATCAATTAATGAATGAGAAACAACATTTAAATTTTGATAGAGGCTAACTTTATTATTTCCAAAAGAGCAAGAAAAACTAAATTTGTCTAAGCTAGAAATAGAAATTAAATTATGCTTAAAAGACAACACAACAAAAGTCTCAAATAAGTCCAAATGAAATCCAGTTTTCAATTGTAATTTGAAAGTTCCAATAGCCTTTATTGCAACTTTATTGTCATCGCCCACAAAAATGAATCTTTCATCATCATTTAATGATTGGCTCTATAGGCAACCATGTATAGTCACATTTATGTGAGTAGTAACACTATAATCTACCACCAAATTTCCTTAGCCATAAAAGTTAAATTAATTTCAGAATAAACTAAAGCAAAAAATTACCTTTCTTTACACACTTAGCGGCATACCTACGACACTATTTCTTCATGTGTCCTAACTTCTTATAGAAGTAGCAAGTAAATTCCTCGTCCTTCTTTGGTTTCTTTTGCAAAGAAGACCTTTTCACAACACTGTTAATGTTCTTCCTTTTCTTATTTTGAGAGGTCAAAGCAAAGTTAATACTTTTAGTCTTATCTCTCTGCAACCTCTCTTCCTCTTGCACATAGTGAGATATAAGCTCATTAAGAGACCATTTGACCTTCTAAGTATTTAGCTCACTTTGAATTTCCCAAAATATGTAAGAAGTGAGATAAAAAATAAGTGCACAAGCAAGTCTTCACTAAGTTCTAACTTGAGTGACTTGAGTTTTGATGCGAGATTAGATATATCCATTATGTACTCCCTTATATCCTTTGCCCTTATACTTCATAGAAATGATTTTAGCCAAAAGGTTACATGTCTCTGCCTTTTCATTTTTGGCAAAGAATTTTTCAATTTCTTCAAGGAACTTCCTTGCACTTTGACTCTCAGAAATAAAACCCCAAAATGGTTATGGAATTGAGCACTTCGTGATCATAAGTGTTTGAGATATTATAATTATATGATAAGATATGATAGGTAACTCATTAAGAGACTACAAATATCTAAATATCTCATTAGATTAAGAGGTTACAAATATCTAAATATCTCATTAGGAGATCATGAATATCGTAGTTTATCTACAATGGTTATCTTTATTTTTCTGTTATTTATATTATCTTTAAGCAATCTTTATCCTATAAAAGGGAGATTAGAAATTGTATTATTCAATTCAATTAATACAAAATTTAATTTACTTTCAATATGGTATTAGAGCTCTAGAACTTGGGAGCTCTGTTTCTACTGCCTCACTTTAGTGAACTGCTACCCTCTGATAAGACCCACATGTCGGTGCAAGACTAGTTAAAGTCTTCTATGTCATTCCTAACTATCAGTGATAATGGCAGAAGATAAAGTCGTTATCTTGAGACTTAAGGAACTTATAAATTTGAGCTTGGATGAAAAGAAAAGGGTTATCAAAGGTTAGTTACCGATCCTACCACTCATCTTGTTCATCAGCCTCCACACCTTGTTTTTTGGTGAATTCTTCGACTTTGTTAAAGGCGAGGTAATGTGGTGATTTGTCCATGACGAGGCGAGCAAATGAGATGGGGTTTTTGATGGTGGAGAGGCCTAAAACGGTGTCGCATCATCTCTTGGAATCGCCTATGATGCTTGCCTCCATCTCCACTATTCCCTTTTTTGTCAGGGTAGATCCACGCCCAAAGTTGAACAAGGGATCCATATCCAATTCTCATATGAAAAGTTCGACGGCATCGATTGTAAAAGCATTAGAATGAAGGGTAGAGACTCCAAGATTGAGAAAGTGAGTGAGGAGTTGTTTCGCTTCCTCCTGATGTTGCAAATTTCTATGTTCAATGAGAAATAGGTGTACAAAGTGTTGATTGGAGTAGCTTGTAATCTTTCATGGCCTGTAGACCATCTTGTAATCCAAGTGCTGGATGATTCTACTAACTCTATGATGATCACAAGTTATGCATCTTTTATGGACCTAAGAAGGATGTTTACAAGACTATCTTGTGCTTAAGAATTGAGTGTTAGCTGAGATTCATATTATGGACCTAAAAATAGAGAAAATACAAATCTATGTTAATTCGAGGATCTTAGATAACTCTTCTTTTCTTGCAGGTTCAGCCGAAATGTTCTTGGGTCCATCATAAGAAGACTCAGCCGAGATGAAGTCGTCTCAGCCAAGACCAACTCCATCTCGGCCAAACCAGATCAGGCCAAGCTTCACGGCCCAGCAACCCAAGTAGGTGTAGTCCAATAAGGAGCAGCCCAAAGACGCTATCCACGTCAGCTATCCAGCTCAGGGCCACCTCAACTCCACCTCAACTGCCACGTCACTTCTGGAGAAGCTTGCAGCACAAGTTACACAAGGGTAGAATAGGCAATTCATTTTGTAATTCAGTTAGGAATCGTTAGGAGTAGTAGGTCACAGCTCGTGAATATATAGGAGGAGTTGTGCACTTTTTAGGGGGTCCTTGGAATTCATATTTTCCCATCTCCATTATTTCCATTCTCTCGCTCTCATCTCCTACACTCACGATGGTGCATGGTGCTGTCATTGGTGCTTCTCTTGATTGAGGAAGTGCAGGTTAGGAATTGAGAAGCTGAAGGTTACCAGAGGGGACTGATTGGATTACCAACGCACTCTGGTGGACTTGATCCTCAACGTCCTAGCTAGCGGAGGTGGACCATCGCTGTCGACCATGGAGATCATCGTGGAAGATGGAGTCACCGAATCCAGGCCCTGTGTTTGTATTTTGTTTCCAATAATATAAGTGTTTTCTGATTTCTGATCTCTATTGCATTCCTCTCCTCTCCTTTAATTCATAATTTGTATCGCAATTGCATTTAGAACGTGAACAATGTCAAGTTAAGCTGATCGAAACTGGTTTAACTAATACAATAGGTAATCAACTAGAGAACCTGATTGAGAACCTAAAATCAGCTTGAACTTAATCCCTGCCAATTGATGAGGTAGCGATTGTGTAAATCCTTGGTGTGGCAATGGACGGATGTTTGGCGATCGTCATAAGAATATTGAAGGCTGATATGGATTGTGAACTAGAGTGACTGAACCGGAAGGACCTTGATTATTGGAACTGAACATGAACACAGTAGTAGAAGTAGCACTAAAAGTAGTTTAGTGTAATTGCATTTACATTCATGGTTTAATTTCTACCTTTATTTTACTTGCATCCAATCCCCCTGTTTACTGCTTTTCGAGTCCGAGACAGAGATAGTCCGTCTCTGTAGCGTTTGTCCGCGCTTAGCCGAAACCAAGTCGGACAGGTCTCTACCGAGACCATATCGGCTCAGTTTCTGCCAAGAGCAACTCGGTCAGTGCCGAGACGAGTCAATACTCTACACCTCAGGTTCTACGTCATTTCACTTCGCACCGAATCACAGTTGAGCACATTGTGTCCTTGAGAAAATTCGACCTAGGGTTGGCTATACTATAGTTAACTTTATTTGATGCCCGTTAAGACAACTAAAAACGAGTTTATCACTCTACCATCAAGAAAATGGTGGAGATGGAATGTCAGAGATTGAAATTTTTGTACCTTGGAGACCTCCAAACAAAAAGTGAGCTTCCTAGTACTTTAAGGGCCTTTAGATTCTAGCAGCATCGATGGTCTTGTGGTCTTGCTAATTTTTTCTGCAAATTGGAGATGGTAAGGAACAAGAAAGTGTATGTTATATACAACTTCTTCTTTGTTCCCAAAATCATAGCCTATATGGCCATTGACAAGTGTGGGGTTGGTCGTCACTTCTCCTAACAAAATACTAGATTTCCTAAGCTAAAGTAGCACATGGTCAACCTAGGTTATTCTTCTCAAGGACACTTTTATTCCTATATTTCTAAGGTATGAAGCTGATAAAGATTACTAAACTGAGTATGTAAGATGTGGGCTCTAACAAAGAAATGGAAATGGGGGTTTTAAACAGGGAACGTAACTTTGCAAGAAAGGTAAAAATTATCTAAGGTAATTAAAAGAAAGTAAAGATTATAGTCTAAGTATATAATTACAGTCTTCATTATCTAACGTATATCTATCTAACATATATTTATCGAACATATATTTATTATATTAGATACAATCTAACATATATTTATCGAACATATATTTATTATATTAGATACAATGAGATCAAAGAATGATTCTAGTTCGAATTCCTAGCATGCAAATATTTCTTCACCAACCTACTTCCTAAGGCGACCACCTAAAGTTCGTTTGTTACCCCTTGAGGACTTACACAATCTAGGGCATCGAGTTAGTAGGGATTAAGCTCGTGATTGACGTAGATTATCTAAAAATTATCTATATTATTACCAAGGTAGTTTCCAGCCAGACCCTAATCTAGGTGTGATCCATTCTTAACATGCACAAACATACAAATCAAGAACAAAGTGAATTTCCAAGAATTACAAGCATACAAGTGTAAAGAAACATATGCATTCAATGATTAGTCAAGATACCGATACAAAAAATGGAATCAATACAGAAAATGATGGCCAACTTCCTACGGAAACTGCTAGTAGTAATTGCAGTGTTCCACCGACAATGGCCAAGGTACGGAGGGGTTGAATTACCAAGTAGTGTGCTAGTGCGTCCTGACAATCCCCTCTTGGCAACCAACCTTGATTCTCAACCCCTGGTCCCATGTTCTCTCGAGCCTGAGTGACCATCGTACCGAAGCACCATGGAACAAAGAGGTATAAAGGGAAACTAGGCTTGGGAATGAAAAGTGTTTTAGGCTAAGTGTAATTGCGTATGATTGATCTGCTAACCCATGAACGTTGACATACAGCTCTATTTATACATGCATTACTAACTAACTCTATATCTGTTTTAATTGAAATAACATATTTAACTACCTAACCTAACAAAAATACTAGAAATAATAACCCTAACTACTTTCCTAATCTCATGTGTTTAGTTACATTACACATGTGCTTAAATCTCGCTTTTGGTGGAGTCGGCCTTCTGTAGCTGGGATGGATTCGGTTATGGATGGGAATTGGCATCTGGTTCTTGGATAGGAGTCAGCGTCTGTGTTGAGGTTGGCATCCTGTTCCTGGAGTCGGTGCGCAAATATCACCTTCGGCCTCGAAGTCAGCTCTACAGGAATCGGCATCACGGAGTCTGCTTACATCCGACCAGGACGCATCCAGTCTCTCTAGGATGTCTATCGGAGTAGAGTCGGCTTGGAGGGTTCCGTCTTGGCTGAGACGACTTTCTCTCGGTTTGACTTTGTCCGGTCTCTTCTTTGACCTGCAAAACAAGACTTGATATTTTTGTTAGCTAAAATCAATGAATTAGCTTAGGTATGTATTTTCTTTAGTTTATCCTTGGAAATCTAAATCTTATCTAATACATGATTTTTAACCATAATTTATATTCTATTTCTCCCATCTTAAAGACCTACTAAGGGGTATAACCCATCTACTATCAGTCACCTTTTTCTTTTACTGTCTCAAGATTACCCGACATGAGCGATATCATTCATTATGATTCCACAAGTGAACACATCAAAATCCTCTATGAAAATATCTAGCAGGTCGGGGTCCTCTCTCTGACTCAACAATGACGATGGTGATCTTTTCTCGAGTTCTCATATCAATGTTAGAGAAAGGGATGTTTTAACAATTGAGACGAATATGGAAGTTGCTTCCTCTGGTAAAGTTTCTCCTAAAAAGCACAAATATCATATAAGCAACATCAAATTGTTTTGCATAGATTTGTCCCATGGTAATGTTGCTATTGCGATGGTATATTTTGTTCAAGGTATTTTAGGACTTGTAAGGTTGGTTGTTAACTTTTACTTAAAAGATTGCATTTGGACCTTGCCGAGGTAGTTGCGGTTTCTGGATTTTTTGCATTGCATGGCTTATCAAACCGTTGTATGGGTTTATTAGTGATTCTATCCCCCTCTTTGGTTATTAAAGAAGGTCATATCTAGTTTTATCAAGGTTGATCGATGCACTCTCATGGTGTTTGATGGCTACTTTTGTTGACAACAAATATAATGTTATTTTTTGCATACTTCTTGGATTCTTTTCTTTCACCTTCTCGAATGTTGTTGAAGATTCAATAGTTGTGGAGAGGGCACATGGCAAGTCACAAAGCACCTTAGGATCTCTTCAGTCTTTATGTTGGGGTTCTTTGGCCTTTGAAGGAATTATGAGCTCCTACTTTAGTGGATCTTTGATGGATACATATGGAGTAGAGTTTGTTTTTGGTGTCATAACATTGTTTCCATTGTTAGCACCTGCAGTTGTTGTTCTTGTAAATGAACAACCTAGGTTCAGTATAGCAAGAAGGCAAAATCTTTTTGCTGGGCCCGATTTTTTGGAAAGTTTAAAATAGAGTATTATTCAGTTATGGGATTCTATCGACAACCTAGTATTTTTTCTTCTTACTTTGTTTATTTTCTTGTGGCAAGCAACTCTGCAATCTGACTCTGCTATGTTCTAATTTACTAAATTCTCTTGGTTTTACCCCTGTGGTTTTGGGACGTGTCAAGTTTGTTCCCCCGATTGTGTCTCTGCTTGGTGTTGGTCATTATAATGGATTTATGAAGAATTATACTTCACCATTGGTTCTTAGCACATTCCTTTTTGGTGCATCTCCATAAGATGTATGGACTGAACGTTGGCACACATCATGATTTTTTTCCATTACAAGTTCATATCTTTCTTCTTCTTTTATCTTCAACATTTTCCTTTCTATTTTATTTTCCCTAGAAAATCCACTATACAAACCTTATATGAATCTTCTTTCTCATTGAATTCTTCAATTTTGATCTCTTCTTTCACTCTCACAATAATGTGAAAGCATAATTGATATGACAAGGGAGTGACTCAAGTCGTCAACATTGTTGTTACACAAGGAAGAATACAAAGGGAATCAGAACAAGATTTATTGTGCACATCAACGATTTGATGAAATCTTTTGAATTCATTTTGGCTTTTGAAAGTTTTCTAAGTTGCGATTGTGGTTTCTACATTGTTCACATGGTGCTTGTGAAATATTCTTTTTGAAGACAAATTTGTATTGCAATGGTTTCTTGCAAATTTCTTTGATGAAAGCTTCTCTATATGGTGCTTAAGCATTGGTTTAAGTTTCTGATAGAGATGATTACACATTGATATATTTTGCTTCTGTCTTGAGTGGTTAAGTATTGTATTTGGCTTTTGTTCTTGATGGTTCAGCTTTGTTGCTTCTGCTTTATGGTGGTTAAGTATTTGTTCTTGGTTTATTTTTTCCTTTAAATGGTAACTATTTTCTCACATATGAGTCATATTAGTGGTGACTTCATTCCTACTAATCATCATTCTGATGTAAACTCTTTTCTCACACATGAATCGTATTAGTATGACTTCTCTCTCATCAACGTTTTATGGTTCAACTTTGTTGCTTTTGTTTTATGGTGGTTAAGTATTTGTTCTTGGTTTATTTTTTTCCTTTAAATGGTGACTATTTTCTCACATATGAGTTATATTAGTGGTTACTTCATTCCTACTAATCATCATTCTGATGTAAACTCTTTTCTCACACATGAATCGTATTAGTATGACTTTTCTCTCATCAATGTTTATTTTAGTAGTGACTCTTTTTCCACTAACAATATTACTAATTTGAAGCTTCCAAATGTGGTTATCAGAAAGTTGGATTTTGTGTTGCTTGCCAAGAAATTTCTCTTTGGCTAATGGATATTCCAACTATTTTGGTTAAGTTATATTTCTACCAACTTTCTCCGACTTTTCCAACATCCTTAAGTTGCTTTTCAAATTATTGTTTGTCCGGTATAACTCAATTTTTATCTTTTCTCTGGATTTGTAGGGAAATAAAATTTTCTTCTTGTAAAAAGTTGAAAGCTTAGTAAGCTTCAACTCGAAGGGGAGTGTTGGAGATATTATAAATATATGATAAGATACAATAGGTAACTCGTTTAAAAATTTAGAAATATCTAAATATCTCATTATATTAAGAGGTTACAAATATTTAAATATCTCATTAGGAGATCGTGAATATTGTAGTTTATCTACAATAATTATCTTTATTTTTTCTGTTATTCATATTATCTTTAAGTAGTATTTACCCTATAAAAGGGAGATTAGAAAATGTATTATTCAATTCAATCAATACAAAGTTTCATTTACTTTCAATAATAAGACACATTAGGTTAGAACATTCTCATTTCTCAATTTTAACCTCTTTAAGATTTTTCGGGGTAGGAATGAGTTTTTCTATCCGAAGTGACAGATCCAAATCCATACAACCGAGAATTAACTCTATGACTTCCTTCTAGACCTTAAAATTTGTCTCATTCAACATTGAAATACTATTTATTTGAGTAGAAACATTGGCAACACTAGTAACAATAATTAAATAAAGAGCAAAAGTTAATAATGTATAAAAGAAAAATAGTATACAAAATATATAACAAGATATGTGCATATAAATCACATAATAGACCTTTTACAAGATGGACAACACAACATTAAATTTTAGTCTTCGGACAAAAAAATAATAACTTGTAAGCGGTACTCTCAATGCAATAACTAAATATTGATAATTAATTTTATCAAATAATAGTCTTTTTTTGGACCAACTATTATTCACATAAAAAAATAAAATATTATAATTGTTGTATATTTATTATCGTAAGTACGTTACTTTGGCCAAATTATGTCTTCCTTTGAGTCAAATACAATTTGTATAAATAATTTCATAGTAACATGCATATATGATAATTTTAAATTAAATTAATTTACACAATAGAGATTATTCTGTCAATATATTGTTTCAATCAATTTAATTTTAAAATTACCTGATAAACTTAAGTTAATAAGAAGGATCTAAAATTACTTAAATCATGTAAAAATATATATCCAAACACATTAAAAAAAGTTCACAATATGCTTTGATAACATAATTTCTTTATTTATTATTATTATTAAATGCCTAATGATAAAAAAACAGTAAACTTTCCTGCCTTACATGAGAATGGAAAACTGGATAGTTGTCTACATCATGTGATCTGAATGAGCCAAGAAGAAAAACAACGAATTTGGATCTATAGAAAAAAAAAAAAAAAAGCTAGGAATTTTGCCACACAATTGCAAACACAATACGAATTACAAATATATTTATATCATCCTTGAATTTCCCAAAATAAAAAAATTTCATACAATTGGAAAAATAAATATTATAAAAATCATTAATTTTAAAGCTTAATAATCTAAAAAGGAGATTGTAATACCACTTGTTTGAATTTTCTATCTTTATAAATCACATATATTTTTATTATATTATATCATAATATAAAAAATTTTAAATATAAATATATATATATAGTTATTGATTGGAATATGCATGAGTATTTGGTTTGTGATTTTTTTAACCAAATTGTTTTAATTTTTTAAAGAATATAAATTATATTTGGTTTGATGTCTTACTTAATATTATAATAATTAATTAAATAAATAATTTATATAATTATATTTAAAACAAGGATTACATTAGAATTAATAGATATAAATTTATAACAAAACTCAAGTTTCAAGCTTGTGGGGAATATATGCTCAGTCTGACCTAGATTTTTCTGCTGTATTAAGGAAACAGAATGGAAAATCAGTGAATACTTTGACTTCAAGGATGGAAATGATGACACCACAATGGAAGAGTGGCAATCGGGGTGGTGTTGAGTTTAAGGGGAGCAAGTCAGTGAAGGGAGGGAGAAGAAGAAGGTGATGGTATGATTCTGATAGTAAGGAAGAGCCTATGCTTGCATTGATGAGCTTTAAGAATTATCTTCTGCTACAGTCATTGCCATCAAACGATAAAGGTGGAGGAGGAAGAAGTAAGAATGTGATGCGGAAGACAGTTTCTGGGTACCACGGACAGTTTTGAATGTGATTCTTGTAGAAATGTTGGTTGAATTTGTTGCTTTGACAGGATGCGGTGATGGTGATGGTTATGCTATTTGCCTTTTGCTTTCCATTCAATCTATTTTTGGTTTTAGGTCTTCTTTTGGGGAACTTAAAATATGATGTGAAGTTATGGTGTATGTGAAGGTTTTTATCACTGTAACACTCACGAGAAATACATAGTTGTACCTTTCTTCTTTAAATGGACTTTGTTCATTGTTATGTTTTGAAATAAAGTATCTTATATCAACTATTCAAAATAGAACTATGTCTAGTGACTAATGTATAACCAGAAGTGGATTATCCCATTCAACTATCCCATTTTATAAATTAATCTTATAATTCTCGAAGTTTAAGATGAGATTTTTTTTAAAACAAATTTCTTCTTCAACTTATCATCATCGACCTTTGACTTTATAGATTTTAGTGCAATTTTTTTTGTTTCTTTATGGTGTGCTTAAGAAATGGTTAATATTATTTAATATTTGCTTCATTTATTAAATGAATAAGAAGAAATAAAACAGGTTTCAATTTTGTACTGGTCGGTCCTCGAGGCCTTACCAAACAGTTGGGGTTCTTCCCAAGGCCGATTCCTTTCCAAAGTCGACTTTGTTTCACATGTCGATTTCACTCCGCATGTCGACTTCGTTCCGCATGTTGATTCCGCTTCGCATGCCGACTTCGCTCTGCATGTTGACTCTGTTTCGCATGTCGACTTCGCCCCGCATGCCGACTCCGCTTTGCATGCCAAGCCGAGTTTGCGAGGTGGCATAACGACTTGTACCACCCTCTGGCAAGGGTGGACTATAACTGACATGTCAAGGAGTAGAGCCTGAGCAACCGTTTCGTACTTGACATGTCCTTGGGAGCTTGAGTAGCCGTTTTGCACCTGACATGTCCCTGACACCTTTTGTCATTTTGTGTAAGTTAGGGGACAAAATCCTAATAGGAAACAAAAAATGACTTATATATATATGTGGGTAAGGGTATGAAAGGAGTTCAAGTTGCTGATCCTATATCATCTTTACAGACCAGAACATTGGCGTCCACCGTGGGGTCTCGGAAAACCTTTTCTCGACGCTCGCAAGATTAAGAAACCTTGAGCTAAAGGCTTGAGTTCACAAAAGGAAGGGGGAGAAAGTGAGAGTGATTATGCCAGTAACAAGAAACCAGGCAAGCTCCACTAATGAAGTGGAGGAAGACACCCTATAGAGGCTACTCTGCGCAGTGGCCTCCCTACAAGAACAAAGTGATGAGCAATCCCGGCTTAGTGCTGAAGTAATGCAACGATAGATGGAGGTAGAGGAGCAACATTGCCAAGTTGAGGAACGACACCTTGAAGCTATGAGGAAGGCCAAGTAGAGGGAAGATGAGCTCCGCCAGCAAATAGCAGTAATGAAGGCAGTTGTAGAAAGAACTGAGAGACCAGCATGGGAGACAGTGAGCATCCAAGCTTTCTTGGGACAAGCCTTCAGTGAAGAAATTGACAAAACACTCATTCCGGCTAATTTTCGGGAACTGGTCATGGAACCATTCAACAACACCCAGGACCCTCATGCACATTTGCAAGCATCTCAGACTCAAATGTATATTAGTGGGGGAATGACTCCCTTAGTTGCAAGCTTTTCCATGGTACCCTAAGGGGAATGACCATGCATTGGTTGGCAACCCTCCTTGCGCGTACCATTTGATCATTCAATGACCTGGTCGTTTTATTTGTCTCCCAATTCGTAGCGAACAAAATGAAACAACTCAAAGTAGCTGATTTGTTTGATATAAGGCAAACAAAGGGGGAAAGCCTGAAAACTTACTTGGCTAGGTTCAATAACGCCATGGTCCAAGTAAACGACCCAGACCAAAAGTTTTTCATCAAAGCTTTCTAGAAAAGGCCGAGGGCCGGCTAGTTCAATGATGCATTAGCCTTGAGACGACCAACCAGTATAGGAGAGATAAGGGCACAAGCAGAAAAGCATATAGAGGTTGAGGAGGACTTGGCAGACCGGCTTGAGGCAGAGCACCAACCTATGGCATTACAGGAGATGAAATCTGACACCTCAAAGGTCTCAAAAGAGGAGACGAGATACTAAATCCAACCTCGACCACATGACAACAACCCCCAACTCTTTACTCCCCTAAAGGTAAAGAGGGCGCAAATACTGTGAGAAATATGCCATACCTAGTTGTTGGAATTCCCGAAAGCAACAAATGGCCAAACTATGGGACGAAGGCAAGATGAATGATGTTATTTCCATAAAGCACCTGGCCATTCATCAGAAGAATGTCAGACCTTGCAGACTCAGATTCAAAGGATAATACAGGAGGGTTACTTAAGACGTTTTGTCAAAACAAACGAGAAAGAAAGGCTCACAGTCGGAGAGCTTCTTGAAAGGGATAGTAGTCGGACCCCTCGAAGAAGACCGTGATCATGAGCAGAGCTTATCCTAAACTACTTTAAGGAAATATTACAGCTAAAGGTTTCATGTAAGTTTAAAATGTATCTTTTGATGAGATTAATACAATGCATTATTGACAGGACACTATATATGAATAAATCAAAGACTTGTCTAAGATGAGTCAGTCGAGACCATCCGAGGCAACTAAAGACTTGTTTAAGACGAGTCGGTTGAGATTGTCCCGGGCAACTAAAGACCTGTTTGAGACAAGTTGGTCGAGACTGTCCGGAGCAACTAAAGACCTGTCTGAGACGAGTCGGTCGAGACCATTCGAAGCAACTAAAGACTTGTCTAAGATGAGTCAGTCGAGACCGTCTGAAGCAACTAAAGACCTGTCTAAGACGAGTCGGTCGAGACCGTTGGGGCAAACAAAGATCTGAGAGAGGCCGATCAATAGAACCCCTAAGCAAAAAAGCAAGACTTGAGAGAGGTTGGTCAATAGACTCCAAGACCTGTCTGAGACAAGTTGGTCGAGACCGTCTGAGACAAACAAAGACCTGAGAGAGGTCGGTCAATAAACCCCCAAGCAATAAAGCAAGACTTGAGAGAGGCTAGTAAATAGACTTTCCCAAGTGATAAAGCAAGACTTGAGAGAGGCCGGTCAATAGACCCCCCTAGGCCGATCCATAGACCAAAATACCCTTCGATCGAACTCGTTACTGAATGCTTCTCGGCCAACAAAAAATGATCAACTCGCGAATTCAAAGTGCCTACCGCTCCACTTGACACTTGGGGGCTGTGTACCGATTGACCTTTAGAGCCCATCCCGAACAGTCGAGTCCCTCTCGGCCAGCGAGTCCCATCCTGGCTAGACCTCCGATTCAAAGTGTCTATTGCTCCACTTGGTACTTTGGGGGCTGTGTACCGGTCGGCCCTCAAAGCCTTATCGGACAATCGGGGTCCTTCCCAAGGCTGACTCTGCTTCGCACGCTGACTCCACTTTGCATGTTGACTCTGCATGCCGACTCTGCTTCGCATGCCGACTCCACTCTACATGTCGACTTTGTTTCGCATGCCAACTCCGCTCCGCATGCCAACTCTGCTTCGCATGCCAAGTTGAGTTTGCAAGGTGGCATAACGACTAGTACCACTCTCTGGCAAGGGCAGATTGTAATTGACATGTCAAGGAGTAGAGCCTGAGCAGCCGTTTCGCACCTGGCATGTCCTTGGGAGCCTGAGCAGTTGTTTTGTACTTGACATGTCCCTAGCACTTTTTGTCATGTTGTGTAAATTAGGGGACAAAATCCTAATAGGAAAGAGAAAATGACTTGTATATATATATATGGGTAAGGATACGAAAGGAGTTCAAGTTGCTGATCCAGTATCATCTTTACATACCAGAACAAACCTCCTAAATCCTAATCATCAGCTTAGGTTAATGATCAAAGAACTAAATAATATTGAGTTTTAGGCATATTGCAGATAGAAAATAATAATAAAGATCATCATCCTTGGATGTTAATCCTGAGAGACCCAATTAGAAATACCATCTTAGCTGTAAATGGTGACTTCTTAATCTAACTCTTGATCTCTTGAACCAAAATCTTAGTTTTCATGCATAAAGACAACTTTTTCCATACAGATCATGCCTTGAATACACTGTTATAATATTGGCAGCAATTTGATTCTACAGCACCATTAGCCAGTCAAATAGAAAATGCCTTCATTGTGCTATTATAATCTAGAACTAGAAAAAATTCAAATGGTTCCTCTTTGATTCCTCACATCCCACAAAGCTATTAAAATCTGTCCACATAGCATCACTTGCCATGGTTTACAGTTCAACAAACAGAAAGCAAGAAATGAGAATTTGTGGCATTCCATCCTCATTGTGCTAAATGGAATTTCCAATAATCAATTTAGTATTGAGGATAAAATCTTTCATGTGAATGAGCTTGCTTTTGTCAATATTTTCTTAAAAGAATTAAAACTTTGCAATATCCTAGGAATTTGGTTGACAAGTTTAGTCAGTATCACACAATCTATCTTCCCTTTGTTGAATGATGTTGCAGCCTCTAAAAGTTTAACATCATGTTCCATTACAATTGATCATACAAACAATTGACTCGGTGAAAATCATGGCCTAGGATTAAATCTAGGAACAAAGACATCAACAAAATCAATTAAACTTAGCTTAAAAACTAGAGAGATTAAATAAATAAAAATTATAAATCATAATTTATTAATACCATTTATCTGAGCTTTCATCCATACTACTGGAAAAAGGAAGCTACCAGATCCAGGACTGAGATGACTATCATTACAAAATGTTCCTAACATATTTCATTATTTGCTCCACGCTGTTACTACTAGAAACAATAGGTAATGTAATTATAATTATCAGAACACAGATATCCACCAATTGTTCAAGTTTTTATAAAATAATACAGTGAACAGAGAGATCAATCTTAAACTCAAAACTCAAAAGATTATTAGTGCACTCCTTTAAAAAAAATATTGTTCCATTTTAGTAAGTTAATAAATAATGACAGTTAGTCTATGTTCCCAAGAAGTTGAAACAAAGAGTGTATCTGAGAGTTATAAAATGACATCTTTGACGCTCAATAATATTTTTCATCCAATATAAATCAGTATGTGGTAGTTAAGAAAAATTACAACCTAAAACAGAATGTGCAAACTGTTGAATTAAGCCAAAAATCTAACATTATTGGAATTTTACATTCTGTCAAGACAAGACTTCTGTGCAAAAGTGAATGTTTCACAAAAAGAACTTTTTCAGAGAAAGAGATAAAATTAAAATTTTCGAGCAAATTTATAATTTTCTTGGTGCAAAAAAGAAAAAGATAACATGAGATAGAAATTATGATATATCCATGTCTAACACGTAGAATAGTCTATAAAATAACCATTCTCTTGTGTGAAATATAGAAAATTCTATAAAAATAACAATGAAAATGAGAAAAGGGTATTCTTGTGTAGATGAGTTTCCTCAAGAAAACAGCAATCCATTTTATCAGAACCAAAGGATTGTGACAACAGTCTGTTGAGTTAGAGGCACCAGAGATGATAAAAGGTGAAGTATTATGGGTAAGCGCATCTGTTGATCAAAGCCCACATCGATTAACATATTGTCTGGAATTAACCTGTTTATACTATAAAAGAAGGATAATCTCCAATTTTAAGTATGAAACCGTGTACTAAGTACAAAGCGAACTATTCTTTCGCCTTTTACTAAAGGATACCGTGTGCTTATTACATAAAGCGGCATAGGCTAAAATTTTTAATAGGGTCATTGAAAAAGGACCCTTCTATTTAAACTTAAATTTTGTATATTTTATAACAATGATAATTTTAAACTTAAGTTTTGTATGTTTCATATCTATAATAATTTTATGTTCTTACAATTATAATAATGTTATGTTCTTACAATTACAATAATAATATGTAAATTCAAAGTTGTTTTTATTGTTTTTCTAATATGGTCTTTGAAAGAACACTCTCTAAACCTAGGTTTTGTATATTTATAACAATATTATGTTTTTACAATAATCTTATGTAAATTCGAAAGAGACCAACTAAACTGCATATGCTGAGTTGAAATAATCAAGATTGCACATGAAGTAGTTCATGCAAAGAACAAGAAGAACCTCAGGTTTTGGAACCAACAAAACCTGCAACCTCACTAAAGAAGAAACTGGTTAAGTTTCAAGCTTGCGGGGACATTCAAGAGTCCTTTGTTCTTGCTCATTTTGTGCAAGATTTTGTTAGAAATAATAACACGTACTAAAAATAATACAATATCCTTATTTTATAAAGTGTCCTCTCTACTTTTCTAACAGATTTCTCTACTACATTTAGGAAAGAGAACAGGAAACCTGTGAACACTGCCTTCAAGGATGAAGATAAACACTGCCTTCAAGGATGAAGATAAACACTGCCTTCATGTAAGAGTGGTAATAGAGTAATGTTTATTTGAAGGGAGAATAAGTCAGTGAGTGGAGAGAAGAATGATAGTAAAGAAGAGTTATGCTTGCATTGATGAGTCAAAGAGCTTCAGTAACAAGAACTGAAATATATTATGTGGAAGTAGGCATGACAAAGTCCACATGGGGTAATATACAATGAGGAAGTAAACTGTTCATATCATAAAATGAAATAGCTGCATCTGACCAAAGAGATTCTATTTCTGAGAGTGTTAACTATCAACTCTTGAGAATTATAAAATTTTAAATAAATTTCAATTGTTTAATTTAATTTTTTAAATCTAATTATGACTTAAGTATATTTAGGTTTTTTTAAATATGATTTTAGTTTAATGTTAATGTAATTATTAAAATAAATATTAATTAAAATTTAAGATAATTAATATAATAAAAAATGTTTTAAATTGATAATTAAATTATTTTTACATGTATGAATGAATAACATTAATTAATTTAAATAAAGAATAATTACATTATTTTTAGATAATAAATCTATATTTTAATAAAATTAATGTATTTATTATTTTAAATAAATAAAAATAATTATATGATTTATTTTTAATATATTATGAACAATAATTTTTTTATTTTTAATATTTTTATTTTTAATTTATTAATTTATTTAAATATTTAAAATTTAATTTTAATATATTAATTTTACATTTAATTTATTAATTTTAACTGATTGTATATAATTTACTTATAGTATATTCATCTTTGTTGTTGATCTAAGCTTGATCAGCTAACATTTCAAAACTCTTTATAATGATGACTGTCCTTATATTGAAGGTATAAAGATATACCAAAATTTCAAGGCGATTTTGAGTGGTTATGAATGATAAGGGAAGTGATAGAATATGTGATCACATGTTTAACCTGTCAAAAAGCAAAAGTAGAACACTAAAGACTAGGAAGTATGTTGCAACCACTCAAGGTCTCAAAATAGAAGTGGGATAATATTTTTATGGATTTTGTAGAAGATTTGCTGAGGACGGCAAGAGAATGGATACTATTTGGTCATTGTTGACATGCTCACTTCTTATGTATCGATATCAAGTATTTTTTGGAATCACTTCTACAAGCGTATAACAAGGAAGTGATGAGATTGTATGAGTGCCGTCAAACATCGTTTTAGACATGAATCCTAGATTTACATCTCCTTTTTGGCAGTCTTCATTGAGAAGTTTAGTATAGACATATGATAATATGAGAAAACGATTGCGGTTGATCTTTTGTAGACTTGTGCATTGGACCATCTCGAAAGTTGGGACGAAGTATTGCCTCTTGTGAAATTTAACATTTGTACATGATATGACATCGATTGAAATCTAATATTATTCATTTTTGTTACATCTTAATATTAAATTAATTATAGTTAGTAATAAGAATTAAAAAATATAATAAAAAATATAAAAAATTTAAAACAAAATTTTGGAAGAACTAAAATAACATAAATATATTTGTAAGACTTAAAACATATTTAAATATTTAATTATTTAGTATTTTTGTCATACAAATTGCTAGTGTGATATTTGTTTTGGTCTATAAAATTGATATAGAATCAGCAACTTGATCTCCCTTTCATACCCTTACTCATATATATATATACAAGTCATTTTCTCTTTCCTATAAGGATTTTGTCCCCTAACTTATACACAATATGATAAAAGGTGACAGGGACATGTCACGTGCAAAATAGCTACTCAGGCTCTGCTTCCTGACATGTCAGTTACAATCCACCCTTACTAGAGGGTGGTACAAGTCGTTATGTCACCTCGTAAACTCGGCTTGACATGCGGAGCGGAGTTGGCCTGCAGAGCAAAGTCAACATGCGAAGCGGAGTTGGCATGCGGAGCGGAGTCGGCATGTGGAGCGGAGTCGGCATGCGGGAAGGATCCTGACTGTCTGGTAGGGCCTTGAGGGTCGACCGGTACATAGCCCCGCAAAGTGACGAGTGGAGCGATAGACACTTTGAATCTGAGGCCTAACCAATATGGGACTCGCTGGCCGAGGGGGACTCGGTTGTCCAAGATGGGCTTTGAAGGTCGTCCAGTACACAGCCCCCAAGTGCCGAGTGGAGCAATAGGTACTCTGAATTTGCGAGTTGATCACTTTTGGTTGGTCGAGAAGCATTCAATAATGAGTTTGGCTGAAGGGTATTTTGGTCTACGGACTGGCCTTTCTCAGGTCTTGCTTTTTTTGCCTAAGGGGGTCTATTGATCGGGCTCTCTCAAGTTTTGCTTTTTTGCCTAGGGTCTATTGACCAACTTCTCTCAGGTCTTGCTTTTTGCCTAGGGGTCTATTGACTAGCCTCTCTCAAGTCTTGTTTTTTTGCCTAGGGGGTTTATTGACCAGCCTCTCTCAGGTTTTATTTGCCCTGGACGATCTCGATTGACTCGTCTTAGACATGTCTTTATTTGCCTTGGACGGTCTTGACCGACTCGTCTCAGACAGGTCTTTATTTGCCTCGGACGATCTCGACCAACTCGTCTCACACATGTCTTTATTTGCCCTGGACAGTCTCGATTGACTCGTCTCAGATGGGTTTTTATTTTTCCCGAACGATCTTGACCGACTCGTCTCAAACAGGTCTTTATTTGCCTTAGACAGTCTCGATCGACTCGTCTTAAACAGGTCTTTATTTGTCTCGGATGGTCTAGACCGACTCATCTTAGACAAGTCTTTATTTGCCCTAGACGGTCTCGACCAACTTGTCTCACACAAGTCTTTATTTGTCCCAAACGGTCTTGAACGACTCCCCTTTCTTTTTGTGAACTTCAAATTTTAACTCAAGGTCTCTCAATCTTGCTGGTGTTGGGAAAAGTTTTTCCGAGGTCATACGGTGAGCACCAATGTTCTGGTTTGTAAAATTGATACAAAATTAGTAACTTAATCCCCTTTCATACCCTTACCCATATATATATATATAAGCCATTTTCTCTTTCCTATTAGGATTTTGTTCCCTAACTTATACACAATATGACAAAAGGTATCAGGGACATGTCAGGTGCAAAACCATTGCTTAGGCTATGCTCTCTGACATGTCAGTTACAATCCATTCTTGCCAGAAGGTGGTACAAGTCGTTATGCCACCTCACAAACTTGACTCAGTATGCGAGAAGGACCCTGACTGTCGGGTAAGGCCTTGAGGGCCGACCGGTACAATATCTTTAGCCTCTGCACCCCTAACTGCCTAAAGCATGTTCAATTGATACAGATGAATCACCCATCTACAATCACTCTAAAATCACGTGTGATCAAATAAAACATTATCAGGCACTATACACATATAGCGAAATTGAGAAACTTCTAAAAACAAAAGTTTTATCTATAGACTATCGTTTCATTACTAGTTGTGAATACAAGGTATATGCTCTATTGACATGGTTGACGGATGACAAAGATCATTGGCGGTTATAACCCATGTCTGGATGACTATGCTAAAGCTTTTTATATAATAAACTAGATGTTCAGAAATCAGAAAGCCTTCCATGCTAGTGATGATCATAATCTGATATATGACGCGAGAAGTAACAGAATATTGGACAAATTGTCCTCACCTCTCAGTAGAGTGGTGTGGTACATGAGCATTCCTGTTTGTGTTTTTTCATATTTGAAAGTTGAAACATGTACAACTCTCCAAAGACTTCTAAAGGTGATTGATTACATGATGATGGCCCTTTTGTAGAAAAGATAACAATCTTTTATCCATCTGTCTTTGTCATGCATGTGTTGCACTTGCAGGTACCATGCAGTGCCAATTATTTGGGGAATAATATGCATGCTATATCTATAAGACATCTTTATCCAAGCATAGCGGCCTAGGATTTGTTGGAAGCAGGACATGCTTGTAAAGCTCAAAAGCAAACATACATCTACATATGAATGCATCACAAAATTCAATTTCAATTCATCAATTATTTGTGAACATAACAGGGCAGATACACACGAAGTCAATTTCCATTTGAAGCCTCCAACGAGAATGATGAAATTTGTGTTATTATTTTGATCATTTGTTCAATTTTACTGTAAAAGTAAAATAAAAACTGTGACTATATGAAAATATTGGGTAGTGTTGTTAACTTATGCAACAAAACAGCAAAACAGTGGTAACAAAGGAATAAAGTAGAGGAAAGCACTAAAAGCCAACTTTAATTTTAACATCTGCTTACATAATCCAATATATTCCCATAATTCAGTTGGTAGCCAAGGCAAAGCCTGTGCATCAAGTCCATATAAAATAGTGGTTCAGCGAGTGCTTGGTTTTGTTAGTAGAATAAAGCTTAATGAATGATTGGCTCTCAACACAATTTCTTTCTTTTTACCTTTTCTTATTATATAATTCATATGATAACTTTCTAAAGGAGTAACTAAACAGAGTTATATACATTAGATATCAATTCACATATGTATTACTTTCTTGTGTTGTCGATGATGTGGTCACCAATCTTGATTACCATTTACCATCAGGGTGAGGTAAAATAAGGCCAATAAAGCATTTATTTTAACTTTTATAACCAAACAAATCCCTCATTAACCATCAACAACCAGTGTTCTTGCTTGAAATATACTAAAAGACAGATGACAAACGAA
Organism: Mucuna pruriens; assembly: GCA_025330945.1. NCBI lineage: Eukaryota > Viridiplantae > Streptophyta > Magnoliopsida > Fabales > Fabaceae > Mucuna > Mucuna pruriens. The sequence goes on along the minus strand of JAENHJ010000527.1, from coordinate 2,367,408 downwards.
ATAAATGAACAAAAAACTTATTAACCATTATAGTAATTTCCCTGCTCTCTACACAAATTCAACAGCTCTGAAAAAGAGACAAAAAAAAATGTTTTCTGTGACCATAATACTGATATCACTGGGACATTATATAATATACACGTACTAACTCACAGATGAATGCCAGAGACAGAGAAGTATTTTTCAGGAACCCAATTTGCTTGCTTTATTGATACCTAATCTTTTTTATTCATTTAGGCTTTAGTTTTGTACATCATACAGCATAAAGTAATTTACACTTCAGGGAGCTTACCCCTGTTCACTGTTTCTAATATCCTACTAACTTGTTGAAGTGCATTTTTCCTAATATACAAAAGAGAAAGAACTGTGACTAGAATGCTACAACAGATGATGGAAGGTGGTTAAGTGTGGGTATCCGTGTCTGTCTCATGACCAAAGCCCACATCGAGTGATATACTGAGTAAAAGTACACTGTTTACATATAAAATGAAATGGCTGCTCTTAATTTGAGACATGAAGTCATGTGATAAACACATAGCAAATTATTCTTTCGCCTTTTACTAAAGGATACTGTGTGCTTATCACTTATAGTGACATACCCCAGTTTTTCTAAAAGGGTCTTTGTAAGGAAGATCTTAAATTTATAATTTTTACTAGTTGAATGTTGCTTTTGTTGTAATCATCAAAGTTTTACATGATTTTTTTAACCAAAATTCTTAGTTATATTAATGACTTTAAATGTTTGATCCTCAACCAATATTATATTAAAATTTTTTTACCATTATTATTCTTACCAGTTGAATGTTGCTTTGGTTGAAATCATCAAAGTTTTTTACAATTTTATCAACCAAAATTCTTACTTATGACCTTAAATGTCTGATCCTCAACCAACATTCTCATTCAGCTGCCCTTGCCCCTTGAGGCTCACCTCTGCAGGCAGCTACATATTTTGTATTTATTCTATTTAGCATTGTTGATGTTACAAATCAATTATAGGACTTAGGTTGAAATTCAAAATATAGCCAAATGTGGGATCAACAACAAACGTTTTCATCTACTTGCCAAAAATCTTTAATAGTCAAGCCTATTGTAATGTGAGAGATGCAGATAAGGAAAGATGATGAGAATGTGCTAATCCAATCTGTTGCCAGTTGTTCTCACTTTCTTTTATGCCGCCATTGTCAATTTCTACAAGCTGAAAATCTGAACAAAGATACCAAAACGCAAAATAATTTCCAAGAAATTGTAGTTGTTATTTTTTGAGAAAGTGGTGAATGAAAAAGGTGAGTGTAAATGCTTCTATTTCTATCTCCAGAAGTTGCCAATATTCCTTTCTTTCCACGCTCAGCATACCAAATTATAATTCCACTTTGGTTTGCTAAAGGTGTATCTCTCAAAAACTGAAGGTGTATCTCTCAAAAAGAGGATAGAGAAGGTTCAAGGAAGTCAGTCCACTCAGACCAACCCCTTCTTGGCCCAAACATTGGCGGAAGAGGAGTATACAGTTGGCGTAGCAGGAGGAAGAGGAGTGTACAGTTGACGCAGCAGAGAGACCAGTGACTTGTCCCTCTCCTATCACGTCACCTCCTTATTCAAATCTCAAGCAGCAAGGAGAAAAATATACACTTTCAAGACGAGAGAGACTCAAACCCTCAACCTTAAGATCACTGAGAGGAGAAATCAACATACTAGACAACTGCACCACCATCATTCGTTGTTTTGAGGGAGTAATAAATATTTGATATTTCTGTTTCTCTAGATACCTCTTACTCTATAACATGCTCAAGGAGGGAGAAAAAAATGTGCCTTTTCAAGATCAACTAATCCATAAGACACACACTAGCCAACTACCCCACCACCATTCATTATTATAATAGAGTAATAAATAACTGATATTTCTGTGTTCTTTCTTAAAAGTAACACATAAGTTCATAACATTATGTTGTTTTAGCAGTAAATATTTTTTATTGTATACTTGAAGTTGGAAATGAACTCATTCAAAGGTGTACCAAATAAAAAAGAAAAAAAAAAGAGAGAAAAGAACCTATAAAGACTATAGTGTAAGGCATAATCTTTACGTGAAAAGTTGAAAGTCAGAAAATACACAGACCCGCCACCAGATCTAGGATTAGTTCAAAAGGACCCGTATATCCCACAACACCACGGAAAAAATCTTGAATCTTTGGTAAGTATATTCATATATTGAAATATGTAGGACCATAATCCACAATTCATGTAGGTACCCAAAAGGATTCCGTCTCCCCATCTCAAACAAAGACCTGAGATGATGGTTATAAGATTCCCTCCAGGCACAAAGACCAAAGACTTGAGAGGACGGTCATAAGATTCTCTCCAGGCACGAAGACCAAAGACCTGAGAGGACGATCATAAGATCCCCTCCAGACACGAAGACCAAAGACTTGAGAGAACGGTCATAAGATCCTTTCCAAGAACGAAGACCAAAGACATGAGAGGACGGTGATAAGATCCCTCCAAGAACGAAGACCAAAGACCTGAGAGGATGGTCATAAGATCCCCTCCAAGCACGAAGACCAAAGACCTGAGAGGACAGTTATAAGATCCCCTCTAGGCACAAAGACAAAACACCTGAGAGGACAGTCATTAGATTCCCTCCAGTCAAGAAGACAAAAGACGTAAGAGGATGGTCATAAGATTCCCTCTAGGCACGAAGACAAAAGACCTAGCAGGATCGATCACTAGATCCCCTTTGGGCAACAAAATACCTGAGGACCGATCATCAAATCCCTTCCAAACGAGGGGCATCAAACAAAAGACCTGAGAGGACTAGTCATCCGATTCCCTCCAGGCAACCAAAGACCTAAGAGGATTGGTCATTAGATTCCCTCCAGGCGAGAGGCGTCAAACAAAAAGACCTGAGAGGACTAGTCATTAAATCCCTTCCAGGCAACCAAAGACCTGAGAGGACCGGTCATTAGATCCCCTCAAACCAAGAGACATCAAACTAAAGACCTGCGAGGACCGATCATCAAATCTCTTCCAGACAATCAAAGACCTGCGAGCGGCCAGTCATTAGATCACCTGCAGGCGAGATCATTAAAGACCCGACCGAGATAAGTCGATCGAGACCATTCGGGGCAAATAAAGACCTGTTTGAGACGAGTCGGTCGAGACCGTCTGGGAAACCAAAGACCTGCGAGCGGGCGGTCATTAGATCCCTTCTAGGCGAGATCATTAAAGACCCGACAAAGATGAGTCGGTCAAGGCCGTCCGGGGCACCAAAGACCTACAAGTGGCCGTTCATTAGATCCCCTCCAAGCAAGATCATCAAAGACCCAATAGAGACGAGCTGGTCGAGGCTGTCCGGAGCACCAAAGACCTACAAGCGGCTGGTCATTAGATCCCTTCTAGGCGAGATCATTAAAGACTCAACTGAGATAAGTCGACCGAGACCGTCTAGGGCAAATAAAGATCTGTTGAGACGAGTCGGCCGAGATCGTCCGGGGCAAATAAAGACCTATCTGAAAAGAGTTGGCTGAGACCGTCCGGGGCAAATAAAGATCTGTTTGAGACGAGTTGGCTGAGACAAGTCTAGGGCAAATAAAGACATGTTTGAGACGAGTCGGCTGAGACGAGTCTGGGGCAAATAAAGACCCGTTTGAGACGAGTGATTGTTCGGGGCACCAAAGACCTACGAGCGGCAGGCCCAAAGACCCCCGGGCGAGAACATTGTGAACAAGCGAATCTAAGGGGTGGCGAAAGAGAAACTCCCACAAAACCAACACAATCACGCCTCCCTCATGTTAAAGGCCTTCAGAGCATATCCGAACAACTGAAAACTCGCTCGGTCAACTGAATCTCACTTTGGATGAAACTTCAAAGTACCTATCGCTCCATCCGGCACATGAGGGGCTATGTACCAGTCGACCCACCGGATAGTCCGAGTCCACCCCAGCCAACTGAGTCCATCCCGGCCGACCGAGTTTGAGTGAACCACACACAAACAGCTTATAACAAGGTACGACCAAAGGAGGGATCGAGACCCAACCAACCGACCCACTAATCAAGATTGGGAACCATGCCTGGCTGTCTCAGAACAAGAAAGGAGAATTAAAGCTTATTCCCTACGGTAAAAAGCTTGAGGGGTTGTGTACTAGTCGACCATGATGACCGGGCTCCAACATGAGTATAGGGCAGCATGACAACCGGCTCCCTTCGAACCTGGGCCCAATGACAGATGCACCCCAACCCAACAGAGTACCTTGGCCCAAGAAAGTCAGTCCTCTTAGACCAGCCCCTTCCTGTTCCAAACGCTCAACTCCCAAAGTCAGTTGGGAGGGTTAGAAGTTTAGGAAGAATAGTAGGGAGTCATTCATGTATAAATGGGGACCCACAGGACACTTCTATGGCAACCTGCAATTGGAGAGCAAAACAACCCAACTACATGTACTCACGGACGAGAACACAATGTAATTAGTATTTGGTTAGAAATACACTAATAAAGAGCAAAGTTTGAACTTTTCTCCTTAGATGGACTTCGTTTATTGTTTTGGAATTAAGTATCATCTATCAAAGATTCAAAATATATTTGTCATACTGTTTAGCTTTAGTCGAAAGTGAACCATTCATTCAACTCTCTCCAGATTATACCAGCAATCTAGTAATTCTCCAAGTTCAAGATAGGAATATTTCTTTTCTTTTTTTTGTAAACTTCTTCAACATGTTCTGATCAACTTTTGACTTTAAAGATTATAATAGAATCTTTTTGTTGTACTTAAAAAATGGTTAACGTCATTTATTTCTTTTGTTGTTTTGATCTTCAATATTTGCTTCAGCTGTTAAATGAATAAGTTACAGGCTTCAACCTGCTAATCCCCAGTTTAGTTTAATAATGAAAGCACTACATAATATTGGTGAAAATTTTAGGCATATACATGTAAAAAAAATAAAAATAAAGACCATTATACTTGGATCCTATCTATCTAGTTACCCAAAATAACATCTTTGATTCTTTTAATTTTCCTCATCCAACACTAATTATGTATGCGGTGGTTAAGAAAAACTACAAATTAAAATTAAAATGCTAACTGTAGGACTCAAGCCAAAAATCTGACAGTTGGGATTTTACATTCTGTCACCATGAGTGCAGGCTGCAAGAAAAAAAGAAATTTCTGTGCAGAAGTGAAGATTTCTCAGAAAGAACTTCTCCAAAAGAATAGATAAAATTAACATTTCTGAACAAATTTAAAACTTTTTCTGCAAAGAACAAAAAGAGAACAATAGAGATAAAAGTTATGATATATCCATGTCTAATATGTTGAATAGTCTTAAAAAATAAGCATTCTCTTGTTTGAAATATAGGAAATTTCATAAAAATAACAGAGAAAACGAGGAAAAGATATTATTGAGTAGAAAGCACCAATCCATTTTATCAGAACCAAAATATTGTCACTAATGCCTCTATCTAGGTAGAACAAAACTACTTTGGATGTGACAAGTCTCTTGAGTGAGGGCATGCGTGTTGTTTCATGACTAAAGCCCACATCGTTTCAATATACTACATGAAAATAAATTGTTTACACTATAAAGTGGAAAGACAACACTTTATTTCAATTATGGAGTCGTGTGATAAGCACATAGCGAACTATTCTTTCGCCTTTTACTAAAGAATACCGTGTGTTTGTCACTTAAAGCGACATACGCCAATTTTTTGTAAGGGTCTCTTTCAAAGGACCCTGCAATCTTGACAAAATTTTATATTATTAGCATGATAACCAGGTGATATTAACAGCAATCTGATTTAAGGTATTTCCCTGTAGTTTCTGTTGTCACTTAATCAAACAGAAAGTAAGCAATCTGATTTAAGGTATTTCCCTGTAGTTTCTGTTGTCACTTAATCAAACAGAAAGTATTGAGGTCATCATCTTTCATGTGGGTGAACTTACTTTCTGTCAGTGCTTTCCTAAAAGAATATTACCTTAGTCATATCTCAATCTATCTACCATTTCTTGAATGATTTTGCAGAATCTAAAAACTTAGTATTGTTTTCCAGCTGTTCGAATTGATCATATGAGCAATTAATTGAGTCAAGATGAAAATGATATTTTAGACAACCTATGGTTGGAAAAAAAGAAATCAGAAGCTGAATAATGAGGAGAAGAACTATCTAAGAAACCTAGTACTCCTGTTCAATGTTTCTAGTATGCTACGAACATATTGCAGAAGTAAAGCTTTTCTAGTATATGAAATAAGGACGGACTCAAACAACAGTGTAACTGTGTACTAAGAGGAAGTAACTGTATACACTATTAAATGAAAGGATGCAACTGCCTTCAAGCATGGAGTCCTGTGTAAGCTTAATACTTAAGAATACTGTTTTTTTGTGACAACGCGGACACATTTTTTTGTATTTCTTTTATATTAAATACTACGTAAATTCAAATTGTGTCCTGTCTGTAATCAACAAGGTTTTCAACAACTTCATCAACCAAAATTTTCATTTATGCCCTTAAACCTATATCTATGATCCTCAACCAGAATTCTCATTCAGACCACCCTTTCCTGCGTACAGCTTCATCATGGAAAGAGTACCTAACTACACTGCATATGCTGAGTTGAGAGAATCAAGATTGCACACTAAGTGTTTGATCCAAGAACAACAAAAACCTCAGTAATTGAAACCAAACATTTGTGACTTGTACACTTGTACACTTGCACTTGTCAATTCAGGTTTTTGTCGTCTCATCTTTACAAATTTTTACTCCCCAATAGCTGGATTACTTGCTTTATGTAGTGAATTCTGGAAGGTATTTTTTTTAAGCATATGTATTGCTGCTGTTTATAATAATATTTGAAATATTACCATGGATAATGTAATCATAAATTCATGTGAGACACTAGCTGATCATATAAAATTTGACCATGGGTATACTGCCAAGAGTCCTGCTATGTATGTGTTGTTAAAAATTTAGGCTTGTTATATTTGATGCTCATCCTGTATGATACCATTTTCAATTACTTGAAATTATGGGAGAATTCACTCCAGAGAGGCAACAAGCCTTCTGTCAATTTGTTATTGATGCACCTAGGCTGTCATCTAGTGGACTGGTTTTTCTAAATCCAAAACTAATAATTGTGAGAAAGGTATTAGAAAAATATTTTTGATCACTTGCAACCTGTGTTCTAGTTCAGTGCTACACTGATATTGTCCCTCTTGTTTGTGTTTTCTATTTCCTCATTTGGTATTGTTGTGAAGTCCCACATCACTTAGCTTAATCCTTAGACTGCAGTTTATATACTTAAGGCTAATTACCTATAATTTGAAATCTAATAAGATATCATAGTCTGCACCTTAGTTGTTAGCTCCAGATTGGATAGCATTTGTTAGAAATGGTTATGTCACTTTTATGATTCACTGGTAATAGTTTGCCATTTTTCTAAAAAAAATTATGATGTCTGAATGTTAGAAGTGGTTATATCTCACTTTTCTGATACTTCTTTTCTCCTTTCCCTGTTGTATTTTGTTCATGAGAAGAACTGGCAATAGTTTGCCATTTTTCTAAAAAAAATTATGATGTCTGAATGTTTTGTTTATACTGTATAATTATTATTTTTTAATACTTATGTTTTTATGGTAAGAGGAAGTAAAAAAAAGTTTACTATATTGTTTCATTATTTGTAAAATTTAGAAACCTGATTAGTGTAGATTGCAAAGGGATATAGTTGGTAATAATGGTACTCTGCAGGTTACTTTTTTGAAGTCTTAGATCAGCTCATGCCTGGATTTAATCTTGAAATTAGCATGTTATCTCAGAGGGTTCTCATAAAGCCGGAGAATATTGATTATCATACTAGTGTTATTGCATCCAAGGTAATTTACATTTGGTAGTTTCTCCTATAAATTTTTAGTGAGTAGCTACTTTGAATTGTCAGTCATCGTGTTCTCTGTACAGATCACTCCTGTGTCACTATTGACCTCATTGATGTAAAGATCAAGGAACAAAAGGTTACTTTTGAACTCATTGTAAAGAATCATATCTAATAAATTAACAAAAAACAGTCCTGGCTGAAAAAATTATAACTACAAAGATAATTCTCCAACATATAAATATTAAAATGGTTATTTAGGTGCCATAGAATCATAACCTGTTAAACAAATTAATCTTTAGACTGGTCATTTCAGCAAGGAGTAAAATAGAAAATAGAATGATTAACAGAAAAGAAAGACAGAATAATAAGAAATCTAAATTATCTAATACGAAACACTAGTACATGACAATGCAGATGTAGAGGAAAGAGAGCATCTACTTGCTCATAGTTTTTCTTCTGAATTCTGTTAAACTAATAGTTTTCCTTCTGAATTCTGTTAAACTAATAGTTTTCTCTCTATCAAATAGACCTGAGTCATACGGCAAAATTAGTATAAATTCTCAAGGGACACTATCAACCATTTTGTAATTCTATTTTATCTTCTTTATTTTCCATTACAATATTAGGATATAAAACACATTTAAGTCCATGCAGTCTTTTCATATTTTATGACAACCTAAACTACAGAGAATATACTCCACAATAGTTTACTGACTCCAATCCTAGACAAGAAACAAAGTTGGCATCTTTAGAGAAAGACAGGCATTCTATATGAAGCATTATTAGCATTATTAGACAGGCATTTGTAATAAATCCTTATTTATATCAACATAAGCCTCAGATGCTTCACTGTTAAAATCAGTCAATTTCTCTCATGACTGACTCATCTCCCATTCTATTAAAATCAGATGGATAAATAGCAAGTTGTAGTATTGAAAGTATCTTTGCATTGAAAAGGCTGTGAAGGGAAGGTGAGGAAACACCTTTCTAGAATGCAAGGTGAGTAGCCTTACCTCAAATGTAAAGTGAAACCATTTTGCATATAACTTTCAAAGCTACTAGAAAATAAGACATATGATGATATCATTTTTATATTTTAAAATATTTTAGAATATCTTAGATGATCTCTTAAGATTTATTCATTTTTTATATTTTATGATTTATTTCTTTATTTAATTAGGATCTTAGTTATTATAAGCATTTTTCATATAAATAAGAATATTATTTTCTATATTTCTTTTTCTCTCTTTCAACAAATGCCGTTTTCCTAATTGGAGATCTTAAAATTGTTGATTGTATGCGAAGGAGTTACTTCCTTAAACATAGATTGTGCAGCAAAGAAGGTGACCGGGATGTGATTAAAAGCGGTTCAAAACTGGCTCAGAATCAGTTAAGTTTGGAACTGGGTCAAAAGCAGAAGAGAATCACTTACAACTGTACCATCAATTTCTCCATTTAATCTTCTTATTCCAGGATTGGAAGAGAACCAATAAGAAAAAATGAAAGGGAGGGAAGCAAAGTTAAATCAATGTATTAACACTTTGAGTGACCAAGGAACAAAAGCAGAGAGAGAAAAAACAGTAGCAAGGGATGAAAGCAACATTACCTGACATTTTGTGCCTCCAAATCATGTGCCTGAATCATACCATTCCTTGTCCATCCCATTCACATACACATCTTTTTCCTTTATCACTTTGTCGTCTTGATGCAAAGCATTTCATTTACCTTTCAAAACTCCACCAAATTTCTTAATCACATGGTAAACCGGGGAAGTACACATAAAAAGCTAGACCCTACTCATTTGTGAACTAGTAAAATTTTAAAATAGAATAGAACTTTTTTTTTGGTAAGTGATTTCTTCTTGCCCTTATCTCTATTGTTGGAGAAGATTGAACCTAAACCAAAAAGGTTTGCAGAAGGAACATTGAGAACAGGACTAACTCTAACACCATTACCCATGACACCTCTTCAAATGAGGCTTTTCATGAATGTGTGAAGCCAAGGAGTGAGAAGCCTTTGTGATGAAAGAACATTTTTGGGAATTTTGCTTAACATGACGACCTTCCTTTGACAATGGTATCCTCTTGACACTTGGTAGACTCAGATTGCTTCTAGATAAAAGTGGCAAAGAGCATAAGCTCCTCCCTTATCCACTGCCACAATTAATATTAAAGGTTGTGAAAAAGCTCTACCCTCCAACCATTCTACCAACCCAATTGGCTGATCATTCATTGGAGCAAAAGAAAGTATAGAAACATATAGTTAACAAAATCAGTTCTAGCAGAAAAAATTATCACTTCCTAGATAATTCAACATATAAGTATGAAAAAGGTTATTTAGGTGCCATAGAACCATAGCTTTAGACTAATCATTTCAGCAAAGAGAAAAACAGAATATACTAATGATGAGCAGAAAGGAAGACAGTTTATAGTAAATCTAATTCATCTAAAGTGAAACACTTATTATTTAAAAACAACATAGATAAGATGTACTTAAATTTGACCAATGAGCAATAATGACCTACTGGAGGTGCAAATTGCTCACAGGAACGTGGACAGAACACAGGTAATACCAACAAGGTCCATAAGTTAATTGCAGAAGCACTTGTCTTATAAAAGTAAACATATTATGCCACAGATTGCTTGCCATAACCCTCCGAAGCAATGCATTCCTCTGCTCACATTTATAATTCTTTTTACATTCAGTCAAACTATACAAAGAAATTTGTAATTCTATTTTATCTTCTTTATTTTACAGTACAATATTAGAAAATAAAACACATTTTGGCTAACACAGTCTATTCATATTTTATGACCCCAAAACTACAGACAGTACTCCCAAAAATTATTCATCACCAGTAGTTAACTGACTCCAATTCTAGATAAGAAACAAAAGCGGATGATGAAGGTGAAGTATCATGTATTTAGTGTCTGTTTCTTGACCAAAGCCCACATCGAGTAAATACTAAGTAGAGGTGAACTGTTTATGCTATAAAAGAAGAAGGTTGAATAAATTTAATCACGGAGCCGTGTGATAAGCACAAAGCGAACTATTCTTTCGCCTTTTACTAAAGAATACCGTGTGCTTTTCACTAAAAGCGGCATACCCTAATTTTTGTAATAGGGTCTTCGAAGAGGATCCCTCCAATCTTTAGTTAAAATATTTGTATATTTTTACATTAAACTTTGTGAAACTTCTAATCTTATTTTATAAATTTGTTTATTTTCACATTAATTTTATTAAAGGGTTATTTTAATATTTAATATGTTGTTTTTATTTTTATAAAATTATTTATTTTTTTATTTGTAATAATTATTTTAGCTTCTGAAATATATTAAATATTTATTTTAATTCTTATAATATTTTATATTTGAGTTAGTTTCTTTAAAAAATAGTGAAAATTAAATTATTTACAAATTATAAAGATAAAAATGAAAAAAATGCAATAATAAAAAAGTTTATAATGACTATTCTAAAACAAAATAATAAATATTAAAATTAAAAAATTAAAGGAACTAATTTAAAAAATAATTTATATAGATCAAAATTAAAAAAATAATGTTAGAGTTTAAAAATATATTTAAACTTTATATATATATATAATTTTTTTTTTAACTTTTTCGTAAGAGATTTTGAAAGAGAATCCTGTAATCTTAGTTTAATATTTGTATGTTCATATACCAATTTTTATTAAAGGATTTTTTTGAAAATATTTGTTTGTTTTAAAAGCGTTTCTTTTTTAATATTTGTATTTTCATATGCTAATTCTTGTGAAAGGTTTAAGAGAACCCTGCATTCGTGTTTGTATGTTCATTAACAATATTTAGTAAATCAAATAATGTCATCTCTAGAACCATAGTTTATAAACTTGACCTCCTGGCAAAAGGATTAAATAAATGAAAATAAAAAATTTATTTTATTAATTCAAACTGTTGGAAAATAAGGGTTTCCTGATCCCAGATTGAGATTATCATCATTGCAAAATGTTCCTAACATTTGTCTATTATTTACTCCTTATTGTGTTACAAGAATAAACAAAAACTGGTGTCAATTAGAATGATCAAAATACATATATCCCTGTCCCGGTCAGTATTGACCGAGGTTTGTACATATGTATTATCACGTGGTTTAGCGTGTCTTTTCAAAGTAAGAAAGTCTACATCTGACACGTTAGAAGATCAGTCCTGTAGTGTTGTTTTAATCCTGAAATGTCTGTACCTTTCTTTGGTGATGTGGAATACTTGTCTGATTGTATATATACATACATGTACATATGAAATAGAGGATGATTTGAGAAAGTTCATTAGCATACAAAAGAGAGTTTTCGAGAGAGAATATTAGCGCCCATCGTGGGACAAGGTAAAATTAGTCCTGACGACCATTGAAGGAGAGAAAACCAAGTGCCGCCTGCGTACTTAGCTTAGACAATGTCGATAACGAGAAACCAAGCAAGCTCCACTAATGAGGGGGAGGAGGACACTTTGCAGAGGTTGCTCCGTGCTGTAGCCGTGCTCCAGGCACGCAGTGATGAGTAGTCTCAGCTCAATGTAGAAGCCAAACAAAGGTAAGTAGAAGCAGAACAAAGGTAAGCAGAAGTAGAGGAGAGACATCGCCAGGCAGAGGAGCGTCACCTCGCCGCTATGAAAATGGCTGAGCAAAGGGAGGAGGAGCTTCGTCAACAGATTGCCGTGATGAAGGCAGCAAGAACGCGGGAAGCAACCATGTGTGAGGTGACCCCCATCCAGCCCTTCTTGGGGAAACTATTCAGTGAGGAAATTGATGGGACCCTTATCCCTCTAAACTTCAGGGAGATTGCGGTGGAGCCTTTCGATGGAACTCAAGATCCTCATGCACATTTGCAGGCCTTCCAAACGCAAATGTACATTAGTGGGGGAATGACCAACTTAGCTACAAGCTTTTTTCGGGCACTTTAAGGGGTGTAGCCATGCATTGGATGGCAACTTTACCGGCTAGATCCATCCAGTCGTTCAGTGATTTGGCTGGCTCCTTTGTATCACAGTTTGCGGCTAACAAAGTAAAAAGCAGCTCGAGGTGGCCGACTTGTTTGACATTAAGCAAGCCAGGGAGAGAGTTTGAAGAGCTATTTGACTTGTTTCAACAATGCTACAGTTTGGGTAGATGACCCTGATCAGAAGTTTTTCGTCAAGGCTTTTCAAAAGGGGTTGAGAGTTGGCCCATTCAGTGACGCACTGGCATTGAGAAGGTTGTCCAATATGGAAGAGATTCGCGAGCGAGCTGAAAAGCATATTGAAGTAGAGGAGGACCAGATCGAGCGAATGGCAGCTGAGCGAGCCCCCAGCCACAAAGATTCAAAGCAACCAGGGCAGTAGAAGGGAGACACTAAGCGCCAGACACAGACGTGGGTGTAGGACTTCCCGCAAAGTTTTACTCCCCTGAGAGAGAAGAGGGCGCAGATTCTACAGGAGATATGCCATACAAGTCTACTAGAGATTCCTCGGGAGGTGAAAAGACGAGTCATTGGCTCAAACCGAGATGATTGGTGCGAGTTCCATCGCGCACTCGGCAATTCGATGGAGGAATGCTGGACCCTGCAAGCGTAGATTGAGAAGTTGATCCAAGAAGGACATCTTAGCCGGTATGTGTAGCATCGAGCGGACGGAGGACGCGAAGCACGGCAGGCCGAGAGAGGCGATAAAGAAAGGGAGCAAAGAGGTGCTGGGCGGACGACCGAATGCCTGTCGGATGTTCGAAGGGAGAGAAGTAGATCGTGACGAAGAGACCTCACGTGGCACCGTGGTACCATTGCCACCATATCTGGAGGGAGTACGATACTCCCCTTTGAAGGTGCAAATGGGAGGAGAGAGGGACGCGAAGTACAAACCGTACTCACAGGAGCGAACCTGACACCCCTGGGAACAAAATGGAAGTCCAATCCAATCATCATGCTTGACGATCGGGACCTGAGGCATGGCACGCCCGAGCGTGACGAGCCAATGGTTATATCGGTGGTAGCTACGGAGTACAAAATAGAGCGGGTCCTAATAGACCAAGGCAATTCTGCCAACATTCTGTATTGGTCAACATATCAGAAGCTAAAGCTACCATTATCCCAGCTGACCGAATGCTCAAAGATCCTTTATGGTTTCGCAGGCGAACAGGTGTCCATCAAGGGAACTGTTGAATTGGAGACTGTGTTCGGAAAAGGCTCTGGAGTTAAATGCATCCTGATTTTGTACACGGTGGTGGACGTGGAAGCGTCTTATAACATCATCATGGGGCGGTCGACATTGAACAAGTTCGGGGCAGTTGTATCCACTTTGCACTTGTGCATGAAGTTCCCAATAGGCCAGAAGGTGGGAAACGTATGGGCTAACTCCCATATGGTGAGGCAGTGTTATGAAGATAGTTTAAGAGTGGGGTCCTATCCTTCCAAACCAGATCTCTCGGCCGTTAACGTCCTAGCCTTAGACCTGGATCCCCGATGTCAATACGAACATGAGAGACCACACCCGGCGGAAGATTTGAAGGAAATCTAGGTGGGGCCGTCCGCCGCCCATAAGACAAAGATAGGTACGACCTTAAGTCCTGAGGATGAGGCTTGCCTTATAAGTTTCCTCAGACGCAATAGTGACGTTTTCGCATGGACTACTGATGACATGCTTGGCATCAACCTAGAGTTCATGTGTCACCATTTATTAGTCTCACAAGGCGTGAAATCGGTCACCCAAAAGAAGCGCAAGAAGGAGAAGAAAAGCGGAGGGCCGCTTGGGATGAAACAAACAAACTATTGGTGGCCAGTTTCATAAGGGAGGTACAATACCCAACTTGGTTAGCCAATGTGGTTATGGTCAAGAAAACCAACAGTAAATGGAGGATGTGTGCGAATTATACTGACCTGAATAAGGCTTGCCCCAAGGACCCTTACCCATTACCTAGCATCGACCGATTAGTAGACGGAGACTCGGGTTACACTCTCTTGAGCTTCATGGATGCGTATTTGGGTTACAACCAAATCTGGATGTATCCCTATGACGAGGAGAAGACCGCGTTCATCATTGATATCGATTCCTTCTACTATAGGGTCATGCCTTTCAGCCTCAAGAACACGGGAGCAACTTACCAGTGCCTAATGGATAAGATCTTCAAGGACATGATTGGTATTGATGTTGAAGTTTATGTAGATGATATGGTGGAAAAATCCACGATGGCGGGTGAGCATTGTGTGGCCCTTGAAAGGGTATACGACATTCTGAGGAAACACCAACTCAGGTTGAATCCGGGAAAGTGCTCATTCGGTGTTCAGGCGGGGAAATTCTTGGGTTTCATGCTGACCAAGAGGGGGATAGAGGCCAACCCAGAGAAGTGCCAGGCAATAATTGGCATGAGAAGCCCGCAAAGCATGAAGGAAGTTTAGCAACTTATGGGTAGGGTCACAACTTTATCCCATTCCATATCTCGGGCGGCAGAGATGGCCATGCCTATTTTTGGAACACTGAAAAAAGGAGGGAATTTCTCCTGGACGCCAGAATGCAAGGAAGCTTTCTTACGGTTGAAGGCCATGCTGGCCACCCCACCGGTTCTCACTCGTCCAACCCCAAGTATTCCTCTATACTTGTACATATCTATATCTGACGCTACTATTAGTGTCGTATTGATTCAGGAGAGGGAAGGGGAGCAATGCTCGGTTTATTTCACGAGCAAAGTCCTGTAGGGTGCCGAAAGAAGGTACCAAAAGATAGAGAAGGCCGCCCTCGCCTTGGTAATAACCTTGCGAAGGTTGCACCCATATTTCCAAGGCTACAATATAATCGTCCAAGCGGATCTCCCAATCCGACAAGTATTGCGGAAGCTGGATCTAGCCAAAAGGATGGTTGCTTGGAGCGTCCAATTGTTAGAGTTTGACATTTCATTTGAGAGGAGGGGGCACGTTAAAGCACAAGCACTGGCTAACTTCATCATAGAGTTGACCTGTGTTGGTTCGCCGACTGCCGAGGAAGGAGAGCGGTTCCTTTCTATTGACGGATCATCCAATCAAACAAGAAGCAGAGTTGGAATAATACTGGAAGGTCCAAACGGTGTCCTCATTGAAGAATCTCTACATTTCGAGTTTAGATCAAGCAACAACCAGGCATAGTACGAAGCTCTGTTGGCGGGCATGTGGCTAGCCCGAGAATTGGAGGTGAAAAAGCTGACGGCAAAAAGTGATTCTAAACTTGTAACAGAGCAAGTCAAGGGGGAGTACCAGGCGAGAGATCCCCAATTGATAAAATACTATGGGAGTGAGCAACAAAGATGGCAACTACTTTCTAAAAGTTCACACTCTTAGACGTGCCACGAGACCAGAATGAGCGAGCGGATTTGCTGGCTAAATTGGCCAGCACCCAGAAAAGGGGGTAGCAGAAGTCGGTCATCCACGAGAGCCTGAGCACGCCAACCATAGATAGGCAGGAAGTGTGGTGCGTTGGGAATAAGGGAACCTGGATGAGCCCTTTTCTAGAATACCTCAGAGAAGATCGACTCCCCTACAACCCCATTGAAGCCAAGAAGACGGTGAGAGAAGCCTCGAAGTACACTCTCATTGGCCAACATTTTTACCGTAGGGGTTTTTCATTCCCTTTTCTCAGGGTGCGTGGACAGGGAGAAAGCAGCCTACATAATTCAGGAAGTTCATGAAGGCGTGTGTGACACCCACATAGGAGGTCGGGCATTAGCAAGTAAGATTGTGAGGGTTGGGTACTACTGGCCGACTTTAAGGCACAATTGCATGGAGTATGTAAAGAAATGTGACAAGTGTCAAAGGTTCGCTAAAGCCCATAAGCCCCCCCAAGAGCACCTACATCCGATCACATCGCCATGACCGTTTTACAAGTGGGGAGTAGATATCCTAAGCCCTTTCCCAATAGCCCCCAGCCAGATTAAATTTTTGATAGTAGCAATAGACTACTTTACCAAGTGGGTGGAAGCAAAACCAGTCACCACAATCTCTTCGGATAGAATCAAACAGTTCCTTTGGAAGAAGATCATCTATCGTTTTGGCATACTAGCAGAGATTGTATCAGATAATGGAATGCAGTTTGCATCTTGTTCGACGGTAGAATTCTGTGAAGGGTTAAAAAGCAAAGAACTCTTCACATCAGTAGAACACCCCCAGTCCAATGGACAAGTCGAAACAATCAATAAAGTCATCCTGAGGGGCTTATAGAAGCGCTTGGAAGAGGCAAAGGGTAGATGAGCAGAAGATCTCCCGCACATACTCTGGTCATACCATACCACACTTCACTTTACCACCAACGAGACTCCTTTCCACTTGACATTCAGTACTGAGGCAGTGATTCCATTGGAAATTGGCGAGCCATCCCCGTGGACGACCTTATTTAAACCAGGTGAGAATGAAGAGGAGTTGAGGGCGAACCTGGATTTGCCACAAGAAGTACGAGAAATAGCCCATGTTAAGGAGTATGCAGTCAAGGCTAGAGCGGCTAGAAAATATGATAGAAAGATTGTGCTCCGCAAATTCCAATGCCAAGATTTGGTACTGAGGAAAATTACACGAGGGACGGACGCCAATAAGTTAACCCCAATTTGGGAGGGTCCTTTCAAAGTATTAGAAGAGGTAGGAAAGGGAGCATACCGCTAATAAAAGTTGGTCCAGGGCACTTGAAGATAAAAGACTCGTAGGAGGCCAGCTAATAAAAGTTGGTCCAGGGTGCAAAGACTAATAAAAGTTGGTCCAAGGCACTTAAAGACAAAAGACCCGTAGGAAGCTGGCTAATAAAAGCTGGTCCAAGGCACAAAGACAAAAGACCCATAAGCGGTCGACTAATAAAAGTTGGTCCTAGGCACTCGAAGACAAAATACCCGTAGGAGGTCGGCTAATAAAAGTTGGTCCAAGGCGTAAAGATAAAAGACCCATAAGTGGCCAACTAATAAAAGTTGGTCTAGGGCACTTGAAGACAAAAGACCCATAAGCGGTTGACTAATAAAAGTTGGTCCAGGACACTCAAAGACAAAAGACCTATAGGTAGCCAACTATATAAAGTTGGTCCAGGGCACTCGAAGAATCCAAGACCCATTAGTCCAAAACGCAAGGCAAAATCCCATACTTTATGTAAAGGGCCAAACACCAAGAAGGTATGAAAGGCTGCCGCAAGGGATATTACAATGAATGAGGCTAAAAATCTCTATTAAACCCCCTTGAAGACACGAAAATCTCGCCAAAAATAGACGAGGAACATTCGATCGATCTAAAACTAGCGCATAAATAAACGCATGTGTGAATTGACTGAGTCCAAGGCTCAAGCCTTATAATTGATAGGTAAGTGATTGGACAATCATAATTAAAAAACAAGACATATAAAAAGCACGAGCCAAATTGTCAAACAAATAAACTGCCAAAGCATTGATGGCAAATAAATCAATAACATGCATAATAAAGCATTTTATCAGAAGAAATCACGAACACTCGATTAAAGAGAAGAAACTAAAGACGACAGTATATTGTCAGATACATACAATTCATCCATAATTACACAAAAGAAATTTAGAAAACAGGAGAATCAGGGGAAGAAGGAGCTAAGATCAATTCGTTGTTAATAATCTCTTTGAAAGGATCAGCCTCAGAAATGTCGACATCCGGGTGCAAGAACTTGACTTGCTCCAAGGCACGAGCGAAGCCATCCTCAAACTATTCCACGATCGACATACCCTGTTAGGCCAAAGCACGTTTTGTAGATTGGATGGTTTGATCCTTAGCTAAGCTCTCTACCTGCGCCCGAGTCAGGACTGACTCTACAGATGATAGTTTTTCTTCGACAGATGGTAATCTTTCCTCAAGAGCTAGCTTAGCCGCCTCCAGCTCCCTCTTGTCTTTCCTCAAAACTTCCACTTCAGCCTGGAGGTAGTCGTGGGTGGTTTCCACTTCTCTCTGGGCCAACATTAGGTCTTTGTTCTGAATAATGGTCCGTTGTAGGTCTTCTTGAAGGCTGGCAGTGGCATCCCTATAACTGTTGACCTTGCCCTCGGCCTCCAAAAGCGCGTTCGACAATTTAAGGTTAGCCTCGCTAGCTTTTGTGTTCTTATCAACTAGGGACTATTATGAGCCTCTAAGCGTCCGAACTCCACTTCAGTTGCACGGGCCAACACCAAGGAATACCCGGCATACCGTTGTAAGGCCCTAAAGCTACCGGCAACCTTGAGTTGTTTAGCCTTGTAAGAGTCTGAGACAGCAGCGAGGGACTGATCAACCACCCGGCCGAAGGGATATGAACGGGCCCATACTGAGGGGTTGGAAGGACGATTGGCCAAGATCGAGTCCTAGTCATCGGATTTAGGAACACCTTCAACCTTGAGAGCAACCTCCTCATCCACACCAAGTGTTTGATCCTCGATGCCAGTACCAACTAGGCGCTTCCTGGGGCGCTCTTGATCCCCATAGTCGTCCTCGGCGACGTGTTTTTCATCAACCTCAGGGTCGGTGTCACCCGCCACGAGAGAATCTAAAACAACCACTAGTGGTGACCGAGGTGCGTTGTCGGCCAATGATTGAGAAGCTTCTTCAGGCTGTGCAGCTCATAAAGGAACTGGGGCGGCCGGTCCAACCTTATCAGAAGTCGTGGTCTACACCCATTTCTTCTTCAAATTCCTACATGCTTTGCCGGACAAACCTGCAAAGGAAAAGCATACATTAGTAGAGCACAATGAGCAGAAGTAAAGAGGAAACATGAGTCCCTAACCTGTGCCCTTTATGAGGCTGACACTCGACAAGGTAGGCACACTGCCTAATTCCTCTATGAACTCATTTTCCCATTCCTCCAAGTTTCCTTTGCCGACCGAGATCGAAACGGCAGGTTGTTGGGTCCAATATAAGGGGAAGAAGGATCGCTAAGGGTCACTCCAAAAAAGAAATCCTTGAAAAGTTTATAACTTTCACTGAAAGGTTTCAACAACCTCAATTTGGGATGGTTGTTAAGAGAAGTTCATCCTACCTTCTCTATTTGATGAATTGAGAAGAACTAGAAGAAGACACCAAGTGAGGGCACCCTCCCCTTATCCTCACAGAGGAGCTCGAAAGCCCTCACGAAGGCCCAACCGTTCGGGTGGAGTTGGGTAGATGCGACATTTAGGGCACGCAACACCAACCTCTCAAAGTGTGCGAAAGGAAGCTTCACGCCTAGTTTAAGTGGGAGGGTCTCATAGAAGTAAAAGAAAGGACCCTTACGGCCAGTAGGTTGTCGACCGACTGACTCACCCCTAAGGCAAGGTGAGACCTTGGCGGACCAAGGACCACGTTAACATATCGCTTTTGCCATACCCAGTAAAGAACTCAGACCTGTGAGGATAGACGAAACCTTCACAACCTCAAAATCCATCCATGAAAGGGAGCCTTCTGAGGAGGCATCGTTGCTATTGTCATGATACCATATCTCAAAAGGAAACTCCTCGCATGATTCAGAACCCGAACAATGAGATGATTGACTTCCTTGTGCATAGGAGCCAACCTCAGAAGCGGCCCCATCTGGAGACCGATCTCCTTGAGCAAAGGAGTCAAGCAATCTACTCAAGGGGCTCTCTACGACGAAATATGTGAGGGTTAGTGTCAAACCCAAGCCAAGGAATGATTTTCTCCTAGGTGAGAAAATCGGACAAATGATACCCAAAACCAGCAACTACAGAACATAATAAAAAATAGTAATAAGACAAGGAATGCGAGCATTACCTCGTTGTGACATGACAAAGAAGAGGAAGGCACAAAAATTTAGAAAGAGGAGGTGTTAGGAGTTCCAAAATTCGAACAAGAGTGGAAGTCGAAGAATAGGAAACGAGTAACGTTGGGCAACCACAATAAAAACCCCCTTTTAAAAAAAAACTGAAACGTTGAGAGATTGTAATCATTGCGCCTATTCGCCAGGGATCCAGAATGACGCGTATTGAATGACAGTTGAGACGGGAAAGGCGAAGGGACACGTGCACCCCTAGGGTTCAGTGTGCACAACCAAGCACGGTCTTTTCCTTTCTCAAAGTCTACCCTTTTGAGAAACTGTAGAAGTGCACAAATCAACCCGTACAGATTGGCCAAGCGAAAAGCTTGAGTCAGCTTGAAGGGTTGTTTACCAGTCGGCCATAACTGATGCAGGAGTTCGTGTATAAGTACTATCAACTAAAAGCTTAAGTCCTAAAGGACAAAACTTGAGGGGGTTTGTACCGGTCGGCATTGACCGACCGGGAGGTTCGTACATACGTACTACCACATGATCCAGCGTGCCTTTTCAGAGTAGGAAAGCCCGCACCTGACATATCAAAAGATCTATCTTGCAACGCCATTTTGCTCCTAAAATGTCTGTACATTTGTCTGGTGATATGGAACACTTGTTTGATTGTATATATATATACGTGTACATACGAAATGGAGGATGATCTAGGAAGGTTCATTAGCATACAAAAGAGAGTTTTCGAGAGAGAACACCCCAATCATAATAAAAGTTTTAATGAAGTATTACATTGAACCGAGAGATAAGCTTATATTGAATATAAACCTAACTTCCAAAACATGTTAAAGAGTTAAAAAAATAACATTTTTATATTTGTTAATTTTCTCATCCAATACTATAGTTACGTACATGGTAGTTAAGAAAAATTAAACTAAAATAAAAGCTAAATGAGCTAAATGAAGAAAACATGTAAAAAATCTTAGAGATGAAATTTTAAATCGTGTTATGGTAAGTTCATGTCGCAAGAAATAGAAGAAATTTCTATACTAAAGTGAAGATTTCTTGGGAAAAACTTGTTATATTGAATCTTACTTTCATGACTAGAGCCCACATCCAGTAATATATACTAAATGGAAGTAAATTGTTTGCTATAAACTTTTACTTTCAAAATGAAGTATTCTTTTGTTTTTCATTATAAATACATCAACTAAATGATATTTTGTACAGTAAAAGAACTCACGAGGAGATAAAAGATATGATATATACATATCTAACATGTAAAATAGTCTTTAAAATAACCAACACCATTCTGTTGTGTGAAATATAGGAAATTGCATATTTAACATGTAAAAGTCTTTAAAATAACCACTCTATTGTGCGAAATATAGGAAATTGCATAAGAAAAAAAGGGTATTCTATCACCAAACCATTTAATCAGAACCAAAATATTTGTCATTAGTGCTTCTACCTAGAATGGAAATATTTTGGGACCAATAATATTGTCAAACTATAGTAGAATTAACGATGTGTAGTTATTGCTTAGTCTTTATGTAACGTTGCAAAACTAATGAGTTGAAAACCCATTGATTCTGATGGAGCGATGAATCAAGACAATAGATATTTGGAGTATGAATCACAATAACCCCTTTTCAAAAAGCTTATCTAATATTATTTTGTTCCTACTAATATGCCAAATTTTCTTCATAAAGAATGTGGAGAAATTATTCAATATGAGAAGATAAGAGAGGAAAATGTGTATTTTTACATAAGGAAGTGTCACAACCTAAATTGTGACTTATGGGGTATCCGGTTTGAGATGGGCCGGGATCGTCTCGGCCTCTCAGTGGCCGAATCAGTCTCAGCCGTCAGGAGTCGCCACTCACATTTTTCTCAGGAATGTTAGGAAACCTAGGGAAAGGCTGGTCTGGGATTAGAGCTACGGGTTCGGGAGTTGGTTACACATCGGGAACACAAGGTGCCTCCAATGTGTCTATCACGAGATAGTTACCCTAGGCTAACTGTAAAGAATAGGGGAGACACTTGTGTTTGGGTCAGGTAAGGTGCTTCAGACTTAGGTTACCGCGAGGGGAGAGATTCAAGTGAGGCATTATAGTGTTTCAGGCTTTCCCTTTTTTGGGGTTTACAATTTGACTTGATAGGAGTGTGCCTCCTATGCCTACGTACCTCGGCTTTAGAGGAGTCAAAATCGACGTAGTTTTAGGCTTTTAACAGGTCAGATGGGGATTGGATTGGTTCTGGGTTAGTTTCGATCTCTCTTTGGCCGAGACCGACTTGGCCTCGAAAAAAGGGGGGGGGGGGATTATGTCAAAGTTTCTACTTGACGGCATGATTAAATAATACCCTAGTCTAAGCATGCGACATGTTAAAACCTGGGGTAGAAGAACCAACCTGGAATACGGAGCGGGTGAGCTTTCCTTGTTTGTGGACCAGTATCTCTGCTTGCCCTTCAGTCTAGACTTGGAGTCCCTGCTGCTTCTTTTCTTTGCAATCGTCAGCTTTCCGTTCTTCTATTCTCCTGATTCTTTCGCTAATTTTTCATGCCCCCTACTCTTTCGTGTTTGAGGCTTATATAGGGTTTTCCAGCTGCCAGGGGGGTAACTGCCTTTAGGCTCCACATAATGGTGGTGGTTGGGCTGGAAACCGAATCCATCTATCCACAACCCCTGCTTCCGTGCGGGGGTTAAGATTCGCCTAGATATTCGAGCGACTCGGCCCTGGCTTCACATAACAGCTGGAGTGGACTCAGTCTCCTCTTCTGGTCTCATTCTCGGATTTGACTGGGTCCTAGGACGACTCCTTAGTGGTCTCGACCTAGTCTTCTTTCGGGTTTTGGTCTCGGACTTGATTGGGTCCTACAGGCTTGGGCCGGAGAGTTTTGGGGTGCAACAGTTTCCCCCTCTTTATTTGTGCTTATCCAAAGGAGGTAATGATCCTTTTGGATGAGCATGAATAAAGAATCGGGACAGGTCTGACGGGGTCGTACCCGATAACAGATATCCATGATACTGGATTCCTCTGTGGATTCCTCTTTATTTGTGGATTCCTCTGCCGCTGTCCAGGCTAGCGAGGGTGATACTGGATCATCCACTGGCTGGCATCCAAGATTTTGTTTTTTGTTTGGCTTTTGTTTTGGGGGACTGGGTATCCATGAGCTGGCACCCAGGTTTGTAGTGAGAGAAATGGGGCAAGCGGAGTGCACACCGACTGGCACCCAGGCTTGCAAAGAAAAGTGGCAAGCGGAGTGCACACTGGCTGGCACCCAGGCTTGCAAAGAAAAAGTGGCAAGCGGAGTGCACACTGGCTGGCACCCAGGCCTGCAAAGAAAAAGTGGCAAGCGGAGTGCACACTGGCTGGCACCTAGGCTTGCAAAGAAAATGTGGCAAGCGGAGTGCACACTGGCTGGCACCCAGGCTTGCAAAGTAAAAGTGGCAAGTGAAGTGCACACTAACTGGAATCCAGGCTTGCAAAGTAAAAGTGGCAAGCAGAGTGCACACTGATTGGCACCCAGTCTCACAAAGTAAAAGTAGCAAGCGGAGTGGACACTGGCTAGCACCTAGGCTCGCAAAGTAAAAGTGGCAAGCGGAGTGCACACTAGCTGACACCCAGGCTTGCAAAGTAAAAGTGGCAAGCGGAGTGCACACTAGCTGGCACCCAGGCTTGCAAAGTAAAAGTGGCAAGTGGAGTGCACACTGGCTGGCACCCTGGCTCGCAAAGTAAAAGTGGCAAGCGGAGTGCACATTGGCTGGCACCCAAGCTGGCAAAGTAAAAGTGGCAAGCAGAGTGTACACTGGCTGGCACCCAGGCTTGCAAAGAAAAAGTGGCAAGCGGAGTGCACACTAGCTGGTACCCAGGCTTGAAAAGTAAAAGTGGCAAGCGGAGTGCACACTGGCTGGCACCCAGGCTTGCAAAGTAAAAGTGGAAAGTGGAGTGCACATTGGCTGGCACCTAGGCTTGCAAAGAAAATGTGGCAAGCGGAGTGCACACTGGCTGGCACCCAGGCTTGCAAAGAAAATGTGGAAAGCAGAGTGCACACTGGCTGGCACCCAGGCTTGCAAAGTAAATGTAAAGGAAATTCTTTGAAGGACAAGGGCGATGGTCTCCTAGGCCATCGTGGAGACGATGACGTTGGGGGTAACTTGCTGTGTGTGTTTCTTAGAGTCGGACCGGGGTCTTGATGGTCTCTCTTAGGTCGAGATAGAGACGGCCAACGCGAAGACGGTCGAGAGAGAGGCCGCCAATAGAGGGGTTGCCGAGACAAAGACGGCCATGGGGAGGCTGCTGAGACCGAGGCGGCCAATACAGAGGCGGCCCTTACATGGGAATGTACCTGGGCCCAGGTGAGATAATGGGCCGTGATTATTTGGGCCTGTCTTTATTATTTTTATTATTTTTTTGTCTTCCTTTTTTGGTTTTTTCTTTTTGTTTATTGTTTGTTAGTATTTTTTTTTGCGTAGGCTCCAGCGTTTGAAATTCTTGGGGGTTGAAGGGTTGCGCGTGAGGGGACACACCTCGCCACCCTTCAGACAGGTCTCTTCGTGTTCGGGGCGCATTGATGGAGGATGGTGCAATGATTACGCCATCCTGGAGAAATGCAACCCCTAATTAATCATCGCGGGGTTCCCAAGCATTATTTATTGAGGGAGGCGCGCATTTTATTTGGTTTACTTGCTTCGTTCCCATTTCCATCATTTGCGTCTAAGTTGCTGCTGCCCTTCGTATTTCGCTGAATTTTCTTTCTTTTCAACCCTTCGTTGCATCTTCCCCAACCTTCGTCCTTCTTGCCACCATGTCAGGTACTTCCAGTTCTGAAACCTATTCATCTTCTTCCTCTTCTTCTTCCTCGTCGGGTAAGGCCTTGAAGGCCATGCCCGTAGCAGTGACTGAGGGGGTTTCTTCACAGGCCCCTGCGCCTTCCGTGCCCCAGGTGGATTCCTTTGCGTGGGTCTACAAGGACGTGCTGGAGAACCTATCCGAGATGACCTGCTCTAAGGTGGGATCTCTTGTAGAGGAAGGAAAATGGGTTCGTGGCTCCCATGCTGGTCGACTAACGGTGGTGCGCTGTGGTAAGAAGGAACGGGTATGCCACGCCGCCAAGGAGGGAGAGAACCCCTTCATTTACATGTACGAAATGGTATTCTTGGACTTGGAGGTTACTCTCCCCTTCGATTATTTTGAGGCAGATGTCCTGAGGATACTGGGGATAGCCCCTTCTCAATTGCACCCCAATGGATGGACCGCTATTCAAACTTTCAAGGTAGTGTGCCTGGCGTTGGGACTGCTGCCTACTGCCGCCGTCTTCCTCAGCCACTACACCACCCGAGTCGGCCAGTCGGTGGGCTGGGTCTCACTGACACCTTTGCCCAATACGAGGCTCTTCACTTCCTATACGGCTTCTTACAAAGGTTTTAAGAGCCGGTTCGTGAAGATTCAAGCATCAGAGGCGAGTGATTTCTGCCTTGACCCTCGGCCTTTGCCGCTGTACTAGTGGGAGCCCCCTAAGTTCAAGGGGCTAGTGAGGGGCCAACTCTCTTTGAAGGCTAAGGTTGATTTTCAAATACTGGACAGCTTGCCAAGGGGAATGAACTGTAGGGACATAGTGTCCTGGATCTCCACGAGCAACGCTACCTTTCGCCTGAAGAGTGAGTGTTTCTGAGTGGTTACTCTCTAAAGACTCGGCCTTGCGCTGAAAGTGCTAACATGTGGTGTTTTTGACTTGCAGGTATGTTGAAGAAGCAGGGTGTAGACATGGTCGAGTTGATCAAGAGGGCTCGCCTGACCAATAATGCCAGAAGTTCTGGCCGAAAGGCCCCCGATGCCAACACTGCTATTGTTGCTGCCGAGAAGAAGTCGTCCACGAGCTTGGCCGAGACAGACTCGGCCCCTGTGGTTGAGAAGCTGACGGCCCTAGCCGTGTATGACAAGGAGGCGGGCAAGCGGAAGGCTGGCTCTACCGCAGCGGAGGATACGGCTGCTAAAAAGGGGAAGGCTACTACTCCTCCTCCCCCTCCACCTTTTCCTATTCAACCCAAGGGCAAAGTGGTGGTGACTTCAGGGCCGGATCTGCCCCCTGGTGGTTTGCCCTGTTATGTGGCTCCCCCCGCCACCAATTCTTTATGGGGCCCATGGTTTAATATTTGCAAGCTTTTTCCTACGAGCCGGATTCCCCAACATGATCGAGGGTTGTTGGTGTCGGCTGGGGCCGAGAGTTCCATCGACATGATGACTGCCTATATGGCGCGTTTAATGGCCTCTTTGGAAATTTGGCGAGGAATGCTGCGGAAGGCTAAGCAGATCGTGGCCAAAGATGCCATTAATAAAAAGTTGTTGGAGAAGGCTCAAACAGCCAGGGCCGAGTCCTTGGCTGAGGTCGAAAAAATGAAGGTGGCCAGTCAAAAGGACAATGCTGAAATAGAAGACTAGAAGGCCAAGCTTGCTGCTTCCCAAGCTGAGTCATCCTCGCTGAAGACAAAGGTATCTTCATCGGAAGCTGAGTTAGCCCGCTGAGAGCCAAGGTATCCTCGTCGAACGCAGAAGTGACGTCGCTGAAGTCTACTCTTGCGGAATCGCAATCAAGGGTGATGGAAGTGGAGGCCATTCTTGCTTCTGACAAGGAGACTTTGAAGGCGGCACAGTCTGAGGCGGGCCAATTGAAATGTGAGAATGCCGAACTCGCTGAGAGGGTGGCTTGCTTGGAGGGGGCCATTGTGGAGAAACATGAAGATGGGTTCAATAAAGCCCTTAGGCAAATAGCTCTACTGGCCCCAAATTTTGACCTCAGCCCATACGACATGACCAAGGAGGTCCGAGATGGGAAACTTATTTTCCTCTTGGATTCTCCTCCAAAATAGGCTTGCGATGTATTTATGACTTTATTAATGAAATTGGTTTTTTTTTAGCATTTTCTTTGTGTCTTTGCTTTATGTATTTTTCTGTAAAAAGCAAAGGGAATGGGGGCCGCTTTGTGTGTTGGCTTAATGAGGACAGAGAAATTAATGGACTTGGGATGACGGCTTAGTGGAATTAACACCTAAGGAAGTAATGGCTTTAGCTTAGACTCAGGGCTTGGGGATAACATGAAGGGAAATAATGGTTTCTAGACTCAGTACTTGGGTATAATGGCTTAATGGGATTAACACTTAAGGGAATGAAATGATACTAAGGGAGATAATGGCGTAATGGACTTAACACTAAAAGGGATGAAACTAATGGTTTCTAGACTCAATGCTTGGGTATAATGGTTCAAGGGAATTAACACTTTAAGGGAATGAAATAATACTGAGGAAAATAATGGCATAATGGAATTAACACTAAAAGGGATGGAACTAATGGCTTCTGGACTCAGTGCCTGTGTATAACGGTTCAAGGGAATTAACACTTAGAGGAGGTAATGGGCTTTAATCTAGACTCGGCTCGAACCAAATGGGGATGACCTCGACTTAGGGCTTAAGGGGTATGATGGCTTTTGGCCTTGGTTATCCTTCCAAAGGTTGGGGTAGTCAAGGTAACTTGGGTTATAGGTGGGCTAGGGATCTGGACTGTCTGTTTTGGCCACTTAGCCGACTTGGGCAAAGATGAGAGTGTGGGACGTGGATGAGTCGGCTTTTCGGGCGCCGAGAGTCGGGTGAGGGGAGACACTCGGCCCCCCAGCCCCCGAATACAACTCGATTTCTTAGGAGCCGAGAGTTACTCGGTCTTAAGGCGGGTCACTCTCTCTAGGGGTGCACAGTTTAGACAATGGAGGACTGGATTGAAGGGAGTGTGGGTGAGTTGACTGGGTGAGGGGTATGTGTAACTCTTTTTCCCTTTGCCTGTGCCAGTTTCGCTTTGTCCTATAAACGTTTATGCGAGGAATGGGTTTGTTGAGACTAGTCGTCGTAGACCGTGGGCTAAGCTGAGATGCTAACCCCCTGGCCCTGCCTAGGAAGCTACCGTTTCTTGGCGCATTTTGGAAATGTATTTTGTTCGTCTAGCCCTAGATTTTAGCATGCATTAAGGTGTAAAGAAACTGAGCAAAGAAAAAGAAGAAAGGAAAAAAGAGAAGAGTGAACAATGTTTTATTGCTTTATCAATGATTACAAACTAGATGGGATTCTAATGTTGAAGGCTCGGTGATGAATAACCATTTGACCCTCAGTGCGTCTTCCCTGATTTTTCCTTTTGCCATGCGAGAGTTTTTCACCCTTCAGCTACTTACTCTGGAGGCATTTCAGGGGTAGAACATTCTGACCGAGTTTGCATTGACGGGGTATTTCAGGTCTTGGCCCTCGGCGTTGGTTAAGATCAATGCTCCTCCGGAGAAGGCCTGTTTTATCACGTATGGTCCCTCGTAGTTGGGTGCCCATTTGCCCTTGTGGTCTTTGAGGTTAGGTAAAACTTTCTTTAGCACCATGTCCCCCTTCTGGAAAACGCGGGGCTTTACTTTCTTGTCAAATGCCTTCTTTACCCGTCTTTGATACAACTGACCATGGCATAAGGCAGTGAGTCGTTTCTCTTCAATGAGGTTTAGCTGGTCTAGCCGTTGTTGGACCCATTCGGTCTCGTCCAATTTAGCTTCAGCCAATACCCTCAGGGAGGGGATTTCTACCTCTATCGGTAGGACTGCTTCTATGCCGTATACGAGCGAATACGGGGTTGCTCTGGTGGATGTTCGTACGGATGTACGGTACCTATGTAGTGCATATGGTAGGATCTCATGCCAGTCTTTGTAGGTGACCATCATCTTCTGTATTATCTTTTTTAAGTTTTTATTAGCCGCCTCCACTGCCCCGTTCATTTTGGGACGACAGGGTGTGGAGTTGTGGTGGAAAATGCGGAACTGCTCACAGAGTTCGGTCATCATCTTATTGTTTAGATTAGTGCCATTGTCCGTGATGATGTGAGCTGGGAGACCATATCGACATATGATGTCCTTTTTAATGAACCGTACCACCATGTTGCGTGTGAAAGAAGGGTAAGAGGCCGCTTCTACCCATTTGGTAAAATAATCAATGGCCACCAGGATAAACCTGTGCCCATTGGATGCCTTGGATTCGATAGGCCCAATCACGTCAATGCCCCACATGGAGAAAGGCCATGGTGCATTGAGATTGTGTAGTGTGGACGGAGCGACGTTGAGGTGGTTGGCGTAGATTTGGCATTTTGCACACTTCTGAACGTGCTAGTAGCAGTCTGACTCCATTCAAGTCCAGTAGTACCTTGCCCGAAGGATTTTCGAGCCAGGGCGTGCCCGTTTACGTGAGTGCCAAAAATCCCGTCGTGTACCTCTTCCATGATTTGTTCAGCCTCCTTACCGTCCACGCATCAGAGGAGCGTCATATCCATGTTTCTTTTGTATAGTATGGTCCCACTCAATAGGAAACCAGAAGCCAAGCGCCGCAATGTTCTTTTGCTATTTTCGGAGGCTTCGTCGAAGCCGAGCAGTTTTCCGGTCTCTACCCCGAAGGTACATTTAGTAGGGTTTAGTTGTAGCTTATATTTGCGGAGCCTCAGGAAGAGTTTTCGCAGGTCCTCTATGTGCTGCTCTAGCTTTTTTGACTTTGCGATCATATCGTCCATGTAAACCTCAATTTCCTTGTGCATCATGTCGTGAAAAAGGGTTACCATGGCCCGCTAATACGTCGCTCCTGCATTCTTAATCCCGAATGGCATTACCTTGTAGCAAAAGGTTCCCCACAAAGTAATGAATGTTGTCTTTTCTTGGTCCTCAGGGAGCATCATGATCTGGTTATAGCCCGAGAATCCATTCATGAAGGAAAAGAACGCATGTTGTGCGGTGTTGTCTATAAGCACATCGATGTGAGGTAGCAGAAAATTATCTTTGGGACTGGCCCTGTTCAGATCCCTGTAGTCCACACACATTCGTACCTTCCCATCTTTCTTGGGAACTGGCACTATGTTTGCTACCCATTGTGGGTAATTAGCCACTGCCAAGAATCCTGCGTTCCATTGTTTTTCTACCTCCTCTTTGATCTTGAGGGCCACCTCTGGCCTCATTCTTTGTAGCTGCTGCCTAACCGGGGTGGACCCTGGGAGCAGAGGTAACTTATGCTCCACAATCTCCTAATCTAAGCCAGGCATATCCTGATACGACCACGCGAAGACGTCCACGTATTCTTTCAGGAGCTTGATGAGCTTTGCTCTAGAGTCACGGGGCAGCTGCTTGCCTATCCGGACCTCTCTCCCCTCTGTTCCTTCTCGAAGGCTGACGCTCTCAAGATCCTTCGTCGGGGCCTCGAATTTTGGCTTTTCTCTATCTGTCCACCGTTCTATGTCTACCAGGGCTTCAGCTTCAGTGCTTACACTCTCAGTTGGTGTGTTAGGTTGGTCAGGTTCCTCGTTCCCGAGAGATTGGTTATCAATTGGACTTATTGGGTTATTTTTACTGGTTATTTAGAGAAGACTCATTTTAGTGTGAAACAAGAAAAAGACAAGAACAAACGGATTGAACGAAAGACGAAAATGCATGCTAGAACTTTATTAATTATGGAGTCATTTGGGCGGTTTACAAGATCAAATTACATTTCCAAAAAGTCCTGGTCCGGTAACCCCTCAGCTGCCCAGTTGGTGAGCTTCTTTCGTGTAGTGTACACCCATCCTGCTTGGCCTTTAGTCTCATCTCCAATCGCTGACACGCTTCCCTGTATAAACGACTGCCCCCAAACGGCTTCCTTTGAGTCATTTCCTTGATAGCCGAGTCTGGCTTGTCCTGGATTCTCTAGTACCAGGATTGGGGCTTATATGCCTTCCAGGTGAGGACCCAACCCCTTGCTTGGCTAATATCCTTCCTTGATCATGATCTACAGTGCCATGTTTGCCTCGGGAGAGGAGATGCAGTGTCCTTTGGCTTTCCTCCCTTGGTGTCCTCTACTTCCAATGACTGGAAGGAGGCCTCGAGCACCTCTTCGTCCCCTTCAATGTATTCCTCAGGCGCGGGGGTGGTGATCACCAGCTCTTTTTCACCTATGATGCTGATTATCTGGTGATTGTTAATGAATTTCACCTGTTGGTGCAAGGAAGAAGGCACGGCTCCTGCTGCGTGTATCCAGGGTCGCCTAAGGAGGCAACTATAAGCTGGCCGAATATCCATGACTTGGAAATTAATGTTAAACAAAGCTGGACCGATGAGAATGGGCAAAGAAATTTCCCCCATGACTTCCCTCTTCGACCCATCAAATGCTCATACCACTACCGAGCTAGCCCTTAGCTGAGCGTCTATAGAGGTCAGTTTGTCCAATGTTGCCTTGGGGAGGACATTCAGGGATGATCCATTGTCGATCAGAACCCGTGCAATCATGTAGCCACCACACCTTACCGAGATATGGAGTGGCTGATTGTGACCTTTTCCTTCGACCGGTAATTTCATCGTCGAGAAAGTCAAATAGCCCCTACTAGTGATGTTGTTGACCAGGCTGCCAAATGTTTCCGCAGTTATGTCATGGGCTACATGAGCTTCCTTTAAGACCTTCAGGAGGAGATTCTGATGGGTCTCAGAGTTGAGTAGCAGAGATAGGAGTGAAATCGTGTTGGGTCTTATTCATTTGATCGAGGAATTGGTATTCGCTATGCCGGATGATTTTCAGGAATTCCTCGGCTTCTTTTTCTGGTGTCGGAGCCGGGGTATTTGCGGCTAATGCCCTCCGAGTGGGGGCATGAGTCGCCTTTGCCTAGAATTGCGTTTAAACGTTATTTCTTTGTTTTTGATTTAGACAAAGTAGACAATGCAAAGGTAAAGGGACGGGGGAAAAAGGAATGTGTATGAACTATGAGAATGCATGACGGACTTTTCTAATCACGGAAATATTCAAAAAACATAAGCTAATGGCCTTTATCAAAACAATCAAACAATCAATCCACATAAGGAAAACAATACATGGCCCCTCCTTATTAGGGCGGGGCAACCATGGCCTTTATCTGGTCATAAAACCCCCTATAAAGACCTAAGAAGCTTGTTATTTCCCTCAGCATCTTCATGAAGTCCGCCATGCCCTCTACTGCTTGGAGGCTTCGGGGGATGTCTTTTAGAGCCCGGTTGGCGAGCCATGCTAGCTTGAAGAACCTATCCTTCCAGAACGCGGTCTCAGCTGTGGCTACGTTTACTTATTCTTAGGCGCTGTTGGCTATATCTTGACACCTATGCCTCCACCCTTCCACTGCTTCCCTCAACCCCCGAATGGCCTCCTTAAGCTGGGCTTCGTCTTCTTCAGCTCTTGTGCGAGTCCTGACTAGCTCCAGTAAGCTTTTACATCCTTGTTCTTTCAGATGTTCCTTGGAAAGGTTGGCCCTTGCGAGTTCCTCTTCTAGGAGGTGCATCTTTTCTTGTAGCTGGCGGAACTGCTCTCGTTGCTCGTCTTCCCTTCTTTGGCTGTCCAGCAGGGTCTTCTCGAGTCGCTCTTTCTCAATGGCCACTTGGTCACGCTCGGCCCTCCCGGCGCACATCTCCTTGTCTACTACTTTGAGGCAACTACCAATCCTTAATCGGGCGTCGTGCTTTGCTTCGGGCTTTTTGGTGATCTCGACGTTTAGGTGCTTCTCATGATGAGATGGATCTCCTCTAGTGCTTCCTCGAGTTTCCGTTTCCAATGGGCCCTCTCAGCCATCGTCTTGTCTAAGGATACCTTGAGCTTCTCTACCTCGAGGGTCTCTTGTACCTCATATTGCTGAGTGCTCGAGTCTCGAAGCCGAATTTTACTCCAGGGAAGCCCTATAGTCTTGACTCGCTCCTCCACCCAATGTCGGTACTCTGGAGAGGCTCCACAACTTCTGAGTTTCTCGGTGGTTCCCTTCTTTATCGGGTTGCTCTAGGCACGTCAGATTTTTCGGTAGTGGACTCCCTTCTGCGCTTCCGGCCCTGGTAGTACGAAAGGTGTCATGGCTTCCTTTAGAGGAGGAGTGATTATCGGATACCCTGCTTGTCGCACCATCAATTCTGGGTTGTAATTGATTGCCCCCTGTGTCCCTAATAAGGGCATATTTGGATATCCTTCGCACTTGATGATGACGTGTTCCCTCTCATTCCATGGGGGATACCAGCGGATCGACTTTTCAGATGCCCCGTCTAGCTTGCAAACCCATTCTTCCTTGGTCATGGGCGGAATCCAACTCCATTTGAAGTCCTCTACAGGGCAAGTCGTGTGGTATTTGCATTGGAAGAGGTGTGCCGTTAGCCATAGATACAACAAAGGAGTGCAACATCTCAGGACTCCCCTCCTCCGCTCGCCGCATTGGTTGAGAGAATAGTAGGTGTTAGCCAGGACAACCATGGTAGGGTTTTCTCCTATGTTTTTCTTTGCCAAAAATACCCCCATAGCTACGAGGTCCACATAGTCCTCCAATTGTGAAAATAGTAGGATCCTGTATATCAGCAGCCCGAGAGCGTCCATGAATGCGGGCCAGTCTTCCCATACTTGGAAAAGGTCCAATCATTTTTTAAGGTATACCCTAAGGAGGCCTTCTAACCCATTGCGACTCTTCTTGACTCTGGTCATTTCTTCCTCTGAGACTTTCAACAGCCGGGCTATCGTGCCCCAGGAGGGCATCTGATCTTGGTGGAAGTACGACACTGACTCTGCCAATGGCAACCCCAGCAGGCCCTCATATTCTTCTAGCATGGGAGCCATTAGGAAGTCCCTAAAGGTAAAACATTGTGCAGGTGAGTCATAGTATTGGACTAAGGCCTTGAGTGCTTCTGGTTGGGTCTCAATTTCCAGAATTTGCAGGAGGTTGCCGTGCATTTTCTCGAAGGTTTTGCGCCATTGCCCTTTTAGACAGCTGCTAATGCTGGGATGGCATGAAGGTCCCGGGGTCCTTATTTGGACAGGATACCCTAGTTTGGCTCCGAGCTGGTACTTGGTCCCCATTTTTCTGAAATTTTCGTGATTAGTTGAAGATATCATGCGATGCAGAGACAAGGGGCTTGGGGTGAACTAAGGAGCTGATCTGGACTCGGCCACGACTTACTAGACGGGCCGACCTGGACGAGGGTTTAGTGGAGGTTCCGTTTAAGGATCGGCTCGGTTTAAGGATTGACTCGGCTTAGGGAGTTTATTGGACAGACTCGGTTTAAGGAGTTTATTGGATAGACTCGGTTTTAAGGATTGACTTGGCTTAGGGAGTTTATTGGACAGACTCGGTTTAAGGATTGACTCGGCTTAGGGAGTTTATTGGACAGACTCGGTTTAAGGAGTTTACTGGACAGACTCGATTTAAGGATTGACTCGAACTTAGGAGTTTATTGGATAGACTTAATTAGGGCCTCGCGAGGTCAGTCATCAGGCTCTATGGGGTAGCTAGGGCTTCTGCGTTTGGCTTGGTTAGGAAAGTTTTCCAAGGTTCTCACCATTGGATGTCTAAACTTCCTCACCATTAGGCTTCTGGGACTATGGACTCCCCAAGGTCTCTACCACAAACAGGATCGATTTCCCAGAGTGTGATGGCTCCCTCAGGTTGTCAGGCCCAGGTGGAATTGTCGCGGTCACCAGTACAAAGAACACCTCCAGTATGGGTACCACTACACATTCCACACTCCTTAACACTCAGGCCTGGGAATAGGACCCCGCTCGTAGGTATAATCGCACAGTAACAATTCCCCCATAGATTCCCCCATGTGATCACAATATCATAATAACACGATTATGTCATCTATCCTATGGTTTCATAGGAAACATATAAATAACAAGCACAAATTGGAACACATGCACCAATTAACAACACAGGCGCTCACCTTCCCTATGCCACTAACCTAACAGGGCTCAACTCTCAATAAAAATATAATCCCCAATGGAGTCGCCATTTGTCACAACCTAAATTATGACCTATGGGGTATCCGGTTTGAGATGGGCCGAGATCGTCTCGGCCTCTCAGCGGCCGAATCAGTCTCAGCCGTCAGAGTCGCCACTAACATTTTTCTCAAGAATGTCAGGAAACCAAGGGAAAGGTTGGTCTGGGATCAGAGCTACGGGTTTGGGAGTTGGTTACACATCGGGAACACAAGGTGCCCCCAATGTGTCTATCACGAGATAGTTACCCTAGGCTAGCTGTAAGGAATAGGGGAGACGCTTGTGTTTGGGTTAGGTAAGGTGCTTCAGACTTAGGTTACTACGAGGGGAGAGATTCAGGTGAGGCATTATAGTGTTTCAGGCTTTCCCTTTTTTGGGGTTTACGATTTGACTTGATAGGAGTGTGTCTCCTATGCCTACGTACCTCGACTTTAGAGGAGTCAAAGTCGACGTAGTTCTGGGCTTTTAACAGGTCAGATGGGGACTGGATTAGTTATGGGTTAGTTTCGGTCTCTCTTTGGCCGAGACCGACTCGGCCTCGAAAAAAGGGAGGGGGGGAGGGGTTTGTGTCAGAGTTTCTACTTGACGACATGATTAAATAATACCCTAGTCTAAGCATGCGGCATGTTAAAACCTGGGGTAGAAGAAGAACCAACCTAGAATTCGGAGCGGGGTGAGCTTTCCTTGTTTGTGGACCAGTATCTCTGCTTGCCCTTCAGTCTAGACTTGGAGTCCTTGCTTCTTCTTTTCTTTGCAATCGTCAACTTTCCGTTCTTCTATTCTCCTGATTCTTTCGCTAATTTTTCATGCCCCCTACTCATTCGTGTTTGAGGCTTATATAGGGTTTTCCAGCCGCCAGGGGGGTAACTGCCTTTGGGCTCCGCATAGTGGTGGTGGTTGGGCTGGAAACCGAATCCATCTATCCACAACCCTTGCTTCCGCATAGGGGTTAAGAGTCTCCTAGATATTCGGGCGACTCGGCCCTGGCTTCACGTAACAATTGGAGTGGACTTGGTCTCCTCTTCTGGTCTCGTTCTCGGATTTGATTAGGTCCTGCAGGCTTGGGCCGGACAGTTTTGGAGTGCAACAGGAAGGAGACGATATAATAGATATTGTAAAAAATATTTTAGTGATAATTTTTTATAATGGAAGTTAATGGAATTTTAATGGAAATTAAAAAATAAATAAAATATCATATATTCGAAGTTGTTAAGGGAGGTATGTAATGTTTAACAAAAGAAGAGTAAAATAATATTCGTATATATCAAACGAGAGAAGTGTAATTTACTCAAATTTAAAAACAATAGAAGTAAAATGAAAAAAAAAAAAGTTTGGGTGAAAGGTATTACAAATCAAGGTGAACTGAGTTTAACTAGACCTATTATCCAACCCAATAATAAAATACTTTGATTTTAATTGAATTGACTTTGTGCATTTTTATGTCAAATTTGAATTGAACAAACTTAATTAATGATGATTGAGTATAATCATGTCGATTAGGTCCAAAAGTCTTAAAGAATGTTTCAAACTTTCTAAAAATTATAAATAATAAAAAAATATAAATGCCAAAAATATATAAAAATAATTTAAAAAAATCTCACAAGCGAGCTTGGTTATTAAGCTCACAAATATAGAAATTAAGAACATTATCTGAACAAAAAGTCATAAGGTTTAGACAAGTCAGGTCAGGTTGGATTTGACCTGAACAACTCTAGAATTTGAACCAATATATTTTGATTGAGTGAGACCGGTTTGGTTCAGGAATTATGAGAACACTAACCAATGATGAACCTATTATTATTTTTCTTAAATTCATTTTCTCAAATTTAGTGTTTTTATACAAAGTTAGAGTGTTTTTTGATAGCTCAATTTACATTCAAAAGATCAATTTAGATTAAAAACTATTTTTTGTGCAAATATGGAAAATCAAGGATTTTACTATTTATACTGTACCGTTCGAAGACACGTCTAGGTAACCGGACGGCCTGTGTTATGTGCCGGTCGGGAGGTTCCGAGTTCGTACCGCCACGTGGAAACCATACCATGAGGGACAATTCGCTCTTGCACCTGACATGTCAGAGGACAAGTCTCTGCAACGTTGTTTTGCTCCAGAATTGTCAGTACCCTATTCTGGTGACATAGAATACGTTTTCTGAATGTATATATACGCATGTAACAAGGAAATGGAGGAGGACGGATTCCAGAGTTGAGAATAGTGAGTCGAGAAGATAACATATACCTCCTAATTTATTAAGTACATATCTTTTATTTTTTACATTTGTTATTAGCAAAAATATCTTTTAGTATAAAATAATAAAAACCTTATTTTTGCACCATCTTCGTTATTCTTCAAATCTTATTTTTGTACTTCCATCTTCATTATTCTTTGAACCCTAATTTAACATTTCATCTTCATTACTCTTTAAATTGTAATTTTATATTTCAAACTTATATATAATATTGTACGTTGAAAGATTTTCTTAATTGCACTTTTGTCCACAAATGAGACAACTACTTTATTTGAAAGTATGTCATTATCTCCTTGTATTTTTGATTTTATTGTGTGACTTATTTGTATTCCACCATTGTTAAGTCACAAACTTGTCTTCATCAGAGAAGAAAGACCCAAAAAGAAAAACACTAGGCGAGGAACCAAAATAACTAAAACAGTAGAATATTGATGAAAAAAACACACATATATATATATATATATATGCAAGGATGGAGGTTTCTTTTCTAAAAAAAAATTAGAAGAAAATGAATAAATAAAATGGACCATTATTTGAAACAAAATTAATAAAAAAAATATTTAGGTAATAATATAAAAAAAATGTAAAAAGCAAAAGCCAAAGATGAAACACACATAATCCATTTGTCAACACAACTTTTCTTAATTCACTTATACTGTAACACTCAGGTTCAAAATTAAGCCCAATAAATTCATCTAGGCCTTTTCCGCGGTCAATAACTAAGTCCATTTCTCGGTCCAATAACTATACTCAAAAGAAGCATAAGATCAATGTTTTTTTTTTTTCCAATCAATGTTCTTAGGTACATGAGTAACATTGGATCACATCACTATTTGTCCAATTTTAACCAAACCAATGTCCACAAACCTAATAATTTCATAAATTTTTTTTCTTTCGAACACAAAACCATCTTGCATGTCTCTCTTTGTGCCCCAATCCAACTAAATTTTAATCACATTCAAAATTACATATCTCTCTCCAATATCAACAATTTGAAAATATTTAATTCTTACTTACGTAACTTTGTTAAAGGAAATAAAATCCACTTAAATAATCTCAATATTTTTAAGTGATTAATATCTAACCGGAAGATGCAAGAAAAAAATATAGAATTACTTATATATAACATAAAATTAGTTTATTTATTAATATTTTTCTCTTAACAATGCCATTATTTTATATAACACCATCTTATTTATGTATTATTAATATTGTAATCTTTTTCATTTAAAAATGTCCAAAGATAAAATGATATACGCACCAAATGATTAACTTTAAAATTGGATATAATAATGCAAATGAAATTGAGTTTTAGAATTATAACTAGTTTAGTTATACCCAATTCATATTAGTATTATTGAGCATTGTTCAAGATCAGGAATATTTATATTTGTGGTAGAATATGAAATTTTCGAAATTTTTCTGCATGGTAAGAAATGATGAATTATATAGAATTAGAATGCAAATGTAACATTTACTTGTTAAGTTTATATAAAAGGTCCTTATTGAGTTAAAATGTTTTTTTTTTATGTCTGAAAAACACTCTTAAATCAAATTCTTGATTTGCACGTATTTGTTATTAATAATAAATGATGTGTTGAAAAAAAAAATATTGTATATATTATTGTATATGTATCACATTTTTTTATAATAATATGATTTTCTTACTTGAATCGAGCTGTGTACTTAAAAAAAAATTAAGTGGTAAAGTACATTGAATTGTGGCAAATTTTGGAAAAAATGACTTAGTAAACATTTTACCAACATGTTTACTATGTTTGTTTATGTTATATGGTAGAGGTGAGTCTAACATGTACAAAACAGAATGTAAAATTTTAACATTTGTATTTAAAACATACAAATAATTCAACTTTTTTGTAATGAAATTTTTTATTTTGATGAATTATAATAATTTTTAATCTATAATGTTGTCACCGTATTTTAAATTAAATGAATACATATAATTATGAATTTTCTTGAACAGGGAGGGAGCGGAGAATTTGATGATCATAAAAATGAAAGCTAAAATATGAAAATGATGCTAATGAGTATCTTCAAAATTCTGGTTAAAAAATATTTAACATATCATACAATATTTTTAATTACTTAAAAACAGGTATTAAATAATTTTTAACTACTTAAACATGCATTAAATATTAATTTGACAGAATAAATACTCACTTTTTAAATATTTTTTTTAGACTGTAGAAAGAGTTATCTTTTACTAATTATTTAGCATTGGATAGTTTTTGTTAGTATAATCTTTTAGGAATGAGAGTTAAATGATTAGTGTAAATATTGTAAATTTATATTAACAATTTAATTACTAATTTAGTGTTGTACTTTCACTTTATTATCTTTTTACAAGTAAAAATTGTAAGTTTAAGTCTAGAGAGACAAATTTAATGCATTTTTTGTCTTTAAACTGGTTAATTTTGGCACTATTACAAACTTTGTCTTATATATCTGAGTAAAACATTAAAAAAAATGCCAAAAATTTCTAGAAAAATCACTGAGAGTTACACACTGCAAAAAAAAAAAAAATATATATATATATATATACACTAGTAATTCTATGTCGACAGCAAATACTAAAAAGTTTCAAATTTGGTCTTTCAAACCTTAAAATTTATAATTTTTAACATATAAGATCAAAATAGTAAGGGTAAACACCAAATTAATGATTACTAACAAATAATATATAACCAGATAGTACGTGGAATCAATTAGTATAAGATTATTTTAATTTAATAAGTAGTCTTGTATTTGAATATTGAATATATAATTACTTTAAATATTTAGAAAATATTAGAATTGGTAAAATAGAATACCAACCTAATGCGAGTTGAATGAAAAAATTTGTATTAAATAAGAATTTCTAAATTAAATCTAATTTTAGTCCAATCTAAACTTCGAACTTTTCAAGTTTCGATTTTTTTTTTAAATTAAAACTAATAATTATTATAATAATTATTTTTATTGGTATAATTATTTTAACATAATAAATAAAATAAGATAATTATTTTTTTTATTAATACATTTAGAAAAAAAATTAGTTGATTATTTTTAATATAAAATATATTATAAGATAATATTATTTATCTTTTTAACATCTCTTAGATACATTTACATTTTTTTTCTATTTATGCTAAACTAATTTTAACAAAATAATTCTACACATCAGATATTAAGGTTTTATACTTTTTTGTCTTCTAGTTAAAAAGTTTATGTTCTTTCTATATATTAATAATATTTATATTGGATATTTAGTAGTGAAATTTTCAATAATTGACTATAACATCATTGACATCTATTATAGAATTAGAAATATTCATATTTTCTTAAATTGCTTATATAATTCTAGGCTTCAGCTGTGTGCGCGTGCAAGAATAAAAAGACTTATTTATAGTTTGTACATTACTGTCTACTGTGTTGATAGCTTAACGAGAAAGATAGATCCTTCATGAATTGATTTTTAAAGCTTGAATTTAATTTGGTTCAATATTTAAAACTAAACCCCCAATTTAATCCAAGAGATTTGAGCTAGTATTTATTGTACACTTTATTTATTGTTTATAGTGGTCATACTCAATATGAACATGATTATTTTTAGTAAAAAAAAAATTGTGATCTATAAAAGAAAAATATTGATAGATGTTATAAATTAATAATCAAATGTTAGCATAATACATTGAATGAAAATTTTTAAAGTATGCAATAATTATTGAATTTTCGTTAAACAAACACTGCTTCAAAAGTATTCTTATCGCTTGAAAATTGTTATTCATTAATAAATGACATTTTTTATTAGTAGGTACTAATTACCATTTCTATTTGGTAAAGATGATAATAAGAGTGATAGTAAAATATGAATTTTATAATTCTTACAAATTATCTAAACCCCTTGTCACAATCATACTCTTGTGACTTCTAAAAGACGTTTCTAGTATATTGAATTTAAAATTTAATGGTGGCAATTTTCATATATATATATATATATATATTATAAATGAGAAGACCAATAAATTTATTATTAGAGTCAACATACAGTCATAGGTTCACCACTGAAACTTATATTACATATTATTCTTACATAAATCGTCTATTAAAATGCAAAATTTCCTAATAGAATGAATGTATACTATAAAATAAGTAAAAGTTGAAATAATTCTTTTTTTTTTCAAAGTATTTCTAGAAGATACAATCAGTTAGTTTGAATATTTAACCCGATTTTATATTGAATTTGAATTTGAAAATTTTGCCAGTATTTATT
Source organism: Mucuna pruriens (assembly GCA_025330945.1). NCBI lineage: Eukaryota > Viridiplantae > Streptophyta > Magnoliopsida > Fabales > Fabaceae > Mucuna > Mucuna pruriens. The sequence goes on along the minus strand of JAENHJ010000527.1, from coordinate 2,325,554 downwards.
GTTTCATCAAGTGGATCACGAGATTGAATTGAAAAGGCACGACAAACATTAAAACATAGAAATACTGTCTCATGTCTTGGCCGTTGGCACATGAATAAACAACTCATGCTCATGGATCGAGCCGGTTAAACAAAACAAAATCGGTGGGCTGTTTTGTTCAAGAATTTGGATTTTGAAAGGTTGCATTGCAGGTTGGTTGGCCATCCATGTCCTATGAACGCGTTTATGTTGCTGTCTGAGGTACCTCCAATTGGAAATTTTCCATTCAATTTTCATCATCATAAAGTACATAGCATATACCAGAAAACCACGTGGTTGACCAATAATTCTACTACAATATTAACGTCCATGACATCACATGCTACCATTCTTTTCTTACAGACTATGAGAATCTTTTGCAATATGAATAACAATTTTTTAAATATTTAATTGTAACTGAGTTACAGTCTGAAATCACTAATTGAACTGAAATAACTTACACTAACTTAAAGCATGCAGCTGGTGCCACTTCACATGTTACTATAAAAACAAGGGTTGGAGGAATTGGTATTTAAGGAAATTCAGTTTGCTCCAACTACCATGTTTAATTCCCTTCTATCTCTACAATGTTTTTTCATAAAACTAGTAGCATCGGTAACTTGTTCACTAGTATATCAATATTTTCGGAAGAAAGTGGGTGCATTATTTGACTATGAATATTTTCTGTGTACTTCTTACATTAATTTTCCTTTCTTTGACAATTGACTAGGGATGATTCAACTCTTGGTATGACTATTGACTTGTATCATATGCCGGTTAATTAATTAAGATGGCGTATATAATAAAGGATTCCCTACATGAAGAACGAGGACCACACAGTTTCACTTTCTCCCTTGTGTGTTTGGATAGAGGGAAGAAAATAGAAGCAAGATAAATTCTATAATTTAGACTTTTTATTATTTAGAATATTAGAGAAAAATATAAAGAGAGATAAAAAATATATAAAAAAATAAAGTATTTGTAATTAGAACAAAAATACACATAATTATAAGTCTATATAAATATTTATGAATTATCATATTATATTATAAATACGAAGTATCTCTCAATTTCATTAATAACTAATTTTTATATAAAAAAAAACAAAACTTAATTGTCGACATTCAGAAATATCTTTTCTTTTGACTACAATTATTTTTATTTATAAAATTTAAATTCTAAATTTTATTTAAAAAATCTAATTTTATATTACTCGTACTAATATATTTGTATATAAGTATAAAATTATTCAACACTTCCTAAAATTTCATTTGATTCTTTTATTTTATTTTCCTTTTTTAGGTATTTTTTTATATTAGAAATTCGAACGACGAAATTGCAGTAAACAATTTGTTTTGTTCAGAAAAGAATTTAGTACTCATTGACTCAATCCTAAACTTTATCCATAATAAATATGTAGCAAACCATGTCGTGGTTTTATCACATCTCTAATAGACTCATACTATTCAAGCACAACAAATTTGAAGTGTGTATACAGGGAAGAGACGAACTAAGAATACTTTTTAACTTGTATGGTTAAAATTAGTTAATTTTATTTCTTACTAGTTAGGGTCCTTATATCTAAAAACATTAGTTTAATTTAAAATAAAAAATTAATACTTAATTGTTTGTGAAACCTATATTTAAAAAATCATATAATTGTATTTATCTATTTCATTATTTGAACTTTTAATTTAAATATATATATATATATATATAATAAATTTTAAAAATTCCATCTCAGCATATTGGATTTGCAGGTTCTAATAATAAAATCCGTTACTTAATTCATACATCAACAAGTTTAAACAAGTTAATTTGAATTTTACTTGACAAAAAAAAATCCAAATCAAAGTAATTAAGTTAATTTGGATCGATTTTAAATACCCATAAAAACTCCAAGACTTGAGATCAAATTCCTAACTACATTAAACTATAGTAAAAAATTCCACACATTCATTTGCCTTCCCTTTTTTTATTTAGGATTATATCCTTGAGGAATAAGGTTTTGAAAAGGGAGGTTTCTTTATGACCTTCTTTGTTAGGTCCTTCAAACAAGATGTAACTTCATTTTCTAACAACTTGGATTGCAATGTATTTGTTTGTTGGGGGAATGAAAGAGATTAAACCTTTATATGTTTATCATGTATTTAGCTTTTAAATAAAGTTGACAACGACTTGCACACTAGTGCTAATTGAGATGGTTGAGGTCTAATTCGTTTGTATATATATATATATAATTTTTATCTTTGTGTACTAATAAGGTAATTTTGTTTTAAATCATGATATAATATTCTATTCGAATTGTATTTAAATGTTTGGTCAATAACTATAATTTGAGGCTTAAAACGTTTTAGAGCTGAGATTACTCATTTTGTAGATTGAATTTATAACCCAATCTAAAACACTAACAACTTAGATTGTTGGGTACTCCTCTGCTTCTAGAAGAATTAGAGACCTTTATATGTTTCTCATATATTGGCTTTTAAATAAAGTTGACAACTACTTGTGGCACTAGTGCTAATTGTGATGGTTGGGGTCCAATTTGCTTGGTAGCTTCTCAACAAGAATTAGCCTCTGATGGTAGCTTGCTCAAAGCTCAACAATTTCTTGTAGCTTCTTTAATGTAAGAGGTGCACTTTTTGAAAGTATACCAACCATGAAGAGCTAACTGTACTTGATTTTTTTTTTATATTTTAATCGAAACTTAGAGAATAATTTTTGAGATACTGAAATACACATAAGAAATCGATATATCTTAATATATACTCTTCAAATTTTAATATTATAATTTTTTATATATATATTTTAGAATTTAATTTTTACATATTATCCATATAAATATTTTTACATGATTAATTAATTAAGAATCATTGCAGTAAATTTTAAAATAAGTATTATAAAATTTATTAATTTTATTATATATAACCATCTATAATTAAACAACAATACAAAAAAAAAATTTAATTCTTAAATTTGAGTTGATGTTTTTTTTTTAAATAATTATTTTTTATTTTGATACATGATTTAAAACTATTTTTTATTTATTCAAGACGTGAAATTTGTCCCATTAAATTCATCTACATAAAAACTATAGAATTCAACTGATATTTAAACTAAAAAAATTATAAATAAAATAAAAATTACGTGAAAAATAGTCATATGAACAATTGAAAAATTAAAAACTATCGTATCAAATTCCTTTTCTTATGTTTATAGAACTTAATTTTTATCATGTTTATAGCAATTTTTTTGTTCAAATCTTAATTGAATTTTATAATTTTTATGTAAATAAATTTAATAAGACAATTTTTATGTCTTGAATCAGTAAAAAAATATCGTGTTCCAAAAAATAATTTTTTTTTAAAGGAAAACATTGACTTAAATTTGAGAATTAAAAGACAAAAATAATTTTTTATCATAAAATAAAATAAAGTATACAATTATAATTTATCTTAGTTTTTTTATATATTTGAAATTCACTAAACACCATCGTTTTAAAAAGTATACATACTTGCATATTTTTCAGAGCCTCTGGGACATCAACTTCAACTTTAATTTTTACCACTAGTCCCGGACATTATCATTGATTTCGAAGTGGCCAAAACTGCAACCCAAAAAGGGGTAGTGGAAAAATCAATCCATTTGACACAGTATCAGGTTGGTAAACTTTGAAGAGGAGAGATGGTTCTGGAAAAAGCAGGGGCCACATATCATAATCATACTCAAGTCACCAGAACAAATAGCAACCACTAAGCAAAGAAGGGGGAAACAAATCAACAAAAAAGAAACACCCTTCATCCCATTAATGTACACAATTCAGTGATCTATTGTGCTATTTAGTATTAATATTCATTTGGTTCTATGTTTAGACTTCAAATATATGTCTGAAAACATTTTTATTGTTACTAATTAACTAATCCATGCAGGACAATAACAACCAAAAGAAGAAGAGAATCACTCACAAGTTAAAACTGTACCATCAACTTTTTTCCATTTCATCTTATGTTCATGCAGATATGCAGAGAACCAGAAGAAAAAGAAAAAAGTAAGAGGACACGAAGTTAAATCAATGTATTTTTACACTTTCTGTGACCAAAGAACAAAAGCAGAGAGAGAAAAAGAAAAACACTAGCAAGGGACAGCCATGAAAGCAACATTTACCTGACATTTTGTGCCCCCAAATCATGTACCTGAATTATATTGTATCATTACTTGTCCATCCCATTCAAACACACATTTTTTTTTTATCACTTTGTTTTCTTGATGCAAACCATTTCATTTACCTTTGAAAAACTCTACATCAAATTTTCCTAATCGCATGGTAAACCCGGGAAGTACACAAAAAAAGATAGACCCCACTCATTTGCAAATTTGTAAAATTGTAAACTAGAATATAACTATTTCCTCTTGCTCTTATCCCTGTTGCTGGAGAAGATTGAACCTAAACCAAAAAGGTTTGCAGAAGGAACATTGAGAACAGGACTAACTCTAACACCATTAGCATAAGACCCATGACTCCTCTTCAGTGGAGGCTTTTGATGATTATGTGAAGCCAAGGAGTGAGAAGACCTTGTGATGGAAGAACGTTTCTGGGAATTTTGCTTAACATGATGACCCTCCTTTGACAGTGGTATCCTCTTAACACTTGGTGAAGATCCAGTTGAATTGCTTCTAGATAAAAGTGGCAAAGGGCACAAACTCCTCCCATATCCACTTCCACAACTGCTACTTCTCTTGAATCTCCAAAATGACTTGGAACATTGCTTCTCATCCACTTCATCACTCGAGTCCTTGTTATGTTTGTGGCTCTCTTTCTTGGAGCTTTTGCTGGTGGAAGAAGCATTGTCACAAACAGTGTGTGATGGTGGTAATTGAGGTTTAGGTGGTGCTAGTTGACTCTTTTGCTGCTTCAAAAGAGCATTGTTGTTGTTCCTCTTCTTGATTTGAGTGGGGAGGATAACCCCATCTGAGAAAAGCTCATCTGCTGAAGAGGACTCAAGCTCTAAGTTTTCATGAACACAGAAATCAAAATCAATGCTTGAGTTCAAGCCAGATGAGTTTGATCTCAAAGGGTGCTTCTCAACTGGAATAAAATCTGACTGGGAGAAGTCATGTGAGAATGAAATCCTTGGACTCATGGGCACTCCACAATTTTCTGAGCAAAGCTCAACAACCATTTCATTCAATTCAATAGCAAGTAAAAAATAAAAAGTAAAACCTACTCACACCAGGAAAATAAGGTAGTTCACCAAAAAAGGGTATGTTTTTTTTGGATTAAAAAGGGACAGGAGTTCAACAAAGTTCAAAAAGTTGGTAGCAAAATTGAAGTCAATCTAGCTTATTCAATACCAACCAAAGACTACAATAGGAGAGGTCTCAGTGTTCAAAAAAGGATAACATGGAAAGAAGGTTTGAATTGTGTTAAAATATGTATGTGTTGAAATCAAAGTTTTGATTTTCAATGGTCCAATGGTGCAATCCAAAGTGGACAACAGAAAAGGTGTGATGAGAGAGGAGAAAGGGTGTGGTGTGAGAAAGAATGTGGCATCTGAGATTCCAAGGTTGAGATTGTGGAAATGAAAATGGTGAGTGGTTTTCTGAAGAAAGATTCGGAGGCTGGTTTGGTTGGAGAAGGTGGCAAAGAGATGAAGACCTTAGACTGATTCAACAGCCAGACCGGTAGTTAAAAACCTTGAGAAATAAAATAATTGTATAATTTTTATATAAAATTTATTTAGAGGCAAAAGCAGAGGAGAGAGAAATATAAGATTAAATAATATATATGATGTAAAGAAATAGAAAAAATAATATTAAAAATGTTATATAAATAATATAATTATTCTAAAAGCATTATATTTATAAAAACGTGATTTTACTTGTCTAAACATTGAGTGTTATGTATAATATATTTTTATTTTTATAATAATTATTTTGAAATCTATATTTTTTATTAAATGTTAGTATACAAATTTTTAAATTCACTATATATAAAAATTAAACTCAAATAAAATTATACAAAATATATATAACACTTTTTTAATCACATAATTTATTTTATTTTATAATTATTTATTTATTTATTTATAAAAAATTATATAAAATTATTGTATAAATAAATATATGTATTTAATAAGTCAAAAACTAATGATGGAACAAATATCAAATGATTTGTTTCTATTTATTACATTCTTGAAAAATGATTTGATTTTTAAAAGAATGATGTGATAGGAGAAAGTGTTGCGTAAGATATTATATAATTTCGTTAAACAAAATAGTCAAATACAATATCTCTATTAAATACTAACTTTCAGTAAAAAAAAAAAAACTAATTAAATACTAACTTGTTGACTATACTGAAATCCTTGATGACATGAAGAATTCGATTCTTAATTTCTTTTCTCCAATTATCTTAAAAGAGGCATTATTCAATGAGTTGATAATATGAAAAGGTAAATTTTTCATATCTTTGAGGAGTTTATATTTTTTACTTTTGATAAATATGAAACTACGTATATAACTATAATTATATAACTTTTAAAATAAATAGATTTGTCAATTATAATTATAATTATTTTAAAATAATTTTAAAGGTAGTTTGTTAATATATTTATTATGAAAAACAAGTAAGTATATGTTAATGAGGGCTTGTCATGATAAGTCAATAAATTATAATTAATTGTTTAAAAAATACATTTAAGTTGTTATTATTTCTATAATTTAATTGGGTATAAGTTAGCAAATCCTCTACTATCTATTCATATATATATATATATATATAAAGAGCAACTAAACTATTCTTTATTGAGATATTTTATGAATAATTTTATGAAATTATTATTTTCAATAAAAAACTATTAAGTTGTATTAATTCAAACATTAAATTAAAAGATTTAATTGAATATATAAAGTTTAAAAATTTTATTTAATACTTTATTAATAAATTTATTTAACATAATATATATATTTTAAGATATAAATAAAATGTCAATGATAAGATTACATAACTATAAATATTCAATTTATTTAAAATTTATTTAATATCAAAATATTCAATAATTAAATTAATATATAAAATTGAATTCATTTAATGTTATAGGAAAATAATTTTATTAAGAGTTACTATTAAAATAACTTGAACTCTCACCTCCCCACTCCACACACATGAATCTAAACTATGAATCCATCCTATTCAACTGTTAAATTAATTTGATATTTCTTTTATTTTAATATTTATCCAAAAAATCAAAACACACAATTTTTTTTCTCTTAAATCACTACATGTGGATTCTTTCAGAAGTTTTTAAATTAATATTTTGAATCACCATGTTATAAGTTGACTTTGCTTGTTCGCCGAGATATTTGGTCAAATCTCACTAATAGCAATATACCATAGCTGTTGGTATTAGCAAGAGTTTCATTTTGACCTTGTAAACTGCTCATTTTATTTTATTTTATTTTATGCAAACTTAGTCATTAATCAACAGTAAGAAACTATTAATACTATTTTTTTTTTCAATTATCTACCCCTATTCAACTGAAACGCCTTTGACAAAGATCTTTCAAAATAGAAATTTGGTGAGACTAATTTTGTTATTTGAATTTTATTAAAAATTACTTTCCTAAAAGAGAAATTATAATGAATTAAAGAATATGGAGACAGCTTTCAGATTTCTGTTAAAGCTAATTGTATTACTTGCATAAGCATTATTCTTGAGCACAAAAAACAATAAACACTCATTAAAAAAAAAATAAGACCAGGTTGTACAGAGTAGCTAAAATAAACTTTATCCATCATAAAAATAAATTAAAACAGTTTGGCAAAATTTAAGAAAAACATATGACTTAGATTATATTTGTAGTCCACCTAATATATTTAGTTTTTCATTTTAATTTTTTTAAGATTATTTTTTAAAACAATTTTTATAATGTTCAAATTTTATTTTTATTTTTATTTTACATTAGTTCATGTAGTTAATTTTCATCAACTATTGTTTCAACCTTTCATGTGATATGACATGTTGTTTTATATAATTTTTATTTTTTTAATCTATATATAATTTTTTAATTTAGTTCTTATAAGTATAGTTCGTTTTGATTTAAAAAGTTTGGTCATCGAATCATCAATACATTATACATACAACCGTGTTGACAGGTAGCATACTAGTATGGTCATATCTCATTAATCTAAAAAGTTTAATTAGCAACCACCTTTTTTTATTATATGAAAACAATATTTTGTTCTTTTTTCTTGTTGAAAACGCGACATTACAGAAAATTGTTTTATTCTAAATGTCACTCAAGTATTTTTAAATAAAGTCACAAAATATTACAGAACTCATGAATTAATGAAACGAAATTAATTTAAAAGAATTATTATAGTTTTTCTAGCTTGTTTATTTAAAAATTATTTCTCTCTCCAAAATTTGATTATCTTGCATCTTTCACTCATCTCCACTTAGGCATAAATTACGGTAGTTAATGAAAAGACTCGATTTACTTAGTGCAAGAAGCATAAAAATAAGAGTAATTTAAGATGGAAGTGAAAGAGGAAAGAAAAATTTGAATAAAAAAACTCAAAATAAGGTAAAAGAAAAGGACAGAGAAATTCATTTTTAATTGAAATAACTTGATATATTATAGCCAAAACAAGCAAAGTTAAATTTAAACCCATTTATGTTAACAATGTTGGTGTCTTTTGTATACAATCTCTACATAGACTATCTGTTCAAAAAGTCAATTTGGAAAGCCGTTTGTGTCTCTTCTTTTTTATGGTAGATCCAATTTGTGTCTTTCTATCATAACATAATTATTTGAAGAAAAAAAGGAAGATTATCTTTTTTTTTTAATTTTTCCTTGTTGTACTGAAAAGGCATATAAATAAACTTATTTATTCAGTTTATCAATGAAATATATTTAAATAGATTTATATAGTTTTTGCACGATTAGGTGAACTTATATGTCCCTTCCCTTCTCTGTTGGGTTTGATATAATTGAGACATTGAGTAAATCTTTGGTCACGAGCTATTTGACAAAGGACCCAGATAATTTGTGTAGTTTTTGTATTGTGATAAAAAATTAAAACACCTCATCATGTTGTCATCATAGAATAATAATTGTGAATCGATTAATGCTTGTTGGTATGAAAAGAAACGAAACTAAAGTACGAATTGATATGAGTGGATTCTTCTGTAGCTGTTTTGAAACGTTAGCTCATCTCCAACTCACATTAGAAGTGTGATTTCTCATCTAACTATAAGTATTTTCATGCCAAATAGCTCCGTCCTAACTATTAAATGAAGAAGTCTTAAATATTTTTTTTAGTAAATTATTCCGATAAAAGATGTCAGTATTATAATACTATTTTATTAAAACATACATATCAATAAGATAAATTAATTTTTTCATTCGAAAAATATAAGTATTATACTATTTTTCGTTTTTATATTAAAATGTAAAATAGATTATATTTTTCTTTGTCAAAATATGTAAATATTATATTGTTATTATTTTTTTATATTAAAATATATAATCTAATATATTTAATTTAATATTATTAAAAATATTTATTATCAAATTTTAAAATATATATTAAAGTATTTAATTTATTAAGTTATAATTTTTCACTTGATAATTTTTAAAATATATAATTAAATTTTATGAAAATGATAATTAAAAATTATCATATAAATTTTATATATATATATATATATATATATATATATATATATATATAAGTATTACATTTTTTAATAATTACATTAGATATTTAATATAAATAGAATCATTTAGAATTTTGTACGTTTAATTAATATACATATATTGAAATTTTATTTATTAAATTCAATAAATATATTATATTCAATATATATAATGTTTAATGATATTTTTTAAATTAACTATATATTAAACTTAATAAACAATACATAAGAAATATAAATTTATTTAAATATTTATAAAAATGCTATATTAGTAGCATCAATTAAATACTACCTTAATACTTGTGTTTAATTTTACTTTTATATATATATATATATATATATATATATATATATATATATATATATATATATATATAATTAAAAATATGTTTTTGGAAAAATATAATAATTAAAGGAATAAATTGTTATATATAACAAAATGTATAGAATTGAATAAAAAAATTTAAAATAATTTTTATGAACTAATTTTCATATATAAAAAATGTAAAAATATTGTGTGTGTCATGTAGGGATGGGAATATGTTAAGTTGGGTTAGATTTTGCATAAATAGGTCTCACATGTTTTATAAAGGCCTACCCTTAGCTTACTATCTCTTAAAGATTTTTTTTTTAAGGTCTGACCTAGTCCTTTTAAAAGTATTACCTATTAGCCTACTTAAAAATCTATTTTATATTAAGACCTTTAAATAAGTCAATAAAACTAGTTTTTTAAATAAACCAACAAGTCAAATAAAACTACTTAAAAGTATGGTCTGGCCTTAACTTGCATTGTATGCCCTACCTCGTGGGATCAAGTATGACCATTAGAGTTTCCATATTGAATAGTCCCACAAGGTCTAATGGTCTTACCACTTGGCTCATATCTACTTTCCTTCACAACTGTTTACTTAAATGGTGCATGTCACATAATCATTTTCTTAGTTTCTTTTGTCACAAGATCGGGTTAATGAGGGTCGTCCTCATCCCGCTAAAGTTAGGCTACTCATTTACAACCCACACAAATAAGTGAGTATCATTCTTGACCCTCAAAGGCCTAGGTAGCTCACTTGAGAAGGGTCACCCAACTCATTCTCGCTCTGCTAGGACTAGGTCACTCATCATGGTACACACAACTCCTTAATCAAGTTTTTGTGTTTGTTTCTCATATTTATTTTAATGCATTATATGCTCAGGTCTCAATTCATAACAATAACATAATCCACATAATAATTTCAACACAAAGGTATAGACATTTATCAACATAGTGAATTAGAAAAGAATAAACCTAATCCAAGAATGTAATCCCCCATCAGACATTAGCAAAATGATACAAAGATCGAGGTTCTACAGACGACCCCTCTACCCATAATCTTAAACTTCAAGAATACAAGATTCATTTAATTTCTTGGAGGTTATCCCTCCAAGATATGTGAGAATCACATATCAGACTCACTAATCCAGGGGTTTAACTCCCGAAACACAGCAATAATGATAAATCTCAATAGTAGAGATTTCAACCAAAACAATAGTAATCTAGCAAAATCCATATACAAAGATGCACACTAATTTAGGGGTTTGATCCCACAATCTCAACTTACAAGATTATAAAACATCAGGATCTAAGGAATGACCTCATTACCCACAATACATACTAGCACCCCACAGTCAGATAATTTCACTCCCCCTCTTACCTAAAAGGTGTAAAACAAAGGCTTTGAGATGTCCTTAGGGTGCTCATCCTCTATCCTATATTGCAGCAGCGCAAAAGGGTTTAGAAGAAAAGTTTTTAGGATATTAAGGGTTGTGCTAGCTCCTCCTTCTTATAGCGTTAGAATGGGTCGAACTAGATTGTTTAAATATTTAAATGCTGTTAAATATCTCTTATTTCTAAAGGTAATGTTTTCCAAATATAGATAATAGTTTTTTTAAATATTCCAAAATCTATAACCATATTTGAAAATTTGTTAAACATTCGTTAACCATAAAAATATAAATATATTTTTAAATATATAAAAGTTGTTAATTATATGTATTCATGTTTGTCTTGGAAGGGGGAGATGACCTCAATTATAGAGTATACATACAATATGAGTTGTTAGATTGTCTTTCTCCCCTTCTCTAAACGTTTATATTTAAGTTAAGGAGAATAGTCGTTTTCCTCAACCTACGTGTCCTAACATTTGCCCCCTATTAGATGGCTTTTCCTACGAGCCATAAATATGAAGAGTACGATCGTACTATGTACCTGGTTGGTTGTTAACTTGGCCAAAGGAATGGGGTTCGACCATGAGTTTGGTCAGGTCTGACCATGAGCTAGGTCGGGTCAGTCTTTTTGTAAGGTCAACTGATAGCTCAGTCCATAGCCCCCCAAGCATCGAGCGAAGCGATGGATGCTTCAACTCTAAAGGTCAAGCTTCTCCTAGGCTGGTTGGCCGTCTAGATGGATCGACGGTGCAGTCCATAACCCCTCAAGCACCGAGCGAAATGATGGGTGCTCCAGTCTAAACTGTCACGGGTGTAGTTCTTCTCAAAGTGTGCCCTAGGCAATCGCTTACTAGCTCCCACTCATGGGTCTTTTTGTTTTTCCCTAGACAATCATTGATCAACTGTCTCTCACGGGTCTTTAGTGCCCCGGATAGTCACTAACTAACTACCTCTCATCGGTCTTTTGTGCCCAGGACAGTCATTGATTGACTGCCTCTCACGGGTCTTTAGTGCCTCAAACAATCATTGATCGACTACCTCTCACAGGTCTTTTATGCCTCGAGCAATCACTAACTGAATACCTCTCATAGATCTTTTGATGCCTCGGGCCAAATTCAAGGCCCAAGTCACTCCAGCAAGAGCGTGTATCGCACGTAGACATTTAAGGAAGTGATAGGGAAAATCGGGAATTATAATTCTATTAGAGTTAGATAGGATAAGGCATGCATAGCAAGGAATAAAGCACATGTATAAAAGGGATGCGAGTGCTTGTGTAATGTTGTTGTTGAATTCAGAATCTTAATCGTATCACTCACGCTTCATTCTCTCGCTGTCGTGTCATTCCAATCGGTGGTGCACAGTGCTTTAGTAAGGTATCTCGTCGGTCGAGGAGATGTAGGACTAGAGTTTGGAAAGCCGGAGGTTATCAGAGGAGATCGCTCAATATAATACTAGTTGAGTTTCCTTACTTCTTGATTGCAAATCATATTATTAATCTACTCTTGCTTGTGTCGCGATTGTGCATTTGTGGGGGTGGATCACGCTAGGTTAGGTCGATTAGAACAGATCTAGCAATTTAATTAGGTAATCGATAAGAGAACCTAAAATCAACAATGTGCATACTCCCTGCCAACTGATGAGGTAGCGATTGTATAAATCCTCGATTAGCAACGGACGAACATTCGACGATTGTCGTAAGACTCTAGGTTGATTTGGATTCATAATCTTGAGAGGAAGAGAATCGTGAACAGATTTCTTGTTGGAACTTTGTGTTGGTCCAATATATAGTTTAATTAGTTCTCATTTACTTTTATACTTAGTTTATTCTCTATCTTACTTTACGATCCAGCAATCCAAACCCCCCGTTTACACTTTCGGTCCGAATCTGAGTCAATTCGAGTCTAGTGTCTCAATTTGAGACCGAGTCTAGAGTCGTCTCAATCCGAGATAGAGTTGACATTCCACGTGTACTTAGTATTTTGCATGAAAATATGATTCCCACATTAAGTCATAATTGAGCACACTATGTCCTCGAGAAGAATGACTTAGGGATGGACTATGCTATAGTTAGCTCTAGTTTTATTTGATAAAAAGCCACCACAACTAAGCAATTATCAAATTGGCACCGTTGCTGGGGACACAAGTTCCTTTGTGTCTTTGTGTGTCAAATTTGAGTTTATGCTGAATCCCGAGTTTGTAGAATGCTAGGTCTATTTGTTTTGGTATACCGAGTTTGTTTTCTTTTGATTTAGTTGCTGAGTTTTTAACTATTTGTATCTTTTGTTTTTCTGTTGAGTCTAAATTTTTACAACATGTTGTATTTGTGTTAAAATTTTTGTTTGTATTTATTTTATGTTGTGTGAATGTCACTTCTTGATTTGTGATTTTGCACCTGATTTTTGTCATTTTCTTCTATATAACTGATTTTGTTTTCTGTTTTGCATAACTAACACTAATTCTTTACATAATTGACTTTAATCTTTTCTGCATAATTGACTTTAACTTTTCTGCATATTTGATTTTGTAATTCTCTGCATAATTTTTTTCTGCCACTAATGATTTTGTAATTTTGATAACACTATTTCTGCCACTAATGATTTTGATTTTTCTAAGTATAGTAGCTCTAACATTAACCCTGATCCTAACCTTTTTCAAGAACCCGAACAAATGGAAAACAATGATCAAATGCTCAAGGAGTTGGCCACGCTGGATGTGGTGTACCAGCCTTGGTGCATCCAGTATCCACAGTTAGAACCATCTCAATCTTATAAATTGAAATCCAGTTTAATACATTTGTTGCCCAAATTTCATGGTCTTGCAGGTGAAGACCCCCACAAGCACTTAAAAGAATTTCATGTGGTTTGTTCCATAATGAGGCCACAAGGGATACCAAAAGACTACATTAAGATGAAGGCGTTTCCATTTTCCTTGGATGGAGCTGTTAAGGATTGGCTATATTTGCAACCTGTTCTTTTCAACACCTGGGGAGATATGAAGCGCATGTTCCTAGAGAAGTTCTTCCCAACGTTTAGAACAACGACCACCAGAAAAGAAATTTGTGGGATAAGGCAACATTCTGGAGAGACCTTGCACGAGTACTAGGAAAGATTTAACAAGCTTTGTGCCACATGTCCACATCATCAAATCAGCGAGCAGTTGCTAATTTAGTATTTTTATGAAGGTCTGACGATGATGGACTGAAGCATGATTGACACTGCAAATGGAGGAGCATTAATGGACAAGACACCAGTTGCAGTAAGGCACCTAATCTTCAATATGGCAAGCAATACACAACAATTTGGGATCAGAGGAGCCGCCCCGTCTAGAATGGTGAATGAAATCAGTGCAGTTGACAATCTGAGACTGGAAAATCAACTAATTGAGTTGCCAATGGCAAGCAATACAGAACAATTTGGGATCAGAGGAGCCACCCGGTCCCGAATTGTGAATGAAATCGGTGCAGTTGACAATCTGAGACTGGAAAATCAACTAACTGAGTTGACATCACTGGTGAGCCAGCTTCTGTAGGGCAACATCAACCAGTTATAGCAATTAGAGTCTGTGGCATTTGTACTTCCATGGAGCACTCCACTGATATGTGCCTCACATTGTAAGAAACCGAATCAGACCATCTTGAGAGTGTTGGATCAATAGGTGGATATCAGTACGGAAAGCAATCGTATCAAAGTCGGTCATATGATAGTCAACAATTTGGAAGGTAGTAGTACCGGCCAAATCCGAGTCAAGGGCAATACCCAGCTCCAAAATTCGAACCCGGCCAGAGCATGCCTCAAAGTCAAAGCAGCTATCAACCGAATCTAAGATACCAACAGCCATCGTTCCAACAGCAGTAGCAACAGAAAGTGCCACCACAAGGCAACTCACCATCTCTGGAGGACTTGATGAGGTAGTTGGCTACAAGCAACCTAGAGTTTTAGCATAATATGAACTCCAATAACATGAAATTTTAGCAGAATTTGAATGCCACGATCCAAGATCTCAAAACATAGGTGGGTCAGCTAACCAACACTGTGACCCAACTATAGTTGGCTGGGTCCGGATACCTTCCCTCATAGAAAATTCCAAATTCGAAGGGGAATACGAGTGTAGTGTCATGAAGAAATGGTAAATAATTACCACAACAAGCAACACCACAGCAAAAGCCAAGACCAGTCAATGCCGAGTCTGAGCCAAAAGCCGACTCCTTAGTGCCTCAACAAGCTAGATCCACCCCACTACCATTCCCAACCGAGACTCTCTCGGCAAGAAAAGCCAAATCTGATAAGGACTTGCTGACGATGTTCTAGAAGGTAGAAATCAATATTCCACTCCTAGATGTCATAAAGAAAATCCCTAAGTACGTCAAATTCCTGAAGGAGTTATGTGTACACAAGAGAAAAAAGATGAAAGGAGAGGTGGAATTAAGAGGTATCGTATCGGCATTAACCAGAAATGAAGTTGTTGTCGAATCAACATTAATGTTTCCAAAGAAGTGTCGTGACCCCAGAATCTTCTTTGTCCCATGCACCATTAGTGAGTGTACCTTCGCTGATGCCATGTTGGACCTAGGAGCCTCAATAAATGTCATGCCAACATCAATATACAAATCCTTGAATTTTGGTGATTTGGAGCCTACTAGGATGACAATACAAATAGCGAATAGAAGTGTTGTGCAACCCCTAGGTGTTCTCGAAGATGTACTGGTTCAAGTCAATGAGCTGATTTTCCAAGCCGACTTCTATGTGATGGATGTGGAGGATGAGATAGCCGGGAAGGGATCCACCTTGATTCTTGGACAACCATTTTTATGACTGCTCGAACAAAGATTTATGTGCATGTCAGAATGCTCTCGATGGAATTCGGTGACACCTTGGTGCAACTCAACATATTTGAAGCTATGAAGCACCCCACTCATTCACTCTTTGGTATTGATGTAATCGATGAGCTAGTTGCAAAACATCTACAATCAAAAGCCGATAGTGCTGAATTTCCAAATTTTGTTGAAGACATTGATGTGATCAGCTACCTAGGGTTTGTAACAAATGAGTCTGATTATGATAAATTATGGGAAGTACAAGATCTTTCCGACTCCGAGGACAACTCCGAGGATGACATTGATAACCTTGCCCAACTTGGATATTAATTCTAAAACTATTGATTAGATTGACCAAGTATGCAAGTATGAGGAAGAACTGGAGTGCTCAAAAGGTGTAGAAGTCCAAGTTGCCGAGACCAAAAGGCGCTTACAAGCACAAATGGAAATAATTATAATTGTCGAGTCTGATTCGGCCAACCAAGGCCAAGACCTGAAAAGGGCCTAACAGCAACTCGGACAATAAGAATGATGTCGCATCCGACTTGAACATATTGTCAAGAGCCGAATCCAACTCGAACAGTAGAAGCTGGAAGCTAGTATCATCCAAATTCGACTCCAGCGTGGGATTGAAAGCCGAGTCTGACTCTAGCTACCATCCGGGAGCCGAATCCGACTCAGGCAATCAAAGTTGAAAGCAACAGAAGGCTGGGACCAACTTGGCACATCAACTACCAGATCCAGACCGAGTCGGCCAACTAAAGCCGAGACCAGCTATTAATATCTCTCCACTGCATTCACCACCCATAGAGCTGAAGCCATTATTGGGTCATTTAAAGTACGCCTACCTGGACAATGACCAGCAATTCCCTATTATAATTGCCAATAACCTCCACCAGGAGTAGGAGGAGAAATTGCTACAAGTCTTAAGGCAGCATAAGAAGGCAATAGGGTGGCGACTGGTTGAACCTTCCTGAATTAATCCCTCAATCTGCATGCATAGAATTTTAATAGAGGAAGAAGCCCATTCAATAAGGCAACAACAAAGAAGACTGAATCCAACCATCCTGGATGTGGTTAAGAAGGAAGTAATAAAACTATTTGTTGTTGGAATCATCTACCCCATCTCGGATAGCCAATGGGTCAGTTCGGTGCAAGTGGTCCCAAAGAAATCTGGGATGATCGTAATAATGAATCAGCATGATGAGTTGGTACCTATGCGGATTTAGAATAGCTAGCGAGTTTGTATTGACTACAGAAAACTAAACCAAGCAACTCGCAAGGATTATTTTCTTTTGCCTTTTATTAACCAAATCCTAGAAAAACTACAAGGGAAATATCATTACTGTTTCTTGTATGGATTCTCCAGGTACATGCAAATCCATGTTGTACCTGAAGATCAACACAAGACTACCTTCACTTGCCCATTTGGCACCTTTGCGTACACATGTATGCTGTTTGGCCTATGCAATGCTCCGAGTACATTTTAGCGCTGCATGACCAGTATCTTCTCAAACTTGCTACAGAATTACATGGAAGTCTTTATGAACGACTTCATGGTATACACCATATCATTTGATGCATGCCTAGAAAATTTGTCTCGAGTGTTGACTAGATGCATACATACAAATCTTGTGCTTAATTTTGAAAAATACCATTTCATGGTGACTGAGGGAATTGTGCTAGGACATCTTGTATCTAAAAGAGGCATTGAGGTCGATAAATCAAAGGTCGACATTATCACTTCTCTCCCTAACCCCCTTCTGTGCGAGAGGTTCCCTCATTCCTGGGGCGTGTGGGGTTCTATAGAAGATTCATCAAAAATTTCAGCAAGATTGCCCTGCCTTTGATCAAGAGTACTACAGAAGGATGTGGACTTTAATTTTGACCAGCCCTATATTGAAGCTTTTCAGGAGCTAAAGATTCGACTTACATCCGCACCAATTCTCCAAGCATCCAATTGGGAGTATTCGTTCGAGTTAATGTGTGACGCATCCAACTCCGCACTCGGAGTCGTCTTAGACCAACAGTCGGAGCCTGCAAGTAGCCGCATGTGATCGCTTACGTGTCTCAAACCATGGATTCGGCCCAATTGAACTATACAACCACTAAGAAGGAGCTTTTGGCAATTGTTTTTGCCTTGGACAAATTTCGTTCATATCTGTTGGACTCCAAAATTATCATCTTCTCTGACCATGCTGCACTGCGATTCTTGTTGAAGAAGTCGGATGCGAAGCCGAGACTGATTCTGTGGATGGTTCTCCTTCAAGAATTTGATATTGATATTGGAGACAAGAAAGGTGTTGAGAATTCAGTAGCAGACCATCTGAGCTAAATCGAGGGGGAGAGTGACCCAATGCCAATTCGAGATGACTTCCCTGACGAACAACTACTACAGATGAACAAGATTATACCATGGTTTTCAGACATTTACAACTATATCGTCGCATCTAAGTTTCCACCAGAATCATCCAAACTATACAAAGAGAAACTTGAAAGTGATGCTAAATATTATATATGGGATGATCTGTATCTTTGGAGACTCTACAATGATCAAGTCATTCGCAGGTACATTCCGGATTCTGAGATCAATTTGGTCCTTCACTTTTGCCATTCAGCATCTAAAGGCGACCACTATGGATCAACTTGGACAGCCCGAAAAGTGCTTGATTACGGGTTTTTACTGGACCACCATTTTTAGAGACGCCCACCAATTCGTCTCTGCCTGCGAACGATGTCAGAGAGTAAGGATGGCCATAAGTAGAAGGCATGAAATGCCCCAGCAACCAATTCTGTTTTGTGAATTTTTTTTATGTTTGGGGAATTGATTTTATGGGACCATTCCCAATTTCCAATGGATACTCTTACATTCTTCTTGTTGTCGATTATGTATCGCGATGGGTAGAGGCTGCAGCCACCAAGACCAATGATGCCAAAGTTGTGGTGGATTTCCTAAAATCCAACATCTTCTGCCGGTTTGGTGTGCCAAAAGCTCTTATAAGTGACCAAGGGAGTCACTTCTGCAATAGAAGCATGTCCTCTCTACTCAATAAGTATAGGGTGGTGCACCAAATTGCCACAGCATATCACCCTAGACAAACGGCCAAGGTGAAGTATTCAATAGGGAAATCAAGAAAATTCTACAAAAGATGACCAATCCCAGCTGGAAGGATTGGAGCCGACTCCTTGAGGACGCTCTATGGGAACATAGAACTGCATACCAGACTCTGTTAGGGATGTCTCCTTACCGGATCGTCTTTGATAAAGCTTGTCACCTACCGGTTGAAATAGAACATCGAGCTTATTGGGCAGTCAAGCAATGCAACCTGGCCTACGACCAAGCCAGAAAGGAAAGGAAGCTCCAACTGCAAGAACTGGAGGAACTTCACTTGGAAGCGTACAAGAACTCCCAAATCTACAAGCAGAAGGTCAAACAATTCCATGATAAATAAATCCTAAGGAAGGAGTTTCGAGTCGGCCAGAAAGTGCTTCTGTTCAATTCACGCTTAAAGCTCATTATAGGTAAGTTTCGTTCTAGATGGGATAGACCATTTGTTATCACTAATGTTTTTCCCTATGGTGCAGTTGAATTAAAAGATGAAATCACTTAAAGGAATTCCATGAATTGCCGACACCGATAGTGGGTGAGGTGGAAAGCATCTCGTTGGTGGAACCAACCGTATCAGATATATGCCTTGAGCAAAGCCTTATAAACCCCCCCCCCCTTATGTCTATGTCATGCATTGAGGACAATGAATCATTCAAGTGTGGGGGGAGGGTGTAGTTTATGTTTCGACTTTGTGTGTGTGTGTGGTGTATGTAGTTAGTTTTGATTCCTATTCTCCGTTTTTTGTGTTTTATGTGTTTTTTTGGTTTAGATTTTCATTTTTGTTTGTTTTGATCTTCTAATTTCTTTCTACCGAGTCTGAGCCAACTCCGGATCCATTTCTGCTAGGGTTGTGCCGACTCTGATTTCACTTCATTTTCTTCCAATTCGGTTGTTAATTTTTGTTTTCAAGTTTATTTTCTTTAATTGTTTTCTTTTCTGTTTTATGATTCTTGATTGCGAAGAAAAATCCTTTGAAAAAGTTTTATGGATTTCTTTAGGAAGAACAAAATAGGAAGAGGCAGTGTGTAATTCTAGGAAAGAAGTATTTCAAACTTGGCAAGGAGTGAAATTTTTGCATCCTTAAGCAATAAGTGGCTGAAAAACTAAAAAGATAAACCATTGGTGACAGAGCAATTCATCTGTGTGAGAATTTTTGAGCCTTGTATATAATAATGGCTTTGCATCTTGCCATTCTCTTCCTTCTTGTGCGATTTTTGCATCTATGTTGCTATGTGCTCTGAATTTTTCCTTGACTTTCTAGATACATCTGGTTTTGCATGCAGGAGTGGCATGATCTAGGCCATCTTTCTTTACAAGCTACTAGCCAAATGGACCTACCTTGCAAATTAAATCCTTTGTTCACCCTCTTTGAGCCTATATAACCATTCTTTCTTATATGACAGGTCATTACAAGCACAAGGCCGGAAAACCATGATTAACCTCAACCTTAGGGGTCAAAGGAGCTTTGGAATTGTTTTGGGAATAGGTCTGGTATAAGTGTGAGGGTGACATCGAGAGACATGGAGAGAGTGGTACGTCTGGAAAAAGAATGACAGAAAGAAAAGAAAGGGGTATGAAAAGAAAAGAAAAAAATGCAGGACGAACTAAAGAAAGAAAAAGGTAGTAAAAGCAGAAGTTGCAAAGGAAAAAAATGCAATGCAGGCTACAAAAAAAATTTTAAAAATGAGAAAAAGGAAGAAAAATACAAAAAAAAAGAGAAAAGCAGTGAGCAAAGATGTTCTCAAAAAGACTCGTAGTGTCCCAGGGGATATCCTCCATGCTTACAAACTCATTCCCCATTGCTCCTCTCTCTCCTGTGGTTGTTAAAGCTCACTTTACCATCCTGTATCCTACCCTCTACCCCGACCACGTTACAAGCCTAAAAGCAAGTCCTATTGATCATTACTACATGTGTTTTTGAAGGTGTGGAAAGAGAGGCTAGTCAAAGTTTGGTAGTACTAGCCAACATGGGATGTTTGAGTGTATATACAACCCCAAACACTTGAGGGATTGAGAGAATATGCCCTGAGAGAGCTTTGCCACTTCTTAGTTTCTCTTTGATGTTTGTAGATTGCTTGTCTGCCTTGGATGTGGAGTCGGTAGCTTCCATAGATTATTTGAATACCTTGATCCCGGGATGAATGCATGCTTAATTTGTTTTGTCAAACTTGAGAAATTCATTTTTCAGATTCTTCTCATAATAAAGTTGTCTCTTTCATTTTCTTGATGATCAATTCTGATTTTTCCCAGGAGTGTAAAAGTGTAAGTGTGGGGGTCTGATAAGTCATATTTTATACACCCCACAAGGGTGTAAGATGAGTATTGTTGAGACTATTTGGTAACTAAGAATCATATCTTAGCAAAGATTCAGATTATGGGCCTAGAAATAAGGGAAACATAAATTTGTGCTAAATTAATGATCTTAGCTAATAAAAGATTGGATTCTTTTTGCAGGCCAACTCTAGGAACGCCTCAGCCTAAAAGAAGTGTCTCGGCCTAGAAGGAATCGTCCTAGCCAGACTCATCCCTTCCCAGCCGAGCCCAACTTCAAGGCCCAAGTCACTCCAGTAAGAGCGTCTATCACACGTAGACATTTAGGGAAGTGATAAGGCAAATCGGGAATTATAATTCTGTTAGAGTTAGGATAAGGTGTGCATAACAAGGAATAAAGCACGTGTATAAAAGGGACGCAAGTGCTTGTGTAAAGTTGTTGTTGAATTTAAAATCTCAATCGTATCACTCATGCTTCATTCTCTTGCTCTCGTATCATTCCAATCGATGGTGCACAATGCTTCAATCAGGCATCTCGTCGATCGAGCAGGTGCAGGACTAGAGTTTGGGAAGCCAGAGGTTATTAGAGAAGATTGCTCAGTATAGTTGACGCACTCTGTTGGACTGAATCCTCAATGCTCTAGCCATCTCTGGTGAACCATCTTCGTTCTGCCATGGCGATCGTCGTGGAAGGCGGAGTCATCGAATTCACACAATCTTGTAACAATACTCTGTTTCAATAATACAATTAGTTGTGTTTCCTTACTTCTTGATTGCAAATCCTATTATTAATGTTCTCTTGCTTGTGTCACGATTGTGTATTTGTAAGGTGGATCACGCTAGGTTAGGCCGATTAGAACCGATCTAGCAATTTAATTAGGTAATCGATAAGAGAACCTAAAATCAACCATGTGCATACTCTCTGCCAACTGATGAGGTAGCGATTATGTAAATCCTCGGTCGGTAATGGATAAACGTTCGGCGATTGTCATAAGACTCTAGGTTGATTTGGATTCATAATCTTGAGAGGAAGAGAATCATGAACTGATTGCTTGTTAGAACTTTGTGTTGGTGCAATATATAGTTTAATTAGTTCGTATTTACTTTTATACTTAGTTTATTCTTTGTCATACTTTACATTCCAATAATCCAAACCCCCCGTTTATGCTTTCGGTCCGAGTCTGAGTCAGTCTAACTCTAGTCCGAGTTTAGTATCTCAGTTAGTCTGGAGTCGTCTTAGTCCGAAACAGAGTCAGCATTCCATATGTACTTAGTATTTTGCATGAAACTCTGATTCTCACATTAAGTCATAATTAAGCCACTGTGTCTTTGAGAAAAATGACCTAAGGTTGCACTATGCTATAGTTAGCTCTAGTTTTGTTTGATAAAAAGCCACCACGACTAGGCGATTATCAGTGACAAAGGCAAATCTACGTACGACAGGGTAGATCTGTGTGTGGCTAGGCAGATCTATGCACCACCAGGCTTCATCGGCTTCTATGACCGCTACCCTTCTTCCTTCAAGTGATGTGGTCGTCGGGAATAATTTTCTAAATGACCTCATGGTAGGCGCCAATTTCCATGTTTGTCTTGGAAAGGGAAGATGACCTCAATTACAGAGTGTACATAAAGTATAAGTTGTTAGATTGCTCTTCTCCCCTTCTCTAAGCATTTATATATAAGCTAAGGAGAATAGTCACTTTCCTCGAGCTACATGTCCTAATATCTATCCCCTGTCAGATGGCTTTTCTTGCAAGCATTAAATGTGGAGAGTACGATCCTACTGTGTATCCAGTTGATTGTTAACTTGGTCGAGTCCAACCATGAGTTTGGTTGGGTTTGACCATGAGCTGGGTCGAGTCAGTCTTTTCATGGGGCCAACCGACAGCCCAGTCCAATATGTAAATTCAAATATTACTTGATTTTTAAGTAACACCTATTTTCTCAAAAATACAATCTATTTAATTATTCACAAAATATTATTATTTTAAAAAAGCATAACAACAAATTATTTAAGAGGATAATTACAACAACAACAATAATAATAATAACACAAAAATTGGGTTGTTATAATGGTGATACTTCTTTTAATTTTGTGTAGAACCTTAATCTTACTAGCTACTTTGTGATCATTTGTGTGGACCACTTATAAAGACAACTACTTGTTTATAACCATTTGGGAGGATAATAAGATCTTTTAAATTAAGTTTAGGTTTAGTGACTCACTAAACTTATAGCTTAGCAATAAAGTCTTTTAAATTAAGTCTAGGTTTAGCAACTCACTAAGCTTATGGCTTAGCACTATCACCATGTTGAAATTCAAGTACTAGTAGGTTATGATTGTTTCAATTGAATTTTAACCAAAAGGTTTTAGTTTTAGTTTAGTTTGATTTGTTGTTAACTTCTTTTAGTTCATTTCTAATTAATTATATATGTTGAAGATAAGGTGTAACAACAATCATACCTATAGCTGGCAAAGCGGGTGGTTTGGTCCAACCTAACTCATTGAGCTAAGATGCAAAAATAGCCTAGTCTGACCTAGTCCAAAAACTAAATGAGCTGTACTTTGTGGCCTATTGTGTTAGACTAAATTAACTTGTTATTTTTTTCTTAATTTTTGTATAATTTTTAAAAGAAAAATAAGTGTGGACTAAAAGAGGTCTTATACATTTAGGCCAATGATTTTTGGGTCTGGCTTGATCCACTGAGCCTATTTGGTCGAGCCAAATTGACTCAGTTCCTTTTGACCCACATTTTCAGAGTTCATCTTGCCCTATCCCATCTGGACACTAGTTCGGCCCATCAAGTCAAGCCTATTTTGCCAATTATAATCATACCTTCCACATGAATTTAATATGAACTTATCCATACTTATTTTGTTCTATTTTACCAACTCTAACACATGAGTAAAATGATATATATATATATATATAATGAAGAGAATTTAATTTTATTGTTTTTTCTCATTCATATGTGTGTTTATTTTTTTTGGAGGGGTTTAAAAAAAATATTAATTTTGTTTATAATTTAATTTAATTAATCATATATTAATTAAGTTTATATTTTTAAATATTATCGTTTATTTATTTATTTAACTTTAATAATAGAATAAAATTTCTTTAATGTTTAAATAAGAGTAAAGCATAATTATATAGACTTACACATAAAAAAAAATATTTGTATTAAACAATAATAAAAGAAATGAAAATTTCAAGACATTACAATTGGTGTCTTTTGGGGTTACGAGGTCGGTTCTTCAACTGTTCTTTTTCCCCATTATAAGCCTAGAAAAGTGTCCTCTTCATATCAAATTTTTAATGATGTCCTTAAATTAGACACTTCATCATTGTCTTAACTTGAGGATTAGTGGAAATGGCATAACATGGTTCTATTGGTGCCTAATTTTCATTTGTTACACAATATCTTTTTATGACGACATCTCTAAACTGCACATTGAATACCTCATTCGAAATATAAGTTCACGAAGTCGTCAATTGTTTATGGCTCTCGTATCAGCCTAGAGGAAGATGTTAGATGTCTCCATAGGGATATTATGCATTATCTTGGGTAGCTCATCTTCTCCCTTTTTTGTGTATTTTGATTTTCTTTTATTTGTAGGGTCATTTTTAAGCTAAAGTATTCTTATTTTGTCCTCAAGGTTGATATACCATGAAGAACTTGTGAGAAATTCCTTCATCATTATTCATCTTGGCCAAGGACATGAGGAACAATGTTCCTAGTAACAAGTCATCTTTTATGAGAAAGAGTTCAACTCTAGGAAATAGTCCATGTAGTCGCAATGCTTTCCTAGTGAATTTGTTTATGAAATCCCTAAATGGTTTCCAAGTCTTTCTTTGATGGTCATTAATGTCACCTCTAACCTTAGATATGTTTTGCGAAATAGAAAAGAGTTCCAACTCATTCCTCTTGAGTATGCTCATCATCACTTGCAAATGACAATAAGCTCAAACATAAACAATACAAAAAGAAAGAGAGTGAAAAACACATCATACTACAAGCTCTATGTATAAGCAAAAAGATAAGCAAGACAAGCAACAACAACAACAATGGCATACTATGAACAATCACATGTAGTTATTCTAAAATGTACATGAATGACAATAATGCAACCTAATTACTACTCCATATGCAATGTGGTACCAATCTAACATAGGAAAATGAGCTAGCACGTCAATGTCTACTCAGCTTGCATGTACGCTTCAACACATGGGATCAAACATGGTCATTGGAGATTAACTACCGAATAACCCCAAGAGATCTAGTGACTTTACTAATTGGGTTCATATCCACTTCCTTACACTTTGTTTTGTTAACTGAATGCATGACACATACATAGTTCATTTTATTGTTCCACTTTCACAAATTGGGCTGATAAGGACTATTCTAACCCCTCTAGACCTAGGTACCTCATCCTACAATTCATAACAATCAATGAGTATTATTATTGCTTCTCTAGCCTAGGTCACTTGACAAGTGTCACCCAAGTTGTAATCTTGCCATCTTATAGACTAGTTTAGTTGTCACAAGACACTCACCTTCATTAGCTCATTTCCCAATTTATATCTCTTATGCATATTTCTCAACAAATGCAACATATACATATGTCTATGTTCAAAATGCATACTCATACATATCACTTGTCACATCCTAACATACATACATAAATGCTCAAACATAGCAAGTTATAACACACATAAAAGGTATGTGTAAGGTAGCACATGCATGCTCCCTAAAGCACGGTCGTGTGCAGACAATGCAAGCCTTGCATGAGCATGCTTACCATGACCGCGAATGTGCTCATCAAGCACAACATGTTCATCCTTATTCACGAGCATGCTCACTAAGCACGGGCATGCTCACTAAGCATGGGCATGCTCACTAAGCATGGGCATGCTCAACCTTGAGCACAAGCGTGTTCAAAGCTGTACAACTCATGAATTTCCAAAATCCATTCAGAAACATGAAAACAAAAGGTGGAAACCTAGGGGTCCTTCTATGTTCTTCATGTTGAAACATAAGTTTATTCATCCAAAGTAATATAAGTATTTTGATGATAACAAACATTATGGAAATGGATGATGTATATGATTTTAAAATAGAAGTTCATTGTTCATAGATTCACTCAACATTCAAAGGACATTCCCAACGTCCATATCAGGAGTCGATATTTAAAGGACACTCCCAGTGTCCATAGCGAGAATCAGCATCCAATGGACACTCCCAATATCCATAGAAGAGTTCAATGTCCATAGACGTGATGGCCGTCCAAAGGACTCATTTTCCAAAAGAGACTTACTGTCCAAAAAGGGACTCAATGTCCATGAAGGGACTCAATGTCAAAAGATGTAGTCAATGGTCCATAGAAGAGCTCAACGTTCAAAGATGTAGTGATTGTTCAAAAAGGGACACATCATCCAAAAGGGGGACTTACTGTCCAAAGGACGTGTTCATCGTCTAGAGAAGGATTCATTGTCCAATATGAGAGCTCAATCTCTCAAGGACTCATCCAACCTCCATAGAAGAGTGTGATGTTCAATATTCATATAAAGAGTTGATTATCTATATCCAACATTTAAATGTCTACCTAATATATTGTTTGAGAACGTGTTAAGCTTTCAAATTGACGAAGAATAGCAACAAATATTTTATAATGTAAGTCAAGTCTGATAAAAGAAGCTCAAATTATGACTCCATTAAGAAGGAACCAATAAAAGCTTCCATCAAATCATTAATAGTAGACGGCATGTAGAATTTAGATAAAAGCATCTTTTACTTAACACACCTTTTCTTTGTGCTCAGAAAAAGAGAAGTCTCTATAGAAGTATTGTAAGAAGCAATTGCACAACATGTAATGCAAATCCAACCACTCCTTATGCAATAAGCAATGTTCAAATTTTCACGTGCTATATAAAGGGATCTATCAAGTTTGAAACGGTAATGAGAATAAAAGAAACAGACCATAATGCATTTTATCAACAAAGAAAAACACTCTCTTATGCTTTGAACGACTGTCTTTTAAAACTTTCTTTGTAAAGAAAAGTAAAGTCTTTGCTCTATATTGTAAATGTTTACTATGTGAGTTACTCTTTTGTAAAACTTTACTTAGTGTGATAACCTGAATAGGATAAGTGTCAAAGAATACTTTGTTTTCTTATAATCAGGTAGATTACAAGGGCTGGAATACTTGGAGAGGTAGAGAATACTTTATTTTTTGTAATCAAGCATATTACAATTCTTGCAAAAGGGTACTTTGCTACTATAATAATTCACTTGCATTTTAAAAAGATAAATACTCAAAAGTTAAATTGATAACAGAGTAACTATCACATTATCACTTAATGATAATACTTGACAACAAAAACTAAAAATATTGATGGATAATAATTGAGAGACTAAAACAAATTAAAAAATTATTGAGACTAAAAATTAAAATTTAAAATAGTTGAGTGACAAGAAAAATGTAGTTTACTAACATATAATTATCACATCATCATTTAATGTTGATATTTAATGATAGGGACTAAAAAATTGATAAATAATAATTGAAAAATTAAAACTGATTAAAAAATTATTAAGAAACTAAAATAATCTAAAATAATTAAAAAAACGAAAACTTAGGTAACCCAAATTTTTTTAAAGACATTTTCTAACCATATTTGTAGACCTGCGTCATTTCACAACTAAACCTATCCCTGCATGACACAAGTCAAATCCTATGACAAAGATAATTACATAAATTGGCACCATATATTTTTTAGACTCGAAACAATTTCCTATTATTGTTTCTTTCGCAGTGACAATAAATAAAGCTACGTTACTTAGTACAAATAAATACAATAGGAATTTGTACGAATTTATATGTAAGTATTTTATTGGTTATTTAAAAAAGAATAAAAATTTTAATTTATTGAAAATATAAGAATAACCTTTTTATATGTCTTCGTCTAATTATTTTTCATAACAATATGCATTTCTCTAAATAAAAATAAGAGAGAATCATTAAAACATATGGATATTTATCTCCCAAAGTCGATTTTCTATAAAGATACTAATGTGACAATAATGAAATTGTTTCGAAAACTACTTTATATGTGGTTTATATATAGAAACAAGTGTCACGACCTAAATCGCGATGTTGGGTCACAGAATGGAATGAGCTTAGGAACCAAATCTCTTCTAATGAAGGAATTGGATATGTAGAGCCGAAACTGACTTGGTCAATAGGGGTCGAGATTGACTCGACTTTAATGGAGTCGCCATCGCATTTTTTTATGGGAAACGCCGAGAAAACTTGTATGGATAAGGAAGATCTTGAATTAGAAAATGGGTTCGGTCATCAGTTATGCGTAGGGATCACCGGGTATCCCAACACGTCTATCACACAATAGTTATCCTAACTAGATGTATGAATGAAAACGACTTTACATTGGTTTACACCTTTTTTGAAAATAGAATTTTCTTTACAAGGAATGGATAGGGAATATTTTTTGGATGGATAACTTGACAAGAGTTGCCTCTTACTCCTACGCATCTCCTTATAATCAAAGAAATCAAAGTTCACGTAGTTCTTGATATGTATGATTAGGTAGAAAGGAGCCAGAGTCGGCATAGAAACGACTGGACGACCTTGGCATAGAGCTGGTTGGATGATCTCAGCATAGAGCCAATATAGGTCTTGGCCTAGAGCCGGATAGATGGTCTCAGCACAGAGCCGACAGGGTCTCGGCATAGAGCTAGATAGACTAGCTCATGTCTAAATGAGTATGGCATGGAGCTGGATAGATGATTTGGATTGTGTTGGCTCTCAGCTACATAGGAGCTGGAGCCAGTTCGGAATCTGTCTCACAGGAAGCAGTATTTGCTAGGTAAGTTTGTGAAGTATGTGATACTAGGGTTGGAGCTAATGTAGTCCTTGGCTACATGGAGCCGACATCGGTCTAGAATTGGCCTAAATGAAGTGGTGTATTGGATTCAAATGTAATAGCTCAAGAAGGAGGACTGAGACCGACTCGGTCCCCTGGGGTGCAAACTACATATTGGTTGGTTTGTGCACATAACTGATGCTTGGAGTGGAAAGTTTAGTAGGTCGGGATGTAAATTATAGCTTGTAGTATACTAAACTATTCTACATTGTCCTATGAAAGAGTATATCTAAGGATCAGTAACTAACCTGGTATCCAGGAGTCAGTATCCTTCCTCTCTTCAACGTTCAGGAATGGTTCTCTTCAAGTCACACCTTGAATACTCTTGGTTCACTGGGATTACTCTCAACTCAAGCTCCCATGCTCAAAATTTTCAATCTCTTCTCTCGATTCTCAACCTCCCAATTTTTGACCAAAACTCTTCCCCCCAACTTTCCCACCAAAACTCTCCGACCCCTGGTTCTTCATGCTTGAGCCTTTTATAGGCCACCCTTGAGGTCACTCTCGTAATAGATTTGGCCACGTGTCTTCTCCCTTATTCCCCTTGATTTCTCTACTATTTTCGTTTTGTCCCAAGATCCTCATTAGGGTGAAATGGTGCTCCCAAACCGTGCCTCTCTGACATGTCAGATACAAAATGTCATGTCAGATCGTGGCACGTCCATCCCAGGAGCTCGACTCCCTTGTCGTTTTCTCCTTTCATCAGGAATAGTCACGTTGCCCCCTTCTTTTGGCCGCGTTTCTTGTCCTTTGTAGACAACAAATCGCAGGGACAGAAGATTCAAGGTAGAGAGCATTGGAACAAAAGGTGCAGGAAAAAGGTCGTGCAAAAGCGAAAAGATGCTATACAAGATTTTTGTCTTCTTCTACCTACCTGGATAGAATTGGGTTCCCACACTCCCCCAGACGAAAATGGATTGCTAAAGAATTGGGTTCCCACACTCCCCCAGACGAAAATGGATTGCTATAACAAGTTTTTAGGAATAAGCTGAGTATGTTATATCTTCATGTATTCATTTTCTTTTTATATATACAATAACTTTTTACATGTTTTTATTTTTGTTTTTACAATAACTTGAAGCAGTATATTTAATTTTTCTGGAATGATTGTTATTGATATTATTTATTATTGTCTACATCATTTTATACATATATCTTTTACTAAAACTATTGTAACTTTCATTTTATGCATATATCTTCTATTAACCAAATGTTAAATCTACATAAAAATAAAAGATTTCGTGCATGTCGCATGGGTACAAAGTTTAGTTATTACATAAAACTAATATCAAATACAATATCATAGTAGCAAAGTATCCTTTTGCTATTATAGATGAGAACTAAATTGAAAAGACGTAGAAGATTGATGGCCAAAAATTGGTCGTGTTGGCTGCAAAACTAAACAAAAGAGTATCTTATTTTGAACATATATTAATGTATGTGTAAATCTACACACGTGTAAATTTGATTTTTCCATTGAATATATAATGAGTTTTTTTTTTCTAGATGTTATGAATTTTATTTTTCTAAAATTTAATATTAAATAACAAATTTAGATGAATATAATATATTTTAAGTGAAAGATATTTTTATAAAAGTATTAATTTTATCATATGCATCAGTATATATAGTGTAATCTTATATCATTAATAACAATATTTTTTTAGTAATAAAAAATATAATAACAATAATAAAGTTAAACCCTAAAATCTTTTGTATACTGCTGAAACTTTGATTTAATTAATATCTATCTTCTACGTTATTATATCAAACATTCCATAAGCATAATCCTAAAGTTTTATCAGATCTATTCTATAGGACATTATCCTAGAAGGCATTTCAAGTAGACTATTAACGTCATTATCCAATTGATATGGAAAATCAACAACCTTGAGGAACTATATCCCAATTACATACTTACAAGTTTTTCATGATGAGCACAACGTGGATAATAAGATGTGATATGTCAATTAATGTACTGGAACTATAGATATAGTTTTATAAGTATGCACTTTATTAATTTGTTGAAAATTAAAGGTTAGGGCCACACAATAATAGACATGAGATAAAACAAAACAAAAGAGATGAGGAAACATTTTTAATTTTTTTTTTACTTAATATATCACCAGACAATTTTTATCTCACACGCAAATGCATTGTAGTTAGAAAATATCTAACACTTTCTTTGTTTTCCTATAGTCACCTTCCTCAATTCTCCTTTCAATATTTTTTCATCCTTTCTTTCTCTTATCTTCTTCAGAATTATCTCTGTTGTCCATCAACCACTAATTGACAAATAAATAAAAAAATGTGTTATTTTTATCAGTGGTTGTGTTTATAGTATCGAGGTTTTAGTGATAAACTAGAAGTAGCAAACAATATCGATGAATATATATGGGTAAATATGTTTTTTTATTCTTCCTCATGAACTTGATCATGAAACAAGGCAAACTCCTTTCCTTAAATATGTTTTGCTAACTGAAAACCATTAATGTTTTTTTTCTCTCGTTAGTATCTAATGAGGCTTTTCCTATACTCTTTTAGGTATGATATTAAGCCTCATAAACTTAGGTTATGTTTGGTATAGTTTATTTATAAATTAAAAGTTATTTTAAAGTTAAAGTTTAAAATAAAATTTTTACAAATAAAATAGAAGTTGTTTAATTTTTTTTTTTACTTTTAAAATTTCTTTTAAGTTATAAGTTGTTTGTTAAAAAAATTTTAATTTATTTAAAATTAATTGTCTCACTTAATGGAAGAATATATTTATAAAAATAAAAAATATTATGAAAAATTAATTTTATCAACGTTAATTTATTTTAATGATAATAATAATATAATAAAAATTATTAAAATATATATATTTAAAAATTTTAATTTTAAAATTTTAGTAAATTATTTTAAGTAATAAAAATTAATTTTAAGATGATGTACAAATGATTTGTTATATATAATATTAATTAAATAAATTTAAGTATTAATTAAAAAAATAAAATGATTAAAAAATAATATTATTGTTCGATAATATTCTTAGAAAATAGAAAATAATTTATTTAAACAAAATTCAATAATATCAAATTATGTTAAAAAATCATTTAATAAATAATTCAAACAAATATTTAATAAATATATCATTGAAATTAAGAATTCAAAAATTTAACTACAAATTAAAATGTTAAAAAATTATAAAATAAAAAATTAAATTTAAATAACAGAAATTATAAATATTTTAAAATATCAAAATTTATAAAATATTTTAAAATATCAAAATTTTATTTAACTATATTATTTACTCATTTCAATAACATTCTTTTATTTTATGTAATAAAAATTAAAAATTAAAAATAATTAATATTTTTAGAAAAAATAAATAAAAAAACAAATTAAATTAAAAAAGTGGCAAACGCCGTGAATCATTCAAAGGGAAATCAGTGAAAGTTAAAGAAAATGATATTTTAGGAATTTAGGATTTGAAGAAAAGACTAGATGAATAATTTATGTGTAAATTGAAAAAAAAATGTCTTTCCTACTAAATTAAATTTAAAAATATTATGTAAATAAGTTAGGTAATTTTTAAGAAGTATTTTTTAAAAATGTTTAGGTAAATTTTTCTATTTTAAAAAAAAAACTCAAAAAAAATTAGGCCAAATACACAATTGTCTCATTTTACAAGTGTTATATATATATATATATATATATATCTTAAAATCATAATATAAATTTAAAAGAAATCATCATTCACATATATAAATAAATATAAATATAACACTAGTAAATCATTATAAAAATTCAACCAATGCATACTAATGTAAAAGAAAACATATAAAAATTACTAATAACATATAAAATAAATTACTCGTAAAATATAAAAATATAAATTTATTTAATTAAATTATATTTTATAATAATAAAAAAAAGAAAATATATTAAAAAAATTAAAAATTATTAGCAACAAATAATTATAATTTATTTTGTGTAAAAATTAATATTTATATTAATTTGAATGAATAAATAAAAATAAAATATTTAATTTAGAAAAAAAAACAAAAAAAAAATACACACTCTATATATGGTCCTGTCAAAATTTAAATGTTGATCTTTTTATAAATTTTACCTAAATTACTGAACTATTCCAGTAAGATATGATAGGAAGCTTATAATAATAAACTAAAAATAACTTATAAAACAGTCATAAAATATTTTCATAAGTTTTTCTAAAGTTCAAATAAGTTATATATAAATTCATTCCAACTTTCTCCCAGAGTGTCCTATTCAGTCACTAGACCCATTCTTGCTTACCATAATAATTTCTTGCGAGTTCCATCAAACTTTAATTTTATTTATTTCAACTCAACACTAAATCAATTTCAGAAAATATACAAACTTCTGTAGTATTTTTAATTTTCAATACGCAATAAATAACTAAATAAGATCGTGCATTATGATAACGATTGATTTGTTTTTGTATTTTTTTTTTATAATAACAACACAAATATTTAAATTTTATGAAACATTGCAAACTATCCAAAAACATCATTTTATTTGGTCTAAACTATATATATTATTTTTTATTATCATATTATAGTTACAAAATATTTATTAATTTTGCCATGATTAAATTTTATAAAAAAACTTGATTAATATTTTTAATAATTTTTTTCTTTTTAATTATATTTTTATTTATAAAACTTAAATATGACATATTTTTTATTTTCCATAAGGTAAATTGTATTAAGTAGAGTTTACACACTAACCCAAATTCAAAAGTCGTCGTACGGCTATATTAAAGGCATAAAAAATAAGTTGTAGGATTAATAGTACTTGTATGGCATATTAAAGGCCATATTATACTGGTATTGCAATTATTGTGTACAGTAAATTTAATAAATTTTATAGCAACTATCGTAATAATCGTCTCAATTATGAATAGCAATTAAATAATAATATATAACTATTCTACATGGTTAATATTAACTACTCTTTATCTTGCCCTTAAATTATATCTAATTGACCTGCATTCCATAGTTCCTTTTTAATTTGCCAATCCTCTGTCACGAAATTAGCATGTCCAAAGCTAAATGTTAAGATGGTGGAATAATGAAACAAGTTAAAAGGGAGAGAATAATAGACATTGCAAATTATCCTAGTGTTAAAAATAAATAGTGAAATAGGTTGTTGAGAGGAATTAATTATTGAATTGCTTCCAATGTGAAATCAATCCCATGATCCTATCTTAGCTAACTATCTTTTCAAAGTCAATGGCCCAGCCATTATATGAGAGGAGATTGAAACAAAAGAGCCACCACATCCTTGTCAACTCTTTTCCCTCACCTTTTTCTAACAATATTTAATATAAGTTTTCACCTCCATCTCATGCCACTAGCCATGTGAAGAAAAACCAAAAGTAGAAAAACCAATGACATTTTAGGAATCTTGTGCCAGAATCGAGATGGACCAATAATACACAAGAGTGCCCCATCCATGGATCTTTTCACTGTCCCTTCCCTGCCCCTCCTCATCCCTTTACATCCATGCTCTTGTGGTTGCTATTTCTAATTGTCACACACAATAAAGCAATTAGCAAAATCGGTGGGCACAAAGTAAAGTCTTGCACCCTCTGATCCCAATCTGAAAACCCTCATTGTCTAGTGTCATGGGAAGAAGAGTTTGGAAGCAAAGCCTGTGGGACCCTTATTACAGATTGGCAATCATGATCATGCACCATTCCTTTAATGAAAAATTATGGAGAAAACTTAAATAAAACATGTTAAATTACTGCTTAGAGTTTTATTTTGGTAATTCACGTTATTAAAACTTATATTATAAAATTATAAAAGTTAATGACATAAAATTTTAATTTTAATTGAAAAACGGCATAAATAATATTTAAAATAATTATATACAAGTGCATGCTTGGTTTCACGTTTAAACTTTTAGATTTGAGTTAAAAATGTTAAAACAAAAGTTACTAAAAGTAGTTTTTATCTTGAATGTGAAAAATGAATTTGATTTTTATTTGATATGGTACAGTTCTAAACATGCTATAAGTTTTGTTAAAAAATTATTAAATAGTTTTAGATTATCACATGTCTATGCTCTTGATTAATTTAATCAAATTTTTTAATCTAAACAAAACTAATTTTTAATTATATTTCATGATTTAATAGTCGTATTAATTAGTGTACCTTAGTACTCATAATTGAATGCAAAGGGTTTGGTTTGGAATTGGATTGGCCTCTAAAGCATACTGGACTGAACCGGTATGTAACAAAGAGAGTGTGGTGTCTACTAGAATGTTTTAGATTTAGTGACTTACACGTAAGGAAGGGGAGGCAACCCTAGCTAATTGGGGAACAGCAATGCATGAACTTGTACTATAATTGATCTAAAGGGATTTTGGAATGAGGAAAAAAAAAGAGGCTTTATGTATGTGAATTGTGAAAAGCACATATAAGGTCATAGTCTCGACAGCTTAGTATGGTTTGTGGTGGTAAGTACTAGTGAATGTGATTCCCTAGATCTTGATCATAGATAGGATATTTAGAGGAGATAGAGTGTGATAGATTTTTCAATAGCAAGATCCATCCATGCCTGTCGGGTAGAACATTAAATGGGTTTTTTTATTTTTATTTTTACTATTTGTCATTATTAAAATAATCTCTTCCTAATAATTTTCGTTATATATTATTAACTGTTCTTACTAAAATCATATCTTCCTAATTTTCGCTTTATATTATTAACTTGTTCTTTCGCATAAAGAAAAAAAAAAGTTCAGAATTTGGTTTGTTGCATAAGGATAATAAGAATTGAATCTTAGACTTCTTAATTATTAAGATATATGTACGAAGGAATGTGTAATGTGTAAATGGCTAAGAGACCAGCCTTATAAAATGAACATATAAAAAATGATAGATCCAACATGATGGTGAACTAAAGTTACATTATGATCAAATAAAAAAAATAGAAATGTATATATAAATATAAAGAAATTTAGTTCAATTAGTTTCACAATATAATTTTTATATTTGATACCCTTCTAATTCAATTTGTCATTAGTCGATGATGAGTGATGTTTGAAGTAAATTATTAATAGCAACACTATTATCTTTTAAGTGTTTTTTTTCATTAGAATTGATCTAATTAGTAGGAGTTAGTTGGTTAAATATAAGAATTAAGTGTAAATAAATAGTATAAAAATGTGAGATGTTTAAAATGTGTACCATTGAAATAAAATATGAGTGCGTTACTTAAATGTGATGAGACTTAGCGGAATCCACTTAAAAATTACTTCATAGTTCAAAGAGGTTGCTTAAATAAACATCATTGGTGAAGCTCCGAAACCAAGGGATATGAAACTAATATTGTAAAATAAAAATATTTTATTTAGTGATGATTTGTTGCTAAATTTATCTTACTTGATATAAACTTTATAAAACATTAATTAAGCTAATCATATAAATATAGTGAATGTAGAATAACATGCAATATAATATATCATACTAATAAATAATTCTGGTGGTATAAAAAATTGAAATATCATCCATTAATTTTGTCGTAGACTAATTTCGTTAAAAAAAACTTATTTAACAACTTTTAATGAAATATTTCTTTCAAGTTATGTAAATGTTCAAGAGTTGGAGTCCATTACCATTAAGCATGTGCCAAACGACGTCGTGGGGCGAAGCAGGGTGGGACACATTTCATAGATTTAGAACTGGCTTGAAGTTAAGTTTGAAGCCTTATGGTATATTTGGAAACGTGGTAGATCAAGTTGAAAAAATTATGATAACTTTGAAGTTGTTTTCTTGTGTGATGAATAAACGCGATGGAACACCATAACTTTTTTGAATTACTATTAAATCAAATATACTATTAGTTAAGATGATTTGTATATGTGGTTTTTTGTCCGCGTGTGATTCCTTTCTCTCTCTTTTTTTGGTTTTTCATATGTGGTTTCTTTTATCATTAAAAACTTAAAACTTTGACCAATTTACAATAATTACTTATTGTTGCCAATGAGATATTTATTTTTCTAAATATTTACTAAAAACTGTTACCTTTTGTTCCCTTATAAAATTTGCAAGAATTATACGGAAGGAAAGATTGATACACAACTAGTTGCGAATTTAAATTAGGTTGTAACATGGGGTCACATTTATCAATGTTTGATTTCATAATAGTTAATTGTATCAATTTGACATTACAATTCACCTCACGTATATCTAATATGTGTGATACTGATATTCAGAATCTGTGCTTTGATCATGTTATTGTCCTGTACACGAATCGCGTGATACAATTTGGTACATTATACAGGTACATCATGCATGCGTATGAGCTTTTTCCCAGTATGCAGTACGGGAGTATTCTTCGTTACTTTTCCCCTCTACCAAACAAAAACCCCTTTGTTAGAATGGGAAAATGTGGAGTAAATTTTTAAATTCGTCTTCCAAATTGAATAGATCGATTTCTTTTTATAAGCCCCCAAATTTTATTCAAACGAGTATAAGGAATATCTAATCCATTTGAGAAAATACAATGTTAGTAATTGTGAATAATATATTAAAGAATACAACTATTCCCGAAACATACATAGAGTTTTTTAAGAGATTTAACGAATGATTTTACGTAAATAAAATATATAAATGAAAACAATTTTCAACTCATAAGTTGATTTTACAGAATTCGCTCAGGCTCAAATTTATATAAGTTATATTTAAACTAAAATCTTAATAAAAAAATTATGGTCGTTCTCACTTATGCCTTATTTATTTTAATTTAATGTAAGATTTTTATTTATACTTGCTCTATAACCATAAACATAAAAATAGATAGGTTATTTTACTTCAAGACTTTAAAATTTGATATTTTATTAATCTTATTTATTGCACACCAATAATTTATTTTAGTCATTTTTCATTGTCATTTTACACTAAACTAAATCAAATTATGTTTTAAAGTAAGGAATTTTCTTTTTAATATCTCAAGGATTAAAGTATTTTACAATTTCTCGATCGTACTATTACTGAATTTATTTCAAAAATATCATCTTTGTCTCTTCCATAAAGAAAATTTCAAGATACTTTTAGATTAACTTTATAATGGTATAAACATAATAACATAATGATTTTAATTTTAACACTTGATTTTTGTCGAGAATGTTAAATATTCATAACCTTAAATAACTCCTGTGACATTTCAAGACGAGATTATAAAATTAAACAGTCAAAGGCATCATTCTACAAAGTCCCGTGAAGTAGTTACCACTCATACCTTTGAAGAATGCAAAGTATTCAATTTAAAGCTTAGAAGAACTTGTGAAAAATACATGATCCTACGAGACACAAGAACACAATCTGGAGGAAGCATTGCAAAGAAGAATAATTAAGATTTTATTATTCATTAATCTAATAAGTTTGCTGTTAAAATCTTATCATGAGGCACCAAAATGAGAGACTCTTGATAAAAAATTTAAGTATACATTATTTAGATTATCTTATTAATCTGTGTCAAAATTTTTAATACATTCTTTTCATAGCAAGAACTGGACACATATATAGATGATCTAACGATGACTCAATAGTGGATAACTTGATAACACCAATAATTAAGATATTTAAATTTTGTTTTCTATAGTGTCTAATCGAAATTAAGGTTGAAGCCCAAATATTTGGAGCGGAAACCGTGGTCTTCTCCATTCTCTGCATCTGCAACTATTGGACAATTAAAATTTAAAAGAGAAGGAAAAGGTGTTTGGAACAATTAAATTTCACAAACCTTTCATACGCCACCCAATTAATCCTACTAGGCATTATTAGTGACACATAAAATGTTTATGATATGGTCTATGATAATTTAAAATTTTGTTTCTGGTCATCACTTAACAAAATTGTTAGGAATTAAAATAGTGCAATTATAAAAAATAATAAAAAAAAGACCTAGACTGAAATTAACAAGAACTGGATTAGATTAATGTTTTCAACTTACAATTAAATGGACTTAACTTGGCTCAATATTAGGCAGGCTGCAGTTTTTTGGCTACCTGAATTGATAGCTCTATTAAAATAGGGTTGGGCACACACTAAAGGTGAAAAGCCCAATAAACCAACACAATTGTAGATCTCTTCTTGTGTTTTGATGAGAGGAAATAAGTTTGTATAGTTTTGAAATTTTCAAAATTTGAATTGAAAAAAAATAAAGAGAAAAAATATTTTTTAAGTTATTTTTATTTTATTTTCCATTCAATTAAATGATAGAAATATTTGAAATTAAAAAATCCTTTATTTTTTTGCTTTTTCATTTAAACATTTGGTAAAATTGAAAAAGATAAAAAGGCGAAATGCAGTAAAGAACAGTTAGTAAGAAGTGAGAGTAACAAAATCAATGAATTATTGGTATTCGCTGTTTTTACTGTTTTTTTTTTACCAATTTATTTGATTTTTGACAAAATTAGTCGGGCCTTCTACTAGCTATTAAATTCCCGAATGTAGTTTGTGTGTTCTTCTTCTGTTTTTTGTTTTCTTTGTTCTTTATCACCCAAAAAAGACCTTCAGTTCATAAATTTTGTAAGCATATTTTTTTCATCATGTTTTAGGCATCAATTACCCATCAATTTTGTCCATAAATAATCTGAACATTTTGACTAGCCAGATTCATTGTCTTATTTTCCCAAAAAAAATTACAAAAAGATAGAGTTTATCAACTTTTATATTTTAAAAAACATGACTTACAAAAATAAAATGGAAAAAATAATATGATAAAAGTATGAAAATTTCTAACTAGCACATAGATAAATTATTGTAAAAGATGATAAGATATATGTTTTATTTAGAGATGACAAAATGGACCCATTTGACAAGGCAGTCCAGGTCAAATATTGGACTTAAAATATTGGCCCAAATAAAATTGAATTGATTAGGCTTGACTGATGGGCAAAGTGAGACAAGTCGAGTCCAAAAAAGTCGACCTGAAACAAATAGGTCCATTTAGTCCAATATTTTTTCCCTTTGTAATTTTAGAAGTTTCTGAGTAAAAAAAAAAAAAAGTGGGTCCAAATTGGCATGGGCCAACCCAACCCATTTTTTCTCGCCTTGATCCATTGGGCTAGACTACTTGACCAATTTTGTCACCTTTAACTTTATTTGAATATCCTTGTTAAAAGAAAGAAAATACTTAATACAATATTTAATGTACCTTAGCGTTCATTTTTTGAATAAGAGGATGAAACTGTCATTATTCTTAATCATTTGAAAAACATTTTTTTCAAAAAAATATAAATATGCTTTAAATATTT
This sequence comes from Mucuna pruriens, assembly GCA_025330945.1. Classification (NCBI taxonomy): domain Eukaryota; kingdom Viridiplantae; phylum Streptophyta; class Magnoliopsida; order Fabales; family Fabaceae; genus Mucuna; species Mucuna pruriens. The sequence goes on along the minus strand of JAENHJ010000527.1, from coordinate 2,284,702 downwards.
ATATTGCATTCAAATATAACAAACAATAATTTAGAGGTTACTTGATTATGTTTTAACTTGTGAAATTTGGCAAGCTTAAGTAAGCTTGTTGAAAGAACACTTGTAACAATAGAATGAAATTTATGTAAATTTGTATGTTTAGAAGAAACTTTGTTGTTACTAAGAATTAAATATAGTCTAGATTGTGAGATGAACCTATATATAAACTTGTGGTTTTTTATTTTTTTTATCCATAGAAATCGAATATAGTACTCAGAGTTTATGTTTATCCATAGACCTCGTTGGTTTGTGGTTTTTTATTTGAGTTAACTTCATAGGAATTAAATGTATAGGAATATTTGATTTGTTTTTAAGCAAGTTTTATTCATCTACATAATGATGATACATTTGATTCATCTTATAAAAATTGTTCAAATTTGCAAAAACTAATTTATCTATATTTCAATGTAATTTTTTTAAAAATTTACAAAAAAATAATTAAAAAACAATTTAACTCTCTTCTTATATTTTAATGTGCTTTTATGATAAGTATGGCATATAATTAATTTGTATAAAATAAAAAATAGAAATGTGTAAATATTTAAATAAAAATAAAAATAAATAAATATAATATAATGAAAGGTATTTTTATTTTTATTTAAATATATTTTTCTTTATCAATCTATATAAATCTTTACTATGTAATATTCTTACTCATTTTTATTTAGGATGAGAGAATTAATTTAACCAACTGAGAAACTATAACAATTAAGGAATAGTTAAAACTTAAAATTATATAAACTAAAATTGTATATAAGTTATGATGTAATATGGTAGATAATCTTTCTCTTTAAACATGTAGTTAGAGATTTGATCCTTAAGTTCATATGTAGAGAAAAATATCTCTAATGAGAAGTCAGTTCTTTAGATGAATTTCAATATCTCAATTTTTTTTTAAATAATATACATAAGTTAGTAATCTTTAGTTGGAGGATATAGGAAAATAGAGAAAATTTTCTATGAATTTTTCTTATTTAATTCAAAATTTTAGAGAAGTGCAATTAAAAAAGAGAGATAAAATCTCTTCTCATTCAATTTTATCTCCCATTGAGAATTTGAAAAGAAAAACTTCAATGTTAATAAATTGTACTTAATTTAATAGCTATATTTTTCCATTCTTAATATATAATAATAAATTTGTTTATCTTCTTTCCTTCCTTTTCTTGTAAAAGCAGAGTGTTTCTCTTCCTTTTATTAAAATTACTTTCTTTCATTTTATTTTTCCTCCTCCTTTTTAACAAGATGAATAAAAGGTTGATAACACTTTTTTTTAATACAGTTCTCTTAATAAATTTTTATTATTTATTAAAATTTATTAAAAAATATAAAAATGTGTGACTCATTAAATCAGAATAAGAGCTACAAAAGTTTACGAATTTTAACAAGAGAATGTTAAAGAGTAATCTTATAACTATTTCTCTTTTAACAAATTAAGAGTGCAAACCTTATTATTTCTGCACACCTTACTTGATTAAAACCAAAACGACAGTAGTATACTCCCGTTTTATCATCTCACTGTCTCAGCTACGGTGAAACGAGACACTGCAGTTCTCAGGTGATTTTCTACTCCTACAGACACTTCCGTTTCTCGCTTCTTGTTTCTGTTGTTCAACATTGATGGTAACAAGAAAAACAAACAACAACATTGGAAATATTGAAAATTGTCTTCAACCCACAACACAATTTTCATTTGGTTTGTTAACTTATTATATCTTTCTCACCTCTCTACCACACTCTAATTTACTCCAACGTGGGATAGTTTATATAATTTTTTTTTTATTTTACAAGTACAAGGCTACCAAATGCTGTTGTGTTAATTTTTCAATAATCTATTTTCTGAGTGTGCCTGTGTTGATTCTTTATGTAAATGCTTGTGAGAGTTAGTGGATGATGTACCATATCTTGTTCGTGTTATTCTCTTCCCTTTTACTCAATTTTCATTGGTTTTTTACTCTCACAACTTGCAGCTTCAATCTCGGAAAGTTGATGGGCCACCTTCTGAATCTTCTCAATGGCACTGTCTTCTTAAACAGATCATGTTTCAATGACTGCCCCAATTTATTTAAGCAAAAAGCATGTTCTGTTACTGGAAAATTTGCCAAGTTTCAGAAGTATAATGATGCACCACTGGCTTTGCAAGGTTGTTTTACTTAAGGAAACTTTTTTCTCTTTTCTTTTAAATTTGTTTCCTGTTTTCTATTGCTGTGTTTTATTTTATGTTATTTTGGACAGGCAGTGGGGAGTTAGCAAATCATGTTGCTAACAAAGTTAACCATGAGGTAATATACTTTCTTATCCCGTTTGTGCCACAATCGTTTGTTGTGATATCTCACCATTCTAGGGTTCAGTTTCTTATAATGGATGTCTGTACTTGATTACATTTTCTGAAATTTAATATGATAAATATGCTTCTAGAGGAATGGCAGTATTTTCTTCACTCTGATAAGTGATAACTGGTACCTATGTAGGAAGGGAAAGAGAGGAGAGAGGTTGAAAGTCAGAGAAAAAGAGAGGAAGTAAATGCATAAGTTTGGGAGGTACTAGCTAACAGGCATTAATATGTCTTCTCTTTGGTGCTCTAACATGGTTGTTGGATTTCTATGGATGATATAAAAAAAAAATGGACAGCTTTGTTGTGTTTCTGAGCAACTTTAGGTTTCTATTTGTCACTATCAGATGTAATTTTCTCTCTCTTACCAACTCTCCTAAATGTATAAACACAAGCCCAACACACTTTGCATTGAAATTACATTCAATTTTAAAGGGTAAGGGTGTCTAGGATCTAACTCCGGACTCCAATGTCATAACAGCTTTGATACTATGTCAAGGACTAAAAATTCCTTAAAGCTTAAGCCATTAGATGTATACCTAACACAACCCTTTATGTGAAAGCCCTTTGGAGTTTGAATGCAAAGTGTGGACAAAGCAGAGCTTATCATACCTTGTGCTGAAACTCACCTGAATTGTGAAGAACAAGGGTTACAAGGAATGAATTCATAAGTCCCGATTACTTGGTCACAAAGGTTTTGATACCACAAGGACCAAATAGTCTAAAACCGCCGGCTGTTAGGTGCATGCCCAAGATTGATCTTATATTCATAAAAAGCCTGCTTAATAGTTATTGGCATTAATGTAGAACTAAATATATGCTTTGGTTGTTCGGATGTTAACTTTTTCCATTCTGTGTGGTATGAGTTTTGTAATTTTTCTCAATTCTGAAAATAAAAAAACATTTTGATATCATATTCCATAACCTGTTAGAATATATGTTATGTCAAAGATTGTCATTGTAGGCTAAGCTTGGTTGTTGTATTCTTTCTTGAAAGATGTTATTGGTTGTATATTTTGTTTTGGCTCTAAATTTTATGGTTTTACTGTTAGATTTATATTAATAATGGAGGAGAGTTGAATGGTATTCCTCATATACAAACTCTTAGAGAATTTCCTAGGGAGAAGCTTTTTGGAAAAGTTGTCATGGTCAGATTTGATTCTAACATATTGCTCAAGCGAGAGTGTGACGAGAAGGATCAATCAGTTTCTAATGCAGTTTTTACGATTAAATATTTACATGAAGCTGAAGCAAAGGTCATCTTGGTTAGTGATTGGAATATGAATACTCCAGAACTTCACATAGAGTCAGTTGGAGGTACATTCTTAAAGGCTTTTTTTTTTTTTTTTATCAATCCTTGTTTTTAGATGCCAGTTGCCGTGGTCAAGTTTGGCTATTATATCATTACATGAACTGTTTATAGCAATTCTAGTTTATTTAAGGGGAGGAAAGACAGAAGAAATTTATTTAAATATTGAAGCGCAACCTGTAATCAATATGTGGGAAATGGAATAAACAAATGAATTCTTTTACATGAGAGAGCTTCCATATTAGATAATTGATAATCTCTATGGTATAGATTTCTTGTCAGAAGTTCTTCAAATACAGGTTGTTCCACTGCATGGCATTTCTTTTTACAAGCTATCAAAGACGAATGGCCTCGAGAAAGAGAATATCCATCTTCTTGAGAATCTTTCTAACATCAAAGAGGAAGCTGCTAATAGTTTGGAGTTTGCTAGAGTATTATCATCAGGAGTTGATGTCTTTGTCAATGACTCTTTCTCCAACTCTCATAAAGTTCTAGCATCTACCGTTGGTGTTACCCGTTTCTGCCATGCCTGTATAGCTGGTTTTCACTTTGAGGAGAGGCTTTGTCTACTGAAGAACCTTGCAGAAGCCAGCAGGAAGCCATATGTAGCAATTGTATGTCTGTTTGCTGCTAGCATTAGTTATAAGAAAAACTTTTCCATTCAAGACAGCCTCAAGTTCTTTTATTGATAAATTTGTTCACTGTTTCTCATGCAATCCAGATTGGAGGGGGTAATCTCTATGATAAAGCAGCTTCCTTTCAGTTTTTAGCTTCCAGATGTCAAGGTTTTGTTTTTGTGGGAATGATGTCATTTCAAGTAATGCATGCATTAGGAGTATCTGTTCCTCATAATTTAGTGGACCATAAGGCATTGAATGTAGCTCTAGATATAGTGAGACTTGCTCGAGATAGAAACGTTCAGATTTTGTATCCAAAAGACTTTTGGTGCAGGAAAAGATGTGATCCAAAGCAATTGCAAGTATTTCCTTCTCATGGAATTTTGGATGGTGAGCTTTTCTTCAAATTGATAAGGGGTTGTGTGCTACTTAGGTATTCAGTCAGATATTATTTTTGCTCAGTAAAAAAAACAAATCCAAATTTGATTTTGGTCTAGGTTGGGTTCCTGTTGACCTTGGACCTGTATCATTGGATGAAATCGGTTCTATGCTTACAAACTGTAAGGTACGATAGCAATTTATTTATACCTAGATGTCAAGCATGAACTACAGTTGGTTTATTTTCTTAATTTATCAACATTGGGATTGATTTACCGTTCATGTTCTAGGGAATCTTTTAAGATGGGCATTTCTACATCTTATGTGCTAATTTTAGTTTGAATTTAATCAATGTCATGCAATGACTCTAGGTATTGGTAATGGATAACAGTGTTTTCATTTTAAGAAAATGGATTATCCCTCCATTTTGAAATGTAACAAGGAACTACTTAATATTTTTCTTTGAATCCATTACAGAAAATAATTTGGATTGGTCCAGTGAAATTTGTTGATTCAAGTAAATACACCAATGGGGCATCTAAATTGGCAAGAATTCTTGATCAACTAAGCCAAAACAAATGTGAGATAACAGTTGTTGGGACTATGGCAAGCAAACTGATGAAACAGGAGCAAAGTTCATTGTCCTTTATAAATATAGTTGAGAATGCTTCAGTTCTATGGGAATTTCTCAAAGGAAGAAAGCTCCCTGGTGTTATGGCTGTTGACAGGGTACATCTTAATAAACTCTGTTTCTTTATACCACTCTCTTCAACTCTATATTTCAGGAGAATAATGCAGTATATTTTCAAAACATTTTATTTTTCAAAACTATCTTGCGTGCCTCTTATGCTTGAATTGTATGGATTTTGCCAGTTGAATTTCTGGAGATGACTCAGTCTCGTGAGATTATCTTACATGAGTTTTTTGTAATAAAATAACATGGACATCAAGTCCATTAATTTAGATGCTATAAGTTGGAACAAACCAAAATATTCAAATGATGTTCCTTAAAAGCAAATATATTTTTGTTGTTTAAGTAATATATTCCTAAATTGGACAAAATTTGGTGCACAAAATATTTTAAATGCATATTAAGTGATAGACGAATCAGTATAAATCCTTTTCCATAGTATGTTGAAATAGTATATTTAGCCATTCTTGTTGATGAATGTAATTAACATTTAGGACTATGAGATCAATATTGGTATTTTTGCATGAAAGTAGTGTAACAATTAAAATAATACTTAGATCAAGGGCAATTAAGTTGACTCTCAATTTTCTAAAATAACATCAAATCAAGTACTCATGCAATCTATTATATATATATATATATATATATATATATATATATATATATATATATATATATATATATATATATATATATATGTATATGTATATGCTAATGAACGAATCTTGTTGGAACCTTTTTCACTTGGAAGAGCTGAGGTCTTGTTTCATTTGGACATCATAGTTCATAGAGTGCACACTGTGTTACAGGTTGTTAGTTTAGTTTTTAGTTAGTTGTGGTAGTGGAGTTCAGTTAGTTGGTTAGGTAGTTCATATTAGTTACCTTCTATAAATACAAGTAATGCTCTCTTGTATCGTCATCTTTTCATATTAATCAATATAATGAGTTGTTTCTATGGAACTCCCCTATTATTCTTTGAGTTTTATGATGTGTGACCACATCAAATGGGTATTACTTGTATCCCACATCAAGATTCTGATACTCTGACTGAAATAGGAGAGTTAATACAGTAAACCAAACTATAACTATAAGCATTATTATGTTCTTTGCTTTTTTTTTGTGGTCAACAGTTTATTCTAGTATTTCATTTAAATATTTAATCATGCTAATGAATCTGGTCTTGCTTTAAGCAACTTAAAGTGCAAAAACATTCTGCATCAATGATATTACTGCTTATAGTAGTTACATTTTGCAGGGATACCCTTTTGAAATAAACTGGAACAACATTTATTCTGACCCAGCTCAATCTCTGGTTGTTGATATAGGAAGTGGTACTTTTTTTTATTTTTAAATTAGTGTTCACTATGCATATATCTAATAAAACTTTGTGACTCGAAACAAAAAATGTATTAACCATAAAATTGATGTGAACATATTGTCATTACATACATTTTCTTTTAACCATAAAATTGTTGTATCACATTCCCAAAATCTGTAATAGAAGAAGAGGGAGCAAGGGATCAAGAGAGTAGAATAAATAGAAAACTTATGTTAGTGGTTTTTTCTTGACATATGTGCTCTTAATTACAGGCAATGGCCTTTTTCTTCTTGAAATGGCTAGAAGGAGGCAAGATTTAAACTTCCTTGGTTTGGAGATCAATGAAAAGGTTCCATACTTGTCTTGTCCCCTCCTCTCTCTTCTACCCTGACTTTTTTTTTGCCACACTATGCTTCTTTATTTATTATATTCTTTGTGTTATCTTTTTCAGCTTGTTGTGCGCTGTCTGGATTCTATTCATCAATATGGCATAAAGAATGGGTAATTCTATTGCTTTCATAGTACAAATAGATGCAGCATCTTTTTAGTTTTTGATTGGATTCAATGAATTGGAATTTTATCTTGGTTGAACATCAAGGAATGGCACCAGAACATTCTGAGCTTATTATAAGGACACACTCAATTATGATCATACGTCACTAATTTTTTAGTTCCTTCTTAGTTGAAATTTTATTCTTTTTGTTAAAGGAGAGAAACAAATATTTTCTGAATATGCCTGAGTGATACTACCACCCAGCAGAATGGTTTTATTTATAATCAAGAGTATTACAAAGATAATTAATGCCAAAAGAATTTACAAGAGAACAATTAAGATACCACTACTTCCTATGATGCATTGAATATTTATACCAAGTATCTAGGCAACTTGGAAAAATAAACACTAAATAAGTTTTTATCTCCTAAAATGTTCCTATTTCCAACACTTTTGTTTAACTTTCTAAGCTTTGGTTTCGTGTTTTCTCCATTTAAGGTACTTTGTTGCTACTAATGCAACATCAACATTCCGTTCTATTGTTTCTACTTACCCAGGAGAGTTAGTTCTTGTCTCAATACAGGTTAATATTAAATTTCGTTATATTTTGAATTATAACATTACATTTTGACTGTTGTGGGTCTTTTCTGTACTATTAATGCTGCCATGTATACACCTATCTTGATGCCACTTCCATCAGTGCACCAATGAATGTATTTGCAGCATGCTAGCCCTGCTACTAGTGAGTAGTGACCACCTTTTGGGGCATCATTCATCTTATGGCATTTTATACACACTACTATCACCAATAAGCAATTTCTTTGGCACAACTAACTTATTAGCATACAGCAAGCTACTGTAGTGATGCTGCGGCCACTGCTTCCAATTTTCTGATGCCATCTAACTTAAGTGTTTGCTACTCACATTTTTCTCATGACCATCACAAGAAGTTTCTGACATGTTGGCATTCATGGAAGCTTTGATCATTCTCTGTATATTATTACACTGAAGCATCTTCTGATTTCTAGAGTTATGATGATCACTAACTTGCAAAACAGTAAAATAACTACAGCACATAACTTTAATCCATTGTTAGGTGAGAGAGATCTAGTCAAAGGGAGAGAACTCGTACTTATATTGTATCTTCTGATCCATTCAAAGCCAATTTATAGAAACAATTATTTACAGCCTGGTTTTGCCTTTTCCTGTTAATATTTTCTCACTTCGACCAGTGAGATAACCTTAATAGAGTATATAAGTGGGAGCAATCGTTATCTTATAAGCTAGTTTTGTAGGGTCAATGGGCTCACTTCACTGATCTCTATATAGAAGATCGCCTTTGGATCCCATCCTCTCAGACTGATTTAGTGTGGTTAAGCTGTGCCTTTTGAGTTAGGCATAAAACCACATTCTAATATAATATTAGAGTCTATGCTAGCAATTGTTGTTGGACCAATTGGGTTACCTGCTATCGGATCGTTATCCAACCACTACTAGATGTCCAAACCTGCAAACTTAACGCTCGAGATGCTCAATTCTCTGCGTGAGGGTGTGTGTTAGAGATCCCACATTGACGAGTAAGATGACTTGAATAAAGTATATAAGTAGGGATAATCCTCACCTTAAAAGCAGGTTTTGTTGAGTTGAATTAGGTTCAAACCGACATTATAAGATAGGGATGTATGTATGAGATTTTATATCAACTAGTGAGATGACCTGAATAAAATATATAAGTGGGGGACAATCCTCACCTTACAAGTTGGTTTTGTAGGGTTGAGTTAGGGCTAAATCTATATTCTAAGATAGACTATTGTTCATTATTTGATGTCATGACCTTCCTATATGATTGGTTAACCTCTGAGTAAAATGTCATGACCTTCCTATATGATTGGTTAACCTCTGAGCAAATTTGCTACCATTGGAAGGGAAAAAGCTGTAGGGGTTTCAACCTTATTCCTTATGATAAATGAGTTAGTGTGAATTTAATGTAAATAAGTAATCACATATTTTTTCTATAATTCTCTTCCTTTCTCCATCAACTGCTTAGCCTTAATCTCTATTTTGGCTTTTATTTTTCTGCAGTGTCCAAACCCTGATTTCAATAAACCTGAGCACAGATGGAGGATGCTGCAGAGATATTTAATTGAAGCAGTGGTGGATCTTCTAGTACCTAATGGGAAGGTAATTACACTTTGAAGGAGTTCTACTAGTATTTCCTCAATCAATGTGCAGTTTATAGTCAAGTCTCCCTCATTAATCTTATAAAACACAATTGCTTATCACATCTGAGTGGAAGCAATGTACCTTACACTACAAGAAAATAGATGTTTTGAGTATTATATAATTTATTGTGCCTCTTCCTGTTTAGTGACACTTTGTTGTGCGGAGCAGTAACTTCACTTGTATTCTTTGAATAGTTTGAGTTTGTTACTATTGAGGCTTACTTAGACTATTGACGTTGACCAGATCTTTCTGCAATCCGATGTAGAAGCCGTAGCAATAAGAATGAAAGAACAGTTTTTGAGATATGGCAAGGGTAAGCTTGATTTGGAGCATGGCCAAAGTGAGTGGCTTGAGGAAAACCCATTTGGAGTTAGGTCAGATTGGGAAAAACATGTTTTAGAGCGTGGGGCCCCTATGTACCGGATGATGTTTTCTAAATCATCTGATGCCAGGGAAGTTTGAGTTGCTAATGATGTAATCCAGAAATCTGGCTAATACATCAACCCTCCAAAGGGTTACTATTTTTTGCAGAATCTATCACACAGCTAATGATTTCTACATGCTGAGTCTGTGTTGTACTTGTAGGTAATATGAGCATTACACATTTCTTTTCAATTTTATCTTTTGTGGAACACACTTTTTTTAATACATTCTCTATTACTAACTGAAATTTATTAGAAATCACATAAATTTCTGTGTCCTCACTTCATATAATGAACTTTACTCATGATTTTGTAATTTTTAATAAATTTTAGAGTTTAATAGTTATGCATTGGGCGTGTAAAACAATTTTATGGTGTTATCTAATCACAAATCATCGTCAGTATAATTTTAAAGATAATTATTGTAAAAGTCAACACACTTACTGTACATAGTTGTTTGTGATTGGATAACAATATAAGACTGTTTTACACTATCAATACATAACCTATTTTTTTAAAATTTTAACCAATAGTAAATATGTGTTGAAAAAATGTATTAGAGAGTGTAGCTAGCACTTATTTTATCTTTTATGACATGAATTTATTCATTCATCTCAAGCATTAATCTAGCTAGCATTGCAGGGATGAACTTCCTTACAGTTTGGGGATGCTGGATGCAGGGAAGAATTGTTGGTGAGCACAGTCAAATGTTCCATAATTCCAATGTTATTGTGCGTATGATATGATTCCTTAACAACATGGTAGATCCATGGATGCAATTAAAAGCTTACCACTAAAATCAAAAGCTGTGGACCACAGATGACCATAGTTACATTGGGTATATTTGTAACGAAGTTATATGAGGCTTAATAAATATGAGGCTTAGGTATTATGATATGATATTTCATGCATATTTTATTTTGGTTAAGAAGATGCAAATTCGTGAAAGGAATGCTAAAACCAACGTTTTTAGATGACAAAAGGGTTATAAAAAAGATAATTCAAATTTGAAGGGCGAAAATTAAGAGAAAATAGAAAAATTTTTGTGGAAGACGCCAGTGATCTCATTAGGAATTTAAAAGATGAGAATTTTTTATTTTTATTTTGTAAGAAGGAACTAAAGAAAAGTGTTTCACAGTAGGAGGTTCTTGATTTATTTGCATGATAACCGCTATTTTCGTTTATTTTAAGTTAATCAATAGTTTTTTTAATATTATTTGAAAATTTTAAATAGTTTTTTTTTATATATTTTAAACATTTGGAATTGATTTTTGGTCTTTTGCAATCCTACTTCATGGTCTTTTGCAATCCTGCTCCAAAAATTAAATTTGAAATAATTTATAAGATCTTAATTATAAAAACTAATTTTTAAATTTTTAAATAGTTTAAAGACTTGTTAATCAATTTAACTTTTACTTTTTAGATTTTTGGTAACGTAGTAAAAAGAGGGAACAGAAAACAAAGAAGATCATAATGTTAGTGCCATAAAATATAAAAACGGACTTGGCAAAGTTTGGTCCATAATGAACACCTTGATTATTTGCGTCAGATATAGTATAAAATAATGTAGTGGTTGGGATAGTATAAAACAACACAAACACCAGGCGAATTATTCGAAAAATCCTCCTGCTATAATAATAATCATCATGTATGAATAATATAAAATATTTACACTGTAATCCAATCATATATTATTAATATAAAATTTTTAATTGTTAATTTGTAGAATAGTTAATTTGGAGTGACTTTGAGTGTTGCGGTCGGCCTTATGACGGTCGGTTCCACCACGGTCAGGTGCTAGGACGAGCGAATGACATTATCCCTTAGTTACCACGAAGGTCAAGTAGGTTAGCCAGCCAGTTAGTTGATTAGACTACAAGGGTCAATCAACATTAATTGTACCTTGTGTAAGTAACCTTAATGATGAAGTCGTGACAGTAAGTGTCTGATGGGACAGGGGCTGTTAGGCTTAAAGTATAAAAGGCTGAGAGAGAGAGGGGTAGTTAGTTGATTTTTGAAACGGAACATTGACGCCCACCGTGGGGCAGGTAAAACTAATCCCACCACCACAAGGAACGAAGAGGACGACGGCATGCCGATAACCAGAAATCAAGCTAGCTCAACCAACGAAGGAGAGGAGGACATGTTGCAAAGACTGCTGAGAACTGTAGCGCAGTTGCAAGCTCGGAGCGAGGAGCATTCTAGGCTGAGTGCGGAAGCAGAGACCAAACACAGATTGGCGGAAGAACGACACGCAGAGGCGATGAAGATGGCGGAACAAAGGGAGGAAGAGCTCAGGAGGCAGATAGCAAGCATGCGAGCGAGGAACGAGCAGGAGCCAGAAGCTAAAGAAGAACACGCAGCACCACCCTTGTGGAAACAGCCTTTCTGCGAGGAGATAGATGAAGCGCGTATCCCACCTCACTTTAGGGAGGTACTGGTGGACCCCTTTGACGGAACGCAGGATCCCCATGCGCATGTGCAGGCGTTTCAGACTCAAATGTACATAAGCGGAGGCGACGATAAGCTGAGTTGCAAGCTATTCTCAGGAACGTTGAGGGGGGTAGCGTTGCAGTGGATAATGAACTTGCCACCTAGATCAATATACACGTTTAATGATCTAGCAAGCATGTTTCTATCCCAGTTCGCGGCCAACAAGCCAAAACGCCTGGAAGTGGCAGACCTGTTTGACATTAGGCAGGTTGGAGGAGAAAGTTTGAAAAATTACCTGGCTCGTTTTAACGACGCCACGGTGAGGGTCAATGATCCCGACCATAAGTTTTTCGTCAAAGCCTTTCAGAAGGGGTTGAGGGTAGGTCCCTTCAGCGATGCTTTGGCCCTCCAGAAACCTACAAGCATGGAAGAAATTCGCCTTAGAGCGGAAAAACATATTGAGATGGAGGAGAATCGCTTTGAGAAGAGGGAGGTCGAACATGTCAACAGAGATGGTCGACCGAGACCAATGAACAAACAACGGCCGTTACTTGTAGGTGGACGGGACCCTTCTTGTAGGCACGAGGTAGAGACTAGGCCGGAAGCCCAACCAAAGTTTACTCCATTAAGAGAGAAGAAGGCCCATATTCTGAGAGAAATTTGCCATGCAAGATTGCTGAGTTTTCCTCAAGCACCAGGAGGGAAACAACTAGGGAAGAGCAGGAGAGAATGGTGTGACTTCCACAGGGCGGTCGGCCACTCGACCGAGGAGTGTTGGACCCTTGGGGCTCAGATAGAAGGGTTGGTTCAACAGGGAAGATTAGGGCACTATGTATTAAGGGAAGGAGGTGAGAGAAATGCCAGAAGGGGAGAGTCAAGCAGAGGCGGACAAAGTGAGGAGAGGAAGAGTACGGGAAATAGTGGGCGGTCCAGATCACCTCGGCCAGCGAGTTACCGAGGAACTATCTCAACTATTTCGGGTGGCGAAGAGCGAATGGAAGACGAAAACTACCAGAGGAGTGGGAAGAACTATCAATCTTATCAAATCCTTACAGGGGCAAATCTTACCCCCCTAGGAGGAAGGCGAAGAGGATGCGCAATCAGTTTTGAAGAGGAGGACCGAAGATATGAACAAGCTGGGGACGAACCGATGGTGATATCGGTGGGGGCAGAAGGCTTTAAGGTAGAAAGAGTTCTCATCGACCAGGGCAGCTTAGCCAACATCTTATATGGATCCACTTATAGGAAGTTGGGGCTCTCGGATTTAAAGAAAGTGTCAGGTTGCTTGTATGGCTTCTCGGGAGAAAGAGTGCCAATACAAGGGACAGTGGAGATTGAAACTACTTTCGGTGAGGGCAACAATACAAGAAAAATCCCAGTGGTCTACACAGTGATAGAGGTAGAAGCCTCTTATAATATCATCATAGGACGGCTGGCCTTAAACCGGTTAAAAGCAGTAGTGTTGACGTATCACCTGTGTATGAAGTATCCAACGGCCAGGGGAGTGGGGGCCATCTGGGCGGACTCAAGTGTCGCTAAGAGGTGTTACCAAGACAGCTTGAAAGTAGGGCAGAGGAGATCAGCAATAAACACCCTGAGTCTGGAACTGGACCCCAGGTGCCATGAAGAACGAGAAAGACAGCTTCCAATGGAGAAGCTTAAGGAGGTTCAGGTAGGTCCTTTAGAAGGCCAGAGAACAAGGGTAGGCACCACCATGACAAAAGACCAAGAGGCCGAGCTGATGCGCTGCTTGCAGCAAAATAATGATGTATTCGCCTGGTCACCTCAAGACATGCCAGGAATAGATCCGCAATTTATGAACCACAAGTTATCAATAGCTGAAGGTGCGCGGCCAGTCGTACAAAAGAAAAGAAAACAAGGAGAAGAGAAGAGGAGGGCTATTAAGGAAGAAACAGAGAAACTGCTAGAGGCCGGGTTTGTACGAGAAGTAAGATATCCAGAATGGTTAGCAAACGTAGTCATGGTGCGTAAGGCTAATGGAAGATGGAGAATGTGCACGGACTACACAGACTTGAATAAGGTATGCCCAAAAGACCCATATCCTCTCCCAAATATAGATAGACTAGTAGATAACGTGTCTGGCTACGAGTTTTTGAGCTTTATGGATGCATATTCTGGATATAATCAAATAAGAATGCACCCGGAAGACGAAGAAAAAACAGCCTTTATTACGGACAGTGGAGCTTTTTGCTATAAAGTAATGCCGTTTGGGCTGAAGAATGCTGGGGCCACATATCAAAGATTGATGGATAAGGTCTTCAAAGAAGTCATTGGCCGAGATATAGAAGTGTACGTGGACGACATGGTAGCCAAGTCCGAAAGTGGCCGAAGTCATTGCGAGGCATTAAGGAGGGTATTCAAAATCCTGAGACGTCGTCAGCTTAGGTTGAATCCTGAGAAGTGCTCATTTGGGGTGCAGGCGGGAAGATTCTTGGGGTACATGCTCACAGAAAGGGGAATAGAAGCGAACCCAGAAAAATGTAGGGCGATCATAAACATGAGGAGTCCCCAAAACGTAAAGGAAGTTCAACAGTTGATGGGGAAGGTGGTTGCACTGTCACGCTTCATATCCAAAGTGTCTAATATTGCCACACCGGTTTTAGAAATGCTTAAGAAAGGGAGGAATTTCACTTGGACCCCAGAATGTGAGGAAGCCTTCCTAAGACTGAAAGCTATGCTGGCCGCCCCACCTATCTTGATCAGGCCGGAGCTCGGTTGGCCATTACATTTCAGTTACTGAAACCGCCATCAGCGCCGCTTTAGTTCAAGAAAGGGAGAAGGAACAATGTCCTGTGTACTTCATCAGCAAAACACTATAGGGACCAGAAAGAAGATATCAGAAGATTGAAAAGGGAGCAATGGCCTTGGTGATAGCTTCCCGTAGATTGCGCCCTTACTTCCAAAGCTTTAGTATTGTAGTACGTACAGACATGCCTATCCAACAAGTACTGAGGAAGCCAGATTTGGCAGGAAGGATGGTGGCCTGGAGTGTGCAATTATCTGAGTTCGACATATCTTTTGAAAAGAGAGGACCAATAAAAGCTCAGGCGCTGGCCGACTTTATCACGGAGCTCAATGCAGAGCAAGAACAAGCTGAAGGAGAATGGTATCTGTCTGTAGATGGGTCATCCAATCAGACAGGAAGTGGGGTCGGGGTGATTTTAGAAGGCCCAAACGGAATACTTGTGGAGCAAAGCTTACACTTCGATTTCAAAGCAATAATAACCAGGCCGAATATGAGGTGCTCTTGGCAGGCATGAAATTGGCTTTGGAAATAGAGGCTAAAAGGTTAATTGCAAAAAGTGATTCCAAGCTGATAACAGGGCAGGTAAATGGGGAATATCAAGCCAAAGATCCAAGGTTAGCCAAGTACAGAGAGAGGGCGAAAACGATGGCGGCCTTGTTCGAAAGTTTCAAGCTCTTACACGTACCTAGAGACCAGAACGAGAGGGCCGACCTGTTAGCTAAATTAGCCAGCACAAGAAGGGGATTACAGCGGTCGGTTATACATGAAAACATAAACACCCCAACCATTGAGAAACCAGAAGTGCAGTGTAGTGAGCAGAGAGTAACATGGATGGACCCAATAGTGGAATATCTGAAGGAAGGAAGGCTACCCGTCGACCCAGTTGAAGCTAGTAAAATACGAAAAGAAGCGCCTAAATATACTCTGATGGAACAACGGTTATACAGGCGAGGCTTCTCTTCCCCTCTGCTCAAATGCATTGATCGAGAAGAGGCGGAATATGTAATCAAGGAGGTACATGAAGGAGTTTGCGGAACTCATATAGGTGGCAGAGCATTGGCGGGAAAGATAGCTAGGGCAGGCTATTACTGGCCCTCCCTCAAAACGGATTGCATGGATTATGTAAGGAGATGTGATACTTGCCAAAGATTTGCTGATAGCCACCAAGCCCCAGCAGAACAGATGCACACAGTGACGTCCCCATGGCCTTTTCACAAATGGGGAATAGACATCCTGGGGCCCTTTCCCCTCGCACCAGGTCAACTCAAGTTTTTAATGGTGGCTATAGATTATTTCACCAAATGGGTGGAGGCAGAGCCAATGGCGACAATCACTGCAGAAAGGGTGAAGAGATTCATATGGAAGAAGATTATATGCCGGTTTGGCTTGCCGGCCGAAATAGTCTCGGATAATGGCACCCAATTTGCGTCCTCGACGACTGCCAAATTCTGCCAAGAACTGCACATCAGGTAGTCTTTCACCTCGGTCGAGCACCCTCAGGCAAATGGCCAAGCAGAAGCGGCCAATAAGGTTGTCCTAAGGGGCTTGCGAAGAAGACTGGAAGAAGCGAAGGGAAGATGGGCAGAGGAATTACCGCAGGTCTTATGGTCATACCACACAACTTCACACTCCACAACGGGAGAAACACCGTTTCGCTTAACGAATGGATCGGAGGCGGTCATACCAGTCGAAATAGGAGAACCATCTCCTAGGACGGCTTTATTTGACCCGACCGCCAACGAGGAGGAGCTGAGGGAAAATTTAGATTTGTTGCAGGAAACAAGAGAAATAGCACATGTAAAGGAGTATGCAGTCAAGGCAAGGGCGGCAAGGAGATACGACAGAAGGATGATACACAGAGACTTTCAAGAAGGAGATCTGGTACTAAGAAAAATAACCATGACGGCAGAAAAGAACAAGTTAACACCTAAGTGGGAAGGGCCGTTCAGAGTAGCAGAAAAGATGGGAAGAGGGGCTTATCGATTAGAGCACCTAGAGGGCCGAAGAATACCACGCACTTGGAATGCTAGCAGCCTAAGAAGGTATTTCAGTTAAAATGAATGGTAAGCACACGAACGTAATATACGTATACCATTGGGATTGTAATATGTGTATGCATATGTAACTTGGCCTGAACACTGCCAATTATATTAATGTGTAAGTTGAAGTACCATATCAGCAAGACAAGATTCAAGAACTCCAGTGAAAGCTACAAGACCCAAAACGGGCGGCCCAAGAGACCGACCCGGGGTCCCACGCCAGTGAAAGCTACAAGACCCAAAACGAGCAGCCCAAGAGACCGACCCGGGGTCCCGCGTGTTAAAGCTACAAGACTCGAAATGGTCGGTCCAATAGATCAATCCGAAGTCTGAAGAAAAAATACTTGGTAAACCCAAGGAATCAGCGCCATACCCCAAATGCGAAGGTAAGACGAAATCGCTTCACATCGAAAAGAAAAATATAACAACGGTCGCTCAAATACAAGCAGAAATAATAGGGGAAGAAAAGTGGCAAAGCGCAATATAAGCAATGCAATGGTAGCTCGCGAAAGAAAAAACCAAAGGGCCGAACGAGATAAAAGGATAAGCGACGAATGCATACAATAAAAGTGAAAGCGAATCAAAAGCGAAGTAGATTAAACAGTTAGTCAATAAGCGTAGTAATAAGATTCGATTACAGCAAAACCCTACAAACTATAAACATAAGTTTACTGAGGGGCAGGGGAACTAGGAGGACTTGGAGCAAGGACCAGATAGCCGTCGACAAGATCTTTGAAGGGATCCGCTTCAGATACATCGATGTTAGGGTGGAGAAACTGAACTTGCCCTAAAGCCTTGGCAAATCCTGCTTCAAATTGTTCAACTATATCACCACCCATCTTTATTACGGTCCCCTCTAGCTCTTCAATTTTTTGATTCTAAGCTTCGATGGTCTGCTTCAAACACCGGATGGTTTCATCACGAGATAGGACATCCTCCGAGGCCAGCTTCAATGAAGACTCGGTAGATGCCAACTCCTCACGCAGGCTCTGGAGAGAAGACTCCAAATCTTCATTTCTGTGTTGCAGTGTGTCGGCCCGGGTGTTTGCATAACCAACAGCCGTATCCAACTCATAGTTAGCTGCGGCCAGGTCCTTGTTCTTGGCGATGGTCCTCTGAAGGTCTTCCTCAAGGCTAGCTGTGGCCGACCGATAAGAATTAATTTTGATTTCAGCCTCAACACAAGCCTTGGACGCATTGAGGAAGTCGACTTCAAATTTAGCGGCACATTCCTCAGAGGACCTGCTTCGGGACTCCAATTTCCCAAACTCCTTCTCAGCAGCCCTGGCAAAAATTAAAGCATAAGCAGCATGTTGCTGCACTATCTTACAAGTGCCCGCTACCCCGAGCTCCTTAACCTTGTTATTCTCAGAAGGACCCAGACCTTGGTCCACGGCCTGGCCCAGAAGCAATGGCGGCCCCCTGGCTGAAGAAGAAGGAACCCCTGACAAAAGCGAATCCCACTGGAAACCAGGGGATGAATGAGGTCCTCCTTCCGCCTCAGCCCTTACAGCGGCAGGCTCTCCTGTAATACGGCGCTTCGCAGGACGCTCCTCCTGAACCTCTTGAACTTCCTGAACCTCCGGAGGCTGCTCATCAAATCTCATAGGAGAACTGTTCCCAAACTCCTCGACCTCATCACCAGTTGGCCCATGAGCAGTCTCCTTCACAACCACTAGTGAGGCCATGTCCGAATCTGCGTCAGTGGTTACCTATTGAGAGGAAGGCTCGGCAGCCGCTATAGGCTCAGCGGAAGTGGCGGACTGCTTCGCTTTTTCAGCCCTCTCAGCCGCCTTCCTCTTCAACTCGCGAAGGACATTCGAAGAATAATCTGTCAATAAGAGAAACATTCGTCAGTAAAAACCAAGAAGTAAAGACAGAAACTGAATAGGGTTATTACTCACCATCGCCCTTAATGATCTTGGCACTAGGTAACAATGGGAGTTCGTTTAACTCTTTAGCGAAAACTTTTTCCCAACTATCAAGGTCCTCCAAATTGACCGTGATGGAGACAGCGGGCTGGCGTGTCCAGAATAAGGGAAAGAATGGTCGGCCGGCCCTATCTACCAACAAATTGGGGCCGACGTCACCAGGGGTCACCTTAAAGAATTGGGTCTTAAATTTCTTGTAACTAGCCAAGAAAGGCTGAAATAACTTGTGCTTAGGTCGGCTACAAAGAGACGTCCACCCCACCTTTTCGATTTTCTTCACAGTGTAGAACCAGAAGAAAACACCCAATGACGGGGTCTTTCCAAGATCCTTGCAAAGAAGCTCAAAGGCCCTGACATAAGTCCAGCCATTGGGATGAAGTTGGGTAGGTGCCACGTTCAGAGCTTGAAGCATGGCCCGCTCGAAATGGCTAAAAGGTAGTCGGATACCCAACTTTGAGTGGAGGGTATCATACAAGTAGAAGAAGGGTTTTCCTTCGGTCGGCGAGCCGATATTGACGAACTCCCCAGCACGACAAGGAGAAACGCGAACAGACCAGGGGCCCTTTTCGCATATCGCCTTAGCCATACCGAGAAGAGAACTGGAGCGATTCAGCTGGGTGAACGTCTTCTTCACCTCAGCATCCACCCATGCATAGGGTTCGTCAGTCTGAGAATCGAGAGAGTCATCTCTGTACCAAATCTCGAAGGGGTAGGTAATAAACGAACCAGAGCTGGAGTGAGAAGGCTCGCCTTCTGGGGCTTCGGACCTCCCACGGGAAGTGGCCTCAGCAGGAGACTGGTCTCCTTAAGTGGAGGGGCCAGGTGCATCCTCGAAGAGGTTCCCTGTGGATAAAAGAGCAAGGGTCAATAACAGACCCTGGCTAGTGAACCCAAACAAAGACAAGAGATCCCGAAAACGCGAGAATAAAACAAAAACGAAAGGATGGAAGTAAAAGAAATCACCTGAAGGCGCCATGGCGGTGGAAGGAAGGAAATGAAGGAAGCAGAAAGTAGTAAGCGCGCAGGTTGACGATAAGGACGAGACGTGAGAGCTATGGAGAGTTGCCAAAGGAAAGCAGTGGAGAACGAGGTTTGGAACGCTAGAAGAATAGGAAAAGGTAAAACGCCTCGGGAATACGCACCCTGATGATTACCGCAATTAATGTGGGTAACGCGCGAAAACTTAAATGAGGAATATCCAACGTCATTCGTGGAAAGCGTCAGAAAGTCCAAGCGACACCCTAAGAAGGGAGCAAGCCCGCCACAGGCCGAACCCATGTTGCAAACATCAGTTCCAATTATGTTTACAAGGGGTTATGTTGCAGTCGGCCTTATGACAGTCGGTTCCACCACGGTCAGGTGCTAGGACGAGCGAATGGCATTATCCCTTAGTTACCACGAAGGCCAAGTAGGTTAGCCAGCCAGTTAGTTGATTAGACTACAAGGGTCAATCAGCATTAATTGTGCCTTGTGTAAGTAACCTTAATGATGAAGTCGTGACAGTACGGGTCTGATAGGACAGGGGCTGTTAGGCTTAAAGTATAAAAGGCTGAGAGAGAGGTAGTTAGTTGATTTTTGAAACGGAACAGTGAGTTTTCGATTTTTGGTTTTTAAATATAATTTTTAAAACAAGAAATTAAAGTAGTTTTAACTTAATTTTAAAATAATTTTACATTAATTTTCAAAAAAAGTATAACCTTGATTTTTATTTTTAAAATTATTCTTATTATATTTAATTATTATTATTGTAAAAAAGTATGAACTTGGTTTTTATTTTAAAAAATATTCTTTCACTATATTTAATTATTCTTGTTGTTACTCCACTACTATCATTGTCACTACTTGCACCACCACTGTCACATTGTAACTATTGTTATTATTTTTACCAACAAATAAACACATCCAACAAAATAAAAAAAATTTGGAGTTTATTTTGAAACTACAAATTAATTTTTGGAGTTTATTTTGAAACTACAAATTAATTTTTGAAATAAAAAAATTAAAACTAAAAACTAAATTTATTTTTTAAAATTTTAAAACTTAGGACTAAAAAGGATCTCAAACGAGCATTCTAAAAGTCAACAATTCTTGATAATCAATTTTCCCCGATAGAAAGGCTAAAGATGAAGAAAGAAAGTAATAAAAAAACTCATTCATGAAGCATGAGGTTGCTACTAATAAGGAGAATGGCGGTGAGGTTGATAAACAACAATGCAAGGATGACAATAATACTGAGAAGAAAGCAAATCCCAAGTGATGAAAATGAGATGGAATATGGAATTATAGATTTTTAGCGGTTGCGTAGCTTGAGAAAATATTTTGGAGTGGTCCACATAAATAAGATTATGATATATAAATTAAATATAATTATTTTAATTTTATAGGTGATTTTAAACATTTAATTATACTATTTAAATATTAATTTTTTAATCAAATTATTTTTATAGTATTAAAATATTTTTTCTATTTTGTCAATAAAACTTTTCAGTTTTTTTTAAAGAAAATTAAAGAATTTATCTGTAAATTATCAAATTTTGAAAAAATAAATAATCGCAATTCATACAAATAATTGCATGCAAAACTCAAAAAAATCTGCAAGAAGGAAAAGGAGGGAGCTTTTAAGTTATAGAAAAAATCAATTTGAAGAAGACAAAAAATAATTTTATATTATCTATAATAATAATAAAGAAAATAAATAAAGATTGCTTTCAATTAAAGTGTTACTTCATTTATTTAATGATTTAAAATTATTAATAATTAAAATAAATAACTTCAAAAGATATTATAAATATTTTAGTAATATATATGTGTATGTATGTATATGTGTATGGATGTATGTGATAATATAGGGAATTTGCTTCACACATGTATGATTATATGATCCAGATTTGAGAGTCATGACCCTCTCTCGTCCCAAAAGAAGTTTTATCATTGATTTTTAGTGCATAAAAAATAGGTTGTTGAACTTACCTCAAGTTCCTTAGAAGATGTTTCGTGCAATTAAGAAGATGATATCAATCATCTTGAAGTACATAATTAATTACATTAATCATCTTTTATAAATTGTTTAATTCCATTTTTACTTGGGATAAATTAGACCATTCTTATTTAAAATAGAATCATATTATTCATGCAACAATTTTCGTTAGCACTTTTATAATACTAATTTTTTTTGTCTCTATCATGTCAATCATTGAGCAACAATAAGTGAATTGTTCTCCACTCAAAACACTATATTAACACTCACAATTTATTTTTCTTAATACATCCTATCACCTATTATATTTATACTTATCTTTATTTTATCTTTTTTTCCCACTAAGTGTCAAATAGTGTTGGAATATAATATAGTCCAAAATAACTTAAAAATTTTTACGATAACAAACATTATGAAAAAATAAAGCTTCACATATCAAGTGAAAACAACACTACTAAGGAAAAGAAGAAAACAACTTTTCTCTGTAACATCCTCTGTTTGCAATAAGCATCCACTTGGCATTTAATGCAAAGAATCATCATCTTCATGAATAACAATGTTCTTCTTGCTCTCATCTATATATTGGTTTGTCAAGCCTTCAAGAAATAGAGATACATGAACGAGAAAAAGAAAAAGAGAAAGCATTATACTTAGAGAAAAACAAAAAAAACTCTTATCTTCTTTTGGTGTTTATTGGACGATTTTCTTAGATACTTTCCTTGAGAAAAATATTTATATTTTGCTTCATTAAGCAAATTCATATTTTTTTGTAACTGCTATATGCTCACCTAGTGAGTTATCATTTATAAAAGATCTTTTGTTTTCGTGATAGCCTGAAGAGGCTAAGTGTTAAAGAATACTTGATATTATTTGTAATCAAGTATATTACAAGTGTGGTAGAATCTGAAATGGTTAAAAATACTTGGTTTGTAAGTCAATTGACATTAGTGAAGGACCTTTCAATTTGAAGATATTGGATCTAACTTTTGTGGAAGAGTCAACTAGAATAAATATGTTATTTCTTTCTTACCTTCTCTATTTTTATTTTCTACACCTCTTTAGACGGTTCGTTTAAATAGTGTTTGAAAACTTATATATATCATGTGTATTTCGAAAAAGCTTTAAAAAATCACACACACAATTCAACCTTCCATTTTTGTGTGTTTCTTATTTCTTCAATAGTGTCAAATAGGTGATAAATGTCCCACCAATCATATTTGTCAACCATTTTATCGCACTTCTCTTGTTGTACAATTTTTATATAAAAAATAAATAAATACAATTTTTTTAAAATATATATGTAGTAATGTATCGTTGACTTGTCCCTATGATAAGAAAATTATCTTTCTTGATTGTGGTTTTTTTTTCTTGATTTTGATCTTTCTTAATAGAGGTACTTTTTTTTCTTGATTTTGTTTTTGGTGTAACTTCATGAAGGTATTTTTTTTCTCTTTTGGAAATCGTGAGCTCATTATACATTGAGTATTTCCCTACAATCGTACCATAATTAAAATGACATGGTATTATAGTCAGGATTCAAATATCTGCCATCTTGATTAAAAGTTTCAAATAATTACCACTTATGCTAACCAATTTTGGTATTTGTTAGTGACATATTATGCTTACATCCTATCATTGGCTATTGGATTTTAGCTACATTTTTGTTGTGAAATTTGGAACACCAATACTCCCTTGATCTCGTTATATTTGACGTTTAAGATTTTGGCAAAAAAAATTAAGAAATATAATTAATATTTTAAATTTCATAAAAAATATTAGATAATTTTTTAATATATATTTCATCCTTCATATTAATTAAATATTGTTTCATTTATTCTTCCTTTTATTGTTTCATCTATTCATCTTTATGATTGTTTTCCTCTCTTCAAGTGATCGATAAAATATCTTCTCTTCTACCATTTCTTGCAAATTTTTCTCATTTCATTACATAGGTTAAAAGAAAACAAAAACACGTGAAAAAAATGTCATAATTATGATGAATAAATAAATCTTGGAAAAATCACAGGGAAAATAAGAGTCTAAATTTGCAGTAATTCACCATTAACTTAAAAGGGTCAACAATGAGCAAGGGCAAGCAAGGAAGAATATCATCTCCCTTATAGGTTTTAAGGCACCTGGGATCGTAGGGAAGGACCAAATTCCACCATCCAGACACTCCTTAATCCATCTCCATGCACCCATTCCGAACATCCATGCACCCATCTCCATGCACCATATCCATGCATCCATCCGAGACCTCCATGCATTCGACCCCATGCCTCTAAGCATCTGAACCACATGTTACCCCACATGATCCAAATTTCCACCAGCCCTACAAAACCTTTATCTCCATGCACACTTGATTCGCATCCCGCATACAAGTGTCACACGCCATACATACATAGCTCCATGCATAATGCCATCTCCTCTTCTAAGTTCACCTTCCACGATTAATCCCTTTTGACCCCATGTCAATCCGACTCCGCGTCAATGTTAATTTTAACTTAGTTATTTGTCTTTGGCTCTGTGTTGATCTGACTCCACGTCGATGTCAATTTTAACTTAGAATTATTTGTCTTCGGCTTCATGTCGATCTAACTCCATGTAGGTGTCAATTTCAGCTTAGAATTATTTGTCTTCCGCTCCATGCCAATCTGACTTCATGTCGATGTCAATTTTAACTTAGATTCATTTGTATTCAGCTCTATGCCGATCCGACGTCGTGCCAATGTTAATTTTAACTTAGGACTATGTTGCCTTCGACTTTGTGCCAATTCGACTCCATATCGATTTCAATTTTAACTTAGGATTATGTTGTCTTCGACTCCGTACCGATCTAACTCCGCGTCGATGTCAATTTTAACTTAGAATTATTTGTCTTTGGCTCTCTGTTGATCCGACTCCGTGTCGATGTCAATTTCGACTTAGAATTATTTTTCTTCGACTCCATGTCGATGTCAATTTTAACTTAGATTCATTTGTTTTCAGCTCTGTGTCGATCCAACGTTGTGCCAATGTTAGTTTTGACTCAAGATTATGTTGCTTTTGGCTCTGTGCTGATTCGACTCCACGTCGATTTCAATTTTAACTAAGGATTATGTTGCCTTTGGCTTCGTGCTGATTCGACTCCACGTCAATTTCAATTTTAACTAGGATTATTTGCCTTCGGCTTTATGCTGATTTGGCTCCATTTTATTAGGTTTATTTGCTTTTGGCTCCGTGTTGATTCGACTCTGTGTTGATTTTAATTTTAACTTTGATTTATTTGCTTTCGGCTCAAGGCCGATCCATGTTCGCATCGATTTCAAATTTTAACTTCAAATTTAATTAGATCAGCTCCAAGTCATTTTTCATTCGATCCCAAGCCTATATAAGATTGTGTCTCAAGTTCAACTCCTGACCTGAACTCAACACTTTGAGAGTAAGGACAAAAAAAGGGGGGCAATGATTAAAAAAAGTTCCATTGCATTAAAAGAAAAAGTATCATACAAATTAAGCCTCTCCTCCCTCAGGGTCATCTAACAAGACCGGCACCCAATCCTTAACTTCCTTGCCGGAACTCATGGGGCTGGTGTCGAATTCAGGGGCAAGAACCGCAACTTGGCAGAGGGCCTTTGCAAAACTAAGTTCGTGTTCATTTACAATCAGTTCCTCAGCTTTGTCAAGATCAGCAGAAAGAGCTTCCACCTTGGCTTGGGCTGTGGCAACATCCAAGTCAGATTGTGTGGCTTTCCTCTCTGCCAACCAAAGGTCCTCTTCCAGAGCCAAGGTATTCTGCTTCTCCAAGACTAAAGCAACTTCACTATCGGTGATTTGGGCATGAAGAACTCTTAGATATTTGAGAAGCTCATCAGAGGTCTTCCGCACTTCGAAGTTATCGTTCCTTAACTTGTCGTTCTCTTCACGACAAAGTGCGACCTCGAACTTGAGGCCTTTTAGTCTCAAACTTTAGGCTTTCGTTCTCAAACTTTAGTCTTTTGTTCCTTGACTTTAGCGCCTCAGACTCCTTGCGGAGCTTCTCGATTTTGGCCTTCCGGATGGCTTCTCTTTTTATTATCTCTTCAGATCTTCAGAAGGTAGTTCCCCAAAACTCGATTACCACCCAAGAGCGGGCATGGTAGTTAGCCAACATATCCAAGGAACCTTAAATGCCTCCCTTTAATACTGCTTCACAGTTAAAGGAAGAAAGGAAATTAGGGTCGATCATGTTGTAGGCCAAGAAGTAAGAGCTCCACAAAGATTTGAACCATGAGGGGGCATCATCCACTAGTAACTACGAGACTTGCCTTTGAGAAGATCTTACAAGAGTGGGCAAAGTCTCGAGTTCAGAACTACCTTCAGCATCGGGGCGGAGGCACCCGTAGAATGAGCTTTAGTGGACCCTTCAGAGGTAGAGGTAACCTCCTTTCCCTTCTTCCGACGGGAATCCTCTATAGATGTAGAGATGGCTTTCCTTTTCTCCGCACGAGGATTCTCAACCTCCAAAGTAGGAGGAAGAGTTGGCTCTACTGTTTCTAGGTTCCCCTCGGCCTCTACTGGTGGAATTGATTTCGGAAGCGGACGAGTCTAGCCTTCTGATGTCTTCTTTGCCGCTTGAGCCTTATGGCGGAGCTTAGCGTAATCAAAATTCTGAGACATTAGGTAATCTACAAAAGAAAAGGAAAAGCATAAGTCAAAACAATCGGCTCACGATCAACTTATTGGACCACTAAAAGAAAAACACTCACCCCTAAAATGCTTGATTGGTTTTTGGTTGAAAGCCATGGTGACTAGGTCCTTGCAACTCATCCCCCAAGGTAATTCATCTAGAAAGGACAAATGCAGCTTCTCCTTAGGAGAAAGGGCACCATGAGGAAACCCTTTGTATTTATGGGGTTGTCGCTAGTACAGGGGCACGGGCTTCCCATCCATGGCAAAGGAGGCACTGCTAAGGGCTCAAATCTTTACAAAATGCCCTTTGAACCCCTTGTAGGGCCGAGAGTAGGCGTTGAAGAGGTTGGTCTTAGGAAAGGGGGATAAGGAGACCCAACTGGTCTTTGCACTGATACAGGTGGAATAGTGGGTTAGAAAGAGGGAGGCCTTCGGTTGCATGCGAAGGCAGTGGCATACAAGCCTAAAGGCCTGCATCGCGGCCCAACCATTTGGATGAAGCTGGTTGGAGCTACCTCTAAGGCTCGAAGGACGTCCACTTCGTAGTCATCGAAGGGCACAACTACACCTAGGTCCCTAAACATAGTCTCATAGAGATAGACAAAGTCGTCATTTCCCTCCTTCGTTGAATGGTAGACCTACTCCTCGACGGAGCAAGGCTCAATAGCAAAATCCTCCACCATCTCCTCTCCTACCCACATCACGTTCTTTGCGAAGGCAGCCACAATCTGACGAGAGGAGAGTTGAGACTTGTAAGCCTCAACCTCTCCGCTTACCCAATCATAACCGAGGTGAACTACTTGGGCAAAGGACCTTTTCACTAGAGGGGCGAAAGGATTGGCGTCATAGGTAGGAGGCATAACCTCAACCTCCACGATAGATTCAGGAACAGCGTCCATGGGAGCTGATCCTGAGGTTTTCGAAGTAGAGCTACGCTTTGGAGATAAGGAGGAGTTAGTCTCCTATAAACACACTACCCTATCAGAATGGCTTTCTGAGTAAGAACTCATGATACCTGTATAGCGCTGGTCAATGAAAGGGAAATGATATAGCAAAGGAAGATGAGGAAACAGAAATGGGAAGAAAACTTAGAAGGTGGTGACTCACAACTCCCTTTCCACATATTTATAGGGACAATGGGCCTTCTAGGGTAAAGAAAGGCCCAGTCCAAAAGTCGTGGCAAAAAAAGGCATGATGGCCACGCTTGGGGAGTGAAGGGTTGCCACGCACATTTAATGAACGCTTTAACTCGAGACGGTGCATTAATAAAGGGCCAATTCCAAAAACCCATCATTGCATAACTTCGCTCCCAAATGCTCATCATTGCATCAATTCGTTCCCAAAGCTCGTCATTGCATTACTTCATAGGCGAAATCAAAATAGACGTGCATTTATGAATGGACAAGACATGCCCCATCAATGCGACCGTTGGAACTTCCCCTCTTCTACCTACTCCCATATAGCTATGCCGCCAAATTTCAAGTCCGAATTAACTCGTGGCACTTCAAAATCAAAATTGACACCATGACATTTCTAAATTCCAAATTGGGCTTCGCCCCGCTTTCACTTCCAAATTGGCACCATGTCGATTCCAATCAAGACCGGCTCTGTACCAATTCCAATCAAGACTGACCATATGTCGATTCCAATCAAGACCGACTCTATGTCGATTCTAATTAAGACCGACTCAGTGCTGATTCCAATCAAGACCGGCTCTATGCTTATTCCAATCAAGTCCGACATTGCACCGATTCCAACATCCAACCCGGCTCTGTGCCGATTCTAGTCAAAGTCGGTTCCGTGCTGATTTCAATTACGTCCAACTCCATGTCATTGTTGTTCCATCCGGCTCCTTGCCACCTTCAATTCTACTAGGCTCCGTGCCAACACTAATTCATACTTGGTCCCGTGCTGGCCTTATTCGTCCGAGTCAATCTGAAATCTTTACTTTTCTTCTACTCAGATAAGATGAATTTCATCTTACCTGATCAAACATAAGTAAAGACGGGGCAGTTGTAGATACCCAAATTTGTCCCTCGTAAAAAAAGGAAAGAGGGGAGATTGGTGAAAAATGCTGAGGAAGCTTCCTCCATTGACTATCCACTCTTCCTGTGCATCTACATGTCACAGACACCTGCTATTCCCTTACTTTTCAGAAAAAAGTAATCCTAGCCCTGACACCCCGCAAGTAATCAAGGAAGAGAAAAACACTTTCGATCGGAGGGGAGACGTGAGAGGTCACCTCCGGATTCAATGAAGGTACTGTCGCATTTATAGAAAGGAACCTTATGGGGCACTGATAGTATCTAAGGATTGGTCGTTATTTCCTCTATCAAAATACTAGATTTCCTAAGCTAAACTAGCACAAGGTCAACCTAGGTCATTCTTCTCAAGGATACTTTTGTTCCTTGTTGGAGATATTGTAAATATTTGATAAGATATGATAAGATATGATAGGTAACTTATTAAGAGGTTACATATATCTAAATATCTTATTAGATTAAGTGGTTACAAATATTTAAATATCTCATTAGGAGATATTATCTAGTTATCTTTTAATTTGTTATTAGTTTATCTTTAGGTAGTTGACATTTACCCTATAAAAAGGGAGATTAGAAATTGTATAATTTAATTCAATCAATACACAATTTCTTTTACTTCCAATTTGGCATCAGAGCTCCAGATCTTGGGAGCTTTATTTCCGCTGCCTCACTTTAGTGAACTGTTACCCTCTAACTAGATTCACACGCTGGTGTGAGACTAGTCAAAATCCTCTTTATTATTCCCAACTATCAGTGATAATGGCAGAAGACAAAGTCATTACCTTGGGACCTAATGAACTTCCAAATTTGGTGAGTTCTTATCAGCTTGACGGCCGCAATTATCTATAATGGGCACAATATATTCGTACTACTCTTAAAGGGTGCAAAAAGTTGAGTCATATTGAAGGAAACGACCCACCTAGAGATGACCCAAAGTTTGAAGCATGGGATGATGAGGATTCTCTCATTATGGCATGGCTATGGAACTCTATGACTCCGGAAATAAGCCAAAATTATATGTTCTATTCCTCTGCATTATGGATCGAGTTGGACCAGTACCAAGGATTGAATATGTGCAAAGTTGATTCTGTTGCATATACTGGTCTCGTTGAAAAGGAGAGAATCTTTAAGTTTCTTCATGGCTTGAATTTTGAATATGATCCCATTCGGGTTCAAATTCTAGGTAAGGAGAAGCTTCCCTCTTGGTTTGAGCTATTTTTTATTGTGCGGATTGAAGAAACCCGATGATCAGTCATGCTTGATAAAGAAAACTCCAACACAGGATCTGCAATGGTGACAAGAAAAGGTCCCTGATGATGAGCGTTTTTACAGTCGTTTTACGCGCTTATCAAATAACTAAAGCTAACTATAGTATAGCTAACCCTAGGTCATTCTTCTCAGGGAAACAGTGTGCTCAGTTGTGAATTGGTGTGAAGCAAACAGAAGTAGAATCTAAGTGTAAAATACCGACTCATCTCGACAATGGCCGAGTTGCTCTCAACAGAGACTGAACCGAGATGATCCCAATAGAGAGAATCCGGCTTGGTCTCAGCTGAGTGCAGACAGACGCTACAGAGGTGGACTATCTCTGTCTCGGACTTAGAAAGCGGTAAACAAGGGGGGTTGGAATGCAATTGGAATCAAAACAGAGCTTAACTATAATCAAATGCAATTACGCTACTCCTAATGCTATTGCTATTACTGTGTTCATGTTTAGTTCCAATAATCACGGCCTTTCTGGTTCAATCACTCCAATTACAGTCCTCATCAGCCTCCAGTGTTCTTATGGCAATCGCCAAAGGTCCGTCCCTTACCATACCGAGGATTTACACAATCGCCACCTCATCAGTTAGCAGAGATTAAGTTCAAACTGATTTTAGATTCTCAGTCAACAATCGTTAAGTGATTACCCTCTTGAATTAGCTAAACCAGTTCCAATCGGCTTAGTTTAACATTGTTCCATTACCAGGTGCAATCGCAACACAGAATTGAACTTAAATTTCAGGAATGCAATGGAGTGCAGAATTCAGAAAATGCTCATAATATTGAAAGCAAAATACAAACACAGGGCCTGGAGTCGATGATTCCATCTTCCACGACGATCGCCATGGACGACGGCGATGATTCACCTCAACTAGCTAAGACGCTGAGGTTCAGGTCCACCAGAGTGCGTTGGTGCTCCAATCGGTCTCCTCTAATAACCTTCGGCCTCTCAGTTCTGAGCCTGCATTCCTTCAATCGAGAGAAACGCCATTAACAGCACCGTGTACCACCGTAAGCGGAGGAGAAGAGAACGAGAGAGTTCGGAATTATGCACGCGGGAAAGTTTGAATGCCAAAAGCCCTTATTCGTTCAGAGTTCTCTCTATTTATACATGAGTGGGCACAGCTAACGATGCTAATAGAATTACATGTACAATTCCTATTCTACCCTTGCTGTGACTTGCGTTGCAAGCTACTCCAGGTAGTGACGTGGAGCTGAGCTGGACCCAAGGTGGCTCTGATTGCTGATGAGGCGTTCCACCTGGATCTACCTGATTGGGCTCCCTGCATGGGTTGAGTCTCGGTCTGGCCGAGAGGCTCTCGGTCTGGCCGAGAGGCTCTCGGCCTGCGCTTCTGATGGCGGGCTGAGTTTGGTTGGACCTGCAATGAAGAGATAGTTAGCTAAAAACCTTGATTAAGCACAGATTGTGTTTTACTCAAGTTTAGGCCATTAATCTGGATCTTAGCTAACAGTCATCTTTTAAGCTCGTGAGTTGCTCAATGGTGCCCTTCTTAGGTCCACTTAAGATGTACATTTTATGACTCATCAGTTCCACAAAAGGATCAACCTCGAAAGAAAAACCATTCACAAAGAGTATTCGTGGAGAATATTGTACGTATTGCAAACGATCAGGGCATACCAAGGATACCTGCAACAAGCGTTATGGAAAGGAGAAAGTTCTTGAACGGATGGGTGGAAATAAAGGCTCAACTCAAATGTGGGTGAATCAAACAACCTCTAAAAAGGAGAATGGAGTTGAGCATCCTTCTACCTCGCAACTTGACCAGGATATTCAAGCCTTTAGTAAGGAGGAGATGGACTGCCTTCGAGCACTCCTAAACTCAACAAGTAAACCTCTTGGTTCATGTGGTTTGACTATGAATGGTAAGAGTTCTTTCAATATTTTTGGTTCAGTTCCACAAAGCATTTGGATCCTTGATTCTAGGGCAACAGATCATATGACCTCGTTTCCTTCACATTTCACATCATACCTTAAAAGACAACTCATTATTGTTGCTAATGGAGATCATGTTCCTATTGCTAGATCTGGCAACGTCCAACTTCACTCCTCTTTATCTCTACACAATGTTCTTCATGTTCTAAAACTAGCTAACAAGCTTATCTCCATTCATAGACTTATACAAGATTGGAACTGTGCAGTGACATTTTTTCGTTCTCATTGTGTTATTCATGTGCAGTGACATTTTTTCGTTCTCATTGTGTTATTCAGGAACTTACAACGGGGAGGACGATTGGAATTGCTAAAAAGCAGGGTGGGTTATATTACTTACAACATATAAAGATAGGTAATAACACCAATAAGGAAAAATTGCCTTCTAGTCAACGGGCAACCTCAGAAACTTGGGCAGCTTCTCAATTTTGGCTTTATCATAAACGTCTTGGACATCCACTGTTTGGGTTACTTAAGACAATGTTTCCACATTTATTTACAAAAGAGTCTGTCGAGCCCTTTAAGTGTGATATTTGCCAGTTTTCAAAGCACCATCGTGCAACATTTTCTCCTAGTAATAATAAAAGTCTTGAACCTTTTGACCTCATTCATTCTGATGTGTGGGAGCCAGCTAGTAACTCTATATCGGGGGCAAAGTGGTTTGTCTCATTTATTGATGATTGTACCCATTTGACATGGATATTTCTTATGAAACATAAATATGAGGTTTGTCAAATATTTGTTGATTTTTTTCGTCTCGTCAAAAATCAATTTAATAAGTCTATTAAAAGACTACGGTCAGACAATGGTACCAAATTTGTAAATCTTGAGTTCTCCAAGTTTCTTAAAAATAATGGTGTGGTTCATAAACTGACATGTGCGAATACTCCCCAACAAAATGGGGTTGCAGAAAGGAAAATCGTCACCTCCTTGAAGTTGCTAGAGCCCTCCTCTTCCAAATGTTTGTTCCTAATGTATATTGGCGAGAAGTTATCCTAACTACCACCTATCTCATCAACAGGTTACCCACTCGGGTCTTAAACATTATTAGTCCAATTAAACATATGTTATCATTCTTTCCTTCTTCTCCCCTAATGTTAAGCTTACCAAGTCGTGTCTTTGGGTGTGTCGCCTTTGTCCACTCTCATAATCCACATTGTGGGAAGTTAGATCCAAAAGCTGTCAAATGTGTTTTCATTGGTTATCCCTCAAATAAAAAGGGTTTTAAGTGTTATCATCCTCCGAGTCGTCGACTCTTTGTCTCAATGGATGTTACTTTTCATGAAACATAGTCATTCTTTGATGGTCCTCCACTTCAAGGGGAGAGTTAACTAGAAGTCGAGCCTGTCATCGAGTCATTACATTTTCCTACTCAGGATGTTCAAGTTCAAGTTCAAGAAGTCATGCCTACTCAGGATGTTCAAGTTCAAGAAGTCACGAAACCCACTTTGGTCCCAGAGCAACTCCAAATGTCTGAGCTGGATGTAAGTATCCCTGATAACTAAATTGAGGAGCAAGTCCAATTGTTTGAGTCAGAGGTAATTATTCCTGATAACTCCATTGAGGATGTTATTGATGACATGCTTATTGCTTTGAGGAAAGGGAAACGATCATGTGTCAAGTATCCTATTTCTCAATTCATGCGTATTGGTCATCTCTTTGTACAACATCAAAGTTTTATTACTGCCATTGATGCAATCAAAACACCTACATTAGTACAAGAAGCTTTGAAAGATGAGAATTAGGTTCAAGCAATGAAAGAAGAGATGGAGGCGTTAGAGAAAAACTCAACTTGGGAGATTGTTGATAGACCCAAAGACAAAAGAGTTGTAGGCTGTAGATGGATATACACTGTGAAGTGTAAATCTGATGGGACCCTTAGCGATACAAAGCAAGATTGGTTGTGAAAGCATATACACAGACTTATGGAATAGATTATGAGGAAACATTTGCCCCTATAGCAAAGATGAACACGGTAAGAGTTATTATTTCCTTAGCCACCCACTTTGGCTAGAACTTGCAACAGTTTGATGTTAAAAATGCCTTCCTTCATGGAGAGCTAGAAGAAGTCTACATGGAGATTCCCCTAGGATTCTATTCTCACAATGAGAAGAACAAGGTATGCAAACTCAAAAAGGCATTGTATGGACTTAAACAGTCTCCCCGAACATCGTTTGGAAGACTTGCTCAAGTCATGATATCCCTAGGATACAGACAGAGTCAAGGTGATCATACTCTCTTTATAAAACATTCTCCTAATGGTAAACTCACCCTTCTCCTAGTCTATGTAGATGATATGATTGTTACAGGTGATGACGAGATTGAAAAACTAAATCTAAAAGAAAAGTTGACAATACAATTTGAAATGAAGGAGTTAGGAAAGCTGAAATACTTCCTTGGGATTGAGGTTGCATATTCCAAACAAGGTATCTTTATCTCCCAAAGGAAGTATGTACTTGATCTTCTCAAAGAAACAGGAAAATTGGGATGCAAGATCTCAAGGGTACCTATTGAACCAAACCATAAGATTGGGTGTGAGGAAAGTCCAATCATAGAGAAGTCTCAATATTAAAGATTAGTGGGAAAATTGATATACTTATCTCACACTAGGCCAGATATTGCCTATGCTATTAATATGGTCAGTCAATTTATGCATGATCCTAGGGAAAGACACCTTCAGGAAATTGAAAGGATCCTCTAGTATTTGAAGGCGAGTCTAGGAAAAGGACTATTGTTCAGAAAAGAAGGAACGTTGTCCATGCAAATATATACAGATGCAGACTATGCAGGATCGGTTGTGGATAGAAGATTCACCTCAGGATACTGTATGTTTTTAGGAGGAAATCTAGTAACTTGGAGGAGCAAGAAGCAAAATGTGGTTGCTCGATCTAGTACAGAAGTAGAATTTCAAGCCATGGCACAAGGTATATGTGAAGGATTGTGGATGAAGATTATTCTTGATGACCTCAAAGTAAAATATGAGGGACCTATAAAGTTGTTTTGTGACAACAACTCAGCTATAAGTATTGCCCATAATCCAGTCCAACACGATAGGACAAAACACATTGAGATTGACAGACACTTCATTAAAGAGAAGTTAGACAGTAGACTTATAGTCACAACACATGTTCCTACAGGACTCCAAGTGGCAGATGTTTTCACCAAAGAGCTCCTTGCAACTAGATTTCAAGAACTCAATGGCAAGTTAGGAATGATTCATATTCATTTACCAACTTGAGGGGGAGTGTTGGAGATATTATAAATATCTGATAAGATATGATAGGTAACTTATTAAGAGGTTACATATATCTAAATATCTTATTAGATTAAATGGTTACAAATATTTAAATATCTCATTAGGAGATCGTGAATATCTCATATTATCTAGTTATCTTTTAATTTGTTATTAGTTTATCTTTAGGTAGTTGACATTTACCCTATAAAAAGGAAGATTAGAAATTGTATAATTTAATTCAATCAATACACAATTTCTTTTACTTTCAATTTTCCCATATCACTAAGGTACAATGCTAAACAAGAGTAAAATTGAGTATGATGCAGACACGGCAAGAATTGTAAAAGGGGGTTTTTAACAAAAATGTAAATTGCAAGAAACATAAAGATTGACTATGGCAATTAGAAAAAAGTAAAGATTAACAGCTATCTATGATTATTAAGATTTCTAAGTTCTACCATACTTATTAAGATTACTAAGACATATTTATGCTATCAAGTATCCTGATTTACCACTTACTGATTTTAATTCTAATTCTTACTATGCCAATGATTTCTCACCAATCCAATTGCCTACGACGATCGTCGAACATTCATCCCTTGCTAACTAAGGACTTAAACAATTGCTGTCTCGAGTTTGGCAGGGAATATGCACTTGATTGATGTAGATTATCTAATGATTATCTATTCTGTTGCTAGAGTGGTTTCAATCGGTCCCTAAACTAACGTATTCTAATTCTTACTCCACACAATCGTGATTAAGCAAGGAAAAGATTATGCTAACAGAAATCAAAATATCATAGAAAAAACAGAATTATAATCATTCATTGATTAACCTGGAATGTGATAAAAAGAAAAGTGTAAAGTTCTTGATGGCATGTGGATCAACTTCCTGCGACAATCGCTACAGTAGTTGCAGCGTTCCCCCAAAGGTAACCAGAGAGCATGAGAGGTGGTACCCTGTAGAGTGTGTCGTGAAGACAGATGGTCCTGTCCCTCCTGGTCAATCAATCTCTAGCAACTTACTCAGCTCGAACTCTGATTTGTGCCTCCTCAATCTATTAGGCGCTACTGAAGCACTGTGGAACTGTTGAGGTTTGATGTGGACTTAGGTTTGGGAATGAAAAATGTATGTGGTAGACTATATGTTTATGTGGTTTGCTTGTTCTTTTCTTCTACTACTAACCAATGAACATTGCCATGCATTCCTATTTATACATGCATCCTAACTAACTCTATAATCTTAATAACTATTTTAACGGTTTTAACCGCTTGTTCTAACAAAAATACCAGAATTAACTACCCTAACTACTTTCCTAAACTCCCACGTGCTATATTATATTTTGCACGTGCTTGAATCTTGCCCAAGTGAAGTCAATCATCCAGTGCCCCGGGATGGATCCGGTTCTGGATGGGAGTCGGTAATAGCTTTGAGGTCGGCATCCAGTTTCAGATGTGGCATGCGGAGTCGATTCTTCAGGAGTCGACATTATCCGGCCGGGACATATCTGGTCTCTCTTTGGACATCTATTCTGACCGGGACAGAGTCGGCCTGGAGGTCTTGTCTGGCCCAGACGTCTTCCTCTAGTTGACTCTGACTTCGTCGGCTTCCCATTGACCTGCAAAACAAGACTAGCTCCTTTGTTAGTTAAAATCAGTAACTTAGCCTAGATTTGTATTTTCCTTAGTCTAACCTAGGAAATCTAAATCTTAGCTAATACATGATTCTTAACTCCAAACTATAGTTTATTCTACCCATCTAAATACCTTATAAGGGGTATAAATTAAGTATTATCAGGCATCACTACATTAATAGAGCTCTGTGGAGAGCCACTGCATTAATGATAAAAGATCTCCCTAAAGGATTTGGGGAAGGGGAGGCTAGCCTATAAAAAGGAGTAGTGGCAACGAAGAAAAGGGTGAGTTTTTCAAAACAAAAGGAAGCAATAGAGAAAAAATAGGAATACGAAAAAGAAAGAAAGAAGACAAAGGTGGACCCGTTTGTGATTACAATGACACACTCAGGAATTAGGTAAAATTTTGAAGCTTCCTTTCGATTTGAGCATACTACCCATACAACACCTTGCTTAAACAAAACACTTAGCCAAATACTTAGCCAAAGTGACCACCAATGCCCTCAGTGGACTATCTGACACCGAAGCGATCTTGTCCCTAGCCATCACCCACATCCCAAATCGGCCAACACTTAGTCAGCACATCTTGGATTATCCGACACATAGTCTGTATCCCAGTCTCATCCCAGTCGACACTTAGTTGACATCTCCTTGCAGCTGACTAGGTGTCAGCATCCTCACAACCCATAAGTCTCAACCAGAACTACGTAAACTTTGAATTCTCCATTGCACTAGGAGATATGTAGGAGCAAGAGGCAACTCTTGTCAAGTTCAGAAAACCAAAAAAATATTTTTCCTCTCCCAATAACAACATCCAATCCTATATGTGCTCGAAAGGTGAAAATAATAATTTTGAAGTCATAATAATATCACGTGTCTAATTAAGGTAACTATCTTAGGATGGACATTGTAGGGTGCTAACACCTTCCCTATGCGTAATCGACTCTCGAAGCTTAAATCTGATTGTGAAAGACCAGTCTTATCCCCTTCCAAGGTTTTCTGATGTTTTTCTTAAAAACGTCGGTGGTCACTCAATTAAATTCATCTTTCTTTCTTTTTTATTTTTCGTCGTCCTCATCGCGACCATGATTGTGACAATAGTATTTTTAAAATATATATAATTTATTTAGAAATTTCTAATTTAATTTTAATATATTATTTTTAATTATTTTCATATTTTAATTTATTAATTTTGACTAATTGTAATCTAATTTACTTTTAATATATCATATTTTAATTTATTTTTGTTTTTAGAGATAAAATCAATGCTTGGTATATATTAAAATAAATAAATTATATAATAATAAGTCAAAATTAATAAATTAAAATATAAAAATAACATCAAAAGTAATATATTAATATCATATTGTAAGAACATAATTAAATTATATTTTTAAATAGTACAAAATTAAAAATAGATTAATTAATTAAAAAATAAGAACAATATTAAAAATAATAATAACTGTTGCTTGTAAAAGGCCTTGTGACACTGGCGGAAAGTAATGGATGTACCACAGGGTGGAGTCTGGAACGTGTTGTTTTGTCCTTGGCACGTTTTGTCTTTTTGTTCAGGACGTTAGGCAGTTAGGAGACCAAAAAAGTAAAGATTGGCAAGGGAGAAAGGTAGAAGGGCTTATATACTTATGTCGGGAAGGGCATATAGGAGAGAACTTTTGGCTAAGGAGAGAGTTAGGGTCTGTACGAAGAACCAAACTGTAACATTGGCGCCCACCGTGGTAGAAAACTACCCCATAACGAAAAAGAAAGGAGGGGCAGCTATGCTTGTAACGCAAAACCAAACAGGTTCTAGTTCGGGGAATGAAGAGAGAGCTTTGCAATGTTTGTTGCGAGTGGTAGCAGATCTGCAGGAGAGAAGTGAGGAGCAAGCTCGTCTGACCGAAGAGGCCAGGAAAAGACAAGAGGAGGCTAAAAAATGCCATGAAGAGGAGATAAGGTGAGTAGAGGAGCATGAGACCAACTTACGAGCATAGTTGGAGCTACTTAAGAGCTTAGAGGGGCATTCTAACCCACCTCGAGTGGCATGGGCCAGCCATTTAGTGAGTAGATTGATAGGACCCCATTCTACCATAATTCAAAGAGCTAGTTGTCGATCCATTCGATGGCTCACAAGATCTGCATGTGCACTTGCAGGCTTTCTAGACCCATATGTATATTAGCGGCGAGGATAAGCTTCTCAATTGCAAGTTATTTCCCGACACATTGAGAGGGGTGGCTATGCGATGCTTCTCAAGCCTCTTGCCACATTCTTTCGGTTCTTTTTCGGACCTAGCGGCCGCTTTCAAGTCCCAGTTTGTTGCCAATAAGCAAAGCGTTTGGAGGTAGCATATTTGTTTGATATAAAACAAGCAAAAACTGAGACATTGCATCAATATTTGGCACGATTCAATGGAGCCACAATCTAGGTGGATGATCCGGATCAGAAATTTTTTGTAAAGGCATTTCAAAAGGTACTCAAAGCGGGGCACTTTAGTGACTCGTTGGCCCTATCTAGGCTGGCTAGCATGACTAAGATCCGAGCTCAGGCCGAAAAGCAACATGGAGGCGAAGAGGATAAGGAGAATAGGTTGCAGGCGGAAAAGGAACTCCCAGCCGTGGGAAAAAAGATCGCCTCAGGAGTATAGGCCCACCAGCACTACGATCTAGGGGGAGCCGGTCAAAGGGAAGCACGTGTGGAAAAATACACCCCACTCAAGGCAACTAGAGCTCAAATTTTGAAGGAAGTATATCATCTTCACTTGCTCGACATTCCACCTACTACAGAGCGACAGCTAGGTCCATCACGAGAGGAGTGGTGCAAGTTTCATCGAGCTCGTGGCCATATGATGGAGGAGTGTAGGGTGCTTAAAAGTCAGATAGAAAAGTTGATTCAGGATGGTTACTTAGGACGTTTTGTCAAGAGAAGGGAGAATGAGAAGTGGACCACTAGAGAGCTCCCTGCAAGGGATAGGAGCCGAACTCCAGGACGAGACCATGATCGTGTGCAGTATCGATTTGGAAGTCGTAGGAAGAGTGAGTCAAGATCCAAAGGCAGAACACCCCCTCCCCCGCCACCATCGAGGAATAATAGCAATAATAGCTAGAGGGGGGTCCATGGAAAAATGTCGGCTTCAGCCCGAAAAAGGTACTACTGGTCGGTGTTGACCATTCAGGAAACACCAGCCAAGAGGCAAGATCCACCTATCACATTCACCAACGAGGACTATGAAGGTACAATACTGCATTCGGACGATCCCATGGTAATCTCCGTCATAATAGCCAACTATCAGGTAGAAAGGGTATTGGTGGACTAGGGCAATTTGGCCAATGTGTTATTTTGGTCGACTTTCCAAAAGTTGAGTTTTTCATAATCAAGTTTGGAGGAGTGTCCAGGAATGTTGATCAGTTTTTTATGAGAACAAGTCAAGATTCGAGGCGTCATTAACCTGGAAATGATACTAGGGACCAGGTCAACAAGGAAGGCAGTCAAAATGAGATTTACGGTGGTCAATTCCCCAGCATCGTATAATGTAATATTTGGCCGACCAGCGCTAAACTGACTACGGGCAATAGTGTCCACTACTCATCTATGTATAAATATTCGGTAATTTGGTAGGGGTAATATGCGCTGACCAACGCATAGCTAGAAGATGTTATGACGAGAGTACTCGTGTGTTGGAAGGCAAACAGGGAAAGCACACTATCTCGAATAAGCAAGCGCGAGTCCACCTCCTAGAGCTAGACCCATGATTTGACCAAGAGGACACTAGGTCGCAACCTGATGAGGATTTGAAGGAGATCCAAGTAGGTTTGGAGCCGCAGCAAAGAACAAAAATCGGAGCATCTCTAGACCCCGGGTGTGGAAGAAGAAGTAGTTCGGGTACTAAGGGAGAATATAGATGCATTTGCATGGACCCCACAGACATGCCAAGTATAGACCCAGACTTCCTTTGCTATCGTTTGTCCATATCCCTAGTGGATGGAGCCTCTAGTTGCAGACTACTAAACTTTATGGACACTTACTCATGCTACAATCAAATCAAGATGCATCCAAGTGACGAGTCCAAGACAGCATTCATAACAAACGAGGGGAACTTTTGTTATAGAGTAATGTCTTTCGGTCTGAAAAATGCAAGAGCTACTTACCAGAGGTTGATGGACCAGATATTTAAGGACCATGTCAAAAACCAGCTTGAAGTTTATGTGGAAGACACAATGGTGAAGTCTAAAATGTAGATAGGACATGATGAAAATCTGGCATCAATCTTTAGAGTATTTAGGAAATACCAGTTAAGACTGAACCCTGAAAAATGTTCATTCGGGGTAAAGGCCAAGAAGTTCTTGGGTTTTATGCTTACTAGAAGAGGCATAGAAGCAAATCCTGAAAAGTGCAACACAATAATTGATATGAGAAGCCCCAAGAGTGTGAAGGAGGTGCACCAATTGACCGAGCGAGTTATAGCTTTGGCACGTTTTCTATCTCGATCAACAGAGAAGTCAACCCCTATTTTCCAACGATTGAGAAAAATCGAGTGCTTTAGATGGACTAATGAATGCGAGGCGGCTTTCCAAGAGTTAAAGATGATGTTATCCTCTCCCCTCATCCTTACATGGTCGATTTTAGGTAAACCAATTTTTATGTATATATCTGTTTTTGACAATGCAGTAACTTCAGTGATCATCCAGAAAGAGGAGGGTGAATAGTAGCCTATCTATTATGTCAGTAAAGTCCTACAGGGCGTTGAGCTTTGATACCAAAAATTTGAAAAGGTTGCCCTAACTATTGTTGTTACGGCCAGAAAGTTGAGACCCTACTTCCAAAGTCATCTTGTGATATGCAAGACTGACTTACCAATCAAACAGATCCTAAGAAAGCCTGACTTGGTAAGGAGAATGACAGGATGGGCAGTCGAGTTATCTGAATTCGATATGGCATATGAAATAAGGGGACATATGAAGGCCCAGGTGCTAGTCGACTTTGTCAACGAGCTGACCCCAAACTCCCTTGAGGGAAGAAGAGACGGGGCTAATAAGGAATAGACATTGTCTGTAGACGGGTCTTCTAACAAAAAAGGTAGTGGAGTAAGGATTATTCTAGAAGGCCCAAGCGGGGTATTGATTGAGCAGTCCCTTTGTTTTAGGTTTCGAGCAAGCAATAATCAAGCAGAATATGAGGCTTCTCTAGTAAGAGTACGGTTGGCAAAGGAGTTAGGGGCGAAGAGGTTGACAATAAAAACAAACTCTCAATTGATCACTGGACAAGTCAATGGTGAATATCAAGCAAAGGACCTCCAGTTGACTAGGTATCTCGGTATGGTGAAGGCACAGATCGAAAGCTTCGAGGGATTTACCTTACTTCACGTCCCTCAAGAACAAAATGAAAGGGCTGATTTACTAGCTAAATTGACAAGTACCCAAAAGGGAGGTCTCCATAGAACTATAATCCAAAAGGCGTTAGGTCGTCCCACCATAGAGGGTACTGGGGTGCTTTGCACTGAGTGGCGGTTGTCCTGACGGAACCCAATAATTAGTTATCTTACCTGGGATATAGTACCAAAAGATCCTCAGGAAGCACAAAGAATCAAAAGAGGGGACTAAATACGTCTTAATTGTGGGCCATTTGTATAGGAGGGGTTTTTCTATTCCTTTGTTACGATGTTTGGGGAGACTAAAGCAGAGCGTGCCATTAAAGAGGTTCACGAGGGTGCATGCAAAAGCCATATAGGTGGAAGGGCCTTAGCAAGCAAGATTGCACGTGTAGGATTCTACTAGCCGACCATTAAGAAGGATAGCTTAGCATTTGTCAAAAAGTGTGATAAGTGCCAATGCTATGCAGACCGACATCAAGCACCACCTGAACAACTTCATTCAGTAACATCTCCGTGGCCTTTCTACATGTGGAAGTGGACATATTGGGCCCCTTTCCTTTGGCAGTCGGTCAAATCAAATTCCTTTTGGTGG
This sequence comes from Mucuna pruriens, assembly GCA_025330945.1. Classification (NCBI taxonomy): domain Eukaryota; kingdom Viridiplantae; phylum Streptophyta; class Magnoliopsida; order Fabales; family Fabaceae; genus Mucuna; species Mucuna pruriens. The sequence continues at coordinate 2,242,004 of JAENHJ010000527.1, read as the reverse complement.
CAATTGATTACTTTACTAAGCAGATAGAAGTCAAGCCAGTAGCCACAATCTCAACCAAAAGAGTGAGGTGTTTTTATTGGAGGAGAATTATATGTCATTTCATACTTCTGGCCGTTATAGTTAGTGATAATGGCACCCAATTTGCATCACAGGCAGTGGCAGAGTTCTGTGCACAATATGGAATCAAACAGTCATTTACCTCTGTGGAGCATCCCAAGCCAGGCAGAGGTCGCCAATAGAGTTATCCTCAGAGAACTGTATAAGTGGCTTGAAGAAGCGAAGGGGCGATAGGTAGAGGAGTTGCCATAGGTGCTTTGGTCATACCACACTACACCGCACTCGACTACTTAGGAAACTCCATTTCGCCTCACTTTTGGAACTGATGCTATGATCCAATAAAGTTTGAGGAGTCGTCACCATGTGTCGTGTTTACCCAGTGTGAGGTAACGAAGAAGAGCTGAGGGAAAATCTTGATTTATTGCAAGAAGAAAGAGAAATGGTGCATATTTGTGAATACGTAACAAAGGCCAGAGTTGTCAAAAGGTATAATTCCACGGTATTTCCTCGCCCTTTACAGAAAGGCGGACTTGGTCCTGAAAGGATCTTCAAAAGAGCGGCTGTGAATAAACTGACTCCCAATTGGGAGGGACCAATTTAGGTGCGAGAGGAAGCCGAACAAGGAGCATTCATGTTGGAGCAGCTAGACGGGAGATTTGTACATTGCATCTAGAATATAGCAACTTTGAGAAAATATTACAGTTGAATACACATAGATGGTAATGTACTAAATATTGAATGTTATTGAATATGCACTTTTTTCATATGCGAGTGCCATATATGCCATGGTCAAAGCTAAGAGCTATGAAAGGTAGTTGGTCGATGACTGCCTGGGGCACCCATGAGAGGCAGTGAGTCGATGATTGCCTGGGGCACCAAGACCCATGAGAGGCAGTCGGCTGATGATTGTCTGGGTACCAAGACTCACGAGAGGCAGTAGGTCATTGACTACCCAAGGCACCAAGACTTGCAAGAGGCAGTCAGTCGATGACTGCCCAAGGCACTAAGACAAATGAAAACACATTTCAAATACGTTAAAGTTAAAATAGAAAAACATGTGCGCATGTTGGCAAAATTTGGAAAGCACGTCTCAAATACATTCAAGATAAGCGGAATAAAAGAATGAAAGCACATGCACAATTGAGCACCAAAACAAAAATCTGTACAATGATTAAGCAACTAGGGTATTTGATAAGTCATATTTTATACACTTCACAAGGGCTTAAGAGGGGTATTATTGAGACCAGTTGGTAACTAAGAATCACATCTTAGCTAAGATTCAAATTATTGACCTAGAAATAGAGAAAACATAAATTTGTGCTAATTTGGGGAGTTTAGCTAATAAAAGATTGGATTCTTTTTGCGGGCCAATTCCAAGAGCGTCTCATCCCAAAAGAAGCGTCCCGGCCCAGGAGGAACCGTCCCGGCCCAGGAGGAACCGTCTCGGCCAGACTCGTCCTGTCCCAGCTGAGCCCAGCTTCAAGGCCCAATAACACTCCAAGAGCATGTACGTGACACCTAAACATTAAGGAGGTGAAGAGGACAAATCAGGAATTATAATTTTGTTAGATAGTTAGTTAGGAGTAGCGTGCTGAGCAAGGAATGAAGCACGTCTATAAAAGGGGCACAAGAGCTTGTGCAAGTTGTTGTTGAATTCAGAAACCAATTGTCTCGCTCACACTTCATTTTCTCGCTCTCGTCCATTATTGGTGGTGCATGGTGCTTCAGTGCGATGTCTCGTCGATCGAGGAGGTGCAGGTCTAAAGTTTGGAAAGCCGGAGGTTATTAGAGAAGATTGCTCAATATAGCTGACGCACTCTAGTGGACTGAATCCTCAGTCCTCTAGCCATCGCTGGTGAACCATCACCGTTCTACCATGGCAATCGTCGCGGAAGGTGGAGTCATCAAATTCACACAACCTTGTAACAATACTTTGTTTCAGTAATACAATTAGTTGTGTTTCCTTATTTCTTGTTTGTGAATCCTATTATTAATTTGTTCTTGCTTATGTCGCAATTGTGCATCTATGAGGGTGGATCATGCTAGATTAGGTCGATTGGAATTGATCTAGCAATTTAATTAGGTAATCAATAAGAGAACCTAAAATCAACCACGTCCATACTCCTTACCAACTGATGAGGTAGCAATTGTGTAAATCCTTGGTCGGCAATGGACGAACATTTGGCGATTGTTGTAAGACTCTAGGTTGATTTGGATTCATAATCTTGAAAGGAGAGAACCGTGAACCGATTGCTTGTTGGAACTCTGTGTTGGTGCAATATGTAGTTTAATTAGCTTGCATTTAATTTTATGCTTAGTTTACTTTCTGTCTTACTTTACATCTCAACAATCCAACCCCTCATTTATTGCTTTTGGTCTAAGTCCAAGTCAATCTGGCTTCAGTCCAAATCTGAGATAGAGTCGGCATCTGGAACTGGTTTTGTCCAAGTCCGAGTCGGCATTCCACATGTACTTAGTATTTTGCATGAAACTCTGACTTCCACATAAGTCATAATAGAACACACTGTGTCCTTGAGAAGAATGACCTAGGATTGCACTATGCTATAGTTAGCTCTAGTTTTATTTGATATTGCCACCACGACTAAGCGATTATCAGTATTGGCGAATTGGGGGAGTGTCAACCTCTATTAAGCAATCGTCAACCACTTCTTTGAAGGGGCTGACTTTAGAAACATCTATGGAAGGGTGCAAAAAAGTGACCTACTTCACAGCGTGGGCAAAGCCAAGTTCGAACTGATCGCCTATGGCAAGACCTTGCTCGGCCAGGGCTATATGTTTCTCTTTAATGAGTTTTTGCCTTCGAATTCTCCACCCCTTATCGAGCCACTTTAGTCTCTAAGCGTTGCAACTCCTGTTTGGTAGTAGCTAACTCCTCCATGTCGGTTTCGAATTTACACTTGTCTGCCTTGAGCTGCTATTTTTCTGCTTCCAAGGTCACTCACTTATCCTTCAGCTCTTGGAGTTGGGCAGTCAAGAGGTCTTGTACATGCTCTGATTCTTGTTTGGCCAACAAGTGGTCTTTGGCTTGACACACTGTGGCTTTGAGTTGATCTTGCAGGTTTTTAGTGAATTCTTGATAATAATTTAATTTTTTTCAGGCATCGTGAGTAAAGCAGCCAGCTTTAAATTACTCCCATGGGATTTTTCAATAGTTTTGGTCAGTTCTTTATTGCGAGCTTCCAAACTCCCAAATTTCTTCTCAACCACCTGGGAAAGCACCAAGGAATACCTGGCATAATTTTGAAGCGCTTAAAAGACGTTACGTATTCCAAGGGTACCTACCTTGGTCAAGTCAGAGCAAACCGTCAAATGTTTATTGATAACATCTGCCAAGGGATAGTTAGGGGCCCAGGCAGAGGGACTAGAAAGGTTGCTGGCCAACACGAATGCCCAATCTTCGTTAAAATTGGAGGCAAAAGCACTTGTAGTAACCATTGCACGAGAAGCAATTTTTATTCTTACCTGTCAATCCTGATTGTAGGCCGCCTCCTATCCTCATTTTTTGATAATAAGTGCAAGATTGGTAGTAGCGTCAGTTGGGGAGTCGATGGAGGAATCAAGTACGACCATTGGAGGAGTGGGAGGTTGAGCTGGAGCATCTTCAACCAAGACAGATGACTCAGGGTGAGCTACGGCAATAGGTTGAACAGTGAAGGTCGGAGCTTGTGAGGAAGTTGTAGTTTGAGTAGGAGGAACTGGAAGGGGAGCAACAGTAGGAGCTGGAGAGTGAGAAGCTGCTTTCTTCTTCAAGACCTTCAGTTCTAGAGGGGTATAACCTGCAAAAGGAAGCAATGAAGTTAGTAAAGCAAATCAACCCTATAGTTAAAGAAGGAGAGTGGAAAACCAATCACCCTTCTTGATCAGGTCAAGGCAAGGAAGGGTTGGCAACTGCTGGAGCTCCTTTACAAATTCTAGCTCTTATTCTTCCAAGTCCTCTTTCTCAACCGTCACAAACACGACCAGTTGGCGAGTCCAGTGAAGAGGGAAGAAGGGATCGCCTAATGAGTCCACCAGAAGGTTGGGGTCAATCTCGCCAGGACAGACACAGAAGAACCAATCCTTGAAAAAATTGTAACTTTCATGGAAGGACTTCAATAACTTCCACCTCAGTTGGCTACTCAAGGATGACCATCCTACCTTCTCCAATTGATGGAAAGAGAAAAACCAAAATAAAACACCCAAGGAAGGTGCTTGTTGCATATCCTCACTCAAAAGCTCGAATGAACGTCCATCTGTTAGGATGGAGTTAGGTAGGGGCAATATTGAGTGCATGGAGGATAGCCCGTTCAAACTGGGTAAAGGGCAATCGTATCCCCAGTTTGAGCGACAAAGTTCCATATAAATAAAAGAAGGATTCTCTATCATCAATAGGCCCTTCATAAATGAGTTCATCCAGTCAGCAAGGAAAAACTTGTAGGGACCAGGGTCCTTGTCGACAAATGGCTTTAGCCATACCCACAAGTGAGTTGGGTTTAGAGTACATAGAGAAAATCTTAATGACACTCTCGTCGACCCTCTTAAAGGGTCGCTTTGGGTGGTTTTCCCTATTTGAGTCTTCACCTAAAAAATCGTTTTCCTGGAGCAATTGGTACAAAACACTAAAAGGAAGGCCCTCTCCCTTTGAGGAAGTGGAGGAGGCAAAAGGAAGTTTGCCCCGCGCAGAGGGGTTGAGGGCCACCTCATCATCGGGAGTGCAAGAATTAAATGGCCCCTCGGAGGTACCTCTTGCTACAAAAATCATGCAAGGGTCAAAGAGTAGACCCAAGCCAAAGGGGACTTCCTCGAAAAAGAAAACCAAAGAGAAAACTCTAACATATGAAAAGGAATTTAAAAGGTTACCTCGTTTCACCATAAATAATCTAGAGGAATGTTGGAAGCGGAAGACAATGATGTGCAGGAAGTGGGAGCGTAGAGAGATTAGCAACTTGTTACAGGGCGCAAGACAGAAGGTAAGAGCCTGAAACCTATCACATCAATCAAAAGAAGGAGGAGCGGGAGGTTACTGCATCCAATGAATAATAATGAAACATTGCAAGACATCGAACGACATTGAAGGGTGAAAGAGGAAACGACTCTCACGTTCCATAATTATGAGGTGTCGAGGGGTTGCACATAAAACGAAGCGTCTTCCATTAAGGAAAGACAGCACGAGCTACACCTGTCCAGATAAGTAGAGCAAGTCCCGTGACACAAGCTCAGCTTACCGACAAACTGAAAGAAATGGTATATAGCTCGGTCGATGCAGAAGGCATCCCATCAGAATGCCTAAGGCAGCCAACTCCTTGGGCTTGCAAGGAGATGGTCTACAATGGGTTCAACAGGAGATAAAATGTACTCCCTATGGTCGACGCTTGAGGGGCTATATATCAGTCAGTCATGGCAACCTAACCAATCGACCAAGGTGACCAGGTTTGGACTCATGTTAGCCGTACTCTCATATTTATTACGCTGTCAAAAGTCCCCTGACACTAACGAAAAGTAATGGACGTACCACAGGGTGGAGTTTGGAACGTGTTGTTTTGTCCCTAACACATTTTGTCTTTTTGTTCAAGATGTTAGGCAATTAGGAGATCAAAAAGTTAAAGACTGATAAGGGAGAAGGGTAGAAGGATCTTCATATATATATTGGGAAGGGCACATAAGAGAGGACTTTTGGCTAAGGAGAGAGTTGGGGTCTATAAGCAGAACCGGACCGTAACAATATTAAAAATAAATTATATGTAATTAACTTATTTTTATAAAATAATAAATATATTTATTGAAAATATTTTTAATTATCTTAATTTAAATTATTCTTTGTTATCTTAATTATTTTAATTAATATCATTCATCTCTTTAATCGTATTAGTATTAAACTAATTAGAGTTGATAATAAAAACTAAAAAAGAATGTTAATAAATATTAAGATGTAAAAATGATAAAAAAAAATTGTAAGGACTAAAAATCAAACATAATCATATTTACAAGAACTTAAAATAAATTTAAGTCTATCTTAACTAGTATTATTTTTTTTAATCATGTCATTACTAAATTAATTAGAATTAGTTATAAAAACTAAAAAGATACTAAAAATATGTCAAAGATCTAAAAATGACAAAAAAAATTGTAAAAATTAAACAGAGTTAGTGACTTAAAATATATTTAAATCTAAATAATATCATATAAAATATTATCTATTAAGTTAAAAAATATTGTTATTAATATATAATTATTAAAAACTATATCTTTTAAAAAAATATAAAACATCAAATCAAATTAGAATGACTCAAAATATAACTTAAATTTATCTTCAAAATACATCTAATATAATTTCTAAAACTTAAATTCTTCAAAACTAACTTCTAAACAAAAACAAGCTAATGGAGTGGAAGAAGACATGAATACTCCTAACATAAAAATGGTGGAGAGATGTTTTGACCGTTATATGGTATACTTAGAAAGATCCATCAATGACACTAACTGTGAATAATAATAATTTATACCATAGAATATTTCTTTTAGTAACTATTTCCAATCTCAACTTTTTTTTTTAAACCATTATACCTTTAATTATACTGCAATTAACCTTCTTTCTTTGGCACTTTTTTTTGGCGTTCTTCTACTCTCGTTAGTTTCTGTCTTAACCTCTATTAATGTAAACTTATCCTTCATTTCCAATACTCACTTACTTACATAAGTTACCTTTATATTTTTTTTCCCACCTTTTCAATTATCTCTTTCTTTCTCTTACAACAACAATAGATTAAACATAATAAATCTTTTAAAAAAAAAAAGTCACATCTATTAAATCAAAATTATTGTAACTTCAGAATTTTAGGACATATGTATCCTTTATCGAATTTTTTGTAACCATATTACTAAAATCGTAGCTTCTTTAAAGTTATTATAAAATTCTGCTAAGTATTTCAAAATCGTAAAACATCACCCTGTACATAAGAACTACCTTAGTAAACCTATCTTTTCATATGAAAAAAATGGATTATGTACCTTATTTCTGTTCATATTTTCTTTTATACATGCTTACCGAATCCTTACACATACCTCAAATTAAGTTCACTCAAATTTTCATTACCTTATCTTTTTACCCTTTCAAGAGAATCAAAACTCAACATCCCATTACATAAAAATTTTTAAAATTAATTTACCATGACTTGTATAAAGATCTACATCAAGTTTAACGACTGTATGATCAGTTTTTTTTCAGGAAAGAAAAATATACAACTTGAAAAGCCTTTAAAAAATTGACTAATGATAAATGTACACCCCTATTTTGGGATGGATTGAAATGGAAAGAAGAGATAGATAGAAAGAAGATAAAGAGAAAAGATCATATATATGATAAATGATGCGATAGAAAAATAAAATAAGAAAAAAAAATGGAAAAAAAAGTAAGTGTATGTCAAATATTTTCCTAACAAACTATTGCTTAAAAAATCATTCCAACCAAACAGATTACAAAGGAGGGGAGGCATTTAACAAGATTTCAATAACGTAGATCTCTGCATGCATCAAAAATGAAAACAACCCCTCAAAAAGATGCACCCATGAGTAAATTCAGATGATGTTCTTATGGGAATTTATTTTGACTGTTATTTTTGGTTCTTCTTGGCAAGAAGCTTTACTTTTTTATTTTTCTACAGAAAAAAGTTAAAATCCATTGCATGAGCAAAGGCAGAGGAAACTCAAAAATATATCAATACAAAATGCATCTAGCTTCACTGCCCCCAACGAAAAATACTTGAATGGCCTTGTACCTAAAAAAGGAGAAAAAAAAAACTTACAGACCTAAATCAGGTTTACAAGTTCCCTTTGCAACGTTGTACCTTCCTAATGATTATCAATTAAATTCTAACCAACAGGATAGGTACCAATTTAGCACCATATTACACAAACAAATTAGTTACATGTTGAAGGTCGTGGTTTTGGAGGCATATAATAAGAATTACCACAATCAATTGGAGTTTGCATGAGTGGATTCCATCGGTCGAATATTATACGGCCACCTCTACCCATTCTTCCACGAAATTTATATGACGGCGGCGACACCCCATTTGTTGTGATAGAATCAGGTGGTGGCATAATGCCTGCCATGGCCAACTTATCTGGAAGAAGAGGTTTGGTGAACAATAAAACTGGCTCAAGTGGATCCTGCATAATCCCATGTCACACAACAACTCATCAACAAACATATGGAAGGGGAAGAGGACATTTCAAAAAGAGTAATGTTATTTTTGTACAACAAATTTTACAACTAAGAGAAAGAAAGAAAATAGAGAGAAGTTTGAGATGTAATAAATGATAGATCCAGGGAGTGTGTTGTATAAAACGTTATAAGTTTAATGAATAATACAACTCTTTCAAAAAAATGTCATGAAAGCATGAAATGTATTAATCTTGACCATACAATCATACATAAATAGTCAAATTTATGTTAATTACATAAATCTAATATTTGACTATTCATTTATGATTATTCGGTCAAGAATAGCTCGCTTTATGCTCTGTACACTTCTCTCTCTCTAGATAGAGAGATATAGAAATAATTACCAGTTTATGAGGCCATCCATGTGGGACATGTCTTCTCTTAAACTCTTGCCTAGCTGCAGGAACCATGGGCAGGTTGGTGTCATGGGTAGGCAAACTCTGTACTGCAGTTGACCGTGTGCGAGGAAGACGGTTTGTCATGACATCATCTGAATCGAAATATTCCTCTTCACTTGAAACAAACTTGGAAGAGAAGGGAGTAAATCCAGAGAATGCAAAGTTGTCTTCCAAAAACTCGGTTTCATGCTGAAATAGAGAATTATACAGTAGTTCATAGGTTCAAAAAAACTACTTCAAAATGCATTTTATAGCCAAGCCAATAAAACAAAATGTCCACAGTCCTTAACACCAATAAATTCATTCTCATTGTTTTCACTATGTTCAATAGGTCTCATATGTGAATAGGTTTTGTATTTGAACTCAACCAAAGACAAAAGCAATCCAGTCAAGATTCCAACCAAAAACAGGAATTAACAAGGATCAGCTCTTAGTTATCAACAGATTAAACACAAAAAATATACAAAAGGATACATACCTTGTACTTCATTTGCATCCTCTGCAACGTAACTTCATTCTCCATTACTTCTCTTTTTTTCTCTTCCCTCTGGTTATGAATGTATATCAACACAATAAGTATGAAAACAAAAGCATATGTAGGGTAAAATACTCAAGATATAACTAGAAAGTCAGACCTTGATCAAAGCTTCCAACAAGCTCTTAGCTTGGTCAAGGTTGCGCCTGACCTGTTTATGGTGAAGGCTTTAAATAAGTTTAAGGTAATGTATATTGCATCAGAAACTTTTCAATTGAAAGAAATAAATCTACTTAGCCATACATTTCTTCAGTCAGACAATAAATATGAACATTTTTAACAATAACAAACACTACTAATCAAATCATTTTTTATTATAACTGACATTTACATCAAGAATAATAGTACCATCTATTGCATAAACAAAAGATCAAATTAAGAAACCAAGAGCTAAACACCAAGAGAAGCATCCCATTTTTTACTATTTTCAAACTTGTGTTTCCCATTTTCCAAATTATGTTTCTTTTGAAGTGAATTTGTGATTACTTTCAATACCAGATTATTCGATTTCATTTATCTAGCTGCAAATTGTCTTATCGGCCAAATGGCTTCAGCTTAGCCATATATTACACTCCATTACTACAATGACAAAATCCTACTTAAAACCCCAAAGCTGATGACTTCTACATCATTTTATAATAAAAAAGTTGTGCTCGACAGTGAATGACAGAAGATACTGTAAGAGTGAGAGATCACGACAATATAAAGATGGTTTTACTAAATTTTCAAGTGAGAAAATAGCCAAAATACTACCTGCACTCAACATATATACACAATTATATCACACCAAAAACGCAGATTTCAGTATATACATCAGGAGAAACTTGATTATGGAATATGGATCAAATGTATTTTAAGAAACTCACTATTCTCAGAAACAATAATTAGGGGAAAGGACCTCTACTGATCCTCTTAAAAACTTTAACATTCACTTTCTTTGACATAACAATTCGTAGCACAAGGGTAAACCACAAGTTCATAAAAGTGATAAAACCCATTATCTCACTGAACACCAGACCCTCAAAAGAGAAGCTCTAAACTCAATTTTACTACTTCAACATATGCCTAAGAATCAGAATCAATTAGAGGAGCTGACCTGGCGAAGCTTTTCAAATGACTGCACATTGTTTTCTCTCCTCTGCATCTGAAGAGAAAAGTATAAGGGCTTAGTCGACCAAAAACCATGTGAAATTTTCAATAAATTCATGCCTTTGAGGAAAAAGCATTTACCCAAAACTGAGGTACAATGAAAACATGAGCCAAGTTTTCCACCTACCCTTCTTGTGTGAAGTCTGTGGGCCTTCTCCCTCGGCCGAAAGACATTATATGGGTTGGTATCGTTAACTGGTGGAGGCGGCTGTATGCAAAATGCAGTTCATCTTGTCAAAACCCTTCATAATGAGCTTGTCCAGCATACTACTTTAGGCAAGTATAGCTATAGTCCAACCCCCCGCCCCCCGGAAAAAAAAATGAACTACAGCTACCTAAGTTAGCAGAAAACTGCAAATTACAGAGGAAGGTTTGAAAATGATAATGAATCCAGAATGAAGAAAACAACATTATATATGAACCCGTGAATTATGCCAAAAGCCATGGTATTAAAAGAATTTGAAAATTTGTTATCAGCAAAATCACCAAGTGCACATTTGTATAGATTATTTTGGGGGAAATAATCATTTTTTCCTGAAAACTAGCAAATTCCAAAATGAGTTAAACCAAACATGTACTAACATTAGTAACATACTACCAAAACAACATGAACTGACATAGCAAAAATAATGCAAAAATAAACCAGTAAAGAAAAAGGTCTAACAAATATAATTATAATCTCATAACAAAATTTGATATCATATGATGACTAATTATGCAGAAATAGAAAAAAAGTTAAAACAGAAAATCATACATCTCTAAACAAAACAGTGCAAGGTATTTTTGTTAAATTGAACCATAGAATTGATAAATATCAAATCAAATATATTAGCTCATAATAAATATACAGTAACATATAAGTGAGAAATAATATATTAATTGTAATATTCTAAAGGAAAACCTGCAATCGTCGCAAAACAGGCTTTTGCCACCGTTCTCGCTGCCCCCCAAAACATGCAAACAAGGGAAAAGGTATCAATATTTTTGGTAAATACTAACTAATAAAAGCAAATAGAAATTACCAAATATAATAAAATGAATTCATAGTGGGCATAATATAAACTCATAACTGATAGGCTTACTAATTGGCCTAATTTGCAAGTATATAGAAGAGAAAGGGAGAGTAAGGAAGGTGATGTGAAAATTAATAGTGAGCTGGGAGGCTACATGGGTCTTCTAGTCAGTGAGGGAAAAGGAGGACAGGTGGCAAAGGAGATAGTGGAAAAGGGAAAGAAGAGAGAGGGTATAACTGAAAGGACAGGTGGCACACAAGAATTGGAGGAAGGAGACATGGGAACCAGCGATAGAGAAAGGGAATGATTATATCTGGGGAGTAACAGAATGAGAGGGGAACTTTTCCAAATTGGTAGTGGTGGGCTATTCTGAGTGGGAGCTGGTCCTCCTCAGGAGTTGGGGTTTCCTTTTACTGTTTCATTCATTTCTTTGCTGTCTTTGTTGTGTAAGGAGCATAGTTTCCATTTCCTATTTCAGTCTATATTTCTGAAGTTCATATATACTATTCTAAAGAAGAACAAGTCCATAGTTTCTTTTACTATCTGCAATATATCACATTTTTTGATGCCTAACAATAGCACAACTTAGGTACCTTGAATCTATCATATAAAGTGACAAAGAAACAGGAGATGTAAACCCTATCCTTTGAGCTGGGTGGATGAAATGGAGAAATGTTTCCTGTGTTATTTGTGATTGAAAGGTGCAATTCACACTCAAGGGAAAATTTGCTGAACAGCCATAAGACTCAATGCTTCATGGAACAGAATATTGGGTAGTAAAGAGCAAACAAGCATATGCTTAGCGTTGTAGATAAAAAAATGTGGTGGATGAGTGGAAATAAGTGTTGTCAAATGGCAGATTCTAGCAGTCTCAATACATCCCACCATCATCATCCACATTCAGCATCGTGAATGTTAATATCGATGTCTTAAATCCCAGATAGCAGCCGACCGAAAAAATGCTAAAGTGGGATATCGTATAGTGGGATGGCCGCTATTTTGAATTTTTTAATATATATATATATATCATAGTAGTCAATCCCGAAAAGTGGCAAGGAGCAGCCAACCCCAAAACTAGGATAGCAGGATGACAGGTATTCTAATATTATATATATATATATATATATTATATAAAAGCTCAAAAAGATAAATATTACTCAAAATTCATCAACTAACCATCATTAATAATAAAAATTCATAAAGGTCAAGAAAAGCCAAGAAAAAAATGAATATTGCTGCTGCCAGCAAGAAAAAAAAAAAGGAATCAGAGATAGAAAAGGGGAATGATAAGAGAAAAGAGAAAAAAAAAAAAAGGAAAAATGAAAAAAGAAAAGAAAAGAAAAATATACCAGAAAAGGAAGGTCATTGGAGAAGAAGGAAGATAGCCAGTCACCGGAGAAGAAGGAAGCAGTGTGGTGTGCATAGAGAAGAGTTAGGGTAGAGAAGAAGGGTGCACAGGGGAGGGAGCTTCTTAAGAGAAGCTATTGAAAAATACTACTGAAAACCCACAAATACTCTCACTAATGATTAAATAGTGAGGGAATTTGCGGGATTTTGCTTCGTCTTCAGTGTTGCATATGCAAAACCGCCCCAAGAGCGCTATTGCGGCTGCCTCACTCCACTGCTACTGTGTTCGCTCCAGCCACGACACGAAACCGCTCCCCAACAGCAACTGCGTCATGCCTCAGGTTTGACCCACAGTGACAGCGACCACTATGGACTACTACGATATATATATATATATATATATATATATATATATATATATATATATATATATATATATTCTGTTTATATATATTTATTTATTATTATATGTTGTATATTTGTCTCTATTTTATAGCATTACATAATATATAAGTATTTATGAATTTTTTCTATATTTTTTAAATATTATTAAATATCTTTATTTTTGTAAAAGTATAATTATGTAGTATTATAAAATATTATATAATATATAATTATGTAATGATTTTCTGTATTTTTAAATATTCTTAAATATTATAGAATATCTTATACTTTTATAAAAATATAATATATGATTAATAAAAAAAAAAAAACAGCAAAAGAACACCTTCCCCAATTATAGGACTGTATTGGTTGTAGAATGGCCCAATTTGGGCTGCAGGGCCAGCACCCTCTGACTCTAGAAACAAAATAACCCCAGCCACCAGCTCCTCACAGAACTCAACCATCTGCTCTTCTCCCCCAAACAGAAACGTGTCCACTGCTTCTGCAACCCTAGACATGGGCAGAAGTTGCAGAAAACAGAGGGAGGGGGGCAAACAACTACAGAACAGTCACACACCATCGAAGATGGTCATACACACCCGCAGGAGATGACCGGAAGAGATGTGACAGAGATGGCAGAGATGTGTGTGAGAGAAGCGCCAAATGAGGGACATAGGCGACCCATTTTCAGAAAAACAGAACAGCAGCACTATCCAAGCCCCTATCCCAGCAGCTATTTGGGCCACTACAGCCGGGACACTGAATCGTGCCGCTATGGATGTCCTGTGGCAGCCAGAGGCTTCTTTACCACGGCCCTATAGCACACTATTCTCAACCCTGGTTAATATATACCAAGACCTGGTGCAATTTCCAGACCTCCTGATGAAGGCAATAATTTAAACTGATAAACAAAGGAGACATGTCCCACATAAGTGATAATATGATGCTGATTTCATACCTTCTCTTTCCAATACTCAAACACGGACTGGATAACTGGATATTTGAAGCCCTGCGCTTGTAAGGCCTAACATTTAAAGGAGATAACTTTTGATAAGCCCAACAAGAATCATATGTACAACATATGCATAGTAATATTTGCATTCCAGAACAATGATACAAATTGCATTCTGAAATTTGAAAGATGCTCCTACATATCAAGAAAATAAACTAATAGATAATAACCTAAATATGAAAATTCATGGAGAAAAATCAATAAATCATTGGCATCATCCCATCAGGTTGCAAAAGACTTACTAAACTATTCTGTGGTTTTCATCTAACAAGAAAACTGAACAAACAGATATCCTTGAATCAAATTAATCTTCAAAAACTACACCTTACTTCATCATTGGCATAAGATGTTCAAATTTGCACTCAGATCCTTAAAAGGAAAACACACTTGAATAACAGGAAATATCCATTACTCATCTTTAGGATAGTGTTAAGATTTTAGGTTTGAAAATCAGTGCATAATCATCTTACAAGAAGAATCTAGTCAGATTTCATGTCAGTGTGTTTTCTCAATACTACTTATTCATTACATGCACAGGTTAAAAACTGTTGACATATAACATAATAACTTTAAAAGAGTTGGTTCTTGACAAGGCATCAAACCCCTTTAACCAAGTGGTCAAGAGTTAGACCACTGCCACTTCCATGCTTCTTAATTAAAATGAATTTCAGCAAAAAGATAGTGGTTCTAGACTCTTAGAATTTGGGCTTAGAGCACAAAACCACAAAACCACAAGCCTCTAAGGTGAGGACTGTCCAAGCCTTATAGCACTACTTAGGTCATATCTGTAGGTGATGTGGGACAAAACATATCCCCTCACACCCAACATAATGAAGGTACTGTAGGCTACAATGAAGGCAGACCAAAGATGTCACAGTTAAGGCGGCCTGTGGGTGGTCACAACACACCCTCACCCCCTAGGCTATGGACCTAGAGTGTGGACAATGCAGGTGGCCCAACAATAGCTCTAGGATAGGTTCTAATACCATCTTAATTTGGGCTTCAAAATTAATTTAACCTCACAAAACCAACTTGTAAGATGAAGACTATCCAAGCCTTACAGCCATATATCTAGGTAATGGGGGACTTAACACACCCCCCCTTACACCCAGCACGATGAAGGGGTTGGAGGCAGCAATGAAGGAAGACCTAGAAGGTCGCAGGCAGGCTAGGGGTGGTTACAATTAAGACGGCTTTCCAACATATCCCCTAAAACTTCAAGCCAATTCTGCTTTTATATGAGGATGTGTGCCAAATATAAAAATTAAAAACCGTTCTTAGGAAAAAGTGGTTGAAACAAAGAAAAATTTGCAACAAAGTAGTCCCATCTATTCACATATCAGTAATAAAGAGTTCAATTGAAACAAACATGAGCATAACAAACGTAAGAGCAAAGAGACACCCTTAAAAATTTGGGGATTCCTCAGCAATCAAATACACCAGAGAACTGTATAAACTATAAGCTGCATGCAGTCTATCCCCAACCCAACTAGAGCTATACATAACACACAAATTAGGAGGAAAACCCACATGAGGTTCCAAATCATCAGCAAGTTAATTGTATTACTGGCAGTTTGCTGCTATTAAGCACCATAAACAAAAGAATTTGATGTTAGAGGAATTTTTGAAGTTTAAAATGAGTTTATCAAGGAGAAACCTATGATTATTAAGCAAATGAGTTGCAAACTAACAAAAGGACTTACAAGTAACACACCAGAAACTGCACAAACTAAAAATAAGACTTGAACTTTTTGCCCCTATTACTTAAGTAGTTTAATTTATTGAGTTAATATAGGGATATTTTTCAAAAACACCTGATTCCGCTGACAGCTGTACAAGTACCATCAAAAGCTCCAAAATAGTATAGGACACAATGCTGTTATGACTTAACAAGCCAAAAATTAGGAAAACTTACATCAGATGGGCCCAAGGAATCATGTGGGCTAACCCTGTTAGTTAGGTATTGTAAGAGCAAACCTTGTTAAATAGTTAGCTTGCTATAAATAGGCAGAGAATGTAAGGGAAGGAATTTAGTTGGTCAGTTGGTTTTGGGTGGGATAGACTGGGCTCTTGAATTCCACAGAACACATCAATGAATAGCATTCTTGCTCTTCTTGATACAGGATGCCCATCAATCCCGAGTTGCAAGCAGATATGCAATAAAATTTCTTACTTTATATCTGTTACTCTATATTTCGAACCAGTATCGCAGAATCATCAAAAGCTCTGACAATGTATAGGATGCAACAATGAAATAGGAATTTGTTCCAAATCCTGGACTTTTAGGTTTTAGCATATAGTCAAAGACCTTGTCCCATTCAATATACATTTAAGCTTTTCAAAATATAGAGGACCTTTTCCTTAGAACATATAGTCAATCAATTCCTTCCATCATTCACACCGATGTTAATGGTCTGTGAAGGTTGGATTATACATATTATGGAGTATGGACTGGTAGTGCTAACTTTTTTTCAAAATACCCCTCTTTTTGGTCACAGTGCATAACTTGTTTTCAAAATAGCATCCTTCTTGTTCTTGTAAATTTGATTTCTAAGGTTTAATGATAAGTCCACCAAATGAGGTTCTCCGCATGCACATTTGCAAAAGAACTAACAAAAAGAGTTCAATTAACTCTGTTCATTGATTGTTAGATTCCAAACAACTGGCAGTTCATTTTCTTAGCATACAACATCTAGGATCATTAATATAAAAATACATACTTCCTTGCTCATACATTAACACCTAATCATTCAAGAACCAGAGGGAAAGGGCCTAGTCTTAGTAAACAAAGTACAAAATAATTAAGTGACCTATCAACTAGATCTACCAACACAAAGAAATCAAGATGGATTATGAGCAGGTGAAGACACTATAAAAAAGTTTGACCTCAATAGCAGTATCATGCCGTAGTTGCACAGGAATTGGTGAACCAAGTGTAGGTGTTATAAGTCCAGCTCTTTCACGAGCTTTATGATCCAATACCTCCAACTTGAAAAGAAGACTCTCAAACCTATCCACCAAATAAATTAAATGAAAACTGGAAGAAAAAGACAGCAACATATATGATGCTGTTGCAGATCTTATATTAACGGTACAGGATGATATGAAAAGATAAGCGACAGAATAAAAAACACAATGGAATATAAGACATGCAAACCAAATGAAAAAAAAAAAACTTGTTGGGCTGCAACACAAGGCATTCAAGTAGGTCAGATGTCAGGCCAAACTCAAAATTAAACAGAACCACATTTAAACACTAACAAAATCATTCTTTGAATATCTAAACCCTAAACAACCACTTTATGAGTAGGATCCACATTCTGTTAATTTTGCTTTTCTTTAACATAATGCTATTTTGATTCAAATTTCTAAGGGCGCATTTGAATAAACAGTTTAATTAAGCACTTATTGAATAAGTACTAATGTATAAGTTGTTTTCTACAATCAACAAGGAAATAGGGTTAAACTATTTTCATAGAAGTTTTTTAAGTTATTTTCATAAGTTATCCTAGAGAGCCTATTAAAATAAGCTAAAAATAGTTTATGGAAACATCATCAGTTATTTTCATAAACTCTCACAAACACTTACACAAGTGTTTATGTCATAAGATAAACCCAAATATGTTGTAAATAACTTCTCCCAAACACACCCTAAATCCACTTATCAATACAATAAAAAACTAATTCATTGCAAAAGAAATGATAGTTAACTAATCAAACCAAACCATAATCAAGAGGGTACCCTAATTTTAACTTTTAAGTAGTCTAGAATACATAGTGCAAAAGACAAATAAAATGAAAAAAGAAAAAAAACAGCAGATATATGTTAGAATATATAACATCATCTTATCATATCTTACAATATCTTAATTTATCCTCTAGGTTTAGCTTCCCTATTTCTTCATTATCTCTTAGGATTGGTTACAAAATTTCCTTTTCTTATCATGGTCTGTTTCCCTAATTTGCTAGGACTATGATTAGTATAAATAAGGGTTGGTGGTCTAAGTTTTCTGAACATATCAAACACATCAATATATTGTAATACATTTCATCACATAATAGAATACTATACAAAGTCTATCTTCTCTCTATTCTCTCCTTAAATGCCTAAAACTCCATAATTTCAACATGGCATCAAAGCAGAACCATCCTGCATGACCTCTCCCATCACTACTATCTTGTTGAGCTCCTTAAAATTTGGAGTTTGTCTTTCATGCCATATCAACCCTCTAATATCTTCTGCCAGTTTTGCTCCCTTTAGCTTTTTGGTTGGGTATGCATATGCCTCTTTGCCTAGCACTTTACACCTTTTGTTTTATCATTTTCTCTCTCCTCTTGCTTGATGGTTGATTTTGATCATCTAAAGGATTAGCTGACATCATCTTACTATTTCTAGTTGCTGTTTGGCTCTCCCTATTTGCTTTTGACCTCATTTGGTCTTTGGCTCTCTCTTTTGAAGGATCCTCTTGTTTGGATGCTGCCCCAATTTCTGTTTGTTGGTGTTTGGTGACTGTGATTGGCTTGTTGCATTCTTTTGTTGTTTGGTTGTTTGCAGCTATGCTTGTCTTGTTGCACCCCTCTTGTTTGGTTGTTTGGCGGCTGCACTTTCTAGCAACCACTTTTTGAATTTTCTTGCCCTAACCTCTATTTTTAGGGCTTGTTTGAATTGGAAGTAAAAGAAATTGAGTATTGATTGAATTGAATAATACAATTTCTAATCTCCCTTTTATAGGATAAAGGTGAATTGCTTAAAGATAACATAAATAATATAAAAAAATAAAAGATAACTATAAAGATAAAATGAGATATTCATGATATCCTAATAAGATATTTAGGATATCTTAATGAGATATTTAGGATATCTTAATGAGATATTTATGATATCTCCAACAGTTTGTTTTCTAGAGCAGCTATTTCTCCATTTTGGTTTGCCCTAGTTTGGAACTGATTTGCTACAACAACAGGTACTTTACTTTGGTTCTCAAATTGTCTTCTATGACATGTGATGCTAATTTTGAGGAGAAAGGAGGAAGGTATCTAGCCCTTTCTCTTGTCCCAAACACTGTTTGGTCCTAGTCTATCTTAAATGTGCTTTGGCCCTGTGGCAATCCCACTGAATCATCCTTGGCCCGTTGGTAGTCCCAGAGATTCAGCTCAGTAGTCCCAAATAAACTCCTTGGCCCGGCCAGTCTTTGTCCTAGTCAAACTAACCCTGGCTTTTAGTCTAAGGTATGATCTGGCCTGGCTTTTGTCCCAATTGCGGTTTGACCCTAATCTCTCTAAAGTCTTCAGCATCTCAAAGCTTCCTTGGCAGTCTTTTTTGGTGGAGCATACATTATTAAAAAGAAAGTGTTTATTTCTAACAAGCTTAGTGATCTTTAGCTTGGGGGGGAATATTAGAATATATGAAATTATCTTATCATATCATCCTAGATTGTCCTCTAGCTTTAGTTTTCCTATTTCCTCATTATCTTTTAGGATTGGTTACCATGTTTCCTTATCTTGTCATGATTTGTTTTCTTAATAGTTAGGACTATGATTAGCATAAATAAGGGTTAGTGCTCTAGGTCTTATGAACATATCAATCACATTAATATAGTGTAATACATTTCATTGCATAACAGAATATTATACAAAGTCTTTCTTCTCTCTATTCTCTCCTTCAATGTCTAAAACTCCATAATTCTAACAATATATAAAGATGAAAACCATTAAACTGAAACCAACCTCTAGACACCACAAATAAATAAATTAATTGAATAAAGCCAGAATTCAGTGCAAAAAGTTACATTTCAGGTGTCAAAATCTTCCTCTCTTCATTAAACTCGAAAAGCCAATCCTCATCTTCATTATCTAAGTCATACTCAACAAACTCTCCAATCTCAGCCCGGGCTGCAATAAATGAAAGAACTTTTCAGTACAAGAATTGGAACTTACAAGAGAACCTTCCAAAAATCATTTCTAATATAACTAAATGATCTATCAAGTGGCAGTACCTCCTCTTGCCCGCAAATAGGAAGTTGGTTGAGAGAAAGTGCAAGAATAGTCCCTTTCATATGTATCCACAACAACAAACTGAGGAGTAGGTATTTCAGCAGCCAGTTTCTTGCTGGGAGTTTGAGGTACCTAAGAATAATAAATAGAAATTACTGATAAAAACAACAATATTTCTACAACAAATACATTATCAACTGGTTCCTTTCCTACTATCAGTTTTTGATTGAGGTGCAACATTATGATCAGTTTCTAAATATTGGAAATTTCAACTATCAAGAATCTGAAAAAATATTAAAACTAACTTATAATAGATGCTATTGAGGAAATCATGACTCAGTAAATTAAATAACAGATTATGCAGGCTAACATGGTGAACATCTTCCCTTTTTGTACAAAGGAAAGTGCTTGTGAGATATAGTGCCACATCCATTGCCTTGATGCCAAGTACAATCTAGCATGTAGCTGGAAACTACTAGAACACATAAATAATCCATACACGCCCAGTTTAAACAAGCCAACACAGTGGCAAACACCAAAAAGTTAACAAACAGAATAACTGGAAAACACAGTGCAATGACAAAACACCAGGAAGAGTCCATACCTCATTTTCAACCTCAGGAACAGCGCGTAGCAATTGTGAATTCCGGGTAGAAGCAGGTGCCTCATCATCTTCAAAGTCCTTGATGGACTTGACAATGGGGAGCTTCTTGTGAATGTCAAGTGGTCGAGGCCTGAAAGACAACCTACTCATTTCCACTCATCTATTTATTCCCCCAACATTTCCACTGTTTTCGAGTCTTATGCCACCCCTTTTTTCTATCCCTGGGTTTGAAACCACGAGTGACAAGGTCTTAATCCCTGTGAAGCTAAAGCCACAAACACACACACACACAATGTGCAAATTCAAATGTTGTATCACCTATCAAAACAATCAATACACACACACAATGCACAAATTCAAATGCCCTATCACTATCAATAACCAATACACACGGGCACTGCACTGCATACCTGGCACAATTTCAAAACCCCAGAGGGAAAATTTAAATTTTGGGGGCGAAAACAGCGAGAGTTAAAGCATTGGAAAAACAACCATTCACAACTATATTGAATAACGTACACTCACAAAAGTTCCCCTGTTCGAAATTTCACAGATGCAATGGAAAAATAGAGAAGAAAACCCAAAATTGATTTGAAAAGATTGAGAGTTGGGAAAACCTAGCAAGGCAGTGATGTGGGGTTTCTCCAATTTGGGGAATCTGAGTCGGTTTAGAGTGACTGTGTTTGATTCGTAGAAAAACCCTAACCCTAAATTGATCGAACTCTCTATCGTTTCTGTTTCTCAAATTTTTTCTACCTTCCGTTACTCTCTTTCTTCCCCGCGTTTCAGATAGCTCCACTACCCGGGTGCATACCCTTTTTTTTTTCTCTTTTGAATTTAATTTGAAGAATTTAATAAGAATGCACTTCTCATCCAATAATCACATACACTATGTAAAAGAAAATGGTTAGAAAAATGAAATGATTTTTTAATTGTTTAATAAGAAAGAAAATAAAAAAAAATTATTTGATTTTAAAAATGAGAGAAAAAATTAATATTTTCATAAAATAATATAAATGCTCTTATTAAGAATAAATGACATTTAATAAAGAGAAAAATATATAAAATATTAATAAGGTATCATTTTAACTTAATATTATATTATCATTTTAATTATATTAAATAAATTAAAACAAGTCATATTTCTTTAAATAATTATACATCTTATTAAGATTATTCAAATAATTTATTGTGTTTAAATTATTTTTTAAATAAATTTTCCTAATCATAAATTCTTATTCAAACTGATTTTCAATTAACCAAAATTTGTGTAATCTGTTTTAAGAAGACGAATTCACGTTCAATCCTTTGCAAATTTAGATTAATGTTTTAGAATTTTTTGCATAGCTATATAATTTAAGGGAAATTGTCTCTTTTTGGAACAAATTGAATAATTGATGTTCTCCTTCCCGCTTTACTCTCATTGTGGGGTCCGAATACTTGTGTGTACCCATTGATAGACTACTCATTTTGTTCTTGTACCACAACAAACAAAATGTAAACATATTCATCTTTTTTCATGCTAACCATAGTGACAAGGTTATATATTATAAAATTATTAATTTTTGTAATGATTAATTTAAGTTTAATTTTTAGAAGAATTTATATACAATTTATATAAATTTATTTTTATTATAAATACTTATAAAAATATTTAGAAAATTTTATATAAATATCTTAAGATTAGTTCATATGATGTTTTTATCTTATTTTTATAAATTTACTAGAATAGCTTACTAGAATATATGGAGTGTATCTTTTATGTAGAGTTTATAAGAAAAATACATTCAAATCTCATCAAAGTTAAATATATAAAATATATATTTTTATTTATTTATTTTTTTCTCTAAATTAAATCTTTTTTATTTAAATTAATATAAATATTAACCTCTCCACAAAATAAATTATAATTATTTATTTCTAATAAACATTTTTATTTTTTATATATTTTTCTTTTTCACAATAAAATATAAATTAATTAAATAAATTTATATTTTTATATGTTGTCAGTAATTTGTATATTTATTATTTTATTATAGTGTGCAATAGTTGATTTTTATAATGATTTATTATTTTATATACTTATATTTATTTATATACGTGTATGGTAAAAAAAATGTGTGTGTCACAATTTTTTCTTTAAATTATGATATTTAAAATTTTTTTTTTAAAATTAAAAATAAATAAATAATGACCGGTAGTTTTATTTTTAGTATTTTTGTGAAATATATAATTTTAGTATAATAATTATTTAACTAATTTTTAAATTTTTAATTTAATTTTAATATTTTTTAGTTTTTAAAATGAAATAATATAAGTATTTATGTAGTAACATTCCGAACACTTTAAAAAAAACTATATAAATATTTATCAAATATCCAAACAAATTTATTAAATTTTAAACACTTATAACATAAATTCTTAATAAGAATTTATTAAATAAAATCTTAATTAAGCTATTTTTTCAAATGAACTTTTAAAAGTTATTATAAAGATAACTAAACTCTAATTATAATGTAACGATAATTTTAAAAAATCATGAATTATTAATTTTTATAATAATTATTTTAAAAATTACTATTTATAAGTGTTGGATTTTTAGGAGGAATATTTGCTATTTTGAATTTTATGAAAGAATAAATTATAAAATAGGAAAGATCTAAAATCATTATTTTAGATTTTATTGAGATATTTTTTCTTTTTTTAGTCTAGAGATCAACTGATTAATGAAATTCCTGATTTAATGGATTTCTTATTTTCACCCTTTAATCTTCTATTTATGTGTAATTCTTTCTCATGATTATGTGTGGAGAAAATATTTTTACTCCTAAAATTTTACATGGTTTCAGAGTCATGGTGGGAATAGGTGATGATTATAACAATGTTGGATGGAAAAGCCATGGTGTAACCATTATAAAAAAAACTTTGACATACAAGGGATACTTATTGGAAGCTCCATGGAAAACCTGCAAATTGGAACAACAAATCTCAACATCACAGATGTGCCAACCTAGCCTTTACAGAGAAAATCAAGAGTTTTCTATCAATCCAGATTTAGTCCCTTTTAGAAAGGAGCAATTAGAGCACTTATATAAGTTATTTCAATCTCCAAAACTATCTTTAAATCCTTCTGGTTCCATGGTTCAGAAAAGTAACACTCTTGTTACTGCATTCCATGGTGTTGTTCTTATTTTTATTCATTCTTGGATAATTAATTCGGGGGAAACTTATCATATGACTAGTTGTTCCAAAATGTTTTCTTCTTATAATCCTTGTGCAGACAATAAAAAGGTTAAAATTGCATATGGTTCACTCTCAACAATTGTTGGGATAGGAACTATCAAACTCACTCCTTTAATAACTCTTTACAATGTTCTCCATGTCCCCAATTTATCTTGTAACCTATTGTCCATCAGTAAAATCACTTCTAATCATCAGTTTCAAGTCACATTTTATCCTTCTTATTGTGTGTTTCAAGAGCTAACCACTAGGAGGATTATTAGTCGTGCTAAAGAAAGGGATGAACTTTATTATTTTGATGATGGACCAGACTTGAGTAAACAATGTCCAAACACTTGCTTGAATTCTACTTTTGTTTTTAGGATGATGATATTATGTTATGGCATCCCAGTTTTCAGTATTTAAAATACTTGTTCTCAAACTTATTTATAAATAAAAGTCTTTTTTCTCTTTAATATGAAATTGGTCAGTTTGTAAAATATCATCGTACTCCTTTTCCATCTCAATCGTATAAACCAACTGCACAATTTACTATTATACATAGTGATATTTGGGGTCTTTATAAAACTTTTACTATCTTTGGCAAAAAAATGGTTTGTGACCTTTATTGATGATCACACACAGTTGAGTTAGGTTTACTTAATGAAAGAAAAATTTGAAGTAGAAACAATTTTCATTAATTTTTATATCACGGTTCATCAAAGTTCCTGTGTAGACACTCCACAATAAAACGGTTTAACTGAAAGAAAAATAAACATTTATTAGAAGTTGCTCGAGCTTTACTTTTTTCACATCAATTACTAACATATCTTTAGGGTGAAGCTATGCTTACCACTGCATACCTTACTAATAGAATGCCTAATAAGGTTTTGAATTTGACATTCCTCTTGATGTGCTTGATAATTCACATTTTAGACACCCTATAAGATCTTAAGATGGATAGAATAGACTTTAATTTATAGTTAAGAATCACGTATTGGCTAGGATTTAGATTTTCAAGGTTAAAATAGGAAAAATACAAATCTATGCTAATTTGCCGATTTTAGCTAACAAAAAGAGTAGTCTCATTTTGCAGGTCAAACTGGAGTTTCGAAGCAGTCCAATCGAGACTGAGTCCTCACGGCAATCCCAGCCGAGATCGAATGCTTCTTGGCCAACTGAAGGTGTCTCGACCAGTTGAAGACATCCAAGCCAGATGAAGTCATCCTGGCCAAGACGAGTTCCTCTCTTGGCCAACTTCGTCCCGGCCAGATGTAACCAATTCCAAAGGTTGAAGTCATCCTAGCTAAAGCCGGAACCATCCTATACCGGATGAAGTTGACTCTTAGCCACATGCCGACTACAAATCGGATGCCGATTTCAAACCAGATGTCGATCCCAGTCCAGCCAACTCCCATCCGTCCAGATCCGTCCCAGCAGGCAAAGACCGAATCTACTCCAGCAATTCCAACACATGCTCATTTAGAAAACAATTAGTTAGTTGAGTCTGTTATTTTTGTTATTTTATATTGTTATTTCTGTTAGAAAGTTTGTTAGGCTATACATGTATAAATAAAGAGATGTAGTTGGTTCATTGGATAGCAAAGGTTTGCCAAATATACACACACATTCCATCGTTCATCTCCACTCCTCTTTGTTCCATGGTGCTTTAATATGGTGTCCAGTCGATCAAGTGGACGCAGGACCTATGTCTGGGTAGTAGTCAATTGCCAAGAGGAGACTGTCAGGGCTTGCTGGCACACTACTTGGTGATTCAACCCCTCAGTACTTGGCCATCTTCATTGGACACTGCAGCTACCACTGGCGGTCGTCGTGGGAAGTTGAAACCATCTTTTCCCTGTATCCACTACATGTACCAATACACTAGTTAATAAATGAACGAATATGTTTCCCTTTGCTTTTATGTTTGTAATTCCTATAGCTTAATCTGTTCTTGCTTGTGTCACGGTCATGCATAATAGGAATAGATCACGCTAGATTAGGGGCCGGTCGGAACTAATCTAAGCAACCTTATAGGTAATCAATAGATAACCTACATCAACCACGAGCGTAATCCCTACTAACTCAAGGCCGCGATTGTGTAAGCCCTTAGTCAACAATGAACGAATGTTAGGCAGTTATCTTAGGAAATAGGTTGGTGAGGAATTGCTTGCATACTAGGAATCGGAATCAAAACCATCTCATTGATCCTTGTGTAGCCGGTATGATAAGTATATGTTTCGATTAGATATAGCTTGCCTTTACTTTCCTAGGTAGCCAATTTACTTCCTGCACCTTACTTTTCAAATGCCAAAAAATCCCTCTTTTACTTTTCCACACCAAGTCCGCATTTTACATTCCCAGCTTTGCACTTTTCAGCCTTTTATACTAGAAAACACTAGAACTATGTGTTATTGAGAGAATCGACCTAGGTTACCCCTATGCAACCCATAACATAGGAAATCTAGTATTTTGATAGTAGATATAATGACTAAAACTAACACTATCAGTTTTTCATAAATGTTTTCCTACAAATAGACTTTCTTCCTTTTTACCTTTAAAAATCTTCGACTTCACTGCCTTTGTTCATATTCATAATCATAATAGAGGAAAATTTGAACCTCAAGCCAAAAAATATGTGTTTGTTAGATATGCTCCAAATCAAAAGGGATTTAAATGTTTTTAACAAGTTCCAAAGAAAATGTTTGTAACCATGGATGTGACCTTTTTTGAATTAATCCCCTATTTCAAGTCTCATTTTCAGGGGAGAACCAAAATGAAAATTTGTTTTTGTCTAATCTTTCATATTTTTTTGATATTTTGCAAACTGAAAATTCCAACTTTTCTGAGTTTTTACAAATTGAAATTTCCAACCTGAATATTCTGAGGCAAAAAGAATCAGGTGTCTTAGATACTGAAGAAGTAGGTCCACCTATAAAGTCATCTCATGATCTCATGACTACTAACAATAAAGAAATAGTTAAAGAAACTACTACTATTGTGTTGTTTGATAATGTTTATTCATGTAAGGAAAAGAAAGGATCATCTAATCCTTTGCAAGGCCTAGACACCACAAGTCCTCTAGGTAATGTCAGTATTGATTTGTTACCTCATGTTCAACACACTTCTTCAAATTCTAAATTTGTTTATTCTAATTATAAGCTTGGTTCAAAATTAGAATTTGATGATTACAATCTTTCCATTGTTATTCAAAAGGGTGTAAGATCTTGCACCTAACATCCTTTATCTAAATGTGTCTTATGAAAATCTCTCACTTGCATTTTGTGTTTTACCTTGCAACTATTTGTTTTGGAGATTTCTAATACTATGCAGGATGCTTTAAGAACTCCTGAGTGGAAGGAGGCTGTTTTTGAGGAAATGAAAGCTCTTGAAAAAAATGGCACTTAGGACTTGGTTGACTTACCAAGAGGGAAGACAAGTGTGGGGTGCAAATGGATTTTTGCAATCAAGTATAAATTAGATGGTTCTTTAGAATGATATAAGATTCGTTTAGTAGCCAAGGGGTTCACACAAACATGTGACATTGACTACTTGGAGACATTTGCCCTAGTTGCTAAGCTAAACTCCATATAAGTTCTTCTATCCCTTACAGCCAATCTAGGTTGGTCCTTACAATAATTGGATATAAAAAATGCATTCCTCAATGGAGATTTAGAAGAAGAGGTGTATATGGAAGTGTTAAAGATATTATAAATATCTGATAAAATATGATAGGTAACTCATTAAGAGGTTACAAATTATCTCATTAGGAAATCGTGAACATCGTAGTTTATCTACAATGATTATCTTTATTTTTCTGTTATTCATATTATCTTTAAGTAGTCTTTATCCTGTAAAAGGGAGATTAGAAATTTGTATTATTCAATTCAATCAATATAAAGTTTCTATTACTTTCAATAGGAAGTCCCTTCAAGATTTGGAGAGAAGTTTGGCACAAAAGTATGTAAGCTGAAAAGGCTTTGTGTGGGTTGTAATAGTCACCAAGAACCTGGTTTGAGAAACTCACTCAATTTGTTAAAGGTCAAGGATACACTAAAGGGCAAGGTGATCATACATTGTTCTTCAAACATTCATAAGATAGGAAGATCTTCATATTAATTGTATATGTAGACGATATAATCCTTACAAGAGATGTTGTGTTTGAAATGAATCGCTTGAAGAGCTCCATCTCAACAACATTTGAAATTAAAGACCTAGGATCCTTAAGGTACTTCCTTGGTATGGAGGTTTCTAGGTCAAAAAGGAGGATTATGGTCTCACAAAGGAAGTATATTCTTGACCTTCTTAAGGAAACAATAATTAGTGGTTGTAGACTAGCCAACACTTCTATTGACCCATATCAAAAACTTTGTGATGACAAGGAAGGTAATACAGTTAATACAACTCATATCAAAGGATGGTAGGAAAATTGATTTATTTATCACACACTCGACCAAATATTGCCTTTGTTGTAAGCTTAGTAAGTCAGTTTATGCATTCACCATCTAAAAGACATCTTGAAGCAGTATATTGGATCCTTAGATACTTAAAGTCTATTTCATGCAAAAGTTTACTCTTTCAAAAGACCTCACAACAAAATATAGAGGCATATACTGATGTAGATTGGGCAGACTCAATAATTGATAAGAGACCCACCTCAGGATATTGTACCTATGTCTGGGAAAATCTAGTAACTTGGCGAAGCAAGAAACAAAATGTTGTAGCAAGGAGTAGTGTAGAAGCAAAATATAAAGCTATGGCTAATGGGGTGTATGAAATGCTTTAGTTGAAATTTTTTCTTGAAGAATTGCATATGCTCGCTCATACACATGCTAATGAAGTTGTATTATGACAACAAAACTGCTATAAGCATTGCTCAAAATCATGTTCAGCATGATCGCACAAAGCAAGTGGAGATTGATGGACACTTCATTAAAGAGAAGATTGAATGTGGAGTTATTTGCTTGTCATTTGTTCCTTTAGTGCAGCAAATAGTAGACATATTCACCAAAGGGCTTCACAAGCCTAGTTTTGAAATGTTTGTAAGCAGGTTGGCATGTTAAATATATATGCTCCAACCTGAGGCGAAGTGTCAAATTTCTTGGAGGAATATTTGCTATTCTAAATTTTATGAAAGAATAAATTATAAAATAGGAAAAATCTAAAATCATTACTTTAAATTTTATTGAGATATTTTTATTTTTTTTAGTCTAGAGATCAGTGATTGATGAAATTTCAGATTTAATAGATTTCGTATTTTCAATATTTAATATTCTATTTATATGTAATTCTTTCTCATTATTATATATGGAAAAAATATTTTTACTCCTAAAATTCTACAATAAAAAAAAAGATAAATAATATATAAAGTTTTCTCTTGTAATAATTATTATATCTCTTATGCAAGGTTGCACATATTAATTTTTATTAATTATCCACTTTCAACTAATTCCCGACACATAATTAATCATGATTCTTTGAAGAAAAAAAAAAACAGTTTTATTTCTTCTATTTATTTTTATGGACTCGTCCCCTTAAAAAAAATTATTAACTTTCTCTTAGATCTTTCTCTTCCTACCAAAAAAATTTTTTTTTTCATAAAATCATGTATTACTTTTAACTACCATAAAATGATTCGGAGTGCATGCTTAAAGAATAGGATATATATTTTTTTTTTCAAAGAATTGTGATTAATTAGCAGGTTAAAATCAAATTAATAAATCGGAAAATGATAAATTTTTTTCAGAGAGTTATAATTAATTAGCTAGATAATTAATATGGCTTAACATATACAATTTTGATAGATAAATTGTAATTCTACTCCTACAGATAATCTTACTTCTTTTATATTTATTTATTTATTGAAATATAAGACTTTATTTTCTTATTTTGGAATTTTTTTTATAAAGAAACTATAAGTAATGTGACACGGTCTTAAAGTTGGACCATCTTGAAAGTAGACAAAAAGAGGAACTTGACCCTGACCGCAACCTCTCGGTAGAACCAAAGTTATCAGAAGTGTGATCCTAACCGTGACTTGCCGATATAACCAACACTATAAAAGTTATTTAACCTAAGAACCAAAGAAAAAATGCTCACAAATAAACACAAATTTTATTCAAATTATGAATTCTCTCCTGTTGGATGGTTACAAAAGTTTATTTATAGGCTTAACTAAACAACCCTGAAATCAATGCCCATTAATATTTTAATTGGCATAAAATCTCATGGATTTAATGTCCATTAATACCTTAATTGGCATAAAATCTCATCCACTAGATCTCCCCACTAACCTTTTATTTCCATTATTAATGACCTTCCTGTTTTTCCACCAACTATCCAACTTTCCATTTTTTCTTCCAACTATCAAAAAGTGATTTATGCAAAAATACAAATTACATGACAATGACTATGGGTTTTATATATATGTTCTTCAATGTAGGCTCCCATCTTCATCAACATGTAATAAAGTGACCCATTTTGGTACGACCTCTGATTCACTTTGCTCATGACTTTTCGTAATTCCCAACCTTAGGCCTGACAACGATTGCTTCATTATTTGGGTTTTGGGCCTAGTCATGGGACCTCCAATGTCACACAAATTATCTTTGATTTTGTTGGTTCGGTCTATATCATAATGCTACTTAATATTCTTTTGCGAGACTCGTTATCATAAAAAAAAAGGTAAATATACAATAATATAGAAATATTTAAAAATATCTTATACAAATAGACTACATCCCTACGACCAAATTGATTGTCATGTTTCAAAAGATACCTTATTACAAGATGGCAGCCCCAAAAATTGAACAAAGTTCACCTTAAAATCATTATATATGATTTTTCGGTGCCCACCTATTGAGATGCATAATATGATCAAATAAAAATGACATAATTATTCCTGAATATAACATAATGACCGAATACCTTAGTAACCATTTGTTGACTAGCTCGGTAGATTGTGATGCACTACCATCTACGAAGTGGACATTGATCTCTTGTAAATTATTTGTTTATGGGTCTTCAAGGGCAATCTTAACTTGCGTTGTTTGTCAAATATTTCACCACACCAACAACATTGAGTAGTTTTTATTGTGGGAGGCTTTATGAATCTTCATAACATGTTCACTTTTGAACTTTTTTTTGCATGCGTCAACTTCATATTGATACTCTTTATGTTGCAAAAAGTTTCTCCCTCTCTCTCAAGGGTCAAATATAGCATATAGAGACATTGTTGTGTGTGGTGTTATGCGTGAGGTGTGTGAAATATGGAGTATATATATTAGATAAAAAGAATGCAAGTGTTGTGGGTAAGAGAGAAAAAAAAAAGATATGTGTTGTTGTGTGTGCATTCAGTGAGTCAGTTTGTGAGGTGTTGAGCTTCTTCTGTAAAGGAATACGAGAGCGTGATTGCGAAGAGTGTGAACCTATGTAACATTCTAAAATATAGAATTGGAAATAATTTAAAGGCCTTTTGGGTAAGGTGGGAATTTGGTTTTAGTTTTCAAAATTGTAATTTTCAAAATAAAACAAGCTTCGTTGAAGTGATTTTTAATTCAATTTTGAAATGTTTTTATATTTATTTTTAAAAAAATTGTAAATTTTATTTTTAGTTTTAAACGATATTCTCTTATTATATTTAACAATTATTATTATTATTATCACTATCGTTATTGACGTCGTTGTCACTGTCACTACCACATTGTTGTCGTCATTGTGACCATCATTCTATTGTCACCACTATCACTACCACAGTCAACATCATTGTCATCATTGTCATTGTCTTCATTACCACATTGTCATTGTCTTCATTACCACATTGTCATCACCATTACTATTATCATCAATGTTATTGCCACCACTGTCATTGTCATCGCTACTGCTACCATCACCATTATTTCTATCAATACACAAACACACTCTTAAACCATTTTTGACAAGATAAAGAATTTTTAAATAAGTTTATTTTGAAACTAAGAATTAATTTTTGAAACCAAAAAACCTGTTAAAAAAATAAATGAAAGAGATATTGAAATCTGTGAATATCAACTACACAACAAAGTTCATTTTATATAGACTTAATGTAATAAACACAAATAAATATAAAAGATAATATCCCTATACGTTATATGATATGTTTAATTAAATTAGAAAACTAGTCCTAAAATATAAAAGAAGAATAAATCCTAAAAAAATCATTTAGGATACTCTAAAATATTTTAAAATATAAAAGTGATATCATCAGATATTTGTTTCAAACACTCCCTCTCAAGTTGAAACTTACTAAGCTTTCAACTTGTTACAAGAAGAAAATTTATTTCTTTACAAATAAAGAGAAAATATAAAAATTGAGTTCTATCGAAAAAATAATAATTTGATAGACAACTTAGGAATGCTGGAGAAGTTGAAGAAAGTTGGTAGAAATATAACTTAGTCAAAATAGCTTAAAATATCAGCCAAAGAGAAATTTATTGACAAACAAAACAAAGTCCAACTTTATGAAAACCACATTTGAAATCTTCAAATGAGTATAGTTAGTGAAAAAAGAGTCACCATCGAAATAAACGTTGATGAGAGAGAAATCACACTAATATGATTCATGTGTGAGAAAAGAGTCTCCATCGGAATGATGATCGGTAGGAACGAAATCACTACTAATATGATTCATATATGGGAAAATAGTCACCACCTAAAGGTAGGAACAAACCAAGAACAAATGCTTAACCACCATAAAGTAGAAGCAACAAAGCTTATCCATCAAAAGCAGAAACCAAACACAATGCTTAACCACACAAAATAGAAGCAAAACATCTCAATGTGTAATCATCTATGGAAAAAGCTTAAATCAATGCTTAACCACCATATAGAGAAGTTTTCATTAATGAAAATTGCAAGAAACCATTGCATACAAATCTGTCTTCAAAAAGAAAATTTCACAAGCACCACATGAGCAAAGTAGAAACCACAACCACAACTTAACAAACTTATGGTTCAAAAGTCAAACTAAATTCAAAACATGTCATCAAATCGTTGGTGTGCACAATAAATCTTGTTCTAATCCCCTCTGTATTCTCCCTTGCGTAATGCTAATGTTGATGGCTTGAGTCATTCCCTTGCCATATCAATTATGCTTTCACATTATTATAAGAGTGAAAGAAGAGATCAAAACCAAAGAATCTAATGAGAAAGAAGAAGATTCATATAAGGTTTTATAATGAATTTTCTAGGAAAAATAAAATGGAAAGAAAATGTTAAAGATAAGAGAAAAAGAAAGATATGAACTTGTAGCGAAAAATATCATGATGAGTGTCAATCTCAATCCATACATCCTGTGGAGATGCACCAAGAGAAATGTGTTAATGGTGAAGTAAAATTCTTCCCCAGCTTTACTTGAACTCCTTCCGTGTAAATGTTGTCAATAGGTAATGGAGGAGAAGAAGCCTTATCCATTAAAGACCTCACACCAACCTTCTTATCAGAGGAGCTATCATAATTAGAAACACGTCATGTAACTAGTGTGGTCCAATTTGGAAACTCTAATGTCAATTCTATTCCCCAATCATGATAGTAGTTTGTAAATTGAGTTGGAATAAGAAATGCAAAAGACAAATCCAGATAGAATAAGGTGTAAATGCCTCTCTCCTTATAAAAAATTCCTGGGTATGTGAGCCCAAATAGTGCATATACAGCAATAATAGTAGTCAAATCCAATCAAGAAAGTAGAATAGTGAGTCTAAAGTTGCTTTATCAAATATTTCAATAAGGCATAGTATCTAAGACCATGGATTGAAGCGAAGATCAAAGTCATGATCTAGAAAGCTAATAACAAAATACAATTTGAGGAGTTCTTCATCAAAATACTTAACATGCACCACATCGCATAAGTTAGGTTGCTGCTCTATTTGAGCAAATGCTTCATATATAGGCATCCTAAGGGAGAAGGATTTGATTTTGATACTGGGACAAAGATTGAGAGCGATAATGTCCATGATTGTGCCCTCACGACGTCGACACAACATAGAGGTTGGTAGGATATTTGAGAGTTTTGATTTTTTTTTCCTTTATGGAAATTAGACAGTAGAATAATGATAGAATAAGTCATGGAGGATGATATCGCTCTAATACTATGTTGAAAAAAATAGATGAAAGAGATATTGAAATTCATGTGTATCAATCACACAACAAAGTCTATTTTATATAGACTTAATGTAATAAATACAAATAGATATAGAAGATAATATCCTTATTTACATGATATGATATACCTAATTAAATATGAAAATTAGTCCTAAAATATAAAAGAAGAATAAGTCCTAAGAAATCATCTAGGATACTCAAAAATATTCTAAAATATAAAAGTGATATCATGATATATTTTTATGATTTTCCAATAAAAACTAAAATTAAAAACTAAAAACTGGTTTTGGTTTTTTTAAAATTTTAAAACTTATAACTAAAAACTGCCTCAAATGGGTCCTAAGATAGTAAATTTTAATTTTATGATTAACTAGAAATTAAATATTGTATAGTCAACTTAGTTTTATTTCTTTCTTAGATTGTGAAAATAATTGATATATTATATTTTAATATGAATATAATATTATATACATAAAGTTTATATAAATATTTATGGTTTTTATTATTTATATAATTATAGTATACCTAATTTAAATAAAATGTCATTATATATGTAAAGAATAAAATGTTATTTAAATAATTTAATTCAATTTATTTATATAAGACATAGTATATTTATACTCACGTAATATATATGTTAAAAACACAAAAATTTTATTATGTGTGTATATATATAAAGAGAGATTATATATTTAAGTGAGTGAATAATATCTAGTATAATAAGAGACGACTTTAAAAGAAAATTTTGACAATTTCTCAGATAACATATGACTTTGATTTAAACTAATTAAGTGATAGTATATTATGTTGCCAATTATAAAAAATAAAAATTAAGAGTAGTTACCATCACAATTAAAAAACTTAGGACATGTCCAAAAAAAAGGAAGAATGAGAGGGGGAGGTCGCCAAAGAAATTATAGAGATGTCGTTACATTGAGGAGACCACCTATTAGAATTCATTTAAGGTGGTTAAAACAGCCTCTCTTTTAAGCTTTGGTGGTATGAATTTTTGGGATGTGAAGTCTTTGAGGTTCTTGATAAGAAATTTTGTGCAACTTAATTGTTGTGTTGATTTAATGATTTCTTAGGGATGAGATTCATTGGGGTTTTGGGCAAGAGAATAAGAGGTCTTTATATAACCCAAATGTGATGTTTGAAATAGATTTAAGTTATTTTCTAAAGAAAGTTTTATTGTGATAAGGTTTAAGAATGCAATTGTTGATAATCGAAGATGGCAAAGTTTATTATCACTCAAGTTAGTCATTACCTTTCAAAAAAGAATTATGGTAAACATTCTATTTTGAGAATAGGATAAGGGATATCACCATCGTAGGATATCAAATTTATTGAACATCTCTACATGTAGAATGAGATATGAGATATTTTCATCTGAGATGGAGAAGACAATAAAATATCATTGTATGAATATAAGCTCATAGACATAAGTAAATATTCATAGAGTCTAAGACTCATATTGGTTCTAGAACAAAAAGAGAAGTGAATCAATGATGTACATCAGTTCTTGGAACTAAGAATCAAGTAGGATGATTTTGAGAATCACGAAGTAGTATATAAAATTGAGTCTTTGAGATATAAATATTGGTTATGAAAACTATTGGTATTTTACAATTATATGTGTGAAATGCATGGCAAGGGTTTCTTTATGAAATTTATTTTGAGCAATGAAATATTTCCATTATTTGGGATGAGATGAGATATGTGATACATTCATCTAGGATAGAGAAGGTGAATTTGGGATTTACATAATTTCTGAGAATTGATGAATCGAGTTAAAGTGACTTCTGAAATTAACGAGTTGGGTTTATAATTAAATATTTTGTATTAAGATTGTTTGATTATAAAATCTTTTATTTTTATTACATATGTCATGGAAATTATTTATATTTGATTTGAAAATGATTCTTTTTATAATTTTATCTTGTGAGTACCATGGATGAGTTTTTTAATTATCACATCAACCAAAAATAAACACTACTTGCGTACTTCTTTTTTAACTTTTTTTACTCACTTAGATTATGTCTAATTGAAAGTGTTATTTTCATAATATGAGGATGAAAATTGTTGAGATTGAAGAGACTTAAAATATTTAGTATTTATTTAATTTTCTTTTAGACTAGTTAATGTTTAGTTGAATAAAGGGTCATTTGTGGCTAAACAAATCTGTTTATTTATTGTTCAAATTTGTAAGTAGACGCCTAGTGCTTTTGGTTACATTGATATGATTTACATAAGGAATTATTTAGGTTGAGTATAATGATTTTTTTTATGTGGAGATTTATTATTACTGGTTATTTTAATATATAACACATGTAACACATACATCATATGGTCATTGAATAAATTAAAAAATGAGTATGAACTTTTACTACAAAGAAGCATGAAAGTTGGTACCAGAAAATAAAGCCATTAAAATGGGTTAGGCCAGCCACTTGGCCCTAGCCCACGTGAGTCAAGGCCAAAAAAACCCAAGGAGCCAAAAGGCTCACATAAAAAAGCCCACATGGCCTTATGGGCTAGCGGTAGTCCATGGGCCTTAAATTCAAAATTTTGACCCAAGGCCAAGCTTAAGATGC
This sequence comes from Mucuna pruriens, assembly GCA_025330945.1. Lineage (NCBI taxonomy): Eukaryota > Viridiplantae > Streptophyta > Magnoliopsida > Fabales > Fabaceae > Mucuna > Mucuna pruriens. Next base: position 2,205,337 of record JAENHJ010000527.1, on the reverse strand, counting down.
TTTGGCTAAGGGTTTGCAAAATATATTTTAGCCAATATTGAGTTGAAGATGCTCTAGTTGTGGTCAAGATAAAATTACTCTATGCGAGATTGAGGTAAAATACTTTATGTGAGGCCGAGTTGAAAATACTCTAGTTGAGGTCAAGTTGAGGATACTTTGTCCAAGTTGAAGATACTTTGTCCAAGTCCAAGTTGAAATTATGTTAACTAAGACCAAGCTTAAAATGTCCTACCGAGGTGAAATTATTATAGCCGAGGTTGAGTTGAAATTACTCTAATTGAAACCGAGTTGAAATTACTTTTGATAGGGTAGAGTTGAAGATGCTCTAGGTTAAGGTGAAAATGTTCAAGTCGAGGCTGAGTTGAAATTACTCTAGTTAAGGTCGAGATAGAATTACTATAGCCAAGATCAGGTTAAAGATACTCTAGTTGAGGTCAAAATAAAATAATGTTCTAGCTTGAGATCAAGCTAAAGATACTTTGGTCAAGGTTGAGCTAAAAATAACTTGGTCGATGTTGAGTTGAAGAGACCAAGTTTGAAAGCACTCTAGTTGAGGTAGAGTTGAAAATACTCTAGCCAAATCCAATTTAAAATACTTTACTTGATGTCGAGTTCAAATACTCTAGCCAAGCTCAAGTTAAAAAAATATATTTTGATCAAGGCCAAGTTGAAATTATTCAAGTCGAGGCTGAGTTAAAATTACTTTGGTCGAGACTAAGTTGAAAATATTTCTATGGACAACTAAGAAAAAATATTTTTGAAAATCATAACTTGTGGGTTAATCCTCTTAAACTCCAGTCCAACCCCTTAATTAGTGGACTATGTGAGTTATGGGCTTTTGAGCCTACTTATTAAGTAAGCTAAAAACAGGGATTATTATAGTTGACCAAGTAAGTTAACCTTATGATTTAAGACTAGAATGATACATTTACCACTAAATAACGGTTAAATGAAATTAGATACGAAAAAAAATAAATGTGAGGAAAGTAGAAAGTTCGAATTCATTAGAAGCTAAATAATTAGTCTAATTGATAAATATAAGAGATATATAATTTTTATTCAAAATATGATTTTTTTTAAATTTTGAAAGAAATGTATTATGTTGTGTCTCTAATAATACAAAGAGAAAAATAAATTTAAAATAAAGAAAAAAGAAAAATCTATAATTGTCATTTTTTTTTAAATCTTCAATTACATAAGAAAAATAACCAGTACTAAATGCATAAAAATTTATGATAAATATGTGGTCTAATTAATATATTAACAATAAATTAAGAATATATATATATATATATATATAAAAAGAGAAAATATGGTGGATATTTCCCATGTAAAATGGTTAAAAAAAAAAAACTATACATTGATAATATAAAATAGTTAACCAATCATGTATGATAAGTATATTAATTTTTATAATAACTACTTTTTAGAATCATATAAACGATAATTGAGATTGTAAAACTATTTTAGATTTATCATAGTTAAATTTCCTAAAAAAAACATTTCCATGGAACGTGGGTATTTAACTTTTTCGAGTTGAATATAAGTTTTAATGATATAAAAAATATCATGATAATCTCGTTAACTCATTTAATACCACTATAAATTAGAAACAATACATAATTAAGTGTGATATATATCTATATTTAAAAATAACAAATATTCTTAGTATACTTAATACAATTTTAAAAATAAATTATTTTGTAAAATATATTATTTTAATCTTTTTAATATATTATCTTAATCTTTTTAATATATTAAACATTATATTGTTAAATAATTTTTAAAGTGAATCACTAATTTTGTCCCTGAAATTATAATGGTTCGTCAAATTAATCCTTAAAATTAATAAAATAGTAAAATAATATCTCAAATTGTATATTATTATTCAATTTAGTTTTTAAAATTGTAATGAACAATCAAATTGGTCCCTAAAATAAATAAAATATCAAAATAATCTTTGAAATTGTAATTATCTATCAATTTAGTTATTAAAAATGTAATAGTCAATCAAATTGGTCAATAAAATTAAAAAGGATTAATTGCATCTTTTGCCTCGTAACTTTTAAAATTTCACTGATTTTATCTGTAATTTTTTAAAAACATTTTGACCCCTAAATTTATATAATTTTATGAATTTTATATAAGAAAAAGAAATTTCAGTGACTAATTTTACTGATTTGAAGCAAAAGATGCAATTAACCATTTTTAATTTTAGAACCAATTTGATCGATTACTACAAATTTTATTTATTTTATGGACAAATTTGACTGTCAATTACCATTTCAATGACTAAATTGAATAATAATATTCAATTTGAGAGACTATTTTGCTATTTAATTAAATTTAGGAAACCAATTTGATGATTTATTATAATTTTAGATACTAGATCGGTGATTTACTCTATTTTTTTTTAAGTCTTTGGAAATTTTCAAGGTATTAATTAACAAATTGTTTAAAAATGCTATTACTGCAACATTTAGTACATGTTTAAGTAGAAACTGTAAAAAAAATTAAAGTAGAGAGAATGAAATTTTTTGTTAGGTTAAAGTTAAATAAAAATTATTAAAAATTACAACAATATATTTATAATTTTAAAATTTATAAAAAATATTTTTACAATAAAGTTTTACATAAGTCTATCTAATGAAGTTATTTATCTAAAATGATAATTTTGAAAAATCACTTATGTATCTGACAAAGTTCTATTAAATCAAACATAGAGACTTTAAATTCTACTAAACATTTTCAAGAATATTTATAATTAATCAAATGGATATTTGTCATTTTTAGGAATTATAATTTTTTAGATTCATATTTTATAAGAATTATGATTCAGGAGTATGAATTTTTTTTTTTACCAAACATTTCCTAAAAGTCAATAAACTTACCTTACATATTATTTATGATTAGATGATAGTGCAAAGCATAGTATATCTTATTTTCTTTATTTTTTTTATCTCTTTTAAACATTTCATTGAATACAGACAAGCATGGCCTAACTTGCCTCCCAATCGAGTTGATTTGGATGGTTTGAGATTTAAAATTAAACCTAGTATAAAATATACTTAATATAAATCATATATTTATTTTATTATACAATTTATCTATATATATAATATTAAAATTTATATATTATATTATAAAGTAAAATTAACCCAATTTTGCCAATTTTTTTGGGAGTCTTATTTAAATTTAAATAAATAATTGAATCAAAATTCCCACTACATTTCATCTTATCTAAATCCGGCCATGCTCCCAACACCATTTAGTAGAAAGTATTCCTTCTTGGAAATTTCGCAATTTTGGAGAAAGTGAAGAATATAAGGAGCATAAACCAAAACAAGTTGTTTCTCTAGAAAGTTGACAAATTCCCTGCCCCTCTCTCTCTTGCTACGTTTCCAAATTCTTAACGCTTCAAAAACCAGCAAGGCAAACCAAAGACCATGCTGTACACAAACCCACTTTCTCATAATCACAATTCAAACCCTCTTTCTCTCACTCACGTCTACAACACACGATCACCATTGCCTCTGCTATGATGGAAGCAGCCTCAAAGTCCAAACAACAACATGAGAACAACAACAACAACAAGGTTCAGAGGCTCCTTTGCTCCGTGAAGAACTATGACTGGGGTAGACCGTGCCATGACTCCCTCGTGGCAAGGCTATTTGCCATGAATTCTCGGTCACAGCTTGATGAGGACCAGCCTTATGCTGAGTTTTGGATGGGTAGCCACGTCTCTGGACCCTCTTCCATTGTTTTTTATGGTTCCGAAAGAGTGACCCTTAAGTCTTGGCTTTTGGAGAATCCTAACGTGCTTGGACAAATGGTTATGGACAAGTGGGGTGCTGATCTCCCTTTCTTGTTTAAGGTATGATATCTTTAGCTGTCTTGCTCACCTGGGTTGATGTTAGAAATTTCATATTAAAACAAGAGGAGTGCATATATCATATATGGTAGAATAATTCATCAATCAATTATGCTCAAGATTGAGTTTTTATTTTAAGGTGCTATCCGTGGGCAAAGCCTTGTCTATACAGGCTCACCCTGACAAGGAGCTGGCCAGAACCTTGCATAAGTTGCACCCTGATGTTTACAAGGATGGGAATCATAAACCAGAGATGGCTCTGGCTGTGACAGAATTTGAGGCTCTATGTGGCTTTGTCACTCTAAAGGTACTGTATGCTGTGGAGTTTGTTTTTTTGTTCATGTTTCTTTACAGCATTCATTGCACCTTTTTTATGTGAGGAAAAAACCTAATTGGAAGAGGTTTATTCTTTACTTTCCGTACTCCGGAAAAGATTAGGCCCTACACTAGGTGGGGGACACTCCTTGCCAAAGAAAGAAAAAGCATAACTCTACTCTGTATTGAGGAGTTTTTTTTTTATTGACTAGGACAACTCTTTGCTTTTGTTGAGAGGATTTTTTGTTTTTCTAGCTTATCGTCCTAGAAATTGGACTTGTAAATTTTAGCCCTGGATTTTGCTGAGTCTTGTCATTGATGATGACTTACAAAATGGAGTTTCTATGGATTTGACTGTTTGGTATGTTCAAAGTCCAATTTATATTCTATTAATTTTTAATTAATTTGGTACTTATGCAGTTCAGTTTTTAGGTGATTGGAAAAGAACTATCCACTTGTTAGGTATAATTGCATAATATATGATGTGACTTGAACATATATTTTCTTTTGACTTGACTTTCCCTTAATGCTTTCCATCATGTGAATGCAACCTTGATAGCTGACCAAACAAGAGCATCAAATGAAAAGAAAAATCAAATATAAACATTTGAGTTTAATAAACATGCAAATTAAGTGTTTTTTTAGCAGTTCATAAAGTGGAAGTTTGATGCCTTTTATTATAAATGTTAGAATCTTGATTATTTCATGTCACCTTGATTTGACATCATACGAAGAGTATGGAGAGAGTGTAAAAATAAAATAAAATGATGAGACAAATATTTTTCTGACTATTCACTTGAAGCAAGTTAACAATTTGCTGTGATTTGATTTAGGAGCTTAAGGCTGTACTTACTGTCCCTGAGGTTATGGAACTGGTTGGTGCTGAAAATGTTAACTTGTTGTTACAAATCACTGATGAGGATGGTGAAGTGAAGGTTAAGCCTATTTTGCAGACTCTTTTCACCGAGGTTATGTCAGCAAGTAAAGAGAGAGTAACTGGTGCAGTAGACAGACTGAGAAGTCGTCTGCATAGGGAAAGTCAGGTTGGTTGATAACTTGCTTTCTGTTTGATTTCAAATTTTCAGCTTATGGGATAATTTAATTTGTGTCTTACTACTTTTGCCCCCTGATTTATTAAACATTACATTATATTATATATTTGTACATGTGAAACAAATGTTGTGGCTAAAGTGAGAAAATTGATCACTAAATGTAACATTAATATTTATCGTTGGAAGTGGTCACTAATCAATTTCTAAAATTAGTTGTTAACTCAACGCTAAAAAATTAATCACTAGATCGGTTGCTAAATATTAGTGATAGTGATTTAGCAACCATTCTAATTCACTGAATTGATTTGACAATTAATTTCTTACTTTAATAGCTGAATTCTTATAGTGATAGCCTCGTTGAGGTGATAGAACACTTTCGGTATCTATTTTTTTCATTCATAAGACTTAAAAGTTTATCACTGCACAAGGAAAACAACCCACTTAGACTAAAACAAGATATTAGTTTTTAGTCTTTTTGTGTCATATAACATTTGTGGTTAACAGCTACGCATACTACTTAATTTACAATAATTTTTATCGCCTTGTTTCTGTTTCCTCTATTTTTTAAAATTGTTTACTTGTTGAATATAGCATATTGTGGCAGCTTTAATGTGCAGCTGGAGTCATATTTCAGAATTCAGATGCATTAATATCTCTTAAAGTTGAAATGAAACCATAATTTATGTCTTATTTCTTTGTTAACATACACTTGTTGCCAATGTGATTGATCAATACATAATTAATATTCTTATTTTGCACCATCAGGTGAGGCAGTTGACAGTTAAGGAGCAACTGGTGCTGCAGTTGGACAAGCAATACCCATCTGATGTTGGTGTCATAGCAGCCTTCTTTCTTAACCATGTGAAACTCACTCCAGGTGAGGCCTTATTCCTTGGGGCAAATGAACCACATGCATATATTTGTGGTGAGTGCATTGAATGCATGGCAACTTCAGACAATGTTGTAAGAGCTGGCCTCACTCCCAAACACAGAGATGTGCAGACACTTTGCTCCATGCTCACATATAAACAAGTAAATGACAAACCAAGTGTCTATTACTGTAGTTCTTCAGTTGAATATTCAGTTTTCTTATAGAACTTTGTTGTTTGCTATGATTATATATATCTGATTCTGATATAGAATTTGTTTGGATAAATCTTTGCATGAGTACTTATAGGAGGAGAAAATATGAACAAAAAATAAAATAAGTTTTTCTATAAACTAAAATTAAGTTATGCATAAGTTAATTTACAGAAGTTATCTTATATTAACTTCTCCAAAAACTTATTTTTAACTTATGCATAAGTTATTTTTAACTTATGAAAAATCTTATTTCACTTTTTTTCCTATTTCCCCTACTTATAAAAAAGGTTTACCCAAACATACTCATAAGATGTCAAATTTTCTATAATGACATGTTAAATAGTTAATTTCATTACATCCTTACATGAGTTATATGAAGAGACTGCAGTTTTCATTTTTCATTAGATAACTAAAACATCTATGGATTTTTTTTAATTGTAAAATGCATATTTCTATGGAGCTTTCTTTCTAACAAGGTATAGAATAGAGGAGGTACAAAAGTTCATTCTTGTTAGTTCTGTAAAAGAGCAATGCTACTTGAACTACTTGTAAGAAATAAATGTTTGCACCAATTCTATGACATGCCATCAAGGATCTGCTTGATTGTACAATGATTTTCTTTTGAAGGGAAAAAATCTGGTATGGTGGTATAGATAAGCAGGATTCCATACTTGATGTCATTTTAGTTTGGATAAACTATATTTTTAGTGTTTGTAAATATGATTTAATGTAGTTAAAACAAAATGATGGTATTGATTCTCATAAATTTTAAATTTTTTTTGAAACGATCTTTGTTACTACTTAATAATGATTATGACTCATACATCTAATCATGTAAGGTACATCATCACGAAGTGCTATTAGAGACTATTTTAAAAATTTATTAGAACTAAATCAAACAAAAGAAAATTGAAGGATAATCAAGAAGTCATATTTATACAAACTAAATATATATTTAAGCTTTATTGTGGTCAATTTTCCTATATTTGTTTACTCTTGCAGGGCTCTCCTGAGATCCTGAGAGGAGTTCCTATAAATCCATATGTAAACAAATACATTCCACCATTTGAGGAATTTGAGATTGATTCTTGTGATCTTCCTCGAGGGGAAGTGGTAGTGTTCCCAGCAGTGCCAGGTCCTTCCATCTTTTTGGTCACAGTTGGGGAAGGAATGATGAACACAGAATCACCAAAAGGGTATCCAATTACTGAAGGGGATGTTCTTTTTGTGGCAGCCAACACTGAGATAAGTGTTACTGCTGCATCTCTGTTGCATTTTTTCAGGACCGGGGTTAACAGCAGATTCTTTCAAGCTTCCTATTGTGATTAACATGCTTTTTTCAGTGGAATTTAATTTTTATACAATGCCGTAAAATCTCTTACATCGTTCGTCATAAAAAAATATATTTATAATTAAATGTCAGTATAAATATCATTTATACTCTAAAATATATACTATTTACTTTTGACAGTGAATCATGCAATTATGTTTAACATATACTTATATATATATACACACACGCGATAATCCACTTACTTCAAGAGTTTTTTTTTTATCTTTATCATTCATGTTCTTGCAATATAACAAATAAGATGGATCACCGGTTAGAACCGTTAGATTGCAAGAAAATAAGATGTGAAGATTGAGAATAACTCTCTTAAAAAGTTTACTCTTAAAGGAAGTAGATTTCTTCTCTCTATATATATAGAGTAAAAGTATACATGAGAGGATAATTGAAACAGATTATATATAGAGTAAAAGTGCATTATAAAAATTAGTTAGAGGTTCTAACTAAGGAGCACGGAAATCTCAAAAATACATAGTTTGTCCGCTAAAAATAACTTTCCTAGTCGGGGAAGGCATTAGATATTTACCTAAACCTGTAGGTCCTTGAGCAGATCCTATGTTAGCCCCAAGATGTTGGTCTCTAACTAGAAAAGTAAATGCTTGAGCTTGAGAAGCTTCAGTTTCAGTGGGCTCGTAAAGCTCATTAGGATAAGTGGTATTATTAAACCATACAAAGTAACAAACAATAAAACCAAAAACAGATAAAGCACCTAAACTATAAGATAAGATGAGTAATCACTCTCTTCTAAGAGTTACTTTTGGTGGATCTAAATCTCTTTTATATATATATAGAGTAAAGTGTAAGTGGAAAAATAATTAATTGAAACACATATTATACAAAGTAAAAGTGCATTATAAAAATCTAGATTGTTTTATATTTTGCTCGTGCCATAGTTATAAAAACTTTTTCAACTGTATGTCTATTTTTATTTTTATTATAATGTAATTACAAAATTTTGATGTAGGCTTTTATAGTTCTAATTGTATGTAAATTTTAATGATTCTTTTTATTGGAAAAATTCTAAACGATTTTTATATATATTGCAAGAGAAGAGACAATATTAAAGAAAACAGTTTCTTTTTGAATGTGTGTTTTTTTTTTAATGTATGTTTGGATATGCATTTAGAATTCGTTTGGTAGTGATAAGATATAGGAGTACATAAAATAAGAATATTATAAGTTTTAATCTTATTCAATGTTTTATGCATACTATATAACAAATCAAATAATGTTAGGATAAACAAAATTATTGTTTAGTTAAACTTTTTGAAAAGTAATTTTTAATTTAATTAATTAAATTTTAAATTATGAACCAAATTTAACTAAATTATACAAAATTATTATTTCATTTATGTAGTGGTTTTTCTTAAAATTATAAAAAAATATAAAAGATTTTATAAAATTATAACTATTATTAAAAAATTGAAAAATATTTATAAAATAATTATTTAATAGTTTAATTAATAATATACTTAAATTTTACATGTCAAATTTATTATAATTATATATATATATATATATATATATATATATATATATATATGTATTATTACATTATAAAAGATTTATTTATTCCGATAGTAACTTTAAAAGAATTATTCTTTATCTTTATATTTCATTTTCTTAAAATCTAACCATAAAAAATAAGTCAAGTCATTATTTATATATATATATATATATATATATATATATATATATATTTTTTTTTTTTTTGTTGTTGCTTTTTAACTCAATTTTTTTCATGATAAAAAAATATATTAGACTAATGAGATAGAAAAAAAACTATTATATCTTATTAGCATAAGAAAAATAATTGATTATAACATAATACGATAATTATTCTATCTTATTATATCATATTCTAACTATCAAATAAGTTCTTAAAATCTACAAAATAGATAAATAATATTAAAATTAAAACTAATATGAAGTAACTTGTACCTTAAAATAGAACAAATTAGTGATGTAATGTGAGATCAAACAAACTATAGAGGATATAAATAATTTTTGAAAAGCATATTATTTTTCTAAATTTAATTATTTAAATATTAATATAGTAAGATATATTTTCTTATACATTAAATATTGACTATTAAATATCTATTTTTCTTGAAGCGAAATGTTATTGAGAATATAATTATTTTTGGTTAAAAGCCTTAAAAGAAAACAAAATTAAGTAAAAAAAAATATAAAATATGTACTTATAAATTAATGATTCACGAAGGTAAAATTAACTTTAAATAAATGATAAAAACAAAAGCTTTCATTGATAAACCAAATGATTGGTAATATTTTTAATAAAAACTATATATGATAGAAAGAGCTTATTTTAATAGGAAATAAAATTTAAAAAAAAACTTTTTTTGGCTTCCAAGTAAATCATTATCTTTAAGGGAGTCAAATTTAGAACCTTAGTCAAAGAACATAAGTATCGAATATGTGTTAACAATTTTTGGTGAAACATGATTAAATTTAAAATGATTGGATTTTTGAATCTCAATTATTGTCTTTTTAGTTGTTTTTTCTCTCACATTTTTAGATATGCTAATCAAGTAGGAATACACTTGCTAAGCAAAGAATGACTAATATTATTCAATTTTGTACTTATGATATTTTTCCCAAAATTTTTAACCAATATCTTACGTGTAACATTCTATAGAAGTTGATAAGTTTGGAGGCTTTTGCTTCTTTTATTTAAAAAAAAATATTTTTATGATTTGATGTTTGATCTATAACTTCTTAAATGTTTGCATGAAAAATAATTACTTTTCAATTTACAAATTATTACTAAGCAGTTTTTAAAATTTATTGTTTAAAATACTTGTATTTTTATTATTATTAAAATAATTTTTGTTAAATTAAATTGATATAGTATTTTTTTATTTCATAAATATATTTTTTATTGTATGAGATAACTTTAAATTTTTTATCCAACTATTTTTAATTTATAACGAACTTTTATATTAAAGAAACTTAAAAACTAACAGATAATTTTTACTATTTTCTAAATTTTTATTTTTAATTTTAATTTAAAAGTAGATTTTAACTAAAAGAAAGATTGAGTCAAACATTTCCTAATTTCATTAAATTATAGATGATGTATACTCGTAAGATTAATATTTAATATACTCAGAATTATATTAAAATTAAATTATTTCATATCTATAACAATAATAATAATTTAACATCTATTATAATTTTTTTTCATATATTAAGAATAGGCATCATATTTATTATTATTAGAGCTAGCAAAATGGGTTTGGTCTATTAGGCTAGGCTCAAAGCAATTGAGTTGTATAGAATGAGGTCCATTTTAGTTTTTTTTTAATTCTTTAAAATTTAAGTTTTTTAAATAACAAAAATTTGGGTCCAAAAAAATATTGACCCATGTAAAAATCAACTTAACTCAATTCATTTTTCTTCCCTAATCCAACAAATTAGATTGATTGACTTACTTGCCAGCTTTAATTATTATGCATATGTGTGTCTATTTTTTAATTTGTTCTAAAAGTTTGTAAAGTAAGTCTAATAGGGGAGTATGCATTTTTTTTCAGGAATGATGTTGTCCAAAATATTCAACTCTATTGCACTTATCATCTTTATTCTTATATACCTTTTTATTTATCTTTATTTATCGAATGTGATACCTGGTCTCTCCAACATTGTTTTTATCCATTTTTCAGTTTTTTTTATTTTATAGAAAAATAATAGTTATAAAATGTAATTTAAAATATTTTTATTACTAATATCTCTTTATATATGTTTAAATTTAAATTATATACATATATAAATATATGTATAAAGTTAATATTTTTTATAAGATAATTGATATAAATTAAAATAATATAAGACACATGTAAATCTACTAATGTATTTTTTAGTTATTATGATATTGATTCAAAGTATCTATTGATTTTTTTGATGAATGACTAATTTCTATAAAAAAAAAAAATCGAATTTAATTATTACTCATATCAACCACATGTTAGTGAAATATATATTAACTAGTATTTGAGCTTTTTCATAGTAGAGAACATATATTCATTTTATATAAATAAAACTTTTAAATATATAAATTGTTTTATAATTACTAACAAATTTTATTTAGTAATTAAATATTGTAATTGATAAATATTTTTAAACATATAAATTATATTTTTGTATTTATGATAAATAATTTATATTTAGATACAAAATTATTTTCAATTATTGATAAAAAATATTGAAATACAATTTGAAAATAAGAATAAAAAAATTATATGTTGAAAGAGATCAAGTATTCTAAAAAATTCCTTAAAAATATCGCACAACTTCTAAAATCACTTTAGTCGAATAATAGTTGATAAAAATATTCTCATTTAAAATAATTATTGAGTTTAATGATTATAAATGATAAATCGTTATTCAATCACAAATAATTATTGATATGATTTCTACGGTAAAGATAAACTAATTTATAAATGATAAGATGTGATTAGATGACAATATAAAATTATTTTACATTGTGGAACCATAATTTTTTTTTCTCAATTCTAATTTCTATATAAAGAAGATAATTTCTTTTAAAGAAATATTGAAATACAATTTAAAAATAAAGATAAAAATGATATATTAAAAGAAATAAGAAGTAGAAAAAATATTTAATTTAAAAAAAAAACCACTAAAACCATCGTAGTTGAAAAATAACCCATAAAAATACTATCGTTATTCTGATTTATCTATAACTATAAATAAAATGAACATGTGATATTGATGTACAAAATTTTCAAATCTATTTATAACTGCCTTTATAAATTATTATTTATCTTTCACTTTTTTTTATCACTCAGTTAATGTAGTTATCTTGTAATGAGTGACGAATGAGTATGAATTATTTTAATATAAATAAAATAATCTTCCAAAACCAATTCAACTGGAATTCACTAATAAAAAAACAATATTTTGATATAATAAAAAATATGAATTTCATTTATATAAAAATTATATAAGCTAATGTGTGTTCATTTATAATTATAAAAGTAAAATTTTTAAATAAAGTATTTTTTTCCTTGGTTGAATATGATAATTTAGAAGTATTTTTTTACAACGTTAAAATAAAGAATATTAAAAACAATTTAAAGTAACAATTTAAAAAAAATACTGTCTGTACATATTAATTTTTTAAAAAGATAACAATAACAGATTCAATTATAATTAATATATTTTTATTGAAAATGATTATATTTTTTTATAAACAAATAATTTTATCAATGAAGATGTAAATTGATCATAAGTTAAACATATATATATATATAAACGAGAATATTTTTTTATCATTTTTTATGAAAATATTTTTAACTGTTTATTTCATCAAAATATTGTTATATATTTTTCTTAACCTCTTATTTATTTTAATCTAAATTTTTAATATCTTTAATTTTATATTTTTAATAAAAAAATAATAATTAAAAATAACATACTATAACCATATATATTATTTATCATAAATTTAAAATATAATTTATATGTTTAAAAATATTAATTTATTATAAATTTTAATGGTATAAAACAAAAATTTATTTTATAAAATATTAGTTAATTAAAAAATTTAAAAGTTAAAGTTGCTCTTAATCAAAACTAAAAAAACAAACATACAACTAGCCACATAGGTGGGGGAGGATTGTGCTAACTCTCCGTATAAAATTAGGGCAACTTCCAACCTAAGGACTGTTTCTTATAAAACCCTTCTAAGCGCCTCCTTTCTCTTTCTCTTTCTCTTTCTCTTTCTCTCGCTGAAGCTGAAGCACAAGGGTTCCTCACTCTTCATCTGGTATTCAACTATTTCTATTTCTCTCCCTTTTCCTATTTCTCATTTACTCTCTTTAATTTTTTCCTCGCTTAATTTGTTTTTGATTATCATCAATTTTGAACCAATCTCCATTCACCTATCTTCTTTTCCCCCAATCCGTAATGATGTCAATATTCCCTTGAGAGTGTTTTTTTTTTTTTTTTTTTTTTGCTTTAAATTTGAGTTTTTGATTGATTTGAATTGATCTTAGTTAACATTTTTTTATTGGAATTAAGGGTTTGAACATTTGTCCATACATCATTCTTAGAGCAAAATGTAATATTTACATCGGGAGTGTGGTGGTGAGAGCATAACTAGAATTAATCTTAGTCAATATTCTATGGTCCTTCGAGTTTCTTGTTCAATTTTTGGATTTGGGCATGCTGATGCTTCGCCTGTTCGCTCAGTAAGTGAGAATTAAGAGAGAGAGAGAGAGAGGAGAGGGAGACTGTTTTAGCTGTTGAATTGTCTCATATTTATTGTAGTGGAATTTCTGAGACACTGGTGATTTTTCCTTTTTGTTTATGATTTCAACAATTTTAGTTATGTGGTTTTTAAATTCCTATTAATATTGGTTGGGTTGCTACTTGCTTGTGATAGGATTTTGGAAAATATATGCACTGTGCTTTTGCCTTTTAGCTCAGTAAGTGAGGATTAAAGAAAAAACGAGAGGGAGTAGGGAGGTGGAGAACTGTTTTAGTTGTTGACACTCTCACATTTATCTGAGTCTTCCTTACTGAAAATTCCGAGTTTGGTGGTGATTTTTCCCCTTTTTGTTTATGATTTCTATATTCCTAATTGTGTAGTTTTAAGATTTCTTTGCCCATGTAACCCTATGAATATTGGGTTGTGTTGCCACGTGCCTTGTGATAGGATTTTGGAAAATATGTTCATTTTGATTCTTATTTTTATTTACCAAGTTCTGATAGTGGCCTGAATGTCATGAAACAGATTGAACAAAATGTACACTTCAAGGAAGAAAATTCACAAAGATAAGGATGTGGAGCCCACTGAATTTGAGGAGACCGTTGCACAGGTTATTGCATTTTCTGTTTCTTTAGAATGAATCTGTTTTATGAATTGAAGAGTATCTTTTTATATTGAATCTCTGTTATCTGATGCCTCTGCAGTACTTATTTGACTTGGAGAACACCAATCAGGATCTGAAAAGTGACTTGAAAGATCTCTATATAAATCAAGCAATGTAAGGATGTTGTGAATAATCAATTGATGTGTGTGGTCATGAAAATTTTTCTTATCATAAGGACAACTTATTTCATGTAGTCAAATGGACGTGGCGGGTAATCGCAAGGCTGTAGTTATCTATGTGCCTTTCAGATTGAGGAAGTCATTCCGCAAGATTCATCTTCGACTTGTCAGAGAGTTGGAGAAGAAGTTTAGTGGGAAGGTTGTATTTTACTGCAATGTACATTGATATGAAATTAATTATTCTTTGGTTTTTTCTTTATATTTTTCTCCTAATGTATTTGTTTATCATATCACATTATGGTTATAGTGAGTTCATGGATCACCAAATTGTATTAACTGAAGATTGTATCAAATGACAGGATGTTGTCTTGATTGCGACAAGGAGGATCGTGCGGCCACCAAAGAAAGGATCTGCTGTTCAGCGTCCCCGAACCCGCACTTTGACTGCCGTCCATGATGCCATGCTGGAGGATGTTGTGTATCCTGCAGAGATTGTAGGCAAACGGGTCAGGTATCGACTTGATGGATCAAAAATAATGAAAGTAAGTGCTTGGGAAGTTGAGGTTAATTTAAATATTTTTTTGTTTGTCATGTAACTTATAAATTATTTCTTTTTGACCATGTATCAATTTAAGGTTTTCTTGGATCCAAAAGAGCGCAATAATACTGAGTACAAGCTGGACACTTTTTCTGGAGTTTACAGGAAGCTTACAGGAAAAGATGTAGTATTTGAATTTCCAATCACAGAAGCTTGAGATGCTGCTTGGTTTAATGGAGTATTTTATTTTATTTTTTGCCAAAATTTTCTGTTAGAATTACATGTTATCATGTTTAACAATATCCAAAATTTTGACTTCTAAAATCTTATTTGATGCTTCTTCATCTTGATGACATTAAAATGATTAGAGAGTATTTTCTGTGGCTTGGATTATATATTGTTTTCTTTTGGGTTAATACTGAACCTTGGCTTTGTTTGTTGCGCCTGCTGTGTATGTTTGGTTGATATTTTTTTTATTTTACAGAAGCACTCTTGGATAGTTAACAAAAATGTGATTATTTATTCAAAATAAACTAAATCAAACAAAAAATAGACAATTTAGGTGCTATTATAAGTGTCCCTGAACATCTTTTGGTTATATTGAGATTCAAGAATTTTTAGTCATTCTAATTACATTGAATGGACGTCAGGGCATGAGACTTGTTCTGTGTTTTGTTGTTAGTGGCTTTGTAACGTCATTGATGTGGCTCGAACCCACACTGGCTGGACTGGCCCAGGTGACCAGCAGTTACTGGATTTTATTTTTTTGTATATATCTATTTTGAAAATATGTTTTAACAAAAAGTTATATAGTATTAGAAATTATTTTTAAATTAGGGATATATATTTTTTGGATATAATTAAAAATAATATAAGTTAAATTGTATTTTTAAACTTTATTTTTTCTCCGCTGCAGTCCCCTGTAAACCATTACCTCCTCCTCTTTTCTATTGGCACCTCTCGTCAACTAGTAAAAGTTGAGTGCAGATTGGTTATTTAACATTCTAAAATTTATTTTTCAGAATAATTATACATTTTTAAAATATTTTTTTGGAAATTTATTTTTAAAATGTATTTAATACATCTTGAAAATTCATTTTTGGAACATCTGTAAATTTCTTAAAGAAAATTAGTTTTCCAGAAGGTATTTTTTTTTGTTAAAAAATATGAAAATGTGAAGGGGTGCAGAAAGAAAAAATGATAGGGTGTAAAAAGAATTTTTCTGGTTTTAAATGAAGTATAAATGATTCAAATCGTACAATGAGAGGAAGTCGAATAGGTGATTTAACCAATAGATTTGTTAATAAAACATTGGAATGTGGAAATAATTTCTTTATAATTTTATAATTACTTTTTAACAATTAAAATTAATTTCCATATTGCCATTTTTTACTCATTTTTTTCTTTTTCTTTTCTTTTCCTCCACTGGCCGTTGCGAGATCTGTCGCACTTAGCACTACATCTTTATTTAGCCAAAAATAATGGTTTAATCTATCGAACCTAGTTTTTCACTAATTTTAAATGAATTTGACCGATTTTCTAATCAGTTGACTTTGTAGGTTGGACCAGACATTTGATCCATTTAGATATTCTGATTTTCTAATTAAATTTATTTGTTTATTCTAATTTTTCAATAAATGATAAAATCATAATTTTTAGTGAGTATAAATATTTTATTTTCTTACCTATAAGGCTACCGGAGATGGTTAGTCAGCTTGAGTCGAAAACGCTCATGAAAAAGGATAATTTCGAATTAACTCCACGTTGTATACAAGTGTTTTTGAATGATTTTGAGTCTCCTCAATTGATCATTTATTCTTAAGAAATTGTAAGCAGCAACTACACCTTGATAACTAACTAAGAAGAGTTCTATTAACACAACCTCTGATTCATAGTATGTTTTCGGTGACAATTTATTAAAATCTACAAAATAGATGGACAAATTTATTAAATATGAAATAAGATTCACAAAATTTATAATTTTTAATAAATTTAAACTAATAATAAAAAATGTGTTAAAATATTGTATTGTTAACTTTTTTTTGACTAAGCAATTATATAAAATAATATAAGGTTAGCGTTGGTATAATTAATTTTAAATTTTTTAAAAAATTAATTTTGAAGTGGTATAATTAATTTTAAATGTAATTTATTTTAAAAAATTAATTTTGAAGTGATATAATTTATGTTTGGATGATTTTATTCTTAAAAACAAGTTAATTGTAAAATTTAGTATAATTTTTTTAATCCAACATAAAAGCTATTTTAAATTGCTTCAATTTAAAATCAATTCAAGATTCAAAATCAATTTCTCAACATAAAACTAAATAAGCAAATATTTACTTAAGTCACATATATTTTACATAATTTTAAAGATTTCAACTAAACACAATAAATTTTTGTGTTTTTTTTGTCAATAGGAATTGCTGGTGAAAAAACTTGGATTCTTTTACGGGGCAACTAAAGCATACCTATGTTAATATAAAATAAATCAATCGAACTTTCTAAATTAATGCTAAAGTGCATGAGCTTGTGCACCTTCACATAAAGATAGAATAATGTCAACATTATTTTGCAAAAAACTGAAATACATAAATTAGTAATTGTTGTCTGCATAATGAAATGAAGAAATTCAAGAAAAATAACAAAGATTTTTGCATGTATGGTAGATTAATGCATACCTAACAAGAGAATGGATTTGGGTGATCAATGTCTACTTGCCCACGCGTGTTTATTAGTATGTCTCTTCACTATCAAATAGTCAAATTGGTTCAGATATTGTATTAAATTAACTACATGCATTTTATCGGCAGGGAGTGTTTATTGATTTTAAGAAAACACTTGTAATTAATACTAATTCACTCATTGATTTGATGCATTTATTTATATTTTGATTAAATAAATAAATTATATATATATATATATATATATATATATATATATATATATATATATATATATATATATATATCATGAGTGTTTTTATCAATAAGTACTTTTAGGAATTTTTCTTAATTTCTTGTCTCTTAATATTTTTTAAAATTAAACATCAAATTCAAACAAATTTTTAATAATTAAAAATAAATTTATATTATAATATAAATTGTTTATTATAAATCTAAAGTATAATTTACATAGTCTATATATATATATTATTAAGATTTTTAATTATAATATAATTTGTATATTTAAAAATATGTATTTATTATAAATTTTAAATATATAAAACTAGGAGAAAAGAGAGAGGAAGTGTGTCTCTATATTTAAAAAGCAAAGTGAAAATAAAATAAAAGAGAGATGATTTGAGTAAAACACCAAACGAGAGTATACCAGTTAAAACATAACAATGATGTTGTTCCCACTCCTCAATCATCAGTGTTGAACTCGAGTCCTAGGCTAAAATATTAGTTTATAGGCTTTTATATATATTTTTACTTCTTTGTTAATAAATATGCTTTTCTTTATTTTTAAAATATTTTATATAAAAATAATATAAACCATATATATATATATATTCTGAAAGTAGTTTATGGTAGAATTATTTAAAAAACTTAATAAATT
This sequence comes from Mucuna pruriens, assembly GCA_025330945.1. Taxonomy (NCBI): domain Eukaryota; kingdom Viridiplantae; phylum Streptophyta; class Magnoliopsida; order Fabales; family Fabaceae; genus Mucuna; species Mucuna pruriens. Next base: position 2,186,533 of record JAENHJ010000527.1, on the reverse strand, counting down.
AGAGTATATTTAAGAAAATTTCAAAAAAGAAGAAGGAAAGAGAATATATTTATTAAGCGATAAAGTGTAAATATCATAGTTTATATATATTATATTATTGTCGGTTTTTTATTTTTTTGATTTTTTAAAAAATGAACGAATTGGAACAAGGCCCAAAATTTTTCCCTGGGCCCATATCTGCAAACCCAAAGGACGATGAACTGAAACTTGAGGAAGACGAGAAAAGAAGACCCTCTTCTTGTGTCTGATCGAAGAAACCAGCCATGGATTCGTGTTTGTGATTTGAGCCACGCTACGCTTACTTTGATTGAATCATCACACTCTTCACTTTTCCCCTCCCATTTTTCTCTCCACGTGCTTCCCACAATGATGTCCCCGAACCGCGTCTCAGAGGATCGGGGCTCCCCACCTCATCATTTCAGGTAAAAATTTTCCCTTTTTTCGAAAAATTGTCATAATCGATTCTGGGTATAGCCCATTTTCTGTAATGCCTTTGAAGGGTTTAATTTCTGAGCCTATTTCTTTGTGTTCAATTGGGACTGTGGTTAGGTGCATTGAAGTGTGCCAATGCTTTTGCTGTTTCCTAATGTTTTAGTTGTTTTAGGAACTGGGTTGGTGCTACTGGGTCATGTTTTGGATAGTTGTTGCAAGCAATGTTTACTCTGTTGTGTTGTGAAGTGTCTATTTGTGTGGAGGGAAAATTTGAAGTTAATATGAGAGCAAATGCAATGCTCTTAATGGTTGCAATTTAACCTATAGCTTATTAAATGTGTGTTTGGTTAAGCTTATTTTGAAGAAATAATCGGTTTTGTTATTACCTTTCTGAGAGATTTTTTGAGAAATAAGTAATTATTTTTGAGAAATAATCTTTTACCAAATATGTACCATATACTTGGAGGGAGAGCTTTACTGCCTAGATGCCTATAGTAGTTGTATCCGGCTTGAACATGATTGTTATCCCTGAGGATACACGTGGTCTACACATAAAAAGAAGTGGTATATCAAATTTATTCCATTGGCATGTGTTAAAGAAGCAATTTAGAACTCATTTTTGTCTTCACCTAATTGTTTAAGCTTTTGAGATAGTTATGATATGGTATCGGAGCCTTAGGATCAAGTGGTCTAGAGTTTGACCCTTGCTTTCCCTATTCTTCTAATAAAAAGTTGAATTTCAGCGCAAGCCTTGCATGAGCATTATCAAAGCTTCGAGCACAAAGGGCTGTTGCGTGAGGGGTCATGTTAGAGACCATTGTCATGTTAGAGACCATTCACGTGTCTCTACTGTAGTAACCATACAACTCAAACTTTTGAGATAGTTGATTCATGATACCATGTTTGGTGGTTAGCATGTATAGTAGTTCACATGTTGTGGCATACTGCTTTTAGTGGTTGTACCTAATAATTTCTCAGTTACATTTTCCTATACTGTACTGATTAGTGATTGATTACCTCTGTTAGATATTTATAGAAGAGGGTTGTGCATTCAGTTTTAACTTTATTTGTTCTTATTATGCTGATTATATATTTCGATTTGTAGACACACACCCTTGCAGATAATCCATGTTGTTGCAAATTTCATGAGGATATGGTCAATATACTCCATGTACCGTTACTTCTTGCAGACTGGTGCTTCTGTTGTTCTTTTTCTGTTTTCTTGCCTGGCCCCAGCATCCATCCTATTTTTGATTTTGCAAAAGCCTTGGAAGGGCAGGCCTCTTTCTAATACACAGGTGAATCTAATTTTGACTTTCTACAGAGAGTACTAAGAAAGAATCATTAAATTTGATGAAAAGGTTGCACATTCCTTAATAGTATCAACTGTCTTTTCAGGTTGTTCCTTCTATAATAAATGGCTGTATAACAGCATTGTATCTGGTCTTGTGGGGAAAGGGACTGAAATCGTGTGGACCAGTTAGGTTGGTTTTTATATTCTCAAAGAAAATTTCAGTTGATAACTTTAATGTGTCAAGTGCTCACTGCTCAGACTTAATTATATAAATGGCTTTGAGTTATATAACATCATGGCTGATGCTCAATTGCATAAGTCACTGATTTCCAATTTGTCGTAGTCCTATCGAATCATTGATGTCATCCTACCATTACATAGCTATTTCTTGATCATGTTAGTATTGATGTGTTGAATGGTGCTTTGATTTTTGGAGAACTTTATTTTTATTGCCATATGAACTCAATGCAGTTATTTTTTTTCTTATTAATTTAGAGCAATATTGGCTGAGTATTCTGGTGCTGTCCTTGGAGTACTGTCTGCAGTGTTTTATGGTCGGAGAAGCCATCTGTGGAAAAAGGTAACCCTTTTCAGATGCTCAAATTGTTAGGTATACTATACGAGTTACACCATGAGACCATGTGCACAAATCGGTTTCAATACCTATTTTACAAGTTATGTTTTTGAAATATTTCTCCTTTCTACTTTACCTGTATTGATGAATCTCTTCTGAAGTTGTAACTATTTCCTGTATTCTTTTTTACCTTGCCCAATGGAGGTCACATTTTTCTTTCCCTTCTCGATAAGTCCATTCTTTACCCTTTATCTGGTCGTAGTTGTTTTGGAGGATTGCCTATCCTCCCCTAGTTGTACTTTCCTTCTTTCTCTCTAATAGAAAACAACATTAATTTGTATAAAAAACTATATAAAATTCTTAAGCCTTATTCTTTGATAAAATAATAATGAAAAATTTATGCCATAGGTATCAATCTTGGATAGCAGTGCATAGTGGCCAACTTTGTAAATGCTATAATGGGAAACAAGATGACCACTATTTAAATATTATAACAAAACTAAATAATTTATACTACACATACTAAAAAAATAAAGAAAAGACATTCATGATAAATAATAAGTCACAGTTTACACACACAATCACCATGAATCTAGGAGGAAGTGAGGAACATAATGAAGTCAAAAATTAAAAGATGATGATGAAATTAATAGAAAAAAGAATATAGCACAAATAAAATTTAGTAGAATGTGAATTGAGAAGTTTAAATGAAGAAGAAAGAACAGAACACAGGAAAAGAAGATAGTCCTGTAACGTGTGAAAGAACAGAGGTCGAAACAGAGTTAACTTTTTGAGCCTGAGGAATGGTCTAGGACGAAGGGTTTCAAATCCTATTATGTTTCTGTTGGAAAGCCGCCTTAATTGTGGTCACTCCTAGCCCACCTAGTTGCAGCCTCTTTAGGGACTTCCTTAATTGCAGCCTCAAGGGTAGTGGTTTAGTCCCACATCGACTAAAAATTTGGCTTAAATAGAGTTTATAAAGCTTAGATATTCCTTATTTTACAATTCTGTTTTGTGGTATTGAGTTAGGCCAAAACTCAAATTGAAAGAGTTTCTCTTTCTCAAGCAAAAAATGCATTGGAAAAAATGGGGAAGAAATCACAATTTTACACCAACAAGCCTAAACAATGTTTCGGGGGTAAAAAGGGTTTTTTTGAAGCCTATATTCCTGGTAATGCCACTATAACATGTGCTTGCCACTATTGAAAACTGCTCAACTATTTGAATCCCATAGCGGCCTAAGGTTGCTATGCTCTGCTATAGCACTGTTGACTACTATGATTTAAGCCCAGGTTGTACTATTTTATATTAAATAATGTGATTTGATTGCTGGTTGTGATTGATGTGTTTGAAAGATAAGTTTAGGATCCTAGGATCCTCTCTAATCTGGTGGTTACTTTCTTATTTTGAACCAGATAGGTGGTCTAATTGCCATGTTGGCATCCTTGTACCTGTTATCTGAAGGATGGGCTACGGCAACATATTCTCCATTCTATATCCTCATTCAGACTGTGTTATTTTCTTTCTTAAAATGACTAAGTTTACTTCGAAAATATCTTTTGCTCCATGTATTCTTTTTCTTGTTTGTCAAGTTTTTCATACTTTTTATCTTTTCCGTAAGTGTTGTAAACTTAACCAAAATTTACCTTGGGAAGATAGAGATGATTCTGAGGCTAAGACTGAACCAGTTTTGGGCTTGAAGCAAATGTTAGTCCCTATAATTGCTGGTATTCTATCTGCGCTCAGGAGAGTGATTGCAAGGCGTGTTTCAATCAAGGTGGTAACATTAATGTAATTTGCACGTCCTACTTTCTCTTTGGTACAGGTTGCTTTATGTGTATCCTAATATCTAACCTGAACATTTTATGCTTTCAGAATCAACTTAAAAGGCGACTCCATGCTTTAACTATTGCTTCTGCAACATGTTTTATGTTTCCTATTGCCATGTGGGATATGATCATAGTGAGTTCTATAGTATCATTTTATTTTCACTTTTAGGTCTATATTAGACAGGATTATGTCTTTTTGGAATTCTTATATTTTGTGGTTTTGGCTTGATTGACATTTGACAAATTTCACAACACTTTTGGGTCCTTCAGGGATCATCATCTGAATCTGATAGCAATGGGAAGTTGCCGTTCTCTGCTTGGGCCTTCTTGAGCACTATTCTGTTTGGAAATATTGTGATATTCTATGCTGACAGTATTGCAGAGGAGAGGTATGCCATGAATGATGATAATCTTGCCATAAGTAATGGCTAAGTGCATAATAGGAAGGTGTTTATGCATTTTGCAATTAGGTGTCTTGTTTTCTTTGGATCATTGAACAAGGTTCTATAAAATAACTATTAACTAATGGCATTCCAGCAGTAATATTCTCCTCATCCTCATTGGAATATATTCTTTGATTTTCAGTTTTGTGAAATTATAATTCCTTGTCTAGAAATTAATTGACTTCTATATGACTTTATCAAATGTGTATGAAAGAAGTTGGGTAAAAATTAGGTCAAATTTAATCCTAATTTGATCTGGTAAGATCTGAATTCTTTTTGATTTTTAAAGTTTTATACCGTGCAGGATAATATAATGCATGGGATTTGGAACTCTGTTTTTTTAAAGTAGCTGAAAATTCATACTTTTGTTTTTTGTAGATTGCACATGGTTTTCTCCTCACCAAGACATTTAGCGGTAGCTGGTGCATGCATCATTATAATGGAGATTGTGTACAAGATGGATTTTTCTCTCATGGGGTTCACAATTTGCTGCTTAATATTAGGTTTTGGTATGTTTAGCAGCTGGTTTTGAATATTAATATTCTCTTTAAATTTTCTTTTTCATGGATTGTTTGTAGAACTGAAGTAGCTGATAATTATTTGCCATGCCTTTTCTAATTTTGTTTTTTCATTAGCTTTGCAATTCAATTTGTGGGGAAATATGTTAAAAACAACCACTTAAGTACAAATACCTAGTTATTAAATAATAATATACTACAATGTACTTTATAGTTTTTGGTTTCTAGTTCTCACTTTTAGTAAAACTACTTGATGATGCAAAATGCTTATAACTCACATATGACCTAGCTGTGTTTTTAACCACTCTTTGATGTCTGGTCCGGCCTGCTGAATTCTTAGTTTTTATCTTTCTATTTTATTCTGTTTGTTTTTCTTTGTTTTAGAGGAAACCTTATCCATTCCCTCACTGTACTTTTTCTTTCTCTTCTCTTTAATAAAATATTTTTCTCTACAAAGTAAACTTAATGAAAAAATTAGTAAATGTTAGTTTCCCAAGTTGCTTTTCTTACAAAGTTGTTCATTCAATTCAAAAAGAAACGTTTAACATTATTTATGATACTTGGCTTCTCAGAGTCTATATACATTAGTTTCATCCCCTGGATTTTTTAAATGAAATTCATTTTCTGGAAAAAGGTTAATCTTGAAGCAATGCATGTTGAATTATTGAGATTCGCTAGTTATTTATTGCCTTTTCTTTTCTTACTAGCAATAACTTGATTCTTAAGGAGTCTCAAATATTTAAAATAACCACCGGTCAACCACATTTTCCTATCTTGTAGAATTGAATTTGAATCTCAGAGACAGCAAATATACTTAATAAAGGCTTTCTTCTTTATATTTTTCTCTTTTTGTAGTTAATCATAAATGCTCAATGTAATGGAATTATGTAGGGATATATGAAGCGACATCATTGGACCGCAACAGAAAAGATTCTATCCGAAACTCAGACTTATCAAATGGAGAATTTGATAATCAAATCCAGATGTCATCACTACCTACTTGAAGTATGTGTATTTTATTCCTTCAACTTGTTATTATGAAATGTGAATTTATTGCCAATGTTTGTCCATTTGTTAGTGGGTATCAATGCATATTGTCCTGAGCTTCTGCTTAATTCAATTGACACTTGAAAGCAATTTTTTAGGGTGATTACTAATATTGTACTACTGATTCTCAATTCTAATATATGGTGAGTCTGATTGCCAGTTTCTGCAATGTCTGTTTAATATTCATTGTAAACAATAATCATATAAACATCTAACAATATATAAGGGATATAAGTACAGGGCAATATTAAGAATTTAAAGAGAACACAAATATGCATGATAGAAACTGGTAAAGAAGAAGATTTGAAACAGATTTTTATTGAGTAATAATCCCTAACTCCCAATCTCTTCTCCAATGTAGAACACTATGGAGAATAGGGTATATGGAGAATAGGGTACAGTAGAGAAAATATGATTTCCCTGATATTTGAGAGATCCAGGCTTCTCTCACAATTGCTCACTCAATACCATTTGATGTCCAATATTCACCTTTCCTATATGCCTTAATTCTTCTCAATCTCAGGTTAACAAACTAACAAATTTCAATAACTAACTAACTAAACCATGGTAGTTGAATTGGGACACAAATTGTGAATCGGAAAATCTATTTTCCAAATCGCGAATCGAATTGTACCTTAGATCGTAAGATTCATGATCAATAATAAAACATAACATATATATGTATACAAAATATAAAACTACAAATTTATTAATAACTAAAACATAATTGTAGGGAGCATTTTAAGATAAAGAATCATATGAAAATGAAAATATACATACATATGTATATATATATAAATTAGCATTTTGAAGTCAAATAGTTAACAAAGTGACATATAAGCTTCAAAGCAAACAAGTATACAAATAATGATAGCCACAAGGCCAAAAAAAGTGGCTGCTCCTTCAGCAAACAAATTATTTGCTGCTGCACAATTCAACAAATATTCTTCAAAAAAAATTGTTGCTGAATAAATTCATAAAGTAGTGGCTGCTTGCTGCTGCACAAGTTCAGCAATATAGCCTCCTCCAAAAAAAACCAGTGTTGTTTCTGAATAATTTCAGCAAACAATGGCTGCTGCTGCTGTACAAATTTAGCAGTATGCCTAAAAAAAAAGAAACTCTTCCCCCATAATCATTCATTATCCCCAAGATCAACATTACTCAATTCACCTTCATCATCCAATATAAGTTCTTTCCCTTCTTTATTGTCTTCAATTTCATCCTCATCTCCTATTGTGGATTTTTCCTTATCAACCTTGACATTCAAATTTCTTGGACCTCTATAATTAAAAGAAAAAAATAAGTTGCAGTTCTAGTTTGTTTTAAGTTGTAGTTCTAATTTGAACTCGTAACTTATAAGTTCTAAATATAAATAATTACCTCTTCCTTTTCTTACTTGGAGCTCCCTCATCAACATCAAAACACTCATGTACATCCATCCATGAAGCATCAATCGGTAAACAAGGATTTTCTTTTTTGTTGATCAATTCATTATCTGATTCAATATCTGACAAGCATATCACATCATAGGTATCCCCCTTCTCTTCTCTACTCTTTCGCCTCATCTCAAGTTAAAGATTATATTTAACAAATACAAGTGCATTTAATTTTTGTTGCTCCAATCAATTTTTTCTTAGTATGCATTTGGTCAAAATGTACTCCAATTCCTTTCAGATCCCATGGCACTACATGTGAGACTCAAATTTCTCATGATTACCCTTTGTAACTCTTTACCTTCTCCACCATAACTCTCCCACCAAAGAGCTATTAGAACAAGGTGTAGAATTAGAATATAATTAACAAAGTACGCAAGTTATGCTTACTTTATAAACAAAGAGTAAAGCCTAAAAACTAAAGAGATACCCGATTGTTTCTTATCTCTAATATCTATTGCTATGTTCATTCCAAAAAGTCCTTTAGCTCCCTTGAAATTTTCAAGTTGTTGATCCATTGTAAATCTTGTTCTTCTATTCGGAACCATTCTTTCAAGAGTTTCATACAGACCAATCAACACCTCATATCTAGATTGAATTTTTGTCATAATGCTACCTAACCAAATAAGAAATAAGTTACTAGACACACAAAATATAGTAGTACTTAGATGACAAAATTAAATGTAAATAACTTACTTAGGATTGAGGTAATAGGCAGCTGCATGAAGAGGTCTTTGTAGTTGTAAATTCCAGCTAGTGTCAATAATCTTCCACACTTTTTTATACCTTGACTCTTGCTTTTGAAAATTTTCAACAATTTGCTCTTTAGTCCTGTCCATTGCTTCATAAATGTATGACATGACTGGTTTTGAATCACTGTCTAGAAGTCTTAGCACTTTTACAAGTGAAATCACACACTTTAGGCAATATGTGATTGATTTCCAAAATTTACCATCACTCAATACAAGGTTCATCACTTGCTTAGCCTCACTTTTACTAGCATGTGAACCAATAGCCTATTCCTCCGATGCAAACATAGATCTAAAAGCATTCTTCTATTGCTTAATGCAATTTAATGTAAGACAAGAAGTTGCAAACCTTGTCACAGCTGGTTTTGCCAATTCCCTTCCCTTGGAATATGGTCTATACAAATTAAGAACTCATGTATGCCTATATATATGTGGGTAGTGATTTTCTTTGCATTGGCAATGATATTATAGAATGTCGGAAGCTCTCCAATGTCCTTAAGGACTAGATCAAGGCAATGAGCTGCATAAGGGGACCAAAATAATTTGGTTCTCTTCTCCATTAACATCCTCTCGGCTGCCACAAGATTAGAAGCACTGTCTGTCACAACTTGGACTACATTCTCCTCTCCAATTTCTTCCACAATGCTGTCCAACAACTCAAAATTTTTTTGCCCATCCTTTATCACATCGCTAGTATCAATAGACTTCAAGAAAACACTCCCACTTGGACTATTAACAAGAAAATTAGTAAGTGATCTTTCTTTCCCATCCATCCAACCATCACACATCAAGGTGCATCTCCATTTCTCCCATTTGCTCTTATATTTGTCTAGACTTTTGTGGATATTATCAACCCTTTTCTTCAAAAAAGAAACCTTCACCTTATGATAAGTAGGAGGTATCAGACCTTTATCATATTCTCCAACAACCTTCAACATTTGGACAAAAGAGGACTCTTTACCAAATTAAATTTTAATGCATTACCATATATGCAATTGCAAATTTCTTGAATTGCAACATCCTTATCTTTACAAATTTCATTCATTGTCTTTTGTTTGACAACTTTAGATGTCTCCTTTCCTTTTGCTACTTCTTCCAAACAATCAAGGCTATTTTCCTTTTCTTTTCTTAACTTTCCAATAGGTTGACAAATATTTCCTTAATATCTACAATCACTAACATTTACCTTTGTTTCAACAAGATGATGAATTGGAAGTAAAAGAAATTGTGTATTGATTGAATTGAATTATACAATTTCTAATCTCTCTTTTTATAGGGTAAATGTCAACTACCTAAAGATAAACTAATAACAAATTAAAAGATAACTAGATAATATGAGATATTCACGATCTCCTAATGAGATATTTAAATATTTGTAATCACTTAATCTAATAAGATATTTAGATATATGTAACCTCTTAATAGGTTACCTATCATATCTAACCATATCTTATCCTATATTTACAATATCTCCAACACTCCCCCTCAAGTTGGTAAATGAATATCAATCATTCATAACTTGCAATTGAGTTCTTGAAATCTAGTTGCAGGGAGCCCTTTGGTGAAAACATCTGCCACTTGGAGTCCTGTAGGAACATGTGCTGTGACTATAAGTCCATTGTCTAACTTCTCTTTAATGGGGTGTGCATCCAATCTCAATGTGTTTTGTCTTATTGTGTTAGGCTGGATTATGGGCAATACTTTATAGGCGAGTTGTTGTCACAAAAACAACTTTATAGGTCCTCATATTTTACTTTGAGGTCATCAAGAATAATCTTCATCCACAATCCTTCACATATACCCCCGTGCCATGGCTCGATTCTGCAACTACACTAGATCGAGCAACCACATTTTGCTTCTTGCTCCTCCAAGTTACTAGATTTCCTCCTAGAAACATACAGTATCCTGAGGTGGATCTTTTATCCACAACCGATCCTGCATAGTCTACATCTGTATATATTTCCATGGACAATGTTCCTTTTCTGAACAATAGTCCTTTTCCTAGACTTGCCTTCAAATACTGGAGGATCCTTTCAACTGCCTGAAGGTGCCTTTCCCTAGGATCATGTATAAATTGGCTTACCACACTAACAACATAGACAATATCTGGCCTAGTGTGGGATAAGTAGATCAATTTCCCCACTAACCTTTGATACTGAGACTTCTCTATGATTGAACTTTCCTCACACCCAATCCTATGGTTTTGTTCAATAGGTACCCCTGAGATCTTGCATCCAATTTTCCTGTTTCTTTGAGGAGATCAAGTACATACTTCCTTTGGGAGATAAAGATACCTTGTTTGGAATATGCAACCTCAATCCCAAGGAAGTATTTCGGCTTTCCTAACTTCTTCATTTCAAATTGTGTTCTTGACTTTTCTTTCAAATTTAGTTTTTCAATCTCGTCATCACCTGTAACAATCATATCATCTACATAGACTAGGAGAAGGGTGAGTTTACCATTAGGAGAATGTTTTATAAAGAGAGTATGGTTGCCTTGACTCTGTCTGTATACTAGGGATATCATGACTTGAGCAAATCTTCCAAACCATGCTCGGGGGACTGTTTAAGTCCATACAATGCCTTTTTGAGTTTGCATACCTTGTTCTTCTCATTGTGAGAATAGAATCCTAGGGGATCTCCATGTGACTTCTTCTTCTAGGTCTCCATGAAGGAAGGTATTTTTAACATCAAACTGTTGCAAGTTCTAGCCAAAGTGGGTGGCTAAGAAAATAATAACTCTTACTGTGTTCATCTTTGCTATAGGGGCAAATGTTTCCTTATAATCTATTCTATAAGTCTGTGTATACCCTTTAGCAACCAATCTTGCTTTGTATCGCTCAAGGCTCCCATCAGATTTACACTTCACAGTGTATATCCATCTACAAACCTCTGACTCTTTTGTCTTTAGGTCTATCAGCAATCTCCCAAGTTGAGTTTTTCTCGAACGCCTCCATCTCTTCTTTCATTGCTTGAATCCAATTCTCATCTTTCAAAGCTTCCTATACTGATGTAGGTGTTTTGATTGCATCAATGACAGAAAACTTTGATGTTGTACAGAGAGATGGTCAGTACATACGAATTGAGAAATATGATATTTGACACATGATCGTTTCCTCAAAGCAATAGGCATGTCATCAGTAACATCCTCAATGGAGTTATCAGGAATAATTACCTTCGACTCAGACAATTGGACTTGCTCCTCAATTGAGTTATCAGGGATACTTACATCCAGCTTAGACATTTGGACTTGCTCTGGGACCAGAGTGAGTTTCGTGACTTCTTGAAGTCGAACATCTTGAGTAGGCGTGACTTCTTGAACTTGAACTTGAACTTGAACTTGAACTTGAACATCTTGAGTAGGAAAAGGTAATAACTTGATGACAGGCTCAATTTCTAGATAACTCTCCCCCTAAAGTGGAGGACCATCAAAGAATGACTGTGTTTCATGAAAAGTAACATCCATTGAGACAAAGAACCAACGACTCGGAGGATGATAACACTTAAAACCCTTTTTATTTAAGGGATAACCAATGGAAACACATTTGACAGCTTTTGGATCTAACTTTCCACGATGTGGATTGTGAGAGTGGACAAAGGCGACACACCCAAAGACACGACTTGGTACGCTTAACATTAGGGGAGAAGAAGGAAAGGAGGATAACATATGTTTAAATGGACTAATACCGTTTAAGACCCGAGTGGGTAACATGTTGATGAGATAAGCGGTAGTTAGGACAGCTTCTCCCCAATATACATTAGGAACAGACATTTGGAAGAGGAGGACTCTAGCAACTTCAAGGAGGTGACGATTTTTCCTTTCTGCAACCCTATTTTGTTGGGGAGTATTCACACATGTCAGTTCATGAACCACACCATTATCTTTAAGAAACTTGGAGAACTCAAGATTTACAAATTCAGTACCATTGTCTGATTCTAGTCTTTTAATGAACTTATTAAATTGATTTTTGACTAGATGGAAAAAATCAACAAATATTTGACAAACCTCATATTTATGTTTCATAAGAAATATCCATGTCACATGGGTACAATCATCAATAAACGATGCAAACCACTTAGCCCCTGATATAGAGCTATTAGCTGGCCTCCACACATCAGAATGAGGTCAAAAGGTTCAAGACTTTTATTATTACTAGGAGAAAATGTTGCACAATGGTGCTTTGAAAACTGACAAATATCACACTTAAAGGACTCGATAGACTCTTTTGTAAATAAATGTGGAAACATTGTCTTAAAGTAACCCAAACGGTGGATGTCCAAGGCGTTTATGATAAAGCCAAATTTGAGAAGCTGTCCAAGTTTCTGAGGTTGCCCGTTGACTAGAAGACAATTCTTCCTTATTGGTGTTGTTACTTATCTTTCTATGTTGTAAGTAATATAACCCACCCTTTCTTTCTTTAGCAACTCCAATCGTCCTCCCCGTTGTAAGTTCTGAATAACACAATGAGAACGAAAAAATGTCACTTTGCCTTTGTTCCAATCTTGTATAAGTCTATGAATGGAGATAAGGTTGTTAGCTAGTTTTGGAACATGAAGAACATTGTGTAGAGACAAAGAGGAGTGAAGTTGGGCGTTGCTTAGGATCCAAAGCAATAGGAACATGATCTCCATTAGCAACAGTAATGAGTTGCCTTTTGGGTACTTTAAGGTATGATGTGAAATTTGAAGGAAACGGGGTCATATGATCTGTTGCCCCAAAATCAAGGATCCAAATGCTTTGTGGAACTGAACCAGAAATATTGAAAAAACTCTTACCATTCATAGTCAAACCACATGAACTAAGAGGCTTACTTGTTGAGTTTAGGAGGGCTTGAAGGCAGTTCATCTCCTCCTTACTAAAGCTTGAATATCCTGGTCAAGTTGCAAGGTAGAAGGATGTTCAACTCCATTCAACCTCCATTCACCCACATTTGAGTTGAGCCTTTATTTCCACTCATCCGTTCAAAAACTTTCTCCTTTCCATAACGCTTGTAGCAAGTATCCTTGGTATGTCCTTATCGTTTGCAATACGTACAGTATTCTCTACGACTACTCTTTGTGAATGGTTTTTCTTCGGAGGTTGATCCTTTTGTGGGACCTTTTCCTATCACGATTGCAGATCCTGTGTTGGAGTTTCCTTTATCAAGCATGACTGATCGTTGGGTTTCTTCACTCTGCACAATAAAAAATACCTCAGACAGAGGGAAGCTTCTCCTTACCTAGAATCTGAACCCGAATAGGATCGTATTCAAAATTCAAGCCATGAAGAAACTTAAAGATTCTCCCCCTTTCAACGAGCCCAGTATATGCAACAGAATCAGCTTTGCACATCTTCAATCATTGGTACTGGTCCAACTCGATCCATAACCCGTTTAAAGTCCCATAGTACTCTGTTACTGAGAGGGTTCCTTGTCTAGAGTTGAAGATTTTGCTTTCAATATCATAGCAAGCAGGAGAGTCCTCTTTCATTGAATATGTCTCAATGAGATTCTCTCATATCTCACGTGTGGAGGAATAGAAAATATAATTTCGACTTATTTCCGGAGTTATAGAGTTCCATAACCATGTCATAATGAGAGAATCCTCATCATCCCATGCTTCAAACTTTGGGTCATCTCTAGGTGGGCCGTTTCCTTCAATATAACTCAACTTCTTGTGCCCTTTAAGAGTAGTGCAAATATATTGTGCCCATTGTAGATAATTGCGACCGTCAAGACGATAAGAACTCACCAAATTTGGAAGTTCATTAGGTCCCAAGGTAATGACTTTGTCTTCTACCATTATCACTGATAGTTGGGACAACAAAGAGGATTTTGACTAGTCTTGCACCAGTGTGTGAATCTCGTCAGAGGGTAGCAGTTCACTAAAGTGAGGCAGCGGAAACAGAGCTCCCAAGATCTGGAGCTCTGAAACCAAATTGGAAGTAAAAGAAATTGTGTATTGATTGAATTGAATTATACAATTTATAATCTCCCTTTTTATAGGGTAAATGTTAACTACCTAAAGATAAACTAATAACAAATTAAAAGATAACTAGATAATATGAGATATTCACAATCTCTTAATCAGATATTTAAATATTTGTAATCACTTAATTTAATAAGATATTTAGATATATGTAATCTCTTAATAGGTTACTTATCATATCTAATCATATCTTATTAGATATTTACAATATCTCTTACATGATGTTTCATTCTTGCAATCCTACCCCAACAAATATAAGAACAATATTTGCATTTCACTTGAAGTCTATGCGGAGGGACATTTTCACAATGTTGCCATGTAATATCATCCACTTTTTTTTTCTTGTCTCATTTTTTAATAAAATACACAACCAGCAGCAATAGGGACCATCAACCAATTTAGAATCGAGATCGCAAGCCACCAGCCAAAAATAGTAGGACAAAAACATGGGAGGGGAGGGTGAGGGGACCAATAACTAGCAACAATGCACAGTCCAAAAACCAGCAGTAGTGCACACAGATGGCAGACCACAAATCAACAGCAAAAAAACAGGGGAGATGACCATTAACCAGCAACATAGTCACAAATGAAGGAATCCACTCTGCTTTTCACATGAATAGAGGACCACCCAGTGGGTCACTCTCTTTTCGCACGAACAACAGAACAGAAAACGAGGAGACAAGAAAAAACGTGTTACACACAAAGGGACAACATGCATCTATTTAGAGGGAGCAGATCGGCTTATTTCCCCCCTTTTTACTTTACTTTTCGAAAAAAAACATTTTTTTAGGGTTTCCAAATCGGGTCATGCGCGACTCGACTCGTTTTGGGAGCAAAACCTATTACAAACTAGAATCATGCGATTCAAAGGAGAACACGATTCATGTGATTCTCGGACGATTCAAGCGATTTGGTCAGCAATTCAAATGCAAAAACAATTCACCTCACAATTGGTTGGTTGGGAACTAGATGCCATGATTGACCCCTTGAAGATTCTGTTGGTCAGATTCTGTTGGTCAGAATAAAGAAGGTACAAAAGTTAAGAGAAAAGAAATATATTGCTGTTTTGTGAACAAGAGAGAAAGAGGAACCAAAGAAGGAGTAGGAAAAAACAGAAAAAAAAAAACTAAAGGAAAAAAAAATTACTTGTAAACCGGAGAAGACAAGTGGGCGTAGAAGACGAGTTGCCAAAGAAGACGAGTTGCCAAAGAAGACGAGTTGTTGGAGAAGGAGAAGACGAGTCGCCGGAGAACAAAGTTAAAAACCTGAGAAGAAGAAGAAAGTTGAAAAGTAGGAGCAGAAACTGGGAGAAGAAGTAGAAAGTTGAAAATCAGAGAAGACGAAAGGGGAGAACTAGAAAAAACCAGAGAACAACCAGGCAACCAGTTGAAAACATAGGAAGAGGAAGAAGACGCAGGTTGAAAACGCAATATTTGAAACCCTAAAGGCCAAAACCCCAAAATACCCTTCCTAACGTTTCAAACGTGAGGGTATTTCAACTTTTCCTCATCTAGAAACCCAAACGCAGGAGCATTGAACAGTAACGGCCGTGATTTCCATGGTGCGCCGCCGCGACAGCAAACCACCTAGCTCTGTGTCAGTTGTCGCGCATGTTCGCCACTTCGTCGCGATAACAGCCGCTATTGACTACCATGATATTGACAACTATTAGCTATCTAACGATGCAGCTTTTGGATAAATTTATAATTGTAAATAGATGCCATGACACATGTTAAAGATATGGAAAAATTCTATATCTAGTAATTAGAGGTTTTCATTATTATTTATATCCTTAATTTTAATCTTATTTGATTATAAATAAAACATCATAGTGTGTGTAATATACACAATAACACATTCGGTAAACACTTTTACAACACACATACATAAGGAATTGAGAAGGTCTATTGTGGGAGAGGGAGAGTGATAGGTATGCTTTCCTACAAGAGGACCACAACACAAAAATGCATTATAGTCCCTTGTTTCACAAAATGTTTGTTTCCCTATTATTTATTTATTTTTTAATTGTAAGCTTTTGATATAGGCTCTTTTTATATTGAAAGATTTTTATTTTAGTCTCTATTATTTAGAAAACACCCAAGTCTGTTTTCGGATCTATGTTAGACATCATCACTCAACATGGAACACTTAATGCCAAGAATTAAAGTGATTTTCTTTTAATACGGAATCAAACTGAGTTATTTTTAGCAGGATCTAAATAAAAACAACCATATATTATAGGGATAAAAAATTATTTAAGTCTAAATAATTTCAATTTGACAGAATGCTATCGACCATTTCCTCGAGAATGGAGAGGCGATGTGGATTATCTTAATGACAGTGCTTGTGTTTATCTGAAGGAGTCTTAAGTTACTTTGTCTCGAGTGTTGGGACACAAAGCTATGATGGACCCTGTTGACCCATAATTTCATTTTGTGCATCAGTTGCAGGTAAGCTGTTATCCGCTGTGAAGATGTGTTATCCACCACTTTTGGGAAGTTCCAGCATCTAGTTTGCTATACGCCAAATTCTTCATGATTGATATGATATTTGGGGAGGTTGAAAAGCACTTTTAACCAACCAAGTTCATTGTTTTGCTTCGTACAAGATCATTACTTGTCTGGTAGTTTATTGTGTAGTTTAGGAGTAATTTTCTGTCACCAAAAAAAAAAAAATTATTATCCGAGGTCCTGGTAGAAGTTTTTGAATCTTGTAATTGAACCACCCGGATGAGGTAACTACACATTGTAATGAAATGATTGAATATGCCAAATGTTGGTTATTCTTTGTATATTATTTTTCCAACGTTCCCTTGCTCTTTTATTTTTTGTTCATCTTTTACCCTATACGTATTTTTAATAATCTAGATTTACAATTAAATTTGTAAGATGGACCAAACGCTGGAAGCATATAATATAACTTTTTTTTCCCTATCCTTTTAATGTTTTTTTTTTGGGGTAGGGGTGTTACATTTGCATATTACATATGTACTTTTTACTTGTTCAACCAACTGTACAGTACAGTTCAGTGACACCATGAACACATTTATTTCCATTTTGCGGCTTTTCTCTTTTTCATGCATTTTAAACATGGTAATCTTTTTTCTCATTTCAATTCAAACTACCAAAAGACTTAAATGAGAAAGGTCCGACAGGATAAACTTATCATTTAACATTTATTTGAGAAGAAAATAAAAAATAAAAATGAAATAAGTTTTTTTTTTTGAAAATTAAAATTAACACATGTATAAATTAAAATTTAAAAAAACTAAATGATTTAAAAAATTAATTTTAATTTATGAATAAATTAATTTTAGTTTATGAATAAATTAATTTTAGTTTATCGAAAAAAATATTTTATTTATCTTCTTATTTCTTCTCTTACAAGTTTTAAGACTAGCTTATACAAACATGAAAAAAAACACATTGATATTTTTCAAAATATTTTAATTTATTTATATAACAAAAAATAGTGAGAGATGTTGCCGTATTTAAAGGTAAGGACCCCTGGACAAAGTCCAAAACAATTCTAAACTTGATTCATATTTTCATCTCTTCAGTTAAATAAAAAGCACACCACATTTGTCTGAAAAAAACACTGCATTTTCAACTTGGTAATAAGCTTATTCCCATTTCAAATACACAAAATTACGATCTAATATGGCTAAAAAACTAGTGTAAACTGAATTTTGGAGACACGAGAAACGTAAATGGTTGATCACATAGTCCCAATGCATTTTCTTTTTCACAAGGACATTTTATTAGTTAGAAATACTTTTCAGATGATTTTTAAGCAGTTTAGTTAATTCAAATAATCATCAGGCAAATATATTCACGAATGAGACATTTAGTGTACAAACAACTTACATGCCTTGAGACAAGATGTATTATATACTTGGTACACTTCAGATGGAACAAAATATTAATAATATTATATTTTGATTGAGGGAAAAACAATTCCAATGACTATTAGAAGTAAATTTAAACTTGAACATGAATTTCTAAAATACTTAAACTTCAACTAGAATTCTTTTTTGGTTCTGTGAGAGTGCAAGCACATTCCCTCTGTAAGCCATGCTTGTTTTTTGTGGCACTTTTAGTCATTGCTTTGGTGATGACATGAGTAAGAACTCCAATAGGGCAAAAGAACAAACACATAGAAACTGAATGCCGTGTCTCAATCTGATTCTCTAGTCCATCTAGAAAAACATGCCTACATTTATAGACACATGTTATTAGAAGAATAACTATAGAATGAGAAACAATGTAGAAATAGTAAGGAGGAAAATTACGGAATGATAAAGGAAGAAAAGAAAAGAGTAAAATAAGTTGTAGTCCCACAAATATGGATAAATTTAGTTTTAATTCTTCAAAAGGTTTCTTTTCTTGGTTTTAGTTTTTATTTATTTTAGAAGTTTTTAAAAATGATCTCTATCTCCACTTACTAATGACGTAGAATGAATCTAAACATATCATGTCACACGCTATTTAAAAGTAGTCACTGATTTGATACGTCAAGATCTCTATCAAATGATAATAGGAATCATTTAAATTTTTTTTAAAATTAAGGACCAAAACCAACAGATATTATTTTTAGAGGACTAAAATTAAATTTAATTATATTTATAAAAAATAAAAACATATTTAAGCGAAAAGATGCATAACCTTGCAGCAAAGAGATCAATAACCAGAAGGTGGATCCAGGCTGAGGCTAAAGTCATCTCACTAGAGAACATTTTCCCTATACTAGTCAGCTGCACCGAGTATAAAAGAAGATAGTACAATAAAATATAACTGTTTTGGAAAGGGAAATTGCACTTTATTGATGAATACACACCTCTGGTAGCAAGTATTTACTTGCAAAAATCAGTGCAACTGTCTCGGGGGTCCAAGAAAGGTACAATAAATATGCATATAGAACGCCAAGCACTACATATGGTACACTACTTTCCATAGACCTTTTGGTCTGCATTTTTGCATTTCAGGAAAATGAATCAGGCAAATCACATGAATTGCAGAAACAAAAATGTATGAGCAGTTATAATATCAGAACATTCAGAACTCACCAAACATAATTTACTACTGTAGAACATATATATATATATATATACATGGAAAAGAAAAACAGTGTATATGCATATCATCATATAACATAAATATTTGGACTAATTATAATGACACTCCATGTGGTTTCTTGAGAATTCACACGATACTCCTGTGGTTATTTTAGGTGTCAAAAAGGAAAGAATATCGTGTGAAATTTCAACAAATCAGAGTGTAAAAGAGTAATTTGGCCTAATATTTTTATGCATGTTATTTATATTTGTGAAAAAAATAAAGTACCATAGTTCTTACAAACATGTAAGATATGTTCTAACTCAACATTATAAAACTAATTTATAATATTAGAGTTGTCTTTAGTTATATATTATAATTTAACTATATTTCTGATCGGTGTAGAACTAAATCCCTATCTTTGAAGCTACCTTAAAGAGGTCGCAGCTCATCTGTAATATTGTCAATAACTGAAATATTGAAAATGTGTATTCCAATCATAGAAAGAAACATACTAGCTCAGAATTTGGAGCTAGAACCATGAGTGTGTAAAATGGAAGCACGGCTGTTGTCCCCAGTGTAAAGGCGCTGCTAGCAAGTTGTGATCCAGACAACCCTACACGTAGGTAGAAAAATGAATATAGGAAACTTATATAATCACTACCAGTTATACCAAAACAAGGAATGTTCAATGAGGTTAATGCAGAGAGTATAAACGAGACCAAAAGAGTTCATGACAGATTGAACAAGGAATGTTCAATGAGGTTAATGCAGAGAGTATAAACGAGACCAAAAGAGTTCATGACAGATTGAATGACACTTTGCCATATAGAATAACAGACACACTCGTTTATATTATATTTTGCATCAAAATAGAAAAAATGTTGAACCATAAAAGGGACTTTTGTACACTTAACCAGAATGATTTTAAGAAATTTAGACTCTTAAAATACTTCCCTTGTAGTTGATGAGAGGATAATGAAATTGAAAAGACAACAAAGAAGATTTCCATCCTTGTAGAATCATGTTACAAAGTTATATCAAGGGTAACACTTATCCTGTTCCAATATGTACTACTTTACTTGGTAACAAAAGTACCTGTAATAATAATTTTAGGAGATTCCACCACAAGAGGCAAGCTAACTATTTAAATGCATTCCATCATATATCAACTTCTTTATTCGGAAACTTCTTCAAGTTATACAATTTAATTTACTAGTAAGATAGAACCAACAATTTTTTCTTTAGAGTCAAAGTATCCGAATATCTAATACTAGTCCCAGAAATTCCTCACAAGCAATTGTTTTTTCTATTGAATTGGTATCAATTAAAACCTGAAGTAACAATAAATTGCACCAATGGTATTATATTGATCAGAATTCAAGGACAAATTTCATGGGATAAATTGACAGTAGACACCAAAAGTGACTTATTTTTTATACATAAAGTGACATCAAAGCATAGAGATCTATAACACTAGATGTCATGTAATAACAGCACCTTTGTGCAAAATGAAAATGCTATAAACGTAACCTTATTATTGTGCTTAAATTAATTTGGACCAGCACTAGACATATTAATCTTGGTATAGTAAAAATGAGTTTAAAAATTAGCAAATGTGGCACAAAAAAGGATTACATGAAGCATATACACGACTGGCTTTTCGAAAAGGAACCAATTTCACGACTTTTGGTTTCACAACAACTCTTGATCCTCCTATGAAACTCCAATCTCTGATTAAGTTGACTCTACTTCTCTGATTAAGTTGACTCTGGTTACAAAGTTCATGCTCAGCACCATTACTTCTGATAGGGAAAGGGAACTTTTGCCCCTTTTCAACTGTACCATAAGGTTTTGTAGTCTGCACCAAGTGATCAATCTATAAGAAATAGAACCTCAATGGTAAGAAACCTTCTTGAACTCACAAATACACATGTTATCTATCCATCAAAATAAATAAACTACTGACTTGTTTAGGTAATTACTTATAAGAGCGAAAAATGAAAAAATAATTTTTTTTAAATAAAATTAGTTTATACATAAACTATTTTGTAAAACTATTCTCATATTTATCCAAAAATTAATTTTTAACTTATAAATAAATTAATTTTAATTTATAAAAAACTTATTATTTTTTTTTTTCCTATAAGTGATTATGAAAAGTTTCCTCAAACATTCATCCAACAAGTTTAAAATAACCAGATTGTGCAGATGATTATTGAATAACATATCAACCCAATTTAATATTCAAGGACCAAATGAACAAACCCACACATGTTTTATGAGTGAAAGACAATTGCATGAATCTATAGGTTTTGTGACACACAAAGAACCAACTTTTTGACATATAACTCCTTTTGAGTACCAACATGCCCCCCTAGCATATAAATCATAGAATGGTAAACATCTCTCACCAATATCAAAAGATGCACAAGTGCCACTTTCATAAGTAATATCATTCATTCAAGTTCGCAACTTCCAAAATTCAAACGAAGAAATAGATTAAAATAGAAGCACTGAGAGCATATCAGACACTGGAAACTGTACCTTTAATGCTAACGGAGAATAGGAAAAGAAAGAGGAGAAAGCCATGGTTGAAGCAAAACCAAGGAGGATACCCAATATTGCATTCAACAACAATGGCTACTTCACATATAATAGAATATAATGCACAGCAGATAAAGGTGACATGGCTTTCCACTTGATGAATAACAAAGAAGAAGGACAGAGAGACCCAAAAAAGAGGAGAAAAAAGGGTAAGTGTCCACTAATTGAAAAGAGTTAGAGTTGTATGGAAGACAGGTAAAGGCACATAGCACCAAAAAGTTTGCTAAATAACAAGACAACACTGTCATATACAGTTTTACACTCCACTTTCATCATCTTTTGTCTGTTACACACTTACACTTATTTGTGGGTCTTATAATTCAGTTCTTTATTAGATGGTTACGTATCCTTCAGTTGACCAATGGAACAAAGTAATCTATGACTGTAGTGGGTCACTTTACCATTTGGAAGAGCCAATTACTCTCTCTCTCTCTTTCTTTTTATTTTTATTTTTATTTTTATTTTTTTTACATTCTAAAATTATCTATTGTTTTACAACTCTAAGAAAACAATTATTTGTTTTCAATCTTGCTTTTCTCCCTCTATCAATGCTCAATAGCTACTTTTCTTTTCTGAAGAAATAAAGTATTAATAATATATACTTCCCCAAGAAAGAGTAATTTAATTCTGTAATCATTTTGTTTGTAGAATTTAATATTTCTTTAATACTTTTATAATACATTAGAATAATACTCATTTCAAAATGGAAGGAGTATTTTAAAATAATTAATATTAATCTTTTTACAAGTAATACTTTAATAAATTTTTACAAAGTTAGATCAGTAAAATGATAAATTATTTGTTATTTGACATAAAAAATATAATAAAATATTAGATAAAGCTAAAATATATATGTATTAAAAACATCAGTTGAGTTTAAATTGGTTTAATTTAGGAAGTTTTATCCAAAATTTGATCTGAATAGAGCAATTAAAAAAAATCATCCATTTTATTTTTATTTTTCATCTGTTGTTAATTTTTTAATCGATTTACGTTATTTTATTAAATTGGAATTGAACACTCATTTCGAGCATTTTTTTCGACTAGTATTTCTTTAATAGGAAACTATTAGGTGGACTCGTGCTATATACAAACGCTGTATACAAACATTCTATACTTAATAAATACTATTTTTAATATTTTATAAATAAAATTTGTTATATAATAAATTAAAAGTATAAAATATAAACACTCATTTTAAATATTATTGAACTCCATTCATCATTATGATTTTTTTCACTAAAATTATGTAATATTACATATGGTTAATAGTAATCATTTGAATCATCTTTAAAAAATAATTAATCATAAAAATATGATCGGTTATTAGTAATTTTGTGGAGGAGATTAGTATTTTATGAATAACATTGTTACCTAATAGGGCATGAACAGATTAAAATGTTGCTCGACATGTCTCATATGCATTGATTTTGAATTTTACTGAAGTAATTTTAAACAATATATAATTTTTAAACTCATTATTTATATCCATATACCAAAAATATTTAAATACCTTTTAGAAGAAAAGGAAATGTTGAATCATTACAAGCAAGTATTATAAGGTTAGATTTATAATATACAAATTAAGATACTTAAATGCAACTACTTGGTATTATAAAGATTATTGTTTTATTTATTTTTATTTTTATTTCTTCATTTTTTGCATATTACATGCTTCATGCAATTATAAATTTTTTATTCAATTAATGTACTCCATCAATTATGATAATATTTTGTATTTATAAACATTATTGCATTTCTTTTATTTATTGGCTAATATATCTGTACAAGAGAAAAATTTTATAAAGTACAAATGATGAATATTACGTTTCCATTATGATAATAAATGAAAAGTTATGAGCGAAAGAGACTTAAATATAATTACTTAGTATTCTAAAGTTTATTATTTTATTTTAATATTTATTTTATTTTATTCAATTAACATGCTTTAATAGTTATGCTTATTGTACCGGTCAGCCATTCGGTCTAAGCCCATTAAGAGGGACACTCTGACCTAGTGAAGTTCTTGATGAAGGAGAACCTTTGAGCTGGCCAACATCCTAATAAGTTGGGCCAGTTCAATGAGTTTGTCTACATGGGGAAATTTTTTCGATACCCGCAAGATTGAGAGACCAAGTGAGAAGTTTGGAAACTACGAAGGGAGAAAAGAGTGACAATGCCCATGATACAGAATCAGGCAGCAAGTTCCACCAATGAAGGCGAGGAAGATACCCTGCAGCAGCTACTCCAAGTAGTGGCATCACTACAAGAGTGCAGCGACGAGCAATCCCGACTTAGTGCGGAAGCAGAGCAATGACAACTAGAAGCCGATGAGAGGCATCAACGGGCAGAGGAACGACATATGGAGGCCTTGAAGGTGGCCGAGCAATGAGAGGAAGAGCTCTACCGCCAGATAGCGACGATGAAGGCAACCGTGGAAAAGTCGGGAGGGGTGGCGATGCCGACGACATGTACCCAAGCCTTTTAGGGCCAACTGTTCAGTGAGGAGATCGACGGGACCCCCATCCCCATAAATTTTCGTGAAGTAGTAGTGGAGCCATTTGATGGAACGCATGATCCCCATACTCATCTCCAAGCCTTTCAAACCCAGATGTACATCAGTGGAGGAAATGATCCCTTGAGTTGCAAACGTTTCCGGGTACCTACGGGGAGTGGCCATGCATTGGCTAGCCACTCTCCTGCCCTGCTCCATCAAGTCATTCAATGACTGGCCACCTCATTCATTTCACAGTTTGCGGCAAATAGAGTAAAGTGGTTGGAGGTGACTGATCTATTCGACATTAGGCAGGCAAAAGGTGAGACTCTTAAGAGTTATCTAGCTCAATTCAACAACGCAACGGTCCAGGTGAACGACCCGAACTAGAAGTTCTTCGTAAAGGCCTTTCAGAAGGGACTGAGAGCCGACTAGTTCAGTGACTCCCTGGCATTGAGGAGGCCGCGAATCATGGAGGAGATAAGGACGCATGCCGAGAAGCACATCAAGGTCGAGGAGGACCAGGCCGACCGGCTCAAGGCCGAGCAACAGTTTGGCCCGTGGGAGCCCAGGTCCGCAATGCCTGGTGGTTAGAAAGGGGAGGCAAAGTACCCGGCCCAGCCCAGACCAAGGGACTACCCCCTGATCTTCACCCCCTTGCGAGAGAAAAAAGCACAGATACTGTGCGAGATATGCCACACGCAGTTGTTGAATTTCCCGAAGGAGGTGAAGGGCCGAGTGTTGGGAGCCAACAGACAGGACTGGTGTGAGTTTCATAGAACATCCACGGAGGAATATCAGACCCTATAGGAGCAGATTGAAAAGCTAATATAGGAGGGACATCTGGGTCGTTACGTTCTAGGTGAGAAAGAGCGTGTTAGCCCGAGGCTGACTAGAAAGGGGACCGAGGACGAGCCGCACAGAGATGGCTGAGATGACACGAGGTGAGAGGAGAGACGAAGGGAAAGGAGTAGATTAGGATAAAGAATGGACACCCGACATTGGGGCGTCATAACCACCATTTCGGGTGGAGGCACCAGCATGGCCAAGGGGAGTCCAAGTCGGAAGCGAGGAGCATGTGACGTGCTAGTAGTGTGCGTGAAGGCCAACACTATACCATCCTTGGTCATCACATTTAGTGAAAGGGATATGAGGTATGAGTCACCTAGGCAGGACGAGCCCATGTTGATATCGATAGTGACAGTTGAGTACAAAGTCGAGAAGGTCTTAATTGATCACGGGAGTTCGGCCAACATCCTATACTGGTCGATGTACAAGAGGTTAGGGCTCCCATCGGCTAACCTGGAATTATGCTCAAGAATGTTGTATGGGTTCGCTGGTGAAAAGGTGATGATAAAAGGAGTCATAGAGTTGGAGACCACATTTGGGGAACGTAGCCAGGCGCATAGCATTCCAGTATTGTATACGGTGATGGACGTAGAGGCATCATACAACATAATCATGGGAAGACCAACCTTGAATAAGTTGGGAGCAGTAGTCTCCACTCTTCACCTATGTATGAAGTACCTGGTGGGATAGGAGGTAGGCAGAATATGGGCCGATCACCGGGTAGCTCGACGGTGCTATGAGGATAGTCTAAGAATAGGATCCCAATTGTTCTATGTGAAAGAGTCGACCGTCAACGTGTTAGACATTAACCTAGACCCCCAATGCGAGCCCGAGCACGAGAGACCTTTCCCGGCCGAGGATCTGAAGGAAGTCAATATAGGACCTTCGCTAACTCACAAGACTAGGATAGGCACAACATTAGCAAAGAAAGAAGAGGGTCGTCTTGTGCCTTTTCTTTGGAAGAATAGGGATGTGTTTGCATGGTCTCTGGCCGACATGCTTGGGATCGGCCCGGAGTTCCTATGCCACCACCTCTCGGTATATTCGGGGTCACGGCCAATCTCCTAGAGGTGGAGGAAGGCGAAGGAAGTTAGGGGAAGAGAAGCCATCATCAACATGAGGGGTCCACAGACGGTCAAGGAGGTCCAACAGCTGGTGGGGAGAATCACAACTTTATCTCGGTTCTTGTCCCGATTAGCGGAGACGGCCATACCTATTTTCAATATCCTCAAGAAGGGAGACAGTTTTGCGTGGACAGCCGAGAGCGAGGAGGCCTTTCTAAGGCTAAAGGCAATGTTAGCAACCCCCCAACCCTCACGAGGCCGACCCTAGGTATACCCCTTTGGGTTTATATATATGTATCTGAAGATGCTGTTAGTGCAGCGATAGTCCAAGAAAGGGAGGGAAAGCAACATTCGGTCTATTTTGTAAGTAGGGTCCTGCAGGACACCGAAAGGAGGTACCAAAGAATCGAGAAAGCAGCCCTCACCCTCATAATCACCTCGAGGAGACTCCGCCCTTACTTTCAGGGGTACTGTATGTCATCCGGACTAACCTGCCCACCAAGCAAGTACTAAGGAAACCAGACCTGGCCAGGAGGATGGTAGTGTGGAGCATCAAGCTGTTTGAGCTTGACATCTCCTACGAGAACAGAGGTCATATTAAAGCCCAGGCACTATCTAACTTCATCACCGAGATGACGGCAATGGGACTGGTGGCCAGTAGAGACAACGAGTGGTTCTTGTCGGTGGACGGGGCATCCAATCAGGCGGGGAGTGGAGTAGGCGTAATATTGGAGGGCCTGAATGGAATGTTAATCGAGCAATCATTACACTTCGAGTTTAGGGCCAGTAGCAATGTGAAGCGTTGTTGGCCGGGATGAAGCTAGCCAAGGAGTTAGAGGCGAAAGTTCTGACGGCAAAAAGTGACTCAAAATTGGTGACAAGCTAGGTGATGGGGAATATCAGGCGAGAGATCTCCAACTGACAAAATATTGGGAGAAGGCGACAAAAATGGCAGTAGCATTCGAAAAATTCACACTCCTCCACGTGCCGCTAGAGCAGAATGAAAGGGTCGACTTGCTGTCAAAGCTGGCTACACCCAGAGAAGAGGGCAACAAAGATCGGTCATTCACGAGAGCATAAGCAGACTGACCATTAAAGAGCCGGGGGTGTGTTGCATGGAAGGAAAGAAGACATGGATGATCCCATTCCTGGAGTATTTGAAGGAGGACCGACTATTGAGTGATCCTGCTAAAGCCAAGAAGCTGGTTAGAGACACAACAAAGTACATCGTTGTTGGTGAGCAGTTGTACAGAAGGGGTTTTTCTTGCCTGTTACTCTAGTGTGTGAAGGGCGAAGATTCCAAGTATGTAATCTGGGAGGTGCATGAAGGAGTGTGTGGCACACACATAGGAGGTCGAGCACTGGCAAGCAAAATCGCTAGTGTGGGTTACTATTGGCTGACACTGAAGAACGAATGCATGAAGTACGTGAAGAAATACGGTAGATGCCAAAGATTCACAGAAGTGCTCAAGTCACCACTAGAGCAGCTGCACTCTATCACCTCACCCTGGCCGTTTTACAAGTGGGGTGTGGATATTCTAGGCCCATTCCCAACAGCACCAGGGCAGGTGAAATACCTGAACATGGCGGTGGACTATTTCACAAAGTGGGTAGAAGCGGAATCGGTGGCCACGATATTGACAGAAAAGATCAAACGTTTCTATTAGAAGAAGATAATCTACTGGTTCGACTTGCCGACCAAAATAGTCTCGGACAACGGGATGTAGTTCGCTTCCCGGTCAACTACGATCTTCTATGCTCAGTTAAAATCAAACAACAGTTCACATCGATGGAACATCCATAATCAAATGGACAGGCCAAGGCTGCCAACAAACTCATCTTAAGGGGATTATGGAGACACCTCGAGGAAGTGAAAGGAAGGTGGGTCAAGGAGCTCCCACAAGTACTCTAGTCATACCACACGACACCCCACTCTTCCACCAATTAAACGCCCTTCTGCCTAACCTTCAGCACGGAGGTGGTCATCCCCATAGAAATTGGAGAGTCGTCCCCATGAACCGTCCTGTTTTAGTCGGGTGTAAATGGGGAGGAGTTGAGAATGAATCCAGTCCTACTAAAGGAAGCTCGCGAAGTAGCACAAATAAGAGAGTACGTGATGAAAGCATGGGCGGCCAAGCGGCAGGGCAGGTTATCACTCCTACAATTTAAAAGCCATGACTTAGTCCTGAGGAAGATTACATGGACAACGGATAACAATAAATTGACCCCAAATTGGGAAGGCCCTTCAGGGGTAAGCGAGGAGGTTGGAAAGAGAGCGTATCGCTTGGAACACCTCGATGACAAGAAAATCCCCCGAACATGGAACGCATTAAATCTTCGATTGTATTATAGTTGAACCAAGGTATGGCCCAAATGTATTGATAATTGAAACTAATAAAGCGCCCTGAGCACCTGAAGAGCTAATAACAAAGCACTTGGATAATTTGAAAAGGGGCCAACACTCAAGTGGCTCCAATGGCCCCAACAAAAGCAAGAACAGAGCACCCAAAAAAAAAAGGAGGAGGAAAGGAAGAAAGGCACAAGCGATACTAAAAAAACACTTGGTATATTATGGAAAAATTACAATATTATTAAAGATGCAGGCGTAGAGTCAAATAAAAAGATATAAAACTAAGCAGGAGAGTACGAAGGAGACTCGGCTTGGACCAGCTTGCTGTCCACAATCTCCTTGAAGGGGCCGGTCTCGGAGGTGTCCACAATCGGATGAAGGAAAGCCACCTACTCCAAAGCGCGAGCAAAACCCTCTTCAAATTGCTCAACAATAGCAAGTCCAAGCTTGTCTAGGGCAGCATCCTTATCCTTTAGAAGGTGATCCCTCTCCTCGAGTTCCTTCTTCAGTCGGGACACCTTTTCATCCTTATCCTCCTTTAACTATGCAAGGGCCGCCTCTGTCGACGCCTTGGTTGCTAGCAACCCCTCGTTCTCCTACTACAGAGCCAGGACTTGAGTGTTTAGAACATCCCAAGCATATTCCAAGTCCCGTTGGGCAAACATTAAATTCTTGGTTTGCTCTATAGCCCAGTAAAGCTCACTTTACAGGCTCGCCATCGCACCTTGATAATTGTTTTTTTTTTCTTGAGCATTAGTGTATTCGATCGATAGCTTCAAAAGGGCCTCATGAGCACTTTGGTTCTTCTCAGCCAGGGACTTCTGATGAGCCTCCAAGCTCCCAAACTCCAGCTCAGTAGCTCGGGATAACACTAACGAATACCTGGCATACCTTTGGATGACCTCCAACACCCCCGACAATCCTAGTTCTTTGGCCTTGCTACGGTTAGAAGGAACGACCACTCGCCTATCCACCAAGTCACCAATGGGGAAGTTGGGGGGTCCAAATCGAGGGGTCGGCGGCTGACCTGCCACGATCGCCCCCCAGCCGTTGTCAGCATCAGCAGCCTTGCCGTTAGCTCCAGCAAAGTCTCCAAAGTCAAAGTCCCCAACCCTGTCGACCTTAGTGCCAATGGTAACCATATGCTTTGAAAGCCGCTCCTAATGGGGAAGTTGGGGGTCCAAATTAAGGGGCTCGGCGACCGACTCGCCACGATCGCCCCCTAGCCGTTGTCAGCATCAGCGGCCCTACCGCTAGCTCCAGCAAAGTCTCCAAAGTCAAAGTCCCCAACGCTGTCGACCTTAGTGCCAATGGTAACCATATACTTTGAAGGCCGCTCCTGGCTCTATAAAGCCCCATCCTCAGCTAGGCGCTTGGTCGTAGAATCATCGACATCAACGTCTGCGCACACAGGAGAGTTGTTAGGAGAGTCTAGTGTGACCACGGGCAGGGGAAGGATAGTCTCCTTGGCTGGCCTAGAGGATTTCGGCCGGGTTGCGGCCATAGGAGCAGCTTGAACAATTGCCCCCGCTGCATCCAGAGCTGGGGAGCGCGAAGTGTATTTCTTCAAGGCCATCAAGTCCTTGGTAGAGTAACTTGCCCAAGAAAACACACGTCAAAGCACTAGGATGAAACTAAAAAATAAAAGAGGCATATATATACAACAATAACAAGCCAATCACCTTTATTCGTTATGAGAGTTGAGAAAGAGAGTGTGCGCAGGTGGCTAAGCTCTTCTATAAACTCTTCCTCCCAATCCTCCAAATTGTCCTAGTCGATCGTGACTGACATGGCCGGCTGATCTGTCCAGTTTAGGGGGAATAAGGGATTCCCAGATTCATCGAAGAGAAGGCTGGGTCTGATGTGGCCTGTAGCCACCTAGAAGAAGTGATCCTTGAAGAACTTGTAGCTGTCCTGGAAAGGCTTCATTAGATTACGCTGGGGTCGGCTGCTCAGGGATGTCTAGCCGACCTTCTTCGCCCGGTGCAGGCCAAAAAATCAAAAGAAAATGTTGAGTGAAAGCTCCCTCCCCATATCCTGGCACAAAAGATCGAAGGCTCACACGAAGGCCCAATTGTTGGGATGAAGCTCCGCAACACCACCCATTCGAAGTTAGTAAATGGAAGCTTGATGCCCAGCTTCAAGAACAGGGTGTCGTAAAAATAGAAGAACGACTCATCGGTGTCTGCTAGCCACTCACAAACAAACTCGTCCGAGCGGTAGGGCAAAACCTCAATCGACTAGGGACCCCGTCGGTAGGTAGCATTGGCCATCCCTACTTACCAAGGAGTCGGGGCAAGTGTAGGTGGAATAGACCTTTGTGACCCCAGGGTCAATCCATGAAGGCAATCCCTTAGAGGAATCACTCTCCTCTGCCTCCCAAAACAAAAATTTGAAGGGAAACTCCTCTTCCATCGTTGGAGTAGAAAAACATTGAGGCTCATTCCCTTATGCAGAGGAGCTGTCAGGGTTGGAAGAACCAGAAGACCTATGCGAACAAAAATGCGAGGGTTAGCCAAGAGACCCAAGCCAAAAAAGAGGGGTGAAAGAAAAATCTCCCCCTAAAGGAGAAAAAACCTAGAAAAGGAAACAATAAACCAAACAGAAATACACATAGATAGACAAGAGAGACAACAAAGCTTACCTCCTCGTTTAACTATTAGGAGCAGTCAGGGGGCTGAAGATAAAGAGGAGTAGGCAGGCGAAGTAGCAAAGACACAAAAGGCTGCAAAGCTCGCGAGGAAGGCATAAGGAAACCTAGAGAGAAAAAGGTATGAGAGGAATGCAAAGGAGTGCAAAGGTAAGAGTGAATTTCGAAAAAAGGAAGTAAAAGAGCAGTTAACGTGGGTGGAAAAGTGAAAAGACAGGACAATGATGGATAGTTACACAGGAGTGGAGGCGACGTGCATGCGCATTTAAGAGGGGCGCGGACAACCAAGCGTCACGAAGACAACCGACCATTTAGACCATGGGACGCGATCAGGGAGGTTGACTAGGGACCGGGGCCAACATGGATGACTGACCGAAAGGTTGCGAGGCGTGCTCGACCAACATAAGGGGAAAGGAAAAATCAAGCTCCTCACCCACAGTCAGAAGCTTGGGGGCTATGTACTGGTCGGCCATTCGGTCCAGGCCCATTAAGAGGGGCACCCTCACCTAGTGAAGCTCTTGATGAAGGAGGACCTTTGAGCTGGCCAACATCATCATATGTTGGGTCGGTCCAATGGGCCTGTCTGCTTGGGAAGACGTGCAGCCCATAAGCCAACAATGAGTTCATTAAGATGGTTACAAGTTGGTTAGGAGATAGCTTACAACGGAAGTAACCCTCTCGCGTGTACCCTATGGTATATATACCTGAGTAGGCTAGGTTTTAGGCTAATCTGGAATTAACTACCGTACTAAGGACGATAACATTCATGATTTATAATTTTAAATATTATTCTTCTCAAATTTAATTTCACAATTACTTTTTTATTTGACAACTTCATATTATTTTTTAATTAAAAAACTAAATCAAGATAAAAATAGCATGCAAACCAAGAGACTTAAATGCAATTACTTGGTATTCTAAATACTATTCTTTTATTCTTTATGTTATTGCAAATTACATATTTCATGCAATTATGATTTTAATAATCTATATTTATAAATAATATCATATTATTAATTCTATAAGGTATAAGAAGTGGTCATTATACTTTCTTTTTATTTTATTCAATTAATTATTCTAATCGTTATGCTAATAATTTATATTTATAAATACTATTCTTCTAAAATTTAACTCTATAGTAAATTTTTATTTGATAACTTTATTTTGATTTTAACTAAAATATGAAATTACTCGGTATTCTAAATATTACTATTTTATTTCTTTTATTTCTTTCATTGTTTCTATTCTTATAAATTACATTATCCATGCATTATGACTTTTTTATTCAATTAATTTGCTCTAACAGTTAGATTAATAATATGTATTTATAAATAATATTATATTTCTATGACTTATTAATTTCATAAGATATAAGTAGTGATGATTATACTTTCTTTTATTTGATTCAATTAATTATCCTAATCGTTATGCTAATAATTTATATTTATAAATATTATATTTCTCAAATTTAATTCCATAGTTTTTTATTACTTTATTTTTATTATTAATTAAAAAATTAAATTAAGATAAAAACAACTTGCAAATCAAGAGACTCAAATGCAATTATTTAGTATTCTAAAAGTAACTATTTTATTTCTTCTATTCTTGAAAATTAAGTACTTGATGCGATTATAATTTTTTTATTCAATTAATTTACTCTAATAGTTATGTTAATAATCTATATTTATAAATACTATCTTATTTCTTATATTTATTAATTTCATAAGATATAAGTAGTGTAGAAACTTTCAATTAATTCATAATTAAAATATTATCATATTAAATGTATTTCTCTCCATATATATAATAATTAAAAATATGAAATAAATAAAATATATAAGAATGAATTGACAAAACTATCTCTGTTTTGGGAGGAGAAAATTGTGTCAAACCTTTTTTGCTTTAGTATGTAAAAAGTAAATTATACTGCCTCCATTGAGAGACAATTATTATACTATATATGATTGAATTAATTTAACTTAGCAATATTAAAATAAATTACATTTTCCTCGATGATAGACGCAAATATTACACTACTTTTTTTTAATGTTAAAATGAAGAATAACTTACATTTTTCTCACTTGAGATATGCAAATATTGAATTGTTACCCATCCTTTATTTTTAAATATATTCTAAAATATTTTTAATTTATTAAATTATCATTCATTCACTCAATTATTTTGTAAAATATACTATTTAATTTAAAATAATTATTTTTTATGAAAATAATAATTTAAAACAAAATGTATGAGATAAATTATATATATATATATATATATATATATATATATATATATATATATATATATATATATATCATATTAATATACATTTGAATTTTTGTATTTAAAAATATATTTTATAAACTAATTTTTGTAATGTAATAAAATAATAAAATAATAAAATAATAAAATGTAAATATATATATATAATATATATAAGTATTAATTTTTTTTACTAATTTTATTTTATTTAATAATAGATTTTTAGTATGAATAAATTTATTTAAAAATTTGTATGTTTAATATACTTATATTAACATTATATATATTGAATTTAAAGGAGGCTGTGTAATATAATATTTACATATTTAAAGGGGTTATAGTGTAAATGACGTTTCTCTATTAATAGTCAGTTTCCTAGAAAATAAGAGAAATCGGTTTCCTAGAAAATAGGAGCAAGTCAGTTTCCTAGAAAATAAGAGCAAATAAGTTTCCTAGAAGATAGGAGCAAGTTAGTTTCCTAGAAAATAAGAGCAAGTCAGTTTCCTAGAAAATAGGAGCAAGTCAGTTTCCTAGAAAATAGGAGCAAGTTAATTTCCTAGAAAATAGGAGCAAGTCAATTTATTAGACTTTAGGAGTTTTGAATAACACACTAGTTTCTTCTCATCACACTACAAACATATTATTCTCTCTTCTCTATTTATTCATATTTTTGCCATAAAACCAACAATTAGTATCAAACCTTTCTTCTTTAGGAACCTGTGTGTGTTAAATCGCCATGGATTCTGAAACAAGCTTTTCCCAAGTTGTTCCCACAGTCTTTAATGGAGAAAACTATGATCTTTTGGGTTGTCAAAATGAAAGCTTCCCTTGAGGCTTTGGATCTTTGGGAAGTTGTAGAAATGAATTATGATGTTCTTCCCATGCCAGATAATCTGACCATAGCCCAAATCAAAAGTCATAAAGAAAAAAAACAAGAAAGAGAAAGATAAAGGCATGTCTATTTGCTAGTGTCTCTCAAATCATCTTTACAAGAATCATGACTCTCAAATCAGCGAAAACAAGTTGGGATTATCTGAGGGAGGAATATTTTGGAGATGAAAGAATACAAAGCATGTGGGTACTTAATTTAATGAGACAATTTGAGTTGTAGAGGATGAAAGAGTATGAGACAATCAAAGAATCCTCGGATAAATTGTTGGGTATTGCCAACAAGATAAGGCTGTTGGGAAGTGATTTTGTTGATTCTAGAATAATTGAAAAAAATTCTAGTAACCGTGCTCGAGAGGTATGGAGCATCTATAACCTCGTTGGAGAACACAAAAGATCTATCTAAGATCATTTTGGCAGAAGTCCTACATGCCTTACAGGCATAAGAGCAGTGAAGGTTGACGAGAGAAGAACGTGCTACTGAAGGTGCTTTACCAACCAAGCATCATAACATTGAACCAATAAAAAGAAATACTTAAAGAAGAACCAGCCAATAGAAGGCGAAAATTGTGCAAACAACCAAAACAAAGGTAAGGGTCAAAGGAAAAATTACCCACCTTGTTAGCATTGCAGAAAAATGGGTCACCCATCGTTCAGATGTTGGAAAAGACCAAATACAAAGTGCAGTAAGTGCAATCAACTTGTATACAAAGCTGTAATTTGTAGAAGCAAATTTCAGCAACATGAAGTCAATGCCCAAGTTGTGAAGCAAAATGAAGAAGATTATATTTTTGCTGCAACATGTTTTTCTATAGGCAGTAAATCATAATTCTGGTTAATTGATAGTGGTTGTACAAATCACATGACATACAACAAGTCTCTATTCAAGGACTTGAAGCCCACTAATCTCTCGAAAGTCAGAATAAGGAATAATGGCCATATTTCTGCAGAAGAAAAGGAACCATAGCAATTTCAACAAGTTTAGGTATAAAAATAATCTCATATGTTCTTTATGTACTTGACATTGACCAAAACTTGCTAAGTGTAGGTCAGTTGATTGAAAAAGCATTTAAAGTGTCCTTTGAATATCAACACTACCTTATCTATGACATTGCTGACTGAGAGTTTCTAAAGGTAAAAATGAGAGATAAAAGCTTCTCATTTGATCCAACACAAATGGAATATGCATCTTACTACAGTCAAGTCAGTCCCACAGAACTTTGGCACAAGAGACTTGGTTATTGCCATCTTGAAAGAATACTGAATATGAAGAAGAAAGAGATGTCTAGAGGTTTACCAATACTTTTGAATAATTTTCCAAATTGTAATGCTTGTCAATTTGGTAAACAAAATAAAAATTCATTCCCTAAATCAACTGGTAGAGCCTCTAAAAAATTGCAGCTATTTCATACTGATATGGTAGGACCTTAAAGAACATTATCACTACAAGGTAGAGATGTGTACTTCAAGGAAGGTCAACAATGAAATTGGAAGAACTCACAAAAAAAATTGAATCCTTTGACAATATTGGAGATAATTATCCTGGAGAGCAAACAACAAAGCTATATAGAATGAATTAGAAGATGAACCTCCAATCAGAAGCAAAAGGCTACTGTCCGACATCTATCAAAGATGTAATGTAGCAATTTGTGAACCTACTAGCTGTGAGGAAGCACTAAAACATCCAAAATGGAAAGATGTATTGAAGGACGAGATGTCTATGATATAGAAAAACAAGACATGTGAGCTAGTTAATAAGCTTGAAGATAGAAAAGTCATTGGACTTAAATGAGTTTTCAAAACAAAGCTTAATGCATATTGCATAAAGAAGCAAGACATTGTAGCACAATCCATTGCAAAGACTGAATTCATAGCAGCAACAATAGCTGTAAATCAAGCTTTATGGTTGAAAAAAGATTTTATGTGATCTACATATGCAGTAGAAAAACAAAATTGAAATTTTTGTTGACAACCAAGCAACAATTACAATTGAAAACAATTCGGTGTGTCACGAGAGAATGAACATTTCAACATCTAGCTCTACTTCTTGAGGGAGATGTAGCAAAGTGGAGAAGTAAACTTAGTTTATTGCAAGTTTGAAGATCAATTGGCTGACATGTTTACAAAGTCACTACTTGTCAACAAATTTGAACTTTTAAAGAAAAAATTAGAGTGTGCAGTTCCTAAAGCAAGGAGAAGTATTAAAATATGTTTTTGTAAATGCACGTAAATTTATTTCTTATTAGTTTAGTTTATTAGCTAGTTTCCTAGAAAATAGGAGCAAGTCAATTTCCTAGAAAATAGGAAAAGTCAGTTTCTTAAGAAATAGTAACTAGTCAATTTCCTAGAAAATAGGAGCAAGTTAGTTTCCTAGAAAATATGAGCAAGTTAGTTTCCTAGAAAATAGGAGTAAGTCAATTTCCTAGAAAATAGGAGCAAGTCAATTTACTAGACTTCAAGAGTTATATTTTTTTTAACTATTTACATTGTTATTACGATTGAATGGAATAACACACTATTTTCTTCTCATCGCACTACCAACATATTATTCTCTCTTCTTCTGTGTTTATTCATATTTCTGCCATAAAGCCAATTTTCTAGAAAATAGGAGTAAGTCAATTTCCTAGAAAATAGGAGCAAGTCAATTTACTAGACTTTAAGAGTTCTATTTTTTTAACTATTTATATTGTTATTGTGATTGAATAGAATAACACTATTTTCTTTTCATCACACTATCAACATATTATTCTCTCTTCTTCTCTATTTATTCATATTTCTACCATTAAACCAACACATACAATGACCAGATGATTACTTTCTTTGCTATTACAATACATGTATAAGGCATAATTATATATACTTACAGTTAATTTTCTCCCTTGTTTATTTTTCAGAGGCCTAGCCAGAAAGTATTCTTGAAGTGATGAATGTCCCTTCTTTGACAAGAGATAATTTTGCTAGTCATTTGCAGGTTAGTTTCTAGATGCATTTGATTTCCAATACTTGCACTTGGTTACAAGGTAGATACAATTTGTTATTACTTATCTCAATAGATTTAGGCCCTTATTAGATAAATTTATTGATAAAACAGTAATTAATGTTATTATTGTGATTGACAGAAATATAGACTTAATTTGAAGACATGTAATGTAATGAGAGTGCAAGAGAATGAGATGGCATCACAAAAGACTACTAGTGATGTTTATTGTGAAACACTGGCAGCCCTTGATGTTGTGGAGCTCATAAGTTACTTGAGGCTAAAACAAAACCCATATGCATAATAAGTTGTGGGTGGTCTTAGAATTCAAAATTTGGGACGTAATAGCACTAAGAGGGATGACCTAATATTTCTTAAGATAAATCATTTCTCTGTTTCCAAATTCACAATTCACAAGTGTTCACGTGAAAGTCCCTCAGGGAGATAACCTAGAACACATAAAAATGTCTCTCTCTCTTTCTCTTTTTTGTCTTACCCTTTTTTCAGTCTATAGGGTCGATCCCTTTTATCCTCTCCCTCTCTCCTTGGATTCTAGCCCCTCAAGGACTGGGTCCCCCTGCTGATGGGACGTGCTGGCCCCCTCCTAGGCCTTTTGCTGTATCTTTAGGAGAGGATGGGTGATGGTCTCTAAACATCGAGCAACGCACTCTATTGTCTGCTTTTGTCAGGCGACACTATTTGTAATCATTAATGATGTTAGTGTACTCTTGCCGGTTCTCTTGGTTGGTTGACTCTTTATGCTGCCAAGTCGCAAGGATGGTTGACCGAATATTACACAACCCCTCAAGTGTTGATCGTTAGTGAGGACGCTTTGAATTTTCCTTTGGAGGCAATCATTCTTCCTTCAGGGTCGGGTGGTCGGCTTGGCCGGTCACTGTGTGTTTAGGCCGAGGAGTTCTATTGCTTTGTTCTCTTTTTCTGACTTATCAGATTTCATCCTATCACAACACTTGGTAGCGATGTCCTGGATGTTGCCGTGTGTTATTGCAAGGCGACACATCATTGGCTCTAAGGCAATGCACCAGTGCCATAATGAGGGTGGTTGGCATTCCCACTCCTTGCCCTTGGATTGTAGGTTGTGGAGAGTGATGCTTCATTCTGGTGCGTTGGATCTTTGTTTTTGTAGTTTTCCTTTTTAAACATTTTGGTTAGTGCGCCTCTTGAGTTTCACTTCTCTCTATGCTCCTCCTTTCTCTTGTGGTGGTTATTCTTCTTCTTCCTTGCTCTTCCCAACTCCCATTTTTTCTAGCATTCTTTGATGTCGTCAGCCATGACCAAAAAAGGTAACCTCTTGGTCCTCCATCTTTCCTCCCTTTTTCCTTTAGATTTTTCTTGGGTGGTCTTTGTTTGGCGATTTCCATGGGTTGATGTCACTGTGGGTCTCTTCATTGACCCTTGTGTGGTTTTTCTTGCAAGGGGAACCACCTTCAGAGGGCCATCCCATGTGCCTTCTGCTTCTGGTGAGGCGGCACTCAACCCCTTAGGGCAAGGAAACCCTTCTTCTTCCTATGTCAACTTGCCTAGGGAGGAGAGTTAGTCTCATTGTGTTTGGTATCGAGAAGACAATAGGTCAGCTTTTGTGAGGGAAGGGTCGGAAGAAGTATCTTCTAATGAAGATTTTTCATTTGACTGGGTAGACGAGAGCGTCCTCAAGATGATTTTGGTTTACAACACCTTCGACTCTATGGAGGGAATGGCCAGTGCCATCTGCTGTTTAGGGCCTTGTTCCCTGGAAGTTTGACCCTTGCTGGCCTAATGAACATGTATGTGGGGGCATGCATTTGGGGAGGACATTTACTTTTACTTCTACAACACTCTCCCCCTCAAGCTAGGGCTACGTATTCCTTTCTCCCAATTTGAGCGGTTAGTACTAAATGTATTGAATATAGCGCCCACTCAACTTCATCCCAATAGATGGGGTTTTGTTAGCCAAGACTTTCCCTGTTGCGGCCCTTTCGTGAAAGCTATAAGTTCTTTAAAGAACCAAATTTTTTTTTTTTTGCATTTATTATGGCAGTGTGGGTTCTAACTTATTGCTTGACTCAACTGGTGAGCCTCATTTTCTCCTTTCATGGACTAAGGCTCCAACTGTGGGAGTTAAAGTGGATAGGACTAACTTGATGGGCTGGGTAAATGAGCTCATAGCTGAACTCCAAGAGTTGCAGCCTCTTTTATGTGCGGACCTCTTCAAGAATGATGATCTTTCCTTGCTCATTTATCCTCCTTGCTGTTGTTTTCTTTTTCTTTTTGTTATGCTTGACTTATTGTAGCCTTTACTCCTTCTAAACTCAAAGCTCTTAGGAAAAGGAAGGCTCCCCAAACCTCTTCTGTTGCACCAGTTATCTTTAACGTTGAGGTCTTGGTCCCTTCCTTTGTTGCTGCTCTTACTAAAACCTCTGTCGGGCCAGCTCCTTTAGCTAGCAATGCTTTG
Organism: Mucuna pruriens; assembly: GCA_025330945.1. Taxonomy (NCBI): domain Eukaryota; kingdom Viridiplantae; phylum Streptophyta; class Magnoliopsida; order Fabales; family Fabaceae; genus Mucuna; species Mucuna pruriens. The sequence continues at coordinate 2,146,598 of JAENHJ010000527.1, read as the reverse complement.
GTTAGGACTAGCTTTGAGCCGATTGTCACTGCTTCTTTTTATGTAGAGTCCACTCAAAAGCGATGACGGGAAGTCATTGAAGTACCTTCCCCCTCTTATAAGGAAAGAAGTAGTCCAATGAGGGGTGATAATTCATATTTTAGACACCATATAAGGTCTTAAGATGAGTAGAATAAACTCTAATTTGTAGTTAAGAATCACGTATTGGCTAAGATTCAGATTTCTAAAGTTAAAATAGGGAAAATACAAACATATGCTAAATTGCTGATTTTAGCTAACAAAAAAAGAGAAGTCTTATTTTTCAGGTCAAAATGGAGTCTAGACGAAGTCGACCCAGCTGGATGAAGTCGTTCTGGCTGGACGAAGTCGTCCCGGCTGGACGAAGTCGTCCCGGCTGGACGAAGTCGTCCCAACTGGACGAAGTTGTCCTGGCTGGATGAAGCCGACTTTAGATCAAAGTCATCCCAACTGAGGTTGGAACCGTCCCAGCCAGATGAAGCCAACTCCGCAATGCCGAATCTATCATTAGTAGTCAAATGTTGACTCCTGTAGAGTCGACTCTGCAAGCTGACTCCATGTCCGAGGCTTAGCTAGATGTTGACTTCAAACCAGATGCCGACTCCCATTCGTACGGAACCATCTCGACATCAAGGATTGATTCCACTTTGGCAATTTCGAGCATGTGGACAATTGTGAATTAGCACATGGTCATTTAAGAAATTAGTTAGATAGTTGCTATTTCTGTTATTTTTGTTATTTATATTATGTCAGACTGTTATTTTAGTTAGTTTTGTTATAAAGTTAGTCGATACATGTATAAATAGGGACGTATAACTAAGTTCATTGGTTAGTGAAGTATGTCGATAAACACACACAACACACATGCATACTTCGTCGTCCACCTTCATTCTCGCTTCACTCCTCTTTGTTCCATAATGCTTCAGTATGACGTTTAGTCGGTTGAGTGGACGCAAGACTTGTGTCTGGGTAGCGGCCAGTTGCTAAGAGGAGACTGTTAGGGCTCATTGGCACACTACTTAGTGATTCAACCTCTTAGTACCTGGCCATCTTCGGTGGAACACTGCAGCTACCATTGGCAGTCATTATGGGAAGTTGATCACATCTTTCCCCTGTATTCACCTCATGTACCACTACACTGGTTAATCATTGAATGGGTTTGCTTTCTTTTACTATTTTGTTTGTAATTCTTGTTAAAATTCTCTATTTCGGATTGTATCACGCTTGTGCATGGTAGGAATAGATCACGCTAGATTAGGGACTAGTCAGAACCAATTTAAGCAACATTATAGGTAATAACTAGAAAACCTACCTCAACTACGGGCGTAATCCCTGCTAACTTGAGGCCGCGGTCGTGTAAGCGCTTAGTCGGTAATTGACGAATGTTAGGCGATTGTCTTAAGATTTAGGTTGGTGAGAAGTTGCACGCATAAGAGGAACCATAATCCAGAACCATCTCATTGACTCCTTTGTAGTTAGTATGATAAGTATATGGTTCATTAGATATATTTGCCTTTACTTTCTTAGCTAGACTTTTCCTTTCCACAACCTTACTTTTCATTGCTAAAACCCCCTATATTACATAGCTTAGCCGCCTTCTATGCACCCAGATCTGCACATTTTTATCCTTTTACACTAGATCCCACTAGAACCAAGTGTCCTTGAGAGATTCGACGTAGGTTGCCCTATGCTACCCATAACATAGGAAAACTAGTATTTTGATAGTTGAAATAACGACTAATTTTACATCTATCAAATTGATACCATTGCTGGGGACACACGTTCTGTGTTCTTAGTGTGCCGAGTCTGATTAGTTGCCAAACCTGAGTCTGTAGACATGCAATATCTTTAGTGTATACCGAGTTTGTTTTTTATTTTAGTAACTGTTGAGTCTGTTTTTTTACTAATTGATGAGTCTACTTTTGATTACTAACTGTGAGTCTATTTTGGTACTGAGTCAAGTTTAAATTTTTCTGCCTACCTAGTATGAGTTTTAGCTTTTTATGCATGCCGAGTCTGTTTTGCTTGTTAAATGTTGAGTCTATTTTGGGAAGAGTCTAGTTTGTTGAGTCATGTTTCAGTTTTTATGCATGTCGAGTCAATTTTAGTTGTCGTAAGTTTATGTGGCATGCGTAGCTTAAGTTTTTCTTATGTTGTAATAATTCGTTATATGTGTTGAACTGTATGTACTGAATTTTGCATGTGCCGAATCCGCATGTGTTAGGTCAGTATATGTCGAGTCTGTATTTGTAGCTGAGTCTGTGTGTGAATATGTTTTGCGTAGCCGGGCACGTGAGTTCAATTTTTCAACTATAGTTCTGTTTCCCGATCCTGTATTTTCTGTATCTTGTGAGTGATTTTTCTGCATAAATCTTTTTCTTTCTATATCTTGCACTTTATGCATAATTTCCTTTCTACAATCTTGTATTCATTTTTTGCATAATTTTTATTTTACGGTATCTTGCATTTACCTTTCTTTCTGCATAATTTTCTTTTTGATCATCTCAATTGATTTCTGCATAATTTTCTTGCTGTATTTTATACTCATTGTCTACATAAATTTCTTTACTGTAGGTTGCACTCATTTTTTTGTATAATTTTCTTTCTGTACCTTGCCTTTAGTTTTCTGCATTATAATTGTATATAGTTTGTTTCCATAATAATTTTTAGAGTGCATGATTTCTAAATCTTTAAATAGGTTGAGAAAAACTAAAAACATTAACATAGGAAGTAGTAGCAGTAGTTTTAATTCAATTTCTAAATTTGATGATTTTGAGTGCAAGCCTGATATTGTAGATAGTCAGTCCTATGAGCCGAAGTAGATGGAGAACAACAATAGGACGTTGAAAGAGTTGGCTACACCAGATGTGTTGTAGCAGCCGTGGTGCATCTAATATCTACAGTTGGAGCTGGCTCAATCATATGAGTTGAAATCCGGATTCATACATATGTTGCTCAAGTTTCATGGTCTTGTAGGTGAAGACCCACATAAGCACCTGAAGGAGTTCCATGTGGTTTATTCTACGATGATGCCGTAAGGGATCCCGAAAGATTACATCAAGATGAAGGCGCTCCCTTTCTCCCTAGACGGAGTAGCAAAGGATTGACTTTACCTACAGCCATTCATGTTGAACACATGGGGAGACATGAAACACATGGGGAGACATGAAACACATGTTCTTGGAGAAATTCTTCCTGATGTCCAGGATCGCAACCATTTGAAAGGAAATCTATGGGATCAAGCAACATTCCGAGGAGACATTGCACGAATATTGGGAGATTCAACAAGCTATGTGCAACGTGTTTGCACCATTAGATCAGTGAGCAAATTTTATTGCAATATTTTTATGAAGGGTTGATGATGATGGACAGGAACATGAAAGATATGGCAAGCGGGAAAGTCTTGATGGACAAGACCCCAACGGTAGCAAGACACTTGATCTCAAACATGGCAAGAAATACACAACAACTCGGGACCAGAGGAGGAGCCATCACCTTAAGGATGGTAAACGAAGTTAGCGCATTCGACAATCTAAGGTGAATTAGCTGACAGAGTTAACAAAGCACACAACGAGTATATGGAATATGTACCTCGATGGAGCACCTAACAGACATGTGTTCCACATTGCAAGAAACAGAGCTAGATAGCACTGAATGTGTTGGAGCGATAGGTGGCGGATACCAATATGCAAGACAATTGTATCTGAATCGACCTTATGATAGTCAGAAGTTTTGGAGGCAGCCAGATCAGCCAAATCCAAATCAAGAGCAATATACAGCCCAAAGATTTGGACCAGCCTAGAGCATGTCGGTTCTGGATCAAAGCAGCTATCAATAGTTGGTTCCAAAATACCAAGCACCATCATTACGCTAGCAATCGCAACAAAAAGTGCCATGAGATAATTCTTCTGCAATGGAAGACTGGATGAAACATATGAGTGAATGTAACATGCATTTTCAACAGAATCTAATTGCCACGATCCACGACCTAAACATGTAGGTAGGACAGCTAGTCGACATTGTGATTTAGATGCAGTCGGCTGGTTTTAGAAACATCCCCCCGCAGACAATTCTGAATCTGAAAGGGGGAGGAGTTTGTGAAGCGACTTGGATCGTGTCCCTACGGTCCTTCTGGCTTTCAATTTATTTTATTGATTTACTATATTTTTTTTGTAGAAAAATCATTCCCTCTTTTGAAGAAGCATATCGAATGCCAGATTCGCTTACTAGCCCGATGCAGAATCGGTATCGACTCGATCAATCTAGGGAATTGATCGATTTGACACTAATTCGAATTGGAGACGCCATCAATGTTTGACGGTACATTGGGAACTTGAGATGGATAAGGCAAGTAAACGAACCTGAGATCTGGGTAAGGGGTAGATTATGCATGAGGATGGCACGCCATCTCATCCGCCTACCATTTGGTAGTTACCCTTATGACTCACAAACGACAACACAACCTTTTTTTCTTGCAACATGATTAGGTCAATAGTGGGAGTGGAAAAATATGGGGTTTCGAACTTGGCGAGAGTGTGCCTCTCGCTCCTACGTACCTCTCCTAGCCGGGAGGAATCAAAGTTGACGTAGTTCTGTGGGTGGAAGGATTTAGACTTTCCCTTGGGTGTCTTTCCTTAAATGAGTAACCAATGTGAGGGGAGTTTCACTTAGGTGCCCCCAAGACAGTAGAGCTCGAGCCCTTGGATGCTCAACTCGGCTATCAGGAAACAAAAGCTAGACTATCCCTTAGGCGTACTTTGGTGGTGTAGATACAAGCTAGGATGACTCGGATGCATGCATGTTGAACCGGTCATGCAGAATGCAGTGTGTGTGGAATGTTTGAGTTTGAAGAATAGATACGGGCAGCTCCTACTACCCGGTTTCAGAGTCGGGAGGCATGATGGCACCCTTTTGAGGTGTAATGGGCCATATGTGTGCTGTCTATGGAATGAATAATGACTCGCTGGCCATCTGAAGTGCAGTGTGTGGTGTTTATGAATGAATAATGGCTCACCAGCCATCTGAAGTGTGATATACACTGTTTATGGATGAATAATGGCTTGCCGGCCATCTGAAGTGCAGTGCATGCTATTTATGAATGAATAATGGCTCATCGGCCATCTAAAGTGTGATGTACACTATTTATGGATGAATAATGGCTCGCTGGCCATCTGAAGTGCAGTACATGCTATTTAGGAATTGGCACGGAACTTCACCTGGTATCCAAAGAGAAGGTTGAGGGGACAGTCACAGAATTCATGTAAGCACGCTTCAAGTTTTCTACAACAAGCTCTTCAGTAGGCTCCTTTTGCTCCTTCCTTGTCTCCTATTTTTCCACCACGAATTCTTCACGTGAGGCCCTTTTATAGTATTTGGGGAAGCACTGAGGGCATCCTTGATCATTCCACGTGGTCTCCTCCCATCCTCTTGATTCAATTTGTTATTACAAGAAATCCCGAGGGTAATCTTCCAGGACCTCTATGCTCGATCGTGGCACGTTCTTCCGTGATTCTCGGCGCATTTACAGGGTAGTGGCTGACATGGCGTTTCTGCGCGTCCTCATTGGCGAGGATCGAGCAATCCATTAGACTGGTCTGTAATTCACCTCTCCTGACGTGGCTTGATTAGCAACGTTACTTAGTCAAGAGTATTTATGGCCTTGAGCCTAGGGTCTTGTTTGTGTTAGATTAGGCTTCTCGCATCCGTCCTATGTTAAGTCTTGAAAGATTTGTATTTAGCCTGGCAAAGCTTGATGGTGTTCCTGGTTAGGATTCATTATTGGGCTGTGAAGTCCGAGGTTTCCTACTCGTTAGGGAAATTTTGGCTCGAACACTTTTGGGGTTTCACAGTAAGCACTATAACATTGCAAAGTGGTAGGGAATTACCACATCAGTCCATACCCCAGCCAAATCCGAGATCAGTCGATGTCGAGTCCGAACAGGGAGCCAACTCCTGAGTACAACAACCAACTAGAAGCGTCCGACTACCTTTTCCCACCCGGACAGTCTCAACAAGGAGATCTGAGACCGATGAAGACTTGCTGAAGTTGTTCAGGAGGGTAGAAATCAACATCCCACTCCACGACACAATAAAGTAGGTTCCTAAGTACGCTAAGTTCCTCTAGGAGATGTGCATACATAAGAGGAAGAAAATGAAAGGAGGAGTTGAGATGGGAGGAATCATGTTAGCATTGACTAAACATGAAGATGCCACTGACAGAGTACAACGAGTCTTGCCGAAGAAATGTCAAGACCCTGGTATTTTCTCTGTTCCATGCACCATTGGCAACTGTACCTTCGCCAATGCCATGCTGGACTTAAGAGCTTCAATCAACGTCATGCCAATGTCAATATATAGGTCTTTGAACTTTGGGGATCTAGAGCTTACAGGGATGTGATAAGACATATTTTGTACACCTTACAGGGACCTAAAATCGGTGTTTTAGAGATCAATTAATGTCTAAGAATGGAGTCTTAGATGAGATTCATATTATGGACTGAGAAATAGAGAAATCATAAATCTATGCTAATTTGAGAATCTTAGCTAATAAAAGAACTCACTGCTTTTTCTTACAGGGTGAGCATAGATGACCTCGACCCATCATGAGAAGCCTTGGCTCAGGAGAGTCATTTCGGATAGACCGACTCAGAACCGGACGACTCTGTAGGTCTAGCAGCCCAATAAGGAGCAGCCAAGCACACTGCCCATGTGGCAGTCCAGGTCAACATTGATCCATCTCAGCTGCCACGTTACTTTTGAGAAGCTTAAGTCACGCAAGGGTAGAATAGGGAATTTGGTTTGAAATTCTATTAGGATCGTTGGTTAGCGCGTTTAGCAGAACCATCTCATGTATATAATGTAGAAGTTAAGCGCGTTTAGGTGGTTGAATTCATACTTTCCATTTCCCTCATTTTTCTCATTCTTGCTCTCGTTCTCCACACTTACGATGGTGCACGGTGCTCTCAATGGTGCTTCTCTCGATTGAGGAAGTGTAGGTAAGAAACAGAGAAGCCGAAGATCGTTAGAGGAGACTGCTTGGATTACCAACACACTCTGGTGAATCCGATATTAAACGTTCTGGCTAGTAGAGGTGAACCATCACCGTTCGACCATGGCGATCGTCGTGGAAGATGGATCCACTGAATTCAAACCCTGCGTTTGTATTTTGTTCTTAATAATATGAGTGCTTTCAGATTCTGATCTTTGTTTGCATTCCTATACTTTAGTTCACTATCTGTGTTGTGATTGCACAAAGTGACGTGAATCATGTTGAACTAAGCCGATCGGAACTGGTTTAACTAATTCAGTAGGTAATCAACTTAAGAACCTAATTGAGAATCTAAAATCAACTCTGAGCCTAATCCCTGCCAACTGATGAGGTAGTGATCGCGTAATTTCTTGGTATGACAGTGGACGAACATTTGACGATTGTCATAAGAAAACTGAAGGTTGATACAGATTGTAACTGGAGTGAATGGACCAGAACATACTTGATTATTGAGACTGAACATGAACATAGTAGTAACTTAGCTTAATTGCATTCACGTCTTAGTTTACTTTCTGTCTATCGTTACTTACACTTCAAAACCCCCTGTTTCCTGTATTTCAGTCCGAGACAGAGTTAGCCCAACATTGTCGCGTCTGTCAGCACTTAGTTGAGACTGCGTCGGATAAGTCTCTATCGAGACCATATCGAACCAGTTTCTGTTGAGAGCAACTCAACTTTCAGCCGAGAGTGAGTCTGCACTTTACACTTGAATTTTGCGTCACCTAGTTTACATATTGAAGTCACATTTGAGTGCACTGTGTCCTTGAGAAAATTCGACCTAGGGTTGACTATACTATAGTTAACTTTAGTTTATTTGATGCGCATTGAGACGACTAAAGAGACGCTTATCAAATTGGCGCTGTTGTCGGGGACACAAGTTCTTTTGTGTCTTTGTGTGCCAAACTTGAGTTAAGCTAAATTTTGAGTCCGAAGTGAGTCTGTCTATTTGGATCCTGAATAATATAACATGCTAAGTTGGTATTAATTCTTATGCCTTTACTTTTCTTTTTGCAATTGATATTCGTTTCTGATAACTAGTTTGGTTTCTGTTTTCACTTTGAATAATTGAACATAACCTTTCTGCATAATTTTTTTTACAATGCATGACTAGGAGTAGCACTGATCCTTTGTATGATTTAGATCCTAAGATAGATTTAACTTTGCGTAGGTTAAGGAAAGCTAGAAATATAGTAGTAAGTAATAGTTCTAATTCTGTTTCTAGTTCTGATAATAGTAGTCCTATCACTAACATTTATAATTTTGTTGAATTTAGTAGCATTGACAGTTTTGCAGAACATATGGAGAATAATGATAGAACATTGAAGGAGCTAGCTACACCCGATGTAGTGTACCAACCTTGGTGCATCCAGTACCCTCAACTGGAACCAGCTCAAACATATGAATTGAAATCTGGTCTTGTAGACTTGTTGCCTAAGTTTCATGGTCTTGCAGGAGAAGACCCCCACAAACATTTGAAAGAATTCCATGTGGTTTGTTCCACAATGAGGCCATAGGGGATACCAGAAGATTATATCAAAATGAAGGTGTTCCTATTCTCCTTGGATGGAGCAGCAAAAGATTGGCTGTACTTACAACCAGTTCTCTTTAACACCTGGGGAGACATGAAGCGCATGTTCTTGGAAAAATTCTTTCCAGCATCCAGAACCGCAACTATCAGGAAGGAAATATGTGGGATAAGGCAACATTCTAGAGAAACTCTACATGAGTACTGGGAAAGATTCAACAAACTGTGTGCCACCTGTTCACATCATCAGATCAGTGAACAATTGCTGATCTAGTATTTCTATGAAGGTCTATCAATGATGGATAAAAGCATGATTGATGCTACCAATGGAGGAGAATTAATGGATAAAATACCAGCAGTAGCAAGGCATCTAATCTCGAATATGGCGAGTAATACACAACAGTTTGGGATCAGAGGACCTAGCCAATCCTAGATGGTGAACGAAATTGGTGTAGCTTCTAACTTGAGGCTGGAAAACTAACTGTCCGAACTGACATCTCTGGTAAGGCAACTTGTTGTTGGACAACACCAACCAAACATGGTAGCTAAAGTCTGTGGAATATGTACTTCCGTGGAGCACTCCACTGACTTGTGCCCCATGTTACAAGAATCGAGTCAAACCAACCTGAGAATGTTGGAGCCATAGGTGGATATCAGTATGGGAAGCAATCGTATCAGAACCGACCACTTGATAATCAGCAGTATGGAAGACAACCATTTCGGCCAACACCGAATCAAGGGCCTTATGCAGCTTAGAGATTCGGACCTACACTGAATGTGCCTCAAGGACCAGGAGGTTACCAATAGTTGAGTCCGCAATACCAAGCACCACCTTTCGAACAACAGCAATAGTAGAGAATGCCACCTCAAGGCAATTCTCCATCTCTAGAAGACCTGATGAAGCAACTAGCAGCCAACAATTTGGAGTTTCAGCAATCTATAAGCTCCAGCAACATGCAGTTCCAGCAAAATCTGAACGCCACCATCCAAGACCTCAAAACACAGATAGGACAATTAGCCAACACCGTGAGCCATTTACAGTCAGTCGGATCCAGCAACCTTCCCTCACAAACAATTTCGAATCCGATAGGGAACACGAGTGGAGTTACTATGAGAAGTGGAAAAGAATTATCCCAACTAGCACCACAACTGACGAGATCAACCGAAGCCGACTCGGAACCGGATGCCAACTCATAGGTGCAACAACAAGAAAAAACTGTCCCATTGCCGTTTCCAACTCGGATCGTCTCGACAAGGAAATCAAAGTCTGACGAAGAACTGCTGAAGATGTTCCGCAAGGTGAAAATCAACATTCCACTCCTTGACACCATTAAGCAGATTCCTAAGTACGTAAAATTCCTTAAGGAATAGTGCATAAGAGGAAGAAGATGAAGGGAAATGTAGAAGTTAGAGGCATAGTATCAGCGTTAACCAAAAATGAAGACTTCATTGTAGGAGCGCAAGCATTGCCGAAGAAATACCGAGATCCTAGAATCTTTTCAGTCCCATGCACCATTGGTGACTATATACCTTTGCCAATGCCATGTTGGACCTAGGAGCTCCAATCAATGTCATGCCGACGTCAATCTACAAAGCCTTGAATTTTGGTGATCTATAACCTACAGGGATGACAATACAGCTAGCAAACAAAAGCGTTGTTCAACCCTTAAGTGTCCTAAAGGATGTTCTTGTCCAAGTGAACGAGTTGATTTTTGCAGTTGATTTCTACATTCTGGATATGGAGGATGAAACATCTGGATAGGGATCAACCTTGATTCTAGGGAGACCAGTCTTGATGACAGCTAGAACAAAGATTGATGTGCATGCCGGGACGCTCTCAATGGAGTTTGGTGACACATTGGTGCAATTCAATATTTTCGAAGCCATGAAGCACCCCATCGAAGACCATTCCCTCTTTGGCATTGATCTGATTTATGAACTAGTTGAGGAATACTTCCAACTAGATAGCCACAGTGAAGATATTGACAATTTCACTGAGAGAATTGATTCAATTAGTTGCCTAGGGTCCATCTCAAAAGAAGAGGCCGACTATGTTGAATAAGAGGAAGTACATAATCTTTCCGACTCCGTGGAGAATAATAATGACATTGCCGACTTGGACTTTGAAGCCGAATTGCTCGAAGTATTGGACCAAGTGTGCAAGCATGAGAACCCAGAGTACTCTATTGAAGCAGAAGTTCAAGTTGCCAAAACCAAGAAGTTATTATTAGCACAAGGCAACCATATTCATGGCCGAATACGATTCGGCCAAAGGAAGCCGAGATCGAGAGAGGACCGAAGTCATCTCGGCCAAAAAGATAATAGTCAAGGCTGACTGGCATGTACAAATGCATGCTGAGACCATCCCGGCCAAGGAAGCCCAGAAGCAAGCAAGAGTCGTATTCATTTCAAACAACACGGTTCCGTCTGGATCCGACTTCAAAGCTAAACAAAGAGCCAAGTCCGAATCCAATCTGACAAGAACTAACTCGATAAAAAGGAGTCGGCCATAGTAGAGAACCTAATTGAGAATCTAAAATCAACTCTAAGCCTAATCCCTGCCAACTGATGAGGTAGCGATCGCGTAATTCCTCTGTATGACAGTGGATGAACATTTGACAATTGTCATAAGAAAACTGAAGGTTGATACAAATTGTAACTGGAGTGAATGGACCAGAACAGACTTGATTATTGAGACTGAACATGAACACAGTAGTAACTTAGCTTAATTGCATTCACGTCTTAGTTTACTTTCTGTCTATCGTTACTTACACTTCAAAACCCCTTGTTTCCTGTGTTTCAATCTGAGACAGAGTCAACCCAACATTGTTGCGTCTGTCAGTACTTAGCCGAGACCGCGTCGGGTAAGTCTCTGTCGAGACCATATCGGACCAGTTTCTGTTGAGAGAAACTCGACTTCCAGTCGAGAGTGAGTCTGCACTCTACACTTGAGTTCTGCGCCACCTAGTTTACACATTAAAGTCACATTTGAGCGCGCTGTATCCTTGAGAAAATTCGACCTAGGGTTGACTATACTATAATTAAGTTTAATTTATTTGATGCGCATTGAGACGACTAAAGAGATGCTTATCAAGATGGTAACCTAATTAGGTAACAAAAGCGTTGTGCAACCTTTAGGCATTCTCTAAGACGTTCTCATCCAAATCAATGAATTGATCTTTCCAGCTAACTTTTACGTGCTGAACATGGAGGACAAAGCGTTTGGGAAGGGACCCGCATTGATTCTAGGACAACCATTTTTTATGACAGTGAAGACGAAGATTAATGTCTATGCCGGGACCCTCTTAATGGAGTTCGGGGACAATTTAGTGCAATTTAACATTTTTGAAGCATTGAAGCACCCCGCCGAAAACCATTCAATCTTCAACATTGACACCATTGACGAGCTCGTTGAAGAACACATGCGAATGGGCATGGGCAGTGCCAAATTATCTAATTTTGTTGAAATTTCTAATATAATAAACTGTTTCTATACTGTGGAGGCGATATCCAACTCTGATAGCTTGTCCTACATACAAAATTTTTCCCACTTTGAGGACGATTTTGCTGACCTCGCTGACGTAGTCAAAGTATTTGAATTTTCTGATGTAATTGATTGTGGATGTAGGTGCAAAGAAGTCCCGAGGTATCCCTCATGTGCAAAGTTTCCAGTTGTCGATACTAGCAAGCTAGGAGTAACATGAGTGGCAACAATAGTGAACGTCGAGTCTGATTCTGGAAGCAGAATTTGAAAGATGAAGCGGGTCGAGTCCGACTTCAAAGATAAGAAGGAGGTCGAGATTGACTCTGACGATTTGGAGGAAGTCGAGACCAATTCCAACCGTCAATCGAAAGCCAGATTCAACTCGAGTCAACACAAATCCAAGCAAGCAGAGGCCGAGTCCAACTCGGGACAATTGAGTCCACATTAGAGTTGGCCAACTGATTCCATCAATAGCTAATCGATTTGTTCCACCTCAATCACCACCCACGAAGCTGAAGCCATTGCTTGAGTATTTAAAATATGGTTACTTGGATGATCATTAGCAATTTTCGGTAATAATAGCCAATCATCTTAGCTGAGATTAGGAGGAGAAGTTACTGAATGTACTAAGGAAGCACAAAAAGGCAATCAGGTGGACATTAGCCAACCTTCTAGGAATCAACCCCTCCATTTGCATGCACAAAATTTTATTAAAGGAGGAAGCCTGACCTATAAGGTAGTAGTAGTGAAGACTGAATCCGACCATTCTGGATGTGGTGAAGAAAGAAGTCACAAAACTGCTTGCCGCTAGGATCATTTATCTCATTTCGGATAGCCAATGGGTGAGTCTGGTTCAAGTGGTGCCAAAGATATCTGGGATGATTATTGTGAAGAATCGGTAGGACGAGATAGGGTTAACAAGGATTCATTAGTTGGCGAGTCTGTATCGACTATAGAAAACTCAATCAGGCAACTTACAAGGATCACTTTCCTCTACCTTTCATTGATTAAGTATTAGAGAAGTTATCCAAAAAATCCCATTACTGCTTTTTGGATGGATTTTTAGGGTACATGCAGATTCATATAGCACCGGTGGATTAGCATAAGACAACCTTCATGTGTAGCTTCAGTACGTTCGCCTATACCAGAATGTCGTTTTGACTATGCAATGCTCTGAGTACATTCCAGAGGTGTATGATCACCATCTTCTCGGATCTCTTGGAGACTGTATGGAAGTTTTCATGGATGACTTCACTATGTATACGAAGTCCTTTGACGCCTGTCTGAACAATCTGTCCCGGGTGTTACATAGATGCATGGAAACCAACCTTGTTTTGAATTTTGAAAAATGTCATTTCATGGTTATAGAAGGGATTGTTTTGGGACACCTCGTCTCAAGTAGAGGTATTGAAGTTAATAAGGCGAAGTTGACATTATAGCTTCTCTGTCTAACACTGCCTTTGTGCAGATAGTTCACTCTTTTCTTGGACATGCAGGTTTTTATCAACGATTCATCAAGAATTTTAGCAAGATCACCCTACCCTTATCCAAGCTGCTGCAAAAGGATGTGGATTTTGTCTTTGACCAACCCTGCGTCGATGCTTTCCAGGTGATGAAGAAGAGACTCATGTCCGCACCTATTCTCCAAGCACCAAACTGGGAATATCTGTTCGAACTAATGTGTGACGTGTCGAACTCTATGCTAGGAGCCGTCCTAGGTCAAAGAGATGACAAGCAACCGCATGTCATCGCTTATGCGTCTCGAACCATGGATCCGGCCTAGATCAACTATACCATGAATGAGAAGAAGCTATTGGTAATCGTAGGACAAATTTCGTTCATATTTGGTTGGCTCCATAATTATAGTTTTCTCTGGCCATGCAGCATTGAAATTTCTGCTGAAGAAGTCAGACGCGAAGCCGAGACTGATCCGGTGGATGCTGCTACTTCAAGAGTTTGTTGTGGAGATTAGAGACAAGAAGGGTGCAGAGAATGCCGTAACAGATCACCTGAGCCAACTTGAGTGAGAAGTCAACCCTCTGCCGATATGAGACGAGTTCCTTGGTGAATAGTTATTGTAGCTAAAACATGTGACACTATGGTATGTGGATATCTGTAACTTCCTTGTAGCTTCTACGTATCCTCAAAGGGCATCCAGAGTTGACAAAGAAAGACTTGAAAGTGATGCCAAATATTATATATGGGATGATCCTTATCTGTGGAGAGTATGTAATGATCAAGTACTTCGCAAGTGCATTCCGGATCCCGAGATCCCATCGATCCTCCACTTCTATCATTCAACATCCAGACGAGGACATTATGGATCGATGCGGACAGCCTGAAAAGTCTTAGACAGTGGGTTATAATGGTCTACCATTTTTCGAGATGCACATGTATTTGTCTCGGCCTACGAACAATGCTAGAGAGTAGGAATTTCAATAAGCCAAAGGAACGAAATGCCTTAGCAGCCAATGTTATTTTGTGAAATTTTTTATGTATGGGGTATCAATTTCATGGGGCCATTCTTTGTCTCCTATGGAAACTCTTACATTCTGCTGGCTGTTGATTATGTTTCAAGATGGGTGGAGGCTAGGGCCACCAAAACTAATGATGCTAAAGTTGTGGTGGATTTCGTGAAATCCAATATTTTTTGCAGGTTTGGTGTGCTGAAAGCGCTGATCAGTGACCAAGGAACTTACTTCTATAATCGCGCAATGGTCACTCTACTCGAGAAGTATAGGGTGGTGCATAGAATTGCCACCGCTTATCACCCCCAGACCAACAATCAAGCTGAAGTGCTTAACATGGAAATTAAAAAGTTGTTACAAAACATAGTGAATCCCAGCCAGAACCATTGGAGCCAACTCTTAGAGGACGCTCTATGGGCCCATAGGACAGCATACCAGACCTCGTTAGGAATGTCTCCCTATCAGATTGTTTTCGGTAAAGCTTGTCACTTCCCGGTTGAGATAGAACACTAAGCCTATTGGGCAATCAAGAATTGCAACAAGAGTTCCATTAAGCAATCGGTTCTTGGTTCTTAGTTCAAGATTATGATTCCAAATCAACCTAGAGTTCTTATGACAATCGTCAAATGTTCGTTTATTGCCATATCGAGGATTTACACAATCGCTACCTTATCAGTTGACAAGGAGTATGCATTCGGTTGATTTTAGGTTCTCTAATTGATTACCTAATTAAGTTGTTAAACTAGTTCCGATCGGCCTAGCCTAACGTTGATCTACTCTCACAATGCACAATCGCGACACAGTAAAAGTAGATTAACAACAAGATTCACAATCAAGAAATTAGAAATGCAAACCAATAGCATTATTGAAACAGAGTATTGTTACAGGGTTGGTTGAATTCGTGGAATCCGCCTTCCACAATGATTGCCATGGAAGAATGGTGATGGTTCACTATCATTGGCTAGAACGTTGAGGATTCAGTCCACCAGAGTGTGTTAGCTAAATTGAGCGGTCTCCTTTGATAATCTTCAGCTTCCTAATCCCTAAACCTGCACCTCTTCGATCAAGAGAGACGCAATATTAAAGCACCGTACACCACCAATGAAGATAGAGCCAAAAGATGAAGTGTAATGATAATGGATAAAAGTTTGAATTCAACAACCGATTAAAATATGCACTAACGTACCCTTATATATAACAACTGGGTAGCTTGTGACGCACGCCTAATTCTAACAAACTTCCTAACTAATTTATAGATTCCTAATTGACCTTTCTACCCGTAAATGATCCTTCGTGCACTGCACGCTTCTCTTGGAGTAACTTTGGCCACTGAGTTGGGCTTGGCTGGGAAGGAGCTGGTCTGGCCGAGACAGCTTCTCCTGGGCTGAGATGCTTTTAATGGGCTGAGATTCTTTGTGCTTTGGCCTGCAAAATGAATCCAATCTTTTATTAGCTAAAATCCTTAAATTAGCACAAATTTTTATTTTCTCTATTTGTAGGTCCAAAATCTGAATCTTAGCTAAGATGTGATCTTTAAGCTTCAAATAGTCTTAATAATACCCATCTTAAGCCGTTGTGAGGTGTATAAAATATGACTTATCACACCCCCACACTTACACTTTTGCACTCTTGGGCAAAATTAGAATTGATCAACAAGGAAATGAAAGAGGAAAATTATTGTGAGAGAAACCTAGAAATGAATTTCCTAAGTTTGACAAAACAAATTTAGCATGCATTCATCACAAAATCAAGGCACTAAAACAATCCATGGAAGCTACCAACTCCATATCCCAAACAAGTAAGCAACCTACAAACCTCAAAGAGTAATCTAAGCAGTGGCAGAGCTCTCTCAAGGCATCTTCTCTTAATCTCTCAAGTGTTTGAGGTTGTATATACACTCAAAACATCTCATGCTAGCCGGTAATACCAAACTTTGACTAGCCTTTCCTTGTACACCTTCAAAAACACATCCAGTAGTGATCAATAGGACTTACTTTTAGGCTTGAAATGTGGCCAGGGTTAAGGGTAGGATAGAGGATGGTAAAGTGAGTTTGCTAACCACAAGGGAGAGAGGAGCAATGGGAAATGAATTCATAAGCATTGAGACTATCCCCAAAGACCTTACAAGTCTTTTGAGAGCATCTTTGCTCACTACTATACTTTTCCCTTTGCATTTCTTTTCTTTCTTTTTTTTTTCTCACTTTTTATTTTGCAGCCTTGTGTTGCATTTTTCTTACAATGTTTTTCTTTTGTTTGATTCATCCTACATTTTTCTTTTCTTTTCATCCTTTTTTTTTTTACCACAACTGCCACTTATTTTTCAGTTGCACTACTCTTGCCATGTCCCCGGGTGTCACCCCCACACTTACGAGAGACCCATTCCTAAAACAATTTAAAAGCTCCTCTGACCCCTAAGGTTGAGGGTGATCATGGTTTTCTTGGTTTTGGCTTGTAATGAGTTGTCATATCAGAAAAAAATGGTTATATAGGCTCAAAGAGGGTAAACATGGGATTCAATTTGCAAGGTAGGTCTATTTGACACATAGCTTGTTAGAAAAATGGCCTAGATCATGTTAGTGATGCATGTGAAACAAGGTATATTAAGAGAGTCAAGGCAAAATCTAGAGTACTCAATCAACATGGATGCAAAAATTACACGAGAAAGAAGAGAATGGCAAGATGCAAAGCCATCCTTATGTACATGGCTCAACATTTCTCACACGGATCATTTGCCCTATCACTAATGATGTCTCCTTTTAGTTTTTAAGTCACTTAATGCTTAAAGATGCAAAATTTTCACTCCTTGTTAAGTTTGAAAAACTTCTTTTCCAGTGTGCACAACCTCCTCCTGCTTTATTCAAACTAGAGAGATCCAAACTTCTAAATTTCCAAAGCATTTTCTCCTTGAAATCAGGAATTAGAAAACAAAAAAGAAGGAAACAAAGTAAAATGAAAATAGAATCAAAAATAAAAAAATAGAAATAAAAGAAGTGAAAGATAAA
Organism: Mucuna pruriens; assembly: GCA_025330945.1. Lineage (NCBI taxonomy): Eukaryota > Viridiplantae > Streptophyta > Magnoliopsida > Fabales > Fabaceae > Mucuna > Mucuna pruriens. Next base: position 2,129,053 of record JAENHJ010000527.1, on the reverse strand, counting down.
CGAAATGAAACCAGAGTCGGCTCCAACTTGGTATAAAAGTCAACTAAGACAATCAAAACAACACAGAAAATAGAAACAAAAGTAGCAAACAGAAAGCAGAAAATAAACATGAAATGGGCCAGCATAGACTCGGTTCGTCCCCCTACACTTGAATGATGCATTGTCCCCAATGCATACCACAGATGTCGAGGGGGGTATGAGATTTTGCTCAAGGGGTGTCGTCCGACATGGCCAGTTCGATCAGCGAGATGCTTTCCACCTCTCCTACTGTTGATATCGGGGTCTTCATGGAAAATCTTAAGTTGATGCCTATTGACTTGGAATGTTCTGTTTGTAACTTCATCCTTCAATTCAATTGCACCATGAGGGAAAACATTAGTGATAATAAATGGTCCATCCTATCTAGAACAGAGCTTATCTACAATGAGCTTTAAACATGAATTAAACAGGAATTAAACAGGAACACTTTCTGGTCGACTCGGAACCCCTAGGATCTATTGATCATGGAATTGCTTGACCTTTTTCTTGTAGATTCGGGAGTTCTCATATGCTTCCAAGCAGAGCTCCTCTAGTTCTTGCAATTAGAGCTTTCTTTCCTTGCCGGCTTGGTTGTAGGCCATATTGCTCTACTTGATTGCCTAGTAAGCTCGATGTTCTATTTCAACCGGTAGGTGACAGGCTTTACCGAAGACGATCTAATAGGGAGACATCCCTAGCAGAGTTTGGTATGCAATCCTATATGCTCAGAGAGTGTCCTCAAGGAGTCAGCTCCAGTCCTTTCGGTTGGGATTGGCCATCTTTTGTAAGATTTTCGTGATTTCCCTGTTGAATACTTTTGCTTGGCTGTTTGTTTAGGGGTGGTATGCTGTGGCAATTCTGTGCACCACCCCATACTTGTCAAGTAAGGAGGACATAACTTTGTTGTAGAAGTGACTTCCTTGGTCACTGATAAGAGCTTTAGGCACACCAAACCTGGAGAAGATATTGGATTTCAAGAAATCCACCACAACTTTAGCATCATTGGTCTTGGTGGCTTTAATCTCTACCCATCGTGATACATAATCGATGGCAAGCAAAATGTATAAGTATCCATTAGAAATTGGGAATGGCCCCATAAAACCAATACCCCAAATGTCAAAGATTTCACAGAATGAAATTGGTTGCTAAGGCATTTAATGCCTTCTGCTTATGGCCATCCCGACTCTCTAACATTGTTCGCAGGTGGAGATGAATTGATGAGCGTCTTTGAAAATGGTAGGCCAGTAGAACCTGCAATCAAGCACTTTCTGGGCTGTCTGAGTTGATCCATAGTGGTCGCCTCTGGATGTTGAATGGCAAAAGCGGAGGATCGAATTGGTCTCGGAATCCAAAATGCACCTACGAGTGACTTGATCACTACAGAGTCTTGATAAGCGGGTTTTTAGTCGTCTTACACGTCTCAAATAAATACTAAAGCTAACTATAGTATAGCTAACCTAGGTTGATTCTCTCAAGGACACAGTGTATTCAGATTGTGCTAAGTGTGAAAATCAGAGTTAATGCCGAAAACATTTAGTGTAGAATGCCGAATCGGTCTCGGATAGACGCCTTTTTAAATTAAGGGAAATCTAGTGATTTGATAGTGTATCGACAACATTATCATTAAGCTTTAAGATATACGAAGAACAACAACAAAGATTTAATAATGCAAATCAAGTTTGATAAAAGGAAGCCTAGATTATGATTTCATTCAGAAGGAATCAACATAATCTTCCTTAATCATCAATAGTAGACAACACGTAGAATTAAGAGAAAAACAACTTTTTCCTTACACAACCTTTCTCTATCTTAAAAAAAAGAGTATCTATAGAAGTACTACAAGAAGCAATCAAGTAGCATTTACTACATATCCAACCACTCCTTTTGCAAAAAGTAACATTCAAATTTTCACGTGCTATATAAAGCAATCTACAAAGCTCGGAAGAAGAGAAGTTGAACTATAATGTATTATATAAAGAAAGAAAAACACTCTTTACGCTTTGGACAATTGTCTTGTAAAAATTTATTTGTAAAGCAAAGTAAAGTCTGTATTTTGTATGGTAAACACTCACTATGTGAGTTAGTGTGATAGCTTGAAGAGGCTAAGTGTTAAATAATACTTGAGTTTCTTGTAATCACGTAGATTATAAGAGTTGGAATACCTGTTCTCATAGAGAATACTTGATTTTTTTTTGTAATAAGGTAGATTACAAGAGTTATAATACCTAGAGAGGTAGAGAATACCTGTTTGTAAATTAGGTAGACTTAGTGAAATTCCTTCATGTACAAGGGACTCGACGTAACTTTGTTGAAAGAGTGAACTAATATAACCTTTGTGCGTTTCTCTCTTACCCTACACATTTTTATTTTTGCCTTCCTTTGGATGCTCCCTTTGGACGACCATATCAAACTGTTTTAAATCCTTCAGTTTTGCGAAAAGATTTCAAAAATCACATATACACAATTCAACCCTTTTTTTATGTGTTATCTTTTCCTTAAATTGTATGTTAGACATGAGTTTTTATAATTTTGTAAATGGTTAATTTTTTAATTTTAATAATTTCTAAATTAAAATATTTACTTCCCTAACTCAAAAGGGTAAAATTCACTTTTCATAATCAAGTGAAGAAGAATGTTAAATATATATTTTTAATTAATTCATTATTAACGCCAAAAAATAAAATTAAGACTTAATTGCACTTTTGGTCTTAGATTCAATTGTACATTTTAGTCTCCCAAAGTTCTAATTGCATCAATTAGGTATTCTATGTATTGCAATTGAACAATTTTGCTTTCTCGAGTTCTAATTTTACAAATTAGAACTCATAAGTATTGCAATTGAGTGATTTTGATCCTTTTGTCAATCTTTTATTAAATATTTAATATATTTTGTTGACATGATACTAACAACTAACTTGACAGATGATATGGAACAGACAACTAACAAATGACATGGTAGATGACACCAATGTTAATGTTTAAGTGTTGTTATTAATAGTACTTTCGTCATTTATCATGTTAGTCATTAGTACAATATCTTCTGTTGTGTCAATTGTTAGAGCAACGTCAACAAAATATGATAAATATTTAACAAAAGACTAACAATGAGACTAAAATTGTACAATTATGATACTATGGGAATCCAATTTGTGCAATTAGGATTAGTGGAATCAAAATTGTACAATTGCAATACTTGGAGAATCCAAAGATCTAAAATTGCACAATTGCACTATTTGGTAGACCAAAATTAGAATTAAGCCTAAAATTAATTTAAATAACTCCACCTTACTATAATTATTCTAAACAACTATAGACTTCAAAATATTAGCATGTCGCTCGAAAAAATAAGCATTAAATTTAAGTGGAAACAACTATTAATAGAAGAAAAAAAAACTTGTTTTCTATCAACATTATGCATGCTGTTATAAAAAAAAAATTGCGACGACCTTAAGCATGCTAGCATAGAAAAGCCTTTTTCCTGGTGATATTAGGTTTGCTAGCATAAATTAGCACATTTTGCCAGTAATATTAAACATGGTGGCATAGAAAAACACACTTTTATGGTAATAATCAATGTCATTTCCATAGAATAATATATTTTTCCAACGACATTTAAAAATTACTAATATAAATATATTTTTCTGCATTATTAATTTTGTTGGAAAAGAAAAACTTATTCCAACAAAATTCAAATATCGTTGTTAAATGTCTATCTTTGTTAACAACTCATTCGTCATTGGAAAAATTAGTAGCGAATAACTTTTTTGCTTGCCGTGATTTTATACAAATATTAATTAATAAGTCTTACGTTTTGTATAAGTCAACAATGAGTTTATATTTCTAAATAGATTAAGAAGTGTATAATCATAAAATATTATAGTAAAATTTTAACATAATAAATATATTGACCTAAATAACAACAACAAATTGATATGATATTATATTTGAATGGAGATATAATACGTTAAGAAGAGAGAGAAATAATCAATGGAATAGGTTGAGAAAAAAATTTACCTATATCAACAATAATTACCTATTATATTAATTATGAGTAATTGTTTCTAAAATTTATTACATTCAATTCAATTAACCAATTTATACAATAACCTACATAAATATTTCTAAATCAATCAACCAATGTATATATTTATTTTTCGAAAGAATCATGATTAAATAAACTTATATTGATTAAAAATAATTTATATTGATGAAAAGTAAAATAATTTACATCAAAATTGATTGATTGGTTATAATGATGTATTTTCATGAAATTTTTGTATGGTAAAAAATATTAGCTGTTTGACATAAAAGTAAAAAAAATATATTAGAAAAATTTATCTCTGCATACACTAGGTATGTGAAAACTGGTTGAAGGATAAAAATTTTAATCATGCATTTAATGTTTTAACATACCTTATTTTCTATAAAAAGAAAACTCTTCAATGATTACCACTTCCATTAATCATAAAAAATTTATCATTAAATTTATTACATTAAAATCAATTAACCAATTTTAAAATAAATTAATTGTTCATTATTTTATCAACAAAAGAAAATTATTCATTTTTTATATTCTTAATTACAATGAGACATTTATTCACTTTTTTTTTAATAAACAGCAATACATTTATTAAAATATTAATAATATCAGTTAGTTGAAAGAAAATATTTCTTAAATGATGTATAGTGTAATTAGATATATCTATCCCTTAAATTATTGAATTTTTTAAATATTTTAAAGTTATTTAAATTTATAATATTATTAATTAAAATTAATTAATTAAACTATTTTTTATCTTAATAAATGAAGTATTTGTTTTTAATATATAAAATAAAGACAAGAAATAGAATATATCTACAAAAATTTGGTCCGCTTAAATAGACAAGTGTCACAATTTTTCAAAAGTTTCTGGTGTAAAAAAAATAAAGCATTTCTTTTTATTTATTTTATCTTATAATATATATTTTATAATTTGTGTTGCAGAGAAACTTTTCTAACACACTTGATGATGCTTTTGCCCTGATAGTTCTTCTCTCTGCTTGTTGGCTGTGAGGTGATCTTCTCTTCTATTTGCTTTCACTTTTCATTTTGTTTCGGTAAAAGAGAATGACCGAAGAAGAAAAGCAATGCAGTGTGCGTTCCTAGGTTCCTGTTCTTGCCCCTATTTGGCGCCAACTGGAGTTGCAGTCAAATTTATTACAGGAATAGAAAAATTTTACATACATTTTTGCCTTTAGAAATCAGAAACAAAGTGTGCAAGTGAGGGAAAATTTAGTTACTTGTTTTTCTTTGAAGTCTTGTACTGACGCAGCTACGTCACATTTTGATCTAATAGTGGATTAAATCAAAGTTAGTGTGGATGTAGGAGGATATTATATACGAACCACGATAATTCGTTGTATCCTTTACTCTGCTCTTTCTCGCTTTTCATAACAATATACAAGGCTATTGATGTGCAATGATGTGCAAAGTCCTGCACTACCTCAAGGATATTATCTACGAACCACGATAATTCGTTGTATCCTTTACTCTTTCTCGCTTTTCATAACAATATACAAGGTTATTGATGTGCAATGATGTGCAAAGTCCTGCACTGCCTCAAGGATATTTGGGCAAATCAATACAGAGGGAACATCGCACAAGTCCAACTCTTGAATCATTCACCCAAGAACCAAATTTTGACCAACCTCAAACATCATCTTTTACGCCGTGTTCAGATGGACTAGACCTATAATCTGCTGTCGACTCCATTCCTCTCACAAGAAAGCTGGAATATTTACGTTTTTGAAACCCTTTCAATAGACATTACATACGTGAAGTTGGTAAAGAAGAATACAACTTCCGAGACAGATTCTTATCAGTGGTTTCCAAGCAACAAACTTGCTTTATTGTACAAATCACTGTTAGTGACAGTTTTCCATAAGACGCAGTCCTAATAGAGAAAAGGGTTTTAGGTTTTTGTTTGAGACTGAAAAATCTGAAGAGAGAAAACAAAAATCAATCCAAAACACGTGATATTTAGAAATAATAATTATAAAATAAAAGACTATAAGAAAAAGAGTGGTAAGTTATTATGGATTAAAGAATAAATTACTTACATTAAAAAATTGTTATTTTGTATCGAGACACAGTATTGTTTTATAATATGTTAATTAAAATACATTAAAATATTATAAATTTATTATATTATTAACAGAGAATTAATCTAATCTAAATGTCGAGTCAACAAATAAAAATATTTTTTTATTTTTTAAAATCTTCTCTATTTTATCTAAAAAATTATTTGTATAATTCAATGGTGACAAATACTAGAAAGGATCCCTCCCCTACCATATCGTACACAAAGTAAAAAATTCACAGTTTTTTAATTACTCATTTCCTTCTTCTCTTCCTAGATCTCTCATTTCAAATATCTTTCAACATTGTACTTGTATTAATCAAGAATTGTCAATAGAATTAAACTTGCTCTGTAATATATAATAAAATGAACAACTAAAGAATTCAATAAATACAAATTACCTTGCACGGCCAGAAAGAACAAAAAACAGAGAGTAAGAAAACAAAGAAATATTTTCCATGCTTAACTATGTTAACGTTTCCATGCTTAACTATTTTAACGTTGCTGATTGTTCTGCTTTCATAGGTTCTGTCTCCACACCCTGAATTATATATATTTAACATCCAACCTAACATATTCTTTAGGAAATTAAATTTTTTAGGCAGGTAATTGATTCATAACAACATAAATAAGATTTTCTCTCTCTAATTGTTTTGATCATGATTCTATTAGAAAATAAATATATACACATGATTAAAATTTTCCTCAATCTATTGCATTGATTTTTCTCTCTCTTCTTAATGTATTAAATCACCAATTCATTACCTCTAATAAATTTTCTTTCTCTCTCATCTAAATCTTTATTTAAATTAGACAACACATAATAATAACCTACAACTCTAAATTCTTTCTCAATTCTGTAGTAAGCAATGACCAAATTTTTCATTGAGGAAAAAGCTCCTTTTCAATTCCCAGCAGGTCTTAGGATCCTTGTGGTAGACAATGATCCCACTATTCTTGAAATTATTAAACAAATATGTTTTCAATGCCATTATCACGGTTAGTTTACTTGTACTGTATTTAATTGTTACTATTGCTTATAGAAAGATTTGATCTTGATGATTGTTTTTACCTTGCAGTTATCACATTCTATGATGTCCCACTTGCTTTGAATTATTTGTGGGAGAAAAAAGGTTGCATCGATGTGATACTAATTGAAGTTCACATGCAAAATATGGATGGCTACGAATTCCTTCAGCATGTCAGCAAGAATACTAATGTTCCTGTTATCAGTATGTAACTAATTAAACTTGTTCTATATTAATTATTTTTATATGTAAATTTTGAACTTGTTTTAATTTTACTCATCAAGCACAATCTATAGTGATAGGAAGTTTTGGACCGAAAAGAAGCTACCAGAAAAAGATGATTCTTGTTCCTTTCTCAAGGTAAGAATCTCTCAAAAATAGAATTTCTTCCTTCTTTTCATTAAGGTACATATATATACAAGATGACCATGTCATTTGACAATGGTACAGGGATGTCAGGAGCAAATCGGCGCTACCAAGTGGGTACTCTGGCATGTCAGACGCAGGACACCTTTATCCTAGGCATGTACAGTGCTCCACGTGGTTGTATCCGTGTACGGAGACCCGACCAGTCGAGCCGTCCCTCAAGCTTTGTCCACAGGACATAAGTTTAATTCCTCCTCCTAGGTCAAAGAGCTGACTCGGCCGACTTAGACAGGTCCCTCCTCAATCAGTTGTACTCCAATGCCCAAGGGACCTGTTGGTGTGGTAGTCCCGTGGTGCTTGGTTTTGCACACCAAGTCCTAGGGGCGCATGTGCGTCCTTTCCTCTTTTGTGCCTTAACTATCAATCAATGCACGTCGTTTCTCCTATTGTCCGTTAGATGCGACGGTTAAGTTTTTTTGCTGCTTTAATTGCTAGGTGTTCTGGTCTGCAAAATAGAGTACAGGTCCAGCAATTTGTGTGTTTCACCTTACAAATATATCTATATATATACAAGTCATTTTCCCTTTTTCACTTTCCTTCTAGCTCAATATCGTTTTGCCAAATATTAAAGGCTAGTGTACGGACAACAAAACAATCCAAATAATAGAGTAATATTGGCCAAAAGACAGAAATATCAAATATCGAAGAGATAATCACACAAATGCTACGTAAAAAGTCTTGGTGAAAGAATACCTTTAGTATGCAGCAAAGTCCATCAAAGTGGCCGGTAGATTCCTCATCCATAGGACACAATGTAAAATCCTTGAACATAAAAAACCATAAACCGTGGATTGATACAATAACAAAACTCTCAATCCATCTATACATAGGGTGTGGTGTTGGATTTATCTAGATAATATTGAAATATCTTCTAAAACTTCAGCTATAATTGATTCACGGGTGCAACTGTGGAGGCATTGTTGCCTCCAGTTCTTTTTCTTCAATTCATAGTTTTCAAAGATTCCAATTTCTTGCCATATATTTTTTTTTATATGGTTGGAGTTGGTATGTACACTGGTAAAGAAAACCACATAATGCCTTATTTATCTCACGGTTGGCAAGAAAGCATAAAGTTGACAATTCCATTATGTAAATGAATTCTCAATTATATGCCTTGTTTATCTCACAGTTGGCAAGAAAAGCATAAAGTTGGCAATTTCATTATGTAAATGAATTCTCAATTATATGCACCTAACCTCCAATTGTATCAATATCATATATGAAAAAACATTAGGCATTCTTTCTGATTTTCTCATTAATTATTTTTCTCTATCATAAACTTTAACACTAGTAATACAATAACTCAAAGGCCCCTTGACTCATGAATTAAAAGAAAGAAGAGCTTCCCTAACAGTAGCACAACTTTTCCCTATCCACTACAAACTGTGGTTTGCATAATTTTTACTGGGAGTAAAATTTCAAAGAAATAAGTGCATAAGATAACATTATCATTTCCTACTCGAACTTCCTTCCTGTCCAAGAACCAAAGCCAACATATACTAAGAAAACCAAATAGAAGGCAAATGTGAGAGTGGATAAGATATCCCATTTGAAATTCAGTCATTCAACTTTAGTAGCACTGTATAATTTGGATTGGGAATATTTGTCTATCAATTTCAAATTTATGTCATTAAATTTTGATTCTTGCTCAAAACTTCTCATGGTTGTTGATCTAGAAATTGTTTTCGAAAAACACATGAATAAAGGTTGAAAACATAAAAGATTGAAAGGATAACATGTATAACATAAAAGATTGAAAGGATAACATGTCATTATACATGTAGGTATTAGAATATACCATTTATGATACTTTTCACCTTAATTTACCAAACTCTCCCCTGGCCATGGAGATTGAGTGTAACTTTGAGTTGGCCTTCTCGTTCTTCACTTTTGGCGCCAACGGGTTTCTAGTGGTCAAGGAGAGTGTGCAAGAGGGGCTGTCGGAAACATCGATGAAGTCGTTGTCGTCGGAGATATGAATAGAGTCAAGGCTGAAAATGTGATTGGAGTTAGGGCTTGTTCACCTTCGACCTGTCTAGTTTCAGATTTCTTTCGTGGCCTCGAATTATTCCTCAAGACAAACCGGCTCGCTACCTATCTCTGTAAACTCCAAGCCTGCATGACGACCTTCGAACGCCTCGACATCGCGAAAGCCAAACTGTGTTTTAAGTAGTTTCTGTTTGCGAACCTGAACTTCTTGTGAGAAGTAGTGACGTTGGCGAAGGCCTCATGCGTTTGCGAAGCAGTGCCGTTGTAGAGGGAGAAGAAACACGCGCCGGCCTCACGATGCGAGACGTAGTAGATCTGCACCTGTGACCAGATCCATGGGTGACGTGGACGAATCTCCGCCCTCTAGGAAGCTCTGCGCAACAACTCCAAGGTAGATTTGTGCTCAACAGCTCTAAGGTAGATCCGTGCATAGCGGCTCTGTACAATGAATCTAGGTGGACCTTCGCTTTTACTTCAACTTCCAAAATTTCACTGACTCTAATAGCTGCCAACTCTCTGTAAGCGGTGGTCATTGGAAATAGTTTTCTGAACGGTCCAATAGTGGACGCCAATGTTCTTTTCTCAAGGTAAGGATACCTAAAAAATAGAACCTCTTCCTTCTTTTTATTAAGGTACATATATATACAAGATGACCACGTCATTCGATAACGATATAGGTATGTCAGGAGAAAAATGACGCTATCAATTGAGTACTCTAGCATTGAGACATGGGACACCTCTGTCCTAGGCATGTATAGTGCTCTATGTGGTTGTAACCGTATACAGAGACCCAACTTGTCGAGCCGATACAATTCTGAATACTGAATTTGGTTCTTTTGTTATTTTGTTCTTGATGCATCAGTGTGGAATAATAAAAAGAGAAGCTCCAATACCAAAGAATGTGATATTGATGAACCTGCAGCAAAGAAGGCTGTGATGCAATTTGGGCTTGATGGTATGATTAATACTTCAGAATTTGTTTTTCTCTATTCATACAATGACCAGATGATTACTTTCTTTGCTATTGCAATACATTCTATAAGGCATAATTGTATATACTTACAGTTAATTTTCTCCCTTGTTTATTTTTCAGAGGCCATGCCAAAGAGGATTCTTGAAGTGATCAATGTCCCTTATTCGACAAGAGATAATGCTGCTAGTCATTTGCTGGTTCGTTTCTATATGCATTTGATTTCCAATACTTGCACTTGGTTACGAGGTAGATACAATTCGTTATTACTTATCTCAATAGATTTAGGCTCTTTTAGATAAATTTATTGATAAAACAATAATTAATGTTATTATTGTGATTGACAGAAATATAGACTTAATTTGAAGACATATAATGTAATGAGAGTGCAAGAGAATAAGATGGCATCACAAAAGATTACACATGTTTGTTATGAAACACTGGCAGTCCTTGATGCTGTGGAGCTCATAAGTTACTTGAGGCCAAAACAGAACCCATATGCACAACAAGCTGTGGGCAGTCTTGGAATTCAAAATTTGGGACGTAATAGCTCTAAAACGGATGGCCTAATATTTCTCAAGATAGATCATTTCTCTGTTTCCAAATTCACAATTCACAAGCTTCTCGTGCTGCCATCTTTCCAATGTTATCCATAGTGGTAGGAAAAATCGCTTCAATTTGGCAAGATCCCACTCCCCCTACCAACCTCCAAGAGTGATATGATAGATTTTATTAATGAAGTTGTTGTACAAGTAGATTCAACTATGATAGATTTTATTAATGAAGTTGTTCTACAAGTAGATTCAACTAATCTACTTGATGAGTCTATGGATTGGGTTAATAAACTTGTTGATGACTTGTTTGAAGAACCTATTAATTGGTCTAATGAGCTAAGATAATGATTTTGTGGGTTGGGCATTATTGTTCAATCTTAGTATAAGCGGAAAGAAGGAGTAATTTTGCATGTCTTGACAATGTGACTAGACGAATTTCAAACAGATTATAGTAGTATACATTTTTGAATGGCTAACTTTGAGTGAACTTTGATTTTGATGTTCTTATTTTTTAGTTTAATATATAAGTTTTAGGTTTGAACACCAAAATTTATAAGTGATAAGCGGGTTTTTAGTCGTTTTATGCGCATGAAATAAAACTAAAGCTAACTATAATATAGCTGACCTAGGTCGATTCTCTCAAGGACACAATGTGTTCAGATTGTGCTAAGTGTAAAAATCAGAGTTAATGCAGAAAACGCTAATTGTTGTGAAATGTCGACTTAATGCTGGTCGGCTTAGACAGACACAACGGAGTCGGACTGACTCAGTCTCAGACTCTAGAAAGCAGTAAATAAGGGAGTTTTGTGTTTAACTGGAGAAAATAAACTAAGTGCTAAAAGTAAACTAAATTATGCTAAATTACTCTATATTAACTACTGTATCAATTCGGGAATCAAAACACGGTAGTTTACTATTCTTACTTAGAATTGTATTCTGAATCAACCTTAGATTCTTACGACAACCGTCGAACGTCTGTCCACTGCCATACCGAGGATTTACACAACCGCTACCTCATCAATTGGCAAAGAGTATGCACTTGGTTGATTTTAGGTTCTTTACCTAATCAGATTGTTAAACTAGTTCCAACCGGTCCTAATCTAACGTGATCTACCCCTAATAGTGTGTCACGACAAAGTTAAGAGTAGAATTAAAGCGCAAGAATTATAAGAAAGTTCAGAATTGCAAACCAGTTGTATTTATTGATATACCAAACCGAATACAAAGGTGAGAAATCAAAGTCTCCAGATAGTCCGCCTTCCACGACGACCACAAATGGAAGAACGGTAGTGATGCACCAATGGTGGCCAGACGTTGAGGTTTCCGTCCCAATAGAGTGCGTTGACTATACCGAGCGATCACCTCTGAAGGCTTCCAACTTCCTAAATCCTGGTCCTGTACCTCCTCAACCGAGAGAGACACCGTATTAAAGCTTCATATACCATTGTACTAGCTTGGAGTGTCTGCGATTGCTGACAACGCTAGCTCTAGATTCTGCTGAAAATTTCACACTTGAAGACGTGGCCTGGTGTGCTTATTTATACACAAGCTGGATAAATCTAAATCTAATCCTAATAACAGAAATTCAAATCCTAAAGATTCCAATTCGAATTACAGATTACAATCTCTTCAATCTTAGGAGTTTTCTAGTTTCCTAATTTCTAGCAGAATCATATATGCATTCCTAGTTACCCAAATTACAGATTCCTTGATCTTAGCAAATCATATATGCATTACAGATTCCTTAATCTTAGCAAATCATATCTGCATTATAGATTCCTTGATCTTAGCAAATCATATCTGCATCATAGATTCCTTAATCTTAGCAAATCATATCTGCATTACAGATTCCTTAATCTTAGAAAATCATATATGCATTACAAATTCCTTAATCTTGACAAATCATATATGCATTCTTGCTGGAGTGATTTTAGGCGAGATTTTCGTCACTGATGTCGGCTAGTCCGGCCGGGTGCTTCCCGTCTTGGGTTGAGATTTTCCCGTTGGGCTGAGGTACTCCTGGCATTCAGGCTTGCAAAACAAGTCTTAACCTTTTTGTTAGTTAAAAACCTCATTTTAGCACAAATTTGTATTTCTCCTATTTTTAGGCCCATAATTCACATCTTGATTAAGACAAGACTTAAGTCCACATAAAGTGTATAAAATATGACTCATCAATAAGCTACAACAAAAAATAAATACAGCACAAAGCTGCAAAATAAAAAGTGAGAAAGAGAAGAAAAGAAAAAGGGAAAAAGGGAAAGAAAAGAAGTGAGCAAGAATGTTCCAAATAGAATTGTAGTGTCTTGGGGATATCCTCCATACTTGCGAACTCACTCTCCATTGCTCCTCTCTTCCCTGTGGTTAGAAAACTCACTTTTCCATCCTGTACCCTACCTTTTAACCCTGGCCACGTTACAAGCCGAGAAGAAAGTCCATTTGATCATGAGTGCATGTGTTTTTGAAGGTGTTGAAGGAGAGGCCGGTCAAGATTTGGTAGTACCAATTGCATGGGATGTTGAGTATATATACAAACCCAAACACTTGCCTGAGAGAGCTATGCCACTTCTCGGGCATTCTTTGATGTTTGCAGGTTGCTTATTTGCCTTGGATGTGAAAAAAATAATTTTCATAGATTGTTTGAATATCTCAATCCCAGGGTGAATAAATGCTGACTCTATTTTGTCTGAGCTTAAGAAGTTCATGTGAAAGTTCTTTTTCTCTTTAGGAAATCTCCCTTGATGATTAAAATTTGATTTTGCCCAGGAGTGCAAAAGTGTAAGTGTAGGGGTCTAATAAGTCATATTTTATACACCTTACAAGGACTTAAGATGAGTGCTTTTGAGATTATTTGGTACTTAAGAATTAAGTCTTAGCTAAGATTCATATTATAGACCTAGAAATAGGCAAAATATAAATCTGTGGTAATTTGAAGGTCTTAACTAATAAAAGATTCATTCCTTTCTACAAGTCAAAAACTAGGTGAACTCGACCCATCAAGAAAGTCTTGGCCCAAGAAAGCCGTCCCAACCAGACCGACTCCTTCTTGGATCGGCCGACTCTGTAGTCCAGCAACCCAAATGGAGTAGCCCAATGATGTAGTCCATGTAGGCGACCCGACCTAGGTGCCAATGCAGCTCCATCCATCTCAGTCGCCATATCACCCCTAGGAAGAAGCGTGCAGCGTAAGGAAAATCATCACGAGGGTAGATTAGGAAATTTAGTCTATAATTCTGTTAGGGAAGTCGTTAGGCACATCATACGAACCATCTCTTATATATATAGATAGTGTTAGGCACATTTTAGGGTGTTGAATTCAGACCTAAATTTCATCTTCCTTGCATTCCATCTTCTTGCTCTCGCTTCCATTCTCACGGTGGTGCATGGTAATTCAGTGGTGTCTCTCTTGATTGAGGAGGTACAAGTTAAGAATTGAGAGGCCGAAGGTTGTCAGAGGGAATCGCTTGGCTCACCATCACACTCTAGTGGACCTAATCCTCAATGTCTTGGCTATCGATGGTGAACCATCACTGTCCTTCCGTGGTGATCGTTGTGGATGGCGGGTTCATTGAATTCACACCTTGTGTTTGTACTTTGTTTCTAATAATACAAGTAGTTTCTATTGCTTAATTCTTGATTGTGAGTCCTACAATTTAATCTGCTTTATTGTGTCACAATTGCACATTGTTTAGTAGACCAACGTTAGACTAGGCCGATTGGAACTGATTTAACAACTTCAGTAGGTGATCGATTAGAGAACCTAAAATCAACTTCGTGCTTAATCCCTACCAACTTATGAGATAGTGATTGTGAATCCTCGGTATGGCAATGGACGAACGTTTGGCGATTATCATAAGAAGAACCTCAGGTTGATTCGGATGCACAATCTTGAGTGAAAGGAGTGGAACCACCTTGTTTATTGGGACTTAGCACGAATGTAGTAGTAGCAGTAGAGGTAGCCTAGTTTAGATTGCATTTACTTTCCTACTTAGCTTAATTTCTGTCTTTATTCTCTCTACAACCAAACCCTCCTATTTCCTGCATTCTAGTTAGAGATTGAGTCTAGTCCGACTCTGTCGCACCCAAAACCGAGTCAGTCCGACTTTGTTGCGTTCAACTCTGCACTTAGCTGAGACCATGTTGGATTTGTCTCTACCGAGACTGAATCAGATCATTCTTTTGCCGAGAGCGAGTCAGCATTCTACACTTGAGTGTTTCTATATTACTCTAGATTTCACATTAATTCATAATTGAGCACACTGTGTCCTTGAGAGAATTCAACCTAGGGTTGATTATGCTATAGTTAGCTTTAGTTTATTTGATGTGCATAAATACGACTAAAAACGAGCTTATCAATGTACCCTAACTTATGGGATCAAGCACGATGATTAAGTTTTCATACTAAGTAGCCCCCAATAGGTCTAATGATCTTATCGCTTAACTTATGTATACTTTCTCACACACCAGTTACATTATATGATGAATGTCGCAACAATTCATTTTTTATTAGTTTCTTTTTAAATTGGGTTGACAAGGACCATACTCACCCTCCACAAGCTAGGTACTCTTAGGTTCTGACATTCTCACTCGATGAACCTCACTATTCACTTAGCAAGGAAAACCATGGTGCTTCCAAGGCTCTCATTTACTCGACGAGAGTCGCACTTGCCTAGTGAACAAGCAAAACAAAAAAGAAACTCCTATATTCTACAAGCTCTCACCCAACGAGAGTCATTTCTTGCCTAACAAGAGTCACCTCTTGCTCAGCGAGGAACGAAGAACAACAATTCACGATTTTTGAATTCTTCAAAAATCTAACGCAAACTCTCACAATTGACTAGGAAAACTTAATCCATTCTAAGTTCTTTGATAGACACATGTTTAAAACATATAGGTACACACAAATCAACACTCAATTTATATCAATTGCATCCAAATAAGAAAACCGTAAATCAAACCTTAAAATCCTCAAACCATAGGTAGCCACCAAATTTCAACGATTGATAGCAATTAATCACAACAAAATATGTGAAAATCACACCAAGACTCACTACTCTAAGGGTTTAATCCCCCTGGAAATACCACCAAGAACCATACACAAACATATATAAACGGGGTCCTAGGGATAACCCCAGTACCCGTCTTACGTTAAGAAAGCCCAAAAATAGTGAAACAATCTTGCTTCCCCTTACCTTGTACCAAAAATAGTAGAAAGCAAGACTTTAAGGCTCGTCTCAGTTTCGAATTTTCCTTTGCATCTCGGCCTTTGGACTAAAGTCGGATCCAGATGGAACATGATTCTTGCCTTGTTTGGCCGAGATAGACTTGGCTCTTGCTTGCTTTTGATCTTCTTTGGCCGAGATGATCTCGACTTGCACGTGTTCATGCAGGTCGGCCTTGACACTCATCCTTTCTACCGAGATGACTTCAGTCCCTTCTCGGTCTTGGCTTCTTTTGGCCGACTCGTACTCGAATATGAACATTGTTTCCACTTGTTCTATAAATGGCTTCTAGGTCTCGGAAACCTGAACTTCTACCTTGTTTGAACACTCTAGGTTATCATGGATGCGTACTTGGTGTAGTAGTTTGATCAACTCGACTTCTTGACTCAAGTCGGCAAGATCAATATTATCCTTCTTCAGAGTCGGGAAGATCAATATTATCCTCCTTCGGAGTTAGGAAGATCATGTACTTCAGCATAGTCGGCTTCTATTGTTATGGACCCTAGGCAACCAATTGAATCAGTACTTCCAGCAAAATTTTCACTGTCTTCATTACTATTGTCTAGTTGAAGACACTCCTCAACTAGTTCATCAATCAAATCTATATGGTCCTCGGTGGGGTGCTTCATCGCTTTGAAAATATTGAACTGCACCAAGGTGTCACCAATTTCCATAGAGAGTATCCCAGCATGCACGTCAATCTTTGTTCTAACGGTCATAAGGAATGGTCACCCCAAGATCAAGGTGGATCCCTTCCCTAATGTCTCGTCCTCCATATCAAGCACATAGAAATCCCCTGGGAAAATCAGCTCATTAACTTAGACAAGGACATCTTTGAGAATGCCTAAGGGTTGAACAACACTTCTATTTGCTAGTTGTATTGTCATCCTAGTGGGTTCCAGATCACCAAAATTCAAGGATTTGTAGATTGAAGTTGGCATGATATTAATTGAAGCTCCCAAGTCCAACATGGCATCGACAAAGGTATAGTCGACAATGGTACATGGGATAGAAAAAATTTCGGGATCTTGACATTTCTTTGGCAGTGTCTATGCTCCTGTAGTGAAATCTTCATTTCTAGTCAATGCCATCACTATACCTCCCATTTCCACACTCCCTTTCATCTTTTTCCTCTTATCCACACACAGTTCTTTGAGGAACTTGGCGTACTTAGGAATTTGCTTTATCACATCAAGGAGTGGAATGTTGAATTCCACCTTTCGAAACATCCTCAATAGTTCTTCATCAGAGTCAGGCTTCTTTGTTGAGATGGTCTGGGTTGGAAACGACAATGGAACAGTTTTATCTTGTTGAAGCATTTGTGAGTTAGTATCCGGCTCAGAATTGGCATTGATTGATCTCGGCAACTATTGCGATGCTGGTCGAGGTAGTTCTTTTCCACTTCTTAGTGTAAGTGCACTTGCATTCCCTTTCAAATTTGGAA
Source organism: Mucuna pruriens (assembly GCA_025330945.1). NCBI lineage: Eukaryota > Viridiplantae > Streptophyta > Magnoliopsida > Fabales > Fabaceae > Mucuna > Mucuna pruriens. The sequence continues at coordinate 2,111,283 of JAENHJ010000527.1, read as the reverse complement.
TTGTTTGTAAGGGTAAGTTGCTGGATCCAACCGACTGTAAACGGCTCATAGTATTGGTTAGCTGTCTTATTTGCATCTTAAGGTCCTGAATGGTGGCGTTCATATTCTTCTAGAGTTGCATGTTATTAGAGCTCATGGTTTGTGGGAATTCCAGGTTTTTGGTTGCCAATTGCTTCATTAGGTCCTCCAGAGATGGTGAATTTCCTTGAACTGGCATTCTTCGTTGTTGTTGTTGCTGGAATGGTGGTACTTGAGATTGTGGAGTCGGTTGTTGATAACTTGTTGGTCTTTGAGGTGCATTCGGGGCAGGTCCGAATGGCTAAGCTGGATATGGCCCTAAACTTGGCCCTGGCCAAAATGGCTGCTTTCCAACTTATTGATTATCAACTGGCTGACTCTGATACGGTTGCTTCCCATACTGGTAACCACCTATGGCTTCAACACTCTTTGGATAATCCGACTCGTTTTCTTGCAGCGTGGGGCACATATCGGTAAGGTGCTCCATGGAAGTACATATGCCACAAATTATGGCTGCCGCACTTGGTTGGTGTTGTCCAACAACAAGTTGCCTTATTAATGATGTCAACTCGGTCAGCTGGTTCTCCAATCTCAGGTTATCCACTACACCAATTTCATTCACCATTCAGGATTGGCTGGCTCCTTTGATCCTAAACTGTTGTGCATTGCTTGCCATATTAGAGATCAGGTGCCTTGTTGCTGCCGACTTCTTATCCATCAATGCCCTTCCACTAGCAGAATCAACCATGCTCTGGTCCATCATCATTAGACCTTCATAAAAATACTGGATCAATAACTGTTCACTGATCTAATGATGTGGACATGTGGCGCATAGTTTGTTGAATCTTTCCTAGTACTCATGCAGGGTTTCTCCATGATGTTGCCTGATCCCACAGATTTCCTTCCTGATGGTCGCGGTTCTGGACGCCGGAAAGAACTTCTCCAAGAACATACGCTTCATATCTTCCCAGGTGTTAAATAGAACTGGCTGTAGATACAGTCAATCTTTTACTACTCCATCTAGGGAGAATGGAAATGCCTTCATGTTGATGTATTCTTCTGGTATCCCTATGGTCTCATTGTGGAGCAGACCACATGGAATTCCTTCAAGTGCTTGTAGGGATCTTCTCCTACAAGACCATGAAATTTAGGCAACAAATGTATAAGACCGGATTTCAATTCATAGGTTTGAGCTGGTTCAAATTGAGGGTACTGGATGCACCAAGGTTGGTACATTATGTCAAGTGTAGCCAGCTCCTTCAGAGTTCTTTCGTTATTGTTCTCCATTTGCTCTACAGAATTGTTAGTGCTGGTAAATTCAACAGAATTAGAAATGTTAGTAACAGGAGTACTATTATCAGAACTAGAAACAGAATTGGAACTATCACTCACTACTATATTCCTAGCTTTTCTTAACCTACGTAAAGTTAATTCTATTTCAGGATCTAAATCATACAAAAGGTCAGAACTACTCCTAGTCATACATTATATAAACTCATGCGGGAAAGTTAGAATTAATTCCGCACTAAGGAAACAAAACCCAGTACTTATCCGAATGCAAATCAAATATGCAGTAAGGAAAATGAATGCAATGTTGCAGCTATTTTGTTTTTTTTTAGCAGTGGAACTCATGCACCAAAATTTTACATATACTCAGCATGCTATTTTATTATAGGATCCAAATCAAATAGACACAGACTTACCTTAGACTCCAAAACTAGACTGACACAATAATCTACAGACTTGGGATTCGACTTCACTTCAAGTTTGGAACACTAAGATACAAAAGAACTTATGTCCCCGACAACGGTGCCAATTTGATAAGCTCGTTTTTAGTCGTCTTAACGCACATCAAATAAACTAAAGCTAACTATAGTATAGTCAACCCTAGGTCGAATTCTCTCAAGGACATAGTGCGCTCAATTATGATCTTGTGTGAAAACTGGAGTAGTGCAAAAACTCAAGTGTAAAATACAGACTCGCTCTTGGCTAGGTGCCGAGTTGCTTTCAGTAAAGACTGGTCCGATATGGACTCAGTTGAGCCTTATCCGCCACGGTCTCGGCTAAGTACAAACAGACGCTATAGAGTTAGACTGGCTCTGTCTCGGACTGAAAAGCAAGAAACAAGGGGGTTGGTTGTAGATTAAGTAAAACCACAATTAAAATAAGAAATTAAATGCTGCTAAACTAGGCTACTGCTATGGCTACTACTACTGCTACTGCTACTATTGTATTCATATTTCGTAATTGAGTCAATTCTGGTTCATTCACTCAAGTTCACATTCCATATCAATCTTAGGTTTCCTTATGACAATCGCCAAACATTCGTCCATTGCCATACCAAGGATTTACACGATCGCTAGCTCATTAGTTGGTAGAGATTAAGTTCAGAGTTGATTTTAGGTTCTCCATTAGGTTTTCTAATTGATTACCTACTATAGTTGTTAAACCGGTTCCAATCGGCCTAGATCAACGTTCGTCTACTATACTGTATGCAATCGCGACACAGCAAGCAAATTAAAATGCAGGAATTTCAATCTAGAGATTAGAATCACAACTACTATTATTATTGAGAACGAAGTACAATACAGGGCATGAATTCGGTCGAACCGTCTTCCACGACGATCGCCATGGACAATGGCGATGGTTCACCTCTTTTAACCAAGGCACTAAGGATCAGGTCCACCAGAGTGCGACGACAAGCCAAGCAGTCCCCTCTGACAACCTTCGGCCTCTCAATCCATGACCTGTGCTTCCTCGATCAAGAGAAACACCAATGAAGACCCTACACCACCGTGAGGATGGAGAATATGTGCGAGAGATATAGAGTGTGAAATGTGAATGGAAATAAGTTTGAATTCAACAACCATTAACATGCCCAGCTCCTCCTATATATACATGAGCTGGACCTTGCTAAACGCACTAGCTAATGAACCTAACAAAATTACAAACCGAAACTCCCTAGTCTACCCTTGCATAACTTGTGCTGCAAGCTTCTCCCATGAGTGACGTGGCAGTTGAGCTGGCTTTGGAGCTGAGCTGGACGCCTAGATTAGATTACTGATTGGGCTACTCCAAGTGGCTACTGGAACTACAAAGTCAATTAGGATCAATTCGGCCTGGGCCGGGACGCTTGATGGGCTAATATCATCTAGATTTTTCCTACAAAATTGGAATGAATCTTTTATTTGCTAAGATCTGCAAATTAGTATAGATTTATACTTTCCCTATTTCTAGGTCCATAATATGAATCTTTGCTAATACTCAATTCTTAAGCACCAAATGGTCCCAAAAACACTCATCTTAGGTCCCTACAAGGTGTATAAAATGTGACTCATCACTCCTGGGGTCACTCCTTTATATAACCTCAAAATGGACCTTATAGCTTCCATTGATAGCTCACGTGAAACCTAAACATAGAGTCTCACATCTCTTGGGGAATCTTTAAGAGATGAGAAAGATTAAACTAGCTAGGTCGAATGCTTTTTAGAGGCTCTCTTGCCTTCCTTTTTTCTTGGTATCCAGCTCCTTATATAAGATAAAGAGAGGATGCATGAGCTCGTATTGTCCAATATAGGACTTGAGCTATCTCACTCCTTATATAGGAAAAGGAGGTGAGGCACGAGCTTATGTTGTCTAATGTAAGACTTAAGCTTTTAACATATTTAAATATCCTATTTTTCTTAATATAATTAATTAAAACCTAATTTAAAATCCAACCTATATTTCTTCCAGAATATTATTTATTTAATTATAAAACAATTAAATCACTTATTAATAGTAATTAATAAAATACAACATTTACAACTAATAATAAAGTAGAATTAAAATTGGGGTGTTCCATTAGGAACTAAGCTTAGGTTGAGTTTAGCTTAGCATTAGCAAACAGACAATTAAATGAAGCAAACCATTCAATCCTTAGAACATCTCCTTAAAGCTTGTGTCTTAGAACAAAGGGGCAGTTGGGATGGCTTGTTGCCTTTAGTGGGCTTCACCTACAACTATATTTATCATTCAAGAATCAAAGTGACACCTTATGAAGCCCTTTATGGAAAAAGGTGTTGTGTTGGTTTGAGTAAGGAGAGAGTGTTATATTAAGACCTAAGGTAGTTGAGCAGGCTATTGAGAAGGTCAAGTTGATTTAAGAGAAGATGAAAGTGGCACAAAGTAGGCAAAGGTGTTACCACGATAAGACAAGGAAAGATCTTGAGTTCAAAGAAGGGGACCATGTGTTCTTAAAAGTAATTCCATGGACTAGGGTTAGCAAGGCATTGAAATCTCATAAGTTTTCTTCTAGTTTCATTGGTCCTTACCAAATTCTAAAAAGAGTCGGTGAAGTTTCCAATCAAACAGCTTTACCACCCATTCTTGTAAACCTCTATGATGTTTTCCAAGTGTTTAAACTTCAAAAGTATTCTTTCAATCCTTCTGTTGTTTTACGAAGTACAACCCTTAAGGGTTGATGACTGAAGGGTTAAGTAATTAAGAGGTAATGAGATTCTGCTGGTGAAAGTTGTCTTTGGAGGTACTTTTGAAGGCAATACTACATAAGAGTTATAGGACCAGATGATGATTTCCTACCCAAAGTTATTTACATCTAAGGTTAGCAACTTTGGAGTGTTTTCAGTTTAGAGAATAGAAGAGAGAATGTGCAAAGGAAAATTCAAAGCTGAGACGAGCCCTAACGTCATACTTTTTGCTGTTGTTGGTACAGGGTAAGGGGGAGCAAGATTGTCTCATTATTTTTGGGCTTCCTTAACGTAAGAAGGATAGTGGGGTTGTCCCTAAGACATTGTTTATATATGTTTATGGATGGTTCTTGGTGGTCTTTGAAGGAGAATTAAACCCTAGATTAGTGTTTTGCCTAGGTATGATTTTCACATATTTTGCTATGATTAATTGCTAATCGTTGAAATTTGGTGGCTACCTATGGTTTGAGGGTTTTAGGGTTTGATTTGTAGTTTTCTTGTTTGGATGCAATTGATATAAATTGAGTGTTGATTTGTATGCACCTATATATGTTAAACACATGTTTGTGAAAGAACTTAGAATGAATTAAATTTTCTTGGTCAATTGTGAGATTTTATGTTAGGTTTTTGTAGAATTCGAAAATCATGAATTGTTGTTCGTTGTTCCTCACTAAGTGCGAGGTGACTCATGTTGTGTAAGAGATGACTCTTGTTGGGCGAGAGCGTGTAGAATAGAGGAGTTTCTTTTTTGTTGTTCTTGTTCACTAGGTGAGTACGACTCTCGTAGAGTGAATGAGAGCCTTGGAAGCTCCACGGGTTCCCTTGCTAGTGAGGTTCATTAAGCGAGAATGTCAAAACCTAAGGGTAGTGTCGTCATTGATAATCATTGGGCAAGAAGTGGAGCTCATCGAGTGAAAGAACTAGACAAAAAGAGTTAGGACTTGCTAAACAAGAAGTTGTCTCATTGAGCAAAAAGTGGCATCGCAAAATTAGAAAAACAGAAAGTTATAAGTACCTTTTGTCTTGAGTGTTTGTATATCGAGGGTTGTACTTTATTGAACGAAAGTAGGTATATGACCTTAGAGTCTTGATTTGCTAAGCGTGAGATGAACTTATTGAGTAGGTTCCTTTCTATGTAAGCCTTAGAGCAATTTTTTTTAGAGCTTTTGTATGTTATTCTTTTCTATATAGCTTGATATGGATATAATGTCATTGCATTATGAGAATGAACATGAGGATTGAGATATGTGAAAATGTGTAAAGATAAGTGGTTATTAGATGAGCTTCCTTGGCCAAGAGTTGGCAAGGAAGGAACTCATATGACCCTTGTTAGGTAAGTAACCTAAGCCTATTAGTGGACAAGGATGATGCTTACTATGTGGGTTTTGAGATGAGGTACCTAGCCTATGGAGGGTGAGTATGGTCCTTGCCAGCCGAATTTAAAGAGAAACTAACAAGAAATTAATTGTTTCAACATTCATCATATAATGTAACCAGTGTGTGAGAAAGTAGACATGAGTTAAGCAATGAGGTCAGTAGACCTATTGGGGATACTCGTTAGGAAAACCCCAATGGTTGTGCTTAATCCCATGAGATGGGTCATGTGGAGCAAGTTGAATAGATCTTAACATGCTACTAGAGTCTAGTAGTGTTGCCCCTAGCCTACTTTTCTTAGTAGAGTTGTACCACATGTATGTGCATAGAATGCATATTATTGTAGCATGTGCATAATATTCATTGTGGATGTTTGTGATGTATTGTGTTTTTTATTGTGTTGTTATGTTATTACCTGCGTGTTACTCGACCTTGAGGAGGTTCCCTAATAGTAGTGATATGTATTTTCACTCCTCTTGTGTTGTCTTGTGTTATTGTTTGGGTTGGATACCATTCGTAGGTGAAAACAAGCAAGTATAAAATGATGAGTGACGCTACTTTGCCACTTATTTTTATGTTACTTTTGTTGGGTTTTTGTTAGCTTTGATAGGATTCTGACATCGGGGGTTGAACATGCATTTGCATTTAATTACATTTAAGTTTTTAATACTTAAGTAGTTTGATTAACCTTTTTTAGTGCTAGTAAGATATCTATGTTCTAAGCAATTTATGTTAAGATTCTAGTGGATGTTGAGTTTATAAACGTGTGAATCTTTTGCCTTTGCTTTCTTTTCAGACATTTTATAACACAAGTTTTCAATTATTACTAGTGAGCCGCACAGTGTTTCAAAATGTCATATTTATTCTTTTTTAATTGTTTACCATTAGCAATTAGATCATGAGGTAAAAGGTGTCAAAGTTTACAAATAAGAGTATAGTCTTTTAATAAAAGGATCTCAAAGATATTTTCAAAACTCAAAGAGTTCGGACAAAAGTTAATTTGTTAGCCTTTTACATGTCACTATCTTTGACGTTATCTTCACACGACTTATATAAGAGTCTTTCTTGAAATAACCATTGTGAGTTATAGATGACCTTCCTTCATCTTTCTTCTTCTAGAAAGAAAATGTCTGTGAGGCATTTAATGCTTCAATAATACGATTAATGATAAGAGCATTCCATAGGTTATTAGTTTGGGTGTAAAATATGATCTTGTTTGTTTCTATTTTCGACAAGCTTGACAAAATAGATTGTTTCAAAAGTAATCTCAAGCAAATCCTTTATAAGACATATTTTGCAAAGCTTTAAAAATGTTTTAAACTGCTTTGTCCAATTTTGTGTTGTGTCAAACCACTTTTCATCATTGTTTACAAACAACCATTTACAAGTTTATAATCTAGTTCCTCTAATCTACCTTATACAAATTGTGATGTCTATTGGTAATAAAGAGTATTGATCCATTAGACTCTTTTACTATACATATTTTTTTTTATTGAAGGAAACATTGTATTCATTATCATAAAATTAACTTTTTGAAAATGTCATGTTTTAGCCCTCCAAAATGTAACACATTATCAATCTTAATTATCCTAGCAATTTGTCCTTGGTTGTTGCCACCAAAGTAAATCATTCCTCTATCTTGGGTGAAAGACAAGAAATATAAACATTTTTATTCTCATTATATAATTTGAGTAGTCATTATTTAAATATAGTTTGTGAGATTGATTTCTAGTTATTAATGGTATCTACCATAGAAACAATAATTGATTTAGGTACTTATATCCTTTTAGATCACTAAGTGTTACTTTGTGACATTTTCAATCTTTACTTTTTTTTTTTATAAAAAGACTGAGATGTTACATATTGTCTATAAATGGTACATAAAAATAGATAATTGTACTAAAGGATTCAAAAGTAAATTATTTTCCTTATCCATTTTGTAACGAAGCTATATAGAGCATCGGTGCTTTAGAAGTGTATTGTCATAGAGAAACCAAATGTATCATCTTATTTTGAAACCAAAGATATAATTAAACAATTTTACTACATTTTTTAAATCATTTAAGGGAAATAAGTTCTAAAACAATATGTTAACATAGAAAATATTTTCTTAAATAATAAGATAACTACAATGATTTAAATTAAAAAAGAGAAAAAGAAGGGAACACAAATTATTCAAAATGGAAACTCTTCATTAAAAATTGTATTGTTATTATAATACCAATAATATGATAGTACACATAAAAGAAAATGTTCCCTTACTCACTAAAAACAAAAACGGAAAAAAAGGGAAACATATTCCACATCTCTCATAAATATATATTAAGAAAAATGGACAATGCCTGAATATTTGTTGCTTAGTATGCTTGACTTTTGGCCACACGTTGAGCCACATCTACCAAACCCTTTATCACGTTGTTGGTCTCAACAATGGGAAAAGTGTCAGTTTGTGAACCTCCATATTTCAATAAATTAGCACATAATCCAATTTGGAAATCAACTGTGTTGAGACTCATAATGGCCTTTGATGGGTTGTTCTCAAAATTGATGTATGCAAGGTTAAGTTCAACAATTACATTCTCATAATTCAATCTGCAAGCTTCCACAGAACCTATTGAAAGTAACTTGATGTGGTTTCTTTTCAGTTGGTTCAACATGTATCCACCAACCTTTGATGCAATTGATGTGGCAATGTCAATGGAGGACTTTGCCTTAGTGTTTGGATTCATTGCTGACATAATGTCCGAGTCACCTTCGACAATTTTGAAGCACAATATGGGCTTCCTAGTGTCTTGACATAGTTTTCTGACCAAATTTTGTTGTGGTGGAATAGTAGAGGCAAAGGGTGTAGCGGTTGGGGCAATGTACTTGGCAGATGTGTCCTTTGGCAATATATGTCCTTCATGTGCTGCAACTATAGGTTCAAGGACAATGGATAGGCACAAAGAGATCACAACCAAGCAACAAGCCAAACGAGCCATTTTGCGTTGAATATTGATGATAAGAGATGGTGACATGAAGATGGGTTCATAGACTTATTTATACTATTTTTGCAAAGGGTTCCTTAATTGGATGGTGAAGTTGTCAAAAACTAAAATAGGAAGTTCCAACTAATTTTTTGCTTAAAATTAGGTTGATTTGGTCTATAATGGTTTAATTTATGTATATGAAGCACTTATTATGCAGGAAATATGACTAACATGTTTTGTAGCCATTGATACATGCATAAGCTATTTTTAATTCCCGTATAAAATATTTTTTCTCGTTTTTTCTTTGATAAAATATATTGAATAACTTATATATGTATTAGTGTATATTATTAATATTTACACAAATGAAAATCATTTTTCATTCTAACGAATTTATTTTATAAGATTATGTAATTGCTTTTTAACAAACACTGATCCTAAGGTTAAGTGTAACAAGACAACCTATTTCAAAAGAAATTATCACCTTATTCCACATAGTGGAAAAAATCTAATTGTTGTAAATTGTTAAATAAACATCTTTAATTGGATACTCTTACTTTTATGAAATTACTTGTTACTAATGTAGTGACATAATATATGTTAATTTTTATATTAAATTAACCTAATAGTTTTCTTCTTTAATTAGTTATCTAATTAAATATGAATTTTAATTTATTTAATTTAGATTTAATTTTTTTCCAAAATTACATTAAAAATATTTTAAAATTAAACTAATTTTATCTTAAATACTTTATATTGAGAATTAAAATTATGAGATTTGATAGTCATTAAGATTAACAAAAGTTAAAGCTTTAAGTATATTTCTAATCTTGTAAATTTGGGTCAATTTAGTTTTTCGTCCCCCAAATTTGAAATTGGATTGTTTAGTTCTCACATTTCAAATATAACTAATTTTAGTCATTCTTCTTAGACGTCGTTAAAAGCATTATCTTACATGTAAAAGTCATCATTTGACATGTATATAGTGGAAAATCGAATATCATTGTGAACCCTTAAGTATCCCTTCCAACCTCTATTGACCCATTTGGAATTGACAGTGCGGAATGATATTTTGGTTAGTGAAATGACATTTTGATGACTCTCATCAATGTTTTAATCACGCTAGAACTATGTTTTGTGAATATTTTATTCTATGCTAGTAAGCAACGATTAAGTCATCTCAATCACATGTGACAAATGATTAATACCATATATTTCTTAAATGAGGGACAAAAAATACAATCTCAAATTCAAAAGATAAAAAAAGCAAATTTGAAAAAAATTTAAAAGACCAAAAACATATTTTAAAGAAATAAATTTTAGTTATTATGAGGGCCGAGAGAGATAGTATATTAAAAGTTGTCTTTAGAAAAATGCTTAAGTTTCTCCTTTTCAATTTAAACAAGTATAAGATCAATTTATTGAGATTGAGAAAGTTTTAAATATTAATGGCAATTGAAAGCTATGACATTTAATTGTTATAAAGATTATGGAAAGTTAAAATAAAAATTTTCATAAAGGTTGGGTGAGATTTTTTTTGTATACAATAACAATAACAATGTATGAAACTACAATTATATGCAAACTACCCAAACCCCCATTTCTATATCAACCCTAATGGGTTTGAGGTTGAGGACTGTAATATTTCAAAAGTTTCCTTTCAAAAAGTAGAATGACAACTATGCAAAAATGTTGGCATGACAAAATTATGTTGTTAAATGTTCACTACTTGTTAATGCAACATTTCACGCTTCAAAATTTATATATTATAAATAGATAGTTTATCTTCCTTGTTGATTAACTTCTATTGGCTTTGGTAATTAGTTAACTATTTACATCTTTGTATTTTGGTGGGTTTCTTAATACATCTATCTAAACTAACAATTGTTTTATCTTCATGATGAAACCTTGGATGCATAATCAAGACCTAAACTCAAATTGCTAAAACTGCCTTGCAAAAATGGTAATTGAAAATGGTTAAAAGAAGAAACGGAAAAAATGGATTGGAAAAATGAATGAACTCGCGACCAATTCATGGAATTAGATAAGAGATGGTAGATATTCATCACAAGCATCATGGAAGCTTGATGAGAATTAAGTTTCTTATTCAAAAGAAGTGATTAAGGTAATTACAAATGAAATTTTTATAGTCCTCACTTAATCCTAATTTGGAGCTACCTAATCCTAATTAAGCTAACCCAACAAAACTCACAAGCCAACCAAGCTCAAATGGCCTTCTTAACTTTAGTAATGAAAATTACCACAAAAATAGTGACTGTATTAACAACCTAAATGTAAGTAGGTAAGGAAAGGTACTGATATGGGATTTTTGCCCAAGACTAAGCTATAAAATGAAAATAAATCCAAAACAATATGAAAATATATGGAAAATATTTTATATAAAAGGATACACAAGGCCAATTCAGCAGCTAGACAAGTTATACAAAGTGTGTCCCTTTATGCACTCTCCTTGGCCTTTCAGGATGGTAAATTCTTGTTGCACCTCTCCTTGAAGCTTCTTGAGTCTACCTTGCCATTGGACCCTCAAGTGCAAGGGTTTCCTCCTTCTTGAACCCTTAATGAGGAAAATGACTATCACCCTCCATATATACATCATCCTCCCCTTCTTGAAGAGATTTTGGCCTTAAAATTGGAGCTTGAATACCTACAACAAAAAGAGTCAAGTCAATCACATTAAAACTAGTGTTTTCGCCATATTCTTGGGACATCTCAACTTTATAAGCATTAACATTTATTCTTTAGGTGTGGAAACCTCTACTTCCTCAAGTGGACTCAAACAAGATCTCCTTTAAAAATCATTTCCATTTTTCCATTATTGGCATGCCTAGCATATTATTCCACCTTCTTTTCCCTATACGACCATGCCTTCTTATGTAACCTTTTAACAAATTAGGCTTTGGTAAGCCCTTGACCATTCACCCAAGGAGGCATAATAGGTAAAGGCAACAAATCTAGAGGGGTTAAAGGATTATAACCATATACCAATTCAAATAGAGAATGAGAAGTAATATAACTAATTACCCTATTATATGAAAACTCAACATGAGGTAACCATTCTTCCTAAGCTCTCAAACTCTTCCCTATAAAGTGTCTAAGTAGTTGGCCTAAGGTCCTTTTAACCTCTTCAGTTTGTCTATCTATTTGTGGATGACATATGGTTTAGAAGAGCAGCTTTATGCCAAGCTTAATCCATAGGGTCCTCCAAAATTTTCCAATAAAAATAAATAAATAAATAAATCAAATCAAATCGATATACCACTCATTATACTTGGCTCTCTATTACACTTCCTTAAGGATTCTATTACTAAAATTCTACTACGCCTCTTAACAGCATTGCACTCAAATTTTGATTTTTTTTATATATCACAAGATTAGGACACAACAGCTTGTGTTCCCAGCAATGTCGCTAAGCGCCAATTTGATAACGTTGTCGAGACACTATCAAAATCACTAGATTTTCCTTAATTTTATAGTATATGGACAAACCTAGGTCGAATCTCTTAAGAACATAATCATGCAATGTTTAACCCTTTTTAACATAAACTAATTTGAATGTGAAAAGGGGGTTTGTATGTAAAATAGAATTATGCAGAAAACAAAACAGAATTGAAAACAAAATTATGTAACATCAATCCAAGGATTCAATCACGTAATTTGTTATCACGATTTTAATAAAGAAGCAAATTCATATCAACCAAAAATTAATTAGATAATCATCTAAAATTCACTCATACAGATTGAGTGATTAATCAATTACATAACCTAGATTAGATTGAGATTAATAATCCTAACCTAACACAATCCAAAACCTCAAGTGAAATCATAATCATGAAATCAGTTAACGAATTGGAGAGAAAAGAACATAATATAATTTGCATAAGGAAAGAATTCAAGAACTCAAACCAAAATACAATCTTAAAACCTTGAATTAATAAAATAGTTTAGCTTTTCATGGCAATCATCATAGAAAATGCAACACAAAATACAAAGAAACCCTAGAAGAGGAGAGAGGAGAGAGGAGAGAAAATAGAGAGGAAACTTGTGATCCAAGAAACCTCCTAAATCTAAGTGTATAAAATCTCTAACATGTCTCTAACTTGAGCTAGAGGAATTCGCAGCTCAAAGGCCCACCAACTAAGGTCCAAATACTGGGCCAAACTAAGTAAAGAAAGACCCAATAGAGTGGGTGAAAAGTCGTAACTTCACATGGAATTTTGACATTGAAGACGGTCAAATTGGGTTTTTCTCAAAAGAAAGAAGTTATAGATCTTTGTCTTAGCTTTCCATAGCCAGTAAGATTGTCCAATTTGGAGGTCTGTAGCATCAGATATGATTTGCACAAGATAGTAACATCATAATAAAAACTAAGTCTGAAAATAAGCAAAGATTAGCAATTAAACCCAACTAAATCCAATTAAACCCAATAACCCTTCTAAATATTGCACATGGTCAATGAAAATGCTTATGTCTTAGATATGCCCCAAGAATATGGAGCTAGTACTAGTTATAGTGTTGCTAACTTGTCTCTTTTTATTTTAGGTATGGACGACCCAAATTTTTGGAAAAATTCTTTTCAAGAAGAATAGTCTAATACGAATTGGAGAAGACAAGAAGAGTGTGGGAAGGAAACTGATGAGTCACAAATTATACATCTTTTATGGACCTAAGAAGAGTGTTGCATGATTATTTTGTGCTTAAGGATTAATTGTTAGCTGAGATTCACATTAAGGACCTAAAAATAGAGAAAATACAAATTTGTGTTAAATTGAAGGTCTTAGCTAATAAAAAGCTTTCTTCTCTTCTTGTGCAGGACTGAGTCGAGTCCACCACGGCCAAGAGAGCCGCCTTGGCCGAAATTGACTTCGTCTTGACCAAGCCAGGCCTTGCAGCCTAGCAATCCACTAAGGTGCAACCCAATAAGGAGCGACCTAATTGTGCAGTACATAGCAGCAATCCTCAGCTCTAGCTCAGCTACCACGTCATTCCTAGAGTAGCTTGCAGCACAAGTCGCGTAAGGGTAGAATAGGCAATCCACTATATAATTCTGTTAGAATTTGTTAGGAGTAGCATAGCAGCTCATTGCTTGTATATATCGGAGTAGCTGTGCACATTTTGAAGGGGTCTTTGGAATTCATATTTTCTCGCTCCCATTTGTTTCCATTCTCTCGCTCTCATCTCCTACATTCATGGTGGTGCACGGTGTTGTCATTGGCATTTCTATCGATTGAGGAAGTGCAGGTTAGGAACTAAGAAGCCGACGGTTACTAGAGGGGACTAATTGGATTACCAACGCACTCTAGTGGACTTGATCCTCAGCGTCCTAGCTAGCGGAGGTGAACCATCGTCGTTGACCATGGCGATCGTCGTGGAAGATGAAGTCATCGAATCTAGGCCGTATGTTTGTATTCTGTTTTCAATAATATAAGTACTATCTGATTTCTGATCTCTGGTTGCATTCCTCTTCTATAATTCACGATCTGAATTGTGATTGCATTTAGAACATGAACAATGTTAAGCTAAGCCAATCGGAACTGGTTTAACTAATACAGCAGGTAATCAACTAGAGAACCTAATTGAGAACCTAAAATCAACTTGAACTTAATACCTGCCAATTGATGAGGTAGCAATTGTGTAAATCTTCGGTATGGCAATGGACAAATGTTTGGCGATCGTCATAAGAAAACCGAAGGTTGATATGGACTGTGAACTAGATTGACTAAACCAAACAGACTATTGAGACTAAACATGAACGTAGTAGTAGAAGTAGCACTAGGAGTAGTTTAGTGTAATTGCATTTACATTCGTAGTTAGTTTCTGTCTTTACTTCACTTGCATCCAATCCCCCTATTTCTTGCTTTTCAGTCTAAAATAGAGTGAGTCCGACTCTGTTGCGTCTATCCGTACTTAGCCGAAGACGAGTCGGATAAGTCTCTGTTGACACCATATCGGACCTGTCCCTACCGAGAGCGAGTCGGCACTCTACATTGGAGACTTCTAGCTTTACTTCAGTTTGCACATAAATTCACAATTGAGCACACTGTGTCCTTGAGAAAATTCGACCTAGGGTTGAATATACTATAGTTAGCTTTAGTTTATTTGATGCGTGTTGAGACGACCAAAAATGCCAATATTAGACACTAATATAAAGAGGCAAAAGTCATTCAAGGACCTATAACTGGAGGGAGATTGAAGAGGCTTGAGGACGAATTTCAAAGGAAGATGGATCTCCTTAGAAGGAAAGGAGTGTCCAAAGAAGGGTTAATGATATTCACAATTTGGGAATGTGTCCTCGAGTAGTTGTAGAACCTTTATATAATTTCTACATTTTATTTGCATTTGGGAAGCTTGGAGCTTCGGATGTGTCTATCAACTTTGGCCATTTTGATGGTGCTTGGGACCTTTGGACAATCCCTTTGAATGTACTGTTGATTAGTGAGTTCGAGGCTTTACTTTTACTTAAAGCTAACCATTCATAAATGCACATTATCTTTATCTGTTTTAAATTCATCTAAGGGTAGTGGGAAGGCATGAAAAAATTGCTCCTCCTTATTGTTCATACTAAGTTTGAATAGAAATATTTTGCAAGATAGGTTCATTAGGTTGACTGGCCCAACCTACAAGATCATCACCTAGTCCATTAGACCAATCAATAGGTCCATCAAACCAATCATCAACAAATTGATTAGCCAAATCCATAGACTCGTCAAGTAGATTAGTTGAATCTACTAGTACAACAACTTCATTAGTAATATTTATCATCTCATTCGTATCATTAAGTGGATTGGCTTGGACTAGGCTTGGATGTGAGGAAAGAGCATTAGCACTTTCCTAAGCCATGTTTGGCAAATAACTAAAGCAAGCACCCCTTGTTGCATGTTTTTATTCATATTATTAATTCCATGATTACAAGCTCAATCAACCTGATTTAGAGAATTTGTAAAATTGACCCTCCCATTATTATCATTAAAAGGATTCATAAGAGTAGGAATGATTTAGCTTAGATAGGAGGAGGAAGCACTTGCCTGAGCCATATTTTGCATGAAACTAAAGTTGGCTTCACTTTGATTATTGTTTTTCAACATGTTATTTCTATGATCACAAGCATTAATCTTACCATCCACAAGAGCAATAAAGGCCTTTAATTGCTCCTCTTCCATGTTCTTGAAAATTGGATCCCAAATTGGATTCTTGATGTTTGTGATCTATTTATGGACCTTGAAAATCATGCCTTTAACCATGTTGTTCCTATTCTCAAAAAATTCTTCTATATCAAAAGTCTTGTGGGGTCTTTTATTATTTTGTAATTAAGCTCATAGTTTTGAATGAAAGATCGTACCTCTATGGGATCTTTGGCCAAGTCACTAGTCCAACATCACCATTATCATCATCATACATGATCAAGAATGCTTCTACTCCACACAAGGTAAAAAGTTCAAACACTTTTTTAATTAGTCCTTTCCATGAAAGTGGTCTTGTGAGACCTCTTGGAAATTTGTTTCAATGTTACTCTTACATGACCCATTTTCTGTAAACCAACCACATATATACAAAAATTGTCAATAGGATAAAACTTTCTCTATGACATATATTTAAATAAACAATACAAGAATTCGATAAGAATAATTTTTGCATTGGAGCAATTAAAATACCTTGCAAGAAAGAAGAAAGGAAGAGAAAGTGAAAAAGAGATCAAAACCTTAACAAAAATAGAGTGGACAAGAAATTATAGAAAATTTACATGCAATTATTTTTGAATATAACGTTGGTGATTGTTATGATTCTTTCTCCCAATTTGGTCTTGAGTGATGATATTTAACATTAAATCTAGCTTATTCTCTAAGAATTCAAGTTTTTTTGAGGAATATAATTGATTGATAGCAAAATATATTAGATTTAATCATAATTCTTTCGAAAATAAATATATACATGAATTTATTGATTTAGAAATATTTATGGTGGCAAGTTGTATAAATTGGTTAATTAATTTGAAAATAATAAAATTAATAATAAATTATTTATCATTGATGCAATAAGCAATCATTGAAGAGGTTTGTATTTATAGCTAAAGTGGTGTGTTAAAGCATTAAATACATGACTAAAATTTCTATCCTTCAACCAATTTTTACATGCGTAATGTATGTAGCGATAAATTTTTTTATATACCTTTTTGACTTCTATCTCAAGAAGTGACTTTACATTTGAGAGTGTAACTATATATTTTACCATTCATAAATTTCATGCAAATATATCATTAAAACCAATAATTCAGTTTGATGTAAATTATTTTACTTTTCATCAATACAAATAATTTTTAATGTATATAAATGATTCTTTCTGAAAATAAATATATATAGATTGATTGATTTAAAAATATTTATGGAGGATAGTTGTATAACTTAGTTAATTGATTTGAATGTAATAAATCTGAATAAATTACTTATAATTAATGTAATAGGTAACTATTATAGGTACACATGATTTTTTTCTTAATATATTCTATTGATTATTTATCTCTCTTCTTAATTTACTACATCTCCATTCAAATATATTATCATATTAAGTTGTTGTTATTTTATTAATATTATTATTATATTAATATTTTACTAGTATACATTTGTTATGTAAAACTTAAGGCCTACTAATTGTTATTTTTATACAAGTGCATAAGTTCAAATTATATTAATTGTTATTTTGACTCAAATTTAATGCTTATTTTTTCAAGCAACATGCTAATATTTTGAAGTTTATAGTTGTTTATAGTAGTTATAGTAAGATGGTGATATTTTAATTAATTTTAGGCTTAATTGCACCTTTTATCTATCAAATAGTGCAATTGTGCAATTTTAGACTTTCAATTTCTAATTGTGCTAATTGGATTCTCCAAATACTACAATTTTATAATTTTGATTCCTTTAATTTTAATTACGCGAATTGGTTTCCCAAAATATCACTGTTTGACAATTTATTCTCTTTGTTAACTTTTGCTAAATATTTAACATATTTTGTTGATGTTGGTCTAACAATTGACACATCAGATAATAATGTACTGATGACTAACATGGTAAATGACGTAAGTATTATTAAAACAACATTTAACATTAACATCGATGTCATATGCCATGTCGGTTGTTAGTTCCACATCATCTTTCAAGCAAGTTGTTAGTATCATGTCACAAAAATTCATTAAATATTTAATAAAAGATTGACAAAAGGATCAAATTACTCAATTGCAATACTTATAGAACTCATTTGGATTTAGAATTTGTGGAACCAAAATTGTTCAATTGCAATACTTAAGAGACCTAATGGATGTAATTAGAACATTGGGAAACCAAAATGTACAATTGATTCAAAGAGACCAAAAGTGAAATTAAGCCTTATGTTGTTGTGTGTGGGATCGTGAATCTGTCTGGGACCAGGTCCTCAACATGTCTCCATTGATTCGCGTTGAGGAGTAATGGAGTCGGCCACTCATGGCATATGAGAAGGAATCACATGATCATGGGGGGAGTGGAACCAAGATTGTGAGAATGTAGAGGCGTAGAGGAATACAGCCAACTCAGTCTCAAGGCTTATAAAAGGCCCCAAGATAAAGTAGAAAGGGTCGAAAAATTTAGAGAGAATAGGCAAGAGAGAAAAGGAGAGAAAAACTAACGATCGGTCGAAGGAAACCAGACAGGAAACCTAGAGCCTGACAAAGGGAAGAAAGAAGGTACTGGACAAGAGGAAGAAGGCACTGGACCCCTTTGGATACTAGGTTAGTAAAGTAAATGCATGAACATGCCCTCGGAGTGAAGCCTTAGGAAACTCCTCCCCCTTTCTGAGTGAAACCGAAACCGAATCGCCTACTCGTCCCTTCTTCCTAACCTCCTGTTGCCAAGGACGAATCGATCTCGGCCCTTGGCCGGGATGAGACCACCTCACCTCTAAGCGAAACCAGTCCAATTGCCCAACCTTCCATCCTCCCTCACCTCCTTTTGCTAAAGCCGATTCCACCTCGACCTCGTTTGACCGAGACGAAATGACCTCACCCCTTTGAACCCCTCTACCACTAAGGCTGAGTCCATCTTGGCCCCAATGTGGACGAGTTGTCCCTTTAAACCTACCCTCGCCAAGGCCGAGTTCGTCTCGGTCTAAATATGGCTAAGCTGATATAGATCGGCGGTGCCTTCCCTTGAACCAATAACCAGCCAAAACTATGTGGACTTTGACTCCTCCATCGGTAGAGGTACATAGGCACAAGAGGCACACTCTTGCCAAGTCATGAAGCCAAAAAAACCAAAAAGGGACTCAACCTCTACTCTTGCCACTCCATGAACCATATCCAAGAGAATATAACCCCAAACTTAAACATCATTCCCATTCCTTTGTTGGTGACTAAGGGTAACTATCAAGTGATAGGCGTGTTGGGACACCTTATGTCCCTAACGCGTAACTAACTCCCGAACCCATATCTTTGACTTTGAGACCAGCCTTTTCCACTAGGTTTCCTGGCGTTCCCTAAAACAAAACGCTGGTGGCGACTCCTAGTGGCCAAGTTGGTTTCAACCATGAAATGGCCAAGATGGTTTTAACTCGGCCCATTGATAAGAGCGTATTTAGTCATGTTCCATTTATCAAATAAACTAAAGCTAACTATAGCATAGTCAACCCTAGGTTGAATTCTCTCAAGGACAGAGTGTGCTTAATTATGAATTTGAGTGCAGATTAAAGGAATGTAGAAACTGAAGTGTAGGATGCAGGCTCACTCTCGGCTAAGTGCCGAGTTGCTTCTGGCAGAGACTAGGCTAATATAGTTTTGGCAGAGACTTATCCGACTCGTCTCAGCTAAGGGCAAATAGACGCAACAGAGTTGGACTGACTCTATCTCAGATGCAAAAGTAGGAAACATGAGGGTTTGGGAGTGCGAGTAATCAAAGACTAAAAGTAAACTAAGAATGTAAATGCTATTAAACTAAGCTACTCTAATGTTACTACTGTATTCATGTTCAGTCTCAATAATCAAGGTCATTCTAGTTCATTCACTCAGTCCACAGTCCTAATCAACCTTTAATGTTCTTATGACAATCGCCAAACATTTTTCCATTGCCATACCGAGGATTTACACAATCGCTACCTCATCAGTTGGTAGGGATTAAGTCCAGAGTTGATTTTAGGTCCTCAATTAGGTTCTCTAGTTGATTACCTATTGAATTAATTAAACCAGTTCCGATCGACTTAGCTTAATATTGTTCATAATGCTTCGTGCAATCGCAACGCAACAAGAGAATTAGAGTTTGGGAATGCAAGAGTTCAGAATTCAGAAATCACTTATATTTTTGGAAACAAAATACAATCACTTACATTATCCAAGCCCTATGTTTGTATTTCGTTTCCAATAATACAAGTGTTTTTTGATTTCTGATCTCTGTTGCATTCTTGAAATTTAATTCACTTGTTGCGTCATGATTGCACAAAGTAATGTGAACGATGTTAAGCTAAGCCGATCGAAACTGGTTTAACTAATTCAGTAGGTAATCAACTAGAGAACCTAAAATCAACTCTGGACTTAATCCTTTCCAACTAATGAGGTAGCGATTGTATAAATCCTTGGTATGGCAATGGACGAATGTTTGGCAATCATCATAAGAACATTAAAGGTTGATAAGGACTGTGGACTGAGTGACTGAACCAAAATGGACTTGATTCTTGAACCAAAATGGACTTGATTCTTGAACCAAAATGGACTTGATTCTTGAACCAAAATACGAATACAGTAGTAGCAGTAGCAGTAGAGTAGTTAGTTTAGCTGCATTCGCATTTTAGCTTAATTGCATTTTACCTTACTCACATCCAAATCCCGCTGTTTCCTGGTTTTTAGTATGAGAAGAATAAGTCTTTTATTAGCTAAGATCCTCGAATTAGCACAGATTTATGATTTCTCTATTTCTAGGCCCTTAATATGAATCTCAGCTAATACTCATCTCTTAGACACTTATTTATCGTAAGAACACCCATCATAGGTCCCTATAAGGTGTATAGAATATGACTCATCACCCATTTTGGCCCACTTCGCCTAGCGTCACGATTTAGGTTGTGATATATGGCGATTCCAGTGGGGACATATTGTTGATAATTGAGCCCTACTAAGTTAGCTACGTAGGAAATTCTTATGCACATTTGGGGTTACGCTTTTTGGGCCATTGTGTTTCAGTGGTATTCTTTTTCTTATATGCTGCCTATGAAACTTTAGGACAAAAGACTTAATGTGGCTATTCTAATGTTGAAATATTGGCATTTTTTGGGAGGGTTCTTTCCATCCTGTGGTTATATCAAAGAGGGGGGTTATATTGTTGGACATGTGTGCATATGGAGTAAGGAACATGTAGTAGTATCCATATTGAAAGGAATCTCTATACTGGTGACTACGAAAGTTCCATCTAGAACTGACCGTCTTAAGGACAACCATACTCTGGGATTCATTCCTGTCTGTGGTAGTGTCCCCAAGAAAGTCCATAGTTCTAGAACCCTAATAGTGAGGAGTCTAGAAGTCAAATGGTGAGGAACCTTAGAAGCTATAGGAATCCGAGATGGAGTCGGCCAAGGGAAGAGTTAAAATCGTAACCCCACCTTTCCCCACCTAACATCGCATTAGCCATGCATGCATACACACGAAAAAGAAAAGAAAACTACATGCATTGCATTCCATCATATCAAACTAATCACGAAAATTTTAGAAGATAGAAATAGAAACTCAATTTCGGGTCAAGCAGTGGCACCTCATTCATGTCAAGCTACCAAACCTCCAATCACTCCGCTATTGGGGTAGTTGTCTAAGCGGTTAGTGGCACATGGCCTTCAAAAAGAAGCATGGCAACCTTCTGAGTATCCTAGAGATCGGGATGTAGCCAGTAGCATTGGAAACTTAGTCCAATATTATGATCTACCCCTACGATGCTTCACCTTCAAGGACTTTCAAGTAGCCCCTACCTTGTAAGAGTATGAACGCCTTCTAGGGCTCCCCTTGGCGTAATCCTCACATTGCTTCCACCGAGGGTAGTCCCCTTCTTGGGCCTCAATTGCAAAATTATTGAGGGTGACAGGATCAGAGATGGCGAGAGAGAAGAGGAACCAAAACGGTCTATAAGGGATTCAAAGATCTTACTTAGAGCAAAGGTTGCATCAACTCCGAAAAGATGGGGATTGGCTAACAGTTATGGATGTTTACGGGTTGTTGGTGTATGGGATAGTATTATTCCCTCATGGGGATGATTACGTAGATCTGCCAACGATAGATGCATATCTCGCCAAAAGAGACAAGGGAGAAAATCCCACCATAGCACTATTGGCCAACATATACTACACTCTAAATTACTGCTGCGAGCAAAAAGGGGGAAGCCTAAGATGTTGCACTCATTTGTTGTACCTCTAGTTGACTGCTCACCTATTCCACAACAAGCATAAAACAACATGTCCGGTAGAAGACTTCAAGTGGAGTTGGATCAAGACCATGTCAAGCGACCTCTAGACTAGACAGTTGTATGAAGCCTCGGAGAGAACGATACGCTAGTATCCCATGTGGAACGAACGAGAAGAAATGATTGTCAGTTGTGGCGGATTCCCAAATGTCCCACTCCTAGGAACTCAGGGAGCCATCAATTATAACCCCAAGTTGACATCTCGACAAGTCGGATACCCCATAATCAGGGTCCCTCTTGAAGAAACTATGACTCCTTTCGTGATACATGGGCCAGAGGCCCACAACGGAGAGCATCATTGGAAGATCAAACACACCTAGAAGAACATTGTAAGAAGAGGAACCAAATGGGGGGTTAGGAGCTAAGGAGCCTCCTCCAATTACAAAGACTAGCTAAGGGATTGAACCAAGCAAGTTGGGCTACCTTGTGGTGGGATCCAACACCAGGACAATGAAGCATAGGCTTATGATGTCCAAGGAACACTTCAAGTAAGGGAACTCGAGGAAACCCTCACTCAGATGGAGGCTGAACAGAGGTCCTTGAAAAGAAGGCTAGAGGAGGCTTCAACGGCACTAGCCTTAGCAGAAAAAGAAGTTAGCCGAGACGTCAGTTGAGTGAAAGGACTGATAAGTCATATTCCATACACCTTACAAGGACCTATGATGGGTGTTATTAAGATAAATAAGTACCTAAGAGATGAGTATTTGCTGAGATTCATATTAAGAACCTAGAAATAGAGAAATCATAAATCTGTGCTAATTCGAGGATCTTAGCTAATAAAATACTTATTCTTTTTTCCCTACAGAATTAGCCGAGATGATCTCAGCTCAGAATAAGAAGTCGCAGCTGAGATGAAGTTGTCCTGGCCAGACCGACTCCATCTCGGCTCCATCTCGGCCAGGCCAGGCTTCTCGGTCTAGTAGCCCAATCTGGTGCAGCCCAATGAGGAGTGGCCCAATGGTGTTATCCACGTCAGCTATCCAGCTCAAAGGCCACCTCAGCTCCAGCTCAGCTGCCACGTCACTCTTGGAGAAGCTTGCAACGCAAGTTATGCAAGGGCAGAATAGGCAATCTACTTTGTAATTCTGTTAGGTTCCTTAGTTAGCACGTTTAGCAAAGTCCAACTTGTGTATATAAAAGAGGAGCTGGGCCCATTTCGTTGTCTTTGGAATTCATATTTTTCCATTCTCATTATTTCCATTCTCTCGCTCTCATCTTCTACGCTTACGATGGTGCATGGTGCTATCATTGGTGCTTCTCACGATCGAGGAAGTGCAGGTTAGGAACTAAGAAGCTGAAGGTTGTTAGAGGGGACCAATTGGATTACCAACGCACTCTGGTGGACCTAATCCTTAGCGTCCTAGCTAGCAGGGGTGAACCATCGTCGTTCGACCATGGCAATCGTCATGGAAGATGGAGTCACCGAACCTAGGCCTCGAGTTTGTATTTTGTTTCCAATAATATGAGTGTTTTCTGATTTCTGATCTCTATTGCATTCCTAAACTCTAATTCTCTTGCTATGTCGCGATTGCACGAATCAATAAGAACAATTTTAAGCTAAGCTGATCAGAACTAGTTTAACTCATTCAGTAGGTAATCAACTAGAGAATCTAATTAAGAACCTAAAATCAACTCTGACTTAATCCCCTGCCAAGTGGTGAGGTAGCGATTGAGTAAATCCTCAGTATGGCAATGAGCAAATATTTGGCGATTGTCATAAGAACATTGAAGATTGATAAGGACTATGGACTGAGTGAATGAACCAGAATGACCTTGATTCTTGGACTAAACATGGACATAGTAGTAACAGTAGTAACAGTTGTAGCAATAGAGTAGTTTAGTTTAGTTTCATTCGCATTTCAATTTCATTCGTTTTACTCAATTTGCTCCCAAACCCCCCTGTTTCTTGCGTTTTAGTCTAGAACAGAGTCAGTCCAACTCTATTGTGTCTGTCCACATTCAGCCGAGACCAAGTCGGATAAGTCTCCACCGAGACCATTTCAGTTCAGTCTTTGTAGGAAGCAACTCGGCATTTAGTCGAGAGTGAGTCTACATCCTGCACTCAAATTCATAATTGAACACACTATGTCCTTGAGAGAATTCGACCTAAGGTTGACTATGCTATAGTTAGCTTTAGTTTATTTGATAAACGGAACACAGCTAAACATGCTCTTATCAAGGACGAGTAAAAAGGATCGTGCCGAAGAAGATAGGTTAAGAATAGGTAGCTGCTTGAGAGCAGCAGATCAAGAAATGTGCTTCAAAGGGCGAAAGCGCAACCAGGTGATGGTGGAGAAGGAGTAATTGAAGGAGGCTCTACTAAACCTCAAGATGAGAGAAATAGAATGGGAAGAGCAATTCCACTATCTCCAAGAAAAGGTAAACTTACTAGAAGAAGAATTGGCAAGAGCCACACTCTGTAAAGAACACTTGGAAGGCCAATGGCGACAAGGCCTAATTGAGTTGGTCAAAACATGAGGAAAGGAGAATGAAGCAGAGTTACAAGCCTAGGCAATGATTCGAGAGTTGAAGGAAACTCTAGAGAGCTAGAAGCGGAGATGCCAGGATATCGCGGACGCCGCTAAGGAACAAGTACGAGTAGCCATGAAGGAAACCTCGTTTTGGAAAGACCAGTATATTAAGTTGGCATGGTTGGAAAACCAAGCATTGATGGACATTCCTAGAAGGCTTCTCACAGCCGAAGGCATGGTCGACCTCTTCAAGACACCAAGGGAATTATCTTAGTTCTTGGAACTCTATAGAGGATTGTATGATGACATGAAAAAGCTGGTCGCGCTACCCTAAAAAAGGGGACAATCGCGTGCTGTTTGACTAAAATGAATGAAACATTTTTACTTTTGTCTTCTCGAAATAATCCGTGATTTAAACATACCCATCATGCATTATTCATTTTGTTCTTTCTTTTTGTTACATCATGCATAACATCTAAATCACTTAACACACACCAGGAAAGAGAGATTGACTGCATCCCGCCATCAGTATAATACCTAATCTAAGACTAAAAGCATGGAGCACGCGATCAAGAATCTCGAGCAGCATAACCTGGATTTAAGGGGGAAATGGGGCAAATGAAAGAGCAGATAAACAAGATATTTGAACTCCTCGCCCAAGGAGCAACCCTGAACGCGACGACGGCCACGACGCGTACCTATCCACCAGGATTCGCCCCACCATACCTTAACATCCATCCCTATGGAATGCCCTCTGGCTGGAACGCCAACACTGGGAAACAACCTGTGGTGGAAGGGCACAAGCAAGCTGGCATGAATAACCTGGGAAGTGGGCCCACTCAAGGCTCAGGCATGGGGCCCTCTCCAATATATTGGGCTGACCCTTATGTTCAGCCTTTAGGGGCACTTCCTCAGGTCGACCCGAGTGGGTAGATAGGGCCTACGAGGAAAAGCTAAGTATGCTGGAAGAACGCTTGTGAATCATTGAGGGGACTGATAGTTACGAATTGGACGTCACTAACCTTTGCTTTGTACCCAACGTGGTGCTCCTCACCGATTTCAAAACGCTCAAGTTTGAAAAATACAAAGGGAGCTCTTGCCCCCGCATGCATTTGGCCATGTATTATAGAAAGATGGCATCCTACATCCACCAAGATATGATTCTTGTACACTACTTCCAAGACAGCTTGACAGGGGCAGCCCTAAGCTGATACGTCAACTTGGAAAAAGGGCGTGTAAAAACATGGAGAGACCTTGTCGAGATTTTCCTCCGTCAATACAAGTATAACGAGGACATGGCCCTAGACCGATCTCGGTTGTAGAACTTGCCAAAAACCGAATCTGAAGGGTTCAAAGATTACGCCTAAAGGTGGCGTGAGCTGGCAGCTCAAGTCCAGCCCCCTCTGACCGAAAAAGATATGGTAACTATGTTCATTGATACACTCCCATCCCCCTTTTATGACAAAGCGGTAAGGAGTATAGCATAAAGATTTGCTAATTTAGTCACCGTAGGAGAAAGAATTGAGTCAAGCATAAAGCGATGGTAATTTGTCCAAGCCAACAGTAGCATCAACTTCACTAAGAAAGTCGGTCAAGAAAAGAAGAAGCGGGAGGCTAATGTTGTCTTGATAGACCCCTCCAACCCTTATGGCCAGGGCAAGAACCCTTATACAACTCAGATCGTCCTAAACAAACTAGGAACATCAGCCCATGCTGACTCGCCAGCCCAGCCTAAGGTTGATGCGGCAAGTACACCAAATACCCAAAGTACTCTACCTGTATAGCAAAGTGGGAGGGGAAGAGTCCTAACTCTCATTCCCATGACCTACACAACACTTTTTCCCCTCCTACTCTAGAGGAATATGATAGTAGTAACTCCACTAAAGTTGTTAGAACCTCCGTACCCCAAGAATTATGACCCCAACGCAAAATGCGATTAGTATGTGGGAGCCATTGGACATCCCACAAAAAAGTGTTGGGGCCTCAAGCATATGGTCCAAGACCTCATAGAAAGAGGATGGTTGGGATTTAAGGAGAACGAGTCAAATGTGAGTAGCAATCCCCTCCTGACCCATGGGGGGCAATCCATCAATGCCTTGAGCCATGAATTCCTAAAGCATGAACCTGACGAAATGGGTAGCAGTCAAACCCACTCCGCACAAGTCACAATTATCGGGCAGGCCGGAGATCTCCTCACAAAATCGGTAATCATATGATATGACCTGATCCACTCACCCCGAGCACCTCTTATTATCCAAGTCCCAACTAAGCCAGTCTACCGGGACAACCACGCAGTACTTGATAAGTCACATTGTATACACCTTACAAGGCCTTAAGATGAGTGCTTGTGAGATCATTTGGTGCCTAAGAATTGAGTATTAGCTAAGATTCATATTATGAACCGAAAAATAGAGAAAATATATATCTGTGCTAATTTGCGGATCTTAGCTAATAAAAGACTTATTCTCATTTTGTAGGTTCAGTCGAGATGATCTCGACTCATCATAAGCGGTTCAGTCGAGATGAAGTCGTCTCGACCAGAGCGATTCCATCTCAGCCAAACCAGGCTTCGCAGCCCAATGAGAGGCAGCCGAATGAGGAGTGGCCCAATGGCACTTTCCATGTCAACTATCCAGCTTAGAGGCCACATCAGCTACAGCTCAGCTACCACGTCACTTCTAGAGAAGCTTGCAGCGCAAGTCACGCAAGGGTAGAATAGGAATTCAATTTGTAATTCTGTTAGGATTTGTAGTTAGCGCGCTCCACCCTTGTACATATAGGAGGAGCAATGCACTTTTTAAGGGTCTTTGAATTCATACTCTTTGCACATATATTGTATCCATTACCTCACTCTCATCTTCGTTCATGGTGGTACACGACACAACATTGGTGTTCTCTCGATTGAAGGAGCACAGGCTTGAGATTGGGAAGCCGAAGTCTACCAGAGAGGACCGATTGGGATTACCAACGCACTCTGGTGGATCTGATCCTCAATGCTCATGCCATTAGAGGTGAACCACCACCATCAACCATGGCGATCGTCGTGGAAGATGGAATCACCCGAATTCGGACCACTGCGTTTGTACTCTATTTTCATTAATCAAATTCATTATGCATTTCTGAACTCAGTCCTTCTTCTTTTCTTTAATTCACAATCTGAATCGTGATTGCATTTGGAATGTGAACAATGTTAAGCTAAGCCGATTGGAACCGGTTTAACTAATTCAATAGGTAATCAACTAATAAATGTTAATTGAGAACCTAAAATCAGCTCTGAACCTAATCCCTACCAACTGATGAGGTAGCGATTGTGTAATTCCTAGGTATGGCACTGGACGAACCTTTGGCGATTGTCATATGAATCCCCAAGGTTGATATGGACTGAGGACTGGAGTACTGAACCGGACTGGACTTTGACCAATAGGACTGAACATGAACACAATAATATAGTAATAATAATAAAAGTGATATTCATAACAATAGTATACTTTCTCTGCTCATAGCCTTAGTTTACTTCTATTGTTCTCGCATACAAACCCCCATTTTCTTTACTGTT
Source organism: Mucuna pruriens (assembly GCA_025330945.1). Classification (NCBI taxonomy): domain Eukaryota; kingdom Viridiplantae; phylum Streptophyta; class Magnoliopsida; order Fabales; family Fabaceae; genus Mucuna; species Mucuna pruriens. The sequence goes on along the minus strand of JAENHJ010000527.1, from coordinate 2,082,948 downwards.
TTCAATGTCCGCATACTGACGACTCAACACTTTGCACTTTCGATTCTGCATCATTTCGTTTCACACTAAATCACAATTGAGCACACTATGTCCTTGAGAGAATTCGACCTAGGATTGACTATGCTATAGTTAACCTTAGTTTATTTGATGCGCGTTGAGGTGACTAAAAATTCTCTTATCAATACCATAGCAGTACAATCCAATAGAGGTGTCACTCGAAGAAAAGGATCCCACCAAGGAGTTTACTAATGTTGCGGAACCAGGAGGAATGACTAGAAGTGGCAGAACCTATACCTTTGATGCCCTAACGAAAAAGACCTCACCCATTAAAGAAAAAGGTGTGGGGGTAGATAACGCGAAGGATCCCACAATAGGGAAGGAGGCCGAAGAATTCTTAAAGCTCATCCAGCATAGTAAGTACAAGTTACTAGACTAGATGAACAAGAACCCAACACGAATTTCACTCCTCTCCCTACTTATAAATTTAGAAGGTCACCATAACCTCCTCTTGAGAATACTGAACGAAGCCCATGTAACTCAAGACATAACAGTAGAGAAGTTCGAGGGCATAGTGAACAATCTCACAGTGGAGAGCCACTTATCCTTCTGAGGAAGAGATCCCAACCGAGGGGAGGGGGTATAACCAACCCCTCCACATTTCTATAAAATGCAGTGACTACACAATTGCAAGGATACTAATTGATAATGGGTCATCCCTCAATGTTCTGCCCAAAATTATGTTGGACAAATTATGCTCCACCAGTTCCCAGCTAAGGGCCAGCTCGATAATAGTCAGGGCATTTGATAGATCCAAAAGAGAGGTCATGGGCGAAGTTACCCTCCCTATCCGCATTGGCCCTACCACGTTCAACATTACCTTTCAAGTAATGGACATCTGACTCGTGTACAAGTGCCTCTTGGGCAGACCCTGGATTCACTCCATAGGGGTCGTGCCTTCCTCCCTTCACCAAAAAGTGAAATTCATCGCAGGGCAACAACTGATTAGCATAATGGGGGAGAAGGAATTGTTGATTAGTACCCTCCCCCTTTCCAGCCAGATACATCAAAGAGGACAAAGAGGCCCTAGAGACCTCCTTTTAGTCGCTCGAGGTCACAAGCGCAACCAACACTGGACCGAAAAGCCCCGGCCCTTCCAGAGTAGAAATCATGGTTGCCTAGGTTCTGACCAAAAGAGATACCAACCAGGCATAGGGCGTGGCCCTTACTTGAGCAATATATGATGATTGCTCGTTTTTATAGTCATTTTACGCGCTTATCAAATAACTAAAGCTAACTATAGCATAGTCAACCCTAGGTCATTCTTCTCAAGGACACAGTGCGCTCAGTTGTGATTTGGTGTAAAGTAAAGTGATGTAGAAGTTGAGAAGTAGAGTAGTGACACTCCTCAACACTGGCTGAGTTGCTCTCGGCAGAGACTGAGCCGAGATGATCTCGACAGAGATCAATCTGGCTTGGTCTTGGTTGAGTGCAGACAAACGCAACAGAGCTGGACTGGCTCTGTTTCAGACTTAGAAAGCAATAAATAGGGGGGATTGGAATGCGAGAATAACGGAAAGCAAACTAATGCTACGAAATGCAGGTAGAATATACTACTGTATTTACTATATTATTATTACTATAAAACTGTTCTGCATTCAGTCCCATTGATCAAGTCCAGTCCAGATTCTTCACTCCCGTTCTCAGTCCATATCAGCCTTAGGTATTTATGGAAATCGCCAAAGGTTCGTCCATTGCCATACCGACGATTTACACAATCGCTACCTTATCAGTTGGTAGGGATTAAGTTCAGAGCTGATTTTAGGTTCTCCATTAATGATCGTTAAATGATTACCTACTGAATTAGTTAAACTAGTTCTAATCGGCTTAGCTTAACACTGTTCACATTTAATTGCAATCGCGATTCAAGCGTGAATTAAAGAATAGGAGAGGAACAGAGTTTAGAATTGCAGAATTGGAATTAATTAACAGAAAATGAAATACAAATACAGTGGTATGGATTCAGGTAGCGATCGCCATGGTTGATGGTGGTGGTTCACCTCTATTATCCTGAGCGTTGAGGATCAGCTCCACCAGAGTGCGTCAGTAATCTAATTGGTCCCCTCTGACAGACTTCAGCGTCCCAGTCTCAAACCTGCATTTCCTCGATCGAGAGAAACGCCAATGCAGCATCGTACACCACCGTAGAAATGGAAAGAGCGAGAGCGAGAAAATGGATTTTGTGAGAGTGTATCAAGAATGAATTCCAAGACCCCTAAAAAGTGCATAGCTCCTCTTATATATACACGAGCTGAGCAGCTAGATGATGCTGACAAAACATCCTAACAGAATTACAATGTAAATTCCTATTCTACCCTTGTGAAGATCTTCCAAAATGATGTGGTAGATTCTCCAAGAGTGACATGGTGGCTGGGTTGGCGCTGAGGTGGCCTCTGAACTGGACAGTTGACGTGGACAACACAATTGGGCCGCTCTTTATTGGGCTGTTGGGCTACAAGGCATGGACTGCCGAGACGGGTCTGGCTTGGCCGAGATGGAGTCGGTCTGGCCGGGACGACTTCATCTTGGCTGAGACTCTTCTGTTGACCCTGGTCAACTCAGCTTGCCTCTGTAGAAGAAGGAGTGATACTTTTTATTAGCTTAGACTTCTGAATTAACACAGATTTGTATTTTCTCTCTACTTAAGCCCATAAAATGAATCTTAGCTAAGAATCCATTCTTAAGCAGAAAATAGTCTTGCTACCACCCTTCTTAGGTGTCTAAAAGATGTATAATTTGTGACTCATCAATATAGCAACTCCAATCTCAATCCAAGAGAACCTGGGGAAAGCCATACTTGGCTATCAAGGGGGCAACAATGAAGGACAATCCCACCAAAGGCCCCCAATAGGTAGAGGCTCAAATCAATCCCAAATGAAGGCAACGCTAGACCAATACCTCGTCAAGGGAAACATCACAATGATAGAGGATGAAAGCCAGCATGAATAGGTCTATGCCATCGAGAAGGAGCCAACAAACTGGGCAGTTGTTGCGCTCCCCGACCAGCACTTCCTGAAAATGTAATTCAAACTTGTAAACAGCCTTAACAAGCCTAATTGAGTTTAATGAAATAGCATTCATTTCGATTCATTTCTTGTTCTCCTCTTTCTCTTTTTCTCGCTCCCTTTCCTTTTCATGCTTTTATCCACACCCGTCTAAGTCCCGCTAAATACGTTTTCTTTCTCTTAACTCTAAATAAACTAAAAGAAAACTAGAACGAATAAGAGTTCCCTTAAGATGGTAACAATATCCTCATGTGCGACAACCCTAGCGAGCCTGACAAACCAGTCAAGGATGAACGCATGGAAGTTGAAGCCCTAGTTGAAATGGAAAGATGGATAGGACATGAAAAGCCAAAGTTCCAACCTTTGGCCGAAGAACTCGAATAGCATCAATCTAGGAGATGAAATGGAAAGGAAGGAGTTTCGAGTAGGCAAACAGATGGCACCAGATCTAAGGTTGACTCTCGTCAGGATCTTGAAAGAATATGCATATGTCTTTGATTGGTCATATCGAGACATGTCGGGCTTGCACCGTGGAATCGTGGAACATAGATTACCCTTACTTCCAGATTCAATCCCAGTCCGACAATAATTGAGAAGAATGAGGCCTAACGTGGCTTTGAAAATTAATGAAGAGGTGGAAAAGCAATGGAATGCAAGGTTCCTTGCTGTAGCAAATTATCCGCAATGGGTGGCGAACATAGTACCTGTACCCAAAAAGGACGGAAAAGTACGAATGTGTGTTGACTATAGAGACTTGAACTGCTCCAGCCCTAAGGACAATTTCCTATTACCCAACATTGATGTGCTTGTCGATAACATCGCACAACATTCTTCTCCTTCATGGATGGTCTCTCGGGATATAATCAAATCCTAATGTCCCTAGAAGACAGAGGAAAAAAGGACCTTCATCACCCTGTGGGGAACCTTTTGCTACAAGGTGATGCCCTTTGGGCTCAAGAATGCTAGCGCAATATACCAAAGAGCTATGGTGGCCTTGTTCCACGATATGATGCATAGAGAGATCGAAGTATACGTGGATGACATATTGCAAAGTTGAAAACACTAGAGCAACACATTGAAGACTTACAGAAGCTATTCACTAGGCTCTAAAAGTATAAGCTGAGGCTGAATCCGGCTAAATGCACATTCGGCGTAAAAATAGGAAAATTGCTCGGCTTTATGGTAAATGAAAGAGGCATAGAAATAGACCCAAACTAAGTAAAAGCTATCAGGGAAATACCGACTCTGAAAACAGAATCGAAGATCCAAGGTTTCTTGGGACGGGTAAACTACAGAGCCCGTTTCATCTCTCAACTCACAGCCACGTGCAACCCGATATTTGATGATGAGCGTTTTTACATTCGTTTTACGCGCTTATCAAATAACTAAAGCTAACTATAGTATAGCTAACCCTAGGTCATTCTTCTCAAGGACACAGTGTGCTCAGTTGTGAATTGGTGTGAAGCAAACGGAAGTAGAATCTAAGTGTAAAATACCGACTCGTCTCGGCAATGGCCGAGTTGCTCTCAACAGAGGCTGAACCGAGATGATTCCAATAGAGAGAATCCGGCTTGGTCTCAGCTGAGTGTAGACAGACGCTACAGAGGTGGACTATCTCTGTCTTGGACTTAAAGGCAGTAACCAAGGGGGTTGGGAATGCAAGTAAAGCAAGAAATAGACTAAGACTCTGAATGCAGTAAACATATACTACTGTACTAATTCTCTATTATTATTATTATGTAACTGTGTTCATGTTCAGTTCCATTAGTCAAGTCCAGTCCAGGTTCCACACTCCAGTTCTCAGTCCATATCAGCCTTTGGTAGTCTTATGGCGATCGCCAAACATTCGTCCGTTGCCATACCGAGGAATTACGCAATCGCTACCTCATCAGTTGGCAGGGATTAAGTGCAGAGCTGATTTTAGGTTCTCAATTAACTATCGTTAACTGATTACCTACTGAATTAGTTAAACCAGTTCCAATCGGCTTAGCTTAACATTGTTCATATTCAAATGCAATCGCGATTCAAACATGAATTAAAGAAGAGGAAGGAGACAGGAGACATGAAATGTAGAATGAAATTGATTAACAGGAACAGAATACAAATATAGTGGTCTTGAATTCAGGTGAATCCATCTTCCACGACGATCGCCATGGTTGATGGTGGTGGTTCACCTCCGTTAGCCTGAGCGCTGAGGATCAGCTCCACCAGAGTGCGTCAGTAGTCTGATCGATCCCCACTGGCAGACTTCGGCTTCCCAGTCTCAGATCTGCACTTCCTCAATCGAGAGAAATGTCAATGCAGCACCGTGCACCACCAAGAATAGAAGGATGAGGGCGAGGAGATGGAGTAAATGGAGTGTATTAAGAGTGAATTCAAAGACAGAACGTGTAAAAAGTGCACAACTCTTCCTATATATACACGAACTGTGATATGCTAATCCTATCGAATCCTAACAGAATTACATTGTGAAAGATCCTATTCTACCCTATGCAGATCTTCAAACGTGACATGGCATATTTCCTAGGAGTGACATGGCATTTGAGCTGACGCTGAGATGGCCTCCTAACTGGATAGCTGATGTGGTCAATACAACTGGGCCTCTCTACTGGGCTATTGAGCTGCATGGCATGGGTTGTCGAGACGACTTTGTTCCTGCCGAGATGGAGTCGGACTGGCCAGGATGACTTCATCTCGGCTGAGATTCCTTTTGTTGACCCTGGTCAACTCGGCTTGACCTGTAGAAGAAGGAGTGACACTTTTATTAGCTAAGAAATCTAAATTAACACAGATTTGTATTTCCTCTATAATCGAACCCATAGAATGAATCTTAGCTAACAATCCACTCTTAAGCATAGAATAGTCTTGTAAACCTCCTTCTTAGGTGTCTAAAAGATGTATAAATTGTGACTCATCACACCCCCACACTTACCCTTTTTTTTGCTCTGGGCAAAATAAAATGAAAATCATCAAGGGGAAATTTTTAAAGATAGAAAAGAATTTTCTTCACTTGGCTTCCTTTAGTTCAACCGAGACAGAGTCGATACTCATTCACTCTGAGATCGAAATAGTTTAACAATCCGGAAATTACTCCTTCCGCGCTCTAGGCAAATTCATGATCTGCAAACAAGAGAAGGTAACCAAGAGTGACAAAGCTCTCTTTTAGGCAAATAACTCCCTCATTTCTCACGTGTCTGGGCTTGTATTTACACTCAACATTCGTGGAACTGATATTACCATACTTTGGCGAATCTCTCTTCTTACACCTGCAAAAACACACACAGTTATGATCACTAGGACTTCTTTTTTCGGCATGGCGAGGCTAGGTCACGGGTAGGATAGAATATGGGAAAACTAACTTCAGGACCCACGAGGAAGAGAGGAGCAATAGGGAGTAAGCTTTATCAGCTTGAGGGATAACCCAAGATGCTGTCAATTCCTCCTTCTTGCTGCTACCAGCGCATTTTCTTTTCTTTTTCTTATTATACAACTTATGCAGCTGTTTTCTTTCTTTATTCGTTTCAGCTCAGATTTTCAGCTGCTGCTTCCTCTTTTTCTCTTTCCTTTCTTTCACTTGCTTTTATTCTTTTTCTTGCATTTTCAAGCCTTAGAGGGTGCTGAACAACCTTTTGCTTTCTGGAGTTCCCCCACACTTGATCATGATTTACTCCCAAAACAATTCCAAAGCTCCTGTGCTCCTCGAAGGTGAGGTTGATTCATGGTTTTTCTGGCCTTGGCTTGTAGTGAACTGTTAGGAAGAATGGTTACATTAGGCTCAAAAGGGGTAAACAACAGACACATTTGTTTAGGTAGGCTTTATTTGGCTCAGGGCTTATAAGAAACATGGCCTAGATCATGTCATTCCTGCATGTGAGAACAGTTGTATCCAGAGAGTTAAGGCAAAATGTAGAATATGCAGTTGTCATGAATGCAAAAATCACACTAGAAAAAGAAGAGAAATGGCAAGATGTAAGCCATCAATGTTTACAAGGCTCAAAATCTCACACAGGTTATATTTGCTCTGACACAAGGGGTTTCCTTCTTGGATTCTCAATCAACTATTGGCTAGAGCTCAGGAGTTTCATTCCCCTCAAGCTAGAGAAATCTCTTGCCACAATTGCAGAGTTACTTCCCACTGACTTATTCAAACTTTCAAAAGCCAGTTCAAGATTCTTTTCAAAACAATTTTACTTTTGACAATCCATTTGAAAATTCTGATTAGGAGGAAAGATTAAAGGTAAATGACAAAATTGAAACTCTGCCAGGCCGAAGATGTTCCGGATCCAGCCGAGATGGCACAGAGCCGGCATGGACTCGGCTTAGGCAGCTTTTATTGAAGAACATGACAAAACGACATAACTGAAAGAAAACAACAAAGTGATTAAAACTAACAAAACAAAAATTAAAATTAGCAGAGTTTAGGAGAGTGGGAACAGAGTTAAGACACAACAATTGAGATACTGTATATTTATCCCCCCCTCCACACTTAAAATCTGCATTGTCCTCGATGCGAGGCAGGGTCATCTGTAGATGCTGGTTCCATCAATGATATTATCTCCATGTCATGAGTGATAGGCACTGGACCTTCATGGAATGGCTTAATCTGATGCCCATTGACCTGGAAGGTGTTGTTGCTGTGTTCATCTTTTAGCTATACTGCACCATGGGGAAACACATTAGTGATAACAAAAGGCCCATCCCATCTAGAACGTAGTTTACTTGCAATGAGCTTGAGGCGTGAGTTAAACAAGAGAACTTTCTGGTCAACTCGGAATTCTTTTCTCAGGATCTGCTGGTCATGGAATCGCTTGATTTTCTGCTTGTAGATCCTAGAGTTTTCATATGCTTCCAAGCGGAGTTCATCTAACTCTTGTAGCTGAAATTTTCTCTGCTCTATTGCTTGGTCATAAGCCAAATTGCACTACTTAACAGCCCAGTATGCTTTGTGTTCTAGCTCCACAGGAAGGTGACAGGCTTTATCGAAAACAATCCTATAGGGAGACATCCCTAAAGGTGTTTAGTATGCAGTTCTATGAGCCCAGAGAGCATCCTCAAGGAGGCGGCTCCAGTCCCTCCTGCTGGGATTGGTTATCTTTTGCAATGTTTTCTTGATTTCCCTGTTGAATACTTCTGCTTGGCCATTTGTTTGGGGGTGGTAGGCAGTAGTAATTTTGTGTGCTACTCCATATTTTTGAAGAAGGGAAGCCATAGCTCTGTTACAGAAGTGACTGCCTTGGTCACTTATGAGTGCTTTTGGCACACCGAACCTGCAGAAAATATTGGACTTCAGAAAGTCCGCAACCACTCTTGCATCATTTGTTCTGGTGGCAATGGCTTCTACCCATCTTGATACATAATTCACGGCCAGCAGAATGTATGAGTAGCCATTGGAGACTGGGAATGGCCCCATGAAGTCTATTCCCCAGACATCAAAGATTTCATAGAATTGGATGGGTTGTTGAGGCATTTCATGCCTTCTGTTCATGGCCACTCCTGCCCTTTGGCAATTCTCGCAGGTGGAGACGAATTCATGCACGTCCCTGAAGATAGTTGGCCAGTAAAGACCACATTCTAGTACTTTCCTGGCAGTCCGAGTTGATCCATAGTGACTGCCTCCAGGTGCCGAGTGGCAGAATTAGAGAACTGAATTGAACTCGGCTTTAGGAATGCACCTGCGGATGATCTTGTCACTGCACAATCTCCAAAGGTAGGGATCATCCCAAATGTAGTATTTGGCATCGCTTTTGAGTTTATCTTTGTATGCCCGAGATGCCTCTGGTGGAAACCGAGATGCTGCAACAAAATTACAAATGTCAGCAAACCATGGTGGAGACGTTTTTATATGTAGCAATTGCTCATCAGGGAACTCGTCTCGGATAGGCATCAGTTCGCTTTCTTTCTCAATTCTGCTCAGATGATCTGCTACAGAATTCTCAGCACCCTTCTTGTCTCTGATTTCTAGGTTGAATTCTTGAAGAAGAAGCATCCACCTAATCAGTCTTGGCTTAGCATCGGGCTTCTTCAGCAAGTACCTCAAGGCAGCATGGTCAGAGAACACAATTATCTTGGAACCGAGAAGGTAGGAACGAAATTTATCCACAGCAAAAACTATTGCCAAGAGCTCCTTCTCAGTTGTTGTGTAGTTTTGCTGGGTCGGATCCATAGTTCTAGATGCATAGGCTACCACGTGCACTGGTTGGCCGGCTCGAGTCCTTTGGCCGAGAACGGCTCCCAATGCCGAGTTGGATGCGTCACACATCAATTCAAAGGGGAGGTCCCAGTCTGGTGCTTGCAGGATGGGGGCGGATGTGAGTCTTCTCTTCAGCTCCTAAAATGCTTCCATATAGGGCCGGTCAAAGTTGAATTCCACATCCTTCTGTAGCAGCTTGGACAGAGGCAAGGCAAGTTTACTGAAATTTTCGATGAATCTCCTGTAGAAACCTGCGTGTCCTAAGAATGAGCAAACCTCCCGCACAGAAGCGGGGTTTGGAAGAGAAGTAATGATATCTATCTTTGCTTTGTCTACCTCGATGCCCCTGTTGGAGACCAGGTGTCCCAACACTATTCCTTCAGTCACCATGAAGTGACATTTTTCGAAATTGAGCACGAGGTTTGTGTCAATGCATCTCTTCAACACTCTTAATAGATTACTCAAACATGCATCAAATGAATCGGCATATACCGTGAAGTCATCCATGAACACCTCCATGCAGTCCTGCAGCAAGTCCGAGAAGATGCTCATCATGCAATGTTGAAATGTACTTGGAGCATTGTAGAGGCCAAATGGCATGCGTGTGTACGCAAAGGTACCAAATGGGCAGGTGAAGGTTGTCTTATGTTGATCTTCAGGGGCTATATGGATTTGCATGTAACTTGAGAATCCATCCAGAAAGCAGTAATGGGATTTCCCTACTAACTTCTCAAGCATCTGGTCAATGAAAGGCAAAGGAAAGTGATCCTTACGAGTTGCTTGGTTTAATCTTCTGTAGTCAATGCACACTCGCCAACTGTTCTAAATCCTAGTTGGTACCATCTCATCCTGCTGATTTTTCATGACAGTCATCCCGGACTTCTTTGGCACCACTTGCACAGGGCTCACCCATTGGCTATCCGAGATGGGGTAGATGATCCCTACAACAAGGAGTTTGGTAACTTCCTTTTTGACCACGTCCATGAGTGTTGGATTCAGTGTTCTTTGCGGCTGCCTTATGGGCTTGATTTCCTCCTCCATTAATATTCTATGCATGCAGATGGAGGGGTTTATGCCAGGAAGGTCAGAAAGCTTCCACCCTATTGCCTTCTTATGTTGCCTTAGGACCTCCAGCAATTTGTCTTCTTGCCCTCGGTTGAGATTGCTAGCAATGATAACTGGGAGTTGCTGTGCCTTGCCCAAGTAGGCATATTTCAGATGACTCGGCAATGTTTTTAAATCTATGGGTGGTGACGGTGATGGAGATTTGTCAGTTTCTGAGGTTAGATCCGACTGGCCGACTTGATTTTGATCAGGCACCAGGTGTGCCGACATGATTTTGGCCCTTGTCTGCTTCGGCCGGCTCGACTTCATGGTTTTGGCTCTTGTCGGAATAGAGTCGGCATTGGCTTTAAGCGTTCCTTCTGAGTCGGATCCGGATGAACTCTTTATTTTTGCTACAGTATGAGTTAGGTCTTCTGTGGCCGAGATGGTCTCGGCAAGCTTGTCGGCTTTGACTTCTTTGGCCGAGTTGACTTTGACTTCTTCATTGACTCGGCCTTCTTTGGCCGACTCATTCTTGGCCGTAAAAATTGTCGCTAGGTGTGCAATGGGAGACTTTTCAACTTCAGCGACTTTGCTTTCTGCATCATTTGAATACTCTGAGTGTTCTGTGCTGCAGACTTGCTCTAACAATTCGGACAGTTCTAATCCAAAGGCCAGGTCAGCAACATCACTATGATTGTCCTCAGAGTTGGAGGGGTCTTGTACTTCGTCATAGTCGGCCTCTTCATCTATAACTCCTAGGCAGCTGCTTTCATCATCATTCTCAGCAGACTCTTCAATGTTTTCACCACTGCCATTTAGTTGAAGATATTCTTCAACTAGTTCATCAAGTATATCAATGCCAAAGAGAGAGTGGTCTTCGGTTGGGTGCTTCATAGCTTCGAAAATATTAAGTTGCACCAAGGCGTCACCGAATTCCATGGAGAGCGTCCCTGCATACACGTCAATCTTTGTTTTGGCTGTCATCAAGAAAGGTCTTCCCAGAATTAAGGTGGATTCCTTCCCGGATGTTTCGTCCTCCATGTCTAGCACGTAAAAATCAACTGGAAATATTAGTTCATTGATTTGGACGAGAACATCCTCAAGAACTCCCAGGGGCTGGACAATACTCCTATTTGCCAACTGAATGGTCATCCTTGTGGGTTCCAAGTCACCAAAATTCAGGGACCTGTAGATTGATGTGGGCATGACATTAATTGAGGCTCCCTGGTCCAACATGGCATTGGCAAACTGCATTCGCCGATGGTGCATGGGACCGAAAAGACTCTAGGGTCTCTGCATTTTTTTGGCAGAGTTAAGGCACTTGTAGTGATTGCTCCATTCTGTGTCAGAGCCGACACCACACCTCCAGTTTCCTTGCTCCCCTTTATTTTTCTCCTTTTGTGTACACACAATTCCTTGAGGAATTTTGCGTACTTAGGGACCTGTTTAATAGCATCGAGGAGTGGAATATTGATTTCCACCTTGCAGAACAACTTCAACAATTCTTCATCCGACTCTGGCTTCCTTGACGAAGTGGTCCGAGATGGAAATGGCAATGGGACAGTTGTCTCTGGCCGAGACTGTAAGTCGGCATTTGACTCGGAGTCGGCTTCTTTTGATCTCGGCACCTGCTCCAATGTAGGTTGAGGTAGTTCCTTTCCACTTTGAAGAGTGACTACACTGGCGTTACCTCTCGGATTTGGAATGGGTTGAGAGGGAAGGTTGCTGGATCCTGCCCACTGTAATTGGCTTACAGTGTTGGCTAGCTGTCCAATCTGCGTTTTGAGGTCCTGGATGGTGGCAGTCATGTTTTGCTGGAACTGTAAATTGCTGGAGCTCACAGATTGTTGGAACTCCAGATTGTTGGTTGCAAGCTACTTCACCAGGTCTTCCAAAGATGGAGAGTTGCCTGGAGTAGGCATTCTCTGCTGTTGTTGTTGCTGTTGGAAAGGTGGTGCTTGGTATTGCGGAGTCGGCTGTTGATAACCTGCCTGCCTCTGATAGGTGCTCGGCGTGGATCCGAATTGTTGGATTGCATATGGTCCTTGATTCAGTCCTGGCCGAAATAGTTGTCTTCCCTGTTGTTGGTTATCAAATGGCCGATTCTGATACGGCTGCTTCCCGTACTGAAATCCACCTATGGCTCCAACATTTTCTGACTAGTCCGACTCGGTTTCTTGGAGAGTGGGGCACATATCAGTGGGGTGCTCCACGGAAGTACATATGCCACATACTTTTGCTGCCATGGCTGGTTGGTGTTGCCCAATAGCAAGCTGTCTCACCAATGATGTTAACTCGGTCAACTGATTTTCCAACCTCTGATTGGAAGCTGCATCGATTTCACTCACCATCCGTGGCTGATTTGGCCCTCTGATCCCAAACTGTTGTGTATTACTTGCCATATTAGAAATCAAATGCCTTGCTGCAGCTTGCGTCTTGTCCATCAGGGCTCCGCCACTGGCTGCGTCTATCATGCTTTTGTCCATCAGCGATAATCCTTCATAAAAATACTGGATCAGCAACTGTTCGCTGATTTGATGATGTGGACAGGTGGCACAGAGTTTGTTGAACCTTTCCCAGTACTCGTGCAGTGTTTCTCCTGTATGCTGCCTTATCCCACATATTTCCTTTCTAATGGACACAGTGCGGGATGGCGGAAAGAACTTCTCTAGGAAGGTGCGCTTCATGTCTCCCCAGGTATTGAAAAGTACTGGCTGAAGATACAGCCAATCCTTCGCTGCTCCATCCAGGGAGAATGGAAATGCCTTCATTTTGATGTAGTCTTCCGATATCCCTTGCGGCCTCATTGTAGAACAGACCACATGGAATTCTTTTAAATGCTTGTGGGGGTCTTCTCCTGCAAGACCATGAAACTTAGGCAACAGGTGTATAAGACCAAATTTTAACTCGTATGTTTGGGCTGGTTCCAGCTGTGGGTATTGGATGCACCAAGGTTGATACACCACGTCTGGAGTGGCTAATTCCTTCAGTGTCCTATCGTTATTCTCCATTCGTCCTGATTCTGCAAAGACGTTAGAACTAGAAACAAAATTGTTAGTGTAAAACTGGTTAGAGTCAGCTACAGAATCTATATTGATACTAGTATTTACTGCAGCGTTCCTAATTTTGCGCAATCTACGTAAAGTTAGTTCTATTTCTGGGTCAAAAGTATACAGTGGGTCAGTGCTACTCCTAGTCATGCATCATGCTGGATTTAAAGTAACTAAAACAACGATTGTTGAAGCAGAATATGGTCACTATGTTATGCTGAATTGAGTGCAATGCAGAGTTAGAAAATTTAATGTATGCAATGCAGAATTAAGAATTTATTCTATATCTATATGTATATATTTGTTTTTATTTTATCGTGTGAATTCACGTAGAGATTTATTGACACATTCAAACTGAACAACTCTAAACAAAACTTCTTACAACTCGGATTCGACTCGGTTTACTTGGCACATCGAAACACAAAAGAACTTGTGTCCCCGGCAACGGCGCCAATTTGATGATGAGCGTTTTTACAGTCGTTTTACGCGCTTATCAAATAACTAAAGCTAACTATAGTATAGCCAACCCTAGGTCATTCTTCTCAAGGACACAGTGTGCTCAGTTGTGAATTGGTGTGAAGCAAATGGAAGTAGAATCTAAGTGTAAAATACCGACTCGTCTCGGCAATGGCCGAGTTGCTCTCAACAGAGGCTGAACCGAGATGATTCCAATAGAGAGAATCCGTCTTGGTCTCAGTTGAGTGCAGACAGACGCTACAGAGGTGGACTATCTCTATCTCAGACTTAAAGGCAGTAACTAGGGGGGTTGGGAATGCAAGTAAAGCAAGAAATAGACTAAGACTTTGAATGAAGTAAACATATACTACTGTACTAATTCTCTATTATTATTATTATGTAACTGTGTTCATGTTCAGTTCCATTAGTCAAGTCCAGTCCAGGTTCCACACTCCAGTTCTCAGTCCATATCAGCCTTTGGTAGTCTTATGGCGATCGTCAAACATTAAATCCGTTGCCATACACCCAGGAATTACGCAATCGCTACCTCATCGGTTAGCCAAGGGGATTAAGTGCAGAGCTGATTTTAGGTTCTCAATTAACTATCATTAACTGATTACCTACTGAATTAGTTAAACCAGTTCCAATCGGCTTAGCTTAACATTGTTCATATTCAAATGCAATCGCGATTCAAACATGAATTAAAGAAGAGGAAGGAGACAGGAGATATGAAATGCAGAATGAAATTGATTAACAGGAACAGAATACAAATACAGTGGTCCTGAATTCAGGTGAATCCATCTTCCACGACGATCGCCATGATTGATGGTGGTGGTTCACCTCCGTTAGCCTGAGCGTTGAGGATCAGCTCCACCAGAGTGCGTCAGTAGTCTGATCGGTCCCCACTGGCAGACTTTGGCTTCCCAGTCTCAGACCTGCACTTCCTCAATCGAGAGAAATGCCAATGCAGAACCGTGCACCACCAGGAATAGAAGGATGAGGGCGAGGAGATGCAGTAAATGGAGTGTATTAAGACTGAATTCAAAGACAGAACGTGTAAAAAGTGCACAGCTCTTCCTATATATACACGAGCTGTGATATGCTAATCCTATCGAATCCTAACAGAATTACATTGTGAAAGATCCTATTCTACCCCTATACAGATCTTCAAACGTGACATGACAGATTTCCTAGGAGTGACATGGCATTTGAGCTGACGTTGAGATGGCCTCCGAGCTGGATAGCTGATGTGGTCAATACAACTGGGCCTCTCTACTGGGCTGCTGAGCTACATGGCATGGGTTGCCGAGACGACTCTGTTCTTGCCGAGATGGAGTCGGACTGGCCAGGATGACTTCATCTCGGCTGAGATTCCTTTTGTTGACCCTGGTCAACTCGGCTTGACCTGTAGAAGAAGGAGTGACACTTTTATTAGCTAAGAAATCTAAATTAACACAGATTTGTATTTCCTCTGTAATCGAACCCATAGAATGAATCTTAGCTAACAACCCACTCTTAAGCACAGAATAGTCTTGTAAACCTCCTTCTTAGGTGTCTAAAAGATGTATAAATTGTGACTCATCAATATTCAAGCTCTTTTGGAGAAAACCCAAATTCGAGTTGGATTTTTCTTGTTAAGAAAATTTTGAAAGGATTAAACAATACCTAGAAACCCCCCTGTCCTCGTTCCTGTAGTACCAGGGAAACCTCTGATCTTATACTAAACGGTACTAGAGGAATCTATGGGCTGCATCTTGGGGAAACAAGATGCCACAGGAAGAAAAGAATAAGCTATCTACTACCTCAACCAAAAATTTGCAAACTGTGAAAAGAGGTACCCAACGCTAAAGCGAACCTGTTGTGCTCTTGTTTGGGCTGCAAAGAGACTTCGACAATACATGTTGTCCCATACCACATGGCTAGTAGCCAAAACATATCCCATCGAATACATCTTTGAGAAACCAGCCCTGACAGGACGGATAGCACAATGGCAAATGGCTCTGTCAGAATATGACATCGCATACATGAACCAAAAGGCCATCAAAGTGTTCTAGTGGAACACTTGGCTTACCACCCTCTGGCAGAATCTCAACCCCTTTTCCATGAGTTTCTGGATGAGCACCACATCATGGCAGCCACAAGAACCGAATCTCAATCAGAGGAATGGACAATATGGTTCGACGGGGCATCCAATCTGTTAGGAAATGGGATAGGAGTGGTCCTAGCTTCACCAAAGGATCAGTACTTCCCCTTTTCAGCCAAATTAGGATTCGATTGCACCAATAACATAAACCATCTATAAAAGTACCAAATTCATAATAGTACATATCCTTAAACAACGAAAATTCATTTCTTCAATCTTAAAATTAAAACCTAAATCATCTAACTTTAAGATAGAAACTAAATTTCTAGCACATTTAACTACATAAAGATAACTTTCCAAATCTACGTGACATCTAATGTCCAAGATTAATCTATATGTCCCAATGCCTTTTATCATTGCATACATGTAAAGAAACTTTTTAGCTTTTCTTATGGTTTGGATTGAGGAATCCCTACATAATATGTGACACATGAGTAATTGTTCCAAAATCAAGCCACTAGGTATTATTAGGTACCTCAATAAGATTTGATTCAAACTTTACAAATATATAATATATGATGGGGAAAAGCAATAAGGTACAGGCAATGATACAACCATGCAACGAATATAAATTCCCCTAACTTGCAAGAATCTCTAAGGAGAAATCACAAATAAGAATAACAACAACAATGAGAAGAATCATACAAGAGACACAAATATTTGTAATGCAGAAAAACCCCCTGAACGTGAGAGGTAAAAACCACGGGTCATCCAGACCAAAGAAATCAATCCACTATGATCAAATAGGAGTACAAGAGTGTTCAATCAAGAGCACAAATTTGTGCATACAACCAACCAACTCAATCAAGCAACAAAGCTTGCAAATGGAGAGCAAGAAACGAGAAACAAGAAAATGAAGAACTTACAAACGAGAAGCACGATGTCTTACATCACAGACCTCCAAATCAAGATCCGAAAGGTTTAGAAGATATCGTGATTTTGACGTTGTACTGATTTGTGCAGAGATGAAAGTAGAAATCTTTCTTTCTCTCTCTCTTTCTCTTTTCTCTTTTGGTTGTAAAAATCCACTCTCTCCTAATCTCCCAATCTAACCCCTTCTCCTTTTATAAAGGGAGACCGAGCAGGCTTCAAAGTATTGGGCTTTTGACCACATAGTTGGGAGCCCAAAAATAACCCAACATATCTCCCCCATCACAACTATGTGGAGGTAATCGCCAGTGCGACAATCTCACAACAAGCTTCAAACTTCCTTCTTGGAACTACCTTGGTCATCATGTCAGCACCATTATCATCAATATGAACTTTAACCAACTCCAACAACTTAGCATCCAAAGCATCACGTATCCAATGGTACCTCACATCAATATGCTTGGACCTAGAATGAAAAGTTGAATTCTTACCAAGATAAATTACACTTTAACTATCATAGAATAACAAGTACTTGTCCTGAATAAAACCAAGCTCTACCTTGGTAGTGGACAAAGCAACACACTTTTGCAAGTTAGATTGCCAAGTCTTTCACCTTTCTTCACTCTCCATGGACTCTTGGTAACATTTAGGTTATTCTCCATTTGTCAAGGTCACATACTCATCAGAAGTATACCTTGTAGATGATTGTCTCTGCCTATTAGACCTCCTAAGTTGGACTAGAGGTGGTTTATGAGTATCACCCGGATTCTCATCTTGTGACATCTCTTGTTCCTCTTCAACATCATCATCAAAAGGAACATCAAAACCATCTCCAAGTTGCTGATGACCAACATAATTATGTTGCTCACCATTCTTATCAATGTCTTCAATGGTTTGGTCTTCCATGAATTGCACATCACGGCTTCTGACAAGTTACTTCTTAACAAGATTATACATCTTGTAACCATACTCATCATGACCATACCCAATGAAGATACATTGCCTAGTCTTCATATCCAACTTGGATCTTTCATCCTTTGGAACATGCATAAAGGCCTTACAACCGAAGACTCGAAAATGATCATACTTGACATCTTTGCCAAACCAAATCTTGTTTAGCACCAATATTTAAAGCAACTGCAAGATTGAGATTTATAAAATGCACCACTGTATAAAGTTCCTCACCCCAAAAATGCATAGGTAACCTTGCTTCAGAAAGCATGCACCTAACTCTCTCAATCAATGTCCTGTTCATCCTCTCTACTAAGCCATTCAACTGAGGAGTTTTAGGAGGGGTCTTTTCATGTCTAATACCCTGTTGCTTGCAATATACATCAAAGGATCCACAATACTCACCACCATTGTTGGAACGAATACATTTCATTTTCTTCCCTGATTGTCTCTCAACCAAAACCTGGAAATGTTTGAACTTCTTTAACACTTGGTCCTTTGACTTCAAAGTATAGACCCAAAGCTTCCTAGAACAATCATCAATATAGGTAACAAAATAAAGTGCACCACTAAATGACTTTACCTTCAATGGGTAACAAACATCAAAATGCACCAATTCTAGCAACTCTGACTTCCTTGAGGGTGGATGCTTCTTAAAGGATACTCTAGTATGCTTATTAGACATGCAACGAGAGCATTTCTCCAACTCTGATTCTTTAATCTTGGAAGCATGTCCTTTTTGGCTAAACAATTCAACCCCTTTTCACTGATATGACTAAGCCTTCGATGCCACAAAGATGCCTCCATATCCATGGCATTCACACTGTCTTTAGCAACCAAAGCTTTTGTCCAATACAGTTTAGAAATTTTCTCCCCTTTGACCACAACCAAGTTACCTTTTGTGAGTTTCCATTTTCCATAACCAAAGTGATTATCATAACCACCATCATCAAGCATATGCACAGATATCATGTTAAAGCGAACATTTGGAGCATGTTTGACTCCTTTAAGCAACAATTACATTCCTGTGTTGGTTTGCAAGCAAATATCACCAACACTGATCACCTTGGTAACACCATCATTACCTATCTTCAACACTCCAAAATCACTTGAGGTGTAAGATGCAAAGAACTGCTTCCTTGGTGTAACATGTAGTGTAGCATCGTTATCAATAATCCACATGCTCTCATCGGATACAAGATTAACTGACTCAAAGTCTCGAAGAATGACAAGATCATCACCTATAGCAGTAGTGACACGATCATCATCATCATCATCATCATCATCATTATCATCATCATCATCATCATCATCATTATCATCATCATCATCATCATCATCATTATCATCATCATCATCATCATCATTATCATCATCATCATCATCATTCTCTTTTGACTTACCCTTTTTTCCTTTGTTCTCGTTTTTCCACAAGAAACAATGCTTCTGTATATGCCCTGTTTTGTGATAGTAGTGACACTCCACATTCTTGTATCGGGAATTGGATTTTCTTGTACTCTTTTTTCTTTCCTTTTTTTGACTTCTCCCTCTATTTTCAGTGACAAATACCTCAGATTGAGATGAAGAACCTTATGTCTTCCTTCTCATCTCCTCTTTAAGTATACTACCCTTTACCATTTGTAAAGAGACAACATCATTAGGAGTTGAATTTGTGATAGAGACCTTAAAAGTCTCCCAAGATTGAGGTAGAGAATTCAAGAGTAGTAATCCCAAAATCTCATCTTCAAACTTGATGCCCATTCTTGACATTTGATCAATAATCCCTTGAAATTCATTCAAGTGATATGACAGTGAAGTGCCTTCCATGAACTTCAAACTCACAATAGAATTCAACAAAAATAATTTGTTGTTCCCACACTTTGAGGCATACAGAGATTCAATCTTTTCCCACAAAGTCCTAGCATGTATCTCACATGCAATGTGATTATAAACATTATCATCCACAAAATGCCGGATAAAACCACATACCTATTGATGCTCAAAGTCCCATTCTTCATCAGACATAGATTCTGGCTTCCGAGTAGCAAAAACAGGAAGATGCATTTTCTTCACAAATAATAAATCTTTCATCTTCCCTTTTCACAAGTGATAATTAGTACCATTCAGATTCACCATTCTATTTGTATTACCCTCCATTATTCTGGCAAGTATCCAAACCAGAGAGCTCTGATACCACTTTAATGGGAAAAAAGCAATAAGGCACATTCAATGATGCAACAACACAGCGGATATAAATTCCCCTAACATGTAAGAATCTCTAAGGAGTAATCACAAATAAGAATAACAACAACAATGAGAAGAATCACGCAAGAGACACCAATATTTTTAACGTGGAAAAACCCCCTCAACGTGAGAGGTAAAAACCATGGGTCATCCAGACCAAAGAAATCAATCCACTATGATCAAATAGTTGTACAAGAGTGTTCAATCAAGAGCACAAATTTGTACATATAACCAACCAACTCAATCAAGCAACAAAGCTTGCAAATGGAGAGCAAGAAACGAGAAACAAGAAAATGAAGAACTCACAAAATCATGCTATTGCACGAGCACGATGTCTCACACCACAAACCTCTAAATCAATATCTGAACGGTCAAGAAGATATCATGATTTTGACGTGGTGTTGATCTGTGCAGAGATGAAGTAGAACTCTTTCTTTCTCTCTCTCTTTCTCTTCTCTCATTTGACTGTGAAAATCCACTCACTATTGATCTCCCAATCTAATACCTTTTCTTCTTATAAAGGGACACCTAGTGGGCTTGAGAGTATTGGCTTTTGTCCACATAGTTGGGGGAGCACAAAAATAACCCAACAATATATACCTTTTCCTTTACAACCAATTTCTTCCTTCTTGGGCAGTCCTTCTTGAAGTGACCACTCTAATTATAGAAGTAGCACATCTTCTCTTTACAAACTCCTCCCTCATTAACTTTTAGTTAGGCTTTG
Source organism: Mucuna pruriens (assembly GCA_025330945.1). Lineage (NCBI taxonomy): Eukaryota > Viridiplantae > Streptophyta > Magnoliopsida > Fabales > Fabaceae > Mucuna > Mucuna pruriens. The sequence continues at coordinate 2,062,211 of JAENHJ010000527.1, read as the reverse complement.
CCCTTGTCCTTCTTACCCGACTTGTTCTTACTAGTATTGGTATACTCTTGAATCAACATGGCCTTAATTTCCTAAAAGTGCCTTTTTTCCTTGTAAATGGTCAATTTCAACAGGAAGTCAGTTTAAGATAAATTGTACAAGAAAATACTCACTTGCTTCCATTCCCATGGACTTCAACTTTGCTACTGGATTTGACATTTTGGTCACATGATTATGAATTGGCTGAGGCCAATCAAACCTTTTGTTTGTCAGCTCACTTGATAGGTTTTCCACATTTGATTTGTGAGTACTGTCAGATTGTGACTACTCCTTAACCAATTTGATGAATTCCCTAACATCATATATTTTAGGCGTAAATGGCTTAACATTAGTACCCATAGTTAGTCTCATCAAATTCCACGATAGCCTATTAACAAACTCTCAATCCTCCAAGAGAGACTTGTCAGTATTTGTACTGGTCTTTGTAATGAATGAAGGTCTTTCATCCATTACTAGTGCCTAGTTTTATTCCATTACACATAGTTGAAACTAGATTATGTTAGACTAGTCAACATAGTTTAGCCCATTGAATTTAATCATACAGTTACCCAAAGCAAACTTATTATTCATAGTTTCACACATTTAAACAAACTCATACATTAATGCTTTGAATAAACTTAATGGATTCAAACTATATAGGCCCTAATCATGCATCTAAGTTCACCTTTTGGTGATAATTAAACCCTTTGAATAAATATACTTTAACATGTAATAAACTATACTATTCTGGAAATGTATATCTTTGGTGTACTCACTATGTTGTAGACATTTCATTACAACTTGCTTCACCTTGGCCAAAGTTGACCACATCTTGACCCCTCTTAACGTGATACATGCCAGGATACAAACCGAAACCCTCAGGCAACACGCTTGGGAATCAAGTCGTATAGCTGCCACTGTAGATGAGCTCAACCTTTATAAATATGGTTATACACCACTTATGTCAGATACGCTTAATTTGCCCCATACTTGCATATTCCCCGACCTACACCGACTTGAGCATTGGAGTGTTTTTGCAAGTACTCCTCCTCCCCTACCGTCAATGGCACCTCGGCCTACGCTGAGAGGGAAGAGGAGAGATTGGAGTTCAGATACAAGAGCATAGCCAAGGAGAAGAGAAGATCACCCCAAACATGGGAAGTTCCCATCAAGAGTTCCAAGTGAGAATTCTTGGTAGAAACATTTGGCGTGGGAACAATATTGAGAAGAACAAAAATACTAGCTCGATCAGCTAGACAATCTCAGTCGCTTGGGTCAGCTTGGTCCCCAAGACTAGCTTGGTCGCCAAGACCAACTCGATCGCCTACACCAACCTGATCACCTAGACCACCTCGATCGCCAAAACCACCTTGATCACCTACACCAACCCAGTCACAGAGAATAGCTCGATGACCTAGACCACCTTGGTCGCCAAGACCAACTCGATTGCCTACAACAACCCGATTGCCAAGACCAACTCGGTCATCTAGACTACCTCGATCACCAAGACCAGCTCAGTCACCTAGACCACTTCGATCACTAAAACCAGCTTGATCACCTACACAAACCCAGTCGTTAAGACTAGCTCGATCACCTAGACCACCTTGGTCGCCAAGACTAGCTTGATTGTCTACACCAACCCAATCACTTAGTCACCATGACCAACTTAGTCGCCTACAACAACTAGTCGCTAAGACTAACTTAATCGCCAAGACCAGCTCGGTTACCTAGACCATGTAAGTTGCCAATACCCACTCAATCGCCTACGTATCCTCATCGCCAAGACTAACTCGGTCACCAAGACCAGCTCGGTTGCCAAGACCAGCTCGATCGCCAAGACCAGCTCGATCACCTAGACCACCTCAGTTGCCAAGACCAACTCAGTTGCCTACATAAACCCAGTCGCAAAGACCAACTCAATTACCAAGACCAGCTCGATCAGCTAGACAACCTCGATTGCAAAGACTAGCTTAGTCGCCTACACTTACATGGTCACCAAGACCAGCTCGGTCACCTACACAACCTTGGTCGCGTAGACCACCTCCATCACCTAGACCACCTCAGTCACCTAGACCATCGTGGTCACCTAGACCACCTCTGTCACCTAGAGGATCAGTTGCTTAGACCATCTCGGTTGGCTAGACCAACTCTAAACTCTAGCAGTCTAGACAAGAGATGAAGACTTTTTAGACTTTCGAAATTTATATAAGAGAAACACAACAGACACTCAAAGATGAAGTGTACTTATCATGCCAAAGACACTTCAACCCAACCTAATTCACCTTAACCAGATTCCAATGCACGTTCGTGCGAGTTCCTACATGCTTTATGATGCAAGCATGTATTAGTTACCATGTCCCCTTTCGGGTCCTCGAGACTTGGGGGGTAAGTGTACTCGTTGTGCCGAAGACACTTTGGCACAACTTACTTCACCTTAGTCAGAGAAGACCATAGCAAAAAAGAGAAGTTGAAGCTCGGATACATGAGCACTGTTAAGGAAAAGAAAAGGAGATTACCCCCAACTTAGGAAGTTCCTACCAAAAATTCTACGTGAGAATTATTGATATGAACATTTGGATATACACACTCAATAAAAATAAAAATAAATCCTTAACATCATTAATTATAAGCAATGATCCACCTTTGACTGATTCATATATGCCTTATAATTCACAATTCCATATATTCCTTATAAACTTCAAAAACTCAATCACTTTGATGACTATCAAATTTTACCTTAATGTATAATTCTAAGTGTGTGTACAAAAATGAAATGATCGTAAGCAATTTAATTTTCATCAAGAACACGATTTGCAACCATAAATTACATAATTATGAGATAGCATAGAACGTATAACTTTTACAAAGTTAGGCGCTCTATATTGCCTTATAATTAAGCAATTTATGGTTTCAAATTGTATTATAGCAATCCAAAATCGAAGTTCAATTCGAAGGTAATATATATCCAGTCTCATATACTCGAAAATGATTCCTACCTTCGCAGTGATAACAAAGAAAAAATTGAATATTTATGGGCAATGTTGTCCCTAACCATACTCTAATAGCAATTGTAAGTTAAATTCTACCTTTTATTCTACGTGAAGTCGTGAATATATATATATATATATATATATATATATATATATATATATATATATATATATATATATATAATATGCGACTTCACTGTTTTTTATTTTTTAGTTATTTTGCAAATTAAAATATTTATGATTTTAACATTTATGATTTTATTCCTTTGTATTTTATATTTGAAAATATTTATTTTAAAATTTTATTATTTTTAATTTATAAATTATATTTATAACAGTACTTGTTTTCTAATATTAAGAAAAAAGTATGTATTTTCTATCTTTTAAAATGATCATGAAAAATATTTAAAATATGTTTCACAGAATTATAATGCTTATAAATATAAAATATTTTAAGTAATAAAATAAGAAATTAAAAAATAGTTATGAAACAATATGGAGGTCTAGTTTCCCTTCAAATTTTAATAATTTTATTATTTTCATTCTACAATAATTCATTTTTCATAAAAAATACTTCATAATTTTTTTAAAATGTTTAACAAAAATTTAAACTAAAACTAACCTCTTAAAAAAAACTAAAACAATAATTAAAAAAATAAAACAATAGTGGCGTGATCATATTCATGTCTCCACATAAAAAAAAATTATAAACTGCTTATTATAATTGAATTTAAAATGATAATTGAATTTACTATTTTGTAAAGTAATATCTTTTAAAATTTAATTTGTTTTTTTACTGAAAATATAAAAAAATCTATGAAATTGTATATCATCTCACGACTTCTAAAAACAATTTACAAGTTGTAACATATCGCATGACTTCTATTAATAAATAAATAAATAAATATAGAAGATACTTTGTCAACAAAATCGTATACGACTTACTCTTTTTCAAGTACATTTTACAAATTTATGCATTTTAGTAGGTTTAAAATGCCCAATGAAATTGAAATAAATGAAATTGCATTGAAGGGTACCCATGGTAAAAAAAAAACCCTAAGTTGTTTTTCTAAAACTTTTCAGTTACCTTGAGCTTTTGCGTGTGATTGACTTACTATGATACCTTCTTGCTTTGATATTTACCAATACTAAATAAATAACACATATCTCTATTGTCACTCCAAAGACCAATTTCTAATGTCATAAAATGTAAATCCAACTTAATTAGAAGAAAAGGTGTCCCAATATCACATGTCTTATTAGAGTATAATCCAAGACAAAATAAGAACAAAAAGGAAAGACAACCAGTAGTTGAGGAGTCCTAGTTCAACCCTCACCTACTCAACGTCACCTACAAATGATGTTCAGTCCAAACACAAACAAACACACAATAAAAGAGACTGAGAAATATACCTCACTCAAGCTCATGGTATGAGCATAATATATGTATAACACACACATGCACACACATATAATCATCATACAATAAGTAATTACAATGATATACAATCATAAATAAGTATGCACATGAATGATAGTAGTGCACTCCTAGTACTTCTTTGTATGCCATATGGTACGAACTCTACCTCAGGAAGTAGGCTAGGCACAACCTTGCTAATCTTCGCCTCTATAGTTCATCATCTCACTCTACTGTGATATCTCTCTTGTAGAACGTCAGGTACTACTCGGCTTGCATCATTAGGTCTAACACATGGGATTAACCACAGCCACTAGAACATCTATACCAAGTATCCCCAAAAAGGTCTAGTGGCTTTACCACTCGGGTCCCTGTCTAAATTCCTTTCACACTGATTTCATTAAATGGTGCATAATGTGGTTTAATTTTTATTGTTATCTTTTGTCATAAATTATTCTCAAATTAGGATGATGAGGACCATTCTCGCCCCTCTAGAGTGAAATACCACATCCATGAACCATTACACATTTTCATGAGTACCGTTCTGGCCCTTCCTAGGCTCAGCCATTCATAGGATAAATGTTATTCGGAGCCATTCTCATCCATTACAGGCTAGATCATCTTTCTTGTTTACTTTTACTATTCGTTATGCATTTTTGCATGTCATATATCAATGTTCTCATGCATTTTCAACAATCACAACAATATTATCTGTGGATAGCACATGTTCACAGGTCAACAGTAAATTTAGTCACAATGCAACACTTGTTCAATCTAGATAAGGCAGTATGAATGTGCTCCCTTTAGAATACATGCATAGCTGGTGTGACTCTACTTGAACATGCACAAGACCTGCACAGGCATGCATAGAACATGCATGAGCGTACATAGTCTACATGGGCATGCACTGGTTCTACAAAGCCATGCTCAACAACTTACTCTCAAATTCTCCTAGATTATCATTAAGAATTTTGAACCTAAAGGGGAACCTATGGTTTTCTATGTTTTGCATGCACAAACCCAATTGTATACAATATAACAAAAACCATAATCTTTAATGGATGAAAAATATAACCCGTAGGGATCTCATTCCCCTTTAGAAGGCACTAAGAATAGACAAATTTGGGGTTTAGGGAAAACTCCCAACCCATGCCACAAGGTTAAAAGTCTTGTGTTGTATCAATTCACCTTAGCTAGAAGAATAGACAACTTTGGGCTTTAGGGGAACCTTCAACCAATGACCACAAGATTAAGAATCTTGTAGTCTATCAATAGATAGAGATAGAAAAAAATGATAGGGACAAGCATTTCAAATACAAGCATAAATAGAAAAAATGACTAAACACTCCATCGATTGATAAAAATAGTCAAAGACAAATACTAACCAGGGTCTAGGTCCAACCCTCTACCCATAACGTTCCTTAAGGTCGTTCTTATTGTTCCTCTGGGATTCCCACTAGAGGTTGTCCATCCAAAACTCCATAGACTTGAAGTCAGGTGTCAGGAACAAAGGTCTTTCTAGTTCCTCTAGTCGCTGCTTTATATAGCCCCAAAAGAGGCTCCAAAAATGAGCCTTGTAGCTCCCATTGAGAACCCCTAATAAACCCAAACAATGACAAACTAGGGTGTTACAATTTTCTCCAAAGATTGTCCTTCCTCTGCTCTCTAGTTTGAAACCACATGTTTAGGAAAACTAACTCAATAGTTGAGGTCTTTCCAGTTCCTCCTTGATAAGCTCATTTTTAGTCGTCTCAACACACATCAAATAAACTAAAGCTAACTATAGCATAGTCAACTCTAGGTCGAATTCTCTCAAGGACACCGTGCGCTCAATTATGGTCTTGTGTGAAAACTGTAGTAGTGCAAAAACTCAAGTGTAAAATTCAGATGCGCTCTCAGCTAGGTGCCGAGTTGCTCTCAATAGAGACTGGTCCAATATAGAGTCGGCTGAGCCTTATCCGACACGGTCTCGGCTAAGTGCAAACGGACGCTACAAAGTCGGACTGACTCTATCTCAGACTGAATAGTAGGAAATAGGGGGGTTGGTTGTAGATTAAGTAAAACAACGATTAAAATAAGAAATCAAATGCGGCTAAACAAGGCTACTGCTACGACTACTATTATTGCTATTGCTACTGCTACGACTACTACTATTGCTACTGCTACTGCTACTACTGTATTCATATTTCGTCTTAGTAATTGAGTCAGTTCTGGTTCGGTCACTTAAGTTCACATTCCCCATCAATCTTAGGTTTCCTTATGACGATTGCCAAACATTTGTCCATTGCCATATCGAGGATTTACACGATCGCTACCTCATCAGTTGGCAGGAATTATGTTCAGAGTTGATTTTAGGTTCTCCATTACGTTCTCTAATTGATTACCTACTATAGTTATTCAACCGGTTCCAATCGGCCTAGCTCAGCGTTTGTCTACTCTGTCGTATGCAATCGCGACATAGCAAGCAGATTAAAATGCAGGAATTTCAATCAAGAGATTAGAATCACAACTACTGGTATTATTGAGAACGAAGTACAACATAGGGCGTGAATTCGGTGGAACCGTTTTCCATGACGATCGCCATGGATGACGGTGATGGTTCACCTCTATTAGCCAAGACGCTGAGGATCAGGTCCACTAGAGTGCGATGGCAAGCCAAGCGGTCCCCTTTGACAACCTTTGGCCTCTCAGTCCATGACCTGCGCTTCCTCGATCAAGAGAAACACCAATGAAGGCACCGTGCACCACCGTGAGGATGGAGAATATGTCCAAGAGATATAGAGTGTGAAATGTGAATGGAAATAAGTCTAAATTCAACAACTATTAATGTGCCCAACTCCTCCTATATATACACGAGTTGGACCTTGCTAAACGCACTAGCTAACGAACCTAACAAAATTACAAACCGAACTCTCTAGTCTACCCCTGCGTAACTTGTGCTACAAGCTTCTCCCATGAGTGACGTGGCAGTTGAGCTGGCTTTGGAGCTGAGCTGGACGCCCAGATTGGATTACTGATTGGGCTGCTCCAAGTGGCTACTGGAACTACAAAGTCAGCTGGGATCAATTCGGCTTGGGCTGGGACGCTTGATGGGCCAAGATCATCCAAATTTTCCCTACAAAATTGGAATGAATCTTTTATTAGCTAAGACCTGTAAATTAGCATAGATTTATACTTTCCCTATTTCTAGGTCGATAATATGAATCTTAGCTAATACTCAATTCTTAAGCACCAAATGATCCCAAAAACACTCATCTTAGGTCCCTACAAGGTGTATAAAATGTGACTCATCAGAGCCCCACACTTACACTTTTGCACTCCTGGGCAAAATAAGATTCAAATAGAAAGGGAGACTTTAAAAGAGGAAAAGAATTTTCGATAAGTTCCTCAAGTCTTAGATAAGCAGATTCAACATTCCTTCACCCCCAAAAGTTAAGATGTTCAAGCAATCTGTGAAAATCACTTTCTCCACACCTAAGGCAATTAAGTGACCTGCAAACATCAAAGGATTACCGAGAGTGATAGAGTTCTCTCTTTGGAAAGCATTCTCTCAACCTTTGAAGTGTTTAGGCTTGTATATATGCTCAACATCGCATGCTACTAGTATTACCAAACCTTGACTGGCCTCTCCTTCCACACCTTCAAAAACACATGCAGAAAGGATCAAAAGGACTTCATTCTCGGCTTGTATCGTGGCCAGGGTTAGAAGGTGGGATACAAGATGGGAAAGTGAGTTTTCTAACCACGGGGAAGAGAGGAGCAAAGGAGAGTAGATCCGCGAGCATGAAGGATGTCCCAAGATACTGTGATTCTGTTTAGAAACTGTTGTGCTCACTTCTTTTATTTCCCTTTTTCTATTTTCATTTTCTGTTTTTCTTGCTTCTTATTTTGCAGCTTTGTGCTGTATTTTTGTTACAATTGATGACTATTGGATGCTTCTTTATTTTTCTTTGCTTTTCTGCACTTGTTTCTATCTTTCTTTTCTTTTCTTTTCCAACCCTTTTTGAATACATTACTCTTGTTTTGTCCCCTGGTCTAACACTTCCAAAGCTCCTCTGATCCCTAAGGTTCAGGTTGATCATGGTTTTCCAGCTTCGGCTTGTAATGAGATGTCAGAAAAGAATGGTCATTCAGGCTTAAAAAGGGTAAATAAGGGATAGGATTTACAAGGTAGGTCTGGTTGGCTTGAGGCTTATTAGAAACAAGGCCTAGATCATTTCATTCTTGAATGCAAAACTAGATATATCCAAAGAGTCAAGGAAAAATCCAGAACACTTAGTTAACATGGATGCAAAAATCATATAAGAAAGAGATAATGGCAAGATGCAAAACCATCTATATGTACATAGGCTCAAAAATTCTCACTGGTTGATTTCTCTACCACTAATGGTCTCTGTTTTCTGCTTTTCAATCACCTACTGCCTAAGGTGCAAAAATTTCATCCCTTGCCAAGCTTGAAAGATCTGTCCTCCAGGATTCTGAATTGCTTCCTACTAACTCATCCAATACTTAAAGGAATTATTTCAAATTCTTTTTTAGGGAATTTTCTTAGCACTCAGAATTCTGAATTCAGTTAGGAAAAACAAAATCAAAATTTTAATGAAAATTGAATTTATAAGTTTAGCTGGGCCGAGCTGTAGTCGGTCCAAATCCGACCGAGATGGGGTCGGAGTCGGCATGGAATCGGCTTGCGCAGCTTTTTATTTGAAACAAAGTAAATGACCTTAAAAGAAAAATTGGTCTGAAAAATCAAGATAGAAACAAAACAGAAATAGACAGTTAGAATAGAATCGACATGGTAGAACAAAGGTTTCAAGCATAGAATTCAACAAGCCTTGGATGGCCACACCATCTCCCCAACACTTAAATATTGCATTGTCCTCAATGCCTAGCCTAAATACAAAGGAGGATTCATGAGAAGGCTCGGGATGTGTCATTTGGCAGAGTTGGTTCCATTAATGAGATGGTCTCCATGCCGCCTGCTATTGGTGCTGGACCTTCACGGAATAGCTTAATCTGATGCCCATTAACCTAGAAGGTGTTGGTGGTGTGTTCTTCCTTTAGTTCTACTATACCATAGGGAAAAATGTTAGTGATAACTAAAGGTCCATCCCATCTAGAACGGAGCTTACCAATAATGAGCTTTAGATGCGAATTGAACAAGAGTACTTTCTGGCTGACTTGGAACTCTTTCCTTAGGATCTGTTGATCGTGAAATCACTTGACTTTCTGCTTATAGATCCGAGAGTTCTCATAGGCTTCCAAGCGGAGTTCATCCAGTTTTTGTAGTTGGAATTTTCTTTGTTTTCTTGCTTGGTCATAGGCCAGATTGCACTGCTTGACTGCCCAATAAGCTTTGTGTTCTATTTCCACAAGAAGATGATAGGCTTTACCGAAGACAATCCGGTAGGGAGACATCTATAACAGAGTTTGGTATGCAGTTCTATGTGCCCAAAGAGCGTCCTTAAGGAGTCGGCTCCAGTCCTTCTTGTTGGGATTGGTCATCTTTTGCAATGTCTTCTTTATTTCCCTGTTGAAAACTTCAGCTTGGCCATTGGTCTGGGGGTGATAGGTTGTGGCAATTCTATGAACCACCCCATACTTGTGGAATAAAGAGGACATGACTCTGTTGCAGAAGCAACTACCTTGGTCACTTATGAGCGCTTTCGACATACCAAACCGACAGAAGATATTGAACATCAGAAAATCCACTACAACCTTAACATCATTGGTTTTGGTGGCTATGGCCTCCACCCATCTTGACACGTAGTCCATGGCCAGTAGAATATAGGAATACCCATTGGAGACTAGGAATGACCCTCCAGGTGCTACATGACAAAACAGGAGGACCGAATTGATCTCGGTGTTAGGAATGCACCTGCGAATAACTTGGTCATTACAAAGTCTCCATAGGTAGGGATCATCCCATAATGTAGTATTTGGCATCATTTTGCAGTCTTTCCTTGTATAGCCGAGATGCCTCTAGTGGGAACTGAGATGCTGCCACAAAGTTGCAAATGTCAGCAAACCATAGTATAGGCGTGGTGATGTGCTATAGTTTCTCATCTGGGAATTCGTCTCTGATAGGTATCGAGTCAGCTTCCTTCTCAATCCTGCTCAGGTGATCTGCTACTGAATTCTCAGCACATTTTTTATCTTTGATCTCTATGTTGAATTCTTGAAGGAGAAGCATCCACGGAATTAGTCTCGGCTTGGCATCCAGCTTCTTCAACAAGAATCTCAATGTAGCATGGTCAGAGAACACAATGATTTTTTAGCCGAGTAGGTATGAACAAAATTTGTCTAAAGTAAACATGATTGCTAATAGCTCCTTCTCGATTGTTGTGTAATTTAACTAGGCTAGGTTCATTGTCCAAGATGCATAAGAAATCACATGCAATGGCTTGCCAATTCCAGCTCTTTGGCCTAAGACGGCTCTTAATGCCGAATTGGATGCATCACACATAAGCTTAAATGGCAACTCCCAGTTAGGCGCTTGTAGAATAGGCATGGATGTGAGTCGGCTTTTCAGGTCCTGAAAAGCTTCAATACAAGGCTGATCAAATTTGAATTCCTCATCCTTTTGTAGCAGTTTGGATAGAGGAAGAGCAGTCCTGCTGAAGTTCTTAATAAATCTTCTATAAAATTTTGCACGTCCTAAGAATGAGCGAATGTCCCGCACTAAAGTAGGGTTTGGAAGAGAGGTGATGATGTCAATCTTTGATTTGTCAACCTCGTTGCCTCTATTGGATACCAGGTGTCCCAACACAATTCCCTCAGTCACCATAAAATGGAAATTTTCAAAGTTAAGAACCAAGTTTGTGTCAATGCATCTCGTTAACACCTTGGATAAGTTTTCCAGACATGCATCAAATAAATCAACATATACCGTGAAGTCGTCCATGAACACCTCCATGCACTTTTATAGTAGGTCTGAGAAGATACTTTTCATGCAACATTGAAATGTACTCGGCGCGTTGCATAGGCCAAATGGCATGCGAGTGTACGCAAAGGTACCAAATGGGCAGGTGAAGGTGGTCTTGTGCTAATCTTCAAGTATAATGTGGATTTGCATGCATCTAGAGAAACCATCCAGAAAACAATAATGGAATTTCCTTGCTAATTTCTCTAGGACTTGATCTATGAAAGCCAAAGGAAAGTGATCCTTGCGAGTTGCTTGATTTAATCTTCTATAGTCGATGCAGACTCACCAGCTATTCTGAATCCACATAGGTACTAACTCATCGTGCTGGTTTTTCATGAAAGTCATCCCAAACTTTTTAGGTACTACTTGCACTAGGCTCACCCATTGACTATCTGAGATGGGTAGGTGATCCTTGCAGCAAGCAACTTTGTCATCTCTTTCTTAACCACATCTAGGATGGTCGGATTCATTCTTCTTTACTATTGCCTTATGGGCTTGGCTTCCTCCTTCGATAAAATTCTATGCATGCAGATGGAGGGGTTTGTTCTTGGAAGGTCAGATAATTTCCATCCAATTGCCTTCTTTTGTTGCCTTAGGACTTGCACTAGTTTATCCTCCTGCTCCTGGTGGAGATTGTTGGCAATGATGACTGGGAGTTGCTGCTTAGTATCCAAATAGGCATATTTCAAGTGGCTTGGCAATGGCTTCAATTCCATGGGTGGTGGTAGAGATGAAGAATTATCATTAAATACTTTCGAATCCAGTTGGCCGACTTGAATTGAGCTCGGTACTAGGTGTGCTGACATGATCTCGGCCTTTGGACTAAAGTCGGATCCAGATGGAACGTGATTCTTGCCTTGTTTGGCCAAGATAGACTTGGCTCTTGCTTGCTTTTGGTCTTCTTTGGCCGAGATGATCTCGACTTGCACGTGTTCATGCAGGTCGGCCTTGACACTCATCCTTTCTGCCGAGATGACTTCAGTCCCTTCTCGGTCTTGGCTTCTTTTGGCCGACTTGTACTCGAATATGAACATTGTTTCCACTTGTTCTATAAATGGCTTCTAGGTCTCAGAAACCTGAACTTCTACCTTGTTTGAACACTCTAGGTTATCATGGATGCGTACTTGGTCTAGTAGTTTGATCAACTCAACTTCCTGACTCAAGTCGGCAAGATCAATATTATCCTTCTTCAGAGTCGGGAAGATCAATATTATCCTTCTTCAGAGTCGGGAAGATCAATATTATCCTCCTTCGAAGTCGAGAAGATCATGTACTTCAGCATAGTCGGCTTCTATTGTTATGGACCCTAGGCAACCAATTGAATCAGTACTTCCAGCAAAATTTTCACTGTCTTCATTACTGCTGTCTAGTTGAAGACACTCCTCAACTAGTTCATCAATCAAATCTATGCCAGAGAGGGAATGGTCCTCGGTGGGGTGCTTCATCGCTTTGAAAATATTGAACTACACCAAGGTGTCACCAATTTCCATAGAGAGTATCCCAGCATGCACGTCAATCTTTGTTCTAACGGTCATAAGGAATGATCACCCCAAGATCAAGGTGGATCCCTTCCCTGATGTCTTGTCCTCCATATCAAGCACATAGAAATCCCCTGGGAAAATCAGCTCATTAACTTAGACAAGGACATCTTTGAGAATGCCCAAGGGTTGAACAACACTTCTATTTGCTAGTTGTATTGTCATCCTAGTGGGTTCCAGATCACCAAAATTCAAGGATTTGTAGATTGAAGTTGGCATGACATTAATTGAAGCTCCCAGGTCCAGCATGGCATCGACAAAGGTATAGTCGCCAATGGTACATGGGATAGAAAAAATTTTGGGATCTTGACATTTCTTTGGCAATTTCTATGCTCCTATAGTGAAATCTTCATTTCTAGTCAACGCCATCACTATACCTCCCATTTCCACACTTCCTTTCATCTTTTTCCTCTTATCCACACACAGTTCTTTGAGGAACTTGGCGTACTTAGGAATTTGCTTTATCACATCAAGGAGTGGAATGTTGATTTCCACCTTTCGAAACATCCTCAATAGTTCTTCATCAGAGTCAGGCTTCTTTGTTGAGATAGTCTGGGTTGGAAACGGCAATGGAACAGTTTTATCTTGTTGAAGCATTTGTGAGTTAGTATCCGGCTCAGAATTGGCATTGATTGATCTCAGCAACTATTGTGATGCTGGTCGAGGTAGTTCTTTCCCACTTCTTAGTGTAAGTGCACTTGCATTCCCTTTCAAATTTGGAATTGTTTATGAGGGTAAGTTGCTGGATCCAACCGACTGTAAATGGCTCATAGTATTGGTTAGCTGTCTTATTTGCATCTTGAGGTCCTGAATGGGGGTGTTCATATTCTTCTGGAGTTGCATGTTATTAGAGCTCATGGTTTGTTGGAACTCCAGGTTGTTGGTTGCCAATTGCTTCATTAGGTCCTCCAGAGATGGTGAATTTCCTTGAACTGGCATTCTCTGTTGTTGTTGTTACTGGAACGGTGGTACTTAAAATTGTGGAGTCAATTGTTGATAACCTGTTGGTCTTTAAGGTGCATTCGGGGCAGGTCCAAATGGCTAAGCTAGATATGGCCCTAAACTCGGCCCTGGCCAAAATGGCTGCTTTCCAACCTGCTGATTATCAACTGGCTGACTCTGATACGGTTGCTTCCCGTACTGGTAACCACCTATGGCTCCAACACTCTTTGGATAATCCAACTCGTTTTCTTGTAGTGTGGAGCACATATCAGTAAGGTGCTCCATGGAAGTACATATGCCACAAATTCTGGGTGCTGCACTTGGTTGGTGTTGTCCAACAGCAAGTTGCCTTACTAATGATGTCAACTCAGTCAGCTGGTTCTCCAATCTCAGGTTATCCACTACACCGATTTCATTCACCATTCAGGATTGGCTGGCTCCTCTGATCCCAAACTGTTGTGCATTGCTTGCCATATTAGAGATCAGGTGCCTTGTTGTTGTCGACTTTTTATCCATCAATGCCCCTCCACTAGCAGAATCAATCATGCTCTGGTCCATCATCATCAGACCTTCATAGAAATACTGGATCAATAACTGTTCACTGATCTAATGATGTGGACATGTGACGCATAGTTTGTTGAATCTTTCCTAGTATTCGTGCAGGGTTTCTCCATGATGTTGCCTGATCCCACAGATTTCCTTCCTAATGGTCGTGGTTCTGGATGCCGGAAAGAACTTTTCCAAGAACATACGCTTCATATCTTCCCAGGTGTTAAATAGAACTAGCTGTAGATACAACCAATCTTTTACTACTCCATCTAGGGAGAATGGAAATGCCTTCATCTTGATGTATTCTCCCGGTATCCCCTATGGTCTTATTATGGAGCAGACCACATGGAATTCCTTCAAGTCCTTGTAGGGATCTTCTCCTACAAGACCATGAAATTTAGGCAACAAATGTATAAGACCGGATTTCAATTCATAGGTTTGAGCTGGTTCCAATTAAAGGTACTGGATGCACCAAGGTTGGTACATTACGTTAGGTGTAGCCAGCTCCTTCAGAGTTCTTTCGTTATTGTTCTCCATTTGCTCTGCAGAATTGTTAGTGCTGGTATATTCAACAGAATTAGAAATGTTAGTAACAGGACTACTATTATCAGAACTAGAAACAGAATTGGAACTATCACTCACTACTATATTCCTAGCTTTTCTTAACCTACGTAAAGTTAATTCTATTTCAGGATCTAAATCATACAAAAGGTCAGAACTACTCCTAGTCATACATTATATAAACTCATGCGGGAAAGTTAGAATTAATTCCACACTAAGGAAACAAAACCCAGTACTTATCCGAATGCAAATCAAATATGCAGTAAGGAAAATGAATGCAATGTTGCAGCTATTTTGTTTTTTTTTTAGCAGTGGAACTCATGCACCAAAATTTTACACATACTCAGCATGCTATTTTATTATAGGATCCAAATCAAACAAACACAGACTTACCTTAGACTCCAAAACTAGACTGACACAACAATCTACAAACTTGGGATTCGGCTTCACTTCAGGTTTGGAACACTAAGACACAAAAGAACTTGTGTCCCCGACAACGGTGCCAATTTGATAAGCTCGTTTTTAGTCGTCTTAACGCACATCAAATAAAGTAAAGCTAACTATAGTATAATCAACCCTAGGTCGAATTCTCTCAAGGACATAGTGCACTCAATTATGATCTTGTGTGAAAACTGGAGTAGTGCAAAAACTCAAGTGTATAATACAGACTCGCTCTTGGCTAGGTGTCGAGTTGCTTTCAATAAAGACTGGTCCGATATGGACTCAGTTGAGCCTTATCCGCCACGGTCTCGGCTAAGTACAAATAGCGCTATAGAGTCAGACTGGCTCTGTCTCGGACTGAAAAGCAGGAAACAAGGGGGTTGGTTGTAGATTAAGTAAAACAACAATTAAAATAAGAAATTAAATGCTGCTAAACTAGGCTATTATTATGGCTACTACTACTGCTACTGCTACTACTGTATTCATATTTCGTAATTGAGTCAATTCTGGTTCATTCACTCAAGTTCACATTCCATATCAATCTTAGGTTTCCTTATGACAATCGTCAAACATTCGTCCATTGTCATACCAAGGATTTACACGATCGCTACCTCATTAGTTGGTAGGGATTAAGTTTAGAGTTGATTTTAGGTTCTCCATTAGGTTTTCTAAATGATTACCCACTGTAGTTGTTAAACTGGTTCCAATCGACCTAGATCAACGTTTGTCTACTCTACTGTATGCAATCGTGACACATCAAGCAAATTAAAATGCAAGAATTTCAATCAAGAGATTAGAATCACAACTACTATTATTATTGAGAACGAAGTACAACACAGGGCGTGAATTCGGTCGAACCGTCTTCCAAGACGATCGCCATGGACAATGGCGATGGTTCACCTCTTTTAACCAAGACACTAAGGATCAGGTCTACTAGAGTGCGATGGCAAGCCAAGCAGTCCCCTCTGACAACCTTCGGCCTCTCAATCCATGACCTATGCTTCCTCGATCAAGAGAAACACCAATGAAGGCACCCTACACCACCGTGAGGGTGGAGAATATGTGCGAGAGATATAGAGTGTGAAATGTGAATGGAAATAAGTCTGAATTCAACAACCATTAACATGCCCAGCTCCTCCTATATATACACAAGCTGGACCTTGCTAAACGCGCTAGCTAATGAACCTAACAAAATTACAAACCAAACTCCCTAGTCTACCCTTGCGTAACTTGTGCTGCAAGCTTCTCCCATGAGTGACGTGGCAGTTGAGCTGGCTTTGGAGCTGAGCTGGACGCCCAGATTGGATTACTGATTGGGCTACTCCAAGTGGCTACTGGAACTACAGAGTCAATTAGGATCAATTCGGCCTGGGCCGGGACGCTTGGTGGGCCAATATAATCCAGATTTTCCCTACAAAATTGGAATGAATCTTTTATTTGCTAAGATCTGCAAATTAGTATAGATTTATACTTTCCCTATTTCTAGGTCCATAATATGAATCTTTGCTAATACTCAATTCTTAAGCACCAAATGGTCCCAAAAACACTCATCTAAGGTCCCTACAAGGTGTATAAAATGTGACTCATCACTCTTGGGTCACTCCTTTATATAATCTCAAAATGGACCTTATAGCTCCCATTGATAGCTCACGTGAAACCTAAACATAGAGTCTCACATCTCTTGGGGAATCTTTAAGAGATGAGAAAGATTAAACTAGCTAGGTCAAATGCTTTTTAGAGGCTCTCTTGCCTTCCTTATTGCTTGGTATCCAGCTCCTTATATAAGATAAAGAGAGGATGCATGAGCTCGTATTGTCCAATATAGGACTTGAGCTATCTCACTCCTTATATAGGAAAAGGAGGTGAGGCACGAGCTTATGTTGTCTAATGTGAGACTTAAACTTTTAACATATTTAAATATCCTATTTTTCTTAATATAATTAATTAAAACCTAATTTAAAATCCAACCTATATTTCTTCCAGAATATTATTTATTTAATTATAAAACAATTAAATCACTTATTAATAGTAATTAATAAAATACAACATTTACAACTAATAATAAAGTAGAATTAAAATTTGGGTGTTCCATTAGGAACTAAGCTTAGGTTGAGTTTAGCTTAGCATCAGCAAACAGACAATTAAATGAAGCAAACCATTCAATCCTTAGAACACCTCCTTAAAGCTTGTGTCTTAGAACAAAGGGGCAGTTGGGATGGCTTATTGCCTTTAGTGGGCTTCACCTACAACTATATTTATCATTCTAGAATCAAAGTGACACCTTATGAAGCCCTTTATGGAAAAAGGTGTTGTGTTGGTTTGAGTAAGGAGAGAGTGTTATATTAAGACCTAAGGTAGTTGAGCAGGCTATTGAGAAGGTCAAGCTGATTTAAGAGAAGATGAAAGTGGCACAAAGTAGGCAAAGGTGTTACCACGATAAGACAAGGAAAGATCTTGAGTTCAAAGAAGGGGACCATGTGTTCTTAAAAGTAATTCCATGGACTAGGGTTAGCAAGGCATTGAAATCTCATAAGTTTTCTTCAAGTTTCATTGGTCCTTACCAAATTCTAAAAAGAGTCGGTGAAGTTTCCAATCAAACAGCTTTACCACCCATTCTTGTAAACCTCTATGATGTTTTCCAAGTGTCTGAACTTCAAAAGTATTCTTTCAATCCTTCTGTTGTTTTACGAAGTACAACCCTTAAGGGTTGATGACTGAAGGGTTAAGTAATTAAGAGGTAATGAGATTTTGCTGGTGAAAGTTGTCTTTGGAGGTACTTTTGAAGGCAATACTACATAAAAGTTACAGGACCAGATGATGATTTCCTACCCAAAGTTATTTACATCTAAGGTTAGCAACTTTGGAGTGTTTTCAGATCAGAGAATAGAAGAGAGAAAGTGCAAAGGAAAATTCAAAGCTGAGACGAGCCCTAACGTCATACCTTTTGTTGTTGTTGGTACAAGGTAAGGGGGAGCAAGATTGTCTCATTATTTTTGGGCTTCCTTAACGTAAGAAGGATAGTGGGGTTGTCCCTAAGACCTTTTTATATATGTTTATGCATGGTTCTTGGTGGTCTTTGAAGGAGAATTAAACCCTAGATTAGTGTTTTGCCTAGGTATGATTTTCACATATTTTGCTATGATTAATTGCTAATCGTTGAAATTTGGTGGCTACCTATGGTTTTAGGGTTTTAGGGTTTGATTTGTAGTTTTCTTGTTTGGATGCAATTGATATAAATTGAGTGTTGATTTGTATGCACCTATATATGCTAAACAAGTGTCTATGAAAGAACTTAGAATGAATTAAATTTTCTTGGTCAATTGTGAGATTTTATGTTAGGTTTTTGTAGAATTCGAAAATCATGAATTGTTGTTCGTTGTTCCTTACTGAGTGAGAGGTGACTCATGTTGTGTAAGAGATGACTCTTGTTGGGCGAGAGCGTGTAGAATAGAGGAGTTTCTTTTTTGTTGTTCTTGTTCACTAGGTGAGTACGACTCTCGTAGAGTGAATGAGAGCCTTGGAAGCTCCACGAGTTCCCTTGCTAAGCAAATAGTGAGGTTCATCAAGCAAGAATGTCAAAACCTAAGGGTAATGTCGTCTGTGATAATCATTGGGCAAGAAGTGGAGCTCATCAAGTGAAAGAACCAGACAAAAAGAGTTAGGACTTGCTAAACAAGAAGTTGTCTTATTGAGCAAAAAGTGGCATCGCAAAATTACAAAAATAGAGTTATAAGTACCTTTTGTCTTGAGTGTTTGTATATCGAGGGTTGTACTTTATTGAGCGAAAGTAGGTATATTACCTTAGAGTCTTGATTTGCTAAGCGTGAGATGAACTTATTGAGTAGGTTCCTTTCTATGTAAGCCTTAGAGCAATTTTTTTTTAGAGCTTTTGTATGTTATTCTTTTTTATATAGCTTGATTTGGATATAATGTCATTGCATTATGAGAATGAACATGAGGATTTAGATATGTGAAAATGTGTAAAGATAAGTGGTTATTAGATGAGCTTCCTTGGCCAAGAGTTGGCAAAGAAGGAACTCATATGACCCTTGTTAGGTAAGTAACCTAAGCCTATTAGTGGGCAAGGATGATGCTTACTATGTGGGTTTTGAGATGAGGTACCTAGCCTGTGGAGGGTGAGTATGGTCCTTGCCAGCCCAATTTAAAGAGAAACTAACAAGAAATTAATTGTTTCAACATTCATCATATATTGTAACCAGTGTGTGAGAAAGTAGACATGAGTTAAGCAATGAGGTCAGTAGACCTATTGGGGATACTCGTTACGAAAACCCCAATGGTTGTGCTTAATCCCATGAGATGGGTCATGTGGAGCAAGTTGAATAGATCTTAACGTGCTACTAGAGTCTAGTAGTGTTGTCCCTAGCCTACTTTTCTTAGTAGAGTTGTACCACATGTATGTGCATAGAATGCATATTATTGTAGCATGTGCATAATATTCATTGTGGATGTTTGTGATGTATTGTGTTTTTTATTGTGTTGTTGTGTTATTACCTGCGTGTTACTCGACTTTGAGGAGGTTCCCTAATAGTAGTGATATGTATTTTCACTCCTCTTGTGTTGTCTTGTGTTATTGTTTGGGTTGGACACCATTCGTAGGTGAAAACAAGCAAGTATAGAATGATGAGTGACGCTACTTTGCCACTTATTTTTATGTTACTTTTGTTGGTTTTTGTCAGCTTTGATAGGATTGTGACATCGGGGATTGAACATGCATTTGCATTTAATTACATTTAAGTTTTTAATACTTAAGTAGTTTGATTAACCTTTTGTAGTGCTAGTAAGATATCTATGTTCTAAGCAATTTATGTTAAGATTCTAGTGGATGTTGAGTTTATAAACGTGTGAATCTTTTGCCTTTGCTTTCTTTTCAGACATTTTATAACACAAGTTTTCAATTATTACTAGTGAGCCGCACAGTGTTTCAAAATGTCATATTTATTCTTTTTTAATTGTTTACCATTAGCAATTAGATCATGAGGTAAAAGGTGTCAAAGTTTACAAATAAGAGTATAGTCTTTTAATAAAAGGATCTCAAAGATATTTTCAAAAATCAAGAGTTCGGACAAAAGTTAATTTGTTAGCCTTTTACATGTCACTATCTTTGACGTTATCTTCACACGACTTATATAAGAGTCTTTCTTGAAATAACCATTGTGAGTTATAGATGACCTTCCTTCATCTTTCTTCTTCTAGAAAGAAAATGTTTGTGAGGCATTTAATGCTTCAATAATACGATTAATGATAAGAGCATTCCATAGGTTATTATACTAGTTTGGGTGTAAAATATGATCTTGTTTGTTTCTATTTTCGACAAGCTTGACAAAATAGATTGTTTCAAAAGTAATCTCAAGCAAATCCTTTATAAGACATATTTTGCAAAGCTTTAAAAATGTTTTAAACTGCTATGTCCAATTTTGTGTTGTGTGAAACCACTTTTCATCATTGTTTACAAACAACCATTTACAAGTTTATAATCTAGTTCCTCTAATCTACCTTATACAAATTGTGATGTCTATTGGTAATAAAGAGTATTGATCCATTAGACTCTTTTACTATATATATTTTTTTTATTGAAGGAAACATTGTATTCATTATCATAAAATTAACTTTTTGAAAATGTCATGTTTTAGCCCTTCAAAATGTAACACATTATCAATCTTAATTATCCTAGCAATTTGTCCTTGGTTGTTGCCACCAAAGTAAATCATTCCTCTATCTTGGGTGAAAGACAAGAAATATAAACATTTTTATTCTCATTATATAATTTGAGTAGTCATTATTTAAATATAGTTTGTGGGATTGATTTCTAGTTATTAATGGTATCTACCATAGAAACAATAATTTATTTAGGTACTTATATCCTTTTAGATCACTAAGTGTTACTTTGTGACATTTTCAATCTTTACTTTTTTTTATAAAAAGACTTAGATGTTACATATTGTCTATAAATGGTACATAAAAATAGATAATTGTACTAAAGGATTCAAAAGTAAATTATTTTCCTTATCCATTTTGTAACGAAGCTATATAGAGCATCAGTGCTTTAGAAGTGTATTGTCATAGAGAAACCAAATGTATCATCTTATTTTGAAACCAAAGATATAATTAAACATTTTTACTACATTTTTTAAATCATTTAAGGGAAATAAGTTCTAAAACAATATGTTAACATAGAAAATATTTTCTTAAATAATAAGATAACTACAATGATTTAAATTAAAAAAGAGAAAAAGAAGGGAACACAAATTATTCAAAATGGATACTCTTCATTAAAAATTGTATTGTTATTATAATACCTATAATATGATAGTACACATAAAAGAAAATGTTCCCTTACTCACTAAAAACAAAAGGAAAAAAAGGGAAACATATTCCACATCTCTCATAAATATATATTAAGAAAAATGGACAATGCCTGACTATTTGTTGCTTAGTATGCTTGGCTTTTGGCTACACGTTGAGCCACATCTACCAAACCCTTTATCACGTTGTTGGTCACAACAATGGGAAAAGTGTCAGGTTGTGAACCTCCATATTTCAATAAATTAGCACATAATCCAATATGGAAATCAGTTGTGTTGAGACTCATAATGGCCTTTGATGGGTTGTTCTCAAAATTGATGTATGCAAGGTTAAGTTCAACAACTACATTCTCATAATTCAATTTGCAAGCTTCCACAGAACCTATTGAAAGTACCTTGATGTGGTTTCTTTTTAGTTGGTTCAACATGTATCCACCAACCTTTGATGCAATTGATGTGGCAATGTCGATGGAGGACTTTGCCTTAGTGTTTGGATTCATTGCTGACATAATGTCCGAGTCACCTTCGACAATTTTGATGCACATTATGGGCTTCCTAGTGTCATGACATAGTTTTCTGACCAAATTTTGTTGTGGTGGAATAGTAGAGGCAAAGGGTGTAGCGGCTAGGGCAATGTACTTGGCATATGTGTCCTTTGGCAATATATGTCCTTCATGTGCTGCAACTATAGGTTCAAGGACAATGGATAGGCACAAAGAGATCACTACCAAGCAACAAGCCAAACGAGCCATTTTGCTTTGAATATTGATGATAAGAGATGGTGACATGAAGATGGGTTCATAGACTTATTTATACTATTTTTGCAGAGGGTTCCTTAATTGGATGGTGAAGTTGTCAAAAACTAAAATAGGAAGTTCCAACTAATTTTTTTGCTTAAAATTAGGTTGATTTGGTCTATAATGGTTTAATTTATGTATATAAAGCACTTATTATGTAAGAAATGATTAACATGTTTTGTAGCCATTGATACATGCATAAGCTATTTTTAATTCCCGTATAAAATATTTTCTCTCGTTTTTTGTGATAAAATATATTGAATAACTTATATATGTATTAGTGTATATTATTAATACTTACACAAATGAAAATCATTTTTCATTCTAACGAATTTATTTTATAAGATTATGTAATTGTTTTTTAACAAACACTGATCCTAAGGTTAAGTGTAACAAGACAACCTATTTCAAAAGAAATTATCACCTTATTCCACATAGTGGAAAAAATCTAATTGTTGTAAATTGTTAAATAAACATCTTTAATTGGATACTCTTACTTTTATGAAATTACTTGTTACTAATGTTGTGACATAATATATGTTAATTTTTATATTAAATTAACCTAATAGTTTTCTTCTTTAATTAGTTATCTAATTAAATATGAATTTTAATTTATTTAATTTAGATTCAATTTGTTTTCCAAAATTACATTAAAAATATTTTAAAATTAAACTAATTTTATCTTAAATACTTTATATTGAGAATTAAAACTATGAGATTTGATAGTCATTAAGATTAACAAAAGTTAAAGCTTTAAGTATATTTCTAATCTTGTAAATTTGGGTCAATTTAGTTTTTCGCCCCCAAATTTGAAATTGGATTGTTTAGTTCTCACATTTCAAATATAGCTAATTTTAGTCATTCTTCTTAGACGTCGTTAAAAGGATTATCTTACATGTAAAAGTCATCATTTGACATGTATATAGTGGAAAATCAAATATCATTGTGAACCCTTAACTAACTCTTCCAACCTCTATTGACCCCATTTGGAATTGACAGTGTGGAATGATATTTTGGTCAGTGAAATGACATTTTGATGACTCTCATCAATGTTTTAATCATGTTAGAACTATGTTTTGTGAATATTTTATTCTATGCTAGTAAGCAACGATTAAGTCATCTCAATCACATGTGACAAATGATTAATACCATATATTTCTTAAATGAGGGACAAAAAATACAATCTCAAATTCAAAAGATAAAAAAAGAAAATTTGACAAAAATTTAAAAGACCAAAAACATATTTTAAAAAAATAAATTTTAGTTATTATGAGGGCCGAGAGAGATAGTATATTAAAAGTTGTCTTTAAAAAAATGCTTAAGTTTCTCCTTTTCAATTTAAACAAGTATAAGATCAATTTATTGAGATTGAGAAAGTTTTAAATATTAATGGCAATTGAAAGCTATGACATTTAATTTTTATAAAGATTATGGAAAGTTAAAATAAAATTTTTCATAAAGGTTGGGTGAGATTTTTTTTTATATACAATAACAATAACAATGTTTGAAACTACAATTATATGCAAACTACCCAAACCCTCATTTCTATAGCAACCCTAATGGGTTTGAGGTTGAGGACAGTAATATTTCAAAAGTTTCCTTTTAAAAAGTATAATGACAACTATGCCAAAATGTTGGCATGACAAAATTATGTTGTTAAATGTTCACTACTTGTTAATGCTACATTTCACGCTTCAAAATTTATATATTATAAATAGATAGTTTATCTTCCTTGTTGATTAACTTTTATTGGCTTTGGTAATTAGTTAACTATTTACATCGTTGTATTTTGGTGGGTTTCTTAATACATCTTTCTAAACTAACAATTGTTTTATCTTCATGATGAAACCTTGGATGCATAATCAAGACCTAAACTCAAATTGCTAAAAATGCCTTGCAAAAATGGTGATTGAAAATGGTTAAAAGAAGAAACAGAAAAAATGGATTGGAAAAATGAATGAACTCGTGACCAATTCATGGAATTAGATAAGAGATTGTAGAGATTCATCACAAGCATCATGGAAGCTTGATGAGAATTAAGTTTCTTATTCAAAACAAGTGATTAAGGTAATTACAAATGAAATTTTTATAGTCCTCACTTAATCCTAGTTTGAAGCTACCTAATCCTAATTAAGCTAACCCAACGAAACCTACAAGCGAACCAAGCCCAAATGGCCTTCTTGACTTTAGTAATGAAAACTACCACAAAAATAGCGATCATATTAACAACCAAAATGCGAGTAGGTAAGGAAAGGTACCGAAATGGGCTTTTTGCCTAAGACTAAGCTATAAAATGAAAATAAATCCAAAATAATATGAAAATGTATGGAAAATATTATATACAAAAAGATACACAAGGCCAATACGACAACTAGACAAGTTATACAAAATGTGTCCCTCTATGCCCTCTCCTTCACCCTTTAGGATAGTAAATTCTTGTTGCACCTCTCTTTGAAGCATCTGGAGTCTCCTTTGTCATTGGACCCTCAAGTGTAGGGGTTTCCTTCTCCTTGAACCCTTAATGAGGAAAATGACTATGACCCTCCATATATACATCACCCTCCCGTTCTTGAAGAGAATTTGGCCTCAAAGTTGAAGCTTGAGTACCTACAACAAAAAGAGTCAAGTCAATCACATTAAAACTAGTGTTTCCGCCATATTCATGGGACATCTCCACTTTATAAGCATTAACATTTATTCCTTTGGTGTAGAAACCTCTACTTCCTCAAGTGGACTCAAACAAGATCTCCTTCTTTAAAAATCATTTCCTTTTTTCCCTTATTGGCATGCCTTGAATATTATTCCCCCTTCTTTTCCCTATGCGACCATACCTTCTCATGTAACCTTTTAACAAATTAGGCTTTGGTAAACCCTTCACCATTCACCCAAGAAGGCATAATAGGTAAAGGCAACAAATTTAGAAGGGATAGGGGATTAAAACCATCTATCAATTCAAATAGAGAATGAGAAGTAGTAGAACTAATTAGCATGAGATCACATTCGCAGTCCCTAATTAGCATGGATTCAAGCACATAATTGGTTGATTTTAAGTGATTAATCAATTACCTAACCTTGATCAGATTGGGATTAATCAATCCTAACCTAACACTATCCAAAACCTCAAGCAAAATCTTAATCATGAAAACGGTTAAAGAATTGGAAAGAAAAGAACATAATAGAATTTGCATAAGGAAAGAATTCAAGAACTCAAACCAAACTACAATCTTGAAAACTTGAATTGATAAAATAGTTTAGCTTTTCATGGAAATCGTCATAGAAAATGCAACACAAAATACAAAGAAACCCCTAGAAGAGGAGAGAGGA
Organism: Mucuna pruriens; assembly: GCA_025330945.1. Taxonomy (NCBI): domain Eukaryota; kingdom Viridiplantae; phylum Streptophyta; class Magnoliopsida; order Fabales; family Fabaceae; genus Mucuna; species Mucuna pruriens. Next base: position 2,036,386 of record JAENHJ010000527.1, on the reverse strand, counting down.
GAGAGAATAGAGAGGAAACTTGTAATCCAAGAAACCTCCTAAATCTAAGTGTATAAAATCTAAAACATCTCTCTAACCCTACTAGCCACTATTGTTTATACATGATATAAATGCCAAGGAAGGTGGTTTTGGCCAGAGGAATTCGCAGCTCAAAGGCCCACTAACTAAGGTCCAAATATTGGGCCATACTATGTAAAGAAAGGTCCAATAGAGTGGGTGCAAAAGTCGTAACTTCATGTGAAATTTTGACATTGAAGAAGGTTGAACTGGTTATAGAAACCCAACTGACAAAGACAAAGATAATTTACGTGATGTTGGAGGTTCTATGACTAGGCCCAAAACCAAAATGATGAAGCAATCTTTGTCAGGCCTGAGTTTGGGAATTAAGGAAATTTTTGAGCAAAGCGAATCAAAGGCTGCACAAAAATGGGTCACTTTAATATAAGTTGATGAAGATTGGAGCCCATTTTGAATAACACATATAAAAGCCAAATTCATTGTCATATAATTTGGGTTGGGTAGTTAATTAAGATCCATTTACATGTATTTTCGTATAAATCATTTTGATAGTTGGTAGAAAAAGGGAAAGTTTGATAGTAGGTCGAAAAATAGGAAGGTCATTTGTGGTGGAAATAAGAGGTTAGTGGGGAGTTATAGTGGATGAGATTTTATGCCAATTAAAATATTAATGGCATTAAATCCATGAGATTTTATGCCAATTAAAATATCAATGGGAATTAAGTCCATGAGATTTTATACATATTAAAATATTAATAGGCATTAATTTTAGGGCTACCTAGCTAAGCCTATAAATAAACTCTCGTAACAGACCAGCAAGATAGAATTCATAATTTAATAAATTTTTGTTTTCTCTTTATAAGAACTTTTCCTTTGTTCTTAGGATTAAGAATTTTTTTTATAGTGTTAGTTCTACCAGTAGGTCGCGGTTAGGGTCAAGTTCCTCCCTTTGCCTACTTTTAAGACAGTCCTTAAGATCATGTCATTTGGTACCAAAGCTTTGACTCTTGAAATCAGGTGTCTCTATCATTTGCGTCTTTATCTTTTTCAATTTTTTATCAAAACAAAAAATATTCATTCTTTCTTTTGGTATTTCTCCTACTTTATCATCCTGATTTATTCTATTTGTTCGTGTCTATTCATCTCCTTTTGTTTACTTCATTAAGTTTGACATCCTTCCTTTTGCCTTATAGTGTTTTGTTTCCTATTCTATAAAAGAAATCGTACAACAAAAAAAATGAAAGAGAAAGGTTAAAAAAAAGGCTAGTAGTCAATATGTTATTTTGCCTTACATATTGCAAAAAAAATCTAAACAGAAAAAGTTTGAAATTTTGTCCTATTTTCCTCCCTTGCATCTACACTAATTTCATTGTACATGTCAAACAATTTGAAATTCAGTGCCTCTTGCTAATTCTTGTTCCTTAAAGTTATCAAATTACCAAATCCTTATTGTTTCTTGCTGTGTAGCACCATTTTTAAAGGTTCTTACTTAAAATCTCATAAGGAAAAATTGAGTGGCAAAAGGCGAGACTAGTGAAAAAAAACCAAATTGAGTGATATATGGGTGACTACAACAAATTGAGTGGCAAAAGGCGAGAGTGTTTGTGTGGGGATTTTTTTTCTAACTTGATTTTTGCAGTATTTTAATCATGAGTAGAGAAGAAGAAGAATGAGATGTTGATCTCAAATTATTCATCAAGGCTTTTCAAGAACAATTCAAAGCTCTAAATGCCAAGCTGGATGATTTACAACCTATACACAGGTATAGAAGGCCTACTAGTCGACACAATGATGAGGAAGAAGAAGAGAAGTACTCAGACGGAAGATATAATGAAAATGAAAAGAGAAGAATAGGTGAACCAAGATGTGACAATTACTTGGGTAACATTAAGATGAAAATCCCTACATTCCAAGGAAAGAATGATCCTAAAGTATACTTGGAGTGGGAGAGAAAAGTTGAACATGTGTTTGATTGTCACAACTATTCAGAGGAGAAAAAGGAAAAATTAGCAGTTATTAAATTTACTGACTATGCTAGTATTTTGTGGGATCAATTTGTGATTAACAAACGTAGAAATGGAGAAAGGCCCATTCGTACATGGGAAGATATGAAGTCTATCATGAGAAAAAGATTTGTACTAAGTCATTACCATAAGGACTTGCACAGAAAATTGCAAAGTTTGATACAAGGTTCTATAAGTGTGGAGGATTACTATAAGGAGATGGAAATAGCCATGACTAAAGCCAATGTGAGGGAAAATCATGAGGTAACTATGGCTAGATTCATTGGAGACTTAAAGAAAAAAATAACTGATGTGGAGGAGTTGCAACATTATATGGAGATAGAGGACTTGTTGCATAAAGCAATTCAAGTGGAGAGGCAATTGAAGTCTAAAAGTTCATCCAAATTTGCTTCATCTTCTAGCTTTTCGTGAAGATCAAATTGGAAGAACAATACATCTGTTACAAATCCTAAAGAAGATGTGATTTCCAAATATTCAAATGCTCCTCGTAAAGATAAAATTGACACTGATACATCTATAGATCACGTGATATCAAGTGTTTCAGGTGTCAAGGAGTTGAACATATTGCTTTTGAATGTCCAAATAAAAGAGCAATGATTATGATGGATAATGGAGAAGTAAAGAGTGAGAGCTCAAGTGATAATGAAATGCCACCATTGGAGGATTGTAGTGACATGGAAGTTGCTGAAACTGTAGATAGAGTTGTACTTGATACTAGGCGTGCTATACAGTCTAAGGAAGATGGTGATGTGGAGCCACATGAGCATATTTCTCATACTAGGTGTCTTGTTCAAAAAAAAAATGTGCATCATGATTCTAGATGGAGGAAGTTGTACTAATGTTGCTAGTACTATCCTAGTGGAGAAAATAAATTTGCAAACTACCAAACACCCTAGGCCTTATAAGCTACAATGGCTTAGTAATATTGGAGAAGTAAAGGTTGACAAGAAATTTTCGGTGCCTTTTGCTATTGAGAATTACAAAGAGGAAGTACTGTGTAATGTGGTTCTTATGGAGGTAGGGCATATACTTTTGGGCCGTCAATGGTAGCTCGACCGTAAGGTGACCCACAAGGGGTATACCAATTATTTGTCTTAAATTTAAAATAAGCTGAAAATTACTCTTACTCCATTATCTCCAAACAAAGTATGTGAAGACCAAATAAAAATGAGGAAATTAAGAAAGTGTAAGTTGAGAGAAGAGCAATTGAGCATTCCCGTGTCCACTTGATTCCTGTACTCCAAATTATTGTCACATGGCACACCTTGCATCAAGCTGAGTCTAACATACTTCAGATGGCGAACACGTAGTTCGTCGTTGACGGAAGTTGAGTCAATATTACCCAGCACCACATTCTCGGGTTATGAGAAGAATTACACAAAAAACATCATGATTTTTAACATGGAAAATCCCCTCAATGTGGTAGGTAAAAACCACGCATCGTCCAGACCGAAGAAATCAATCAACTATGATCAAATAGGAGTACAAGAGTGTTTAATCAAGAGCACAAATTCGTGCATACAACCAACCAATACAATCAAGCAACAAAGCTTGCAAATGAAGAGCAAGAAATAAGGAACAAGAAAGTAAAGAACTCACAAAATCATGCTACTATGATTTCTCACACTACAGACCTCCAAATCAAGATCTGAACAGTCAAGATGTAGAACAAGATAGATTGAACCTATTGTCAAATTTCCAGCCCGATCCAACAGTTAACGAAGTAGATATCACGATTTTGACATGATTCTTCTATGTAAAGATGAAAACAAAACTCTTTCTTTCTCTCCTTCCCTCTTTTCTCTCTTTTGGCTATGAAAATCCACTCCCTCTCAATCTTTGTGTTTTTGTGTGTCTCCTCAATCTGATCCCTTCTCCTCTTATAAGAGAGACCTAGCGGGCTTGAGAGTATTGGACTTTTGTCCACATAATTAAGAGCCCAAAAGTAACCTAACATATCTCCCCATCACAAAATATGTGAAGGTGATTACTAGTCCAGCGATCTCACAACAAGCTTCAAACTCTTGGAACTTCCTTGGTCATCATGTCAACACCATTATCATCAATATGAACTTTAGCCAACTCCAACAGGTTAGCATCCAAAGCATCACGTATCCAATGATACCTCACATCAATATGCTTGGACCTAGAATGAAAAGTTGAATTCTTACCAAGATGAATTGCACTATGACTATCACAAAATAAACAATGTTCATCTTGAACAAAACCAAGCTCTACCTTGGTAGTGGACAACACACTTATGCAATTTAGATTGCCAAGCCTTTTGCCTCTCTTCACTCTCCATGGACTTTTGGTAACATTCAAGTTCTTCTCCATTTGTCAAGGTCACATACTCATCAGAAGTATACCTTGTAGATGATTATCTCTACCTATTAGACCTCTTGAGTTGAACTGGAGGTGGTTCAGGAGCATCACCCAAATTCTCATCTTGTCACATCTCTTGTTCCTCTTCAGCATCATCATCAAAAGGAACATCAAAACCATCTCCAAGTTGTTGATGACCAACATAATTATGTTGCTCACCATTCTTATCAATGTCTTCAATGGTTTGGTTTTCCATGAATTGCACATCATGGCTTCTGACAAGTTTCTTCTCAACAGGATCATACAACCTATAACCAAACTCATCCTGACCATACCCAATGAAGATACATCGCCTAGTCTTCATATCCAACTTGGATCTTTCATCCTTTGGAACATGCACAAAAGTCTTGCAATCGAAGACTCGCAAATGATCATACTTCACATCTTTTTCAAACCAAATCTTGTTTGACACCTCAGTATTCAAAGCAACTGCAAGACTAAGATTAATAACATGCACTGCTATGTAAAGTGTCTCACCCCAGAAATGCTTAAGTAACCTTACTTCAGAAAGCATGCACCTAACTCTCTCAATCAATGTCTTGTTCATCCTCCCTACTAAGTCATTCAATTGATGAATTTTAGGAGGAGTCTTTTCATGTCTGATACCCTATTGCTTGCAATATACATCAAAGGGTCCACAAAACTCACCACCATCGTCAAAATGAATACATTTCACCTTCTTGCCTGATTGTCTCTCAACCAAAGCATGGAAATTTTTGAACTTCTCTAACACTTGGTCCTTTGACTTCAAAGTATAGACCCAAAGCTTCCTAGAACAATCATCAATAAAGGTAAGAAAATAAAGTGCACCACTAAATGACTTTACCTTTAATGGGCCACAAACATCAGAATGCACCAATTCTAGAAATTCTGACTTCCTTGAGGGAGGATGCTTCTTAAAGGATACTCTAGTCTGCTTACTAGCCATGTAATGAGAACACTTATCCAACTTTGCATTCTTCAATCCTGTAAGCATATCCTTTTTGGCTAAACAATTCAACCTTTTTCACTGATATGACTAAGTCTTCGGTGCCACAAAGATGCCTCCATATCCATGGCATTCACACTATCTTTAGCAACCAAAGCTTTTGTCCAATACAGTTTAGAAATTTTCTCCCCTCTAGCCACAACCAAGTTACCTTTGGTGAGTTTCCATTTTCTATAACCAAAGTGATTATCATAACCACAATCATCAAGCATATGCACAGGTATCAAGTTAAAGTGAACATCTGAAGCATGTTTGACTCCTCTAAGCCACAACTACATTCCCATGTTGGTTTGCAAGCAAACATCAGCAACACCGATAACCTTGGTCACACCATCATTACCCATCTTCAACTCTCCAAAATCACCTGAGGTGTAAGGTGTAAAGAACTCCTTCCTTGGTGTAACATGCTGTGTAGCACCGCTATCAATAATCTACATGCTCTCATTGGATACAAGATTAATCGACTCAAAGTCTCGAAGAATGATAAGATCATCACATGTAATAGTAGTGACACGATCATCATCATCATCATCATCATCATCATCATCATTCTTCTTTTTTGACTTACCCTTTTTACCTTTGTTCTCCTTTTTCCACAAGAAACAATGTTTCTATATATGTCCTATTTTGTGACAGTAATGACACTTCACATTCTTGTATATGGAGTTGGACTTACTTCTTCTCTTTTCTTTTCCCTTTCTCTGACTTGTCCCCCTATTTTTGATGACAAGTACCTCAGATAGAGATGAAGAACCTTGTGCCTTCCTTCTCATCTCCTTGTTAAGGACACTATCCTTTACCATTTGTAAAGAGACAACACCATTAGGGGTTGAATTTGTGATAGAGACCTTAAAAGTCTCCCAAGACTCAAGTAGAGAATTCAAGAGTAGTAATCCCAAAATTTCATCTTCAAACATGATGCCCATTCCTGACATCTAATCAAGAATCCCTTGAAACTCATTCAAGTGATCTGAAAGGGAAGTGCCTTCCTTGAACTTCAAACTCACAATAGAATTCAACAAAAATAATTTGTTGTTCCCACACTTTGAGACATACAGAGATTTAATCTTCTCCCACAAAGTCCTGGCATGTATCTCACTTGCAATGTGATTATAAACATTATCATCCACAAAAATATAAATAAAATCACATACCTATTGATGCTCAAAGTCTTATTCTTCGTCAAACATAGATTCCAGCTTTTGAGCAGCAAAAACAAGAAGATGCATTTTCTTCACAAATAATAAATCTTTCATCTTCTCTTTCCACAAGTGATAATTAGTATCATTCAAACTCACCACTCTATTTGTATTAACCTCCATTATTCAAACAAGTAGAACACCCTTCAAACCTGAGAGCTCTGATACCACTCTGATGGGAAAAAGCAATAAGGCACATGCAATGATGCAATAATGCAGCAGATATAAATTCCCCTAACTTGCAAGAATCTATAAGGAGTAATCACAAATAAGAATGACAGCAACAACGAAAAGAATTACACAAGAGACACCAAGATTTTTAACATGGAAAACCCCCTCAATGTGAGAGGTAAAGACCACGAGTCGTCCAAACCAAAGAAATCAATTCACTATGATCAAATAGGAGTACAAGAGTATTAAATCAAGAGCACAAATTCATACATACAAACAACTAATACAATCAAGCAACAAAGCTTGTAAATGGAGAGCAAGAAATAAGGAACAAGAAAGTAAAGAACTCACAAAATTATGCTATTATGCGAGCATGATTTCTCACAGCACAAACCTCCAAATCAAAATCAAAACGGTCAAGATGTAGAACTAAATGGGTTTAACCTACTGTCAATTTCCAACTCGATTCAACGATTAATTAAGTAGATATCGTGATTTTGATGTGACTGTACTGTATAGAGATGAAAATAGAACTCTTTCTTTCTCTCCTTCCTTCTCTTCTCTCTTTTGGTTGTGAAAATCCACTGTCTCTTAATCTCTATGTTTTTGTGTGTCTCCTCAATCTGAACCTTTCTCCTCTTATAAGAGAGACCTAGCAGACTTTATAGTATTAAGTTTTTTCCCCATAGTTGGAAGCCCAAAAGTAACCCAACAATCCTCTCGATCTAATGTACCTACTAACAACTAAATACTTTACATGCTTTTGATCGTGATTGAATTACCAACCTAGGCCCAAATATCACTTCAACAGACCATCAATTTCTCAACTATTATGATGGAATTTCTTTTTAATTTTTTTTATTTTCCCTTTGCATTTTTCAAAAAATATTATTCTTAACTAATCCTTCACAATTTACCTTAAAGATATTGAAAATTAATATTTGAAATATATTAATTACATTTTTAAAAAGGTTTAATAGTAGTATAAAGTATTTGACATTTTTATTTAATTACAAATCGATATTAGTATGACTTTAAAATATTATTTTAAAAGTCAATAAATTTATTATATGCGATCATTTGTTATTCGATAACTATGTAAACCTATTTTAGTGTATAGATTATTTTCTCTTATTGTTATTATAATCAATCTATTAATGTTTTCATTATATTTTAAATGTTTTTATAATTGTATGTAGATTTACTTCAAACATATTGTCTTCAATTATTAACGAATAATAATGATTTGATTGGACTAGTAAATTTTAAACTATTATGTAATATTTTCATATTTCTCTTATTTATAGTTGTTAAATACATTGTATATATTTTTAGATGTCACATAAGTAAATATCACTTAAAAATAAAGGTGTAACTAGGTAACGATCAACCCACAAAATTGATTAATCAAATCCAATCCAACTTTGCCACTCAACAACATTTTAGTAGGTTAAATTAGGTCGTGGGATGAGTTAGGTTTATTGACTAACTCAATTATAATTGGGATATATGCCATGTTAGTGAGTTCCAAGCCTAATCAACTTGACCCAACTCGACCGTCTAATAATATTACTAATAAAATTATTATCATTAATTTATAATGTTAGATTTAGACAATTAATTTATATTTTAATTTAGACATACATTGATGTTTTTTGCTAATATAACCAATTTTTTGTTGTGTTTTAATTAAATCGGTATATTTATCAGTCACTTAAAAACTTAGTGTACTATATACTATATACACTTATTATTATTATTATTATGATAAGATTATATATTATTATTGTTGAGTTATTTTTTGCCTATTTGAATACCTTGATTTTAGGTGAGTTGAATTAGTTAGGTGTTTTATTTATTTTTTAACTTTTATGCTGATTTAATTTTAGTTTTTAAATTTTTAAAATATATTATTATTTTATTTCATTGATCCAACTATAGTGTAACCTAATTCTTGTTTAACAAAAAAAAATAAAAAATGCAACTCAACTACCTTCCACTGTATTGAGTCTTAAATTAGAAAAAAAACTCAATTCAAACAAGGTTACTTACACCCCTAAATGATAATAACACATTCATATTTATTTTATTTTTTTTGTTAATTCAATGGAATGAATTTCTGCATAATTCCAAATAGTCATTAAAGTATTATACTTGCCATACCGAGAACACCTGGCATGGCTCGACCTCCTCAACGTTGGCCGACTACTACTCAGCTCACCTGTCATGATACACAACGAGATAAGCATCGAGACCCCAGAACATATGCCTCAAGAATCGTATCATGTGGGCCGCTAGCACACATAGGTCCAATACGAGCCCAATTTCTATAATTAAAGAGATTCAAACTCATTAGGTACGCTTTCTCACTAGGCACTTTCTTACGCTCTGATTGACATTGAATTGGGCATCAGAGTGCCTTTGTAGGTACCCCCTCCAGACGACACCTTGGCTTAGGCTGAGGAGGAAGGAGAAAAGGAGGAGAAGAGATCAACCCATTGATAATTCCTTTTGTCGTGGTGGCTTTTATCAAATAAAACTAAAGCTAACTATAGCATAGCTAACCCTAGGTCATTCTTCTCAAGGACGCAGTGTATTTAGTTGTAACTAATGTGGAATCCGAAATAATACAAAAAGCACTAAGTGTGTAGAATGGCGACTCACTCTCGACAAAGATGGATCAGATACAGACTCGGCTGAGTTGTATCTGATATTGTCTTGGCTAAGTGCAAACTTAGACACGGATGGACGCGAACAGTCTTGGCCAAACTCGGACTCAAACACGTACTTATAGAAATGTAAACAAGGGGGGTTTTGTGTGTAAATGCAAGACAAAAAGTAAACTATTCTATGAAAACAATGACAATCTAAACTATGGACAATTACTACATCAATTTACAGGTTCATCAAAAACCGATTTTGATTCCTAATGATTTGTATACAATCCCAAACCAACCTAAGTTTTACGACAATCGTCAAACATTCATCCGTTGCTTATTGAGGGCTTACACGATCGCTGCCTCGAGCAAGTGGAGATTACGCTCTTGGTTGATCTAAGGTTCTCTTAATGATTACCTAACTTGTTGTTAAATCGGTTACAATCGGCCTAATCTAACGTTATCTATTATTGTTCCTCTTGCAAGCATGGAATACAAAGTAGTTCAATATGACAGGAATTGCACATAGAGAAAATATGGAAACATCACCATTGTTGACAAAACAAGTTATTGATACAAGAGTTGATACATTAAATGGATGAAAACACAAACTAACTCAGTTCACCACGATGATCGCCATGGATGAAACTATGGTGGTTCAGCCGAAGAAGACCAAGGGACATGAGAGGCAGTACCCTCTAGAGCGTGTCGTGAAGATGAACAAATTTATCCCTCCTGGTCAGTCATCTCTAGCAACTCAACTCAGCTCGAACCTTGACCTACGCTCGCTTGATCGACCAAGCGTCATTGAGGCACCGTGCCCCACCAAAACGATGGAATGAGAACGAAGAAGATGAATTGCAGAATCATAAAACGGGGTGTTTATCAACTCTATTAACTGTGACGTGTGCTTCCCTTTTTATACACGTTCCTAGCTTCTAGTAGAAGTTTCTTGGAGAAGTTACAGAGAAGTTTCTAGAAGCTTCTAACTAATAACTAAGTATCTTTCTAGAAGTTTCTAATTAATAACCGCCTATAGCTACTGTTAGCTTCCTGGAGACTCTTGGCCACATGTTAGTTTTTACTGGAACTGGTCTTAATGGCCAAAGCAAATCCGGTTCCTTAGGTTCAGAGCCCGGGCCGGCTAGGAGTCAGGCTCGTGCTTTGGTTTGGAGTCGGTCTCGACTGGTCCAGAACTCTTACTATATGACCTACACAATTAAGATGAACATTTTATTAGCTAATATCCTTAAATTAACACAAATTTATATTTTTCCTATTTATAGGCCACTAATCTGAATCTTTGCTAATATGGGTTCCTTAGTTGCAAAACATATTTAATTGTGCCTATCTTAAGACCTTGTATGGTGTCTAAAATATGATTTATCAGACCCCGACACTTATACTTTTGCACTACTGGGTAAAATCCGACATGACTTTTTAAAGAAGGTAGAGGAAACTTGACCGTGAGAACTGTATGTTGCTAATCAATTTTGAAATCTTTCAATTTTTATTGAAATAGAACAAGCAAACATTCATCCCAAAAATCAAGTTATTCAATCTATCCGTGGAAGTACTCCTTCCCTTATCCAAAGTAAATAAGAAACATAGGACTTTAAAGAGCCACCAGAACATGATAGAGCTTCTCACCGATCATATGCTCTCAAGCTCTCAAGTGTTTAGGATGTTGTTTTCTCTCAAGCATTCTTATGTCAACCAGCACTTCTAAGTTTTGACCTGCCTGTAAATTCCATCCTTTAACCTACATGCAAAAATGATCAATAGGACTTTTTAAGGGTTGTATCTTGGCCAGGGGTAAGGTAGGAAGATAGAAGGTAAAGTGAGCTTAAGATCCGAAGGGGAGAGAGGAGCAATAGGGAATGAGTTCCACAAGTATGGAGATTATCTTGAGACAATTACAATACTTCCCCTTTTATTTTTCTTTCTTTGCTTCACTTTTTGTATTCTGGCTTGTACTTTTGCTTTTGTAGTATTTTTATCGTTGCCACTTCCTTTGTTTTCTTTTCTTTTCCTTCTTTTCGTACCCATTTTCTTTTCTTTTTACATTGGCCCTTGTTGTTCTCAATATCCAAGTACTACTTGGTACAAACCACTTTTCAAAATGACCAATCTCGTATGTTTCAAGACCACCCCCACACTTGCATGAAACCTATTCCCAAAACAATTCCAAAGCTCCTTTGACCCCTAAGGTTCAGGTTGATCATGGTTTTTCGGTCTTTGGGCTTGTAATGAGTTACCATAGAAAGAATGGTTATATAGGCTCAAAGAGAGTAAACAAGGGATTCATTTCACAAGGTAGGTCTTATTTGGCTTAGTAACTTGTAAAGAAAAGAAGGCCTAGATCATCTCATTAATGCATGAGTGGCAAGAAGTGTAGAGAGAGTCAAGGAAAAACATGGAGTAATCTGTCAACATATATGCAAAATCACACAAGAAAGAAGAGAATGACAAGATAAAAGTCATTTTATCTATACATGGCTCAAAATCTTACTTGGTTAAATTTTCTTTATCACTCAATGCTTTCAACTTCAGTATTTCAATGTCTTACCTTCCTAAGGATGAAAATTTTTCCTTCCATGTTAAGTTGAAAACTTCTTATCCAGGATTATGCACTACCTATATCTACTTCGTCCAACCTACAAACTTCTAATTGATTCTCTGCATTACAATTTTCTCATGATCGAAAAGCAGAGGCTTTGTAGGAAAAACAAAGTAAGGAGAACGAAAAAGAAAAATTAACAGAAAATAGAAAACAGGGATGTAAAATAGAAAATAGAAAATAGGAAACAGAAAATAGAAACAAAGACGGAAAATAGAAAAGTAGAGACGAAGTCGGAGTTGGATCGAATAAACATGGAAATGAAACTTAAGCAAACCCCGGAATAACTACACTAGCTATCCCCCCCCCCCCCCCCCCCCCACACACACACACACTTAAACGATGCATTGTCCTCAACGCATAACATGCTTGCAACGGGAATGTGTGATGTCTTCAAGGTGTGTCTCCCGATGGGTTGGTTTCTTTCAACGAGATGCTCTCCAACTCGACCAGCAGTTGTGTTGGACCTTCATGAAAATCTTTTAATTGGTACCCATTGACTTGGAAGATTTTGTTGCTAACCTTATCTCGAAGTTCTACTACAGCATAAGGAAAAATATTAGTAATAACAAATGGACAATCCCATCTAGAACAAAGCTTACCGACTATGAGTTTCAATCTGGAATTGAACAAGAGCACCTTTTAGCCTAACGCAATATAAATCGCGTCGGGGGCTGGATTTAGCAACTGTGTGTGTGGGTCGAACAGATCGACAATTGAAACGTGCTAGGTGTTCGCAGATTCTCAACATGCTGGGTCGACACCGGCTATGCCAATCTGGGGACAGTTGATTAGGAAAAGATCTGCTTGGGCCGATGCGACTAGGCAAGGAGTCGCCACCAGTGTTTAATGGTACACTAGAAACCGAGAACGATATAGCATGGTCTCAGGACAAAGAAGCTGGGTAAGGAGACGGTTACGTATGGGAATGACACGTCACCACATCTGCTACCATTTGGTAGTTACCCCCTGAATGGCATACTGCATAACCTTTACTGTCTTGGCGCGAGATACTGGGCTAAGGGGGTGGATTAACTTGACAAGAGTGTACCTCTTGCTCCTATGTATCTCCCATCCAGGAGAAGTCAAAGTTGACGTAGTTCTTGATAGTCAGGACAGAGTTAGACTTTCCATTGGGCGTCCTTCCCTGGGGATGGGGTTAACGACAAAGTACGAGTCTTAGGATGGTTGGACTTTCCTCGGGGCGTCCATCAAGGTCGGGGTTCATGGGAGTCGATCTTTCCAATTGGTGTTCAGCTCTCGTGGTTCAAAGTTGAAACCAAGACTATCCGGTAGGCGTCTCGATTTGGTGCCGGATGGAATGTTTAAGAGTGCTCCTACTAAGCTGACTAGAGGGAGTACCCAATGACTCGGGGTCAGGTGAGGCACAGTAGATATGAAGCTGGGGAGGTTGATTGATTTGGCTCTTGATGAGTCATATTTTATACACTTTATGTGGGTTTAAGATGGGTGTTGTTAAGAATGTTTAATGATTAAAAGTCTTGTCTTAATCAAGATTTGAATTATCGGCCTAAAAATAGGAGAAATACAAATCTGTGCTAAAATGAGGTTTTTAACTAACAAAAGGTTAAGACTTGTTTTGCAGGCCTGAATGCCGGGAGTACCTCGGCCCAACGGGAACATCTCGGCCCAAGATGGGAAGCACCCGACCGGACTAGCCGTCTCGGCCAAAGCCGACTTTAGTGGCTAAAATCACTCTAGCAAAAATGCATATATGATTTGCTAAGATTAAGGAATCTGTAATGTAGATATGATTTGCTAAGATTAAGGAATCTGTAATGTCGATATGATTTGCCAAGATTAAGGAATCTGTAATACAGATTTCATTTGCTAAAATTAAGGAATATGCAATTCGGGTAACTAGGAATGCAGATACGATTCTGCTAGAAATTAGGAAACTGGGAAAGTCCTAAGATTGAGGAGATTATAATCTGTAATTCAAATTGGAATCTTTAGGATTTGAATTTTTGTTATTAGGATTAGATTTAGATTTATCCAGCTTGTGTATAAATAAGCACACCAGGCCACGTCTTCAAGCATGGAATTTTCAACAAAATCTAGAGCTAGTGTCGTCAACAATCGCAAACACTCCAAGCTAGTACAGTGGTACATGAAGCTTCAATACGGTGTCTGTCTCGGTTGAGGAGGTACAGGACCAGGATTTGGGAAGCTGGAAGCCTTCAAAGGTGATCGCTCAGTATAGCCAACGCACTTTGTTCGACGGAAACCTCAATGTTTGGCCACCATTGGTGCATCACTGTTGTTCTTCCATTGGCGGTCATCGTGGAAGGCGGACTATCTGGAGACTTTGAGTTTTCACCTTTGTATTTGGTTTGATATATCAATAAATACAACTGGTTTGCAATTCTAAATTTTCTTATAATTTCTGCGCTTTAATTCTACTCTTAACTTTACCATGACACACTGTTAGGGGTAGATCACGTTAGACTAGGACCGGTTGGAACTAAAAATTGATTAGGTAGAGAACCTAAAATCAACCAAGTGCATACTCTTTGCCAACTGATGAGGTAGTGGTTGTGTAAATCCTCGATATGGCAGTGGACAAACGTTCGATGGTCTTCGTAAGAATCTAAAGTTGATTCTGAATACATTTCTAAGTAAGAATAATAAACTGTCGTGTTTTGATTCCCGGATTGATCAGGTAGTTAGTATAGAGTAGTTTAGCATAGTTTAGTTTACTTTCAGCACTTAGTTTATTTTCAGCACTTAAACACAACCCCCCCCCCATATTTATTGCTTTCTAGAGTCTGAAACTGAGTCAGTCCGACTCCATTGCGTCTGTCTAAGCCGACCGGCAGTAAGTCGACATTTCACAACAATTAGCGTTTTCTGCATTAACTCTGATTTTTACACTTAGCATAATCTGAACACACCGTGTCCTTGAGAGAATCGACCTAGGTTAGCTATACTATAGTTAGCTTTAGTTTTATTTGATGCGCGTAAGATGACTAAAAACCTGCTTATCAGCTCTCAAATGGAGGCTTATTACAAATTTGCCACCTGGTGTATTCTGACTCGGTTTGATGCGAGATTGACTAGGCGACTTTTATTTTTCTATTTTTCCATTTTTGATTCTATTCTTCTCTGATGTTTTTCTATTTTAATTCAATTATCTTTCTGTTTTTCTATTTTTCTAATTCTGTTATCTTTTTGTTCTTCTTTATGATTTTTAATTTTGTTAACAACACTTGTGCATTCTGATACTAGTATTATTCCTACTTCTTCTGATCTTGATAATTCTGCTTCTAGCTCCAATTAAGAAAGGAATCAGTTACACATTGATGTCATGATGTATCAACCATGGTGTCCTCAATATCCCGAATGGGATGGAGCCTGGTCATATGAGAATTATCCATTTGAGCTAACAACCGTGTTGCCTGAGTTTTATAATTTTGCAGGTAACATTCACCATTTTGACAATGGGGGATCCACGACATCCAAAGGAAGGAATGAGATTGTTGCTGCTGACAATAAGAGATTTGAAGGATACATAGATGGATGTGGCATGTGTGGTTCTGTAAAACATTATTTCAATGATTGTCCCATTTTGCAAAAACCACCACCTTCATTCAGACCACAACCAGTACAAGAAAGTTCCTTAGAGGATTTAGTAAAGCAATTGGCCATGAATAACATTCAATTCCGAAAGAATGTGTTTGCCACACAACAACCAGTGCAGCAGCTCAACAGTTCACCTTCTCTAGAAGATCTGGTAGAACAATTTCAACAAAATACCATGCAGATTCAGCAAAACAACATGCAGTTTCAACAAAATATAATTTCCCCAATGCAAGAGTTGACAACACATATTGGTCAATTGGCCACCACGATAAATTAGCTGCAGTTCGAAGATTTTGGACAAGTTCCTTCCCAAGTCATTCTCAATCCACAAGAGAATATAAGTGACATAACCATGAGGAGTGACATGGAGCTACTACAACAACAACAATCACTAGAAGTGCAATATGGATTTTCTGGAATTCAGAGAATTCAACTACTGTGTTGGGCTTTGCTGACTCCAGTAGTGTTGCCCACTCCATGCTTGCTGCTACCAACTCTACTAAGATGGCTAAGATTGACGACTACGTTCCAACTGTTTCTCATCCGGCTGATGTGGTTAAGATTGCTAATTCGATGACTGATTTTACTTATCTTACTGATATGACATTGGATGAGATTTCAGACCAAGTCACTAGGGTAGAGATAGTTGATCCTGCATGTGTTGATACTGACATTACTAATCCCATGTGTGCTGATGCCAAGATTGCTAATCCCGAATATGCTGACACTAATTTTGCTGAAGGGACCGAGGATGCTGATTCTATGGTTGATGAGTCGGACAATGTTAATATGATTGAAAGTGTCGATGCTATGGTTAAGGGCCTGGATCTTGTTGACAAGATTGCAATTTCGGATCTTGCCGACTCTAGAAAATGGGATGAAGTGACGATCGACTCTAACATCCAGGAGGAAGCCGAGTCTATTCTTGGTAATCAAGGCCAAAATTGATATCAAGCAAAGTACGAATGTGCCCTCAGTAGTTGATGCCGCAACTTGACGGATGCCGAGACTATATCCGGTAGCCGCATCTACATGTGGACAATTGAGATGACACGCGACCATTCGATTCTACATTCAAAACGTCAAATCCATGCCTGGCAACCGAGTCAGGAATCCATGAATGAACCTTCTTCACTTTGCTCACCAGCAGTAGAATCAATACCAGTGTCATCCATAGTGCAGCCATTCCATGCCTTAGTAAATTTGCATTCTGAACTGACTAAACACTCTGAATTTTTTGGAAATATGGATTTTAAAAATTATTTTAATTGTGAGTGTACCTGTACTAGATTAACCAAATCTTCTCTGTGTGTGAAAAGCAGCAATGACACTAATCCAGTGTAGGAATTATAGGCAAAAGTGCAAAGAAGCTACTGGAGGATATCATGTTGAAACTATCAAAATGGATGAGGAGAAAGCTCCCCCAAGCTGTAGACAACAGGAGTGGAGCAAAAATACTGGATATCAGATTTTGCACATTCTTTCCATCCTGAAAACAACAGTCTTTCTATTTCACTCCTTCCTTTGCGCACATATGCTTTACATTGAGGACAATGTATTATTTAAGTGTGGGGGGTGTTCCTTAGGAGGGTGACAGTTTGTTTGGTTTTGTTTTGTTTTTAGTTTTGTTATTTCGTTACTATTCTGTTTCATTTTGTTTCTTTTCTTTTTATTCTGATTCTGCTATTTTTTGTTCAATTTTGGTTTTCATTTTCGTTTTATTTTGTTTTTACTAGCTGTCTTCTGATTTCGAATTGCCAATTACTGAAAAAACTAATTTTGAAAAGAATTTGAATGGACTTCTTTAAGTTGAATGAAATAGTATGAAGCAATGCATAACCTTGGATGAGAGGTTTTTAAACCTGACAGGGAGTGAAATTTTTGCATCCTTAGGCAGTTAGTAAGTGAAAAACTGAAAAGATGAGCCATTAGTGACAAAGCAATTAACCGTGTGAGAACTTTCGAGCCTTGCATGAATGACTTTGTATCTCGCCATTCTTTCATTTCTTGTGTGATATTTGCATCTACGTTACTGGTTACTCTCGGTTTTGCCTTGATTCTCTAGATATATCTCGTTTCGCATGCAGGAATGATATGATCTAGGCCATCTTTCTTTACAGCTACTTAGCCAAATAAAGCCTACCTTGTGACTAATTCCTTTGGTTACCCCTTTGAGCCTATAATTGTTTCTTGATATGACAGCTCACTACAAGCCTAAAGCCGGAAAAACCATAATCAACCCGAACCTTAGAGAACAGAGGAGCTTTGGAATTGTTTTGGGAATAGATCTTGAATAAGTGTGGGGGTGACACCTAGAGACATTGCGAGAGTGGTATATTTGAAAAAAAAAAGTGTGTCCAAAAAAGGATTGATGAAAAGAAAAGAAAAAGGATACGACAAGAAGAAAAAGCAGTGGAAACTAAAAAGATTGTGCAACACCAAATGCTGCAAAACAAAGAAGGGAGAAAAAGAAAATAGAAATGCAAAAGGGAAAGTAGGACAATGAATAAAAGTGAGATGCTTGTAAATGTAACAACAGTGGTCAAAGAAGATAATCTCTACACTTACAAATTTATTCCCCATTGCCCCTCTTGTCCCCTTGGTTATTAAAGCTCACTTAATCATTCTATAATCCTACCCTGCCCTAGCCACATTACAAGCCCGAAAAGTCCTATTGATCATTATGCATGTGTTTTTTAAGGTTTGAAAGGAGAAGATAGTCAAAGCTTGGCAATGCTAGTTGACATAGGATGTTTGAGTGTATATACAAACCTAAACACTTGAGAGACTAAGAGAATATGTCTTGAGAGAGCTTCGTCACTTCTCGGTTACTCTTAATGTTTGTAGGTTGCTTATTTGTTTTTAGATGTGAAGAAAGTAACTTTCATAGATTGTTTGAATATCTGGATTCTAGGATGAATGCATGCTTAAGCTGTTTTGTAAAACTTGAGGAGTTTATTTGAAAAACATATTTCCTCTTTCAATTCCTTGAATTCTCGAATCTGATTTTGCCCAGGAGTGCAAAAGTGTAAGTATGGGGGTCTGATGAGTCATATTTTATACACTTTATGTGGGCTTAAGATGGGTGTTGTTAAGAATGTTTAATGATTAAAAGTCTTGTCTTAATCAAGATTTGAATTATGGGCCTAAAAACAAGAGAAATACAAATCTGTGCTAAAATTAGGATTTTAACTAATAAAAAGGTTAAGACTTGTTTTGCAAGCCTGAATGCCAAGCCATCTCGGTCCAAGTCATCTCGGCCCAAGTTGGGAACATCCCGACCAGTCTAGCGCTCCCAGTCAAGCTGACATTAGTGATAGAAATCTTGCCTAAAAATCACTCTAGCAAGAATTCATATATGATTTGCCAAGATTAAGGAATCTGCAATGCAGATATGATTTGCTAAGATTAAGGAATCTGTAATGCAAATATGATTTGCTAAGATTAAAGAATCTGTAATGCAGATGTGATTTGCTAAGATCAAGGAATCTGTAATGTAGATATGATTTGCTAAGATTAAGGAATCTGTAATGCAGATATGATTTGCTAAGATCAAGGAATCTGTAATTCGGGTAACTAGGAATGCATATATGATTCTGCTAGAAATTAGGAAATTGGGGAAGTCCTAAGATTGAGGAGATTGTAATCTGTAATTTGAATTGGAATCTTTAGGATTTGAATTTCTGTTATTAGGATTAAATTTAGATTTATCCAGCTTGTGTATAAATAAGCACACCAGGCCACGTCTTCAAGTGTGAAATTTTCATCAGAATCTAGAGCTAGCGCCGTCAGCAATCATAGACACTCCAAGCTAGTACAGTGGTACACGAGCTTCAATACGGTGTCTCTCTTGGTCGAGGAGGTACAAGACCAGGATTTGGGAAGCTGGAAGCCTTTAGAGGTGATCGCTCGGTATAACCGACGCACTCTATTGGACGGAAACCTCAACGTCTGGCCACCATTGGTTCATCATTGTCATTTTTCCATTGGTGGTTGTCGTGGAAGGCGGACTATCTGGAGACTCTGATTTCTCACCTTTGTATTCGGTTTGGTATATCAATAAATACAACTGGTTTGCAATTCTGAATTTTCTTATAATTCCTGTGCTTTAATTCTACTCTTAACTTTGTCGTGACACACTGTTAGGAGTAGATCATGTTAGATTAGGACCAGTTGGATCTAGTTTAACAATCTGATTAGGTAGAGAACCTAAAATCAACCAAGTGCATACTCTTTGCCAACTGATGAGGTAGCGATTGTGTAAATCCTCGATATGGCAGTGGACAAATGTTCGGCGGTCGTCGTAAGAATCTAAGGTTGATTTGGAATACAATTCTAAGTAAGAATAGTAAATTGTTGTGTTTTGATTCCCAAATTTATACAATAGTTAGTATAGAGTAGTTTAGCATAGTTTAGTTTACTTTCAGCACTTAGTTTATTTTCTGCACTTCAACACAAAACCCCCCTTTATTTACCGCTTTCTAGAGTCTGAGACTGAGTCAGTCCGACTCCGTTGCGTCTGTTTAAGCCGAATGGCAGTAAGTCAACATTTTACAACAATTAGCGTTTTCTACATTAACTTAGATTTTTACACTTAACACAATCTGAGCACACTGTGTCCTTGAGAGAATCGACCTAGGTTAGCTATACTATAGTTAGCTTTAGTTTTATTTGATGTGCGTAAGACGACTAAAAACCCGCTTATCAGTGGCCAAAACCCAAAGGTCACCCATACGACACCCTAGGCAGTGCATTAAATGTGCACATTGCTCAAGGAGTGGCATAATCATTAGGCATGGGTACAAGTTCCAATGCACCAGCCATCGTACCTAGGCATGGGTACAAATCCCTAAGTGTTGAAGACTTGAAGGCTGCACCCAACAATCTCGTCAATTGGGCCCGACACCCACAATGTCGGTATGGACTAGTCACCACGTCCTTTTCCAAGGACTCGTGACTCATGGGGCAAGTGTACTCATCGTGCCAAGAACACCTCAGCATGGCTCGACCTCCTCAACATTGGTTGACCGTTGCTCAACCAACCCGCTGTGATATGCAGTGAGATACGCACTGAGAGCTCAGGGCATCTACCCTAGGAATTGTGTCGTGTGGGTCGTCAGCGCACACAGGCCTAACACGAGCCCAAATTCTATAAATAAAGAGATCCACACCCTTATCAGTTACGTTCTCTCACTAGGCACTTGCTCACGCTCCGACTGACACTGACTTGAGCATCGAAATGTCTTTACAAGTATCTTCCTCCGGATGAAACCTCAACCTAGGCCGAGGAGGATGGAGAAAAAAAAAAGGAAAAGAGATCAACCCATACCTGGTGGCATGAACGGGACGAGATCAGAGAAGTCCGGCCAAGATTCCCCTAGAAGAATCCTTGGTAGGAACAAGGATTAAGACATTTGATAGCATTTTATTTATTAATTTTTATGATAAAAAATTTATATTTAATAAAAAATAATTTTACTCCTAATGTGTTTATATCTGGCAACTGTTATATATATATATATATATATTAAAGTCACAGTGATTAAATTATCTATAGTTGTTCCTTGTGTACTTGTGCAGATAAACAATCCCATGGAGCATTCGACGCATTGTTTCATTTGATTTTCAAATAAAGCAAATTAGTAACAATGAGATACAATGGGTTTTGAAAATCTTGTATAACCATTCCACTAGATGAAACTAGGATGATAGAAGTGAAAAAGAAGAGAAAAGAAGTTGCGTCAGTGTAAGAAGCAATCTCAAGAAAGAAGAGAAATTAAAAAAAATTATAATGCTTTGCCTTTTATATGGAGAAATTTTGAAAAACTGTGACACCTATCCAACAGGATCAAATTTTGTCATATATTATATCTCCTGTCTTTATTTCGTATATTAAAAATAAATATTTAATTTATTTAGATACAATGGTTAAATTAATTAATTTTAATAAATAATATAATAAATTTAAATAATATTTTAAAAAATTTATAAAATTAAATAATTCAAATAATAATTATATTTAATAACATTACACATAATTTAAAAATAATTTTTTAACTTACTTTATTATTAATACTTTAATAAATATATAGATTTTCATAAATATATCTGTTTTCATAAAGAATTGATCAATGAATATCACGTTAATAATCACGAATATAAAAAACTAAATAATTGTTTTTGCTGTTAAAGAAATAGACAATTAATTTATTTAAAAATGCATATTTTTTAATATAAAAAATATAATAATTTATTTCTTATATATAATACTTGATACATGTACCTAATATTAATATTAAATTAAAAAAATGCTATTTTTTCTCTTAAAGAATAGTCGAAAATCATTCCAATGATAAAAAGCTGACACTTCTCAACCAAAACGATGATATCATTGTGAAACATTCATTTAATTTAATGTTTTAAAATTTGTTCTCTTTCTAAAACTACCACTTCCCACACGATTTTCAAAATTCGGCGACCTGATAGAACACATAGCAATGCTCTGACGAATAACGTGGATCTGGGAGATATGGCACTATGGCCTCTCCCCTTGACGCTCAATATCAAGTGGCTTATGACTGTATTTGGAGTCAATAATTGCAGGAGTAGTTTGCGGTTATGCTCTTTGGTATATGCCTTTTTTGTTTTAATTTCTTTGGGCTATCATTGATTATATTGGATTCTTACCACATTTCCTACTTAATTTAAACTTTTACATTTTTTAATATAATCTTTGGCTTATAAATTACTGTGCATAATAGAGACATTTTTGTGTGTAGATAATATTTTTGTGATGTGAATAGTCAATTGTTCGTTGTTTGCATCCTGTTTTCTAGTTTAAATTCATTGAGTGGTAAAGTTTTTATTAGTGCCTAAGAGTAAAACAAGAAAGGAGAATGTGTGAATCGACCTTAACCAACGCTAAAGATCGTTTGAATGAACAAGGATTGTTTTATGTTGTATTTAGTCTTAGGCTGATGTTGCAGCTTGGCACAGCCTCTAATCCTTTTCAATGTTTGAACTGCTAAAGCTTTTAAAAGCTTATACACAGAGTAGTTGAACCTGAGAAAAATGACAGAGAAAGACCTTAAAAAGGAATAAGAAAAACTTGAGAATATGAAGAGCCAGATAGAAAAGGTTAAAATTTTGTCTTCATTTGCCTAGCAGTTGCAGTAAAGGAGTAGCATTCTCTGTTAGATTAGACTTACATAAATGTAACGTACTAAACGTCTAACACTCTTCTTCTTTCTCACGCCGTCAAAGGTTATGGTTATCTCACTCCTTCATCTAATCTAATACCAATAATTCTTTCTGAAATTTCTGTAATCTCTTTCTTCTCCTTTTGTGTTTTTTTTCTTCGCCTTCAATTTCTCTTCCTTTGTTTTTCACAGTTTGATCGTCTCTAAATCCGTTTGTGTTTCTTTCTTGGTTCTAACCCATGTCAGTATTCGCTTTTTCTCTGGTGCCCCTTCTGTCAATATCTTTTCATTATCAAAATTTTTGGGTTTAATTTTGTTGATTGGTCTCGGTATAACAATTTGTTACTGATAAATTTCATTAAGGGGTGTTTATTGTTATTATTGTCTCAATTGGTACAGGGTTTGTATTTATAGTCAAGATTGATGGAATTAACTATATTCTATTTGTCCTTTTCACTTGAATTGAAGTTTTAGGTTTTTATGTACATTGCTATTTACCAAATCTTATATTTAGATTCAGTATTAATTCACGTTATTAAGTTTTTCATATCTTATTATCTAATAATCTTTAATCTTTTGTTACCCTGATATGGACTATCAGGGTCGGTCCAATTTCTGAGTTTTTTATTAGTTATGAGCATTGCTTTTATGCAAGAATTGCTCCAATTTCTGGTGCAAATGTGAAACATGACCCAATAAAAATGTGTTGTAGAGACATTTCAAAGAGGTGCATTGTAGCATGTCTTTTATTTTATACACTGTTCAAGAACCTCTAGGAGTGTAGGGACTCACGATAATTAAGATAGTGTAGTGAATTGCCTCGGTAGTTATTAACTTATCATTCCTTAAACATATTAAGGTTCCTTGTTTTTTATTTTTATTATTTTTTGTACTCTAGTATTGTGGCCTGCTTATTCTTTCTTACTCAATTTGCATCACTCATTGTCATATGCAATGAGATTTGTGAGGTTTTTTTTTTTTTTCTCCATGCTGTTTAAAATCCATCAATTTATAGACATTTCCGTAGTTCTGGCTTTTGGTATTTAGCATTTTGGTGTAGGGGTCATTATTTTGGGAGGGTTACATGGTGCATTGATTGTTTTACCTAATATGATATTTCACTTTAAATTAGGAAAATTTTATTTGCTTTAAAGGTTAATATAAATTCTTTTATGTTTTTTTGTTTTGCAGACTCCATGTGATGGAATAAAAATGGAAGAGATAGGTAAGAAAGAAGTTTAGTCTAAAACGGTTTCATGCAATTTATGTTTCTTCTGAGTAATTACCTTAAAAAGGTTGATGTCATCAATGCCAATTTGTCTTTGTCCTATTTTGCTATTGGCATGCGTTGATCCCTTGATGTGTGTGCTATGCAACAGTCATATGACAAGAACTCGAGTGGTCTAGAAATATTCTGCAAAAGTTAACTTCCATTTGAATCTAGGCCCAAAGCAGCAATACTTTACTGTCATGGTTATGGAGACATTTGCTTCTTTTTCTTTGAAGGCATGTAGCTGGCTATAAGTAACTTAATTCAGTTACCTTGAGAATTAGCAACTCAATACACGAAATTATTTGCAGGAATTGTTAGAAAGCTGGCATCATCTGGATATGCAGTTTTTGCCATGGATTATGCAGGATTTCCACTTTCGAAAGGTCACCATTACTTTATTCCCAGTTTTGATCTACTTGTTAATAATGTCATTGAGCATTACTCAAAAAGCAAACGTAACTTATACTCCCATCAACCCCCTAGTCATGAAATTCTCAATTATCATGTAGTTCAATTAATACTATGTTGTGACCAGGTGGTCCGTGATTATGTTTACTTTGAGCAGAGTTAATGGATCTTGATCTAGCTAGTACTTACTTCTGTTGTATAAAGTATTTGAAGTCTCCGTTCTCTTCCTAGCTTCCTATTTGGACAGGCCATGCGTGGAGCTGTTGCATTAAAGATACGCCTGAAACAGCCTAAGGCATGGGAAGATGTCGTTCTTGTTGCGTCTGTGTAAGGTATTTTTCTTGAAACACAATCATAGTTAAGAGATTGACACTTTTTTAATGTCTTTGCAGACTGCTTACAATGTTATTACTTACAAGGATGAGCTACGCTTGTAGAATGTTGTACAAATGCTTAAAACTACTCAAAAGATAGAACGACGATTGAAAGAAGTATGTTCTATTTTTTGACTTATCTAAACTAGGTGGTTGGAGTTAGTGACAATTTTAGTTAAAGTCATAGGTTCAAAAAGATCATAAATTTATGGTGGGAAGTATCCTAGCATATATTTCATCTAAAACTAGTAATAGTTGAAACAAATGCATATAAATTCTAAAAGAAGAGTTACACAATCTAAAAAGTATCTAGAGAAGACCCTTAAAATTTCCAAGTATTTAAGAATCATTAATAAGTCATGTCTTTAGGTTACTAAAGAAATAGTAATTCTTTTAAAACTACTATTTTACTCTAGCTTCTGGACACCACTCTACAGCATACATAGGACATTTCTATTAATCTTCCCTTCTTAATTATAATATACTAACATTGATCTAAATTCATAGTTAAGAAGGCAATATATATGTCTGCATGCAAACTAATGTCGTTACACCCATATTAAAACTGTTGGTAAATAAATCAAGTTATGAAAAGAGAAAATATTTTATTTTGTACATAAATCTAAAATTGATTCATTAACTATTTTCATTTTTTTAATATATGCACAATTGGACATATCTAGAATATTCTATTTAATAAAAGATCATTTTATTTTGTGATAATAAAGCTAGCAACAATTATTTCATTTATTTTGATATTGAAAATAAAAAATTTCAACATTGATAATTTGCAATAAATTTGGAAACAATATGTATAATTTGATTAAATCAATATCAAATTACAACATAATATCAAAATATATCTAGAATATTTTATCTAATAAAATATTTTATTTAGGGATAATAAAAGGAGAAATTATTTAATTTATTTTGATATTAAAAATAAAATTTTAAAGATAAAATTTAGGTAAATTTGAAAATAATCATCTATTGACTTTGTTGTACGCATTTGATGACATCACTATTAAATTATAATGTAATAATCATATTTTATTTTTCATAAATCATACTGAGTATTTTTATTTTCAAACACATTTATTAAACCCTTAATCAAAGTTTTATATATATATATATATATATATATATATATATATATATATATATATATATATATATATATATATATATATATATATATATATATATATATATATATGAAAAAAAATCATCAACTTTTAAATGCAATAATTGATTTTATTGGAAATATTTTTGCAATTCTTTAGAGAAGCAATATAAATTTGTTCCTTTATAATATAAATAAAAGTTAACCACGACTAAAGATGTGATTTAAGATTTTTTTTTTATCAAAACTTCAATGAACAACAAATTCAAAAGAAATATTATATATACTATCCATAATATTTTAAAACTACACATAAAACTAAAACCTACACTTTCTACTTACATCAAATATACATTTCTTATCACAAGCATTTTCAAGTCTAGAATTTACGTATTAAACTAAATAATAAGAACATCAAAATCAAAGTTTACTCAAAGCTAGTCATTCAAAAATGCACACTATTATAATCTGTTTGAAATTCGTCTAGTGGCAGAGGCAAGGCATGCAAAACTATTCCTCCTTCCTGCTCATACTGAGATTGTACAGGAATATTTTGCAAGACAGATTCATCAGGTTAATTGATCCAACCCACCAGATCATCACCTAGTTTATTCGGCCAATCAATAGGTCCATCAAACCAGTCATCAAGTTTATTAGCCCAACCCATAGACTTATCAAGTAGATTAGTTGAATCTGTTGGTACAACAATTTCATTAGTAAAATATATCTTCTCATTCTTATCATTAAAGCAAGCATCACCTTGTTGCATGTTTCTAATCGTGTTATTAATTCCATGATTACAAGCTCGATCAATCTGATTTATAGTATTTGTAAAATCCATCCTCCCATTGTTATCATTAAGAGGATCCATAGGAGTAGGAATGATTTGGCTTGGATGGGAGGAGGAAGCACTTGCCTGAATCATATTTTGCATGACACTAAAATTGGCTTCACTATGATTCTTCAACATGTTAATTCTATGATCACAAGCTTCAATCTTAGCATTCACAAGATCAATAAAGGCCTTCAATTGCTCCTCTTCCATGTTCTTGAAAATTGGATCCCAAATTGGATACTTGATGTTGGTGATCTGTTTATGGACTTTGGAAATCTCAGCTTCAACCATGTTGTTCCTATTCTCGAAAAAGTCTTCAATATCAAAGTTCTTGTGAGGTCTCTTATTCTTCTTTAATTGAAGCTCATAGTTCTGAATGATAGAACGTACCATTATGGGGTCTTGGGGCCATGTCATTGGTCCAACATCACCATTATCATCATCATACATGATCAAACACGCTTCTACTCCACATAATGTGCAAAATTCAGACATTTTTTTAATTAGTCCTTTCCTTCTCTGCATGAAAGTTGTCTTACGAGATCTCTCATTGGAAATATGTTTCAAGGTTACTCTTGCACGACCCATTTTCTACAAATCAATCATATATATATATATATAAATGTCTAACAGTATAGAACTTTCTATATAATTAAATAAACAATACAAAAATTCAACCAGAATAATTTTTGCATGAGAAAAATTGAAATACCTTGCAAGAAAGAAGAAGAAAGGAGGAGAAAGTGAGAGGAGATCAAACCCTAAACAAAATAGAGAGTAAACAAGAAACCTAGGAAATATTTCTCCTAGCTTGGTCTTGAGTGATGTATATTTAACACTGGTGATTGTTATGCTCTGAGGTTCTTTCTCCTAGCTTAGTCTTAAGTGATGTATATTTAACACCGAACCTAGCTTATTGTCTAAGAAACCAAATATTTGGGGATATAATTGATTGATAACAAAATATGTTAGATTTAATCATGATTCCTTCATAGAATAATATATACATTGACTTAGAAATATTTATGGACGATAGTTATATAAATTGATTAATTGATTTGAATATAATAAATTCTTTATGATTTATGGAATAGGTAATCATTGAAGAGGTTTCTATGTATAGCAAAGGAGGTGTGTTAAAGCATTAAATGCATGACTAAAATTTTTATCCTTTAACCAATTTTTATAGGTCTAATGTATGTAGAGATAAAATTTTCTATATACCTTTTTGACTTCTATGCCAAAAAGTGACTTTACATTCAAGAGTAGCTAATATTTTGTTACCATACATAAATTTCATGCAAATATATCATTATAACTAGTCAATCAATTTTATTGTAAATTATTTTACTTTTCATCAATGCAAATTATTTTTATTTAATATAAATTTATTTAATCATGATTCTTTTAGATAATAAATATATACATTGATTGATTTAAAAATATTTATGTAGATTAGTGTATAAATTGGTTAATTGAATTGAATGTAATCAATCTTAGAATAAATTACTCATAATTAATGTAATAGATAATTACTATTAATACACATGATTTTTTTTCTCAATTTATTCCATTTATTTCTCTCTCTTCTTAATGTATTATATCTACATTCAAATATAATATCATATCCAGTTGTAGTTGTTGTTATTTAGGTTAATATTATTATTATATTACAATTTTACTATAATATTTTAAGATTACACACTTAATTTATTTAGAAACTTAACTAAACTTACAAAAAAATTTAAGGCCTACTTATTGATGTTTGTATAAAATTATTAAAAAATAAGTTATTCGCAGCGACTTTTTCCAACGACAAATAAGTTGTTAACAAAGATAGATATTTGATAGCAATATTTGAATTTTGTTGGAATAAGTTTTTCTTTTTTTTCCAACAAAATCAATATTGCGAGAAAAATATATTTATCCTAGCGACTTTTAAATGTTGCTAGGAAAATATATTATTATATGGAAATAACATTGCTTATCACTAGGAAACGTGTGTTTTCCTATGTCACCATGTTTAATGTTGTTGGCAAAATGTACTTAATTTATGCTAGCAAACCTAATATCACTAGTAAAAAGGCTTTTTTATGCCAATATGCTTAAGGTTGTTGCAAAAAGTTCTTTTTTTATCCTAGCATGCATAATGTTGCTAGAAAACATATTTTTCTATTAATTTTTGTTTTGACTCAAACTTAATGCTTATTTTTTCAAGCAATATGCTAAAATTTTGAAGTCTATAAGTGTTTAGAGTAGTTATAGTAAGGTCGAGTTATTTGAATTAATTTTAGGCTTAATTGTAATTTTGGTTTATCAAATAGTGCAATTGTGCAATATTAGACCTTTGGATTCTCCATGTACTGCAATTGTACAATTTTGATTCCACTAATTCTAATTGCGCAAATTAGATTCCCAAAGTATCACAATTGTATAATTTTAGTATCATTTTCAGTCTTTTTTTAAATATGTATCATATTTTGTTGAGGTTGCTCTAACAATTGACACAATTGATAATATTGTACTAATGACTAACATGGTAAATGATGCAAGTACTATTAATAACAACATTTTAACATTAACATTAGTGTCATCTGCCATGTCATTTGTCTAGTGTCAGTACCACATCATCTCTCAGGCTAGTTATTAGTATCATGTCAACAAAATTTGTTAAATATTTAATGAAAGATTAACAAAAGGATCAAAATCGCTCAATTGCAATACTTATGGAACCTAATTTGTGAAATTAGAATTTGAGGAAGCAAAATTGTTCAATTACAATACATAGAAAACTAATTGATGCAATTAGAACTTTGAAAGAACAAAATGTACAATTGAACCTAAGACCAAAAGTACAATTAAGCCTTAATTTTATTTTGTTGTGTTAATAATAAATTAATTAAAAATACATATTTAGCATTCTTCTTCCCTTGATTATGAAAAGTGAATTTTACCCCTTTGAGTTAAGGAAGTAAATATTTTAATTTAGAAATTATTAAAAGTATAAAATTAACCATTTACAAAAATATAAAAACTCTTGTCTAACACACTATTGAAGGAAAAAATAACACACAAGAAAGGGGTTGAATTATGTATGTCATTTTTGAAATATTTTCACAAAATTGAAGGATTTAATACACAATTTGATATGGTCGTCTAAGGGGAGCATCCAAAGGTGTGCAAAAATAAAAGAGTGTAGGGCAAGAGAGAAAATGCACAAAGATTATATTGGTTCACTCTTTCAACAAAGGTATTTCACTATGGAATTTCATTAAGTCTACAAGAGAGAAACCCAAGTATTATTTGACACTTAGCCTCTTCAGGCTATCACACTAACTCATTAGAGTTTTTATAAAAGAGTAAATCATACAGTGAATGTCTACAATACAAAGCACAGACTTTACTTTACAAAGAAAATTTTACAAGTCAGTTATCCAAAGCATAAGAGTGTTTTTACTTTCTTGATAGTATACGTTGTAGTTCAGCTTCTTTCGAGCTTGATAGATCCTTTTATATAGCATGTGAGAATTTGAACATTACTTTTTGCATAAGGAGTAGTTGGATCTGCATTTAATGTTACTTAATTGCTTCTTGCAATACTTTTGCAAATACTCCTTTTTTTTGAGATAGAGAAAGGTTGTGTCAAGAAAAAGTTATTTTTCTCTGAATTCTATGTATTATCTATTATTGACGAGTAAGGAAGCTTATGTTGAATTTTATGTGTTGTCTACTGTTGATAAGTAAGGAAGCTTATATTGGCTCCTTCTGAATGAAATCATAATCTGGACTTCCTTTTATCAGACTTGACTTGTGTTATAAAATCTTTGTTGTTGTTCTTCGTCAATTTGAAAGCTTAAGATGTTCTCAAATAGTATATTAGGTACACATTTGAATGTTAGATCTAGATAATCAACTCTTTATATGAATGAAAGAATTTACAAGACAAAATAGGCAAAATAAACAACACTTTAAGCTTTTATGAGAGATTCTTCCTTATTGGAATAGTGTGTGCAGTCGTTCCACTTTCTGGACTATCTCTTCTTTGAACAGTAGGAACATCTTAGGACGTTAAGTTCTTTTATGGACCCTTGACTGTGTCTTTGGAGTCCATCTATGGAAGTTGAGAACATCCTTTGGATGGTGAGCTTTTCTACGGACACAAAATATGTCCTTTGTACCATGAGTCTTGCTATGGTTATTGGGATGTCCTTTCGACGGCAAGTGACTCTATGGAAGCTAGCCACATGTGAGTACGTTCTTTGGATGGTGAGTCTCACTATGGACTGTAGGAATTCCATTGGACGGCAAGTGATTGACGTTGGGAATGTCTGAGTACGCCCTTTGGACAGTGAGTCTCCTTATGGACACAAAGAATATCCTTTGAATGTTGAGTGACTCTATAGACACTGAACTCATCTTTTGGATGATGAGAATGTCTATGAACTCAATCTTTATTTTTATTCTATCTTTACATTTTATTTTATTTTTATCTTTTATCTTTATTTTCTATTCTCTTTATTCTATCTTGAGCTATTATTTTATCTTTAATTTTTATTTTATCTTTATCTTCTATTGTTATTTTCTCTTATCTATTATTTTCTTTTGTCTTTATCTTATATTTTATTCTACTTTTATCTTCTATTTTTATTTTCCCTTATCTTTTTTATTTTTTCTATCTTTATTTGTTCTTATTTCTTTATCTCTATTATCATTGTTTATGCTAACCTAACCCAATGCAGTGGCCACAACTATAGTTTGACCTTAAGATAATAAGAAACCATAAGGATCTCTATAACTATGGAGAAGATTCGCCAAAGACGATGCCATAAGACGACTTCATCCAAGCCATTGGAATGGTCGACAACATTTGTTATCCTTTGGTAGGAATTAGCAACATTGAGTTGAAGCCAACCATAATCAACATGATGTAGAACTCGACCTAGTTCAAAGGGCTACCTACCAAAGAGCCCATTGCCTACCTGAAAAAGTTCCTATGCTTCTCTAACATAGTGAGAATAAACAACATCCCTATGAATGTTATTCGATTAAGGCTCTTCCCATCCTCAGTAATGGATAAGGCACTTGAGTTTCTCATAGCCCTTCCAGATGGAGCCATCACCACTTGGGATGAGTGGACACATAAGTTTTTGCTCAAATACTTCCCTTTATCTCAATTTAATAAACTGAAGAAGGACATCACAAACTTCTCTCAATTTGGGAACCTTTAAATGAAGCATGAATCAAACCAGTATTGATGCAATATATGGAGGGATGATAAAAAAAAACAAGTCCCAAATGAAGCATATGCTATCATAGAGGTCATAGCTTCCAACACCAACCACTTTTCCTTAGGTGATATGCGTATGACACAAAGGCTAGTCAGGATATACTAGGTATAAACAATAGATGCAATAGAGAAGAAGTCTTCACCAAACAGATCAAGTCATTGATGCAGCTCATGTCATCTCATCCTCCCATTTGTGAGTTGTGGGACCATAGGTCTTGAAGGACAAGATTGTCGAATGGGCAACCTTTTCACCAAGGTCGTAGAGGAAGCAAACTTCATCATCCGAATCAAAATAACTCATATTCCTCTTACTATAATGCAGGTTGGAAGAAGCACCCCAACTTCTCCTTGTGAGGACAACACGTAGGACAAACTTATAATATTTATAAACCTCCACCCATGCAACACCAGAACTAGGGACAAAGGCAAGAAGAAAGGGGATCTAGCCTACAGGACACGATAACTCTATAGATGGCCAAGAACAATGAAAGACTTAAAGCAATGGAGGCTCAAATCTCCACCTTAGCCACCTTCCTGATCCAATAGGTCCAAGACTCACCATTGCTCTAAATCAAGCCAACCCCAAAGGAAGAGATGAAAGTCATCACTCTTAGAAGTGAAAAGGAGTTAAAGAAGTTCTAATAGACAGAGAAGAAGGTGGCCTCACCTAAGGATGAAACTTCCACCAAAGAAGTCATAATTGATGTTGTCGATTAAGGTAAGAATATAGTAACACCTGACTAGGTAAATTTTCTTTCTCCCCTAAGCCTGAAAGATGAGAGGAAAGATAAGGATTTTGCTAGGCTTTTAAAAAACTACACATAAACATTCTATTTGTTGAAGTCATCACTCAAATGCCTAATTATGCTAAATTTATGAAAAATATAGTCTAATAAAAAGATGTTAAAGGAATTTGAGTTGGTAAACTTAACTAAGAAGTGTTCTACTATAGTATTTAAGAAGTTTCTCCCTAAACTTAAAAATCCATGATGTTTCACTATCTCCTACAAATTTGTATTCCCTACCAACTTTTTCATATTAGATATGGAAGAGGATGATGAAGTCACAATCATTCTAGGCCAATCTTTTCAAGCCACAAGAAGGGCGATAACAGACGTCGAGTAGGTAACAAAGAGGTAAAATTTACAGTTACTCTCATAAAATTTCCTCGCCCTTTATCTATTGTAACTATGTGTAGGCTCTCAATATCTCTGATGAGGCAACCTCAGGTAACTACCCTAATATAAAGACGTCTTGCCTTGGAACCTTGGAAAATCCTAAACCATGCAAAGAGTCACCAAAAAAATGGCCAAAGAAGTATAAATAACAACATAAGTTCAAAGCAGGTATGAAAGTGTTAATCTATGACTCATGTTTTTTCCCTGTTCTAGATGAGTTACACTTCATATGGTATGAACCCTACATAGTAATCAAAGTCCTCCCTTATACGGCGGTGGAAGTCACTAAGGGGGACAGAGCCACATTTGGAGTAAATAGGCACCAAGTAAGGCACTACGAAGAAGAACTTTTTAAGGCCCTCTCTGACACAACCTTTAGAGACTAAACCCTCGGGTCTCCGTCAAGCTCAAGACGTTATACAAGCACTACCAAGAGGCAATATGGCTCATTTTCATTTTTGGTATTTCATTTGGTTTGTTTTGTTAAGATTTCTTGTTCTTTTCCCTTTAAGTACTTTTTAATTACTTTTTATTTTATTTTCTTATTTTTTTCAATAAATATTACATTCTTTCTAACATTAAGGACACTCCTATCTTTCACAAGGAGGGAACCTTCTTGTATTGAAAAAAGAAAGCAATATTAATATATGAATAATAGATTGTCAATTTCCTCTAGATTTGCTTCTTTAAAAACTGAGATCTTGAAAGCAAAAGAGACCAACTTTTGAGAAGCTAAAAATTAGCTTCAAGTTTGTCACAAACCCTTGTTATAGCCCACAAATGGTGAGATTTGGACCAAAAGAAGGGGTTAGATCATAAAACCCCTAATTCATCGTTGAGTGTCCCTTATGTTGACCCGTTTTGAAAATTGTTTTGAAATGCATAACTTTATAAACATGTTTCTCTTGCATGTGATTTAGAGTAAGGCTATTAGGAATTGTTTGTCTTAACCTTCAAGATTTTGTGTTTAATTTACCATTAGTTGTATTCTTTGAGCCTGTGCAAGAATTCTTTTCTTTGGAACCCTAATAAAGTCAAGGCACCCTTAAGAAAGTTGTCGAATAACAAGACATGGCAACAATCATGCACTTCTTTTGCGCCCAAGAACAATCATTATCCTTTTCAATTGGGAAAAAATAAAGAGAAAAAAGAAAAATTCTTTTCTTTGGAACCCTGATAAAGTCAAGGCACCCTTAAGAAAGTTTTGTCGAATAACAAGACATGGCAACAATCATGCACTTCTTTCGCGCCCAAGAACAATCATTATCCTTTTCAATTGGGAAAAAATAAAGAGAAAAAAGAAAAATAATAAGTTACTTTATATAGAGAAACAAAAGCTTCACCAACAAGAAATTAAAGGCTTAAAGGACTCTAACAAGAGGACAGTGCAAAACGAAAGAAAATAAAGAAAAAAAGAAGAGGTAAAGGATGAATGTCAATTATTAGGGAAGGAACTCTTTAAAGTGGCACAAACGTAAAAGGTAACATATTGGACAAAACAATATCGTTCTTTTATTGTTACCCCACTCAACACAAGAACTTATGGCCCCGTTACAACCTATAAAAAGTCATGTCATATTAACATGCTTGAAAATTGAGCCAATAGCATGTCGTGCGGGCCTCCCATTGGGGCCTGCTATGTCAAAAGTGAGAGAAACCCCATCCCTTTCTTTCCTTTTTTCACCCTCGTGTCACCACACAGGGGCGACATGGGGGTGAAAAAGGAGCTCGTATCAACTTGTTCCAACCTAGGATAATAAGCTCATGAGTTTAGTCTTACTTAAACATCGAGAAACAAAAGAAGACTTTCATCTCCAAATTTGACCCAGACATAACTCACTTCTTTTTGGGTGTGAAGCAGTGTCAAACTAAACTACTCAACAAGCATTAAGTCTCCTTGAAATGTTTGGAAGAAATTGATAGATTTACAAGTTTGGGAGTAATGAGTATCCATACAGGAAAAGAACGATGCAATTATGAATCCTTAAACAATTGAGAGAAGTCAGTAAAGCGAACTCTTAATTTATTGAGAGGTGAGCTTAAGGACCTCAACCACTAATTGGACACTAAATTGATCGTTTACATGCCATGTCATCAATATTGAGAGGTGAAAGACCTCAGCCACCAATATTTTGTACACTAATGTTGTCTCTTTTAGGTAAAATTCTTAATATTTTTTACATATTATCATACACAATTCACCTTTTCTCTTATGATTAATGTAATACATGCCTACAAATTGAAAAAGGAGAAATGCAACAAAATCAAGACCTTTTGTCCAAAAAGATGAAGTCCCCAAAAAGCTCACTTTGCACAGTATAAAAGGAGGCAACTTGGGAGCTCTAGAAATCATTCCTGTCACATGTCATTCCACTCCATCACTCTCCATCATTCCATGCTTCATCATCTCCATTACGTGTATGGGCAGTTAATATACTCTTAATGGTCGTGGTGAAGTTGTGCTTGGAACTTTTGATTTCTCTTATGAATGTAATTTTTAGTTTTAGTCTTCCACTCTTTAATTTATCATATCGCTTGACTATTCTTGCATGTTAATCAACTAACTAGAGGCGACTGCACCTTAATTAGTCAATAGAACTATATGATAATTAGGTTTAAATGAATTGTATGACCAACCTTCTCCCTTATACTTCTGATTCAACTAACAATAGTAGCTTCTATAAGCCTTATACTTATTAGAGTATGTGTTTCTAAATGACAAAGGATAAATATTATTATGGCTACTAGAGCAAGTTTCCTAGTAGCATTAAGAAATAAAACCAATAACACACGAAGGTAGGGTAAGAAAATTGCATAAACTGAGGTCACGAAGAAAAAAACATAGTGAAACTAGAACCCTAGATTAAAAAAGAACATAAAACAATTCTTCTCTGTTATTTTCTTGCTTTTCTACTTTACTTGTTTCTGCTACCTAAATATTTTTGAAACTTTGATCGTCTAAATTACGTAAAATTTCTCGTAAACTAACCTACTAATCCCTTCAATGCAATATATATACCCATATCATTATTACTATTGGGATATAGTACAATTGCCTTTAAGCAATTACCAAATAGCATCGGTGAGTGCACATGGAATATTTAGCTTTTGGTGCTGCTAGTAATATTTCCAATGAAACATTGAGAGTCTTCAACCTTCGGGCATCACAAGTGGGGTGGAGTTAGGATCCAGAGTTAGTGGCGGGTAATCTCTTTAAAAAAATAAAAATTAATAAAAGCAATAGATTTTTAAATTAAATATTTAAATAAAAAAATATATTAGATAAGTATAAAATTGAGAATAGTAAGTACAAATATATAAAAATAGAAAGAAAAATATAAAATTATAAAATATTTATATGTAATTTTCTCAATATTGTGCATTTACATATTTTTATTTTAGTTCTTTTATATATATATATATATATACTCTACTTTGCTACTCTCTTTCACATCTATTATTTTTTAAATACTTAATTCTCCTTGCACCTTGTACAACACTTTCTCTATATGCATGTCATTTTCTATATTTTTGTTCCAAGAAGTTAATACTTATTACTTAAAGTAAAATTATTTATTGTTATAGATAATCTCTAGCTATTTGTTTATAATTAGTGTACAGTGAGCACTTCAAGTTGAGTAACTGAACTTTTTTTGACATATGTCAATGTATTGGATGTGTACATTCATCTATATACAGGGAATACATTTTTTATTTTTTTTTCTTAATTCTATTTAAGGGAATAAGTTTACTCTCTATTCTCTCTCCTCTTCTCGGTTTTCTTTGTGTTTTTGTGCTGCATTTTCTGTATGATTGCCATGAAAAGGTAGACTTTCTTATCAATTCAAGGTTTCATAATTGTAATTAGCTTTAAGTTTTTGAATTCTATATTATTCAAATTTTGTTATGTCTTTCTTTTCTTTCCAATTCTTAACCCATTTTCATGATTATTTGCTTGAGGTTTTAGATTGTGTTCGGTTATGATTAATTAATCCCAATCTAATCAAGTTTAGATAATCGATTGATCACCTAAATCAACCAATTAAGCGTTTGAATTCATA
Organism: Mucuna pruriens; assembly: GCA_025330945.1. Classification (NCBI taxonomy): domain Eukaryota; kingdom Viridiplantae; phylum Streptophyta; class Magnoliopsida; order Fabales; family Fabaceae; genus Mucuna; species Mucuna pruriens. The sequence goes on along the minus strand of JAENHJ010000527.1, from coordinate 1,998,983 downwards.
TATAATTAGATATTGTAATTATGATCTTAATTTGTAGGGACAAATGTTAGATAATTGTCTAATAAATTTTGAGTTTATATGAATTTGCACTCTTATATGAATTGTGATAACAAAACTACATGATTGGATCCTTGGATTGAGGTTACATAACTAAATAAACCTTGAATACAAAATATTTATTTTTTTAGGTAATTTCTATGTATTGAATTCTTAATTTGTTTATTTCTTTAGATCAGGTAGTATTTTATTGAGAATTTATTGTACATATATTATTGTTTTGTAGAATGTGGGTAGTGCAGGAATAATGTTTGGGATGATTATCATGTTTATAAAGAAGACATTTACATGTTTTTTGGGTCGACTTTAACCTACATAGTAAAAATTAATAGTATGCAATAAAAAGATTTTTTTTTTTTACCGTGGGAGTAGTAACTCACTTTAAGAATTACTGAAAATAATAGATTTTGAAAAATTACTTAAATAAAAGTAAGTTGTATATCTTCGCTATAATTTTACTTATTAAAATCTTAATTAATTTTATGACTTTTAAATATATTTTTGTTTTAAATCGTAAAAGTTTGAAATCAATCACGACTTCTGATTTTATTTAGAAGTCATAAGATTATATATTATTTTATTTTTTCGTTAAAAAAAGTTAATTAGGATTTTTTTAAGGTGAAGTCATGAATATATATATATATATATATATATATATATATATATATATATATATATATATATATATATATAATATTTGACTTCAATTTTTTATTTTTAGTTATTTTGTAACTTAAAATACTTAATATAATTATTGTTTATTTTTTTCATTCTTTCGTATTTTATCTTTGAAAAATATTATTATTAACCAATTGTTTCAGAATTTGTTTTAAGGATCTTGAAAATTAATATATGAAATATATCAATTACATTGTTAAAAAAATTTAATATAAAATATTTACATTTTTAACTAATTACATATCCTTTTTTCGTGACTTTAAATAATTACCGTAAAAGTCAATAAATTTATTATATGCGATAATTTATATTCGATGGTTTGTTATTTGATAATTATGTAAACCTATTTTAAGTTGAGTCTAGAGGTTATTTTCTCTTATTGTTATTATACGTAGATTCACATCAAACATATTATCCTTAGTTATTAACCGATAATATTTATTAGATTGGGCTAGTAAATTTTAAACTATTATGTAACTTTTTCATATTTCTTCTTATTTATAGTTGTTAAATATATTGAGTATATTTTTATGGAAAAATGTAAAGTCAATATTGAACAGAAAACTCAAAAGAAATATTATATACAGTAACCATATTACTCTCAAACTACACATGAAACTAAAACCTACACTTTCTATCTACATCAAATGTACATTTCTTATCACAAGCATTTCCAATCCTAGAACTTACATATTAAACTAAACAATAAGAGCATCAAAATCGAAGTTTACTTAAAGTTAGCCATTTAGAAATGCACATTGCTGTAATCTGTTCAAAATTCGTCTAGTGACAATGGCAAGACATGTAAAATTGCTCCTCCTTGCTACTCATATAGAGATTGAACAAGAATATTTTACAAGACAGATTAAGGTTGACAATCCCAATCCTCAAGATCATCACCTAGTTAATTACACCAATCAATAGGTCCATTAAACCAATCATCAACAAGTTTATTAGCCCAATTCATAGACTCATCAAGCAGATTAGTTGAATCCACCGGTACAACTTCATTAGTAAAATCTATCATCTCATCCACAGCATCAAGGGCTGCCAGTGTTTCATAATAAACATCGCTAGTAGTCTTTTGTGATGCCATCTTGTTCTCCTGTTCTCTCATTACATTACATGTCTTCAAATTAAGTCTATATTTCTGTCAATCACAATAATAACATTAATTACTGTTTATCAATAAATTTATCTAATAAGGCCCTAAATCTATTCAGATAAGTAATAACGAATTATATCTACCTCGTACCCAAGTGCAAGTAGTGGAAATAAAATGCATATAGAAACGAACCTGCAAATGACTAGCAACATTTTCTCTTGTCAAATAAGGGACATTCATCACTTCAAGAATCCTCTTTGGCTTGGCCTCTGAAAAATAAACAAGGGAGAAAATTAACTGTAAGTATATATATAATTATGCCTTATACATGTATTGCAATAGCAAAGAAAGTAATCATCTGGTCATTGTATGAATAGAGAAAAACAAATTCTGAAGAATTAATCATACCATCAGGCCCAAATTGCATCACAGCCTTGACAAATTGATGATGCAGTTCTGTTGTCCATTCTACACGGCGCTTCTTTGCTCTGGGTTCATCAACATCACATTCTTTAGAATTGGAACTTCTCTTTTTATTATTCCGCACTGTTGCATCAAGAACAAAAGAACCAAATTCAGAATCATCCTTTTCTGGTAGCTTCTTTTCAGTCCAAAACTTCCTAGCAACATGCTTCCACATAATCTTGAATTGATTCTCATGCAAAGGCTTAATCCAATAATCACAAGCCCCGTGTGTAATAGCCTTCATCACAGAACTCGTAGCACCATCAAGAGACATCACTGCAGATTGTGCTTGATGAGTAAAACTAAAACAAGTTCAAAACTTGCATATAAAAATAATTAATATAGGACAAGTTTAATTAGTTACATACTGATAACAGGAACATTAGTTTCCTTGCTGACATGCTGAAGGAACTCATAGCCATCCATATTTGGCATGTGAACTTCAATTAGTATCACATCGATGCAACCTTTTTTCTCCCGCACATAATTCAAAGCAAGTGGGACATCAGAGAATGTGATAACTGCAAGGTAAAAACAATCATCAAGATCAAATCTTTCTATAAGAAATAGTAACAATTAAATACAGCACAAGTAAACTAACCGTGATAATGACATTGAAAACATATTTGTTTAATAATTTCAAGAACAGTGGGATCATTGTCTACCACAAGGATCCTAAGACCTGCTGGGAATTGAAAAGGAGCTTTTTCCTCAATGAAAAATTTGGCCATTGGTTACTACAGAATTGAGAAAGAATTTAGAGTTGTAGGTTATTATTATGGGTTGTCTAGTTTAAATAAAGATTTAGATGAGAGAGAGAGAGATTTTATTAGAGATAATTAATTGGTGATTTAATACATTAAGAAGAGAGAGAAAAATCAATGTAATAGATTGAGGAAAATTTTAATTATGTGTATATATTTATTTTCTAATAGAATCATGATCAAAGCAATTAGAGAGAGCAAATCTTATTTATGTTGTTATGAATCAATTACCCACCTAAAAGATTTAATTTCCTAAAGAATATATTTGGTTGGATTACAAATATATATACTCAGGGTGGGGAGACAGAACCTATGAAAGCAGAACAATCAGCAACGTTAACATAGTTAAGCATGGAAAATATTCCTTTGTTTTCTTACTCTCTGCTTTTTGTTCTTTCTGGCCGTGCAAGGTAATTTGTATTTATTGAATTCTTTAATTGTTTATTATATTATATATTACAGAGCAAGTTTAATTCTGTTCACAATTTCTTGATTGATGCAAGAAAATGTTGAAAGATATTTTAAATGAGAGATCTAGAAGAGAAGGAAAGGAGTAATTAAAAAACTGTGAATTTTTTACCTTGTGTATGATATGGCAGGGCAGGGATCCTCTCTAGTATTTGGCACTGTTGAATTGCATGAATAACTCAGAACGTGTTTTACATTAATTTTTGTTTTCTCTCTTCGTACTTTTCACTCTCAAACAAAAAACAAACTCTTTCGCTCTTTGCAGTGTAGGACAGCGTAGAATGGCAAACTGTCGCAGGAAAATCGTGGAGCAGAGTTATTTGTACAACAAAGCAAGTTTGTTGTTTGGAAACCACTGATGAAAGTCTGCCTCGGGAGTTTTATTCTTCTTTATCAACTTCACATCTGTAATGTCCATTGAAAGGGTTTCGAAAACGTAAAATGTTTCAGCTTCCTTGTAAGAGGAATGGAGTTCGGCTAGATTATAGATCTAGTCCACCTGGACTAGGAGGTAAAAGATGGGGTTTGGGGTTGGTCAAAGGAGAATGATCCAAGAGTTTGTATGATGTTCCTTCTTTGTTGATTTGCCCAATTATCCTTGTGCCAGTCCAGGACTTTGCACATCATTGGTAGCATTTGCAATCAGCTGTACAAGACTGGTACCGATCTTCTTGATTTTATCCCTGAGCTCAATGCTCTTAGTTACGCTGTCCCACAGAAAAACCAAATACATAAATAAACAAATAATTGGATAAAAACATGGGATCAATAATCATTCATAAAGATATATATATATATATATATGAAGGTCCATTTCCAACCTTATTTTTCAACTTTTACGGATGATATTTTTCCCCAACAGACATAACAAGAATATAAACTATCAGCTAAGTTACCTTAGGGTCCACGGTTACTTTGACAGCATCAGCAAGCTCTTCAACACCCTTGAGCATCAAAGCCCGGGGCTCCTAGCCAAACCTAATGTCTTTGGCTGCATAATTCCTACCCCAACTCACCTTACTTCCAATCTATGCAAGGCAGAAAACAGTCATCATCAAGAACAAATATTACAAGCAAAGCTAATCTCATTAATCTCAAAATATTTTTTAAAAAATGCCATAAAAAAATATGGTGTCACCTGTTGAGTGTTGCTCCTAGCAATTCTGCAATCAAAAGAACAAAAGTAAGTGCCAGCTCGAACAAGCATTGCATTTTTTTACACAGAAAAGTGTTGCCTTGTTATATGGATAACCATTCCATGACACAAAAAACCCTTTTTTCTTTGCAGCACATTCAAGTAGATTAAATATTTTACTATTATTGTTTAGGTTTTGGTCAAAATAAAAAAGAACCATTATATAGTCATCATTTTTACTAAGTTTAGTTGCCAAATGTCAAAAGTAGATAACATTTGTGCCACGCTTCAGTTTTTACAAGTACATTGTCTATATTCTGTTTAGAATTCTGACCTTGTACTCGAGCAAAAGCTATATGTTTCTTTTTAATCAATAGCCTTATATATTGTTATGAAAAGCGAGAAAGAGCAAAGGATACAACGAATTATCGTGGTTTGTAGATAATATCCTCCTACATTGACACTAACTTTGATTTAATCCACTATTAGATCAAAACGTGACGTAGCTGCATCAGTACAAGACTTCAAAGAAAGAAACAAGTAACGAAACTTTCCCTCACTTGTACATTTTATTTCTGATCTCTAAAGGCAAAAATGTATGTAAAATTTTTCTATTCCTGTAATATATTTGACTGCAACTCCAGTTGGCGCCAAATAAGGGAGAGAAAAGGAACCATAGGGACGCACACTGCATTGCTTTTCTTCTTTGATCATTCTCTTTTACAGAAACAAAATGGAAAGTGAAAGAAAAGAGAAGAGAAGTCACCTCACTGTCAACAAGCAGAGAGAAGAACGATCAGAGCAAAAGCATCATTGTCAAGTGTGACAGAAAAGTTTCTGCGCAACACAAATTATAAAATATATATTATAAGACAAAATAAATAAAAAATAATGCTTTATTTTTTATAGGAGAAACTTTTGAAAACTTATGACACAGTATTTAAGCGGACCAAATTTTTGTAGATATACTCTATTTCTCGTTTTTATTTTATATATTAAAAACAAATACTTCATTTATTAAGATATAAAAAAATTAATTAATTAATTTTAATTAATAATATTATAAATTTAAATAATTTTGAAATATTTAAAAAATTCAATAATTTAAGTGATAGATATATCGAATTACACTATACATCATTTAAGAAATATTTTCTTCAACTAACTTATATTATTAATATTTTAATAAATGTATTCCTGTTTATTAAGAAAAAGTGAATGAATGTCTCCTTATAATTAAGAATATAAAAAATGAATAATTTTCTTTTGTTGATAAAATAATAAAAATTAATTAATTTTAAAAATTAATAAATAAAAGAAATAAGATATTATTTATAAATACATTTTATTAATATAAATATGAAAACAAATTAATTGATAAAAATTTATAATTGTACGAAGTACATAATTTTTAAGAATAAAAAAATAAAATAATAACTTATAGAATATCAAATAATTATATTTTATTATCTTGATTTACAATTTATCTTTATATTAATTTAATTTTTTAATTAATAATAAAAAAATTTATTAAAAAATAACTATGAGATTAAATTTGATAAGTATAAAATTTATAAATATAAATTATTAGCATAACAATAGAACAATTAATTGAATAAAATAAAAAGAACTGTAATGATCATTACTTATATCTTATAAAATTAATAAGTCGTAGAAATATAATAGTATCTTTTATCTAATAAAACAAAGAAATTTTTACATAATTTTTCCTCCCAAAATAAAGATAGCTTAGTCAATTTATTTGTATCTTTTTTTATTTCTTTAGTTGGACATTAAATGCATATTGGGTTTTAAATATAACTTTTACACATTTTTTATTTTTAATTCTTATATATATGAAAAGAAATAAGATAGTATTTATAAATACATATTATTAACATAATTATTAGAAAAAATTAATAGAATAAAAAATTATAATTACACCAAGTACTAAGTTGGCAATAATATAAGAAATAAAATAATAACTAATAACTTTTAGAATACCAAATAATTACATTTGACTCTCTTGATTTGTAAGTTATCTTTATCTTGATTTAATTTTTTTTGATAAATTATAAAAAAATTTATAAAAAATAACTATGAAATTTAACTTGAGAAGTATAAAATTTATAAATTGTTAGCATAATGATTAGAATAATTAATTTAATAAAATAAAAGGAAGTATAATGACCACTACTTATATCTTACGGAATTAATGACTCATAGAAATATAATAGTATTTATAAATACATATTATTAACATAATTGTTAGAAAAAACTAATTAAATAAAAAACTTATAAAAGAAGGTAATTTAAAAAGAATAGAAGAAATAAAAGAATAAAATAGTAACTTACCAAATAATTGCATTTGAGCTTCTTGGTTTAATTTTTTTAATTAAAATCAAAATAAAGTTATCAAATGAAAATTTTCAAAAGAGTAGTATATATAAATATAAATTATTAGCATAGCTCTTAGAACAATTAGTTGAATAAAATAAAAAGGAAGTATAATGATCACTACTTATATTTTATAAAATATAAACATATATTATTAACATAACTATTAGAGTAAATTAATTGAATAAAAAATATAATTGTATAAAATATGTAATTTACAAGAATAGAAAGAAAAAATAATAATATTTAGAATACCAAGTAATTATATTTAAGTGTCTTGATTTGCATGTTATTTTTATCTTGATTTAATTTTTTTTAATTAAAAATCAAATGAGTTGTCAAATAAAAAATTAATTATGAAATTAAATTTGAGAAGAATAATATTTAAAATTATAAATCAGCGGCATAACTATTAGAGCATGTTAATTGAATAAAATAAAAGAAATGGTAGATATAAAATAATAAACTTTAGAATATCAAGTAATTACATTTTAGTACCTAATTTTTCATTCATTCTTATAACGAGAAATGTAAAAATACCATATGGATCATTTGTACTTCATAAATTTTTTCTACTATAAAAAAGAAATGTGATAATATTTATAAATATAAATTATTAATATAATAGTTAGAGCAAATTAATTGAATAAAAAAATTATAAATACATGAAGTATGTAATTTACAAGAATTGAAAAAATAAAAAATAAAAAAACAAAATAGTAATACCTATTACTTGCATTTAAGTCTCTTTATTTGTATATTATAAATCTAACTTTATAATATTTGCTTATAATTATTCAAATTTACCTTTTTATCTGAAAGGGTATTTGAATGTTTCTAGTATATGAATAGAAATAATGAGATTAAAAATATATATTATTCGAAATTACTTTAGTACAATTCAAAATCAATGAATAGGAGATGAGTCATCAACATTTCAATCTTTTCATGTCCTAGAATTATTAGATAACAATGTTGTTCATAAAATGTTAATTCTCCACGAAATTACTAATGACACATCTTATTTTCATTATTGTTTACCTTTTCAACATGATTCAAATTATTACTATTAACAATATGTAATGTTGCATAATTCAGGGAAAATTTCATAATGATTAATGAAGTTCAATTATATTTAAAGAGTGTTTATATTTTATATTTTTTTAATTTTGTTAAACAACAAAATTTATTTACAAAATACTAAAAATAATATTCTTTAGATATAGAATGTCCGTATTTTGTACATTAATGTTATATCTTTTTTAATAAAAATCTAAATATTTTTTAGATATATCATATATAATTCATTTTTTCTCACAAGATTTATACAATACACACAATGGACAGAAGTATGTTCCAATCTTCTGGCTTATCTAAAACAGGTGGTTGGAGTTGGCGGCCATTTTGGTAAAAGTCATAGATTCAAAAAGATTATGAATTTATGGTGGAAAAGAAGCTAAGAAATATTTCATCTAAAACTAGTAATAGTTGAAACCAGTACATATAAATTTTAAAAGAAGATATATACAATCTAAAATGGTGTTATATAGAAGACCCTTGAAATTTTCAAGTGTTTAAAAATCATTAATAAGTCATGGCTGTATGTTACTTAACACATAGTAATCCTTTTAAGACTACTATTTTGCTCTAGCTTCTCAAGACACCACTCTACTACATACACATGACATTTTTATTGATCTTCTCTTTTTAATTATAATATGCTTACATTAATCTAAAATCATAGCCAAAAATGCATATTATATATATACATGCAAAATAATGTCCTTACACCCCTATTAGAAATATTGGTAAATAAAACATTCAATTTTGTACATAAATAAAAAATATATTCATTAATCATTTCTAATTTTTTTTTAATAATATGCACAACACTTGAACATATCTAGAATATTCTATTTAAAAAAGATCTTCATTTTACTAAGTGATAATAAAGCTAGCAATTATGTCATTTATTTTGATATTGAAAATAAAAAATTTAAACATTAATAATTTAGAACAAATTTGGAAACAATATTTATAATTTCATTAAATCCATATCAAATTACAGCAATATGCACAAATTCAACTTCATATCAAAAACTTAAATTTATTCATTAATCACATCCAAATTTCTTGTAATATGCAAATCAGGATATATCCAAAATATTCTATCTAATAAAATTATTTTATTTAGGGATAGTAAAAGGAGAAATTATTTTATTTATTTTGATATTGAAAATAAAATTCAAAAAGAAATATTATATATAATATTTATATAGCTTTGAAACTACACATGAAACTAAAACATATACTTTCTACCTACATTGAGTGTACATTTCTTATCACAAGCATTTTCATTCCTAGAACTTACATATTAAACTAAAAAATAAGAGAATCAAAATAAAAGTTTACTCAAAGTTAGCTATTCAAAAATGCACATTACCATAATTTGTTTGAAATTCATCTAATGACAATGACAAGGAATGCAAAACTGCTCCTTCTTGCTACACATATTGAGATTGAACAGGAATATTTTGCAAGACACATTCATGAGGTTGACTAACCCGACCCATAAGATCGTCACCTAGTTTATTAGACCAATCAATAGTTCCATCAAACCAACCATCAACAAGTTCATCAGCCCAATCCAGAGACTTATCAAGTAGATTAGTTGAATCTTGTGGTAAAATAACTTCATTACTAAAATCTATCATCTCATTCTTATCATTAAGTAGATTGGATTGAATTAGGCTTGGATGTGAGGAGATAAAAGTAGCACTTTCTTGAGTCATGTTTGATATGTAACTAAAGCAAATATCACCTTGTTGCATGTTTGTAACTGTGTTATTAATTCCATGATTACAAGCTCGATCAACCTGATTTATAACATTTGTAAAATCCATCCTCCTATTATTTTCATTAAGAGGATTCACATGAGTAGGAATGATTTGACTTGGATGGAAGGAGGAAGCACTTGCCAAAGCCATATTTTGCATGAAAATGAAGTTGGCTTCACTTTGATTCTTGTTTTTCAACATGTTAATTCTATGATCACAAGCTTTAATCTTAGCATCAACGAGAGCAACAAAGGTTTTTAATTGCTCCTTTTCCATGTTCTTGAAAATTGGATTCCAAATTGGATACTTGATGTTGGTGATCTGTTTATGGACTTTGAAAATCTCAGCTTCAACCATGTTGTTCCTATTCTCGAAAAAGTCTTCAATATCAAAGGTCTTGTGAGGTCTCTTATTCTTCTTTAATTGAAACTCAGCTTTGAATGATATAGCGTACCACTATAAGGTCTTGGGGCATGTCATTGGTCCAACATCACCATTGTCATCATCATACATGATCAAGCATGCTTTTACTCCACACAAGGTAAAAAATTCAGACATTTTTTTAATTAGTCCTTTCCTTCTCAGCATGAAAGTTGTCTTATGAGATATCTCATTGGAATTATGTTTCAAGGTTACTCTTGCACGACCCATTTTCTACAAATCAAGGCAACTTGCTTTATAACATATAATTAAATAAAAAATACAATAATTCAATGAGAATAATTTTTGCATGAGAGAAATTAAAATACCTTGCAAGAAAGAAAAAGAAAGGAGGAGAAAGTGAAAAGAAGATCGAACCCTAAACGAAATAGAGAGTAAGTAAAAAACCTGAGAAATATTTGGCGTGCAAATATTTTTTTTAGCATAATGTTGGTGATTGTTGTGTTCTAAGGTTTTTTTTTTCTAGCTTGGTAGAGTTATATATATATTTAACCATGGAACTAACTTATTGTCTAAGAAATCAAATCTTTAGAGGATATAATTGATTAATAACAAAATATATTAGATTTAATCATAATTCTTTCAAAGAATAATATATACATTGACTTGGAAATATTTATGGAAGTTAGTTATATAAATTGGTTAACTGATTTGAATGTAATAAATTTAATAATAAATTCTTTATAATATGCAATAAGTAATCAATGAAAAGGTTGCTCATCTATGTACAGATAGATTTTTCTATATAGAGATAGATTTTTCTATATACCTTTTTTACTTCTATGTCAAAAATTACTTTACATTCAAGAGTATATAACTAATATTTTTTACCATACATAAATTTCATGCAAATATATCGTTATAACTAATCAATCAATTTTGATGTAAATTATTTTACTTTTCATCAATACAAATTATTTTAATCAATATAAATTTATTTAATCACGATTCTTTTTCGAAAATAAATATATACATTGATTGATTTAGGAATATTTATGTAGGTTATTGTATTAATTGGCTAATTGAATTGAATGTAATAAATCTTAGAATAAATTACTCATAAACAATAAACAATGTAATAGGTAATTTTAAACAATGTAATAGGTAATTATTGTTGATACACGTGACTTTTTCTCTCAATCTATTCCATTGATTATTTCTCTCTCTTCTTAATGTATTATATCTCCATTCAAATATAATATGATATCAAGTTGTTATTTAGGTTGTAGGACCCTAAATCCGTCCGGGTCAATAGACAGCTCCACAAGAAACTACAAAGAGGAAGCAAGCCCAAACGGGCCAAGAAGAGACCCGTTGGGAAGGTTAGTCAACTCTGCCACATCCAAGAGGAAGAGCACAACACACTTACTTCAGCCAGTGGGACAAGACTAGCGTGAACGTACACGACCCAGCCTACGACTCAGACGAAATCTAAGAGGACTAGCGCCTAACCTTTCCTCAGGACGAACACAAAAAAAAGGCCCTAAGCGTAGCCCAAACTATCAGAGATGCAAAGTGGTTTGAATTAGTTACGCAAGACTCCCACCTCAACAATGACGAGAGCCGTCTAGATCAGCAGAATCAAATAAAATTTTCCACATCAGCACAAAGATAATGGCTTCACCAAAATCAGGATAGTCTGAGTTGCACGATCTTCTGAAAAGAAAGGAAAGGCTGTTAATAAAGCCACACCAGCAAACTAGGGGCCCCACCGCCTTCAACAGAACAAGATCCTTGCCAATCACAACAAAGGAATGCGTCATGTTAGCCACTACCCATGGAAGGTGCCGCGAATTCAAGGAGAACGAGCCACGATCAAGCACAGGATCCAACAAGCATCAACTTGGGGATTGCCAAGGCTAACGAACTGGATTAGGAGGCTGAAGCAGCTCCACGTGGCTAGATCATACATGCTCTCATCGCCTTCTCAAAGGCTATAAAAAGCCTTAGCACGAAGAGCTCAAAGCCAAGGATCGAAAACTCAAAGAAGAGCAAAACCGCTGAGAAATTGTTGCGCGAACTACGACTCGAAATTCTGAAAGGATCAGCTACAAGCTTACGCGACAACTAGCTCTCTAGATACCAGGTAAGTCTCTTGGCCAAAACTTCATTCAAGTTGTGGCTATTCTCCTTAGACACATTTTGATGGTGAATCGTAGTTCGCCACAAAAAGGAAGTCGAGGCGACCTCGGCTTCCCCCTTTCACCAAACCTAAATCCCTACACCCTTGTACCCATGTAATCCAAACACTCTAAATCTCTGATGCACAGCCCGTTCCAATATTAGCCCGACTTAATGTCAAACCGAGTCCATCACACTTCAGATGGCAGGCGAGCCATCTTAGTTTCACTCCAGAGTCCATTACACTTCGAATGGCAGGCAAGTCGTCTTAATATCGAACTAAACGTACAAACACTTCATATTGTGAGCCCATAGCTCGCCTCAATTTAAAATCGAGTCGGTCTCGGCTTTCATAACCTGACACCCAATGCAGTTCACTCGACCTCGAGTCACTATCTGCATACCCGAGTCAACCTCGTAGGCAAACCCATAAACATACTATTCTGCGTCGAGACGGGATGCCTAATGAAAAGTCCTGGCTTCGAGTTCGAACCACAAGGGCTGAGCGCCTAACAGAAAGTTTGATCCCGCACCCCAAACTTCGGTGAACGCCTAAAGGAAAGTCCCGCCACACCTGAGTCCATACCTTGTAAACACCTCATTATTCCCCTCCCAAGGGAAGGACACCTAGTGGAAAGTTCAACTCTATCCCTCGCCTCCTGGCATCTGCATAGAACTACGTCGGCTTTGATTCCTCCCGGTCGGGAGGTACGTAGGAGCAAGAGGCCTACTCTTGTCAAGTCAACCATTCCACCAAAAACTTGCCCTTGTATCATCCACCACAATAGTAGAGGTTATGTAGCGTGCAATTCATGGGGTAATACCAGATGGTAGGTGGATGGGATGATGCGTCGTCCTCATACGTAACCGGCTCCTTACCCGGATTCTCTGATTCGAGACCACGCCTTATCCATCCCCGGTTTCCAGGGTACCATTAAACATTGGTGGCGACTCCAATCTGAGTCACATCAGTTTAGGCTAGCCCTCTTCGGGGTAGCTTAATAGATGCCGACTCATTACGTCGGGCCCCTACAGTTCCCAGCACCTTTCTCAGACTTCGATCCATTAGTCCGAATCCATGGCAAAATCCCATTTCGTCCCCACGCCACTATCTTCCAAATCCGCCCCCAGCACGATTTAGGTCGCGTCATAGGTCAATATTATTATTATATTAAAATTTTACTATAAAATTTTAAGATTATACACTTGTTAATTTATTTAGAAACTTAAACTCATTGTTGACTTACATAAAACTTAAGGCCTACTAATTGATATTTGTATAATATCACTACAAGCAAAAAGGATATTCCGTAGTGACTTTTTCTAGTGATATTTGAATTTTGTTGGGATAAATTTTTCTTTTCCAACAAAATCAATATTGCAGGGGAAAATATATTATTCTATGCAAACGACATTGCTTATCACAGGAAAAAGTGTGTTTTTTCTATGTCACCATGTTTAATGTTGCTGGCAAAATGTGCTAATTTATGCTAGCAAACTTTATATCACTAGGAAAAAGGCTTTTATATGCCAACATGCTTAAGATCGTCCTAAAACGGTATTTTTTTATGCCAACATCCATAATATTGCTAGAAAACATGTTTTTTCTATTAATTGTTGTTTTGACTCAAATTTAATGCTTTTTTTTTCAAGCAACATGTTAATATTTTGAAGTCTATAGTTATTTAGAGTAGTTATAGTAAGATGGTGTTCTTTTAATTAATTTTAAGCTTAATTGTAATTTTGGTCTATCAAATAGTGCAATTGTGCAATTCTAGACCTTTGGATTCTCCAAGTATTGCAATTGTATAAATTTGATTCCACTAATTCTAATTGCGCGAATTGGATTCCCAAACTATAACAATTGTAATATTTTAGTCTCATTGTCAGTCTTTTATTAAATATTTATCATATTTTGTTGATGTTACTCTAACAATTGACACAATAGATGAGAGTGTACTAATGACTAACACGGTAAATAATGCAAGTACTATTAATAACAACACTTAATATTAACATCAGGGTCATCTACCATGTTATTTGTTAGTTGTCAGTTTCACATCATCTGTTAGGCTAGTTGCTAGTATCATGTCAACAAAATTTGTTAAATATTTAATGAAAGATTGACAAAATGATCAAAATCACTCGATTGCAATAATTATGGGACCCAATTTGGGAAATTAGAATTTGAGGAAGAAAAATTGTTCAATTGCAATACATACGAGACATAATTGATGCAATTAAAACTTTGGTAGATCAAAATATACAATTGAACTTAAGACCAAAATTGCAATTGAGCCTTAATTTGATTTTGTTGTGTTAATAATGAATTAATTAAAAATATATATATTTAGCATTTTTCTTCCCTTATGAAAAATGAATTTTTCCATTTTAAGTTGGGGAAGTAATTATTTTAATTTATAAATTATTGAAAGTAAAAAATTAACCATTTACAAAAATATAAAAACTCATACGTAACACTATTGAAAGAAACGATAACACACAAGAAGGGGGTTGAATTGTGTATGTGTGATTTTTTAAATATTTTTGTAAAACTGAAGATTTAAAACACAGTTTGATATGATCGTTTAAAGGGAGCATCCAAACAAATGCAGAAATAAAAGAGTGTCGGGTAAGAGAGAGAAATGTTCAAAGATTATATTGGTTCACTCTTTCTACCAAACTACGTTGAGTCACTTCTACGTGAAGGAATTTCACCAAGTCTACCTAACTTACAAACAAGTATTCACAAACAAGGTTTTACAAGACGGTCGTCCAAAGTGTAAGAGGGTGTTTTTTCTTTCTTGATAAAAAATGTTGTAGTTTAGCTTCTCCTTCTTTCAAGCTTTGATAAATTCCTTTATATAGATGTAAAAATTTGAACATTACTTTTTGCATAATGAGTGGTTGGATCTACAATAAATGTTATTACATTACTTGCAATACTTCTATAGATGTAGATACTCTCCTTTTTTTAAGACAAATAAAGGTTGTGTCAGGAAAAAGTTTTTTTTTTTTTTTATTCTATATGTTGTCTATTGTTGATGAGTAAGAAAGCTTATGTTGGTTCCTTCTGAATGGAATCATAATCTGGGCTTCCTTTTATCAAGCTTGACTTGTATTATAAAATCTTTGTTATTGTTCTTCGTCAACCTTAAAGCTTAACACGTTCTCAAACAGTATATTAGGTATACATTTAATTGTTGGATCTAGATAATCAACTCTTTATATGAATGAAAGAGTTCACAAGACAAGATAAGCAAGATAGACAACATTTTACACTTTTATGAGAGATTCTTCATTAATGGAATAGTGTAGTCATTCCACTTTCTAGAGAGTCTCTTCTTTGGACGGGAGGAAAGTCTTAGGACACTAAGTTCTTCTATGGACCCTTGATTGCGTCTTTGGATATTGAGTACCTTTACGGATGGTGAGAACATCCATTGGACGGTAAACTTCTCTATGGATGTAGAATATGTCCTTTGAACCATGAGTCTCGTTATGGATGCTAGGATGTCATTTGGATTGCGAGTGACTCTATGAACGTTAACCACTTTTGAGTACGTTCTTTAGATGGATGCTAGGAATGTCCTTTGGGCGGTGAGTGACTCTATAGACGCTGAACACATCCTTTGAACGATGAGGGTGTCTATGGACGACGAGCTCCTTATGGACGCAGTAGATAAATTTCTTTTAAAGTTAGTTTCTCTTAAATGGATGCGTTCCGACCTTTATGCTCAATAACCTACAATTCTTCTAAAATCTAGAGAATAATGGTTAATCAAAATATATTATTCATTTCCATAATGTTTGTTATCATCAAAACATTTAAATCATTTTGGACGCATACGCTTATGTTCCAACAACTATATTTACCATGGATTAAGTGTAAACAAAATTATTGAATTCATGTGCCTAAACATGTTTTATAGTGTGATTTTTATTTTAAATAAAGACAAAAATGCAAGAAAAAGATAAAATATAATAAACATTGGTCACAAAGAATAAACAAAGATGTTTGAAAAATAATATGGTTCTATTTAAGTGCTCTAATAAAGTGTCACTACAATAGAATGATATATCATTGTCAAACACTATAGAATCAAGGGAAATGGTAAGTGATAAACCAATATTTTGTACACTAATGTTGTATCTTTTTGGGTAAAATTCTAATTTTTTTTACATATATCATGCATAATTCATTTTTCCTCTTAAAGTTAATGCAATAGAAGTCCACAAACAAAAAAAAAAGGGAAAATGCAACAAAAATAAGGAAAATATGGTCCCCAAGAGACCTAATTCGCACAATATAAAAAGAGATAGCCTAGGAACTAGAGAAATCACTCTTGATGCATGTCATTCCATTCCATCACTCCCCATCATTCTACGCTTGATCATCCCTACCCTTCCAAGTTTTTCCCTCGACCCTGAGACTCACTAGAAGGCACCTAAAGGTATTGGCAAGGCATAAAGTACGACATAAAGTGAAAGAGCGAAACCAAGAGCTTCTATAAGTTTTAGTTTTTCTCCTTTATTTGTTTTTATGTCTTCTTGTCTTTTCATCAAGTGTATGGGTAGCTAATATACTCTCAAGAGTTATGATGTAATTGTGCTAGGAACTCTTGATTACTCTTGTCAATGCAATTTTTTGTTTCAATATTTTATTACTTAAATTATCCTATCGCTTGACTATTCTTGAATGTTAATTAATTTATTATAGGCGATGGTACTTTAATTAGTTGGTAGAACTATAAGATAATTGGGTTTAAGGGAATTGTATGACCAACCTTTTCCCTTAGGCTTCTGATTCGAATAACAATTGTAGCTTCTATAAGTCTCTTACTATAAAATATAATTCTAATGACCAAATAGGAATCATCCTAAGATAAAGATTATTACGGATACTACACCAAGGTCTCCTAATAGCATTAAGAAGTAAAATCAATAATGCACAAAGGTAGGATAAGATAATTACATAAATTGAGGTTAAGAAGGAAAATCATAATGAAACTAGAACCCTTGATTCAAAAAGAACTAAAAACAATTATTCTATATTACTTTCTTGCTTTTTTATTTTAGTTGTTTCTTCTACTCAAATCTTTTTCAAACTTGATAATCTAAATTACGTGAAAACTTGTTGGAAACTAACATACTAGTCCCTTAGGAATAATATCTAGACTTACGATATGGTACGCTTGCGTTTAAGCGTTTACCAAATCGCATTAAGATTTTGGTGTTGCACGAGGGACTAGTTTGGATATTAGAAGAAAAGAAGTTATAGTAGGATTAGACCCTCCATTCCCCACTTTCTCAATCTTTATCTTTATTCTATCTTTACCTTTTATTTTATTTTTATCTTTTATCTTTATTTTCCATTTTCTTTATTCTATCTTGATCTATTATTTTATCTTTAATTTTAATTTTAATTTTTGTTTATCTTTCATGGTTATTTTCTCTTATCTGTTATTTCCTTTTGTCTTTATCTTTTATTTTATTATACTTTTATCTTCTATTTTTATTTTCCCTTATTTTTTATTTTTTCTATCTTTACTTGTTCTTATTTCTTTATCTCTATTATCATTGTTTATGCTAACCCAATGCAGAGGCCACAATTATAGTTTGACCTCGAGATCGAGAAGGTTACTCGTAAGAATAGAAGAGCAAAAAGGGACATGACAAGAAACCATAAGGATCTTCATAACTATGGTGAACATTTGTCAAAGAGGACGCTAAAAGACTCCTTCATCCCAACCATTGGGTGATCAACAACATCTGCTACCCTCTAGTGGGGATTAGAATCTTTGAGTTGAAGCCAATCTTGATCAACATGAAGCAGAACTCGGGTGAGTTTAAAGGGCTACCTACTAAAGAGCCCAATGCCCACCTTAAAATTTTCCTATGCTTCGCTGACATAATGAGAATAAACAACATCCTTATGGATGTTATTCGATTGAGGCTCTTCCCATCCTCAATAGCGGATAAGGAACTCGAGTTTCTCACAACCCTTCCAGATGGAGCCATCACCACTTGGAATGAGTGGACACAAGCCCTTGCTCAAATACTTCCCTCCATCTCAATCCAATATACTGAAGAAAGAAATCATGAACTTCTCTCAGTTTGAGTAGGAATTCTTAGACGAAGTCTGCATTAGACCAGTATTGACGCAACATATGGAGGGACAATCAGAAAGAAGTCCTCAAGCAAAGCATATGTTATCGTAAAGGATATAACTTCCAACACCAACCACTTTTCCGTAGGTGATATGCATATGACACAAAGGCCAGCTAGGATATACCAGGTAGAACAGGAGGTGTAATGGAGAAGAAGTCTTCACCAATCAAATTGAGTCACTAATGCAGCTCATGTCATCTCATCCTCCCATATGTGAGCAATGTGGGACCATAGGTCTTGAGGGACAAGATTGTCGAATGGGAAACCTTTTCACCAAGGTCGTAGAGGAAGCAAACTTCATCGCTCGAAATCAAAATAACTCATATTCCTCTTACTATAATTTAGGTTAGAGGGAACACCACAATTTCTCCTAGGACAACATGTAGAACAAACTTATAATGCCAATAGACCTCCACCCATGAACACTAGAACCAATGGCAAAGGCAAGAAGAAAGAAGGCCCAGCCTGCAAGACATAACAACTCTATACATGGCCAAGAACAATGAAAAACTTAAAGCAATGGGGGCTTAGATCTCCACCCTAGCCACCCTTATGACCCAATATGTTTAAGACTCACCCCCACTCCAAATTGAGTAAACCCCAAAGGAAGAGTTGAAAGTCATCTTAGGAGTGAAAAGGAGTCAAAGGAGTTCTAACAGATTGAGAAGGTGGCCTTACCCAAAGGATGAAACTTTCACCAAGTAAATCATAATTGATGTTGTTGATTAAGGTAAGAATGTAGTAACACCAGACTAGGTAAATGTTCATTTTCCCCAAAGGAAAAAGATGAGAAGAAAGATAAGGACTTCGCTAGGTTTTTAAAAAGTTCATATAAACATTTCATTTGTTGAAGTCATCACTCAAATGCCCAATTATGCTAAATTTTTGAAAAATATAGTCTAATAAAAAGAAGTTAGAGGAATTTGAAGTGGTAAATTTAACTAAGAAGTGTTCTTCTATAGTATTTAAGAAGTTTCCATGATGTTTCATATTGGCTTTGTCATATTAGATATGGAAGATGATGATGAAGTCTCAATCATTCTAGGTTGATCTTTTCTAGCCATAAGAATGGTGATAATAGATGTGGAGCAAGGAGAACTAACACTAAGACTAGGTAGAAAGGAGGTAAATTTTATAATTTTTAACTCTCATAAAATTTCATCACCTCTTGTTTATTGTAACTATGTGCAGGCTCTCAATATCTCTTATGAGGAAACATCGGGTAACTATCCTAATACAAAGATGTATTGCCTTGAAACATTAGGAAACATTAAACCATGCAAGGAGTCATAAAAAATTGGCCCGAGAAGTATATACAACAACATAAGTTCAAAGCAGGTATAAAAGGGTTAACCTATGACGTGTTTTCTCCCTATTCTAAACGAGTTACACTCCATATGGTATGGACCCTACATAGTAATCAAAGTCCTTCCTTGTAGGGCAGTAGAAGTCACTAAGGGGGATAGAGCCACATTTGGAATAAATAGGCACCAAGTGAGGCACTATGAAGAAGAACTCTTCCAGGCCCTCTCTGATACAAGCACTACCAAGGGGCAACCTCATTCATTTTCATTTTTCGTATTTCATTTCGTTTGTTTTGTTAAGATTTCTTGTTCTTTTCCCTTTTGATACCTTTGAATTACTTTTTTATTTTATTTTTATTATTTTTTGTTTTTTTCAATAAATATTGAATTCTTTCTAACATTGAGGGCATTACTATCTCTCACGGGTAGGGGACCAACTTTTGAGAAGCAAAAAATTAGCTTCAAGTTTGTCGCAAGCCCTCACTATAACCCACAACTGGTGAGATTTGGACCAAAAGAAGAGGTTATATCATAAAACCCCTAATCCATCCTTGATTGTCCCTTACATTGACCCATTTTGGAACTTGTTTTGAAATGCATAAATTTGTAAACATACTTCTCTTGCATGTGATTTAGACCAGTTAGGAATTGTTTGTCTTAACCTTCAATATCTTGTGTTTAATTTACCACTAGTTGCCTTCTTTGAGTTTATGCAAGAATTCTTTTATTTGGAACCCTAGTAAAGCTAGGGCACCCTCAAGAGAGTTTTGTGGAATAACAAGGCATGGAAACAATCATGCACTCTTCCACACCTAGAACAATCAAATAATAAGTTACTCAGTATATAGAAACAAAAGCTTTGCCAACAAGGAATTAGAGGCATAAAGGACTATAACAAGAGGATAGTACGGAAAGAAAGAAAAGAAGAAGAGGCAAGGGATGGATGTCAATTATCAAGGAAGGAACTCTTTAAAGTGGCACAAAGATAAAAGGTAACCTATTGGACAACACAAGAACTTATGGCTTTGTTACAACTTATAAAAAATTTATGTCATATTTATATGCTTTAAAAGCTTGTTTGCAAGAAATTAATTGATTTACAAGTTTGTGAATAATGATTTACAAATTTTTGTCATATTTTACTACAAAGGTTAAGTTTTACTTGAGGATAAGCAATGTTTGAGTGTAGAAGGGTTATAAATCAATATTTTGTACATTAATGTTGATCTTTTTGGGTAAAATTGTAAATATTTTTACATATATCATACACAATTCACCTTTTCTCTTAAGATCAATGCAATATATGCCCTAAATTGAAAAAGAGAAAATGAAACAAAAACAAGACTTCTTGTCCAAAAAGATGAAGTGCCCAAAAGACTCACTTGCACAGTATAAAAGAAGACAACTTGGGAGCTGAAGAAATCACTCCCCACACATGTCATTCTACTCCATCACTCCCCACCATTCCATGCTTCATCATCTCCATCATTCTGAGTATTCCCCTTGATCCCGAGGCTCCCTAGAAGGCACCTGAGTTAACAAGGCTAAAAGCGTGACATAGAGCAAAGGAGCGAAACCTCAAGCTTTTATGGGTTATAAGTTTTCCTTCTTTATTTATTTTTATAATAAAGGCAATAGATTTTTAAATTAAATATTTAAATAAAAATAAAAATAAATTAAATAAGTATAAAATTGAGAATAGTAAGTACAAATATATAGGAAGTACAAACATATAGGAAGTAAAATAGAAAATTCTAAAATATTTATATGTAATTTTTTCAACATCGATATTTTTATTTTAATTATATATATATATATATATATATATATATATATATATATATCCTAATTTTATATATTTTTATTTATTATTTTCAATTTTTTACTTATCTAATATATTTTTATTTTTATTTAAATATTTAATTTAAAAATCTATTATTTTTATTTATTTTTATTTTTAAAATAGATTATCTCCACCGACTCCATATCCTAAATCTACCCTACTTGTGAGGACAGGATGAAGGCTCTCAATGTTTCATACGAAACATGACCAGTAGTACCAAAAGTTAAATATTTCATGTGCAATTATTTTTTTGCTTGATTCTACAGTGTTTTACACTGACATTGCAATGACACTCCATTAGAACACTTAAGTAGAACCATGCTACTATTCAAACATCTTTGTGAACGATTCTTCTATTTTATCTTTTTCTTCTATTTTTGCCTTTATTTAAAACAAAAAAAATCACACCATAAAGCATGTTTAGGTACAAGAATTCAATGTTTTAGTTCACATTTAATTCATGGTAAATATAAACGGTTTATTTTTTACTTTTAATCATTTCTAATTAAAATATTTACTTTCCCAACTCAAAATGGTAAAATTTACTTTTTATAATCAAGGATGAAGAATGATAAATATATTTTTTAATTAATTCGTTATTAACATAACAAAATAAAATTAAGGATTAAGTGTACTTTTGATCTCTTAGGTTCAATTATACGATTTTGGTCTCTCAAGTTCAAATTGCATCAATTAGGTATCTTATGACAATTAAAGGATTTTGGTTCCCCAAATTCTTATTGCTAAATTGGGTCCCTAAGCATTGCAATTGAGTGGTTTTGATCCTTCTGTGAATCTTTCACTAAATATTTAATAAATTTTGTTGACATGATACTAACACTAGCCTGCTAGATGAAGTGGAACTGATGACTAACATTGTACATGACACAGGAGTTAATGTGAAGTGTTGTTATTGATAGTACTTGCATCTTTTACCATGATAGTCATCAGAACCATATCATTTGTTGTGTCAATTGTTAGTGCAATATCAACAAAATATGTTAAATATATAGGAAAAAGTTGAGAAAGAGACTAAAATTTTACAATTATAATTCTTTAGGAATCCAATTCATGCAATTAGAATTAGGAAAATCAAAATTATACCACTGCAATACTGGAAAACTAAATTGGCACAATTAAAACTTAAAGGGCCAAAATTGCACAATTACACTATCTGTTAGACCTAAAGTGCAATTAAGTCTAAAATTAATTAAAATAATCCACCTTATCATAACTACTCTAAACAATTATAGAGTTTAAAATATTAGCATGTTGTCTGAAAAAATAAACATTAAATTTGAGTCAAAACAAGAATTAATATAATTTGAAGTGATAATTTTTATACAAATATCAATCATTGGGTTTTAAGTTTTATGTCAGCGAGAGCAAAGAGTTGAAGTTTCTAAATGAATTAACAAGGGTATGTTCTTAAAATATTATAGTAAAATTTTAATATTATAATAATATTTAGCTAAATAACAACTTGATATGATATTATATTTGAATGGAGAACGCTTATTAATGAACATTTGAAAATGATACATATTCGGCACACCCGTAGTTTAACACATAAGTAAATATGATTAGTAGTTAAAAATAAATAAATGTGATTATACACTATTATTGATATATGGTTATCGGTAACCTATTTGATCATTGAGGAAAAGAGTGTGGTGATGCTTGATGATGACCTTGTGTAGAGCGATGATTAAATAGCTAAATGTGCAGACTAACTGATCATTATCTTGAAATCACATTATTAGCAACCTGTTTGTAAAAATGAGTTGAAGAGTAGAAATTTTTACCATATGTTTGATGCTTTAACACACCTCTATGACTATAAATAGCAACCTCTTCAACGAGTTGGATCATCCAATGCTTTCTTCTTTCTTAGGTTCTTTTCTTCCCAACGTAACTGTTATATATTTAACTTCCAACCCAGTATATTCTTTAGGAAATCAAATCTGTTAGTGATATATTCATTCATAACAACATATATAAGATTTGCTCTCTGTAATTGATTTAATCATGATTCTGTTAGAAATTAAATATATACACATAATTAAATCTTTTCCCAATCTATTACATTGATTTGTCTCTCTCACCTTAATGAATTTTAGACATTACATAATTACCAATTAATTACTTCTAATAAATTTTCTATCTCTCTCCTCTAAATCTTTATTTAAACTAGACATTACATAATAATAAGGCACAACTCTAAATTCTTAATTCTACAGTAAGCAATGGCCAAATTTTTCAGAGAGGAAAGAGCTCCCATTCAATTCCCAGCAGGCGTTAGGGTCCTTGTGGTAGACAATGATCCCACTACTCTTGAAATCATTAAACAAACATGTTTTCGATGCCATTATCGAGGTTAGTTTACTTGTCCTATATTTAATTGTTACTATTTCTTATAGAAAGATTTGATCTTGATGATTGTTTTTACGTTACAGTTATCACATTCTCTGATGCCCCACTTGCTTTGAATTATGTGCGGGAGAAAAAAAATTGCATCGATGTAATACTAATTGAAGTTCACATGCCAAATATGGATGGTTATGAATTCCTTCAGCATGTCAGCAAGGAAACTGATGCTCCTGTTATCAGTATGTAACTAATTAAACTTGTCCTATATTAATTAGTTTTTATATGTAAGTTATGGACTTGTTTTACTCATCAAGCGCAATCTGCAGTGATGTCTCTTGATGGTGCAACGAGTTCTGTGATGAAGGCTATTACACACGGGGCTTGCGATTATTGGACTAAGCCTTTACATGAGAATCAATTCAAGATTATGTGGAAGCATGTTGCTCGGAAGTTTTGGACTGAAACCAAACTACTAAGAAACGATGATTCTGAATTGGGTTCTTTTGTTCTTGATGCAACAGCGAGGAACAATAAAAAGAAAAGTTCCAATTCCAAAGAAGATGTTCATGAACCCGCAACAAAGAAGCGCCGTGTAGAATGGACAACAGAACTGCATCACCAATTTGTCAAGGCTGTGATGCAATTTGGGGTTAATGGTATAAATATTCATACAACGATCTGATGATTACTGTCTTTGGTATTACAATCCATGTATAAGGCATAACTAAATATACTTACACTTAACTTTCTCCCTTGTTTATTTTTCAGAGGCCCACCCAAAGTGGATTCTTGAAGTGATGAATGTCCCTGGTTTGACAAGAGAGAATGTTGCTAGTCACTTGCAGGTTCGTTTCTATTTGCATTTGATTTTCAATACTTGCACTTGCTTACGAGCTAGATACAATTTTTATTACTTATCTCAATAGATTTAGGTCTTTGTTAGATAAATTAATGTTATTATTGTTATTGACAGAAATATAGACTTGATTTGAAGAGATGTAATGGAACGAGAGTGCAAGAGAATGAGATGGCATCACAAAAGACTACCAGCGATGTTTGTTATGAAACACTGGCAGCCCTTGACCCATTGGAGCTCATAAGTTACTTGAGGCCAAAACATAACCCATATGCACAATAAGCTGTGAGCAATCTTGGAATTCAAAATTTAGGACTTAATAGCGTTAAGAGGGATTGCGTAATATTTCTCAAGATAGATCATTTCTCTGTTTCCAATTTCACAATTCACAAGCTTCTTGTGCTGCCATCTTTCCACTGTTATCCATATTAGTAGGAAAATTCACTTTAATTTGGCAAGATCCCACTCCCCCCCTACCAGCCTTCAAGTTTGTTACCATAATGTAATATTGATTTCATCAAATAATGTACCAAGAATGTCTAAATTTACTCCAAATTATCGATCTTTATTTCTTTTATTGTCCCTGCATAGAATACTTTAATGACTTCATTTATAGTTCTTGATTGTAATTAACTAATTAATTATGTTTTTCTTTAGATTTATAGCTTGAATGTAATGTTTTGTGTATAAATTTATCAACAATGTTAAATGCTACTAAGTTGGTGGTAAAACATTTTTAACATGATTGCCTCAACGATAAATTAAAAAAATAAAAGAAATTCAATAATTAATGTTACAAGAAAATCACGAATTATTGAAAAAATATGAATAATTGGTAATATGTATCGTTTATGTTACATGGATTCATACCAATAAGTAATTTTCTAAATTAATATGACTATAATTTAATTTAATTCAAATCAACATAGTAAGTTTTGTATTGTGCAAGTAACTTTAACTATAAACACCCAAAGACATCTAAAAAAGGTACTTATATTAAATTTCATTTTCCAAAAAAAATTATTAATGTAATTGGTAATATGTAAGGTTAAGAAAAGAGAGAATTTAAAAAGTACTTATATTGGATTTAATTTTTCAAAAAAAAAATTATTAGATGTAATTGGTAATATGTAAGGCTAAGAAGAGAAAAAATTAACTATGTAATAATATATTGATATATTAAGATAAAATTAATAATGTGAATAAGCAATAATTACCTTTATTACAATTTATTATTAGATTTATTACATTCAAATCAATTAATCAATTTATATAACTAACCTCCATTATTATTAGATTTATTACATTCAAATCTATTAATCAATTTATATAACTAACCTCCATAAATATTTTTAAATCAATCAATCAATCTATATATTTATTCTATGAAAGAATCATGATAAAATTTAATGTATTTTGTTATCAATCAATTATATCTCCACATATTTGATTTCTTTGACAATAAGTTAAGTATTTTATATATATATATATATATATATATATATATATATATATATATATCATATTAAAGATTAGGAGAAAGAATCTTGGAAAACATAACAATCATCAATGTTACACTAAAAAATATTCACATACGAAATATTTCTTTGTTTTACTCTCTCTTTTTTATTTAGGCTTCGATCTCTTTTTCACTTTCTCCTCTTTTCTTTTTCTTTCTTGTAAGGTATTCAATTTCTCATGCAAAAATTATTCTTATTAACGAATAATAGGAAAAAGTATAATTTTAGGCAATTATAATTTTGATTTTTGAATTCTTATAATTTTTATTTAAAGATTAAATATTTGATTAAAAACATAAAATAAAGAGGACAATATTAAAAGAAATACTGCAGTTAATAACAGACAATAAATTAAGAATTTCACTAAAGTATTGATAGTTATTGAAATAAAATTATAATAAATTTCAAACACTATTTTGAGCCATATTTGAATGAGAGCTTAATGATCAATGATTAATTATTGTAGAAAACAATTTTACACTATTACAATCGCAATTCATCGTTCATGTAACTTTTACAACAATAAAGACAAATTTATTTAAGAAGTATTCCAATTAGTAACAGGGTTATAGTGCGCAAATCTATGTTAAGGACAAAATCACGTTCAAATCAATGCAAAAACAACCATTAATTATTTCTTGGATCATTGTTACTTGGTTAGTCTCAATACAAGGAATCTGCACCATGCCAAACAAACAAGTTACCTACTATATTTCATTTTCTTTATTATGTAATGATATAAACATTATGTTATTTACATAAAACAAGGTTGTGGTCTAGTAACTGACATAGGTTGCAAATAACCGACAACTTAAAATTCGATGATCTAGTTACTTGTACAGAAACAATAGCAGCATTTTTGCTGAAAACAATCTGAATGGATATTCTTGTTTAATAATGAGTATCAAGAGGAAGATTGATTATGTTTCAAGCTGTGCTCATCTAGCCAAGAAATGATGTCACCAAAAACTTGAGTTATTACTTCATCAGGCTCACCCTCAAGAAGAGCATGGTAGGCATCCTTATAAAGCTTAAGCTTCTTGTCTGAACAGCTTGCCTTCTCGTACAAGGCTTTGCTGACTGATGGATCAGTCACAGTGTCAGCATCCCCATGGAGGATGAATAGTGGTAGAGAAACCTATGATCACAAAAATTACACAGGTAAAGATGAATAAATTTTATTACACTAGAAGAATATACTCCAGGGGAAAAAAGTTGAATTAGATTTAAATAGTAGGGCTGTTAGCTATAGAGTATGAGCACAGTAGCATCTGCCACTCTAGTACAATGATAAAGGAAAAGAACTACCATTAGCTCGTTTAGTGAGATGAATTACGTTTTGTTTAAATAAATTTCTTAATAAATACTTTAAAAAAAGGAAATAATAAGGTAAAATGAATTAAACTTTTTTCATAAATTAAAATTAACTAATGTATAAACTAATTTATAAAAATTTTCTCATTTTTCATTTATAAAAGTTAATTTTCACTTATGCATGAGCTAGTTTAACTTACTGAAGAAGTTCAATTTATTTACCTTATTCTTTTCTCTTGTAAGTACTTACTGAAAATTTATCCAAACAAAATTTTATTCAAGGTAGATTTATGTGTTGTAAGAAGCATGCAGATATATTTATTGCCTTCTTAACTATGAATTTAGATCAATTTTATATTATAGTTTAGAGGGGAAGATCAATAGAAATTCCCTATATATGCAGTAGAGTGGTGTTTTAGGAGGCCAGAAAAAAAAATAGTATGAAAAGGATCACTATTCACTATTTCTTCATAAACCTTTAAACACCTGAAAATTTTAAGGGTCTTCTCTAGAAATGTTTTCAGGGTATTGTAGCTCTTGTTTTCGAATTTATATGCACTAGTTTCAACCATTGAACTAGTTTTAGAAAAATATATTCCTATGCTATCATCTTTCCCACCATAAACTTATGATCTTTTTGAACCTACACTTTAACCAAAATTACCAACAACTTCAACCACCTAGTTTAGGTAAGCCAAAAGATCAGAACATACTTCTTTCAATCGCTGTTCTATTTCTTCAGTAGTTTTAAGCATTTCTACAGCACTCTGCAAGCGCGGTTTATCCTTGTAAACAATAACATTGTAAGCAGTCTGCAAAGACATTAGAAAAGTGTCAATCTCTTACTAAGACACAGATTACCAAAACAAATACATGAAAAGGATTGGAGAAAAATGGAGTCAATAGTACATTACAAAATAACAAACCTGTTCCCTCTTCTTCAAATCTCTGAATGCTGCCTCTGCTAAATCCTTGTTTGGAACTAACTTATGCTTTGGTAAAACATTAGCTAAACCAATCAGAACCTTAGTGACCAACTTTGGTGGAACCATGTCATCTGCAATCTACACAGATTTTCTGGTCAAAGCAAAGCCATTCTGAACTCTAAACATGATTGTGTTTCAAGAAAAATACCTTACACATAGGCGCAACAAGAACGGCACCATCCCACGCCTTAGGCTGTTTCAGGTGTATCTTTAATGCAACAGCTCCACCCATGGACTGTCCAAATAGGAAGCTTGGAAGAGAATGGAACTCTGGATTTTCTGCCACATAAACCAAATCTTTTGAATGAATACAATGGTATCAATATTCCTTGGTATTAGGTTATATAACTTGTTTCTAATGAAAATGAAACTAGATGTAACATCTACAATTTTACACAGAATGTACTTCCGATGTTTCCATGTTAAAGCCACAGTCCTATTTTCTAGGCAAGGAACTCATCATGGGAAGAGTTTACCAATAATTTCAGTAATTCTATTTGCAGAACATCTATTTGACAGATGCACTTTAGTTACTGTTTAAATTAGAAGACATATGAATAAAAAGATGAAAAACTTCAATCTGATGAAGAAAAACATCATAGTATAGACTAATTTCTGAAGGAAAACTTCAAATACTTTATACAACAGAAATAAATACTAGTTCAAGATCCCTTAACTCTGTCCAAAGTAAACATAATCACAGATCACCAGGTCACAACATAGTATTGAACTTCATAACTAAGAATTTTTCATGACTAAGGGGTTGATGGGAGTACAAGTTACCTCTGATTTTTGAGTAATGCTCAATGACACCATCAACAAGCCGATCAAAACTGGGAATAAAGCAATGGAGACCTTCTGAAAGACCAAATCCTGGATAATCCATGGCAAAAACTGCATATCCAGATGATGCCAGCTTTCTAGCAATTCCTGCAAATAATTCCATGATACTATTGAATTGCTAATCCTCAAGGCAACTGAATTAAGTTATAGCTACCAGTTCTTAATACCAGCTACATGCCTTCAAAGAAAAAAGAGCAAGTGTCTCCATAACCATGACAGTAAAATATTGCTGCTTTGGGCCTAGATTCACCAGGAAGCCAACTTTTGCAGAAGATTTCTTGGCCCATTGAGTTCTTCTCATATGACTGTTGCATAGCACACACACATCAAGGGAGAACCACATGTCAATAGCAAAACAGGACAATGACAAGATGGCATTGATGATATTAACTTTTTTGAGGTAACTACTCTGAAGAAACATAAATTGCATAAAACCATTTTAGACTCAAATTTCTTACTTACCTCTTCCATTTTTATTCCATCACATGGAGTCTGCAAAACAGAAAAACAAAAAAGACTTGATATTAACATTTAAAGCAAATAAAATTTTACTAATTTAAAGTGAAATAGCACATCGGATAAAATCATCACTGCACCATTTAACCCCCAAAAATAAATTACCCCTGCACCAAAATGTTAATACCAAAAGCTAGGACTATGGAAATGTATATAAATTGATGGATTTGAAACAGCATGGAGAAAAAATATCATTGCATGTGATAGTGTGTGATGTAAATTTTGTACGAAAGAAGGAGCTGGCCACAATACTATGGTGAGTCCCTACAGGTTCTTGAGCGATCTATAAAATAAAAGAGAAAGGCTACAATACACCTATTTGAAATGTCTTTCAAAAAACATTTTTATTGAGTCATGTTTCACAATTTTGCACCAGAAATTGGAGCAATTTTTGCGCAAGTACAGTGCTCACAACCAATAAAAAAACTTATCTAAGTATTAAGATGACTTTGGTAGCATTCACTGCGCTCATGTAAGAATTGCTATAATATATCTTAAACTTTTGATTAACTGTATATATATGCACTATATTTATGCAAGAATTACTCTAGAAATCAACCTTTTTTTTACCCTAAATTATGAAATAACTGTGAACATGGTCAAATAATACGAAGCAAAGTGTTTGAAAGTGTACCAACCAAACATTTTCCCTCTTTATGTTATAGTTGCATTCATGCCTGACCCCATTGCATTTAAGTAAAGAAGTTGCAACTCTCTGCATTTAATAGCTAGAACAGAACACCTCCCCCTCCTCCTTTACCAATAAGAAGATAAAATAGACTTGAATATTCATACCTCGTCTAATCTAATTCAATTTAAAATTAATTTTATTAGACTTTTGGTTTTACAATTTGACACATTTTCATCCTACTAACCTAGTTTCAATACAAAGTTAATTTTGACAAATTTAAATTTTAAAAAATTAGGCTCAAAGTTTTTGTTTTTGTTTTTTCCCTTGTATCTTTGTAAGAGATAATTCTATTCAAAATACAGTTGAATAATTCATTTTATCATACCGTAAGCTAGATTCTGGACTTCACCTTATATTTAATAGGTACAACATAACACAACAACCCTTTTCTCCCCTCTTTTCCTTTACCCAAAAAGAGATAAATCAGAATAGACTTTTTTTTTTTTCAAAGAGACTAGTCTCTACCTCTTCCCATCGGATTTGCCAACTAGAAAACTAAGTCAATGTTTGAAATCCACGTAACCATGTTGAATCAGTTTTCAACAACCATGTACTTCAATTAATATCCTCGGCATTAAAGAAAAAGAAACAAAAAGGGGCCAAAACCAAATCTTTTTTGCAACATATATCAGCCAGAACAGCACTCCCAGAATAAAAAAAAACAATAAAATTTTACTCACAAGACAAAACCAAACAAATTAAAAAACTAAAAAGAGAACGAAAGTAGAAATTAATTAGCTTCGTTTCACCAATTCTACAACAAAAAAACACCAAAAGAAAAGAAACAAAACCAAAGACAACAAACCTAACCTTAAACAATATATGATCAATCCCAAGCTGAATATCCTTGAAGGCCTCACGTGCACGCCTTCTAGCACCCACTTGATCCATCTTAGCATCCAAAATTTTCTGCAATTTTTCATCCACACCGGGAAGTCTCATCCTTGACCCCTTCATCACCTCTCTCCTATTACTCCTCTTCCTCCTCTGGATACAAAATGATGCTCTAAATTCTGCACCACCCCAACCACTTGAATTCAATATCTAAAGACCCAGAAACAGAATCATAGGAAACAAACTCTGACACACCCCCAATTAAAAAACATACATATATATGAAAAAAAATGTAATGGAAATAGAATATTAAAAAAAAATACAACTTTTTTTCACTTTTAGTTTTCAATTACCAACCATTCAAAGGGTGGCGCCAGTAAAGCTTTGTGGGTCTCTGAGTCAATATTGATTTATTCATTATTTTATTGAAAACAACATGAATGATCCGCTGAATAAGGAAAATCTGATTCGGGAAAAGATAAGGATATTTGGTGAAGAAAATAATAGCTAAACAAAAAAATTAAAATGTACATAAATAAATTAAAAAAAAAACGAAAACAATAAAAATATTTCTTTTAGGTTTATATTTTCCTAACATGAAAATTGATTATGGAAGGTGGAATTTGGCAATGGTTAGAAGATTCTTTATTTGAAAAGTAAAAAAGTGAGAGAAGAAAAGTATTTTTTTTTTGTTTGGTTTCCTTTGTATGGAAGCAAGGATATGACTAAAGATAAAATTATTATGAATTTGTTTGTTTGTTTATTTATATGATTTTGAATTGAATACTTTAAGGTTGAGATGAGGTTTGAAGCGGTGGGTAGAAATTTACATTCAAAGCACTGAAAGGAGGAAGAGAGGAGAAAAAGGCCAACGAACCGATGAATGTGATAGCGTCACATTTTAATTATATTTTTTTATTCATAAATGTGATAGCGTCACATTTTAATTATATTTTTTTATTCATAAAACTCTTACAGAAATCTTGCATGAGAGATTTAATTTAATATTATTTAATATCACTTTAATATTGCTAATAAATACTTATACCATTTTTTAATTTTTTTAGTTATTGTTTTTTATAATTTTAAAATATTAAATGTATTTTTTATTATATATTTTCAAAGTATTAAAAATTATAAGAGATTATTATCAAAATATAATAAAATATAGTACTATTTTCAATTTAAAATATATTTTACTTACTTTAATAAATAATTTTATATAATTAAAATTTATAATAAAATATACTTAAATATATTTTAAGTCTTTATAGATATAATTCAAGCTAATTTTAATAATTGAAGATTTTATATTAATTAATGATATAATTAAAATAAAATATATATAAATAAGAGTATTTTTTACTATATAAATTAATTTTAAATTTATAAGATCAAATCATATTGATGTACAGCCTCACTATAATATCAAGGGGTCCACCAACAACACATGAAGTGCTGCTGGAATTGAGGAAAGATGCACAAACATTATGTCAGGCATGTTATCATGATGGATTTACTTGCAAGTCCCTAATTTTTTAAATTTACAAATTTTAATATGTATTATATTTTTATTTTAGCATTAGTTTAATTTTTTTATTTTGAAGTTAAATTATAGAAATAATAGCAATTAAATATTATTTATCTTTTTATAAAATATTTTTTATAGTATTTATTATAAAAAATAATTATATTTTTTCTTTTTATACAAATATACTATTTTTCTTTTTATAATCTTTATTGTAGAGATAATTATATTTTGTTTAGACAAAATACCCAAATATTTTTTATTCTTTTTTAATAATTTTTTCCTTTTATAATGTGTTATTATTATTTTAAAAGGTTATAAATATCTGTGTGTTTGCAATCAAATAATTTTATTATCCTTCCATTTATATTGATTTGAATAGAATTGATTGGATAATTAAAGAATATTTATTGTTAACATTAATATTTGCTAATTGGGTAAGCCTACTACTTATGTGCTTGACATGTTAATTCCTAACCTTTATACAAGTTAAAAGTTTTTTTTATCTTATGTGATGTTTGGTAAATAATTTTTATAAGAGTTTATAATATTTTTTTATACATTACTTGAAGTCACGTTTTTAAGACACTATATTTTAATTTCTAACTTTATATATTTATTATTTTTTCTTCAAAATATTTACTAATTTTTTATTTTTTATATAAAAAAATTTATTGTATTTTTTCCCACTAATAAAGTTTAATTTTATTTTTTTTTTTTTTTTATGTAAGAAAGAATTTTACTATTTTTATCATTTCAATACATAATATATTGATAATCATAAATAATAATTTTATTTTACTTTATTATGATATTTTAAACTTGTGCATTGCACAAATTTGTTTAAATTATAATTTTTTATATTTATATTTTATATTTTTAAATATATATATATACACAAATAAAATTATTAATTTTTAATATATTAAATATAATTACATTAAAATTAAGGAAGATAATTAATTATATTTTTAATTGAGAAAATATTATTTTAAAAAAAATATTAAGCCTACTAAATTTATTATATTTTGTTCTTTCTCCAATAATAGTAGTGATGTACTAGTGTAATATCTATGAAATGTATAAATTAAAAAAATATAAATATAAATATATAATTATTTAAATTTGAGTGTCTATTTTTGTTATTATAAATATTATGTTAACATGTATTTGATTTATGTGTTTTTATAATTACTTTTTAAATGTATTTATTATAAATATATATTTTATTTCAAATTTTTTGAAATAGTGTAATTTTTACTAAAATTTTTGAAATGGTGTGATTTTTATTTAAAATAGTATTTTTAATTATTTTGAAGATATTAGTTTTAATTATTTTGAAGGTATTAGTTTTAATTATTTTGAAGATATTAGTTTTAATTATTTAATTTTACTAAAGTATTGATTATGTGATTTAATTATGTGATTTAATTATGTAATTTTGTTTTGTCCTCATAGGATATAAGTGGTGATTAATTTTTGTTGTGGACCATGACTTCACCAAACAATAGGTATTCTCCAATGATTTTTAAGATATGAATGATTAATTATGTGGTATTATTATTAAATTGTTTACTTTCATATATCACTATTATTTTTTCATAAAAATACAACATTACTAAAAATATATCACTATTATTATACATAATGGATATTTATTAATTTTTAATATATGAATTTATAAGAATAAATGATTGCAATGTCTCATGAATTATTTATTATTATTATTATTATTATTATTATTATTATTATTATTATTATTATTATTATTATTATTATTATTATTATTATTATTATTATTATTATTATTATTATTATTATTATTATTATTATTATTATTATTATTATTATTTTAATTATTATTATTATTATTATTATTATTATTATTATTATTATTATTATTATTATTATTATTATTATTATTATTATTATTATTATTATTATTATTATTATTATTATTATTATTATTATTATTATTATTATTATCTCAAATTTTGTGTTATTATTATTGTTTATAATTATCTTATTAATTAATTATCTAATATGTTTTATCACTTTTTAGGATAATTATATTTTGTAATAATTAAACATATTGTATTTTTTAATAAATAGGTATTACTTAAAGATCTAGTAATATTTATATTTAAATTTAAATTTAATTAACAAATTTTAAATATTTATATTGTCCTTATGGTTAATAGATGTTTAATAATTCAAATACAGTTTTTAGATATTTGAATATTTAAAAACATATTATTTATATATGAAAAATATTATATTTAGACATAAGAGATATTTGATAAAAGATAAATATTTAAATAATATATATTTAATGGTCTAGTCGAGCTTATTACACGACTTTAGAAAAATGAACGACATGTGGCATCCTAGACATGTAGCATCTTAGTGTTACACGTCAATCTTCTGAAAATGTCAATGGTTCCCTGTAGGGGAGCAACAAGAAGAACGACTCTAAAGGATAAGGACCTTACTCAGAGTCGACGTTCCAAGTAAGGGAGAGTGAGAAATCTCTTTCAAGGGTATAGGTAGAAGGGTTGGCCTTAGATCCCAGGCCTTAGATCCCAGGCCTTAGATCCCAGGCCTTAGATCCCAGTTGGTTGCTTGTGTTTGATTGTCTTTGTCAATTGACAAAATATTTAGTTGTTGTTTGGTTGTAGTTGCTTATCTCTGCCAATTGATAGAGTACAAGTTTCTTAATTTTGTAACTATAGATTAAAATGGGTTGTTCCTAGAATCTCAATCTATCATGTTTGTTTGTCTCTCTCAATTGATAAAACACATGCTTTTAATCTCGTGATCGTCGGTTGGGGATTTCTTCCTGAATCCCAATTTTGTATTCATTGGCTCCTTTAGAGGGAATTAAGTTAATGTCTTGCACAGTAAAATTGTATAAAATAATTGTATATTTTTGGAGGTTTAAGGAGATTAAAGTCCCTAGATTAGGGTATTTGTGTACTTATATTGTGAAAACATGTAGAATTGATTATGATAAATTGGTATCACATGAATTCAAGTGTCTTGTGAGTGTCATAGTGTCGTTCACATGTATTCAAATGTCCTTAATGGCATTGCATGATTCACATGTATTCAAGTACAATGAGTGACATCGCATCATTCACATCTATTCAAGTGTCGTGTGAGTAGTATAGCACCACAAGCTGAATGAGATGTATTTTTTTACTCCCTTTTATTGTGTATTGTTTGCATTTTGGTTAAATATCACTTGTAGGTGAACTGTCATATTTTATTGCTTTATTTCCTTTTAGTAGTTTGTCTAGGGGATGGTGCTCTGGTAGATTGTACCATTGAGACTATGTTTATTAATTAGATTTATGTTGTGGATTTGAGGATAAGGTCTTTAGAGTGTAATCGCTTTGGATTTATTTGTTTAAGAATGTGAACTCCTTATCTTTTGGAATAAATGACATGATTGAATTTTTTTAATTTTTGTATTTTCTTTTAGTAAGGATAAAGGCTAGAAGGGTAAAACTATCACAAAATGAAATTGACATATTTTAAATTTAATTAATATTTACAAAGTTTTTATTTTTAATTATTATTTTATCAAATATATTTTAAAGTAACTAAATTAAAAAATAAAGTATACTTATAAATATACATAAAATTTATTTCTTAACTTTTATCCTTAACTAATAGTTAAAATAAAATATTATGAATTATTTTAAATTTAATTACATACTTACATAATATTAATTCTGATTATTATTGTTTGTGGTATATATTTTAATAAATAAATTAAATAATATAGCATACTTATATATGTACATCATAATTTATTATTAATTTATTTTCTTAATTATTAGTTAAAAAAAACTATTATGAATTATTTTAAAATTTACCACATATTTATTAAATTATTTATTTTATTATTATTCATAAAACTGACTTATTTGAAAAAAAAGATAAAGTTGGGCATAAATATTCATATAATATTTAATATTATTATTATAGTATTTATATATTTAACTTTTGTTTTCTCTTTAACTATTGAAATATATGTTATTAACTTACTATTAATAAAATTATATAATAAATTAATTGAAGTAATTTAATTATGTATTAAATATAATTAAGTCTATTAAATTTGATTAGATTCAATCAAAAACTATTATAAAGTTAAGTATGATTTCACAAATAAGGAAAATAATTATAGATATGAAACATTTATAAAATTAAAAAAGAAAAAAAAACAAAAAGTAATAACAATAATAAACTCTCTTTATGTCCTGTTAAATAAATAATGTAAGTTAATAATATAAAATAAAAGTTAGATTATTGATTATTTTTCTTGCTAGACATTACTTATAATATAGCAATAAAAGAAAAAAAATACAAAAACATATATGAAAAAGCAAAGGTGGGAAGAAAAAATGTACAAAGGTGACAACTGCAAAGATAACATATGAAGAAATAATAATAAATAATAATAATAATAAACAATTGAATTGAATAGAAAAAGTAAACATAATTATTAAAGTAATTCAACTATATAAAATTGATTAAATTATGTTAAATGAAATGTATAAAAAATATAACAAATAAAAAGTTGTTATCGCAATAGAGTCTCTTTATATCTTGTAAAAAAACAAAAAAAAATTGGAAGTTGAAGATATAAAATCAAAGATTGATTATTGATATTTTGTTGCTCAAAATAAAAAAGATAAAAATATATACACATTGCTTATAATATAGTAGTAAAAGGAAAAAAAAAATAAGAACATACATTAACAACATAATAATAAAAGAAGAAGCGAAAAAAAGATAACCAAAAAGATCACACCAGCAAAGAGGAAAAAAAAATAGAGAGATAACAAAAATATGATATATATAATTATTTGTCATGCCATGTTAAAATAATGTTTGTTATCAATATCCACTTTGCATCTAGTAAGAACTTTCTTTTCAAATCTACATAAAAATTCTATGACATATTGAGTAAGATTCTCTTTAGGTGAAACTGTAATAACAAAGTAAGAAAAAGAAAATGTTAAGTTAAGAAAAGAAATAGTAAACAAATAAAAAGTTAAAAAAAACAACGCATAGTTGATCCTAAACGATAGTGGGAGAATATAAAAGAGAGAATAAGAATACAACTCAAATTTTATTCAATTTAAAAAAAATCGAATCCGATAATTAATTAGACACAAAAATGGTATATTAAAGATTAGAAAGGTAATAAAATTTAATTACACGTTATAGAAGAAAATTTTATGATAAATAATGGTCACATTTTTTTTTTTTGTAATTCAAATAATAAATATATCTTAAATAAATATGTTTTATTTAAATATAATAATAATATAACTAATATTTTCAATTTAAATATAATAAATAATATATATTATTATGAAATTATAGTAACTAATAGTAATAACAATTTATAATGAAAATTGAAGAATTCATATTTCATGCTCAAGGTAATAAAAATTAGAATTTTGCCATTCATGTATTATTAATTATTTTATATATCATTGAGATATATTAGTGATATTCTAATTGTTAAATATTTGTATTCATAAAAAAACATTAATTTTTTAAAATAAGATATATAAATACTATAAAAATAGCATTAAAATTATAAAAAAAGATAGATATATTACTAAAGTAATGATTTTATAAATATGTAATTAAATTTGAAATAATTCATAATATTTTATTTTAATTAATAATTAAAAATAAAAAAAAATAAATTATTATACCTAAAAACAATATATTTGATGTTAGGAAAGTAATGAAAAATTAATTATACATTATAGGAGAAAAATTTTACTAATTAATAGTGACCTTTCATTTTATTTTTATTGTAATTTAAATAATAAATATATTTTATTTACATATAATAATAAGTTAAATTAATATTTTAAATATAAATATAATAAATAATACATATTATTATGAATTTATAGTAACAAATAATAATAATAATATATAACAAAAATTGATGAATTCATCTTGCAAATTTAAAGTAATTTTTACTTAAAAATTAAAAATTTATCATTAATGTATTATTAATTATTTTCAATACCATTAAGATCCACTAATTATATCCTAATCATTAAATTTTTCTATTCATGAAAACATTAACGGTAATACACATGTTTTTTTTATTATTTATTATTTATTATTTATTATTTATTATTACATGCAAATATGTTGTTTTAATATTATTATATGTTAATTAAAAATGGTTTTTAATTAAATAAAAATAAAAAAAATGATTTTGGGTTTGTTTTGTTTCATTTGGCCCATTAAGTAAAATCTTATTCCTGGAGTCGGAGTCAAAGTCAAAGTCATCTAATATTGAGTCATTTTCTCTAAAACCTCTTCTTGGCAAACAGAGGGAATGGGAGGAGCACTCGTTAAGGGATCACCAAGAGGAGACTTGAAGGTTTTTTTTGTTATTTTTGCATGAGGTAAGGGGAGTGAAATTGTCTTCTATTTTTGGGGATCCTAGACAAGTACTTGGGTCGTCCCTAAGACCTCATTTATATATGTTTTTGTATGGTTGGTAGTCTTTAAAGGGAGATTAAACCCCTGGATTAGTATTGAGTCATAGTGTAATTTTCGCATGTTTGTTGTGATTAATTACTATCAATTGTTTAAATTTCATGGTTGCCTTTGGTTTGAGGATTTTGGGGTTCGATTTAGGTTTTTTTTTTAATTTGGATGCAAATGGTTGAAAGAACCTAGATTGACTTAGACTTCCTTGTTTAATTAAATTGTTTTCTAATTAAATTATTTTCTAAATGGGTCCTAAAATTAGATAAAATCATATTTGCAAAAACTTAAAATATAATTAAGTCTAATAAATTTAAATATTTTAATATATAAATTATATTATAATCAAAATCTATAATTCTTTTTATGGATAAATTAGAATAATTACCTTAAGTTAGACCATTTTTAGCCATCATTTTATTCTTAAGAGTTTTTCTTTAATGAGAATGCTTTTAAAGATTTTTCTTAATATCTTATCTCTTTCAATCGATCATTTTCAATATTTTTAATATAAATTATTAATAATTAAAAATAATATTTATCACAATATAAATTAAATATAATTTATATACTAAAAATATTCATTATAAATTTAAGTTATATAAATAAATATTTATTTTATGCAATGCACAAGTTAAAACACTAGTGTATATATATATATATATATATATATAAAAGGAGAAATTGCACTTACCTCCTATGAGATCTTAAATGATACTAGTTCATAGAAATTACTTTTTACACAATTTTTATCTTGTTTATGACCTTTTTCGATCGAACATTAGTTGATTTCTATAGTTGTCATGTAGATAAATCTAATGGAACAAGTTTTACATCTTGAATCAGTTTAAAAATAGTTCAAAATTGTATTCCAAAATAAAAAAAATGATTATTTTTTCAAAAAGACATTGACTTAATTTGAGAGTTAAAATATCAAAATGAATTTTTTAAAAGATAAAGGAGTAAAACAATTTTTTATCATGAGATAAAAGACCAAAATTATAATTTAGTCTTTCTTTTTATGATGGAAACATATTTTTAAAGGAAAAACTAATAATCATAAAATGTAATAATAAATTATGTATATATCTAAGTTATATACAAATGCAAATATACTTAAATATATTTTTTTAAATAAACATCTATATAAATTAAAACGCATGTGAATATAAAATTATTTAAACACATATCAATATTCATAATTGTTCTTATCTAATTCTCCTTGGCTGTGATGGTCGATCTTCGACCTCCTCCAATTGGTTTCCACTCTCTATTTGATGGTCTCCGACTTTTCCAATGAGTGAGGGGAGAGGTACCTGCAAAGATACTCTGACTCTCAAGTTAGTACACTTTCTTGGGTGTTTTTTCTAGGTTATTGAACACACCTGGTGCTTGACCCCTGGATTTCCCTTTATAGTATGTCAAAGACTTTAGATGTGTTATTTGTAATGGTTGCACCCTTGGGACACGCTCCTTAGTTGGCGACGAGTGGCTATCGAGACACTAGGGATCTCAACCAATATCTTGACAAGTGCTTAAGCACGGGACATGTCGGAAGGGTCAGACTCTTGAGTCAGCCAGGGTCCAGGGTCCAAGGTCTTGCTTTGGGTGTTCGAGGTGTGCCCCAAGTATAATTGCCCCCCGAGTGTCAAGTTCGTCGTGAAGGAACGCATATACTTATCCTTGGGCTCAAGGTGGTATCCTTAGGTCCAAGGTGAGGCTCTATGGGCAAAGGTGATATCCGTTGGTTTGAGATGAGGTTTACCTTGGGAGTCGCACGCATTAATGCATTGTTTTTGGCAATCAAGCATGTTTGCAAAGCGGCACTTGGGTTTGCCTACCAATAAATGTAGATGACTGTTGGCATGTTGCGACGCTTGGGTTCCCGTGCCAGGGTCGTGTGGTATTCACCAATCAAGGCATGCGACCTTTGGCATGCCAACTCCTATTATAAAAGGGTGATGGTCTGCGAAGGAGGCACATCACCTCATTTCCTCACCCTCGCTTCTTTGCTTCCAATCCTTTATGTCGTTGTCCGACTTCCCCAACTTTGATCTCCATAATTTCAAACTCCTTCCCTTCAAGTGCACAGCCTCTTGCCTTCTAACTATGAGTTCCAACGAGTCATCCACTAGGGTTGGCCAAATGATAGAGGCTGAGATGCACTTGATAGGTGCCTCATCATCGAGCGAGACATCGAGTTTGGGTTTAGGGCTCACCAATGTCAACTCATCAAAGACCACCTCCATCGGTAGTTCCTTTGTTAAGCGTGCAATGGCGGTGTTGCCGATCTCCCTTCCCAAGTAGATGTGTGCTTGGTCATAGTTGTGCTGGTTGTGCTTATGGAGCTAGTGATGTCCATTCCTTCATAGTGAGTCCCTCGACAAAGGAGGACATTCCCTCCAATTAGCGTGCTAGGGTATGAATGGCTAAGTGGGGAGGTGGAGGTTTACCACCTCGATCGTCATGACGAGGTTGGTTAAGCAAGTATCTATAACTCCAGTTGAGGAGGCCAAATTGTATTCGATGGAGCTATGTTTGGCTAAGGAAAGAGTCTTCATGAGGCCATAGAGGGTGGAATCAGACTTCACTTATATGTATGAGACCATCTTCCGCAACTTCGGCATTACCTTTCCCTTTAACAGATTTGAGGCCGAGGTGTTGCGTACCTTGAATGTTGCACCCAGCCAACTGCATCCAAACAGGTGGGTGGCCATGCAGGCGATCCAAGTGATGTGCCACTGCTTGAGGATGGAGCCAACCACTGCAAAGTTTTTGGTCCACTATGTGGTGTGTTTAGGTAGAAGTCCGGGTGGGTATCATTGACCAATGTGCTTAATTCATGCCTCTTCAATGCATATTGTGCCTCCTACAAACTTCATTGATATATGTATGAGACCATCTTCCGCAACTTGGGCATTACCCTTCCCTTTAACGAATTTGAGGCCGAGGTGTTTCCGAGGTGTTGCATGCCTTGAACGTTGCGCCCAGCCAACTGCATTCGAATAGGTGGGTGGCCATGCAAACGTTTCGAGTGGTATGCCACTACTTAAGGATGGAGCCGACCATCGCGATGTTTTTGCTCCACTATATGGTGCGTCTGGGGTAGAAGTCTGGGTGGGTGTCATTGACCAATGTGCCTAAGTCATGCCTCTTCAATGCATATTGTGCCTCCTACAAAGGGTTAAAGGGAGGCTTCTTCAAAATCAGAGTCAAGGATGGGGTCTCTTTGGGGGTGTTCGCCTTGACCGGCCAAGAGCCCCCTTTATCTTGGAGGGACCCAATAAATCCAATGGGTAGGCACAAGAGGAGATGTCAACATTCGACCTAGTGGATCTTGACAATTTGTACAAGCTGTCCTAAGGTCTCAATTGTCGGGAGGTCATTAAGATATGCTTCTAGCGTACCCTTGGTCGAGACCTAGCAAGTGAATATTTGTACTTTTGACATGTGGGTATTTGTGTATCATTGTGTCATGACTTGTGTTTGCTTTGTGCAGGGTTAATGGGTAAGTTTAACTTCTGGGTTGTGCTTGTTGTAGGTGCTAGTGTGCCACAACCTAAGAGGAATTTGGGTCCTTTATCGATGGCCCCTAATGGTGGCTCTTTTCCAATTGACCTTCAAAGTCAACTGCTACAACTATCCCATGTGACCCTCGAGCCGGGTCGTCAATCAATTTGGTGGTGAGACTTTTGTCCTCAAACTATGATAGGCCCAACTTCCTGTCTGAAGCAGATAGAGGTCTGCTGAGGCCATTGTTGCTATAGAGACGATCTTGGTTACGTAGGCAAGATTGTGGGCCATGGCTCAATTTTGGGTTGAGGAGTACAAATGCTCTGATGAGCAAAGTATGGCTTTGGATGCAATGAGTGTTGAGTTGGAGAGGAGCTGGGCTAAGGTGGAGGCGTTGAAGGCCAAGGTGGCCAGCGTGCGGAGGACCTCGAATGAGCTATTGAAGGATCTAACTATCGCCTAGTCAAGCCTAGCTACAAAGGATGAGTTGTTGGCAAAGGAACTCTTAGCCAAGGAGAAGGAGACCAATGCTTTTCTGAGATCACAGGTTTCCTCTATCGAGGTCACATTGGCTTCACTCCTTCCAAGTGGGTGGCCATGCAGACATTTCGAATGGTATGCCACTACTTAAGGATGGAGCCGACCACAGTGATGTTTTTGCTACACTATGTGGTGCGTCTAGGGTAAAAGTCTGGGTGGGTGTCATTGACCAATGTGCCTAAGTCATGCCTCTTCCATGCATATTGCGTCTCCTACAAAGGGTTCAAGGGAGGCTTCTTCAAAATTAGAGTCAAGGACGGGGTCTCTTTGGGAGCGTTCACCATGATCGGCCAAGAGCCCCCTTTGTCTTGGACGGACCCAATAAATTCAATGGGTAGGAACAAGAGGACATGTCAATATTCGACCTAGCAGATCTTGACGATTTGTACAAGCTACCCTAGGGTCTCAATTGTCGGGAGGTCATCAAGATATGCTTCTTGCGTACCCTTGGTCGAGACCTAGCAAGTAAGTATTTGTACTTTCGACGTGTGGGTATTTGTGTATCATTATGTCTTGACTTGTGTTTGTTTTGTGCAAGGTTGATGGGTAAGTTTAACTTCTGGGTTGTGCTTGCTGAATGCAATTGGTAGCCTATGCCAACTCTCGCCAAACTAGTGGTGCTAACTCCTACTGAACTCGAGGTGCCGACCTCTCTAACACTTGTTGCGATACTGATTCTCGAGGTGATCGT
Organism: Mucuna pruriens; assembly: GCA_025330945.1. Lineage (NCBI taxonomy): Eukaryota > Viridiplantae > Streptophyta > Magnoliopsida > Fabales > Fabaceae > Mucuna > Mucuna pruriens. The sequence continues at coordinate 1,954,455 of JAENHJ010000527.1, read as the reverse complement.
TGTTGAGGGCCCCTTGAAGAACCTAGAGAGGAAGGCTTCGGTTTTAGGTGCCAGTGCGCCACAACCTAAGAGGAATTTGGGTCCTTTGCCGATGGCCCTTAAGGGTGGCTCTTTTCCAATTGACCCTCAAAGTCGGTTGCTATAACTGTCCCATGTGACCCTCGAGCCAAGCCATTAATCACTTTGCGGGTGAGACTTTTGACCTAAAACTATGATAGGGCCCAACTTCCTGTCTGAAGTAGATAGAGGTCTAGTAAGGCCATTGTTGCTATAAAGTCGATCTTGGTTGCGTAGGCAAGATTGTGGGCCATGGCTCAATTTTGGGTTGAGGAGTACAAATGCTCTTATGAGCAAAGTGTGGCTTTGGATGCATCGAGTGCTAAGATGGAGAGGAGCTAGGTTGAGGTGGAGGCATTGAAGGTAATGGTGGCCAGCATGTAGAGGACTTCGAATGAGCTACTGAAGGATCTATCTACCGCCTAGTCAAGCCTGGCTACAAAGGACGAAATGTTGGTAAAGGAACTCTTAGCCAAGGAGAAGGAGACCAATGCTTTTCTGAGGTCACAAGTTTCCTCTACCTAGGTCACACCGGCTTCACTCCTTTCCAATGTGGTGAAGTTGACTAAGTTGTTGCAGTCAGTAAAGGCACAACTATAGGTGAAGGGTGAAGAGCTGGCAACTGCAAAGGCAGACTTGGAGGATGCGAAGATGGCCATTTTCAAAGCATGAAGATGGTTTCGCCAAGGCAGTGTGATAGGTGGCTGTGATCACCCTGGCTCTTAATCTGACCATGATGAGCATATTCAAAGATGTGAAGGATGGGAAGATAGTGGGGGAGTAAGAGCTGTCGACGACAAACTAGGCTTTAGGTCTTGTTAGCTTTTGTAAATTGCGCACCGACGCCACCTCAAGTAACCTATTTTCATTAATGAAAAAGGATTAAGTTTATTGTATGTGTTTGTTTTGTTATCGGCGTGAATGTGTAGGGACGAGCACGTGAATAGACTACAGTGAGCTTGAGTGCGTTTTATTTTGTTTCTAAGTTATTCTCGTATGGACTTCGGTGAGTTTGTAACAGTACACATCATGCAGACTTTCGTGAGTTCGAGTGCGTTAGGTCGTTAATTTTTAAGTTATTCTCATATGAACTTTGGAGAGTTTGTGAGAGTGCGCAATGTGCAAACTTCAATGAGTTCGAGTATGTTAGCTTGTTAAATTCTAAGTTATTCTCGTATAGACTTTGGTGAGTCCATGAGAATGTGCAGTATGCAGACTTCGGTGAGTTTGAGTGAGTTTCTAACTCTCGTGTGGACTTCGGTGAGTCTAAGATGCCGACCACATGCCTTGGTAGGCTCGTGGGAGAGTGGTCATCCTTGGCAAATGCGGGGATATTGTCATAATTTTAATGAAGCGAAGAATTTTATTAAGGTGAAAATTGGTGGTGGGCCTCGTTAAAACCTACTCGAAAAAGAACTTTTATATTTTAAGGAAAAATCGAGCTAGAAAAAAGAGCATTTTACAAAAGAAAACTTGCTAGCTAAAGTAGATTTTGTGGTGCGTGACATTCCACGTCCTCGAAATAGGTGTTTCGTCTAGGTTCTCTAGTCAGTAGGCACCATTATTGAGCATTTCTCAGATCCTAAATAGGCCTTCCTAGTTGGCTATGAACTTGTCGTCTTCCTTTCCCTCCCTGACTCCTCTTGTCTTCCTCCATACTAGATCTTCCTCCCTAAAGTCTCTTGGTCGCAACTTGGACTTGTATCTCCTTGCCACCCTTTGTCGACATACCTCTTGTCGTATGCAGACTTGTTCTCTTACTTTTTTTACTAGGTCAAGGTCGGTTCTAATGGCGTCCGAGTTGTCGTTTGGGTTGAAATCGTTTTGCCTTACGGAAGGCTCGCCGACCTTGATTGGGATCATGGCAATGGTCCCGAAGGCTAGTAAAAAAGGAGTTTCCCTTGTGGTTGTCTACAGGGTGCAATGGTATGCCTAGAAGATGCTTGGCAACTGTCTAATGCACGACCTTTTCTCTGCCCAATCGTTTCCATAGTTCACCAAATATGACCTTGTTAGCTGCTTCAGCTTGTTCATTTGAATGAGAGTGTTCAACCGAGCTCACCTTGTGGTTGATGCCGAGTCCTTCGTAGAATTTGTGTAGGGAATTTCTTATGAACTGGGTGCCATTGTCGGTCACCACCAAGTGGGAGAGCCCGTATCTCATATGAGGTGTTTCCATATGAATCGTTGGACCTTTTGTGTGGTGATGGCGCTAACAGCTCGGCCTCAATCGACTTGGTGAAGTAGTCCACAACTATGAGTAGGAATTTGACTTGTCCCTTGGCCATAGGAAACAGGCCTAAGATGTCCATCCCCCAAATGGAGAAGGGCCATGCGAATGTGATGGATTGGAGTTCCTTGGCCGAGGAGTGGTCGACGAGGTCGTGGCCTTGGCATTCTGGTAGCTACGTACATATTTCTTGCAATCATATTGTATAGTCAACTAGTAGTAGTCGACCCTTAGCACACGGGAGGCCATGGTGCATTCGCTGGAGTGGAACCTACAAATGTCGTGGTGGATTTCATCCATAATGTAGGTGGCTTGGGTTGCTGTAAGGCATTTTAGTAGGGGTGTGGAGAATCCCCTTCAGTAAAGCTTGTCTACGTCGACCAAATATCGGCTAGCTCTTCTCTTTTCTTCTCCTTATCTTCTCCCCACAAATTCCCTTTGTATGGTTCAATTCTCTTCCATTGTTGTGCTCTCTCAAATGGGCGTTGCCATTCTTTATCCCTAAGATCCTCTCAGAAACAAATTGTCTAACCATTACCAATCCACAATCTCTCATTTTCCTAACATGAAGCTCCCCAACCCAAACCCCAAGTTTCATCGGAGTTCCCAAAATTGCAAGAAACGGACCAATTCAAGCCTGTAAGAAATTTTCGACCTGGCCCAGCCCACATCCACCAAACCCCAAGTCAACAATAAGCAGCAACTTGTCATAGGTTAGGTTAAAATACTAAAATGTGGCAAGTAGTTGACTGAAACAACCTTAGATCCACAACTGTAGACGAAAATCATAAGTTTGACATTACCTTTGACAAAGACAAAATTTGTAAGTCTGATGTTACCTAAGTCCGATGTTATCATTGGTGAAGAAAATGGAAGGATTGTACGTTGGATACAAGATGCTTGTGATGTCTTTATTCCTTTACCAGTTTTTATATCTAAGAAAATTGCGGTCGTGAGTGATGCCACGAGCGACTTACAAAAGATGTTACAACTTGATTTTTCTTAATCTTGTGGCATTTTATGATTTAATGAGGATTTGAACGAAGTTTATTGGTGATTAGGGCTTTGTAGCATCCGATCTTCTCTTATTTTTTCAGCGGGAAGTTGGTAAGACAACGAAGAAAATTTTAATTAACCTAGATGAATTTTGCAAAGTTAACAGTATGTTCTTGTTTGCACAAACTTTGAGTTTGATGTTTGTTATTGTTTGTGTTATTAGAAATATATGATGGTATTTCAAGCTGAATTCTTTAATATTAGAATATCTATGTTTCCCATCATTGTTGCATACTAGAAGGCTAGAAGCAAATGGAATTGCTCTAAAAAAAACACCAAGATCCTCATATGTGTCTAAGACCCTCAAGCATATATTTGAGATTGAGGAGCCATGGTTCTGGCATAATTTCCAATAACTTGTTATAACTCCACCCTGATTAAATCTAACTCACTTTTGTCCATTAGTTACTTTGAATTTTTCAATGCTTGCTCTCCATATTAGCCATGTCATGCAGCTAAACATGTATATAATGACCAACTTAAATACATTACCACTAGTCACAAGTGTTTATACAATCACGAGTCGAGGACTATTATGGGTCCCAATGTCAAATTATTAAGGGATAGGAAGTTAGCTAGGACTATTATTGACTTATTGTAGTTAGTTTGTAAATTTGTTGCCACTTTGAGGGGATTTGAGATAGGAAGTCACAAGTAAAATGTTAGGTTAATTTATTTTGAAATCATTTGTACTTCTACATTTTCTATTGTTAATACCTAAGTCAACAAAAATCAACAACAATTCAATAAATATTGTATTTTAATTCTATTTTAGAGCACAAACTACAAATTGATGACTTGGATTGTGGACCAATCGGCCAGTCAACCGATGTCCCACGACAGTGCCTGATCGATTCCTAGCTACAACCATACCAATCACACTTAATGTTGTCAGAGGGCATTAATTGACAGGAACAGAGGTCAAAGGAAACAGTTAGTGCCCTTGGAAGGAGTCAGAATGAGTTAGAGGCGCCTCTAGTGTTAGACACTCAGCCCCAGGAAAAGTAACTCACCAAGATGGCTATAAAGGCAAGACAAAGGGTAGAAGAAAGGGGATTTTTTCTTGACTCAGACCAGACACTGTGTATACTCTATAATCCCATGTTGCAGACATGAACATTCCACGTCCTCTGAGTGTTATCCACAAAGACACTTTGATGCTCAAGTCAGTACCTTCTCTTAGGTGTTTTCTCTAGGTTACTAAACATACCCGGTGCTTGACCCCCAAGTTCTCCTTTATAGTGTGTCAATGGCTTTGGATGTGTTATCTATAGTAGTCACACCCTTGGGGCATGCTCTGTATCTGGTGACGAGTGGCTATCAAGGCATCAGGGATCTCGACCAATATCTCGATGAGTGCCTAGATGCGAGAAGTGCTAAAGGGGTCGGACTCTCGGGTCGGTCGAGGGTTCAATGTCTTTCTTTAGGTGTCCGAGGTATGCCTCAAGTATAATAACTATGATAATATATTTTAAATATTTGTGTACATATATGTCAATATATACTTATAAAATTTAAAGATGATTGACAAATGCATTAAAAAATCATAATAATATAAAAAAAGATTGTAAATTTTAAACTAAACATTTGTGAAAGGTTTACTTATTATAAATTTTAATTATAATATAATTATATATTAAAAATATGTAATTATTACAAAGTTTAAATTATATAAAAATAAACACTTATCCTATGTATTGCATAGGCTAAACTACTAGTCGATGAGAAATTGTTTGGTGCATAATAGCTAAGTAGTTAAATACTTAAAAATTACATTGAATATGTTGTCCAATATGTATTTTAAATTATTTTGTTATTACTCTAGATTTAAAATGATATTTTTAAAATGACAATTATTTGTTAAAAAATTATTTATCTTCTTAATTAATTATTTATTCTTTTAAATTTATCAATTTTTATATACAAATTAAATTTTAATATTTTTTAAACAAAATATAAGACTCAATTTTATAAGGAAACATAAGATCAAGTTTATTCAATTGATAATTGATTTATTTATCTAAAATACGCGATTTATAAAATATTTTATGGTTGGAGAATATTTCAAATTTTTAAGATGTTGTCAATTTATTTCAAGAACTTGTTTTCTCTTTTAAGATTAAAATGTAAGATGTAGAAGGAGATCTTTGTGAGGGGTGAAAGTACCACCTAAGTGAGAGGGATCATGTAAAACATGAGGTTTTTCAAGTTTGTCCAAAACACTTAAAATGTGAGAATTTTTCAAGTTTGTTTAGAAAAATTGCAATCTTATTTGAGATAATAATTATTGTTGAAATGTTCCCAAGAAGAAGATAAGAGGTGTCGAACCACATCAAATTTTGTTTTCACTATTTTTATTTGTGTTGTGTGTGTTCTATCTTTTGATCCTTATTTGCAAATAAATGAATTTTTCTTCAATAGTGGTATCAAAGCCTAGTTGTGTGACTAGATGACCAATTGGATGAGTATTAAAGCATGATGAAGCTGATGGTGGTTCCATGTGAGATCTTTGTGTAGGAATTTTTCTTGACAATGTGGAAGTTAAGTAGCATGTTTCACTTGTAGTAAGCTAATGGTGATGCATGTATAAGAAGTATCACCACTCAATATTAGTAGACAAATATTTAGATTAGAGGTATGATAGGAGCGCACCAAAGTTTGTAAAGGAGAAGCATGATATGAAAACCATAAAAGTATATGCACAATGAATATATTCCAAGATAGGTAGCGTAACAATAATATTATTATTATTAGCAACAAAATATATCATATAAGCAACAATGTTATTATTACTTGCAACAATAGACATCATATAACATCACAATAACATCATGATAAAAGTAGCACCTAAAATGATGCAATATGTTGACAATCATGTATGCAATAAACTTGGCTCTACGAAGATTTCTAAACACCAAGCAACTAGGTAGATGTGTCCTATAACATGGTACAACATAAATCATCAACTGACAAGTCAAGAAGGCGACATGTGCCATAAAACATTTGAGCGATACTGATACTAATTATAGAACAATTAATGACATTGTTAGAATATGCATCCAAGAGTAGTTACTGCTACAGTACAAGATTAGCAATGACTTTGGTCGCATGTGAAATTGCCTATCTACACATCCTCAAGGCTACACAACAATACCTATAGTCACAGACTAAGTGCACACTCGCAACACCTAGTGGACTTATGCATCAAATCAATTCTACCATATCAGATCTCAACATTCTAATTCAACAATGTTAGTTCTTAGGTCTTCTAACGAAGAAAACATTAACATTATTGTCCTCAAATCTCAAATCCAAATCATAGTCCAAAGATCAACCATCTTCAAGCTTCAACAAGCTTGCCACATCACAAATGACCCTACACAAGGCACTAAGTATTTATATCACTCGGGAATTTTTGTAAAAAATTTTAGAAATGTTTTCCACCTTACATTCCTACATTTCCGCTGTTTGAATAACATAAATTATTAAATTTTATGAAAAAATAATTATATTCCACTAATAAATATTAAATAATTTAAAATAAATTATTTAAGTTCAAGTATTTATCGTTGGTCATTGTTTTCCAAAATTTTAATTAAACTAAAATTTCAAATTTACCAAAATACTTTTATTTATAAAATTCTATTAAAATTTGAAATTTCATAAATAATTCAAATGATCTTATTTTAATTTGATATTTTTATTTAAGGCTATTGTCAGTGTTTATAACCTATGAGGATTTTCACATAATTTTTTTATACTAGTTTAGTGTGAAATTATTATTTTACCCTATTCTTTAATAAAATACTAGAATAGTCTTATTTAATTTAAAAATATCAAATTATAGAAATTCTCAGTAAATAAAATTTAAATATATTATTTAAGTTATAAATTCATTTTTAAGCCTAAAATGAGTTTTACCCTTTTTTCCAAATTTTCACACAAATATTCTTAATGAACTAGTTTTATCTCCAAATTTATTAAAACTATTAAATCTGAGTTTAATATTTATTTTTCAATAAAATTAACTCATAAAAAGAATAGTAATATTGTCAAAAAGGATAAATTACAAAATACTCTTTATTTAATTTATTTGGGATTTTTCTCGAGACTACTCTACATTAACCTAGATTTTGGGCAATCATTTATAAAAGTATTTTTAAAATTCTCTAAATATTCTCAAAGCTTAAAACCCACTTAAATCCATTATTACTAAGTGTAACTTAAGTATTCAATTATTGTTTAAGGTTAAACTAATTTTATTTAGGTTTTTGGGTTCCTAATCTTCATTGAGAGTTCTCTAGGTCTTCAACTTTGTGTCATATTTAATGGTCATCCAAAATTACCTTATTTCATCCAAGCTCCCAAAAATGTAAGGTTCTTATTTCAATTTTTATTAAATTTAAAGCTTGAATATTTTGAGTATTTTTAAGTATTTTATGCTTCAAAAGTTCTCAAACAACCCAAAAATCACACAAAATCCAAAAAATATAGAAAAATAACATTTTACATCACTTAACCATATCAAAATGTCTAACTACCATCATACAAATTTTCATTCCTTATATAAAGCCCACAAAGCAACAAGACAATACATTTTCTCCATATACATATATGAACAAAATAAAATATTTTAAACCATAATAATAAAAGAAGAACACATTTTAACATATGTATCTAGTAGAATACCCAGAAGAAAAACATATATTTTCATGGATTAAAATAAAAAAAAAAAAACTAAAGCTTTATTGGAAGATCTAAACATATAAGCAAGATCATGATCATCAAAGGCCAAAATGGTCATCAAACCACCAAGAGTTCAAACACAACCAAAATAAAATAGGAGAAATATATTTAGAGATCATATTGTTTACTAAAAAATAGAGGAAAAAGGGTAAGTTCCTTACCTTGGATCCAAAAAATAGAAGCATTGCGAAGTATGAAAAAAGTGGAACTTTGAAACATTTAATTTTGCTTCTTGAGAAACCAAAAATACCAACACAAAGAGGTGGTTTCATGGAACTAAAAAATAAAAGAATAAAATGTTAGAAGAAGAAAGAATAAGCTCGTGTAAAAGGAAAAGAAAATAAATAATGGAAAAACAACCTTACTAGTTGGCTTAGAATGAAAGAAAATGGATAAATTGAGAGGTGAAACATCAAACCCTTGACGTTTTTGAGTCTTAGAAGAAGAGAAAATGAGAGAAAACTTGGTGAGAGAGAGGGAAGATCTTGACAACCATAAGAAAGAAAATGAGAGTGAGTTGTTTGTGATTTTAGGATTTTAGGGATGAACAATTACAATGTTATCAAAACTAGTTGTCAAGTTGGTCAAGACATTGGGTTAATGGGTCACTGGCAAATAAATGAGTTACTAGTTGTACTACATGAACCTATATATATTAAAATATATATTTCATATACATATATTGCAAGGGTTAAATGTATATAAACAAGAATAGAATTGGCATGTAAATATTAAATATATGCTTTGACATAATGGTTAAACTTATTTTAAGCAACCAGAAAACCTAGGTTCAAGACTTTGGACAATGTGAACTCAATTCCCAATGGAAGGGAGTTTCATCAATTTAATCATGCAGTTTAAAAGTATATTCGATTCGAGTCTAATAACATTGAAAATTTTTTGCCTTAAAAGGTGTATAAGAGAAGGGTGCTTTTAGCATTTAGAAAACAATTTTTCTTCCCATTTGTGACAAAGGCTACAAGACCAGGTTTGTTGAATCAAGATGCTAAAAGCCATCCAAATTTTTATATGTTTTGATGATACCAAAAATTCTAGATTAAGAGTGTGTTAATTGTATAGTATTTACAGTAAGCAGTCAAGTCATAAAAGTATAAGTGAATGCTAAAATATTTGGAAACCGTTCAAACATAAGGGTATTCATAAACAACTTGTTGTTGTAATTGTAAGTCAAGTTGGACTTAATAGAAAATCCTTCAACGACAGGGATTAGACAACTCTAAGTTGTAGAACAAACCAGGATAAACAACTTGTGTTGATCTCTCTATCCTTCTCTTTTTAATTTTTGTCAACACATTTTTGAATGGATTGCTCAAAGTTTTTGTTTCAAACTTATATTTGTTATAAAAAGCTTCAAAGTGCTTAAAAAATCACACACACAATTCAACTCTCTTCTTTTATGTATCATATTTACTTCAAAGTTGACCCACCAATGGGGTGACTTGATTAAAAAATTTTCCATTTTGGTAACTATTGTAAGTTAGTTTAGCCAAATTGGTATAAAATCTTAAAATTTTCTTAATATTGATACCAATGAATTGGTTAATATGTTAATGACATATTATGATTAATTGATTATTAAGAAGTAATAATAATAAGTTCATGTTATTTTCTTGATCTAGAAAAGCTTTTTGACCTATGTGTATTCGATACCAGATTAAAATAATACTATTTTAGTCAATAGTGTTATACTTAATTCTAATTTTTACAAAAATATAATTACAATTAATAAAGACTAATTATAATTAATTTTATGAATTATTTGATGGTCTGCTGACGTTCATAATATTATTCTACACTATTAGTTTCACAACACAGTTAAGTTGAATTTCTCATTAAAACTTTTACAGAAAAATCTCATAAATTCAATTAATTAATTTTAAAAATAAATGTATGTTTTCTCATATAAGTTTTATCAAACATGTATAATCATATATTAGGGAAAACTAAGTGTTACACATATCATTTGTCATGTCAACCATGAGTATTATGTTAACAAAATCCATTAATAAGTATTGTGCCAGAAAAAATAAATATAGTTCAAAACTAAGGGTCTAATTACTTTTAGAAGATATTTTCTATTTTAATTATTTTTATTTTTAATTACAAAACTATGATTTTATTTTTAATTTGTTTCTTGTATACAAATTACTATATATAATATATATTATTATTATATATTATATAAATTAATATATATATTACTATATTTTATTGTATATATTATCTTATTATATATTATATATAAATTTTATATATTATACATAATAATGTTATATATTTTATAATATTATATATTATATATTATTGTATTATATATAATGAGAGTGAGAGAAGGAAAACAAAACTTTGTCTTATCATAACACTTTCTAATATAACTCCATATTTAAAATAATAAATACACTAGACTAATAATAAATGAGAAGAGATAAGATAAAATTATTATATTTTACTTACATAACATACATCTGACTACAACATGATAAGATAATTATTTTATAATATCTTAGCTATTAAACGGGTCTAAAAGGTTAAATTACTTTTCATTTCTTACTTACATTATTTAATTTAGTCTCTCTAGTTTTAAAATTTTCAATTTAATCATCTAATTTTAAAAAAATATTCAATGTTATCATTACATCCAAATTGAGCGATAATAAAATTAAACAAATGAGTGACATTAATTTTTTTAATTAAAAGATTAAATTAAATATTTTAAAAATAGAGAAGATAAATTGAACTGGTATTCAAATATGTGAATTACATAGAATAAATATTTATTTATATAACTAAAATTTATAATAAATTTGTAAATATATAAATTATATCATAATTAAAATTTGTAATATATAAATATTTTACGATTATATTTTAAATTTATAATAAATAATTTATATTATAAAAAATATTATTTTTAAATATTAATTATTTTTATAAAAATATATTAAAATTCAATTTTGAGTTAAAAATATTATATATGATAGTTAAAAGGTGTAATAGGTTATAAAAATCCTAAAAATATCTTGCTGAAGAAAACTAACTGAAAACAATCTAATTGAAAAATATTTGTTAAAAATATTCTCGTTTTAATATAGTTATTTTAATTTTTATATATAAAAGATATTTAAAAAATAAGATGATTAAATTAAATAATAATTTATAAAATAATTCATCTAATTAGTTTATTATTTTCTACTATCAAAATAATTTGATTTTTTTACCTATTTAATATTTTATTTGATTAGATAAACATTTATACTTCCTTTTATATATATATATATTTATTTATTTCTATTACTCAATTTATTGTGTATTTTTTTTGGGACAATTTATTGTCTATTATAATCTTGTTAATGTAATTAAGTTTATTTTCATCAAACTTTTTAGTTTTAATTATTAATTTTAAAAATCAAATCGAACTAGTTAGTTGAACCTATATTCATTAACTTAAAAAATATTAATTATTTAATTTTGTCTCTTAATTTTAAAATATTTAATTTAGTTTTTAATTTAAAAAATAATAATGTTGTCCATCCTTGTCAATTTCATTAAGATATTAAATCTTTTAAAACTAAACCAAATTATATTTAAAAAATAAAAAGACAAAATTAAATAATATAAATAAAAAGAAAGTTGAAAACAGTAATTTAACAAAATAAAAAATGGGATGGAAAGAAAGAAAGGCTTTCGAGTTGGGTAACATGAGCACGTGCTTCGCCTTTCAGGAGTGGGGAAAAAATGTTATGGGCCAGGCCCAGACGTTACTTGAGAGTGGATCCACGACCCAACTTGAGCCTCTCTAATAAAACGCGAAGCAGCTTCCACCAAAACCCTAATTCCTTTTCTCCCTCTTTCACCGCACCGTGTTAGGGTTGCTGAAGCCACCGACCAGCAAGAGAGGTAGTGTCTCGTGCTTTTCATCTTCTTCTTCTCATGATGTCGTTTTAATTGTTCAGTTTTAGCTTCTTGTGTAAACCACCAATTATTCTGAATCGTGTTTGACTTGGAACAGGGAAATGGCTCCCAAACCACCTAGTACGGGTTTGTTTGTCGGATTGAACAAAGGTCATGTTGTAACCAAGAAGGAGTTGCTGCCACGCCCCTCAGATCGTAAGGGGGTAAGTTTTATTTAATTTAATTTAATTTAAATGTGGTTCAGATTTTTTAGTTTCGTATTTGTAATTTTTTGGATTGTAAATGTTGTTATTATTGCCATTGTCTTGAGAATAATAACCAAGAAGCTATTTGGGTTTGACAATTGTGTTCATGCTTCATTCTATTGTATGATAATGCTGATATGTTGGCCTTAGGGAATTAGGGTATTAGAGAATTTTTATTTATTTAAACAAACTTACGGTTTATTAAGATTTGGAAACGTGTTAAAGAGATTGTTGGGTGTACTGGGTGCAATAGATGTGTTGACTTTTAGAGAGTTTTTCTTTTTTAATAAACAAAACTGGGGTTTGTAAGGATTTTGTAAACGTGTTTTAGTGTATATAACTTAAGCCCTGGGAGAGATTGTTGTATGTACTGGTTGCCATATATTTAATTCCCTAAATAGCTGCTTGCCCCCTTTTAGAACCTTGTTTTTCTTTTCTCAAATTTGTATTTTTCCAACTTTTAAAAGGTGGAGTTGGTTGCTATTTGTGGAAGTGGTATATTGTTTTTGTTAGATTTCTGATTAAGTTTTGTAGTTTTCTTACACGAGTGGAACTCCTTTTGTTCTACAATTACTTTTGTCTATATTAGTGAGAATTGCACAACAGCAGCTTAGACTTGGAAAATATGTAGCTCTCAGTTGTTTCTATTGGAATTATCTTGTGTATTAATTTATGTAGTAACTTATTTAATTTTTTTTCTTATTTTCTTTTTCTTTAAGTATTTATGGAAAAATTTATCCAAACAAATCCTTTGGAAGACAAGCTTACGGTTAAAATGTTAGAAGTATCTTCTGACAGATCTTCTTTGTTAAGTCTTTAGATATTTCTCAAATGAAAAAAAAATTGAGCACTCTTATTTCGAAACACATACTGAAATTTTGTTTCTGTTCTTAACTTGCCTGTCTTATATGTGCTCCTAACAATACACTGACTCAAAACAGAAAACCAGCAAAAGGGTGCACTTTGTGAGGAACCTCATTCGAGAGGTTGCTGGTTTTGCACCCTATGAGAAGCGTATTACTGAGTTGCTCAAGGTTGGAAAAGATAAGAGGGCACTCAAGGTTGCAAAGAGAAAGCTTGGAACCCACAAACGTGCAAAGAAGAAGAGAGAGGAGATGTCAAATGTTCTCAGGAAGATGAGGTTGGTCTATGTTCTTTTTGTCATTTTGATGCATTTCCTATATAATATAATTTATTAATCATATTAAATGTTGATTTGTTGGTAGTGGATTGCTTATGCTATTTTCTTCGTTGTGTGTAGGGCTGGTGGAGCTGGAGACAAGAAGAAATAAATCTTATTTACTCTTTTCTAGTTTTCACTAGATGGATCTATGTTTTGATGTACGAGCTCTTATTTTTCTTATGGTTCAATTGGTTTAGTTCAAGATTTTGTTTTGAGAAATGTGTTTTACTTAATCGTGACGTAATTTATGAAAAATACAATTGGCTTATTTTCTGTTCTAGAAACGCAAACTATAACCTCTTTTTCATTTGACCAATCATGGTTTGGTATATGCACCATGTTCATTGGTTTATTACCCCACTCTAAAATCGTATTTTTAATCTTCTACTAAATTGTTATAATCATATATGCACTTGGTGTTGACTGTTACTGTCCTTGTTATCAAATGAGTGGTATCTTGGGAGAATCACATAAGAAAAACTAAATTGTTATAAGACTCACTTGAATCCATGCTTCTAATAGCTCATCTTGTTTGAAACGGTAGTATAGTTTGAAACAGTCATGAGTTGGAAATGATCAGATTGAAATATTAACTAATCACTCTACTCCTTTAATGACAAAAACACTATCCACGACTTGTTTAAGAAATAGTGAAAATGGTGAGGTTTGAAACGATTATTAGTCATCGAGTTTTTTCATTTGAGTTTTTCCTATCTTATTTCAATTCTAACAATTTTATGTTGATATAGTAATTAATATATGATATATAGTAATCAATATATGATATGATATTAAAATTATATTTAATTATAAATCAATTAGAATAACTTGTATTATAATAAAATTAACAGTGAACAAGTCTCGCTGTTAGTTCAATTAGTATTCCGGTTTAACTTTGGTAATGATTTATATTCAAATTGTTTTCACCATCCTTAAAAGTCTATATGAAGTATGAACATGGAAGTATTTTTTTTTTAATGTAAAATTTTTGAAATGATAATTATGTCATGCAAAATTGCATTTAGCACTTCAATGACTATAGTTTAACTTTGTTATTATGGGTGGTTTCCCTACAGTATAAGGCAGTCTTGAAACTTGTTATCTTCTCTGGGTTTATTTCCTTAGCTTTATCTAAACATTCCATTCCTCCCACTCCCAGGGATCTGTAGCCGTCTCCAAGGCTACTACTGTGTGTTCTGCCCATGCTCCCAAACACTTTGGGTTGTAATAACTAATAAGCAAAGTGTAATAATTGTATGACTGGACTAATGCAGAGACAAAATGAGTGCTGTTGATCTGTGATAATAAATAACAAAATGTCAAAATCTGAAATGCCAATATTAGGATCAATAAATCAAGTAGTCCAGATAAGCAATGTATAATGTGACAAATAGAAAACTATCTATCTCTCTGGTTGATTTTATTGTATCGAAGAATAATACTTGTGTATGATTGATTTTGCCCATTAACATCAATTGATGATTTTAAAGTTAAAATATTCATTTTAAAAATTTTAAAGTAATTTTTTGTCAAGATCTACAAAAGTCTCAAACAAGTTTATGCAAAAAAAAAAAAAATAATACTAAATTTTCAAAGTTTAAAATTGTTGTTCATGTCAAATTAGCAAATTAGCTCAAATTATAATAAACTAATGGTGAAATTTTTAATACTATTATAACATAAGAATAACTTGACGTAAAGTGAAAAATTAGAGGAGTAAATTAAAAAAAGTTAAAATACTAAATTAAAACCTAAATTAAAGTTAGACGAGCAAATAGTATTAATCATGCCAAGTTATAAACAATTTCTACTCCCTGAAATTTTTTAAAATTTCTTCTTCTTGCAGTTATAAACATTTTTCTACACCCTGAAAATTAAAATCTAAATTTAAAGTTATAGGAACATATAGTACTAATCCTGCCATGTTATAAACATTTTCTACGTCCTGAAAAATTTAAAATTTGTTCTTCTTAAACCAAAAGAAGTTAAAATACTGCATTAAAACATATATTAAAGTTAGAGGAGACAATACTACTATTTATTTGAATGATTAGAAGGTTTACATAGTATGCATAAGATTGTGATAAGGTTTCAATAGGATATATAAGATCTTAGTTGTCATTATATTTTCTTATTTTACAAAAATAATAATAATATTTATTTAATAATTAATATTTGTAGTTTTAAATATTAACAGTTTACATGTTTAAATTTAATTACTATTAAAAATATTATATTAAAAAATATATTGTATTCCATGTTACATGAGTATAAATGTTAGTTCTCATTATACATTTTTTTAAATCTGTTGGTTAAATCATCTCATTGGACTAATAATCTCATAAGACCGTAACATATATACAAGTAGCTAAGATTTAAAAAGAAAGAAAATCTTTTAATGTAAAAATAAAAATATTAAAATATACAAGTAGTTAGCATTGAGAATGAAGACAAAATTTTAATGTTAAAAAGGAAATTTTGAATAATTAGTAATTTGAAAGATTTTATAAAGCATCAAAAGAATATTAAACATGTTTGAGTAAAGAAAGATAATACAATCAAAGATATCCTCATCACTCTAAAAAATAAGGACTATATTTTATTATATAATTTTTTAAATGAAAAATAGCATTTGTTTAATTATTATTTCTATAATTTTTAATGTTAACGTGCTTCTTTGGGATAACCGTCTCTCTCCCTATAATTCTTAATATTATCAATATTTAGTTTTATGTTCATATTATCAAAGTCAAAAGTAAGTTTTTCAAAATATAATTTCATATGTCAATATGAAATTGGAAGTTTCACAAATTAACAACAATTTTTAGGAGGTTTGCTATAATTATTGAAAATATTTAAAAAGTTTGTTTTCATTAAAATAAATTGTGTAATACATTACACCTCTCAAAATGATATGAGATAATAGTATAACTTAAACATCTTTAATGGAAAAAGTGGATAATTTACCACTACATAAAAAATATACATATAATTGAAGTCAATGTCACACATTCACTCTCACTTTCTCTCTCTCCCTCTCCATATATATAAAGTTTGTTTATTATAAAAAATAATTTGTAAAAGAATAACTTTTTAAAAAAAAGTAATCATTTTTAAATATTCTTCACATAGTTGCTTTTTAAAAAAAAATAATAATCAGAAGAAAAAAATATAAAATTTGATTTAAAATTAGAAGCTATTTAAATTATTTCTCATAAAAATCAGTTGTTTCTTTTTTATTTAAATGATTTTTATGATTGTAGATAAACATAAACTAGTTTTTTTTTAAATATCTAAAAAATAATCACTAGATTATGGGTCCGTTTATTTTGAATAGTTTCTCACGAAATCAGGTGTTTATTTTTAAAAGTAATTTTTATGATTGTAAATAGATATAAATTAGCTTCTGTTTTTTTTTTTTTAAATCTCCAGAAAATAATCACTAGATTATTTTACATCAGAATATTTTTTTAATCTATAAGAATCACTTTTTTAATTTGTAACAAACTGGCCGGTAATTAAGAATATAAAATAAGTAAGAATATAATTATATAAATTTTAAATTTTAATTAAAATTTATTCATTTCTATTTGTACCTATGTATATAACACTATTTAATATTTTTATATTATTCGGTACAATCTATTAGTGTTAAGTTAATAAGGTATATGACAGAAAATTGAACCACAAGTTGTAGATATATATAGGAGAAAATTTAGATAAACTATTTTAATATTTTTTAACATGTATTTTTTTAAAAATGTAATATTTTTATATGAAAAAAATTATAACATAGTCTTAGACAAAGTTATCTATTACATGTTATTTAATCTGAAATTTCAATATAAAATATAAAAAATATATTTATATATTTAATACTAAATATAAAGTATACATAGTGTAAGTTTCGTAACTATTATTAGTCTTGTATTTAGTCCAATGGTTCAATTGTGAGTCTAAGTATATCTTGAAACAAAATGTCACGACATTAAGTTTTCCCGTTTTCCCAGAAAATATTTGGAATATTTAATTTAAAATTTGTGACCAAAATCACACATATACTATACCTAATAGATTAAAATTACATTTAAACCTATTATTATTTTTTTGTTCAAAATGTGACCTCAAGAGAAGAAAGAGAGTGGTCATATATTGTGTTTCTTTGAATTTGGTGTCTCGTGAATCGTGATGCCAACCTAACAGCAGATTGATTAACAAATAATGGAAGGAACACTCTCCATGCTCTTGTAGTTTTCCTTGTGTCTAATGGGCTTCTTACCCCACTTCTAGACATGTTCAACTTTTCTGTTTTTTATTATCTAATGCTTTACTTTTGTTTGGCGGTTTGGTTTCTTTTCGGTGTGTGAATGGAAATGATTATTCCCCTCACATAGCCCGGATTAGAACAAGAATTGCAAAAGTTTAGACAAGCTTATATTAATTTTTTTGGGTCTGAATTTTTATTAAAGCATTTATTTAATATAGTTAAGACTTGATATTTGATAATGTACTCCTATTTCAAAATGAGTCTCATTTAAGGTTTTTCATAAAAATTAAGAAAATCAATAAATAACTTAAATAATAAATTAATTTTACTCAAATTTTTTATTCTCTTTCTTAATATCTATAAATTCACTATTAAATACTCCAGCAGAATATATTTTTATATACATTAATTATTTATTACTCGTAACTTCTGTGAATGCAGACATACTGCTATTATTGCAAATTTCTATTATCCAGTTCTCAAGCAATGAATTATTAATCAATGTCATAAATGGGGGGATTAGTGGTGATTGCTAAAAATTGATATACACGGATTAGTGGCAAAGGCAAAGAAGCCATGCATGCGAGAGAGATGTTTGACATGAGATTTATTTCAGACCGGGCTAGTGTAACAGGCCACTTTACCCATAACACTATGTTAACCCAAGTCATAAAGTGTTGGTTGAGTTCAAAACCAACTCAAGTACATTATTCCTAAAATATTTTCGTGAATAATAAATTATATCTAGAAGTAAAGTTATTATACTAGAACAAAGTGATATTATCTTTAAATGGTCTTGAGCCTTGTGTTACAGAATCTAATCTATTTTAGATCCTTATCAATATAATCAATGTTGATGTAGAAGATAAACATTTATTATATCCAGTTAATCTTGTAAAGTTGTTATCGACTTGAGTGTTAGAATGACTTTTACTACTACTCATCCATGTTGATGGTGCCTTAGTCATGTTAGACAATAACTCACCATTATGATACCTCAAATCTTAGTTGATGTGAAGTACACCTAAGTTAGCGTAATCCAAAGTTCAATCCAAGTTACATTCCTACCTTGGACACGAGTCACACAACATTGGCACCATTTATGGGAAACTAATAAACCTAATTCCCATCCAAATATAGAGAATGCTAGGTGTTAGATTACTTGAGTTAAGGTTACTCTATATGGCATGTAGATTAGGTGAACTCACCTCAAAACCTCTATGTCATCCTAGCTCAATCTTGGCCCCTCCCACTTGTGGTATGTCCAACTTGTGAAGGTATAACTAAGAATGACTTTGTAGTTGCTAATCCGTTGGATAAGCTCATACATTGACTTTAGGAGCAAATTGTTGAGATGCAACAACCTACAAATCACTTCAGCCACCTACGAATGGCTTGGAAGAATGTATAAGGTAATTGAAGCGTAAATTGTCCCAAAATCAAATATTTCATTAGCAAAGTTGGCCTAACTATAAGGAACATCAATACAATGTTGCAACCCCCAGCCAACACATGTCTAGGCTTTTTCCTCACATGTATTGAGTTTAAGGTGATGCTTTATGTCACACTTGTATGGATGGATCAAAATATGTTCTCTTCCAATATCTTTTTGCATAATCAATTGCTTCTATCAATATAATATATCGCAGTATTGAGCTTATTTTCCTATTGAACCTTACATCGGAGAGAAAATTCCTATTAAGTATTTGGATGTTTACTTGAATAAGATGTTGTTCATTAGAGCACCAAATGCAATGTTGAACTTTTCCTAGCATGTTGAGGGGATAAGCTCTTAGTTGATTCTAATCTCTTTCTCAAATGTTGGTTCATAGCTAGGATGACTGTGACAACCTTTGTCCTATGTTTTATCATAAAGAGAGAAGTCCTAAGAAGTACTCACACACTGCCTAAGGTCATCCAACAACCTAAAGAAACTTTGCAAAGTTTCATGGGAAGGTTTTATAAAGAGGGAGTCTTGGTGCTAAATTTATCTTAGAACACCAAAATCTATATTGTGGTGGAGTTAATTAGAAAAGGCACACCTTTTGCTTTGTCTTTGGCAAAAGCAAGACCAAAAAGCATAAATGAATTCAGAGTCCAAGTTGCAAAGTATGTTGGTGAAGAGTAACGTCTACAAGAAGCAGGTTCATGTTAGTCCTTTAGATAATGAAGGGAAGGATCACAAGGAAGCCGCGTTATGACCAGAATAAGGATTAAGGCCAAAATGAATTTCAAAATCTAAAGATGAACAATAGTCATCAAGATGGACATGAAGGGAATTAAAGGACAAGTTTCACAACTATGCCTCTATGGTGATGAACCAAACTCAAGTCTATGATGAAGTCATATTTGACCAAATTCTTATTGGTCTAATTGATTTAATTATACAAATGTTAAGATTAATATTTTATACCTATAAGTCAATTTGACTTAATTTTATCCCATCCATATATAGTTGGATCTTAATCAGGGGTTCGATTTGTAACACCCCAATTTTTATTCTATTTTATTATTGATGGTAAATATTATATTTTATTAATTATTATTAATAAGTGATTTAATTATTTTATAATTAAATAAGTAATATTTTGGGAGAAATATATGTTGGATTTAATTAATTAAATTAAGAAACATAAGTTATTTAAATATAGTAAAATCTTAAGTCACACATTGGACATCATAGGTTATATAAGGAGTGGAATAGCTTAAGTCCAACATTAGGATATATGAGCTCATGCACTATCTCTTTATCCTATATAAGGAGTTGAATACTAAGCAAAGGAAGGCAAGAGAACCTCCAAACAAGTTGGGATTCATTCAAAGAATTGAACCTAGATAGTTTAAATCTTTCTCATCTCTAAGAGCTTTCTCATCTCTTAGAGCTTTCTTAAGAGAAGTGAGATCTTTTGTTTGGATTTCACGTTGGTCGTCAGTGGGAGTTGCAAAGCCCATTTTGAGGCTATATAAAGAAGTGACAAAAAGATTTGGAAAGATACCTATTGCTGAGTTAGTTTTCCTAAACACATGATTTCAAACTAAAGAGTAAAGGAAGAAGAACCTCTAAAGGAAACTACCAAGGAATAAGAAGAATGATCCTGAGGAACGTGTTCTCTATGTCTACACTTTTCTAGGTAAGTAGTAAGAAATATCGCTCAAGGGTGTGAGTATGATTGTGGATAGAGGGGTTGACCTTATACCCCACTTAGTGTTTATGCTTGCCTGCTTTTGTCAATCAACATAGTGTTTAGTCATTTTTCTACTTAGTGTTTGTATTTGAAGTGCTTGTATTTGATTGCCTCTATAATTAGTGTTTCATTATTTGTTTGTGATTTCTTGTCTTTGTTATTTTGTCTATCAAGGGTCAATTGATAAAGTACAAGACTCTTAACCTTGTGGTTGTGGATTGAAGGTTTTTCCCCTAAACCCTAAAAGTGTATGCTTTAGGTTGTTTGAATGAGAGATTAAACTCAGTGGAGTAGCAACCTTTCTTAATATTAAGATTTTTTTATAATTATGTTATTGTAAACTGTATGTCCTTAGTATTCTTTGAAGACGACTAAGCTCCTAGATTAAGTTTCTTGTTTATATTTTTTGTTTATGGAATTGATTCTATGTAATTGGTTGTGTATGCAACACGTAGAAAAACCATAGGTTCCCTTATTTAAATTCAAAACATGGGCAAAAATCCAAGAAAATTCGATAGTAGGTTGTCAAGCACAGTTATACTTAGAAAGAACATCTTGTGTAGGTTGTGCATGCCCGTGCAAACTGTTCATGTCTGTACTAATGGGAGCATGTTCATGCAGGCTTATCTATGCTATAGGAGTTTTGTGTGACAATTAAATTTACTGCTTATATATTAACCTATATGCTTGTATGAAATATACTGTTGTTATGGTTGAAATTGCATTGAGAATAATGAGATGCGAGATAAAAATGAGTAATAAGTAATAAAGATAAATACGAAGGGTGACCTAGTCTGTGAGAGACAAAAATGAACCTAAGCGACATTTATCTAGTAAGTGACCTAGCCTGTGAAAGACTAAAATGGTACTCACTAATCTGTGATGGATTGAGAGATGAAAAATTGTATCATTATCATCATAAATTTCATATGATCCTATCACATCATGTTAGATCATCAAAACTTCTAAAATTGTATAAATATCTGGATTCATGATAGTTGATTGGAGAACGCAGTACAACCTTTGACAACCACGAGCAATTGGTTTGTGGCTTCCTCAAACAAACCATTTTAGTTCCTCCAAAGACTTTTGTTTCTCTCTTCTGATGGGGAGAATAGAAAATGTATTTCTTGGTTTGGTGTATTGGGAATCATAACCTTTCTTGATGTGTTAGCCTACATATATGGTTCCTATTATCCCCTAACAAGTCAATATAGGTATCCACTCATTAAGCTCATATCGAGTCCTTTTAGGAAGTTCATTTGATTACTTAAGTTGGATCACTTTATGATTATAATCACTTTAAATAAATAGCTAATATAATTGTATTAAAATATATACCCAAAAGATTAAAAGAAATTACAAATTTCTAACAATCTCTCAATTGGACTTCATATTTTCTTGAAACAATTACATTACAAAATTCCTTAGGCACACCTCTATGTTATTTATCTTTATACTTCCTCTTAATACAATTTGGTCCATCTTGTACATTAAAAATGAAATCATTGCAAACAAACGTGATTAAATCACGATGATCACCATATTAATATACTCAATGATATAAATCAAATATGGATGAGTGATATGGAAATTACATGCAATGTGATATCAAACATGTCTATTTCTAATTGGTCCTTATTTTCAATCTTTAGTAGAGATCAATCCAAATCTTTGAATATAACATAATTATTACATACAAGAAAACACAAACGAGTTCAAAATGTAAACATAAACCATCAACTTTATTTCTAGAGAAAATAAAAAACAACAAAAATTGTTCAAAGTGAAACATAAACATACAGACTCCCACTGAACTAAGGTATCCTAAGGAATAACACCCATATGAACAGTGTGCTCATGAAAGACCTTAGGTATTAGCCATTTAGTTAATGGATCGACTAGCATAAAACTTGGTCCTATATGTTCTATGAAAATTTGTTTATTTTGAACTCCTTCTTTAACAACCAAAAATTTGATGTCGATGAACTTCGACTTCGTAAAACTCCTATTGTTGTTGGAGTAAAGGACTGTTGAATTATTGTCATAGTATATTTTCAATGGCCTTTCAATGTCATCGATCACTCGTAAACTAGTGATAAAGTTTCGCAGTCATATCCCATGGTTGGATGTCTTAAAGCAAGCCACAAACTCTACAACTATAGTTGAAGGAGCTATAAGAGTTTGTTGTTTAGCAACATATGGAGAATGTTTGTCTTGCTATTAAATTTTTTTTTACTACTCATATACTATGTCGATTTTCCAAAAACTTATGTAAAATATTGATGTTTATTTTTTTTGTTGTACTAGTGACTTTAGTATTTCAAATGCATTATTTAGTTTCTTTTAAAGAAAAATTCTCATATTAATCCATAGAAATAAGGTGATGTTTGGCAAAAGTAATCGCACGCTAGATGGAAGCTAAAAAACTAGTTAGTAGTTGAAATTTGTTAAACTAATTTATTAAATTATAAGTATTTGGTGAAATTATATGTTGAAGTAGTTGATAAATATAAAATTATAGAAATAAACATATTTATATAATATTTTTATATAAATTTTAATTTTATTTCATGCTAATTTATCTAGTGGTTAAAATATGTTGAAATATAAATGTATAATGTTAAAATAATATAATAAATAATATAAATGATACTAATGATTAAAATAAATAATATAACATAAAATATTAAAAATAACATATAAAATAAAATAAACATATAATTTATTAATATAATATATTGAAGTATAATGATGAAATAATAAAATAAATATTATAAATAATATAATTGTTAAAATAAAGTGTAATATAGAAACATCTATAAAATAATAATAATAATAATAATAATAATAATAATAATAATAATAATAATAATAATAATAATAATAATAATAATAATAATAATAATAATAATAATAATAATAATAATAATAATAATAATAATAATAATAATAATAATAATAATAATAATAATAATAATAATAATAATAATAATAATAATAATAATAATACAAAATAAACCTGCTATCTATCATCATCAATATATTATGTAATAAGAGAATAAAAATAATAAAATTATTTCTTATGTAAAAAAGATAAAAATAATAAAATCTTATCTTATGAGTGAAAAAAGAAAAAAAAGGAAAAAATGATAAAATCATGCCTTATGTAAAAAAGGGTAAAAAAATAACAAATATTTTAAAGACAAAAGGATATAAATATAAAAAGTTAGATGCTAGCATTTTAAAAAACAAATTGACAAATAAAAAAGAAGAAAAAATATTAACAAAGTAGAAAAACTAAGTCACAAACCTACATTTAAGAACTCTAAATCTCATTCATAAACTAATAAGTTAAAAATACTACTAATAAAACTAATGAAACTTATATTATGTATACCTTATATTTATAACTATTAAGTAATATAAATATAAATATAAATATGTTTGATTTAATAGTTTAAGAATAGTTTTGGAGATTTTAAGTGTGGGTTCGAGTCTTAGTTTGAGGGATCAAAATCATACCTATACAATATCTAAGAACTTAAGCATGTAATTAAGTTAAAGAACTAAAAACTAGTTAAAATGACATGTCAAACATAGCTTAATAAATAAAAAGTATATATATGAAAAAGAGAAACTGAAATTTATATTATCAAATTATTTTTAAATAAATAAGATGTGGAGTCTTAGTTTGAGGATCAAAATCGTACATATACAATATCTAAGAACTTCAGCATGTAATTAAGTTAAAGAACTAAAAACTAGTTAAAATAACATGTGAAACATAGCTTAATAAATAAAAAGTATATATATGAAAAAGAGAAACTGAAATTTATATTATCAAATTATTTTTAAATAAATAAGATATTCAAACTATAAAAACAAAAGCAAAAACTATTAACTCACTATCTCATACTTATTTTTGTTTTAGGTATATATTTTGCATGGTGTATTGGTTATATTTGAGTTTGACAATGGATCTATTCTATAATTTATACTTTTTTATACAATTATCATATACTGAAAAGCATGTGACTCATAAGTAAATCTTGGTATATAATTCTGATATTTAGCTTTTCTATGTTCTATTCAGTTATTGGTTTGATGATCAGTTTGTAATTTTATGTTAACAGACGAAGTAGGAAAAGTATTCATAATTATCACATTAATTAAGATAATTAAATTATTTTTAGGTAATTAACATTTAAAAATACCATATTTTTAAGATAATTAACATTTAAAAAATACAATTTATTTATATATTTATAATTTAAGTTTAATATATTATTTTTTATGTTATTTTACATTTTAATTAATTAATTTTAAATAATTTTAATATAATTTACTTTTAATTATATTATATTTCAATTTTTTTTGTCTTTAAAAAAAAATCATTGATCGAGATATATTAAAAAATAAATTATATTACAATAATAAAAAATTAATTAATCAAAATATATAAATAATATTAAAAACAATATATTCAAATTAAATTACAAGTACATAATTAAATTATATGTTTTAAAAAAATAAAAAATTAAAAATAAATTTAGCTAATTAAAAATAAAAATAATATTAAAAGTAATAATAACTACTGTTCATAATATATTAAAAATAAATGGTATATAATTAGCTTATTTATATAAAACAATAAATTACTTTATTTATATAAGATAATAAATTTCTGTATTTATATAAAATAATAAATATAATATAATATATAAAATGTATTATTGAACTGAATTATATATATAAAAATAATTTAATTATCTTTGTTTAAAATATTATTCATTATTTTATTAATATTAATTAATATATATTTTTTATTTTGTTAAGTATGTTAGTACTATATTAACTAAAATTAATGATAAAAATTAAAAACAAACATTAAAAATATCACAAAAAAATAAAAAATAAAAAAAATAAAGAATTATTTCTTTTGAAAAATTAAAATCAAACATAATCATACGGGTGGGAATTTAAATATATTTAAATTTTTATTATTTTATGAAATATTATTATATTTTATATTTATATGATTTTATTTAGTTGTCTCGGTATGAAGGGAAGTGTAAAATAAAAATAAATATAAAAGGAAATTGGAACATAAATATCTTGAAGTTGTAGCACGTGCTCGACCACTTTCATCATGCCCCGAAGGAAGTGGGATTCAGAGCATAAATATGATGACATGCGTCACAACGTAAATGCAGAATCAAGTCAAGAGTGAAAGCATGCTTGAACATTTCTTCATTGTGCACCCACTTTTTTCTGTGCGTAAATTATGCGTGTTGACAGATTCATCGTCAAATGAACAAATTCCTACTATTATTTTCATTTTTCTCCCAAAATAGTTCTCATTTTGACACAAAAGTCAAAGGAAGATATGAGTTTGTCGATGCCAGCTTGGTCTTGGTCTATGATTCGTGTTCCTTTGGTGCATTTTCTTAAAGTTTATAATGCTTTTTAACTAGAAATAATCATCGCCCCACTCATTCATAAATAGTTAAATGGTCTTTTTGTCTCTCAAAATCGAAGCCCTATTCAAGGTCTTAATCATTACTATATATGGCTAGCTTTTTTAATTTACTTTTTCAAATTTTGCAAAAAAAAAATCTTTTTTCTACATTTTTAAATTCAGAACTGAGAGAATGGTTTTGGACCGAAATTTTCATTTCATTTTATTTTAATGTGTTTTTAAACCCATTGGAGGGTTGTTTGTGACTAGTGGCCCTAATGACATTAGAGAGCTCTGTAGTTGACAGACTGACAATAATCATTAGAAATATGTATTTAACTAAGATATAATAACAAGTGTGGGAGACCTTTGACAAGATGATGGATGAAAATTCTGTTATAAGCCTAGGACCTCAACATCCATTTATTTTAAGAAATAAAATATTTTAAGAAAAATGTGTAATTTTTTATTTTTAAAGGTTTTGGGTAAAACATAATAAACAAGTTGAAAAATAATGTGATATGTGTGTAACTAAAAATAAAAACAAAAAGAATTAAAAAATATTTTTTTAATCAAATAGTCTCTTATTTTTTTCATAGTTCCTTTACTATGCTCGACTTAACTTGTATAATAATGAATGTGGAGCTTGAGTTATTGGTATTACTAATTTACTAAAATAAGCTAACAACAAGATATTGAGCTCTACTTAACACATTATCCAACAAATGGTGACTGAATATGTATGTTTATGTGAGTTGAATCTCGAGATTCACTAAGAATAAGATAAACTTTTAGGCTCAATAAACATTTATAAAAATACATACAATCTCTATATCAACAAAGAGAGTCAAATCTACTTCCTTTTAAGATGAGTTCTATCATTACTAAATGAACAAACATTTATTGGTAGTAATTTATATTTTTAAAATTAGGTATTATGAAGGATGACATTTTACATAACCTAGGTAAGTTATAATTGGTCATACGAGCATAAATTGTCAATTACCAGTTCCCACACCTAAAATTTCTAATATAAAATCTACAAATTAAAGTACTAATTGCAAACAGAAAACGAAAGTTTATTTCACGAGTTAACGAGACTTATTACATAAAAAAATTATTACTATTCATGGCCAACTAGTTTAGCGTGATCATCTTTTAGTGTGACTTAAGAAGTATCACTTGTCTTAGGTTTAGGCTCACATGAAGTTAAAAAGTGTATTGAAGTTCAATTCAATGTTAGTAATTTTGCTCATGGGAGATTGTAGCCACATTGCCAACTTCCTTAATGTTTTCAATGTAATTACTAGAAATTATACATGCACTATTTAGGTCCTTTTAAAATTTTGGAGTGTACTGGTGTCATTGTTTATAGGTTAGGTCTCTCCTTCATAGACCAAACATCACTAAATTTTCCATATTTTATTTTCTAAACCATGTGGTGGCAATCTAGGGGCCAAACTTGTCACCATTCTCAAAAGGATCACAACTCTCGATCTTGGGCAGTTCTAGAGACACTTGTAAGTTTGTGTCTAAAATACTTGAGTTAATTTCCTCGAGTTTTAATTTAGTGCAAGGATGTTAGTTGAGAACTTGTATTATATGTTGAATATTTTTCATAGTTTGACCTTGAGGATAAGGTTGTTTTTAATGGAGAGAATAATGTTATGTTGAAGAGTACAATAGATGGGACCTCTAAAAGATAGAGTGACAATTAATTTAAATAGAGAGCTAATTTTTTATTGTTTTGTTAGGAGTAACAAAATTTTCAAAATGTTTTTATGCTTAAATTAGAAGTAAAAGAAATTGCTATTGATTGAGTTAAATAATACAATTTATAATCTGTTTTATAGGGTAAAGGTGAACTACTTAAAGATAACAAATAACATAGATATCATAAAAATAATAAAAGATAATGATAAAGATAAAATGAGATATTCACGATATCCTAATAAAGATATTTATAATATCTTAATGAGGTATCTATGATATCCTAATAAGATATTTATGATATCTCTAACATACCCCTCAAGTTGGTAAATGAATATCAATCATTCTTGACTTGCCATTGAGTTCCTAAAATCTAGATGTAGGGAGCCCTTTGGTGAAAATATCTGCCACTTGGAGCCCCATAGGAACATGTGGTGTGACTATAAGTCCACAGTCCAACTTCTCTTTAATGAAGTGTCTGTCAATCTCTATGTGCTTTGTCTTGTCGTGTTGGACTGAATTATGGACAATACTAATAACTGAGTTGTTGTCACATAACATCATAGGTCCCTTATATTTTATTTTGAGGATATCAAGAATAATTTCCATCCACAATCCTTCACAGATATCGTGTGCCATGACTCAAAATTTTGCTTCTATTCTAGATCGAACAATATTTGAAAAGTGAATCTTCTATCTATAACTGATCTTGCATAGTATGTATCTGTATATATTTCCATGAATAATGTATCTTTTTTTTAACAACAGTCCTTTCTCCTATACTTGCCCTCAAATACTAGAGGATCCTTTCAACTGCTTAAAGGTACCTTTCCTTGGGATCATGCATAACAGCATAGGCAATATCTAGCATAGGGTGGGATAAGTAGTTCAATTTTCCCACAAATCTCTGATATTGGGACTTCTCTATGGTTGAACTTTCTTCACACCCAATCTTATGGTTTTGTTCATTAGGTACCCTTGAGGTCTTGCATTCCAATTTTTTTGTTTTTTTTAAAGAGATCAGTACATACTTCCTTTGGGAGATAAAAATACCTTGTTTATAATATGCAACCTCTATCCCAAGGAAGTATTTCAACTTCCCTAACTTCTTCATTTCAAATTGTGTTGCCAACTTTTCTTTCAAAGTTAGTTTTTCAATCTTATCATCACTTGTAACGATCATATCGTCTACATAGACTAAGAGAAGAATGAGTTTACCATCAGAAGAATGTTTTATAAGGAGAGTATGATCACCTTTACTCTGCTTGTATCCTAGGGATATCATGACTTGAGCAAATCTTTCAAATCATGCTTAGGGAGACTATTTAAGTCCATACAATGCCTTTTTAAGTTTGCATACCTTTCTCTTTACGTTATGAGAATAAAATCCTTGGGAATTCTCTATGTAGACTTCCTCTTCTAAGTCTTCATGAAGGAAGAGATTTTTAACATCAAACTATTGCAAGTTCCAGCCAAAGTGGACGGCTAAGGAAAAATAATTTTTATTGTGTTCATTTTTGCTACAGGAAAAAATGTCTCCTCATAATCTATTCTATAAGTATATGTATACCCTTTAGCAAACAACCTTGCTTTGTATCGATCAAGAGTCCCATCAATTTTATACTTCACAATGTATATCCATCTACAACCTACAGTTATTTTGTCTTTGGGTTTATCAACAATTTCTCAAGTTGAATTTTTCTCTAATGCCTTCATATCTTCTTTCATGACTTGAACCCAATTTTCATCTTTCAAAGCTTCCTGTATTGATATAGGTGTTTTAATTCCATCAATGGCATAAAACTCTAATGTTGTACAAAGAAATGGTCAATATATACAAATTGAGAAATAGGATACTTGACGTATGGTCATTTCCCTTTCCCCAAAGCAATAAACATGTCATCAATAATATCGTCAATGTGGTTCTTAGGGATACTTACCTCTGACATACAGCTTAGACAATTGGACTTGTTGTGGTACTAGAGTGGGTTTCTCATGCCTCTAGTATTGCTTTCTATAACATCGATCCTCCTCTCCTGCTTCATTATAGGCTTTTTCAATGATAAGTTCTTCAAGGGTGACTTCTTGAACTTGAACATCCTGAGCAAGAAAAGGTAATGACTCGATGACAAGCTCGACTTCTAGATAACTCTCCGCTTAAAGTAGAGGGCTAACAAAGAATGACTATGTTTCATAAAAGTAACATCTATTGAGACAAAGGCCCGATAACTCGGAGGGTGATAACACTTAAACCCCTTTTTATTTGAAAGATAACCAATGAAAACACATTTGACAGTTCTAGGATCTAACTTCCCACGATGTGGATTGTGAGAGTGGACAAAGACAACACATTTAAAGACACGACTTGGTAAGCTTAACATTAGAGGAAAAGAAGGAAAGAAGGACAAAGTATGTTTAATTTGATTAATACCATTTAAGACATGAGTGGATAACCTGTTGATGAGATAGGTGACAATTAAGACAACTTCCGTAATAGACATTATGAACATACATTTGGAAAAGGAGAGCTTTAGCAACCTCAACGAGATGATGATTTTTTCTTTCTGCAACCCCATTTTGTTGGGGAGTATTCATACATGTCAATTCATGAACCACACCATTATCTTTAAGAAACTTGGAGAACTCAAGATTTACAAATTCGGTACCATTATTTGACCATAGTCTTTTAATAGATTTTATGAAATTAACTTTTGACAAGACGAAAAAAATTGGCAAATATTTGACAAACCTCAACTTTATGTTTCATAAGAAATATCCAAGTCACGCAGGTACAATCATTAATGAATGATACAAACCACTTAGCCCTCGATATAAAGTTACTAGCTGACCCCACACATAAGAATGAATAAGGTCAAAAGGAGCAAGACTTTTATTATTAGTAAGAGAAAATATTATACAACGGTGTTTTGAAAACTAACAAACATCACAATGAAAGGATTCGACAGACTCTTTTGTAAATAAATGTGAAAACATTGTCTTGAGTAAACTAAACAGTGAATGTCAAAGACATTTATGGTGAAGCCAAATTTGAGAAGTTGTCCAAGTTTTTGAGGTTGCCTGTTGACTAGAAGGCAAATCCTCCTTATTGGTGCTGTTACCTATCTTTGTATGTTGTAAGTAGTATAACAAATTCTTCTATTTAGCAACTCCAATTTCCCTCCTCGTGTAAGATCTTGAACAACATACTGAGAACGAAAAAAGGTTATTGCACAATTCCAATCTTGTATAAGCCTGTGTATAGAGATAAGGTTGTTAACCAGTTTAGGAACATGAAGAACATTGTGTATGGATAAAGAGGACTGAAGTTGGACATTTCCAGAGCTAACAATAGTAAAATGATCTCTATTAGGAATAGTAATAAAGGAAACAAAGTCATATGATCTATTGCCCCAAAGTCAAGGATCCAAATGCTTTGTGGAACTGAACTAGAAATATTGAAGGAACTCTTATCCTTCACACTCAATGCACACGAGCCAAAGAGCTTACTTGTTGAGTTTAGGAGGGCTCGAAGGCGATTCATCTCCTTCTTATTAAAAGCTTGAATATCCTAGTCAAGTTTCAAGGTAGAAGGATGTTCAACTACACTCTCTTTATTGGGGGTCATTTGATTCACCCACATATGAGTTGAACCTTTATTTCCACCCATTCGTTCAAGAACTTTCTTCTTTCCATAAAGCTTGTAGTAGATATCCTTGGTATGTCCTAGTCGTTTGTAGTATTTCCTACGACTACTCTTTGTGAAGGGTTTTCCTTTGGAGGTTGATCCTTTTGTGGAATCTTTTCCTATCACCATGGCAGATCCTGTGTTGGAGCTTTTTTTTATCAAGCATGACTGGTCGTTGGTTCTCTTCATTTCGCGTAGTAGAAAATACCTCAAACAGAGAGGGAAGCTTCTCCTTGCCTAAAATCTAAACCCAAATGGGATCTTATTCAGAATTCAAGCTATGGAGGAACTTAAAGATTATCCCCTTTCATTGAGCCCTGGTCATTTGCAATACTTGCAATATTCCTTTCGACTACTCTTTGTGAAGAGTTTTCCTTCGAAGGTTAATCCTTTTGTTGAATCTTTTCCTATCACCATGGCAGATCCTTTGTTGGACCTTCTTTTATCAAGCATGACTGGTTGTTGGGTCTCTTCACTCTGCGCAGTAGAAAATACTTAGACAGAGAGAGAAGCTTCTCCTTGCCTAGAATTTGAACTCGAATGGGATCTTATTCAGAATTCAAGCCATGGAGGAACTTAAAGATTATCCTCCTTTCAATAAGCCTGATGTATGCAGTAGAATTAGCTTTACACATCTTCAATCCTTGGTATTGGTCCAACTCGATCCATAACACCTTTAGAGTCTCATAGTACTCAATTACTAAGAGGGTTCCTTGTCTACAGTTTAAGATCCTGCTTTCAATATCATAGCAAGCAGTGAAGTCTTTTGTCATTGAATATGTCTCAATGAGATTATTCCATATCTCACGAACGAAAGAATAGAACATATAATTCAGGATTATTTCTAGAGTCATAGAGTTCCATAGCCATGTCATAACAAGAGAATCCTTATCATCCCACACTTCAAACCTTGGATTATCTCTAGGTGGGCCACCTCCTTCAATATGACTTAACATCTTACGCCCTTTGAGAGAATTACGGATATACTATGCTCATGATAGGTAATTACGACTGTCAAGTTGAGAGGAATCCACTAGATTTTGAAGTTCATTAGGTCCCAAGATAACAACTTTGTCTTATGCCATTAGCACAGATCGTTGGTAAGGGTAGAGAGGATTGACGAGCCTGACATTGATGTGTGGGTCTTGCCAAAGGGTAGTAATTCACTAGAGCAAAGCAATGGAACTAGAGCCCCCAAGATTGAGAGCTCTAATACCAAATTAGAAGTAAAAGAAATTATGTATTGATTGAGTTAAATAATACAATTTCTAATCTTCCTTTTATAGAGTAAAGGTGAACTGTTTAAAATAACATAGATAACAAAAAATAAAAGATAAGTATAAAGATAAAATGAGATATTCACGATATCTTAATAAGATATTTATAATATCTTATAAGATATTTATAACATGTTAATGAGATACATATAAATATCTTAATGAGATATTTATGATATCTCCAACACTTATGGGACTGGGTATATGATGTATTAACAAAGCGATGAAGTGTAAGTGTGAGATGGAAGTCCCACAGTTGAATAGAAATGATCAATTTAATCAATATATAAGTAAGAAGTACCTAATCACCTAATATCTTAAGATTTTTGGGTTCATGTATGGTGAAGTTTACTAATTTATTAATGTATTCTTGACACAAACTTTCTTCTCCTTGTAATGCAATTTTGAAATTCAATAATATACCAAATTTTATCAATTTTTTTCATTATACTCTCATACTTTGGTCTTAATTTTTATATATAACTATAACATTATTCTTGTCTCAATACAACCTAATTAATTTTACCAAATTTTTTTATTACCACAATAAAATTGGATACAAAAGCTGTGGTGGGAGGGTGATTAGTTGAGTGAAAGTTTCACATACATCCTGGTTTACAAAAATAAATATTAGATATAAAATATTACCAATTTTATTGATGATTAATTTTTATTAAAAAACTTAATTGAATATATTTAAATTAGTAAAGTGATCTCTCCTCCCAATTATATATTTTTATGTACAAAACTTGAATTCAAAACCTATTCAAATTCATTTTCACTCAAACCAGTATAACTTATTTGATTCACGTGTTACAAGAAAAATTTGTCTCTTGTTATTTTTATCTCCCTTCTAACATGGGGAAAATTTTTTACATAATTTTTCATAATTGTTTTATTTTTTTTCAAAAATACATATCGATAAAAATAGTTAAAATTCTATAATAATCACCCCATGACATAAACGGGCAAATAAAATTATTGTTATTTAAAAAAATATGAGGACAATAAATCTTGATTACGTAATTACACATAAATTATTTAAATTAAAAATTAATATTTATATGACTATTTTAAAGAGCAATACACATCTATTTTTTAATTTTATCATTTAAATAAGATCTAAAATTTTATTATTCTCTTCAGGCACGTAATTAAAATATATATATATATATATATATATATATATATATATTATAGACTTTCTCGATTAAACTAAAGGAGCAGAATCGAAAATTACCTTATTATCTTTATCTGAAAAGATATTTAATCACAATTTGAATGAGCTCACAACTCGTAGTTGTTGGGTTTTTTTTAAGGTGGAAATCATGGCAACTCTATGACAGAAAAAAAAAAATCTGAAGGCCATCAATATATGCAATAGTCATAAGTTGTTTTTAAAAATATTAGATCAATGAAGAGGCACCGTTTCTTTGTCCACCAATCACAATCATTATAAGATTACAAAATTGTCACTATAACCGCATGAATAGAATGTAACTGGACTCTTTCTCACACCAGAATGCTGATTATGATATGATTTCTCACTTTCTTCATTTCACTCTAAATGAT
Source organism: Mucuna pruriens (assembly GCA_025330945.1). Lineage (NCBI taxonomy): Eukaryota > Viridiplantae > Streptophyta > Magnoliopsida > Fabales > Fabaceae > Mucuna > Mucuna pruriens. The sequence continues at coordinate 1,919,848 of JAENHJ010000527.1, read as the reverse complement.
GGCTATATATAGGGTTGGGAAAATGCTTTTTTCTTTGTGTTATATCATTCATATACATCTCATGTATGTAGGCAGCATAATCACCCTGTACTCATAATCTAATTCGTCAAGTTTATCTGTGTAGAACTCTAATTTAGGTTAATCCATTTTATCTAAATAGACACCTTTCTGCACTAGGAATTTTAATCTTAAATTTTTATAGGTTATATTTGAATAAAATAATTGAAAAACCAGCTAAAAGAAAACTAATCTATTGAATAATAAGGATTTAGTAAAATTATTTGTTAAAGTAGTTAATAAATATAAAATAAAATAATGAACATCTTTATATTATATTTTTATATAAATTTTAAGGTTTAATTACACTTTTTGCATCTCTAAAATTGTAATTATGCGATTTTGACCCGGCATATTTTAATTGAACCAATTAGGTCCCTTAAATATTATAATTATGTGATTTTGTTCTCTCAAGTTTTAATGGTCTGAATTGGATCCCTAAAATATCTTAATTACCGATTTTAGTTCTCCATCAATCTTTTATTAAATATTTAATGTATTTTTCCTAACATAGTACTAAGATGATGTAACATTGATGTTTAACAAGACAAATGATGTCTCATGTTAAATAGTTAGTGTTACATTAGTAAAATTACATTAAATATTGTTATAGTTTATAATGATATTATAGAGTCAACATTTCGAGTCCCTTGCTACATGCCCTTAGAGGCATATATATACATGTCCTTTCTTTGTCATCTCTCTTGTTAGTCTTCTACTTTTATGTCCCATAACTGCCTAACGTCCTAGACAAGAAGACAAAGTATGCTAGGGACAAAATAATGCGTTCCAGAGTTTGCCTAGTGGTATGCCCATTGCTTTCTGACAATGTTAGGTGACATTTTCCAATGTAATAAATGTGAGAGTATGACCTGAGCGGGTCAAATCCCGGTCGTCATGACCGACCAATACACAACCCCTCAAGCGTCCACCATAGGGAGTATGCTTTGTTTGCTATTAAATTCGTTGGACAATCGAGACTATCATCTTCGTGGAAGCCATAGAAGTCAGTCATCTTAGGTTTCCTAACGGGACTTATTCTGTGCCGATTGAGATATATCTCCTTCCTAGCGGTTTGTCGATTAGTCGAGCTCGGGTCACAAGACCTACTCTACTTTTTTGGAGGGGAATGGCTTAGCCCGCATTGCCTTTCCTTGGTGGAAGATGCCCCGTTACATGTGCAAAAATCATTATGGCACGTGAGCGTCATTTCCTCTCTCCACCCTTGGATGTCGTTCACTGCTAAGAAACGTTTTACCATCCGTCGAATGTAACTCCTTGTAACTTCCCGTGCCTCCTTCTTTTGATTGATGTGATAAACTTCAAGCGTTTGGGCTTAATCCTTTAATCTTCTGTCTTTCACTCTGCAACGTGTTGTTGATTTCTCTACGCTCCCACACCTTGCATGCTAACCATTTCTTGCTTCCAGCATTCTTCCTTCCAGCATTCTTCCTTATCATCCATGGCGAAGAGAGGTAACCTTCTTAAACTCCTTTTGAATGTGTTGAGGTATTCCCTTGGGTTCTTCTTTCTGGGGATGTCCCCTTTGGCTTGGGTTTGCTCTCTAACCCTCGCATGGTTTTTGTTGTAGGAGGTGCCTCCGAAAGGTCATCTACTTCATCCTTCCCTAATGATGAAGAGGCCATCAACCCCTCTATGTGGGGAAACCTTCCTCCAGTTTCCTCCACTTCCTTAGAGGGAGAGGACTTTCCTTTTAGCATTTTGTACCGAGCATTCAGGAAGAGCGATTTTTCATTTGAAATCATTTGTCGGCAGGGGCCCTAATCCTTGCAGGTTTTTCCTTACTGATTGGACAAACCTGTCTACGAGGGACCTACTAGGGAGGGAGGACCTTTCTTTTATTTGTATGACACTCTACCACTTAAGTTGGGGATACGATTACCCTTTACACAATTTGAACTAGCCGTCCTTTGCGCACTCAACATCGCCCCCACTCAACTCCATCCTAATAGCTGGGCATTCGTTTGAGCGTTCTAGCTCTTGAGTGAAGATATGAAGTGGGCACCTTCCTTGGGTGTCTTTTTTTGGTTTTTTTCCCCTCTATTGGTTGGAGAAGGTAGGGGGGTCGTCTTTGAGTAGCCGATGGAGGCAGAAGCTATTGAAGCCCTTCCACAAGAGTTACAAGTTTTTTAAGGATCGGTTCTTTCGAGTTTGTCCTAGGGAGACTAGTCCCAACTTGTTGGAAAACTTCTCTGGTAACCCTTTCTTCCCTTTTCAATGGACATGTCAACCAGCCGTGTTTGTAATGGTTGAGAAAGAAGACTTAGAAGAATGAGAGTTCGAGTTTGTGAAGGAACTCCAGCTACTGCCGACCCTTTCCTGCACCAACCTGATCAAGAAGAGTGATCGGCCTTCTTCTCTCCTTTTCCCGACTTTCACATTGGCCTATATTATTTACTAATTTTTTTGCTTCTCTTGTAGGTTACACTCCCCTGGAACTTAAGGCTCTAAAGAAGAAGGCAGTCTCTTTCTCTTCCACTCCTATCGTGGCTCCTCTTCCAACTCCCTCTGTTCAAGAAAACACTCCATCGCCAGCACCGGTCGTCTCCGCTCAACCTATCGCAATAACTCGCCCTGAACCACTAGTCTCAATGGAAGATGCTTTGGCTCGTCCCTCCACTCCTCTAAGAATTATACTTGATTCTCCAACTAACTCCCCAATTGAAGTTGTCGCCAGCCTCGAACACATTATCAAAAAACGGGAACAAGAGGTAGCTGACACTCAGGAACGACAGGTGAGAAGGAAAACTGCTTCTAAGGGAGTGACCACTACTGATGCTTCTACCTTCAACCCTAATGAAGATTGGGAAGTTGTCTTGGCCATCAGGCCTTCCAGCCCCTCTATTTAGGCCCCCCACTATACTTTGGTCAACGATGTTGATCGGCATTTGGTGGCCTCCTCTGATTTGACGAAGGTGGGTACCCTTGGGGTATCAAGTGTCTTTCAAGTGCTTCAAGATTATGTCGGATATTCCTCAATACTTTCTTGAGCAGCCAAGAGGAAGTTTGGGAATTTGGAAACTCACAATAAGAAACTAGTCGAGACTGTTCAAAAAATCTCATGAGAACAATCTAAAATTGACCGCCTCGCTTCATGAGGTTGAGAAAAAACTAAACTACTATTGAGAGTCTACCGAAAGTTTGCAGGATCAACTTAGATTAGTAGTATGTCAGCTAAAGACCACTTGTTGGACAAACAAGAATCAAAACATGTTTAGGACTTCCTGAATACCAAGCTCCAACAACGAAAGGATAAATGGGCAGCCTTGGAAGCAGAGAAGCAACAACTTGAGGCTGATAAATGGAGACTTGATGCTAAGGTTGAGGAGCTAGCTACCATCAAGCAAGAGCTGCGGTGCTCAGAAATCAAGGTGGCTAGACTAGGGATGGAGAAGTCAAAAGCAGAAGAACTAACCAAGGAAAACGAAGTCGCTTTGGCCAAGCAAGGCCTGACTATAGTCGATCAGTTCGAACTTGGCTTTGCTCGTGCCCAAAGGCAGATCACCTTTCTACATCCTTTAGTAGATGTTTCTGAAGCCCGCTAATAATTCATATTTTAGACACCTAACAAGGTCTTAAGATGGGTATAGTTGACTCTATTTTGTAGCTAAGAATCACATACTAGTTGAGATTCAGATTATTGGGCAGGGAAAATACAAATCTATGCTAATTTGAGGATTTTAGCTAACAAAAACATTAACTTATTGTGCAGGTCGAAACTGGAGTCCCAAACCATCCCAGCCAAGATCAAATTCGTCCAAGCCAAACGAGTTCCTCTCCATGTCAACTCCGACTCTAGTAGCCGACTTCGTCCCCAGATGCCGAGTCGGCCTGTCTATCCAGATTCATCTCGACAACAAGATCGACTATGCTCCAGCAAATTTAGCATGTGGTTAATTAGGGAAATCGTTAGTCTGATAATAGTTAGTTAAGTCATTTAGTCTATTACGTTCAGTTAATTCTGTTAGTGTCAATTATTTTTGTTAGTTAGTTAGTGTTACAGTTAGTTAATTAGTTAATCGAAATGTGTATATAAGGAGATGTGTAGCTCGTTCATTGGTTCCACTTCCACCCCTACCTCCATTTCTTCGTCGTTCGAACATTCATACATACACTCTCGCTTCCATTGATGGGTGATTCACGGTGCTTCAGTATGGCATCCAGTCGGTCGAGTGGGTGGAGGTTCAGAGTTTGAGAAGCGTCCGGTTGCTAGAGGAGATTGACCAGTTTAGCTGGCATACTTTGGTAGACTAACCCCTCTGTTCTCTAGCAATCTTCGGTAGACCACTACAGTTCTTCCATGGCGGTCGTTATGGGAGGTTGAGTCCATGATTCCACAACTCCATGTATCAATACAATCATTTCTACAATAAATTGGTTTGTGTTTCTTTATCTTTTCGTATGTGATTCCTGTTCTGTTTCTCTGCTTCTTGCTTGTGTCATGATCATGCAGGCGTAAGAGTAGATCACATTAGGTTAGGGGCCAGTTGGAACCAATCTAATAACTTGTTAGGTAATCGATAGAAAGCTTAAAATCAACCACGTGCATAATCCTTGCTAAATCGAGGCCACGGTTATGTAAGCCCTCAGTCGGCAATGGACGAATGTTAGGAGGTCGTCTTAAGAACTTAGGTTGGTATGGAATCACATCCATTACTAAGAACCGGAATCGATTACTTGCTGAACTTTAGATTGATATGCTAAATATTCGTTTATTTGTTCATTCTTAATTTCATTAGCTAGTTTACTTTCAGTTCTGCATTTACTTTGTGGTTCCGAGTAGAAACCAAAACCCCCTTTGTTTTTAAATTATTGTATATTGTTTGAGTTTGCATTCTGCATTTCCGTATTCTACATGATTCTCTACTTTCCACACTAGGCAAACCAAATACACGTGTCCTTGAGATATTCGACCTAGGTGCACCATTTACTATAAAAATCATAGGTAATCTAGTTTTATTTGACACTACATCGACAACAGTTATCACCAGCCCCTTCAAAGAAGTGGTTGATGGTCGTCTAACCAAGGTCGACACCCATCCTAATTCTTTGACCTCTTAGTTGTTAGCTTTTATAAGGATTTGACCTAGCACCGTATTGTGCATGTATCTTTCTTTTTATGAACTCTATTTAACTTCAATGTAATTGAACCGCATTTTTATTTGTTTATTATTCTATGTCAACATCTCCACGTCACTTTATCGCTTACTTGAGTGAATGTTTTATGCTTAATGCTTGTTAGGATTATTAATCATCTACCACCCTTAAGTCTTGAGCATAGATGATTGACCACCTTATTTTACTTTATTTCTTTTAGTATCAAACCATCCTTGTCGGGGTTGGCAACTGCTATTAATAGGCCCTTTACACCCCCATTATTGACTGGTTGTTTATGGGTTGCTGGTTTAAGAAGCTCAAGCTTAGTGGCTTGGGCATTCACTAGCCGACAGCCTCTTATTTGCCTTAGTCCCTTAGGGCTAACTACCTCTCACGGGTCTTGGTGCCCTGAGAAGTCATTGGTTTATTATCTCTCATGGGTCTTAATGCCCCTAAGGAGTCACTAACTGATTGTCTCTCACGGGTCTTAGTGCCTCAGACAGTAACTGATCGACTGCCTCTCATAAGTCTTAATGCCCCGAGCAGTCACTGGCCGACTGCCTCTCATGGGTCTTAGTGCCTCGAGCAATCACTGGTCGATTGCCTCTCACGGGTCTTGGTGTCCTGGGTAGTTGCTGGCCGACTGGCTCTTACGGGTCTTAATGCCCTAAGCAGTCATTGGTTGACTGCCATTCACGGGTCTTAGTGTCTCGAGCAGTCATTGGCTGATTGTCTCTCATAGGTCTTTGTGCACTAGGCAGTCACTGACCGATTGCCTCTCACTAGTCTTAGTGTCCCAAGTAGTCACTGGTCGACTGTTAGTCACGGTGCCCCAAGAAATCACTGGCTGACTACCTCTCACGGATCTTTGTGCCTTGGGCAATCGACTGGCTCTCGTGGGTCTTAATGCCCTGGTAGTCACTGGTTGACTGCCACTCGTGGGTCTTAGTTTGGCCGACTGCATCTCACAGGTCTTAGTGCCCTGGACAGTCATTGGCCGACTGCCTCTAAAAGTCTTAGTGCCCTAGGCAATCACTTGTTAATTACCTCTCACAAGTCTTAGTGCCTCAGGCAGTCATTGACCAATTGCCTCTCACGGGTCTTAGTGCACTAGGCATTCTCTAACCCATTGCCTCTCACGGGTCTTAATGTCCCAAGAAATCACTTGCCGACTTCCTCTCACGGCCTCGAGCAGTCATTGACCGATTGCCTCTAATGGGTCTTTAACAGCCTACACTCCTTTATTGTATGACTATTAGCTCGATGAAACTCCCACCATTCCTCTCGGGAGGGACCGAGTTGTCACTTTGTAGGAGGGGGAATGTTGAGCAGTTGAAGATGATAGACTAATAATCACTTTTTTGTCGTGGTGGCTTTATCAAATAAAACTAGAGCTAACTATAGCATAGTGCAACCCTAGGTCATTCTTCTCAAGGACACAATGTGTTCGATTATGAATTAATGTGGAAATTAGAAGTTGTGCAAAATACTAAGTGTATGCAGAATGTCGACTCTGACTCAGATAGAGTTGATCTCAAATGCCGACTCTATCCCGGACTCGGACTCGGTCTTGGACAGAGACACTAGACTCGGATGGAGGTGACTAACTCGGATTTGGACCAAAAGCATAAACAAGGGGGTTTGTGTGTTGGAAACGTAGAGTATGACAGAAAGTAAACTAAGTAACGAAAGTAAATGCGACTAACTAGACTATGATATTTATTGTACCAACACAAAGGTTCAACAAGCAATCGATTGTTGGTTCTCTTCTCAAGATTATGATTCCAAACCAACCTAAAGTTCTTATGACAATCACCGAATGTTCGTCCGTTGCCGACCGATGATTTACACAATCGCTACCTCATCAGTTCGTAGGGAGTGTGCATGTGATTGATTTTAGGTTCTCTTATCGATTGCCTAATTAAGTTGTTAGATTGGTTCCAATCGGCCTAACCTAACGTGATCCACCCTTACAATTGCACAATTTGACAAAAGCAAATAGTAGAGTACCATTAGAGTGCGTAAGCTATACTAAACAATCTCCTCTAATAACCTCCGGCTTTCCAGACTTTAGACCTGCACCTCCTCGATCGACGAGACGCCATACTGAAGCACCGTGCACCACCGAGGGAATGGAATGGAATGAGAGCATGAATGTGAGGTGTGAGTGATACAATTGAGCTTCTGAATTCAACAACTACTTTCACGAGCTCTTGCGTCCCTTTTTATACATGTGCTTCATTTCCTTGTTGTGCACGCCTTTCCTAACTAACTCGTAACAGAATTACAATTCCTAATTTGTCCTATCATCTCCCTAATGATTACGTATTACACATGCTACCTAGAATGACTTGGGCCTTGAAGTTGGACTCGGTTGGGAAGGGACGGGTTTGGCCGGGACGGTCCCTTTTGGGTCGAGATGCTTCTATTGGCCTTGATTTATCACAGATTTATATTTTTCCCATTTCTAGGCCAATAATATGAATCCTAGCTAAGATGTGATTCTTAGTTGCCAAATAGTCTTAATAATACCCATCTTAAGTCCTTGTGAAGTGTCTAAAATATGACTTATCATAGACCTCCTTCAAAATTTAAGCTTTACTTGCCTTGAGTGGGGTACATTTATCCACACGTGCTTCCACCTAGTTGGTTCCACCTAGGTTGTATTATTGGCGGTCCAGGGCTCCTGGGGTGGTCTTTTTCCCATGGCCGGGAGCTCTCTTTTTGCTTATAGTCTGTCTTCCTTATCCTCCTATACCTCCACCTGCTTCTCGGCTCGAGCTCGAATTTCAGTCATGCTAGCTAACCTAGACAAGGCCAACGAGTCACTGAAAGGACTCGCTCGGAGTTCTTTTTGAAATGCTTTTACAAAAATCTTCTGGTCTAGATCATCCACTTGGACCGTGGCTCCATTGAACCGAGCCAAGTACTGCTTCAATGTCTTAAACAAATCCACCACCTTCGAACGCTTTTCCATGTTGACAACAAATTGGGACTCAAAGGTAGTCGCCAGTTCTGAAAAAGATCTAATAGAGCATGGTGGGAGGCCTGAGAACCATCTCATAGTCACCCCCCTCAATGTACCTAGAAATAACTTGCAACTTATAAGGTTATCTCCGTCGTTGATATATACCTGCGTCTAGAAAGCCTACAAGTGAACACGTGGGTCCTGGGAGCCATCGAATGAATCGGCAACTAGCTCCTTAAATTGTGGTGGGATGGGAGTCCTATAAATCTGCTCATTGAATGGTTGGCTCCATGCCACTCGGGGTGGGGGTGGGTCGGTACGCCCCTCTGTGCTCCTAAGCAACTCCAACTGCTCCCTCAATCTGGCCTCATGCTCATCGACCTGTCTTATCTCCTCCTCATGGCACTTGTTTGCCTCCTGTTGTCTCTTCCTTGCTTCATCGATAAGACGAGTCTGCTCCTCACTTCTCCCCTATAGATCTGCTACAACCCGTAGCAATCACTACAAAGCTCCCTCCTTGTTACCAAAACTAGAACCCGCTTGGTTCCGCGTTATAGGCATGGCTGCTCTCCCTCTCCTTGTTGGTTGTGGGTGTTCAGAACTAGACACGATGGACGCCAAAGTTACAGTTTGTAATGGGATTATAGAGTCAGCATTCCGAGTCCCCTACTACATGCCCTTTTAGGCATATATATACATGTTATCTCCCTTGTCAGTCTTCTACTTTATGTCCCCTAACTGCCTAACGCCCTGGACAATAAGACAAAGTATGCCAAGGATAAAATAACGCATTCCAAAGTCTACCCAATGGTATGCCCATTGCTTTAGGTGACCTTTTCTAGTGTAATAAATGTAGGAGTACAACCTAAGTAGATCAATCCCGGTCGTCATGGCCGACCGATACAAATATCTAATAAAAGACTTAAAATTAAAATCACATAATTACGATACTTTAGGGATCTAATTCACATAATTAGAACCTGAGGGACAAAAATTCATACCATTACAATATTCAAGGGACCTAATTGGCTTAATTAGAAATTGGAAAACCAAAATTGTACAATTGTTATACTTGAAAGATCAAAAAGTACAGTTAAGCCTAAATTTTATTATATTAATAAAATATATTTTAAAGAAATTATAATTTTAGTTTTTTAATTAATTTTGATATCTTATAATATTGTATTTATAGATCAATTATTTTAATTATATTTTTTAGTTGATTTTTTTTACATATTTTACCTTCTACTATTAATCTTATATTATATATTAAAATATATTCATTATGTTAATTAGTGTAATGGCTAAAATATTATACAATATATTGTTAAAATAATATAAATAGTGTAAATATTGTAATGAAATTCAAATAAATAATATAATATAAAAAATATTCGAAAACACATTAACAAAACAAATTAAAATAAACTTATCATTATCAATATATTAAGTTTTAATGCTATAATAATAAATCATTGAGCGTACGAATCAATTGATGTAGGGTTGTTTCAATTTAAATAATAATATTGAATTTGAGTCTTGAGTCTGTAACTTCATTAAAATATTTGGAAGGAGAGTTTCGTATCTAAATGGTATTACTTGCTTCAAGTAGGATTGCCTCTTACATATACAAAAAAAAAAAAACTAAAACACTAAAATAAGTATTATAAATGATATAATAATAAAAATAAATAATATGATATAAAAAATTCGTAAAATAAAAAATAATCCTATTATCTATGTTATCAATATCTTAGTATAATATTAATATAATAAAATAAATAATATAAATAGATAATGGTTAAAGTAAATACTCCGTCCAGTCTTTTCTATAAAATTCAAATTTAAACTTGGAGTTGGTTCTTAAAAGAACTAATACATGATATCTCGTTAATTAATCATTTTTTTTAAAATTACATTTAATTATGAGTCATTAATAAACATTAAGTAGAATATATTGATGTTTTATAATTTTTAGATTTCAACTTTTTTTAATCTTACTTTGACTCTTCACATGACTAACAAAAATAAAAGTAATAAATATATTAATGATGAAAGAGACCAAAATAATTAAAATTAATAAAAAAACATTTATAAAAAAGTAAGAGTATATCTCACTAATGTTAGGGATAATTTTGAAAAACATATAAATTTAAGACAAATTTAATACACTAAATAAGCTAATTTTCTTAATTATGGTGAATTGGTTAATTAAGTCTTATAAAAAAGACTAAAAAAAAGTAATATACTAAGAAAATAATATACAAGAATTACTTTACATAAAAATAATATTAAATAAATTTAATAAATATTTTAACAATATTAAATAAATAAAATGTACAAAGATAAAAAAACTAATGTTTTAAAACATACTACTTAAAATAATATTTCACAAAATATTACAAGTTACTAAAAAAAAACTTATTTACCAAATATTATTAATAAGTTCAAACAAAACTTTTAATTAATAAAAAATTAAAAATAACCCAAAATATTATCAAACATACCTAGATTTATCTTACATGTTTAAATTACTTCATCACCAATATATTGAAAATTGGGTCACATTAGGGGAACTCATTTTTTTCTTCTTCTTTTGCTGACTCTAATTAAAATCACAACAAACAAATATTTAAAAAAAAGAGTGTGGCATAAAAAAAAACAGTTAATAGACCAAGAAAAATATTTAAAAAATTAAAATGATGACAACCAAATATTTAAAAAACAAATTCAACAATAATTTTTTTTTTAAAAAGGTTAATGTACCCGTAATTTCAGAAAACTATAGTGAAACGTGGCAAGTTATTGTTGGTACAGTCATAAATAACAGAACATGGCAAGTGCAAGAAGGCAAGAAGCATGCATAATTGCAAGCATAGGTAAAACGTGGGAATGAGATGATAGCAACGACGTCGTGTGACCCCCCAAACCGTACGACACGTATCTTCCACTATAAATCGAATCCAGCTCCCAACGTTTCATTCCTCTCCTTTCTCTTAGCTCCCACCTCCCTTCATTTATTCTCTCTCAGGTTTCTCTCTCTCTAACATGTTCTGTTTTTCTAGATCTTACCATGTTCCAAACCATCGTCGTTTCTTCAAATTTTGGCAAAGATGTCTCTTTGGTTTGGAATGTGAAACGCAACATGTTTCATAGGACAGATCTACTCACACGTTACAATGTTGTCTTTTTTTTTTTCTTTTAATTTTTATGTTGAAAAAATGTTTTTTTTTTAATGGGGTGATTGGAGATTTGTTGAACCTCCCTTTTTGGGTTCTGGGTTTGGGTGCTTTTTTAAAAACGGTGACATTGGTTTTTTGTGGGTTAATTTGAACTAAAGGTTGGTCTTTTGGGGGTGTGCCATCATGGGTCTCTTTGACCCGGAATAAAAGTTTTGAAAATTTTCATGGTTTGAGCTTAGATCTGTTGTTAATTTATGAAATTCTTGAACCTTTATCTGTTGGCTTTGAACAATTGGAAAAGAGTGAAATGGGTTGTGGAATTTTTTTCTTCTTCTAAAGTTTAGTGTTTGAGGCTGAATGGATCTGTTTGCATATTGGATTACGAGTGTGTGTGTGACATTTTCTGAGTATAATTTTGTTGTATAGATTAGGACTAGGAGTGTTACAATTTATAAGATCATGCTCTCAATTTCTTTGTTAATAATAAAGTTATGTGTGTGAGTGTGTGACATTTTCTGTTTATAAGATCATGCTCTCAATTTCTTTGTTAATAATAAAGTTATGTGTGTGTGTGTGTGTGTGACATTTTCTGAGTGTAATTTTGTTATATTTTGTTGTATAGCTGTGGAATAAAGGTGATTTTGAAGATGAACTGTTATGGTCTTCAGCAGAACGCCTTTGCAGCCTGTGAAGAGATGAGAAGCTCTGTGAATTTTGTTGAACAGAAGGAGCCTGTAATTTGCCCTAAGCCGCGCCGTGTTGGGGTTGTATCTAACATGCCTATGAGGCATTTGAGATGGCATTTCAAGTAATTATTGGAATCCATTGTTTTTCTTTTGAGTTTGATGACATTAGTTTGTTTTGGAAGCCTTTGAAGGTCTGATCTGTTGTGTGTTTGGATTCTCTTTGTAGTCAACAGGCTGAGGGTTCTGATTCAAAAGTTGGGGCAGAGCTACTAGAGATTATGTTCAAGAAGGTAAGTTATGACCTTATTACAATTTGTCTAGTTTGTATCTAGACCTAGGGAAGTAAATGTCAATTAGGATAGTCTTGGTACCCTAGTAATGTATGAATTTTTGGTGTGATGCATGCTTTTTTCTTTGAATAGAGAATTTTGTATGTAATTGAAACAAAGATTTTAAGAAATGGTCTGGACCATGATGTTAAGGTTTTTTGGACTTTTTTGCATCACATTTGTTTGGAATTTATTGTAATGTCAAGGATTTCGACGACCATGATGTTAAAGATTTTGGATTTTTTGCGTCATATTCATTTGGAATTTCTTTTAATGTCAAGGATCGCGACAGAACCTCGATTGCAATTTAAAATCTTGATTTGGATCTTTGTAGAATGGTTTTAGGTTCCAAGGAATATAGTCTTACATGAAAATTTGGACTTTTTGCATCACATTTGTTTGGAATTTATTGTAATGTCAAGGATTGCAATGACCATGATGTTAAAGTTTTTGGATTTTTTGCGTCATATTCATTTGGAATTTCTTTTAATGTCAAGGATCGCGACAGAACCTTGATTGCGATTTAAAATCTTGATTTGGATCTTTGTAGAATGGTTTTAGGTTCCAAGGAATATAGTCTTACATGAAAATTTGGTTATTATTGAGTGATCTTTCTGATAAATTTCATAGATCATAGATTGACATTTTGGTGCAATGGATGTTCTTTGACTTACATAACTTTGATTCCTGAATTGGTATGCTGATATGAACAGGAGAGTCATGGGGAGGAATTTGCAAGTCAGATAGCTTCGTCTCCTCCATTTTTTTGTGGGTCTCCTCCAGTGCGAGCTGCAAATCCCTTGGTCCATGATGCTCGATTTGGAGACGAGAAGCACTGTCCGGCATCACCATCAAGTTTACTATCTCCATCTTCAGCGGCGGCGCGCAAAGGAGGGTGTGTTAGGGCGAGTTTTGGACTTAAACCGGCTGCAGTTAGAGTAGAGGGATTTGATTGCCTCAACAGGGATTGCCAGAATTCTAGGATCCCTGCTGTTGCCTAAACTCCATTCAGAGAAGTGTACATAGAGGGAGCTGAGTGTGACTGCTTATAAAAATGACTTGACTTAACTAGGAAGAATATCTTTGAGTAGGTTGAGGGAAGTGCTGAAGAAGCAAACCTTGTGTTCTTGAGAAGGTTTGATGTGTAAAGAGCATGGTCTTTTTGTAATATAAGGTTGGATCTGAGTGTCTTCTTAAATTATTTTTAGGCCATCACCACGAGAATGTCCTGTATAGAGAGTTGGTGATTTTGCCTATCAATCTTGTGAATATGTTTAGCTAAATTTGAAAGCATGTTTATTGTATTTAATGAAATTAAACTGGTATTTATAATGAGAAATGCCATTTCTACTCCCTTGTGCAAGATTATGGTATCAATTTTGATGTTTGGTGTGGCATATAATGTTATTGTGATTGGAGGAAAAGTAACATTGCTATGTTTTTAGATTAGTATGTATGGAGTAGTTTAGTTTAGTTTAGAGAAATGACCATTTAGTTTTTAGAAATTCTTTTATGATGAAAGAAATAAATGGTTATTTTTTAAGAATCAAATATTACATTTCTTAATTGTGGAAAATGTTCTTTTGGAACGAGGAGTGACTTAGGAGTTAGATGTGATTGTTTTCAAAGGAAATGTTTCAAGATTGTCTCTTAATTTTACTTACGCAGTGTTTGCTTAATTTTTGAGATTCTCTTTTCGAAAAATTTTAATTAGTATTGTGTGCCAAAAATAAATTATTTTGGCATGATAGTTAAAATTGATTTCTTTGGAAGAAGAGAGTTCGTCTAAATAAGTGTAATTTTTTATATTTATACAAATAGAAATTAAGTTTTAGTTAATATGTTTAAGAAATTTAATTATTTTTATATTAAAATTTATTGAGTCTTTTAATTAGTTCTATTTTTAAGCTTTTATTTTTGTTTAAAAAGTTAATTTTATTTTTAAGAGATCTCTGACTTAATTTCTCTATTAAGAGATCTCTGACTTAATTTCTCTATTAAGAGAAGACTTAAAAGTTAATTATTGTATATTTTATTTGAAATTTTCAAAAGATTTAAATTTTTACTTAATTAAATATAGAAAATTTGTTTAAATTTAGTGTTTGTCAAGAATAAATATTTTAAATTTTTGTCATTTTATTTTTTTTCTTTTGACTTCATTTCGGATATTTATAATGAAAACCATATGACACCAAGTAAAGAAAGATAACGTGAGATTCAATCTAAAATACCAAGTATATAAAACTAAATCCAAATAAAATATTTATTTTTGATAAGCACTAAATTAATTTAAAATAATTTCTATATTTAATTAAATAGAAATGTCAATCTTTTGAAAATTTAAATAAAATGTTTTTAAATAAGAAATTATTATATTATCTTTCTTTTGGATGTAATATGTTGAATTTGATGCAACAAATTATATGAATTAGACAAAAACTGACAAGACATGACACAGTGTAATTGGTATAACAAGTTATATGAATTTAGATATTTTATGTATGTTGGATGTCTACCAAATACACTATACCTTCACAATCCAGGTAGTTATCATTATTGTGTACAAATAGGCCATGCACACCTAACATTCAGTGTTTTAGAAATCTTGCTAAGATCCCATACAAGCAATTTCACTAGACAATTGCACAGGTGATTTTATCAAGTGTATACTGCAAGTCATATATTTACCATAAGAGATATGGAAATCAATAAAATCTTCATAACCTGTAAAACTTTCTCGCAATTACATAAAGTTTAATCTCTCGATAATACATTCTAGCACTTTTTTATACCATGGAAAAGACTAAAACTAAAATCAATTTTGGTGCTAGTAGAATTGACATGTGAATTGTTCTTATTGATATGAACCTTCTCCATGAGGTCTCCAATAACAAAGATTGGGTTATCATCCACTTAGTTGCTAGATGTTTTGAGTCCTATTACCCTCGATGCTTCGAATAATAATCTCTTTTCTAGGGTTTCTTTAGTAAGAGGGTAGATTGAATCCATTTTTACTTCACATAATTAATATGTTTCTATATTTTAAACAATTTCTTTATCATATTATCTCTCAATTTTTATAAAGGAATATTTGTTAAAAGATTTTTCAACCAGTAAGCCTCGTAACTAGTCATCTGCCCAATGAATTTTTACACAATTATTATTTATTTGGTTGATCTTCAAGTTACTACACCACAACCACCAAAAGTGAAGTCATACAAATACTATTAATTTTTTTTTTCATTTGGATCTATCAAAGACCCATTAACATCACTATGTTTTTTAATATAGTAAAAAAAAATCATCATATACAATATCATATTTTATGATACTTCTCAAGCATTTCATGTTATGTAAATTTTCTAATAATGAAAGACATTATGTTTGACAATTTGATCTAGTAAAAATACTAAAAAAAATTACCAACAATTCACACAGTCTCCAATATCCCATGTTACATAAATAATTACTTTCTAAATAAAAATAAACTTCACATGTCTATTAACTTATAGAGATGTTGTCTCCTAATAAAACTACGATTTACTCTTTCAAAAGAAGCCAATAAATATATTCTAATTATAATTATAAATAAACACTTCTATCAACTTTTTATTAAGATCCTATAAGATTCATTTTTCTATTTATGTGTTTTTTTCGAGAATAATTATCACTATCAATTTTACACCAAAATTGTTAAATCATCTGCAATGAGATCTATTTAACAATATGACCCCAAACCCTTTAATTTTTAACTCATGCTCCCTGTATCTTAACCTAATTAGTTTGTAAAAATGTTCAATTTCAAATCCAACCTATTAGAACTACCTATCAAATCAAAACTCTCATCTAACATTTCCTCTTACCTTTATTTAAAAAAAATTGTCATGGACAACAACAAAACCAAGTCCTTGAAATATTTATATCGACAAGATAATTCTATATAGCTTAAAGAAGTCATGCGTGATGCACTAACGATTTTCACTTACTTGTGCTAGTAATTATTAAATATAAATTAGAAGTCACTCAACGCCTTTCTTGTGAATAACTAATAAAAAAATATTTTACTTAATTTTTTGAAGTTAAACTTGAGAGAATCAACTTCATTTAATAATGTTACAAGTCAAGGGATTGAGATATATCAAGAGATTCCAAACCTAGAATGGCAGCAAGGAATAAGCCTCTGTTACACAACTATATGTACGTTGCTGACCCATCTGAACTATTGTTGGCAAGTCAACTGCAATTTTCCACTATTGCTGCAACTTTCAGCCATGTTTGTTGCTGTCTTAGTTACATCAATCCTCCAACTTCATTATTCTTCGTTATTATTTACATTATACCCCACAAGAGAGGTAATATGTCTCTCTTCTAGTACTATAATTGATGCATAAAGATAAGCAATGGATTGAAGTTATAGAAATGATTAAGAGAACGTGACCATGCCAGTTCAAGGATATTTGAGTTTTTACGCAAAAGTTACAATAACTTTTTTTTTTATCATGTATAATCTATATTTTAAAATTACTTATTTATTCTTTTCATGATACAAAATCTTTAATTAAATTTATATAACTGAGTTTATAAATTAAAATTTTTAATAAAATTACTCAATTATTCAATCTTTTAAAATATTTTTAAAATTAATTATATATTTTTATAAAAAAATTCGTAATTCTACGTTATTAAAATTTTAAATTAAATTTAATATTTTTCCAAAGTCTCACAAAAGTGCAGCTGTAGTGAAAAGCCTTAATCACATATGCAACTTGGAAGAAAAAATAATAGATTTTAAAACAGCCAATTTATAACTTATTTGGACTTTTCTATGGTATAAAAATTTAAAAAACAAATGTACGAGAGAGAGTTTATTATTGATTCGAGTCACATTGAACTTAAATCTTGTAAAAGTGTAGTTAAGGATTCGAATTCTCAATCATATGTATAAAGAAAATTTTGTTGGAAGATAATAAACTCATTTATTAACGTACATTGACCAAGATATTTGTATACATTCATATGCACCGTAGATCTAGGATAACTAACAACTTACAAATTATATGAAAATAATTTAACTAACTCCTTTTTTTTTTTAATTGTAGAAACAACTTATACACTTATGAGAGAAGAAATAGAAGAAAAAATAAATAAATTTTTTCATAAGTTAAAATTAACTTATGCAGAAGTTAATTTAGAAATTTTTTTTTATATTAACTTCTCCAAAAAGACTAATTTTTAACTTATATATAAACTAATTTTAGGTTATAATTAAAAAACTTATTTTATTTTTATTTCTTATTTTTTTCTTCTATGAAAAAATTTATCCAAATAAATTCAACAAACTAATTTTTTTTCCCAAGTCCTTGTTTTACTTGTACAATGAAAGGGAAATAACGCAATGGTAGGTGTTGGAATTAAGTAATGAAATGCAACTGTTTTAAATTTTATTAAACAAATTTTAAGATAAAGGAATAACGTCATAATCTAAGGCAGGAAATACCTCCAAATTCTAAAGGCACTTAGAGAAACTTCTAAATACAGGTTCCAGAACTAACAACTTGAGACTCCAAAATGATCAAATTGGAGTTATACTAAGTACTACCTAGGGAACAAAATGAGTGGCATCAGTATTAGTGCTCTTGAAGGCTTTTTCACTTTGGAGCTTGGAAGAAACAAAAACATGACTGTTTGAATGTTCCATCACCTTATTAACCTTTTAACTTTGAACATTCATTTCAATTTGTTGCTAACCATCATTTTCTAATTTCAAACATCTCTATTATTACATCGCACTAAGGGCAACATTGTTTCTGCTTTTCTTAAACAGAAAAAGAAAATCTGAACCATATTTATGAATGAATAATAAGGAAGTTAATTATCCTTGATATATTAGTAAAAATTATTGGCTAACATCAATGACTTGAGAAACTTGTTATAAGAGGAATTAGAAGGTCTTTTAAAATTTTAATTATAACATGAAAAGTTAATTTATTTTACATACATCCCTTAAAAATTTAAGGGTATCCTTGATATACTGTGGCATGTGTTCTCAATTAACAAAGAACAAAAGCTTATACAAGAGGCCATGGCTATGGCTTTTGTAACAATAGAATCATTACAGTTCTTTGCTCTTTTTTTTTCTTCTTTTGATAACAATAATTACAGTTTTTTAATGCACACAAAACCACACTAAGCATAGGCTCTTGATTATTATAATTCTTATTACCTGGATCTATAATTCAGTTCCTGATATTTTTCTTGTGTTTTTTATTTTCATTTTTCTTAATTTTTGAGAGTGGTTTTCTTCCCTCTCCCTCTCCTTTTCTTATCTTTTTAATGGCTAAAAAACAGTTTTTTTAAGTGGTGATTATTTTGAAATCAGACTATTTTTTTTTAAATATGGAAATATAATAGATAATAGTAGTAACAAGGTTATAACCTAAAACATGGTACATGTTATTCAAATTGTCCACCACGTACTAGACTTATTTTAGTAGTATCAACTCTTAACTATTTTGAAAAGAGAGGTGATTGATTTATTTTAAATTTATTTTTAGAGTCTATTTGGGTAAAATTTTTATGAATAAACTCTTATTTTTTCCTTCTATACATTCTAATGAAAAAATTTATCCATACGCGCACTTAGTTTTCTTAAATAACCTTCCTAACTTTCAATTACAAGTAGCACAGATACGAAAATAATCTAACATTTTTCGTCAAATTGATTTGTGTAATTTACTTACGAACCAAAAGCAAAAAAACCAATACAAATTTGGATTTTGGGTTTTGAAAATCCGAAATCTACAACAGGAAAAAAAAGTCATTATTCTCTTTCAATGTGACATGATTCAATGGAGCCTGTTTGAATTATTAAAAACAAATGGAGCCCCTTTGAGGTTGATCAATTTTCCGCTAAGGTCTTTCTTTTTCAGAACTACTTTTTATTAAAAATTGTTGATATTGACATGTCAAATCCAATTATGCGACGTTACAATTTCAAAAAAAGCATTGATGTAAAAAAGAAAAAACCATTTCTAGGCCCATGTTCTTGGATACTTGAAATTGTGTCAAACTCAAGAGCTTAAGACCTTGACGAATGATGAGCTTGGTGGGCCTTACAAGCCCACGAGGGAGTCACATCCCTCTAGGACAATATTGCCATGGATTGATTATTGATACATTGATTGTGGAAGATCTTCATTTTCTCCACTTCTCCTCTTTGTTCCCATCTGCACCACATTTTTTAAGTGTAGCTGAGCCTAACACTTACAGTTCAGTCCTTTTCTTACTACCCATCAACAATAATGAACCCTTTGTTTTGGTCCCAACACAAGCAAGTGGCCATGCTTTGCTACCCTTGGCTTTATCTTTGTTTTGTTTGTTTTCTTGTCCATGAGCAGGGAAATTTTTTAAATGAGATTGGATCTCATTTAAATTTACAATTTTTAATAAATTTTAATTAATAATAAAAAAATATTAAAAAAATAGTGGAAGAAAGAATATCACTAATATTTCTATAGATAATTATACTACCCAATATTTCACTCAAATCTTTTTAAATTTTTATTCTCTTTAAAAGGACAAAATTGAGTTAATACATTTAATGTAAAACTCTTCAAAAAGTTAAACAACTTAATTTACTCTTGTACTATAAATTAGAATGTATAATTTGAAGAGTAAAAACTTCCCTCTCTTCATTCTCCTAACTAGATAAAAATACACTTTCAATATTCTTTTTTTTTTCCGTCTTATTTGAAAGTGGATTTTACATGTTACCCCATGACTAGATTAAAACTTGTTATCTTAATTATTTTAAATTATATTTCTTTTATCTTCATTTATTTTATATTCATCATTAGATTAAATTTTAATATTTAAAAAAAATTTCAATAATTAAAAAAATGTAAATTTTCTATTATAAATCTAAAATATAATTTATATGTTTAAAATATTTATTTATTATAAATTATAATTACAATATAATTTATATATTTAAAAATATTTAGTTAGTAATTTATTTATATAAAAAATATTTATTGTGTAAATTACACAAATTAAAAAGGTTAGATAAATACTAATTTTTATAAAAGTAAAGAAAAACAAGTACATTTTTAAAAAGGTTAGATAGATGATATTTTTTGGCAAAAAGAAAAGTTTACCCTATCTCTTTCTCTTCCTTTCTCTCTTTAATCTCTCTTTTTCTTTAATCTTTTCGTGCTTTCTCTTTCTTTTCTCTTATCACTTTTGTTTTTCAAATAGTTTCTTTTAAAGTTAAAAGAAATCAAAATTTTCAAACAGTTCTTTCTTTATTTTAAAAAATTATTTTAAACTTTTAACTTATTTTATAAAACAGGGAAACATAACTTAAAGTCCATGAAAATAATAATATGTGAAATAAAAATGTCAATGTTATTTTAAATATTGAATAGTCTCCATTTAAGAACGTATTTTGAAATTTAAAATAAAAAGTCCATTTTGATTTGGAATCTTGATAATAAAATAAAATACAAACAAAAATAGATCCAACTATTATATACAAGACTCATATGTGAGATCGAGTTTTGTTATCAATATAAAAATTTTGAGAATAGATAATTTATAAGTTGAGTTTAAAAACCTATTTTGATGCT
This sequence comes from Mucuna pruriens, assembly GCA_025330945.1. Lineage (NCBI taxonomy): Eukaryota > Viridiplantae > Streptophyta > Magnoliopsida > Fabales > Fabaceae > Mucuna > Mucuna pruriens. The sequence goes on along the minus strand of JAENHJ010000527.1, from coordinate 1,898,881 downwards.
GCGAATCTTCAAATTTAACTCACCTTATTTTTTTATGAAGGATGTAGTGATGTACGTTTTTTCCGATGAAGAGTACACTTCTGTAAGATTTTTCTGACCTTAAGCAATATCTTTTTTATTGTTTTGAAAAATATTTTTGTGACTTAAACTTAAAATCTACGTATATGAGCCTGTATCTAATTGAATAGACTGAAACAAAAACAAAATAGAATTACTATTATGTTGTTATCTGTTTAGAACCTTTTTATAGGTAGCTATTTGATCTTCCATTCACAAAATGCAACGGAAACAACAAATCATAGATCAAATCACATTACCTATTCATCAACCTCAAATTTTGCCGTGACAATGACTTGTTTTTGTTTACCTTTTTTGCTACGAGCTAGTCACAATGCCTTGACTAATGAGTCAGTATAGACCGCACAATTATATAGTACTTATCCTGTCAAAATAACAATTTTAAATTTCCCATCTCTCCAAAACTTGGAAAACTTTAAATATGATTATATGTTATAGAACTTATTTGAAAACTTTTGAAAAATATACTTAGATTCGTGTCAGAGAAAAACTAAAACAAGTGAGACGTTTTAAAACTATTTTTTTGGGTAGAAAAATATTGAGGCTTCTAAGGAGATAAGGCCTCTTCAAATTTTAATATACTAATGGAAGATTATTTTTCCATGCACATTCTTATATAACTGGATAATGGTCAATGCAACGTAACACAAGTAATTAAGAATATAGTACAAATTCTCACATTCTTAATATGTGTAGGTTCAAATTTCTTTAATTTCACTTTTTTCAATTGATGGACAACTCTTCTTAAAAAAATTCAGTGACACCTAAGAATTAATGGAGTGATTTCAACTGGGTAAAACTGTTTGCACTATTAATTGTTTCATTAATTATATGAAATTTTACATATTTAATCCACTTATTGAGAACTTTTATTTCACCATCAGATTGCTAAAAATTTGAAATTCACAAAAAGTTACTAAACAAAGTAAATTTGACGAACTTGCTTCTGGAATAACTAGATTCACATCCACAAATAAATATTTGAAAAAAAAAACCTATTGATATGTATATTCACTATTGACTTTGAATATGCCATGATGTGGTCATGGGAGTAAAGGAGGTGAAATTTCTTATCTAGTTCTTTATCTTAAAGTAACCTTGTTCACAAATGTAGTCATCAAAAGGGTCCATCTAAATATTAATGCAACCAAAAAGGTGCCGTGATAAGTTACCTATCACTACTCACAACTTAGAACCACTAAATGATTTATTTATCAGTTGCTAATCCATAACTACCAACAAGTTACATACAAAAGATAGGCAAGAGAATCATGTTGAGTTTAATTGTCACCTAAGGATCAGATTCTGGCAATTCTAGAAAAACAAAGTACTGTATTTGGTACAGCCAGAGCATGACCAGATCAGATTGTGTTTTTTGTGCTGTTTTCCAATCATAATTTGTAAATTGCAGTGAGGAGAGTGAGAAATGGCACAAACAAAATGGTTTAGACGTTAGTGACAGTTGGTGGTTATTGATTGGAAAGAAGAGTTTATGAAACCAACATAACTTTAGAAGTTGATATCTCTTTCTTTGCACATAATTAACAAAATGGTTTGGTGGAAGTTTCCTTAATGGTTGATGTTGCATATATACAAATATCGTGTGTTTCCAAGAATTATTATGTGTTTCATATTTGGTTTTGGAAGTTCAGTAGCTTCCTAGTAACATGAGTGCAAGTTATTACTTAAAATTGATAAGAAATGTACGTAACTTCAGTTATATTTTGAATCGGGTTGTTTCCAAATTAAGTTATGGGACTTCATTTCTTGGAGGACCAAAGTATAACAACATGAGTAAATACTACTATATCCTCCAACAAAATTTTCTACTACTTTATAAAGAAAATATTAATAAAATTAAATCATTTAATGTCTTAGATATATAAACCGCATTCCATACTTCTCATACAAAATGTTGCAGGAGGATTTGGAAACTATGTTGTCTACTTGAATAACAAAGAATGAGTTCCTTTATTTAGTGACACAATTAACTTACTTAAATTTAGTAATTAAAGATTAATTTCAAGCCACTAGAAGAAAATGCAAGGAAATGAGGAGTTCTTGAAATTATTTGGGAACAAAGCAACAACAAAACACAACACAACAACAACAGCTTATTCATTAGTTCTCATCCATTAATTTCCACAGGAGTCCGGAAACAGAATCCAAAATACAGGATGATGAAATCTCAAAAAGCAAAAACAAATGGGAATTGGTTTAAGTACAAACAAAGAAGCAAAGTGGCAAATGCTTTGGAAATGTCTGAAACTTAGAAGCCTGGGGGCTTGTAGGCAATGAAACTGATGCACTGCACTTGGCGCCTGTTGTCAAATCCAATGATTCGGATGAAAGCAGTGGGGTATGCTTTCTTGGCCTCTTCAAGCTCCTTCAACACCTGAGATGAATCATTGCAACCAAACATAGGCAGCTTCCACATGGTCCAGTAACGTCCATCATAGTATCCAGGTGACCTGTTTTGCTCACGGTACACGAAACCGTGCTACAAACAAACACACACCATCAAACTTCAATTCAAATCTTAGATCTTGCAATATATAATCACTTCATCTCTTTTTTCTACTTTTACAACACTAATAACAATTATTTCTTCAAAATAACTTGAACCAAACAAGCATAGAAAACTAGAATTCAACCAAAACTTTGGCCTAACAGACGATTATTTCTTCAGAAAAAGTTGAAATAACACGCACAGAAACTAGAATTTAAAAATGCGAGTATATTGACACCTCCAACTCGAATTCCAAGCAAGGAACCCATCCTTTTCTGAGAAGGTAGTCTATTTCCTTTGCCAATTGTTCTTGTGTGAGGGGTGGCAGGTAGGAGAGAGTCTCGAAGAACTTCTTGCCAATTGGAGGCCATACCTAGTAAATTGCATGAAAATTGAGTAAAGGGGTTAACAAACTTGCAATTGTGCACACATGCCTATTACTAACATGTTAATTTAAGTAACCTTTTGGTACATACATAATATGTAACATGTTGTGTGTGTATATATGTGGAGTTTCCTTACCTGCATGCATTGCACTCTTCCACCGTTGCTTGCAATGGAGGTAATGTCATTGTTGGTCTTCCTGGTTGGGAAGCCAGCCATGGACTTGAGGCCAGTGAATGGAGCCACCATGCCGGTGTCGGCACGGTTAACGGTGGTAACAGTGGGGGAGGAGATAATTGAGGTAGCCATTTTTCCTTCTTCTTAGTTCTTGTGCTTGTGCTGCTTAATTGCTAAAACTTAATTGCTATATATAAGGGTGTGATTTGTGTAGTACTAATCCAATGGTGTGAAATGGAAGGGACATGTTGCTCGCAGGTTACAACCGTTGGATTGTATAAGTGATGACATTACAGCATATTGGCCACACGAGAGGGGAAAAATTTGAATGGTAGCCTTATCGTTAGGTACCATGTGGAAGTGCCACGTGGAGGAAGCTCCATTATCTTATCTCTTCCTTGGAAGAACGTAAATGTTTGATGGTGGTGGAGTTGATATTATTTGTGACTAGTTTGCACTGTGCCCTCATTCCATATTTTGGCCTAACATGCATATTTTGTGACCATCATTTCTCACAGTAAGGGTCAGGTGAATAAATAACCTTAATTTGTCCCTTTGTTATAGTAATGTTTTATATTTTAAAGATGAATTTATATTGGAAAAAGATCAAGAGAACCATATCAACTGGGACTCTTATCCCTTTTGTTGGGTAGCTGAAAACATGCCATCTCTTCACCATTACATTGGTTGATCCTTTTAGTATTACTCAAAAATCAAAATGTTCATTAGGTTAAGTATTAGTTATTTGTTAGACTTGTTTATAAAAGTAACGGTAGCAAAGTAGATAAGCAAAATGTGTACATAATATAGAGGTTCAATTTGTTCACATTAATTAGATGGGAGTGTTTCTCCTGGTCCTCCTCGTGCTGGATTTGGAGGGCTTTTTCTTGGTTTTACTGGGAAGAGTTATTGGTCATTTTTAAAGGGCTTCAAACAGCTTGGGTTCTGGGATACCTACAGGAGTTTATTCAGATTCTGCCTTCGCCATTTCTTTAGTTAATGAGACCAACAAATTTCATAAATATATATGTTGCTCTCATTAGGAAAATCCTAGACCTTCTAAATTTTTCTTGGCAAGTTCGCGTTCTTCATTCTCTGAGAAGGAAACTATTGGGCTGATAAGGTGCTTCACAGGATTCCGTACTCTCCATCAATCCTCTCCTCAGGGATGGAGCCAAGTTTCAAATCTCAAAGGGCTCAAGATTAGGGATGACAATAAGTAAAATTTTGGTAGAAAATTATAATTTTTGGTCCCAAAAAATCTCTAAATCTAGACCATTTGTTGGATAATATCTTTAATACTTTTATCTTTTTCTGTTTGTATCTAAATGTTCATATTCATTTCCATACATGCACTTCAATTAAGTATGAAAATTGATAAATAAAAACACTACAAGAATTTTTTGATTTTGCTACTAATTTTAGCTACCATTTAAATTAGTAGTTAAATCCTAGCTAATTAACTATTAATTAACTAGAATATTATTTTTTCTAGCTAAATTGAAGTTATATTCATTTATACTTCTTATTTCTACAAATTAGTTAGGAAATAACTACAAATTTTAAAAAATTTACTACAAATTAACTAAGATTATTTTCTTAGCTAATTTGCTACTTATTTCATGCTATCATTCAATATTATAATAATTTTTTAGCTAATTATTTTTACTAGAAATTAGCTACAAAATAACTATTAATTTTAAAATTAGTCACAAAATTATTTTGTAGCAAATTTTAAATTTTCTAGTACTGAAATATTAATTAAAAATACAATAATAGTTAAATAAAAATTTTATTTAAAGATCTTTTATAAAACATAACATCCATAATCATAAAACATTATAAAAATTTTAAAAAAAACTTATTGAAAGATCTTTTACAAGATATAACAATTAGTCATAGAACATCATAATTGTTATAATAAACTTTCACAATAACAAATTTATCAACTTCCAAAGTTTTAGAGTTGTTACTCTTCAAAATTTGTTAAAAAAATAATACATTTAGTTAGTTATAATAATCCAAATTAAAAATATTTTAAATATTTATTTTACCTCATCTTTAGAATCATAGTCTTGAAAAGATTCCAAATGCTAATCTTTCATGCGTAAATATTATTTAGGTAGAGTAATACCATAAGTTAAACACAAATCTAATTGAATAAATACAATAGTACAACATTTATTATCATTTTTTCATGTATCAATAAACTTTGTGCACACATTAGTGCGTCCAAAGTATCCTCATGAATCTTAGAATGATGAGGACTCAACAACCTACATATTGTGCTAGAAGAACATTCTAAACCCTCAAATATATGAATCAATAATTATGAAGGAAAAAAAAAGGCCATCAAAGTAATGTACTATAATTATGGACATGATATCAATAAATAGATCAATATATATACATACACACCAAAAAATAAAATTTTAAATAAACAAAGTTATTTTGTATGTACTTAATAATTATTTTGCATCAATAATGGAGAATCAGAAGTAGTAATGAAATTCAAAAGCAATTGTAAGAAATTTTTTTGAGATGGATAAACTATGAAGTTATGATCATGCCTTCAAGAGACGACAACATAATAAAAAAGAAAAATAATATGAAAAATTGAGAAAAAAAAAGAAATAAGGAAAATGTGATATAACAACAATAACAATGACAATAATAGAGTTAGGTATTGAGGTAATCGCATCATACCCGCACCTGTACTCATTAAATTTTATGGTAATTACATTCATCCGATCTCATACTCATTAAGTGGGTAATTGTTCTCTATGTCATGGATAATTTTGTCAATACTCATTGAGTTTATTACCCATTATTATCGTCACTAGCTAAGATAAAAGAAATGAAAAAAAATATTTAACAAATATATAAATATTAAATTTTATACAAAATATTTATAATTTATATTTTTTAAAATGATTCAAGAACATATTTAAAAAATAATCTTAAATATATTTTTAGTCCCTCAAATTTAAGTCATTTTTTAATTTAGTTCTCCAAATTAAAATTTTCTTTTTTTAGTTTCTCAATTTCGAGAATTGTTGGTTTTAGTCCCTTGATGTAAATGTCGTTAAAGGATTTTTTGACGTGGCAAATGATGTCTGACTCAACAAATGCCACATGTGTTCACTTAAATGAAGTGAATTTTTACAAATTAAAAAGGACTTAAATTTATTTTTTTGTTAACTTCGTTTTTTGTCCCTTAAATTTGAAATTGCTTTTTTTAGTCCCTACATTTTCAAAATAGCTTGTTTTAGTTCCTCGCCTTACATGAAAAATATAGTATAAGTCATTATTTGTCGTGTATATAGTAAAAATAAATGAAAGAATATTGATGGAGAAAATGTAACACCTTGATTTTTCTATTATTTATTATTTCCTGTAAAATAAAGAATGAATTTTTTTGCTTGTTTTGTTTTGTTTGACCTATCAAGTAAAGTTTGATGTGTGTGTCAAAGTCACTTGATGGTAAGCTAGTTTCTTTGAAACCCCTTTTCTTGGCAAATAAAGAGAGAATGAGAAGATATAGATGGAGTACTAGAGGATCACCAAGAGGAGACTTGAATGTTGTTTTTTGTTGTTTTCGTATGAGGTAAAGGGGAGTGAGGCTATCTCTCTACTTTTGTGTTTTCTTTACGTGTGAGACTAGTAGTAGGGTCATCCCTATGACCCTTGTTAATATTTGTTATTGTATGATTCTTGGTGGTATCTGAAGGGGATTAAACCCTTGAATTAATGTGAGTCTTGTGTCTGACTTTTGTGTGAAATTACATGGTTAATTGTTGATAATTGGTTAGATTTTTGTGGTTGTTTTTTAGTTTAGAGTTTGGGGTTTGAATTGGGGTTTTCTTATTTGGATGAAATAGAGTGATGATTTGTGCTTGAGTTTTTATAGAATTTGCAAATTGCAAATTTCTCTTCATCGCTCCTTGTTGAGAAAAAGATGACTCTCGCTAGGTGAGAGTGCATAGAATAAAGGAGTTCCTTTTTGTTGGGCCTATTCATTGGGTAAATGCGACTATCGCCAATGAATGAGAGCCGTGGATGCATTTTGGCTTCCATCGCTGAGTAAACAACGAGCTCTACTAAGTGAAAGTGTTAAGACCTGATAGTAGGACTCTCTATGGTTCCACTCACTAGGCAAGAGCAAGGGCTAGAGAGTGAAAACTCTACGGTTCAACTTGCTAAGCAAGGAATAATCTCACTAAGCAAAAGTGTACAACAAAGAGTTGAGACTCTCTATTGGGTGTGTTCGCTAAGCGAGTGAAGATTCTTGCTAGGGGAAGGGAACAAAGAGTAAGAAAAATCTTTATGGCTTTTATCGTTTGGCGAACAGAGTAGTTTATTGGGCAAGAGTGCATACAGAGCTCCTTATAGCTTTGATTTGCTGAACAAGAAAGTGAACTTGTTGAGCGAGAGTTGAACTTAATAGCTGGAACTTCCTTGGTTGTAAGCCTAAGAGATGTGTGTTTTGAGATCTTGTGTATGTTATATTGTTGAGACTATAATATAAATTGATTAAGATATAACTTTCATTGCATTGAAAGAGACAAGTATGAGATATGAGAAAATAAATAAGGATGAGCGGTTATCAGATGAGATTCCTAGGCCAAGAGTTGACAAGAAAGGGACTCAAATGACCCTTGGTTGGTGAGTGACCTAGGCCTATGTGTAGGCGAGGATGGTGCTTACTATGTGGGTTGAGATGATGTATGTAGCATGTGGCAGGCAAGCATAGTTCTTATCAACCTAGTTTAAAGAGAATTAATGAGAATATGAATTGTGTGATATTCACCATATAATGTAACTAAAGTGAAAGAAAGTAGACATGAGCCAAGCGATAAGGTCATTAGACTTACTAGGGGTTAGTTGGTACGAAAACCCCAATGGTTGTGCTTAATTCCACGAGTTGGGGTACATGGTACAAATTGAATAGATTTTGACGTGCTATTAGAGGATATCATGCGAGTGTGGTATGACTTACTTTTAGAGGCGAAGCATAGTAGTGTTGTCCTTAGTCTAGTTTTTTGAGTAGAATTGGTACCACTTGCATATGAAGTAGTGTGTAGGGTGCATACTATCATAACATATACATATATAATTATTGTGATTCATAATTATGTATGTTCATATGTTTGGTGTTGGTGCGTGTGCGTGTGGTGCCTGGCCTTATCGAGGTTGTCCTGATAGTAATGAGACATATTCTCACTCCTCTTGTGTTGTCTTGCTTGGGTTTAACACTATTTGCAAGTGAAGATGAGCAGGTATAGGATGATTAGTGATGCTTTTATGTTGTTGTCTTTTTTCTTTTGCTTTAGTGTTAGGTTTGTTAACTCTGATAGGATTGTGACATTAGAGTTGAACATGTTGGATTATATTATGTTTATATTTTTAATACTTGAGTTGTATGGATTGGCCTTTTGGAGTGCTAGTAGGATTTATGTTGAGTAACTTTTATATTGACATTTCAGCGGATCATATTTATTTCCTTTTATTGATTGATTAAATATTAGTAATTAGATCGTGAAGTAAAGGGTATCACATTTAGTGGTATCATAGTTTGGTTGATCCATTTGACCTAGTGTGTTATGTGTTTGTCATGTTTGTTGTTGTGTATTCTGATGAGTTTGTTTGTTGTTTGCTTGTCTACTATCTTTTGCTAACCTTCTTGGCTTGTTTTGCTTTCGTTTAGGAAATAATGAGAAAGGGGAAGAGACAACCATAATGATCTTGCTAGAGCAATCAGGAATAACCAAAACTAGCAACAACCATAAGGACCAGTTGCTTTTCAAGGGCTAGATCACTTCCAAAGAAGCAACCCACCTACGTTAAAGGGAGGCTATGACTTGGACAATAGTCAGAATTGGATCAGAGAAGTGGAGAAGATCTTCCATGCTATGGACTGCACCAATGCACAGAAGGTGACATTTGACACCTATGTGCTGGTGGAGGAGACTTAGTATTGGTAGGAGAAACACATGCTCGCTTGGAAGCTAAAGAACATTTGTTACCTAGGAAAGCTTCAAAAGGGTATTCCTGGAGAAGTACTTCCTAGAAGACATGAGGGAGAAGAAGGAGATGAAGTTCCTTAAGCTGAAGTAGGGTAACTCAACTGTGGTTGAGTATGTAGCCAAGTTTGAGGGTCTCTCTAAGTACTATGTATACTACCAAGGCGAGGTTGGAGAGCACTCTAAGTGTGTGAAGTTTATCGATGGCTTGTGCCATTAGATCAAGGAAGCTATTAATTACTTGGAGATTTTCCAGTTCCCTATTTTGGTGAATAGATGTAGGATCTACGATGAAGACAATCAAGCTAAGGCTACATATTACAAGGGTACTGTAGGGCGTGTGAAGGGGAGTAATCTAGAGGTCAAAGCAGGAATAAGCCTCATTCAACTCCACCCTTATGGCTTAGAGGTAGCCTTTAGGGAGGTTTGAGGCCTATCCAATATTATGGAGCTAGTAGTGGAAGGACTATTTGAAGTGTGGGTGTTCTGGTCACCTTACAAGGGAGTATGCAAATAAAGAGATGACTTGTTTCAATTATTGTGAGCAAGGTCACATAACGAGAAGTTGTATGTTGCCCAAGAGAGAGTCACCTAGTGTTGAAAGGAATGCCCAGAGCAGTCATGCCAAGACCATTGAGAGAGTTTTGACTCTTAGCGTTTCAAAACTTAAATTGGTTGTGTCTTTCTTAAAGTATAAACTTGTTGAAACTCTTGCAAATAGTTCTATTGTTACTTTAAATGTACTTGATAGGGATTTTTTGGTTGATTTAGTTTGTTTGTCTTTTAGCCAATTGGATATCACTCTTGGTATGGATTGATTATCAGCCAATCATGTCCATATAAATTGTTCAGATAAAATTGTTGTCTTTGGAACACTCATTTTCGATAAAGATGAAAGATTCATAACTGCCAACCAAGCTAAGATGTTTTTGAAAGAGAATACTCAAGCATACACGATGTTGTCTTCTTTGAAGGTTGAGAAGTGTGTGGTAGTAGGTGCTATATTAGTAGTAGGTGAATTCCTAGAAGTGTTTCCTGAGGATGTGAGTAGTTTACTTCCCAAGAGGGAGATTGAGTTCTCTATAGACTTAGTCCTAGGGACAGGATCCATATCTACAACAGCTTATAGGATGTCACCTTTAGAGTTGACTGAGCTTAAAAAGTAGTTAGAGGAACTTCTAGAGAAGTAGTTTGTGAGGCCTAATGTTTCCCATGGGGAGCACTAGTCTTATTAATGAAAAAGAAGGATGAGAATATGAGGTTGTGTGTATATTATCGTTAGTTGAACAAGGTGACTGTTAAGAATAGGTACCCTTGCCTAGGATAGATGACCTTATGGACTAGTTGGTGGGATCTTGTGTGTCTAGTAAGATAGACTTGAGATGAGGTTACCATTAGATCCACGTGAAGCCTAAGGATGTCCTTAAGACTACTTTTAGGACCCACTACGATCACTGAGTATCTAGTTATGCCTTTTGTTGTGACTAATGCACCTAATGTGTTCATGAACTATATGAAGAGGATCTTTCATCCCTACCTAGATAGCTTTGTATTTGTGTTCATAGATGATATCCTAGTGTACTCTAAGAGTACAGAGGAGCATGTTGAGCACTTGAGAGTTGTGTTGCAAGTCATTGAGGACAACTAATTGTATGTTAAGATGTCAAAGTGTGACTTTTAGATAGAAGAGGTGAGTTTCTTAGGTCATGTTATATCTTAGGGAGGTACAGTTGTAGATAATTCTAAGATAGAAGCCATGTTAGAGTGGGAAATGCCTAAGTCTATGTAAGAGATTAAGAAAAGAACTAGTTGGGTACTATAGAAGGTTTATAGAGGGGTTTTCCAAGTTAGCTTTACCCTTAAGTAGGTTGACCCACCAAGATCAAGTGTTTGTGTGGGACTCTAATGTAAGAGTAGTTTCCTAAATCTTAAGAAGAGGTTGACATCAACTCTTGTGTTAGTGTTGCCTAACCCGAGTGAACCCTTTTATGGTATACTACGATGCATCCAAGATGAGTTTAGGAGGAATGTTGATGGAAGAAGGCAAGATTGTGGCCTATGCTTCTAGATAACTTAAGACTCATAAGAGGAATTGTCCTACTCACGGTCTAGAGTTGGAAACTGTGGTGTGTTGTGCTTAAGATGTAGAGACACTATCTTTATGGCCAAAGGTTTGAGGTGTTTAGTGACTATAAAAGCTTGAAGTACTTATTTGACTAAAAGGAGTTGAACATGAGGTAGCGAAGGTGGTTAGGATACCATAAGGATTTATATTTTTTCCTCAGTTACCACCCAGGTAAAGCCAATGTAGTAGCTGATGCCTTGAGTAGGAAAACTTTGCACTTATTAATGGTTAGATAGTTAGACCTCATAGAGCAATTTAGAGACCTTAGTCTAGTTTGTAAGGTGAACTCTATGAATGTGAATTTAGGTATGCTTAAGACAGCTAGTAGCCTTTTGGATGAGAACTTGGTTGGTCAACAAACAGATCTTTTTCCTGCTAGACAAGTAGAAGCGATAATCTAAGCGAATATTGGTAGCTTTGTTATAGGACCTGATGGAGTTGTAAGACTCCAAGGTAGAGTTTGTGTTCCTAGTGTTCCAAATTTTAGGAAGATGATCCTAGAGGAAGGACATAGGAGCAATTTGAGTGTGTACCTTGGTGCCACAAAGATGTACTAAGACCTTAAGATGTTTAAGTGGCCTAGTATGAAGAAAGAGGTGGCCAAGTTTGTGTATGCTTGTTTAGTTTGTCAAAAAGCTAATATAGAGCATCAAAGACCATCAAGAATTTTGCAGCGTTTGCATATTCCTGAGTGGAAGTGGGACAATATCTCTATGTATTTCATGTTTGGTTTGCCTAGAATTCAAAAAAAACATATATTCCATCTAGGTTATCATAGATAGGTTGACTAAATTTGTTCATTTTATCCCAATCAACGTCAAGTATAGCTTGGAGAAGTTGACTAGTTTGTACATCAAAGAGATAGTTAGGTTGCATGGTGTGCCTTCTAGTATAGTTTAGATAGAGACCATAGGTGTACCTCTAGATTTTCAAGTAGTTTGCACCAAGCCTTAGGAACTAAGGTTAGGTTGAGTTCAACTTACTATCCGCAAATGGATGGTCAAATTGAGCAAACCACTCAATCCTTAGAAGATCTTCTTAGAGCTTGTATCTTAAAAGAAAGAGGTAGTTGGGATTGCTTGTTGCCTTTGGTGGAGTTTACCTATAACAATAGTTATCATTATAGTATCAAAATGACACCTTATGAAGCCCTCTATGGCAGAAGGTGCATAACTACTTTATGTTGGTTTAAGTCAGGTGAGAGTGTGGTGTTAGGACCTAAAGTAGTTCAACAAACTATTGAGAAGGTAAAGTTAATCCAAGATAAGATGAAAGTGGCATGGAGTAGGCAGAAAAGCTACCACAATAAGAGATGAAAGGATCTTGAGTTCAAAAAGGAGACCATGTGTTCCTAAAAGTCACTCCATGGACTAGGGTTGGCAGGTCTTTGAAATCTTGTAAGCTTTCTCCATGTTTCATTGCTCCTTACCAAATTCTGAAAAGAGTTAGTGAAGTTGCCTATCAAATAGCCTTACCACCCATTCTTGCAAATCTTCATGAAGTTTTCTATGTGTCTCAACTTTGAAAATATGTTTTTGATTCTTCCCATGTGATTTAGTTAGACGATGTACAAGTGAGAGATAACTTGTATTATGAAGTACAACCCTTGAGGGTTGAGGATCGAAGGGTTGAGGACCGAACGATTAAGTAGTTAAGAGGTAAGGAGATTTTGTTGGTTAAGATTGTTTGGGGAGGCACTTCTAAAGGTAGTGCTACATGGGAGTTAGAGGACCAGATGAGTATTTCCTACTTGGAGTTATTTACATTAGGTAAATTTTTGAGATGAAAATTCTTATAAGGAGGGCGGAGTTGTAACACCCCGATTGTTATATTATTTATTATTGTCTGTAAATATGATATTTTATTATTTATTATTATCAATAAAGTGTTTGAACGTTTTATATCTATTATAAATTTATCATAAAACTTTATTTGGGAAAATATATGACAGGAAAAATTGAGTTTTAATTAAATAAAAATAAAGAAAAAGTTTTTGCGCATGTTCTATTTTGTTTTGTTCATCAAGTAAAATCTGATGTGTCTCTAGTGTCAGAGTCAATTGGTACGGAGCTAATTTCTCTAAAACCCTTTTTCTTAACAATAGAGAAAGAAGGAGAAGAATATGTAGAGGAAGAATCAAAGGATCACCAAGAGGATACTTGAAGGTTGTTTTTTATATCATTTTTGTACAAGGTAAAATGGAGTGAGATTCTCTCAAGACCCTTGTTAATATTTGTGATTGTATGGTTCTTGGTGGTATTTGAAAAGGATTAAACTCTTGAATTAGTGTGAGTCTTGTGTCTAATTTTTGCATGAAATTACGTGGTTAATTGTTGATAATTGATTAGATTTTCGTGGTTGTTCTTGGTTATGGGTTTTGGGGTTTGAATTGGGACTTTTCTAATTTGAATGCAATTGGATGAAATTAAGTGATGATTTATGTGTGTTTCTATGTTTTAAACTCACATGTGCAAGAGAACTTAGAATTGATTAAGTTTCCCCATTCAATTTGTGAGATTTGTGCTTGAGTTTCTTTAGAATTTGCAAATTGCAAACTACTCTTCATCGCTCCTCGTTAAGCAAGAGATGACTCTCACTAGGCAAGAACATGTAGAACAAAGGAGTGCTTTCTTTGTTGAGCCTATTTGTTGGGCGAGTGCTATTCTCATTGAGCAAATGATAGCCCTTGGAGCACTTTAGCTTCCAACACTGAGTGAACAAAAAGGTCCACTAAGTGACAGTTAGGACCTATGGTCCTACTTGTTAGGTGAGATGGTGTCTTGCTAACTGAGAGAGTGAGAGCCAAAGATTGAAAACTCTTTATGGCTTAACTTGCTGAGTGAGGAGTAATATTGCTAAGCAAGAGTGTACAATAGAGAGTTGAGACTCTCTATTGGGTGTGCTTGCTAAGTGAGTAAGGAATCTCGTTGGGGGAAGGGAACAAAGAGCAACAAAACTCTTTATGGCTCCTATTGCTAGGCAAATAAAGTGGTTTGCTGGGTGAGAGTACGTGCGGAGCTCCTTGTAGAATTGATTTGTTGAGAGAGAGAGTGAACTACTAAGCAAGAATTGAACTTAGTGGCTAGAATTCCCTTGCTTGTAACCCTACAATATGTGTGTTTTGAGAGCTTGTGTATGTTATATTGTTGAGACTGTAATATGAATTGATAGAGATATAATTGTCATTGCATTAAAAGAGACAAGTATGAAATGTGAGAAAATGAGTAAGGATGGGTGGTTATTAGACGAGACTCCTAGGCCAAGAGTTGGTTGGAAAGGGACTTGGATGACCTTTGTCAAGTAAGTGACTCTAAGCCTATGTATGAGCGAGGATGTTCTTATTATTGTGAGATGAGGTGCCTAGCCTATGATGGGCGAGCATGGTCCTTATTGGCTTAGTTTAAAGGAAAAAATAATGAGAATATGAATTGTGTGATATTCATCATATAATGTAACTAAAGTGAGAGAAACATGAGTCAAGCGGTAATGTCACTATACCTACTAGGGCTACTCGATATGGAAACCCTAATATCATGCTTGATCCCACGAGTCAAGAAACACAATGCACGTTGAGTAGATCCTAACATTTTATCGAAGGATATCATGCTAGTGTGGTATGACTTAACTGAGTGAACAAAAAGGTCCACTAAGTGACAGTTAGGACCTATGGTCCTACTTGTTAGGTGAGATGGTGTCTTGCTAACTGAGAGAGTGAGAGCCAAAGATTGAAAACTCTTTATGGCTTAACTTGCTGAGTGAGGAGTAATATTGCTAAGCGAGAGTGTACAATAGAGAGTTGAGACTCTCTATTGGGTGTGCTTGCTAAGTGAGTAAGGAATCTCGTTGGGGGAAGGGAACAAAGAGCAACAAAACTCTTTATGGCTCCTATTGCTAGGCAAATAAAGTGGTTTGCTTTGGGTGAGAGTACGTGCGAGCTCCTTGTAGAATTGATTTGTTGAGAGAGAGAGAACTACTAAGCAAGAATTGAACTTAGTGGCTAGAATTCCCTTGCTTGTAACCCTACAATATGTGTGTTTTGAGAGCTTGTGTATGTTATATTGTTGAGACTGTAATATGAATTGATAGAGATATAATTGTCATTGCATTAAAAGAGACAAGTATGAAATGTGAGAAAATGAGTAAGGATGGGTGGTTATTAGACGAGACTCCTAGGCCAAGAGTTGGTTGGAAAGGGACTTGGATGACCTTTGTCAAGTAAGTGACTCTAAGCCTATATATGAGCGAGGATGTTCTTATTATTGTGAGATGAGGTGCCTAGCCTATGATGGGCGAGCATGGTCCTTATTGGCTTAGTTTAAAGGAAAAAATAATGAGAATATGAATTGTGTGATATTCATCATATAATGTAACTAAAGTGAGAGAAACATGAGCCAAGCGGTAATGTCACTATACCTACTAGGGCTACTCGATATGGAAACCCTAATATCATGCTTGATCCCACGAGCCAAGAAACACAATGCACGTTGAGTAGATCCTAACATTTTATCGAAGGATATCATGCTAGTGTGGTATGACTTAACTCAAGAGGTGGAGTCTATCAATGTTGCCCCTAGCCTAGTTTTCTTAGTAGAGTTGGTACCACATGCATATGGAGTAGTGCGTAGGGTGCATAGTATCATAACATGTGCATATATAATTATTGTAATTTGTGGTTTCATATCTTCATATGTTTGGTGATGGTGTGTGTATGTGCTTCTCAACCTTGTCGAGGTTGTCTTGATAGTAGTGAGACATATTCTCACTCCTTTTGTGTTGTCTTGTGTTGTTTTGCTTAGGTTGAATGTCATTTGTAGGTGAAGACGAGCAGGTACAAGATGATGAATGACACTTTTGTGTTGTTGTCTTTTTATTTTGCTTTAGTGTTAGGTTTGTCAACTTTGATAGGATTATGACATTGGGGTTGAACATGTTGTTGGATTACATAATGTTTATGTTTTTAATACTTGAGTTGTTTGGATTAACCTTTCAAAGTGCTAGTAGGATTTATGCTGATTAAATTTTATATTGAGATTTTAGTGAATGTTGATTATAAACATGTAAATCCTTTACCCTTTGATTTGAGATATTTGTGTATAAGTTTTCAATTATTACCAATAAGCTCTCTGATGTCTCAAAATTCATATTTATTTCCTTTTATTAATTGATTAAATATTAGTAATTTGATTGTAGGGTAAAGGGTGTCATAGAAAACTTCAGGGTTAGCAACATTCTTGAAGTTGAGACATAACTCTTTAATATCACTCTTTCAAAATTGGGCTGATGAGAGCTATGATCACTTCTCACAAGTTAGATAACTCATCTCACAAACCTTATAAGAGATATGCACTCACCCCTTTTTATAACCTCAAAATGAGCCTTGCTGCTTTTTCTAACATCCATGATTGTGCTCAATGACTTGAGCATGCTTCCTCACCAAAACAAGGCCAAAGGTCTATCTAATTTTACTTATAAACCCCTCATTTTACTTATAAAACTAATTATTAAAGTGCATTTGGGGAAATAAGTTTAAGGTTGAGAAAAGGGAGGCTTATAAGTAAAATTAAAGAAAAAAGGCCTTCAGGCCTTAGTTTGGTGAGAAAGTGTACTTAGACTATTGAGCTTAGTCGTGCTTAAGTAAGCAAGCTCATGCTAAATAGGTTGCAAGTAAGCATGCCCATGTTGGTTATGGGCCATCAAAGTAAGCTGTGATGCCCATTCTAAGGTTGTAAAATGGGGTGTGTGCATACCTTTTAAGAGGGTTGTTAGATGAGTTGCATTTCTTGTGAAAGGTGAGCATGACTCTCATTGGCTCAATCTTAAAAGAGTAGTATAAATAATTGTGTCTTAGTTTCAATAAAGTTATTAACCCTAAAGTTTTTCCTCCAATATTCTTCAATTTTTTATTGTACACATGACAAATGATGACTTGTACTTTGTTTGCCACATAAGGCAAAAGACTAAAACTATCTATTTTTGAAAATGTAGGGATTGAAAAAACTAATTTCAAATTTAAATTTGAAGGATCAAAAACAAGTTTATGCCTACTAGAACAATTGAATACAAGAAGGGGAAGAGTTGAATTGTGTTCTTTTAAAATTTTCACAAAAACTTTTTCTTGAGAAACACTTCATCTATAGTGATAAGATAGTTTGAAAACTTTGTTAAAAACATTCAGACAATAAGCTTAAAAATAACAAACAATGTAAATAAGAGAGATGGGTAAGGAAGCATTATACAGAGATTTTATACTAGTTCATCTATTAAATGACTACGTTCAATCCTTGCTAACACTACCAATATTTTTCAGTATAAGCAAAAGCTCTATTGTTTACAGATGATCAACAAGCAAGCTAACCTAGACTTGTACCTAAGTAGTCTTTCAATTGTCTCTCCAAGCAATTATCCCAAGTATTCTTTCAATTGTCTCTTTTAGTAATCTCCCAATTATGCTCTACAGAAAGTTTATTCATGCTCAAAACAACTATACAAAGAAAGTATTTTAGAAATAGGTGACTCTTATCATTTGATAGACGATATTCTTTTTATGGAGAGTCTAGAGTTCAAAGATAGAGAGCAAAACTTTACGAGATCTTAGAAGGATTATGCACTGGAAATCACGCACTTCTTGCATTAGACTCTATAATGAAACACCATTGAGAGTCTTCAAAGTCCTTTCCTTTATAATTTCAAACCAAAGATCTTAAGTCTCCAGAGACGTTGGATCATTTAATATTCGCATTAAATATTTTTTTCACCAACTAGTCACTCTTGATATGATAAACTAGTGTGCTTATCTCTACTTTAGGAAAAGTAGTCATGTTGCTCTAACTTTGTTTTTTATCGAAAGATACATTACTCTCTGTTCCCCTCCCTCGTCTAGCAAGACTCCTAACTTGCTCAACAAACACACCTACTGAGAGTCTCATATCTCAATTATACACTCTCGCTCAAAGAGACACCCTTTTGCCTAACGAGTGAGACCAAAAAAGCCCAGCTCTTAGGTCCTAACATTTTCACTCAACATATATTGTTGTTTCCTTAGCAATGGTAGCCATAGTGCTCCTAGGGCTCTCATTCACTCAACAAAAGCCGTACTCACCCAATTAATAGGTCTAACAAAAGAAGGAACTCATTTGTTCTACATGCTCTTGCCCAGTGAGAGTCATCTCTTGCACAGGAAAAGAACAAACAACAATTCACAATTTGCATATTTACACAAACCCAAACACAAATCTCATAAATTGAACAGGGAAAATAAATCAATTTTAAGTTCTCTTGCACACACAAGTTTAGCACATAGAAACATACACACTTAATTTCACCCAATTACATATAAATAAAAAAGGCCCAATTCAAACCCCAAAACCCTCAAACCAAGAACAGCCACAAAAATCTAATAAATTTTTAGAAATTAACCATGCAATTCCACGTGAAAAATCAAACACAAGACTCACACTAATCTAAAGGTTTAATTCTCCTTCAAATACCATAAAGAACTATACACTAACAAATATTAATAGAGGTTCACTAACAAATATTAATAGAGGTTCTAGGGACGACCCTACTACCTTGATGTGTAATTAGATTGGGGTAAGATGATACAAACTAGAACGGAGTAAGGCACGAAATGCAAAATAAATCCCGAGCTATAGATCTCGAAATTGAGTGATTCAAAAACAAGAGGAAAGATCACGTTCTATAATGCAAAATAAACATATGAATCACCAAAAAATACCAAGAATTCGACAAGATATGATCCGGGCTTAGTTCGCCCGAAAATTGGGAACATGACGATGCTACGGTTTCATACAAAAACGCAACGATAAATTGGGATATGATAAGAAAGAAAAGATGAAAGGAATTGGTGAGCATCACATTTCCAAGGATGGAAGATAAGCCTAGAGATTGAACACACAAAAGGGTGAAAACCTTTGATAAATCTCAGAAATTTTGGATTGCAAGAACCCAGGAGAAACACTCTCTCAAGAAAACGAAAATTTGATGAGATTGTCCTTTTTGTAATCATTTGAGGTCTCACATAAAGGAAACATAAAAGTAAAGAAACAATCTCACTCCCCCTTTACCTTGTACGAAACAACAAAAAGCAACCTTCAAGTCTCCTCTTGGTGATCCTCTAGTTCTTCCTCTATAGGTTCTTCTTCACTCTATGTTTGCCAAAAAAGGGGGTTTTAGAGAAATTGACTCAACATCAGGTAACTTTGACTCCAATGATACATCAAATTTTCTTAATGGGTAAAATAAAATAGAACTAGCCCAAATTTTTTTTTCTATTTTTATTTAATTAAAACCCAATTTTCGCCTACATATATTTTCCCAAATAAACTTTATATTATATTTATAAAAATATAAAAACATTAAAACACTTTATTAATAATAATAGTAAATAATAAAACATCATATTTACAGGTAATAATAAATAATAGAAAAACCAAGGTGTTATAATTTTTGTTAAGTTCTTTTCAACAAAACCAATGTTAGATTTGCCATTTGAATTTATTTTGCGTCTTAAAATTCTAACAAGGTTTTCAAATCCATTCACAAATTTGGATAAGTTTCCTAAGGTGAATTACTTCTTTTTGAAGTTGTTCAACTTTTTTAAAAGGTTTGACTTCTGGTAACTTTACAGGTTTTTCTTATTTTAATTTCTTGTTCTCCTTATTGAGTACTTTATTTTCTTTCCTTAAAACATCAAACTCTTTGGATAGTTTTGAAATCTTCTTTTTCAAATATTTGTACCCAATGAAGATAGTAGAGGAATTTGATAGAAATTATTTATAATATTTTATGTGAATAACCTAGGTTATGAAATACTACATTTTCTTTATCTTTAGAAGTTGTATATGCCATGAGACATATGTTGGCTTCTTCTTCTTCATCCTCAAAGGATGACAAGTCAAGATCTTCCCATATTATCATAAAACATTTTTTTCTTATTGAAAAAGGGTTTTATCTTTCTCAAGATTTGGACATTTTGATTTGAAGTGTTTATACTTCTTGCATTTATAGCAAACCACTTGATCCTTGTCTTTGGTTTCCTTTGTGAACTTCTTTGAGTAGTTCTTCCATCTAGATCCAACTTTCTTCTACCACATGGAGTGAATTTTTTTGGATATGAATAAGATCGCATCTTTATTTGAACCTTCTCCTTCAGATGCCTTATTAAAGGACTTTTCTACTTTGAGGCTTTTGGAGACAATCCTTTTGGATCCTTTTGAGCTTTGAAGGCTATAGACTTACTTTTCTCTATCCTTCATCTTTCCCTAACTCTATTTCATGAATTTTTAGAGTACTCAGGAGTTCTTCCATATGTGGCTTCTTAAGATATTTTGAAGCACAAAAAGTTATAACCTTTAATCTCCACTTTCTAGGCAAATTTCGAAGAATTTTGGTTATATAATTAGAATTATCATAAATTTTACCAAGAGATTGAAGATTATTAATGATGGTTTGAAATCATCCAAAAAATCATATGAATAGTCTCATGTTCCTTCATTTTAAACAATTCATATTAATAAATAAGCATGCTTATTTTAAAACTTTTTACCTAAGATGTTCCTTCATAAGCAAGAGCTTAGGTATTCTCACATTTATTTAGATGATTTACAATTATGAACTTTTTCATACTAAATTCAATTGTAGCACAAATGATAAAGTTTCTAGCTTTAGGGTTTAAAAGATACCTCATTTTATGCTCATTAGACCAAGAGGCACAAGGGAGATCAATACCATTTTCTACTTTTGGAATATAGTTTTCATTTTCTACAACATCCCATATATTTATATGACAAGCATAAAAGAATGTAATCATTCTTTATTTCCAATAATCATAGTTTTGTCCTTTGAAGAGTGGTGACATGTTAACAACTTGTCCTTTGTTTTTCATAATGCTTTCCTTAGGATCGTTTTAACCCCTAAATTGTTTGATGCTTAACCTCAAGAGGTCAAACTCTAATAATACCAACTAAAGTAACAAGAGTATACATAAGAAAATGGATTAAATTTTGTGTGTGTATTTTTAAACATTTTCACAAATAAGATTAGTATAGCATATATTAGGTATTGAGTGCAAAACATGTGATGTTTAAAACATGATAAATATGGACATCGAGAGAGAATCACATACACAACATATTTATACCAATTTATTCTATAACCAAAAGCTACATCTAGTCCATTCTTTTGAAGGATTTTCTACTAAGTTAAATAGACTTACAACAATTATTCTTAATATCCTCTTCATACCTTGCACCATTATAATCTTTATAAGAGATTACTAACTCAAGTATTCTTTAACACTAAGCATCTTTGATCTTTCACAAGATAAGAAATGATTTTTATAAGATATAACTCACATAAGTGAGGATGTAAAAATTTAAGATCAAAGACACAACTTTGTAATTACAAAGTAATATAAAAGTTGAATCATCAAAGGATTCTTTTATATGAAAATATTTGCATTGTTCTCTCTATTTCTTCTAATGATTATAATCTTCTTATATAGGTAAGAATAAAGTGATCATTTAGAGGAATAGCTTCATGATTATCATTGCATTAAATGCATGAGATATTCTTCACATTTTCTTTAGACAAAGTTTGTCCTTTTATGATGAAAAGAGAAAATTGTTGATAGGGAATTATTTTTGGTATACCTAAAAGGTGTACTTTTCCTTTTTTGCAAATAGAAAAGCATTCTTCTTTTTCCCTTTTCTTCATGATATATGGAAAAGCTCTTGATACATTAACCTGCTCCCTTTGCTCGAGGATGCTAAGATCAAATATATTACCTTTTCATTAAATGAAACACTATTACAAAAAACATCTTTAGTCATAGATAAATGTTAGAAGAATATTTGAAATTTTTTTTGTAATATAAAATACTAAATGTACCATATTACTTTTTAGAAAAGATATATGTCTATAAGTAATTGTTTCTTATAAGCTAACACACTACACATGTATTCATATAGAAAATAATCCAGAGAGTGTTTTGGATGCTTTCCATGAAAGTAGGTTTAAATGTTTATATAAAAAGATGTAAGAGTTTTCATAAAGGTGTGTATGTGGACACTTGTTTAGCATAGTTATGAAAAAAAAGCATTTCATATATGGAGAGTGTTACACATTATTAGTGAGCATAATTTTAATAGTCTTTGCTATCATCAAAATATTAGGGATTAGATGTTTCATCCGTCTTTGGTTCCACCAACTTTTTTCTTTTTTTGCCACCCTCCTACCTAAAATCTCCTTTTTTTTTTTGCTTAGGAGCTTCCTCCACCTAATTTTTCCATCTTAAAACTCCAATCCCCTATTTTTCCAACTACCCTCTTCCACTTCATTTCTCTACCTCAAAATGCTAATCCTGCCCCCAATTTTTTTCTAGTCATGCTCCTCTACCCCACTTTTTCATCTCAAAATCTCAACCTTATAATATTGGGTAACTCTAAATGGACTATATTTTCTAGAGACATGTCATTTTTTATACTTTGTTCGAAGAGCGTAAAGCGCACACGACAGTAAATAACCAACTCTTTTCTAAAGTTTTTTAAATTAAAAATTTGTTTATCTACACCCTAATATTAAATGATTAGTTTTTATTGCATGTGAATGTAAAGAAATGTAGTACTAAAAATACATATTCATTAAAACCTAAAAAAAATCGTGAAAAAAATACTTATTTATCAAGTGTTAATGTTATTTTAAACATTAAATAGTGTTCATTTGACCACCAAAATATGTAGATCAATTAGGATAGAATTGTTCCTACTCAACTAGTAATCTTAAGTTTAAGTTCTAAGTATATAATTACATTAATTATCTCTAATGAAAGATACTTGTGGTTTCTTAAAAAAAATCCATTTAAGAATATATTTTCAAATTTAAAATAAAAAAATCCACGTATCATTTGTTTGGAAACTTGATAATAAAGATAGCGATGAAAGTATCTTGTCGTCACTACCAAAAGAAATAGTGTCTATTTCAGATTATATTTTGAAATTTAAAATAAAAAAATCCACGTATCATTTGTTTGATTTGGAAAGTTGATATCAAAGAAACCGATGAAAGTATCTCACTGTTAAGAATACACTTGTGTAAGTTTTTTCTTTTGCATAATTGCACACACCAAAAGCAAATTGAGAGAGACCCAAGCACCTCAATATGTCATTTCTCGTGTAAGCACTTAGGGAATGTACTCTCACGTTGAAGGATTGCGTACTCCATACTGAAAACTATTTTCACTTCTTTTTTATTGTTTAAAAAAATATTGTGACCTAAACTTATAAAATCTAGATATATAATCCTATATCTAATTGAATAGACTGAAACAGAAACAAAAGAGTCTTTTTTATAGGTAGCTGTTTGATCTTCCATTCACAAAATGCAACGGAAACAAGCAAACAAATAAAAAGAAAATCATATCACATTACCTATTCCTCAACCTCAAATATGTTATGACAATGACTTATTCTTTTGTTTTCATCTTTTTCTTTATCTTTTTGTTATGACAGATTTGAGAAAAGATCCTATTTATTTTCTTTTCTCTCCATTCTTGTTTCTCTCTATTTTTCATTATTAAATTTTTGAAAAATAAATGAAATGAAAATGATACATACTTTTTGGAAAATTTCATTTATTTTTTCAAAAACTTAATAATAAAAAGAAAAGAAAAGAAATGGAGAAGATATTTTCTCAGCAGAATCGCAATACCTTGACTCATAGTATAGACCGCACAATTATATAGAACTTGTCTCGTCAGAATAACAATTTTTAAATTTCTTTCTCTCAACATGTTGGAATGGAAAAGTTTAAATATGATATGTTATGGAAAATTTGCATACTTAATTTATTTAGTGAGTATTTTCTATTTAAAAGTTGAATTAACGAAATTTAATGTTCACAAAAAGTTATTAAACAAAGTAAATTTGACGAAACTTCTTCTGCATACTAGAATAAGTAGATTCTCATCCATAAATAAATATTTGAAAAAATAACATCCTTGTATATCCACTATTGACTTGAATATGCCATGATGTGGTGATGGGAGTAAAGGAGGTGAAACTTCTTATCTATTTCTTTATCTCAAAGTAACCTTGTTCACAAATGTAGCTATCAAAATGGTCCGTGTAAATATTAATGCAATACTCAACTTAGAGCCACTAAATGATGTATCAGTTGCTAGTCCATAACTAGCACAAGTTACAAACAGAACACAAAACTCACTTTAGTCATCTTTATGCTCGAAAAAACTTAGTCAATGATATTGATTTGGATATTCTTAATGAAAAAAAGAAGTTACAAACAAAAGACTAGCAAGAGAATCATCCTGAGATTAATTGTCAGCAAAGGATCAGATTAAGGCAATTCTAGAAGAAATTGTACTATTTGGTAGAACCATAGCATGACCAAATTTGATTGTGTTTGATTTTGTGCCGTTTTACAAATTATAATTTGAAAAATGCAGTGAGAGTGAGAAATGGCACAACCAAAATGGTTTAGTGGCTGTTGGTGGTTAGTTATTTAACAGTTTCTCAAACCAACATAAGTTTGAATTTACATCTTTTTCTATGCACATAATTCACAAAATGGTTTGGTGGAAATTCCTTAGTGGTTGTTGCTATAAACTATACAAAATATCTGTGTTTCCAAGAATTATTGGATTCATATTTGGTTTTAGAAGTTCAGTAGCTTCTTAGAAACATGAGTGCAAGTTATTACTTAAGATTGATAAGAAACGTACCTATAGTTATATTTTGAAGCGGGTTGTTGTCAAGTTAAGTCATGAAATTCATTTCTTGGAGGACCAAAGTATAACAACATTCATACATCGGATGTGTGACAAAGTAAAAAGGCCAAGCTCAACTATGATGTCACAGTATACTTGAATAACACAGAATGAGTTCCTTTGTTAAGCATCATTGAGTGCACTATTAACTTCAATTTTTGAAGATTTCAACCCACTAGAGGGAAATGCAAGGATAATGGATTCTTGAAGTTATTTGGGAACAAAGCAACACAACAACAACAGCTTATTCATTACTTCTCATCCATTAATTTCCACTTAAGTCCGAAAACACAAAACAAAAATACAGGATGCTGAAATCTCAAAAGCGAAAACAAATGGGAATTTGGTTTTAAGTACAAACAAAGAAACAAAGTGGAAAATGCTTTGGAAATGTCTGAAACTTAGTAGCCTTTGGGCTTGTAGGCAATGAAACTGATGCACTGCACTTGGCGCCTGTTGTCAAATCCAATGATTCGGATGAAAGCAGTGGGGTATGCTTTCTTGGCCTCTTCAAGCTCCTTCAACACCTGAGATGAATCATTGCAACCAAACATAGGCAGCTTCCACATGGTCCAGTAACGTCCATCATAGTATCCAGGTGACCTGTTTTGCTCACGGTACACGAAACCGTGCTACAAACAAACACACACCATCAAACTTCAATTCAAATCTTAGATCTTGCAATATATAATCACTTCATCTCTTTTTTCTACTTTTACAACACTAATAACAATTATTTCTTCAAAATAACTTGAACCAAACAAGCATAGAAAACTAGAATTCAACCAAAACTTTGGCCTAACAGACGATTATTTCTTCAGAAAAAGTTTAAATAACACGCACAGAAACTAGAATTTAAAAATGCGAGTAAATTGACACCTCCAACTCGAATTCCAAGCAAGGAACCCATCCTTTTCTGAGAAGGTAGTCTATTTCCTTTGCCAATTGTTCTTGTGTGAGGGGTGGCAGGTAGGAGAGAGTCTCGAAGAACTTCTTGCCAATTGGAGGCCATACCTAGTAAATTGCATGAAAATTGAGTAAAGGGGTTAACAAACTTGCAATTGTGCACACATGCCTATTACTAACATGTTAATTTAAGTAACCTTTTGGTACATACATAATATGTAACATGTTGTGTGTGTATATATGTGGAGTTTCCTTACCTGCATGCATTGCACTCTTCCACCGTTGCTTGCAATGGAGGTAATGTCATTGTTGGTCTTCCTGGTTGGGAAGCCAGCCATGGACTTGAGGCCAGTGAATGGAGCCACCATGCCGGCGCTGGCACGGTTAACAGTGGTAACAGCTGGGGAGGAGATCATTGAGGAGGCCATTTCCTTCTCCTTCTTAGTTCAAGTTGTGCTTCTGCTGCTAGATTGCCAAGCTTCTGCTAAAACTTGCTATATATAAGGGTGTGATTTGTGTAGTACTAATCCAATGGTGTGAAATGGAGGGGATTGGTTGCTCACAAGTTACAACCGTTGGATTGTATAAGTGATGACATTACAGCATATTGTCCACACGAGTGAGGAAAATTTTGAATGGTAGCCTTATCGTTAGGTACCATGTGGAAGTGCCACGTGGAGTAAGCTCCATTATCTTATCTCTTTCTTGGAAGAACGTAAATGTGTGATGGTGGTGGAGTTGATATTATTTGTGACTAGTTTGCACTGTGCCCCCATTCCATATTTTGTGACCATTTCTCATGTATGGGTTAAGTGAATACCTCTTTGTCTTTGTCCCTTTGTTACAGTAATGTTTTATATTTTAAAGGTGGATTTGTATTGTCAAAAAAATTAAGAGAACCATATCAACTGACACTCTTATCTCTTTTGTTGGGTAGCTGAAAACCTATTTTTCTCTCTTCACCATTACATTGGCCTATCCATTTAGTATCACTCAAAATGTTCATTAGGTTCGGTATTATTTGTTAGACTTGTTTAATAGCAAAGTAGATAAGCAAAATGTGTATATGGTATAGATGGGGCGGTTGATGATGGGGCTTATCATGCTTGGTTGATTAATGGCCAAGCATACACTTTGAAAGTACAAGATCCACAAATACCTAGTCATCAGTAAATCAATGCACTCAACCAAACAATGCTCAACAACCTTATCTTAAAAGTGCATTGTATGAAATAACAATTATAAAGCACAAAAATCAAAAGTCGAGTATTACATTAAGTTCAAAGAGTGTGACTCACAATTTAATGTGGCAAAATATGAGAAGATCCATCGCCAATAAAAAAATATAGGCCAAAGATTTTCGAAATGAAAGTTCATGACTGAAGAACTGATAGTGTTTAGGATGAAATTGGTTAACCGTGAGAATTGTAAAATTCTCAGTTCAAAGTAGAAATTTGTTTACAAGATGTTAGTTCCAGTGGATTTTTCAAAGAATTTTAGCTTAGTTATTCTTCCAGGGTGGCATGTTTCTCTTTCTTCTGAGCCACAGCTTTGTCTGGTTGTAAGGATTTTTCTCATTCATATTCCACAAAACGAAAACAAAAATCTCCATGATTTTACCACTATTCCAGCTCAGTTAATGGTTCAAAATTAAAAGGCCATGGTTTGAAAGGCAACAGAAAATATATAAAAGGATGAATGGTATGCAGAAAATATCAGTAGAATAACATTTTCCAATTTACTAACACACACAACAACAACCCAACCCTATGAATCCTTCAATGTTGGACAGACAATTTCTGTCTCTTTTAATCATTCTCCTCTTTTCAAATCATGCACCCAAAATACTCCCTCCCCTCTTGAGCGCACTACTTATCAATCCACTGAAGTTTGGTAATGGAACCAGCACTTGGGTTATCCACTCTATGTAATGAAGCAAATAGCTTTCACTCTACCTTTTTACTACAAATTCTATATAACTCTTAGCTACTAATTCCTTTTTGGTTCTAAAACAATATTTTCTTCTTCAACTAAGTAGCATGTGACAAAATAAAGTTCCAAAAAGATGAGTGCAGAGTACAAAGCCTATGTCAGCAAGATGAGTGCCTTCATAATAGGTTAGTCTGAAAATGCTGAACAGTGAGGTTTCACCGTTCTCCTTGAGCTCCCTTCCTTCCTCACATGAAAAGCTTAAGTAATGCCATCTTCTATTTAGCAATATACAGTCTATTTAGTGAAGGCATAACAATTTAGATCTCCAAATTAGGTGGGAAGGATCAGCCTTTGAAATGTGAAGATACCAATTATCTGTCTGATTACATGGGAAAAAGCAACTAGGAGGACAAAAACATATATTAGACAGCCGTATTATATTCAAGTTTATATTTTCATATTGTTTATATTTTATTAATTTTATATTCAAGTTATGAAAACAATTGTTTCACTATTTAAAGAAATAATGTACATAAGAAGTTTGAAAATAAAACAACCTAGATTTAATGCATACGCATCTTAGACAGCCGTATTATAGGCATATTGGTGTCCAAACAAGTATGATATAAATACGGATATGTAACCAATTTTAAGGTATCTGTACATCAGAGGACACAAATAATCAGAAATCTTCAGCGACAGCTGCCACCTTGCTTGTACTTTGGAAGTTAACAACCTAGAGCTAAAAATGAAAGAAGTGTCAGAAAAACAACTTTAAGATAGAACTCGGGAATTAACATCCATCCGACAGATTTCACACTAAAATTGCTTCAAACAGTGGTATGTGCTGCTTATGACAATAATAATTGAAGAGATGGTGAGAGATCACGTGTCTGGATGCCACAAAATCTTATAATGTACTTAACTACATTCAAAGATCCAGAGAATAAGATGTATTAGTGAGTAAAAGTGGGGATGAGCAGAACAGAACAAGAGATAAGTAGTGGAAAAGGCTAAAGAAAAGCACAGTGGTTACTGAATGATAAGATGAAACTTATTAAGCAGTGGTTAGACAAATTTTTAACACCAACTCTTGACATCTGTACGTACACACTAAACTATTCACTAGGTCTCTGACTAAAATTTTGTTAGTTCAAACACTTAAACCAACACCTCCACACGACTTGGACACTTAAGCTATCTATATGGCTGGATACTTCAAGAACATGGATATTATAAAAGGCATTCAATTTTTTAACATTAAAAAAGTCAACTTAAAATATATTATATTAAAAAATAATTTCTCTTAATAGTTTTATTCATGAGGCTCGTTATCATAAAAAGAAAGTGAATATACAAATCATTATCATCAATTTAGATCTTTTATACCAACTAACAAACCTACATGGGTGGCCCAGAAGAAAAGATGCATGCATGAAATTTTGGTAGAACTTTCTAGTGCGGCCACAAATAAATATTTCACCTAACATTGGGAAGAAGTACGCACTTTTCAGTGGTTGACTGGTAAATATTATTGTCAAAGATCATTTGCTCTCTTTTTTGTCTGATACTGCATCTAGGGAGCAAAAAAGTCTAGGTGATTATTAGAGGACACAAGGGAAAAAACAAATTGCAGAGATAGCATGTTCAGGAACCAATTCAGGTTACATACATCTGCTATAGCCATTGCTTGTTCCTCACTAACACCTTGATCCTTCAACTCAAGAACCCTCAAGCCAAATACACAAGATGGAGGAGGATCAAAAGCACTGAACCTGTTGAACATTAATCATACATATGAATAAGTGATTAGTGCATTTGATGCTTCAATTTCATTATTTCCATGAGCAAGTAAACATGGGCTAAGGCATATTTAAAAGTTCTACTATGCTAATGTAGGCAACTAGAAAAAAAAAAAATTACCCTACTCTATGCTTCCAATACATACCAGCCAGTACTAGTAACAACCATTCCATTTAGGGATTCTTACCAAGTTGATAAAACCAGCATATATTAACATCAGCATGCAACATTTATAATACAAACATATATATAAGCAAAGAGTTATCAGATATAAGAAATAGAGATATCACACAGTCCAAGTGAGAAGTTGTGAAACAGGTTATCACTTAACAGTTCACATGAGTGGTTCATTATTTAAGAACTCAGATTATATACTTGAATCCACTCAAAAAGTAGCTACAGATGAGAAATATTCATTATAACTATAGAAATAAAAAACATATTTCAAATGCATCTGAAAAGAAATATGACAGATCTGTTGCATAAAAATATGTGTAACACAAAAGGCTAACATAACCTCTATCAACAAAATAAATGAGTCACTAATATGATCAGTATTATTAAAAACAAGGATACAACAATCATACAAAACTCAAATTTTCCAATATTTTAGCTGTTAACATTAAACATTAAACCAAACCAAGCAGTTTATGTGCTTATTACAAATTCAGATAAATATTCTTGCTTAAGAGCAGAACATATTCTAAAAATTCCATCCAAAAGCATTATAGTCAGAAAACAAGAACATAAATTCTTTCTTACTACTTTACAAGGAATCAAATTGGAACTTGAAAGCTAAGAAGCTATTTGATTTGAGGAATATTTTCGGTCTCTATTTTGTTGTTTTCACTATTTCCTTTACAAATATCTAAAAACAAAAAGTAAAAATAAAAAACAAAGTAATGTTTTTGTAATTATCAATGAAAAAAAAAATTCTTTAAACCAACCAGGCCCTGACATTTCCCCATTCATGAATCAAAATGTAGAATCTCAACCACAATTTTACCCTATGACCATGTCATATTACCACATAGAAACCAAACACAACAAAATAGCACATCATACAGCAGTATAAAAATAAGGATTACATGGTAGAACATTGCAAATGAAAAAAATAAATTAAAAGGCTAAAGAGACAAGAAAATAAAAGAGCAATACTTGATGGCATCATGGTACTTGGAATCCAGATAAATTTTTGTAAAACTTCTTCACATAAACATCCTCAAGAAGAGTGATAGTCTGAATTTTTGCCTCAGCTCTAGGAAACGTTGCAGGTGGTGCTCGGGTAAACACAGTCAAAAAGAAAATATTATACAACTTTTTACCCTACTGAAGAAAAAAGTTTAAATATATTTTTATTCCTGTAAATAAGAAAATTAAGAAAATGTTCCTAGAAAAATATTATGTTCCTTAAAAAAACCACCTCATTTCTAATCCCTGTTTTATAAAAGAGTAATGATAAATGTATATTTGTTACAATACAAACACTTTATTGACACCTTTCATTTCTCTGTCTCTCTTTTTATCACCATATATCGATCACATTTACATTTCTCTTTCTTTCTCTCTACGGGTGTACATTAGCATAAGGTGTCTATGAATCATTTTTGTTTATAAAATTGTCGTTTATAGAATTGTATAAGGTGTAGTTCATGTTACTGATGTTTCCTTAGCAACTTGAAACATATTTAACCAAAAATTATATATATAACACTAAACTTAAATGAACATTAAAAATAAAAATTCAGTGACAAAGCACATACATCCCAAAAAATTCCTAAACTCACTAAACTAAGAAAGCTTAGTGTAGACCAAGACTGTAAAATTGAACATCACAAGCACCAATTCCTCAGTGTGATTCAGAAATAAATATAAACAAATAAATTATTAAAAGTGAAAGGCAGAGAAACAAACATTGTAAAAGGTACCGCTTTGAAGCCAAATGATAAAACCCCAGATGGGAGATTCCCAAAGGGTACAAGAAAAAACCGAAGAAAGCCACCGATTTGAATAAAAAAGTGAGTGAAAAAAAAATGAAAGATTGTGAGAGATTATCCATTCCATGGTTTTGAGCCACATCACGAGCTTTCTGGTTCGAGAAAGCAAAACTCATCATAAACGACATCGTTTAGCCTCTTCGTTCTCGCTCTGTTGCTGCTTATTATTGCACACTGCAAGGGCACAACTCAATAATACAGAGTCATTAGATTTTAGTTGAATTAATATTAAAATAATTAACTTAAAACAATTAATTTTGTTTCTTAATGTTATTATAAGGGTTTAATTTATATATATGGCTAGGATAAAAATAATTTTACACAAATATTTAATAAGAATATAATTTTGGTGTCTTATTATATTTTTTTATTAAAAAATATGAATTAGATTTCGAGGATTTACATGATCAGGACATGTCTACAACATTGACAAAGATACTTATAAACATTTATTTTTATTTTATTTTTTGAAATTTTAGCATTGCTCGCATTTAATATTTTTTTTTAGAAATAAGAAGTAAGAGCTTTCAAAATCAATCATTTCTAAAAAAAAAAAACCTATATCGAATGAATAATAAAAGCAATAAAAAAATACATAAAAAATCAAAAATATAATTTACTATCCTATATTCACTAAAAAATTTAGTTCAAATAATAAAAAATTAAATATACAAATTTAAAAAACTTGAGAATTGAGTACCCAATCAAGTTAGAAATCTCAGAGTCATGTTTATTTACACTCACCCTACGTTTCAACTCTTGGAGATCAAGCCAAGCATGAGTGCGTCATGTTTGGATAATTAACGGATCATTTTTCCATAATTTTATTCCCAACAATTGTTGTTAAAATTAGAGCAAAAAGTAAACCGACAACATTTTTAAGTTTAATTTTTAAATTGATTCGTCAAAATGAATGATGCCATAAAAATAATTCTCATATAATAAAGTACATACAAATATACTTATGAAATGTTAAAATAAATATAAAATGTTCTCTTTGTGAGTTTAAACCATAAGTAGTTAAATGTCTAGTTACCATACTCAACCGAAAATGAAGGGTAGTTGAACTAATATTAATAAAATAATAATTATTATTAAATAATATTAAAAATATAATATTACATTTTTATAATACTAAAATTTAAAAATAAAATATAATTGTATAGTTTCTTTTTAACTGTACACATCGACATATATTATTAAATAATATATTTATATTTAAAATAAAAAATAACAAATATATTGAGATTTTTTTAAATAGAAAATATTATGTAATTATTTTTCACTCAATCTCTGGGGATGGAACTTCAATTAAGAAACATAAAGATTAAACCACTTGTATTAGTAACATTTTCAGTATATACATTAGGTTATTGAATCATAGTAAAATAATTTGTTGTTAATTTTTAACTAATTTTATCAATTTTTATTTCTTTAACTATTTTTTTAAAATTAATTTTATAATTTATTTAAATCAGTTTACCAATTTTCAGCCGAACAGCTGGTTTGGTTGACTTGTCAGAATAGTAAATATATCTTACATAAAAAGATAATATTCAATATAACTTGGAAGTGATAACTTGTCATGCGACAACTAGTAAATTTATTTTACAAAGTTGTTAATTTGTAAACAATTCCATCTCTTAAAGTATTAGCTTTGCATAAACAAACAAGTTTTACGATGAAAGGAACACAAGTTGTCACTTCTAAAAACTCCTCCTTACACAAACTAGGTTAAGTGTATGGCCACATTATGCAGAGTCTAATAAGTTGCATGATCAAAGCAAAAAAGTTAAAGACCTGTACGCTATATAATGACTTACACGAATGAATGTAATAAGCCTGTTAAATGAGTTATTATTAAAATTTCTCTTATTACATGTTATTTTTATACGAATTTTGTAAAAGTCCATTAAAAAAAATGAATTTCTTATGAATTTTAATCCGTAAGTAATTATTTCGTGGATAACAAGTTTGTTTGTGAATTTTAAATCTGCAAAAGAAATTCCTGTAAATTTTTTCATGGAGAAGTTTTTTACAAATTTCAAATTCGCATATAATTTAAAAATCTGCAGGTAATTTTATCAAACATTTTGGAATGCTAAAAACTAGACAGTATGTATACAGAATCCAACATTAAGAGAAAGAAACTCATGTGAGAATGGTTGAGAGAGAGAAAAAAGAACTCACAAATCCGCAGAAATGACACTGGACGAGACTTCAACAATGATTTGACTCTTGAAGCTAATGATTCAGCTCTGTACTCTGTGTAGTTTGAATTAGCATCAAATATTCAAAATTAAAACATGTATATATTACAAGGCATATACTACAAGAAAGAATTTCCAATTGCAAACTTTTTTTGAACAGAATTTTAATTTTGAGAGCTAAACCAATACACAGGAAGATACCCATCAAACAGAGTTCAGAATTTTGTTCCATTGTGTCTATAAACTGAACAAGCAAAGAAAGTGCCAAAGAAGTACAAATGAATCCTCTGCGTTGTAAAACTAAGAAAAGTTCAAGTGAAAACACATTCAATTAATAACCAATCACTAAAGCTTTAACCTAATGTTGGGTCAACAATGCACTGCAAAAGGAACACTTATCAATAAATTTCTTTTGGATCAGTGTTTTGCAAAGAAGAATCAGAATAAGTTGTTACTTGTAAAAAGTGCACTAAAGATTCAACAACTCTATTAGAAGAAACTAGCATATCGTACCCTATGCTAAAGGGGACCAGAACACAATAATCGCCAGAAGACCAAAAATAGCATATATAAGAAGCAAGCAACTATGAAGAATATGAAACTGCTGAAGCTGAAAAATTGTTCAACTTCGATCAGCACACGAAAATCCTATCTCCAAGCCCTAAATAACCCCAAATCACAAACCTAACAACATTGATAAAGACCCAACCAACAAAATTAAAGATAATTTGCTTGACATTAGAGGTCCTATGACTAGGCCCAAAACTCAAATAATGAAGTTTGAGAATTACGGAAAGTTTAAAGCAAAGTGAACAGAGACTGCACTAAAATTGGTCACTTTATTACAAGTTGATGAAGATTGGAGTAGAACATATATAAAACCCGAAGTCATTGTCGTGTAATTTGGGCTGAGTAGTTAATTAGGATTTATTTACATATACTTTCACATAAATCACTTTTTGATAGTTAATAGAAAAAAGGGAAAGTTGGATAGTTGGTGGAAAAATAAGAAGGTC
Organism: Mucuna pruriens; assembly: GCA_025330945.1. Taxonomy (NCBI): domain Eukaryota; kingdom Viridiplantae; phylum Streptophyta; class Magnoliopsida; order Fabales; family Fabaceae; genus Mucuna; species Mucuna pruriens. The sequence goes on along the minus strand of JAENHJ010000527.1, from coordinate 1,863,920 downwards.
ATTGATGATAGAAATAAAAGATTAGTGGGGAGATCTAGTGGATGGGATTTTATGCCAATTAAAATTAGTATGCTCAATTATATGTTAAATTAAATACGTACTCAATTGAATTCTTACATGTCATTGGTTTTTGGGGCATCTGTTGGTCACCGAGGTTAATTATTGCTACTCTTTAAATTCAGATGGAAACAAGTGTTGGTGTCCATTATTGAACTTTTGCTCGTAGTGCTTAATGACTGAGGAAATTGGCAAGACTAGTTTTCTTTCAATTTCATAAAAAAAACTATGTGGAAATATGTTCTTGATTTTTGAAATTTGGACTAATTTTGTGTTACGTCCTCAAATTTAAAATTATTTTTTTAGTTACTGTATTTTTTAAAATAATTAATTTTATTTTCCTATCTTACTTGAAAAATAAAATATATGTTATTATTTGTCACGTATATAATTAAAAATCTAAAAACATTGTTAACCGTAATGTTTCTCTTTTAATGTCCTTCAGTTTTCGACTATACACATAACAAATGATTTTGTTCGCCATGAAATTAACTACTTTAAAAGTGCGAGGACTAAAAAAATAATTGTAAATTTAAAAAACGAAAAACAAAATTAGCCTAAATTTAAATGATCAAAAATATATTTAAGTCAAAATATTAATATCACAATGATCCATATGAGCCAACAAAGTAAGGTAGTTTTTCCCCTTATTTTTTAAAGTTTAAAAGTTTGGATACAATTGATAATATATAAGGATTTAAATTTTAATTTTTTAAATAGAAGAGATACTCATTAAATATAAGTGAGTTTATAAAAAAAAATTATGACTTTTAAAAAGAAAATTAATCAATAATAAAATATATTTAAAAAAAATATATTAAAAAATATGTTGTTAGCATTTGTTTATATATTTTGATTCCTTTTTACCTTTTTACTAGAGTTATAACTACCTAGTAATTAATCCCAATTTGTTTCTTTTATCAAACTTCCATGACTCATAAAGGTTTGCAATGGCATAGAAATGGTTCTCCTCGTTTACCTGGTCTAAAATAACTCTACATCGAATTGGCTTCACCATTCTCTTTTAATGAAACTGTCTCACAACATCAACATATTCATTTCTGGGAAGGTTCCATGATGCATATCAAGCAATTTTACTAGATTTAATTTTTGAGTAAATTACTCTCTTTCTCTTAGAGATACAAATATCGAATTGCTCTATCTTCTCATGTTAAAAATTATATTTCTCTTCCCTAACATATTAGAATACGTGACATTTTATTCTCTTTTTTTTAATTTTTTCTTAAAGTTTTGTTAGCTTCCATTAAAAAAATATATTACCAAAACATCTTTTACACTACTGTAATGACTTGAAGGCTGCTACAACCTTTAAACAACTATCAATAAACGTAAAAGGCTAGTTTTAAGAAGATTTTTAATTAATTTATTTTCAAAAATAGTGCTAAACTTTTTCTTTTTCATTTTGTGTTTCAAACATCGAAGTATAAAATATAGTTCACGGCTAAAAAGAACGTAAGCATGCATATGTATAAAGGAACTATAAGCAAGTCTAGTAAAATAGAACATGTGTCTTGTGGCACATACATCAAGTCAATAAAGAAACTAGATGTAGTTAGGACTAATAAATGCCTGGGAATAAAGAAATAGGTACATCCAAAAGGGGAAAGGGGATAGGGATATACAAAACACCCTATAAGTTGGTCCCTATACAACATGTACTAAACTACTATGGAGACAAAGGTGGTGTCGAAAGAGGAACTCCAGTGCCTCTCCTAGGCCTAGCAGATATAGCCTAGAAATGTTTAAAATTGGGAGCAAGGTCAGTAGGGTCAAGGCGAGGGAAGTTAGCCCTATCTGCTATTGGCATTCCATGGGAAGATCCCACATGGACCTAATTGGAAGAACAATCTCCAAGTGATTGTGGAAAATGATAGCAAACCTCATTATCCTGTTTGGTGGAAAATGATAGTAATTAGAAGAACAATCTCCAAGTGATTATGGTACCACACTCGCTAGGTATCACGCCATATCCTCCATGCTCCTTCAAGTTCTACCCAGATGTCCTAAAAGTGGATGCAGAAGGGTCCTAAGTAGATCATCACCACCAATGTGACCTAGTGCCTCCATCCTCTCAAAAGCCTCGACATCTACTTTTACAAACATGCAGTTTAGATCATCGCAATCTTAACCATACAACATACAACATACAACATAAGGGTAAGCTACAACATAAATATACTTACATACACAACATCAGACTAATCTTTACAATCTTTGAAGAGGGACCTAAGTCCTTCAACAACATCAATCATTATAATATTTAATAACTATTTGCATACATACACACACATATATAATATCAACATTATCATTACTACTCCATGGAGATTTATAGTCTAAGTGATCACTTTTGTCACTTCCTGTGGGTCAATCAGGATAGAGGTACGTGGGTAGTGGCATACCACAATCTTAGGTTTGCAATACCAAGACCTCCTATGGGATGTACTCGTCTATCTATCCCCTAGGCTCACCATGCCTCACTCCTCCACTCCAGCACTAATTATGGGTCATTCCCATCATTGTAACCTAACAATTTACATGTCTACTTGTCAATATCATCCTCAAGGGACTCAATACATCAATCAACCATGATTCTCATATTTCTTCCAATTTTCTTGAACAATGGATACTAACACCACATATCCACCATCTCATCATGGTCAGCTTCAAGACAAGTTAAAACTTACTATAGCAAGGAATGGTATACTGCCCATGTCCTTAAGAGTAAGGTAGATCCTCTTACTCATCCAACAAGCGTTTTATCTTTCAAGATAGCAACATTTCAACATTTTATACCATTATTTTCATTAGATTTCCAGCTACAAGTTTTTAACCCAACCTACCCATAATTATCATTTTATAATAGTATTCTTCATGCTTATATATGATATAATTAATATCTTGTGTAATTTTTCATAACTTAGACATTTTCTCACTACAAGGGAAATTTGCTCAACGAGAGGGATAGTTTGCCTAATGATTCCTACCTTCTATCATCGCTTAGCAAATAGAGCCATTGTTGCAACCTAGATCGCAACGGCTTGGCGAGGAGATGAAAATCAATTTTGTTCATGTCTTTATTTTTAAAAAAAGACAAAAACAAAAGAGGAGTCACCACCTGTATTTTATTGGGAACACTAGAAAAACCATAACATAGAATGTGTCTACTTTAAAAGTAGTTACCCTATTAGATGCATGGTGTAGATGGACTTTCATATCATGTGATTTGCATTTATTACACGAACATATTTACATAAAGCTACACACATATAAGCAAAAGAAATCAATGTACAAAATTTGACAAGAGTCGACTCTTACTCCTATGTATCTCTCAGAATGTGGAGAATTCAAAATTTACGTAGTTCTTAATGCAAGGAAATAAACAAGCCTAAACTGAGATTGGCTTTTCTTGACCAAGACATTGGTCAGAAACCATCTATAGTTTCAACTTGGATCGATGAAGCAAGGTTTAATCTAACCCCTAGTCGAATGAATGTTTACAAAGGGAAATCCATTACCATGTAACTAGCAAAACTCTACCATTTAGTGACCATGAATATAGACTTAAATTATCCAACCAACCTGGTATCCAGGGATGATACTATTTGATCTTTCTTGGAGGTGACCTGGGTATGCTAGTTTTCGTCTACCGAATTGCCTTCCAAAACCTCTTTTTTCTCCGATGGTGTCTCCTTTCCCGCTTCCTCCTTCTTTCGCACCTTTTATAGGCAACTTCACTCCAAGATCATCATTACCACGATCTCGGCCAGGATCTTTCTTCATCAATGCAGAGGCCTTTTTCTTTCAAACATTTAATGACACGATGTTCCCAGGAGTTTACTTCTCTCATCTGCTTTAAATGTGATGATGACCGCTCCTTTTTCATCTTGACTTGACCTTGCGATGGAGATTCCTATCATGCGGCAGAGTGATAGACCTAACACCCCAAGATGCCTACGTCCATTCTTTTTGTCGACGCTTAACAAAGTACAGGCTGGCTCGCCTTTAACCTACTCCCCTGGTCTTCTTTTCCTTTTTCTGCCAAGGATGGTCTATCTGGATTCTACTGCAACATTCCTCTTATCTTTCCTGTTAGAGCTAACACATTCCACCCCATATGTTGGCAAACCTAATCCATTTTGAAAAGTTTTGCATACTTCAAGGGGTATTGCTCTTTTTTGACAAGTGGTGTTCCTGGGATTTCCTTGTCGCCGCTACTGTCATCTTTTTCAGGAGTTCGAGGAATGTACTGCCCATATTCATTTCTTAGCTTTTCTTAGGTTTCGATACCAATATCTTTCCTTATTTGGCTATTGTAATGAGTCTGATCATTCTTTCCTTCATTCTTCTATTTTCTCCCTTTTCTAGCCAGGCTACCTTTGACGATCTTTTGCTGAGTTGACCGAGTAAATGTCTTCACTTATCCGGACAAAATAAGGTATCCATAGCCACAAATAATTAATCTTCTTAAACTTTACATGTCTCGCTCATCGAGGCTAATCCCTCGCTCAACTAAGGGACTCACAAAGAGCACCCTAATTTCTCTCCTCAGTTTCGCTCAATGAATGGGATGGCTCACTGATAATGCTTTTTGTCGTGGTGGCTTTTATCAAATAAAAACTAAAACTAACTATAGTATAGCTAACCCTAGGTCATTCTTCTCAAGGACGCAGTGTATTTGGTTGCAACTAATGTGGAATTAGAAATTCGTACGGTAAACACTAAGTGTGTAGAATGCCGACTCGCTCTTTGACACATACTTATAGAAACGTAAACAAGGGGGGTTTGTGCGTAACTTCAAGACAGAAAGTAAACTATTCTATGAAACAATGATAATCTAAACTATGAACAATTACTATATCAATTCACAGGTTCATCAATAACCAGTACTGATTCCTAATGATTTGTATACAATTTCAAACCAAACTAAGTCTTACAACGATCGCCGAACATTATTCTGTTGCTTATTGAGGGCTTACATGATCACTACCTCAAGGAAGTAGGGATTACGCTCTTGGTTGATCTAAAGTTCTCTTAACGATTACCTAACTTGTTGTTAGATCGGTTCCAATCGGCCTAATCTAACGTTATCTACTACTGTTCCTCTTGCAAGCATGGAGTACAAAGTAGTTCAATATGATAGGAATTGCACACAGAAAGAATATGGAAACATCACTATTATTGATGAAACAAGTTATCGATATAAGGGTTGATACATGAAATGGATGAAAACGCAAACTAACTCAGTTCACCACGACGATCGCCATGGATGAAACTGTGGTGGTTCAGCCGAAGAAGACCAAGGAACATGAGAGGCAGTACCCTCTAGAGCGTGCTGTGAAGATGAACGAATTCATCCCTTCTGGTCAGTCATCTCTGGCAACTCAGCTCAAATTGAAACTTGACCTACGCTCGCTCGATCGACCAAGCGTCATTGAGGCACCGTGCACCAGCAAACGATGGAGTGAGAGCGAAGAAAAGGAATTGCAGAATCGTAAAACGGAGTGTGTATCAACTCATCAACTGTGACGTGTGCTTCCCCTTTTATACAAGTTCCTAGCTTTTAGCAGAAGCTTCTTAGAGAAGTTATAGAGAAGTTTCTAGAATCTTTTAACTAATAACTAACTATCTTTCTAGAAGCTTCTAATCAATAACCGCCTACAGTTATTGCTAGCTTCCTCGAGACTTTTGGCCACGTGTCAACTTTTGCTGGAGTCGGTCTTAATGGCTGAAGCAGATCTAGTTCCTTTGGTTCAGAGCCGAATCCGGCTGGGAGTCAAGCTCAGGTTTTGGTTTGGAGTCGATCTCGGCTAGTCCAAGACTCTTATTATGACCTGCACAATTAAGACAAATATTTTATTAGCTAATAGCCTCATATTAACACAGATTTACATTTTTCCTATTTCTAAGCCAGTAATTTGAATCTTAGCTAATATGAGTTTCTTAGTTACAAAACATATTCAATTGTGCCCATCTTAAGACCTTATAAGGTGTCTAAAATATGACTTATCACTCGCCTAGCAAAATGAAGTCGCAAGGTCTTCACATCTGATTAGGGGTTTTGGATAGTGGTTGATCAACCTTGCAACCTGCAACGACAACTAGGGTTTTTGGGGTTTGCCTTAGGTATCCATTCAATCAGGGTTCTTAACTCAAAAATGTGTCATCACATTGAAAAGCATGTCAATGACACCAGGTTGACTTGTATAACTAGGAAATATTTTTAAGAACTTCTTATTATCTTCGTGTGTTTATCTTGACCAAGTCAATTATTTTTAAGGAAATCTTACATTGGTATACGTGCTTTTAGCCCTTTCGACAAGTTCTGGGATTTTTCTCAAAAGATATACTACACAACATTTTTTCTTATTTTTTTCTAGAAATAATTAAATTTAGTTAACTTGTAAAATTCTCATTCACACAACCCTTCACAGATGTAAATATTACACTACACTCTGTAACATCCTAAAATTTATTTAATTATTTTAGAAATTAATTACATTATTATTATTATTATCAATTTTATTTTAATAGAGGGGTTAATGATTTTATAAACTGATGAGGCTTTATCTAAATTATTTTCATTTATTAATTTAATTAATTGAATTAACGGGGGAGGCTGACGGGCGGGTCGGGGTTGACCCGACCCAGCTAGAATATTAGACAGGGGGTAATCGATTTACCCTAATTGGTGTTTTATGCGTCAGATAGCCAGACCTAGAGGGAGAGAACGCCGACCTGCAAGGAAGAGGAGCTAGGGTGTTCAGACCGTCCTAGAGCTGCATCTGATCATAACTATTCTTCGCATCTAAGGTACGGGGGAGATTGGTTCGGTCATATATGAATGTGGGAGGGTACGAGTAGTGAGGGCAATCCCTAAGTCCCTCTAGGATCTAAATTCTCAATTTTGTTTGATTATTATGTTTTAAAAACATTTTAATCGGTAGAAAAGATTTGTCAATATGCTTTGTGGTCTGATTAACGTCTTGTCCTAATGTGATTTTTGTTGGGAAACTGTATGATTAATTGCCATAATTACTTGATTCTTGTGTTGTTTATGGTTGTTCATGATTTGAGGCTCTTGTGTGCAATGATGAAACTGGGTGAAATTCAATGGTGTTTTATATGCGTTTATGTGCTTTCTGATGAATGATTTATAATAATGATGGTTAAATTAATATGGTTGGGTATGATTGTGGACTGTGCAAATGATGTATAAATAAATCATGAGAATAAGAGTGTGGATGAGAATGCATTGAGCATGGACATGAGAGGCATGAGATGCATGAGAAGCCAGACGTGGCTATAATACCTTGGCCATATGTGGTGTTTAACTGGGGGACTAAAGATGGAGGACAATCATATGTATAGGCCACAGGTGGTGTTTAACCATGTTGCACGCCGACCATAGGTGGTGTTTAACGGTTGTGTGGAATGTCTTCGCACGGGCCATAGGTGGTGTTTAACTGTGCGACACATCGGCCCATACGGGATGTTTAACGGTGTGGCCATCATTCGTGATAACTAAGGGGATTGAGGAGGTTTGCACATGGTGTGGAGTTCCGACTCGAGACTCTTAGGTGTGGTGATGAGCATATACATTGTGCGAGCATGTGCATTTTGTAAACATGAATGAACTGTGATTGATTTTGAATAAAAGAAATGTGATTGATATATGAGCATCTATTAACTGTTAGTAATTGGGTACGGTAATGGGTGGGATTTGGGACATTATCTGCCTTTGTATATGATTGAATGCGATTTCTCACCATACTTTCTCTTGTTATTTTCTTTTAGGTAAAGTTGAGGGCACTCATGGTGCCAAGTTTTGAAAAGGCAGGGTCTTGCTCTGATTAGTAGGACATCGGGGTTATAGAAGTTAGAATAGTTGCTCTATGCCTTGATGTTTGAATGACTTATTTTAAAGATGATGATGACTTTAGTTTTCTCAATTATAATGTTTAGATCTAAAACCTCCTTGAAAACTTTGTACCTACCTTTTAATTATCATGTGAACCTTTTATCCTTAATACAAATCGTGTTTTTTGGTTTTAACTATTACTCTGTCTTCATTTTATTTACTTGATTATTTTAATTTAAGTATTCGGGGTAGAAGGGTGTCACACACTCCCTCTTTATACACACATGTACATGCACACACAGACGCACGCACACACACCCACACACCCTCACCCAAACCCACCCACACATACAAACGCACGCACACACCCCCACACATACACATACCCACACCCTCACCCACACACACCCACACCTACCCACCCACCCACCCACACATACACACACCCACACACACATGCACGCATACACACAAACACATAGACACACAGATACACAAACACAAACACAAACACATACACATAATATTTATTTTAAATATTGTATTGAATTCTAAATGTTTTATTATTATTATAAGTATTATATATAGCAATTTATCTTAATTTTTAATCTTTTATTATTATTTTAAAAATATTATTAATTATTCTAAATCTAACTATATATTTAAAAATATTTATTTTTTTTATTATTATTTTAAAATAATTAAATTAAAGATTTTACATATATATATATATATATATATATATATATATATATATATATATATATATATATATTAGTAGAATAAAATTAAACACAAATATTAAAGTAGTATTTGATTTATGTTATTAATATGGTATTTTTATAAATAATTAAGTAAATTAGTATTTTATGTAGTATTATTTATTAAATTTAATAAATGTAATGCTCATATATGTATATTAAACATACAAATTTTTAAATGAATCTATTTATAATAAAAAAAGTATTATTAAATAAAATATAATTATTAAAAATTTTAATATATATATATATATATATATATATATATATATATATATATATATATATATATATATATATATATATATATATATATATATATATATATATATTGTATTATCGATCGGCCATTATGACCGGGTTTGGACCTATGCAAGTCGTACTCCCACATATATTACATTGTAAAAGGTCACCTAACATTGACGAAAAGTAATGGACGTACCACAGGACGGATTCTGGAACACGCTGCTTTGTTCCTGGCACACTTTGTCTCCTTGTCCAGGACATTAGGCAGTTAGGAGTCATAAAAGTTGAAGAGTGACAAGGGAGTGAAAGAAGGGCATGTATATATATGTCTAGGAGGGCATGTAGGAGAGGACTTTCGAACAATTCAGTTTGCAATCTCACTACAGACCACAACATTGGCATCCACCGTGTCTAGTTAGGAACACCCACAACTGAGGAGAGGAGGGATAGTAGTTATGTTGGTAACACGGAACCAAGCATGTTCTAGTTATGGTAACGAGGAGGGAGCTCTACAACATTTGTTGCGGTTTGTAGCAAATCTACAAGAGAGAAGTGAGGAGCAGGCTCGCCTGACTGATGAAGCAAGGAAGAGATAGGAGGAGGCGAAAAAGCACCATGAGGAGGAGATAAGACGAGCCGAGGAGCGTGAGGCTAGATTAAGGAACAACTGGAGTTGTTTAGGAGTGTGGAGGGTGTTCTAACCCACCCCTACCCTAGGTGGCATGGGGCCAACCGTTTAGTGAGCAAATTGATAGGACTCCCATCCCACCACAGTTTAAGGAGCTAGTTGTCGATCCGTTCGATGGCTCACAAGATCCACATGTTCGCTTGCAGGCTTTTCAAACACAAGTGTATATCAACGGTGGGGATGATCTTCTTAGTTGCAAGTTATTTCCGAGCACGTTGAGGGGGGTGGCTATGATATGGTTCTTATGCCACCCACCACGTTCTATCATATCTTTTTCGAACTTGGCGTCCACTTTTGAGTCTTAGTTTTCCACCAATAAGGCAAAGCATTTAGAGGTAGCAGATTTGTTTGATATAAAACAAACAAAACATGAGATATTTAAGCAATATTTGCGCGGTTCAATGGAGCCACAGTCTAGGTCAATGATCCAGACCAGAAGATTTTTTTGAAAGCGTTTCGAAAAGGACTCCAAGCGAGCCCTTTCAATGCTCGTTGGCCCTATCTAGGCTAGCTAGCATGACTAAGATTCGATCTCCGAGAAGCACATGGAGGCAGAGGAGGATAAGGAGGATAGGTTGCAAGCAGAAAGGGAGCTCTTGGCTATGGAAAAAATGATCACCCCAAGAGTCCAAGCCCACCAACAGTACAACCTAGGGGAGCCGATCAGGGGGAAGCACGTGTGGAAAAGTATACCTCACTCAAGGCAACTAGAGCTCAAATTTTGAAGGAAGTCTATCATCTTTAATTGCTTGACATTCCACCTCCCACAGAGCGACAACTCTGTCCCTCCCGGGAGGAATGGTGGGAGTTTCATTGAGCTCCCAACCATACAACAAAGGAGTGTAAGGTGTTAAAAAGTCAAATAGAGAAGCTGATACAAGATGGTTACTTAGGACGCTTTGTCAAGAGAAAGGAGAACGAGAAGCGAATCACAAAAGAGCTCCACAATAGAGATAAGAGCCAAACCCCTGGACGAGACCACGATCATGAGCAAAATTGATCAGGAAGTCGTCAGAAGAGTCAATAGAGACTTAGAGGCCGAACTCCCCCTCATCGAGGAACATTAGAAACAATAGTTGGAGGAGGATCCATGGTAGAAATGCCGACCACGAATCGAAAAAGATACTCCCGACTAGTGTTGACCATTCAAGAAAGACCAACCCAAAGTCAGGATCCTTCGATCACATTTACCGATGAGGACTATGAAGGTACAATACCGTATTCGGACAATCCCATGGTAATCTAGATCATAATAGCCAATCATAGGGTGGAACTAGTCCTAGCGAATCAAGGCAGCTCGGCCAACGTACTATTTTTGGCCGGCCTTCCAAAAGTTAGGCTTTTCATAATCAATCTTGGAGGAGTGTTTGGGAACATCGATCGATTTTGTTGGTGAGCAAGTTGAGATTTGAGGTGTGATTAATTTGGAGATGATAGTGGGGACGGGCTCAACAATGAAGGCAATAAAAATGAGATTCATGGTGGTCAATACCCCAACATCCTATGATGTAATATTTGGTTGATCGATGTTAAACCAACTACAACTATACTGTCCACAGCTCACCTATGTATGAAATACCGAGTTGGTAATCTGGTAGGGGTAATACAAGCTAACCAACGCATAGCTAGAAGATCTTATGATAAGAGTACACGAGTGTTAGAAGGCAGATGGGGAAGATATACTATGCCAGATGAACATACACGAATCCACCTCTTAGAGGTGGACCCTCGATTTGACTGAGAAGATACCAGTCCACAACTAGATGAGGATTTGAAGGAGGTCCAAGTAGGGTGGGAGCCACATCAAAGGCATTACCCCTACAAATATGTCAAGTATAGACCCTGATTTTTTTGTCCATAGAGATGCATTTGCACGGCACCTTACAAATATGTCAAGTATAGTCCCTGATTTTTTTTTCCATCATTTGTCCATATCCCCAAGGGCCCACGCAGTAAGCTAGAAGAAGAGAAGGTTAGGGAGGAGAAGAAAAGGGTGGTTAAGGCTAAGACAGCTAAACTACTACTGGAAAGATTCATTCAAGAAGTAAAATACCCCAACTGGCTATCCAATTTGGTGATGATGAAGAAGCCTAGTGGTAAATGGAGATGTGTATAGATTATATGGACCTAAATAAGGCGTGCACAAAGGACCTGTACCCTTTTCCTAATATTGACGCCTTGGTAGATGGAGCCTCTAGTTGTGATCTATTAAGCTTTATGGACGCCTACTTGGGCTACAATCAAATCAAGATGCACCCAAGTGACGAGTCCAAGATTGTGTTCATAACGAACGAAGGTAACTTTTGTTATAGAGTAATGTCTTTAGGTCTGAAAAATGTAGGGGCTACCTACTAGAGGCTAATGGACTGGATCTTCAAAGACCATATTGATAACTAGCTTGAAGTATATGTGGACGACATGGTGGTGAAGTCTAAGACAAAGACAGGGCATGCTAAAAACTAGCGTCAATTTTTAGAGTGTTGAGGACATACCAGTTAAAGCTGAATCTTGAAAAATGCTCATTCGAGGTAAAAGTCGGGAAGTTTTTGGGTTTTATGCTTACCAAAAGGGGCATAAAGGCAAATTCTGAAAAGTGCAATGCGGTAATTGGCATGAGAAGCCCCAAAAGTGTGAAGGAGGTGCAGCAATTGGCCGGATGAATCACAACTTTGGCTCGTTTTCTATCTCGATCAGTAGAGAAGTCAGCCCCTATTTTCCAACTTTTAAAAAAAGCAGAACGCTTTAGGTGGATCGACAAGTTTGAAGTGGCTTTTCAAGAGTTAAAGACAATGCTAGCCTCTCCGCCAATCCTAATATGGTTGGTTCTAGGTAAACTAGTTTTTGTGTATATATATATCTGACAATGCAATAAGCTCGGTAATCATCCAGGAAGAAAAGGGTGAACAACAACCTATTTATTACGTCAACAAAGTCCTATAAGGAGTAGAGCTATGATATCAAAAAATCAAGAAGGTTGCCCTTGCTATCATCATTACTGCCAGAAAGTTGAGAACCTACTTCCAAAGTCACCATGTAATATGCATAATTGGCTTACCAATCAGACAAATCCTACGAAAGCCCAACTTGGTAGGGAGAATGACAGGATGGGTTATCGAGCTATCAGAATTTAATATTGCTTATGAAAGAAGGAGACATATGAAGGCCCAGGTGCTGACTGACTTCATCAACAAGCTGACCCCAAACTCCCATGAGGAAGAAGCTACGAGGGTGAATAGGGAGTGGACGTTGTCTGTAGACGGGTCCTCCAACAAAAAAGGAACCAAAGTAAGGGTCATCCTAAAAGGCCCAGGCGTGGTATTGATTAAGCAGTCCCTCTATTTGAGTTTTGAGCAAGCAATAATCAAGCAGAGTATGAGGCTCTTCTAGTAGGAATATTGTTGGAAAAGGAGTTAGGGCGAAGATGTTGACCATCAAAAGTGACTCTTAATTGGTCACTAGGCAGGTGAATGGCGAATATCAAGCAAGGGACCTTTAGTTGACTCGGCATCTAGGTGCAATAAAGGCACAAGCCAAGACCTTAGAGGGATTCACTCTATTTCATGTTCCTTGAGAACAAAATGAAAGGGCTGATTTACTAGCCAAATTGGCAAGTATGTAGAAGGGAGGACTCAATAGGACTATAATCCAAGAGGCATTAGGTCAACCCACCATAGAAGAGACGAAGGTGATTTGTAATGAGTGGCAATCATCCTGGCGGGACCCAATCATTAACTATCTCAGCTAGGACAAGATACCGAAAGACCCCCAAGAGGCTCAGAGAATCAAAACAAAGATGACTAAATATGTCTTAATCGTAGGCCAGTTGTATAGGCAAGATTTTTCTTTTCCTTTGCTACAACGTTTGGGGGAAACTAAAGTGGAGCGAGCTATTAAAGAAGTTTATGAGAGAGCATGTGGAAGCCATATTGGTGGAAGGGCCTTAGCCAGCAAAATTGCATGTGCAAGATTCTACTAGCTGACTATTAAGAGGGATAGCTTAGCATTTGTCAAAGTGATAAATGTCAAACGCTACACAGACCGACATCAAGCACCACCTAAACCGCTTCATTCAGTGACATCCTCGTGGCTTTTCTACATGTAGGGGGTGGACATATTGGGCTATTTTCCTTTGGCGGTTGGTCAAGTCAAATTCCTTTTGGTGATAGTGGATTACTTCACTAAATGGATAAAAGTGGAATCAGTAGCCATGATCTTAGCCGAGAGAGAGAGAGGCGGTTTTTATTGGAAAAAATTATGTTGTTTTGGAATTCTAGCCATCATAGTGAGTGATAATGGCACCCAAATTGTGTCACGAGTAGTAGTACAGTTTTGTGCTGAGTACGGAATTAAACAGTCATTTACCTCTATGGAGCACCCCTAAAGCAACGGACAGGCAGAAGCCACCAATAGGGTTATTCTCAAAGGACTGCATAAACAGCTTGAAGAGGCGAAGGGAGGATGGGTAGAAGAGCTGTCATAGGTATTTTGGTCCTATCACACCACACCGCACTCAGTTACCAAAAGAAACCGCATTTCATCTCACTTTTGGAACCGATGCAATGATCCCAATAGAGGGGAAAAGTGGTCGCCACGCATAAAGAAGAGTTGAAGGCGAACCTTGATTTACTGTAGGAGGAAAGAGAAATGGAGCACATTTGTGAATATGCAGCAAATTCTAAAGTAGCCAAAAGGTATAATTCCATAGTATTCCTTCGCCTTATATGAAAGGATGACTTGGTCCTAAGAAGGACCCTCAAGGGAGCAGCCACGAATAAGCTCATCTCTTAATTGGAAAGGACCGTTCATGGTGTATGAGAAGTGGGACAAGGAGCATTCAGATTGGAACATTTAGATGGAAGATTGGTGTCTCGCATTTATTGAATATTAAATGTTATTGAATGCTCACTTGTTGCAGGTGAGAATGTGATATGTGTCATGATCAATGCCTAAGACCCATGAGAGGCAATTGGCTAGTGACTGCTCGGGGCACTAAGACCCGTGAAGTGGGACACTAAGCCCGTGAGAGGCAGTTGACCAGTGACTACCCAGGACACTAAGACCTGTGAGAGGCAGTCGACTAGTAATTGTCTAGGGCACCAAGACCCGTGAAAGATAGTCAACTAGTGACTTCTCGGGGCACCAAGACCCGTGAGAGACAGTCGACCAGTGAGTGTTCGGGGCACTAAGAACCGTGAGAGGCAGTCAGCTAGTGACTGCTCGGGGAACTAAGACCCGTGAAAGGTAGTTGGCCAATGACTACCCGGGGCACCAAGACCCGTGAGAGGCAGTCGATCAGTGATTGCCTATGGCCCTAAGACCCATGAGAGGTAGTCGACCAGTGATTGCCCATGACACTAAGACCCGTGAGAGACAATCAGCTAATGACAAGACCCACGAGAGGCGGTCGGTCGATGACTGCCCAGGGCACTAAGACCTGCGAGAGGCAGTCAGCCTTAAGGGACTAAGGTGAGTAAGAGGCAATCATTCAAATGAGTGTCCAAGCCACGAAGATGGTCGATCGTCGATACTCAAAACATGAGGGCGATATATGATTAATAAATCGTAATAAGCATTAACCAAAAAACAATCATTCAAGTAAGCAATAAAGTGATGTGGAGCCACGTTTCACGGAGCAATAGACAAATAAAAATGTGCTTCAATTACATTGAAGTTAAACAAAGTATATAAAAAGAGAAAAGTACATGAGCAATAGGGAGCCAGAAAGAAAAAGGGTTAACACCTAAGACGTTAGAGAATTAGGGAGAGTGCCCACCTTCATTAGACGATCGTCAACCACTTCCTTGATGGAATCGGCTTCAAAAACATCTACCAAAAGGTGTAGGAAAATGACCTGCTCTAGGGCACGAGCAAAGCCAAGTTCGAACTAATCGACTATAGCAAGACCTTACTCGACCAAAGCGACATCTTTTGCCTTAACTAGCACTTCTAGTTTTGACTTCTCTGTCCCTAGTCAGGCCACCTCAGCTTCTGAGCATCCCAGCTCTTATTTGGTGGTAGCTAGCTCCTCAACATCGACCTCTAATTTCCGCTTGTTAACCTCAAGTTGTTGCTTCTCTACTTCCAATGTTTCCTACTTATCCTTCAACTATTGGAGCTCGGTATTTAAGAGGTCTTGAACATGTTCCAATTCTTGGTTGGCAAACAAGTGGCTTTAGCTTGGTAC
Source organism: Mucuna pruriens (assembly GCA_025330945.1). Taxonomy (NCBI): domain Eukaryota; kingdom Viridiplantae; phylum Streptophyta; class Magnoliopsida; order Fabales; family Fabaceae; genus Mucuna; species Mucuna pruriens. The sequence continues at coordinate 1,848,102 of JAENHJ010000527.1, read as the reverse complement.
ACTGCTGATTTGAGCTAGTCCTGCAAATTTGTAGTAGACTCACGATAGCAATTCATTTTTTCCTTGACATCATGAAGCGACACGACCAGTTTCAGATTGCCTCATGAGATTTTTGAACAGTCTCGATCAATTCCTTGTTGAGAGCTTCCAAACTCCCAAATTTCCTCTCGACTACTCAAGAAAGCACTAAGGAGTACCCAGCATAATTTTAAAGGGCTTGAAAGATGCCAGATACCCCAAAGGTACTCACCTTTGTCAGATTAGAGCAGACCGTCAAATGCTGGTCAACAACGTCGGTCAAAGGATAGTTGGAGGCCTAGACAAAGGGGCTGGAGGGCCTACTGGTCAGGATAGCTACCTAATCTTTGTCAGGGTTAGAGGCAAAAACACCAGTAGCTGCCACTGCCTTAGAAGCAGTTTTCCTTTGTAGTTCTCATTCCTAAGTGTCGACTACCTCCTGTGCCTGTTTTTTGACAATGTGTCCAGGGTTGTCAAAAACTTCAGTTGGGGAGTCGATAGGAGAATCAAGTATGACCATTGGAGGAATGGGAGGATGAGCTGGAGCATATTCTTTTAAGAAAAGTGGTTTAGGGTGAGCTACATCGATAGGTTGAGCGGAGACGGCTGGTGCTGGCGATGGAATGTTAGCTTGAGTAGAAGGAGTTGGAAGAGGCGCCGCAACAAGAACGGGAGAGAGAGAAACTTCTTTCTTTCTCAGGGCCTTAAGTTCCAGAGGGGTGTAACCTACAAGAGAAGCAACGAAATTAGTAAAATAGACCAATGTCAAAGCCGAAAAAAGGAGAGTGGAAGGTCGATCACCCTTCTTGATTAGGTCGGCGTAGGAAAGGGTCGGCAATCGTTGGAGTTCCTTCACAAACTCTAGCTCTCATTCTTCTAAGTCCTCTTTCTCAACCATTATAGATACGGCTGGGTGACATGTCCAATGAAAAGGGAAGAAGGGGTCGTTAGAGGAGTCCACCAAAAGGTTGGGCCAATCTCACCAAGACAGACATGAAAGAACCGATCCTTGAACAACCTGTAACTCTCGTGGAAAGGCTTCAATAGCTTCCACCACGGCCAACTACTCAAAGACAACCACCCCATCTTCTCCAACCGGCAAAGAGAAAAAACTAAAAGAAGACACCTAAGGAGGGTGCTCACTGCATATGTTCACTCAAAAGCTCGAACACTCGAACAAATGCCTAGTTGTTAGGATGGAGTTGAGTGGGGGCGATGTTGAGGGCACGAAGGATAGCCTATTCGAACTGTGTAAAGGGTAGTTGTATCCTCAATTTAAGTGGCAAAGTGTCATACAAGTAAAAGAAAGGCCCTCCCTCATTAGTAAGTCCCTCGCAAACAGGTTCGTCTAGCCAACAAGGAAAAACCTGCAAGGACCAAGGTCCCCGCCAACAAATAGCTTTAGCCATACCCACAAGGGAGTCGAGTTTGGTATGGACAAAAAAAACCTTAATGACACTTTCGTCGACCCCTTTAAAGGGTAACCCATGGTGGTCCTCCCTCTCTAAATGCTCACCTGAAAAATCGCTTTCCTCGAGCGGTCGGTATAAAATGCTAAAAGAAAAGTCCTCTCCCTCTAAGGAAGTGGAGGAGGTTGGAGAAAGTTTTCCTCACGTAGAGGCTAATGGCCTCCTCCTCGTCAAGGAAGAATGAAGCAAATGGTCCTTCAAAGGCACCTCTTATAACAAAAACCATGCGAGGATAAAAAAGCAAACCCAAGCCAAAGGGGACTTCCCTAGGAAAGGAGAACCCAAGGAAAACCCTAACACATGAAAATGAATTTAAGAGGGTTACCTCGTTTCGCCATTGATGATATGGAAGAATGTTGGAAGTAAGAGATGGTGATGTGCAAGAAGTGGGAGTGTAGAAAAATCAAAAACTCGTTGTAGAGCGAAAGACAAAAGATGAAAGGGTTAAGCCTAAACCCCTAAAATTTATCACATCAATCAAAAGAAGGAGGCGCGAGAAGTTACAAGAGGTTACATCCAACATATGATAATGAAATGTTGTGTCGCATTGAATAGCATCCAAGGGTGGAAAGGGAAAACAACACTCATATGCCATAATGATATTGGCACATGTAACGAGGCATCTTCCACTAAGGAAAGGCAACATGGGCTAAATTATTCCCCTTCAAATAAGTAAAGCGAGTCTTGTGACCCAAACTCAGCTAACCAACAGATCACAAGTAATGAGATATAGCTCGGTTGGCATAGAAAACATCTCATCAGAAAACCTAAGATGGTCGACTTCTATGATTTTCACGGAGATGGCCTTCTCGATTGTCCAACAGATTCAACAGCAGACAAAGCATACTCCTTATGGTCGACGCTTAATGGGTTGCGCATCGGTCGCCCATTGCGATCGGGTTTGGACTTGCGCAAGCCATACTCTCACATTTATTATACTGTAAAAGGTCATCTGATCTTGACGGAAAGTAATAGACGTACCATAAGGCAGATTCTAGAACGCACTGCTTTGCCCCTAACACATTTTGTCTCCTTGTCCAGGACGTTAGACAATTAAGAAACATAAAAGTTGAAGACTAACAAGGGAGAGAGAGAGAAGGCCATGTATATATATGTCTCGAAGGATACATAGGAAAGAACTTTTCGAACGGTTCAATTTGTAATCTCACTACATACCATAACATATATATATATATATATATATATATATATATATATATATATATGAATTTAATATATTTTATTTTTTGTAAAACTAATAAAATAATTAATTACATTTTAAATATATGTGTATGTATGTAATTTATCTAATAAATTTTGTTTTTAATTATTATTTAATAAAAGAGTTAATAATTTTAAATAAATCATATATTTCAAACAAAACAATTAAATGGGAGAATGATAATTTAATAAATTAAACATTCTTGAGTATATATTTTAATTATAAATATATTTTAAAATCTTATAATGAATTTTTTATTGATGTTAAGTTAAATAGACTAAATTATATATTTTAAAATAAGAAATAAATAATAATATAATACTTACATATTTTAAAAGAAAAAAAATATAATTTATTTTATATTTTAACATAAAAAGAATAATAATATAATATTCACGTATTTTAAAAAAAATATATAATTTGTTTTAAAAATATTAAATAAAAAATAAATTAAATCATATATTTTAACGTAACAGAACAATGCAATAACCATGTCTCTTAAAATATGGCAATCGACTATAACTAATTAGTGAAAAACTTAGCAAGGACTTTCATCCAAAATAAAAAAAAAAAATCAATAAAAAGCACTCTTTTTAATATATTCAGTTAATTTTACACGAGTCTACTAATAATGCGTTTGAATCTAAGTTCAAGATCTCTTTTTTTCAACAAATCCACATCAATCTTTTTATAAATAACACAGAAATAAGTACTTTTTACTTCAAGTTGACACACATTTATAATAATCAACATCTAACTAAAGTGGCACTAATAGTGTATTTGGTGTGGCATTCTAAATGCGTATAAGTCATAGTTTATACGTTAAATTATTAAAAAGACGTAAAAATAACTTTTTATTGCTTCAAATTGACGCTCTTACATAAATTTAAAAAAAAAATACTAATCCAATCATGCATTAAACCAATAAAGTTTACTCAGGATCATGGTGGTCGCAAGGCCAACGAGGCTACCCTTCAAGTTTAAATTTTTTACATTTTAAAATTTTATTTTTAATTTAAATTATTAAGTAATGAATTTTATTATATTATTTATAGTTAATTAATTAGTAAGATTTTACCATTCAAAATATGTATATACATAGATATTATTATAGATTCTTTTACAAGTTTTATAACTCATTTAAAATGTTATTAAAAAATTAGTTTACATTTACTTTAAATTTAAGCAAATAATGAAATAAAAATAAATATTTGAGATTAAATTATATAAAAAATAGTATGATTTATGAAAAAAATATTTTGATAAAAATGATATTGATGAAATCACAATTTTTGTTATAAATAATTTTATTGTTTTGATTATTTTGTATACATATCAAATGATTTTTTTTTCTTTTATTCATAAATTATTTAAAAAAAAACTTAAAATACAAAATTACTTTGAACTTTTTATTTGGATCTCAAAATTTTAAAATTTTAAAGGAGAATGATTTGAAAAAATATTGTAGTAATTTTGAAACAAAATTTTCACATAAAATTGCAAACAAGAGAATTTAAATGCTACCATGTATAGATCATCGTGGTCGTTAGATATATTTTTAATATCATCGTATCCCACAACTATCAATGAAGGACCACCAATATGATTAAAGGGTCATCTTATACAAATCTTGTAAAATAATTTGAAAGAGTAGAAGGCAGGATCATACAGAAAATGTGCATAATTTAGATCATGTCCAACCATTTTCATCAGAATTAACACATTTTTAATGCATTGCTCGGATGGAAGTGCCGCAGGAACCGACTAAACAACATTAACATTCTTTCGTAAAAATTGAGTTATGACAAATGATAAATTTAACTGTAAAGTGATTGTGAGAGAGAGATTTTGAAAGGAAAAATGTTCGATATTGAATGGAAAGCATCAGGCTATTAAATAGCCCATACACCGCAAAGCAAAAACAGAAAATACGATAAATAAGGAGTTACTGTTAGACCTCTAACTAACAGGAAACTAAAGTAAAAGAATCCCAACAAAAAGGGGATTTTATTTGACTAATTCCTAACAATCCCTCCCTTAAACTAAATTCTTTAATGCAAAGAAATTAGTTTATATTATTTTCTGTATAGACTCCAAGCATTGCACGTAGCTTTAAAAAGACATCCAGCTTGAGAGGCTTTGTCATCACATCAGCAATCTGTTCTGAAGTATTACAGTGAATCAGTTGTATCACTCCTGCCTGTACAAGCTCTCGAAGAAAGTGAAAACGAACATCTATATGTTTGCTACGTCCATGCATTACTGGGTTTCTTGATAGTTTGATAGCAGAACTACTATCGCACTGAATAGTTATGGACTCTTGCTCAGTTTGATCAAGTGTTATGAGCAACCTCTTTAGCCAAATAGCTTGACAGGAACATGATGCTGCTGCAATGAATTCTGCCTCTGTGGTTGACAAACTTACAATTGGTTGTTTCTTAGAACACCATGATATAGCTCCAGATCCAAAAAGAAATACATTTCCAGTTGTACTTTTTCTATCATCCACATCCCCAGCATAGTCACTATCAGTATATGCTATGAGTTTATCACTTCCTCCCTTCTTGTAGAAAATTCCAAACTCAGTAGTTCCTTGTATGTACCTTAGTACCCTCTTTGCTAGTTGTAAATGGAGCTGAGTGGGATTCTCCATGTACCTGCTCAAAAGACTTACAACAAACATCAAATCTGGACGAGTCGAAGTGAGATACATAAGACAACCCACCATTTGCAAGAAGTAAGTTTTATCCACTTGTTGTCCTCCTTCATCTTTACAAATCTTAAAACCAAGAACTATTGGAGTTTGAACTGAGTTGCTCTGATTCATCCCAAAACGTTGCAACATCTCCTCAGCATATTTCTTTTGATAGATAAAGATTCCTCCCGATGTCTGCAAGATTTCAAGACCCAAAAAATACTTCATTTTTCCAAGATCAATCATGTCAAACTCAAGCATCATCGAAGTTCTTAAACTCAGAAACATCAACTCGTCATTTCCTGTAAACAGAAGATCATCAACATATAAGCTTACAATGAGCACGCTGCCCCTTTTGTTTTGTTTAACAAAAAGAGTATGCTCATATTCACATTTTTTGAAACCTTCTTTAATAAAATATGCTTCAATGCGGCTATACCAAGCACGCGGAGCCTGTTTAAGCCCATAAAGAGCTTTCTTTAATTTGTACACTTTTTCTTCTTTCCCTTTCTGCACATAACCACGAGGTTGCTCAACAAAGACATTTTCAGCTAATTCTCCATGTAAAAAGGCAGACTTCACATCTAGTTGATGTATAGCCCACCCTTTTTGTGCTGCGAATGCAATTACCAACCGCACAGTTTCCATACGAGCTACTGGAGCAAAAACTTCTGTGTAGTCTACACCGTACTGCTGTACATATCCTTTCGCTACCAGCCTTGCTTTAAACTTGTCAACTTCTCCCTTTTCATTGAGTTTAGTCTTGTAAACCCACTTTACTCCAACTACTTTAGCTCCCTTTGGCCGATCAATTAATTCCCAAGTGCCATTTTTCTCAATCGCCTCAATCTCTATATCCATGGCATTTCTCCATTTTTCTATCTTCACAGCTTCTTCAAAATTGAGCGGGTCGACACCAGCAGTATACAAAGCAAAGACTGTTGAGTAAGAGACAACCTCTTCATCAGACAATCCTTCACCGGACACATAGTCTCTTAGCCAAGTTGATTGCTTTCTACTCCTCCCTTCCATAAGACCTTCAGAAGTCTCTTGATTAGTAGCAAGAGACTCCTTCGGTTGTGCATCAGTAACATCTTCTTCTACAGGAGATTCTTTTGAAACAACTTTGTCATCATCTTCCCATTCTAGCTCACAACTAGTAGTTAACTCATGTTTGTTCCATTCCCATGCTTCATTTTCTTCAAAAACCACATCTCTACTTACTATAATCCTTTGTGAGATAGGATCGTAAAGCCTGTATGCCTTTGATTCGTCACTGATTCTGAGTAAAACACACCTCAAGCTTTTCTCATCTAGTTTAGATCTCAAATTATCAGGTACATGAGCATAAGAGACACAACCAAAGACTCTAAAATGCTGGACTGATGGCTTGACTCCGCTCCAGGCTTCTTCAAGTGTTTTATCCTTCACCGCTAGCGTTGGACAGCGGTTTAGCACGTGCACAGCCCAATTTACTGCTTCTGGCCAGAAGGTTTTAGGCACTTTCTTTTCAGATAGCATGCTGCGAACCAAATTCATGATTGTTCGATTCTTCCGTTCTGCAACACCATTTTGCTGCGGTGAATATGCAGCTGTCAGTTGTCTTTGCACTCCATGCGCATGGCAGAAGTTATTGAATTCTCGAGATGTAAACTCTCCACCACGATCTGTGCGCAACCCTTTGAGTGACATGTCTGTTGCTTTCTCAATATGTAACTTGAAGCTTTTGAAAACATTAAAAGCCTCTGATTTTTCTGCCAAAAAATAAACCCAAGTTTTTCGGCTGAAATCATCAATAAAAGTAAGCAAATACCTCTTCTTGCTATTTGAGGCTGGCTTAATTGGTCCGCAAATGTCGGCATGAACAAGCTGAAGAATCTATGAAGCTCTCCAAGAACTTCTCATGGGAAATGAATCTCGATGTTGTTTCCCAACCAGACAATCATTGCACAGCTTAGAAGGCGGCTTAAGCAGTGGTAAACCTTCCACCATTCCTTTTTGCTGCAGAGTTTGTAAGCCTTTAAAACTTAAATGACCAAATCTGCAATGCCACAGCTGCGCTACATCTTCCATAACTGTATTAAAACAAGTAGGTGCTACAGAAAGGAGATGGCATGCAAGATAAACATCTGATTCGATGACATATTAGATTGCATAATCAAACCTTTGTCCGGATGATATATTTTGCATTTTCCCTGTTGAAATAAAATGCTCAACCCTTCTCTTGCAATTGTCCCAGACTCAAAGAAATTGTTCTTCAATTCCTAAACATAAAAAACTCCCGAGATAATGCTAATAACTTCATTTACATCAAGTCTGATGTTGCCTTTCCCATTGACTACCATATGCGAATTATTTCCCAGCTTCACTGAATCTGAGAAGTTCTCATCAAGCTCAGAAAAATATTCCTTGTTGCCGCACATGTGATTACTGCACCCAGAATCAAGAAACCAGACATCTGTCATTTGTTGCTCCTTTGCTTCAACATAAGCCATCAACAATATGTGTTCTTCGGCACTCTCTGACTGATTTTCTGCAAAATGGGCCAGCCCTTGTTTACATTCCCACTAAAAGTGTCCGAGCTTGTGACAATTATAACATTCCACCGTTGCTTTATCAATATTTTGCCTGCCTCTTCCACGACCTCTACCTCCAAAATTCCAACGCATTCTTCCTCGTCCAGCAGGACCAGCATATTGATTGCTCCGAGTCACCTTCAGAGCATGTTCTTCATGGACAGTATTACTCATGCATTGTTCATGCACAAGCAAACTGCTTTGCAGCTCATCAATCGATAGTATACTTGTATCCTTGGATTCTTCAATGGAACACACCACATAATTGAACTTTGGTGTCATGGACCTTAAAATCTTTTCTACCACAACAACTTCTTTCAAATCGTCACCATTGGCTTTCATCTTGTTACTAATGACAAGAACACGAGCAAGGTACTCATTCACTGATTCTCCTTCCTTCATGTGAGCAGTTTCAAACTCCTTTCGCAAAGCTTGGAGATGAGCACGCTTTACTCGGTTGTTCCTTCATATTTCGCTTCATGGAGTCCCAAATACTCTTTGATGTATCTTTGTTGATTATAGTTTCCATAATTGAACGATCTAAAGCCCGAAAGATAGTTCTTAGCTTTAAGATCCTTCAATTTCTCGCTTCTTCATAAGTTTTCTTTTTGTGCCTCGAGAGAGTGACACCCTTCTTCGCAAACTCCATTTTCTACCACAACCCAATACTCCTTTCGATCGTAGAAAATTCTCCATAAGCACGCCCAATGACTGTAGTGACCATCAAACCTTGGCACTGCTGGTTGAACAAAAGCACCCTCTCGTAGCCATTGCCGCTGCTTAAATCCGGAAGATCGCTTTTTACAGAGCCCCCTTGGCGGCTCTCGATACCAAATGATAAATTTAACTGTAAAGTGATTGTGAGAGAGAGATTTTGAAAGGAAAAATGTTCGATATTGAATGGAAAGCATCAGGCTATTAAATAGCCCATACACCACAAAGCAAAAACAGAAAATACGATAAATAAGGAGTTACTGTTAGACCTCTAACTAACAGGAAACTAAAGTAAAAGAATCCCAACAAAAAGGGGATTTTATTTGACTAATTCCTAACAACAAATGTAGACTCCATTTTTTATATTGGGAAGAAAGAAGATAGAGGTTTAGAAAAAGAGGTGAAGAAAAAGAAAAAAAATGACCGATACAATAAGTGATGCAATAGAAAAAAAAGAAAAAGATAAACAAAAATAGTCAGAAGAAAAAAATTGAACATAATTATAATTTTTTATAAAAAAAAATAACATAACATAAATAAAGGTAATTAATTGAATCTGACATGATAGATTAGGGTCACCCACCCACACAAAAAAATTAGACTAGACTCTTAAATGTTAAATAAAAAAAGACTAATTTAATCATGTTCAATGGATCATGTAAATCCATAAAATATAGGTCCAATTCAACCAAACCTATTCGGCCATAGTATTACTTATTATTTTAATTTTTTTTTTTTTTAAATTTATAAAAATTTAAGCCTCATATATATATATATATATAAAGTGCAGTCCATATATATATAATCTTCAGCCTGCGCTCTTCAACGCCGCATATAAGGGACAAGAAGCAGGTCTAACGAGTGACTTGCAGACGTAGGACATGCGACTTTAAATATATACGTATAATTTATAACATTTTAATTAGTTAACTATAACATCAATGCTTTTCTTAAATGCATAATATTAATGGTTATACTAAATATATAAAAATAATTTCATAGTTACGTACATACATTATACTAAATATATACTATCATTTAATTATAAGTTATTGTTAATGTAATTTTTAAGATAATTATTATAAAAATTAATAAATTTATTATTTATAATAAATTATAATTAGATAATAATGTAAAACTATTTTATAGAGGATCTATTTTATTATATAATAATGGTTGATAGAAAAAATTAAACTAAATTATATTTTTCGTCTTTTATTTTTTGTTTATCTAGAATATTCATTTATTACATGATTTTTATTTTGTTTATAGTATTTTTTTTTTTTTGAACATAATGAAAATTTGGTTGGCACTCAAGAAGACATCCAAGAGTACAAAGAGACAAAGGATAATCAAACACTCAAAGGTCCAATAACTAGAGAAAAGTTAAGAAAATTACAAGAAGTACTTTAAAAGCTAGAGATGCTTAAAAGCTTGGAGGACTCAAGTCCAAGCCCAGCCTTATACCATGAATGGATTTGCTCCTTAACTCCCTATAAACATATGTAATTAATTGACATATCATTTAACTGTCATTTGTATCTCATTTGTAAATCTCTAACTTGCTTGTGTGACTATGTAGATAAGATAGTTGTATAACTTGTTTGGATAGCAAAATTAGATAATTCCTTACTTGGAATGGATATCTAATTCATTAACCAAACACCCCTTTAGATGTGAAGCAAGCTTATAAAAAGCTTCTTCCATCCTTTGTATTCATAACCTTTAATGAATGAAGAAATTGCTTGTTGCTTTGCAACTTTGAGAATTTATCTCTATCTTATCTTGCACAAGAACCTTCAATTTTTATCAAATTTTCAAAAGATTTATAGTGAATCTTATAATAATTTCATCTTCCTCAAAGTTTTGAGTAAATGAAGAGTTCCTCAATCAATTCCTTTCTTACATTTTTTTCTCCTTTGTTCATTTCCTATTAGATTCGGCAAGTTCCTTTATTGGGAGGCTTGGAAAACCAAGATTCAAAAAAGAATCTTAGAGAGTTATAAGAACATTACTTAAATTTTTATATTTTTATATAAATAAATTTAATGAAGTAAATTTCATATCTTGAATCAATAAAAAAAAATTAATATTATGTCCTAAAATAAAATAAAATAAAAACAATTCTTGTTTCACGAGGATAGCTTAATACGGAAAAATGAATCCTTTAAGAAAAAAATAATTTTTTACAACCAAACCAAGATCAAAATATATAATTAAATCAAAATTGTTAGAATAATAGATGAAAAATAAATAAACATTAGCTTAAGAGAAAGTCTAAGGAAGTGAGGCCTCAACATCATAAAATTGATTCGAGCAAGAAGTTTGAACATTTGAAGTTTCATAACTGGTCAATACACATAATACATTACACGACATCCATATAGAGGATTTAAGGATTTAACTTCGTCAATAAAGTTACAAAGATGCCTTTGATTATACATATATAAAGAATATATTTATTGTGGTTAATAAGCAATTAAAATGAAGGTTCAGAAGTTGGGCTGACCCATAAAGTGACAATACCTAACTTATCGAACTAAAAAATTGGATTGAACTAATTGTGTACATAAAAACAAGAGGAAGGAAAGAGAAATGGGGGTCTTATAATTGAATTAACCTAACGTACTCAACCATCTAATCAAATTAATTAAATTAGTTTGGATTAATTTTATTAATTGGTTCATTTTTTTTTTCTAAATCTGAACTAACCAATACAATTAGTTTAGTTTTTGGATTTATCACTTTTTAACCCAAACTAACTCAATCATCCAATCATTTAAAAAAATTAAACTCTTAAATTTATATAACTTAGATTTTAATATTTTAACTTTTTCTTTATTTCTATACTTTTTCCCACGTATTTTAACTATCATATCTATTGTTATTTAGTCTTCAGTTGTGTTCACTATCCAACTTTTTATGATATCTATAGCTAGGTAAAAAGATTAACGAAACATATAAAAGGATATCAAATCCTATATAAAATTATAATTGTAAAAAATTTTATATATTAATTGAAAAATAATATTAAAACTCGAATTCATTTAATTGTTATCTACAATTATTGAAGAGCCTTTTTAATTTATAGTAATACTAGAATTTTTTTCCTGTGCACAATGCACATGCAAGGGAGATCTTTATTTTATATAACTAAAATTTATAATAAATAAATACTTTTGAATATATATATAAACTATATTATAATTAAATTATTAATAAATAAATATTTTTTAACATATAAATTATATTTTAGATTTATAATAAACAATTACCTTGTGTTATTTTAATTATTACTAATTTATTTTTAAAATATTGAGATTTAATTTAAAAATAAAGATGAAGGAGATAAAAGATTAAGAAATATTTAAAAAAAATACTCCTGTTGAAGAAAATTTTCTAAAACATTCTTGTTAAAAAATAATTCTTAAAAACACTCTCGTTTAATATAATTATTTAATTTTTTATAAATAGGATTAAATTTAAAAACTCATATAATAAATAATAAGAGAGAATGAGTTAATTATTTTTATCCGTAAAAATCAAATACAGAATTGTGTAGGCTACTGAAATTTTTTTTTTTATCGTGTAGGTTACTCAACGAATTGAGTTATAGCCCAATTGAAGTTGGGTGTTTAGATAATTCAAGTTTTCCAAGTGAAATGAATTGTATAACTATGATAGTATTTAATCACTATAAACACAGGTTCAGCATCCTAACCTAACATGTCCAGATTAATTATCTAAATCGTCCTCATTTCTTGTGCTTTCTGGTTTGACCTATCCGAATCAGACAAATATGATCTCAATAATTAATAGCATGTGCGGGGATGCTTATACGAGGGAAATAATTATTTATTTTTAAAAATTATTTATAAACACTTAAAAATAAGTGATTATTTTTTAAAATAAACAATCAAATACGAACTAATTTTGTTTTCACTCAACTATCTTTTTCTTTCTCAATAATTAGAAAATGTATTGTTTTTTAAATAAAAGAAAATATTAACAACACTCTATCTAACATACTTTTTAACTCACCGTTTATTGTTGGTTAAAATGTATTAGAAATTATATTTTTTTTAAGTCATACTTCCTGTTTAATGAATCTTTCCTAATTTTTTTAAGACATGTTTAGAGTGGTTACAAGTTTTAAGTTTAGTTTTTGGTTTTTGGTTTTTAAAAGTGATTTTTTAAACAAAATATATTTGATCAAAATAATTTTTAATTCAATCTCGAAACACTCTCTTACTACATTTAACATTTAACAATTGTCATTATTGTTATTATTGTCACTACAACCACCGCCACTACATCATTCTATCACTGTCACTGCCACACCCACCACCACTACTACCATCGCCACCACTGTCGACACTATCAACATCATCGTTTCCACCACCATCACCACCAACATCGTCATCACCACCACCAAACTATTACTATCACCATTATTGTCGTCACACCATTATCATCGTCATGATCACCACCACATTGTCACTGTCATCACTGCCACCACCACATTGTTGTTGTCGCCACCATGACCGCTACCTCCATAGTGGTTGCACCACCATCACACTCCTGTTGTTACTACCACCACAATTACTACCACAATCATTACCGGCATTCTTACTACGTAAATATACTCTTAAATTAATTTTAACAAGACTGATAACTTTCAAAATGAATTTATTTTTAAATTAAAAGTCAATATTTTGAAGAAAAAAAACTAAAACTATAAACTAGTTTTGATTTTTAAATATTTTAAAATTTACAACTAAAAATCACAATAAACACGTATTTAGTTTTCAATAAATTTTAACCAATAATAAAGTAAGTGTTTGAAAAAGTGAATTAGAAAGTGTGTTCCTAATCCAAGACCATTATGATCCGTGTTAATCTTCTCATAGCATGTAATTGATTGTTATTGATACTTATAAATTTGAAAATTTTGAATAGATATAAGGTAGAGATTAATTGAAACTGTAAACATATATTAATCTTAAACCACCTAATAATCTCTTATTGTTATTGTCCTTGTTAAAAATTAAATCTGAATCAATATATTTAAAAATTCAATTACTCTCTCAGTTTCAAATTAATCTTTAAGGTTTTTTCACATAAATTAAGAAAATTGATTATTTTAAGATAATAATATTTATTAGGGTCAATTTTACTAATATTATATTAGGAGGAAAATACTTACCATCTAGTAAGCTCATGGTCTCTGACATAGATTAGTCATTATTTTCAGTCCCATGATACCAACAAAAAAATTATTCTCTTAATTTTTAAAAATACATTATCAAGTAAACTAAAAACAATAGTATTTATTAGAAGATAAAATAAAAAAAATTAATATTTTATTAAAAATATAAAACGTCATTTAATATTTTTTCAATACTAAAAGTTCAATTAATATGAAAGACGCATTACTTACTAACCATCTCAATTTCTATATTTCCAAACAATTAACTAATGAAAGTCACAATGTTGTGACATTTCCCATTAATAGGTATTTTAGATCGAAATAAAATTTTATTCTCTTATTTTTTTTAGTTTGATTCTTAAAATTAAAAAAGTTTTAATTTATCTTTTTAAATGTCTTTATTAGACTAAATTAATCTTTCTATCAATTTATTATATTAATTTGATCAAATTAGTGATACATGACAAACTGTGTGATATGATCTTAATGGATCAGACAAGAACCGTCTTGAAAATAGGTGGAAGGGGAACTTGACCCTAACCGCGACTTGTCAGTAGAACTAAAGTTATCGAAGTGTGATTGAGTGAAAGGGGAAATCGCGACCTACCAGTAGAACCAAAGTTATCAAGAGAAAGTGTAACCCTAATCGCGATCTATTGGTAGAACCAACACTATAAAAAAAAGTTGAACACTCACACAGAGAAAACACAAATTTTATTAAATTCTAAATTCTAGATTCTTATTGATTATAAGAGCTTATTTATAGGCTTAGCTAAGCTGTCCGGAAGTTAAAACTCATTAATATTTTAATAGGTATAAAATTTTAACCACTATAAAATCTCAATCTAAAATCTCAACCGCTATAATTTTTAATATAAAATCTTAACTGCTATAATTTTCCATTATACTAGCTACTAAAATTATTGTGCAAAAATATATGTAAACATATCCTAATTAACTACTTAGCCCAAATTACATGACAATGACTTGAATTTTATTTGTGTTCTTCAAGATGACGTGACTCATTTTGGTGCAGTCTCTAACTCACTTTACTCTAAGTTTTCCTTAATTCATGAGATCAAGTTCGACGAGGATTGCTTCATCATTTTGATTTTGGACCTAATCATGGGACGTCTAGTGTCATGCAAATTATTTTTATCTTTGTTAGTTAGATTTTTATCACTGTGAAAAATGTTAGGTTAGTTAAAATTAATTATGTTGCTGTAAAAAAAATTGAGAATAATCAATTTGATTTAAAACATGCACTTTACAAAATTAAAATGAAAAGTTTTAAATTTAAAAAGACTTAAAACAAAAACTAAAAATAAAAGAGAAAAATTATATTTAACATGTATTTTATTATTATTTCATGGAGGATTGCCCGGCGGGACTAAAGAAATGAACTGGGTTTGCCAATTCGCCCATAGGAGTGAATACAAACCGGAAACCAGTTATCGGTTTTGTGACTCAAAAACCAAAACCAGTATTTGAGAGTTAGGATTAATTAAATTATTAGAAAATATTTTGTGAGTATTAAAATGAGTAATATATTTTTCAATTTTAGACTTTATTTTTAAATATATGTATGAAAAAGATAAAAATGCATTGAATTAGAAATAATTATTAATATATTAGTAATTTTTACTAACTAATTAAATAAAATATAAAAGTATTAATAATATATACATAAGAAAATTTTATTTTTTATAATCATATTATAGGTATGAAAAATTTATTAATTTGATTGTTCATTAATTTTATCGAAAATTTTGACTCAATCATATTTTTATTTATTCACAATCCTCAAATTTAAAACCTTATTTAATAGGATTGAGTTAATATCACTTAAACCAAAATAATATTGAAAATTTAGTTTTTAATATTCTATTCATAATACTAAGCTTTACATAAGAAAATTGATTTTAATATCACTGAAACTACCGTAATATTAATCACATATTATTGAAATTTCAATTTTTAATACATGAATAGGATTTTATTGAAAAAGATAATATTTTTTTCTATATTCTATGTCTAAAAATAAAAAATCAATCTGTACCTATCCAATGTGAATATTTTGAAGAAAAATATTTGAGCTCCTAGAAATCAGGAACTAAAGTGGTGACGTGTAGATTCGAACTAAATGCGTGACATTATGACATGACATTTGAACCTAATTGCCACGCGCTCTGCTTTTTAGAATCACATTCGCTTCTATTTCGGTATTTCCCACTTGCATCAACGCGTTACTTTAGGGGTGTTTGACTATGTTTTTATTTTACAAAATAGTTTTTAAAAATTAATTTCTAGATAGTAGGAGTGGGAGAAAAAATGAAAATAAATCATCTCTCCTAGCTCCTTCAAGTAAAATAAAGAAAGAAGATAGAATAAAAAATGTGGAGATTAAAGTTGAAGAGAGAAAATAAGAGAGAGATAAAGAGGGTCGAAGAGGACTCACTTCTTAACAAAATGAGATAGTGAACGAAAATAAAAGTAATAAAAAAATTAAAAGTAAAAAGCTAAAATAACTTTAAAATGTTTTAGTTTTTATTTTAAAAATTGAAAAAGATACATTAATTTTTGAAAAATAATTTTACTAAATTACTCTTATAAAACAATTTTTTGTTTTCTTATTTCTAGAACTGTAAATAATTTAAAAAAAATAAGAAATAAAGACCTAACTTAACTTAATTTGGCTTTTTTTTTTTTTTGAGATAAGAAGTTAATTTGAATTCACTCATTATAAACTGGTGATTTACACGGAGTTACTTATTTAAAATTTACAAAATAGAAAAGTCACACAAAAATATAAAAGTAAAAATACATATATATAATTATAAAATACAATTATGGAAAATACAAGTCAAGTCGTAAATGAAAGCCTAAACTTAAAAGCTAAAATTTAATACAATTACAAGATTACTACGTGTGTTGTGAGCTCAAGTCTTCAAAAACTTAATACAAATACAAGATTAAAATCCCTAAAGACTCACAAATCATAAATTCATATTTGAATGACTTATAAAATTGTTTTTCCTTGTCCATTAGAATAGAATATTAAACTATTAAATTTATAATAACTTTCTCTCTTTCAACATCTTCATCATCTTTATTACAATTAAGAAAATGATGTTAATAACAAATTATTAAGTAATATAATAATAAAATAGTAATAAATTGTAAAAATTACTAGATTTATCAAAGTCATTCAACCCATTTTGAGCTAAAATGAGTGTTTGAATACTATCAAAATGAACATCAACATTTGCATACGAGCACCAATGTTAAAAGCAACCTTAGTAACAATTGTAGTTACCAAAATACTTTATACATTATATGCCATCTTAAAGAGATGTGGATAACGAACGACCTTGGCTATCATTCCAGTACAACAACACATCTAACTTATCAAAATCTTTGGATCAAGATTTCCCTCGAAATTTCAAATTTTCATAAAAAATTTCACCTACATTCATATAGCTATATGTCTTCTCACACATAATTTGAGTTTCATCTTATTGCAAAAGTTAAAATTAACAATTAGTATGTTAGATGAAAACTAAAATATAATTAATAAATATTTTGTACACTATACACTTATTCTTAATTATAGGTAAAGTATTATGAATATAAACTAAAATATATAAAAATCTATTTAATTAATAACAACTATTTTTCTAATAATTAAAAATTAAATTAAAATATAAAAAATATATTCATTTTAAACTTGTAGTTGTAAATCTCTTTAAAATTATTTAATTAGTTGAATACTATTTTCTTATAATTTTTAGATATATCATTATGCTTAATAACATTGATTAAATAAGTTAAAGAAAGTACACAAATTAATTGAATATAAATAATAAATAAACAAAAATTTATTGATTTGGTATAATAGTTCAAAAACCTAGTGTCATAAAATGATAAAAAAAAGGCATATTATTATGCTAGAAGAAAAATACTTAAAGGGCTTATCTTATTAAGAAAAAGTGAATATTTAAATTAAGATTATAATATAAAATATAGATAAATATACATCATGACATTTTTGAGATAACATAAAATTTACAATTAAAGCATTAGGTACTTTCTTAAAGAAAAAATCAATCATCTAGCAGTTACACTAAAACAAATTAGGGAAAAGCTCTTGAAATCATTGTTCTATGAAAACTGGCAAACGATAATATTTACTATATCGAAACTTAAAACGTATTTTTTATCAATAAAATATTTAATAAAGTATATTATATCTGATACATTCTTTGTAAAAGACAACCTCACCTATTTGAGGTTCGTCAAGTCATAAATTGATTAACAGAGTTCATAGATATTTCACTTATCTAAAAAATATTAAAAATAAATACTTTTAAAATATATATTTATATTAAAAATAAATTAAAATAATTTACTTTATATATAATTATGAATATTTAAATAATTTCAAAGTAAGGATATCTACTGATATAGATATCTTTTAACTACTCATTATCTTCCCATATCTATTTAATTATCCATTTTCAATTCATAATAAGTTTTATTCGTAGATGTTTGTAGATAATTTGTTTTTTATTACTGAGCTAAGAATTAGTCAAGGAGCGTGTAGAAGGCAAGGCTATTAAAGCCATTGTCTTAAGGCTCTTTTTTTTTTTTTTAATTGCGGACTATACATATAATAAAAAGATGACATTTGATGTTATGATTGGATAAATATTTATAAAAAAAATTGCTTACACAATATTATGTATATATTATGTATATGGTGAGGTAAGTTATGTCTCAATTTAAAATCTACCTTTTATATTTTATTTTTGTTAAATTTTTTTTTATAAAAAACCTTGTTGTTTTGTTTAAGGTTACCTGGTGCATATGATCATTATAGGAGATAATTAACCTAGTTAGTCATTGAAAAATGAGAACACAATTATTAAAAAAAATAAAACAATTGTTGTATTAACTAGTAAAGCTTTATTACTTTTAAAATTTTTAAAACTTAACTGGTATTTTATTATCTATACATGCTCTAAAATTTAATATTTTTAAATTAATTTTGTTTAATTTTCTTATTTTGTCTCTCATTTTCTCATATCATCAGGATTAAAGTGAATTAGTAAATTCCAAAACATTTTACTCTTTGCCCGAAGGATTCAAAATTCTTATACACAACTCATAGCAGATACAAAAGTTGTAAGCCATGAAGACATTTTGGTGGGGGTATTCCTAAAGAACTAAAGAGTCTAATTATAGTAATATATTTTAAAAAAAAAACAAAACAAACGACCCAATTATAATATTGTAGAATTGTATGGCCGACGGAGACAATGGAATTAATTATACAGAAGGCGCCCACGGTGTGGACGGTTTAGGGTTAATTAAAAAGTGGACTTAATTTCCTAAAGACATGGAGGCTAGGGCATGTGCCTAGTGGAAAAACTGTGGTAAATTGGGGTGCCAGAAAGTTCCCATTGTGCCAACTTAATTTGAACTTTGACTATTTTCTTTACTTTGCTGCTTCAATTTTCTTCTCAACCTTATCATATCCACCTTAATTTTGTACAATGTACATCCACAGAATCTTAAAAAGTACATTCATTATTCCTCTTAATTATGTCTAGCTCTGGAAAAAACTTAACTACACTATAGAACTAGATTATGAACCTAATGAATCCTCTTTTATGTCGTGACTTTCATAAAGTGACCAACTTTCAAAATCACGTACTTTTCTCGTATTCTCACAAATCTCCGGCTGTAGGTTCCCATGTCTCAAAAATTCTTTCTTTAATTTGCTTATTTTTCATCGCTTCATAAGTTTTAACATAAGGATGCGTTTGACTTTTATTTTCTATCTTTCTTTTCCCTCACTTTATCTTTAATTAAAAAAGGCAAGTGAGATTTAAGCCCCGTATGATATGGGAATTTACGGCCATATATTTGTGTGAGAGAGTTTAGAAAAATTTATAAAAATATCCCATCATTAATTTATATGATGCATAAGTTTTTCGGATGTATAATTTATAAGATATTTTTAACTTATTTATATACGTTTTCAATATAATTTATAAAAATAGGTAAATGGTGACTAGGAGTTTTTATTTTTAATATTTTGTGATATATAATATTAATATAATAACTATTTAATTAGTTTTTAAAATTTTAATTTGTTTTAATCATATTTTTTAATTTTAAAATGAGATGATATTTGATAAAAAAAAATATAAGATATTATAAGTATTTATATACATATATTTAAGTGCAAATAACTTATTGAATAAGATCTTAATTACGATATTTTTTTAAACGTGTCTTTATAAATAAATAAATATATTTAATTTAATAATTATAATTGAATATTTTATTTTTCACAATAATAAAAAAATCTTATCTAATACGCTATATATTAATGAGATCTTCCTCCACCCTGTGAAATTACTTTTCTACTTCATATACCGTGTCATGTGTAATAGAATTGGTCCCATTTATATGTATAATATATTCATTAAAAGTCGTATAGCTTCCACAAGACCTGTATATGTGCAATGCATGAAGTCCTATATTCCTTCATGGTTTCATTAATTAATTAGGTCTAACTAAAATATTCTCAGGATGACTCATTCGCTTTGTTTATTGAATAGTTTAATTAATTGTATAATCTAAGTGGCAAAACCAGCAAGTGTTAAGGAATAAATACCACTATTGACGATTGGCAAATTAATTGTATAACTTTTTACAATATTTAGAAATTATTATAAATATATATATATAAATAGTTACAAATTAATTTTAATAATATTTTAACAAATCTAAATTATGTAAAAAATATTATTAATAATATTTTATATTTATTAAACATGATTAAAAATATAAAATTATTAAAAATATTTTTATAAATATTAATAAAAATAATAAGTAGTCAATATAATACTTATTTTATTGAAATATTATCATTTTATGATAATTTTGTATCTATCTCTTTCATCTGAATATTAAATGATACTACTACAAGAAATTTTAAAATATGTTATAATAAAATCAATAATTATTTAATAACTAATTTATAATAAAATTAATTAGCTATGAAATTATTATAATATTTATGATAATATGAAATAAATAGCAATTTAGTTAAGAAAATAGTCTTAGTTAATTTGTAATAAATTTTAAGTTTTTAAAATTTATAGTTATTTTTTAATTAATTTGTAGTGATAAGAAATATAAATAAATATAATTTAAATTTAACTAAAAAAATAATGCTAGTTAATTAATTTAGCTACTAATTTAAATAGTAGTTAAAATTAGTAGAAAAATTAAAAAATTCTTGTAGAGTAAATAAAATGTTAAAAAATTATAAAAATTTATAAAAAGAAAATTAAATGATAAAGTCACACGATAATTATGTTTTGGGAACTTGGAGTAATCTTTGCTCCGAGAATTAGAGATTACTCTTTTGAGATAAGAAAATTCATTAAAAATATTGACTTTTCTCAACAGATACTTTTATACCTATAAAAATGAAGATTGAACTCATAACCAATATTACCTGTGAACCATACCAAACTATAATTTCACACATTAAAATATCATACTATCATGAGCAAATTCATTCACTAGTCTTTCCTCCTCCATGTGAGAGAAATTTGATAACATAGTTTTTTAATTGTTATTTTATTTTTAGTTATTAACTGTAATGATGAATAAACTTATAATTTTATATAAATTATTAATTTCCTCATCACTAACTCCAATAGGTTAATCATAATATTAATACATGTTAAAAATGTAAACATAATGTTTTTTTTTTTAAATGAATGGCATTGTACATGCACTTACAGTTTATCGTTTCCTCTCCCCATTTCGTTAACATGTACATTTTGTTACAAGTTTTAAACAAGGAAACGAAACTGTATCCTACCCTAATATAAGTTTGAGTCGTGTCAAAATAACATATTACCATATATGTGGTAAAAATACCAATATTATTGGGCTCGGACACGTGATCATGAGTAATTTTTACTGATACATATAAAAACAATTGTTAAAAAAAGACAACTCACTTATAAATGTTGATAAATTTATTAAAAAATATTAAAATTTTCAATACTGAAATACTCATTAAATTTATTATCAGCTGTCAAAATATTGAGACCATTTTATGAACATAGTCACGGGACGATTGAAATCAAATCCTTGATATTAAGCTAATCCAACTCGTACATTTTGTCTTTAATTTGCAGCCACACATAAAATGGTGGCGGTTGGTTTGAGCAATACTAAATTGCTATGATCCACAATCACACTAGTCATAGAAATTGGTTTGTGTTTAGACACGCAAGCACGCATATACTTTTATTGGCAAGTTTTAAAATTTTTAAAAACTAAAATTATTTTTTAGTTTTTAGTTTAAATTTTTTTGTTTAAAAATTAATTTGTAGATTTAAAATATACTTATTTTGAAATTTTTTATTTTGTTAAAATTAATTTAAGAGTGTGTTTACGTATTGGTAGAAATGGTAGTGATGGCGACGGTGTTAATGATGGTAGTAGTGACAATAGTGTGATGATGGTAGTAGTAGTGGTGGCAAGAGTGGTGACGACAATGATAGTTACCATCATAGTGACAACGACTATGGTGATAGTGGTGGCAGTGTGGTGGTGATGACGTTAATGGTGATGATGGTGACAACAATGATAGTGGTGATGACTATAGTGGCGATGTGGTGGTGGTTAAAGCGACGACAACAACAAAAACGATAATCGTTAAATGTAGTGAGAAAATATTTTTTAAAACTAAAAACCAAATTCATAAAAATTTTTTTGGATTTTGAAAATGAATGTAAAACTATTTTGAGATTGAGTTAAACACTATTTTGTCTTTATTTTAACCAAACACATTTTATTTTAAAAATTACATTTGAAAATCAAAAACCAAAAACTCATCACCATTCCTAAATAGGCCCTTTTAAGTAACATGTTGATTCCATCGGTCCACCAACAAAATGCATGCACCATTGATGAGTTTAATTAAAAACTTAATGAACATAGTGAATCAAAATTAAAATAATTTTTATAACTATATTATAGGTGTGAAATATTCATCGATTTTGTCGATAATTAATTTTTTCCAAAAAGTTGACTGATCACTTTTAATAAGGTCTCCCATATTAGAAATTTGTAATTTCTTTTAATCTTTTGGGTATTATATTTTAATACAATTATATAAGCTAAAGTAATCCAATTTAAGTAATCAAATGGACTTCCTAAAAGGACTTGATATGAGCTTAATAAGTGGATACTCATGTTGGCCCGTTGGGGGATAATGGAAACCCTATATGTAGGATAATGCATCAAGAAATGTTATAGTCCTCAACACATCAAACCAAAAATACGTTTTCCGTTCTCCCCCATTAAAAGAGAGAAATGAAGGTCTCTAGAGGAACTAAGATGATTTGGTTGAGGAAAATCACAAACTAACTGCTCGTGGTTGTCAAAGATTTACTGCATTCTTCAATCAACTATAATGGATTAATGTATTTATACATTCCTTAAAACTTTGATCATCTAATATAACGAGAAAAATAAATGAAGAACCTAAGAGTAGAAAATCTAACCTTTCCAATCATATTTTTTTTCATTGAAGTCAAATCTTACTTAAGAGATTTTAACCTATAAAACTACTTGAACCAACATAATATTAATAATTGAAAATAAATTTAAACTATTGTCTTTAAATATATTTAATCAAGATGTATACAATAAAATTTACTTACATGTATGTATATTGTCAGTAATAGTACATTCACTAAAAACAAGTTAATTAATGACTAAAAGAAAACGATCCTCAAATTAGTTAATGGGTAAATCCATAGTTGTTCAATAGCGTTTGTCAAAATTAATTTATGATTGCGTACTAAATGTTACAGAGGGAGTTTAAGCACAAGCAGTATAATAATATTTTAGACTTAGATACTGCAACAATGCAAAATCCAAGTGTTGAGAGAGGTTAACACCAGGAATAGAAAAATTAACCTGAATAATAAATTATATTTTAGTTATAACTAAAATAATTATGTCGCTGCACCAACGTTACTACATCAAGTAAGCAATAGACTTTATGTTATGGATTCAACTCACTTTTGATACTTTTATTTATATATATATATATATATATATATATATATATATATATATATATATATATATATATATATATATGTATATGTATATATATATATATGCATGTATATATATATATATATATATATATATATATATATATATATATATATATATATATATATATATATATATATATATATATATATATATATATGCTTATCATGTATGTATATATGTATATATATATATGCATGTATGTATATATGTATATATATGCATGTATGTATATATGTATATATATGCATGTATATGCATATATATGTATATATATATGTATATATATATATACACATATATATAATGAGATGAGTGTTTATAATGAAAGAGTGAGAGAAATAAATATAGATCATACATAAAATGTTAGAATTTAAAGTTATTAAATGCTCCTACAACTATTTAAAAAATTACATGATTTTGTTATTTAATCTAAATCATCCATGTATGGTTGTATGGTCCATATTTATTCATCTCATTCTCTCATTCTAATATTCTTTTCACTTGAAACGCTCCTTTTATATATACATACACACTATCAACTTCACTATATCAAATAAGTATTTAATATACATATTTATTATGGTAAGATTATTATTAACTTGAGTGTTAAAATGTCTTTTACAAGTATTTACCTATTTTTTTGATAGGGAAAAACAATAATACACCACCAATCTGGCAACAACGTAGAGGATATAAATTCTCCTTCTTACAAAAATCTATAAGGAGTAATCACAAGTAAAATGATAGTAACAATGATAAAAATTACACAAGAGACACTAAGATTTTTAATGTAGAAAATCCTTTCAATGTGAGAAGTAAAAACCATGAGTCGCCCAGAAAAAAAATCAATCAACTATTATCAAAAAAGAGTACAAGAGTGTTCAATCAAGAGTACAAATTCATACATACAACCAACAAACATAATCAAGGAACAAAGTAAGAAATGAGGAATAAGAAAATGAAGAACTCACAAAATCGTGTTTCTGTACGAGCATGATTTCTCACACCACATACCTCCAAATCAAGATCCGAATGGTCAAGATGAAGAACTATGTGTGTTGAACTTGCTATCAAAGTTCCATCCCAATCCAACAGTTAACGAAGGAGATATCACAATTTTGACGTGATTAATCTGTGCACTTTCTCTCCATATTTCTCTTGTCACAACCTAGTTTGTGACGTCCTTTGGGACAAGTCATAATGAGCCGAAGGAGTCTCGGCCACCAATAGGCCGAAACCATTTCGGCATCTAGGAATCGCCACCGACGTTTCTCTTTAGGAACGTCGGGAAACCAAGGGAAAGGCTGGTTTGAGAATCGGAGTTGCAGGTTCGGGAGTTGGTTACACATTGGGAATACAGGGTGCCCTAACACGTCTATCACTCGATAGTTACCCTAGGCTAGATGTAAGGTTGTGAGGATGATGCTTAATTTTGGATCCTATAAAGGTTACAAAGAGTCAAGGATGGGAGTAAGTGTTTTTGGTTTTTTATTTTACGACTTGATAGGAGTGTGTCTCTTGTGCCTACGTACCTTGGCTTTAGAGGAATCAGAGTCCACGTAGTTCTGGCCTGGTTACTGGTTAGGAAGGGATGACACTAGTCAGTGCCAGTTTAATGGTATTCGGGCCGATATGGATTCGACCCTAAGTGGTGGGGCGTCAGGGAGTGGTTGGTTAACATTGGGCCGAAGTGAACTCGACCGAGGCGAGGTGTCAGGGAGTGGTTGGCTGACATTGGGCCGAAGTGAACTCGGTCGGGACGATGGGTGATGTGAAGATTATTTCTTCTCGGTTAGGGGTCGAGGTGAACTCGGCCTTGGAAAATGGGAAGAGAATTGGGAAGGTTTGGGTTTCAGTTTGTCAAAGAGGAGAGAGGTTACCTAAAGTACTACCCAAAGAAAATACTTAAGCATTATCTACTAACCTTTTATTCAGGGGAGTCCGATGTCTTCTTCCTTTCGCCCAGTACTTCCTTCTCTCCTTCCAGCTCGCCCTGGTCATTCCGTCTGGCTGGCACTATGCTATTGCCAATTTTTCTCTCTTCCTTTCTCTGGAATTTTTCACCAGAGTTTCTCCTCTCACTTATCTAACCAAGATTTCTGCCCCCCGCCCACTCCCTTCGTCTCAAGGTCTTTTTATAGGCTTCGGGAGTGTAGACTCAACTTTCCCATGATCCCATGATTCCATCATGGTCGTGGTGGTTACCAAGTTGTGAGGACTAACTCCATTACCCCATGATCCCTTCTTTGGGGTGAGTCATGGTGGGTCCCGCGAAGACATGTTAGAGACTAAGTCTCGGACAATTTTGGGGTACTACATCTCTTCTTCTTTTTGGTTGTGAAAATTCACTCTAACTACCCCACTAATTTAACCGCTTCTCCTCTACTAAGAGAAACCTAGTGGACTTGAAGGTATTGAGATTTTGTCCACATAATTGGGAGCCCAAAAAAACCCAACATTTTTAACATAAGCTAACCTTGAGAGAACTCAAATTTCGACCTATAAAACACACTAGAATCAACACTTTTTAAGAATTTGGTTCAACATCAATTATTCTTCTTAGACAAGTTAGTGATCCACTTCACACATATTATCCATGTCTAGTGGTGGCCCTTGAGGGTAGTTGAGGTAGGCGACAACCCAAAGCCCCATTTTTAGAGGGGATATCAATTTACATAAAAAATTATATAACTAAAATTATATAAAAATAAAACAATCGTTAGTAATTAGTCAATTAATAAGTAATATTCTCATTTCTCAACAAAAAATACCAATAATTTTAGAAAAATGAATTTGTAATAGTACAATTTATTAGTTGTGTACAATATTGAACATAAAGAGGAAATTAAGTTTTTCATCCTTGTAAGTTAGCACTTTTTCATTTTTTCATTCCTATAAAAAGAAAATTTTGGAATAATCTCTATAAGTTCTAAATATTCATTTTTAGTCCTTATTGTCAACCTTTATTACAAAAACGTTAAGTTGTTGATGTCATCACACACCATGTTAGCAAAAGATTATGTCATAAGTGTCATGCAAACAAAAAGTATCACATAAGCAATAGAGACTAAATTTGAAAAAAAAAAATTTACAGGGAAAAATAAAAAATTATATGAATTAAAAAATGACATATTTGTAAGTACAAACAAATATTTAAGACTTAAATATAATGTATAAATTTAATTTAAAATTAATATAAAATATATATTTTAAAAATAATTATTTAAAAATAGATAATACATCTAGGTTGATTTAAAACTAATATCATTTATTAAAACTCATTACTCAAGTTAACAATCAATTGAGCATGAAAGGTGCAAAGGAAATAAAAGTTGTGAGTGTAACGTGAAAAGAGAGAATGTTATGCAGAGTAGAAAGATAAGCTTATGTGTTGTGCCAATGTGAATTGTATTATTAGAGATGGAAACAAGTTAGACTAGGTCATATTTTGTTATGACTAAGACTAACCCTAGTTAAAGATATAAAATTCAATTTGACCCTTTTATCTGTCATCGATTTTTTTTATATAAGCCTAGTCTGACATGTATAATTATGTTGCTTACAACAATTCACATGCTTGATACAATTAACACTCAAATAATTCGTATGCTAGATTTATTCTCTATATTTTATGCAATAGATTTGTCAAGTATGACTGTTGTAAGTTTTTTTTTAAGAAATATTTACCCATTATTTGTTTTCACTTGGTCTATTTTCTTTCTTATCTACTATGAATGATGATATAAAAAAATAGGAGACAGTGTAAAAAAAAGTGAGAATGTGAAAGCATTTAGTGAGAACACAAAAAAAAAAGAGAATAATTCATAAATTGATGCATATTTTTTTGAGATGTGTTAGAGAGGAAAGGAGTGGTTTATATGATAAATGATAAAGCCTAAAGTTTTTATGTAATGAGAAATGATACTAGTTTTAAGTCAATTAAGATACATGTTGTATTTATAAATAATGATCTTTTTTTGTTATTTAATATTCTTATTTTATAATAATTTTAAATTCAATTTATTTATTTTTCATCTCTGTAAAAAATTATTTATAGTCTTGTATTATCTTTTCATTTTTAGTTCATATTTTTGACGTGACACTTTTTGTTGAATGACGATATGCTAACATGGTACATGATGATGTTGTGATATCATCTTTTGCTACATCTTTTGCTAATATGGCATGTGAAATGTCAACAACTTGACATTTTTGCAACTGGAAGTTGACGATAGGGAATAGAAATAAATGGTTTGAAAATTACAATAATTATTTTGATTTTTTTTCAAGGACAAAAAATGAAAAAGCTCTAACTTGAAACTTAATTAAGCTTGTATTATTTATTTTCATTTCTCTCATGATTAGGGATGAGAATAGGTTAGATTTTGCATAAATAGGTCTATCCTATTTTATAAAACTAAGGTCTAAGCATGACCTATTATCTATCAAAGATTTTTTTAAGGCCTGACCTAGTCTTTTTAAAAGTTTGGTTTGACTATTAGCCTACTTAAAAGTCTATTTTTATATTTAGACATTTAAATAAATCAATAAAACTAATTTTTTTTTAAATATTCCAACAAGTTAAATAGACCAATAAACCTATTTTTAAATGGACCAATAGGCTTATTTTAAAATAGATTAACAATAATAATTTATTTTTAAAAATAAAAATTTATTTTTATTTTGGTATAAGAATATTAAAATATTAAATATATAAATGTAATATTATATTAAATTTTTAATTATATAGAGAGATAAATAAACTGGTATGTTAGGTTCAATATACCTTTTTAAGTCAAAGCCTAGCTTGTTTAAATAAATAGGTTTTTTTTCAAAAACTCAAACCTAGTCTTTTTATTAAAAAGGACTAGGCTTATTGTCATCCCTACTCACTTGGAACCTCTCTATCATCATTAATGTAAATAAGAGCCTTAAAAACCCTCTCATCAAAGTTTTGAACCACAAACCTCGGTTAAAGAGCATAAGCAGCAAGCCACTTATGTTAACAACTGATAAAAACCCAACCGACAAAGATAAAGATAATTTGTATAGGTCCAAAACCAAAATGATAAAGCAATCCTTGTCGGGCCTGAGTTCGGAAATTAAGGAAAACTTAGAGCAAAGTGAGTCAGAGACTGCACCAAAATGGGTTATTGCAAGTTGATGAAGAATGAAGCTCATATTGAGGAACACAAATAAAGTCCAAGTCGTTGTCATGTAATTTGGGTTAAGTAGTTAGTTAGAATCTGTTTACATATATTTTTGCATAATAATTTTGGTAGCTAGTATATTAGGGAGTTATAGTAGTTGAGATTTTATATTGGGAGTTATAGCAGTTGAGATCTTATATTGAGAATTATAGCAGTTGAGATTTTATAGTGGTTAAGATTTTATGCCAATTAAAATATTAATGGGTTTTAACTTCCCAGCTGTCTAGCTAAGCCTATAAATAAGCTCTTGTAATGAATCAAAATTCAAAATTTGGAATTTAATAAAATTCGTGTTTTCTCTTTGTGAGAACTTTTCTCTTTGTTCTTAGGATTAAGAACTTTTTGTATAATGTTGGTTCTACCGGCAGGTTACAATTAGGATCAAGTTTCCCCTTTCACCTAGTCACACTTTGATAACTTTGG
The DNA here is from genome assembly GCA_025330945.1 of Mucuna pruriens. Classification (NCBI taxonomy): domain Eukaryota; kingdom Viridiplantae; phylum Streptophyta; class Magnoliopsida; order Fabales; family Fabaceae; genus Mucuna; species Mucuna pruriens. Next base: position 1,818,399 of record JAENHJ010000527.1, on the reverse strand, counting down.
TTCTACTAGCAGGTCGTGATTAGGGTCAAGTTTCCCTTCCACCTATTTTCGATACAGTCCTTGTCTGATCCATCAAAATTATATCAACAACTTTCAATCTAATAGAATAATATTAACTATACTAGTTACTGTTGCATATGTTGAAAAAAAATTAAAATTAAAATTGTTAAAACCTACTATGTCACGAGATAAATTAAATTTTCTTACTTTGATTTTTATTGAAGATAATTTTTAAAAAAAAATTTAATTATGAATAAATTATTAATAATTTTATAACAATCTCAAAAGATCCTATCGACGTTCATCTCAAACAAATCATTAATATTATCAACCATCAATATTAACATTGATCCACTAAATGTACATTTTAGCAACTAATAAATTGGTCATTCACGTATTTCATTTGATAACTATACGCATTATTTGATTGACAAATTAGCGACCGAGACAATACTGCCAATAGCCAATGACATACAAGTTAGCAACTAAATCATTTAATGACTAAATTTAATAGTAACCAATATTTAATGAAGGGACTTCCATTTAAAATTCCAAGTTATAATAAACCCAAAATAACCATACTCGTGGCTGTACTAAGTAGATGCTTATATACAATATACCAAAATCCATTATAATAAATATTTATTTGGCATGAGTATAATAATTCCTAAACCTACCCTCATATATCCAAACCTGTTTAATAAAGATAAAAATATTATTTCAGATAAATTGGCTACAACTAATTAAGTTTAACTTTAGCGGCCAATATTTCGTATGGTAATAAAATAAATGCTCTCATCTCACTATTTAATCCAAAACTTATGAGTACTAACAATCACTTTAATCCAAAACTTTTATGTCTAATGAGAACTAGCAAGCACTGAAAAAAAAAAAAAAAGTGATTGTAGTTTGCAATCTATTATTGTTAGTCGCAAATAACAACTGATTTCGTTTAAATTATTTCTAAAGAAAAAAAGTAAAGTGTATTAACCACATAAACAGCGACCGAAATTGATGATTGCAACAGAATAAAAAATAATATTGGCAGCTAATTCGATAACAAATATATGTTTAAATGTGATTTAATATTATGAGATATATTTGTGACCGTTAGATACGATTATAAACCATATATACTAGTTTGCATTCACTAATGTCATTAAGTCAAATAATACATATAAGTTTGCAACCAACATATTCAATATCATTATTTGAAAGTGTTTACAATTTATATTAAATTGAATTAGTAATATTATAAATATTTCATATATAATTCAAATATAAATATTAATATAGTTATAAATTTATTTGACTATAATATTATTTTATATTATCATTTTACATTTTCATTTAAAAAATAAAATAAAACAGATGAATATAGTTTTTATTTTAAATTATAGACACTTAATATAAATAATAAAAATAATACTTATGATATAATATAAAATTAAAAAAAATAACAAAATATAGTAAATATTTTGTATATAACTACAAATATAAGTAATAAAAATTTTATTTTGACATATATATTACTACTACTAATAATAAAACATTTGAGTACAGTTTGAATATATATCAATAATAATATATATTACTAATTCTATTTTGACATATATATTACTAATAATATTATTTTATATTATCATTTATACATTTGTATTTAAAAAATAAAATAAAACATCTGAATATAGTTTTTAATTACCGACACTTAATCTGTAGGGTCTTATATATAAATAATAATAATAATAATAATAATAATAATAATAATAATAATAATAATAATAATAATAATAATAATAATAATAATAATAATAATAATAATAATAATAATAATAATAATAATAATAATAACAATAATAATAATTTTTATTATTATTATAATAATATAATATAAAATTAAAAAATCAATATAAAAGATATAGTAAATATTTTATATATATAACTACAAATATAAATAATACTACTACTAATAATAATAAAGCATTCGAATATAGTTGAAAATATATTAGTAATAATATATATTACTAATTTTATTTCAAAATATATATTACTACTACAAATAATAAAAATATTTGAATATATATTACTAATAATACTATTTTATATTATCACTTTAATTTTACATTTTGGTTTAAAAAATAAAATAAAGCATTTGAATATTGTTTTGTTTTTTAAACAAACACTTAACATGTAAGTGTCTTTTATATATATATATATATATATATATATATATATATATATATAATATTTATAATATAATATAAAATTAAATATCAACATTAAAGATATAATAAATATTTTACATATAACTAAAAAAATAAATAATAATAATTCTATTTTGACATATGTATTATGCTAAATTACTTATTTAATCTTCTATTTATTTTATTTTATTTAGTCCTCTATTAATAAAAAAAATTCAATTTAATCCCTAAATTTTCAAAATCTTTGTAATGATGTCATTTTCGTCCAATTAAACTAACTCCGTTAGACGAGCAACAATTATGATTTTGAATTACTAATCTAATTATATCACTAGTAGCCTTAGCTCTTCCTATTTTTTTAAATTAAAAATGTTAGTATGTATAGCAGGGTTATTATTGTTATTAAGGGAATTTGATATATAATATTTAATTGTTATTTATTTTTTTTTACAAAATATTTTATTTTTTATATAATTTTTATTATGAAATAATTAGTGACATTTTTTAAACAAATATTCTATTTTCTCTTTTATAGTATTTGTTCACGTTTGTAAGTAGAGATGAGAGAGTCTTCGACTATAAAGTTCACATGCACTAAAAGTTTTTCTTCCTACCCTTCTTTTCGAGAGGCTTTTATAGTGGTCACGGTGTGTCGCTTTCATCGAGTCTCACAAGCTGACATTTGAAGCTGCCTTTTGAGTATCCTAGGGTGCCGCCTGTATTTTCTGTGTTTTGTTAGGCTTAGGAGAGGGATGGCATCTGCCCTTGAGCCTCACTATTGGTCCCTACTCAGTGGCAAGTGACTTTTCCCATGAACATTAAATGCGAGTTATACAAGTACATTCACGATTGATCGATCATGTCACTTTAGTTGGCCGCAAGTTGGTCCAAGTATTCATGACGAAAATATTTATATTTTTGTCTTCTTAAAAATATATATTTGAATATTATTAATTTTTACTATTTTTTTTATAATCCTTATTACAATTATAATACATTTTTAATCGAATGACTTTATTAGACTTCTTGTCACAACCTAATTTGTGACTAGTGGCAAGATGGTTCGAGGCGGGCCGAAATGATCTCAGCTATGAGATGGTCGAAACCAACTCAGCCACCAGAAGTCATCACTGACGTTTTTCTATGGAACACTAGGAAACCTAGGGAAAGGCTGGTATGGAATCAGAGTTGCGGGCTTGGGAGTTGGTTATACACTAGGGACACTGGGTGTCCCCAACATGCCTATCACTTGATGGTTACCCTATACTAGCTGTAAGGTAGGGGAAGGATGCTTAGATTTGGGTCCTGTAAAGAATATGGAGAGTCAGGAATAGGAGTAAGTGCTTTGGTCTTTTAGGATTTAAGATTTAAGACTTGATAGGAGTGCACCTCCTGTGCCTATGTACCTCGACTTTAAAGGAATCAAAGTCCACGTAGTTCTAGCCTGATTCTTAGTTGGAAAAGGTGCTTAGGCCGATATGGGCTCACCCTTAGGCAATGAAAGGTGGGGGTATGGTTGGTTGAGGTGCTATTGGTTGAAAAAGTGGCAAGGCAAATCGATGCTGGTTTCAAGGTATTCGAGCCAACATGGACTCAATCTTAGACTGCGAGGGAGGGGAGGTGATTGGATGATATGTGGCTGAGATGGACCTGGCTTCAGCTAAGGGTTTTTCAAAGGTCATCTCTTCTCGATCGGGCCGAGATGATCTCGGCCCATGTAGGAAGGTGATATAGAGAATTGGGAGAAGTTGGTTTCGGCCAGACTGAGTAAAAGGGGATTTTCCCTGAAAAGAAATTAAATATTCTACTTTACTAACCTGTTCTCCAGTGGAGTCCAGTTCCTTCTCTTTGGCATTCCGTACTTTCGCCCTTTACTCCTACCGATTTTTGGTGGTCTACCTGGTCCCCTGCGTGCAATGACCAGTTTTCTCCTCTCTTCTTTGAAAAATTTCTATTATTTCTCCCTCCGTTCTCAGAAGAATCCCCCCTTTTTCCTTTGTATCTAGAGGCTTTATATAAGCCTCAAGAGCGGTCCAAGAAACTCCCTACGTTTCCACGATCAACAGGGGTTACTAGGGAAGTGGAAATCAACCCCCTATAGCAGTTGAGCCTTGTCTTGGGTAATTCCCGAGGACATCAAGGCCCAATGTGTTAAAGTAGCCAAGACGGGTTCGGCTTCGGCTTCGGCCCAATTTCAATGATGCCGGGCTGAGATGGGTCGCCTTGATAGTAACAAGGTTTTGGCCCCGGACAATTTTGGGGTATGACAGCTGCCCCCTCTTTATTTATGTTCAACCTTAGGGAGACGCTAGTCTCCCATGGTGAGCATAAATAAAGATTCCTAGTTTTATGTTAGTGGTTGATTACTCCTAGAATTATCCCTTGAGGTTCAGACTGACTAGTCTAAGGGATTTCCTGTAGGTGCCCAGGCTGGAAGGAAGATACTGGACTGTCCATTGGGGGTCCATATTTGTTGTTTAATGGGCTTTCTTGTAGGTGCCTAAAGTTGATTGGGAGACACTGGACTACCCACTAGGGTCCAGGGTTGAAGGTCAATGGGCTTTCCCATAGGTGCCAAAGATTAATAGGGAGACACTGGACTGTCCACTGGGGGTTCAGGGTTGAAAGGTCAATGGGCTTTCCCATAGGTGCCCAAGGTTGATAGGAAGACACTGGACTGTCCACTAGGGGTCCAGGGTTGAAAAGTTAATGGGCTTTCCCATAGGTGCCCAAGGTTGATAGGGAGATATTGGACTATCCACTAGGGGTCCAGGTTGATTGTTCTATGGATTGGTATCAGGAATTTTCATATGATGTCGAGATGATCTCGACAGGGCGGGATGTGCCGAAATCATGTCGGCTTGACCGACTCGATGTCAGCCGAAATGATTCCGGTGTTGGCCGAAATGTCCCTGAACCGGCCGAAATGACATGGCGTTGACTAGAATGACATGGCACTTACTAGAATGACATGACGTTGACCTAAGCCTTTTTTGATTCCATGTGGAGGTGTTTCAAAATTTGAATTGCGCTCTCTAGCATGCCTCCTCGTTACTTAAGGTTGTATTAGTGTGTCCTTTCGCTTCTCAGGGTGCATTTAATCTGGTGGCGTAATGATTGTGCCGCCCTGGAGGGTCGCACCCCATTAATGACGCATCGTGGAGTTCCTACGCCCACCTTTATGGTCGTAACGCATGGTTCTATATATATGGCTTTTCCCCTTCAGAAATTTTACCTTGCTGAGTTTTACTGGACTTTTCTCTCGAGCATTTTTCCCTTCTTCCTTACATTTTCCAGCATTTCCCAAAAACCCTTTCATTTCCCTACCAGAATGTCAGGTACCTTTGAGAGTTCCTCTTCTTCTTTCTCTTTTTCTTTTTCGTCAGGTTCTGGTGCTATAGCAGCTGTGCCTGTAGCCGCAGCTGAGGGGGCTTCTTTCAGGTCCCCTGCCCCCATGGTGCCAGGGGAAGAGCACTTTGAATGGGTTCATGAGGATGTACTGTCCTGCCCTTCTGAGATGACCTATTATAAGGTGGAGTCTTTGTCCAAGAATGGGAGGTGGGTCTGTGGGTCTGTGGGTCTCACACCTACCAGTTTGCTCTGACACATTGCTCTCCATCGGAGCGAGTGTGTCATGTGCCCAAGGAGGGGGAGGGCGATTTCGTATACATGTACGAAACCATCCTCTTAGATCTGGGGGTAACTTTTCCCTTAGATCACTTTATTGCTGAAGTGTTGAGGATGATAGGAGTAGCACCTTCACAGCTTCATCCCTCAATACGATCGGGGGCTATTGGTTACTACAGGTGCTGACAACACCTTCGATGTGCTGGCGACCTATCATATCCGCTCCTTAGCCTCGTTGGAAGTATGGAGGGGTCTAGCTAAGAGGTCCGAATAGATTGTGGCAAAAGAAGCCCTAAATAAGAGGGAATTCGAGAAGATGGCGAAGGGCCACGCTGACCTAAGGGCTGAGAGTGAACAATAAAGGTTGAAGTGGCCAGATTAAAGATTGATCATGAGGGCCTATGGGATGATCTAGCGGCCTCAAAATCCGAAGCAAACTCCATGAAGGCCAAGGCTACTACAATAGAGATTGAAATGCTGAAATGGAAGGCTAAGGCTGTTGATGCTGATGTGGAAGTGAGGATGTTGAAGGATAAAACTGCTACGTCTGAGGCCAAGATGACAAAGTGGAAGGCTAAGGCTAATATGTATGAGGGAGAGATAGCGAAGCTGAAGACTTCTCTCTCCCTTGCACAAAAGTCCTCCGACGCGATGTCTAGGGACCTAAGTATGGCTAGGGGAAGAGTGACTAAAGTGGAGGCTGTCTTGGCCTCTAATAGGGAAGCCAAAGCTAAATTGGGGATGGCTTTGAAGACTAGCGAAGAGGACCTGAAAGTAGCTGGGAGGAAGATTGCTGCTCTAGAGGTCGAGGTCGTCAAGGAAAAGGTGGAGAAGGAAGACCTTGCCGAGAGGGTGGAGCTCTTGGAAGGGTCGGTGGTGGAACAACACGAGGAAGACTTCAACAAAGCTCTCAAGCAGATTGCCTTCCTCGCCCCTGATTTTGATTTAAGTCCTTATGCCATGACCAAGGACGTTAGGGATGAGAAGCTTGTTTCCCTTCTCGATCCTCCTCCTCCACCCCAATAGTTATTGTATTTAAATTCTTGTATTAATGGAATTGTTTTCAGATTACTTGTTGTTATTACTACTTTTTCCTTTGTTGTGATATTAACTGGGCAAAAGAGTATTTAGGACGGTTGCCTTGGTTATCCTAGGCGAAACCTTAGGGGCACCTTAATTTTGAGATGGAGTCGGCCAATCTTGGCCAAAATGGAATTGGCTTGGTCGAAATGGAGTCGGTTTGGGTATGAGAATGCAAAGGGATTTGACGTTTATTAATGCATGCATGTATATTTAATATCCTCTCCTTCTTATTTATTTATTTTTTTGAAGTGATTGCACCGCGTAGCTTGGAATGTGATATAATGCCAACCCAGTCATGAAATTTGCCCTCTTGTATTTCGCGCTATACTTTTACTGGGCCCCCTTGCTTGGGGAGTCCTGACCAAAATTCTAGAGTTCTATGGGAGTTAAGTACTTGGTTGGCATTGAGATACCTCCATTCTTTAAACCATTTTCGATAATGCTTTCTTCTTGTTAAATGAATTTTAGCATGCAAAATAAAAGGGAAGAAAAATTAAAAAAGGAAGGATAGGATTTCATTGATAGTCTTTTATTACAAGTATGTTCCCCAAAAGAACTTGGGATGAAGGTTGGTTGGCCTAATGTCGTGGCCCGTAACGTTAATCCTATGCCTAATTTCCCTAGCCTATCCTTGATCCTAGTCGGACATGGGCGCTTCTACTGTCGTTGTGGTGAAACTTCAAGGGAAGAACATTTTGGCAGAATCTACGTTGACGGGATATTGGAGATCGCATCCCTCGGCATCTGTCAGGATCAAAGCCTCACCTGAGAAGGGGCGTTTGACTACATATGGTCCTTCATAGTTGGGTGTCCATTTTCCTCTTTGGTCCTTGATATTAGGCAATATTTTCCTGAGCACCATGTCTCCTTCCTCGAATACGCGAGGCTTCGCTTTCTTATCGAAGGCATTTTGATCCTCCTTTGGTAGAGCTGACCATGACATAAGGCACTTAACCTTTTTTTGTCGATCATGCTCAATTGATCGAGTCGCTGCTAGATCCACTCAGCTTCTTCCAGCTCTACCTCAGCCAAGACTCTCAAAGAGGGTATTTCAACTTCTATGGGAAGGATCGCTTCTATGTCGTACACCAATGAGTATGGGGTCGCCCCCGTGGACGTCCGTACTGAGGTACGGTATCCGTGCAGTGCGCAAGGTAGCATCTTGTGCCAATCCTTATAGGTTATCACCATCTTCCATATGATTTTCTTGATATTTTTATTAGCTGCCTCTACTGCCCTGTTCATTTTTGGTCGGTAGGGCGTAGAATTGTGATGACGAATTCGAAATTACTCACACAGCTCTGACATTATTTTATTGTTTAGGTTCATACCATTATCTGTGATGATGTGAGCTGAGAGGCCGTACTGGCATATAATGTCTTTCTTAATGAACCTTACCACTACGCTGTGCGTGATAGTAGAATAGGAGGCTGCCTCTACCCACTGGTGAAATAGTCAATGGCTACCAGTATGAATCTATGTCCGTTCGAAGCCTTGGGCTCAATGGGCTCGATCACATCTATACCCTACATGGAGAAGGGTCATGGGGAGGTAAGATTGTGCAGAGTGGAAGGGGCCGCATTGATGTGGTAAGTATGGGTCTGGCATTTTATACATTTTCGGACGTGCTGGTAGCAATCTAATTCCAGCTTGGTCTAGTAGTACCCTGTCCGAAGTATTTTACGAGCTAGAGCGTGACCATTTGCATATATGTCGAAGGTTCCCTCATGGACTTCCTCTATTATTTTGCTCGGCTTCTCGACGATCCACACATCGGAGGAGTGTCATGTCCGTGTTTCTTTTGTACAGCACGGTTACACTTAGGAGATAACCATTGGCTAATCTCCTCAATGTCCGCTTGCTATTTTTTGAGGCTCCTTCCAGGTATTCACCTTTCTCCAAGTATTTCTTTATGTCAGAGTACCAGGGTTCTAGGTCTGCCTCTACTGTTGCACGATCTAAGTACTAACAATAAGCCATACAGGGTTGTTTTCGAACGTGAATAGTCATCTCCTACTCTTCATTTACTTGCACCATGGCTAATAGGGTTGCTAGAGCGTCGACTATTTGGTTTTCTTCACGGGGCACATGATGGAAGGTAATGGCATCGAATGCCCCTATTATCTCCTTCACATAATCGTGATACGGGATCAGTTTAGCATCCGTGTTTCCCATTCTCCATGGATTTGGTAAATTACCAAGGCCGAGTCTCCGTAGACCCTGAGTCTCTTGACTTGGTGCTCCAAGGCCATTATGAGTCCCATGGTGCAAGCTTCATACTTTGCCATATTGTTTGCGTAGTCAAACCCCAATTTGGCTGAAAAAGGAAAGTATTGATCTCTTGGGGAAGCCAGGACCACCCCAATTCCGTTCCCTAGTACGTTGGACGCTCCGTCAAACCACATTGTCCACTCTTCCTCATATTGGGGCTCAACCTCCGAGGCTGCCATAATGTGTTCATTTGGGAACTCGTGGCATAGAGGTTGTGGATCTGCCAAGGGGTGGTAGGCCAGATGCTCGGCTAGGGCACTTCCTTTAATAGTGTTGCGACTTACATAGGTGATGTCGTACTTAGATAAGGCCATTTGCCATCGTGCTATCCGTCATACAACACAGGGTAGAGAATTAGGGTTCTTCCCGGAACTGTCGGGACAAGGACCGGGGATTCTCCAGGTACCATTTGATTTTCTTGAAAGCCTCTTGGCATTCCGAGTCCCATTCGAGTCTTTTCTTCTTACGAAGAAGTTTGAACATTGGATTACACGTGGCTGTTAATTGGGAAATGAACCGGGCTATGAAATTTACTCATCCCAAGAAGCCTCGGACCTCCGAGTCTGTCCTGGGGGTAGGCATTTCTCTAATGGCTTTTACCTTGTTCAAGTCCACCTCGATACCTCTTTCACTTACTACAAAGCCTAGTAGCTTTCCTGTTTTCACACCAAAGGTGCACTTGGCTGGATTTAGTCCTAATTTATACTTACAGAGCCTAGCGAACAGCTTCCATAAATCTTCGATGTGCTGCTCTAGAGACTTTGATTTTGCAAACATATCATCTACATATACCTCAATTTCTTTATGCATCATATCATGGAACAGAGTCACCATCGCTCTTTGGTTGTTGCCCCTGCGTTTTTGAGCCCAAATGGCATTACTTTATAGCAAAAAGTTCCCCATAAGGTAATGAAGGTAGTCTTCTCCTGATCCTCTTGTGCCATTAGGATTTGATTATACCCTGAAAAGCTATCCATGAAGGAAAAGAAAGCATGTTGTGCGGTGTTATCCACTAGCACGTCGATGTGAGGTAAGGGAAGTTATCCTTAGGGACTGGCGCGGTTTAAATCCCTGTAGTCGACGCACATACATACTTTTTCGTCCTTTTTAGGCACGGGTACTATGCTTGCCACCCACTAGGGGTAATTTGATACGGCCAAGAATCCTGCGCTCCACTGCTTTTCCACCTCTTCCTTGATTTTTAGTGCCACATCAGATTTCATCCTTCATAGTTGTTGACGGACAGGGGTGGAATTTGGGAGCAAGGGTAACTTATGTTCCACAATTTCCCGATTTAGGCCTGGCATATCTCGATATGACCAAGTGAATACGTCAGCATACTCTCTCAAGAGCTCCACAAGTTTTAGTCTTAGGTCGGGGGCATTTGCTTGCCTATGCGCACCTCTCTCTTTTCCATCTCTTTACCCAGATTGATGTTCTCAAATTCCTCGGCCCACGGTTGAAATTTTGGTCTTTCCCGTTCTATCCATTTTTCCACTTCTACCAGGGCTTCGGCTTCCACGTCCTCATCCTTAGCTAGTTCATCGGTCGGGCTAGGGTCTTTGAGCATGAGGGTAGCGTTACTTTTTGAGGGAGGTTCGTTGTTCGTGCTGGTTCATTGTTTAGAAAGGAGTTTTATTTTAGCGCGGATTTATGTACGTGTAGGAGGATTACATAAAAAAGAAAGGAAAAGCGATGCGAAGAAAGGACACACAACAAATGGATGAACAGAAATGCATGCTAAATTTCATTAAGTTAAATTTGTCTTTAAAGACAGATTACAAGACGATTACATTATGGAAAGATTCTCGTGAGGGAGTTCCTTGGCCGTCCAATTGGCCAACCTCTCTTGGGTAATGCGGACTCCTCCTTGATGGCCCATCAGCACATCACTTATCATTATGATCCCTCCCCAGATGAAGTGTTGGCCCAGATTGAATGTTGTTGGGGATGAGTCTAGATCCCCACCTTGGCTACTACCCCCATAATAACCGAGTCTGGCCTTTCCTTTATTCTCTCGCATTGTGACCGGGGTTGATATGCCATTCAGGTGGGGTCCCAATCCCTTGCCGGTTGGTACCCTTCCTTGACCATGACCCAAAACGCCATTCTTTCTGTTGCGGGGGGTGATGTCACAACCCAAATTGTGACGTCTGACGGGCAGGCCGAAACCGAGTCGGCCAGGCAGGAGTCGCCACCGGCGTTTTGGTTTAGGGAACGCCAGGAAACCTAGCGGAAAGGCTGGTCTTGAATCGGAGAGGTGGGTTCGGGAGTTGGTTACACGCTAGGGGCATAGGGGCTCCCAACATGCCTATCACTTGATAGTTACCCTTAGCTAGCTATATGGGAAGAGGGGCGGCGCTTGTATTTGGATTGTGTTTTTGGTCTAAGTCTAGGAAAGGAAGATGTTCAAGTAAGGTGTTCTGGGATTTTGGGGTTTAAGATTTGACTTGATAGGGGTGTGCCCCCTAGGCCTACGTACCTCGGCTCTAAAGGATTCAAAGTCCACGTAGTTCTGGCTGGGGGAGTTTGGTTTTTTAGTGGAAGGTGAGTTTAGGAGGAGGGGGATGGCTCGTCCTGTCTCGGCCCTGGCGGAGCCGAGTCGGTTTGGACATGGGTGTTCAGGTTGGGGACCAAGCTGACTCGTCCGGCTCGGCTCTGCTATGGAAGGGTCCGAGTCGGCTTCGGGGAAGGCGGGATAGAGGGGTTTAGGTCATGTCGGCTGAGACAGTCCAAGGCCGAGATGGACTCGGCCCAGGCCACGTAGCAAGGTGGGGGGAAACTTAGGCCTGAGATGGGTAACGGGGAATCTAACCTGGAACGATGCAAGGGTTGAATTAGAGTACTAACCTGGTGTTCGGAGATGGTGGACGTGTCTTCCCCCTCTATCTCTGTTTGACCCTGCCCCTTTCTCTTTCGTCCTGGGGCTTTATATAGAGCTTGGGGGTGGCTGCATAACAACCGAATCCCAAGATTCTCTCAGATATTATTCTCTCCTTCTTTCTGTTTTTCCCATGACGCCTGGGGTCCACTGGGATGTGCGGAGACTCGGTCAAGGGTAGACTGAGTCAAGCGTGGACTCAGTGGTCTAGGCCCGTCTCAGCTTGGAGTCACGCGGGGACGGCCCAAGAGCTAGAAATTGGGCCGGCTTTGGGGAAGGCTGGAACGACGTTCCAGCCCGGACAATTTTGGGGTGCTACAGGTGACAAAGGACTTTCTGGATCTGTGAACTCTAAGGATTGGAAGGAGGTTTCCAGGGCCTCCTCATTTCCCTCGATGTATTCCTCCGGCGCGGTAGTGCTGATTACTAATTCCTTCTCTCCCATAACATTGATTAGCTGGCGATCAGTAACAAACTTTACTCTCTGATAGAGAGAGGATGGTATAGCTCCTGCCATGTGAATCCATGGCCTTCCTAAAAGGCAACTGTATGCTAGGCAGATATCCATAACTTGGAAGACGATGTTGAACATAATGGGGCCTACATAGATAGGGAGAGTGATTTCTCCCATGACTTCTCGTTTGGAACCATCAAATGCCCTAACCACCACCGAGCTAGTCCTCAATTGGGAATTAACAGAGCACAGTCTGTCCAGGGTGGTTTTGGGTAGGACATTAAGAGACGAGCCATTGTGAATTAAAACTCTAGCAATCATATAATCCCCATATTTTATAGAAATATGGAGAGGTTGGTTGTGCTTCTTTCCTTCTTCTGGGATCTCTTCGTTTGAGAATGTCAGACACCCTCTACTGGTAATGTTGTCGATAATCCCTCCGAATTTCTCCATCGTTATGTCTTGGGCTACATGTGCTTCCTTCAATACCTTTAGGAGAAGATTTTGGTGACCCTCCGAATTTAGTGAAGGGAAAGAAGTGATATACGTGCTGGAGTTTTGTTCATTTGTTCCAGCAATTCGTACTCACTAGTATGGAATGAGTTTCAAAAACTCTTTGGATTCCTTCCCTTTTGTAGTATCCTTTGGGATTTCAGCAGTCTTTTTTGGGACCGGGCCTTCTTTTCTTAGATTCTCAGGAGTATAAACTCGTCTGCTCCCTGTCATTCCTCTAGCCCCCGCTATGTTGGTGACTTCTTTGACGGGGCTATCATCCTTTGCTTCCATTGATAGTCCTTATATCAGGGGCTTATATCGCCACGGTACGACTTGATTATCTTTATAAGTAGGCTTCGCAGGGACTTGGATGGTCAACGGTGTTGGGGGCTGGTAAATAGGGTCATAACGAATGATCAAAGGTTCATGCGGGCAGCCTTCCTCCTATCCTAAGACCGCTACCTCCGCCAAATTGGTTCGAATCGTCTCCGTGGCATCGGAGTCCCAGAGTTCATGACTCAAGGTGTTTATTGATTGCCCCCTCGTGAGCAAGAAGGGGATTAGTATTCACATATGGCTCATTCTCTTTGAATTTAAGCCAACCTGCATCTATCATATCTTGAATATTATGCTTAAAACTCCAACATCTTTCCGTGGAATGTCCCACAACCCCCGCATGATAGTCACATTTCGCGTTAGGGTCGTAGCTTCTGGGGTACGAGGGATCTAACAGCTTTAAGGGCAAAATTGCTATCAAGTTCTTCTGTAACAACGTAGGGAACAAGGTCGTGTATGTCATAGGGAGGGAAGCAAAAACTCTATTCCTTCCGCTGGGTCGATTGCTTGAAGTACTTGGTGTGCCCTCCTCCTTGAGCGATGTTACCGGGTCAGTAGGAGTCGGAGCTCCTAGATTACTCAAGATAACCTTGCTCTAGCTAGCAAGATCTATCAGGATTGCGTTAGCCTCTCCCTTCTTTTTCTCGTATCCAGCCTTTTTAGCAAAGCCATTGTTAGTGGAGGTTTGGGCAAACTTCCCCCTTTTGATGTCGGATTCGATTCTTTCACCGACAGTGACTAGGTCCGCAAAATTGGTCGCCACACTCCCCATGGCTTTGTCGTAGAAAGGTGAGGGGAGTGTGTTTATAAACATCGTAATCATCTTCTTCTCAGACAAAGGAGGTTGCACTTGTGCTGCTAGCTCACGCCACCTCTGAGCATAGTCCTTAAATCCCTTTGAATCGGCTTTCGATAAGTTTTGTAGCCGAGAGTGATCAGGGGCCATGTCCTCATTGTATTTGTATTGGCGGACAAAGGTCTCGGCCAATTCTCTCCATGTCTTTATACGACCACTTTCTAAGTTGACGTACCAGCTCAAGGCAGCCCCTGTCAGGCTGTCCTGGAAGCAATGAACTAGGATTTTGTCCTGGTGTATAAAGGAAACCATTTTTCTGCAATACATGGCCAAATGGGTGCGAGGGCAGGAGCTACCTTTGTATTTTTCGAACTTTGGTACCTTGAAATCGGTGGGAAGTATTATGTCTGGCACTAAACAGAGGTCAGTGACGTCTAGACCATGGTTTCCTGTGCCTTCTTCGGCTCGTACTCGTTCCTCCAGTGAGCTGATTTTTTCATTACTTGAAGGGATGGATCCTAGCATGGCTTGTCGAACCCTGTTGGGATCTTGGGCCGACTGATAACTCGCTCTTGACTCCCAGACCCCAGGGTTCTCTACACTGGCCCGGTCTGGTCCTTGAGCTCCTTGGGCACCCGCTATGTTCCCTGCTGCGCCCTGAGTAAAGAGTTCGAATAACTTACTCATTTGTTCTCGTAGTTGTCCTATCTCACCCTTCAACTCTTGATTCTGTTGCTCAAGGCTTTCGATTGCATCTTCCATATCCTTGGCTTGGGATTTTGTTCGATATCGATAGCGTGGTGCAATCACTCTTCTCTCCCTATAACTTATTGTTGTCTCTTATTATTATTGTTTCTTTATTATGTAATGTAAAATGCAGATAATGAATGATATGCATGCATGGTTACTCTAATTACGGAATATTTAGAAGAGAAAATACACAATATTGAAACTTAAAACAGTGCATAGTCCTTAAACATTGTGCCAATTCCCCTGTTCCTAGGGTGGTGTAGACATTTCCTTCATAGTGTCATACAACTCCCCACATAACTCTAAAAACTGTAATATTTCTCTAGGTATTCTTGTGAGGTCAACCATGCCTTCAGCCACACAGAGACTTCTGGGGATATCCACTAGTGCTTGGTTAGCAAGCCATGCCAACTTAATGTATCTGTCCTTCCAGAATGGGGTTCTGTGGTGGCCGCTTGCACCTGTATCTCTGCCTCATTTGCGATGTCTTGGCACCTTCACTTCCAGGTTTCTAGAGTGCTTCTCAGCTCTTGGATGGTTGCCTGGAAGTGTGCCTCGGCCTCCTCTACTTTTGTTCGAGCTTTGATAAGCTCAAATATGCTTTCTCGCCTTTGATATATCAGAGTCTTTGGACAACTTAGCCCTTGTCAGTTCCTCCTCTAATGGATGTGTCTTTTCTTGGAGACGGAGGAGCTGAGCTTCCCTTTCTGCTTCCCTTTCTTTAATGGTAGATAAAGCCTCCTTCAACTACTCTTTTTCTAGAGTCACTCGATCCCGCTCGGCCCTTTGGAGGCACATTTCCTTATCTGCTGCCTTCAAGCAGCTTCCTATTTTTATCCTGTCCTTTTCCTCAATGCGAGCCCTCTTGCTTACTTGGTCACTTAACTGACGCTCCCTACTGGCCTCTTGTTCTGTGGAGGCTAGTGCGGTTACAACCTCCTCTAGCTTTCTCTTCAAGGAATTTTGTTCGGCCTCTTTCTGGGCCAAGTTTTCCTCCAGCTCCCTCACCCGGAGGGTTTCATGGACTTCATAAATGTGTACTTCCTTGTCCCGACGCTGGGACTCACCTTGGGGTAGCCCAACCCTCTAAGCTTGATCCTTCAACCAGTCCCTATAGTTAGCGGAGGCTCCGCAACTCCTAGTCCCCCATTCTATTCCTCTTCTGACGGCATTCTTCCAGGCGTGTCTAATCTTTCGATGGGATTCTCCACTGTGAGCCTCTGGTCCTTGGATTACGAAGGAGGTCATGGCTTCCACCGATGGGACCTTGATCGCGAGGTACCCAGCTTGCTGAGACACCAATTCAGGGTTGTAATTAATGGCCCCTAGGTCCCCAGGGAGCGGGGCATTTGGAAACCTGCCACAACTGACAATGATCTCTTCTTTTTCATTCCACATGGGATACCAGCATATTGTCCTTTCTGTGGCTTGGTCCAATTGTCTAGCCCAAAGGTCCCTTGTCATGGTTTTGATCCAACACCATTTGAATTCCTCTATGGGGCATGCTGTCTTGAGTCTGCTATGGAATAGGTGAGCTGTCATCCATAGGTACAATAAAGGGATGCAACACCTGAGGTTTTCGCCCTTCCGCTCGCAGTAATGGTTCAACGTATAGTAAGTATTGGCCAATAGTGCCATGGTTGGATTTTCGTCCCCATCTCTTTTAGCCAAATATGCATCCGCAACTATCAGGTCCACGAAATTGTCCCCATGGGGGAATAGGACTATTTCGTATACTAGCAACCCATACGCGTCCATGAAAGCTAGCCAGTCTCCATCCTCCCTGAATTGGTACAACCTTTCTTCTAAGTAGGATTTCTGAATTCCTTCTAGTCCGTTCCGGTTCTTCTTTTCTCTGGCCATCTTTGTCTTTGTCACCCTCAACAGTTTTGCTATTGATCTCCAAGAAGGAGACTGCCCCCTATGGAAGTAGTATGGGGATCCCCAAAGGGGGAGCTCCAAAAGGTGCTTATACTCCTCCAAAGTGGGGGCTAACTGGAAGTCCCTGAAGGTAAAGCATCGTAGAGGGACGTCATAGTACTGGGCTAACACCTCCAGTGCCGTCGGTTGTACCTTAATGTCTAGGATATTAAGGAGGTTACCATGCTTCCTTTCGAAGGCTCTGCGCCACTACCCTTTCAGAGAATTGCCCTAGTAACAAAGTGATTGGATGTCTGGTAGCTTGGCATAGATGTGATACCATTATCTGACTTGGGATCGGGTTCCTATTTCCATCTTCTGAAAATTCCGTGATTTAGATTAATGCGATGGAATGCAATGCATGTAATTTTCTTTCTCCTTTTTAGGTATGGATGTATGACTTGTGTGAGGGAAGGATGGGATTGGGCTGTGATGTATGTACCTTTTTTTTATGTATGCATGAATGCAAGGCCGACAAGATACACGGTGGGAGAGTTAAGGTCATTGTTTTAGGGGTTCCTTTGCCGACTTTGTCTCGGCCGACTCCATTTCAGTCGATTCCATCTCGGTCGATTCCATTTCGGCTGACTCCATCTCGGGTACCCATGGTTCCTTACTGTTTAGCTTCTAGACACCTCACTTTAGGCTTCCAGAACTATAGACTTTCTTGAGAACACTACCACAGACAGGAATGAATCACCAGTGTAGAGGCTACCTCCAGTATGGGTACTAGTACACGTCCCTCATAGGTGAAGCCTCTCATCTAGTGTCCTAGTTACAACAATTTATAGTTTTATAGATATCATACATAAAGAATGCAAAACGAAACAAGCACATGCATGTAACGATGGAATAGAAACAAGAAGACCCAAAATCCTATTCATACCCCAGGTTTGCCTGTCTAGCTAGCTTAACAAGGCTCAACTCTCAAAAAAAAATTCTCCCCAGTGGAGTCGCCATCTGTCACAACCTAATTTGTGACGAGTGGCAAGATGGTTCGAGGCGGGCCGAAATGATCTTAGCTATGAGATGGCTGAAACCAACTCGACCACCAGGAATCGCCATTGGCATTTTTCTATGGAACACCAGGAAACCTAAGGAAAAGTCTAGTCTGGAATCAGAGTTGCGGGCTCGGGAGTTGGTTACACACTAGGAACACAGGGTGTCCCCAGCATGCCTATCACTTGATGGTTACCCTATACTAGCTGTAAGGTAGGGGAAGGATGCTTAGATTTGGGTCCTGTAAAGAGTATGGAGAGTTGGGAATAGGAGTAAGTGTTTTGGTTTTTTAGGATTTAAGATTTAGGACTTGATAGGAGTGCACCTCTTGTGCCTATGTACCTCGACTTTAGAGGAATCAAAGTCCACGTAGTTTTGGCCTGATTCTTAGTTGGAAAAGGTGCTTAGGCTCATATAGGCTCGGCCTTAGGCAATGAAAGGTGGGGGTATGATTGGCTGAGATGCTATTGGTTGAAAAAGTCGCAAGGCAAATCGACGTTGGTTTCAAGGTATTCAGGTCGACATGGACTCGGTCTTAGACTACGAGGGAGGGGAGGTGATTAGATGATATGTGGCCGAGATGGACCCAGCTTCGGTTAAGGGTTTTCAAAGGTCATCTCTTCTCGGTCGGGTCGAGATCATCTCGGCCCATGCAGGAAGGTGATATAGAGAATTGGGAGAAGTTGGTTCCAGCCAGACTGAGTAAAAGGGGATTTTCCTTGAAAAGAAATTAAATATTCTACTTTACTAACCTGTTCTCCAATGGAGTCCAGTTCCTTCTCTTTGGCGTTCCGTACTTTCGCCCTTTACTCCTACCGATTTTTGGTGTTCTGCCTAGTCCCTGCGTGGAGGGGGCCAATTTTCTCCTCTCTTCTCTGAAAAATTTATATTATCTCTCCCTCCGTTCTCAGAAGAATCCCCCCTTTTCCTTTGTATCTAGAGGCTTTATATAAGCCTTAAGACCGGTCCAGGAAACTCTCCACGTTTACACGATCAACAGGGGTTACTAGGGAAATGAAAATCAACCCCCTACAGCAGTTGAGCCTTGTCTTGGATAATTCCCGGAGAGATCAAAGCCCAATGTGTCAAAGTAGCCGAGACGGCTTCGGCTTCGGCTTCGACTTCGACCCAATTTCAATAATACTAGGCTAAGATGGGCCGCCTTGATAGTCACAAAATTTCGGCTTCGACCCAATTTCAATAATACTAGGCTAAGATGGGCCGCCTTGATAGTCACAAAATTTTGGCCCCAGACAATTTTGGAATATGACACTTCTTTATATTGATTTAATTATAAATTCAAATACTATACAAGGAATTCTCATTTTAAATTTTGAGACCCAATAGAAACATTTTTATTCCATTAATATTCTTCGTATATTTTCTTCATTTTCTCATCTCGTCTTCTTCTATTTTTCGTCAATTTGAAAGTAATTTTTCTACTTAACTCAGGTAAGTAACATAATTCATTTTGATTTAGTAGATATTTGTAATACAATTAATAGAACATTTTAAAAAAAAGAATGTGTATACCAATTTTTATTATAAATTCATAAAAACTCTTAGTAATATGTGAAATTGATTACTAACAATTATAATGTTGACCATTTTTGTCTTTGTATATATATTTTCTAAATATGTTCTTAGATTATTTTAAAAATTACATAATTATAAATATTTTGTATAAAATTTTATGTTTATATATTTATTAATTAAATACTATTTCTGTCTCATATTATTTGATGTTTAAGATTTTGGTACAAGAATTAAAAAATATAATTAATTTTAGATTTAATAAAAATTATTTCAATTTTCTAATTAATATTTCATTTATCTTTTATATTAATTAGATTCTTTCTTATTTATATTTTTTGTTCCACAATAAATGATTAAAGTATATAATAAAAATATATTTAATGCTTCATTAATATTAAACGATTGTAAAAATAACAATAATTTTTTTATTAAAACATCAAACAAAATGAGTATTTTTTTTTTGAATTTTTACTGTTGATCCTCTTATATTCCAAATTTGATTCCGTCCTGATTACTAGTTAATAAAAAGTTGTTTTTACCCATCAATTAATAAGTATTTACCCACACTCGATATAAATGCAGGTAATCTATATACGCTACGTTAATTGTGGGATCAATGAAGAATTTAGTGACTATTTATAGACTGCAAAAGGACATATTAATAGCCTTACTAAAGTCCAACTTTAGTGTAATAATTTTATAATTATTTATTAAGTTTAAACTCAATTGTCATCTCTTCAATAAATTATACTCTAATAACCTTTATGGTCCTTGTTCATTTATCATCAATTATTAATGATTTCCAAAAAAAATAATATACTCTAGTAATCTTCATTATCTTTTTGAAAAAAAAATATAATTTCCATCATATATGATTACATGCGTATTATTTTTTATTTTTAATTTATGACACATATATGCACACACATTTTGTCATAAAAGATTTATAATTTTTAACCATTGTTTGCAGCAGCATCATCAAACTCTTTTAGTGAAGTATACAAATACTTTTGTTAGTGTTTTTTGTATTCGAAAATTTTTCAAACCTTAGACCTAGACATTATTCCCTCTTAAATTTTCACTCAATAATAAAAAAACTTTTCTAGTGACATTTACACGCAATTAAATAAAATTTTGCAAAAATTATTTATCATGCCCTAATAATTTCATTTTTTGTGAAAAGAAAACTGAAAATAATTTAGGTGAGAAATTGTTAAACTATAATTAAAGATAGCTGTAAAATTATGTTCTAATGTTAAACCTTGAGGGAGTTAAATGGCAATTATGAGAGATAGAGAGGTTATTAATAGACGGTTTACGTGAGTTGTTTTTTGGTTACATAAAAAAAATCAAATTCTTTTAATAATTCCATAACATTTATATCAGAATTTGATTTACAACAATGTATGTAATTATTTAAGGATGGATGTGACGTACCGTATATTATTATTCAAATTAGCTGATGACTTTATATAAATATTTAGAATATTTGTTTTATTTTGACGCATCACATCTTAAACAGGCTATGAGCTCAATAAGTAATGAATATAATTTTTGGTATATGCTATCACAGAATTTTAAAACTTAATTCCAATTATATATATGCAATTGATGTAACGTGAATCATTACTGTATATGCATCTTTCATATTTTGGGAAGTTTGAAACGAACACACAAGGCACATTTTGTAGTTGTCTATGGCTAGCTAGTTTGTCTATAACTCGTGTCCTTAATTTAATAAATCATTATATATATGTTCTTATTTTTTTAAAATAGATAAATTAAGTATTCATATTTATTAAATTTAAATATATTTTCAATCTTCATAAAATAAGTAATTTTTTATTTTAACTTTTATAAAAAAATTTAATTAATTTTCATCTCTTAAAAATTTAAATTTTTGTTTTTGTTTTTTATTATTATTTACCATCACGTAAAATTTTTGGTATCATATGATATTTTCAAAAAAAAAATTAGATCTTTAAAATAAATATTTTTTGTCTAACTTAAAAATAAAAATCATGAACTAAAAATAGATATTTTAAATTTTAACAGAGTAAAAATAAAATAAAAATATTTTATAAAAACTAAAATTAAAATTTATTAATTTTATAGGAATCAAAATCAATAATTATAAATTTTTGGAGAATAAAAATTTATAAAAAATTTATGTAGAAATTAAAATAAAAACTCACTTATTTTATAATAATTAAAAACATATTTAAACCTATTTATTAATTAAGAATAAGACAAATTTTTATCCCCAATGAACATTTATAAATATATTTATATAATGCTTGCTAATAAAATTTTTCTATTGACAGCATAACTCGATTATATTACATGTTTTTTCAACAAATCTTAACTATATCTTGTATCTTTATATTCTATTTGTAAACGTGGACCCCTCCATGTTGGATAATTGAACACGTGCATTCTCATGGCAGAATAATGGACATGTTCAATGTTACCAACGATGCTTGAAAACTTTCCAACAACAGCAAGGAACGAAGAAGAAATTGTAAATGTTCGAGAAATTCAACTTCGTTGAACATATCAGCTCCCATTGGAAATGTTTTCTATATATATATAAATTGATTTTAAAAGAACCCATGGTAAAAAATATTTAAAGAAAAGTTTGGAACAATTAATTTTGTTGAAATGTTATAAAAAAATTATTTTTAAAATACAAATATAAATATGTTTTATAAAAAGATTAATTTTGATAAATTATTAATGTAAACATCTTTAGAAAGCATCTTGAGTATGAATTTTAAAATATTTTTTCTCAAAAAAATGATTGTTCTAAAAAAATTAAAATAACTATCATGAAAGGCAATGGTTTTCAATAACATAATCTATGTTTAATTGATAGTCAGTAAATTTTAAGTAAATTCTTTTATAAATCCTATATTTATAATCATTTTTAACTACTTAAAAAAATATTTTTAAAATTAATTTCAAAAATTAAAAAAGAATATGTCAAATATATACATTCACATCTCTTTGCAGCAAAAGAGGGTTGGGGGAGTTAAGAAGAGACAGATACAGAAAGCTATCAAAGGGGTTGAATTTTTTTTATTTCTTCTTTTGTAATTATTTAAATTTTTATTTACACAAAAAACTTATTTTCAAAAAGTTTGTTGATAATATATATATATATATATATATATATATATATATATAATATTATTGTTACAATGTATAACTAATCTTTGCTACAGATATTAGTTATATTGGGAGACGCTCTTGTGGTGGACTTTATTAAGAAAAATTAGTCTATAGAAAACAATTGAGTTTAAAAACAAAACCAAAAAAGCAGCACATATGATAACAATAAAAAGGAAGATATATATATATATATATATATATATATATATATATATATATATGGTATGAAATCTGCATCCAATGCTTTTACTTAAAAAACTCTCTTGCAATCCCAAAAGTTTGGGCCACCCATTCATTACTTTCAAGATAAGTGTGAAATTTTTACACTAAAAGATAATGAGTAATACTTCCTCAGATCAAAAACTCAGGGAAAGGGGGAATTTCTTTTCCAATATGTGATCAAAGGCATTATTTATTTGCATCGTATTATATATATATATATATATATATATATATATTTTTCAAGTAGTAACATCATTCATTTAAGTCTTAAATACGTTTTAGATTCACGTCATCTTATTACCGGTTTTAATTAATTTAGTTTTATCATAACTATTAAAATTAATAATATTAATTAAGATAATTAAAGTAATAAAAAATATTTTAAATTAAGATGATTAAATTATTTTTAGATCGACAATCTAATTAATTAATATATTTATTTATTTATTATTTTATATAATATGATTTTATAATTTATTTTTAATATACTATCAACAATAATTTTATTGTTCTTAATATTATTTTTATTTTTCAACAATTTTTATAAAAATATAATTTATTTAGAAATTTATAATTTATTTTTAATATATTATTTTATATTTTAATTTATTAATTTTAACTGATTGTAATATATTTTATTTTAATTTATTTTTACTTTTAAAGATAAAATTATTACTTGAGATTTATTTTAAAAATAAATTACATTAAAATAAGTCAAATTTGAAATATAAAAATAACATCAAAAGTAATATATTAAAAATAAATTATATATTTAAAAAAATTACAATATTAAAAGTATATAAGTAAAATAAAAAATAAAAATAAATAAATAAATAAAATACTGTTCATAATATATTAAAATTAATTATAAAAATAAATTAGATGTAATTATTTTATTTATATAAAACAATAAATACTAATAAATAATTTAATTATCTTAATTTAAATATTTTATATTATTTTAATTATTTTAATTAATATTATTTATTTTATTAATAATTTTGATGCTAAATTAACTAGAATTAGTAATAAGGATTAAAAATTGATATTAAGATAAAGTCATGATTTATTATAAAAATTTACAAAAGCTAAAACTAGATACAACTATATTTGTAAGAATCTAAAACGTATTTAAGAATTAATTTAATTAAGACATAGATGATGATGGTGAAAACAATTTTAAAGGACATATTTAGATGAATTTTTAATTAATTGAAAATATAAATATCTGTAGGTTAATAATATATTAAAATTAAAATTTGAAAAATTATTAATACACATTAAAATCTAATTTTTATTACATTTTTCTTAAAGTAATAAAATATAAAATAAGATATATTTTCTTATTATGTATATATATCATTACATGATTTTTATAATTTTTTTATTAATATTTAAATTCTAAATAATTAACTATTAATTAATTAGTATATTATTTTTCTAACTAAATTTAAATTATATTTATTTATATTTCTTATTACTACAAATTAGTTAGAAAATAGTTACAAATTTTAAAATTTACCACAAATTAATTAAGATTATTTTCTTAACTAATTTACTATTTATTTCATACTACCATTAATATTATATTAATTTTGTATTTAATTATTTTATAACAAATTTTAAAATTTATTGTAATACCTTAATATTATTTCTGAATTTTAAATTAAATCACAGCAAAAATACAATTGTGACCACAAATTAACTGTAAGTTTGTAATAATTTAATAATAACATAAAATAGCACAAGTGTGTTTCTTCCTTCACCCCAGCCTATATGAGATTGTGGAGCTCATTTTGGCAAAGAAATTGTATTTATCCAACAAAATCGTATAACTATTGCTTAAAATTTTAATAAATTACACGTATATCAATGTACTGTATATTTTTATTGTAAAATTTGTGTATGGTATTAATAACAAGTTTTGATAGCTATTTTCCTTGAGGTTTTTTTTGCTATAAATTTAATTGATAAAAAATCGAATGAAAATTTAAAATAAGTTTTTGAAAGATATATAATAATAGAGGTTCTATTATTTTATAATAAAGTTGAAAACAACTAAGAAAAATCTTAAAAAGGGGAAATTGAAAAGAAATGTCATGACAAATAAAAGTTAGGATCTAGAATTGCTATAAACATTTCTTTATAGAAACAAAGAAATGTTTTTCACCCTAAGATTACAAATAAAATTCAAGCTGTTAAAATATATTATTAAAAAATATTCCAAGTGACTTAAATCAGTTGTTAAAACTATATAACATCTATTAAAAAATTAATATGATTTTAACAAAAGCATTTTAGAGGAATTGAAATCCAAATTTCTTGATGAAAAGAAAGCACGTCATTTTTCCTTAGATTACAATCAGTTACAACATTCGACAATAAACCATTTATATATTTCGTTTTTGATAAATATTTTTGAAACATGTGACTTTAACTCTGTAAATAGAAAAATTACAACTTAGTATATATATAAAAAAATTACAACTTTTGCATGAAAGTTATGACTTCGCCTAATGGAAAACACAAAATTTACATATATATTTTAATAAAGTTTATAAATATATATCTTACATAAGTAAATTATAAAATAAATTTGGTTTATATATTTTTTTAGAATATAAAATTTAAATTAATAGTTAACATATTGTTTGAAAATTTTAAGGTTTAAATATATTTTTAATTTTATAAAAGGAAAGAGTTTTAATTTTGATTCTTGATTTTTTTTAATTTTTATTCCTATAAAATTTAAAATTATTGATTTTGATCTCTATAAAATATGTAAATTTTGATTTTATTTTTATAAAATATTTTTATTTTATTTTTATTTTTTTAAAATTTAAAATAACTATTTTTAATTCATATTATTTATTTTAAAATAGATAAATAATATTTATTTTAAAATTTTAATTTTTTTAAGACATGACACATAAACATAGTTTAACATTCATTTATGAATACGTATTAGATGATTACTTGACTTTTTGTTAGATAATAATAAGAATAAAAATAATAATTTTAAATTTTAAAAAATAAAAATCAAACAATTTTTTTGTAAAGAAAAAAAATAAAACTAGTTTATTTTAAAAAAATAAAAATATATTTAAATGAGCCGTTAGCTTATTAATTAATTTAATAATATATCAAATTATATGTTTTTTTTTTTACAAAGAATGGGTCAATTTATACATATTTTTATAAATATAGAATGCTTTTATTTAAATATACATACTTTGTCAGAACGTATATGGCTACAATTCATAAGCAAACAAAATAGCACACCGTCATAATGTCACATATATTTTTCAATTCAAAATTGTGAAATCGAGGCAATTAAATGATTAAAATCGGGACAGCCAAACTAGGCATAATCCCAAGACTAGAAGAAGAAAAAAAAAATCCTAAGACTAAAGAAATATTAATTATTTTATGTTAGGAGTGTAGAACTTAACCACTATTAGTATTATTGTCCTATCCTAGGAATAAGAAGAACACAAAACAATGAATTGGAAAACACGTGTATTAAAACATGAGCATGCTATTTTAATGCATTCAATAAAACTCAACCACTGAACACTTCCAAGTTGGGTAGATTGGTCTTGTAAAGACTAATAACATGAGCACTTGAAAACAATATTTTTTTAGCATTTTCCTATCCAATGTATACGAGTTAATTACTTTGTTAATTATATCTTTTAATACATACAAACTGTTTTTTTTTTTTTTTAAATGCGTTTGGGTCTATTTTCATTAATTTCTTTATTTCCATTTTTTTTCTTCTTCTTTCATATAAAATGAGTGGTTCTCTAAAATAGAACATTCAATATGAGATTATATACTGCAAAATTTTTAGTCTCTTCTATTTACTCCAACATATATGGATGCATAAAAACGAACTTTGCTATATATGCAACAAAATATATACTTAAAGTTTTCACTATATAAATATAATTTCTTTATTCAATAATTATTTAAATATGTTTTTGTATTTAAAATATAGTAGTATTATTTTATTCGTTATTTAATTTTTTTTTATATTTTGGCTCTACATTTAATAAAAATAATATATTTTTAGTCGCTCATTAATTTCTCCATTGGATAAAAATTACACATATTATTAATAATTCTTAAAGACTAAAATTTGAAAAATAAAGCAGCTAGCTACTACAATTTATAGATAGAACAGATTTTATAGAAAATTTTATAATATTGATCATGAAAAAATAATATAAAATTTTATAAAAGGATTCTAAATTTTTTTTCCCTTTAAGTGGCGTTGTCATTTCACTTAATTACTATGTTAGTCTTTTAAAAAAATTTGGTTAATAAATTATCAATGAAATAATTGTTTGTTACCACTTTAATTTTAATAAGAACTAATGTAATGACATTTTAATTTTTTTCACTCATAGATCATTAAAAGGATTCATTATTTTATTTCCGTAAAAATTAATATAATGTTATTTTAAATATTTAAACAATCTATTTATTGATAATATTTTTAAGTGATGATGATTATTTAAATCATTAATAGACTAATTTATTAGTCCTTTTTTTAAAAATTAATATATGTCGCGATGGATTTGCGACCTCACGGCAGAGGAATTTGGAGTCGCCATTGATGTTTTTGTTTAGGAACATCGGGAAACCTTGGACATAGACTGGATTGAATAGACTTGATCTTGAACCAGGAACATGGTGTTCGGAGGTCGGTTACACAATGGGATGACTGACATCTATTGCGTCCATCACTCGATGGTTACCCTACTAAAAAAAACTGACCGTGATAACCCTTGTTCTCATGGGGGCATTTTTATGGATGCAAAGATCCAGGTAGGCTTCTGAATTGGAATAGTGTGTATGTATAGACTTGATGAAGGGATCGCTCCTTCATGCCTACGTATCTTCCTTATAAGAAATCAAAGTTCACGTAGTTTTGTGGTGGGGGGATCTGGATGTCTAGTCCGACGCGCTGTCAGAATTGGATTAGGTTTCGACTGTCGTTAGGTTCCAAGTCCCTCCCGGACCTAATCCGAGACCAAGGAGGTCTCAGCCTGAAGGCATAGTGCGGTTTCTATTTGGGGTTGGAGGTCTTGGAGTCCACGAATCTATTGGGATCAGCAGAAATGCACGTGGGAAGGGTGATGTTTAGAAAGGACCAGGAATAGGGTAGAAATAACTTAACTAGTATCCAGTCAAGCCCTCGGGTGTCTCTTACGTGGATTGTAAGTACCAAAGTGTTGTGTATAACTTCTTCTCTTCTAAATGAACTATAATCTCCTTCTCTCCTCCAAAATCTTGATCCTTGCTCGTTCCTTGTTGCCCTTTTTATAGGCGGTTCCAACCTTCCCTTTCCATCGATAATATCTGGGACAATCTTTGCTCATAAATGCGGTGACGATTTCCCTATACTCATTTAATGTGGCGACTCTCTTCCTTCTTCCTTTAGGGCGCCTTTGCATTAATTGTGGTGGCGATCGGTCAGAATGTGGTGCTAGGCGTGACTACCTAAGGATAAAAAAACTGTCGCTCTTCTTAGCAGGGTCGTTGCCTTGTCAAGCATACCTCCCTATGTTTACACTCATCGCTTCATGGAGTCTCGTCCCACGTAGAAGTCCTGTCCTTACCTCTTTAATGCTTCCTTATTCTTTTCATCTTTCCATGAGCACATTCGTCTTGTCCCCTGCCAAGTTCTGTCCTGTCTCCTATTTTCAGCTTTTCCTTATGTTTGACTTCGTTTCTTAATGTGATTGCAGCCCCGCTGGCTCTCCACATCATCCTTCAAGTTATTGGGAGGTCCTACAGTCATCCTTGTAATCTTGTTTTATTTGTCTCTTGGGTCGGACCAAGAGTGAATCCATTCATTCTCTAGCCCAATGGATCTTTGCATTGGCTATTAACCACAGGTTGTGTGTTTTGGGCCAGCTTGCCCTCTTCATGGGTTTGAATGGACGAAAAATGGGTCCAACAATATAATAACGTATGTAACGATCTTTAGAAAAATTAATTGAATATTCACTTTAAACTGATGTTACTTAACTTTTCACTTTATCGGTAAATTTTATGATAAAATAATTTGCTAAAATAAAAATAGGTAATACATTTGTTAATATATTCTTCTAAATACATTTTTATTGATAAAAATTTATTAAACAATAAAATATTTTAGTTTCATTTTTTATATTTAATAAATTTCAATTTTAATTTATAAAAATGTATTAAAAGAGTATCTTTATGGATTCAAATATAAAAAATTACATTAATTAAAAAATGAGTCAAACATTATTTTATTTCATTAATTTCATTTAAAAATTTAAATTTTTTATTAAATTTTTTTATTGAAACTTGTTATGTAAAATAAAAAAATAATTATTAAAAATGAAATCTCAATTAAATAAAGAGTATTTTACACATGGTATCATAAAATAAAGTAAAGAGAAAATATTATATGTACCAACCATATTAAATTTTATGCTATGTTTCAATCAAAAATTAATGTATATAATAAATTTGTGGATTTTTACAATAATCAATAACAAAAAAAATTAATTTTTAATTAATTAATAGTGTAAATTATTTTATACTTACTCTACATATATGTTAAACTCTAATATTAATTAAAATTTACATATATTTTAAGTTATTATATATAATTTTTTTTATACATATATTTAAAATACAATTATTACTATAATTTTTTTTGATTTTGTTGTTAATTTTAGCTACCATTTAAATTAGTAACTAAATCCTAACTAATTAACTATTAATTAATTAAAATATTATTTTTTCTAGCTAAATTTAAATTATATTCATTTATACTTCTTATTATTACAAATTAACTAAAAAATAACTACAAATTTTAAAAATTTACTACAAATTAACTAACATTATTTTCTTAACTAATTTACTACTTATTTTATGCTATCATTAATATTATAATAATTTTATAAGTAATTATTTTTATTAAAAAATAATTACAAAATAACTATTAATTTTAAAATTAGTCATAATTGATAACAAATTTTATATTTTATAGAAATATATAGAAGATTATATATATAGATACTCATAAAATAAGTAACTGTAAGCTATCTATTATTATTAAATCCTTCATAATTTTTTTCATATCTATGGCTATAATTTAAACTCCTAACTTTTTACTTAAAATATACAAGCAATTATTCATCAATATTACTGTAACTCGTCTAAGATAAAATCATTAAATGATAATAAGTGTAATTAATGTAAACTTATCCTCTTTAATTATTGCTGTGATTATTACTAATTGATTAGAACCCCCCGAAAACCATTGGCTTATTGGCACTGTAGTTGCGCCCACAGACCAATACCAAACCCGGAAACCGGTCTTGGGTTTTCTCCAAAAACCACTTTCCACTCCCGAAAACCAGGAGCTTTTTTTTTTTTTTTTTTTCCTAACATTCAAAAACCACTGCAAGTGGACCCTTACTTACTCCCCAATATGTGGCGATTCGACCGCACTGTGGCACCTGAGCGTGTGCGACACGCGCTTCCTTTTCACTCCTCGAAATTTGTACCTTTTGCATGCATATGACACCGCATACTTTATCATTTTTGTCCTTCCATTTTCTCGTTTTCCGCGGCAGATTCCTTAATTCTTGTGTCTGTCGCAGCGAATTTCGCACACAGAAAAGCCACTTTGGGCCGAGAGATCCGTATGTCTTCTGTCGGGTACTAAATGATGTATTTTTTTTTTATTTAGAGAAAAGATTAAAAAAAATTCAAGAAATAAAAATTTATTTCTTTTATTGTTTTTAATTTTAAATTTTTCTCCCCACTTTCTTTTTAATGTTTCAAAAACATCATAAAAGTCTATTCAATTTTTAGTCAAAAGAAAAGAGATGGTAAGAAAAAAATGTTAAAGAGAAAAAGATGATACATATGATGAAAGAAAAAGAAAAAATCAATAAAATGAGGTAGAATTGACATAAAAGAAAAAGTGTATGTATATTTATAAGACTTTAATGATTATATAGTGTGTTTTAATTATAAATTATTTTTAATATAAATTTTAAAATAATTAATATAAAATTATTAAACTAGTGCATATTTTTCTATTTATAATTACTATTTCATAAAAGAAAAACCAACGATATATTTTTAGAAATTATTTTTTTCACCAATAATTTATAATGTTGTTTTATTTTAAAAATTTGTATAAAAATTAAATAATATATATACAAGAAATTTTGTAATCTTACTAATTTTTATAAAAAGTTCAAATGTTTTATACCAATTAATAAAAATAAAACATATCCTAATTAATCACAAATATTCAGGGTACATAAAAGTATAATATCATTACACGATAATACTGTAACATTTTTTTTATTTTAAAAAATAATTGAGATTTATATATTATTAGACTTATTAAATAACTTAATTTATAAATAAATTTATGTTTTAAAAAATACTTTTATTTTTCTCATATTATTGGATAAAATCCAGAAAAGAAAACAAATTTAAAAATAAATAAAATTTTCTTAGTAAAAGTAAATGTACTTTAAAAAATAAAAACTTTGAAAGAAACAATATTTTAAAACAAATGAACCATTAAAAATATATTTAAAATTTTAATTTTATTTTTTTTTTTTTCTTTAATTAAACCGAGAACATATAAAAAAAATTTAATCACATACACTTACACAATTTACGTGTTTACCATGCATTGGTCATATATAGTGTGGCATCTGTGGGTTGCTCCAGGCAGGTGACGTGAGCTGCATCAATAGGGAGTTGAACTCACGCGCGTGAAACGAGACTTGGTTTCGTCCCCTATAGTCTCATTATGCATCAAACTAGAAAGTGGTTCGAAGTTACAAACCCCTTGAACGTGGAAAAACATCAAAACCATTGTTTATGTTTGGAAAATAAAACAAAAAACAATTCTTAAGAAACAGCTTGCGTGCGTCCCCCACATGTGAGAAACCCAGCAGCGCCGGAACCCCAACAACTATATAGCTGCCTCTTTCTCACACTCCCACAATTCCAATTCCAATCACAATCTCCAACTTTCTCTCTCACATATTTCTCTTCTTAGAAATTAGCAACGATTGAGGTTTAATTTCGACCAGGCAGAAGATAATTAAGGTTGCGTCAAAATGCGAATGAGCTGTAATGGGTGTCGCGTCCTGCGCAAAGGGTGTAGCGAAGATTGTAGCATAAGGCCATGTTTGGAATGGATCAAGAACCCAGAATCACAAGCTAATGCCACCGTGTTTCTCGCTAAGTTCTATGGCCGCGCTGGCCTCATGAACCTCGTCAACGCTGGCCCTGAACACCTTCGTCCAGGTTTGTATTATTATTTTTTTTTATTTTCTCTTTTGCATGTTTAGATTTTTTAATCAAAACTTAAATCCAATTCTTTTTGAATTTTTGGTGTTATTTTTTTTTTTACAAGAATTAGAGTTTACTTTACTAATTTGCATACTAAAAATTTTAACATGGGTTGTTGAGGTAAATTAAACCGATTTTAATTGAGAAACTTACATGCAGTTCTATCTCTTAAAAATTAAAATTATTTTTTATTATTTTTCAAAATAAGCAGATATTTTAGAAAATACTATATTACATTTTTAGTCATTTATTTTATTTTTTAATACTAGTTTAATTTCTTAAATTTAAAAATTTTGATCTTAGTTTGGTAAATTAATTAAATGGATCATTTCGTCTTAATCTTGAATTTGACTATGTTAAAAGATAAAATAAATAATATATAATTTAATGTCATTATTCAATTATAAATTTTTAATTTTTATAATAAATAGATTAAAAATTATTGGACGACAGTTATTTTAGTGTGTATACATGTGCATGTGTAATTAAATTAGTGATATAAATTGATAAAATAATTAATTTGCTTTAAAAGAAACATTTTAAAGAATTAAATGAATCAAATGGAAAATTTTGAAACTAAGATGGAAACCGATTAAAAAAATAAAATAAAAGATGAAAAGGATATTTTAGTATTTACAAAATGATAAACGTTTTCTTATTGATTGTGTTTTGGGATGTTTCTGTTTGCAGCCATTTTTCGATCCTTGTTATACGAGGCATGTGGTCGAATTGTGAATCCAATTTATGGGTCAGTGGGTTTGTTATGGTCCGGGAGCTGGCAGCTTTGTCAAGCCGCCGTGGAAGCCGTTTTGAAAGGCGAGCCGATCACGCAAATTACATCTGAAGCCGCCACAAACGGTCATGCCCCACCTCTCAAGCCATATGACATACGCCACGTGTCAAGAGACGAGAACTCGGCAAATGAAATTAAGAAGGCCAAGACCCGTTCCCGGTTTAAGCGAACCGGTGGCATGCTTGTCAAGCCGAAGGCTAGTAAGGGAACCCGAACTGGGTTTGTTATTGTTGAACCGGAGACTGTGAACCAAACTGCGAGTCACGAGTCCGGGCTGAGTCACTTGTCGGAAGCTGCGGCGATGGTTGAGGGAGAAAGCAAAGAGAGCGAGAGTGTGATGTCGGTGGAAACTTCTAACCTATTTCATGACGAACCGGTGAGTGACCGACCCGGTGAAGTTGGTTTGGAATTGACGCTTGGGTTTGAACCGGTTTCACGTGCGCGTCACGTGGTTCCCGTGAAAAAGAGAAGAATTGAGTTGGATTGTGGTGACTTGGCTGAGAAAGAGTCTGAATAAGATGGAGTTGGGGCTTGCCTCGCTTGGTTTTGACTTAACCGGCTTTTTCTCTTGAAACTTACAGGAGAAGTTTATAAGCCGTTATTATTATGTTCTTTTTTTTTTTATTTCTAATAACTTTTTTTTTTGGGTTAATCTTTGTGAATGAGGCGATGTACAAACATGGTTGATATAAAAATGTAGAGGAAATAGGAAATTAGAAAATTATATAAGTATTTATTACAAAGAAAATGGTTTCATTCTAGTATCGCGTCATTAAAATGAAAATGAGAAGCAATATTCATCCATCTTATTTTAATTGGTGAAAATAAGAGAGACGCGAAGGGAAAGAGTCCATGTAAATTTATATTTATATAAATATAAATGGTTAAAGATTTGAAGTTACTTATTTTTTTCATGGATATGATTCACTTTAACTGATATATTACTAAAATAAAATGAGAGATATGTGAAGACAAAAAGTTAATGCAATTGAAATACCTATATTTTTTTCATAAATACGATTCGTTTTTTACTGATATTACTAAAATTTTGATTGTGTCTTGGAGAGGCCAAGGGAATAGGTGGAGAGAAATGGGGGTGGTGGTGTTTAGGATCTTTAATATTGTGGTTGGGAGAGACAATAGAAATATAATGGACAAAAAAAAGAGCAAATAGAAATAAGTAAAAAATAAAATAAATTTTTAGATTGTTTAGTCTGAAGGAAGAGGAAAGAAAAAAAAAATGTTAAATAAAAATATTTTTTATCTGGGAGGCTACCCATGAGTTTCGGGACAATGGTCTTTTTGGTGGGTTTCTTTTGACAATGTTGTACGTGGGTGCTGTGACGTGGTTTATGGATATTTGTCGTTGATGTGGCATGGTAAATATATGGTTACGTGTTTTGGAAATGGTGGATTAATAGGTATTTGCCATTGATGTGGCATGATAAACATGTGGCCACATGGTTTGGAAATGGTGGATCTATGGGTATTCGTCGATGATGCAACATGTTACAGTGGGACGAAGGAGATGATGATGGGTATGATGGGTATTCGCTTATGAACCTTTTTAAGTAACCATATTTCTTTGCTGTTTCAACACGATAGTTTGGTTTTTTGGGTCCCACTGATTTCTTGTTTTCTCATCTTTCTTTCTTAAGTAACCCTGTTGAGTCCCACTATTTCTTTCGTCTTTATTTCTTATCAACTAAACTTCAATATATATTTTCTTCATGTGTATTTTCGTGCTTTTCGCATCATTTCTATGCTATCAAATACAGTGTAAGGGTTTGTTTAGTAGTGCTGCAATAAAAACGCTTGAATTTATGCTTGTGTAATATTTTTATTTTTATTTTTTAGCGGGTTTCTGCCAGGGTGTTTTCTTATTCCACTACAGTATAACAGAGATTTGAACAAAAGAAAGTAAAGAAAAAATAGTAATAAATATAATAGAAAAACAAAATAGGAATAACAAAAAAATATAGAACACAATAGAGATGGAAAAAAAATGGAAAAATTATTATGATTATGATTATTTCAAACAAAATTTTGGAATGATAAAAGTACGTGTTGAATTTATTTTAATTTTAAAAGTAATCTGAATCAGTCTCTTTCCACTAGCAGTTATACTATTTTAATATAAAAATTGATGAGGTTTTACTATTTCAATACCAAAAATTGATACCCTATTTTAAATGGCATATATAACAAAATTAAAAGAAATACTTGATTTTCTGTTATAACATTTTCAGAGTGATTGTGTGTTAGCTTGTGATATTTAAGCTAGAGGCTTTGAAAGCACTAAAGTGTTGGGTATGGGTCTCTTCTGAACTCAACAAAGTAGTCGATCATCATATTCGTAGGAAGCTTGGGTCAGTGTCTCTGTTTCTTAAAAAGGTATTTTTAGAAAATTTGTAGCTCAAATAAACTTTATTTTGTGGTTTAAATTTAATATGATTTATTAATTTGTATTATAGTTTTAATTTTAATTTATAATATTTTAATTCATTTAATATATTAATTTAATTTTAAATAAAATAAAATATTTTTTGTTTTGAAGTATTTTAGTGGTGGTAATATTTATATGTTTGGTAAAAACTATCTTATAAATGCATATACTTAATATAATACTTTAATATTTTAATGAAATATTATTTTTAATTAGAAAAAATAATTTAGAATTATCAATATCATACTTAGCGAAATTCAAAATTATTTAAAAAACAATATTTTTAATTTATTTTCATTCAAAGTTTTTGTTTTAAGATTTAAAATAAAAAGAACAAACACAGTTTCACAGTCTAAAACATCAGTAATGAAAATAGAAGAAATAAATTGATATATAGGAAAACAAAGGAGAGATTAATTAGTACTGATATAAAAACTTGTATATCATTAATAAATTAACAAATTTACATTAAATAATTTTTATCAATCTATATATTAAATTATAATTATGTATTATTTTGATAATTAAATTTTGTCAAAATTAAACAATTATAAAAATATAAGCTTAAATCCACTTGTTAAAATCATATACGGTAAGACTTATGAGTTATATATGGCAAAGTTTAGTAATTATTTGCTCTATCTATAAATATATATTTTCAAATTGAATAAAATATATATTGAATTTCATTACTTGACAACTCTTTAAATATGTCCCACCTTCTTGGTATTTTTTAATAATCTATTTATATAATTTTGGAATTTTTTCATTGACTATTGAGGTGAGTTCCAAATCGTTAATTATTTGAAGTAAAAGTTTATTCAAGTGAAGTCTCAAAACTAGTGTTTTTCTCTCCACACAACAAAAATCAACCTCACATATTCCTATATTTAATGGAGTCTGGGATAAAGATCTCCTTTGAAGATTCGAGGAGAGGAGAGCTGGCCTATAAAAAGGAGAAGTGGCAACGAAGATAGGGGTTGGTTTTTAAAGGGCATAAGGAGCAGAGAGAAGCGGGAGAATACAAAAGGAAAGGAGGTAAAGAAGTTGATCTTCTGGTGACGACGATGCATCAAGAAACAAGGTGAATTTTTAACCCTCTTCTAGGACGAATCATACTACACTCACAACCTTTGGCCCAGACCAAACACTTAGCCTAACACTAAACTGAATCCCGAAACAAACACCACAAACAGCTAGTTGATATCAAATCAGTATCTTTCTAGTCGGCCCCTCAAGTCGACCGACACCCGACCTGTATCTTTCCCCCAAATTAATCGTCAACTACTCGGCATAACCAATATGTAGTCGATCTCTAGGCATAACTGACACACAGTTGGTCTCTTGGTCCTTAACCCACGCATAGTTGGCCTCCTAGTTTGTCCTAGTCAACACATAGTCGGCACTACCTACCGTCATTTAGGTAGTGGCATTACCATTTAACCTAAGTCTAATCCAGAACTACGTAAACTTTAACTTCTCCATCATGCAGGAGCAAGAAGCAACTCCTGTCAAGTTTACCAATAAAAAAATCTATCCTTTTGCTAAGATCCTTTGGACACCAAGGGATAGCCCATTCTTTCCAAACCATTGAACGCTAGTGGATGGTCCATTCTAGTTCCTAGTCACCTTTCAAACCTTTGCCAAAACTACGTAAACTTTGACTTCTCCATTGCAGTAGGAGATACATAGGAGCAAAATGTCACTCTTGTCAAGTTCAAA
The DNA here is from genome assembly GCA_025330945.1 of Mucuna pruriens. NCBI lineage: Eukaryota > Viridiplantae > Streptophyta > Magnoliopsida > Fabales > Fabaceae > Mucuna > Mucuna pruriens. The sequence continues at coordinate 1,781,318 of JAENHJ010000527.1, read as the reverse complement.
AATCCAAAAACACATCTCAGCCTCTCCCATATCGATCCTATTTTGTTTATTTTGGAAGGTAAAAATTATAGTTTAGAAGTCAGAGATAATTTCACGCATCTAGTTAGGGTAACCGTCTTAGAGCTATAGGACCCCAAATCCGTCCAGCCCAACGTCGACCCAATCCAAGGAAAGACTCATAGATAGACTTGCCAGGTTATAAAGACCCAAACTGGGCCCAAGAGACGAAAAGAGCCGGACCAACCCACTGGTGAAGGAAGTCTAGCCGACTCAGTCTCACTAACCCTGCAAACAACAATAATTGCCTAGATTAGAAGTTCATTTAACTATAGTTAAATTTTTAACCATGATTGAAAATTTCTAATTCACCACCTATTAAATAAAAAATTAAGACAATAAGTGTAACTTCCATATCGCAAGTCTTGTTTCTTAGTATTTGAAACTGAACCCTTTGCATTTTCGCTATATATTATTGTTATATTATTGACAATCTCTTTACTTTTATGGAAAACAATACAATTACATTTATATTTCCTTAATTTCATTAATTTATTTTAATTCTCAATGTTTAATTCTTATATGTTAATATTGATAGATGAGGTTTGCAATTTCTTAATTACATTAGTTTATTTCAATTTTCAATGTTTAATTCTTATATGTTAATTCTAATAAACGAGATTTGTATTTCCGTTAATTCCATTATTTATTTTAATTCTCAATATCTAATTTTTACCTGTTAATTCTGATATATGTTTGTTTTTCTCTTCTGGGTAGAGTTTGGGTCATAATAATGATGAACTAGGACTTTGTAGTACACTAGATGTTCTCATGCCACGAGTAAATAGGATGAGATTAGTATTTTCTTATTTTAATTAGCTTATTTCAATTTTCAATGGTGTGTTTTTACATGTTAATTCTTATATTTATATTATTTTTTTTCTCTTTATTAAAGTTTAAGTTATAATCATGATGGTGATCTTGGACTTAGTACCATAGAAGACATTTTCATGCCACCATTAAATGAATTTTTACATTAAATATTAAGTTTAGGTATTTTTTATTTATTACTTTTTATAGGTTATTGGAATATTTTAATAATGTATTTTATTTTATTATAGGTAAATGAATGAGTGTTATAGTGTGAAGAAAAAATAATGCCTAACAACTATTTGATATCTTAGAAAACAGTGAAAAGTTTTACAAAACAAATATACACAAGGGTGGATTTAGTGTGCATTGCTCGTACGAAGGTAAAAAGAAAGAAGGAATAAAGTGTTTTTTCTTAAAAGAAGGTTACAAACCAACTAAAGGAAATAATGGAAAAAAAAGTCAACCAACGGTTAAGCCTAGAAGAAGTCGACCAACATGGCAAAACCTAGGCAAGTAGTCTAGTTCAATTAACATTTACTTGTAAAAAAGACAAAGTCTAGTTCAATTAACATTTACTTGTAAAAAAGACAAACACTATGACTAATATGTTAATGTGTACAAATGAAACTTCATAATATATCAAGAATATCAAACTCTTAACAGCTAGGTAATTAGTTATGATCAATGGTGACTCAATTCCCAATAGGACACTTTAAGCTTACAATGTAGCTCCCATCTTACAAGAGGTTAGTAAAATCAATTTTTATACAAAATAGTATGCTCAAAGAGGAAGTGCTATATATATATCTATGTGTATGTATGTCATATTTCTTTTCACCTACAAATGCCAAAGTGCAATAATACAAAAGTAAGGAGATGTAGAAGCTTACCAATTATTATATACACAGTCGAAAGAGATGTAGGAGAAATCAATATAATTTATTGGTCAACCATACAAGATGATTTATATAATTCGTCCAATTACTTAAAAAATATTATTATTATTTTGTATTTTCAATACAATAAATATTTTATTTTTATTAATTAATTTTTACTTTTTTTTCTTAAGATACTTGTTAGAATTCTCCTTAAATTTTTAACATAACCCAAAAGAATAAAAAAAAATTATGGTAAAGACTAAGACCAATTTACCTACAACAAAACTTGATAGTTAGGACATTGATATCTATGGTTACTAAGCATTTAAATGAGGTGATTCTTATGAAGTTGTTATTGGTTATATGACTCATACTTTCCTTGTCATGGAGTACAAGGACATTATAGTTCTAATTACGTGTTAATGAATTTGGGGAAAGTTAATAAATCGATAGGTAAATCTCATAAGTTTTATTTTAGTATATTAGTCTTTTAAGCTAATAGAATAAAAAGGAAAATAATATAAATAGAGAATATCTTAGAAGCATTTGTATTCACGAAAAGAATAGATTGTATTCACCGTGTGTATTAGTTTATTCAATATATTCTAATCCTACCGTGAGATGTAAGACAAATGTATAATAGATTGTATAGGATGAAAATAAGTTCAGTGACAATAAACCTAATTATAATTGATCTTATAAAAAAAACAAGAAAAAATATAAAATACAAAATAATAAAAAGATAGGGCATATAATGACAATACTTTGCTATCTTTTCCTTCTAAGTGTTCATGTTTACTTACCATGATAATATGATTCGTGTTTGTGTTAGTTTTTATTTTTTTATTGTGTGAATAACGATGGATTATGATTAGGGCTACCTCCCTAATTGAGTTGAGTGTATAATATTGATAGTGAAATTTATTAATTATAAGTATTGGACTATGTTTTGAATGAATTGAATCAAAGTTAATGTTATCTCCTATGTTAGATTTGAAATACTTTCTTAATTAATAATCACATAAGCTTTTGTCTCCCATTCACAATAATTTTTCTTTCTATCTAGCCATTAAAAGGAATTGTCATTGCAACTTATCTTACTTTAGACTTAATGATTCTATAGCTTTATGTAAACATATTTTTTTTACCTAAATATCTTACTCATAATGTGTACCAATTGGTAAAAGCCCAAGGATAAGGACACACTTGTCTCTTGACATGAAATGTATTATACTTTTTGCATAGATTATGCATTTGTGTGTCTTAATTTTAAAATTCGTTTTTATGATTTAATGGATCAAGACCAAAGCTTATTACAATAAAATATATATTTTGTTTTTCATTAGTTACTTTTTACTTTTGTTCATTAAGATACTATTTGAATTCTCTTTAAAGTTTTAACAAAACCAAAAAAGAATAAAAAAATAGAGTAGAAACTAGACCAATTTACTTGCAACAAAGGTTGGGACATCAACACTTGTGGCCGCTAACATTTTCTTTATCTATTACTCAATAAGAGATAAATTTGCAAGTTAGGCTAGCTAGTCAATTCCATTCATAAAAGTTGGATTCCATATGTCTTGCATAACTTTAGCTCGAAAGTAGCTTGTAATGGTAACCAAATAAGCTAGAAGAAAATCGGCTAAACCATTAGGGCTTAATAAAAAGTCATGTGGAAATAAAATTTCACAACACACACCATAAACAAGGTTTAAAAAATTAGCTTTACCAAACAAGGTAAAAAACATCTTTCTTTCGATCAAGTTGGCCATCTTCTCCACTTTCCAATCTTCACTCATTGTTTTTCCATTTAAATATTTAATATGAAATTCTTAATGATATCAATGTGTTGGTTATATTTCTAATATAGAAATGATTGTTTGCGAAGACCATGTACATTCATTCTTCAATGCGAAAAACTCAATCTTGTATTATAAATTCTCTAAAGCAACACATTGTGGTCCTTTGCTTCATACTTAGAGCACTTGGAAGTTGGAAAATATCATAATGTTGCTCTCTAGTTGCTTATCATTCCATGTAAAAAATTTAGTTGAAATGTAAGAAAAGTGAAAACTTCTTTCCAAGATAACACCATATTATACAAAACCAAAGACGTCATCTTAAACTAATGTACGAACATTAAAAATCATTACAATGAGTTTGAAAGAATTCAATTGAAAATTACCCTTTCATATAACATCCCAACCTTATTTGGTTGTTCTTCTAACAGAGTCACTCATCCAATTGCACTATTAGAGGAAAATAAGCTTAAGGGAGGGAGAGAATCGAAGAACATCGAGGAAGATTTAGGAAGGAAGCAAGGACTTGCGAAGAAAAACTTATTGTCAATTATGAAGCTCACTAGTTGGGAGTTATTTGAGCCATGCTCAAATTCTAACAAAGAATATATAGATAGTGACAAATTTGAATAGCCAAGGTGGGAACTAGAAGGAACATATAAAAGTTGTCAATGGAGGAAGAGAAGGGGAATTAAAGGTCACATAAGAATTTTAATTGGACTTTTAATCTTAGTCATTAAATTTAATTTGAAGGTTGTAATTAATTGTTCTCACATTTTTACATAAATAATTGTTCTCATATAAGTCACTATATGTGTGTATGTTGTGTGTGTGTGTATTTGTTGCTCTTCTAGCATAGTCACTCATCTGATTGCACTGTTAGAGGAAAAAAGCTTAAGGGAAGGAGAGAATTGAAGAACATCGAGGAAGGTTTGGGAAGGAAGTAAGGACTTGTGAAGCAAAACTTATTGTTAATTATGGAGATCACTAGTTAGGATCTATTTGAGTCATGCTCAAATTCCAGTAAAGAATATATAGATGGTGGAAAATTCAAAAAGCCAAGGTGGGAACTAAAAGGAATAGATGGAAGTCACAAACGGAGGAAGAGAAGGAGAATTAGAGGTCACACAAGCGTTTTAATTATATTATTAATCTTAATCGTTAAATTTAATTTAAATTTTGTAACTAATTGTTCTCACATTCTTACACAAGTAATTGTTCTCACATAAGTCACTCCTTATATATATATAAAGCAAGTGAGTATATTATTTATATATATATAAAGCAAGTGAGTATATTATTAAAAGAGTACAATAGGTAATCCAATCCATTTACATAGCAAGCAACAACCTTGATAACCAAAATATTTCATAAAAGGAAGAGGATCAATGCACCAATTTGAGAAAGTAAAATTTTCCCTTCCAATCATGCTTGAAAACTAAAACCAATCTTAATCATATTTAAAATGACAAGCACATCACTACCATTACCTTTAAAAAGTACAACATTTCTTGTTAACCAAATAAACCATACCACCACATGCAACAAGATATAGAAGAATCCTCTGGTTTTCTTTCCCTTCACCTAAGACCCATGTTAAATATAATTCTCAGCTATACATATATAAGACAATAGAAAAACCAATCATCCATACACATGAAGTCATACCTCATAAGACATCAAACAAGAGAAAAAGAGATTATGAGAGTATTCAATACCATTGTTGCAAATATGGCAAAATGTTCCTAAAACTCCTTTTTTAATGCAAAGCTAATCTTGTTGTCAACCTATCTAACAATAATCACCAAGAGAACACCAAAACCTTTAACCATACATCACATTTCCAAAACTTATTGAAAATAAAATCATCCTTGGAATCATTATCAACCTAAGTCAACCTAGATTGCAATAGACAATCAAGCAAATGAATTGAGTAATTATAATTAGAAGAGTCATCTATTCACTTTCAACAATCCTTTTCCCATTTTTTTCATTGAGTATTAGAGACCAAAGCCACAAGATCCTCTTCCAAGTAAATAAATTTCTCTTCTAATAATATTTTTCCACCTTAAATCATTGTCTATTCACTCTCCAACATCAACAATAAAATCATCTTTTTTTCAGAAATCATATACAACCTAGGGAACACTTGTTGTAATGAATCAAAACCAGTCTAAGAGTCCAACAAACCTAGTCAAATCACCACTGTTAACTACCTCCTAATACTCAAAGTAAGCCAAGAAGGATAAAAGTCACAATCAACTTCTAATGAGAATAGATATTTATACCAAACAAAAGTTATTTTAACAAACCAAGATCTGTTTAAACCAATATAATTAAGAGAGTGGTGTCTAATCTTAACAAGTTTTTACACATTGCATTTTCTTCGACCAATCACTTCCATCTCGATATTCTCAACAGACTATCATAAAAAAACTTTAAGTTTTTAATACCAAGCCCTTTATTTTTCCTTTAGTGAGCAAATCTTGCTCCAACTTATCCACACAATCTTAATTGAGTTTCTATATTCAAACCACAAAAAATTCCTTGAATTTAATTAATATACCGAACATCACCCTTGGCATTTTGAAAAGGAATAGATAGTAAAGAGATAAACTATTAAGAATTAACTTTGTCAAAACCAACCTACCAAAAAAATATTATTTTTTCACGAGGTTGTTTTTGTCTTCACTAAATTTTGAATTGACTACCAAATGGATAACTTCCTTGTTTTTTTCCAATAAGAAAACCAAGGAATTTAAAAGGGAAAGATCCAAGTTATAAGAGAAAAAAAAAGTAGATACAACATGCAAAATATCTTCGTTGACATTAATACCACACAAAATACTTTTTGAAAAACTCACATTCAATCCCAAAACAAATTCAAAGTTTCTTAATATTGATTTGACCATCCACAATTTTTTTTATGCTTCTTTGTCCATGTATCATAAGCAAATTGTAAAAGACATTTAAATCTTTACCCACCTTTATGCCAAAATCCATTCCTAATTCAATATCCCTATTCATTAAGCCATATAATCCTTCAATAACCAGAAAGAGAAAAAGACCTAGTGAATCTCCTAGCCTAAGACTTTATAGTCATTTAATCCTTTGGTGTGACTTTTTATAGGAACAAGAGAAAGGTAAGAAAGTAATTCCTTTTGGCAATTTTGCATTGTATAAAATTCATGGCATGATTCACTAACGCAAGCTAAATCGCGTCGGGATAATTTAGAAAAGAAAAATGATGCGACCTAAATTGTGCCGGGGCGATTTAGAAAGGAAAAATGTTTTTGAAATGAATTTTGATTGGGTTTGGAAGTTTGAGGGGGAGCCGAATCCACCTCCGGGGAAGAGTTGATTTTAACAAGTCGGTACAGACTTGGCCAATCCAGGAAGATTGATCAAACCTAATCTGGCTCAGACTGGAGTCGTCACCAACGTTTAAAGGCATGCTGGAGCCCAGGGGTGGATAAGGCAAGTCGGCGAAGGCAGAGTCTGGGTAAGGAGCCGATTACGCATGGCGATCACCCCATCCGCCTACCATTTGGTAGTTACCCTATGAAATGCATGCAATGTAATCTTTACTTTTACTACTATTGACTGACTAGAACTGCGGGAATGTGTTTGTACAAAGTCGAAATGTTTGGAATGCATAACTTGACAAGAGTAGGCCTCTTGCTCCTACGTACCTCTCCTAACGCAGAGGAGTCAAAGTTCACGTAGTTCTAGGTGCATGCAATGAGGAACAGAGTCAAACTTTCCATTAGGCGTCCTTCCTCTTGGGTAGGGATCTGGTTATAAGTGCATGGTGCTGGTTTGGTATGGTCGGACTTTCTTCTAGGCGTCCACCAGAGTCTGAGACATAGGGACTAAACTTTCCCTTGGGCGTTCATCCTTGGAAGGTTTGAGTTCCAAGCCGGGATTATCCATTAGGCGTCTCGTCTAGGTGCTGAGCAAAGTTTGTGAGTATGTATGCTAGGTTGACTGGGACACGTATCTAATGACTCAGAGTGGAGTGGAATGCATGGTATGTTATGAACAAGAGACTAAGGTCGGCTCGGTCTTAGGCCAAGGCGGGCTACATGCTTGTCATCTGAAGTGTGATTGACTTAGTTTGGTTAAGGTCGGTTGCGTGCCTGCCATCTGAAGTGTAATCGACTCGGTTTGAGTTAAGGTGAGCTATCTAATTTCCATTTTAAGTGTAATTGACTCGGCTTGGTTAAGGCCGGCTACGTGCCTGCCATCTGAAGTGTAATTATGAGAACGAGAAGGGATACTATCTATTATGTGCTTGGATTTGGGCCAAGGGACTTACCTGGTCTTTAGAGAGTTGATTGGCGCTTTTGCTCGCAGCTGGAAGTTCTTCCGCAATCTCGAATCACTTATCGTGCAACAATTCTTCAACGATTTCGCTCTGTATGTTGTACTCCTGGATTCTTGGCCCCAAGTTCCTCGCATTGAGGCCTTTTATAGCCTTTAGAAGGGTGAGGAAGGCGTGCTTGATCTCGCCACATGGAGCTACCCCAACCTCCTGATTCAGTTCGTTTGCCTTGGCAATCCCCAAGCTGATGCTCGTTGGGTCCCGTGCCCAGTTGTGGCACGTTCTTTCTGAAATCGCGGCGCATTTCGTGGATAGTGGCTGACATGGCATGTTCCTTTATTGTGATTGGCGAGAATCTCAGTTCTGTTGATGTGTAGGACTTGGGTTCGCTTATGTGGCTTCATCCTCGCGTCCCTTGGAGAATCTAATGGCTCGGGAACTATGAGGTGGCATTCCTCCTTTGTGATGGCTGACCTTGCTTGGTTCTATTGACGTGGTTGGCTTCGTCAGCACTAAGCTGGAGCCTCTCGAATTCGGCTAGGGCTGGTCGTAGCGCACCTTGCAAGATTGGGCCGAATTTGTATGGGTGGTTAATGTTGGACCTCCTTCGCATGAACTGGTCCGTTGACCCGTGCCCACCATCCTGGGCCCTTCTCTCGGTAGGGGCAGGTCGAGTCGGCCAGGCTCCCTTGATTAATGGGCTGGTCCGACTCTTCTTGCTTTTTAGGCATAGTTTAAGTTTTTGTAGCCTAATTAGCCTGCTCGCTAGCTTTCCTTGTGTTGAATCAGTGTTGAGCCAGACATATTTAGAATCCTACACTCACCTACACTTATCCTCCACAACCCTTCACAACGCCAAACAACATCCTTAATCTCCTAAGATGATAGGAGAATATAATTTTCAACTTTACATAATTTTCTAAATTTTTGGATTCCATCCATCAAAGTGAGTCTCTAAATTGACTCTGAAAAAGCAATCTTAAAATGGGAACATACTAATGATTTTATTTCTTTCACTCCTTCAATTTAACATAAGTACAAAACAAGATATTTTTTAACTTATAAAATAAAATTCAAATTGTTTAAGAGCCTTTAAAGATTATATCAAACATCACATGTAATTACAAAAGTAAATGTTAAGGTAACAATAAATATCTTTAAATTTACCGCCAGTAACTTAGTTATATCATTCTTCCACTATACGTCATAAACTTTACAATAAAAAAATAAGAATTTACAATATAAAAAATTGATATCATCAACCAGTTATTAATTATATTTAGCATGTTTTGATAAATTTGTTAAATTTATGATTAGATAATTACTTAAAAATTATATAACAATAATTTATGATTAGATAATAGTATAATATAAATTTACATGCTGAATACATAACTATTAAATTTTATTATATTATTAAAATGGTTAATTTATGATAAATTATTTTAAAAAATTTATTTAAAATGTTATTTAATTAATCAATAGTCTAAATTTATACTCTGACATATCCCACCAAGAAAAAAATTATACCCTAACATACATCAGAATTAATTAATTCAAACAAAACCCCTATTTGCTTTGCTAATTTAGAATATATGAATTTTTAATGTGCATATCCTAATCCTTGCAATAATTACTTGAGCTCTTAAAAAGCACAAGCATACTGAGCAAGATTATTAGAAGCTCCTAGAACCCTAAAATCCAGAATCCGAAGGAACATAACATATATATATGTCTTATGGATGATCTAAAGGTTTCAAACAAAGTTGAACCCCATATTTGGGCTTAATTGTGAGGACAACCACGGGTGCATGCCTATAATTCTCCGAAATGGTGAAGCTAAACCGAGAGATGAACAAGGCCAATATAATCTTAGCTTCCATGATGGCAAATGTTTGTCCCACACAATTTCTAGGGCCAGAGGCAAAGGGTATGAAACGACCAGGCATGAATGATTTTGAAGCAAACCTCTCAGGGTTGAACTCGTTTGCATCTTTGCCCCATAGTTCTTCACTGTGATGAATGGCCAAAACAGGAATCCAAATTGATAAACCCTTTGGAATGTGAAGGTCTCCCAGCTCTATGTCTTTGAATGCAGTTCTTGGAAGCACCGTTGCTGGAGGGTACAGCCTCATTGACTCGTTGATTATCATGTGTAACTGTACCAACAACATCAAATACATATTAACACCTTAGGTTACTTTTGTTATTCAAATAATATTTCTTCACACACAATTTCTAATTATTTTTAGTATAAGGTTTTTTAAGAGTTTAGTGTAAACATTACGCCCCTTCATCCAATTAATAATAATTAATATGATTTCTAAGATAGTTATTATATAAGTTAATAAGCTTAAATATGATTTTAGTTTATGAAAAATAAGTGAGTTTTAATTTTAGTTTTTATAAATTTTTTTTATTTATTTTTATTTATCATTGTAATTATTGATTTTGGTTCCTAAATGAATAAATTTTGATTTTGGTCCTTGTAAAATATTTTTATTTCATTTTCATTCCTCTAAAATTTGAAATTTTTTTAATCCATAATTTTCATTTTAAGATAGATAATAATATTTATTTTAAAAATTTTAATTTTTTTAATATATTATATGTTAATATGATATCACATACACTCATATGTATAATTTATGATAATCACTTGATCTTCCTTTAAATGTATATGTAACTAATAAGTGTTACATAATAGTAAAGATAAAAATAAAAATTTAAATTTTAAAGAGATAAAAATTAATCAAAAAAATTTATAAAAACTAAAATTAAACAACTTATTTTAGAGGGATCGAAAACATGTTTAAACCAAGTTAATATATTTATAATACATTTTCTTCTTGAATAATATTTTTTTAACTGACAATATTTCTTTTATACTTATCCTTACATTTATTGTATCACTAAGTTCTCACCTTCATTTATTAAATGAATTATTTCGACGATATAAATGCTCTTTAATTCAGTCTCAATTTATTTATGATAAAAAGAAGGAAAGAGAATTTTCGGCAGTTACAGTATTTTTAGTATATTGTACTGTTTGGTTCACCAGAGTTTTCGGTAAAAATGATTCTTTGACCATGAAAAATCTTGCCTTTCTTATTAGAACAATAGTTGTTAGTGTACTGTACTGTTTGATTCACTGGAATTTTCTATCAATATGTATTGCGCATGTTAAATATTTATTTTTTATAATTAAAATTTATAATAAATAAATAAATATAATAAAAGAGTAAATTGAATAGGAAATGCAATTGAGAAAATAAAGTACATAGAAAAGAGAGTAGTTTAAGTTTTTTTTTTAATAAAGAATAGTTTGAGATAGTTAAAAAAAATACAAAAATAGTTGAAAAAAAAATACACATCTTAATAAATTTAATAGACACATAAATCATAAACTCATATGTGCATTTTACATACTAATTTTACAATAAAAATAATAATATATTAAAAAATTGTCTTCAAGAGGATAATATGAATATAGATATAAATGTACATAATGGAAAAAAAATTATATGTATTAAATAGTGTAAAAATTTAATAAATATAATAACTATAAGTAAATGAAATACTTAAAATTTTAACAAAAAATCAAACACATTATTAGTGGGAGGAGAAAAAACATAGTAATTTGATACTAACCAGAGTGAGCTTGGAGAGTTGATCAACTGATGGAGTTTCCCCTTTGAAGACCTCTTTGACCTCAGCTCTGACTTTGTCTTGCCAATGTGGGTTGCTGGCTAGCAACATAGCTGTCCAAGTGAGCAAGAGTGCAGTGGTTTCATGTCCAGCAAAGAAAAATGTTTTGCATTCATCCATAACTAGCTGCAGATTCAATTTACCACCCTCCTTCTTTATCTCATCCAAGAGTATACCCAACAAATCATTCCCATCAGAGTTGCTTCTCCCCATCTCCACACTATCTTTTCTACTCTCTATGATCTCCATCAACAGTCTCTCCACCTCCATCTTCATACACTTTATCTCTCTGTTATACTTGCTAGGAATAAACCTACCCACATAAATTTAATCATAAATATTGCTATATGTTGACATTGAAAAATAGAGGGCACATAGGAACTATATCAATTCACCTATTTGAAAAGGGGGGAAAGCAAAAAATAAAAATGGAATTATTAAAAAAAAATACAATGTGATGATCGAAGTGAGACAAGGAGAAATAAGAAAATTTAATTTTCACAGTAGTCAAGATTGAATTTAAAAAATCATGTTTAACCAATTACTTTTAACTATTTTCATTTTTTACACAAGGTATATTAAGTAAGAATTATTTTCGCTTGGAATGTTAACATAAAAAGATTATCTATTTTTACTCAATTTAAAATTTTGATAAAATTATTTATTTGAAACTGATCCGCTTTAAAACCTGTCATATGATTAAATTGTAAAATTAAAAAAATATATAACTACAATATATTTTACTATATATTTTTAAGATAAATAATATCAATAAAATATAATACTCCATTATAAAAAATATTATCTATTAATTAATTTAATTGTATTATTAATATATAATTATTTAAATATAAGTGTAATTTTTTAAAAGTGGAATTCATCGCACTGCACTAATTTGAAACATACAATTGAACGTATATGATTAAAATTTGCTTTATTAAATTTGATTCTTTAGCTTATTCATCTCTATAGTTATCATTCTCACATACCGGCCTCCAGGAAAGAAAAGATGGCGACTTGCTTGAGCAACACGAGTCTGCAGCTGTGTGAGGAGATGGAATATTTGCTTTCCCTTCTTATAACTTGTGCCAAACTCAGTTCTTGAGATAATATCTGCAGTCAATTCGGTGAAGCACTCTCCAATCTCCACCTCTCTTTGCCCACACTCCAATGCATGTTGTAGTGATTGAAGCATATCCTTTGTGCATTCCACCATGTGCCCAGCATAGCCCTATACATAAAACGTCCTTCAACATTTTAAGACCAATCATTTATAATCAAGACGAAGGTCAACATATGCTTATTAAAATTTATAAAAAAAAATACAAAACTACTTGAATCAGTTGGTCAATTAAGTATCACCAAGTCAACCGACTGGAATTTAACAAGACTTCTTGATAGTCCGTAACAGCATGAGGCAATGGCTAGGCAGCACGATGCGTACCACAGAAGTTAAGTGGCGCAATATGTGTCAGATAGCATAGCCCATGCCCTACATAAGTTAAACAATGTATTTCTGCCTACTTGTAACTTAACAAAACTCCTGGTAATAGGGATGACCATACTGTGGATCAACTGACTGACTGTGTATTACTAGATTGGTCGACTGTAACTTAACGAAGCTCCTAACAATATGTAATAGTAGGGAGCAACGACTAACAACACCATTGATGTCAAGTAGCATGATGCGTACCACAGAAGTTGGGTAGCACGGCACATTCGTCAGGCAATACATTCACGCGTTGTAAAAGTCAAACAATTGCTTTAGTGACAAAGTAACTAAGAAAAGAAATATAAAAGAGAAAAAGAGGTAGAAAAAAAAGAATAAATCACGTGAATAGCTTATCTACGGACATGAGCATAATTATAACAAACACTTCTTTTAAAAATTATCATCACATAGGTACCAATATCCACAACATTTCAGTTAATCTCAAAATTCTCTCTACCAATCAGGAATTCAAAATAAAAGTATGTCTAAAAGAAACATTACAAAAAAAATTCATGTGTGACTGATTAAATAGTATCAACACCTACATATACATACCTTAAGTCTGTCTCCCATGAATGCAGGGGCAACCATGTGACGTTGGTGGTGCCAATCTTCACCATTTGCCATCAACAAGCCTAGCCCAATGAAAGGTTTAGATCCCTGTTGTTGCTGCCACGATTTCCCAGATATGCTACTGTACTTTGACAGAAACTCCTTGATCAATCCAGTGTCTGTTAGGCACAGCCTTGGTTCTATACCATTCCAATATAGAAATCTCTTTCCTGCACAATCCCATTAGCGCCAATTAGAAAATAAGATTAACACATACATGTACATGTAAGGACATATTTGATTAAACATGACCACACTTAATCTTAACATAAAAACATTCATCAATGGTAAAACTGACTTTTCTCTAAATCTTAAATTATTTGCTTTCATTTCTCATGTAATATGTTTCTTATAAATTTCATTAATGTGAATATGAAAATAAAGGAATTGAAAATAATATTATATATATATATAATTAATTATACATGAACGAGAATAACATATATAAGATGTAATTCGAGAATAATTAATTTGCGTAAAATTTTATGATATTTTTTTAAAATTTAAGAATTTTGGTACTGAGGATTTTTTTTTTTTCTCTTTTTGAGGGGCTCAAACTCTTTCAGATGTTCGGCTTAAAAAATTAATGTACCAAAATCTTTTGATTTTTCTTGATATTGAAGATTATCTCCTAACATGAAACAAGTGAAGCTGTTGTCACCAAAAGCTCCTCCGCATCAATAGCAAAAAGGATAGGAAAAGATTTGGTGCCAATGTTGGAGGGATTTTTGATATCTCCAAATATGATGGACACACGAAGTTTCTTTACATTTACTTGGACATTGAAATTTTTGTAATTGTTTTGCAGGTCTAGCTGCTCACTAGAAATCGCTCAACAACTTTGTATGTCTACTACATTCGAAGATATCGAAAATCCCCAAAACAAATTCCATAGCATAACTTTCTAACTTTTGGTCATACATTTAGAAACAGAATGATAGACGAAAACATTTGATTTTGTTCAAATTTAATCTTAATTCTTATTTTTCACATTTTCACAAGATATGTAATTTGTACATACACATCTTCACAGGCATATATATATATACCTAGACATAAAACCCGAGACGGATCTACATAGAACTTTGCGGGAGCAGTTGCCCCCAATTCTTTTTTTTTTTTTTCTTAATATAACACGTATGCATAAATACAAATTGTTTCTATAACTTGAAATACAACAAAAGAGTTAATGTATAATCTGAATTGCTTCCCCCACAATTTTATATGTATGAATATTATTTTTACAACCTAAAATTTTTAGATCCGTCTCTAAAAAATTGTGTATGTACATGCGCGAAAGAGATAGATACCATATTGATTGGACCAGGCAACAAAATGGGGCAAAATGCGAGCAACAATATCATGGTTGATGGTTTCCATGTCTTCAGAAACTGCTCTTGAAACGAGAGAGGTCATGTCTTTGATGTTTCCAATAAGAAAGCGAGGTTTAGGGCCACGCACACCTTGTCTCTCCATGATTTTCTTTATGCGCATTGGAGTGAGCCAGTAGCATGAGATTGTGTCATACACAACTTTCAATAGCACACTCACAAAGATTACCAAAAGGGTTGTCAGAATCACCATCACCATGGTGGAACAGACTTGTGAATGAGACTCCATTTTCCTTCTTGACTCACTTTTTATATAGTACAATTTGATGGGATCTCTTAATTTAATTATACAACGGCAAAGATTAGCAAAAACACTTTTTTTAAATACTCTTTCGAATTTATTCTTTATTATTGAAAATTATAAATTTTTATATGACTCGCTTCTTACTTAATCAATTACTAACTTAATTTTTATATTTTTTTAATAAATTTTGATTAATTATAAAAAATTTAAATATATTTTCAGTTGTCATAGTAATTTTTTATTTTAATTTCTATAAAATATTTTGATATTTTTCATCCTTCTAAAATTTGAATTTTTGTTTTTGATTTTTACTGTAAAAAAAGTTAAGTAATCATTATAAGTTATATATATTAGTATACGTGATATCATTTTAGCATATAATATCTTTAAAAAAAATTAGATTCCTAAAATAAATATTATTTATCTATCTTAAAATAAAAATTAAACACTAAAAATAAATATTTAAAATTTTAAACGAATAAAAATCAAATAAAAATATTTTATAGGAGCAAGATCAAAATTTACTCATAAATATTATTTTAAAAATTTAATTTATAATTGCATTTATTATATTGCAATTATTACATTTTGTGAAAAGATTAATAAAATGCAACTAATTCAATCATAATTGTAGTCAGCGTTGTTGAAAACTTTCAAATTATAATTACAAATGCAGTTTTGAAAAATCTGTACTCTTTCACAATATCTTTAATGTTTTAAGTTCAAGTGCATTTACTTCTCTTATTAAAAAATAATATATTATAAACTTCAATATAAATAAAAAAAAGTAGAATTTAATTTTAATATATTATTAATATAAAATTTTTACAGTGTTAATTTATTAAAATTATATTAAATATAATTTTTAAAATAACTATTATAAAAATTAATAATTTTATTATAAATGGCCATTCAAGATTAGAGGATTATGTAAAAAATATTTACACAATAAATACATATTCTAAAAAAATATAATGAAATAAAAGAGAATTAAAATACACTAATTTATCACTCCAAAAACATGTATGAGTTAAATACATGTCAACTAAAGGAGTCCTTTTGAACATTTTCCCCCTTCAAAGTATGTCATTAATTGTGGAGTTTTATTTTGTGAGTGGATTGATTATATGATTTGATTTTCAGACAAGCATAGTAATTGCATATATAGTTGACAATTCATTTATTAAATTTAATATAATTTGGATTCTTAGATATTTAAATAAATTTTTTTCTATGATTTTAATGTATAGAGGAATAAAAAAAGTCATCAATTTAATGAAAAAAATAACAGGACATCCTGTAATTAATTTTAAATATTTAATATACTCCGTATTTATTAAAAATTTAATAAATACATTATACTTAATGAACAGAGCATTTAATTATATTGTTTTATTTTACTACTAATTATAATATTTAATTTTGCTGTTTAATTTAATCATTTATTACATTTAATAAATATAATATAATACTTATTGTAGAAACTATAGTTAACGTTACAGTTTTTAGTTGAAATTTAAATAGAGTCTTTCACAATATTTTTAATGTTTTAGGTTCAAGTCTATTTACTTCTCTTATTAAAAAAAATAATATATCATAAATTTCAATATAAAAAATAGAGGTTAGTTTTAATATACTATTAACATAAAATTGTGTATACCTTCAATTAATTAAAAATTATATTAAATTTTATTTTTAAAATAATTACTATAAAAATTAATAATTTTACCGTACATAAAAAATATATAATTAAATTCTAAAGATAGAGTTTTATTTTGTGATTGGATTGATTATATAGTGTTATAATAAGGGTCACCAAAGGGAAGGAACAAAATATTTTAATATGAATCTGCTGCTAATATTTATTCTAAGAAGAAAAATATTGAAAATTCTCCTTTAAAATGTCTCTGAAAGATATGTTTATAAATCGATTACGTGTAAAATATATTGTTAAAAAATAATATCTTTAATTAATTGTAGAAAATGATATAATTTAGTAATTATTTATTTTATTACAACAAAATAAATAAAATATTTTTTTGAATTTTAATTATTATTTTTGTTGTATTTTTAAAAGATAAGGAAAAAAATGATTTTTAAATAAGTAGACAAAAGAAGTCTGTTTTGAATTTAAATATTTTTTAGAATTTCAAATTTGAAATAAAAGATTATAATTTGGAAAGATACCTATTTTTATATGAAAGAATTTTGTTATGGAAAATGGAAAATTGAAAAGATATTTTTTTTAAAGAAAGATTTGAAATTTGAAGAAATTTTTTATTTTTATATAAAATGGAAAGATTTAAAATTTGAAAATATATTATTTCTATTTTTAGTTTGTGTAAAAGAACAAGATTTAAAATTTAAAATGACAAATTTTCGAAAATATTAGTTTAAAATTGAAAAGAATTTTCTTTTTGGTATTTTAATTAAAAGAATTAAAAAATAATTGGGATTGCATTTATTGTTGTAGATAAATACAGATATTGTTGATAACTTATTTATTTATTTTTTAATAAAATTTGGAATTTTACATATTGGAATAATTTTTTCTATGATTTTAATGTATAAGAAATAAATAAAAATTTATCAGTTCAATAAAAAAAAAGGACATCCTGTCTCTGCCGGATTGAAGACATACACACACATTTAAAATTTTAAAATTTAGTGATGATTTATAAATATCATATTATGTCTTGTGTTGATGAAAGAAGTTTTAGTATCGATCAAAGAAAAGAGTTCGGCTATGGAAGTAATTTGATTGAATAGATTGTGTAAATATTGGAAATTATTTGGTACTGTATTTTATTTTGATGGATAATTTTTTTTAATACTTAGTTTCATATTATTATTCATCATATATGATTAGGAAATAAAAAATATTTATTAAATTAATAATTTAGTAATAAAAATTGGGTTTTACATGTCAAATAAATTAGCTTATATCTTATTTGACTAAAATATAAAGTTTCTTAAAAAATTAAAATATTTGTTAAACAAATTTATTTTCCAAGTTTACACTGGTTAATCGAATTAAAATATGATTAAAGGTTAAATGTTATATTCATTAAATATAAAAAAAATAGGTTATGCAGTAATTAATAGTATAAAATAATTTTTTATTATTATTCAATTTCAAACTACGATAAATTATTGATTTTAACAATAATTAATTTAAAATAAAAATCATATAAGTAGTAATGTATTATTGACTTTTATTTTTTTATTTTAATACACTTTTTAGCTCTTATATTTTTCAATCTTTTTCAAAAGTGAAAATAGATATAAATAAAGGTAGATTGTTTTAATTATTTTCTATTTTCATTATTTTTTTATTTATCTATAACATCTATGACAATATATAAAGAAAAAAATTTTGATATACATATTTTTATATTTATTTTATTTGTACAATTATTTTTATAAACAATTTTTTTATCCACTCTCTTATTTTTTTACCTCTTCTAACTACCGGCAAACCCACCCATTAATTTTTTAAAAACACGTAAACGCAAGTGCCTCTTTTTCCTTAGTTCATATAATGCTACTCCCTTTATACTGAAATATAAGTTAAAATAACTTTTTTCTACCTCGTCCTTCGTTAGAATTATTTGATATCAAGAATATAAAAAAGTCATTAAAAATATAATCTCAATTAAATAAAGTGTATTTTGGTAATAATATATAAAATTAATTAAGATTTGATTATATTTTAGTTCATTGAATTTTTTTTTACTTATATTTTAGTTTAGAGGGGAATTTTATAATCATTACACTATTATTATAATTTTTAATAAAATATTTGATCCATAAAAGATTAATAAAAAAATTAAATTAAAAATATATAATTAGAATTACATAAAAATAAGAAAACAACATCTTATGTAAAAAAATATAAAAATAAAATAAAATCTCACATTATAAGTAGAAGAAGAAAAATAAAAAATATAAAATAAAATCCTACATTATGTAGAGAAGATAAAAGAAAGAAACTTAATAAATGTTTTAAGGACCAAAGAGAAATAAAATATATGAAATTAGAAGTTAAACACTACTTTAAGTAGTATCTTACAAAATGTTACAACTTACAAGTTAATAAAAAAAATTTGTTTACTATACATTACTAACGTTAAACAAGTTTTTCAGCTATTAAAAAAAAGTTTGAAGACTAAAATAATGTGTTAAATAATGTCTAATTTTGATTTCATGGCTAACATTAATGTTTTCAAAATAATTGTAAAATTGAGGATAACAAATGAACCGACCTCCCTGAAGGCAAACCAGATTAGAATACTCGTCTTGATCGGATGTCCAAGGAAGATCGCAGGGTCGGGCGGCAACAAGGACAAGGAGGAATAAATTAGATACCCTCGATCACACTCAACCACGTTTGTACTTCAGTGAAAGGCACCTGGCAAAGCCACAGTATGCTCTGATACGCGTCATTTTGTCCTTGGCACATGTTATCCTGAGGATAGGGACATTAGGGGACAAAGGAGCAGGGAGCCGTAAAAGGGCCACGGGAAGACAAATCCAAGAGAGATGAAAAGGATAGGATGACATACGTGGAGGAATATATAAGCCCCGAATTGAGGGCGGGGGAAAAGGCATCATTATGTGCACCTTGTAACAAAATACTGCTGAAGTTAAGGTTACAAACGTGAACATTGGTGCCCACCATGGGGCACAAGGAAAAAATATTCCTGAACACCCACAAGTAGAGAAGCGATATTGAGCAGCAATGCCTCGAGTTCTGCAAGGGAGGAGCGAGCCTTACAGTAGTTCTTACGGGTAGTTGCTGACCTTTAGGAATAGGCTCGTCTCAACGTTGAGGCAAGGAGGAGACAGGAGGAGGCAAAGAAGCGGCATGAGGAGGAAGTAAGGCAAGCCGAATAGCGCGAGGTCAAATTGAGGGAACAAGTGGAGGCGCTTAGGGGCACGGCAGGGCATCCCAACTGTTCAACGAGCAAATTGACGGAACTGCCATTCCACCACAGTTTAGGGAGCTAGTTGTGGACCCATTCGATGGTTCCCAAGATTTACAAGTTCATCTGCAGGCCTTCCAGACACAAGTGTACATCAGTGGCGAGGACGACCTCCTCAGTTGTAAGTTATTTTCTGGTACATTGTGGGGAGTAGCTATGAGGTGGTTCTCAGGCCTCCGGCCACGTTCCATTAGCTCCTTTCCGGATCTGGCGACCGCTTCTGTATCCTAGTTCACCACCAACCAAGAAAAGCATTTGGAGGTGGCTGATCTATTCGATATTTGACAAGCAAAAATTAAAACCCTAAAACAGTACTTAGCTCGGTTCAACAATGCCACAGTCCAGGTAGATGATGAGTCATATTCTATACACCTTATAAGGACCTATGATGGGTGTTCTTAAGATAAATAAGTGTCTAAAAGATGAGTATTAGCTGAGATTTATATTAAGGGCCTAGAAATAGAGAAATCATAAATCTGTGCTAATTCGAGATCTTACCTAATAAAAAGACTTATTCTTCTTTCCTTGCAGGATTAGCCGAGATGATCTCCGCCTAGCATAAGAAGTCACAGTCGAGATGAAGTCGTCCCGACCAAACCGACTCCATCTCGGCCAGGCCAGGCTTCTCGATCCAGCAGCCCAATTTGGTGCAGCCTAACGAGGGGTGGCCCAATGGTGTTATCCACGTCAGCTATCCAACTCAGAGGCCACCTCAACTCCAGCTCAGGTGCCACATCACTTATGGAGAAGCTTGTAGCGCAAGTTACGCAAGGGTAGAATAGGCAATCAACTATGAAATTCCATTAGGAGTCGTTAGGAGTAGTAGGCCACAGCTCGTGTATATATAGGAGGAGCTGTGCACTTTTTCGGGGTCTTTGGAATTCATATTTTTCCATTCTCATTGTTTCCATTTTCTCGCTCTCATCTTCTGAGCTTACGGTGGTGCTATCATTAGTGCTTCTCTCGATTGAGGAAGTGCAGGTTAGGAACTGAGAAGCTGAAGGTTGTCAGAGGGGACCGATTGGATTACCAACGCACTCTGATGGACCTGATCGTCAGCATCCTAACTAGCGGAGGTGAACCATCGTCGTTCTTCCATGGCGATTGTTGTAGAAGATGGAGTCACCAAATCCAGGCCCTATTTGTGTAATTTGTTTCCAATAATATAAGTGTTTTCTGATTTCTGATTTCTGTTGCATTCCTAAACTCTAATTCTCTTGATGCGTCGCGATTGCACGGGGCAATGTGAACAATGTTAAGCTAAGCCGATCGGAACTGGTTTAACTAATTCAGTAGGTAATCAACTAGAGAATCTAATTGAGAACCTAAAATCAACTCTAGACTTAATCCCTAATGAGGTAGCGATTGTGTAAATCCTCGGTATGACAATGGATGAATGTTTGTGATTGTCATAAGAACATTAAAGGTTGATAAGGATTATGGACTAAGTGAATGAACCGGAATGACCTTGATTCTTAGACTAAACATGAATACAGTAGTAATAGTAGTAATAGTAGTAGTAGTAGAGTAGTTTAGTTTAGCTGCATTCGCATTTTAGTTTAATTCATTTTACTTAATTTGCACCCAAACCCCACTATTTCCTGCGTTTTAGTCTAAAACGGAGTTAGTCAAATTCTGTTGCGTCTGTCCGCAGTTAGCCGAGACCAAGTCAGATAAGTCTCCACCGAGACCATTTCGGTTCAGTTTCTATCGGAAGCAACTCGGCACTTAGCTAAGAGTTAGTCTGCATCCTACACTCGAGTTTCTGCATTCCTCTAATCCACACTCAAATTCATAATTGAGCACACTGTGTCCTTGAGAGAATTCAACCTAGGGTTGACTATGCTATAGTTATCTTTAGTTTATTTGATAAACGGAACATGAATAAACACTCTCTTATCAAATTGGCGTCGTTGTCGGGGACACAAGTTCTTTTGTGTCTTTGTGTGCCAAACCTGAGTGATAGCTGAATCTCGAGTCTGTAGTTTGTTGTGTCAGTCGAGTCATAGAGTCAATTTTAAAATCTGTCTATTTGGATCCTATAATAAAATAGCATGTTGAGTATGTGTTAGTTTTGCGTGAGTTTCACTACTAAAAAAACCAAAAACAAAAAAATAGTTGTAGCATAATATTCATTTTCTTCACTGCATTTTGAGTTACATTCTAATAGTTACTAACCCTCTATCTTCTTGCTATAACACTAATGTTTTTGCATGATTTTTATAATGCATGACTAGGAGTAGCACTGACCCTTTGTATGCTTTAGATCCTGAGATAGAAATAACTTTACGTAAATTAAGAAAAGCTAGGAACATAGTAGTAAGTGGTAGTTCTAACTCTGTTTCTAGTTCTGACAATAGTAGTCCTGTCACTAACAATTCTGATTATGTTGAGTACGATAGCACTAACACTTTTGCAGAGATGGAGCATATGGAGAACAATGACAGAACCTTGAAGGAGCTGGCTACACCAGATGTGGTGTATCAACCTTGGTGTATCCAATATCCGCAATTGGAGTCAGCCCAAACATATGAATTGAAATCTGGTCTTATATATTTGTTGCCTAAATTTCATGGTCTTGTAGGAGAAGACCCTCACAAGCACTTGAAGGAATTCCATGTGGTTTGCTCCACAATGAGGCCGCAAGGGATACCGAAGGATTACATCAAAATGAAGGCATTCCCATTCTCCCTAGATGAAGTAGCAAAAGATTGGTTGTATTTGTAGCCAGTTCTCTTTAACACCTGAGGAGACATGAAACGCATGTTCTTGGAGAAGTTCTTTCCAGCATCTAGGACTGCAACCATCAGGAAAGAAATCTGTGGGATAAGGCAACATTCTGGAAAGACTCTGCACGAATATTGGGAAAGATTCAATAAACTCTACGCCACATGTCCATATCATCAAATCAGTGAGCAATTGTAGATCCAATATTTCTACGAAGATCTGTCGATGATGGATCGAAGCATGATTGATGCTGGTAGTGGAGGAACATTGATGGACAAGACAACAGCAGTAGCAAGGCACCTGATCTCTAATATGGCAAGTAATACACAACAATTTGGGATCATAGGACCTAGCCAAGCCTGGATAGTGAATGAAATTGGTGCAACCTCCAATCAAAGGTTGGAAAACCAATTGACCGAATTGACATCGCTGGTGAGGCAGCTTGCTGTTAGACAACACCAACCAACCATTATAGCTAAAGTCTGTGGCATATGTACTTCTATGGAGCACCCCACTGACTTGTGCCCCACGTTGCAAGAGACAGAGTCGGACCAACCAGAGAACGTTGGAGCCATAGGCGGATATCAGTATGGGAAACAACCATATCAGAGCCAGCCAATTGATAATCAACAGTATGGAAGACAACCATTTCGGCCAGGACCGAAACAAGGGCCTTATGCAGCTCAACAATTCGGACCCACACCGAATGCGCATAAGAGACAAGCAGGTTATCAACAGCCGACTCTGCAGTATCAAGCACCACCTTTCCAGCAACAGCAGCAATAGAGAATGCCACCACAAGGCAATTCTCCATCTCTGGAGGACCTGATGAAGCAGCTAGCCACTAGAAACCTAGAGTTCCAGCAATCTGTGAGCTCCAGCAACATGTAGTTCCAGCAGAATATGACCGCCACCATCCAAGACCTCAAAATGCAAATAGGACAGTTAGCCAACATTGTGAGCCAATTATAGTCGGCCGGGTCCAGCAACCTTCCTTCTCAAACAATTCCAAATCCGAGAGGGAACACAAGTGTAGTTACATGGAGAAGAAGAAAAGAATTACCTCAACCTATACTACAGCAGTTGCCGAGACCAACCGAAGCCAATTTTGAACTGAATGCTGACTCGCAATCTCGACCAGAGAAAATTGTCCCATTGTCGTTTCCAACTCGGACCATCTCGGCAAGGAAGCCTGAATCAGAGGAAGAGTTGCTGAAGATGTTCCGCAAGGTGGAAATCAACATCCCACTTCTTGACGCTATCAAGCAGATTCCTAAGTACATAAAATTCCTCAAGGAATTGTGTGTACACAAGAGGAAGATGATGAAAGGGAGTGTGGAAGTAGGAGGTATAGTGTCGACATTGACTAGAAACGAAGAATTCACTATAGGTGCACAACAAGCATTACCAAAGAAATGTCGAGATCCCGGAATCTTTTATATCCCATGTACCATTGGCGATTGTACCTTTGCCGATGCCATGCTCGACCTGGGAGCTTCAATTAATGTCATGCAAACATCGATCTACAAATCTCTGAATTTTGGTGATCTGGAACCCACTGGGATGACAATACAGTTGGCGAATAGAAGTGTTGTTCAACCTTTAGGTGTTCTCGAAGACATCCTTGTCCAAGTTAATGAGCTGATTTTTCCAGTGGACTTCTATGTGCTTAATATGGAGGATGAGACATTAGGAAAGGGAACCACCTTGATTCTTGGGAGAGCATTCCTTATGACTGTGATGAGTCATATTTTATACACTTTATGTGGGCTTAAGATGGGTGTTGTTAAGAATATTTAATGATTAAGAGTCTTGTGTTAACTGAGATTTGAATTATGGGCCTAAAAATAGGAGAAATACAAGTACATGCTAAAATAAGATTTTTAACTAACAAAAAGATTAAGACTTATTTTGCAGGCCCAAGTCATCTCAGCTCAAGTCATCTTGGCCCAAGCCATCTCGGCCCAAGTCATCTCGGCCCAAGCCGAGAACATCCCGGCCAGCCCAGCTCTCCCAGTCAAGCCAACATCAGTGACGAAAATCTTGCCAAAAATCACCCCAGAAAGATGCAGATATGATTTGTTAAGATGCAGATATGATTTGTTAAGATGCAGATATGGTTTGTTAAGATGCAGATATGGTTTGTTAAGATGTAGATATGATTTGCTAAAATCAAGGAATCTGTAATGTAGATATGATTTG
This sequence comes from Mucuna pruriens, assembly GCA_025330945.1. NCBI lineage: Eukaryota > Viridiplantae > Streptophyta > Magnoliopsida > Fabales > Fabaceae > Mucuna > Mucuna pruriens. The sequence continues at coordinate 1,756,086 of JAENHJ010000527.1, read as the reverse complement.
TTAAGATGCAAATATGATTTGTTAAGATGCAGATATGATTTGTTAAGATGCATATATGATTTGCTAAGATCAAGGAATCTGTAATGAAGATATGATTTGCTAAGATCAAGGAATTTGTAATTCGGGTAACTAGGAATGCAGATATGATTCTGCTAGAAATTAGGAAACTGGGAAACTCCTAAGATTGAGGAGATTGTAATCTGTAATTCGAATTGGAATCTTTAGGATTTGAATTTCTGTTATTAGGATTAGATTTAGATTTATCCAACTTGTGTATAAATAAGCACACCAGGCCACGTCTTCAAGTGTGGAATTTCAGTAGAATCTAGAGCTAGCGCCGTCAGCAATCGCAGACACTCCAAGCTAGTACAGTGGTACACGAAGCTTCAATACGGTGTCTCTCTCGGTCGAGGAGGTACAGGACCAGGATTTGGGAAGCTGGAAGCCTTTAGAGGTGATCGCTCGGTATAGCCGACGCACTCTGTTGGACGGAAACCTCAACGTCTGGCCACCATTGGTGCATCACTGCCGTTCTTCCATTGGCGGTCGTCGTGGAAGGCGGATTCTCTAGAAACTCTGAATTCTCACCTTTGTATTCAATTTGGTTTTCAATAACATAATTCGTTTGCAATACTATCTCTTGATTATAATTCCTGCACTTTAATCTGCTTTTAGCTTTGCCGTGACACATTGTTAGGGGTAGATCACGTTAGACTAGGGCCGATCGGAACTAGTGTAATAATCTGATTAGGTAGAGAACCTAAACTAAACCAAGTACATACTCCCTGCCAACTGATGAGGTAGCAGTTGTGTAAATCCTCGGTATGGCAACGGACAAACGTTCGACGGTCGTCGTAAGAATCTAAGGTTGATTCGGAATACAATCCTAAGTAAGAATAGTAAACTGTCGTGTTTTGAGTCCCGAATTGATACAGTAGTTAGTATAGAGTAGTTTAGCATAGTTTAGTTTACTTTCAGCACTTAGTTTATTTTCTGCACTTAAACACAAAACCCCCCCTTATTTACTGCTTTCCAGAGTCCGAGACCGAGTCAGTCCGACTCCGTCGCGTCTAGATCACTTTCGGTCGAAACCATATCAGTTCCCTGTTAGTCGAGACCGGATTGCCGAGAGCGAGTCGGCCTTAGCGTTGCCGAGGCCAAGCCAAAGTCAAGTCGGCATTCCACAACACTTAGCGTTTCTACAACACTCTAATTTTTACACTTAGCACAATTTGAACACACTGTGTCCTTGAGAGAATCGACCTAGGTTAGCTATACTATAGTTAGCTATATTATACTGCCAGAACAAAGATTGATGTGCATGCAGGGACACTCTTAATGGAATTTGGTGATACCCTGGTGCAGTTCAATATTTTCGAAGCTATGAAGCACCTCACCGAAGACCATTCTCTCTTTGGTATTGATCTGATTGACGAACTGGTTGAGGAATATCTTCAACTAGACAGCAGTAGTGAAGATAGTGAGAATTTTGTTGGAAGCACTGATTTGATCAGTTGCTTAAGGTCCATAACAAAGAAGGCTGACTATGAAGAAGTACATGATCTTCCCAACTCCGAGGATGATAATAACGACATTGCCGACTTGGATTTTGAAGTCGAATTGTTCGAAGTGTTAGACCAAGTCTGTAACCTTGAGAACCCAGGGTGTACAAATAAAGCAGAAGTCAAGGTTGCCGAGACTAAAGAGCTCTTCTCATCACAACTGGCAACAATATTGACGGTCGAAGTCGAGTCGGCCAAAAGAGTCTGAGACAAAGAAAAGAGAAGAGTCAACTCGGCCGAGAAGTTGAGAGACAAGGCCGACATGCTTGTCGAGACCATCTCGGCCAATGAAGACCAGCAGCAAACGAGAGCTGAATTTACTGTTCCACCTGGATCTAACCCCAGGGCTGCACAAGGAGCCAAGTCTGACTCAAATCCGACAAGAACTGAGAGGAGTCGGCCCAAGCAGAAAAAGGTCGAAATCATGTCGGCACACCTGGTGTAGAGACCAATTCAAGTCAATCAGCCGGATCCGAAGTTATCAAATGACAATTCTTCATTTCTGCCACCACCCAGGGAATTGAAGTCACTGCCAAATCATCTGAAATATGCCTACTTGGATACTGAACAACAACTCCCTGTTATCATTGCCAATAACCTCTGCCGAGAGCAAGAAGACAAGTTGTTGAATGTCCTAAGACAACATAAGAAGGCAATTGGGTGGAAACTTTCTGACCTTCCTAGTATAAACCCCTCCATATACATGCACAAAATTTTGATGGAGGAGGAAGCTAAGCCCATAAGGCAACAACAAAGACGGCTGAATCCGACCATCCTGGACGTGGTCAAGAAAGAAGTCATGAAACTCCTTGCTACAGGAATCATCTACCCCATCTCGGATAGTCAATGGATGAGCCTTGTGCAAGTAGTGCCTAAAAAGTTTGGGGTGAGTGTTATGAAAAACCAGCAAGATGAATTGGTACCTATGCGAATTCAGAACAGCTGGCGAGTCTGCATTGATTATAGAAGATTAAACCAGGCAACTCGCAAGTATCACTTTCCTTTGTCTTTTATTGACCAAGTCCTGGAAAAGTTATCAGGAAAATCCCATTACTGCTTTCTGGACGGTTTCTCTGGATACATGCAAATCCACATTGCACCTGAAGATCAGCACAAGACCACCTTCACTTGCCCATTTGGTACCTTTGCATACACTCACATGCCATTTGGCCTGTGCAATGCTCCGAGCACATTCCAACGCTATATGACAAGTATCTTCTCGGACCTGCTACAGGAGTGCATGGAGGTGTTCATGGATGACTTCACGGTTTATGCTGACTCATTCGACACATGCCTAGAGAACCTATCCAAGGTGTTAACAAGATGAATAGACACAAATCTAGTGCTTAATTTTGAAAAATGTCATTTCATGGTGACTGAGGGAATTGTGTTGGGACTATTGGTATTCAACAAAGGCATAGAGGTTGATAAATCAAAGATTGACATCATCATCTCCCTTCCAAACCCCACTTCTGTGTGGGAAGTTCCCTCATTCTTAAGACATGCAGGATTCTATAGAAGATTTATCAAGAATTTCAGCAAGATTGCCTTGCCACTGTCCAAACTGCTACAAAAGGATGTGGAATTCAAATTTAACCAGCCCTGCATTGAAGCCTTTCAGGAGCTGAAGAATCTTCTCACATCCGCCCTTATTCTTCAAGCACCAAACTGGGAGCTTCCATTTGAGCTAATGTGTGATGCATCCAATTCGACATTGGGAGTCGTCTTAGGCCAAAGAGCTGGACTCGGCAAGCCAGTACATGTGATTGCTTATGCATCCCAAACAATGGACTCAGCCTAGTTAAACTACACAACAAATGAGAAGGAGCTATTGGCAATTGTGTTTGCCCTCGGAAAATTCCGTTCATACCTTCTTGGCTCAAAGATAGTTGTGTTCTCTGACCATGCTGCTTTGAGATTCTTGCTGAAAAAGCCGGATGCCAAGCCGAGACTGATTCGGTGGATGCTTCTTCTTCAAGAATTCAACATAGAGATCAGAGATAAGAAAGGTGTTGAGAACTCAGTAGCAGATCACTTGAGCAGGATCAAAGGGACGAGGACCTCGTGCCTATCAGAGATCAATTCCCAGATGAGCAACTGTTGCACATCAGCACACCTACACCATGGTTTGCGGACATATGCAATTTTGTGGCCGCATCTCAGTTTCCACCGGAGGCATCTCGGCTTTACAAGGAAAAACTCCAGAGCGATGCCAAATACAACATATGGGATGATCTTTACCTATGGAGACTTTGCAGTGACCAAGTCATTCGCAGGTGCATTCCTGACACCGATATCAATTTGGTTCTCCAATTTTGCCATGCAGCACCTGGAGGCGGCCACTGTGGATATACTCGGACTGCCAGGAAAGTGTTGTATTGTGGGTTTTATTGGCCCACCATCTTCAAAGACGCTTATCAACTAGTCTCCACCTGCGAAAAATGTCAAAAAGCTGGAATGGGCATTGGCAGAAAGCATGAGATGCCCCAGCAACCCATTTTGTTTTGTGAAGTCTTTAATGTGTGGGGTATTGATTTCATGTGGCCATTCCCAATCTCTAATGGTTACTCTTATATTTTGCTGGTCGTAGATTATGTGTCAAGATGGGTAGAGGCCATAGCCACCAAAACCAATGATGCCAAAGTTGTAGTGGATTTTCTGAAATCCAATATCTTCTGTCGGTTTGGTGTGCCAAAAGCGCTCATAAGTGACCAAGGGAGTCACTTTTGCAACAGAGCCATGTCCTCTTTACTCCACAAGTATGGGTTGGTGCATAGAATTGCCATAGCATATCAACCCAGACAAATGGCCAATCGAAAGTTTTCAACAGAGAAATAAAGAGAACGCTACAAAAGATGACCAACCCCAACAGGAAAGATTGGAGCCGACTCCTTGAGGACGCTCTTTGGGCATATAGAACTGCATACCGAACATCGTTAGGGATGTCTCCCTACTGAATTGTCTTTGGTAAAGCCTGTCATCTTCTTATGGAGCTAGAACACAGAGCTTATTGGGCTGTCAAATAGTGCAATCTGGCCTATGACCAAGCAGAAAAGCAAAGGCAATTCCAGTTTCAAGAGTTGGATGAACTTCGCCTGGAAGCCTATGAAAACTCCATGATCTACAAGCAAAAAGTGAAGCACTTCCATGACCAACAGATCCTGAGGAAAGAGTTTCAAGTCGGTCAAAAAGTACTCCTATTCAATCTACGCTTAAAGCTCATAGGAGGTAAGCTCCGTTCTAGATGGGAGGGACCTTTTGTTATCACTAATGTTTTTCCCCATGGCATAGTAGAATTAAAAGATGAACACACCAAGAGCACCTTCCAAGTCAATGGGCACAAAATTAAACTTTTTCATAAAGGACCAGTACCACCAGCAAGCGACATGGAGACCATTTCATTGATGGAACCAGCTCCACCAAACGACACACCTTAAGCTAGTCATGTGAACCCCTCTGAATTTATGCCATGCATTAGGGACAATGCAACATTCAAGTGTAGGGGGGACTGTATGGCCATTCAAGGCTTGCTGAGCTGAAATTTATGCTTTAAATTTTTGTTTTTAACTTTTTCTGTGATTAAACTCCATGCCGACTCCATTTTAATTTTTGTGATGTGTAGTTTTAGCTTTCTCTTCAATCCTTTTAGTTACCAGTTTTCTTTTATTCCTCCTCTTATTTTCTGTGTCATTTCCTTGTTTCAAATAAAAATTTTTTCTGCTTTGATTTCTTCCTAGCCAAGTCAGAATTTGGATTGCTTGAGAAAATGTTTTGAAAAAGAGAATTTGAAATGATTTCTTTAGGTTTTAGTGCGAGCAGTAGGAAGCAATTCAAAACTCTGGAGAGAGATTTATTAACCTTGTCAGGGAATAAAATTTTTGTGTCTCTAGGCAGGAAAGTGGCTGGAAACTGAAAAAGAGGAACTGTTGTGATAGAGCAAGTATCCGTGTGAGGATTTTTGAGCCTTATGTATATATGATGGCTTTGCACCTTGCCATTCTCTCTTTCTGGTGTGATTTTTGCATCCTTGTTAACTGTGTATTCTAGATTTTGCCTTGACTCTTTGGATATATTTGGTTTCACATGCAGGAATGACATGATCTAGGCCATGTTTCTAATTAACCCCGAGCCAAATGGACCTACCTTGAAATCTTATCCCTTGTTTACCCCTTTGAGCCTGAACGACCATTCTTTTTTGGCAGCTCATTACAAGCCCAAAGCCAGAAAAACCATGATGCAACCTCAACCTTAAGGAGTAGAGGAGCTTTGGAATTGTTTTGGGAGAAAGTCATGATCAAGTGTGGGGGAGGTACTAGGGAGCAAAGCAATAGTAGTGTATCAAAAAGGGTTGAAAAAGGAAAGAAAGAAACAGGTGCAGGAAAACAAAAAGAAAAATGAAAATAAAAGCAGCCAAAAGTCATAAGCTGTAAAGCAAAAAGAATTATAGCCTAAGTCGCAAAATGGCAAGTAAGGAAATGAAGGAAGAAAAAATGAAAAAGGGAAGGAAAAGGAACAAAAATGAGGGTTTTCAAGAAAAAGAGCAGTATACTGGGATTTCCATCATACTGGAAAACTTGCTCCCCATTGCTCCTCTCTTCCCTATGGTTTCTGAACCTATTTTCCATCATATATCCTACCATCGACCCTGGCCTCATTACAAGCCGAAAGAAAGTCCTAGTGATCATGGCTGCATGTGTTTTTGAGGTATGGAAGGAGAGGCCAGGCAAAGTTCGGTAATACCAATTTCAGGCGATGTTGAGTGTAAATACAAACCCAAACACCTGAGAGACTAAGAGAATATTTGTCTAAGTGAGACCTTTGTCACTTTTGGTCACTCTTTGATGTTTACAGGTTGCTGATCCACCTAGGGTGCAAAATGAGTAATTTTCAGACTGTTTGAATATCTCAGCCTCGGGGTGCACGAATGTCGAATCTGTTTTGACTGAACTTAAGGAAGTCAATTGAAAATTCTTTTTCTGTTTTAAAATTCCCCCTTATGTTTGAATCCTTATTTTGCCCAAGAGTGCAAAAGTGTAAGTGTGGGGGTCTGATGAGTCATATTCTATACACCTTACAAGGACCTATGATAGGTGTTCTTAAGATAAATAAGTGTCTAAGAGATGAGTATTAGCTGAGATTCATATTAAGGGCCTAGAAATAGAGAAATCATAAATTTGTGCTAATTCGAGGATCTTAGCTAATAAAAGACTTATTCTTCTTTCCTTGTAGGATTAGTTGAGATGATCTCGGCCCAGCATAAGAAGTCGCAGCCGAGATGAAGTCGTCCCGGCCAAACTGGCTCCATCTCGACCAAGCCAGGCTTCTTAGTCCAATAGCCCAATTTGGTGCAGTCCAACGAGGGGTGGCCCAATGGTGTTATCCATGTCAGCTATCCAGCTTAGAGGCCACCTCAGCTCCAGCTCAGAGGCCACCTCCGCTCCAGCTCAAAGGCCACCTCAGCTCCAGCTCAGTTGCCACGTCACTTCTGGAGAAGCTTGCAGCACAAGTTACGCAAGGGTAGAATAGGCAATCCACTATGAAATTCCGTTAGGAGTCGTTAGGAGTAGCAGGCCACAACTCATGTATATATAGGAGGAGTTGTGCACTTTTTCGGTGTCTTTGGAATTCATATTTTTCCATTCTCATTGTTTCCATTTTCTCGCTCTCATCTTCTACACTTACGGTAGTGCACAGTGCTATCATTGATGCTTCTCTCGCTTGAGGCAGTGCAGGTTAGGAAGTGAGAAGCCGAAGGTTGTCAAAGGGGACTAATTGGATTACAAACGCACTCTGGTGGACCTGATCCTCAGCATCCTAGCTAGTGGAGGTGAATCATTGCTGTTCTTCCATGGCGATTGCTATAGAAGACGGAGTCACCGAATCTAGGCTCTGTGTTTGTATTTTGTTTCTAATAATATAAGTGTTTTCTAATTTCTGACCTCTGTTGCATTCCTAAACTCTAATTCTCTTGCTGCGTCGCGATTGCACGAGGCAATGTGAACAATGTTAAGCTAAGCCGATCGGAAATGGTTTAACTAATTTAGTAGGTAATCAACTAGAGAATCTAATTGAGAACCTAAAATCAACACTAGACTTAATCCATGCCAGCTGATGAGGTAGCGATTGTGTAAATACTCGGTATGGCAATGGACGAATGCTTGGCAATTGTCATAAGAACATTAAAGGTTGATAAGGATTGTGGACTAAGTGAATGAACCGGAATGACCTTGATTCTTGGACTAAACATGAACACAGTAGTAATAGTAGTAACAGTAGTAGCAGTAGAGTAGTTTAGTTTAGGTGCATTCACATTTTAGTTTAATTCATTTTACTTAATTTGCACCCAAACCCCCTGTTTCCTGCGTTTTAGTCTGAAACGAAGTCAATCCAACTCTGTTGCGTCTATCTGTATTTAGCCGAGACCGAGTCGGATAAGTCTCCACCGAGACCATTTCGGTTCAATTTCTACCAGAAGCAACTCCGCACTTAGCCGAGAGTGAGTCTGCATCCTACACTTGAGTTTCTGCATTCCTCCAATCTGCACTCAAATTCATAATTAAGCACAATGTGTCCTTGAGAGAATTCAACCTAGGGTTGATTATGCTATAGTTAGATTTAGTTTATTTGATAAACGGAACACGAATAAACACGCTCTTATCAGTAGACAACCCAGATTAGAAGTTTTTTGTCAAGGCATTCCAGAAGGGTTTGCGAGCAGGCCCCTTCAACAATTTGTTGGCCTTATCAAAGCTAGCTAGCATGACAAAAATTAGGGCAGAAAAGCATGTTGAAGTAGAGGAGGACAAGGAAGACAGGTTGCAGGCGGAAAGGGAGGTCCCAGCCATAGGAAAAAAACCACCCTATGAGTGTAGGGCAGATAGCAATACAACCCAAGCAGTAAGCACCAAGTAGAGAATCGAGCAAAAAATTACACCCCGCTCATGGCAACTAGGGCCCAAATTCTGCGGGAAGTCTACCATCTTCAACTACTGACATTCCCCTCCCACATAGAGCGACAACTTGGTCCCTCCCGAGAGGAGTGGTGCGAGTTCCATCACACTTAGGGTCATATGACAAAGGGATGTAGGGTGTTGAAAAGTAAAATAGAGAGGTTAATCCAAGACAACTATTTTAGGCCGATTTGTGAGGAGAAAAGAGAACAAAAGGCTGGCAGTCAGAGAAGATCCGCCTAAGATAGATAGAAGTCGAACCCGAGGTCGGGACTGAACGTCGAACTTAGGACCGACAAGGGGCCACCATAAATGTCAGTCCAAACCTGGAGGATGAACTCCCCCTTATTGGGGGATGATAGCTACTATATCAAGGGTAGGGCCACGTCAAAAATGTCAATGGCTGAGTGGAAGAAGTACACTCGGTCAGTGATGGTCGTCCAGAAAGACTGTCCCCAACAACAAGACCCTCTTATCACATTTACGAATAAGGATTATGAAGGCACGGTCCCTCATTCAGATGATCCAATGCTAGTGTCGCTCATAATGGCCGAATATAGGGTGGAATGAGTGCTGATTGACTAAGGAAGCTCGACTAACATACTGTTCTGACCGATCTTCCAAAAGCTTGGTTTCTCAAAGACCGAGCTAGAGGGGTCTCATGGTACATTGATCGGTTTTTTGGGAGAACAAGTGGGGATTCGAGGAACAATCAACCTGGAGACAACGTTTGGAGCCGACCTAGCAACTAAAAGAATGAAGTTAAGGTTCATGGTAATCAATGCGCCAACCTCATACAATATCATTCTCGGACAGCCAGCTTTAAATCGACTACATGCCATAGTATCAACGACCCACCTCTATATGAAATACTCGATGGGCAATTTTGTGGGGGTAATCCAGGCTGATTAGCAAGTAGCTAGGCAATGCTATGAAGAAAGAACCTGAGTTGTGGAAAGCAAACTTGGGAGAAGCAATCTACTTGAGAAGTAGGCACAAATCCACCTCTTGGAGCTGGATCCTCGCCTAGGCCGAGATGATACCAGGCCTCAACCAGGTGAAGATTTGAAGGAGGTCCAAATAGGATCGAAAGCACATCACAATACCAAAATTGGGGGATCCCTGGACCCGAGGGTAGAAGAGCAGTTGGTTCGAGTATTGAGGGAAAAGCAAGGGATATTTGCATGGTCCCCTGAAGATATGTCGAGCATTGACCCATATTTCCTTTTCCATTGTTTGTCCATTGTTTGTCCAAAATATTTCCTAGACAAGTGCTCATTCAGTGTCAAGGTAGGAAATTTTTTGGGTTTCGATGTAGCACAGTTATCAAAATGAGAAGTCCCAAAAGTGTAAAGGAGGTATAGCAGTTAACAAGACAGATCACGGCCCTAGCCCGTTTCTTGTCCCGATTTGCCGAGAAAGTGCCCCTATTTTCCAAAGTTTAAGAAGATCAAAGCGATTTAGGTGGTCTGGCAAATCTGAAGTGGTCTTCCAAGAGTTGAAGGCAATGTTAACCTCTCCCGTAATTATAACAAGGCTAGCTAAAGCTAAACCTATTATTGTTTATATATATGTTTCTGATAATGTAGTGAGCTCAGCAATCATTCAACAAACTAAGGAGGAACAATGCTCGATGTACTACATCAGTAAGGTCCTTTAGGGGGCAAAAGCTCGTTATCAAAAAATTGAAAAGGCCGCTTTTGCCATTATTATCACGGCCAAAAAATTGAAGCCATACTTCCAAAGCCACCCTGTGGTAATCAGAACCGATCTGCTCATCAGAAAAATCTTGCGAAAATTGGACTTGGCCAGGAGAATGACCGGATGGGTCGTCAAATTGTCGGAATTTGACATCACCTTTGAAAGAAAGGGACATGTCAAATCCGAAGTGTTGGCCGATTTTATCAATGAATTGACTCCAAACCCCCATATGGAAGAGACCAATGGGTAGAACAAGGAGTGGACGCTTTCAATTGATGGCTCCTCAAATCAAAAGGGGAGTGGAGTAGGAATCATACTAGAAGGCCTCGGAAGGGTCTTAGTCGAGCAATCCCTCCGTTTTGGTTTTCGAGCTAGTAGTAATCAGGCCGAGTATGAGACTCTCTTGTCCAAAATAAGGGTCGCAAAGGAAGTAAGGGCCAAAGTGTTGACTGCCAAAAAGCGATTCTCAATTAGTCACAGGGTAGGTGAATGGTGAGTATCAAATGAAAGAGTAGATTTGTTGGCCAAATTGGTAACTACACTAAGGGAGGACTCAACAAAATGGTAATCCAAGAAGCTTTAGGCCAGCCCACCATAAAGATGGTAGAGGTACTCTGCAATGATAGACATCCTTCCTAGAGGGACCCAATCATCAATTTTCTCGACCAGGATAAGACATCGGAGGACCCCCAAGAGGCCCGAAAAATCAAAAGAGAAGTGTTAAAATACGTGTTAATCATAGGGCAATTGTACAGACAGGGTTTCTCCTTCCCTTTACTGAAAATTTTGGGGGAAGTCAAAGCCAAGTAAACTATTAGGGAAGTTCATGAGGGGGCATGTGAAACCCATATTGGAGGAAGGGCCCTAGCCAGTAAAATCACATGGGCCAGGTTCTACTTGTTGACCATCAAGAAGGACAACATAACATTCGTTAAAAAATGCAATAAGTGTCAATGCCACGTAGATCGACATCAAGCACCCCTAGAACCACTTCACTCACTTTCGTCCAATTGGCCTTTCCATATGTGGGGGGTGGACATCCTATGCCCTTTTCCATTAGTAGCCGACCAAGTCAAATTCATTTTGGTGGTAGTTGATTACTTCACCAAATGGATTGAGGTGGAGCCGGTAGCTATGATCTTGGCTGAGAGAGTACGGCGGTTTCATTGGAAAAAAATCATATGTCGTTTCATGATCGGTAGTCAAGTTTTGTGCTCAATACAGAATTAAGCAATTTTTTACCTGTGTAGAGCACCCCCAAAGCAATGGACAAGCTGAGGTCGCAAACAAGAATATCCTCAAGGGACTACAAAGATGTTTGGAGGAGGCGAAGGGATGGTAGGCAGAAGAAATTTCGCAAGTGCTTTGGTCCTATCATACCAGACCTCACTCGGCCACGCACGAGACCCCTTTTTGCCTTACTTTCGGCACAGACACAATGATCCCAGTTGAGATCAAGTGCCAATAACGAGGAAGAATTAAGAGCGAACCTAGACCTATTACAGGAAGAACGAGAAATAGCTCACATCCGAGAATACACAACGAAGGCTAGAGCCTCCAAAAGACACAATGCCACAATTTTTCCTCGGCCTATCTGAAGGGATGATCTAGTCTTGAGAAGAATCCTCCGAGATGCAACCTCAAACAAGCTCATCCCCAATTGGGAGGGACCATTTAAAGTATTGGAGGAAGTAGGACAGGGAGCATTCAAGTTGGAACACATGGATGGGAGGCGAGTACCCCGCACTTGGAATGCAGCCATGCTAGGAAAGTACTACAATTGAATTGAAATTTGTCAAAAATGAATGAATATTCACTTGCAATAGATATAACATGTTAGCGATTGAATGCACCCTCCTTCTAGCTCCAAAGACCCGCAAGTGGTAGTCATTGGTCAACGACTGTCTGGGGCACAAAGACCCACAAGTTGCAGTCGGTCAACGACTGTTTGGGGCATAAAGACTCGCGAGTGGCAACTGTCGGCCAACAATTGTCTGGGGCACAAAGACCCGCGAGTGGCAATCATCGGCCAACAATTGTCCAGGGCATAAAGACCTGAAAGTGGCAATCGATCAACGATTGTCCAAGGCATAAAGACCCACGAGTGGTAGTTGGTAAACAACTGTCTGGGGCACAAAGACCCACAAGTGGTAGTCATCAGCCAACAATTGTCTAGCGCACAAAGACCCATGAGTGGTAGTTGTTGGCCAACGACTACCCAAGGCACAAAGATCCGCAAGTGACAATCATCAGCCAATGATTGTTTGGGGCATAAAGACCCACGAGTGGTAGTTGACCAATGACTATCCGGAGCATGGTGGTAGTTGACCAATGACTATCCGGAGCATAAAGACCCATGAAAAGTAGTCGGCCAATAACTATCTAGGACATAGAGATCCGCAAGTGGCAATTGGCCAATAACTGTTCGAGGCACAAAGACCCACGAATGACAATTGTCGGCCAACGACTGTCCGAGACACCCAAAAATAAAGATGTAAGGATAACTAGGAGTAAAATGATAAATGCAAGGCGTAATTTCATTACATTCAAAGATTGATTTGAGCAATAAGTACAAAGGCCAGGAAAATACAGAAGGAATTAAGAGAAAAGGTCAAGCAAAATTAATCAACCAAAGAGTCTGGATCCACCAACTTCCCGTCAATCACATCCTTGTACATATCCATTCTGGATAAATCCACACCAGGATGAAGAATGCCAAATTGTTGGATTGCAAGGTTGAACCCCACTTCTAATTGATCCAAAAGAGCTATTTCTTTGGCCGAGATAACCTTGTCCTTGGCAACAATCATGCTTTCTTTCTCAATAAGTAGCTTGTTTTTCTTCTCCAACTGCTTCAGTTTTTCCAACAAGGATAAGTCACTAGCAGAGGTCAACTTCTTCTGTTCACTCAACTCGGCCAAAAGGCCAACATTCTGACTCTTTAGTTCTTTCACCTCAGCAAGAAGAGCTTGTTCCTTCTCCTCAAGTCTCTCTTTCAAAGAGAGGTACTTGGTTGCGTCATTCATAGCTTCGACCAACTCGACTTCCTTTTTCTTCAAGACCTCCCCCATTCGTTGGATTTCATTAGTTACCTTCTGCCCATTTTCGATCAGCTTTTTCTTTTGGGCAAGAAAGTCATTTAGTTCGAGTTTGGCTGTTCAAGAGAGCACCATCTAATAGCTAGAGTAGGCTTTAATGGCCTTAAAAACTCCTCCAATCCCCAACTCCTTAACCTTCCCAGAATCTAAGGAGGAAGTAAGGTTCCAGTCAACAAAATCGGTAAAGGGTAACTTCCGGTTCCAGACCAAAATCGAATTGGGAGGCCCGTCCAAGAGCGCCTTCCAATTTATGGGCAAGGGAACATTGGTGGAAGGGGGGGGGGGCAACGGCAGCAAATGTAGCTATAGTTGAAGATGTGGCTGCCACAGAAGGCATGGCCGACTCCATTCTTGGCTTTTCTAAGCCACACCCAAAGCCTCCTGGGCTTAGGCACCTTCGCCAGCAACAGAGGGTGTAGGCAAAGTCATACCCAACCCCTATTCAACAATTACCACGGAAGGGGAGGCAAACACATAAAGGGCCGACCGCAAAGGACACTTCTTGAGCGGGCCTGCTCCTTTTCCCTGAGCCAAAAATCAGCCCAACACCTGACTTGGCCTGTTTCTATTTCCCTTCGGCTTTGCGAGCAGCAGCGTCCAATCCTGTAAAAACAAACAGGCAAATCCATTAAGAAAGCAAGAAAGGAAAGTGAGAAAGAAGAAGGCTAGGGAATACTCAGGAAAAACGTCACCCATTTTTAGTAGGTCAACGCAAAAGGACACAGAACAGCTGAGGAGCTCGACCAAAAGCTCCTCTTCCCAAGACCCTAAACACTCCTTCTCTACTCGGATAGTGGTAGCTGGGGATCTAATCCAAAATAGAGGAAACAGAGGGTTGCCTTCACGGTCCAGAAGAAAGTGTTGGCCATCATTATAACAGTAAACTCGAAAGAAACGATTTTTGAAAATTTTGTAACTTTCTCGAAAGGGCTTGAAAAGGGGGCTGTGTGGCCAACCGTGCAACGATAGCTAACTCGCTTTCTCGGTTCCGCGGATGCCAAAGAACCAAAAAAAATACATTTAGAGAAGGTTGTCGACCCCTCTCACAACACAAAATTTCAAAAGCACGGATGAACACCCAATTGTTAGGACGAAGTTAGGTTGGTACAACGTTGAGAACACTAAGAATAGAACACTCAAAGGTTGTAAACGACACTTTGATCCCTAACTTTATGCCTAAGGTATCATACAGGTATGTGTAGGGCTCTTCCCTATCCGCAATTGGCAAACACATTCATCCGGTCGACACGGTAGAAACCAAATGGACCAAGGTTCAGGTAGCCAAATGCGGTCTATCAACCCCTCTAATTAGTCATATTTTGTACATTTTATGTGGGCTTAAGATGGGTGTTGTTAAGAATGTTTAATGATTAAAAGTCTTGTCTTAATCAAGATTTGAATTATGGGCCTAAAAACAGGAGAAATACAAATATGTTCTAAAATGAGGTTTTTTAAGTAACAAAAGGTTAAGACTTGCTTTGCAGGACCAATAGGATCTTCTCGGCCCAGGCTGGGAACATCCCGGCCAGTCCAGCGCTCCTGGTCAAGCCGACATCAGTGACGAAAATCTCGCCTAAAATCACTCCGGTAAGAATGCATATATGATTGGCCAAGATTAAGGAATCTGTAATGGAGATATGATTTGCTAAGATTAAGGAATCTGTAATGCATATATGATTTGTTAAGATTAAGGAATCTGTAATGTAGATATGATTTTCTAAGATCAAAGAATCTGTAATTCGAGTAACTAGGAATGCAGATATGATTCTGCTAGAAATTAGGAAACTGGGTAAATCCTAAGATTGAGGAGATTGTAATCTGTAATTCGAATTGGAATCTTTAGGATTTGAATTTTTGTTATTAGGATTAGATTTTGATTTATTCAGCTTGTGTATAAATAACCACACCAGGCCACGTCTTCAAGGGTGGAATTTCAGCAGAATCTAGACCTAGCGCCGTCAGCAACTACAGACACTTCAAGCTAGCACGGTGGTACACGAAGCTTCAGTGAGGTGTCTCTCTTGGTCGAGGAGGTACAGGATCAGGATTTAGGAAGCTGGAAGTTGACGGAGGTGATCGCTCGGTATAGCCGACGCACTCCGGTGGACAGAAACCTCAACGTCTGACCATCATTGGTGCACCACTGTCGTTCTTCCAATGGCGGTCGTCGTGGAAGGCGGACTGTTTGGAAACTCTGATTTCTCACCTTTGTATTCGGTTTAGCATATCAATAAACACAACTGGTTTGCAATTCTGAATTTTTTTATAATTCCTGTGCTTTAATTCTACTCTTAACTTTGGCGTGACACACTGTTAGGGGTAGATCACGTTAGATTAGGACTGGTTGGAACTAGTTTAACAATCTGATTAGGTAGAGAACCTAAAATCAACCAAGTGTATACTCTTTGCCAACTGATGAGGTAGCGGTTATGTAAATCCTCAATATGGCAGTGGACAAACGTTCGACGGTCGTCGTAAGAATCTAAGGTTGATTCGGAACATAACTCCCAAGAGGAATGGTAAGCTGTGATGTGTTTCTGATTCCCAAATCAGTACAGTAGATTAGTTAGTTTTATTTACTTTCAGCACTTAGTTTATTTTCTTGCACTTAAACACAAACCCCCCTATTTACTGCTTCCCAGAGTCCGAGACCGAGTCAATCCGACTCCGTCGCGTCTAAATCACTTTTGGCCGAAACCATATTGGTTCCCTGTTAGCTGAGACCAAATTGTCGAGAGCGAGTCGGCCTTAGTGTCGTCGAGGTCAAGTCGGCATTTCACAACACTTAGCGTTTTTGCAACACTCTAATTTCTACACTTAGTCACAATTTAACACATTGTGTCCTTGAGAGAATCGACCTAGGGTTAGCTATACTATAGTTAGCTTTAGTTTTATTTGATGCGCGTAAAACGACTAAAAACCCGCTTATCACCCTCAAGGTGCAAATCCTTAGTGTAAGTGGAGACAACTTCTAAAACCTTCTGGTCCACCCAAGTGTAGGGCAAGCAGTTACTCAAGTCACACCTAGGGACCTCAAACGAGCTTTCTGCCTCTTCCCGATACCAAATGTGAAGAGGATTGTCTGACTCAGAGACAGTTGAAGGACTAGGTTCCCTTGTGGGGGAGTCAGAGGCAGTAATGGTGTCCTCTGTTGGGGACGCACATGAGATGGGCATGGGAGAACTACCTACGAAAAATGGGGGATGGGGGTCAGCACAAAGGCCTTACCACTCTCACGAAGGACTTGAATAACCAAATCCATAAAAAAAGAGAAAACAGAGACAACAGAAGTGCGGGGTAGAGAAATCGTAAGGCGAAACATACCTTTAGTAAGGTCTACCATGGTAGTGGGCGAGTAAGCTAAAAGGAATAGGTGGGTGCAGAGGACAAATGTTATAGAGAACAAACTTGAGTTGCGACAATAGAGGGCAAAGCGATAAGGGAGAACACTGGCAAGAGGAAGGAGGAGCAAGAGAAATTAACATGGTAAAACTTACAACAAATTAAAAGGGGAGAAAAAAGTCAAAAGGTAGCATTTAGGGCCCATTATGTAGTAAAGGCCCACTGTGCGAGTCCAAAGAAACACCACTTGGAGTCCGTTCAAAGGTCGTGATGCCTAAGTTGATGCCATACACCATGTGTCACCACCTCTACGCCAAGCATGTATTGAAAGATGCAACAACGATATCATTGTAGGAACAAGTTCCTAGGCGTCTCACGGGGAGGAGCACATCTGTCGTTTCTTAAGACCCTAGCACCACAGGCTAAAAGGCATTGTGCCATGCTTAGTGTCAAAAGGACTCGAAGCCGATGGCTCGGCCTGGTTAAGGTAGAAAGGTAGGTTACTCAGACACCTAGAATGTCTTGAAAGCATCCTTCATACACATGCAACGGTTGACGGGCTATGGACCGACCTCCCTAAAGGGGACTAGGCTAGAACACTCGGCCCTGTCATCTAGGAGAGCTACTTTGCCGACTTTTGTCGAGGATGTGAAGAGACATCCCAGTCAGAGAGGAGCGCAAAGACACTAGAAGAATCAAGACGATCAAGAAGCATCTTTCATATTCATTCGATGCCAGAAGGGTCGTGGACCAACCTCCCTAAAGGTAGATCGGGTTAGAACACTCGTCCTAACCAAATGTCCAAAGAAGACAGCAAAATCGATGGCAACAAGGATGAGGAGGAACAAATTAGATGCCTCCGATCAGAGCCACAATAGGCAAGCAATGTGCCCTAGGACAGACTCTAACACGCGTCGTTTTGTCCATGACATGTGATGTTCTGAGGATAGGGACGTTAGGGGACAAAGGAGCAAGGAGATGTAAAAGGGCCACGGGAAGGCAGAGCCAGGAGAGAGAAAAGGATAAAATGACATACGTGAAGGAATATATAAACCCCAAAGTGACGGCAGGAGAAAAGGCATCATTGTGTGCACCTTGTAACAAAATATTGTCGAAGTTAAGGTTATAAATGTGAACAAAAATATCCAAAAAATAATAGAAAAATCATAACTAATATTTATTAGAAAAAATATTAGAAAAATCTTTTAAAAAATGAGATGGACCA
Organism: Mucuna pruriens; assembly: GCA_025330945.1. Taxonomy (NCBI): domain Eukaryota; kingdom Viridiplantae; phylum Streptophyta; class Magnoliopsida; order Fabales; family Fabaceae; genus Mucuna; species Mucuna pruriens. Next base: position 1,738,208 of record JAENHJ010000527.1, on the reverse strand, counting down.
AGAGTCATGTAGAAAATATATTAAGACACTATAGTGTCAATCCTAATATCATTACCTCTAATTAATTAAATTATTTATAATTTTTAAAATATTCATCTCACTATACAAATAATTGAAAATTAATTCTAAATAAAAGATTTATTTTATTTATTTATTTATTATTAAAATTAAATTTTGTTATAATTTAGAAAAATAAAATATTAATATTATTATTTTCTTATTTCTTTAACTCAACAATAATAGTCATGCTCTTCCGGTCCGCAAAGAATTAGAATTACGTAATTTTTTTACTAGAAATTACTTGTGAGTTTATATTTTTTTAATTTTATTTGATTTTAGGATTTTTGAACTAACACAAATCACATACTCAAACTATAAGAATAACAAACTCTAAGGTCAATTTATTAGACATTTTAAATTTGATCTAACATTTTTTTTTGTTTTTATAGTAATTTGATTTTGATTTAATGCTTTTATTTTAGATAAGATATCACATCCAAATAATTCTCTAAATAATTCTCTCTATATAAGGTTTTATCGTAATTACAGTGCCCTCCATTCTTATTTGAAAATTTACACTCCTCTCTCTCCTTACATATTATAATACATATTTTACTCAATTTTAAATTTTTTATTAATGTTCTGATACTTCCCGTCAAAAAAATATTATCAAAACATCTTTTATACTATCACCTCTTTAAATTATATTACTCACTCTCCTTGTGTTAAAATATATTCCTTTTACAATAATATATATATATATATATATATATATATATATATATATATATATATATACTTTTTATTTATAAAAAGAAATTAGTTCATAAAATTTATTTAAAAATTTTATTAAATTCTAAAAATTTTACTATCTGTGTGTAACAATTTATCTCAATTTGATCATTTAATTATTATTTAAAAATTATTATGAATTACATTAAATTTAACTATATATTTAAATATTTACTAGTTATTATTATTTTCACAAAATATATTTTAAAATAATTAAACTAAAATTATATATATATATATATATATATATATATATATATATATATAAAAAAAGTAAAATAAAATTGAACAAAAGTAGTATTTGATTGTTGTTATTAATATAATACTTTTTATAAATATTCAAATGAATTAGTATTTTTTATATATAATTACTTTCAAGATTATTATTGAATATTATATTTATTAAATGAATCTATCTATACTAAAAATCTATTATTAAATAAAATATAATTATTAAAAATTTAATACTTATATATATATATATATATATATATATATATATATATATATATATATATATATATATTTAAAATATGATTAATTTTTTATTATTTTATTAGTTTATAAAAAAAGTTTATAAAATGTATTTTTAAATACAAAAATTCAAATGTATAAAATTGATGTGTAATTTATTTCATAAATTTTGTTCTTAATTATTATTTTAGTACAAAATAATTATTTTAAGTTAAATCGTATGCTTAAAAAAATGATTGAGTGAGTGAATAATAATTTAATAAACTAAAAATATTTTAATACATATTTTAATTAAAAATATATTTTAAAATTTTATAATAAATATTTTTTTATTGATGTTAAGTTAAATAGTCTAAATTATATATTTTAAAATAATAAAAAATGACAATGTAATATTTGTATATATTTCAAGGAAATAAAATATAATTTATTTTACATTTTAAATGAAGGATAATATAATACTTGTATTTCTTAATAAAAGACAATATAATTTATTTTAATTATATTAAATTAGATGAACTAAATAATATATTTTATCATAAAAAGAAATAATGGTATAATTACCTCTTCTAATAGATGAGGACAATGTAATGTCCTCTTTAAATTAATACTAATAAAAATAATTTTACGATTATCAACTCATCCTAAAATTACGAAATCAAAAAACCGTCTCATCTAATTAATCTTTTTTTAAGATTAATAATAATAATAATAATTTAATTTATGGATATTTTAAGTTAAAGAAGAGCTTTAAAACAACGAGTTGTCATAACTTACATTTTTTTTAACTTTAAGATTAAGAGGACGTGGGAACCAACAAATCATTTCTCAATTAAAGACTTTGTTATAAACATGATTTAGAAAAATAAAATTTAATAGTTATGATATATTTTATTATATTATGAGTCTTATTCTTGTTATGGGTAAATTTCTAATAGAATTTTATTACAAAAGAAATTTTTTCATTAATCATAGTAATTGGTAATGATTAAAATTAATCAAGAGAGAAATTTGAATACACCATCTTAATTATATAAATCATTAAAAGATTAGAGTATGCAACGAAATAATTTAAATATAAAAATAAAATAAAATTTTAGTTTTGAAAAATCTCAAATTCAATTTATAAAAGACTGCTTTCAATGATTTATTTGTAAATATTGCATTACACCTTGTGTTAATAAAATAATTTTGAGTATTTATTATAAAAATTAAGAAATATAAAAAAAATTCATGAACGAATAACTATTTATAAAGGAAAAAAAATTAATAATTTGATATGGTGTCTGATTGGAATCAATTTTGCTCAATGTTGACACATGTTTCAACTTTCAAGGGGCTTATGTGGAAAGTAAAAATGTTTTCCTTTGCTGTATTTCTAACCTTTTGCAAAGGAAGAAACTAACTAGTGGGATTTTAAAAGTGCATGTCACGAAATTTTATAAAACAAATGTGACTATTTTTTCGAGGAAACTCTGAATTTGGTTTTAAAATATTACGTACTGAACAAATTAGTTCTTAATAATATAAATATCTCACAACAGTTCTTGTAAATCATATATACTAATTATATTAATAATTAAAAAGACACTTTAATCTCCAAAAGAAATTAATATAACTAATTTTTATAATTTTTAGGAATTAAGTTATTACACATTCCTTGAGAATTAAAATGTCTGATAATTTTTTTAGGTATGAATTTGGATATTTACTCTTATTCCACAGCTCTAAAATATGATGTTTATTTAGTTTTTATTGAAAATTTATTTATTTTTATTTATATACTTAATAAAATAAACCACACAATTTTACCACCTATCACATAAATTAATTATTCTGAAACTATTTCAACTTAATCAATAGTCTCTAATTGAAATCTTATATACATTTATATTAAATACGAGAACTAAAAAAAAAAATTTTGAAAGATAAAAATATATTTAAATTTCCGTCACTTAAAAATAAAAATTTTAATTTATTATATAATAGTAGATAATAATTTATTATATTCATAATTCATTTACTGTCTTTAATTTAATTGTATTTTAGTATTTTTAAAATTTTATATAGATAAAAAAAAATTCTAATAGTATAAACCATAATGGTCTTTTATATTATTACAATCACAATCTAACATGTATAGTGAATATATATTTGTTGATTTTTATAATAAATAATTTAAAAGTTATATTTAGATAATGTTTTATTAGTTTATAACATAATGAATTATTAATTTAATCCTTAAAATTGTAATAATTCACTAAATTGGTCCATAAAATTAATAAAATATTAAAATAATATTTTAAATTATATACTACTACTCAATTTAGTCCTTGAAATGTAATAGACAGTCAAATTGATCTTTAAAATAAATAAATTATCAAAATAATCGTTAAAATTGTAATTATCTACTAATTTAGTTTTTAAAATTGTAAAATAGGTCAAATTAATCCTAAAATTAAAAATAATTAATTACATGTTTTGTCTTAAATCAATCAACTTAGTTCTTGAATTTTTTTCTTATATAAAATTTGTAAAATTATATAAATTTAGGATCAAAATTTGAAAAATAAAGTTACTGATAAAATTTGTAAAATTTTAAAATTTATGAGAAAAAAAAGGTAACATTAACTTTTTTTTTTTTGTTGCATCAGTTGTAAATGTCAATTAAACTCCAAAAAACTATCAGTGGAAAAATTGTCAAACACTTTAACGTTGAACCAAACTTCAAAAACTGTTAGCTCCCATTTTTCTTAACGCAAATTTTAGATATGCATTTTTGGGTTACAATATTAAAAGCCACTTATCAATTATCATAATGAAGATAGAGTGAACTTAGGTTTCGGATAACATATCGTCTCCCATTAGATGTTGGCACTTACAATGTATTTGGTTCTTCATTTTTTTTTTTTAATATTCCGATGCATGTAAATGAAAAAACATGAATCTAAATTTCATTTTGGACTAACAAGAAAACAGACATGTACTTAAAGCTCTCTTTTAAATTTTATGTTGGTCAATACCTAATGAGAAAGAAAAAGTTGCTTCGCCCCCATCCCTAGTTAGAACGAGAGCATGCGTTGACAAACACAAATTAACCCTCGAAAATAGCTTTTCAATGCTTGAACCTCCCTTAGGAGTGTCAGAAACGTGGACTAAAAGATGTTAAAAAATAAATAAATCTTCAATTTAATCTCTAAACTATTATCTTCTATATAGTCCATAACTAATAAAATTATGTAAGTAATTCTCAAAGTATTAAATTCATATTACCTAATCATTTAAGTATAAAAAAAATACTTCAAACTAATTAATAAAATAAATCAACATAGAGATTAACTAGTGAATTTTTAATACTTTAAAAACTATTTATATAATTTTATTATTTTAAAAATCATTTTTAAAAAAATATAATACTTGAGAAATCAAATTGATAGTTTACTCTAAAAATGGTTAATGAAATAGTATGAACAAGCAATTTAAAAATAAAATTTTAATTTAGTCCTTAAATTATTACCCTCTCTTAAGTAATCTTTAAAATAATAAAATATATAATTAGTTTTTAAAGTATTAACTTAAGTATTGAAAATTTATTCAAATTAGTTCTTCAACATTAGTAAAATATATCAATGGAGAGATTACTTAAATAATTTTATTATTTTACGGACAATTTATGAAAGAAGATAATACTTAAGACATCAAATCGATGGTTTATTCAATTTACATTAGACTCATTGAAGAGTACATTAGAGCATATATTCCAGCTTGATTGCTTATCATTGCTTATCAGTAGATAATGGCAGAGTGACATGCATATAAAAGATTTTTCTATAGCACCAAACAAACCAGGTAAAATATACAGACATGGAAAAAGAACAATCACGCCAAAGAGCAGCGAACATTTAAGACTAAAGATTAAAAATCATTACAGTTGAGGTTAATGCAAGTCAAACTCTCAGTCAATTCACTTTCTATAAAACATTGCCGAAATGCATCAAACATGCCACCTCCACATCCAACTGTCTAACAAGAACAACCCATCTAACTTAAAAAAAAAAAAAAAAAAAAAAACCAATGTCAAGTGAGCTTCTTTTCTATTTCTTCTAATTTGGGTTTAGTTAACACCCACTGCTTTATATTGCTGCCAAGAGTTACAAGAACAAACTGAGAAAAGCACAGATTCATAATTATTGCTTCAAAAAGGAAAGGATACTTCTCAGGAGGATGCATGATCAAGTAAACTATGTGAAGAACAAAATAGCAACATAAAAGAAGGAACATGGTTGCTGAGCCCAAATAATTATGAAAACAATTACTCTCTCTAACTCTGCGTTGACCAGGTGCATTGAGGATCAGAACAAAGAGAGCAAGTAAAGCCACATATGGAACAACCAAGTTGTCACGACATATCAGAGGAAACATGGAGAGCATGGCGAATTGCGTGAACCACCGAAAAATAAAAGGCTCTTCCACAGCAAGCAGGGTTGCCGGAAGAAGTGGCAGCAAAATAGACTTCTCATGCACTACGAAGGCAAAAGAAAGAACACACAACTTCTCATAAGATTTTTCTTAACAAAATTATCACAATTCTGAAATATGAAAGAAAAGAAATACTACCAACCTTGAAAAGAAAACAAGTAAAACGAGAAAGAACTATTCAGCAGCGCATAAAGGAAACCTCGATCGCTAGGAGACTTTATTTGTTGAACCATTGAAGGAAGACAGGTTATAACTGTTGCAGTGAAGCTGATAAGCTTCAGCGACTCTGTTGGAAACAATCTCTTCCACTTTATGAGAACTGAAGAGGCACACCAAAAGTTGGCCACGTAATCCTCGAATATTCCCCTTTCGAATGGAGCAAGACGAGAGAGGACCTGTTACAAGTGCCACATGCAAATATCAAGGGTCCTTCTAAGGATCAGAAAATAGTTTTAAGAAGGCATCTCTATTGTGTAATTTAATAATCAACGGCTAGATTTAAACTTATTCTACTGCCATATATGCATTAATATCCCACAGACTTAACCGACTTCTAATACCTCATTTAAGGCTTCAGATTCCTAAATTTAGTTGCAAAATTTTCACTTTGCCAAATTCATCTATGAATATCAAACTTGGCTAGGATTAATTTTTAATCTTGATAACCTCTAAACTGTAGCATGTATTAGTGGATCATCTATAAAATATTAAAGCAACAAAAAGTTTTAATTTTGAAAGAATGGTAACACAGCAAATTCGTAAGCATGCCTGGCATTCAAGAATGACAGTGAGATTCTTTCACTAGAGTGAATAATTTGTTGAAAAGAAATTATAGTTTTTAACATGTAGTAAGTGGTTGCAAATGTTCCTATAGCATATAAAGAATACAGTGAAGGAAACAGACAACATTATTTAAGTTACAAGTATGCTGCATACTGATGTTTAAACTATCATTGCATCCAGATACATTGATTATAAGATTACAAGAGAAATACAAAGCAGGAAGATCAGGAATTCTCCGAACAGCACTGAAAAAGAAATAATAATAAAAAAACTCAAAATAACCTCGTATAGTGAAGGCACCACTTAAATAAGCAGGGGCATAAACCCACAAGGAAGAAAGAAAAGGTATCATGTGATTCCTATCCCAAAGAAAAATCACATGCAAAGACCAGTGGCTGAAAATTCTAGCATTTTGCTCCAATCAAATAGACCTCAAATCCAAAAGGATAATTCGCCAGAACACATTCAACTCATTTTCCCAAAACCATGATAATCAGAAGAGAAGAAATTCTCTGTGGGAGGGCAAATTCAATCTTCATCAAACAACTGCATCGCCAACTGTCTAGCAGACTCAACACAAAAGTGGATGATAAGTAGCTTCCAAACTCCTAAAATATCTTAGACAACATTGGAAACACAGCCGGATAATGGATATGAGCTATGCATTTGAGGATTAACTGTTGATTGTTGAGATTATAATCTAGAAATTTCATAAACCTGCTCCTTGTTTGAAAGATTCATCTAATGGCATATACATACTTCTTCGTGCTCCAAAATGCATAGAAACATCCCTTCTTATAGACATATATAAAGCTCTTGTGTTACGTGTTCAATAAATTATGGCCAACTTTTTTACTACTTTTGTACACATGCAACTTGGACTGCATTATTAACTGAACCAAGATGATTACTAATTAGTATACTGACTACTCTGTGGACAGCACAGGGGACAAATATTATTACCAAATAATAAATATCTAAAGAATTTCAAATGCAAATCAGAAAACAAAATAATTATTTAGGATAATTCTTTGATACCACAAGTGGCACACATGCCACAACCATGTGGCATAATCAGGAATATACACAGTCAAATATCATATGGTCCAACAAGATAGTTTGGAGAACATGATCAGACAGTCTACTTGATTGTGTGATATTTGCCACTTGTGGCACAAACAAATTATCCAATTATCTATCACTACTACAAAACTTTCTAACACTATAAATATAAAATCAATTTACAGTAGCCTTCAAGATAAAACCCAACCATGTGGCATTTGGTATAGCCCAAGCCAGATTTCATGCAAGTGGGATGAATAACGTAAACAAAAGGAAGAAGCAACATATATATCGACAACAAAATGTCACTATCCATTATTGGACGATCAAATGAAGATTAAATAAAAGTAAAAATTCTAAATCCTCTTTGTTCAAGGGAAGCACAACAGTAAAGGCAATATTAACGGCTTCCATGTAAGAAACTAAGAATAATATAAAACAAATGAAAAATAAAGAATAAAAATGCACTTTGTAGCAGGCAATGACAACATTGTTACCTCCAAAATGGATTGCGTTGAATACAAATAAGGCCACCACACAGCTGCAAATGTTCCTAAAACCAACAACCCCAGTTTTGACACCTCAAGTATTGGATGTTTACGCCTCAGGCATTTGCCTAGGAGATGGCTGAAAAAAGCAGGTGCAAAATATGCACTCATCTGGAAAAATATTCATAAATAGTTACCATTCCCCGAAGGAGAGTAAAGCCAAAAAAAAATGAGCCTGTGTAATTATGACTTCAGATGTGAGGATTATCCCTGTTTATATGCACTATATAATGGCTTGATAAGCTTAACAACAATCGCTAATTTAGGCTTTGATACCATTTTAAAAAAGCGAGTTTAGGTCTAACTCAACCCTACAAAACTAGCTTGTAAAGTAAGGATTACCCCTCACTTAATATACACTATTCAAGCTATCTTACTAGTCGATGTGGGATCTCCAACACTTCTCAACTGGCATGGCTACCAAATGCAATACTTTTATTAGTTATTTCCCTAGCAACTATATGGTTGTCAACTAAAGATCATATTCAGCTACACAACCAAAATATTATTGTCACAATAAAATCACAAAGTCATTAAATTGACTCTGTAAAATATTTAGAAATTTCATTTCATTCGAACTAGTGTCTAGGCTAATATCAGGGGTTCAGGATACAATTAAGCACATACAAATTAATTAATAAATTATAAGAATCGACCAAGAAAAAGGGAAAATAATGTACAGGATCCAACCAATTGACATCCCAATTTAACACAAGTAAATAAATGAAGCACCTAGCAGATAAAAGATAAAATGTCTAAGGAAAAACCATACTATAATAATATAAGCACATACACAAAATTTGAATTTTGAATAATATCTACTCTTGGGTAAGGTTGAGTAATCATATATGACTTCATAGACCATGTAAAAATAGCTTTAGAAGTAATAAAACAAATGAAAATTAGACCTATGCAATTATGAAGGAGACTAACCTGTTTATGATTTAGAGCTAGACAATAAAGAACAGAAGCCACACAATCTTTCCCAGAGAGGATAGCAGCAACAGCTCCAACTGTAAAGCCCAAGCTGATGCAATTGTACTGAAATACAACAGAATGCAATATTCAAAATTAAGGCACTACCAAACCTGTGACTGAAAAATTTGTAAAGAACTTAAGGCATTGAACAAGAACAACATAAGAATTTTTTGTGAAACCTGAAAATGACCATGATCAATTAAGATCAAACATGGGCTTAGCAATAGCAAAGCAAGGTGCCATGCTAATTCACTTTTACGGCTCCTTGAAGGTTGATTGTAATGAACAATAATAAAGTACAGGACAGCTGGAAAGAATATCAAGGCATCAGATGATAACACTGTCCACCTCATGAGTAGTTTTCTGCAGATGCCACAGTTTAAAATATTAATAATAATAGCACAGTTAAAATACTCACTACTTAGCAACTAAGAGTATTGAAGCCATCAATAGGATTCTAAATGGATAAACTGTTAATTTGGTCCCTAATTCACTCATTGATTTAAATTACAGAACAAGAGACCTTAAATCATTCAAACTCATTCCGCATTATTCCTTCTGGTATCTCTACTAGGGACAAACACGAGAGTTTGAATAAGGACAAAACTTCAATGCAAGTTCTTAGGTACTTTTAGTGTTATTCTCTAATCGGAATTGGAGTTTTACCTTGATGACCCACTGACATTTAATGCAAACTTTTATGACAAAGATTACTGATGTGACAGGGTAAAACTATAATTCTGATTGGAGAACAGTATCAAAAGCACCTAAAGAACTGCATCTAAACTTTCTTCTTGTAAGTAATTCAAACACTGAATCATAAGCATGATTTAAATTGAAACTAAATTGCGAGTGAGGTACATTTCCAAATTCCAAAGACCAGAATACCATTTTACAGCATCAATTAAATTAGGAACGAAAAATAGGTAAAATGCCCACCCAAGATAGGATTCATGACCTCTGGAAGTGAAAAGAGCGACGGAGTCAGGGTGGAAGAATCTAAGAAAAAGCCCATGAATGAAACTCTGGTATGCAGTCAGAGGCGGGTAGTCAAGTCCCCAGTAGCTCAAATCATTGCTGGAGCTGTTCCTATACCATTCCTTAATTGGAAGGTTAGTGGTGATCTCCATCCAATGCCTCTGAGCCTCGTAGTCCCCAAACTTTGGAGGGTTGCCAGCACCAGAGTAAGGGTGCAGTGACACAGCCGCACGGACCAACAATGCAAACAACCCAACAGTGATGAATATAGCTGCTGTTCCTTTCTGAACCAACCACCACCAACAATCATCATCACTTACGGCGTCTCTCACCTTTTCCTTCCCCATTTTAGACAATCAGCTCAGTTCCATTCACTGGGTCGATTCCCTAAACTAAATGAAAATTCAAACATAAAAGATCCATTAGCCATAATTACTGAATTTAATTAGACTACACTAACACTTTAAAAAGAATCTTACACTATCATTCAATCGCAAATTATCATAGTAAATTAGTTCACTTTTATAATAATTACCTTAAAAGTCATACCAAAAATAATTTCTAATTAATTGACAATGTAAAAATCTTTAGAGAAATGCTAGTTACATACTTTCTAACAAAATATTTTGAGCACACGCTTCATGAGTAAAATTTATTAGAAATCACATTTTTTTCTAGGTCTCACTTCATTTAATAAATCTGTCGTAATTTTATAGTTTTCAATAAATTATAATCAACAAAAAGTGTATTACTAACGGTCCTCAAATCTTTACAAGGGCATAAAAATTAATCTCTTCTATATTATGCAAACTATTCTTCTACCGTGCAATCAGTAACTAATACACACAAGCAAACATATATAAGTATATAAAATTAAATGAGAAGTAAGCAGAACATGAATTACAAAAGCCAAAAATCCAATACTAACAATGCTCATACATTAGCTTTTTGAGATGGAGCTAGAAACCAGAACATGAAGCGAGACAAATACGGATGCAAATCAGTAATCAGTAAATAGAAACAAATCAGAAACCTCTCAGATTTTGTTTGAGAGATGAAAAAGTACAAAATTCACGATTCACAAATCATTAGCACAGTAAGCGATTTTTTAATTTTTTTCTGATTTTAAAATTAGGGGAAAAAAACTCAGATTTAATTCGAGAGTCGAGAAAGAATGAGAGAGTGTGAGAGAGGAGAGAGAATTGCCTGCGGCGTTGGATATGGCCGGAGTTAGAGTAGCTCCTCCGATTCAGAAACCCAAGGTGCAAAACGACGTCGATAAATTATTTTAGTACTCTTTTATTTCGCTTTATTTTATCTATCGATTTAATCAATGTATGCATCTTAAAAAAAATAAATTTATTATATTATTTTTTAAATTTAAATATATTTTTAATCATCGACAAATAAATAATTTTTATTTTAGTTTCTATAAATTTTTTTTATTAATTTTTATTTTTTAAAATTTAAATAATTATTTTTTACCACACTTATTTTATATATATATATATATATATATATATATATATATATATATATATATATATATTGAATAAAAGGTGAAACTGAGATTATTAAAATAAATGTAATTTATCTATCTTAAAATAAAAATTATAGATTAAAAATAATTATTTTAAATTTTAGAAGGATAAAAACTAAATAAAAATATTTTTAGGATTCAAATCTAAAATTTGTTAATTTTACATAGACCAAAATTAGTAATTAAAAATTTTAAAAAAATAAAAATTGATAAAAAAAATTTAGAAAATTAAAATCAAAACTTCGCTTATTTTACGATAATTAAAAATATATATAAATTTCTTTTTATAATAAAATAATCTAGCTAAAATTTATTTATTTATTATAATAATAATTAAGTAAATAGTAAAAAAGTTTAATTATTCTAAATTGAAATATGAATAAATAAGGACATTGTTGAAAAAAAATTAATATTTTTTATATTCTAAAGTAATAAATATTTTTTTAAAAATATAAATATTTTATTCAAGTCAAATAAAATTACTATAAAATTAAAATTACTAAAATAATTTTATGATAGGAAGAGAGCATCAGTGTTTTCTATGGGAGGTTCTCTCCTTCTACCATTATTAACCTTCTTCCCTCATTTTTATAGAAGTCAAAGTCATCACATTGAACCAAAATCTGAATGTACTTGAACCAAATCATAATTTAGAAGAGTTTTCTAATAATATGATTGGTGATTTTCATCGTTAAATTATTTTAATCTTTTATAGTTCTTAAAATTTAAGTTTTTTTTTTGTTGTCCCAATAAATTTATTTTTGTGTTTTGGCATCCGAAACATATGCCTATGTGAATAGCACATTCTGTGGTGACATAACACTTCGTTTTTTATATCATCTCCTATGGGAATTTTCATGGGAACTAAAAAGAACAAAAACAAATGCTCCAAAATAATTCAATGAAGACTAAAAAAATAAAAAGCTCAAATTATTGGGACTAAACAATATTTATTTCAAATAAAATATAAGTGTATATAAATATATACGAGATTTTGATAGACACTATTTTTTATGTTCTATTTTACTTTTATAATTATATTTTTAAATCATTGTTGTCCTCTTGTTATTTATCGAGCAGGTATCCTCTCAAATTCAGAAGAATTGAAGAGGGTCGAGTTATCAAATCTAATTATTCATATTTTTTATACTTTATATATGAAATATTAAAATTAACTAAGGGTTAAGATTTCATCCAATTTTAAAGGAAGTGAAGAGAATTTTTTTCCTATTTTATTTTGTATTATTCTAAATTTAAAGTTAAATTGTTTTATTAAAGAAACTGATTTTATGAGACAAAATTAACAACTAATAATACTATTTTGAATAATACTAAAAATTTAAATAAATTAATTTATATTTACTTTAAAAAATTGTAAAATGAATAACTAATTTAGTCTTTAAAATTGTAATAATTGATTAAATTGATCACTAAAATATGATATCAATTTGATTTTCCTTACCCCTAAAATTAAAAAAATTAATTATAATTCTTACTTCTAAACTTTTATATTTTATAAATTTTGTCTTTCAAATTTTTTTCTACATTTTGATCCTACACTTATATAAATTTATCTAATTTGTCTCCTTTAAAATTTTTATGACTATCAAAGTCATTATTTATTGAATATTTTTATTTTAATATGTAATTTATTTATTCAATTATATAATTATTTATTATTAATAAATTATTTATTATCTTTCATCATTTTATCTGAACTTTATATTATCTTAACTTTTTAATATTTTTATATAATAAATATAAATATATGCTATAAATTTCAATTAACAAATGAAGTAATTATATATATAATATATTTGTATGTATAAAGTAAATAAGTAAAATACGTAAAATATATATAGAAAATTTTATAAAATTTTAAATATGTAATCTTCACTTTCTAAGGTTTTAATTACAGGGTGTACAAAAATAGATTCCTTCCCTTTGTATTTCTCTTTGGATTTATATATTTATCTCCATATGTCATTTTTCCTTTCTCTTTTTTGGCTCTGCCTACCTGTAACCTTTTACAATTTTCTGCTTCTTTGTTCCTTAATGTCCCTACCCCAGGATAGTACGTGTCAGGGACAAAATGACACGTGTTAGAGTCTATCCTAGAACACACTACCTATTTACTGTGGTTCTATCAAGTGACTTTTACTAGGATAATGGTAGGGCTGCGTATGAATTGGGATAATGGTAGTGCTGCGTATTAATTGGAATACCTGGCTTTGCTCTTCCTCGCTCCATGTGACAACTGGCATTGTGATCTTCCTCGAACACTTGGTAAAGCCCAATGTTCTAACTTGACCTTCCTTATGGGAGGCCAATCAACAATCCCTCAAGTATCGAATGTATATGAAGGATGCTTCTAAGACATCTCAACCCTCTTGATGCCTTGACGCTCCTCCTTGGTTGGGATTGGTTTCTCATCCTTCGTAGGAGTTGGCTGAGTGACTCCAAAGAATGGTGAAATTAAATATTCTAACTCCCTCCTTATGGGAGTCCAGTATAGGTATAAAATATAATTTATTTTTAATTATAAAGATCAATTTAATTTAATATTATAATTTAAAATTAAATTAATTAATAATTTATATTTAAAAATTTATTTCACTATTTTATTTATTTAAGAAATCAATTTAACCATTTCTTACACTTTAATAAGAATAAAATTAGACAAGTTCAGAGTGACATGCAAAAGCCCGCCAAGTGATTTCGGAAGTTTTTGAGGAACGTTCCAGAACCTAACCGAAACTTCATCCCCTTCTGTGACTCTTGAAGAAATAAAGCGACTCGATCTTGCAGATAAGCCGACTCTTTATACCTTCATTCCTCACAACAACAACATTACATAAACCCACTCTCCAAGAAACAACGCTTTTACATATCATAATTTCGGAATTTGCATCGTTCACTCCATGTAGGAGATGAGAGCGCTCTTTTTTGTCATCTTGATTTTGTTTAAATGTAATTTGAATTTCATTCCAATATGGAAGAAAAAAGTAGCAGGAATTAATGATAATGTAGATGAATGCAGAGTTTTAATTAGTGTATAATTTCTGAATAATTTCATTCCTCATTTCTTGTAACTACGTTGCTTTCCGTTTGTTGAATTTCTGTCTGTGATGTGATGATGTTTATTTACTCTATGTTCTTTCGTAACTGTGTTGTTAAGAGTGCATGGCCACATTTTTGTAAATCTTTAGAGAAAATAATGCTTGAGAATTACCTTAGGTGGTTGTGGCGGTGGCAGTGATGGCATTGTAGGGGTAAAGAACTAGCATTAGGTCTCTTCCACTTCATATAATTCCTCAGGTGAAGCACATTCTGTCTCAGTTGTATCTCCTGTTAGAGAGATAGTCCAGTTGGTTTGAATATTTTTTATTCTTATATACATTTCTATCTTTCTTTTTTTGCTCAATTTAGAACTTTAGTTCTCCATTGACTGTGGTTAGATTAGGTATACAAAAGTGATTCATGGAGACCTAAATCTAGTCTACACCTAGAGAGAGATAGAGATAGAAGAGAGATGTGTAAATGTAATAAGCAGTATAATGTGACAAGAAGACAGAAATGAAGAGTGTCAATTAGATATATACAATATACGAGTGTCCATATATCATTATTCATTACTCTTGTGTATAATTAACAGCATCAGCTTCCACAAAAAGCACTTGATACAGATATGACTTTAGATGGCTATCACATATGAAAATTTTTAGTTTGGTGTTGAAATTACCTGGCTCTTTGTGCTTAATACCATGCTACATTTTATCAGTTTAATTGTGTTGCATAGTTACTTTAGATGTGATGTGTGAAATCTTAATTCAAGATCAGATTCTTTTTATGTAGTTTTGTGCATGGAAAGAGAAATGTTAGCAACATATTTTCTAACACACTTTTATTAGCTGAATTTTATTGGAAATCACATTTTGTGGATGAATTTTTTAATTTTCAATAAATTCTAACCAATGATGTAGAGTATGTTGCTAGCACTCCTCTTAGGGAATATTCCAGCTAAAATGATCTAGCATGCTTTTGTGAAGTGCAGGCATATAAGTGTGAAGTTTGAGGTGCCAGTTCTATTTGACCAAAATGAACACCACCCAAGTTGCTGCAAGGAGACCTGGGATTTATACTAAAAACTTATTTCAGTTGTGCCGCTGTTTTCATTCCAGACAATGTACATTACCGATGGGCTTCAACCCTCTCTCTGTGATATCCATGAACTTAGGAACTAAACCTTCATCTGGCTTGCAATGTCTTCCTATCGTAAAATCTCAGCAACCTCTCCATTTTTGTTTAGCTGGTGGACAAGGAATAATGGAAAATAATGAGGTAAGGTAATACATCTTTATTTGAGTTACACTTTAACATTTTGCTTTTGTCAGACATCAGTTGTTAAGTTATAAGTGCTTAATTTTTAGCTTAAAGTGAGAAAATTTCTTGAGTTATTGGTTTTCTTTTAGCCAAATTTGCACTCCCCCCGCCCCAACTATGTTCAAATAAATGAACATAATAATATTGTTTTCAGGATTGTGATTTTCAGAAAATTCTTAAAATAAGAAATAAAGTAAAAATAAGGCAGCATGACATGTTTTCCTCCATAAAATCTTGAAAATAAATAAAAATTAAACTAATGTGATAATTTGGTAGTTAGGAGACTAGTAGTAAGTTGAAAATGAAAATAATAACAATGTAAAGCACCAACAATTTAAGCCTTCACTCCACAACACTGTTATCTACTGAGTTTAGGCTTGCAAGCAGAATTTGACAGTTAGTTGGTCAATCCCCTAGGTCCTGAAGTGTACCCTTATGTGAATTTTCAGCATTAGTAGTAACATTGCCTCTCTAAGATGTCTTTGTCCTTGTAAGTAACTAAAAGGACAGCATGTATATTATTGGTGTATTGCCATTTTCAATTGTACATTATTAGGAAAGCAAATATCAGCCCCATGTGGGAATATTTCTACTTACAACTACTAATACTCTGCTGAGAAGCATCGTGACCAGGTAAAGAAGCAAGTAGAGGCTATCAGACTAATATTTCTAAAGGCGAGTTTTTCCACCATCAATATGGTTACAGAAGGGTTAGTTTACTTTTTCCAAGGCTAATTTTAACCAGAGCCACAGGCAGATGGACTATAAGCAGCCCTTTCTTTAAATAACTCTCAAGCCTTCTTCCTATCATGAACCTCTGCAAAGCATGTTATAGGGGATGTAAGTAGAGGAACCGGAGTAGCTTAGATGTTCTTGATATATTTTTGTAGTTCCATATATTTTGGGGTTGAATTATTCTTCAGTTACTAAAAACTAGTAATGTATAATTAGGATTTCTGGAGGAAATTCCTTCAGAAAGATATGGAACAATTTAAGGGACAGTCAATAGAGTATATATTACAACTGCAAATGCAAAAGGGAGGAAGTGGAGCCAAGCCTCCAGGAGGGCCAGGTGGCGGTGGCAGTGGCAGCCCCGGTGGATCAGAGGATGGATCAAATGAAACTCTTCAAGTAGTTTTAGCAACAATTTGCATTATATTTCTGGTAATTTCTCTTTCTCTGTTGTGCTACATGAATTGTGTCTGCACAAGTTTTTCCCCATCCACTTACTCACTAGTATTAAGATTTCTTTATTGTGTGTGAAAAATGAAGGAAAAGTTTGAAGTGATGTTGTTAAGCTAACAGTGGTAGTTAATTGTATGAGGTTGTGTGTACTTGATGGTAGATGACGAAATATAAATTGCATTAAAATAAACGACTGGTACGGGGAACTACTTTCTGAGTCCTTAGAATGCATGAGGTTGTTGAGCTTGATATAATATGCAAAATTCATGATGATATTTTGTTTACCTTGGACATGATTATTTGGTTACAAGGTTGATAGGATGCATGTGACATCAATGTCTCATTTTATAACATCCTACATCTTTTCCAGTATATTTTGTTCATCAATGGCTTAGAAATTGCAAAGCTAGCCAGGGACTGCATCAAGCTTCTGTCAGATGGAAGCCAGAGTGTTTGACTAAAGCGATTCGCATACAAATGGAGACAATTTAACAAAAAAATCACTAAGATGAAAAAGTTGTCAAGAATGGGTTGGAGAAAGCCTCCACACATGGATGCTCATCCCTGATTTCTTCTAAGGTGTCCTGACTCCTTAGGCATTACATGAAATCAAATCCAGATGAACGATTTTTCTAGATTTTGTATCCATTCATATCAACGACGATGGTATTCTTCTTTAGGACAAAAAGAGCACATACACTATCATTCATATGAACTATGATTTTCTTCTTTGGGACAAAAAGAGCACATACAGTATTCTTAGGTACCGGGTTTTCACCATTTGAGAGAGTAACAGGTTAAAAGAAATTGTTGTAGTTTTTTGCATACTTGTAAAGATCACGAGCAAGTATAGTTGCCACATTGCTGAACTTGATGAACAGGTGCATGTTTAGTTTTGTATAATTTTGGGAATATTATTTTTTGAATTCAAGTTTCCTTCAGTAAGCTTTTGAGTATAATTTAAGTACAAAATAAGTTATTCTAAATAGTAAATACATACTAGACCAAATTGTAGAAGCCATTGTTTGATTTCATTTTTATTTGTGTTTGTGGTAATTAAGCATATTTTTTCTTTTAAGTTAGAGTTTATTGCTCCCATACATTTCTTTTTTTCGAGAAATTACACTGGCATTCTTTATTTTCTTCACCGTTGTTATTAGACTTATCACTTGTTTAAGAAATTACATTAAAAAATAAATAAACTTTATGCATGGCTTTAGCATCATTTGCTTTTGCAAGGAAATGTTGGTGTAACTGTCTATTATATTTTGTGCTAACTGCATCCTACTTGACTGTTATTTTTCATCATTATCATTTTATTGAGGTCGTATTGAGATGTGGGTTGCCTATCAATAATCCGAACATAAAAAATAAAATAAAGCATTATTTTTGTACGTTATCATGCTGATTTTTTTTTAACCACCGTAATTAGAGTTTTAACTCTACAATAAACCTTAAGATATCCCCACTCAGTTTTACAAACTAACTTGCACCTTTATCACTGTACTTTTTAGAAGAAAAAACTTCAAGATTATTGTTGTTTCCTTCTTTCACTGTTTGAAAGAGATCAAATAGCTGTTTGAAGGAGCAACCCATTTTGCTTCGAGCAAGAGTGCCATCGAGGCCCCATTTTCCCACTTACAGTGACATAATCCAACAAAATTATACATTCTACTTTAACGTTAATACCAATTTCGGTGTCAAATGGCAATCGCCAATTCTTAACTTCCTCATCCTTCTAAATTATTGTATAAAATTTGTCACATGAATCGTTAGTAAGAACATTATTTATATTTGATTCCGAACATAGTAGAACTAGAGTAATGCCTTCCTTTCAAGTCATTGTTTTATGCTTCCAACATGCATTTTGCATGTAACTAAAATTTTTATAAAAGCAAATTTCCTTAAAAAATATTCTTTTTTCATTTCTAGATGTTATTTGTCAATCTTGCCACTTGAGTCATGGGAGAGCCAAACTTAGCTTTCTTCATTGACTCCTTTGTCATTACTTGAATGACGATAGACATCAACTCACTGATATCCAATTCATCCAGCACATTGTAGAAAGTCTTTATAGCATTAAATTGAGATGGCATCATGAAAGGGTCTTCAAAACATGGTAGACCAAGTTGCCATCTCCTACGTAAATTTGACAATTTGTCATGGACTTCAATTTAATGAAATAGTAAATCAACTTCATAAATATGCTCAAACTCTAAAAACACCATCATAGTGGATTGGCGTTGAACATAACTCAATGGCTTCTCAAACAAAGTCTTAGTCAAAATGCTACCAATAGGGCACTACTTTAAGGTCATGTAAACATCATTCAAACAAAGATCTTTCCATTTATGTTCTATTATCCATACAAAATTCATACACAAAAGAAAGAAGTTTATGCTATAATGAAGCTCCATGACATCACAATAATGAAGACCCCATTCTAAATATCTAAAGAATTTGAATGCAAGATGCATCAGATTATATTGATAAACTGTTCCTTGCATACACATTCTCATTGAAATCAAGCAGTCTAGATTCTAGCAGAGCTCTCTCCTCCTTGTTTTAACATGTATTCTTTCTTCATTTCCTCCAAAACAGAATCATTGGTGCTGCAAAAGAATTAAAGAGAGATATCAATTCCACATTCATAGCCACACAATTATACTAAACTGAATGTCCAATATTTCACAAATCACAACACCCAACTCTGGTTGTATGGGTAATTAAGCTGATGATAGTGGTAGCAAGGTACACAGTGGAAAATCAGATTCACATGAAGAACAAGAGTCATAAACAATAATTAATGCTAATATTGACTGATGTTTCTCCACCTTGGTCAGAGACATGATGGAAATTGCTTATGTTTTGGAACAAAAGGATATGCACTTCCTCCACTCTTTTCCCCAAAAAAGAGGGCCTACAATCAGTTTCATCATCAGGCTAATATGCTATGAACGTCAACTATTGCATTTCCATGATTTCAAAATAACTAGAGATGAAACAATAAAAAGAAAGTATTACTTAGGCAATCTAGCACATTGGCTTGCACAATTAAGCCCTGTAAAACCAAATCAAGCTTAGATTATCAATATAAAAATCTTTGCACAGACTAAAATTTCACTATATGATTGGAAATTTGGAATTTTCAGTTGATAATCCGGTGGCAGAACCCCTAGACATTAATCATTATGAGGTAATATGTACCCCTAAAATCCGTTGCAAAGAACTATGAGCCTCATTTGCAAAGCAGAGTAAGCAAAACAGGCAGTTAGGATATTCTATTTCACATTTTAGTGAAATTACTTGACCATGCAAGCATCTTCTAAAGCTGTGAATGAGAAATAACTAGGTAGTACGTTAGATGTGTGGTTAGTTTGAAAATAATGGATAATTCATAATTACCAATATCATTATTTTGTACCGCTGTGAGATGGTCCAAAATGCAGTATTTTTGCTCTTTTTCAAACACCTAGTGGATAGAAAGATTTAACATGCAGATACAAACATGATACATCAATGCAGTGTATGTGTATAATACTGGTTTTCAAATTTACAGTGAATAGTCCCCTTTATTGTATCACTATTCCAACTGGCATGATGTCTTTCCTATGGATCATTCCTATTACCAAATAATAAAGTAAATCTTTATAAATCTTGTCTGAGCAAAAGATTAACTTGAAGGTTCAGAAATATCCATGGTTTAAATCAGATAAACAGATGTCATGCCACAATTGGCCACCATATCCGCATATCAGCAAATGAAACCTAAATGACTTTTACTAATAGTTGGCTTGATATATATCTGCAAATATATTAAACAAGAAAATTTGAAAAATATCCTATCTTGGTTAACTAGTGAAACTTATAAAGTTTATAATGCAGTGCAACACTGCCAAATAAAAGTTGTATTCCTCAAGGAACTGTACTTTTCCCTGTAGGACCTAATATCTAGCAATGGACAGTATGATTGTTATTAGGAGGTTGGGCCTTTATCATTTAGTAAGAGGCTATTGATGAAAGCATTTTATTCATGGACCCAATTAGGATGAACTTCTCAGCAAACACTTATTGGAGAAGAGAATAAAATAAATCGAGGAGATGAAATGAATCAACCGTAGGAGTAGAAGTTAATAATCAACTTATACACCTCAACTTTTTTCAAAAACTATCTCATCTAATTTCTCAAAGGCATCTATAAATTTGTAAGGGCTTTTTTCTAAGTTAGGAATTAAATACTTATCTCAACTGAAGAGCTCCTATAAGCTAGAAGTTAATCAAAATTGGACCATAGTGTTAGGAGTTAGATAGACGGGAAGGAAAAATTAGTTAAAGACAGTTAGAGTAGTTAATTAGTTAATTATATGAATTAATTAGATATAAACAGTGAAAAATAAGGGAAAAGGGTTCATTCTATTTGGTTGTCGTTTGTAGATTGAGCTTTTGCTCTTGTTGAAAGGAGAAATCCTTGTTGAAAGGAGAAATCCTTGGTGAAGGAAAAACCCTTGGAGGAGATCTCTCTCCTATTTTCTGTTCTTTCCATTCAAATTCAATAAAATATTTCTTTTCATTCCCATTTCTATTCTTGATTCCTAACAATCAGATAAAAGACTTCTACACTATCAAATTCCTTTCTTTGTTTTCCATGAAGCAATCCAAGAATTGAACCAAAGGAATCAAATCAATGATTTATTTGACAACAGAGCTTACAATTGGTGAAGACAATCATTCAACTCTTTAGCTTGTTGGCGACAGCGCCACACAACTGACAGTGTTCTCCCCAAAGCACATTCGGCATACTTTGCCGTGTAATGATCACACTCTTTCAGCGCCTTCTGCTTCATTTTGCTGCGTAAAGCTGAAATTTGATGTTACACCAGCACATTAATTTCACTAATAAAAAATTTAAAATAAATGTTTGATCTTAATCATAACGCCATTTTGGATTTACATGAGAACTACCCATTTGAATTAAACCCAAGATTAACGCAAAGGGTTCACATTTCTTCCTCCAATATCATAACTTTGTTAACTTCTTTTTGAAAGTAAGCAAACGGTACGTTTAGGGTTTATTTAGGGTTTATAGATATGAAGAAAATAATTGGTAGTACCTTCTTCCACTTTCTTCTTAACGTGATTCTCGCGTGCGTCTTGAATGTAACCCATTGAGATTTGAGAATGAGATTGAGATTATTCTTCAGAAACTTGTTGGTTCGCTGAACAAAACTCAGTTGAAGCCTTGAGACACAGATATTACAGTAAAAAAAGAAAAAAAAAAATGGACACAGAGGGGTTTGGTTTGGCTAGTTTTTTGGGTAATAAAGTTGGATAAAAAAAAAAAAGCTGAGATTAACTTTTTTTTTAGGTAAATCCATACTAATCTCTCACTCAAATTTATGAACTAATCTTTTCAAGTATATTTAAGGGTGGATGTTTTTAATAGATGTTTTTTTAATTGCACTTTTATCAATTTTAGTTTTCAAGTTACAATTACTATAATCAATTCATGATGACATGACAAATATAAAAAGAAAAAACAGAGTAGAATAATTAGGGTTCAATTTCATTATTTATTATTTGAAGACTTATTCGAAAACTACTACTAAATCATTAAACTAAATACATTACCAATAACAATTGTAAAAAATTTATATTATATATATCTTAAATTATAACTATTAAACAATATGTATGATTTATATTTATTATTAAACATATAAAATAGTATTTTATATATTTAATAATAAAATAAAATACACATTTTGTTTAATAGGTATAAATTTAATGTATACAATATAAAATTTGGTCTATGTTACTCATGTTTCTTATTTAGTTTAATAGTTTATGAATGAATTTTGAAATGGTGGGTCAAGTGATATAGAAGTAGAGTCAATATAGAAGTTGAGGCACTTTAGAATCTGGAAAATTAAAAATACAAGAGATAAATTTATTTTTCAATCATATTGGACTGACATAACATAGTGCTGCAATTACTTTCATAATATTCGTTTTATGATTTTATAATAGTGTCTAATTTTTTATTTATTTTTAGATAATGAATGTTTACAACAAATTAAACCTTTTCTTTCATAAAGAATAACAAATGTCTTAGAAAATAAGTAATTGTGATTTATCAATTTATTGTTAAGGGGAGGCCTGGGGAAGGTATTCCCGATTTTTCAAAAACTTGGTAAAGTTAAATAAAATTTTTCATAAATATTTATAAAAAAATAATAAAATGATGAAGTTAATTTATTAATTTATTATTTTATTTTTATAAAATTAAATAAATTCTTTTATAAAGTTAAAATATATTAATTGATTTTAATATATAAAAAAATAATTTATTTAATTTTCTTCTCTCATAACTACTTATAAGAATTTATACAAAACAAAATATCTGTGAAGTTAGACATTGAAGTAAGTAATACTAGTTTTTTTTAATTATTTAACATGAATTTGGTGTGAAACCTGGATATTTAATGCTGCGAATCCAAACACATAGATTCACATAAGGTTCTAGTTTTTCTTTTCGTTGAGAAGTAAAAAGATGGTAGTTTGAAATCTATTGATTTTAAAAATAAATATTAAGCTTACAAAAAATGGATTTATTATTATTTTTTTTAAGATCAATTTTAAGTAACTAAAAGTATAAAATGATTGTTTTAAAAAATATTTATTATAAATTTTTAGTTTAATTGATCTTTTGCTACTCCAATTATTGCAATTTCCATCAACTTGTAATTGAGTAAATTAAATCTTTTAAATACTATAATTGTATGATTTTGGTCATTCAAGTTATAGTTGTGTAAATTAAATCTCATTGTTAAAGTATAATTTGAGTTCCTTTATCAATGTTTTATTAAATATTTAATGTATTTTTTTAATGTAACATTCATATATGACATAAGATCTGATGTAATAGTTATTAATAAATGATGTGACATTAATGTGACACGAAAAATTAATATTAATAAAAAAATATATTAAATCTAAGAAAAGATTGATGGAGGGATTAAAATCGAATCATTTGGTATTTTGAGATCTAATTTACATAGTTAGAACTCGAGAGACCAAAATCACACAATTATAATATTTGAAGGACCTAATTAACTCAATTAGAAGTTGAGATCAAAATTGCACGAGTGTAAATTTTGAGGGACAAAAATACAATAAAGCCTAATATTTTTTAACAAATGTGTTTAGATTGGACAATTTTTGTTAGATAATTTAAATTATAATAAAAGATTATAGTTTTGGTAAAATAAAGGATTTTTATAATCAATACAAATTTGGAATTTATAATTAAAAGTTAACATTTTTTTAGCCACTTTTTTTATTTCATTTTATTTTCACCAATTAATTAATTTTAAATATAAACTAATAATAACTAATAATAACTAATAATAACAAATAATTTCATATTCTTTTTTATAATTTTACTATTATAAATTATTCTTTTAAACAATACAAACAAAGTATACTATTCAAAAATAATTTCTTATCTAACATATCAAAATATAATATTCATTTAATATAATTGATTACAACATTAATTACTTATATCTATAATTCATCATTAAAATAATATTTTTTTTTCACAACATACTAACTGAAAATCAACCTAAATTTTAGTTTACAAAATTTTATATATAAAGACTTGCTATGATATCACGTGCCATTTACTTTTGTATATTTGAACTTTGTCCCTATACTTTCTTTCTTAGTAAATTATCATTTTAGTTGGTAATAATCATTTCAGTTGGTAAATAATCATTTTGTATAATTGCTTGTAAACTATAGAAGCAAAATCACAAATTACAAGTTTCGTTTTGGAGCCATCAAACCTTGAGCTTGCATATACAATCTAACTCTCACTTGTATCCTTTTGCTATGTCTTAACTAAGCAAATTGTACTACATTACCCATTATCATTTGCCTTTATCTTGTTATTCCTAGAGTCTTGATTTTGCAAATTATAGAGTTTATAAATGTTTTAAAATAGGAGAAAGAAAAAAATGAATGTTGTAAAAAGAAAAACAATGTCAAAATGGTTTTTGTGTATAATCTGAATATGAGTCACAGTAGGAGTAGGAGCTTCAAGATACTTAATGTGTTATAACAATGCTATTGATGCTGTTAGTTAATTGGGTGATGATCACAGTAGTTTCTTATAATTATCGATATGAAGAACCAAGTTAATAACATTTTACACTTTCACGAATTAAAAAAGTAATTTCTAATTGAAATTTTACAAATGGACACTAATAAAATAGTTAACATGTCACATTTGCATGTATGACACCCTTAATTAACTAAGGGTATCAAAAGAATGAAATTAATTTATAATATTTAATTTCATAAACTATTTAAAATTTTAATAATTTCATGAATTAAAATTATTTATTTTATTTGTCCTTTACTTTTATAGGAAGAGAAAAAAGATAGAATATTTATTTAGGGTACCCTAAACCCTAAAATATTTATTTACAAGGTATTTTCAAAAGAATAACTTTCATCAAAAAGTTATTTAAAATTTTAATAATTTCATCAACTAAAATTATTTATTTTATTTGTCCTTTACTTTCATAGGAAGAGGAAAAAGATAGAATATTTATTTACGAGTTATCTTCAAAAATATAATTTTCATCAAAAAATTATTTAAAATTTTAAAAATTTTAAAAATTTCATGAATTAAAATTATTTAATTTATTTATCTTTTACTTTCATAAAAAAAAAAAGAAAAGATAGAATATTTATTTACGAGCTATCTTCAAAAATATAACTTTCATCAAAAAGCTATTAAAAGAAGGACTTACTTTTTTTTCATTTAATCATAAATAACCTTTTCTTCAAATTGATGTAAGCACTTAAAAATTTAATTTTTTTATTTCTTAAAAATAAGTTATTCATAAATATTTTTATTAAATGATTCTTTTATTTAATTTTTTTCATTTTATTTTTGGAACCAAATATATATTTTCTTAAAATTTAAAAAGAAAAGTCGTGATATTTATAAGTAAATGAGAATAATAAATTACATAGAAATCACATGTTAAAAAAGTATTTTATAAATATCTTTGAAAAAAAATAGAGGATTGAATTAAACAATCACAAGTTTATAAAGAACTAAAATATCAATCAATCATCGGTTCTATATTTGATATATATTTTTTTAATAGTTGGAAAAAATTAAGTTTTATTTTTTCTAAATTTAAAATATTGATTTTCGTTCTTATATTTTTGAAATATTCTAACTTTGATTAGTATATACAAAAAAATATTAGTTTTAAACATTCATGTTGTTTGTCGATGTGAGTTGATACAAGTGGTCAAAAGTTATAAATATAGTGAATATTGTCTAAAAAGTGAGTTAAACAAACAATTGAAAAAAAAATGATATTAAATTTTTTAGTTTTTCAATTGCTCGCGAAATTCACTTTTCACATTATTTTTTCCTTGTGTTATGACTCTTTTTACTTTGAATATAGTTTTCACATCTTTAATCAATAAAAAAGTTTAAAATCATGTTCCAAAAAAAACCATCATTATTTTAAAAGGATCACATTAACTCAAATTTAAAAATTAAATGACAAGAATAAATCATTTAAAAGATAAATGACCAAAATAAAATTTCACAATAAAATAAGAGATCAAAAATATGATTTAGCCCTTAAACTTCATGATTGATATTTTTCCTTACATTTCCATACAAAGCACAAATAGGTAAGGACTTAAGATCTTTAGTTAGGGTAAAATGTTAAGTCCTACTTCCGTTCCATAAGAGAGAAATGGGTCTAGATGAGATGTCATGCATTATTAGAGAAACAGTAACCTATGAGAAGCAAAAAATCCTCAGTGTTTGTTTCAAGAAGTCTTAGTCCATCGTATCATATGCTTTCTCCAAGGTTTAACTTAAAAATAACTTCTCATTTTTGCTTCTTAGCATATTGTTAATGGTAAGACCATTAGGGCAATTGTTTTACGTCTCATTTTATTGTCACTAATTATTATTGTTATTATTATCAAGGAATAAAATTTGTTGACATCTAGAGTAAATTTTTATACTTACATCAAATTTCGTATGTTAAAACAAATTAATCTAATGACTAAAATTATTTTACTTAAAGAATAAAAAATAGTAAGTCACGTGAATTTTCAAACCCTCCTTCAACTATTTAACCTCCCATCCACAAATTCTATATGGAACTCAATCATCCCCACCACTCATGCCCATGATCATCCTTTATCTTCCCAACCTCTTCACCACTAAACTTCTTGAACGAACTTACTTTCACTACTTGCTCCTTCATTATGACCCAATTTTAATTTGCCAGGGAAAACCTCCTCACTCTCAACATTGACCAAGACTGTGGCCTCAAGATCTGGAGTGACCTTGTGAAGTGCAACACAATTGTTGAAGCATCTTGTTCTGTCACGGTCTTTCCTATTTCAAATTATTATATTATGAAATTCACCCATAAATTTCCCCGCTGGCACTATTATTTTTAGTCATTGCATATCCTTACATGAGACTTATACATTTCTTATGCAATTCGAGCTTGTGAAGTTTCATGTCCTATGTCCACCCTTCCACGTCGATGGCACTCAAAGGAGATTCTTACTTTTGACAAACATTGTCATGATAGTGTGACATTAAGAAAAGGGACATTTCATGAAAATTTTCTTGGGGTCGTAGGCACCTAAATCTGTCCGGCCCAATAAACAACCCCATGAAAAAATTCCAAAACAGAAAGATCCAAGTCCTAAAGGATCGGGAAGCGACCCATCTGGAAAAGTAGCTGACTTGGTCTTGTTCAAGAGAAAAGGCCCAAGGCGGCCCATAGCGCACCTAACTCCAGCCTAGTAGGGACGAGTCCAGGGTTAGTGTCCAATCCTTCTTGACAGCAAATATAGAAAGAAGCCCCCAAGCGCAGCCCAAATGACCAAAGGATCAAGGCGGCCTGAACCAGATATTCAAGCTCCAACTCAACGCTGATGGAATCACCCAACTCAGCAGAATTAGATGAAATCAGCCACGCTAGCAAGAAGATACAACTTCACTAGGATCAAAGTGTTTCAAGTCGTAGGATCCTCTCAAAAGAAAGGAAGGTTGTTGATAAAGCCACATCGGCAAAGCAGAAGCCCCACAACCTTTAGTAAAGCAAGATCCTCGCCAATCACAGTAATAGAACGCGCCATGTCACCCATTACCCGCAAGAGGCACCGCAAATCCAGGGAGAACGTGCCACGATCAAGCACAGGATCCAACGAGCATCAATCTGGGGATTGCCAAAGCTAACGAATTGGATCAAAAGGCTAGGGTGGCTCCACGTGGCGAGATCATGCGTGCCTTCATCCCCCTCCCAAAGGCTATAAAACGCCTCAACGTGAAGAGCTTAGGGCTAAGAGTTGAAGAACAGAGGAAAGAGAGCAAAATCGTTGGAGAATTGCTGCGCAAACTATGACCTGAAGTGACGGAAGGACCAACTGCAAGCGAAAACACCAACCAGCTCTTTGGATACCAGGTAAGTCTCTTGGCCAAGAATCCACTCAAGCCGTAGGCAACCTCCTTAGACATACTTCAGATGGTGAACATGTAGTTCGCCACTGATCGGAATTGAGTCGGTCTTGGTTTGCCCTCTTGTCGAGCTCAATCCTTGAGTCCATACAACCCGAACACTTCCAATTACGAGCACATAACCCTTCTCGATGTTAAGTCGAGTCTAGCACACTCCAGATGGTAGGCTCACAGCTCGCCTAAGCCAGAAACTAAGTCAGTCTCGACCTCCTTAACCTAACACTCAATGCATTCCATCCGACCCCGAGTCAGTAGAAGCATTTCTAAGTCAACCTAGTATGCATACACACAAATACTCAATCCAGCATCGAGGCGGGACGCCTAGTGGATAGTCCTGACTTCGAACTTAAACTACGAGAGCTGAGCGCCTAAACGGAAAGTTCAGCTCCCGTATTCTAGACCCCGGTGGACACCTAAGGGAAAATCCAACCACGCGGAGACCTGCACCCCGCACTTGTAGCATAGTTCACATCCGAGAGGAAGGACGCCTAATGGAAAGTCCGACTTTGCCGCTCACTTCCTGTATCTAGAACTACGTTAACTTTGATTCCTCTCAGTCGGGAGGTACGTAGGAGCAAGAGGCCTACTCTTGTCAAGTTAAACATCCCACACACGTAATTCTTCCCTTGTATCATCCATCAAAATAGTAAAGGTTATGTAGCATGCAATTTATAGAGTAACTACCATATGGTAGGCGGATGGGATGATGCGTCACTCCCATGAGTAACCGACTCCTTACTCGAATTCTCTGTCCTGAGACTGTGTCTTCTATCCCCCGGTTTTCAGCATACCATAAACGCTGGTGACGACTCCAACCCGAACTGGATCAACTTCGATCAACCCTCTTTGGGTTGGTTGAGCTGATGCCAACTTAGTATGCCAGATTCCCCAAGAGCGGGCGAGTTCGGCATCCTTCCAGACTACGATCAATCCACTGCCATTTCCAATTCAATACAAATTCCCAGTCATGATAAGATATTTTTACCTTCGTGCATCTCTAAATCGCCCCCTGACGCGATTTAGGTTGCATTAGGGACTCATCGTTCAAGAAGGAAGAGATTGTTTAGTTGTTGTTATGAAATTGATGGTGGTGTGGGAAGGAAGAGATTGTTTAGTTGTTGTTATGAAATTGATGGTGGTGTGGGAAATTACCACTTACCATGTGTAATCAATTCCTTTGAATACTAATCAATGTTTTAAGTAGTAAAAACATTATAATTAATTATTTTTAATACAAATAAATTACACAAGAAGTTTAAGATCTATTTTGTAGAACTTATAGTCAAGTCTTTTAAATTCAACATATTGGCCATGCCCCTTGTAACACTGAGTTTTTATGTATATGATTAATTAAGTGATTGATTAATTACAAGAGTAATTAAATTTAATTTTAGTGAAAAAAGATGTAATAATATGTTGTGTTGCTTGTTTTTTGAGAAAATTTTAAAAAAGGACCAACACAGTCGAATACACACTTATCAAGATATGTTTTCTCCAAAAGATTGATGACTGAGTTGAGAAAATCTCTTGAGTTGATGGATTGTTGTCCTTAACACATTGCAGATACAATTTGTTGCCAATGTCATCAACATGCTTTCTGGTGTAGTGACACATTTTTTGAAGCAAAATACTAGCTAGCCGAAGTTTTGGAAAACCAAAAGTCTTTCGACCTCTAGATTTTAAAAACCCTTTTTACTTGAGGGTTATTAAAACCCTATTGTTCAATAGGTAAAAGAGCCCCTAAGTCCAAAGCACAAAAAATCCTTGGACTAATGGGTGATAGAACTCGTAATACCCAATGGTCATTAACCATAACCTTAAACCTTATTTATAGGCCATATAATGGCTGAATTAAGATCTTTGTACTAAATGATTCTCATCCTGTACCTCTAAAAATTTCATTTACCTTCTTCACCAAGATTTGGAGACTAAGTGTTGATCAAGTTCTTACCTTTTTCACTAAATTTTTCAATCCCTTTGTCTACATCAAGTAAGGGAACCTTTCCTAACTTGATTTTCATGAGTAGAGATTGAATTGAAATTTGAAGTTGTTTTCTTAAGTTTTTTTAGTTTTGTATGAAATGTTGAGATTACAATGATATGATGTATGCATGTTGTTCTTGTTGTTATATTTATGTTTAGATGATGTTAAAATGTCATTTTAGACCTATTGGTAAAATTGTATGTTGATTTGGATGATTTTGGATGAGTTTGAATGAATCTGTTCTAGGGTTTTGCTGGGCGAATCCTTGGTTCGTTGGGCGAGACCCTATTTTCTGGGTTTTCCGAAACTTTGCTAAGCGAGGGGAAACACTTGTTGAGCTCCTTGCACTTACTAGATAGATTTGTGGAAAACTATAGGTTTTTGTTGAGGAGCCAATTACTTATTGGGCGAAAGCTCAAGAATGCATGAACTATATGAATGCTCATTGAGTGAGTGACTTACTTGTTAAGCGAAGTTGAAAAACTTGGTGAGAAAATTGAAGTTGATAAGTTCTCGTGTTGGGCGAGGATCTTAAAAACCTAGAAACATATAGACTTGTTAGGTGAATCTCATGTTTTGTTGAGCAAAAATCTTAGAATGAGTTTGAGGGGCTCTTTGTGGCTCTTTTGGTTGAGCAAAAGAATGCCTTCACTAAGTGAGTTTGAGAAATGGAGTCTCTATGGCTTCATTTACTAGACGAATAAAATCATTCGCTGGGCGACTAGGACAAGGATTTTAGAGGATGTTCTTTGTGGCTTCTTTAGTTGAGTGAGGATGGTTCCTCGTTGGGCAACTAAAACATAGTAGGAGCTCTATATGACTCTATTTGCTGGGTGAGGCTAGGCCCTCACTGAGCGGGAGTACATTACTTGAGAGTCTACCTTTTTTAGGGATAGGATTCAATGGACGAGATATCCCACTCACTAAGTGAATCATGCATCAATGAGAAAAATTGTCCTATTGGAAAGCAAAATTCTCTTGATTAATTATACTTCTTAAAAGACTTGATGAAAGTTGTAAAAGATTATGTTGAATAGGATGGTGTAAAAAAATAAAGTGAAATCTATAAAGATTTAAAGTTCATGAGACTTGGAAATATTGTCATCCATGGGAGTATGGATGAAACATGTGTAGTTGAAGAGTATATTTTGGCCCTATTTCTTAAGGAATTGGGTGGTGAGCAATTCCTTGTTGTGTTGATGATTTCAACTTGCCTTGAAGGTGACCATGATGAGGTGGTGGATACAAATTGTTAGTATCAAAGTTTAAGAAAGTTGGAAGTTATTGATCACCATTGTTGTATGTTTTGTGAGTCTTGTTAAGGACGCTATTGACGTGAGTAGAAATGTAAATTGTTGAGCCATCATGGAGTTTTTACTCAGATTCAGAGTTTACAACCTAGTGTTGTGAAGGAGGAGTGAGGTTGAGTAGCCTTAGGAGTAGATGGACGTGAGAATTTTGTAAGGGGTTTAAGTTCTTGCAACTTTAGACTATGGTAAGCTATTACCCACATACAACTATTTCGATGGAAATACTTTTCAATCCACAAGATCATGTTCTCTTTCCCTTATAATAGTTGGTTATGTTAAGGAATTGAAAAAATTGATCTCTCAACTTATAGAAATCTTCATGGAGTAGTATATATGTATGTATATTTGTTGGTGTGTATGCTTGATTTAGTATGTTGAACTTGTTGAGAGTTAAGGCTAGTTGCTGATTGTATATGGCTTTTTCTATTATTTTGGTGTGACTTTCCTTGTTGACCTAAGTACTGTAATGTATGCATGTTGTTTATTGAGTTTTATCACTTCATTTTTTAGATATAAGTGTATTCTAGCATGAGCTTACCCTTATGTCTATTTTGTATGTGTACGACTGCCATGACCTTGAACTACATTCGTGGGAGAAGATGTTGAGGCCACCTAGAGTCAGAGTGCCTTTGCCCTACCAAGGAACATAGTACATGTGGCTCACTTTAGCTTTCACTTCAAATCAACCATGATGGGTCTAAGTGGGGCTTAAAGGATTGATCTTGTTTAACAGCACATCTAGTATAAGGGGGAGATAATCGTAGAGTATGTGTCAACAGGTATCCTATGGTTCACAGTCTTATTCTTCACGCATTTAAATATTTGGCATTCGATATGTGAGATGTGGACCAGGTCTACGCACCTTTTGCTAGATGAGCTGATTGGGAACAATAATTGTTATCCCCCAATCTTAGTCTTCATCCTTGCTGTTTCAGGACTACACCTTAGAGTTAGTGATTGTGATGAAACTTTTTCTTTTACACCTCCACCCCCATAGTGATATTACCATTCTTTTGATTAATGGTTAGAGACTAGCTCGTAGGGTATTTTGGTTGTATCCCTCGTCCCCTTTTGATGTATTAGTTGAGTTTGGACAATATGTTATAAGCCCTCAACTTTAGCATTATGTTCCATTCTTTTATTGTATAGTAGTGCTAGGTGGCATAGACTTTCTATTTTAATCCAAAGACGTAATTATTTCAACCTTATGTATATGATGCATTTTCATTTTAGTTTATGTTTATCTTACTTGTTTACACATGTATTTAAATACTTTATGCTTTCTCATTGATGTCACCACAAAAAGAAAAAAAATTGTATGCTCCTTTCATAATTATATTAATTCTTTAAAAATTAATCTTCCACATGTTAGTTTGTAGTTATTGTTATTTCAAATGTTGTGTTGGTTGTGGGTCATTACACCATTATTCTAACAATCGCAATAGTTGGGATTATGAGCATAAGAGATTTTGGTAGGAAAGAAAGAAGGATGAGAAATATTTAGTCATTCATGTGACTACCTTATTGAATTTTTTATTTTTTTTTAATTGAAATATTATGTACCATAAGATTTATTTGTTTTAATGAATGAGATTTGGTATAAAAAGATTTATATCTAGTGTCAACGGATCATATCCTATTATTAATTTGATAATGGTTTTCCAATGTCTGTTTCCAAATGTAAATGTATTGAATGTTTCATATAAATTGTAGATAAATTCATTTATTTTATTAAGATTTGATTTGAATTTTTTTACAATATTAAAATATTTTTGGTTTTTAATTTGAATGCGAAGAATTCAAAACTTCATATAAGGATTCTAAACACCTAATTTCGTCCAAACAAATGAAAAAATTCAAAAAAGAGAAAAAAATTATTAAAAAAAGAGAAAAGAGAAATATTTAAAACTAAGAAATTTCATTCATTAAAATTTAATTAGCAAATATCTTCTGTTTTAATTTTTTTTGTCAATGAAAATGAATAAAAATAAACATGAAAACAAATAAAAAACTAAAAGATGACAATGACATTAGTTTTTTCCTTTGGTATATGGTTCTTGCATATTTGCAAAAGTAAAATAAGATAGTCGGCAAATACTATTGTTGAAGTAAGTAAAAGAACAATAGACTTTGTAGTTGGATTCGGTTCCTATAGTCTTGTTTTTCTTATGTCATTTTTCATTCATTAAAGGGATACTCACACACAATTGTGAAAGGATGTTGAAAACCACCCAAGGCCAAAAGCCCAGGGACATTCCAAAACTATGAATCTCCATAGGTGTTGAGACCTTTAAAACTTCAAGTGGCCAACCAATCTATGGCACCTTTATATTTGAACCTCCATGAACATCATCTTCAGTAAAAAAAATAATAACATAGTGACAAAGCACCCGAACACTCACATTGATAAATGTCAAGCCACCATCCTCACACCATGTCTAAACTAGAGTGATACCTCTACATATAACCAATCATAAAGTACTGCACTACTGTCCTTTTTGCTTGTAGCGTTGCTACTACTTAATAAAGTTGTTGCTCCAAACTAAAGTACGACCTGACCATTTCCAATGCATAAACATGGTTTGATAAGATATACCCATATATTGGATTATTTTTGTCTGTTAATAGACACATACGTGACCTCTATTTTGGTCCTTTTTCTTGGCTACTTCGAAATTTCTCTTAGAATATATGGTTGGACTAAACCATTCTCTCCTAAGCTTTCTTTTAATTAACATTCTAAACTTGTGCTTGTGTTTACATTTTTCTTTTATTTGGTTAGTTACATTAAATCATATGCATATCCTAATCATTAATGTTTGTTGATTTAATTAGCAACAAAAAAGAAAGAGTATTGTGTACATTGTTGATACTTTTATATTTACTCTTGGCTTGTTTCTCAATATTAAACCTTTTTTGATTGTAACCTAAATGCTATTATTATAAAAAATTTGTCATTGGGTGATGGTCATGTATTGATGGACATATATGTATAGTGTATGTGGGTAGTAGTGATCTCATCTATCAATTTGCTCCCAAATATTTTATTTGTGGTGATTTATATCGTGTTAATGACAAATAAATTATTCCAAATTGTTTTGTCCAAATGAATGTATGTATGTTTATATTAAAAATACAAAAGAAAGTAATGTTCTTTTTCTCCACACTTGCAGACATATTAAAATTTGAGTTGATAAGTTATTTCATAGTTTTTATTACACTTTCAATATACAATCATCATCATAATAATGTGACATTATTTGGATCCTTATAAGTTTTCTTGAGACACATGTTGTAGTGGTTTGATAGTTTTAAGCTTCTTAAATAAATCATTTCATGAAAAACTATAGTTAAAATTAAGTTTTATAATCTATTAAGAAAATAATTTATTTAAAATCAAGTAATCTTTAATAGAGAGAAATAATTAATTAGATGTGTCATCCCCTTAATCTTGAGGTTAAAAGACGCAAATTGTGACAACTTGTTGTTTTAAAATTCTCATCTAAATTAAAAAAAACATTTATAATAGTATAAATCTTAACAAAAAGGTCAATTAGATGTGGCATATCCTTGATTTTTAAAAATCTTAGTACACAAATTGTAACAATTTGATAGTTCTACAATTCTTAAAATAAATAAATAAAAATATTGCATGGCTATAAAGAAAATTATTAATAAAGTTTAAGTTTTATAATGTAAATTAAAATTACAACGAAGATTTTTAGAATAAAAAATGATTAGATGTGACATCTTCTTGCTCCTTGAAATGTTTGAGGACACAAGTTGTGTACTCATTATTCTTAACCTACTTGGATAATCAATCATCATCATCACTCGTTTTGCTTAACTTACTTCAATCATCATTTTCGCCCTCAACAATATTAATGCAACCACCTTAAATAAAATATTAACTTAAATATTTTTTTAGTCCCTTAAATTTAGGTTATTTTTTATTTTGTCCTTCAAACTAAAATTTTTATTTTTTAATCCCTAATTTTGAAAATTGTTGATTTTAGTCTATCGACACAGACATTGTTTAATATTTTAAACAGTAATTTATATGGTGATTTAAAAAAATGTGATTTGTTCTAAACCCCAAAAATTTGTATTTGTAAAAATAAATTTAAAATGTGATTTTTAGCTGTTTTAAATCGCTAGAAAGTAAAAAAAATGTAAAGTTATATGACGTTCTTTTTCCCTCTCTTCCTCCTCCTTGCACATCCTTAATTTTGCAACTATTCTCAACAAAAACATCTAAAAAATAATAATAATAACAAAATAAACTCTAATGATGAAGTAAAGCCATATAACTCAATCTTTTACTTTCCCAAATAACCTAGCCTTAAATCATCACTATAAGTGACCTAGTTTTAGCGAGGTAAGAATGGGCTTAGTGATACTTCTCAAGTGAGCTACTTAGGTCTTTGAGGGTACTCATTGATTTGTGTGGGTTGTAGATGAGTAGCCTATCCCTAGTGAGGTGAGGATGACTCTCATTAGTCCAATCTTGTGACAAGAGAAACTAAGAAAATGACCATGATGTGCATCATATAACAAAATGGTTGTCAAGAAAAGTAGATATGAACCAAGTGGTAACGTCACTAGACCTCTTAAGGATTACTCGATATGGGAACCCCAATGGCTATGCTTGATCCCACAAGCCATAACGTGTAATGCAAGCTGAGTAAATCTTGACATGCTACCAGGAGATTTCTTGCTAAATGGTATGACTAACCAATAATGGTTAAAGAGAAATACCCTAACCTACTATTCCAATTGTGATAGTACTACATGCATACGAAGTAGAAGATAATGTGCATTTCTATCATGTCATACACATTATGATTATAATTTGTACTACCTATGAGTGTGCCTTGATGGTATAATTGAGTGTGGTTATGTGTGTATGGTCTACCCGGCCTTGTCGAAGTTCTCCCGCATAGTAGTAAAACATATTTTTACTCCTCTGTATTTATATGTTGTTTGTGTTTGGGCTAAATGTCACTTGTAGTGATAAAAAGTTAAAGCATGAAGACTAGAGTCCCCGTGCCTTATGATTTTATTTGTACTTTGTTTTAGGATGCTGTGATAGTTTGTGACATTGGAGTTAGGTTTATGAATTGGATTTATGTTTTATATTGATTTGGTCTTCCGTGTTGTACTTTTGTTTGATTTATGTTTTAAAAGCTTTAACCTTCTTAAATATGTGGGAGATTGTTGTATTTTTGTTTGATATTTTAAAAGATTAAGATTTTCTATTTAAATTAAATGTAAAAATCTTTTTAGCTAACTTGTAAAATCTTTTTTGACTAAGTCTGCTTGACTTGGTCTTACCATATCTTTAGACTT
Organism: Mucuna pruriens; assembly: GCA_025330945.1. Lineage (NCBI taxonomy): Eukaryota > Viridiplantae > Streptophyta > Magnoliopsida > Fabales > Fabaceae > Mucuna > Mucuna pruriens. Next base: position 1,700,782 of record JAENHJ010000527.1, on the reverse strand, counting down.
GGTCTTGTTGATTTAGTTTTCTAAACTAAGTGTTCCGTTATCCTTTTGACTAAGTGTCTAGTTAAAGAACCCTTTTATGTTCTTTATAAATACAACTTTTTAAAAGGTTTACCGTGAATGATTCTCTCCCACATTTTTCTTTCTTCTTCTCTAGGTTATTGTGTTTACAATTACATGAATCTTGCTAGTTCTGTTGCTTCAATTCTTATTAGGAAAAACTTTTTATATCTTAGGAGATTTGTGCATCATGCGAATAAGTGAGAACATTATAATTATCACAAGTCTCAAATTATCTATTTTGTATTAATTTGTGTTCTATGAAGATAAAGAATAAGTCGAGATTCGCACTTAATTAAAGATCGGTAGTCATGGACATTACAACAACAAGATCATCCACTAGCCCCATTTTAAGCATTTTCTCTATCCTGAGCTAAATCAAATTTCACCATATAAAAACCATTCCGAAAATTTACTACATCAATGCCTCATATTAGTCTCCAAGTGGACTTCAGTTGGTCTCCCTAGTGGGAAACCCCATTGTTTTGCATAGAAGCTTGATTACTGTCTCCTTCCATGGCATTCATAATTCTTGAAGAATATTGTCATGAATATAGCATTTTGTATTCAACCCATCGCCTTCTTCCATACTCAATCTTGAACATATTTTTTCCAATCAAGTCTACACGATCTCTTCTTGACAATGGATTCTACGAACCTAATAGCATATTCTGAGAAGAAACTTTATGTTGACCATGTCCCCCTTCCATTTGTTGAGTTCAATATGGGAGGAGTATGTGTGGTGTTTATATTCTCACTCTTAACAAAAGTCATCCTTGTATAATAATATGATGATCTTTGATAATTCTTATCACTTTTATTTACTAAAAAGTAAAAGACTAAAATTTAAGTATTTTTAAAAATATAAAGATAAAAAACTATTTTAAAAGAAAATAACAAAAATAAAAATATATTGTTATTGTTATTGTTGGATCAATCTCTATCACTTTTATTTACTAAAAAAAAATAAAAGACTAAAATTTAAGTATTTTTAAAAATATATAAAGATAAAAAACAGAAAATAACCAAAAAAAAAGAAATATTGTTGTTGTTTCCTATAAATATGATTCTATCTAATTATAGTCCTTACAAATTTTTTAGATCTTTGACATGTTGTTACTTGAATGATTCTATCTAGTTGTAGTCCTTATAAATTTTTTAGAACTTTGACATTTTTTAGTATTCTTATTTAGTCCTTACCACAAATTGTAGATAGTTTAATGTCAAATGAATAATATTAATTAAGGTAATTAAGATAACAAATAATATTTTAAATTAAGATAATTAAATTATTTTGTTGTTTTTGTTATTATTATAATTTAATTTTAATATATTTTTTATGTTTTTTACATTCAATTAATTAATTTTGAATGATTGTAATGTAATTTACTTTTTAATATATTATAGGTTAATTTATTTTTATTTTTAGAGACAAAATTACTACTTGAGATATATTAAAAAAATTATATTATAATAAGTCAAAATCAATGAATTGAAATATAAAAATAACATTAAAAGTAATATATTAAAATCAAATTATAATCACATAACTAAATTTTATATATATATATATATATATATAAAGTATAAAACTAAAAATAAATAAATTAATTGAAAAATAAAAATAATATTAAAATAATAATAATTTCCACTAATAATTTATTAAAAATAAAATAAAATTATATGTAATTATCTTATTTATATAAAGTAATAAATGTATTATTTAATTAAACTATGAACCTAAAAATAATATAATTATCTTAATTTAAAATATTTTTCATTATTATATTTATCTTAATTAATATTTTTTATTTTTTTAATATTTCTAGTACTAAGAAAAAAGAGTCAAGAATCTAAAAATAATTTTTTACAAAAGATTAAAATCAAACAAAGTCATATTTACTAAAAATATATTTAAATATTATTATTATGAGCATAAATATCTTTACTTTGCATATTTATACTCTTATTTCTATTTAAAATAATTCCTTAACCTATTTTGATTGATTTTACACTATCATTTAAATAACTATTATTATTATTATTATTATTATTATTATTATTATTATTATTATTATTATTATTATTATTATTATTTTTTATTATTATTTAGTTCTTATCACTAATTCTAATTTGTTTAGTGTTGATGTAATTATTAAAATAAATAATATTAATTAAGATAATTAATGTATTTATTTTTTAAGTATAATTAATGTATTTATTAATATAAATAAGATAATTACATATAATTTATTTTATAAATTATTTTTAATTTATTATGAACACTTATTTTATTTAGAAATTTATAATTTAATTTTAATATATTATTTTTATGTTATTTTTATATTTCAATTTATTAATTTTGATTGATTGTAATATAATTTATTTTTAGTATATCATATTTCAATTTATTTTTACCTTTAGAGATAAAATTTGTTTGAGTTATATTTTAAAAAATAAATTATATCATAATAAATAAAAATTAATAAATTGAAATATGAAAATAATATATCAAAATTAAAATTAAATTGTATATAATTTTAAAATTATAATTTTAATAGTAGATAAACAAATTGAAAAGAAAAATAATATTAAAAATAAAATTATTGTTCATTATATATTAAAATATAAATTATAAAAATAATATTATTCATTTTATTAAATAATTATGTCTACGTTAAACTAACATTAATTAATTAATTAATGATGGTTTAAAGATAACAACGAAAAAAAAATTAAGAAAATATGAAGATTTAAAAATCAATATTTTTTTATAAAAATTAAAAATAGATATAGTGACATTTATTTGAACCTAAAACGTATTTAAAATTTGTTATTATTATTATTAAAGGTGCAGTGGGTTTACTATTCAAAAAATGGTAAGAAGCAGTGACTGGTGAACCCCACACACAGGTGTTTGATAATCTTTTATTCAGCAGTCCCTCACTCAGCTCAGACATTCATGGATTCCCATTCCCACATCATTGCTTGGTTTGTTCTCACTTTCTCACTTTCTCCCTCTCTTTCTTTTTCTCCATTCACAACAGTTTGTGTAATTCTCTTCATTCAGGGGTTCCGGTGAAGACGGCCAACTAGGAATCGGCAACAACGAAGAGAAAGAATGGGTCGCCGTCGTCAAAGCTCTCCAGCCCCACCGTTTCCGCTCCGTCGTCGCCGGCAGCAGAAACTCCCTCGCCATCAGTGACGACGGCGAAGTATCTTCCTCTCTCTCTCTCTTTTCCCTCTTCAATTCGTTCATACCAATCGTGGGAATCGCTCAAAATCTTATATTTTTATGTGGGGTGGTGGTTATTTGTTTGGTGTAGTTGTTCACTTGGGGTTGGAACCAAAGGGGTACACTTGGGCACCCTGCTGACACCAAGACCAAGACTGAGAACACTCCCAGCCAGGTCAAGGCTCTTTCCAATGTTAAAATTGTCCAGGTATTTATTCACTCTCTTCAATTCATAATTATTATACCCTTGCTCTTCTCTTTGATGTTGTGTGAATTGATGATGATTCACTTGTGGTTGTGTTAGGCTGCTATTGGGGGGTGGCACTGTTTGGCTGTTGATGATCAGGGCAGAGCTTATGCCTGGGGTATTATTCATTTCACTCCACACCATCAATTGCTTCTCTTTTTCTATCATAATTTTTCCTTATGATTGAAAGGACAAAATTTAGTTACAGTTCTTTACGTGCTTTTCTCTATTCAGAATTGGAGTTTCACTTTGGTAAACTGTGTAATAAAGGTTTGCACCTAAAGGATTACGTGGATTACCAAGGTGAAACTCTAATTCTAATTAGAGAACAACACAAAAAACACCTAAAGAACTGTACCTAAGTTTTGTCCTTATTAGAATTAGAATTAGCATAGTTCAAAGTGGCAATGTTGTCTTTTCAATTTTTGACTTTTTGGACAAAATTGATTGCATACATAATTTAAAGAACGAGGTAAGTGTCATAAACAAGGTTTTAAGTTGTGGTTGTGGTTTTTGATTTGTGGGAAATTGTAGAGAAATGCATTCGATGCAGCCACAATTGTGATTATGGAGACTCTGAGAACCATGATGCTGTGGCCGAAATCATGGTTGCAGACCGTTTTTAAAAACCTTGGTCATAATATCGTTACAAAATTCCCTTAATAACAATGTCATAATATAGTTACGACATACTGGGTTCTCTTTAAAGGAAGTCTTGTAATGATAATGTACAAAGTGACGAATCACATACCTGTACCATGTCCCTGGTAACTTTTGATCTATGTCTAGATAAAAATTTGAAGGTTGGGAGAAACACTATATTTTTTGTTTCTTTTAACTCTCCAAAATTTAGAAAGAGTGATGATGTATATATCATCAAACTTATAAGAGCAAACATAATTGATTTCAGCCTTTCAGGTGGAAATGAATATGGGCAGTGTGGCGAAGAACCTGAGCGCAAGGATGACGACGCAGGTAGACCTTTAAGGAGAGATATAGTGATCCCTCAGCGCTGTGCTCCTAAGCTTGTTGTTCGCCAGGTAATTTATCTATTCCAATGTCATATAATGATGGGACAAAAATGATTTGCCTTTGTTCATCTAGTTTAGTGCTACCTCTAGTCCTATATATAAGAAACAAATAACTACATATTTCTGGTCCTAATTATAAGAAACATATGCCATTATAGCATTCAATTATTGAGAAAGGCTACAGAGGTTCAGGTCATAACATCAATTCTAATCTCATGCCATACAGATGCACCACAAACATACTACCCCCGCTCCTAGACATTAGAAACAAATAACTAATTCATTAGTGTTTGGGTTGTATAGGAACTTCCACATCTCTATTGTAACAAATGCATCACCTGCATATTTGATGCTGTGGCTTTTTCTTTGTTTGATATTTTTCTTATTGCTTGTGGTGCAGGTTGCTGCAGGAGGAACTCACTCAGTGGTACTTACACGTGAAGGGCATGTTTGGACATGGGGTCAACCATGGCCTCCTGGTGACATGTAATTTTCATTTTGGGATAAAAAAGAATAAATTTATTGAGATGGAGGGAATGAATTGCAAAGAAAAAGCAGGATAAAGAATCCTCCTGTACAAAGAACAAAGCTGAAAACTACCAAGGAAAAAGTTAAAATCAATGTGATAAAGCTTTCCCAATCTCTAAATGTATCTGTTAATAAAAACTCATTAAAGTAGTCATGTACTTTACAACAAATAGATGGAAAAAACAACTAATCTTTGTCAAATCAAGTGAGGTGTCAAAGAAGTCTCCTTAAAGATACTATAGTTCTGCTTCAACCAAATACTCACTTTGCCACAAAAATTTTCCCTCTTTGCTTCTAACAAAAAAATAATTTAGCTTGATCCAGTATTTTTATCTTCATCGTCTTCTTTCTAATACTATGTTGATATTATCTTAATATTAACTTAGTTTACATATTAAGATGTTTTTCTGCATTTTAGGTAACTAAACAGTTTCTACTTTATGCTGACTTCTAAATTTTTGCTTTATCTTATAGAAAACAGATTTCAGTCCCTGTTCGGGTTCAAGGTCTTGAAAATGTGAGGCTAATTGCTGTTGGAGCATTTCATAATTTGGCTCTTCAAGAGGATGGAACTTTATGGGCATGGGGTAATAATGAATATGGACAACTTGGAACTGGAGATACCCAGCCAAGATCACAACCTATTCCTGTCCAAGGACTTTCCGATCTTACTCTGGTTTGTATCTCATTCTCTGAAATCATCTTGTTCATTTCCTCTTCTGTGTCAGCAGACAGGATGATATATTTTGCCATATGTACAAACTGATGCATAATTATGCTTGAACCAAGAATATGATATTCCAAGAGGGTTTTTGGAACTCCACTCTTAATTTTAGTAGCAAGTGACATGATGGGTTGATTACTGTCGTGATGCCTCAGCAGAAGAAAGTCTGGTAATTTATGTAGAATTTTGTTCATAGAAAGCTGTGTGAGCTTCATAAGATATCCTGTTCACTCGGACGGGGTATTCATATGCATGTGATACCTTTGTGATGGTATTATCTTTTAATAAAGGCAATTCCATATCTACCCACTAAAAACAAAGAGCTAGGCTTTATGCTTTTCTTGAATTACTTAATACTTCTTTCTTAACCAGTCATGAAAATTGTCCCTACGAAATTCCAGGCATCTAATTTTTGGTTATCATGTAGGATCTGAAAAGGGAGTTTTGTTTACTCAAACTCAAGTTAATTGGTTATTTCTAAAATATGCTGCTATAGTTCCTTGTTTTCAGTGGCATATATTCTGTTTTACATTGGGTTTACTGGGGGATAGGGGTTGAGGATCGTTAAGTATCTGTACCCTACAATCCTTTGATTATAGTTGAATTGTCTAATCCTTTATTAATCTGTTTGGAACTCTAGGTAGATATTGCAGCTGGTGGATGGCATTCTACTGCATTGACAGATGAAGGAGAGGTACTCTTTTTTCCCCCCTGGAATCTATTAGGTTTAAATTTTAATTTTAAGAAATCCTTGTAAAATATTTGAAGTCTGTTCAATTCTATATGTTTAAATTTTTTATTTTCCTGTTTCTTCTGAAAATTGTTGTTATAGCAGAAAACCATATATACCTTATTGCTTTTGTAAACAGATTTTGCATTAAAGTATAAGCTGCTTGGTAGACATTTCCTTTTTTATTATTTTTTTTTCTTTTTCAACAAAGATGTAATTTAGATGATCTATGCGTATGAGTTTCAGCATAGTTGTCATAAAGCCAACAACTAATAGAAATATCTTGATCTCCTATTGCTATAGTTAATTAATGCACCCATGTTTTCTGTGGTAGTTAAGCATGTAGATTGTTACTGGAGCATCATCATTCAATTGAGTGGAAAAAGTAAATATAAATAAAAAAAGTGGAAGATATTATGGATGCAAGTGTATATAAGTGGTTGTGATTTTCAGTTTGGTGGCCACTGGACAACTATGAAGCCAGATGATTAGTTTGCAAATTAAGTAACTAAGTATAATCTAAAGGAGACAGGGTTGTGAGCAGTGAATGGAGACAAGCAATATGCTTAGTAGGACACTCATTTGATTTCATAGTGTATATAGCTTTCTGTAATCCTTTTCTGTTTCTCTGTTGATATTAATACTACTATTTATTTCCATCTGTGTGGTTTTTGATATTAAAAACGTTGACATTAACATTTTTCCAGTGATTAGGCTATAATGTTATCTTTGTTCTGAAATTTATTTCAGGTATACGGCTGGGGAAGGGGGGAACATGGCAGGCTTGGATTTGGTGATAGTGACAAGAGCAGTAAAATGGTACCCCAGAAGGTTCAACTTTTAGCTGGAGAAGATATTGTTCAGGTACTCTATTTTACTATCTACTCTTGATCAGGTTAGGTTACAACAATGATCACTTTCTAGCCTTTATCATAGTTGATTATGATTTGGCCTTCAGGAATTGCTCTTTTAAATGAACTTTTTGTTATAATCATCTTATAACCCATAATTAGCTCCCATTGAATTACAAATTTACAACTACTTTATTAATGACACATCTATTTTTATTCTGAAACTGTACTTGTTGCAGAGTGTTGCTGTAAGTATCTGTCTTTCATCATAATCAAAAGCCATTACCATAAAATATGTAATATAACCTTTGAGCATCAATTTTTTAAGCTTGAGATCTGTCTAAAACTTTATCTCACTCTGACATCATTGATACTCCAAAAATGGAGAACCAAAATATCCAAAACTAGGGGAAGAAATACCCTTGTGGAGATAATAATGTGACATATTTCTCTATCCATTTTTAATTCAGAAGTTGTAAATTTAGCTTTTTGAGTACTTCTCACATATCAACCTTTTTGACATCCATATTGTTGTTGCTTCATATCTCTTACCAATCATGACATCTTCTATTTGAGTAGAGGGGAAATGGAATAAGAGAGAAACTTATCAAAATATTAAGAAAAACGTTGTCTAAATAATTTTTTCTTTGAGGTCAGGTGTCCTGTGGTGGTACTCATTCAGTTGCATTAACCCGGGATGGGCACATGTTTTCTGTAAGTATTTTCTATGCCATCTTAATTATACGATCCCTCAAAAACATATTTAATATATTGATTATTATCAGCATTCATTGGTTAATATCATATTAACTTTTCTCTGAATTAAGGTCTATTTGGATAAACTTTTCTATAAGTATTTATAAGAAAAGAAAGTAAGAAGAAAAAATGAAATAATTTTTTTCATAAACTAAAATTAACTTATGCATAAGTTAATTTGTAAAATTTATCTCATATTAGCTTCTTCAAAAGATAATTGGTAATTTATGTATAAGTTAATTTTAGTTTATCAAGAAGTTTATTACATTATTGTCTTCTTATTCCTTCTATAAGTGTGTATACAATGTATTTGCTTGCACGGACAAGACGTGCATGTATCAAGATTAGATTTTCATGTAAAAATATTGGAAAACCGCACAAACTAGACTTTATTGCTTCTCAATTGACGTGGATCCAATCTTATAGATGCTACACCAAACATGCTAACAATCTCACTTGAAGCTATTTTTGCTATCTCTAAATGATTTCATTTGACTTAAATGTGTATTTGGTCACTGAAAATATGTTTTCTTTTTTTACAGTTTTACTCCCTATTTAAATTTTGTGTTGTAATCCCTACATTAAAAAATACTAGTACACATTTCGTTCCTCTGTAATGTTCTGAGGACTAAAACAAATAAAACTTACATGGGGACTATTTTTTCAAGAGAAAAGGTCATATTCTTAGGCAACAAAAATATATTTAATTCTGTAAAATTTATGGACTTAACTATTTGCAGTTTGGGAGAGGTGACCATGGACGTCTTGGATATGGGAGAAAAGTCACCACTGGTCAACCAATGGAGGTACCTATAAACATCCCTCCTCCACAGAATCTCAGTGACAATGCAACTGAGGGACAATGGATAGCTAAACTCGTCGCTTGCGGCGGCCGGCATACCTTGGCAATAGTAGAATGGAAAGCAGATGAATCTTAAAGTTGACTCAAATCCTAAATAAAACAGAAACTGGAGAGTGGATGAGGCTATTGACTGATTTGGAACTCAGTTCAGGTGCTACAATTTCTGTTATGTCCAATATGATATAATCTTGTCTTTCTATTATCGATATAGTATTGGGGTTTGGTATTGGATGGTCTTAATTTGCCTAATCATTTACAGCACAAACACGGTTTAGAAAATTGATTATAGTAATAATGTAGTTTTATACTGTTATCTAATAACCAATTATTATGTATGATAAGTGTAGACTTTTCAATAACTACATTAAAAGTCTCACTAATAATAATTTTTTATTGGATTACAGCATATAATTATTTTACCTATTGGTGCACAGCCATTAAAATCAACGCATTATATGTGAACTTTTCCACAAAGTAATTTACTATGTTACAACTGAAGCATGCTTTGATGCAGAATTGCAAGACCTTTCACTTTTTAATCCTACAAATAAAATTTACAAAAGAATGCTGAATTTTTTGGTTTATCTTCCTGTTGATAATTATAATAGAGTAAAATATGTTCTTTTTCTCTCTAAAATTTTTTTAATTCAATTTTAATCCTCCTTTCGTCCTTTTAATTTAGAAATATCTATTTTTGGTTCTCAAAGTACATTTTTTTGTGATTTATAACCGTTATTAAATGTTAATTATAATCACTTTGAAAACCTAAATACAGTATTTTCAAATGAGAGGAATGAAAATAAGACATTTTTTTAAGGATTAACACCAAATTTAAAAAAATTTAGAGGAACCAAAAACATTTTATCCATTATAATAAGAGCAATGTGTAGAAAATGTGCCATTACAATAACTTAGGCCTATTTGGATAGAAACGGATTTTAAGTTCAAAAACTTTATTATTGCCATTGTACACAAATAAAAAAGAAATAGATTATTTTTTATTTAGATCACAGGTATTTTTTTTTATTGAGGTATTCTTATTTGAATTGGTAGGATTATTACGAGTGATATAGTTATTTGAGTTGAGTAGGAGTATTATGAATGATAAAGTTGTTAATGTTATTGCATACTTATGACTCTAATTTGACATTATTAGTTAAATTGAAATAATCCTACGTATGTTTTTCAATAATAATAAAAAAAAGAAATAGTTTTACTATTGTTCATCTTAACGCCTTAAATTTTTTATTAATATTTTTAAAATAATAAAAAGTAAATATATTTTTAAATACAGGGAGTAATGACATCTCTCACTTGGATTCTTATTGTATATTTGAATTTGCTTTGTTGGAGTTCAAAATATGCATTAATTATTTACAATGTACTGGAATGGTTCTACGTGAAGTGATAGACGGAATTAGATGCATCAATCAAATATGGTGAATATCAGCAGCATAAAGATCTTTCATTGCTTCAAAGTTTGGCAACTATGCCTCATCCTTATCTTAAAAGAGAGATAAAGACAAAGAAATAAAGGAAGTAAGTAAAATCAAAATATTTCTTTGATGTGATTTTTGATCAGGACCATCTTGAAATTAGATAAACTAACAAGGGAAATTTGATCTTAATTGTAATTTACCGGTAGAACCAAACTTATTAAAGAAAGAGTGATTCTAACTGTTATATATTGTTAGAACCAATACTATAAAGTTCTTAACCAAAAAACAAAGAGAAAGTCAGAAAACTCAATTTTATTCAACTTCAGAATTTTGTGTTTTCTAGTTATTTATAAGAGCTTATTTATAAGGTTCAGCTAGGCTTGAAGTTAATGTCTATTAAAATTTTTAATAGGCATTAAATTTCATCAATTATAACTCTTTACTAAGCTTTTATTTCCTACTAGAAATGACTTTCCACTTTCCCACCAGCCATCAACATGGTTTAAGGAGTTTTAATGCAATAAAACTGACTTAGGAAATGTGAAAAGACATATGAACTTATTACATGAAGAAAATGTGTGAAAATTACATGTAAATGAGTCCAACTTAACTATTTAGCCCAAATTACATGAAAATGACGTTGGGCTTTTCATGTGTTCTTCAAGTTGGGCTACAATCATCATCAACTTGTAATAAAGTGATTCATTTTGGTCCAGCCTCTAATCCACTCTGCTGTGAACTTTCCTTAATCTCTAAAATTAGGCCTTGCAAAGATTGCTTCATTATTTTGGTTTTGGATCTTGTCATAGGGTCTAGAATATCATGCAAAGGGTCTTTGACTCTATTGGTTAGGTCTCTATCATTCCCATTCTTTTCAAAAGGATTCGTCCTTGAATCAAATTTCTCACCTTGAGATTTTAGAAACTTCAAACTTTGATGGTCATAATGGATTATGAACTCCCTTGGCCACAAATAATGTTGTCAAATTTGCAATGTTCTCACGAAAGCATACAACTCCTTGTCATAGGTAGAATAGTTCAACGCTACCCCACTAAGCTTCTCACTAAAATATGCAATTGGTTTGGATTCCTATATTAATATAACTCCTATTCCAACACTAGAAGCATCACATTTAATTTCAAAACTTTTATCAAAATTAGGCAAACAAAGCAAATGTGCATTGGTCAGCTTATCTTTCAACAAATTGAAAGCTTTCTCATGCACATCATCCCACTTGAACACAACATTCTTTTTAACAAATTCATTTAAAGGTGTAGCAATAGAACTAAAGTTCTTCACAAACCTCTCATAAAAACTTGCTAAACCATGAAAACTTCTTACCTCATTTAGCATTCTTAGGTGTAGGCCATTCTCTAATTGCCTTTACCTTTTCTTCATCCACACTTATTCCTTTTGAGCTTATAACAAAACCCAAAAACACAACAAATTCAAGGATAAATGAACACTTGTTAAGATTTCTATACAATTTATTTTCTCTCAAGACATTAAAAACAACATGCAAATGTTCAACATGTTCATCTAGTCTTGCTATAAATCAGAATATCATCAAAATAGATTACTACAAATTTCCCAATGAAAGAACGCAAAACATGATTCATTAACCTCATGAAGGTGCTGAGAGCATTATTTAAGCCAAATGGCATCACTAACAACTCATATAAATCATATTTTGTTTTAAAAGCTATTTTCCATTCATCACCTTCTTTCATACGAATTTGATTGTATCCACTATTCAAATCAATTTTAGTAAACACACAAGAACCAAACAATTCATCAAGCATATAATCCAATCTAGGAATAGGATATCTATACTTTACAGTGATTTTATTATGGCTCAATTGTCAACGCACATGTGTCATGTTCCATCTTTCTTTGGAACCAAGATCACAGGAACAAAACATGGACTTAGACTTTTCCTTACAAAGCCCTTTTGTAGCAACTCATTCACTTGCTTTTGAATTTCCTTTGTTTCCTCGGGATATGTTCTATAGGTTGGTCTATTTGGGATTGGACCACTAGGAATGAGGTCAATTTGATGCTCAATACTTCTTAAAGGAGGTAATCCATGAGGAACTTCTTTTGGAAAAACATTAGTGAATTCCTGTAATAAAGAATCAACTTCACAAGGAAAAGAAGGATGAAATTCGTCAGTGAAATAAACATCCTTATACATGAGTACAAGTAGTTTCTCTTTTGCTAATAACACACTTTCAACTCTTTTTTCTTTGCAAATGTACTTATTTTCTTACTTTTCTTTTCATTGTACTCAATTTTACATTTTTATTTCTTCTGCTTATTTCCACTCATATTTTCTTTTCTCTCTTTTTCTTGAATGCTCACATGCTCTTCTCTCAACTCTCTTACAATTCTAATTTGATCAAAATATGCTTCAATCGGTTTGAGAGGTGTTATACGATGGTGCCTTTATTCATGACAAGGGTATACCTATTTTTGTACCCATCATGCGTGACTTTTCTATTAAATTGCCAAGGACGCCCAAAAAGTAAATTCCCAGCAGGCATTGGTGCAACATCACAAAGAACCTCATCTTTGTACTTGCCAATGGAAAATGACACTTGTTTAGTCACCCTTATGTCTCCACAATCATTTAGCCGCTGAAGTCTATATGAATTAAGATGCTTTTTCGTTGGTAAGTTCAATTTCTCAACCAATAAGGTGCTAGCAACATTAGTACAACTTCCATTGTCAATAATCATACTACATATCTTGTCATTTATATGATACCTAATATGAAAAATATGCTCATGTTGCTCCACATCACCATCTTCCTTAGGTTGTATGCTAAGAGCACGCCTAGTAACAAGTACAACTCCATCTATTGGTTCAACAATTTTCACGTTACTGCAATCCTCCAATGGTGACATTTCATCGTCACTTGAGCTCTCACTCTCTATTTCTCCATTACCCATCATAATCTTGCTCTTTTATTTGGACATTGAGAAGCAATATGTTCAACTCCTTGACACCTGAAACACTTGATATCACGTGATCTATAGGAAATATTAGTGTCACTTTTACCTTTAGGAGGAGCATTTGAATATTTGGCCTTTGCATCTTATTTAGGATTTGCAACAATTTTATTGTTCTTCCAATTTGATCTCCATGAAGAGCTAGAAGATGAAGCAAATTTAGAAGACTTCAATTGCCTCTCCACTTGAATTGCTTTGTGCAACAAATCCTCTATCTCCATATAATGCTGCAACTTCACCACATCAACTATCTCTTTCTTTAAGTCTCCAATGAATCTAACCATAGTTTCCTCACAGTCTTCCTCCACATTGGCTCTAATCATGGCTATTTCCATCTCCTTATAGTAATCCTCCATACTCATAGAACCTTGTGTTAAACTTTGCAATTTTCTGTGCAAGTCTTTATGGTAATGACTTGGTACAAATCTCCTTCTCATGACAAACTTCATATCTTCCCATGTACGAATAGGCTTTTCTCCATTTCTATGCCTGTTAATCACAAACTAATCCCACCAAATACTAGCATAGTTAGTAAATTCAACAACCACTAATTTTACCTTTTCCTCCTTCGAGTAATTGTGACAATCAAACACATGTTCAACTTTTCTCTCTCACTCCAAGTACAATTTAGGATCATTTTTTTCCATGGAATGTACAGATTGTCATCTTAATATTACCTAAGTAATTGTCACGTCTTGGTTCACCCTTTCTTCTCCTTTCCTTTTCATTATTTCTTCCATTTGAATACTCCTTTTCTTCTTTCTCATCATTGTTTCGGCTAACAGGGCTCTTATACCCGGGTGTAGATTGTAAATCATCCAATCTTGCATTTAGAGCCTTGAATTATTCTTGAATAACCTTGATGAATAATTTGAGGTCAACCTCTTATTCTCCTTCTCCACTCATGATTAAAATACTGCAAAAATTGAGTTAGTAAAAAAATCCTTACACAAAAACCACTATCTCACGTGTTTACACTTAAATTATGTTGTAGTCATTCGTGTTTCACTTAATTTGGTCTTTTTTTCTTTGATGGTCTCACCACTCTTGCCTTTTACCACTCAACTTTACCTTATGAGTTTTTAAGTAAGAAACTTTAAGAATAATGCTACACAACAAGAAACAATAAGGATTTGGTAATTTGATAACTTTAGAGAACAATAACCAACAAGAAACAAGGAATTCCAGATTTTTTTTTGACAAGTTCAATGAAGGTATTGACTTAAAAAGAGGAAATATGACCAAAAATTCAACCTTTTTTTTGGATTGCAATATGTAAGTTGAAATAACATATTGACTAATAGCCAATTTTTTTGTCCTTTTTTTTACAATTTTTTTTCAATATGGAATTTTCTCTTTCGTTTTTTTGCATAACTTTTTTATAATATATGATAGAAATGAAAACAAAACACAACGAGACAACAAAGAGAGATTAACAAACTCAAAAAAATAAAACAAAGGAAGATGAATAGACACAAACAAATAGAATAAAGCAGGATTACGGTTTTTTTTTTATATCAAAATTGAAAGAGATAGAGAATAGAGGATAGATAGCACCTGATTTCAGGAGGCAAAGCTCTAATACCAAATGATGTGATTTTTTGTTTAGGGTCGTCTTGAAATTGGGTAAACTGACAAGGGGAACTTTACCCTAACCACAACTTGCCGGTAGAACCAAAGTTACCAAAGAAAGAGTGACCCTAACTACGACCTACCGGTAGAACCAACACTATAAAGTTCTTAACCCAAGAACAAAGGGAAAGTTCTCACAATCGAGAAAACTCAATTTCATCCAACTATAGAATTTTGTGTGTTTTCTGGTTGCTTACAAGAACTTATTTATAGGCTCAGCTAGACAACCTTAAAGTTAATGTCCATTAAAATTTTTAATAGACATTAAGTCTCATAAGTTATAACTCCCCATTAAGCTTTTATTTCCTACCAGAGACCTTCTACTTTCCTACCAGCCATTAACATGGTTTAAGGAGTTTTAATGCAATAAAACTGACCTAGGAAATGTGAAAAGACATACGGACTTATTACCTGAAGAAAATGTGCGAAAATTATATGTAAATGAGTCCAACTTAACTATTCAGCCAAAATTACATGAAAATAACTTTGGGCTTTTCATATTCTTCAAGTTGGGCTCCAATTGTCATTAACTTGTAATAAAGTAATCCATTTTGGTGCGGCTTCTAATCCACTCTACTATGAACTTTCCTTAATTTCCAAAATTAGGCATTACAAAATTGCTTCATTATTTTGGTTTTGGACCTTGTCATGAGACCTAGAATATCATGTAAACGATCTTTAAGTCTATTGGTGAGGTCTCTATCATTCTTATTCTTTCAGTGTCAGTTTTGTTCCATACCTAGGAGAAGGACACTTTCATACACTACTATAATCTATATATACATGAGCACCTCTTCCACGAAAACATGAAAATGCTGTAAGCTATAAGCCCATAACTAAATAAATGTCATTATCACCTGCAAAATGCATAACTTTTTTATACATTTTATGTCTTATAAAAATTAATGCAATTGTACAAGCATAAATGTACCTAAATTAGAACTTGTAACTATCGCTTCATATTTTTGCTAGTCACTCAATAAATAGAACCATATGGCGATTACAAGGAAGGGAATCATGACCAAGCCACATGAATAGCACCCAATCACAAAAATCTATGGAAACTAAGGAATCGGTCTACAAAAAGACCATTCAAGAAAATAACTGATGATTAAATCGAAGATTGAATAATTCACCTAAAATAGAAAAGAAAAATTGAACATTGAAGATTAAGTTGAATAAGTGGCTATTAGTTGTATAAAAAAATAGTTGCTATAGTGTCAACCATAACCTCCTGTTTGATGTCGTTGCTAGTTTTTTATTTTTTTCAAATATAATTTTTAAAATGAAATACATTTACCTAAAATGGAGTTGAAATAATTTTCAACTCAATTTTGAAACAGTTTTACATTCATTTCCAAAATAAAGAAAGGTCGTGTAAATTTGGTTTTTAATTTTAAAAAATACCCTCTCACTACGATTAATAATTATCATTTTGTTGATGTTATCACCACCACAACATTGCTATCGCCATCATTACCACTACCACCACCATTGATGCTACTACACCGTCGTTGCAGTCACCATCACCATCATATTACTAGTACTACTACCACTATCACCACCGCTACCACCACCATCACCACACTATTATCGTTGCACCACCACCACAACCTCACCACCATCACATTGTCATCGCTACTACCACCATCGTCATCATCACCATTATCATTGTTGTCGCCACCACCACCATCATCGCTACCACCAACATTATATTATCATTGCCACTACTACTGCCACCACCACCACAACACTCTTCCTAATATGCAAACTTACAATTAAACTAATTTTAATAAGATAGAGAATTTTCAAAGTGAGTCTATTTTGAAATTAAAAATTAATTTTTGAAACTAAAAAAATAAAACTAAAAGCTGTAAACCCTAAATTGTAAACCCTAACTCGTAAACCTTACACTAAATTGATTTATAGCAATTTTAGTTCACCTAATAATGAAAGAAATAAAGGCAACAAAAAACCACTAAAATAGATAAAATAAACGCAAAAAAATCAGTGTCTCCGATTGAGCTGAAAATTGGTAGGAAGGTAAATAAAATTAATACAACAACATTTAAACACTAAACTAAACAGATTTATCACAATTTTAGACCACCTAGTAATGAAAGGAATGAAGGCAAAAAAAAAAAAAAAATGAAAGTCAATGAAACAAAGGCAAAAAAGTCAATGTCTCTGATTGACCTGAAAATGGGTAGGAAGGTAAATAAAATGAAGACAACAAAATTTATCGCAATTAAAACAAGATCTAAACCCAAAACCTTAAACTTTAAGTCAATAATCATAAACTAAACTGATTTATCATAATTTTATTTCGCCTAGAAATGAAAAAAACAAAGGCAACAAAAAAAATCAAGAAAATCGACAAAGTGACGATTGACCTAAAAATTGGAAGGAAGGTAAATAAAATTAATACAACAATATTTAAAAAAATTAAAACAACATGATCTAAACCCTAAATCCTAAACCATAAACCTTAAACTAAACTAATTTATCGCAATTTTTATTCCCATAGTAATGAAAGAAACAAAGACAATAAAAAACAAGAAAATCAGCAAAATAATGACAAAAAAGTCAGTGTCTCCAATTGAGCTTTGAAAATTGGTAGGAAGCTAAATAAACCCTAAACCATAACCCATAAACCCTAAACCCTAAACCATAAACCATAAACCATAAACCATAAACCATAATCTCTAAACTCTAAATCTTAAACCGCAGATCATAAACTAAAAAAATTTACTATAGTTTTAATTGCCCTAGTAGTGAAAACGACAAACGTAAAAAAACACAAAAAATCAACAAAAAGTAGGTGAAAAAGTCAATGTCTCTAATTGACTTAAAAATTAGTAGGAAACTAATAAAAATAATACAACATGATTTGTCCAATTAATACAACAAGAGCTAAACCCTAAACCATAATTCGTAAACTCTAAATCCTAAATCCAAACCCTAAATTAAAAAAATTTATTATAGTTTTAGTTTGTCTAGTAATGAAAGCGATAAACGCAAAAAAACACACACACACACACAAATCGGAAAAATGTAGGAAAAAAAGTCAATGTGTCTAATCGACTTGAAAATTGGTTGGAAGATAACTAAAATTAATACAACAAGATTTTCTCAATTAATACAACAAGAGCTAAACACTAAACCCTATACAAAATAGATTTATTGCAATTTTAGTTTGCTTAAGAATGAAAGAAATACAGGCACAAAAAAACACGAAAATCAGTAAAACAATAAGGTATAAAGTCAGTGTCTCCGATTGAGCTAAAAATTAGTAGGAAGGTAAATAAAATTAATAAAACAAGACTTGTCGCAATTAATACAACAAGATCCAAAATCCTAAGCCATAAACGCTAAACCTTAAAATAAACACATTTATCACAATTTTAGTTCCCGTAGTAATGAAAGAAACAAAGGCAACAAAAAAACACAAAATCGACAAACTAAAGGGAAAAAAAAAAGTCATTGTCTCCAATTGACCTTAAAATTGGTAAGAAAGTAAATAAAATTAATACAACAATATTTATCGAAATTAAAACAAGATGTAAACCCTAAACCATAAACCATAAACCACAAACCCTAATTCATAAATTGAACAGATTTATTGCAATTTTAGTTCGCCTTGTAATAAAAAAGCAAATGCAACAACAAAAAACACGAAAATCAAGAAAATAAAGGCAAAAAGTCACTATCTCTGATCGAGCTAAAAGTTGGTAGGAAGGTAAATAAAATTAATAGAACAAGATTTATCGCCCATTAAAACAACAAGATCTAAACCCGAAACCATAAACCCTACACCTTAAACCTCAAACTAATCGAATTATCATATATTTAGTTCACCTAGAAATAAAAAAAATAAAGGCAAAAAAAACGAAAATCAGCAATATAAAGGTGAAAAAGTTAATATCTCAAACTAACCTAAAAATTGATAGGAAGGGAAATAAAATTAATACAACAAGATCTGAACCATAAACCCTAATCCCCAAACCCTACCCATTAAATCCTACACCATAAACCTTAAACCCTAAACTAAACAAATTTATTGTAGTTTTAGTTCACCTAGTAATGAAAGAAACAAATGCAAAAAAAAAACACAAAAATCGACAAAATATAGGTGAAAAAGTCAATGTCTTTGATTGACCTAAAAATTTGTATAAAGGTTATTAAAATTAATACAACAAAATTTATCACAATTAAAACAACAAAATACAAACCCTAACCCTATAATCTATACATTAAAAACTAGATTAATTGTCATTGTCTCCAATTGAGCTAAAAATTGGCAAGAAGGTAAATGAAATTAATACAACAAGACTTGTAACAATTAATACAACAAGATCTAAACCCTAAGCTAAACAAATTTATCACAATTTTAGTCCTCCTAGTAATGAAAGAAATGAAGGCAACAAAAAAAAAAAACATGAAAATCTGCAAACTAAAGGTGAAAAAGTTAGTGTCTCTAAGTCACCTAAAAATTGGTAGGAAGGTAAATAAAATTAATAAAACAAGATGTATCGTAATTAATACAACAATATCTAAACTCTAAACCATAAATCCTGAACTAAATAAATTTATTGCACTTCTAGATTGTCATGTACTGAAAAAGACAAAGGTAACAAAAAAATTTTGGGCAAAATAAAGGTGAAAAAGTAAGTGTCTTTAATTAACCTGAAAATTGGTAGGAAGGTAAAGAAAGTAATACAACAAGATTTATCGCAATTAATACAACACGATTTAAACCTTAAATCCTACAACATAAACCCTAAACCCTAAAACATAAACCCTAAATCGTAAACCTTAAACTAAATCGGTTTGTTGCAATTTTAGTTTGCCTAGCAAAAGTATGTGTTTTCGATTGACCTAAAAATTAGTAGAAAGTTAAATAAAATTAATAAAACAAGAGTTATCACAATTAAAACAATAGGATCTGAACCTGAAGTCCTAAATTGTACACCATAAAACATAAACCATAAACCCTAAATCCTAAAGCATAAACCCTAAATCGTAAACCTTAAACTAAACTGATTTACCAAAATTTTAGTTTGCCTAGAAATGAAAAAAATAAAGTAATAAAAAACAAGAAAATCAGCAAAGTAAAGGTGAAAAAGTCAATGTTTCTAATTGAGCTGAAAATTGGTAGGAAGGTAACTAAAATTAATACAAGATTTATCGCAATTTATACAACACGATCTAAACTCTAAATCCTAATCCTAAATATTAAATCTTAAACTATAAACTAAACAAATTTATTGCAATTTAGTTCGCCTAATAATGAAAAAAAAGCAAAACAAAAAACAAAAAAACAAAAATTGACAAAATAAAGGCGAAAAAGTCAATGTCTTTGATTGACTTAAAAATTGGTAGGAAGGTATATAAAATTAAGACAATAGGATTTATGACAATTGAAAGAACAAGATTTAAACCCTAAACCCTACACCCTAAATCTTAAACCGTAAACCCCAATGACAACAAAAAAAAGAAGAAAATTGACAACAAAAAAAAGAAGAAAATTGACAACAAAGGCAACAAATAAACAAAGGGAACAAAAAAAAAAAAAATCGGCAAAATAAAGGTAAGAAAGTTGGTATTTCCAGTTAAGCTAAAAATTGGTAGGAACATAAATAAAATTAATAAAATAAAATTTATCACATTTAATACAACAAGATATAAACCCTAAGCTTTAAACCTTAAACCGTAAATCCCAAATCTTAAACCCTAAAATAAACAAATTCATTGCAGTTTAGTTCCTCTGATAATCAAAGAAACAAAGGCAAATAAGAAATATGAAAATTGGCAACATAAAGACAAAAAGGTTGATGTCTCTAATTGAAATGAAAATTGGTAGGAAGGTTAATAAAATTATTACAACAAGACTTAGCATAATCAATACAACAAGATCTAAACCATAAACCATAAACTCTAAACCCTAAAATAAATAGATTTCAAAATTTTAGTTTGCCTAGTAATAAAAGAAAACAAGGCAACAAAAAAACCCCCCCAAAATCGAAAAAAAAAATAAAGGAAAAAAAGTCATTGTCTCTGATTGAACTGAAAGTTGGTAGGAAGATATATAAAATTAATACAACAAGATTTGTCGCAATTAATACAGCAAGATCTAAACCTTAAACCATAAACCTTAAATCCTAAACCCTAAACATTAAACCTTAAACCTTAAACCGCTAAACCCTAAACCCTAATACATAAAATAAATAGATTTATCACAATTTTAGTTTGCATAGTAATGATAGAAATAAGGCAACAAAAAAAAAATACGAAAATCGAAAAAATAAAGGAGAAAAGTTAGTGTGTTCGATTGACCTGAAAATTGTTAGGAAGGTAAATAAAGTTAATCAAATAAGATTTATCAAAATTAATACAACAAGATATAAACCCTAAATCCTACACTATAAACCTTAAACCCAAACCATAAATCCTAAACCACAAACCCTAAATTAATAAAATAACATTTATCACAATTAATACAACAATATTTAAGCCCCAAACTTTAAAATCTATACCTTAATTCATTAACCGTAAACCCAAAATCATAAACCTTGAACTAAATAGATTTATCACAATTTTAGTTTACCTACAAATAAAAAAATAGGCAAAAAAAAACATGAAAATCGATAAAGTAAATATAAAAAAGTCAATGTCGATGGTTGACTTGGTAGGAAGGTAAATAAATTGAATAACAAGATTTGTTGTAATTAATAAAACAAGATCTAAACCCTAAACTGTAAAACCTAAATCTCAAAGCCTAAACTTTAAATCATAAACCCTAAACCCTAAACAAGATAGATTTAGTGCAATTTTAATTCGCCTAATTATGAAAGAAATAGAACGAACCAAATGTAAACAAAAAACACGTAAAAGGCAAAGTAAAGGTGAAAAACCCAATGTCTCCGATTAACATGAAAATTGGTAGGAAGGTAAATAAAATAAATACAACAAGATTTATCGCAATTAATACAACAAGATCTAAACCCTAGACCTTAAACCCCAAAGCATAAATCCTCAATAGTAAATCCTAAACTAAACAAATTTATCGCATTTTTAGTTCACATTGCATTGATAAAGACAAAGGCAACAACAAAACAAAAATTGGTAAAATTAAGGAGAACAAGTTAGTGTGTCCAAGTAAGCTTAAAACTGGTACGAAGGTAAATAAAATTAATACAAGAAGAGTTATCATAATTAAAACAACAAGATCTACACTCGAAACCGAAAATTGAAACCCTACACCCACATCCCTAAACCCTAAACCCTAAGTTATAAAATTTAAACTAACCTTATTTTTTACAATATTAGTTCGCCTAGTAGTGAAAAAACAAAGGCAATAAAAAAATCAGTAAAATAAAGAAGAAATAGTCAGGGTCTCAAATTGACCTAAAAATTAGTAGAAAGGTAAATAAAATCAGTACAACAAGATTTATCGCAATTAAAACACAATATCTAAACTCGAAACCATAAATCCTACACCCTAAATCCTAAACACTAAACCCGAAAATCAAAAAATCAGCAAAACAAAGGCAAAAAAAGTCATTGTCTAGGACTAACCTGAAAATTGGTAGGAAGGTATATAAAATTAATACAACAAGATTTGTTACAATTAATACAACAAGATCTAAACCCTAAATCCTAAATAGTAAAACCTAAATTGTAAACCAAAAATCCTAAGTAGTAAACATTAAACTAAATTGATTTTTCACAATTTTAGTTCGCCTAGTAATAAAAGAAACGAAGGAGACAAAACAAGAAAATTGTCAAAATAAAGACGAAAATTCATAGCTCCTGTTGGACCTAAAAATTGGAAAGAAGGTAAATAAAATTAATATAACAAGATTTCTGACAATGAAAACAACAAGATCTAAACCATAAACCATAATCCATAAACCCTAAACCCTAAAGTAAATAGATTTAACACCATATTAGATTGCCTAATAATGAAAGAAATAAAGGCAACAAAAGAAACATAAAAATTGGAAAAATAAAGGTGAATGAGTCATTCTCTCTAATTGACCTGAAAATTGGTAGGAAGGTAAATAAAATTAAAACAACAAGACCTAAACCCTAAACCCTAAAAACGATCCCCTAATTTATAAACCCTAAACACTAAACCCTAAAATAAATAAATTTATCACAATTTTAGTTTGCCTAGTGATGAAACAAAATAAGGCAAAAAAAAAAAAGAAAATTGGCAAACTAAAGGCAAAAAAAGTCATTATCTCAGATTGACCAGAAATTTGGTAGGATGGTAAAGATAATTAATACAATAAAATTTATCGCAATTAATACAACAAGATCTAAACAGTAAGCCCTAAACACTAAAGCCTAAAGTATAAACCATAAACCATAAACCGTAAATCTTAAACTAACCAGATTTATCATAATTTTAGTTTGCCTACTAATAAAAAAAACAAAGGCAACAATAAAAGCATGAAAATTGGCAAAATAAAGGCGAAAAGGTTAGTTTTTTGATTGAGCTGAAAATTGGTAGGAAGATAAATAAAATTATTACAATAAGATCTAAACATTAAACTTCAAAAGTTAAACCACAAATCCTAAACCTTAAGATAAATAGATTTATTGCAATTTTAGTTCACCGAGTAATGAAAGAAAGAAAGGCAAGAAAAAAAGACGAAAATCGACAAAATAAAGGTAAAAAAAGAATTGGTAGGAGGTAAATAAAATTATTACAACAAGATTTATTGTAATTAATACAACATTTAAACCCTAAACTGTAAACCCTACACTATAAACCCTAAACCATAAACCTTAAACCATGCACCCTAAACCATAAACCTTAAACTAAACTGATTTATCCCAAATTTAGTTCGTCTATTAATAAAAGGAAATAATGGCAAAAAAAAAAACCAACTTGAAAATTGACAAACTAAAGGGGAAAATAGTCAATGTCTCCGATTCAGCTAAAAATTGGTAGGATAGTAAATAAAATTAATATAACAAGACTTATCGAAATTAATACAACAAGATCTAAATCTTAAATCCTAAACGCTAAACTATAAACCCTAAAATAATCAAATTTATTACAATTTTAGTTCTCCTGGTAATGAAAGAAATAAAGGAAAAAACACATGAAAATTGGTAAAAAAAAGGGTGAAAAAATAGGATTTATTGCAATTAATAGAATAAGATCTAAATCCTAAACTATAAACCTTCAACTAAACCGATTAATTACAATTTTAGTTCGCCTAGTAATGAAAGAAACATGAAAATCAGTAAAATAAAGGCAACAAAGTAAGTGTCTCTGATCACGCAGAAAATTGGAAGGAAAGTAAATAAAATTAACATAACTAAAAAGCACGAAAATTGGCAAAATAAAGGTGAAAATTTTAGTGTCTCTAATTTAGCTAAAAATTGGTAGGAAGGTAAATAAAACTAATACAATAAGATTTATCGCCATTAATATAATAAGACATAAACAATAAGCTCCAAAAGCTTAACCCTAAATCCTAAGCTCTAACATAAACGAATTTATTGCAATTTTAGTTCACATAGTAATGAAAGAAAGAAAGGTAAGAAAAAAACACGAAAATCGACAAAATAAAGGTGAAAAGCTTAATGTCTCCAATTGAATTGAAAATCAGTACGAGGTAAATAAAATAATTACAACAAGATTTATCACGATTAATACAACAACTTCTAAACCCTAAACCATAAACCTTAAACCATACATCTTAAACCATAAACCTTAAACTAAACCGATTTATTGCAATATTAGTTCGTCTAGTAATGAAGGAAACAACGACAAAAAAAACATGAAAATTGGCAAACTAAAGGCGAAAATGTCAGTATCTCCGATTCAACTGAAAATTGGTAGGAAGGTAAATAAAATTAATAGAACAAGACTTATCGCAATTAATACAACAAGATCTAATGGAAGAAAGGTAAATAAAATTAATACAACAAGATCTAGTGGAAGAAAGGTAAATAAAATTAATACAACAAGATTTGTGACAATTAATACAACAAAATCTAAACCTTAAATCCTCATCCTACACCCTAAATCCTAAATCGTAAACAAAATAAATTTATCACCATATTAGTTTTCTTTGTAATCAAATAAAGAAAGGCAATAAAAAACATGAAAATCGACAAAATAAAGGCAAACAAGTCAATGTGTTCGATTGACCTGAAAATTGGTAGGAAGGTAAATAAAATTAAGACAACAAGATTTATTACAATTAATACAACAAGATCTACACCATAAGGCCTAAACCCTAAATCCTAATTCCTAAACCCTAAACCCTAAAATAAACAAATTTATTGTAGTTTTAGTTCTCATAGAAACGAAAGAAACAAAGGAAAAAAAACACAAAAATTGACAAAATAAAGGCGAAAAAGTTAGTGTCTCCAATTGAGCTGAAAATTGGTAGCAAGGTAAATAAAATTAACACAATAAGACATATCACAATTAATATGAAAATCTAAATCCTATACCCTAAACCATATACCATAAACCATAAACCTTAAACTAAATCGATTTATCGCAATTTTAGTTTTCCTAGTATGTAAGAAACAAATGCAACAAAAAAACACAACAATAAACAAAATAAAGGCAAAAAACTAAGTATCTCCAATTAAATTGAAAATTGGTAGGAAGGTAAACAAAATTAATACAACAAGACTTAGTGTAATTAATACAACAAGATCTAAACCCTAAACCTTAAACTAAATGGATTTACGATAATTGTAGTTCGCCTTGTAATGAAGGAAACATGACAACAAAAAAACATGAAAATTGGAAAAATAATGGCAAAAAAGTGATAGTCTACAATTTCCCTAAAAATTGGAAGGAAGGTAACTAAAATTAATAAAAGAAGACTTGTTGCAATAAATACAGCAAGATCTAAATCCTAACTAAATAGATTTATCACAATTTTAGTCCGCCTAATAATGAAAGAAATGAAGACAACAATGAAAACTTGAAAATCAAAAAAATTAAGGCCAAAAAGTGAGTGTCGCCAATTGAATTTAAAATTTATAGGAAGGTGATTATAATTAATACAATAAGATTTATTGCATTAAATACAACAAAATCTAAACCTCAAATCCTAAACCCTAAACCCTAAACTAAACAGATTTATCACAATTTTAGTTCACATACTAATGGAAAAAACAAAGGCAAAAAAACACGAAAATCGGAAAAATAAAGGTGGAAAATTCATTGTCTCCGATTGAGCTAAAAATTGGTAGGAAGGTAAATAAAATTAATAAAACAAGATTTATCGCAATTAATACAAAAGATCTAAACCCTACACCAAAAACCTTATGCCCTTAACCCTAAACTAAACAGATTTTTCACAATTTTGGTTTGCCTAGTAATGAATAAAAACAAGGTAACAAAAATGACCCAAAAATCGGGAAAATATAGGCAAAAAAGTCATTGCCTCTAATTGAGATGAAAATTGTTATGAAGGTAAAAAAAAATTAATACAAAATGATTTATCACAACTCATACAACAAAATATCAACTCTAAACCGTAACCCTAAATTTAAAACCCTAAACCATAAACTAAGCAAATTTATTGCATATTTAGTTCGCCTAGTAAAGAAAGAAGTAAATGGGACAAGAAAAACACAAAAATTCAAAAAATAAATGCGAAAAAGTTAGTGTCTTCGATAGAACTGAAAGTTGGTAGGAAGACAAATAAAATTAATACAACAAGATTTATTGGAGTTACAACAACAAGATCAAAACTCTAAACATTATACCCTACGCCTTACACCTTAAACCCTAAAACATAAACTCTAATCTTAAACTCCAAACTAAACCAATTTATCACAATGTTAGTTTGCCTAGTAATAAAAGAAACGAAGCAAACATAAAAAGAAGAAAATTGGAAAGATAAAGACGTAAAAGTCAGTGTCTCCGATTGATGTGAAAATTGGTAGAAAGGTAAATAAAATTAATATGTCATGATTTATCGCAATTAATACAATAAGATATAAATTGTTAACCTTAACCCTAAACCCTAAAATAAACTAATTTATCACAATTTTAGTTCGCCTAGTAATGAAAGAAAATAAGCCAAAAAAACACGAAAATAGGAAAAATAAAGTCGAAAAAGTAATTGTCTTCAATTGACACGAAAATTGGAAAGAAGGTAAATAAAATTAATACAAGATTTTTCACAATTAAAATAACATGATCTAAACCCTCAACTAAACAAATTAATCACAGTTTTAGCCCGTCTAGTAATGAAAGAAGCGAAGGCAACGAAAAAACACAAAAATCAACACAATAAAGGCAAAAAGTAAGTGTCTCTGATTGACTTGAAAATTTGTAAGAAGGTAAAAATAATTAATACAACAAGACCTAAATCTTAAACCCCACACACTAAATGTTAAATCTTAAACCATAAACCCTAAATCGTAAACACTAAACTAAACTGATTCATCACAATTTTAGTTTGCCTAGTAATGAAAGAAACAAAGACAACAAAATAAAAAAAATCAGCAAAATATAGGCAAAAACGTTTGTGTCTCTAATTAAGATGAAATTTGGTAAGAAGATAAATAAAATTAATACAACAAGACTTATCACAATTAATACAACAAGAATTAAACTCTAAACCCTTAACCCTAAAGCCTAAAGCCTAAAGCCTAAACTAAATAGATTTATTACAATTTTAGTTTGCATAGTAATGAAAAAAACGAAGGCAAAAAATAACACAAAAATTATCCAAATAAAAGCAAAAAAGTCATTGTCTTCGATGGACCCGAAAATTCGAAGGAAGGTAATAAAATTAATATAATAATATTGATGTCAATTAAAACAACAAGATCTGAACCCTAAACCCTAATGCCTACACCATAAATCCTAAACGGTAAACTAAACATATTTTTTGCTATATTGGTTTGCCTAGTAATGAAAGAAAAAAAGGAAACAAAAAAATACGAAAATCAGCAAAATAAAGATGAACAAGTCAACGTCTTTGATTGACCTGAAAATTGGTAAGAAGGAAAATAAAATTAATACAATAAGATTTATTGCAATTCAAACAACAAGATCTAACCCTAAACCCTAAATTATAAACTATAAACCATAAACCCTAAATCAAACCGATTTATCACAATTTTACTTCATCTAGGAATGAAAGAATTAAAAGAAAAAAAAACAAGAAAATCAAAAAAATAAAGCCAAAAAAGATAGTGTCTCCGATTGAGTTGAAAATTGGTAGTAAGGTAAATAAATATAATACTACAAGATTTATCGCATTTCATACAATAAAATCTAAACCCTAAACTGTAACCCTAAATCTTAAATCCTAAATCATAAACTAAATTAATTTTGTGTAATTTTTGTTTGTCTAGAAATGAAAGAAACAAAGGTAACGAAAAGACACAAAATTTTGCAAAATAAAGGTGAAAGGGTTAGCGTCTTCAATTGACCTAAAAATTGGTAGGAAGGTAAATAAAATTAATACAACAAGATTTATCAGAAACTAAACAACAAGATCTAAACCTTAAAATCCTAGACCCTATACAAAAAATGGTAAAACGTAAACCCTAAAGTAAATAGATTTATCGCAATTTTAGTCAACCTAGTAATGGAAGAAAAGAAGGCAACAGGAAAACACAAAAATAGGCAAAGTAAAGGCGAAAAAGTTAGTGTATCTAATTGACCTAAAAATGGGTAGGAAGGTAAACATAATCAATACAACAAAAATTATCATAATTAATACAACAAGATCTAAGCCTTAAACTTTAAACTCTAAACCCTAAACCCTAAACTCAAATTTAAACAGATTTATCGCAATTTTAGTTCGCCTAGCAATGAAGAAAACAAAGGCAACAAAAAAACAAAAATCGACAAAATAAAGGCAAAAAAGACAATGTCTCCAATTGACCTGAAAATTGGTAGGAAGGTAAATAAAATTAATACAAGAAGACTTGTCACAATTAATACAACACGATCTAAATACTAAACTAAACAAATTTAACACAAAATTTAGTTTGTGTAGTAACGAAAGAAACGAAGGCAACAAAAAAATATGAAAATCGGCAAAATTAAGGCGAAAAATTCATTATCTTCAATTGACTCGAAAATTGGTAGGGAGAAAAATAAAATTAACACAATAAGACTTATTGTAATTAATATGAAAATCTAAACCCTAAACGCTCAAACCTATATCATAAACCCTATACCATAAACCGTAAACCATAAACCTTAAACTAAATCGATTTATCAGAATTTTAGTTTGCCTAGTAATGAAAGAAACCAAGGAAGTAAAGAATAAGAAAATCAAGAAAATAAAGGTGAAAATGTTTTTATCTTCAATTGACTAAAAATTGGTAGGAAGATCTAAACCCTACACCCTAAATCGTATGTCCTAAATCATAAACCTTTAACCATAAATCCTTAACCCTAAACCCTAATTTATTGCAATTTTAGTTCGCCTAGTATTGAAAGATATGAATACAACAAAAAAATGATAATCTTCAAAATAAAGGTAAAAATGTCATTGTCTCCTATTGATCTAAAAATTGGAAGGTAAATAAAATTGTTACAACAAGATTTATGACAATTAAAACAACAAGATCTAATCCCTAAACCCTAATCCCTACACCTTAAACTCTAAACTAAACATATTTATCACCATTTTAGTTCGTCTAGTAATGAAAGAAATAAACATAACAAAAATAATCACGAAAAAAGTAAAATAAAGGCAAAAAGTCGGTATCTCCAATTATGTTGAAAATTAGTAGGAAAGTAAATAAATATAATACAACATGATTTATTGCATTTAAAACAACAAGATCTAAATCATACACCCTAAACCCACTCTATACCATACATCCTAAACCCTACACCATAAATTCGAAATCCTAAACCATAAACCATAAACTGTAAACACTAAACAAAACCGATTTCTCGCAATTTTAGTACGCATAGTAATGAAAGACACAAAGGCAACAACAAAAAGCAAGGAAATCGCAAAATAAACATGAAAAAGTCCAGTGTTCCGATTGAGCTTAAAATTTGTAGAAAGGTAAATAAAATTAATAAAACAAGATAAATCGCAATTAATACAACAAGATCTAAACCATACTCCATAAAGCGTAAAACCTAAACCCTAAACCCTAAGTCGTAAACCTTAAACTAAACCAATTTATCACAGTTTTAGTTCACCTAAAAAAATGCAACAAAAAATGGCAAACTAATGCCCAAAAAGTCACTCTCTCTAATTCACATAAAAATTAGTAGGAAGGTCAATAATATTAATATAACAAGGTTTATCGCAATTAAAATAACAAAATCTAAACCTTAAATCCTAAACCATACACCCTAAATCATAAACCTTAAACCAAACTGATTTATTGCAATTTTAGTTCAAGCAGTAATGAAAGAAAAAAAACAAAAAAAAAACACAAAAATCAACAAAATAAAGGCAAAAAAGTAAATGTCTCTGATTGACATTCAAATTAGTAGGAAGGTAAATAAAATTAATACGACAAGATTTGTCACAATTAATACAACAAGATATAAATCATAAATCATAAACTATAAACCCTAAGTAAAATCGATTTAACGTAATTTTAGTTCACCTAGTATTGAAAAAGCCAAAGGCAACAAAAAAATGAATTTTGTCAAAACTAAGGAGAAAAAATGAGTTTCTTCAATTGAGCTAAAAATTGGCAGGATGGTAAATAAAATTAATACAATAAGATTTATCACAATTAAAATGACATGATGTAAACTTGAAACCCTAAACCCTATACCCTATACCCTACACCCTAAGCCATAAATCATAAACCATAAACTAAACTGATTTAACACAGTTTTAGTTTGCCTAGTAATGAAAAAAAACAAAGGGAAAAAAATGCGAAAATCAACAAAATAATGGCGAAAAAGTTAATGTCTTCGATTTATCTAAAAAATGGTACAAAGGTAAATAAAATTAATTCAACAATATTTATCACAATTAAAACAAAAGATCTAAACTCAAATCCCTAAACCCTACACCGTAAGCCTTATACCCTAAACTAAATAGATTTATCACAATTTTAATTAGCTTAGTAATGAAAGAAATAAAGGCAGCATAAAAAAACAAGAAATTGGTAAATAAAGGCCAAAAAGAATGTGTCTCCGATTGATCTGCAAATTGATAGGAAGGAAAAGAAAATTATACAACAATTGTTGCAATTAAAACAACAAGATGTAAACACTAAATCCTAAACCATAAAACCCTAAACACTAAATCATAAACCCTAAACTCAATAGATTTATGGCAATTTTAGTTCGCATAGTAATGAAAGAAACAAACGCAACAATAAAAAACATGAAAATTTGCAAAATAAAGGCAAAATTACTGTCTCCGATTGACTTGAAAATTGGTAGGAAGGTAAATAAAATTAACACAATAAGACTTATTGTAATTAATACGAAAATCTAAACCCTAAACCCTATATCATAAACCCTAAACCATAAAACCTAAATCGTAAACCTTAAACTATACTTTATCGCAATTTTAGTTTGTCTAGTAATGAAAGAAACAAAAGCAGAAAAAAAAACCACGAAAATCATTAAAATAATGGTGAAAATATCATTGTCTCCAATTGACCTAAAAATTGGAAGGAAGGTAAATAAAATAATTACAAAAAGATTTATGATAATCAAAACAAGATATAAACCCTAAACCTTGTTTTCTAAAGTAAACAGATTTATCTCCATTTTAGTTTGCCTAGTAATGAAAGAAACAAACTCAACAAAAAAAACATGAAAAAAAACCAAAATAAAGGCAAAAAAGTCAGTGTCTCCGATTGAACTAAAAATTGGTAGGAAACTACATAAATATAACACAACAAGATTTATTGCAATTAAAACAACAAGATGTAAACCCTACACCATAAACCATAAACTGTAAACACTAAACAAAACTAATTTTCCACCATTTTAGTTTGCCTAATAATGAAACACACAAAGGCAAAAAAAAAACGAGAAAATCAACAATAGAAAGGTGAAAAAATCAAGTGTCTCAATTGAGTTGAAAATTGGTAAGAAGGTAAATCAAATTAATACAACAAGATAAATCACAATTAATACAACAAGTTCTAAACCCTAAACCTTACACCTAAATCATAAATCGTAAAAACCAAAACCCCAAACCCTAAGTCGTAAACCTTAAACTTAACTGATTTATCACAATTTTAATTCGCCTAGAAATGAAAAAAATAAAGGGAACAAAAAATGGAAAACTAATGGCAAAAAGGTCATTGTGTCTGATTGACCTAAAAATTAGTAGGAAGGTCAATAATATTAATACAACAAAATTTATCGCAATTTAAATAACAAGATCTAAACCTAAATCCATAAACCCTACACCCTCAATTTATTGTAATTTTAGTGCTCCTAATAATGAAAGAAACAAACTCGACAAAAAAACAAGAAAATCGGCAAAATAGAGGTGCAAATGTTTGTCTCTGATTGAGTTAAAAATTGAAGGGAGATAAATAAAATTAATATAACAAGACTTATCGTAATTAATACAAAAATATTTAAACATAAACCTTAAATTCTAAATCCTAACTCTAAACTAGACAGATTTATTGCAATTTTACTTCACCTAGTAATGAAAGAAACAAAGGAAAGACAAAGAAAAAACACAAAAATCAACAAAATAAAGGTGAAACAGTCAATCTCTAATATTGACCTGATAATTGATAGGAAGGTAAATAAAATTAATAAAATAAGATTTGTTGTAATTAATACAATAAAATCTAAACCATAAATCCTAAAAGGTAAACCCTAAATCATAAACACTAAATCATAAATCCTAAACCCTAAACCCTTAACTAAACATATTAACATATTTTTAACGAAAATTATTTAATGTAAAAAACATGTTATTATTTGATTTGAATTTTAACTGCAAAAGTATTAAAGAATTTGATCTAATTTTTCCATTCGCTTAAGCAAACTTATAACACAGTACCATAACTTTTCAAGCATATGAATCAATCAGAAATCCAATTAATTTGATATTTGAATATCAATGGCATTACGTACACACAAAAAGTGTTTATTAGTATAAGAAGAGATGTAATACGTCAACGCCATTTAATAAATGATGACAATTATTATAACAATCGCTCTCATTGTTCTCAACACATCATTATGCAAACTGTTTCATAAATAAAGAAATAAATCTTTTCATGTCAAATTTAAATATGACAAGATCAAGTTGAAATTTTGTGTCTATTTCTTTCTTGACGGACATTGAATAGGAAAACCCTATTTAATATTTACTAGGAAAGAGATAAATATAAATTTTCACCATAATTTATTATGGGTACGAAAAGATCCATTTCCATGTAAACACAAACCCTATCGATCATACAAGCGATTAAAATTTTATTGTCCAAGTATTGCATCAACCTAAAAGATACGGTTAATAAGTGAATAATTACATATATTTTGTAAAAACAAAAGAATTTAATAGTTATATACTACAAATATAAAATTATTAGATTTTTCTGCTAATTGAACCAAATTTCCTATCATCCAGTTACACTATTACTAATACTTCTACTACCTCATTTGAACCTGAAATATCATATAAAGTAGCTAACTTTCCTATTAGACCGACTCTAGTGAGTTACAATAGTGCATCATTTGATATTGATATTAACTTCTACACAAAAACATAAGAACCAAGAATGAAGAATGAGGTGGTTTAAGCTCAAATACAATGTTAATGCACTATATGTTAAAAGCAGCAAAGCCAAGTTCAAGTAAACCTTACCCTTCTAGAGAGACTGAGAGAGTCTTATCCTTGAGTACCCACTTTCCTCTACCCGTTGATGGTGTCAAAAAACAAATAAACTTTTTTCGCACGGGGTGATAATTAACCACCAAATTTCCACCCACTCTTTAATACGAGTAGAAATGAAAACAACCCATGCATAATAAATTAAAGTAAAAAACTTATAGTAACCAAAACAGAAAAACATTAAAAAAATGTAAATACTTAAATTAGTCATTTAAAAATACACAAAGTCATTGATTGAGGGTACATTTAATTTATTTTTGTTCTCAATGAATATATTAGTGTTATAAATTATAAAAACATCATATTATTTTTACTTTTTTATTAAGATTTTAAAAAAAAAATTGTTCAGTTTACCTTTTCTTCTTTATAAACTGTCGAGAACAAAATAAAGTGTATATATATGATTCAATTTGATTTTAAAAAAATTATCTCATAATCTGTTCAACTTTTTGAGATTTGTTTTTGGAAAATAAGCTATCATTATTTCTATAAAATTAATACCAACTAAACATGATAATAATAAAAATAATGTGATATTTTTATAGTGATTAATAAAAATATATTAACTGAAAAATAAAAAAAAAACAAATACTAGAATTAATTTTCCAAATTAAACACAAATTTGGCATCTCAATGCTCAACTTAGTTCCTAAAAAAATCCTTCAATTTTTTAGGCTCCCAAGGACTAGAACATTTGTTGTATTTGTGAGACATTAATTGTGTATTTAACTATTCACTCGAAAAAAAAAATTCTTGCCATACAAGGACAAAGTTGAAAATAATGCTAAACTTGAAGTTTTTTCAATAAATTATTTATTAGTATAAAAGCAAACATTTATTTGCTTTCTAGAATTCCCGAAACTCAGTGCCCAAGGAAACATGGCAGAAAGTAGAAACAAAAGAAAACCTTCACTCCCATGACTGCGTCAATTTTCTTCACTCTTTATCTCTACGTATTCTAGAAAGAAACCTCGTGACATCAACGTTAACGACACGATTCATGTTATTTTCTCCTTTTTCATTCAACTATATATGTTTCTCTCTCTCTTTCTCAGTGTTTTCACTTCCGTTATTCTCAACTCGACTCAAGTCTTACAAACACTGTTTCTCGCTGATTCTTTATTTGTCTTTTCCGTTATGAATCGCTCCGATTTCGAGTTTCCCGCAACTTCTTTTTCCGGCACCGTCCCCAACGACGTCGTTTTCTGCGGCAAAGTCATCACACGCCGAACCGAGCCCGAAAACCGGGTTCTGTTGAGATCCGAGTCTTCGGGTCAAACCAACGTGTTCGTGGCGTGGCTCCGATCGCCTTCCGGGAGGGAAAGCCGGTGCCGGAGGAGCGAGAGTTGCCGGCGGCTTTATAACGGCATGTTCGGGACGGTGAAATTTCCGCTGCAAATGGAACTGAGTGATATTAAGATGAGGCAGCAGCGGAGGGAGCCGCTGCCGCGGGTTTCGGCGAAGGACGGCGGCGACGGCAGAGACAGTTGCTGGGAACTGGTCCGCCCGTTGAGGCGTCGGGGTTCGCTTAAGAACGCCTTCTTTGGCTGCCTTCCCATTGTTTAGGATTTTTCTGTAATTTATTTTTTTCATTCTTTTTTTTTTTTATAAATTCCTTACTTATTTTTGCAGTGTAGGTTTCTTACACCCACTGTTCTAAAATAAATATTTGTTATTTTAGAATTTTAGTATTAATTGAGAAAATTAATTAGAGTAAATATTATATACGAGAATCACAAAGGGTTATATATAATTAATTTATTGACTTTTTATGATAATTACATAAAATCATATTTATTATATTTTTTATTTAATAATGTAAATATTATTATACTAATCATACATGGTCACTAAACTCAATTATTTATATGACTAAATTATTATTTCGTTAGAATTACGTATTTTGAATGAAATATCGTATAATAAGTTTATTAAATTTTACATTAATTATCTTATAAATTATATTTAACATAAATTAAGAATTTGTTTGGACTCACATTTCTAGGCAATTCTGTAAATTAAGAAGATATAATTCTTTAAAACCAAACATAATTTTATATAATTTGGTAGTTCTCTAGTGTATTTGACTGGAGCAAAATGACTACATTTTCAACGTGTGTATTTTGCCCTCACACATGGGTTAAGTTTGTCTTTGACTGTTTCAGAGAGTTTCACTTTCGATATGCAGATGGATTGATTAGGTTTATTGGTTTCTAAGCACTCCAACTCTGTTTTTGTTTTGGTTTCTCTGTTTTTGGAAATTGACTTATCATCCCCGGATTGTACTTTTCCTTTTTACTTTAATGAAATTTCTTATTTTATCCTAAACTACTACATTAAGAAGTATTAAAGATAACTCTAATGTTAAGCACATGGGATGATAAGAAACTTAAAAATAAATCCTTATAAAAAATCACATACAGTGATTTCCTTTATGGTAAGTGGAGCAAATGCTGTATTTCACTCCAGCAATAATGTAAAGCCTCACTCTCTGTCGTCCAAAAATAACTTCAAGGAACGTATTCATCCTTGTTAAGAAATTTTGAAGCATCAAAACCTGTTTCTTCCACGACCTGCATTGCATTCACCAAGAAAAGAACAAGGAAAACTACGCCAAGACTCCTAATAAGACTTGAATTAGCCAAATAATATTACTTAGATTTTTCAATCTATATCAATTTTGTTATGTTAAGGTAAGTATCTTTCCTAGATCTATAGTCCAAAATCACATGGAAAAAATTGTTTATAAACTTTCCTATAAATACTTATAAAAGATAAAAATAAAAAAAAACTATAAATTAAAATTAACTCATACATTATCTAATTTATATTAAATTTTTCATATTACATTATTCGAAAATTGATTTTTAATTTATGTTAATCAGTAAAAAAAGCTTTTTTTTTTTTTCTTCTCCTACAAGTTATTTAAGCAGGTTATAAGAAAGTGATAATTCTAAAGGAGCATGTTTACTTCTCCAATGGCACATGGACGATCTTCTTCATCTTTGCTCTTTTTGCCACAAGCACTGTCAACATAGCAATAAATAACTCGGAAAGAATCTTGAATACTATTATATCAGTTGAGAGTTGAAAGGATCTGCAGTGGAATTCTATTTCCATATGGAACATTTCATTACCCTTACAATTTCTTTGCAAAATTATGCTTTTAATGTGTTTGCGTTTGAACAAGACTGTTACCTTTTGGAAAATGACATGGAGCAAGGCTGTTAGGTGGTGAATGAGTATGAATTGCTTTATTCTATCCCTTATAAGTTCCCTCCGGTAAGAGCCCTTTGGGCTTCAACTGTATATAAAAGGGTAAATAATTAGATAACATTTAGCGAGTGATATTTGGTGCGATGTTCTAACTTAGCATTTGGTTCAAAATATTAAACATCATTTTGGTTACATATTTTTTCACCTATGGAAATAAAAAGATAAATTAGATAACATTTAGCAAGTGATTTTGGTCTGGTAATTTAACTTTCAGCATTTGGTTCATAATAATTTTTTCTATATAGACGTGCAGAGAAAAAAATAAGAAAGAAAAATAAAATAAAATATTTAATAAATTAAATTAATTTATACATAAATTAAAATAAAATTTTAAAACTACAAATATTTTTTTATAATTTAATTTATAAGATTGAGGAGATATGTTTGAGATGAGATTAATTTAAAGAATTTTTTTATTTATATTTTTTATAAAAGAAAATTCTAGAATAATTAAACCAAACATGTTCCCTGTCGTCCTGCCATATTACTACCGATACCTCTACTAGTTTTATTTAAACCTGAAATATCATATAAATTACCTAACCCTCTCTTACTAGGCCAACTCTAGTTAGTATAGTGTTTCATTTGATATTGATGTTAATGCTACTACACTGAAGCATAAGAACCAATAATAAATAAGGATGTGGTTTAAGGCTCAAATACAATGTTAATGCAATTTATGTTAAAAGTAACAAAGCTAAGTTCAAGTCAATCTTCTGCTTCTAGAGAGACTGAGAGAGTCTTATCCTTGAGTGCCCACTTTCCTCTACCAGTTGATGGTGTCAAAAATCAAATATACTCTTCTCACACCGAATGATATCCACCAAATTTCTACCCACTCTTTGACATGAGTAGAAATGGAAACAATCCATCCATAA
Organism: Mucuna pruriens; assembly: GCA_025330945.1. NCBI lineage: Eukaryota > Viridiplantae > Streptophyta > Magnoliopsida > Fabales > Fabaceae > Mucuna > Mucuna pruriens. The sequence continues at coordinate 1,662,707 of JAENHJ010000527.1, read as the reverse complement.
TAAACTAAAGTTAAAATCTTCTAGTAACCAAAACCCAAAAACATTAAAAAAATGTAAATACTTAAATTAATCATTTCAAATTACACAAGGTAGTTAAGGATAGGTTACATTTAATAATTTTTTTATCTCAATTAATATACTATTATTAATAATTATAAAAAATCATATTGTTTTTACTTTTATTTTTCTATTTTTAAGAATTCAAGCAATGGTTTTTCCTTTTTCCTTTATAAATTCTTAAAAACAAAACAAAGTGTGTAGATGATTCAATTTATTTTAAAAAAATAATCACTTGTTTTTATCAATCTTTTGAGATTTTTTTTAAAAATATATATATAAGATATTATTTCTATTAAAATAATCCCAACCAAACATGGTAATAATAAAAGTAATGCAATATTTTTTTTAATCATGAATAGAAATATATCAACAGATTAAAATAAAAAATAAACAAATGCTTGAATTAATTTTCTAAACTAGACACAAGTTGGCATCTCAATATTGCTCAAATAAGTGCATGATTGGGTTATAGTCATTGGATTCACGCGTGTATCACGTTAATGTTGATCGTGATTCACATATAATTTTTAAATTAATGTAAAACTTTATATTACTTAAAATTTTATGTTTGTGATTCAAATATGTAGGACTCAAACGCATATCCAAATAAATTATATATATAATTTTTTATTGGTTTAACATGAAAGTATAATAATACAAATTAAAAATGCAGGTCTAAATACATTAATCAAGTGATTATATTTATACATTTTAAATAATAATTTTTTTATCTTTCTCTTTTTATTATATTATATTATGTATCATACTTATATTTTTCTTTGTATCTGTCTCCTTATATGTTAACTATGCTTTTGGTTTCTGTTCCGGTCGGCCTTGACGACCGACTAAATATACTAAGCCAAGGCATCATAGTATACATACGGTAGGCCCATTTCAGTGGGGACTAAGGTTGGTAGGAAAGACTGTACGAATGAGCCACGCCACACCTGAGGATTGCGTTTCCTGCCATGTCAGAGTGTTGCATATCTGACATGTCAGATGGGTACCTCTAGCTGGCGCCGTCTTGATCTTGTACTGTCTGTACCATTTGTCTGGTGATATGGCACATTTCTGTCTCTATTCCTAGCGTATATATATTCGGGACTAGGACAATATTAAAAATAAGGAAAAAAAAAGAGAAGGACAGAACAATCTCGTATTCAGACCAGAACATTGGCGTCCACCGTGGGGCAGGTAAAACTACTCCCAATGATCACCCAACAATGCCGATAACAAGAAACTAGGCCAGCTCAACCAACGAAGGCGAGGAAGACACTTTACAAAGACTACTCAGGGCTGTAGCCTCGCTCCAGGAACGCAGTGATGAACAGTCGAGGCTCAGCGTAGAAGTAGAGGAGAGGCACAGACAAGCTGAGCAACGCCACCTGGAGGCCATGAAAATGACTGAGATGAGAGAAGAAGAACTCCGCCGACAGTTGGCCTGTTTCAAATCCGCTGAGGGAAGAGAAACGACGCATCTTGAAGCGACTTTCATGCACCCATTCTAGGGACAACCTTTCAGTACCGACATTGGCGAAACCCCGATTCCTTCCAGATTCCGGGAAATCGTAGTAAAGCCTTTCGATGGAACACAAGACCCCCATGCACATCTGCAGGCTTACCAAACGCAGATGTATATTAGCGGAGGGAGTGACCAGCTCAGCTGCAAGCTGTTCCCGGGTACTTTGAGGGGTGTGGCCATGCAATGGATGGCGACACTCCCAGCCCGATCTATACAGACCTTTGGCCAATTAACAGGGTCTTTTGTATCCCAATTCGCTGCGAACAAGGCCAAGAAACTCGAGGTGGCCGACTTGTTCGACCTCAAGCAGGGCAGGGGGAAAGCTTGAAGAGTTACCTCGGCTGTTTCAATAACGCCACGGTCCAGGTGGACGACACAGATCAGAAATTTTTCGTCAAAGCCTTCCAAAAGGGTTTGAGGGCTGGCCCTTTCTGTGACGCTTTGGCATTGCGCAAGCCATCCAACATGGATGAAACCTGTGCACGCGCCGAAAAGCATACGAGGTCGAGGAGGACCAACTCCAACGGGCGGAACCCAACCGCCATCTCGACAACCGAGTGGCACTACCAAGGAACGACGTGGTTGGTAGCACTGCTAAAGAAATAAAGAGGTCAGCACCCAGTCGCCATGCCGACGAATCAAAACACCAAGTCAGAGCACAGACGCGTGAAGCTCCACAGAGCTTTACTCCCTTAAAGGAGAAAAGAGCCCAAATCCTGTGCGAGATTTGTCACACCAGCCTTCTGGATTTTTCTCGGGATGTGAGGGGACGGCCCATGGGCCCAAACGCGAACGATTGGTGTGATTTTCACCGAGTTATGGGTCACTCAACTGAAGACTGCTGGACTTTACGATCACAGATCGAAAGGTTAGTGCAGAACGGACACCTCGACCTTTATGTACAACGTCCGGTCTCGGGCCGACAGGGTAACCGGCACACGGACTGCCAAGCGAAGCGCCATGCCTCGCAGGAAGGTGGCCACGATTCAAAAAACCATAGAAGAGGAGCGATCACGACCAAACACTTGGCACCGAGGAACCATCACGATGATTTTCGGTGGACGCTTCCTAGCCCCATCTCTAGAAAAGGGCCAGGAGGTACAAACCATACTCTCGGGTGCGAATCTGACACCACTCGGAAGTCGGCGACTTGGAGCTCCCACCATTACTTTCGACGACCGAGATCTGAGAAACGATCCTCCGAATCTCGACGAGCCGATGGTCATTTCGGTAGTGGCAACGGAATACAAGATTGAGCGAGTGCTGGTTTAGCAAGGTAGCTCAGCCAACATCCTGTATTGGTCGACCTACCAAAAATTGAGGTTGCCTCCCGAGCGTTTTACGAAGTGTGCGGGTGCATTTTACGGATTCGCAGGAGAACAGGTCCCCAATAAGGGCACGATCGAGCTCGAGACGGTATTTGGCGAAAACACTAGGGTAAGGCGCATCCCAGTCCTGTACACAGTGGTTGATGTCGGCGCATCCTATAACATCATTTTGGGGCGGCCGGCATTAAATCGACTAGGAGTAGTCGTGTCCACATATCACCTATGTATGAAATTTCTCGTGGGGCGCGGGATTGGAAGTGTATAGGCTGACTCGCGGATCGCCAAACGCTGCTACGAGGACAGTCTCGGGGGAAGGCCCAGACGTCAAGGCACGACACAAGCGGCCGTAAACATGCTAGATCTGGACTTAGACCCCAGAGGACAGCCAGAGCAAGAACGACTACTCTCGGTCAAAGATTTGAAGGACGTGCAGGTGGGACCCTTGGCAACGTAGGTGACAAGGGTGGGAGCGGCTTTGGACCCTGAAGAGGCAGCCCACCTGGTGACCTTCCTTAAGCAAAACCACGATATTTTTGCTTGGAGCACGGACGATATGCTAGGAATAGACCTTGATTTCATGAGCCACCACCTTTCAATCGCGAAGGACGCCAAACCGATCGCACAAAAGAAGCGAAAGCAGGGAGAGGAGAAGAGGAAGGCCGCACGGGAAGAAATGACCAAGTTATTGGCGACCGGTTTCATTAGGGAAGTCCGGTACCTGACTTGGTTGGCCAATATCGTTATGGTGAAAAAGGCCAATGGCAAGTGGAAAATGTGCACTGATTACACCGATCTTAACAAGGCCTGCCCCAAGGACCCTTATCCATTGCCAAGCATCGACCGATTGGTAGATGGGGTCTCAGGTTTCGCTCTTCTAAGCTTCATGAACGCTTACTCGGGGTACAACCAGATACGAATGTGCGAGCGTGATGAAGAAAAAACAACATTCATCACCGACGATGGGATCTTTTGTTATAGGGTCATACCGTTCGATCTTAAGAATGCCGGAGTCACCTACCAGCGCTTGATGGATGAGACTTTTAAAGGGGTCATAAGGGCAGACGTGGAGGTTTACGTGGATGACATGGTAGTCAAGTCTAAGACGACCGGAAACCATTGCGAATCACTTGGGAGGGTGTTTAGAATACTCCGGAGACACCGACTCTGCCTAAATCCGGCGAAGTGCTTTTTCGGAGTCTAGGCGGGAAAATTCTTAGGGTACATGCTGACGGAGAGAGGAATTGAAGCTAATCCCGACAAGTGTGAGGCATAATCAAGATGTGAAGCCCCAAAGCGTGAAAGAAGTACAGCAACTGATGGGAAGAATCACTGCCCTTTCCCGTTTCATTTCTCGCCTGGGCAAGACCGCTGTCCCCATCTTCACCACGCTCAAGAAGGGAGGCCACTTTACCTGGACTTCAGATTGCAAAGAAGCTTTCCTGCGTTTCAAAGCAATGTTGGTGTCTCCGCCCATTTTAACCTGGCCGTCCCCAGGTATTCCTCTCTATTTGTATATATCTATGTCAAATGATGCTTTCAGCGCGGTGCTGGTCCAGGAGCAGGAAGAGCAACGATCGGTCTACTTTATTAGTAAGGCTCTACAAGGCCCTGAGAAAAGATACCAAAAAATAGAAAAGGCCGCACTCGCTCTGGTGGTGGCTTCGCGAAAATTGTGCCCCTACTTTTAAGGGCACGAGATCGTGGTACGATCGGACCTCCCGATACACCAAGTACTGCGAAAGCCCGATCTGGCTGGGAGGATGGTTGCCTAGAGCGTCCAATTGTCAGAGTTCAGCATATCTTTTGAAAAGAGAGGCCCTGTCAAAGCCCAAGTCTTGGCCGACTTCATCATGGAGTTGGCTCCGACCGAAGCTCCTTCGACCGTCGAGGGGGATTGGTATTTGTTGGTCGATGGGTCTTCCAACCATACCGGGAGTGGAGCGGGGATAATTCTTGAAGGGCAGGTGGGGTTTTAATTGAGCAGTCGCTGCACTTCGATTTCAAGGCCAGCAACAATCAGGCAGAGTACGAAGCCCTACTTGCTGGCATGCGTTTAGCCTAGGAATTAGAGACCAAAAGGCTTATAGCGAAGAGCGACTCAAAGCTTGTAACAGGACAGGTCAATGGGGAATATCAGGCCAAGGATCCTTAATTGGCTAAGTACCGGGAGAAAGCCTCAGCTATGGCCTCTACTTTCAAAAAGTTTGCGCTCATACACGTGCCGCGGGATCAGAACGAGCGGGCAGACTTACTAGCAAAATTAGCTAGCACTCAAAGAAGGGGACAACACAAGTCAGTCATACATGAAAGTCTGACAACCTGACCCGTTAATCGCCAGGACGTAGGAACGGTGGAAGAAGGGAACACGTGGATGACCCCCCTTATTGAGTACCTCGTGAAAGACCGACTTCCTGAAGACGCACAACAAGCAAGAAAAATCAAGAAGGAGGCCCCGAGGTACACGATGGTCGGCCAGAATCTCTACCGAAGAGGTTTTCTTTTCCCTCTATTAAGATGTATAGATGCCAGCGCTGTGGAGTACGTAGTCCAAGAGGTACACGAAGGCATATGTGGCACCCATGTGGGAGGCAGGGCCCTAGCAAGTAAAATAGCTAGGGCAGGCTACTACTAGCCAACCCTGAAGAGAGATTGCATGGAGTACGTCAGAAGGTGTGACAAATGTCAAAGGTTTGTAGAGTCCCCCAACGCGCCTGCTGAGCGTCTACACTCCGTCATGTCGCCTTGGCCGTTTAATAAATGGGGGGTAGATATACTTGGCCCTTTCCCAGTGGCTCCCGGGCAACTCAAGTTCTTGGTAGTAGCAATAGATTACTTCACCAAGTGGGTGGAGGCAGAGCCAGTGGGTACGATCACGACTGAAAAGGTAAAATGTTTTCTGTGGAAGAAAGTTATTTGTCGCTTCGGTTTACCGGCCGAAACTGTGTCGGACAATGGCACCTAATTTGCCTCCTGGGTCACCACCAATTTCTACAAAGAGTTGGGAATCAGACAGTCATTCACGTTGGTTGAGCATCCACAATCCAATGGCCAAGCCGAGGCGGCGAACAAAGTAATCTTGAGGGGCTTGTGGAAGCACCTCGAGGAAGCGAAAGGAAGATGGGCGGAGGAACTCCAACAAGTACTCTGGTCATACCATACCACCCTTCACTCCACTACCAATGAAACCCTTTTTCGGCTGACCTTCGATACTGAGGCCGTGATCCTGGTCGAGATAGGAGAACTTTCCCTTCGAACGGCTTTGCATGAGCCGGCAGAAAATGAGGAGGAGCTCAAGCTAACCTTGACATGCTACAAGAGGTACGAGAAATAGCCCACATCAGGGAATATGCGGCGAAAACCAGAGTCGCCAGAAGATACGACAGAAGAACTATCCCTCGCAAATTTCACCCCCAAGACTTAATCCTTAGGAAAGTTACCAGGTCCTCAAACAGCAACAAGCTAACACCCAATTGGGAAGGACCTTTCAGAGTAGTAAAGGAAGTTGGAAGGGGAGCTTATCGGCTAGAGCACTTAGATGGCAAGAAAATACCACGAACATGGAACGCTGCCATGCTAAAGATGTATTTTAGCTAAAATATTCAATCAGAATGAAAATATGTCTTCTTGCCCCAACAACCATTGTGACCACTAAGACCCATAGGCGGCCGACTAAATGAAAGTTGGTCCAAGGCACCAAGACCCATAGGCGACCGACTAAACGAAAGTTGGTCCAGGGCACCAAGACCCATAGGCGGCCGACTAAACGAAAGTTGGTCCAAGGCACCAAGACCCATAGGCGGCCGACTATACGAAAGTTGGTCCAGGGCACCAAGACTCGTAGGCGGCCGACTAAATGAAAGTTGGTCCAAGGCACCAAGACTCGTAGGCGGCCGACTAAACGAAAGTTGGTCCAGGGCACCAAGACCCACAGGCGGCCGACTAAACGAAAGTTGGTCCAAGGCGCCAAGACCCGTAGGCGGCCGACTAAACGAAAGTTGGTCCAGGGCACCAAGACCCATAGGCGGCCGACTAAATGAAAGTTGGTCCAGGGCACCAAGATCCGTCAACGGCCTACTAAATGAAAGTTGGTCTAAGGCACCAAGACCCACAGGCGACCAACTAAACGAAAATTGGTCTTGGGCACTGAGACCCGTAGCGTAAACAGAAGTCGACTCGCAACGGAGGTACAACAATCGAAAACAATATCACAATCAAATTAACAAAAACAGAATCGCAAATTCATGTAAATTGACAAAAATAAACATGGAGTGTCAATAAACTGCAAAAATACAATGTCTAAAGGGCTATAGAATGTCAATCAGAACAAAAACAAGCATGAAATAGTAGTCAAGAAGCAGGTGAATCGGGAGAGGACGGGACCGAAACAAGTTTCCCGTCGACAATCTCCTTAAAAGGGTTGACTTCGGAGACATCCAAATCAGGGTACAATAGTTTAATCTTCTCTAGAGCACGACCAAAGCCACATTCATATTGCTCCAAAATTGAACGCTCTTATTCATCTAAGGCTTGATCTTTTGCCTGGATAATCTGGTCTTTTGCCTCTGTGACTTGAATCAGGTTCGATTCAGTTGCAGACAACTTCTCTTCTAGATTTAGCAAGGCCGCCTTTTGTACTTCAATCTCCTGCTTAAAGACCTCTAGCTGAGCAGCGAGATTGTTTTTAATAGTCTCTAAATCGGAGTTGGCTAGCAGCAAGTCCTTGTTCTTGGTGATGGTGCTCTGAAGGTCCTTTTGAAGACGGGTAGTAGCATCCCCATAGTTACCTATTTTTACCTTGGCTTCAGAACAAGCAGTGATCAACTTAACGTTCTCCTCATTAGCTAAGGACAGACGGTTGGTCATCGAATGATTACGCTTCTCAATAGAGGCAAACTCTACCTCGGCAGCACAAGCCAATACCATGGAATAACCAGCATACCGTTGCAAGATTCCGAAGGTCCCAGAGATACCAAGCCTCTCGACCATGGACTTATCAACAACCTCACATAGAGGATTTAGGGGATTCCATGAAAGGAGGCCGGGATCAAAAATAGGATTATCTCTTACACAGTCGGTCTGTTCGAGCGATGGCATGGATTCATCACCTTGTATATGGTCGGTCTCATGTTAACTTGCTTTCCCGGGCATTCGAAGAGTTGATCAGCAGCAACCCGTTTCCCACCAAGGGCCGAACCCATCTCCGTGGGCTGAGAAGAAGTGGCAGGGGAATCTATCAAGACAACTGGAGGAACTCGGGTACTCTCTACCGACGCTTGTTGAACCTCGGGATCAGCAGCAGATATGGGAACAGTAGATGCTCCCACCTCAAATTCGGCCGTCTGCGACATCCTTTTCTTTATATTCTTGAGGTGCTTGGCCGAGTACCCTACACAAAAAGAAAAAAGAAAGAAAAAAGTACGAACGCGTTAGTTGGGTGTAAGATTCAAATAAGCATGGAGCATAAAGGGACGAACCTCCGCCTTTGATAATATCAGCGCTGGGGAGGACTGAGAATTGGCTCAGCTCTTTAATAAACTCCTTCTCCCAATCCTCCACTTCTTTCAGGTTCACCGTCACAGATACAGCCGGTTGAGGGGTCCAGTGGAGGGGAAAGAAGGGTTTTCCTAATTTATCCATCAGGAGGTTGGGGTCAGCATCCCCTCGAGTTACTTTAAAGAAGCGGCTCTTAAAACCTTGTAACTCTCCAAGAAGGGCTTGAACAACTTATGCTTTGGCCGACCGCTCAAGGACGTCCACCCAACTTTGTCGACTTTGCGAAGGGCAAAGAACCAGAAGAATACCTCAAGCGATGGAGCACGTCCCAAGTCTTCGCACAAAAGTTCAAAGGACTGTACGAAAGCCCAGCTGTTTGGGTGGAGTTGCGTAGGGGCGACATTCAGCACTCACAATACCAACCTCTCAAAGTGGGTGAAAGGGAGTTTTACCCCTAGTTTCAATGGAAGGGTGTCATAGAGATAAAAGTGAGCTAATTCTCTCGGGGCCTGCTGCCCGTTCACGGACTCACCTGACCGACATGGAATAACGTTCACGGACCATGATCCACGTTGGAATATGGCATTCGCCATACCAAGTAAGGAATTGGGTCGCGACAACTCCGAGGAAATCTTTTTGACTTCAGGCTCAACCCAGTGGCGGTTACCTTCTAAAAGGTCATCACCCGAGTTGTCACGATACCGGATCTCGAAGGGGTAGCACTCGCTAGAGGAGGAACTAGAGGTGGAGGTTCCACCCCTTTGAATAGAGGAGTCGGCCTCATCAGGAGACCGATTTCCCTGATTAGGGAAATCAGGGGCGTCTTGTGACAAGACTCCTGCGACGAAAGAGGCATGGGTCAGTTTGGGACCCAAGCAAGGAGGTTTCTTTCCTCTCCAGAAAAGAGAAGAAATGTGCAGAAAACCTATCCAATATACTCAAAAAGCAAGCAAAAAGAAAAAAGGAAGAAGGATTATCGAAAAGAAGACACCATACCTCGCGTCATTTCCGGCGAGCGAGTAAAGAGCAGATTACGCAGCGAGGGTGAGAACAAAAAGCGTGGACGAAGAGTTGCTAAGAGCGAACCAGAAAAGGAGCAAAGATACTAGAACCAAGAGTGAGTTGGAATACAACGACAAGAAAGAATATTAGAGAGAAGTGTTACTGATTTCAAATCTTAATCATTACACCTACAAAGCATAGACTACGAAGCGACATGCATTAATTGCAGCAAGGTAGAGAAAAGGCGCACATGTTCCAAAGCGAGAGATTGAAGGGACGCGAAACAAAACACGTCGTCAGGTTGGGATGGACGAGACAAGGCTTAAAGCTTAAGTCCTGACGGACAAAGCTTGAGGGGCTATGTTCCGGTCGGCCTTGACGACCGGCTAACTATACTAAGCCAAGGCATCATAGTATACATACGATAGGCCCATTTCAGTGGGGACCAAGGTTAGTAGGAAAGACTATACGGATGAGCTACACCACACCTGAGGATTGTGTTTCCTGCCATGTCAGAGTGTTGCGTATCTGACATGTCAGATGGGTACCTCTGACTGGCACCGTCTTGATCTTGTCCTGCTTGTACCATTTGTCTGGTGACATGGCACATTTCTGTCTCTATTCCTAGTATATATATATTCGGGACTAGAACAATATTAAAAATAAGGAAAAAAAAAGGGAAGCACAGAGCTCACACCAGAACAGTTTCCAATATTATTTTTGCTTAATAAAACCTTCAAAATTTAGTCATTCTAAGCTACAGATAAATTGAATTGTGGTTGTATGATTTTCGAAGGACCGGAACATTTGTTGTATTTTTGAGTAATTAATTGCGTATTTGACTATTTATTAAAAAAATAAAAAAAATCTTACGGTACAAAGTTGAATTTTTGCCACCAAAGTTGAAGTTTTTTGAATAAATTATTAGCATAAAACAAACATTTCTTTGCTTTCTAGAATTCCCCAAACTCAGTGCCAGAGTAGAAAGTAGAAACAAAAGAAAATCTTTACTACCATGACTCCGTCTATCTCTACGAATTCCAGAAAAAAAAAAAATCCTAAAATCAACGTAAACGACACGATCCGTGTAAATTTTCTCCTTCTTCGTTCAACTATATATCTCTCTCTCTTTTACTTCAGTTATTCTCAAATCACTCTTTCTCGCAGAGTTGAGTCTTTATTTTATTTGTCTTTTCCGTTATGAACCGCTCCGAATTCGAGTTTCCCGCAACTGCTTTTTCCAGCGCCGTCCCCAACGACGTCGTTTTCTGCGGCAAAGTCATCACGCGCCGAACCGAACCCGGTCCAGCGCCGCAAGACGAGAGCGAAAACCAGGTTCTGTTGAGATCCGAGTCTTCGGTTCGGACCAACGGCTTCGTGCCGTGGCTCCGGTCACCGTCCGGAAGGGACAACGGTGGCGGAGGAGCGAGAGTTGCCGGAGGCGTTATAACGGCATGTTTGGGACGGTGAAGTTTCCGCTGCAAATGGAACTGAGTGACATTAAGATGAGGCAGGACCGGAGGTCGCCACCGCCGCTGCCTATGGTTCCGGCGAAGGACGGCGGCGATGGCGGAGACAGTTGCTGGGAACTGGTCCGACCGTTAAGGCGTCGGGGAGCGCTTAAGAACGCCTTGTTTGGCTGCCTTCCCATTGTTTAGGATTTTTTTTTTTCATTTCTTTAGTTTATTTATTTCATTCCTTATGAACTCCTTACTTATTTATGTACACTAAGGGTTTCATACTCCCACTGTTCTAAAATAAATATTTGTCATTTTAGAACTTTACTAATAATTAAGAAAAAAAAATTAATTTGAATAAATAGTGTATATGTCAATTTCTATATCATTCCATCACCAATTGTGATATCATTGGAGTAAATAATATAAATATATATAGTTGGTTTTGATGTAATATATAAAAAGTCACATCTATAATATGATTTTTATTGATTAATAATGTAAAAATTATTTTTTTCTTGATTAAATAATCTGTACACAATTGTCCCATTAATTAATTAAAATTTAAGTTTATTGAATTTTATATTAACTATATTAAAAATTATATTTTTCATAAATTATGATTGATTGATATTAATATATAAAAATTAAATTCACGCACATTTAAAATTTTAATTTCTATACACTAAAAGATTTTTATCAGAGGTTTCTAATCATAAATCATATTAAAAATATTTTAAAAAAATTATAGTCAAAACCAATAAACATACCCTAATATGTAAATTTGTCTTTGATGGCATGAATTATTTTCTGTGTAAAAGAAGAAAATAACTTAATGTTTTAAATACCAATATGAAATGGTTTGGAGAAAGCAAACATATCAAATTTTATAAATACCAATATCAAATGCTTTGAAGAAAGTGAACATAGTGGATACCTATTTTATTTTCTAAAATTGTAATGTTGTAAGTTGGTAACTGAAATTAACAAAATGATATATTTGTTCTTGAAATTATAAATTATAAATTATAAATTAATTTAGTTTTTAAAATATAATAATTAGTCAAATTAATTTTTAAAATTAAAAAATAAAAATAATTTTTAAAGTAATAAATCATCAATCAATTTAATTATTATTTTATTATTTTGTGTCATTTAACATTATTAAAAAGGTTGAATTGACATATTAAGTCATTGAGTGGTAATTAACTAAGTATACATGTGTGGTTGTTATATATGATTAGAATAATAATTAAATTTTTCTTTTCTATGTTTTTGTTCTATTAATTTTTCATTAATCGTCTAATCTAATTATGTGATAATTAGTTTTTTATATGTATATTGAGGAAATGCCATCACAATGTTAAAATTAATTTTTATGAAATATGTATAATTAACGAAATAACTAAGTCTTTCTAATTTTTGTTTAAAAGGTTTCGTTTAATTATCCATGTTTTCATGGTTACATTTTCTTGAAGATAAAAAAAAAAACCAATGAGTAAAAGAAGAATAAAAACATAAATGTGGAACCTTATTTTTGTCCGAAAAGAAAGAGAAAGAGACAAAAGAAGAAAAAGTAGAAAGAAGGAGGTAACAAGTGGTTGCAAATTAATGTGTCAGAAAAGTAACCTAGGAAAACGTAGCTTGACAGCCTTACACTTCCCAACACGCCTCAAGTAGAAGCAACCTAAAATGGGATTCAAGCAGGTCACTTCCTCCCTGAAAAGTAGAGGGTGTGGAAAACACACATGTCGCAATAGGAGGAACAAGTCACCACCACATTAATGTCAAAGTCATCACATTGGATGAAGGAAAATCCTTCTGGTGGCACCGGAGCATTATTGGACCTAGGGAAAAGCCACTGCATTAATAGTGGAAGATCTCCATGGAAAATCTGCGAGGCCACAAGCGAGCCTATAAAAGGCCCCAAGCTCGAAGGAGAGAGAGGTCGAAAAAATTCTAACCAGAAGAGAGTGCGAAATTCCAATCCTGAGTACCTTTTAGAGAGCATTAGAGCTAGTAGTGAAAGAAGGAGTCTGGAAAGGATCTTCAAAAGAAAGACACTAAAGAGGAAAAAAGGGAGGAGTTCATCCATTCTTCAGCAAATCAGTAATCCTTGGATACAAGGTAAGTCCTTCGAAACATCCCCTACGCATATCCATTTGGTGGCCTTAAACTCTAAGCCAACGCGTTTCCTTTGTCTAGCCCAGCAACATACTACAAGTTGTGGGCCGATTCTAGACCGGCTAGCCAAAACCAAGATTGACCAAGACCCGATGCTCTTCGGTCTGATTCAAACACCACCCTAATCACACACATCCACCGAGTATCATTCAACATGTTAGCCAGCCGACACTTAATCGACATCCCAATTCGGTCGAGATGGTCTCGACCCCTCCCAACATCTAAACTTAAGCCTCCCAGCTACACTTTTCTCTAATCTCTTTGGACGCTAATGGACAGTGCCTTTTCAACCACTCTTTGGACGCCAATGAAAAGTCCGCTTTTATCCATCTCTTCGAACACCAATGGACAGTCTGCTTTTTATCCATCTGGGCCGATTCGGTCTCGACCCCTTCCAATCCAACTAGGTCGAGTTGGTCTCGGCCCCTTCCACTCCAACTGGACTGAGTCGGTCTCGGCCACTTCCAACCTAACTAGGTCGATTCGATCTTAGCCCTCCTACTATCTAACCATCCATGCCGTAGAACTACGTAAATTTTGACTTTTCAATACAGTAGGAGATACGTAGGAGTAAGAGGTAACTCTTGTCAAGTTCTTCATCCAAAAAATCCAAAAACATCTCTTACTCATCTTTTGTAAATATCTTTCATTCTTAGAAAGATATAAATTGTAACGTAGAAGTCATATCTCATTTCATGCATCTAGTTAGGGTAACTATCTTTTGATAGACATGTTGGGATACTAGGTGATCTTTATACATAACCGACTCTTGAACCTACACTCTGATTCCAAACCTACCTTATCCATCCATAGGTTTCCTAGCATTTTCCATAAAAATGTCAGTGACGACTCCATACTCCTTGTTCCTTCCCTAGAAGGGACTCAGATTCTAAAACCAAAGTCTTTGCCATCCCGTCGCGATATAGGTTGTGACAAATGGGATCCGGTATTGTGTTTGATACTAGGTTTGGTAGGGGTTTTGATGTTGCCTCTGGTTTTGTGGGTTTGAGAGGGTTTTAATGTTGCCTTTGGTTTTGTGGGTTTGAGGTGGTATAATGGGAAGTGGCTTAAGGTTGCCCTGATGCCCCTTGGTTGTGGGTTTGCATTGACTCCAACATTTCTAGGATTTGACCCACTTGTACCTTCAATTGATCAAGATCATTCCTTAATGCCTCTAGCTGTTCTTCTAAATTGCTTATAGTTGTCCCCCATCTGTTTCGTCTTGGAAAGTGCCCTGTAGAGCTGTTTTTGGAATTTGATCCTTGCTTCTTTGGCTGTTTGGTGTGGAATGGAATGCAAATGTGATGGAATGCAACACTTAATCTTAAATGCATGATGGAGATGAATGCAGAATGTGATGCATGCTATTTTTTTGGACCGACTCTGAATTCCTAAAATGAAACCAAGAGAAACGGACAAGGTCAAAATTGAATTGAAAACGGCGTTGAGCCGACATGAGACCAATTCGAGGACGATGCGGGGCTAAAACAAAATTGAGAAATGGCACGGAGCCAAATTGGAATCGGCGCGAGGCTGAGACAAAATTGAAGAAATGACATAAAGCCAAATTGAAGTGGAAACGACATGGAGTTGGATTAGGACGACACTGGGCCAAGACAAAATTAAAGTAATGACGTAGAGCCAAATTGAACACGGCACGGGGCCAAGAAAAAAATCAAAGATGTGGCCAGATGGAAATGAAAACGAGATAGAGCTATCTTGGAAATGGCCCAAGGGCCGAGACAAGATTGAAGAAGTGGCACAGAGCCAAATTGATGTGGGAATGACACGAAGCTGACTTGAATTAGAAGTGACACAAAGTCGAATTTGGAATCGACCTAGGGGTTGAGATGGACCCGACATGTGTGTCGGATTGAGACTGGTAGTGACCAGTTATTTGGTGGTTCGAATCTCAGTAGAGAGTGGAAGTCTCCTTATGTGTCCTAAGTCAGAACAGGTGAGTTCAACCTACCGGCTCCTATGCTTATAATGTGATTCTCATTGATGGAATGTTCTATTTCTCATAATTTTGGCCTTTAGAGCTCATTACTCTTTTTGCGAATTCACCATAGACAGGAAAGGATTCCAAAATGTGGGAATTCACAAAAGAGTCACGCTCTAGATGGGACTTTCGTGGTCACCAAGTAGGGATGAACCCATAAAGTGATTACCACTACACGTTCCCCACTCTTTACATCACACAGGTCCAAGAGTAAGACCCCACTCAGTGTGTGAAAAGTGTAAGTGTCGTGTGTGCAGAAGACTATCCAAAATCTTGCCCATGTTGAAAAGCAGACCAAATACATTTACATGTCTTCTATCCTTAGATTCAAACCCAATAAGGCATATAATGCAAATGGAGGCATGCAGATAAAAACAAAAAGTGTAAACCTAAAGAGATGGAATAAGCAAATGAAAGGAAAAAAACAACAAAGAAGAAGTCATTAATTTTATGCATCTACTTACACGGCTTGACTCTCGAAATATCTTCAATGGAGTCGTCATCTGTCGCAACCTGTATCGTGATAGGGATGGCGAAGACTTTGATTTTGGAATCCGAATCCTTTCCGTGGAAGGAACAAAGATTCCAAAACCAAAATCTTCATCATCCTGTCGCAATACAAGTTGTGACAAAAAAAAAAAAAAAAAAAAACATTATTATTATTATTTTTTTTTTCATTCCAGCCACATATATATGTCTCTAATTGTTACCCGTCATATAGTTAACGTTCTAATTCATTCTTGATGAATAAATATTTCACTCCTTCTTCGTGTTAAATGATAAACCTCATATAGTTAAAGTTCTAATTCATTCTTGATGTTAAATAAATATTTCACTCCTTCTTCGTGTAAAATGATAAACCTACAAGGATATACAGAATATGCACCACTAAACTTTTGTTTCCCTGCAAATAGGATGTGATTAGAAATTTATAATTTTTATTAATTACGTAGATATTATATTTTAAATATAATTATATTATTTATTTATTTATTTAATAATTATAATATTAAATAATCTAATTTGAGTAATAAGAAAAAATTTTTTAAAAAAATGTGATATGAATTTAATGAGTAGATATCTATACTAACTTATTAAGAGATAATGAGAATCTTATATTAAGCTGACTGAAATATAAGAAATGGTTATGTACCCAATATACTAAATTAAAATATAATTTTTGTTCTCCCCATCAAGAAAAGAAACAAATATTCCTAAAAATATTAAGACGATTTGATTGAAAAAAATTACAAATCAATTATTTATAATTATTAAAAGATTTTACTACATTCTCCACAATTTAAAAGTTTTGATAATCTAACCTAATGTAATGGTAACAAGTGAGATTTATAAGAATAGTCAACATTTGTTGCTTTTATATATATATATAGTTGAATTAATGTAAACAAAAGAATTAAAATTAAGAATTTCAATTGTATGAGTAAGAACGAGTTTGGTTATATGTAGCAGATGTGATTTTTTAAATTAAATTAAAAATTAATAATTATAATTTTTACATTTTTTTATTAAATAGAGATGATCTTTAGTTTGCGGACGGGATTCCAAATTTACAGGAAGATTATATGTTCGATTGATTTCTATTTGAGACGTGTCTTCTACCACTTTCATCCACGAAAAGCATATTTATATCTTAATACTTTGACATTTGTGGAAATGCTATTGTTAGTATGTTATTGCAAGTACTTTTGCTCCTAGGCAAATAATAAGGTAAATATAAATAGATAACATTTAGGGAGTGATATTTAGTATGATATTCTTCTAACTTCTAGCATTGGGTTCAAAATATTAATCAGCATTCGGTCACTGCATATACTTTTTGTACCTAGGGAAATAAAAGGGTAAATTAGATAACACCTAGCAAGTTATTTTTATTTGGTAATATTTAACCTCCAGCAATTGGTTCAAAATGTTAAAACAGGTTTTTGCAAAAAAAATGTTAGTAGATATAGATGTATCTGTGTTTCATAGCAGATTAAGATTTTTGACCCTTTATGTTTGGAAAGAGATTAGGTTTAAGAAATTATTATTTTGTATTAAAAAAATTTCTCATAAACTTAGAAAGAAAACTAGAATAATTGAACCAAACACGCGTCACGCGATTCTGTAACCAGTCACACACTTTAACACCTCAGCCACATCTGTCCTTAATAACCTTCTCGAATATCTATCTATCACCGCTGGCACTAATTTTTTTTTTTTATATTATATTCCCTGCTGTGTCATGAAATTAATAGCAAGGTATATAGTATAGTGCTTCACTTTATCACAAAAATGAAACACAATAATCAAGTGCTTTATATATAAAAAAACAACAAAGTAGTCTGCTTCAAATTATTCTTTTTGGGTTGATCACTGTAAGTGAGCTTAAAATAAATTTTCAGAATTTCTTTTAACTTAAATAAAAATTAATAATAAATAATTTTTCATTAATAAATTCAAAACTTAAACTCTAATAACGGTACGTTTGGCCAGTCTTACCTTCCTTTCCCTCTAGAGAAAGTCTCGTATTGTCCACTTTTGTCAAAAAAAAAAAAAAAAACTTTTCAAACCGAATGATAAGTTGATAACCACTGAATTTCTCTTTTTATTTTTTTAAATAAAAATTAATACAATAACCATAGCCAAATTAGAACTTAAGATGACGTACATTTCCAAAATAACTATAAAATCTCTACCCATCCATAACAAATTTATTCTTAAACTTCTAGTAACCCGAAACCCAAAAAACATTAAAAACGTAAATACATAAATCCATAATTTAAAAATAGCAAGGTCATTAAGGTTATATTTTTTTCGTTCTTAGTTGTTATATTACTATTACTTAAAAAAAACATCATATTATTTTTACATTTGTTCCATTTTAAAGAATTTAAACAAAATATTGTTCACTTTTCCCTTTCTCTTTAAAAATTCTTATAAACCAAAAAATAAAGTGCATATTTAATTCAATTATTAAAATAATAATTACTTATTTATCAACTTTTCTAGAATCTTTTTGAAAAAAAAAATTATTTCTATAAAAATAATCTTATTAAAACATGCTAATAAAACAATACGATATTTTCATAATCATTAACTAAAATATATATAAGCTGAAAATGAAAACAAACAAATGCTTGAATTAAATTTCTAAATTAGACATCTCAATAAGTGTGTGTTTAGATTTGTAAATAAAAAAAAACATGGATTCACGTTAAACTTGAAGCTATTATATATAATTTCTGCATTTTATCTTGGTTAGGTGCAAATATATAAAGATACACGCACGAAAGACGTGGGTCAAAAAACCTGGTTAATACCATAATAAATCTCTCAATTTTTGAATATTCTAAGTTACAGAAGATGAAATAAATTGTTGTTTTAAGGCTCCGAAGGACTAGAACATTTATTGTATTTTTGAGACATTAATTGTGTAGTACAAATTTGAAAAAAATATAGCCAAACTTGATGTTATTTTTCAGTAAATTATTAGCATAAAACAAACATTTCTTTGCTTTCTAGAATTCCCCAAACTCAGTGCCAAAAGAAACATCCTAGAAAGTAGAAACTAAAAAAAAAAAACTTCACCCCTGACTGCGTCAATTTTCTTCTCTCTCTATCTCTACGCATTCTAGAAAAAAACCTCGTTACACGACACGATCCATATATTTTTCTACTTTTTGATTCAACTATATATATTTTTCTCAGTGTTTCACTTCCGTTATTCTCAAACCAACTCTTCCAAACACTCTTTGTCGCTGATTCTTTATTTGTCTTTTGCGCTATGAATAGCTCCGAATTCGAGTTTCCCGCAACTGCTTCTTCCAACGCCGTTCCCAACGACGTCGTTTTCTGCGGCAAAGTCATCACGCGCCGAGCCGAGACCGAAAACCGGGTTCTGTTGAGATCCGAATCTTCAGGTCCAACCAACGAGTTCGTGGCGCGGCTTCGGTCGCCGTCCGGCAAGGAAAACCGGTGGCGGAGGAGCGAGAGTTGCCGGAAGCATTATAACGGGATGTTTGGGACGGTGAAGTTTCCTCTGCAAATGGAACTGAGTGACATTAAGATGAGGCAGGACCGGAGGGAGCCGCTGCCGCGGCTTCCGGCGAAGGACGACGGCGACGGCGGAGACAGTTGCTGGGAACTGGTCCGCCCGTTGAGGCGTCGGGGACCGCTTAAGAACGCCTTGTTTCGATGTTTTCCCATTCTTTAGGAATTTTTTTTCATTTCTTTTATTTTTTTCATTCCTTACTTATTTATATACTCCGACGGTTCTAAAATAAATGTTTGTTATTTTAGAACATTACTGATAGTTAAGAAATTAATTAGAGTAAATAGTTTATGTGCTAATTTTTTAAATTACAAATTATAATTATTGAATATGTAAATATTATTATACTGTAAAAATTAAATTAAATTAATTATGTGACTAAATTATTACAAAGTTAACCGATTAAAATTCTCACACACAATAAATCAATTGAGTTTTACATTAATTATTTTATAAATTAGATCTGATTGATTAACAGTGTACTTTATTTTTAAGAATTTAATTTTTATATAATTTTTTATTAATTAATAAAAAAAATTATAAGTAATTTTTAAGATAATTATTATAAAATTTTAAAATTATGTGTAATGGTTTACTAGTCCAATAAAAAAAAATGATGAGGTCTTCCCCAATACAATAAATTCAAAAAAATCGATCTCTCATGAAAGGATTTTAGAAGAGAACCGACCGGTTACTCAACGTCGGGTACCTTCAAGAATATATTCAAGGAGGGTGGTTTTTCCATCTCGTCACATAAAACTTCAAAAGTGCGAATAAACATCTAATTGTTGGGATAATTGTTGGGATGAAATTGAGTAGGAGTCATGTTAAGGGTTCTAAGAACCAAGCATTTGAAGGCCAAGAAAGGTATCTCAAACCCCAACTTCAAAGCTAAAGTATCATACAGGTAAGTGTAACAACATCCTCCCTTGCTAGGATCTTTATAGACAGTCTCATCAAGCCCTTCACAAACACTCTCGTCAGGATGGTAGGGGAGTACCTTTATGGACCAAGGTCCTACAAGACGGATAGCAACTGACAACCCCTCTAAAAGTTGGGAGCTCATAAAGACCAAGGATATCTTAAGTACACCTTTGGCCACCCAAGAATAAGTTGAGGGGTTGCTTAACTCTCCTATGAGTTACCCAAAAGAGTTTCCCTCCTCTCTCCTCCCAATACCAGACGTGTATCAGAGGAGTTTCCTTCTTCAGAAGAAGGACTAGAAATCACCTCTATATCCTTTGAAGGGGAGTCACGCTGTCCCCCAAAGATGGTTGTTCCTGCAACAAGAATGATGAGGGTTGGTTCAAAACCACACCGTTGTCGCCATTTGGGAAGAACCCACCAAGTATTCTCTAGGAAAAGGAATCAAACAAACAAGAAAGAAAGAAGGAATGTAGAGTCAGAACAATACCTTAGGGCATGCTAGCCATGAAGAGTGACTAAAGTAGAGAAAGATTGAATAGTGACGCAGCAAACTTAGAAGAATGCCAAGAAGGAGAGACACAGATGCATGAGGAAGATATAGATGAAGCATCTTAAGCTCACTCAAAATTTCGAAATAAAAAAGGGGAGAGGGGTAGGAGGAAAACCAATAGCCTAATCCAATGGATCAAGATCTAGTAGTTATAGCCCATGTTCTCCATCCAATGATTGGGAGATCGATAATGTTGTCAACACACTATCAAAATACTAGATTTCCCTTAATTTTTATAGTGTAGGGGTCAACCAAGGTCGATCTTCACAAGGACACAATCTTATAACACCTAATCATGTGTATCAAAAACCAGAACAAAAACTAGAATAGAAACCAGAATGGGGGTTTAATGTAGAACAAGTGTGAATACCCTGTTTTGTCCAGTCGTGACGTGGATCACTCCTCGTCGGTCTAGCTAGGCAAAAGGTGGTCAAAAATAGCTTGTCCAAGAAAACGAAAAGCAAGAAAAAATGAGGAGAATAACCAAGTCAATTATTCTTGTCAAATGAAGAAAGATAGTGATAGTAGGATCCAAAAGAAGTTGGAAAAAGGACCTACACGTCACTCTTCTCGAACTCATACTGATATCAACACCAGGAAAGTCCCAAGAATGCCATCTAGCAAGACAAAACAAGGCATATCATCTTGTTAAGCACGCAAGTCTTTTCCTATTTGCTTAGGCTCGACAAAACATGAGATGGGAGTCCTTAAGCTACGACGAGAGGGACAAAAAGAATATAGCAGGAAGGTCTAGGCCAATTATCTTTACTAGAAAAAGGAAAGAAAGTGACATGCAAGAGGAGAATATGAAGAAAAGACGCCCATGCCCCTGCTTTTCTTCCAGGTCTAAGCGAAAGGAACATACGTGGATACCATTGCAGGCCCTAGGTCTGTCATCTTGCCGCATGGAAGAACACTCCACTATGGGGTCAACTCAAGACCAGGATGAGTCGTTACCATCGCATTTAATGCAAATGAGAGAAGTAAACTCCTGGAAACGCCGCATCATTTAATAAATTGAGAAAAAGAGCCTTCGCATTGATGTGGAAGATCTTCGTTGAGATTTTTGTAGTGATGACTTAGGGGTGGAGCTGCTTATAAAAAGGCCAAGAAAAATGGAGAGAGGGGAGGAATTTTTTTGAAAAGAAGAATTAGAGTGAAGAGAACTGAATGTGAAGAAGTGATCTAAGTTAGAAGAAGATACAACTTTGGTGGATAAGTGTTCTTTAAGGAGTAAGTCCTCAAACAAGAAGAAATTGATATCTTGACATTACTCTCGAGGTGTTGAGAAGTATCATTCTTGGATACCAGGTTGGTTGTCCAATCCCAGGTTCATCTATTTTCACATTCATCAATCCATAAACACCCTCGATCTTCCGGTAAAAAAAGGTCTAGCTAACACATAGTTGGCATTTGCCGGAACTAAATTCTCCTTTCATTACTCCCCAACATGTAGTCCAACTGACACATAGTCCGCGTCTCGTTGGAGACAAGTTGGACTTGATTTTATTTCACCCAACTCATTGCATACAGAATGACGTAAACTTTGAATTCTCCACTACTCTAAGAGATATGTAGGAGCAAGAGTTGACTCTTGTCAAATTATTTGTCCATTAACCCTCTAATGTTTCCCATCTATTCTATGTAAATATTTTTTTCGAATAAATAAAAAAAGCATACATCATGTGGAAGTTAATTTATTTCATACATCTAACAGGGTAACTACTTTGATGTAAACGTACCAGGGATCTCACATCCCTAGTACATAACTGACTCCTGAATTTAGACTTTGATTCTCAGACTTGCCTTGTCCAACATATGGTTTTCTAGCGTTTTCCATAAAAATGCCAGTGGCGACTCCTCTTGTTTTCTTGTTCTTATTTCTTCTAAAGGAAATAAGAACTTGAACAATTTTTAATTTCTTTTACTAAACTCATCGTGGCCGAGGTTGCGACAACAAGAAATGTAGAACATAAAATTATGCAGAACAATTTGACAAAACATAATTGAATTGGAAATGAATTAAGGAATATCAACTCAAGAATTCAATCATGCAATCAGTTATCATGGCTCTAACAACAGTTACAATTTCATATCCACCAACCTAAGTTTCTTTAGATAATCATCTAACATTCATCCATGCATATTAAGATCACAATCGCAACCTCTAATTAACATGGATTCAAGATCATATTAGTTGATTTCAGGTTATCAATCGATTACCTACTTGAAATATAATCCAAAACTCAGCAATATCACAATTATGAAAACATATTAAGAATTGGAAAAATACAACAGTAGAAATTGCATAAGGAAAGTAAAGAATTAAGAACTCAAACCGGTTGCAATCCTGAATCTTGAATTGATAATGAAGTTAGCCTTCCATGGCCATCATAGACGACATAGTAGAATACAATTGAGAAAAAAAATGTAGTAGAATACAATTGAGAAAAAAAATGTAGTAGAATACAATTGAAAAAATAGAAAAAACTTCTTCCAAGTCCAAGAGAAACTCTCCAAACTCCAAAATTTCAAAAAATCTCCAAAATGAACAAAAACTCTAAAATGAGCAAAAAGAAACTCTCTAACTTTTCTAACTTCTCTACTATATACAAATTTTACTGGCTACCAACCAATTAACAAACTAACTACTAACCAATTAACAAACTAACAACTAACCAATTAACAAACAAACTAACTAAAATACCTAACTAAGTCCTTAATTAAACTACCTAAATAACTTCCTAAATAATCACATGGTCGAAATTACCAAGGAGAATGAGCTTGGACAAAAGCTTGAGTAACTCAACAAGCCCACCAATCAACAAGGAAAGGTCCAATTCATAATGATGCAGAGGCAATGGCTTCTAGTCCATTTTTGATATTGTAAATGGTCGAACTGGGTTGTGCTGTTAAGAATAAAAGTTTTAGATCTTTGTCTTAGCTTTCCAAGGCTACCAAAATTGTCAAATTTAGAGGTCTGTAGCTTTAGATATGACCTACACAAGATAACAACCTCATAATGAAAATTAAGTTAAAAAATAAGCAAAAATTAACAACTATCCTCAATTTAGTTCAATGTCCCAAAACTCAACCAATTTGTGATTATTAACCAGAAAATAATATCAAATATATCCACAATCAGTCACTATTAGGTGCCTAAAAAATGTTCTATTAGAGATAAAGAGTCAACTACCATAATCAATAGGCCACCACGCGTCACCTATATCTTTATTACCATGCATGAAAAATGTTGCAACCCATCGTTATGATAGGGAATACCTAGGTACCATGTGTAACCCGAAGGCCACAAAATGACAAGGCATCGATCTCTCAAGTGCCAAGACTCGTCCTTATTATCAGACAATCTAAAGCATTTATCGCTTCACTCGAAGCTTGTGTGACTATGGACTAGCAAACCGAATGATGAATAAAGTCATACGGCACGTCGTCAATGTCCGAGAAGTAAGCCGGCCAGTCAACTGGCTCTAATGATGTGATCGCATACGAATGAATAAAAGTTAAGACCATACCACTTATCTTGACTTTCAAACAATATGAAGTGCCTATCGCTTCACTTGACGTTTGTGGGGCTATGAACTGGCCTGTTGGCCAGCTAAAGTGATGATCAACCGACCGCAAGTGTGTCCATACAACTCGCATTTAGTGTTCATGGGAGAAACCTCCGAGCAGGTACTAAGTAGCACAACTCAAGGGTAGATGCTGCTCCTCCCTTAGGCCTAGTAAAATATAGAGAGTGCAAGCAACATCTTGACACACTCTAATGACAGATTCCAATATTAATTCGTGAGACTCGATAAAAGTGACACCCAACAACTACCATAAAAATCTCCCCAAATGAAGAAAAGACAAAATAAAAATTGTATATGAACCCTGTAGTTGAAGGTACTCTGTCTTTGTCCTTAGACGTAAACAATTTCTATTTGAGACGTGTCTTCCACCAATTTCATTCACGAAAAATTTATAATATCTTAATAATTTAATATTTTTGGAGATGCTCCAGATATTTTTTGTCGCAAAGAAAAAGATAGATACATGATTAGATAATATTTAACGAGGGATACTCTGTTCTAACTTGTATTTGTTCAAAATATTGGTCGCTACATATACTTTGTACATAGGGAAATAAAAGAATAAATTAGATAACATTTAGGAAATGATTTTGGTGTGGTAGTCTAACTTCCAGCAATTGGTTCAAAATATTAAACAGGATTTTGCATGAAATAATGGTAGATATAGACGTATCTGCAGAAATATGTTTCATAATATATTAAGATTTTGACCCTTTATGAAATGCACATGTTTGGGAAGAGTTTAATTTTAAGAAATTATTGTTTTCTATTTAAAACTTTTTTCAGAAAATAAAAAAATTTAGAATAATTGAACCAAACACGCTGTTATTTCAAGCTGTGACACTCTTTAATACCTCTGTCCTCGATAACGTTCTAGAATATCTATTTATCATCGTTGACGTTATATTTTTTCTTCTTTTTATAATGAAAATTTTGGGTAAATTAAGTTTTAAAGTTTATTAAAATTAAGGTAAATTTTTAGACTCAATAGACACTTAAAAAAATTTAAATAAAATTCTCACATTAATAATAGTACAACTTGAATTCACCATTTTATAAAACACGAGTTTGATTTTTACAAACAAGGTGGATATTTTGTCGGTTTACCTTAACTCCCTACTTTGTTACAAACATCAAGAAACTCATACCAAGATATGTAGTATAGTGTTTCATTTGATCACAAACACTGAAACACAAGAATCAAGTGGTTTAAGCTCAACTTTAAGCAATGTTAATGCACTATATTAAAAAAAAAAACAAAACAAATTAGTCAGGTTAAAGTCAACATTCCCCTCCCCATGAGAGAAAGTCTCATAGTGCCCACTTTCCTCCTCCGTTGGTGATGTCAAACAAAAAAGAAGACTTTTTTCACACGGAATGATAACCATCAAATGCTTACCCACTCATCAATACGTGTGTTAAAATGGAAACCAACCCATCCATAAAATAAACTTAAGTCAAAAACTTCTAGTAACCCCAAACCCAAAAAAACATTAAAAAAAGTAAATACTTAAATCAATCATTTAAAAATGTCAATGTCATTAAGGTTACATTTAATTTATTTTTTTATTTTGTTCTTAATTGATATATTTTTATTACTATTACAAAAATATCATATTATTTTTACATTTTCTTTTTCTATTTTAAAGAATGTAAACTATATTTTGTTGGTTTTTTATAATCGTTAACGAAAATTTCTGAATTGAAAATAAAAAACAAACAAATGCTTGAATTAAATTTTCATGTTAGACACGAATTTGGCATATAAGAGTGTTTGGCAAGCAGCAATTAAACTTATAAATTGATTTGACCAAAATCAATTTGTTCAGTAGTAATTAGTTTCTATTTTATTGTCATAAGTTATTTCAATTATTTTTTTCTTTATAAACTATTATCTTTTTTTTTTGGTTTTTTATGCTCGTTAATTTACTTAAAATTCTTTTTATCATACTTTTCATTTTACATTTATGTTACTTATATTTATCAATTATTTTATTAGTTAATTTTTCCAAATATTTTCAATTCAATCAATTCATCTATAAACTTTGGAGTATTCAATTCTTAATTTATAAACTTTCAGTTGACTTATAAGTTTTGCCTAACTTCAAAATTAATTTTACTAAACATATCTTCAATACTAAAAAAATAATATAATTCATATATATAACTTCAGTGTTTTTATCTTAGTTTGATGTGAAAATATAAAAATACAAGTATTTTTGTTTAGGGTTTAGGGTTTAGGCTTGTAGGGGAGAAATAGTATGAAAATTGAAAGGAGGAAGAAGAAATAGAAGAAAAATTTAAAATTAAAATTGTTTGGAAAAGATGGAGGAAGGAAATTAAAAGTTAGCAAGCCCTACTTAAAATTATTTCCCATAATTGATTTGCTCCGATTTGTCATACGTGCACCCAATCAATTTTAATTTTAGCCTTCTAAGAATTATACGTAACAACATAATTGATTGTGTAGTCTCTGGTAATCGATTTTTCAGCATTCCAGGAACTTTGTTGTGTTTGAAAATCGTTTGTCATTTACATGGAAATCAATTTTTACGTATTTTTAGGACTCCAGTGCAAATACATAATTGACTGTATATTTTTCTAATCGATTTAATCAACTGAAAATTTAATTTAATCCATTCAAATTTTTTATTTAATTAGTTGGAAATTTTTATTTAATCCATTAATTAATTTGTTTTTCTTTTTTCTTTTTCTTATTTTTTTCCCATACCAAACACTTTTATTTTTACTCTATTTTTTTAATTTCTTCTAGCTATCCATTTTATTTTTCATTTATTTCTTTCTTTTATCAAACACATCCAATCCAATATGTGTCCAAGCATATTCTTAGAGATCATTTGATATAATAGAAGTTTTTTTTTTTTTATAGTTAGAAATCATAATTCCTAATAATTATGAATAAATCTGAAGAATCATGATTTTAGAAAGAATAAACACATGTTTGGTTAGTGATAAATAAAAATATTTAGTGGGAATTAAAATTTTTATATTTAGTTTTAGTATAACTTTCTCACATGTATAAGTGATTCTTTCAAAATATCATTTTAGAAAAATAACTTTATTAGATAGATTTATATAAAATTTTATTGTAAAAATATTTTTTTTATAAAATTTAAAATTATAAATATGTTGGTGTAGTTTTTAATATTTTTATTTAATTTTAATGTAATATTTTTTTTCATTTTATCTGCTTTATATTTTTTACAATTTTTAATAAAACATTTTTTGAATATTATAATAATAAAATCTTTAAATTATTCGTTAACTAATACTTTGATAATATTTAAAGACTTTAAAATATAAATGTTTAAAAATATAATGTTTAATATATTAAAAATATTTAAAAATATATTTTATCAAATAGTTTTATTTTTAAAATTGTATTAAGTATACTAAAAATATTTATTAGTATTTATTATTTTTCAATATAATTATTTATTAAATGTAATCAAATATTTCTTCTAAATTTATAATTATATTAAATAAGTTAATGAAAATATTAAATATTATAGTATTTTACATTATTAACTCCAAAAAGTAAGATTTCACTTTTCCATGCAAATTTTTATATAAAAAACTTAAATACAATTTATTTCGAATATGAAATTTTTTTATGACAATATACTTGTTCATATATGAATTGGAAGGGTGATGACCTCGACCATAGAGTGTTCATAGAAGACTAGTTGTTGGCCTCTCTTTTCCCTTCTACAAGTGTTTATATATAAGTTAAGGAGAAGAATTGCTTTCCTTGAACTACGTGACTGATATTTGCCCTTATCAGATGGTTTTTCCTACTAGTAATAAACGTGGAGTACAATCCTGCAGTGTACTTGGTTAATCGTTAACTTGGTCGGGTCTAACTATGAGTTTGGATGGTTGTCTTTACTAGACCCACAGTGTCTCACTAGCCAGACAACTATGCATATTGACACCGAGTCGATTAGCTATATCAGGCCGATTGACAGCCTAGTCCATTTGCTAGACTGGTCCACAACCCCTCAAGTACCAAATAGAGCGAAGGGTGCTTCTGCTACTACGATCGCCTCTTTCCTAGGCTCGACCATATGTTGCTCCAGTCCTCCTTTCCAGACCAGTCCAGAGCCCTTCAAGCATCGAGTGGAGTGAAGGGTGCTTCTATTTGGCCGAATTAGACAATGAGCTAGGTCGAGTCAGTCTTCTCGTGGGGTTGACAAGGTATTTATTGTTGATCGTTGGTGCTCGACTAGTTGGTTATGTGGGATTGGATGTCAAACCCAGTCCTTTTTTCTAGACCGATCTACATCCCTAAGCATCGAATGAAGCGATGAGTGCTTTTGCTATCGGAGCGAAAGGTGCTTCAGTCTAAATTGTCGTAGGTGCAATATAAACTATTGTAGGTGCGGTCTAAACTTGGTAGTTCTTTTCGATGTGCACCTCGAACAGTCGTTGGTCGACTGCCTTTCACAGGTCTTTAGTGTCCCAGAAAGTCACTAACCGACTACCGCTCCGAACAGTCATTGATCGACTGCTTCTCACGGGTCTTTGTGTCCCATACAAACTAACCGACTGCCTCTCATGAGTTTTTAGTGCTCCGGACAGTCACTGACCAACTGCTTCTCACGGGTCTTAGTGCCTCGGGTAGTCACTGACCATCTGCCTCTCATGGGTCTTTAGTGCCCTGGACATTCATTGATCGACTACCTCTCACGGGTCTTAGTGTCCTGAGCGACTGCCTCTCATGGGTCTTTAATGCCCCGAGCAGTCATTGATTGATTGCCTCTCATAGGTCTTCAGTGCCTCGGTCCATCACTGACCGACTCCCTCGCACGAGTTTTTAATTTTTGGTGTAGTGAGGTAAGGAGCCAAAATCCCTTTCATTTTTCAACCCTACACAAAATGTGAATTATGGCCTTGCACATTTTAAAATATGAATCTTAGTTGTAATACATACCTTAGGTTGTGTAAAGGTAGAAACTCTCCTATGCAATGTTCTGAACTTGTATGTTTTCTGCCTCTTTCTTCTTTAAAATTTGATTTCATGCCAACCTAACTATTAGAAGCATTACTAGACGGATCATTTGTAGTGTGTCTTTGACAATTCTTGTTTTCCAACATCTCCATTTCCAAAAGATTGAATTGGTGTGGCAACATATTTATTTCATCAATAGAAATGTCCCATGAAACTTTATCTTTATTGTTACTGCACTGACCATTAGTTTCACCTTCCCCGATAGCATCATCCCTAGGCTACTACTCCTAATCCAACCTAGAAACTGTGGGATTGGGGATGAGAGCCATGCGATCTATTATGAGGAATTCGATAGTTTGGCAGATCCAAGGCATAAAAAGAATCATGTTGAAAGTGAATTGTATTGCATGATTGAAGTTGTTGATGCTTGTGTGCAGTTCTGCTTGCTGTAGTAGAATCTCCCCTTTAAATTGTTGAAGTTCCTTTTTAGCTTTATGGATTGTCTCCTTGCCAAGTTTAATATAATCTTCATAAACCATAGGAAACTTTCCAAGCTGTTGGTAATGGACTCAATATTTGAGGACTCCACAACGAGAACTTTCATATTTTCAGCTGAACTAGTAGCCTTCACTCTTTGCTTCTTGATAAAATTGTCTTATTTTCAAGCATCTCACGGCAAGGGCAAAAATGATGAGCTTACAATTGGCTGGTGGATAATTAGGGATAGCGACGCCAAAACACTTTTAGGTTTGAAGTTTTGGATGAACTCCCTCAAGTTTCCAAGATACATAAAATCAATGTGGAACAGAACATTGACTTCCAACTGACTAGAACTTTTAAGAAAAGATATCACTGGCTTTGAGGCACCATCACCACAATATCCACATGATAATAAATTTGGAGCTTCAACGTTGACCTCCTTCAAGTTGGGGCAATTTGATAACTCCAAGACCTTGAGTTGAGCACTTGAAATATTAATCTTCCCAGACATTGTGCAATTGACAAATTTCAAACTCTCAAGGAAAGGAAATTTAGGAAACAGATCAAGAAACCATCTGTCAACGACGATAGTAGTGCTCTTCAATGACCACAAGTATAACCCACTCAAACTTCTGTACTTGTCAATGTTCATCTTAAAGGATGCATGCACATCACCACCAGGACAAAAACAGAAATTCTCTAGACTTGGGGCATCAATGATAACCTCCTGTATTCCTTGAACATCAACTTCCTTGAGCTTTGACAGACCAAACATGCTTATAGATTGCATCCTAGAGGTCCTGGGCTCATGAGGGGCTATGGACCTCTTATGCCTCAACAGTTCAATACAGAACAGCACTTCAAAGTTATATATTCAATCAAAGGACAACAAGAAATGAGATACTCAATCCCCCGTTCATCTTCCAAAAAGACAAGCCACAATGACAATACTCGCAAAGAGAAAAACTTGACTGAATGATTCAAGAATGTTGGATCAACTCTGATTCCCCATCAACACTAACTTATAAAACCGGTGCCGAAGGCTTTATAACGGCATGTTTGGGACGGTGAAGTTTCCGCTACAAATGGAACTGAGTGACATTAAGATGAGGCAGCATCGGAGGGAGTCGCTGCCGCGGGTTCCGGTGAAGGACGACGGCGACGGCGGAGAGAGTTGCTGGGAACTGGTCCGGCCGTTGAGGCGTCAGGGAACGCTTAAGAACGCCTTCTTTGGATGCCTTCCCATTGTTTAAGATTTTTTATTTTTTATTTCTCTAGTACTTTACTCTTTTTTAATGAATTTATTATTTATTAATTTATTTATTTATACACAGTATGTTTCATACTCTCATTGTTCTAAAATAAATATTTGTTATTTTAGAAATTTACCGATAATTAAGAAAATTAATTATGGGACTAAATTATTCCTTTCTTGTAACTATGTATTTTAATACTTATCTCTAAAATAAAGAAAAAAAACTTAAATTTATAAATAGTAATATTATTTTTATTTTTCAATTCACTAATTTATTTTTAATATTGTATTTTTTAAAAAAATTATGAATTATTTAGAAATTAATAATTTAATTTTAATACATTATTTTATATTTCAATTTATTAATTTTGATACATTTAATATAATTTTGACATATTATAATATATTATATTTCTTATTAATATATTATTTTTTTTATATAATTTTGACATATTAAGTAGATCCCTTCTCTTTAATATATTATATTTCAAGTTATTTTTGCTTTCAGAAATAAAATTATTGTTTGAGATAAATTTTAAAAATAAATTATATTAAAATAAGTTAAAATTAATAAATTGGAATATAAAATAACATCAAAAGTAATCTATTAAAATTATATATATATATATATATATATATATATATATATATATATATATATATATATATATATATATATATATATATATATATTTACAGTATAATGTTAAAAGTAAATTAGAAATGTATTGAATTAGGATTTTAAAAGACTTTTTTGAGATAAAAAAAATTATTTGATATTCAATCAAGATTTTTAGATAATATAAATAAGTTTGGTGGTATTCAAATAATATTATTAGAACATTTTTAAAGACAATAACGAAATTTGATAATATTCAATTAAGACTTTTAAAATATGTTTAAGAGGTAACAAAGTTCAGTGGTATTTAATTGAAATTCTTTATAACTTATGAAACATATTTCAATGAATTATTTTATAGGGTGGATTTCGTGTGACTTTTCGATAAGGTATAAATATTGTACCAAACCAATAATTCCACCTAAAATATTGAGACTTTTTTTTCTAGTGATGCTAGACTTTTCTTTCTCTTCTCACACATAATTTCTTCTATATTGATCATATTTTTCTTTCAATTCTACATGTCTTCTCTAATTATATTCTTGTCTTTATCAACTTGTTTGATTGAATTCACTCTATGTATCAAGTCTTATGTAATATTTTTCACATGTTGCATTGATTCAATTATTCTATATAGGATAATTGTTATTATATATAATTGTTTAATTGTTGAGTTGATGATCTTAACATGATGTTTTCACAACACCAAATTACTATGAACCACCACCCTATCAACCTCCATCACTTAGTGAAAAATCAAGTCATCATAAAAGAAATAGATAAGACAATAGAGAGAGTTCTAGCTTTGATAGAACCAAGTATAAAATCAAAGTTTTAGAAAATATTTTTGTTGATATTAAGAGTATTGTTGTCAATTTTGAAAAATTATCTAATTTAATGGAAAAAAGAAAGAGATATAGAGAGAAGAATAGTAATATTGGGATGTTATAAAAAAAGATCTCAAATTTGAATGATAAAATTCATTACATGACTATTGATTATCTTAATATTAAAGTAAAGAAGGATTTGTTCTTTAATATGTAAAAAAAATACTAATCTTAGATAAACTTCAAGTTAAGACAATTAATCTTATAAATCTACAAAGTCAGTTAAAATCTTATAAATCTATGAAGTATTTTTAAATCCTATAAATTTTTATTATATAAATCCATTAAAATCCAAATTACAAATTTTATAAATCTAAAAAGTTTTTAAAAATCCTAAAAAAAGGTCTTATTGGTCATTACAATTTTATATTGTCTTTTAAAATCTACTAGACTTTTTATGTTAAAATAGTCTTTTAAAATCCTAATCCAATACACTCCTATTAGTGAATTGAAAAATAAAAATAATATTAAAAAATAAAATCATTGTTTATAATATATTAAAAGCTTAAATACATTTTAAATCCTTAGAAATATAATTTTATCTAGTTTTAGTCATTGCAATCTTTTCTGTCATTTTTAAATTATGACATTTTCTTAGTGTCTTTTTTTAATAATCTTTATAACTAATTCTAGTTAGTTTAGTGTTGAGGTGACTATTAAAATGAATAATATTAATTAAGATAATTAATGTAATGAAAAATATTTTAAATTAAGATAATTATATTAGTTCTAGACGAGCAATTCAATTAATTAATGTATTTATTTATTTTTTAAGTAGAATTAATGTATTTATTTTTATATAAATAAGACAACTACATATTGATAGAGACTCGACCAATAAAGTCAAAGATCATTTGCCTAACACTAAAGGTTCCTTGGTTAGGCCCAAAACCAATATGACGAAGCAGTCTTTGTAAGACCTAAGTGTGAAAAGAAATGGAAAGTTTGATAGCTGGTAGAAAAATGAAAAGTTAGATAACTGGTGGAAAAATAGAAAGTTTGATAGCTGGTGGAAAAATGGAAAGTTTGAAGTTGGTTAAAAAATGAAAAGTTTGATAATTGGTGAAAAATGGAAAGTTTGATAGCTAATGGAAAAATAAAAAGTTTGATAGCCGATGAAAAAAATGGAAATGGAAAGGTCATTTACGGTGGGAAATAAAATGTTAGTGGGGAGTTATAACATATGAGATTTTATGTCAATTAAAATATTAATGAGCATTAAGTTTTCTCTATTGTGAGAGCTTTCCTTTGTTCTTTGGTTAAAAACTTGTATAGTATTGGTTCTACCGGCAGGTTGTGGATAGAGTTACACTCTTTGATAACTTTGGTTTAGTCGCAGGTTGCGATTAAGGTCAAATTCTTCCTTTACCTAATTTCAATACGGTTCTATTTTAGAATCATATCACTTGGTATCAGAGCTTCGCCTCTTGAAATTATGTGCTATCTGTCATTTGCTTTTCTATATTTTTCTAGTCTCTAGATTAAAAAAAAATGTTCTTTCTTTTGTTATTTATCCTATTGTTGTTATGTCTTGAAAGCTCTGATATCAAATGATATGATTTTAAAATAGAACCATATTGAAATTAGATAAATGAGGAACTTGACAATAACCGCGATCTAGACAAAATCAAAATTATCAAAGAATGTGACCCTAACCACATCCTGCTAGTAAAACTAATACTATAAGATTTCTTCACCCAAGGACAGAAAGCTCTCACATTCATTCAACTTCTAAATTTTGTTACAAGAGTTTATTTATAAGATTAATTAGGTAGCCTTAAAGTTAATGCTCATTAATATTTTAATTGACATAAAATTTTATCCGTTATAACTCCCCGCTAACCTTTTATTTCCCACCATAAATGACATTTATTTTTTTTACTAGTTATCAAATTTTTTTTTCACCCCATCAAGCTTTCTATTTTTTTTTCACTAACTATCAAATTTTCCATTTTTCCTCCAGCTATCAAACTTTTTATTTATCCATCAATTATCAAACTTTTTATTTATCAATCAATTATCAAACTTTACATTTTTTTCACCAACTATTAAACTTTCTATTTTTTTTCACACTTAGTTCTTGCAAAGACTACTAAATTATATTGATTTTGGGCCTAGTCAAGGAACCTCCAGTGTCGCCCAAAGGGTCATTGATTTTATTGGTTGGGTCTTTATCATATATAATTTATTTTTTAATATATTATGAACAATATTGTTATTGCTTATAATATTATTCTTATTTGTTAATTTACTAATTTATTTTTAAAATTATATTTTGAAAATTATAATTTATATAGAAATTTATAATTTAACTTTAATATACTATTTTTGACTAATTATAATGTAATTTACTTTTAATATATTATATTTTAATTTATTTTTTCTTTGGAGATAAAATCACTACTTGAGATATCTTTTAAAAAATAAATTATATTACAATAATTCAAAATTAATAATTTAAAATAGAAAATTGCATCAAAAGTAATATACAAAAATTAAATTAATATATATATATATATTGTAAAAATACAATGTTAAAAAGTAAATTAGTGAATTGAAAAATATGAATAATATTAAAAATAAAATAAAATTACTATACATAATACATTAAAAATTATAAAAGTAAATTATATGTAATTACCTTATTTATATAAAATAATAAATATATTAATTAATTGAATTGAACGCCTAAAAATAATTTAATTATCTTAATTTAAAATACTCTTTGTTACCTTAACTATATCAGTTAATATTATTTATTTTGTTAGTCATGTCAGTAATAAATAATGACTAAAAAATGACACTAAGAAAATGTCAAGAGCTAAAAGTGACAAAAATTTTTGTAAGGACCTACGTATTTAAGCCTATATTAAAAAATAAAAAATAAAAATAAATTATATTTAATTACTTTATTTGTATAAAATAATATATATTAAATAATTAAATTGAACATTTAGAAATAATTTAATTATCTTTATTTAAAATATTCTTTGTTATGTTAATTATTTCAATTGATATTATTTATTTTATTAGCCATGTTAGCATTAAAGTAATAAAATTAGTAATAATGACTAAAAATAAACACTAAGAAAATCCTAAATCCTAAAATTTTTAAAAATGACAAATTTTAGATTAAAATAAGAGAAAATTATATTTTCAAGAACCTATAACATATTTAAGCTTAAAACCAATAGATATATGTAAAAATTATTTATAATGGAGAGAGAATTACTCATTTAACATGTCCATAAAACTTGTATATATAACATTAATATTAATATTAATTATTATTATAAAATTTTATAGACATATAATGTATTCTTTATTTTTATTTCCTTATTTATTTTTTTTAAATTTTTTCTATTTATTTTGTCATTGTTGCCTCTAAAGGTTTGAATCCTATATCCATCCATCTCAAAAGAGTCATGTAGCTACTCTTGAGATTCATAACTTCCTTCTTATAATTCTCTGTTATTAATACAAAGTAATTTTCAGGTTCGTTTAAAATACCACTTCATATTTTTATAGTATCTAAATATTTTGTTTTTCATTAGTGCATATTTAATATTGTTTAAAATATTAATTTTATATGAAAGAATAGCCAAAGTCATAGATTATAATTATGAGCATCTCATCAATAAATAAAATAACATTTATTGATTCGTTATAATATAATTGTATATAAATTAAAATTGATTTAATAATATGTACTCTTACAAAAATGTGTTGATTCTTATGTTTTTGCAAGTATTTTCCTCTTCTTTCTTTTTTCTAGTGGTCCAACTACCTTCATCATAGGAAGAGGATATCTATAAAAATAGTCTGACATTCAAGTTAGGGAGTCGCTAAAAAATCATCAAATTATCTGTAAGATTAAATGTCGACATATGTGAATATAAATAATTTGGTATCAAATCTTCATCACTTGCAAGAAAAATAATAATGTATGAGTGTGAACTGAAACTTGAGTTTCAATTTACTATCTTTTGAATTGCATTGACTTTCATTTGCACTAAAGTGAATGTTTATAAATTCTACTTGTATTTTTATTAATTTTCTACAACTTCAAATTCTCTATCCATTTTCAACGCAATATTCAATTATTTGACTATTTTTAACATCATCTCTGATTCTATAACCAACAAAAATGACCTATTTCTAACTTGGACCCATTGATGACTTGTTACGCTTTCAAGCTAGTCATATTTCAACTAAAGTGAGGGATGAGAAAGAGAGAATGATTCATCCAAGATGTCATTATGTCTAGGCTTTCAAATATCTACACCAAATAGATGATTGTGTTTGTCATATAATTGATCTATCTAGTTTTGGTCATGTTATAACTATTGGAAAATTTGAGATAAATCATCATTTGGTAATTGCATTAGAATGCTACAGAATTGAGACACATACGTTTCATTTTCCATGTAATGTTAGAAGACGTGACCTTGTAGCTTGGTCTCTCAATTGACAGAAAAGTTGTCCCTGGTCAAACCATAGGTTATGTGCATCTTGCTTGTCAAACCTTATTAGGGGATACTCCATCGAATAAATATATCAAAGAAAACATGATATGTTTATCATGACTTACAACTCAATTCCAACAACTTCCTCATAGGAGATTTTTTGTTTTTTATCATTGTACAATATGCTAGAGCTCATATCATGATGCTTATAATGTTGAAACTAAATGATTGAAATAAATAGAATGTTAAAATTTCATGATCATTGTTATTGCTTCAATGATATTTTGTTTGTACGAGTGATCTTAAACAATCTTTTCCTCTTCACCTTTACTATTAGCCAAGTAAATAACCCTTCTTCAATATTTTGTGAGAGTGGTAGGAATAATATATATTCCCTCAATAATCTTATATTATTTGACCTAAAAAATCCTACAAGCCACATTTAACCTCATTAAGGCTATCAAAGTTACTTTTAATTTCAGATTAGTATGCAAATAATTCTCAGCAGTGAAGCATAGGCTTCAAGTTCACAGAAAGAACTAAAATAAGAGGGTACGAACAATATATAGTCATGTTTTTAAACCATTTTTTTTTTCAATGATGGTCTTTTTCAATGATACATATGCAATAGAATCGGGAAAATCAAATTGGATAGTAAACCTTTTTGCACAGGACAACCTTTCTCAATCCCTTATTAAAAGGCAAAAA
Organism: Mucuna pruriens; assembly: GCA_025330945.1. Taxonomy (NCBI): domain Eukaryota; kingdom Viridiplantae; phylum Streptophyta; class Magnoliopsida; order Fabales; family Fabaceae; genus Mucuna; species Mucuna pruriens. The sequence continues at coordinate 1,625,151 of JAENHJ010000527.1, read as the reverse complement.
CCATAAAAAAAAAACTGTCTTTAAATTTACTTAGCCTATGTTCATGTAAATATTTTGTGTGCAAGGAATGATGACCAAAGCCAAATTCATTCTTGGCTATACTTAGTAGCAAGGAATAAAAAAATGGTCCACAGCTTTTGGTGCCATATCATGTGATTATTTGTCGTGCAAAACATACACTTATTTGTACTTATCTAATCATAATTTGCAGGTCCACCCATTGCAAGGTGAACCCATTGATCTATCTAATCATAATGGCTCTGAATCTACTATTTCTGGACAAGATGGTATACTATAAATGTCTGCTGCCCCATGTCAATTTTACCATTTGAAAATGAATAATCCAGATCAGAAATTTACTTAAAGGAAATCGAGGACTAATAAAAAATAAAATCACTAAGAAATCAGAGCAGTGGAAAGTCTAGATAGTTAGTGATATCGTTTTTAGTGTTGCTTACAGATAATGTACAAATGTAAATTTTGTTTCAATTTTTCTAAGAAAGCTAAGAAGTAAGAAGTAACAACGACTTTCCCAACTTACAAAGTTCAAACTCCAAACTACAGACAACAACTAGGTTATCGTACATGGTATGAACCGAAAAAACAAGGCAATATTATGTATATGTGTATTTTCAATCTGCTGATAGTATTGGGAAAAACATATGGTATAGGTTGATATTTACTAAAAAAAAAAATCCTTAAAGTGTGAAAATAGACTTTTATTACGATAATCGATTAATATAAAATATTATCAAAGGGAACAATTCAAATAGAGAACAACTCATTGTTTCTTTATAGAATTCAAACAAATAAAACTTCAATTTATGTAAAATCAATGAATGAAACTTCTAGCAATTCAAAAACAAAGTTACAAGAGAATAAAAAACACAAGAAGATAAAAAGCACAAGAAGAATACCTTTCCATGTCGAGGTGACCGAACTCATAGATGAGTGAATTAAGAACGTATAGATCCTCTTTATTAATGGCTTGGTCTCATCCTCATTGTTGTGTTACGAGAGAGTGTCAACATGTACTAGGAGAACAAAAGGAGTTTGATTCATCAACCGGAGAGTTTCAATCCTTGAACAATTTTGGGGGTTTTGGGGGAAAGGATTTGTGGTAGAGGAGAGCGAAAGGGAGAGGAGTTTTGGGTGAAAAGAAGTAAAGTTACAGCAGAGGATAGTGAGAAAGAGTTTGAGACTTAGAAGGATGTTACCTGTTAAAAAACAAAATAATTATTAAATTTGTGGCGGTTAAATAATTTGTTAGAAAATAATAGTATTTTTGGTGATTTTTAATAAACCCTAAAAATAAATCTCAACAGTAAAAATTAAAATTTTTTTTGCAGTCTCATATGTACTAAATGTAACAGCTTAATTGATCCTTGCAGTTAAATTAATGCAATCGGAAGAATTAAAAATAAGAATATTTGTTGTATTAGTTAAGATGATAGGTTTGAGTGATAATTTGATATTTTTGGACATGCTAATGCTAATTTTCTATTTAATCAGATCATAATAGTATTTCTGCTCCTAGGCAAATAAAAGAGTAAATAATAAGATAATATTTAACGAGTGATATATATTTGGTATGATATGTTTTTTTGTATTGACTACCAGTATGATGTAAGATTGCTTCTCATAAAAATACACTGATTCTTACAAAAAAAAAAGGTGACTTTGGTATGGTAATCTAACTAACTTCCGGGATTTGGTTCAAAATATTAAACATGATTTTGCTTGGAATGTTGGTAGATATAAATGTATATGCAACAATGTCTTTCATAATAGATTAAGATTTTGACCCTTTATGAAGTGTACATGCTCGAGAAGAGATTAATTTTAAGAAATTTTAGTTTTTTATTTAAAAATTCCTAAGAAAATTAAAAAAAAAAATTATAGGTTAATTGAACCAAACATGTTTCCTGTCATCCCGCCACACTATTACTAATACATCTACTACCTCATTAGAACCTGAAATATCATATAAATTAGCTAACTTTCCTATTAGACTGACTGTAGTGGGCTATAATACTGCTTCATTTGATATTGATGTTAATGCTACTACACTGAAACATAAGAACCAAGAATGAAGAATGAGGTGGTTTAGGCTCAAATACAATGTTAATGCACTATATGTTAAAAGCAATAAAGCCAAGTTCAAGTCAACTTTCTCCTTCGTAAGAGACTGAGAGTCTTATCCTCGAGTGCCCAATTTCCTCTCCCAATTGATGGTGTCAAAAAACAAATAGACTTTTTCACACACCACCCACTCTTTACTATGAGTAGAAATGAAAAGAACCCATCCATAATGAATTTAAGCCAAAACTTCTAGTAACCAAAACTTAAATTAATGATTTCAAAATAACAGGGTCATCGAAGTTACATTTAATTTATTTTTGTTGTTAATAAATATATTAGTATTATAAATTATAAAAACATCATTATTTTAATTATCATTATTAAGAGTTTAAACAAAAGTTTATTAATTTTTCTTTATGGACTGCCCAATCAATCGATCTAGACAAATAGCATTAAATGCTAGCAAAAAAGGCTATTTGACACAAACATGTCAGGTTACACATATTCAGGACAGACAACGTTCCTACTCCCTAAACATGGCAGAGATTAGGGAATGTAGTCGGTGTCCTAAGAAGGAGTTAGGAGTTAGGAGTTAGAGGCGTTGTTAATTTCAGACACTCAGTAAAAAAAAATAGCCCACTGATACGGTTATACAAGCCAAACGAAGAGCAAAAATGAGATTTTTTCAAAGACTCACCGGACATTATGTACATTCAATAATTCCGTTTTATAGACATGAACACCTTAGTTCCTCAATAACTCCATCAATTTTTTAGGCTCCAAAGGATTATAACACTTACTGTATTTTATGTATTTAACTATTCACTTAAAACAAACACGTTGCGGTAGAAAGACAGTTGAAAATAAATGCTAAAAAGTTGGAAGTTTTTTTAATAAATTATTAGCATAAAGCAGACATTTCTTTCTAGAATTCCCCAAACTTAGTGCTGAAGGAAACATAGTAGAAACAAAAGCAAACCTTCACTCCCACGACTGCGTCAATTTTCTTCCGTGTCTATCTCTACGCATTCCTTCAAAAAAAAAAAACCTGGTGACATCAACGTTAACCACGCGGCAATATATTTTTGTCCTTTCTGATTCAGCTATTATATATATGTTTCTCTCTCTCAGTGTTTCACTTCGGTTATTCTCAACTCAACTCAACTCTTACAAACACAGTTTCTCGCTGATTCTTTATTTGTTTTTTCCGTTATGAAACACTCCGAATTCGAGTTTCCCGCAACTGCTCTTTCTAGCGCCGTCCCCAACGACATCGTTTTCTGCGGCAAAGTCATCACGCGCCGAGCCGAGCCCGAAAACCGGGTTCTGCTGAAATCTGAATCTTCGGGTCGGGCCAACGGGTTCGCGACGGGGCTCCGTTCGCCGTCCGGGAGGGAAAGCCGGCGCCGGAGGCGTTATAACGGGATGTTTGGGACGGTGAAGTTTCCACTACAAATGGAACTGAGTGACATTAAGATGAGGCAGGACCGGAGGGAGCCGCTGCCACGGGTTCCGGCGAAGGACGACGGCGATGGCGGAGAGAGTTACTGGGAACTGGGTCAGCCGTTGAGGCGTCGGGGAACGCTTAAGAACCCCTTCTTTGGATGCCTTTCCATTGTCTAGGACTTTTTTTTTTTTCTATTATTTATCATCTTTTTAATGAATTCCTTATTTATTCATGCACATTGTGTTCATGTCATTAAATATATTTTTAATCTACTTTTTTTAGTTTCTATAAAATTTTTTAATTTTTTTTATAAAATTTAAATTTTTATTTTTATCTTTATTATTATTACGTGATATTTATTAATTAAATATATCTTTAAAAGAAAGTCAAATGATTATTATAAACTATACATACTAACATAGTTATATCATGTCAGTATATGATATTAAAAAAAATTAAAATTTTAAAATAAATATTATTTATCTATCATAATTTTATAGATTAATTTTAAATTTTAGAGAATAAAAATTAAATAAAGTTAAAATTAAAATTTTTTCATTTATAGATACTAAATTTAATGATTATAAATTTTCAAATGGTGGAGATTGATAAAAAAAAATTTAATAGAAACTAAAATCAAAATTAGTTTATTTTACGTAAATTAAAAATATACTTATGCCTAAAAAGAAAATAAACCCACTGTTCTAAAATAAATATTTGTTTGTTATTTTATAACTTTACCGGTAATTAAGAAAGTTAAGGGATTAATAGATATGTTGATATACTCAGTATAATGCTAATATAATCTTTTATTTTGAAAAATATTATTGTATACAATAAATTCTATAACTAAGAGGGAAAGAAAATAATATAAAATATAATAAATTATGCAATAAAAAATAAAAATAAACCCAAAAATATTATATCACCTTTAAGATAATATTATAAAAATTAACATATTAAATAGATAAATGTCGATAATATATATATATATATATATATATATATATATATATATATATAAAAAGAGAGCATGAAATCATCATATAGGTATTTTTTTTACAAATAATTTTTTCTATATTCAAAATCAACATTCAATCTCTCCATCAATGTTGATACAACTTATTTTATTTTAACATTTTATATTATATTTTAAAAGAATTTTAGGTTATGGGTGGATATATTATTCATTCATAATTTAGACTGAAGAAAGCCAATGTTAGGTGGATGTATGTTTGTTAATATAACTTATGAGATTCATGTGCTGACTGGTCGACCAAGACGGGTGCTTTTTTGAGAATTCAACTTTAAAGCTTTGAATGATTGCTCAGAAGAAATTCTGCTCTCCCTTGTCTCTCATGCGATGGGAGTAACTTGTACTATAAGAATTAGAGAAGTGTAAAAATCGTGTTTTTTTTTTTCAAAAATTGAATTGAATCATTATATAAAAACATTTTTTTTTCAAACTGAATTATTTTTATAAAATAGTTTATTTCTAGTTTTTTTGTTTAAAATAATTTGATTTTTTGTGTTTTGATTCGTTTTTTTTAACTCATATATATGGTTTGATTTTTTAAAATAATAAATTATTTTGTGAAAATGAACTAAATTGTTTTAGTTAAGTAGTTTAGTTTGATTTTTTTTTCTTAAAATTATTCAATATTTTTTGTTTGGTTCAGTTTTAAAATAATTGAATTGAATTTTTTTACACATCCCTGTCGAGGAGGAATGCATATGGTTTGATTTTGCACAAAAAAAAATTAAACCAAACTAATAATATATTTCAGATCAAACAATAACAAAATTTAGATATAATTATTTAATTACTTTTACTTATGTCCAATTAGAATAAGAGTTTCACTTTAACAATGTATATTGTTTTTTATACAAATTTTTGTTCTATAAATTATCGTGATGAAATTCTAATTTTTATAACACTAAAAGTATATAAAGAAATATATCTAAATTTTGTCGTTTAAAAACTATTCTATTTCTTTTTTATTCTTTGCTGAATCAGTTTGGATTTTGATGAATTAGTTTAAAACTGGTTTGAAAATCTGTTTAAGCTTGAAACTAATTTTCAAAATCATTTTAAACTCGTTCGAAGCGTACTTAAATTGAACAACGTAACAAGTGATCTAAAAAGATAAGTACTAAAGAAGTGAAAGAAAATTAGACCTAATAAATAAAATAAAATAAAAAAATATAAAAAAAAAAAACAAGAGGAACCAATCAATCAACAAACCATAATGGCAAAGAGATTTTCATCAAAGGAGCACAAGGTTGGGTTCACTGGATAATGGTGAGTGTGGATTGATTTTTTTTAAGCAAGAAGAGGAAAGAAACATTGTGCCCGCAATAAAAATCATTGACCTGAATGTAAATTTTGGTGGATCTTTAGTACAATCTAATAACCAATTTGCTTTCCAAAGTCTATATTTTGGTGTTTAATCATGTATACTCAAGGTTAAAACATGTTGAAGTTTCGCAAATAAGTGAAGAGTTATCTGATCATACAAGTGTTGCGTCCCATACCATTAGAAAAAATAAAGAATAACTTTTAATCCTATCGCAATCGGTATTTTTATGAAAAATAAATTTTATTGTTTTTATCTTTATTTTGAAAAGATAAAAACAAATGGAGTCAACACCGGTATTTTTTATGGGAAATATCAAGAAACCATAAAATGGATAAGGTAAGTCTGGAAATCAGAGTTCAGGATCAAGAATCAGTTACGCATGTGGAATACTAGACTCCCAATACGTCCATCATAAGATAATTACTCTAACCGGATGCATGAAATAAGATTACTTCTACATTATGGTCTATGCTTTTTAAATGGGAGATATTTACAAGGGATGGGTGGGTAGACTATCTGTTGGCATCCAAAAGATCGAATGTTAGAGTATGTATTGAATTTGACAGGAATTGCCTCTTGTCGAATCTGAGTCCTCCTAAGTCCGAAGTCAACCGAGTTTGAGGTCTGTCTGGGGTCTACTGAGGTCTATTTGAGGTCTATTTGAGGTCTGTCCGGGGTCTGTCGAGGTCTATACGGGGTCTGTCGAGGTCTATACGGGGTCTGTCTAGGGCCGAGCCGAGGTCTGTCTGGGCTCTGTCGAGGTCTATCCGGGGTCTGCCAAGTCTGAGGTTTGTCCGAGGTCTGTCGAGTCCGAGGTTTGTCCGAGGTTTGTCCGAGGTCTGCCGAGGTCTATCCTGGGTCTATTCGGGGTCTGAGTGATAGCGAAATTTTTCGTTGATAGGGACCTTTTTCCTTGCTTATAATGTTCCCCACTCACTTCCTCAGTTTTCAGCGGGGTCTCATCTTCCTTCTCGTGCTCCTTCTATCACTATTTTCTTCCTCGAAGTATTTTAGCAGCGTCTCTCCTCCCACCAAGAAATTCCACAGCCCCCCTTTTCTTCCTCTCCCAAATTTTCAAACCCCCTCCTTTCTCCGTTCAAGCATAGGTCCTTTTATAGGCACATCTCTCATTCTTCGGTCACCATTACGAATCTTCAAGGAGATCTCCTCCATTGCATTGACATTGGCTTCCTCGATTTTTATCCCGAAGCTGCTTCTACGTCTCCACTTTTTTATACAGTGGCAAAGTTGAGGGTGACCTCTCGTAGAAGTCAACGCCTGCTTGTTCCCTCACGCGCCTGTCGAGACGGGTAAAGGTGCGCCTACTATCATCTCCTCTGCTTTTTCTACTTTTTTCTTGTTGTATTCGCTTTTTCTTCTTTTTTTTGTTTTCGCTAACGCAGACCGGACAAAATTGAGGTATGACAGTTGCCCCCTCTTTATTTGTGTTCAGTAAGAGGAGATGAACATAAATAAAGAACTCAGTCGGATGGAGTGGATGAGTGGATCTTGGACAGGCGTAGGAAAATAAAAAACGAGGGGTTCACGACTTGGAATTGGATAGGTGATCTTGACTCGGAGTCGGATAGTTATCTTGGCATGGAGCTGGATATAGGTCTCGGCCTAGGGCCGGTTCAAGGCATAGCTTATGTCGAAATGAGTATAGCGCGAAGCCGGATTGGTGAGTGAATTGTCCAAAACGTAGATTTTGAAAGGTAGATTGTCTCTTGGCGTCCAAAAGCGTAGGTTTTGAAAGATGGACTGTCCCTTGGCGTCCAAAAGCGTAGGATTTGAAGGGTGGACAATTGTCCGAAAACACAGATTTTGAAGGATAAACTATCTCTTGGCGTCTAAAAGTGTAGGTTTTGAAAGATGGACTTTCGTCCGAAAAAACAGATTTAAAGAGTGGATTTCAGTTTGAAAACGCAGATTTGAAGTTGCCCGAAAACGCAGATTTTGAAGGGTGGACTGTCTCTTGGTGTCCAAAAGCGTAGGTTTTGAAAGATGAACTTTCGTCCAAAAACACATATTTGAAGCGTGGATTTCGGTTTGAAAATGCATATTTGAAGGCTGGATTTTGGTTTGAAAACGCAGATTTGAAGGCTGGATTGTCGTCCGAAAACGCAGATTTGAAGGATGGACTGTTGTCCAAAAACGCAGATTTTGAAAGGTGGACTGTCTCTTGGCGTCCAAAAGCATAGGTTTTGAAAGATGGACTTTCATCTGAAAACACAAATTTGAAAGATGGACTTTCGTTTGGAACGCAGATTTGAAAGATGGGGGCGAAACTCGACGCGGAACGGAGTCGAGTGGATTAAACCTGGCACGGAGCTGGATGTTGATATTGGAGATGACATGAAGTTGGATTGGTTGGACTTGGCACGGAGTCAGAAGTTGACAGTCATGAATTGAAATTGGCACGGAGCTGAATTGAACGATACGAAGTCATGAATTAGAGTCAGCATGGAGCCGAAAATGACACGGTCATGAATTGAAATTGGCACGGAGCCGGATTGAATAACACAGAGTCATGAATCGAAATTGGCATGGAGCCAGAATGCAAGGATTGACACATCTTAAGGGAATGACCGTGGGAAGGTATGCATGGGTGTTGTATGTATGGCGTGTTGGAATGTATGTATGTGTGCGAAATTATTTGAGATTTTTATTGTATGGGAGAATGGATATTTGGGTGCTTGAAATGCATGGATTTTTGACGTATTGCTAGATGCATGGAGGTTTGACAGGGATTGCTTGATTATTTGATATGAATTGGCGGATGTCGTGAATGACTAGATTCATGGATGTTTGACATGAATAACTTGGATGCCTAGATGTTTGACATGAATGACCAGATGCATGGATGTTTGACATGAATGATTGGATGTATGGATGTTTGACATGAATGACTAGGTGTATGGATGTTGGATATGAATGACTGGGTGTATGGATGTTGGGTGTTTGACGTGAATGACTAGGTGTTTGTAAGGTATAGACTGCATAAGGAAATGGAAAGATGTGGAGTATGGATGTTGTACAGGGCATGAGTGCTTCACAGGGATAAGTCCTTATTTCCCTACAGCTTCACTATCTCGAGACTCATGGTGGAGGTAGCTGGGTTTCTTCTATTTTAGTCTTGGCGTTAGGAACGTGCAGGATGTTGTTGCCATTGTGTCACCTTGTTGTTGCTCATACTTTGAGACCAGTTGGAGACTTACTACACTAGGCGATTTAAACACTTTTCATTTTAACTGTAATGCTTCTCTTTGAATTCTTCATTTTTGGAAGGATTATGGCGAGGAGATTAAGGGTGTTTTTACTGTCTCATGATGGAAGGGTGAATGGATTTGGATAATGTTATGTTCTCATATATTCATTTTGAAAAGTCCATCAACCAACCTTTGAGGATAAGTCAGATATTTCTATGACTAGGTTGTTGTTTCTATTTGGCCACTTTTGCCCCTTACTCTGGTGCTTGGTGGCTTGCCCCCCAGTATTGCAATTTTTTCTTAGACTGTCCTTTTTGGGTTTTCAGTCTTTGCGAACTTTTATTTGATTTGATTTTATGGACTCTAACTTTTGTCTAGGTTGTTATTTTGGGATTTCAACCTAGCGAGTCGCTCCTTTTTTATGACTCTAACTTTTGCCTGGGCCATTTCTTTTGAGTTTTTGGTCTAGCGAGTCATTTTTTATTTTTGTTTTTATTCATGGGGACAACCAAGTGGCTAGATGCTTGAGATTTATAGATTATCCTTATTATCCTTGTCTGTTTGATTGATGGATTAATCAAAATTGAAATTGAGATATTAGCATTTAGAGATGAATTTTTGGTGTTTTGATTTGGTTTAAATGTGGAAGGAGATATGAAAGAAAGCTTGGAGGAAAGGAGCATTACAATCAATTTGAAAAGGATTAAAACTACAAAGCATGAGGCTCTTCCTAATCAGGATTCATCTTTATCGTTTTTTTTAGGCAAAGGTCGAGTCGGTTCGTGGAATCGGCATTTGGAGGTCTAGGGTTGGAGGCGTCAGGTTGCTTCTTCTTCTTCCTCCAAGGCAGGGAATCCGTTTGGATGGGATATGGCTGCCTCGGTCCTTTCCCCGATGAGGACTAGATCCGAGAAGTTTGACACCATGTTTCCCACCAGTTTCTCATAGAACGGCGAGTGAAGTGTGTCAATAAATATCGTTGCCATTTCATTTTCGGATAGAGGAGGCTGGATGTGGGCAGCTAGTTCCCTCCAACATTTGGCATATCCTTTGAAGGTTTCCCTTTCTCCTTTCACCATGTTTTATAGCTGAGAGCAGTTTGGAGCCATGTCCATGTTGTATTTGTATTGATCAAGGAATCTTTCCACCAAGCTTCTCCAAGTTTGGACACATTCCCGCTTCAGTCCCAAATACCATCCGAGAGCCATTCCAATAAGGCTCTCTTGGAAGAAGTAGATTAGCAACGCATCATCATGGGCATGTAGAGTCATCTTCCTACAATACATGGTGAGATGACTTTTTGGACATGTAGTCGCTCCGTATTTGTCAAATGTCGGCAGCTCAAACTTGGGAGGAATGACAATGTTAGGAACTAAGCATAAGCCAGCCGCATCAAAATCGAATTGCTTAGCTCCTTCCAAGGCGCCCAATCTTTCTTCGAGGAGCCGCAACATTCTGGCAGATTGGAAGCCTTCACCCTGAAGGGGTATGGGATGAGCACGGGATGGAATGAATATTTGGCTTTGTTGTTGAGCCGGGTTTGAGGTGGTATGGTGAGGGATTACCTGAGGCTGCTCTAATGCCCCCAGTTGCTGTTATGCATGGATTCCATCCTCTCTATGATCTAGCCCACTTGTGCTTTTAATTGATTAATATCATCCCTTAAAGCCTCTTGTTGTTCTTCTAAATTCCTCATGGCTGCCTGCATCTGTTTTGCCTCCGGAATTGCCTCGTAGGAGTGTTTTTGAACTTGGTCTCTTCTTCTTTATTGGTTCAGTTCGGCTTGTTAGTAAGGAATGGGATGCATATGGGATAGAATGCAATCTAAACTTAAATGCGGATTGTGATGCATGCTATATTTTTTGTTGGTTTTCTCATTTTTTGTTTTTTTTACCAATGGAAATGGACAAGGTCAGAACCGCATTGAAAACGATGCTGAGTCGGCTTTTGGAAATGACGCGTGGATGGAACAAGATTTGGGAAATGGCACGGAGCGAGCTTGAAGTGTAAATGGCATGGAGCCAGATGTTGATATTGGAGCCGGCACGAGGCCGAGGTAAAAGACTGAACAAATGGGAATGACACCGAGCCGAGACAAAATTTAAAAACACGGACCGGCATGGGGCCAAGACAAAGTTGAAGACATAGAGCCAGCATGGAGCCGGGACAAAATGGAAGACATGGAACCGGCATGGAGTCGGGACAAAATGGAAGAGACGAAACCTGCATGGAGCTAAGAAAACTGGAAGATACCGGCATGGAGCCAGTATTGATAACAGGGTGAAATGGATCTGACATATAGGAATATAAACTGGTGTTTTGAATTTTGGTAGAAGTCGAAGGTATGAATCCCCTTAAGTGTCCTAGAGTAGGTGGTTCGGCCTATTGGAGTCTAAGTCCATTAAGAGATTCTCGCTTGGATGAGAATGGTTCTACTTGTACTCCCTTTGGCCTCTAGAACTCAGCACCCTTGTTGCAAAGTCCCTATAAGCAAGAAGTGCATCCCGGATATGGATATTTACAGTAGGATCACGCTCTTGATAGAAGTTTTTGCGATGTCCAAGTGGGAGGAAACCCCAAATGACTATTACTACTCATCCTCACTCCCTAAGTTTCACACATAGACCCAGGTATAGGGCCCTACTCAGGTTTTATGTATAGTGCATTGTGCATTAACTTAACCCCCCCCAATCCTGCAAAAAAACTTCAGCAAGTAATCACATGTTGTCTATCCTAGAGTTTGAATTATTGCATGCAACAACAACATATACATATTAAACTAAGCATATATGCAATATACTATATATATAAAACAAAACTTTGATGAAGGAGCCATTTATGTCATGCATCTAGTTATGGGATTTGACTCTCTAAAAACAATTCCCCAATGGAGTCGCCATCTGTCGCAACCTGAGGCGCGACGGGTTCGGCAAAAAAAAAATTATTGTTTTCATCCTTATTTTGAAAAGATAAAAACAAATGGAGTTGTCATCGGTATTTTTATGGGAAACACTAGGAAACCATAAAATGGATAAGGCAAGTCTGAAAATCAGAGTTCAAGTTCGGGAATTGGTTACGCGTGGGGAATACTAGACTCCCAATACGTCTACCTTGACCAGATACATGAAATAAGATGACTTCTACATTATGGTCTATGCTTTTTAAATGGAAGATATTTACAAGGGATGAGTGGGTAGACTATCCGTTGGCGTCCAAAAGGTTGGATGTTGGAGTATGTATTGAACTTAACAGGAATTGCCTCCTGCCGAATCTGAGTCCTCCTGAGTCCAACGTCTGTCGAGTCCGAGGTCTATCCAGGGTCTGCCGGAGTCTATCTAGGGTCTATCTGGGGTCTACCGAGGTCTATCTGGGATCTACGGGGTCGGGCCAAGGTCTGTCCATGGTCTGTCGAGGTCTATCTAGGGTCTGCCGAGGTCTATCCGAGGTCTGTCTGGGGTCTGAGTGATAGCAAAATTTTCCCTTGCTTCTAATGCTGCCCACTCACTTCCTTAGTTTTCAGGGGGAGTCCCATCTTCCTTCTCGTACTCCTTCTATCATTGTTTTCTTCCTCAAAATATTTTAGCAGTGTCTCTCCTCCCACCAGAAAATTCCACAGCCCCCCTTTTCTTCCCCTCCCAAATTTTCAGCCCCACCCCTCCTTTCTCCGCTCAAGCATGGTTCCTTTTATAGGCACACCTCTCACCCTTGGGTCACTATCACGAATCTTCAAGAAGATCTCCTCCATTAATGCGTTGACATTGGCTTCCTCGATTTTTATCCCGAAGCTGCTTCTGCGTCTCCGCTTTTCTATACAGTGGCAAAGTTGAGGGTGACCTCTCGTAGAAGTCAACGTCTGCTTGTACCCTCGCACGCCTGCCCGAGACGGGAAAAGGTGCGCCTGCTATCGTCTCCTCTACTTTTTCTACTTTTTTCCTGCTGCATCCGCTTTTCCTTCTTTTTTTTGTTTTCGCTGACGCGGATCGGACAAAATTGGGGTATGACACTAAATAAAAACTTTATAATATAATTGAATGAATAATCAATTCATTTGAATAAAAAAATAAGGTAGGCAAACATTTGAACTGAAAAGAGAAATTAATTGACTTTATTCCTACCATTCTTACTAATGGCAATTAAATGGGGAAAAGAAAAGAGAAAAGAAAAAATTCTTGGCAAGAAAAGAACTTTTATGCTTAAGTGTTAATGTCTTAGGAATTGAATTAACATGTGAGATGAAGCAACATTTTTGTCCAATAAGTGAATTTATCTTAAATTTAATAGATTTAAGGATGAGACCCTCATAACACAAATATACCTTTAAAATCGTGAAAGTTCTAGGATTAAAAATTTTACATACACAAGAATTAGAAGTATTTATTACAAACCCATAACTCACCATTGAGTTATTAATTTTTTCATACCATTGCTTAGGAGCTTGTTTTAAACCGTATAAAGAAAGTATTTTTTACATCCATTTGGTATATAACAAATTTATAGATTGCTGCCAAAGCTATTAAAGCATACACAATAGCAATTTTGGTTACTGGTGAATAAGTATAAAAAAAAAGTCTATACCTTTTATCTGAGTAAAGTCCTTAATCATCAATCTAGCCTTGAATTTTTCTATTGACCCATTAGGCCCTATATTTTCTTTTAAAACTTCATTTACTATCTATGATTTTACTACATTTAGGCAAATCTACTAGTTCTCAAGTGTGATTATTTGTAATGGGTCTAATTCATTATTAACCACCTCTTTCTAAAAAAAAAGAATATTGATTTTATTGCATCTTCATATGTGGTTGGATCCTTTTCTAACATATAAGCATAAATAACTTCTTCATTTATTTTATCAATATCTTATATCTCAACCAAAAAGGATGTTATAAAATCTGGATTGAAGTTTGTTTTTTTTATAATCCTTTTACTTCTTCTTGGTTCATAACTGATAAACATTAGTGTATTGGGAATAATCATTTATGATTGTGATATCATATTTTTCCCCTCCTTTACTTGTATTTTTAAAATAAGCTAGATTAGATTGCACTAATTCAAGTAACTCAGTTTCTCTAGAAGTTACATGTTTAAAGGGTGGTTTTATATGTTTGGCTTCTATGCAAATAGGGTATTTAGAAATCAAATTTTTTTTTTATATGAGGCAACAAGTTCATACTACATAATCATTTAATAAAAGTTATGTTAATATGTCCTAGTCGTCCATGCCAAATATTAATAGATTCAACAATGTAAGCAAAACTATAAATATTGTTATTCATTTTGATAGTGTTTAAAACAAATAAACCACTAGATAGATATCCCTTACCCACAAAATCTTCTTTCCTAGTTATTACAATTTGGTAAGGATCTAGTTAGCACTCAAAAGGATATTCTAGAAGAGCGTGAGGCAAAGGATACCTAGACACTTCAAGGCCTTAAGACTAGGGAAAAACTAAGAAGATTGCACAGTAAAGTGTTTTCATAAACTGGGAATGCTTAAGAACTTGAAAAACTCAAGCCCAAGCCCAAGCCCAAGCCCAACCCAACCATCTACACTATGTAGGCCTGCTCTCAAGATTCTCAAAAATCCATGGATTACATTAAAGTGCATTTGGAGTTCGTTGAATAACAAGGGAACAAAGTGAATATAAAGAACTAAGGAGTCTAGAAGAATCAGTTCTCCTCCATGTTTTACATTTTCTTCACTTTTTTCCCTTTATACATAGTTTTCGCACCTACTCAAGTCAAAAGAGGAGTCATTTGGCTTTAATTCGTCATTGAACGTCACACTCTTCTATGGACGTTGGATGAATCCTTTGGATGTTGGGCTCTCATATTGGATGGTGAGTCCTTCTTTGAATGATGAATATGTCCTTTGGACGATAAATCTCTCTTTGGACAATCATCATGTTTATGGACATTGAGCTCTTCTATGGACTTTTAACTATCTTTGGACATTGACTACGTCTTTTGATGTCGAATCCCTCTATGGATGATGAATACGTTCTTTGGACAATGAGTCTCTCTATGGATGTTGAATACGTTCTTTGGACGGTAATTCTTGCTATGAACGCTGAATACATCCTTTGAACAACGAGTCTCTCTATGGACATTGAACATATCCTTTTGGATGACAAATCCTTCTTTTGGGCGATGAGTACATCCTTTGGATTGTGAGTACGTCTATGAGCAGCGAGCTCTTTATGGATGCAATAAATTAATTTCCCTTAAACTGATGCATTTCAATCTTTAAGTCCAATAGCCTACATTTCTTCTGAAATATAAAGAATACTAGTTAATCATAATCTATTATCTATTTTCATAATTTTTTTATCATCGAAATACTTTGGTCATTTTGGACACATAGACTTATGTTCAATTAATCTCCCCATTTTTATGATGATAAAAATTATGTTAAAGAGAAAGATGATTTCAAGATATAACATTTTAAGCACATGATTTATTTTACTAGCTCCATCTTAGATATATAACTTCTATTTTATTTTTCCTTCCCTTAAGATAAAGGATGATTAAGAGAAACATATGTTAAAGCATAAGGGTCTAATATATAGATCAGAGCAAAAAGATCAGAGCATATGACAGATGTATCAAAGCATTCATATAAAATGATAAGAGTTCAAATTTTTACATGCTATAAGAAGGGATGGATCAAGTTCGAATAGAGTAGAGAATGTGAAAACAAAAAAGAACTACAAGCAAAAATAGTGTGATATACTTTTACGCTCTTAAAGTCGCATTTAGAAAACACTCTATTTCACTCTTTATATAGCTTACTTAGCTCAGTAAAAGTTAAGTCTTTGTGAATTGTATTGTAATACGCTCACTATGTGAGTAGAGTTTGTTGCAAAAACTCTACTGAGTTAGTGTAATAGCCTGAAGAGGCTAAGTGTCAAAGAGTACTTGGTTTTCTTGTAATAAGGTAGATTACAAGGGTTGTAATACCTTGAGAGGTAGATAATACTTGTTTGTAAGTTAGGTAGACTTAGTGAAATTTCTTCGTGTTGAAGGGGCTGGATGTAGCTTAATTGAAAGAGCGAAGCAATATAATCTCTATGTGTTTTTCTCTATTACCCTCACTATTTTATTTCTACAATTCTTTGGACAATCATATCAAACTGTATTTTAAATCTTTTATATTTGTGCAAAGCTTTAAACAAATCACATACAAAATTCAACCCCCTTCTTATGTGTTATCTTTAACTTCAGTTGTTTCACAAAATCATCTTCATTTATTTTGCCATTCAAAAAAGCACACTTTGCATTCATTTGATGTATTCTCATTATGATAATATGCAAAGGATAATAAAAATTTGTATGGATTCTAACCTAGCTATAGGAGCAAAAGTTTCAGTAAAGTCTATTTCCTCCTGTTGAGAATAGTATTGTGCTATTAACCTGGCCTTATTTTGCACAACCTTACCATTTTTGGTCCAGTTTATTTCTAAACATCCATTTTGTGCCAATGATGGATTTGTCTTTTGGAAGAGAGCCTAGCTTCCATACGTCATTCTTCTAGAATTGATCAAGCTCTTCTTGCATGACCTTTATCCATCCATAGTCCAAAAGAGCTTCCTATATGTTCTTTGGTTCCACTTCAAAGAGGAAAACTACTTGGGCTTCATCATTGAATGTTGAACGAGTTCTAACTCGATCTTCAATATTCCCATTGATTTGTTTCTTAGGATGGCAAGATTTTATTTGTCAATTCCTTGAAGAAATCTAAACTACATCCACTTTTGGTTCGTCGTCCAAACCATGTTCTTTGGACAGTGACTTCAAATCGCCTAGATTTAATTACAAGAGAGTCATTTAGCTCTGATAATTCTTTATCAGGCTAGCAGTCATTAAATTTTACACAAATGGACTCCTCAACTTTCAAAGTCCTAGAGTTATATACTCTATAAGCTTTGGGTATTGTTAAGTATCCTAAGAATGTTCCCTTATCTGATTTTGCATCAAACTTTCCCAAGTTGTCCTTAGTATTCAGAATAAAACATTCACATCCAAATGGGTGAAAATATCAAATGTTAGGTTGTCTACCCTTCTATAATTCATAAGGAGTCATTTTTAAAATTGGTCTTATGTATATTTTGTTTTGTAAATAACAAGTTGTATTAATAGCTTCTACCCAAAAGTATTTAGGAGAATTAAAATCATTCAACAATCTTCTAACCATCTCTTGAAGAGATCTATTTTTCCTTTCAACAATACCATTTTGTTAAGGTGTTCTTAAACAAGAAAAATTATAAAGAATTCCTTGTTCTTCACAAAATTGTTGAAAGTTCTAATTTTCATATTCTCCCCCATGATCATTTCGGATAGAGGCAATATTAATACCATTTTCATTTTGAAGACCTTAAAAGACTCATCCTTGTGGGCAAGGAACATAATTTGTGTTCATCTAGAATAGTTATCTATTACTACTAGTCCATAATTTTTCCACCTAATGAGATAGTTCTAGTAGGTCCAAACAAATCAATATGTAACAATTCTAAAGGTGTAAAGGTAGAAACAATGTTTTTGGACTCAAAAGAACCTCTTATTTGTTTCCCCTTTTAACAAGCATCATATAAAAGATCAACTTTGTATACAAGGCTTGGTAGACCTCTCACGAGGTTATGTTTTTTCAACTTGGATATAAGTTTCAAGCTTGCATGACCAAGTTTCTTGTGTCATGTCCAATGATCATCATTTATGAACACCAGACATGTTACATTTTGATTGGTGAGGTCTGTCAGATCAATCTTATACAAATTGTTCTGTCTCTTAGCAAAAAATATTATAGAACCTTGATAATACTACCGAAACACTAAAACCATTAGATTTTCCTTACTTTTGTAGTATAGGGACTAATCTAGATCAAATCTCTCAAGGACACAATCTTGTAATGTCTAATCTTGTTAAATAGAAATCGAATTGAATGCAAAAAAGGGTTTGTATGCATATAACAGAATTGTAAAAGTGCATAATTATGCATAACAAATTTGAATGTAATAGAATTATGGAACATCAATCCAAGGATCCAATCTTGTAGTTTTGTTATCACTGTTCACATAAGGGTGTAAATCATATCAACTCAAGATTCATTAAACAATCATTTAATATTCATCCTTACAAATTTATATCATAATCGCAATCCCTAATTAGCATGGATTCAAGTGTTTAATTGGTTGATTTAGATGATCAATCGACTACCTAACGTCGATTAAATTGGGATTAGTCAATCCTAACCAAACATAATCAAAAACCTCGAGCAAAATCATAATCATGAAAGTGAGTCAAGAATTGGAAAGAAAAGAAATACATGGCAGAATTTGCATAATAAAGAATTTAAGAACTCAAACCTAACCACAATTATTGAACCTTGAATTGATAAGAGAGTCTAACCTTCCATGGCAATCGTCACAAAAAAAATGCAGTATAAAACACAAAGAAAACCTATAAGAGATAAGAGATAGAAAGGAAACTTGTGATCCAAGAAATCTTCAATCAAGTGTATAAAATCTGTAAAGTGTCTAACCTAATACTAACTAATATAGGATCTAAATGCTAAGGAATGTGTTCTAGACCAAAGGATTTTGCATCCCAAATGTCCACTAACAAAAGTTCCAAAATTGGGCCAAAATATGCAAAGGAAGACCCAACAAAGTGGGTGCAAAGGATGTAACTTCAAGCGGACTTTTGACACTGAAGAAGATCGAACTCGGCTCAAACCAAGAGAAACATTGTAATTTGTTTTATCTTTTCATAGTTAGAAATATTGTCGAATTTGGAGGTTTAAATCCTTAGATATAGCATACACAAGATAACAACATCATAATGAGAAGTAAATCCGAAAATAAGCAAAGATTAACAACTAAGCCCAATTAAGTCCAATAACCTAAGATTTAATAAATGTGTCAATATTAACCACAAAAGATGTCAAATATGTCCAACATAAGTCACTATTGAGTGCCTCAAGTGTTCTATCAAACCTTTGTAGACATTAACTATGCATTCTCCTTTGTTAAAGGAAACATCATACCCACTATCATACTTGGCTTATGCTCAGTAAATTGTGTTTTAAAACTTGAACAAATAAAATATTATCAATGGACAAGAATAGATGATTACCAATTCTACCAACTCCAACAATTTTATCTCCTTGATTACCTCTGAATGTAACCCAACCTCCTTCCTTTGGATAAAGCTCTTGGAACATAGACTCTTCACCTGTCATTTGTCATGAGCATTCATTGTCCATGTACTGCGGTAGGGATTTTCTTCTTGCTATTAAACACATATACAACAGGAATTATCATTGATTTAGGTAGCCAAATTTTCTTGGGTCCTTTTGGGTTAGTCCTTATAGGTTTGGACAATCCTTTTGGATGCTCTCTTTAGTCATAGGATCTACGTCCAAACATTTTATGATTTAAACAATTAATATTTAGTTTTTCTTTTATTTCCTTATCCTCTTCAAAACCTAGATCAGATTTGTCATGTGGACTTTTACTATATTTCAACAACTTGTTTAAATTTTCAACAACTATATCAGCCTTTTGTTGTTTGAAAAAAAATCCTCCACTTCAATTTGTATTTTTCATAAAAAGAAAACATGACATAATAAGTCAAGTCTTTTACTAAGATATTAAATAGTTGTTCCTCATTCAAGTTAATTCTGTTTTGCCTTTTTCTCAACTATTGGTGTAAGCCCACATGACCAATACTTTATAGTTTACTTTTGTATCTTGTTTTCTTTATTAGCAATATGAGACATTTTATTTATTATGTGTGTATTTGAACATAATAAAAGTTTGCAAAATAATTTATATAATACACTACTTAAACATCTTTAGCTAGGTACTATTGTTAATAAGGATAATAATAAAGCATTAAGACTAGCATGTGACTAGACTGATGACCATGTACTATGTCACACCTTGGTTTTTATTTTATATATTATTGATTGTAAATACTATATTTTATTAATTATTATTAATAAGTGATTTAATTTTTTATAATTAAATAAATTAAGAAATAGTCATTTGGTCTTATTTTAATTAAAAAACATGTTATGTTTATTAGGGTAAAAACTTGATGCACTCTCTTAAGCATTAGAGTCATTTTGCTATTGAGTTAGTTTTTCTAAACACATAATTTTATACCAGAGAGTAGAGGAAAGAGAACCCTTAGGGGAAGCTTTAGAGGAATGTTGATAATACATAATTTATACCCCCTAATAAGGTCTAAATATGACTAGACTAGATTCTAAACTGTAATTAAGAATCTCGTATTAGTTAACATTCAGATTTCCTAGGTTAAAATAAGGAAAATACGAATCCATGCTAACTTGTTGATTTTAGCTAACAAATAGATTAGTTGTAGGTCAAATTGGAGTCCTGAAAGTCCCAACCGAGACCAAGACCGAATCTTCCAAGCCAAATACGATCGAGACTAAATGCATCTCGACCAATCGAAGGCGTCTTGACCAGCTGAAGCCAAGACCAAAGCTGTCCTGGCCTGGTGATGCCAACTACAAATCGAAACCATCTCAGACCTAATGAAGCCGACTCTGGTTCCGTGTGGCTGACTCCGCATGGAGACCTTGCATGCCGACTCCAACCCAATTGGAAGATCCCGGCCAGACCAAGCCGACTTTGCAAGACCAACTCTGTGTCCGCGTACAAACCAGATGCTGACTTCTGTGAGGCCGACTCCAGGTGCCAACTCCCATCCGTCCGGATTCGTCCCAACAAGCGAAGACCGACTCTTCTCCAGCATTCCAGCACTCCAACACATGTTATTGAGGAAAACAGTTAATTAGTTGAGTTTGTTATTTTTGTTATGTAGTTTGTTGAGTCTATTAGTTAGTTACGACAAGACTGTTATTTCTATTATTTCTATTAGGAATTAGTTAGTTGATGCATGTATAAATAAGGACGCTTAGCTTAGTTCAAAGATTAGCAAGAAGCAAGAACTTAGTAGCTACGCGTTCATACACCATATACCTCCATTTCCATTTTCAACATCTTTGTTCAACGGTACTTTAGAGACGTTCATTCAAGTTCGACTGAATGTAGGGCAGCGTTTGAGCTGAGCAGAGTTGTTAGAGGGGATTGACCAGGAATCTGGCACACTCTAGAGGATACTGCCTCTCATGTTCGTTGTTCTCCTTTGGTTGAACACTACAGCTAACCAGGGCGTCGTCGTGGGAAGTTGAGACCATCTTTTCCATGAATCCATTACTTGTATCGGTACTTTGTTAATCAATAAATGACTATGTTTCTTTTGTACTTGTATGTCTGTAATTCCTATGGGTTAATCTGTTCTAGTTGTGTTATGATTGTGAATGATAAGAATAGATCACACCTAAATTAGGGTCTGGCTAGAAACCACCTAGGTAACTTTATAGGTAATCATTAGATAATCTACATCAACCAAGTGTGTAATCCCTGTCATCTCGAGGCCCTGGATTGTGTAAGCCCTTAGTTGGCAATGGACAAATGTTCAATGATCGTCATAGGAAATTGGGTTGGTAAGGAATCGCATGCATACTAGGAATCCGAAGTAGAACCATTCATTAAGTTCCATTGTATTCGGTATCATAAATATACATTTTAGTAGACTTAGATTGTTTTTCCTTTATAACCGGAATTATAAATATATGTTCATTAGATATAGTTGTCTTTACCTTTATAGCCTTAGTTTACTTTTCTTGTACTTTACTTTATAGCAAAATCCCCAAATTTACTTTTACTTGCCGAGTCCACACTCTACATATCCCTGTTTTGCATATAACCCAACCTTGTACCCTAGAGAATATAGGAACCAAGTGTCCTTGAGAAAAATGACCTAGGTTGACCCTCTGCTACTTTAGCTTAGGAAAATCTAATATTTTGATAGAGGAAATAACGACCAATCCTTAGTCTATCAAATGCTAAGAAGAACCTTGAAGTCATTTTCTATTATTTTTGCTCACTATGTAAGATGTGGAGTGAGATCATTTCATTGTGGGATGTGCCAATATGCATTATAGGTAGCAGGGTCGTCCCTGGGACCTTGGGGTGTTGTATGTTTTGGAAGTATTTGAAGGGGATCAAATCCCTAGATTAATGTGAGTCTAATATGTGATTCTCACATATCCTAGAAGGATAACCTCTAAGTAATTGATTGAATTCGTGTCATTTTTTAAAGTTAAGATTATGGGTAAAGGGTCGTCTCTAGGACCCTGATCTTTGTATATTTTTAGAAATATTTAAAGAGGGATTAACCCCTCCCCCCTCCCCTCGAGATTAGGTTTATTCTCTTTTAATCCACTATGTTGATAAATGTATGCTCTTGGTGATCTCTAAAAGGAAGATTGAACTCCTTGAATTAAGAAGCACTACTTTTTGTTTGTATCTCTTATTAGTGATTTCAAGCTAAGAATGCTTTAGGAAAAATATTTGACTTTAGTGAACTTGTATGAAAAGATTATATGTGTATTTTTCTGAAGAAATGTAGAAGAATTATTAGGTTCCTTTAAACCCACATTTTAGACGAAAATTTGGAATTTCGTGAACCTCAAAGCAATGAGCATGCTTGCGCCCAAGCTCAACACACTTGTGCTCAATAAGCACATTCATGCATCAGTTAAGCATGCCCATGCATGATTTCTTGCATGAGCATGCTCGCGCTTGCCATTGTAATGTGTTCTTGTTGTTAATCTATGTTAAAGAGATGTTGATTGCTTATGTTTTGGGTTGAGATTATTGTATACAATGTGTTATTGATGAATTAAGACTTGAGCATACATTACATTGAAACAAACATGAAATACAATTAAGGGGGTTGTGGACACAATGACAAGTTACCTAGTCATAGAGGGGTGAGAATGGGCTCAGGTGGCACTTTCCTAGTGAGTTACCTAGACCCATGAGAGGAAAAGATGATCTCACTACTTTGTGCGAATTGTTAGATGAGTTGTCAAGCTCTAGAGGGGTGAGGACGACCCTTATTAGCCTAATCTTTGTGATAAGAGGAACTATGAAGACAATTAAGTGACAAGCATTATGTAATGCAATGTTGAGAAAGAAAGTAGACACGACCAATTAGTAAGGTCACTAAACCTACTAGAAGCTACTCGGTATGGAAACTCCAATGGTCATGCTTGATCCCATGAGCTAGAGTATGCAATGCAAGTTGAGTAGATCTTGACATGCTACTAGAGGATTTCATGATAAATGGTATGAATGACCAATATTGGTTTAGGCAAATTATCCTACCCTACTATTTCGACTTATGATCATACCATATGCATACAAAATAGAAGATATGTTGCATCTCTATTACGGCATACACATTGTGATTATATCTTGTGCTACTTGTGAGTGTGCCTTTGTTGTTATATATTGTATATGTTGTGTGGTTTACCTCGGCAAGGTACTCCCAGATAGTAGTGGAACATATTCTCACTCCTCTATGTTTGTATATCTTGTCTGTGTTTGGGCTAAAAACCACCTGTAGATGAGAAAGTTGAGCAGGGTCTTGAAGATTAAGTTGTTGTTGTCTTTTATAACTTTATTTTCCTTTTAGTAGTTGTTTAAGGGATGCTCTGATAGGTTGTGACATCAAGGCTAGATTTATGAATTGAACTATAGGTTTTAATATTGTTTTTATGCTTTATATTGTTTTTTTTTAGGATATGGTCTTTGGAATTCCATTATTTATTTTTGAAAGATATTTCTGTATGTTTTAAGTTTATGAATATGAACTCTTTACACATGGATGAAATTGATGATCAGATGTTTTATTTCTTTATTAAGTATAAATGCTAGAAGGGTAAAAGGTGTCACATACTACGGGTCATGGATATGAAATATCAAGTCTCCATATGAATACATGAGTAGTGTAATAATGTACTTGATTGATCTGCTATGAGAACATTATGTAGAAGAGTTATGAAAGTAGCATAAGTGAGTCTCATGGTGATTATAGTGTATACAACCCTTAGACTTGAAATCACTGTGATTTCTAACATGAAGAGTTTTATGTTTTAATGTCATCAAACATCACTTGTAAAAGGGTGATTATAAAGTTGGTAATTGGACATAGAATAAAACATGAAGAGGGATGTGAGTGATCTAGATAGAATTTGTTCTTCCATCATATTAAGAGTAATATTTATGCGCCCTTTTGATATAGTAAAACAGAAATAAATTACTAGATAGAATGAGTCAATATGGGATATTGATCTCATTTATTCTTATGTCTACTCGAGCATCAAGAGATAAATAAATTGAACCATACAAGGACGACGCATTTTATGCCTTGTGTTCAATTATGATACCTAAACAAAAGGACTAAGTTATACAAGAACATATGTCACATAAAGGTTGTAATCATAAGACATACTCAATACCTAGGTAACAATGATATGTTGCTAGACATCATTCATTGTTTATAATATTAAATAAAGATTTAATATTATTGCTAACGTAATAAGAACTCATATGGTCACACGTATAGGACAAATTAAATGAGAAAAGAAATACTAAAATATTTCTATAATATTTCTTTTGGACTAGTCTCATAATGTATGAGTTCATATCAAGGAAGGTTAAAATAATGAGAAACAAACATTTTACTCATGGATCGGGTTATGCAAGGACTTGGTATTGCTAAGTTAAAACACCAAGCAGCTTCTATATAAAGGAACTCTTGAAACATTTAGAACCACACGATTTTGGTTAGCACATGCTATATCAATGTGCGTGAAATCATAACTGCAAAAATCGTAGTCACAACTTTCCTTGAAGTGTAGCTAGCACTACTTTTTCCTCTCTTGGTCATAAAGTAATTGATGTTTGTTCACATGAACTTCATAGATGTTCGATTGTCATTGCTCGACTACGTGGTGTGCAAGAAGACAAATATAACATACTAGAAGAGGTAAACCCTAATCACAATTTTATGGCCTTTTCACTTGGATCTATGATGGGAAGATTTTTGTTGTAATTTTTTTCTTTGTTTTCCAACACAAACAATTCCCAATCATGATCATTCTGGACCAAACCTTCTATATAATATACAAAAAAGAAACTGTAAATATCTGTAATATTTCTCTTTGAATTATATTTCAATATTTAGTGATAGCTTTATTAGATATCTTACTACTAAAATCTTTTTTTTTCTTTTTCTTATACAGTACCTCCACCGTTGTGAACCCAAATGAAATTCAAACATGATATACTTTTTAGTTATTAGGATAACTTCACTATTTCTTTTTATCCAATCTAAGAAACGACTTCAAGAGATTTTTTTTATCTTTTAAAAGATACATGAGGTAACCATCAACATGTTTATATTAGAAGACTTAATTGATTTTTCAATGTATCATTTCGGATTCCAATTGCATTCATAAGTATAGGAAGAAGGCTTGTTACATAAAATTTTTTTTCTTTTGGAATTATTAATACAATAATAAATACAATTATTACAAAAAGTGCTGCATCTTTAATCATGAAATATTAATTATTTGTTGAACCTCGTGAACTACATGAAGGAAAGATACTCCAAATTTAAGAATTCAATAATTTTATAAAATTTTTTTATGAAGAAATTAAAATATGAATGATAAATATCGTTGAATTAGATTGAGTCTATAAATATAAGTAACGGTTATAATTCTTCTTCTCTCTCAATATATTTTTAATTTGGAAATCCAAAATTTACATTAATATTTTCTTATCAAATATTCTTAAGTTGTATTGTTTTATCCGAAATATTTCACTTTAATTAGAATGTGAATCCGTGGCTGAATGGTTAAATGCCAACTCATAATTGGTAAATCCACGTGAACAAATCCTACAAGATGCATGTTGTAATGTCCAGTGATGTCATAATGGACTAATTAACTATTCACGTGGAAATAATTCAATTCCTAAGAAAAAGAGTTATCTAACTTGATTACGAAAATACGTATAAATTTTTCACATTCATCATCTAACTTAAACCTCGGTCCATCGAAAAACATATTCAATTAATATTCGTAAGAGTTTGGTTTCAATCAACATTTCACACCGGACGCATTAACACACATCAAACTCAAACTCTATCCTACGAGGGATTAAATTTTATAGGCCAACCTTATAACAATTACAATCAGTAATTACAATATTTGTAAAAATAAACAATAATTACATCATATGTAAACTTTCTTGTAGCATTTGGTCACAATGTTTATGTATATATCCATGTAAAAGTGTAGCCATGGAAGTTGGAAGAAGTAGAATAAATTAATGCAGAATGAGACTTTTTTTATACTATATTAAAATTTAGATTTAATGTAATTAAGTTAAAAAAACTAATAGAATAAAAATTATTTTTCACTTAAATATACTATTTTAATTATTGGTAAACGAGATGTATAATATCATATATATTCTATATTCTAGTTACAAAATAATAAACCTATAAGACACACACATAACATACACAATCTATTTGCTTTTAATTCGATCAAAGCGAATATGCACCACAAAACTTTCGTTTCCATGCAGAATTGGTCTAAATGTAATAACTGGCAGTTGAATTAATCTAAACAAAAGAATTAAAAATAAGAATCCCTGTTGTATTGGTTAAGATGATAGGTTCATGTGATAAACAGGCCAAATAAATAAATGACTTAAAAGATTTTATAAGGTGATATTCCAAAATTAGAATATTGTTTAATTTTTATTTTAAACTCCTAAAGATAAATAATGAGACCTGTAGAGTTTTTATTCAATTATTGACATTAATTAAGTTATCAGATAATAACACTTGGAGGATTATTATTTATCTTTTATGTATTCTTGTATTTTCTCTGTAGTTTCTCTAATGATAATAATAGTAGAATAACAGTAGTATTATTATTTATTTCCTAACCTAATGATTATTATAAAGCACTTTCTGCTTCACTCAGTGCTTGAGGGTTATGTATCGGTCGGTCTGTGCCTCTCTCGTCCATCCAAACTCACCTGACCAGTCCTCTTGAAGTAATTGACACAAGACAAGGACATTTAATGATGGCAAGAGGTGTCGTCTGACAAAGAAAAAAATAATGATGCATGATTTCTGGCTTAAGATAGATAATTATCTAATGCCTGACAAAGATGAGAGTGGGTAAACATACTTAGGCGAAAGGGACATGCAAGGGGCAGACATCAGTCTATCAATCAACATTACTGCCAGAGGATTGACATGGATTGAGAAAGAGTATAAAGAGAGGAGTCAAAGTGGAGGAAGGCAGGCAACAACAACAACAAAGGAAAGAAGAGAAAGGAGTGAGAAAAATATATGTGAGCGGGGAAAACTACCGTAAAAGTTTTCCACACATGAATAGCATATAAAAAGATAAATTAGATAACATTAACTAGTAAAATATTTGACATGATGCTTTAACATCAAAATATTAAACAAAAAAAAAACAACTTTTGGTTACATTTATTTTTCTACATGGGGAAATGACAAAGTAAATTACATGACATTTAATAAGTACTTTTGATGCACCACCAAATATATAGGTTAATTGACACATATTATTTTAGTTTAACTAGTAATATGGAGTTGGAATCCTAAGTATACAGATATTAAATACTTAAAAAGAAAAATTTTTCCATTAGTTTTACCTAACTCAAGTAAAAATATTTTTTGTAAAAAAAAACATTAATATTAGTGTGATAATACTTGAGGAGAAATGTTTCGCTATCCATAATCTATATTAATTTTATTTGCCTCTAATAAAATTATCTCTAATTATAGATACATTTGGTTTCATAAAAAAAAAAAAAGTAATTTTAGTGTAATAATCTAACTTCGAAATTTTGGTTCAAAATATTAAACATGACTTGGCATGAAATATTGGTGGATGTGTTATGTATATGCATCAATGTGTTTCGTACATTAAGAATTTGACCCTCGATGAAGTGCACATGTTTGGGGAAGAGATTAATTTTAAGAAATTATTATTTTTTATTTAAAGATTTTCTCAGAAAATTAGAAAACATATTTTCTAGAATAATTGAACTAAACATGTTTATGTCCATCTGTCACAGATACTCTCTAGAACGCCTCTATCCTTAATATATAATCTTCTAGAGTATCAACCTATTACCACCCGCACTTCGTTTGATCGTCATCTTATAATTTTGTTAATTTAACACTTAATTAAATATTATTAATTTTTTTATAAATTAAAGTACTTAAATAAATATCACATAAAAATTTGTTAAGATCATAAATAAATAGTAGTCTCGAACAATAATTTCTCCATCGTGCACGATATCCTGAAGTGCCCACATTCCTCCTCCGTCGGTGATATAAAAAACAAATCAATAACGACCAAATGTCTACCCACTCGGTAGTATACGTGTACAGTATAGCAAAGAAAACGAACCCATCTACACCAAACTAAAGTCAAAAACTTCTAGTAGCCCAAGACAAAAAAAAAAAAACATTAAGAAAATGTCGATACTTAAATTAATCATTTTAAAACACACAAGATCATCATAAGGGTTTCCCACCACACAAAAAAAAATCATAAGGATTAATTACATTTAATTTATTTTTTATTTGTGTTCTTAACTAATATATTATTATTAATAATTAAAAATATCATATTGTTTTGAATTTTTTTTCTATTTTTAAGAATTTAAACAATTTTTTTTGTTGGATTTACCTTTTCCTTAAAAAATTCTTTGAAACAAAAAATAAAGTGTATACTTAATGCAACTTATATTTAACAAAAATAATTATTTTCATCACTTTTTCGAGTTTTTTAAATAAATAATTATTTCTATATGAATAGTGTGAATCAAACATGCTATATAATAATAAAAAAAAACATGTGATATTTTTATAATCATAAAAATAAATATTATCTATCAACAATAAAATAAAAACCAAACAATTGAACTAATTTTAGAAATTTAGACACAAATTTGTTAAGATATTTTCAATATAGGCTTGAATGGGATAAAATTATTATAGGTAATAAATTTTTTTATTAATATTTAACACGACCGCATATTCTGAATTCAAACTCAAATTCAAGACTACTTGTTTATACTTGGTAGTGGTACAGTGAAGATATCTTCTTACAATTTTGATTTAGGTCTAACTCACCTATAAAAATGAGTATAATTTTGATCATATTATTAGTTAAAACAAGACCTTTAACCTATTTTTACATCGAAAATCAAACATACATAAAGTTTAGATAACTAATCATTTATAAATAGTCAAATAACATATAATTTAATAGGTTCAATAACAACCATTAAAATAAACTTTAATATAATCATTAAAATTTAGGTTTAAGTCATGACGGTTAAAATCTTTTAAATATGACCTAATTAACTTAGTTTTCTAATCAATAGTTCAAAATCTATAGAAAATGTTAAAAAAAATATATTTAATAACTTGAAATATAAAAAAATATTTAATATTTATTGTACAAAATAAAGAAGGTGTTGTAGCTTGTAGGAAAATTTAAAATGATTTATTTGGGTTATTTTAAACTATTGAAGAATTAAAATGTTGGTTTATAAGACTTCCAAGAAATAAAACATTTATCGTATTTTTGAGTAATTAAATTGTGTATTTAACTATTCACTTAAAAAAAATAAATCTTGCGGTACAAAGTTGAAAATAAAAATGTTGGCTTCAATTATGTCAATAAAATATTAGCAAAAAAAACAAACAAGCCGAGAAAAAAAAATAATAAATTCGAGCTTTTAGCTTTCTTAAGTGGCCCAAACTTAGGTGCAATTGAAATGAAGGAAATGAACCTTCACTCCCATGACTGCGTCAATTTTCTTCTTCTGTGTTTATCTCTACGCATTCTAGAAAGAAACCTCTACGCGGCAATATATTTTTGTCCTTTTTTATTCAGCTATTATATATATATGTTTCTCTCTTTCTCTCAGTGTTTCGTTTCGTTATTCTCAACTAAACTCTTACAAACACTTTCTCGCTCATTCTTTATTTCTCTTTTCCGTTATGAAACACTCCCAATTCGAGTTTCCCGCAACTGCTCTTTCTAGCGCCGTCCCCAACGACGTCGTTTTCTGCGGCAAAGTCATCACGCGCCGAACCGAGCCCGAAAATCGGGTTCTGTTGAGATCCGAATCATCGGGTCGGGCCAACGGGTTCGCGGCGTGGATCCGGTCGCCGTCCGGGAGGGAAAACCGGTGGCGAAGGCGTTATAACGGGATGTTTGGGACGGTGAAGTTTCCACTGCAAATGGAACTGAGTGACATTAAGATGAGGCAGGACCGGAGGGAGCCGCTGCCGCCAGTTCCGACGAAGGACGGCGGCGACGGTGGTGACGGCGGCGAGAGTTACTGGGAGCTGGACCGGCCGTTGAGGCGTCGGGGAACGGTCAAGAACGCCTTTTTTGGATGCCTTCCCATTCTTTAGGATTTTCTTTTCTTTTATTTATTTCCTTCCTTAACTGTTTTTATCAATTCCTTCTTTTCCTTCCTACACAGTATTTTTTTAAAATATAAAAAATTAAAAGTACAAAATTTAAATACCGTAGTAACACACTACTCTTCTTCTTCGATTAGAATTTGAGTCTTGCCTTGGTGATTTGTATTCGCATTTAATTCTTATTAGAAAACAACACCAACAACTCTCATGATATATTATTGTGTCTAAGTTTTGTCCAAAATCATATCAATTTAAAAATGTTCTGGTTTTCAGCTTTTAAAAATTTAAAAAAAAAAAAAGAGAAGATCTCTAGTTTCTATTTTGTTAGAAGATTTTAGGAAACTAGCTTTCCCGAATGATCTTATAACTTGGTTTTAATTTTCCTTTTTATATCTTATAACTTGGTTTTAATTTTCTTTTATAAAAAGGAGATATTAGTTTTGAAAATAATTTTCAAAAAAAATTCCTACGAAATAAGTTATTTTTTGTTATTTTAAAAAATAAATTTTAAAATAAGAAATAAAATTTTTTTTAATACATTTATGCAAAATTTCTACTTAGAAAACCTTCATGAAATCAAGTGAAAACTAGTAAAATCCATGAAATCATTTAATCCATAATCAACATTGTTATAGTAAAGACGTAAAAACGTAAAGAAAAAAGAAAAGAATTGTAATCAAATAACAATAAAGATGATGATAATAAAGAGGCAAATATTTACCATACAAAGTGCAATGACAATCAATATCTTGAGTTGTCATTTCAATGAAAATGTATTGATACCAAAATCAAGTAGAGATCCTCTGAGGTGGAAAAAAAATAAGATTTTCAAGTGTGAAGATCTTTACAAGAGAAATATATTATAGGTAAAATTTATTAAAAAGTTATGATCTTCTTCAATAATAA
Source organism: Mucuna pruriens (assembly GCA_025330945.1). Taxonomy (NCBI): domain Eukaryota; kingdom Viridiplantae; phylum Streptophyta; class Magnoliopsida; order Fabales; family Fabaceae; genus Mucuna; species Mucuna pruriens. The sequence goes on along the minus strand of JAENHJ010000527.1, from coordinate 1,593,694 downwards.
TGCCATTGAAGTGGATTCATTTCTTTTGAATTGTGAGTTGCAATTGAAAAACAAGGAATAGAAGGATTGCTAGCGAGCGAGGATTACAAAATGGACCAAGTTTGATGGAATACTAAACTTGGAAATGCTTGCAATGTTAAAAACAAAATTATGAGCATAAAGCCTCATCTTGACCATGTGGATTCCTTGATGTGGAATAGAGCTAGTGATGACCAATTTTCCATCCAAGCTACTATATGCAATATGAGAGAGGATAACACAAATCAACATAAGTTGTTCAAATCTATTTGAAAATGGAGGAGACTGTCCATAATGCAAATGCTACTTCAGAAGAGTGGCTAATGATGCCCTTTTAACTAATCTTGAAAGATACAAGTGCAGGCTTACTAATGATTCCATTTTCCCATTATGTATGTATGCATAGGCAAGTTTCAATCATGTCTTGAGAGGTTGCTCTAAACCCATGAAGACCTAAACATTGTTGTTTAGCAAATTGGTGGACAAGAACTTCTTTACTCAACCTATTGACAATTGGATATATGATAATCTTGTGGCATAAACACTCCACTCTTTGTTATCACCAATAGAGGGACTGATATCTAGTGGCATAAACCTCCTATTGGATCCTATAAACTCAATTGTGATGGACTTGTTTCAACAGTAAACATTAAAGGTGCTTATGATGGTGTCCTAAAAGATCATCTTAGCTCGTTTAAGTTTGCTTATGTGGGGATAATGAAACTTTGTTCTTGTATACAAATTAAATTGTGAAGTATTTATCAAGACATAAAGATAACTATTGACAAGAGATTCAACAATGTTAGAGTTGAATCTAATTCATACTCTGTCATCCAAGCTTTAAATAATGGATATAATCCAGACCAAATGTGCAGTAATACTTTAAGTAAGGTGACAAGTATTCTTAACAAAGACAATAAAATCACTTTGGTTCATATTTTCTAAGAGGCGAATAAAGCTTGGTAAACATATCTTTCAATTAAATAAGGAGATTGTGATTTTTTTTTATCAAACTCCTAGTTTCACACAAGACAAGCTTACAAATGATGTAGTCTCTGATTTGTATAATAACAATAGTTAGTTTAGATTTTTAGCCCTTTGTATAAAAAAAAACAATTAATCCAATATAAAGACATGAGATTAACTAATAGATTTAGGTTTGAAATCATTTTGGTCAACTTGGCTCATTTCAAAAATGTATTAACATGAAATGAATGGATTGTACTAATCTAAGTTGGCAATTCTCTAAATGAGAGTGTAAATGAAAGAAAGGAAGGCAAGAAAAAATGGAGGGAATGAGAATCAAGTGTAAGTAACAAAAACATTTCTTAATCTTGTCATGTTGATTTCTAACTTAACCTTTAGTACAAAATAAAATTGTAATTTGTGAATATAATATAATAAAGTGATAAAATACAATTCGGATTGTGTTAGTGAATATAGTAAAATGATCAATTTTCTACATTGTAATAAACTAAAATTCCAATTTGAAATATTCATTTATTTAATTTGCTGTTAGGCCTTAAATATTATTACTTTCACACAAAAGAAAAAAAATAAAGATAAAATTAACTCACCATATTCAATTAAGATTAAGATATAATAATAAATTAACAATACTACTTAAAGCTTGTTTGATGGTCAAAATATAATAGGATAATTATTAATCTTATTATAATATGTGGTTTGTTACTTTTGTAGGATATGATACTTTTATTTTATCTTATTAATCTAATGTATTTCTTACCACAGCAGAGGAGTTGTGATAGGATGCGTAGAGATGTGAATAAGAGTAATTATAAGAGAGTTAATTCTTATATTCATCTTTTATTTTCTTGTAATCTAATGGTTCTGGCACATCTTATCTGTTAGATGTGATGCAAATGAAGAGTAACTCTAAGTAATTTTCTTAAAGTTACTCTTGAAGTAAATTGATCCCTCGTCATATAAGAATTATATATAATACACAATAATTTATAATATATATATATATAATTGAAAGTAAATGAAATTGTGTATTGATTGAATTAAATTATACAATTTCCAATCTCTCTTTTTATAGGGTAAATATCAATTACATAAAGATAAACTAATAACAAATTAAAAGATAACTAGATAATATGAGATATTCACAATCTCCTAATGAGATATTTAAATATTTGTAACCACTTAATCTAATAAGATATTTAGATGTATGTAACCTCTTAATAGGTTACCTATTCCTAACTTGCTAGTGAGTTCTTGAAATCTAGTTGTAGGGAGCCCTCTGGTGAAAACATCTGCCACTTGGAGCCCGGTAGGAACATGTGTTGTGACTATAAGTCCACTGTCTAACTTCTCTTTCATGAAGTGTTTATCAATCTCAATGTGTTTTGTCCTATCGCGTTAGATTGAATTATGGGCAATATATACTCATAGCTGAGTTGTTGTCATAAAACAACTTTATAGGTCCCTCATATTTTACTTTGAGGTCATTAAGAATAATCTTCATCCACAATCCTTCACATATACCCTATGCCATGGCTTGGAACTCTAATTCTACACTAGATCGAGCAACCACATTTTGCTTCTTGCTCCTCCAAGTTGCTAGATTTCCTCCCAAAAACATACAATATCCTGAGGTGGATCTTCTATCCACAACCGATCCTGCATAGTCTGCATCAGTATATATTTCCATGGACAATGTTCCTTCATTTCTGAACAATAGTCCTTTTCATGGACTTGCCTTCAAATACTGGAGGATCCTTTCAACCGCCTGAAGGTGTCTTTCCCTAGGATCATGCATAAATTGACTGACCACACTAACAACATAAGAAATATTTAGCCTAGTGTGAGATAAATAGATCAATTTCCCCACCAATCTTTAATATTGAGAATTCTCTATGATTGGACTTTCCTCACATCCAATCCTATTGTTCAATAGGTACCTCTACGATCTTGCATCCCAATTTTCCTGTTTCTTTGAGGAGATCGAGTATATACTTTCTTTGGGAGATAAAGATACCTTGTTTGGAATATGCAACCTTAAGCCCAAGGAAGTATTTCAGCTTTCCTAACTTCTTCATTTCAAATTGTGTTGCTAGCTTTTCTTTCAGATTTATTTTTTCAATCTCGTCATCACCTGTAACAATCATATCGTCTACATAGACTAGGGGAATGGTGAGTTTACCATCAGGAGAATGTTTTATAAAGAGAGTATGATCACCTTGACTCTGCTTGTATCCTAAGGATATCATGACTTGAGCAAATCTTCCAAACCATGCTTGGAGAGACTGTTTAAGTCCATACAATGTCTTTTGAGTTTGCATACCTTGTTCTTCTCACTATGAGAATAGAATCCTAGGGGAATCTCCATGTAGACTTCTTCTTCTAGGTCTCCATAAAGGAAGGCATTTTTAACATCAAACTGTTACAAGTTCCAGCCAAAGTGGTCAACTAAGGAAATAATAACTCTTATCGTGTTCATCTTTGCTACAAGGGCAAATGTTTCCTCATAATTTATTCCATAAGTCTGTGTATATCATTTAGCAACCAATCTTGCTTTGTATCGCTCAAGGGTTCCATCAGATTTACACTTCATAGTATATATCCATCTACAATTTACAACCCTTTTGTCTTTGAGTCTATCAACAATCTCCCAAGTTGAGTTTTTTTCTAACGCCTCCATCTCTTCTTTCATTGCTTGAACTCAATTCTCATATTTCAAAGCTTCCTGTATTGATGTAGGTGTTTTGATTGCATCAATGACAACAATAAAACTTTGATGTTGTACAAAGAGATAGTCAGTACACACGAATTTTGAAATATGATATTTGACACACGATAATTTCCCTTTCCTCGAAGCAATAAGCATGTTATCAATACTTACCTATGGCTCAAACAATTGGACTTGCTCCTCAATAGAGTTATCAGAGATACTTACATCCGGCTCAGACATTTGGACTTGCTCTGATACCAAATTGTAAGTAAAAAAAAATGTGTATTGATTAAATTAAATTATACAATTTCTAATCTCTCTTTTTATAGAGTAAATGTTAACTACCTTAAGATAAACTAATAACAAATTAAAAGATAACTAGATAATATGAGATATTCACGATATCCTAATGAGATATTTAAATATTTGTAAACACTTAATCTAATAAAATATTTAAATGTATGTAACCTCTTAATATGTTACCTACCATATCTTATCATATGTTATCGATATTTACCGATATCTCCAATATATATATATAATTTACATTATTCTATATATTAATATAGATTACCACATATAAAATATGCATTCAAAATATTATCTTATATAAATTTAAATATATTATTAATTAAAATATTAAAATTAAGTAATTATTATACAAATAATTTTAAAATTAAAAATATTGAAAGATAAATATAATTTTAAAATCTTATACTTTTAAGAAAATTAAATACATAAATAAGATAATATTTCTTATATAATTTAGTTAAAATTCTAATTCTCTATAATTTAAAAATTAAATATTTAAGTGAAAAATTATCTTTTTAGAAGATTATATATAATTATAATAAAAAATAATAATTTTATCATTTAAACATAAATTATATCTTACTTTAGTACATCAAATATTAAATAAAATTAAAATTTATTATATCTTATTTTTATGGTATGTTAGGGATATCCTAGTAACTAAACTAGGGTAGAAGTGTAGGGCTGAAGGTGGCAGAGAATAAGGCAACACCAATAACCAAACACAAACAGTGGTTGATTTGTTTCTGGCGCTTTTTATGTTTGGTGACAGATCTCCCTGACTGCGCAACCTCGTTTCCATGGCTTCGGCGCTTCAGAAACTGCTTCGAAAACCAGCGCCACCCTTGAGATTCATCGCTTCCTTTAACCCATGGAAGCCACCAAACCCAATTCTCGCTCTCCCTCCGCAGTGTCAGCACCAACCCTCTCCCACTGCAGCACCAACGCAGCACTTGGACGCTCCCACCGTGATCTTTCCCAGTTTCCCTTTTGGGTTTTTCCCAAGCCCCGTTTTTGAAAGTGGGTCTCGCTCCCCCGATGATTCCGCCGCGGAAGATTCTGGAACCCTGTGGGCCGACAGCGTGAAGAAGAAGCGGAAGCGGAAGATGAACAAGCACAAGTACCAGAAGCTGAGGAAGCGCTTGAGGAGACAGACTTAGTAGGTCAGCCTCCACTGCTTTTTCTGCCAAACACAGTGCTTTAGTGAAACTCTAATCTTGTCTTTCTTTCTATTAGTTTGTAGTGAAAACAATAGTTCAAGGGTGGGAATGAGAAATATGTTTAAAGTTCTATCGCAATTAGTTGGATTCCATTGTTTTGGATTTCTTTTTGTTGACTTTTGGTTAATCTAAATTTGTTATTGCTCTTTATATGATACTTTTTATTTAGAATAAATAATATGCGCAATCACAATCCAATCTCAAATTACAAATCTTCGTGTATGATAAGTTTGTTGACTACATATTGAGGATGATTTCTGATTGGATGATAGTATAACATTTGTATTCTGGTACTGCATGACTATTAAACTCCTTAGTTTGGTACACTTGTTTTAGATGGATGAGGTTTATTCCTTTGTTTTTGTTTTGAGTTTGAAGGCATGGATGTGGTTTCTTGATTGTATCCGATACAGACTACAGATGAGAATGAATTCAGTTGGATGTGAGTAACAACTTTGACTTCTATGTGGTGACACACTACAGGAACCTATTGTTTGTGCTTTGTGATTACATTTGAAGTCTCAATTTTCATTTGTGACTGACTTGGAAATTGAGAAACTTGTATCAATGAAGGAAAATGGTTCTTTCTTTTTGTTTTTGTTGTTTTGTATTTAAACAAAAGTGGTACTTTGCCTAGGAAAACAGTGGAGTTATTGCTAGATTTGTGCATATGGGCATGTTTGTTATGACACCAAACACTCATTAATGAGGATGAGATTCTGGTTCATGGAATGACCCTTTCCCCCTTCCCCTTGTTTTTGCACCTCTTATGTAGATTACATAGGAATTGGAAGAAATAGGGTAGGGTGGGAGAAAGGTGTCCTGGTGGAGGATTGAACCTCTGACATCAACATTAAGTCAAATCTTAAAAGATTTGGATTAGTGCTAATTGATATAGAAGCATGTTGGCATTTAAGTTAAATTAAGTCTGTTTTCTATTTTACAGTTCTGTTTTTATGTTTCAGTCACAAGAAGTTCTGAAGTTTCAAGTATGGGAAACAATGTGTTATTTTCCTTTATTTGTTTACCTTTGACCTTGCGTTGAGTTGTTTTCACTTTTCAGAACTAAATAACCTTATCCAGTTTTCTGTTACTTTAAAATTTCAAATACAAAATCTAAGCTGATGGAGAATTTAGAAGCCTTCTTTGTGTGTCAAGTAACAGTTTTAGTAGTCGTGTCTTAAATCTGTATTATTTAAGTGTATTACATATTGTAGCTACCAAAAAGTCTTTGTTCTATGTATTTGATAAGCTATAATTTTGCAAAATTCAATCTCATAATTGGGGCTCTAAGTAATTAAAGTAGTTTGAAGGTCATTAATTGAGTTACTTAATTGTCCAGTCAGTTCTAGAATAATATATGTGGGTCTAAGTTGTGATTCTCAATGCAATTGCAGCAGATTGCGAATTTGTTGAGATATATTCAGTATATCTCTTCTGCTGATTCATTTTGACTTAAGATTGAATTGTGATCATATTGAATTTCTGTCCTCTCAAGCAAACCCTTTACCCCATAGACCTACCTAACCTATTTCCATAATTTCCCTTTGCATCAAACCCTAAATTTAAACTAATTCCTGACCTGCATGGCTGCATCACAAGGGACTGGTTTCTGAAAGAATAAAATTTAACTATGACAGCACTTTTATATGATATTCTACATGGTAGCTGCCCTTTTCTTATCTCAAGATATTTTTGGGATTTTATGCTTTATAGTTTACTTCGTTCTTGTTTCACCTTTTCACTTCACTTAGTGGTAGTATATGTTAGGTTTGGTTGAAGCTTGAAAGTTGAAACAACAGCAGAAAATCCCATTGGAAGCTATAGATCTGCTTCATGGAAAATTTAGTACAATTCTTTTGGGTTCATTGAATGTTTATGTTTGAAACCATAAAACAGAGAATCTAGATCCTATGACGGTGCTTTGATGTTTGAATAGTACTTATGAAATCTGATACATGGGTTTGGGTTGATGCAAGGGTCCCTGCACATTACAGCTGGAATGGAATTGCATAATACACTAAGAGAGCTCTAGGTTATGGAAACCCTAAAATATGTCTTTTCATTGATGATTTGAAAGAATTACATTGATATTCTATCCATTGGTAACCTTAATTCAATGAAATCTTGGATTCCTAGCATAAGCACGGAAGAATATATAAATTACCCTATTGAAGTCTGCTTAACAATTCATTCAGTCATGAAACCTACAGCCCTAACTAAATTCCATTCTGAAGAAACCAATGGTATGCACTATGCAATAATGACCCTGGATCTAAGCTCTGAAAAATCTGAAGAAACTGAAGCAAAATATACTGGCAGCTTACTTTACATTTCTGTAGTGATTGATTCCCACCTAATTTAACTCAGGAAAAACAATAAATGGACTCAATAAGAAAAGAAATTTGTGAATGTTTCAATGTTCTTCAAAACCCTAGTTTTTGTCAAGCTTATACAAAAAGCCTAGCTTTTGCCTATCCCTTTGTTGTTTTTGTTATAAAAATTTACTTTCCAACATCAGCTATCTCTTTTATATCAATATCTAACTAGTTATTAATCATGTCTATGGTCAACAATCAGTTTCAATGCTTGCTGGCTCATGTTTAATTCCATTCATTCAGATTTCATACTCTTTACGTTTCAAATGGTTCCCTAGCTACAGTTTAATGTCGATTTTCTGTATTGTTCTGTTATTGCTGTAAACCTGTGATGATTAAGATTTATGAATTGTTTGTAGGGAAAACGTACACACAGCCCTCCCTGCCCCCAAACTTTACCTCGTTTTGAATAGCCAGCATGAAACTTCATTCTTGGATGAAAGGCTCTTATACTGTAATTTGAAATGGACATTCTATACATAAGTTCAACTAAAATCATTCATCATATGACCATTGTTATCAGTATCGTACGATTCATGATACGATACATGCGATACGATATGATTTAAGGTTCTGGCGATACAAATCGTGCATCAAATCGTATTCATGCTTGAATCGTAGATGAATCATTCGAATCACACATGAATCGCTTGAATCGTATCCTACACACAAATCTTATGATTCAGACACAACTGGATTGCAGCCCTAAAAAAAATTCCTAAAAAAATTAGGTAAAACGAGAGGGAACAAGCTGATTTTTTCTCTCCAATCTGACCTAGGGCGGCCCACTCTCTCTTTTCATTTTTTCATCCATTCTTCTTGTCTCCTCTTCATTTCTTCACTTGTTATTTTCTACTCTAGACAAAACAGAGTGACCCACTCTTCTTTTTTCCTTTTCTTTGTATTTTATTGTACTGCCCTTGCTCCTTTCTTTGTAGCAGCTGCCACTGTTTTCTGGCCTTGTAGTTATTATGATTTGGATCTTTGTTTTAAAGCTTATATGTCACTTTATTAGCTATTTGACTTCAAAATGTTTATATATATATATATATATATTGATTTTTGATATGTTTGTTTTTGTTAAAATACTCCTAGTGTAATGTTTTTTAGTTGTTGATTATGAATTTTTGCTTTTATACTTCTATTAGTTTTATATGCTATGTTTTATTATTCGTTATAAATCTTACATTCACGATACAATTCGATTTGCGATTTGAAAAATAAGCCTTCCGGTTCTCAATTTGTATCTTGATTTTACTACCATGCATAACCATCCATATGACTTGCTTGTATTAATTAATACACTTGATAATATCTAATTTATTCATATTATTTTTAAAAAAATAAAAATTTCCCTCATTTTATTTAATCTTTTAAAATTATTTATTTTCGATTTTATGAAAATAAAAAGTAAATAAAAGGGATTAAGGGATAGAAGTTTTACATTTTGTAAAAATTATATATACAGTATAGAGTATAGAGACCATCATTTGTATTAATTAAACATGCAAGTCACATAAAGATTGATTTTACATGTTTTAGAAATTTAAGGACCTATTACCCTAATTCAATAGTTCAATGTGCTGATTTCACTACAAGGTATAGCTCAGACAGCAGCGGCTATGCATTTTTCCGTTGGTTTTAGACTATAAGTCAAATTCCAGAAAGTCATTAATATTTAATAATTAATAGAACATGGTGTAATGGTCTTTTATAATGAAGTTATTTTCTGCAAAGTAAATGGGTCCTAAGATATTGGATATATAATGTGTCTGCTACTCTGTTAGTGTGCTTGAAAGTTATCAACTGATTTGGAGTAAATGCTTGTATTGTCTATGAGTCTGAGCTTTAAGTTATAGGTACCATATGTCTAAGTTGATGTATTTGTTAAAGCACATTGTTGCAAATTTAGCTGGTAATATTGATAGTGGTATACTTAATTATAAAGTTGGTTGCCTTTTTTGGGTACGATGAAATAGTTAAACACGAAAGTAAAAACTGGTGTCTATATGAAGTTTGTAATATATGGCAAGTAAAACTGATCCCTTAGGGTAGATAACAAATGTAGAAAATTTTCTTCTTAAAACTCCTTTCTGGCCATGAATAGGTGTGTCATTTTGGTGCTGTTTTATGGGGGCAAGCTTGGGATTTTGCCCCGTTCTCTTCCTCGATGAAGACCACCGACCTTTCTCCGGCAATGTTTCTGGCATTGTGCAGTGTTTTCCGGCCATTTTCTGGCAAATTCATGTTGTTTATCGGCTGTGACCTTACAGCTCTGTTCAGCCATTGTCAACTTTGTTGTGACCTATACAGACCTATCAAAGTCTGAAACAGGTCGTTTACCCCACTGTTCTGACTTCTGTGCTCTCTATATGTTATTTTCTCTTATTGGGTATTTGTCTTTCCAGTTGGACACTGATGGATATCTTCATCCACTCAACCATAGGGATCAACACATACCACTGCCTGTCTCTGTATCGGTCTCTTGACATTCACATCTATGTTTGGTTCCCAAATTCTGATTTTTAATCATTAATTGTGAATATGTCTTTAATTTTAGTTTTTTTTTTTAATAATTTTTCAACACATCTGGGACATATATATAGTGAAAATAGTTTCCATATATATATATATATAAAGAAAGAGAGAGGTATCAAGTTATTCAAAAAGTAATCTTAAAAGTGATACTCTTTATTCTCACATCTTATTTTATTTTAATATAATAATTATAGTAAGTAGTTCATATTTTATTAAATTAAAAGAAAATGAAACATATAAATAGAGAATAATTCTTTTAAAGTTACTCTAAGAGTAATTTTTAAAAGAATTACTTTCTATCCTCACTTTTATTTTTTAATATAATATTTTTAATAGTAACTCATTTAACAATTAAATTAAAAATAAATAAAAAAGTAAAAATAGAGTATTTTTTACGAAGTTATTTTAAGAATAATTTTTTTATTTAAAGTTATTTTTCATCTTTACTTTTTATTTTATTTAATCTATCAGTTAAATATAAATTATTTGTTTAGTTATTCTTGAAGTAACTTAATTATATATATATTTGTTGAGAGAGAGGAGAGACTGAAAAGGCCAGCCACCGTAAAATAAATTATTAGAGTACCATTAGAGTCTAAAATAGCTATTGAAATATTTCTTCATTGATTTTTTCATATCCCCCGATTACACAAGAACAGTAACTTAAATAACTTACAATTATTAACTTAATTAGATGAGAATCTTATATGCGTTATCATCTAACTTTAGAAAATAAAAGGAAAATACAAAATAATAAAATATCAAATAATTAAAATAACTTATTTCTGTAAAAAAAAAAAAAAATCCTTTAGTCAGTTAGATTTTAGGCCATGTTTGGGCCTCCATAGGTCCATTCTATCAAATATATATGTCAAAATTTCTGAACAGTGGTTATCATGTCATGGACTGTTTGTGTTTGATGGTAAGAAAACAAAAGTGTTTCTGTATACTCGTGCCTGCAAGCAGCTAACTACAGGGACGAGTGAAAAGTGGGAATGAAAACAATTTTTTATTAATAGATATTTTTATATTGCTAACCAATACTCTGTCTGTGCTGAAGTGATGAGGCTGTTATTCTGCATCTTATCCATTACGTGGAAGATTATAAAATGGGTACATCTTTTTATGTGAAGAATATTATTTCCTTGTGTATAAGTTGGCTTGAGTTTTTGGGGGGTATAACTTTGTTTTGCACCCAATTTGCTAAATGGTTATCAGCGTGGTGTTATCCCCCACTTGCGTCAGATTTACAAAAGAAACGTGAAAGCTATTATTAGTTGTTTCAACGCAGACACATATATGTTGTGGTATTGCTGAGGGTATTGCTACTGCTGTGGTACCCCTAGTTCATGATAAAGAGGACAAATTCTGTTGTGATTGAACAATTCAATATGGATCTGCTTGGATCTTATATGTACCATACTACCCACTTCATTTACAAACAATTATTTTGCATCACCTCAAGTTAAAATTTCAGTTGAACCATCTTGTACTTCTCACTTGATTTGCCATACGTTGGTTCATCACCATGATGAGAGAAAAATACTTGTTTTTAGTTGTTATATTTTTGGTTAAATTTACTTTTAATTCTTTTTCTTTAAAGTCGATGAAATTAGTTTTTTAATTTTTAAAAATAAGTGATTTTAGTTTTGATATATTTTTTTTATCAAATTTAATTTTAGTTCATATATTTTTAAATTGACGAAGTTAATCTTTTAATTTAAAAAGTGTGATTTTCATATTTTTAATGTGATATTTTACTAATAAAATTGGTAGATAGGAAAAAAAATTATAAATTTTCAAAAGTTAAAAAGATCAATTTCATCAATTTAAAAATGCATAAACTAAAATCATTTTTGATTGAAATTACATGAATAAAAATACATTTTTTTTCTTATGGTTCCTATTCTTAAAAACTATCCGTTTTAGTTGTGTACTATTTTTGTTCTTGTAGTTAAATATGATTTAACTCTATTAAGTAAAAATATTGTAAAATAAAAATTGCTATATAACGATGTAAAATTGTCATAAATTTTATGACTATTTTTATTTTTTAAGACTTATTTATGGTTGTTTAATAATCATACATAAAAGGAGAGACCAAAATAATATAAAAAATATATATATAAAAACTAGAAATATAAAAATTAAATAAATAATTAAACCGATGAAAATACAAAGATGATACAAATATAAAAATAAAATAAGTAATTTAAACATTTCAAACATTATGACTTTTTGTGGCATATTTTAAACTCAGTGCAGAGAAGCAGGAAGAGAAGTTATAGGTGAAAGGCATGATTGAATGAACTGTTATGGAAAGTTTAGTAACTGAGGGAAACTAAAAAAAGGAAGTGGTGGGAGGCATTATAGAAGAGAAAATGGTGGAGACATGAGACATGTCTCATCATCCCATCACACCAACCAGATTATATTATAAGGGTAGGGCAAGTGCAACCCAACCCATTTAAAGGGCCCACAACAAAGCAAAAATCCCTTGATTCTGTCGTCCTATTCAATCTTAGTTATTCTTTTATTAAAATTAGTTGTTGTATGGTCCGTTCCTAACAATAAGATAAATGCTTGTCTTGCGGGCTTCATTCCAAGCTTAGTTCCGGAATTTTGGGCCCACACATTTTCACTGATGTGATGATTCACCACCTTCCTACACTGTAATCCAACGTTTTATATTTGTCCGTTTGGAAAACCTATGTGAATCATTTTGACCAAATCACTCCACTTTTATGCATTAACTTATTCCAAATATTTTTGAAAGTCCAATATTTTTGAACTTTTGGTAAGTTGTGAGGAATAAGTCTGAATAAGGCCATCATTAGTCTGGACTAAAAAATAAGCATTTTGTTAAAATTCAAAATTTAAACTTTAAATTTTATATTCTATCCATCGGTTTATTTTATATGCTTAAAAAGAAAAAAAGAGATCGAAAGAAAAAAAATATATAGTATGTATTTAGATAGACATTCTAAGTGTATGTTTACTTGCAAATTTACGTTAAAATCTTGCAAATAACCTAGAATCAAACATGTTTAGATTCATGTTAAATCATATAAAATGTTTGAGTACTTGTTAATGTAATTTTAGATAAATATTTACATGTTTAATTTTATGTTAAAAACTTATTCTAATTCTAAAGTTGATTTTGAGTTAAAACAATTTTAAGTAAGTTTATATTCAACTTTACTTCTAATTTACTTTTAGAATAAAAATATTTAAATACAAATCATTTTATTTCACTTCAAAATCAAATTTAACTAAAATTAATTTTATAAACATTCCCCTATAATGATGTAATAAAGAAATAAAATATATAAATAGATAAAAAAATATATGATGGGTGTAAAACTAAGATGAGATAAAAGGGTTCACAAGCTTTTCTGAAGCTTATATGGGGATTGAGGATCCAAAGATGAAAGCATTGGGATGTTCTCCTTGGGATTCCCTTTCTATTGCATGACAAATTTTATTTTTCCACGTTGATGATGTTCTCGTGTTTGCATGCAGATTAGTAGTACTATTTTCCGTTAAACATTTTTATCGAGGATTATTGGGGTGGCAACTTCACGTGAAATTGAGATTGACATGTCCCAAGCTAAATTGATTTGTAGAAATCTTTTTTCAAGTTATGACGATAATTGTGCTTTCTTTTTTTAAAAAAAGAAGCACTTGGCTACGTCAAAAAAATAAAAGCATTTGCATTGATATTATCTCCATATAGTTTGCCAAAGTGAAAAAGTCACAGCACACGTCTCTTTCTCAAATTTGCCCATAAAATTGTTATGGCATTGATTGATGTGACTTTTATAATTTCTATATCCTTCTAATTGTGTGTTGGAAACCCATACTCAGATAGTAATGGTAAGCATTGTAAAACAACTTTTTTTCCGCCCAATAATTGCTTACATGATTAGTTACCTTGCCATTTGAATGACCTTAATTACCAATCACCATGTTGGGTATGTAACCTGTTGAAGACAAAAACTCAGTGCTTCACCAGTGTATGTGATGCACATACCTACATGAAATCAGCTTCACAATTCCATCATGCATCAAGAGTCACTCTCATTTTACTTGGTTCTATCTCCAAGTTTGCTAGTTTAAAGGATAAAGGGCCATAACCATTGTTGGTAAATAATATTATTCTTTTAAGTATGTGATTTGGAGTTTTATTTCCATATTTTTATATATAAAAAATATCTATTGTAAAAAATAAATAGCTTAAATGAATCTTAATGTTTTTAACTTTCGACTAGAAATACATTGGATTTACTTAAAAAAATGAGAGTGGGCCATAAAAGAGAGAAATAAGTGCAAAAGTGGCCAAATATGGTATCTTAACATATTTTTGGAAGCATGCTAGAATTAAATAAGTAAAGGATTTTATTTAATAACAAAAAGTTTGTTTAAAAATAATATTGCTCGCATTTTTTAAATTCTTTTACAGAATAATATTGCTACCATTACATAAGTACATTTTATCAATACAATTAGTTAATAGTTGAATATTTTTAGTATATTGTTAGTAGTTCAATTTCTAACTACATATATAAAAATAACTTTGTTAGAAAAAATGAAACTCAATTTAGGAATCTCTACGTCTTAAAAAGAATTAATTTATAAGAATAAAGTGATATTTTCGGTGACAAAAAAGTACATTCTTAAAATTTACATTAAAAAAAATGAAATTTGTTTGTTAGGGAAGTCTCCACCACTGTGAGTCACAGGGAGATGATGATAATGATTGTTTGAATGTGGGATAAAGTTATCCTCGGTTCCACAATTCCAGCTGGCTGTCTTGATTTGGATTCAAATTTTCTTGTTTAAGCTTTTGGTGAATTAATCCTGCTGCCAAGAAAAAGAAAGAAAGAAAGAAGAGAAAAAAGATAAATTAATTCACATGGATGAATCTACACACTTCTAGCTCTATGCTAATTAAGAAGAATTGATCTTTCCTCTAAATTGCATTTAACATATGGACAAACAATTACAGGAATATCTCGTTGATATTTCACCATTTATTATTTATAATTCGTGTCCAATACTATTGCTACATCATTTCATTTTATTAATTGATGTAGCAGTGGCTGTCGTTATGTATGAATCTCATGCATTAACGAAAATTTTTGAAAACTGAAATAATAATAATGTTCATTATGCTAATTACATAGGTATAGTATATCAAGTTTTGATTTGTTCATACTAGTGCTGAATAAAAGTGTATGCTAACAAATTAGAGTGTTAGTCTTCTAGAAAAAATAGTTTAAAATCGATGGAAAAAATATAAGGAAAGTGTTGAACTGAGTTTTTTTTTTTCCTTTTCTAAATAACTTTTGAAAAGTATTTTATAAAAGGAAAATATAAGTTTTAAAAGCATTATTGAACATAGGTATGTAAGCTTAGAAAAACATTTAGAAGGAGTTTCAAAATCTTTTCAAGACAAAAATTTAAATCAAGATTCCCACTTGAGTAGAGAGATAAATGAGAGAAAGGAAAAATGCACAAATTTTATGTTGATTTATTCCCATACTTAGAGCTATGTGTATTCTTTGACTAATTAGTTATGATGTTCATTTTATCTCAACTATTTATACCCATTAATGTTTTACTTTACTATTTAAGTATTATATTTTTCACGGAACTCTCCAAAAGCTAATATAACCCAAGCATTTCTTTTTACTGATAAAAACAAAAAAATTAAGTATTTTTTAAGTTTCTTTAAACTTTACTTTCTCATAAAACTCTTAAAAGAAAATAAATCTAATACAATATATAAATAAATATTTATTTTAGATAAATTAGGAGGTACTTCTCATCTCACTAAGTTGGTTCCTCGAAAATTAAAGTAGTGTATTCATTTATGACTTCATGTTCAAGTCCAGAGTTAACTCTCAAACCTCAATTAAAGAGCATAAACATCAAATCATCAAATCATTTATTCTAACAACTTTCAATTATATGAAGAAAATATACGGTTTATCTTAGTGATAACTATATATGAACTTATAGTCTAAGGTATACATTAAAAAAAAAAAGGTTATAGAACTTTGAATGTGTTAAGGAAGTGTGTATATCTTTAATTCTTCATTTTTTTAATACATTTATAGCTCAAAATATTCTTCTAATTGTTGGAGAAGAAATTAATTATTCAACGAAATGTTAGGATTAGGTTAAACCATAAATTATATATATATATATATATTAATTTTGTTGTCTCCAAAAAAAAGTTGTTTTATTCTCATACATAATTGTGTCTTCTATTTTGTAAATTTTATTGAGTAAAATTTTCTATTTTGTTCTTGACTTTCTCTACTTGAGACAAAAGTTCAACTTGTCAAATCTTTTGTTAAAATATATGTATCTTTTTTAAGAAGAGAAATATTGTCAATACACTCTCAATATATTCTCTAAACACGATCTTATGAACATTTTTTATTTATTAAAATTTATTAAAAATAAAAAAATTTTGTGAATCTCACATCTTATTTAATAAATTTCTATTATAATTTTATAATTTTTAATTAATTTTAACTAATAGTAAGAAATGTGTTAAAAAGAGCTAGCACTCCTCTCTTTTAAGAAATTTTTTTTTTTCTAATTGTTGTTTGTCATAACATGTTTCTGAAAATTGAATTGTCTTAACAATATTCTAAGACACTTTAGATAGCATAGCTCTACCTTAGTAAGACACTAGGATGTACATACACTTCAACCTTTGATATATTAAATACTTTATAAGTCTACTTTTGAAGATTTTATACACTCATAGGATGATTTGAGACGATATTTTGTAAGTAGATAATTATCTTAAATAAATTCATTATTTTTTTATTTTCATATCGTCTGGAAAGAATAAAATGTTTTTTTGTTCCTTCTTCAACAATTTTTTTATCTTTAGTAAATCTCTCAGTAGAATTCGATCCTAGATGAAATTCTGACTATCTGTTAGAGAAAAAAGAATGAGTAGCTCTATTTTAATGGAATATCATTATCTATATATAATGAATTAGTGTAGTATATTTATATAATAACATATGAATAGTAAAAACTAATATTTTAATTGAGACTAGAACTTATAGGGAAGAAAGTAGATTTATGAATAGAATATATATATATATATATATATATATATATATCAGCTTCTCACAAAAAAAAAATCATTTAAAGTCTTAATACATTTGTTTATAAAAAAAATTGGACTATAAACAACCTAATCTCTAACAATTATTCTTTGAATAAAAAAAATGTATGTCCCGAGGATATAAAAGTTATATGTTTCTTCCAGTTTTTTTTATAAGACTCAACTTAAGACTTTATCTTGTTTTTTTTATAAGAACTAGTCTAGAATGTCCCATGTATTAATTTTTTTTCACAAAAGAATTCTTAATTATAAGTTATTTTTTAAGCTTAATAAACATTAAATAAAATACATTAATGTCTGAAACTCAACCTCCTTGAGAGTCTATCTTTGTTTTGTATAAAGAGTATTTTGAAAATATTACTTTTATTATTTACATACATAACCAATAAAAATTAAAGTAATAAATATATTAATGATAAAAGTGATTAAAAGAATTAAAACTAATAAAAATATATAAGAGTATGCTGCCTCATTGATATTAGGAATAATTTAAAAAAAATATATAAACTAATTAGGATAAATTTAATGTTATTAATTAGATTAATTAATTTCCTTAACTTTAATGATCCTAGTTAATTGAGTATTATAAAAAATCAGAAAAATATTATATATAATATAATATTATAATTAAGTTATCATGTATACTAAGTTTATTGAGTTTTATAAATTAATTATTTTAAAAGTTATACTAATTAATTAACTGAAGATGTAAAAAAGAAAAAATTATATTGAGAATGCATTACAATTGAACTCTCATTCTTTCAGGCATTTTAGTTTTAAAATGGAATTTGCTTACGTTAAAACCTTAATTATTCCACAAACGCTTTGTGGAACCAACTTAATTTATATAATAATAACATGCAGGCATTTTTAGCATACTTGGAAAACAAAAAGGCAAATTAAATTTATATAATTTGCAAAGAATTAGGTCAGTCTCACGGATAGTTTGTTTGAATAATATGTATAAGATTTTAGGTTTTAATCGTTGCCATGATTATATTAAAAAAAATTATAAGAATTTGATGTATAAAAATAATTTTTCTATGCAATATGCATATACTGTGTGCGTACGTAATGAATTTTATGGTTGGGAGTATCAAATTTATTCAATCAAACGGTTAATGCTTTCTCAAATTAGTAGCACTATATCTTGAATTACAACTACACACATGCCTATATCTACATCTTCAAATCATCATATTGTGGAAGGTGCTTTTTTCTTCAATTAATTTGACTTGTTTAATTATGCACATTAATTCTATAGTAGGGCAAGGAAAAATGTTCAACAACTTGGCACTTTCTTTATTTTTGCTCCTTGCTAGTTGGGCATGGGATCATAACAAAAAAATAGCAAGATTTTACCATCATGGCTTCATTGGCACTACGTGGTTATAGGCAAAAAATTGTAGCATATGCAAACAAGTTATTGTGTTTGAATTTCATTTTCATCTAACTAAATCCACGTTAACCCAATCTATCACTCTTTTTTTTCTGTCTGTGTATTCATTATTACATATCATTTTTTACAATATTTAAAAAATATTACGGAAATATAAAAAAATATTACCTATTTAATTTTTTTAATATTTTAATAAATATTATATCTAAATTATGCTGCATAATGTCATTTATAATATTTTATATTTATTAAATGTTACTAATAAAAATATTGCTAATATATTTATAATAAAATATTAATAAAAATGATATATATAGTATTGATAAAAATAAATAAAAAAAACACCATTTTAATGGATTTCCAAACCCACTCTTAGTTGTTGGGTTTGATCTTCCAATATTAGTGTTATTATTTTTTTTAATGTGGTCATAGAAGCTGATAAAAATTAATTATGGATAGTGGAAAATGATACAGGGATTTAAAATTCGAACCTCACCAGTATAAATTGAACTTGCCAACGAGTGTGTTTACTTTAAAATAATGATTTGTATATAAAAAATATTAAATAAAAAAAATTTAATACAATAGAAATTGAAATATATATATATTTACATAAAATAAAACTCCTAAGTACGAAAACAACATAGGTGATGTTTTTTTTTTTAATATTGTACGATAATTTTGAAAACTAATTTATACAAAATAAAATTTTCGAAAATTAAAATAACCAAAATATGATAATTAATCTAGATATAATTTAGATATTTATTTACAAGGAATACAACCATATATTTGCTCTTTTAACATACTTATTTCATCTCATATTATATGTCGCTTTGAGTATTTTAATTTGTCTTTAAGATTTTGGACTTTAGTAAATCAACAAAACATTAATTTTTTTTTTCTGGTAGTATCTTTATTTATTAGTATTTCACCTGAATATTTAAATAGATTACCAACTACATTTAAACCCTTTAGTAATTATATATATTTGTCAAAGATGATTATTTTGTCATTGTAATTTGTGTAAATAATAATTTCTAAGAAATATACATTACCTTAAAAAGACAAATAATATGAGAAAGAATTTTTTCAATATATACTTTAATATAAATTTTATAGAAGTCTCACTAAATAATGAATAAAACTCATTATTTAATAAGACTTACATAAAGTTTAATTAAATTAATTCTTGGGTAAACATACACTTGAAACCAGAACTTGAGAGAATACATAAACAATAGTATTGTATTGATATGACTTCACTAATATTTTCTGATGCACAATTACATAGACACAAGATACAACAAGAAAAAAATAAATAAATCACAGAGAGATATGATATTGATTTCCTATGATAAGATATATTATACCTATATAATCCAATAGCAATTACCTAAATATGGAAAGAATCAATAATTAAAACCTATCACGTAAAATCGACAATAATCAACACATACGTACTACTTATAAACACAATTAATTAAAAACTCAAAATGCACTAAAATAATAATAAGATCCCGCAAACGTTATTATACTAATTAGGATGGTATTAAAAAAGAGTTTAATTTATATTCATGGCAAGTATAAAACTCTTTACATACACTTTTAATAAAATTTGATCACTTTATTATATTATTTTATTCGTTGATATGACAACAAAATCAATTTTTATTAAATATCTGTGTAATAAAAATGTTTTTACCAAAATGTTGCAAATAAGCTCAAGTAGGGTGAATAATTTCAATATATTTTATAGAATTTAATCTATCATTAAAATATATTTTTTACACAAATATTCATAAAAAAATTCACTCTCTGTATCACTATCAAATATTAGTTAATTTTTATTAGTTTCTTACTAATAAATATAACGAAACAAATTTTATTTCTTGTAAAAAATAATTTAAAATTATGTCTTAAAATATTAAAAATATTCATTATTTTATAAAGATAATATTAATTTAAATTTAAAAATTAAAAAGACTAAATTATGAAAATTTAACTTATTTAAAATTTAAAATTTGGAGAAGTTTTAGTTAAATTTTTATTATCCTTGCCTATTTAATTTTTAGTTAGCCAATAAAATTTCAATAAATTTGATAGTTGTCGAAGTTTTAAAAAAATTTTAAACTAACCATAAGCGTGGGTATACATAAACATTCTATTTTACCAACGACAAATTTTCTTCTTCAATCTTAGTATTCTAAAAATATAAATATTTAATCCACACAAAATATTTGTAATAATTTAAAAAAGAAAGTATGAAAACAAAAATTTAGAATGAAAAAAAAAAAAGAGTGAGGTTTTAAAAGACAGAAAGAAAAAGCAGAAGAGAGGAAGAATAGAGTTGAAGGGTGTTGTGAGACTAATAAGAAATAATCATTATTACTACTCACTCACTCACTCACTCACTCACTCACTCACATAACACAACCAAGCTCTCACTTTCACTCACTCTCTTCCTTCTTTCCCTTTCCATTTGGCAATGAACCGATCCGAATTCACAAGAGAGAGTTCATAGCCATGGGAGGAGTGACATCATCGATGGCGGCCAAGCTGGCCTTCTTCCCGCCGCACCCGCCGTCGTACAAGCTGGTGAAGGACGACGTGACGGGCCTCCTGCTCCTCAGTCCCTTCCCCCACCGCGAGAACGTCGAAATTCTCAAGCTCCCCACGCGCCGCGGCGCCCACATACTCGCCATGTACGTCCGCCACCCCATGGCCACCTCCACACTTCTCTACTCCCACGGCAACGCCACCGATCTCGGCCAGATGTATGACCTCTTCATCCAACTATCCATCCACCTCCGTCTTAATCTCATTGGGTTTGTCTCATATCACTCCTTTCTCATTTTACTCCTTCTTATGCTTTTACCCATAATTGTCATCACGGTCACCCAAAAATTCAAAATTCTTCACAATGGGTCTAAAGTTGTGATCCCAGACTGTTTTTTAAAATGTTGTTTTTTGTTACGGATAATGTCACACTAACAATTAATTATGTTATATAGATTGTTTAGTAATAATAAAAGTCTTATATCTAACTAGAGTATGTTGATCACTTTGGTTGATTGAACTCGATTAAAAACTAAAACTTTAGGAATGTGGATTGTTATAAAATGATTTTATTTGATTAAAATTTCTTTAGTTTTGTAATTGTGTATCTAGTAATGCATTTATTTCTTTCCGGGTATTGTTTAAGAAAATTAAATAATATTTTTTTTTGAGATTTTATAGTAGTATAAATGCACCCTCTCACTTTTTTATTTTTTTTGTATGTTTGTTGTTTTTGAATTTTCATGCTTTGTTCTTGTGGTTGTGTTAGTTTTGGTTTCTGGGTTTTTCCAAAGTTTGGTTCTTTTTGAGGATGGAAATCGTGGGCACTTGGTTTTTTGGTTGCTTGGAGGGGCGGGAGGATCGTGGATCAAAATGGGGTTGCTTTGGTTTCTGTGTTTCGAAGGGGAAAAAATGGAGGACTTTGTTGGGGGCTGTACAATTTGTGATGGGTTAGAGGAGTTTACACCTTTGCATATTTTGACAAGAGTACTAATGAATGTATAACCCATTTTGGGGTGTATTTATGTGGATGGAAGAGAGAGATTGAAAGAAAAAAGAAAATGAAGAAAGAGAAAGTAATATATAGCTGTGATAGGTGATGAGATAAGAAAGTTAAAGAGTAATAGGAAGAAAATGAGCTGGAAGAAAAAGTTAAAGTATGAGTATAATTATTGTTTTGACGATATGTTTATGAACTTTGAAACAGCTGATTTTGTGACCTGTTAGTTCTTGGTGAAACTGTCTGGAAGTGTGTGTGTTTAATCTTTAGAGAAGAGTTCTGTAAAGAAAATTGTCTATAATCTTTGTTGATCAACTCAAAAGGTGAAGTGTGAAAGGGCAATTTGAGTCACTGTTGTGTGTGATTTTGTGCAGGTATGACTACTCTGGGTATGGCCAATCATCAGGGAAGGTTTGTAAGAATATGAAATGCTTGTTAATGTTGTTGTGTCATGCAGTGATGATGTGGAGGGTGGTAGAGCTAAGACCATCTGCTGATGAAACATTGTTTTGCCTGAACTGCAGCCAAGTGAGCAGAATACATATGCAGATATTGAGGCTGTGTATAAGTGTCTAGAAGAAAGCTATGGCACCAAGCAGGAAGATATAATCCTCTATGGCCAATCTGTTGGTAGTGGCCCTACTTTGGATCTTGCAGCTAAATTGCCTCAATTGAGAGCCGTTGTTCTGCACAGTCCCATACTCTCAGGCTTAAGGGTCATGTATCCAGTAAAACGTAGTTACTGGTTTGACATATATAAGGTAGCATAATGTTTTGATTTCTAGTCACTTTATGACATTTCTAATCAAATATTGCTGATTTACAGGCACATGAATTCCTTAATCTAATCAGCTGCTGCTTTGTGTTGATGTGCAGAATATCGACAAAATTCCACTTGTTAATTGTCCTGTTCTTATAATTCATGTAAGTTTTCTTTGAGGATGCTGCTGCATTATTTGTTGTTATTGAGTTAGATAGCCTTGCCTTGAGAAACATTAACTTTTGTTTTTGTATACATGGTATCCTTATTCTAGAATAACTTATATCTGGCATGTTTTTTCTTTGTTGCTTCCCCTTTTTAAAATTTTTCGTTACCTTTATTGTAGACTTGTTTCACCCCAATTGAAATACTTTTTAGTTCTGAACTTGGAATATGTGAAAAATTATTTCTTCTTGGAATGCTTTTATTATGTCTCATGTCTATGGCAGTCTTTTCAGGCCTTGAACTTCATATTTATCATTTAAAAAGTACTGAAATTTGTTCACCTGAATTTCTCTATATAGATAAGTTTATTCAGGGAAACGACTACAGTGTTAACTTTAAAAGCTAGAAATCAGTTAAAATGCTGCTAGTCTTCTACTCATGGAGCCTGTTTTGCATATCATGCTTACTGTTTGTGGTCTAAATAGATGCTCCATGCTGACATTAGTAAGAAGTTGTGTCCATGCTTGCTACATAGGCAGTGACAAGTGCCTTCTAGAGAATATTTTCTTACTACTATTGCAGCCATTTCATTATTAATATTGTGAATGAAATACCCGCACAATATTTCAGACTCTTCTTCACCTTTTTTCATCAACAACACTTGTCCATTATTTATGTAGCCAAAATAGGTAAGCTCATCTCAATACATAAATTTCAGTTTTAAATAATGAAGTGTGTCATCAAACACTTACAGTGGTACGATGGTGAAGTTCAAATTCCAATGGAAGTTTGTTTGAGTAAACTTCTCTATAAATACTTATAGGAGAGAATAATAGAAAGAAAAAATAAAATAAGTTTTTCCATAATCTAAAATGAACTTATGTATAAGTTAAAAATAAGTTTTTTGAGAAGTTAATACGAGAAAGTTTCTATAAATTAATTTATAGATAAGCTAATTTTAGCTTATGATTTTTCCTTCTTATATCTTCTTTCTATAAGTGTTTATGGAGAAGTCTATCTAAACAGGTCTTAGATAATTAATAACAGTATGACACAATCTTGCAAACTATTAGTTTAGTACTTTAGTTTAGTTTTCTTTTCCTTTCCTTTCCTTTTTTCCCTATCTTTTGACTTGAGGACTTAAGAATGTGTCTCAATGTATCTGTAAATGTTTACATAATGAAGAATCTGGTGAAAATCTTATGATTGAAGTTCCTTAATGTTATCATGTAGGGGACTTCAGATGAAGTTGTAGATTGCTCCCACGGCAAACAACTATGGGAACTATGTAAAGAGAAGTATGAGCCATTGTGGCTCAAAGGAGGTAACCACTGTGATCTAGAGCAATTTCCTGAGTACATCAGGCATCTGAAGAAGTTCATAGCCAGTGTTGAGAAGCCTCCATCCCAAAGATACAGCTTCAGGAGAAGCATGGAACAGTTTGAGCCGCCACGAAAGAGCACCGATGTGTTTGAAGTCAGCAGAAAGAGCACTGACCGCCGGGAAAAACCGCGGCTGAGCACAGACAGGCCTGAAAAGCTGAAGAATCTGTCCAACAATGGTGATAAGTTAGAGAAAATGAGAGTAACTTTTGATCACATGGAAAGGTCAAGGAGAAGTGTGGATTGTCTTGAGAAGTCTAGAAAAAGCATTGATTATCAACTTGAGAAGGCAAGGAAGAGTGTTGACAGGATGGAAAGAATAAGGACCTGAGATTCCTGGTTTAATCAAATTATGTATTCATGCATGCATGATGATGCATGTCTTGGTTTTATGAGATTTTTTCTTCTTTAAATTGGCCTACTTGGTTGTGTAATATGGCTTATGTTAGATATGATGATAAATATTGTCATCAATCAAAGGAAGGGATTGGTTTTTATAGTGGAATTCACTTTTCGCTATATGTGATGGTATCACCTAAGTTCCCTCCATGTGTGTGTTTGTATAAATTCCTTGTCTAAGAAATTCTACTAAAACTTTCTGGACCAGGCATTGACAAATGACAAGTTTTCTAGTTCACTCAGAGAAGCACAAGAAACGTTTTCTTTCTCTTTTTTCTTTAGGCCATAGATATTTTGTGTTGAGGGCATAGGTTTTAAGTTTTTATCCATTATGGATTATGATTGATAGCTATGCATTAAGCAAAAAACCGTGGCCAGGCTTCATCAGAAATTCCTATTTAAAAGTATCATTTAAATATAGAATTTAATTTTGATATATTTTTAATATAAAATTTTTTATATTATCAATTAATTACAAATTATTCTAAATATGATTTTTAAAATAATTATTACAAAAAGTTAATTTTTAATTAAATTTAATTTTTATACACTTTCAGTATAATTTTTTATGTTATCAAATATCAACCAATTAAACATAATTCTAGATATAATTTTTACACTAATTATTTTGAAAATTAATAATCATATATATATATATATATATGATACAATGATTAAAATTAGATAATAGTATAAAAAATTATATCTCCAATGCATTCTAATTAAATTCCATTTTATGATATTTCATAATTAAATAATAGTATACAAAATATTTACATTATGAGTGTATTTTAATTTTTAATATTGTTGGTGTATTTCAATTAAATTTTTGAACATGTACTTAAACTTCATGTCTATTTAATGAATTTATTCTCTCTTAAAACAAATAAAAAGTTATTTTAAAAAATGCTTATGATATGATTTTATAGTCCTCCTAAGTTCATAACACCGTGTTAGTCCGAATAAAATTGAATTTGAATCTGTTAAATAAAGTTTTGAATTTGAGTATTGTAAATAAAATATATATAATTAAAAATAGATAATTTTCTAGTGGTTTAAGACTAATTGTTTATTGTTTAGTTGAATAAAAAGTTGTTCCCAATCTCCTTCCAACACCAATAAAAGAAGTATTAGAATGAGAATTAGTCAGAGAATAATGATTAAAGTGCAAGTTCCTAGTAGCTTAAACTTTACTAAATCACCACCTTCATGTCCTATTTTAGTATTAGTCCATAGCGTTCAACACTTGCAAAAATGATCCCAAACAATATTATATAATGTAAAAGCAATCCACTTTACAACCTTGATGTTGATTCTTTTTTAGTGTTAACTTTTTTTTCTTTTATATATACACTCTAAGTCAAAACTGCAGACAACATTATTTCTTCTTGTTTTCACTATCCATACAGTGTTACCGGTTATGACAATGAAATGCATGATGTTGTTATCTCAGATTTGTTAGCTTGAAATTTGATAAAATAATAATCATTTTTAAATTTTCTCATAGATTATATCCCATTATATTTTGTCTTTGGTTAACTATTGGTTTAATATGGTTAAGTATTTTAAATAAGAATATTATTTTAAGTATAATTGTTTTTCTAATTACATTTTAATAATTTATTTTTGTAAAACTTAAGTGATATATATGTTGATGATCTCTTAGTATTTACATTTTGAATTAGTATTTTCACTTTATTAACTTAATATATACTTATTTGTTGTTTCTTTAATTTAGATAAAAAGATTAATCGTTGTAACGAAGAAAATCTAGTGAATTATTAATTATTAATGATGTTATTAGCACAGCGATCCAACAAATTTCAATCAATTAAATTTATAATGTATTCTTATTCAAAAGAGATATTCTTGTCTAGGCATAAATGTAACATTTCATCATTATACACACAATTTTTTTTTTTACGATTCATACAAAAAAAAAATATATATTCTATCATATATTAGATTTAATTGGATTCCTTCTAGTTAAGATATAATATAATTTTTTAATAGATTTGATCTTAAAAAATATAATAAATACTTATAGAATAAAAAAATTATATTTTATTTACATAAATAACATAAAAACACAAAAATTAAAAATCAACGTCAAATTGGGTTAATTATTTGTTATATTAAACAACAAACAACTTCATGTGCATGATTAAAGAGAGTGGAAAAATGCTCGAACTATTTTTTTAATTTATATATATATATATATAATTATTTCTTTAATTTAAAATATAGTAAAAAATAATTTATAATATAAATGTTTCTTCCACAAATTTTTTTTTCTAATCTTATTTTTTACTTTATCAATTAAATATTTTTAACATTATTTTTTTATGTTCATTTCACACACCATCTTTGCAATTAATTAAAAAATCACTTTCAACCATTTTGAAATATCATTCTTTTATCTCTCTATATATATTTAAATTATTTAAGTGTTTATCATTTTTAATTTATCATCTTTTATCTTTAATTCTAAATTTAATTTCAAAATTTTTTTCAAAAAGATTTTATCAATTGTTAAAAATAAATTATTATAGATTCATATATTATAAATTATTTATTTATATTTATTTTTAGTTATGATATAAATTATTTATTATTTTAATTTTAATTTATAAAAGTAAATAATTATTGTGTATGATGTATAAACAAAAATATTTATTCATATATATAAATATTATCCCTACAATTAAAAAAATTTAGATCCATCATTATCACTACCAAGAAATATTATAAATATATTTTTTATGTATTTTATAATATATTTTATTAATTAAGATTTATAAGAGACTTGTTTTGAAGAAAATAAAATTATTTAAGTAAAAATTGAGACATGTTTTTTTTTAATAATCTTAAATAAATTTAAATATGTTAAAAGTATTATGAAAATATTGTAAATAAAAACAAAAGATATAGGATAATAGAAAGAAGTAAAAAAATAAAAAAAATATATTTTATTTCGGTTATATAGACAAAAGATAAGAAGATAAATTATTTTTTTTATTCTATAAATACTTATCAAATTTTTTTAACATCAAATTCTTATTAAAAGAAACATTACATTGTATTCTTGTTAGAAGGAATCTAATTAGATCCAATAAATGATAAATATGTTTTTTTTTATGAATAGTAAATTTTATATTAGTTCATAGAGATAATATTTTGGGTACATGCTCACAC
The DNA here is from genome assembly GCA_025330945.1 of Mucuna pruriens. Lineage (NCBI taxonomy): Eukaryota > Viridiplantae > Streptophyta > Magnoliopsida > Fabales > Fabaceae > Mucuna > Mucuna pruriens. Next base: position 1,565,516 of record JAENHJ010000527.1, on the reverse strand, counting down.
AAAAATATCTCCATAAAAACTAAACATATGCACGCTTTGTGTTACACTTCATTATTAAAAGTTATATGACACATTAATTATTACACATCAAAACCTTATGAAACAGAAGTTGCTTTGATTGTATCGTGAACTCTATCTAAACATCTCATTATGCTAAATACAATTTTCTTTTATCTTGTTACTGTCTTTGTACGCTAAATTGGCGTAAATTCAAACTTCCAATAATTAAAATGACCAGAAAACATGTAATTATTTAAAACATAATACACAAATTGAATACAATTATTTACATTTTTAAAATGACAAAAAAAGTTTAATTCTAATGCACGATCGATCCATGTACAAAAAATTTACAATGTACATAAACTGTAAAATTCAATGATTTACAGAAGATTTTTTGTGCTGACACAACAATATTGAATTCAAAAACGAAAGTAAGCAACTTCAATTTTGAAAGAATTTATTCCAAAACCATTTCCAAGTTACTGTGTCTTTACAAAAGGCACAAACTGGAATCACTTTTATATATCACAATAGAGTCATCATGTGGATAATTAAATTTGAGTGTATTTGGAACCACATTAATAATTGGAATCGCATATTTTCAGAGTTGATTTGATTCATAAATAACATTCTTTGCTTTGAGTAGTCATAAAATAGGAATTGATTGGTGATGAATAGCATTGATGCCTATTATATGTGATATCCCTTTCCTCTCCCTCTATCCGAATTGTTCGTACCATTTGTATTTTGACTTTAATATTTAGTAACAACTCACACATTTTTTACTTAATATTTCTTAAATTCTTAGGACCATTTATATCATATATTGAAACAGCATCCCCAAAAGATTATTATATATATATAAAAGAAAGAAATTATCTAATAATTTTGTCATATAATTTTTTACTTTAGAAGTGAGTTTAATAATTAGTTGAATATGATGTACGAACATTTTAAATATTCTATTATCATGTCTGATTTTGATATATAAAAAAATATAAATTTTGACTTTTTCATTTAAAGACAACTCGACACACTTTTAATAGTATGATTAATTAATACACACTTCTTAAATTTTCAAAACCATTATTTATCATATTTATTAATTTTCCCTTTTTCTTAATTATATACTTATATTTATCTCTCTTTTTCTTTTCACTCATTTCCAATTATATTTATTATATTTCTCTCTTCTTATCTTTTTCTTTTCTCTCAAAATATATCATTTTTATAAAATCTATTTAGAACTACATTTTGCTTCAAGAATAAATAATTGACATTTACATTTATTTATTCGTATAATAACAATTTTATATTTAAATGATAAAAAAGAGAACTTAATAATTTAGTTAGATATTTATATTACATTAAAATAAATTTGTCATAAAATATTAATATTTTTATTTTAATTAAATATGTATTAGATATATTAATTTTTTGGCTTAATCAACATTTTGGTCTATATAAAATAAATATTTTTTTTTACTTTTAGTAACTATATATATTTTTTGTTTGAATTAGTTCATGTAACATCAGGTTATTTTCGTTTTAGTGCATGTCATTATTTAACATTTTATTTGTTCAGTATTGACATGAATCACGAAAGGCTGCATCAGCATGTCACATAAAATTATACATCACTACTTAATAATATCACACTAATGTCAAAGACCAAAATGAAAAAAAAAATATTACAGAAACTATTTTGAAAAGGTATATTCAATGATAATTTTAAAAGAAATATTTTATAAGGACTAAAACAAAAATAATGTATAAAAATACTATAATATATATATATATATAACAATAGCATGCTAATGTCAAGGATAAAAATGAAAAAAATATATTACAGAAACTATTTTGAAAAAATATATTCAATGATTATTTTAAAATAAATATTTTATAAGGACTAAAATGGATGTATAAAAATACTGAATTTATATATGTGGGGGTAAATGCAATATAAAGAAAAGGAGTTAGAAAGACAAACACTGGTCATGGCCTCCCTATTGCCTACACTTTCTTTAAGGAAAGGAGAGATGATGATTGGTACGTCCAATAAAAACAAAGTAACCTATCTAACACTTTTTTTTTTGCGCAATATTAGTTTTTTTTTACTGTTCAAATATTTTTTCAACTTCAAATCACTTTTGCATAACATTAGTCTTTTTGTGGACTGCTATTCAAATATATTTTTACTTTCTGCTTAAGTATTGATACACACTCACCCCTTCTTGCATTTTGCTTGAAAAAATTTGTCATCGTAAAAGCTTCATGTTTATCCTTATCACTACTCATATTTTCTGTGAAGTCTCCTAAATTTCTTATGCAGACTTAAATTCTCTCATTGAAACTAATACTTTATCCTTGACTACTATCTACAACTGTAAATCTTGTTATTCATTTTTATTTTTATTTTTGCTACTTCCATGGTGAGAAACTCAAAATTTTGGCCTATATTTTTCGAGATAATAAATAACATTAGGGCAAATGAAACACGACATTAGAAAAAAGAATGTAAGCAACACAACCAAAAGCCTGATCACCATTTTTGCATTCCTCGAAGCCTGGAGTTAGGAAGGAACCTTTCTTTGGGTGTAGATAAACACTTCCATTCGAAAAAAAAAAAACTCATAGAAGATAGGAAAAGAGGAATTTATCACTGCAATAGTGGTCAAGTAGTAATAGATGTGAGTGGAAGTACTAGGATAAGGCCCATCATGTAAAAGATATAAATACCTCTCTATTATTATTATTAGGGTTAACTATATTTTTTATTCTTGTAATATACGTCCTTTTGTTTTAGTCTTTATAAAGTATATATTTTAAAATATTTCTTGTAATATATATATATATATTTGTTTTGATCCCTAACATGATGATGCTATTATTGATATGTAATTCTACAAAATATGTATATATGACTTTTCATAAGTCATGTCAACACTTATCTTAAACTAACGAACGAGAGGAAACAAAACAAAAAGATTTGATACTACATGAACTAATTAAAACAAACAAAGGGCTAAAAGTTAAAAAAAGAGAGGAAGTGTATTTATAGGAATTAAAATGTTGATTAAGTCTTAATTTTTTTTTGTGACTTTTTAAGAAATACTTTTTTTTATGAGATGAATATTTTAAAAAATATTATAACAACATTTATTAACTAATTGATATTTGTTTATGTTGGAATTCCCTCCTTAATTCCTTAATTGTGGTTCACAAGTCACAATGTTTGGGGGATGAACATGTTGAGTTATTTGTGGGCTCCCAACTATGTGGACAAAATTTCAATACTCTCAAGCTCGCTAGGTTTCTCTTTATAAGAGGAGAAGGGGTTAGATTGAGACACACATCCAAGTGAAGAAATCCTAAGAGAGTTAGAGTGTCTTTTTTGTATTTCTCTTTGAGAGAAAGAGAGAGATATATACAGAGAGGTTTGTATACCATCCGAGAGGGTGAGATTCATTGAGAGATCCTCAGAGATTGAGAGAAAAACTTTGTAATACTACTTTTATAGTGAAGATCTTTTACTGGACTAGGTCCCGTGGTTTTTCCCGAGAGGGTTTTTCACATAAAAATTTTGGTGTCATCTTCTTCTCTACTCTTTTAGTTATTTTTTACACTTCCGCATAGTGCCCATTTTGCATTCATAGAGGAGGGAATATGTATTTCTATTTCCCAACAATGGTATCAGAGCTATTGGTTCGAAAAGTCATAGTCCTGTGCAATTCAAGATGGAAGGAACATTCGCTCATGATGTAGACATGTTCAAGCTAATTACAGATAATTATTCCTATTGGAAGCTAATGATGGAAGACCATCTATACTGCAAAGATTTGTATGAGCCAATCACAAATGAGGAAATGCCAAAAGGGAAGACTGAAAAAGATTGGGAGATTCTGAATTGTAAGGTTGTTGCTATGATTCGAAAATACATCGACAAAAGCTTGTTTGAGCATGTGTCGACTTATACCAATGCGTATGAGTTGTGGACGAAGCTTGAATCTATGATTCAAAAGAAAACTCCTAGAAACAAAACTTATCTTGTCAGATGATTGGTAAAATTGGAGTACTCTGACGACCAGAATATGATCGAACATCTAAACACCTTCAAAGGTATTGTGAATCAATTAATGAAGGCAGATATGAAGATTGATGATGAGTTACAAACTCTTCTACTCCTTAGTTCTCTACCTGAGAGCTGGGACACATTGGTTGTCACTCTCAGCAACTCAACTCCAGATGGAAAGCTTAGTCTGGATACTATTACAAATAACCTACTGAATGAAGAGTCCAGAAGGAAAGAAAGAGGAATGAGTAGTCACTCAGAAGCCAATGTTGTTGAGAATAGAGGAAGGAGTGAGCATGATGAGTCATGAAATACACATCATAAGTGGACCTAAGAAGAGTGCCATTAAGCTACTCATGAACTTAAAAGATGATTGTTAGCTAAGATTCAGATTAAGGGCCTAGAATTAGAGAAAAGCACAACCTGTGTTAATTCAAGGCATTAAGCTAACTATTCTTTCATTGCAGGTCTGGCCAAGCTCGCAGCCCGCCACTAGAGGCCCAGGCCGAGAGCTTCTCAACCAGGCCGAGACCCGGCCCATGCAAGCAATTGACCCAATCAGGAGCTAGGTCCAGTGGTACTCCATGTCAGCGATCCATCTAGAAGCCACCTCGGTTCCAGCTCAATGCCGCGTCACCTCCTGGAATAGCTTGCAATGCAAGTTATAGCAAGGGCAGAATAGGGATTTCACTTGTAATTCTGTTAAGATAGTTAGCTCTGCGTCCTGTATAAACAAGCGCAACTCTGAACGATTAGGGGTCTTTGGCATTCATATTTTTCTGCTTCCATTATCTTCATTCTCTCTTGTTCTCCTACACACACGGTGGTGCACGGTGCTGTCAATGACATTTCTCTCGATTGAGGAAGTGCAGGTTAGGAACTGAGAAGCCGAAGGTTGCTAGAGGAGTCCGATTGGAGTACCAACGCACTGTGGTGGACTTGATTCTCAGCGTTCTGGCTAACAGATGTGGATCGTCGCCATCGACCATGGCAATTGTTGTGGAAGATGGAATCATCGAATCTAGGCCCTGTGTTTGTATTTCGTTTCCAATAATATAAGCATTTTTTGAATTCTAATCTCTATCACATTCCTCAAATCTAGTTCAATTGCTGCGTCGCGATTGCGCATAGTAACGTGAACAATGTTAAACTAAGCCGATTGGAACTGATTTAGCTAATTCAGTAGGTAATCACTTAACGATTGTTAATTGAGAATCTAAAATCAGCTTGAACGTAATCCCTGCCAACTGATGAGGTAGCGATTGTGTAAATCCTCGGTATGGCAACGGACAAACCTTTGGCGATTGCCATAAGAATTCCCAAGGCTGATACGGACTGTAGGCTAGAGTGACTAAATTAGAAGAACCTTGATTATTGGTACTAAACATGAACACAGTAATAGAAGTATCACTAGGAGTAGTGTAATTGCATTTACATCGTAGTTAATTTCTGTCTTTACTTCAATTGCATTCCAATCCCCCTCGTTTACTGTTTTCAAGTCTGAGGCAGAGATAGTCCATCTCTGTAGCGTCTGTCGACACTCAGTCGAGACCAAGCCGGATTAATCTCTTCCGAAATCATCTCAGCTCAGTTTCTGCCGAGAGTAACTCGGTCAGTGCCGAGGTGAGTCAGTACTTTACACTCAGATTTTGCTCTTGTATACTCCACATCGAAACACACTTAGAACCACTGTGTCCTTGAGAAGAATGACCTAGGGTTGACTATGCTATAGTTAGCTTTAGTTAGCTTTAGTTATTTGATAAGCGCGTAAAACGACTCTAAAAATTACCAATATTAGAGCATAAAAGCAAAGGAAGCCGTGGAAAGTCACAAGGAAGACCCAAGTCTCGTCCTAGAGGTTTGACATGTTTCTATTGTGGAAAAATTGGCCACAAGAAGCAAGAATGTAGATTTTTGAAGAGAGATCAGAAGGTTGGATCAGTCCATCCTGACTAGATAGACCCCAAAAAGAAGTTGGAAGAGAAAACCACAACAGCAGTGGCATCAGACGGCGAAAATGTGTTCCTTATTGGTAAAAAAAAATTATCTAAATGTTGCTTTTGATGATTGTACTTGGATAGTTGATACCGGAGCATCCTTTCATGTTACTCCTCATGAAGGATTCTTCTCATCTTATCAAAAAGGAGATTTTGGAACAATAAAAATGGGCAATCATGTTACAAGCAAGATTGTAGGAATAGGAGAAGTGACTTTGATAATAGAAAATGGAAACAAACTTGTGCTAAAGGAGGTAAGACATGTGCCTGAGATACGCCTAAACCTTCTTTCAATAGGTAAACTAGATGATGCTGGAATGAACAACCAGTTTGGTGGTGGAAAATGGAAACTTAGCCGAGAAAGCTTAATTGTTGCTCACGGCAAGGAGGAAGGCTCTTTGTACATCATGCAAGGAAAAAATATGCAAAAGGGAGACAAATGTTGCTCAAGAAGAAAGTAAGGAGTTGTGGCATAAAAGATTGGGCCACATGAGCGAGAAGGGTTTAGAAATCCTTGCGAAAGATCATCTCCAAAGCATAAAAGGACAATCATTTGAATTATGTGAAGATTGCCTAGTAGGTAAGCAGCACAAAGTATCCTTCCATAGACCTGATAGTGGAAGAAGAAGAAAGCATATTCTGGATCTTGTACATTTAGATGTTTGTTCAACATCTGAAAGGTTCCTTGGTGATGCTCAATATTTTGTTACCTTTATTGATGACCACTCCAGAAAGTTGTGGGTGTATCCATTAAAGAGAAAAGATGAAGTCCTTTGAGCCTTCAAGGAGTTTCACTCCTCAGTTGAACGAGAAACTGGTAAAAAGTTGAAATGTTTGAGGAGTGATAATGGTGGAGAATATAGAGGTCCATTTGAGCACTATTGTAAGACTCACAGGATCAAACACGAGAAAGTACCTCCCAAGACACCTCAAATGAATGGTGTAGCTGAAAGATTCAATAGAACGATTACCGAGAAAGTTATAAGCATGTTGTCTCATGCAAAACTTCCTAAGACATTCTGGGGAGAGGCAGTGGTTACTGTAGCTGATTTGATCAACTAATCACCTTCAAGACCATTAAATGGAGAGATACTAAAAGAAGTATGGACCGGTAAAAAGGCCTCAACCTGAGAGTTTTTGGATGTAAGACATCTGTTCACATTCCAAAAATTGAAAGGGCAAAGCTTGATGCTAAGGCAAAAGAATGTGTATATCTTGGTTCACCAAGAAATGAATTTGGTTTGAGATTATGGGATCCTGCAAATAAAAAGATTGTTCGAAGCAGAGATGTGGTGTTCTTTGAAGATCAGACAATCCAAGACATCAAGAAAATGGAGAAACCAATACTCAAGGTGAGTAATGATCAAAGTCCTCTTATGGTAAACAACATAGGGGGAGAGACTCCTCAAACAGAGCCAGATCAGGAGCGACAACTTGATGAGATGGATTAAGAACCTGATCAGATAGATCAACCTAACATGATGCTAGAAGATCAAGCAATTGAGAATGTTCAACAAGAATCCCAATTGAGACAATCAACAAGAGAGAAGCAATCATCAAGAAGGTATTTTTCAGATGAATATGTAAATCTTACTGATGAAAGTGAACCTTAATGTTTTGCAGAAGCCATTGAGATGGAAGACAAAGACAAATGGTTGCAAGCCACGGAAGAAGAGATTCAATCCTTAAAGGATAATCAAACATACGATTTGGTAGAATTACCAAAAGGAAGAAAAGTATTACAAAACAAATGGGTGTTCAAGCTCAAGAATGAAGAGAACAATCCAAACCCAAGATACAAAGCACGAATTGTCATGAAGGGATGCAACCAAAAGAAAGGAATAGACTTTGATGAAATATTCTCACCAGTGGTGAAGATGACATCTATCAAAGCAATTCTTGGTTTGGCAACAAAACTAGACATGGAGATTGAATAATTGGATGTCAAAACAGCATTCTTACATGGAGATCTAGAGGAGGAAATTTACATGGAGCAACCAGAAGGCTTTGAAGAACCAGGCAAAGAACACTTTGTGTGTCGTCTGAAGAAAAGTCTTTATGGTCTAAAGCAAGCCCCAAGACAATGGTATAAGAAATTCAATTCTTTTATGATCCAACATAATTTTAAGAAGACCTCTACAGACCATTGTGTGTTTGTGAAGAAATATGAAAATGGTGAGTCCATCATACTTCTCTTATATGTTGATGATATGTTGATTGTGGGGAATGACAAAATAAAAATAGTTGCTCTCAAGAAGGCATTGAGTAAGTCTTTTGCCATGAAAGACCTAGGTGTAGTAAAGAAGATTCTCGGAATGAAAATTTCTAGAGATTGTTCAAAAGGAATGTTGTGGGTATCTCAAAAAGATTACATTGAGAAGATTCTCAAAAGTTTCAACATGCACAATGCCAAACCTGTCCGTATTCCAATTTCTGGACATTTCAAACTTAGCAAATCCCAATGTCCAAAGAATGAAGAAGAAAAAGAAGAAATGAACAAGGTGTCCTATTCTTCTGTCGTGGGTAGCCTTATGTATGCAATGGTTTGTACAAGACCAGATATTGGCTATGCTATAGGAGTTGTGAGCAGATTCCTATCAGACCCAGGAAAGGAGCATTGGGAAGCTGTTAAATGGATATTAAGATATTTAAGAGGAACTGCCAAAAGAAGCTTGTGTTTTAGCAATGAAAATCTAAAGCTCATTGGATATTCAGACTCAGATATGGCAGGAGATGTGGATTCAAGGAAGTCAACATCAGGTTATCTGATTACTTTTGCAGGGGGAGTTGTTTCTTGGCAGTCAAAACTTCAAAAATGTGTGACATTGTCTACAGTTGAAGTAGAGTATGTAGTAGTCACTGAAGCCTAAAAAAAGATGCTATGGATGAAGAACTTTCTAAGAGAATTGGAACATGATCAAGATGATTATGTGGTGAACTGTGATAATCAAAGTACAATTCATCTGACCAAGAATCTCATGTTCCATTCACGCTCAAAGCATATTGACATCCGTTATCATTGGATACGAGAAGTGTTGGATAGGAAGGATTTGAAGATAGAGAAAATTTATACATATTTGAATTGGTCTGACATGATGACTAAGTCAATGCCAACCAAGAAGGTTGAAGATTGTTGCCAAGGTGCTGGTGTTGTGGTGCCTCCTAATTAAGTCAGGAAGGGGGAGATTTGTTGGAATTCCCTCCTTAATTGTGGTTCACAAGTCACAATGCTTAGGGGATGAACATGTTGGATTATTTTTGGACTCTCAACTATGTGAACAAAAGTCCAATACTCTCAAGCCCTCTAGGTTTCTCTTTATAAGAGGAGAAGGGGTTAGATTGAGACACACATCCAAGTGAAGAAACCCTAAGAGAGTTAGAGTGTCTTTTTTGTATTTCTCTTTGAGAGAAAGAGAGAGATATATACAGAGCGGTTTGTATACCATCCGAGAGGGTGAGATTCATTGAGAGATCTCAAAGATTGAGAGAAACACTTTGTAATACTACTTTTATAGTGGAGATCTTTTACTGGACTAGGTCCCGTGGTTTTTCCCGAGAGGGTTTTCTACGTAAAAATTCTGGTGTCATCTTCTTCTTTACTCTTTCAGTTATTTTTTATGCTTTCGCATAATGTCTATTTTGCGTTCATAGAGGAGGGAATAGGTATTGATGTTTCCCAACAGTTTATTACAATACAAGATTTTCAATTTATTATATTTAAGATAAGACTTGTAAATTCTAACGAAAAATATATTTGAATACTATATATTTAGTTTGATTATTTCTTTATGCGTATTTAATTTGATTATTGAATGTTTAACTTAAAATATATTTAAAAACTAATATTTTAAATACAACTCCTATATTATATATATAGACACTCACACACTGAGATAATTTTTAAATTTTGAATATATAATTGGTGTTTAATTATTTTACTAGACAAAAAATATTTTTTAAAAATTCATTCAACTATATATTTTTAAATATTTCGATTTGTATAACTATCAATGTTAAAAAACAACATTATTAAGATATTGCATTATAAAGTTTAATCACGTGAGATTATAATCAATTATACATTAATTATATTTTATCAAAATATGAAACAAACATTTTTATTTTTTCAGTGTGTATAAGTTAAAAGGCATTAAATATATGAAAATTTTAATTATTTATATTAAAAATTTTAATTAAAAAAATATTAAATATTTTTTTTTTTTAAAATTATAAATATTTATTTTATTTCTTCATCTTATACATTTGATGTATAAGATAAAAAGTAAATAAAATTGATTTATTATAGAAGTGAAAATCACTAGAATAATTATAATAGAAGTGAAATATTCATTTTAAAGTAATTAATAATTATAATTTTCTTTATCAATTGTTTTATAATTATTAATATTTTTACACTTCACCTTAAGGTCTCATTTGGGTTGAATTTTAGTTTTAAGATTTTATATTATAAACATGAAAATTAGCTTTCAGTTTGTAGTTTAAGTTTTTTTTTTTTCAGTTTTAAAAACTTGTTTTCAATCTTATAATTTTGGATTTAAAAAGTTCACTAAAAAATGTAAGATTGTTTACATGAAGTTGTGATAAGGGGATTTAGAGTGAGGATAGAACAAAAAATAAATGAATATTCCATTTGCATCCGATAAGGTATTCTATTAGTGGAGAAGTTGGGATCAAGAGCTGAGGATGGAGATAGTACAATTGACTGGTGGAGACAACAAAAACATTGAGGTCAGTGCAAGTGGATGACTTGTCTGTCAATGTGTTGTTGGCAAAGGAGTTGCAAAAAAAGGAGTTATAGGTGGTGGCTAAAACAAAAGGGGAGAAACAAGGGGTGAAGTTGTCGAGGGAGGGGATGCGAATGATGGAGATTAAGCAAGTGGAGGCAAAGATGAGATAGGACAAAACGAGCTATTCACCCGACCACATAATCGAATCAAGTTAAAAAAGTTGAAATTTAATTTATTCTTAAAATTTAAAATTTAAGTCTTATATTTAATTGGTTGAGTTCATGTCAGGTTAGTTGTAGACTTGACGTGGGTTGCATGCTATATTGAGTTGAGGAAAGAAATCCAAATTCAATTTAGATTTCTAAAATATAGTTTAATTAGGTGAAAGTTTGGTTTGTACAATTTTTTTTAGGTTAAACCAGATCAAGTTATAATTAAATTGGGTTGAAAAGACTCAAATTTAATTCTTACTCAAAATTTAAAGCATAAATTATGCGTCCAAAATGATAAGGTGTTTTTTGGATAATAACAAATATTATGAAAATGGATAATATATTATGATTAATTATTATTTTTTAGATTTTAAAAGAACTGCTTGTTATTGAACTTAAAGGTTGAAATGCATTTGTTTAAGAGACTTATTTTAAAATAAAAATTCATTTATTGTGTCCATAAGGAGCTCATTGTCCAAAGACGTATTCATCGTCCAAAGACTATTCAACGTCCATACAGAACTTAGCATCCAAAGACATGCTCAGCGTTCATAAAGTCACTCGTCATCTAAAAGACATTCCTAGCGTCCGTAGCGGGACTCAGCATCCAAAGATGTGCTTAGTGTCCATAGAGTCACTCGTTGTCCAAAGGACATTCATAGTGTCTATAGTAAGACTCACTGTCCAAAGGATATATTCTGAGTTCATAGAAAAACTCACCATGCAAAGGAAGTACTCAATATCCATAGAGGGACTTAACGTCCAAAGACATAGTTAAAGGTCCTTAGAAGAGCTCAATGTCCATGGATGTGGTTACCATCTAAAGAGGGACTTACCATCCAAAAGACATAGTGTCTAAAAAAGGACTCATCATCCGAAAGACATGTTCATTGTTCAATATGAGAGCTCAACGTCCTAAGAACTCATCCAATATCCATAGAAGAAGAGCTTAATGCCCATAGACAAGCTCACTATCCATAAGTGAATTTGACATCTATAGAGAAATTTGTTGTCCAAAGAAGAAATCGTCAAAAACAAAACGATTGCATTGTTCCATTTAGGAAGTATCTCTCGAAAAGAATAAAGAGTTGTTTAAGTTATCTAACTTATCATGTGAATCATTTCTTTTAGATATAGAGCTTGAAATCATTATCTCACATTCAAATTCTACCTAATGCACTATTATGAGAACATGACAGTTTCAGATTAATAAATGACTGCATGAAGTTTTGTTTATTGCAAGCCAAGTCTTCAACTAGATCATGACTTCTATAAGAAGGAACCAATAGAAGCTTTCTCTCTTGTCAATAGAAGACAACACGATAAAAATCAGAGAAGAATAATCTTTTTTTGACACAATCTTCTCTGTCTTTAGAAAAAGAGGAGTCTTTGTAGAAACTCTACGAAAATCAGAACTGCGACATTTAATGCTCACTCAACCACTTCTCATGCACAAGCAATGTTCAAATTTCTACATATTATAGAAAGGAAGATTGATTAAGCTCAAAAAATAATGAACAATAATGAGAAAAGCACAACAACGTAAAAAAGAAAGATTAAGTGATATACTCTAAAGTTATTTTGGATGACTCTCTCATTTTTTATTTATAAAGCTTACTTTACTTGGCAAAACTAATCCATGAATTGTATTGTAATATGCTCACTATGTGAGTAGAGTTTGGTATAAAAACTCAATGAGTTGGTGTGATAGCTTGAAGAGGCTAAGTGATAAAAAATACTTGATTTTCTTGTAATTAGGTAGATTACAAGGGTTGTAATACTTGGAGAGGTAGAGAATACGTGTGTTGTAAGTCATGAAGACTTAGTAGAATTCTTTCGTATTGAAGGGACTAAACATAACTCTATTGAAAGAGTAAACCAGTATAAACTTTGTGCGTTTTTTCTCTTACCCTACACTTTTTACATTCTACACTCCCTTTGAACGATCATATTAAATTGTGTTTAAAATTTTTTAGATCTGCGAAAAGCTTTTAAAAATTACACATACACAATTCAACCCCTCGTTCTTGTGTGTTACTTATATCTTCACCTTGTATTTCATTGGACGAGTTTAGATTGGATTGATTTCAGGCTTGATGCGGGTCACAAGTTATAACATATAGGGCTAAAAAGGTTAAATTCACTTTAGGCTTCTAAAATGAAGATCAAGTATAGTGAAAGTCTAATTTTATGGGTTATTATGGGTTAAACCCAAATCACTCCATGATTAAATAAAGAGAAACAAGCAGAAATTTAATTTATACATAAATTTTAAAGTTCAAACCTTATATTTCATCCAATAAATTTGGTTGGACTTATAACTAGTTGGGTACAAAAGTCCAAATTTAACATACAAATTGTCATGTCTATCTAAATTAAAATCAAATTGAGAAAAAATAAAGTACACAACTTCAACTTTAAAGAACAACCCAATTTATTTATAGACAACTCCAAGTTAGTGTGCCTTTACAAATGACATAAATTGAAATTTAGAATCTCTTTGTTTATAATAGTAGAGTCCTTTCAACTAGATCTGGTAAAATGAATGATCTGACCTGGCCCAACCGAATCTGCTGTGTTTATGTTGGGCCATCAAACCAAATTAGTATTGATTAAAAATAAAAAAAAATTAAAAAAGAATTCTAGATAAAAAAATTAAAAAATAGAATCAGCATTTTAAAAAAAATTAAGTCACATGAATGAAATTGAAGTATTTAATTATTTGAATAACTTTTTTGGTATAAAATACAAGCGTAATATGTTTTAATAATATAAGCAATAAGCTATTGGTATATAACTCTTAAGCTTAAGGAATTAAAGTTAAAATATAAATGAAAAAAGAAATATTGAAGTTAAAATCTAATTTGCACATGTATGAACATAGTTTAGGAAAAATCTCACCCGAACTAATATTTATATATTTATATTATTCATCACTATTTTTATTAAATATTAAATGAATAAGCAATAATGCATAATTACTTTAACGAGTAATTATCATGAACAACAAAGAACAATGTGGTGTGTATTAGTGTATACCATATTGTAAATGTTACTAAGTTATTTAGTACTTACTCAACCACTTATTTATTGAGATATTTAACTTAAAATTTCTTATAAAACTAGACATTTTTATTTTTAATTTTTTTATCGGAACAGCTCTACTTTTAGCAAACAAAGAAATGACTGCAGTTGAAAAAAATTAAATTAAGAATTGATTTGATTTATAAATGAAATTCTCTGTAAAGTCACAAAATAGGAATTGATTGATCATCAACATAATATTGCATTAATGTGCCATTATGTGATGTCATTTCGTTATCTCTCCACCCTAGCTTATCAAATCAAACGTAGCTTTAGGTTAAATTCTCATCCATATATTACTTTAAAATTTTCAATCAACATTGCCCTATATAATTCTTTACTGTTACAATAGCCAACATCTACCTTTGCATTGTATTAGCATATGAAGGCAGCACGTAAAAGTCCTGAGCGAAGTGAAGATAGAAGGAGAAATTATACTTATACTGAATTAGATCTTTTTAAATAATATTCACATCTTTATATAATATTAAAGAATGAGTGGATGTGTTACTTCATTAAAAATAGAAAGGCGAGTCTCTACTTAAAAACTAAAAGAGTGTGAATGTGATTTAAAAATCCACAATGACAATTTTTTCGAGATATAACCTGTGTATATATCCAGAAAATATTAATTATACTTTGTTTTGTTATACATCAACTTTTGGATTGATCTTTGTGCAGGATCCATTTACTGTGTAAAACCCACCTCAATTGTGATAAATTATTCTATGCAATTTTGGAAATAGTCAAGTGATTTTATACAAAACTAATGTCATCATTACCTCATGCATCATGAGCACTGTTAATTGGATGTTCAGCTTAAAAATCCATTAGAAATAGAAAGGAGAAAATTAAGGTTACCATGGTTGACCCAACACCAAATGAGACTTTTTTACTAAGAACTATATGTCCAGCCTTTTTTCTAACTAACATGTGATATTTTTGTTTTATAAAAATTAATAATAAATATTGTTTTGTTGATAGTCTAAAATTTGAACTTTCGTAACCTTACCCTTAAACCATTCCTAAAGATTACTGGCTGAGTAGTTCAGTCACAAAAAGAGGGACAAAGAAGGTGAATAAGAGAAGCAATTGGCAAATATACAACACCTGAAATGTTAAATCCTAAAGTATTTTCCTTATCCGAATTGGGGAATAAAACACACAGCTCAGTTAATAGCTTATGGAAAATGGAAAAATCAATCAATAGACAAATTTAAATTACTACTTTATTATTGTATATTTAAACTATGTAGATTTGTTGCATGTATTGCTTGCAGTGGAATAACATAACTTGATAAGAAGAACTGCATATAAAAGGCATCTTCCTTGGCCTTCAGAGATCTTCAATAATGAAAACAATCTCCTTGTTAGCAATGACATGATATTTTGGAGAGAAAAAGTAGCCTAGCCAGTTTATAAGCATGCTGTTTGTATGTTCTTGAAACTGTCACTGTAACTTACATTGCTTATGCAACAAATATGGCTTGTACTAGAAGGACCTGGGTAGCTTCTCACTGTATTCAACTATGGCTGAGGGTGGAAGTAGGCCAGTGCTTATCTCATGCACTGTTGAGAAGAGAGGAAACAACTCTAGCCACCCGCGGTGGCTTAGAACCTCGTAAACCTCACTTGCAGTTGAGACGCCCTTGGTGCAAGAAAGTTAGATCAACAAGGAAATCAAGATTGAGAACATGAAAACTACTACTGGTTCTGGATTCTTTATAGTAAAAAATTTTGGTGTTTTGCTTTGTGGTAGGAAGAAATTTTCATTGATATCAAAATCTAGACTTGGTTTGATTGTTCATGAATCTAGGATTTTGGATGAAGATAATGAAGCTCAAAATTTAAGCACAAAGGACCATGCTGTTCTATAATTTCTACTTTGCTACTCTTGTATTTAACAAGTGATATTACATATATAAATCCAATTATGCATTTGTGACTGTTTATGAGATTATCTAGTAGTTACTTTACATAGTAAGGTGCTGTTTGGATAAATTTCTCCAAAAATACTTATAGAAATGAATTGGACTTCTTCTATAAGTTAAAATCAACTTATGTATCTTAAATCTCAACTTTTGGAGAAGTTAGATGAGAGAAAACTTCTATAAAAGTTAAGTGCATAAATTGATTTTAACTTATGCAAGAAATTCAATTCATTTTATTTTTTTAATTTCCTTTTTTATAAATTTTTATGGAAAGTTTATCTGTTTGCCATGTACGTTGTACTATTTGCCTTATTTTCATGAACATACCTGCAATTTCTGGCCTTGTAGCATCTCTGCTTCAAGTTCATCAAAAGACCTACAGAAAAGAATGAAATATGTAACTAATTCAAACATTTTCCTTTTCTCACCTTTGAAATATGGGCCAGAGAAAAAGAAATACAAAACAACCTTTTCCCTCCATTCCTTGCATAAGCCTCAGCAACTTTCCTGTTTCTTCCACCCACTGCCACAGACAACATGGTTTTCATAACATAAGCAATGAAAAAATAGGGTGGCATTAATTAGCTTCCTTACAGCATGTTGTGATAAGGTCAGCTACACCACAGCTCTCAAAAAAGGTGCTGTCCTTAACAGATGGAAACAACAACTTTGAAAATGCCTTCATTTCTCTAAGACCAAGTCTCATGATTGCAGCCTATACACATAGAAAACCAAATCAAAGACACACAAAGATTTTCTTCTTTTCTTTTGGTCTTTTTGAAAATCTTCCGATCATAAAATCTTTTAAACTTACTTTTGTATTATTTCCCATCTCAAGTCCATCAACAAAACCTGTCCCATTTGTGTGTCATTCCTTGATTGTTCACAAAAGTAGAAAAAGGGAGAGAACAAAGTGCATATACTGTAAAGCAAACCTGCTGCTAAGGCCACAACATTTTTCAAAGTTCCACACAGTTCAACTCCTTCAACATCCTGAGCCTATTTATTATAGAATACAAAAACCATAAGCTCAAATAATATCTTAGTGTTTACAAATTTAAAAGTACTCAGGACCATAATATTCTGCCATGAGTCATGATGATAGTATTACTGATTACTTTAAGAGCAAATTCCCCGGTTTCATTTAGAATAAGGTTTAAAATTGTGGTCGCGCTACTTGATATTGCAAGAAACTGCATACAAATGTGGCTGCAGAAACCTCAAAAACCTTGACATTGTGACTAAAATTGTGGTCGTGAATCCTTTTTTAGAACCTTGTTCAAAATTACATGTGATAAGATTTTCCCTAGTTTGCTGCTCATTATTAAAGAATGTGATCCACTCACAGCTGTCACAATGAAATAGGGAGTATAAAACAACTGAACCCATCTCTCAGCAACTTCTTTGTTGTGCCTGTATCCAACAGTTGCCTCACTAAACTTCTCCACAGCTATCTGCACTAACACTAACAATAATTACAACAACCAAATATAACATGAGCACAAAATTAAAAAAAAAAAAAAACTCTAATTTCTTCTAACTACCTCATTTGCTATGTTGGCACCCATCAAAACAGAACAATTGATTCCCAGTTGCTGTGAGATGAGACTAGAGATCATGCATGGACCTTCCATTTTGACCTCCATCCCTTTAACAAGGGAAATAGCCTCAGCATCTGACCTTATTTTCCCAACAAGCCTTTTGCATATTCCTTCCATAAATTGATGTGGAGTCACAAACACTAACATGTTGGAATCCTTCACTGCATAATTTACCCCCAAAGTACACAGTGAACATTGTATCCTTTTCTTTATTTAAAGTTTGGTTCGTTTGATATGAATTTGTGATTTTTATCTTCTAAATCACAGTATATAAATAAAAAAAAAACTATATCAAGTACCTGCATTTTCAAGGTCTGGATCTGCAACAACATTTTTGCCAAGCTTGATTCCAGGGAGATATTTGACATTTTCCTTCCAAAAGGAATGGTGATGTTCAATTTCTTTTTTGGTACAGTCATAATAGTAATATTCATTGAAAAAAAAAATTGGAAACTCAATGGAAATGAAATGCATGGCTAGTCCTTACATTGGTTCGATTGATGACATCTGTGAGCTTCTCACCACTAGGTAATGTCTCCTCATATACCCACATCCTCACTTCATCTGAATTCATCAAAATTGAAAATTTAAGATTCTAAAGTAAAGATTGTTCATTTACTAAGGAAAGTTATGTTTGACCATACAACAAAAACAAAAGTCTTATCCACCAGATATGTTTGAGCATAAAGCATCAAATTTAATCTACACACATGCAGTAGTCCAAAATCAAGCAATGCATTAAATTAGCCCATGATATTACGAGGATCAGTCAATCTAATCTATAAAATTGTAAAAATGTCATTTTAATCTTTGAAATGATCAACTATGTCATCTTAGTCATTAAATTTTTTAGGCTTAATCGTGTCGCTATTGTGTGATTTTGGTTCCTATTTTTCAATTGAACCATTGGGTAGTTTTTCCTCATTTTCAATCATGTCCCTCTATTGTGATTTCATCCAATATTGTAAATGAGAGAAAACTTGAGTCAATTGACGCAATTATAACAGGAGAAATAAAAATTGCATGATTATAATATAGAGAAAAATATATATAATTAAACCTTTTTTATAATTTCAAGACTAAAATAAGTCATTTAATAACGTTAGCAAGTAAAATGACCACCATTGGTTACCGAATTTGAAGGACTAAAATTACATTTTTGTAACTTAGGGACTAAATTAACCCATGTTGGCAACTTTATAAACTAATTTGATTATTTGATGTATTAAAACTTCATCTTTATTCTTCATGAAAAAAGAAGCTCATGAGAGTAGTGAAAGAGGAAGAAAATTACCATGGAAGGAGCTAAGCCTGAGGGTGTTGGAGGCAATGAGCTTAGCTGCAACACTGCCCCAATTGCCACTTCCAATAACAGTGACTTTGGATCTGTGTGTGGCATCATTGGCACTGTTGAACAAGTTGTTCTGTGGCAGAGTTTCCGGCTCTTGTGGAACTTGGGCTTCCAAGGCTGGAGCCATGAAGAACAACAGAAAGAGAAGTGAGCAATGCAATGCAATGCAATGCAAAACAATGATTGGAACAGTGAAGAAGAATAGAGGCTAAAGGGATGAGGAAGAGAGGGAATATAAGAAGGGAAAGAAAAGGTTCATGGGGCGGAGAAGGCACACCAGTTTCGTGACAAACTATGTTTCAAGTTAAATCGGGCGATCCCTTCTATGTTTGCACTGTGTTTGCTGCTTTGGTGGGGACCACTTTCTGAGTCTATCCATGCACTCCTGTTCCACATTTTGTTTCACTTCATTGGGTTAAAACCAATCATACTCTTAATACTTTTCTCTTATAATCACTCTTATCAACAATTTTTATTTTTATTTTTTTATATCATATTATCTATTTATAAATACTTTTTTTCTTTTATCTTTTTATCTTTCTATACTTCAAGTAACATATAAGGGTTTACCCTTTATTTTTTGTGTTAAAAGTCATGTCAATATTTTCTATATAAGTGGGGACTCATACTTCAAGTAACATATAATTGTTTAC
This sequence comes from Mucuna pruriens, assembly GCA_025330945.1. Lineage (NCBI taxonomy): Eukaryota > Viridiplantae > Streptophyta > Magnoliopsida > Fabales > Fabaceae > Mucuna > Mucuna pruriens. The sequence continues at coordinate 1,545,864 of JAENHJ010000527.1, read as the reverse complement.
CCTTTATTTTTTTTGTGATAAAAGTCACGTTAGTATTTTCTATGGTGATATAACTACATACATGTGAGTTGACTATATGTTAGATATTCAATTTTTAATATAATTTTTTCATCCTTAAATACATCATTCAAACTCTCATATTTTGATTAAAAGATATAAGTAATTATCATTTATGTCAATCAATATTAATTTTATCAATTATATTGAATGAAGAAAATATGTTGAATAGTCTTGAACTACCAATTATATTTTAATCTTTACATGATATATTTAAATTTTATTAACTTTTTATGGTGAATTAAAAAATTTAGTTATATATCACATAAAAATTGTTTAAGATCATGATCATGTGATGATCCTACGTTATATAATAATTTTTCTTTTTTAAAAACTCATTTTAAACTTAAAATACTCGTGAGAATATGTGTTGAAGATGCTCTAAGTATATGGGAAGTCACAACAAGTATGGGAAGACTTGTGTGAGTGTGGGGAAGTTTCGTGACCATCTTTTATTATTAATTAAATTTTTTAAAATTATCAAATTAGGTAAATTTTATTTATTATTTAATAAATCTCACTCATAATTTTATAGTTTTTATTAAATTTTAATCACTAAAAAGAAAATATTGAAGAATGTGTTAATATGCATTTATAAATGGTACATCTAAGACTCCACTTATTATATCTAAGTCTCCACTTATTATTGTCATTGAGGATTCTATCACCTAAATATGCATGTATATATGGCTCAAGAGTCATTGCCAAGGGACAACAATTAAATTTGAGGATTAATTGTTTTGAAATTGGATCCATCAATTCATTTTCAAGTTTGTAGTAAGCATTGTCCAATGAGATTGTTAACGGAGGTCAACAATGCCACGTCAACTAATTTAATCGCGTTTAATCATGTAAATAATGTGAGTGTGCAATTAGTTCTTAGACTTAGTGTTTTTACATGTATAGATATGAGACTAATTCAAGGTGGATGCTAATAAAATTAACCCTCTCCATGTTAACAAGTTTATGTTGTAACATTGGAACATAAGCTTATACGTCCAAAATGATCCAAGTGTTTTGATGATAACAAACATTATAGAAATGAATAATATATTATGATTAACCATTGCTCTCTAGATTTCAGAAGAATAACAAGTTATTGAACTTAAAAGTTGGAACATATCCATTTAAAGGAAAATGACTTTAAAAGAAGTTCATCTACTGCATCCATAAAGAGCTTGACGTTCATAGACGTACTTATTATCCATAGATGCATTCACCGTACATAAACACACTCACCGTCCATAGACATTTTCATCATCCATAATGAGATTCACCGTCCAAAGGACGTACTCAAACATTCGCAGCATCCATAAAGTCAATCATCATTCAATGGACATTCCCAATGGACATAGCGAGACTCATTGTTCAAAGGACATATTCTGCGTTCATAGAGAAGCTTATCGTCCTAAGACGTTCCTATCGTCCAAATACATTCCTACTATCCAAAGAAGAGATCATTTAGAAAATGGAACGACTACACTATTTCAATCAAGAAGAATCTCTCGTAAAAGCATAAAATGTTGTTTATCTTGATTATCTTGTCTCGTGAACTCTTTCATTTGTATAAAGAGTTGATTATCTAGATCCAACGTTCAAACGTCTACCTAGTATACTATTTGAGAACATAATCAACAAAAAATTTATAATACAAGTCAAGTCTGATAAAAGGAAGCTCAGATTATGACTCCATTCAGAAAGAACCAACATAAGCTTTTTCACTCATCAACATAAGTTTTTTCATTAATCAACAGTAGACAACACATAATTAAGAGAAAAGCAGTTTTTTTCCTGACACAACATATCTCTATCTTTAGAAAAAGAGGAGTATCTGCAAAAGAACTACAAGAAGTAATCAAGTAGCATTTAATGTAGATCCAACCACTCATGCAAAAAGTAACGTTCAAATTTTCACGTCTTATATAAAGGGATCAATCAAGTTCGAAAGGAGGTGAAACTGAATTACAATGCATTCTATCAAGAAAGAAAAAAACACTTTCTTATACTTTGGATGACTATCTTGTAAAACTTTTTTTTGCGAAATAAAGTAAAATTTGTACTCTGTATTACAAACGTTCACTGTGTGAATTACTCTTTTGTAAAAACCTACTAAGTTAGTGTGATAGTCTAAAAAGGCTAAGTGTCAAAAGAATACTTGGTTTTCTTATAATCGGGTAGATTACAAGGGTTGTAATACTTGGAGAGGTAAAGAATACTTGTTTGAAAGTTAGGTAAACTTAGTGAAATTCCTTCATGTTGAAGGGACTAAACGTAACTTTATTAAAAGAGTGAACTTGTATAATTCCTATATCTTTTTCTCTCTTATCCTACACTCTTATATTTTTACACTTCCTTTGGACGACCAAATCAAATTGTATTTTAAATTATTCAATTTTGCGAAAAAAACTTTCAAAAATCACATACACACAATTCAACTCCCTTCTTGTGTGTTATCTTTTCCTTTAGTTTCCACAATCCAATTTTCTTGTCACCAATTACTATTAGTTTAGCTAATTAGTTACTTGTTTGAAAAATCAGTATGGAAAAAATACATTATATATTTTTTAAAATATTATGAAAATAATTTTTTAGAAATATAAAATAATTATCAAATTCATTTTTATGTTTTATCTTTAATCTTTAATAAAGAAAAAAATTGTAACATTTTAAATGATTAATTTATAATAAAAATATTTTAAAATTTTTATTACATATTTACCCTTATATTATAAATTAGAATACATAATTTAGAATAAGATTGTCTCACTTGGAAGATATTTGTGGTCCTATTAGGCTTTGCTACCCATAATAATATTACTTGACTCGAGTATATCTTTTTTTAAATGATACATGTGGTATGTACAAATAAATACATAACTTGGAGACTAAGATTTTTATTATCCTTAGTCTCTCAATTAAACATTATCAATATTCTTTTTTTTTCTTCGTTAGAGGTGCATTTTACACACCAATACTACAAACTAAAAAATTATCTCTCAATTATCTCAAATTATGTTCCTTTTGATAATTATTTTATATGTATATTTGATCTTCTCAAATGTATATTAGTTTCAATTTACTATTTTTTTATCTCTATCTTTAAATTAAATTTTAATAGTTTTATTTTAAATAATTTATCAATAATAAAATAATCTTATATTATAATTTAAATTATTTATTATAAATTTAAAATATAAACTATATATTCATCAATATTTATTTATTATAAATTTTAATTATAATATAATGTATATATTAAAAAATTAATTATAAATTTTAATTATATAAAAATAAATATTTATCTATATGCTAAAATACTAGTTAATATTTATGCTAAAATGCTAAGAGAGAAGAGTGTTTCAAAACAGAGTTTAATGATCATTCATTGATAGTATAAAATAATTTTACATTGTCATTTAATTACAAATAATTTTTGGTATGATTTTTAAAATATTTATTATAAAAGTCAATTAACTTAATATATATAATAAATTGTGATTGAATAATACTATAAAAATATTTTACACTATAATAAATAATAATATATTCTCTCTTATCAATTATTGTTGACTTTTGATTCAAAGTAATATGAGATATTTTTAGTATAGCGAAATAATTCAAAAACAAAAATTCAATATTATGATGTTTGTCTTATTTAACTCAGAAGTTAAATTAATAATCTTATAAAACTGATCACTAAATCAGTTGGTATTAAAATTGATCAATCCTAAAATTACAGTTGTGTAAAAATTGAATATGAATAATTTTACCAAACTAAATTTAGAACCATAATATTTTGATTTTTTTTAATTTAAATTTCAAGTAAGAATGACCAACATCTGAAGTGAAAACTGGATTCGGACTATCAGCCTGTTTGGTTGTGCGTTAGAAAGAATGGACGCAAATCCGGCTGAAGCAAATTATATTAATTTTTACGTCAATTTTGTGAATTGATATGAAAACTTAATAATACATGAATTAGTAAATATCATGTGGGGTAAGAAAAGTTTTAATCTTTTTTTTCGAAAGAATAGTTTAATATTGCAGAAGAAATATATTGGAGATATTAGCATGTTGCTGTCTTTTTGTTTTTGTTTTTTCAGTTTTTGTCGTTGTTGGAGAGTTTGAGATAATCAACCAGACACATATAATCAGTACAATATAGAGAAAAAATCACTGAAAACAAGCTTAAATACATAGAAACAAAATGTTTACTTGTGTGAACCTATATCAACTTTGTTCTGTGAAGGTAGATCAACAACTTTGACGCAACAAAATATCATGCACGCACGTAATTTAACCATAGGCTTTGGTAGTTGATCGATCTATAATTAAAAAAGTAATTTTATGTTCATTTAGACAATAATTCTCTTTTAACGGGCAAATTTAAATTCAAGTTTTTCATCATTTTGAGTAATTTTAGCTTAACTCTTTTAACAAGCAAGTTAAATGAGTAAAATAAATTAACAAATAAGCTTGAGATCTTTGCTCACAAATGAGCCATTAAAAATCAAATCACGTCATATTTCTTGATAGTCATCGAATAAATATCTATGAACTATTTGATTTCGAATTGAATTCGCCCTTTAGTCCTCTTCATCATATGTATTTTTTTTATTATAAAAATTTAATTAGAATATACAGTAAAATGGTTGGTTTTTATAATAATTATTTCAAAAATAATATTGGGATGATTTAATTCTATTTGTTCAATACAATACATCAAAATTAAACCTCTTGCAATTTTATGAGTTCAAACTCTAGATGATAAATTTAAGAATTTAATTAAAATGTTCTGATAATATAAATTCACTTATTTAGAATTGAATTTTTATGGAATTTGGAACAACAGAAATTATTGTATTTAAGTTGTTTGAAAATTTTTAAGAAAAAATATATTAAAATAATTTTACACTATTGTTAAATCACAAACAATAATATATTATAAATTTGTTAACTTATAAAATAATATTTATAATTAAATAATAATATAAAATTATTTTACATTATCAATCCATGACGGTTAAACTCAAATTTTAATACATAATTATAAAATAATTTTTTTTTCCTCCACAATAATTTATAATTAAGTAACCCTACAAAATAACTTGTATACTGAAAACACATTCTAATTAAATTTTAAATTTATAATTTTAGCCACAAAAATAACACGAAAATTTGAATTATAACATGTACTAATTATTCCAACCTCTCATTATTGATCCATTCACTCATAGTGGGTCGAATGCACGAGCTTGTGTGGTGCACATGACAAGCAAGATCCAGCCAAAGTACTTTTTCATTTTCAACACGTGGGAAGAATGGCAGAATAACATGGAGCTAGGAATAGTTTGCAACGAGCAATCATAAACACACACTACTGAGAGGGGTCCAAGCCAGAAGCTATAATAATTCACAATGGGAATTTATTAATAGGACTTTTGGGACAAGATAAATAAATAATGCAGACCTAATTAATCCTTATCGATAAATAGATTCAGTCAGGTTAGTCTTTTATAATATAATGAATGAATAAATGTTTCAATTTATGTTGAGAAAAGTATTTACTTTTAATATTTGACCGTGTCACGAATAAGGTTATCTTAAAAAAATCATTATTATGAAAAACCTAGAAAAGAAAAACTTAATTACTATGAATTGCATTCATGTTCATCCTCTGCAGTAAGTGTAGTGTGCCCACTGGTTTCAGCTCAAAAAGCAAGCCAGAGGAACGTAACTATACCTTTACTCAATAATTTATTCTTACTTTTTTTTTTCTTTGCCTCTTTTCATTTGGTCCACTGTCCTGCCCATAACTCTCTCCTTGAGTCTAAACTCTAGAGCCAACAAAATAGGGAATTGGAATTTTTTTTTTATTAACCAAGTATCCTTAGCGAAGCTATTTTTCTAAATATTTAATATAGTTGTATGTTTAAAAATTAAAATTTAAAATTACTAATTGAATTAAAGTAATTCATGTAAGGTATTTATGCTAACGACCAACAATGAAACCAAAAAAACAAAAACAGATCTGGACAACATTCAAGGAAGGCTAAAAAGTGAACAAATTTCATATTTCTAAGGTCGAAAAATATACTTTAGAAAATAAAGTTTATTTACATTCGTTAATTAAAAAATTAATGATGAAGAATTATAATATATATATCAAATCTTAAAAATTATTTTGAGTTAAATCCAATTTTAACATATATATAATTAAAAAAAATAAATTATGAGATTATATTTTTTAATAATTTTTTAACTGAAGTACACCGATGTACACAATCTTTGTTTTCTCATTCAATCATAAGTTGATATATAATTGAAAATTATTAACTTTTGTATTCTATAAGTAATATATTTAGAAGAAGTATTAAAAGAAATATTTAACATGTCACTTATTTGTATTTAATAGCTTCTTTAGTATTTTTTTTTAAGGCTTCTCTGATATGCTTATACTTATGGGATATTTATACAATTGATGCTTATCTGATTTCTACTTATTATTATTATTATCTATTTAAACCTTTTAAAATAGATTGATAGTTTTTTTTTATTAGAAACTAGAAATATATACATTGATGGATTTTAAAGATTAGGAGTCATCTAAAAAACCTAAGTGTCGTCTAAAGGTGGGTGCATCCAAAGAGGCATAGGTGCCGTCCAAGGACATGTCGTCCAAAGATTTCATATGCGTTCAAAGAACTCAAGTGTCATTCAAAAGAAGTGTCGTCCAAAAGACCTACCATCCAAAGGCTCCAAATGCATCCTAATGCGTCAAAGTTCCATAGGCCATATGCGTCCAACGAAGCTCTTATAGAGAATTTTTAACATGTGTCTTCTTTCTACTTAATAGTTTATCCAATACTCTTCTTTAAGGCTTCTCGAATAGTCTTTTACTTATGGGACACTTATACCACTTATACTTTTCTATGTCACTTCAACACAATTTTCTATTTTATATTAACTTTTTCAACTATTGTAAACTGCATTGTAATAATGGATTTTAAAGATTACGCTCTACAAATTGTATATTGCATCTCAAAAAAGTTTAAGAAATATCATGCAGCTTTACACTCCCTTTCATTGTTGATTTCTTTATATATAATATAAATGCTTAACATTGTAAGCTTTCAATCAGTTGGAATTTCTTTCCTTATTTTACTAAGGTTAATTTCACTGTATGCTTATTTTCCTCCTCAAATGTCATCTTATTTTTCTCCTCAAATGTCATCTAAGAGACATGATTTCATTGTTGGCATAACTTCTACCAAGGAGTCATGGAATATTGTTGCTAGGATAGTTAGATCATGGTCAGTTGTTGATACAAATATGAACTTCATCCCTTTTTCAATGGAGATGGTGCTTATGGATGACAAGATATGGTCATTAATTTTTTATTTAACTTCTTTTGGTTTACTATTTATTTTACATGGTTCTAACACGTTAATATATTGTTTCAGGAAGATAAGATCCATGCCTCCATTAGAAAGACACTCATTAACAAGTTTGAAAAGGATTTGAAATAGGGTTTTGTCTATTCAATTGCTTTTTTGGTGTGTTTTTTTTTTCATGGTATGATATATTACTTTATAATTTATATTTATTAGTTGTCAATTTTGTTTTTCTTTTCTTTTGAATAAGGATGTTATTTTTGAAGCCATTTGTTTGCAACAAGATGAGACAAATTTTGGTGTGGTGCAAGTAAATGAAATGTTTTATTTTGTATTTATATTTTTACAATATTTATTCATATTATGTTACATTTGAAATTATTAAAGTATCTTTTTTTGTCTTTTTCTTATAGGATTTGATGCCTTAAGTTTTCTGATGTGGTGGTTGATATTTAGGTTGAATTTAATGGTAAAGACATTGTTAAATTGGAGAATGATTCAAATGATTTAACTTCCGCTAAGAGACCTTTTCCACAATAAAAGATGGAGTAGTAGAGGAGTACCATGCTAAAAAAAATAATAAAGTATTTTAGAAGTTTAGCTGATTATAACTTTCTCATATACACATCTATAAAAATATATTAACTCCATAAAATGACACAACTTAATACAAAATATGTACTACTCACATGGAAATTAACATAAGTAGCATAAACTTAACTTTATATATAAACATCTAATAATGACATTAACATTTTAAATTGAATAAATAAGAACTCAAATTCATTAAGAAATATATGGAGACAAAACGAATAATGTCATTCACAAAATATATGTCACACATATATGATCAAAGAAGATAATTACAACAATAAATTGGTGATAAGAGTATTGAGCAAAAAAGAATCTAGGTGTTGTCCAAAAAGGTCTAGGTGTTGGTCAAGGGCATGTCATCCAAAGAACCTAAGTGTCATCCAAAACACCCATCGTCCAAAGGACTCAAGTGTTTGGGTATGACAATTTAGAAGTTATGTTTTTTACAAGGTTAAAATAAAGGATTTTAAAAACTGATAGGTTTTGGCTAAGTGTGGATCTCATACTTAATACAGTTGTTAATGTTACAAAGATACGAACAAGATTATCGTTAAAAATAGAGTAGACTTGCAAAAATTCAAGATAGAACCCAGGAGTACATCCAAAGGCAGGTGTGTCCAAAGGACCCAGGAGTCATTCAAAGGTGGGTGCATTCAAGGAGGCTTAGGCGTCGTCCAGGGGTATGTCGTCCAAAGACTTCATATGCATCCAAAAAATTCAAGTGTTGTCTAAAGGACTCGTCGTCCCAAGGACCTAGGTGTCGTCTAAATGATGGACGACTCCAAGCACGTCCAAAGGCATCAAAGACTCTAGAGGCCAGACGCATCCAAAGGAATACTTAAAGGGAATTTTTAACACGTCTTCCTTCTACTTAATAACTTCTTCAATACTCTTCTTTAAGGCCTTTTTAAAAATCTTATTTAATATTTCTCCAATACTCTTTTACTTATGAGACACTTATACAACTTATACTCTTCTACCTCAAATCTTCTACATGTTTAGGTGATAGTATTTTTCTTTTCAGAAAAATTAATCCATTAATTGCATCCTCAAATTGATAATGACATTAAATTTTAAACCGAATAAATAATAATAAAAGTTTGTTAAACATATGTTAAATTTATAATATAAATATCTAAAACTTGTTAATTATATTTGAATTAAAAAAAAACTACTCAATCTTTAAGCAACACATATTTTCCTAAGAATATAATTTATTTAGTTATTTAATTAATCACAAAATATAATTATTTTAAAAGGTGATTAAAATTAAACATAACAAGAAGTTATTTAATAGAATAATTACAATAATAATAATAACAACAACAACAATAACAATAACAATACAAAAATCTGTTACATCAAAAGTGGTGTTTTTTTTAATATTTGGTGAAATCCTAGATAGAAAATATCAAACTAAAATTGATTTATATATTCAAAATAATAAATCTATAACAAATCTAAACTATAGGTGTTCTAAACTAGAAATTTTTTAAACAATAAATGTTCTTTACTATAAATTTTTTTAAACAATAAACATTCAAAACATGAAATTATAATAAATATTCTAAACTATTTACAAGAAATGTAATTACATAATGATATTGAGTAAGGCGTAGGAAGAACTTTCTTCAACTTCTTACTAAAATTCCAAATAATAAGAATTAAAATAATAAGTCATGAACTAAATAAAAAAAAACATAATTAATCTAAGTTTTTAAAGTTGATGTATTACCTCCACCCACTCATCAATAATAGTTGCAAAGACAATGTTGAGCATATGTTTCATTACATAATATTTGCACTTATAACTCTCTGGTTGTATCTAAGTCTACCAAGTTTGACTCAAAATTAAGCACATGTTTAATTGGTAGTCAAACCTTGGTCAAGCAGTTATGGTTAGTTTAGTCAAACTAGTTTGACTCAAAATTAATTGCATGTTTTATTTTGTGGTCAGTCAAATTATGATCAACTGGTCATGGTTAGTTGAATCAAATCAAATTTGACTCAAAATTAAGTGCATGTTTTATTTGATGGTAAAAGATATCTAAAAATGGTCTCTTTAATTATAATATATCTAAGAAAAAATTCTATTTAATTATAATATAACAAAATGACCAATTATGCTCTATGTGCTCATTTATGTAAGGTCATATGAATTTATTAAAAAATATCATTATACAAGGTCCAACTAAGCTCTATGTAGTATTCATGCAAGGTGGTGTCAATTTATTAAATAATATCATTACATAAGGTTCAACTAAGTTCTATGTGGTCATTCATGGAAGGTCATACCAATTTATTAAACAATATAATCATACAAAATTTAACTAAGCTTTATATAGTCATTCATGCAAGGTGATACCAATTTATTAAACAATATCAACGTACAAGGTCCCATTATGCTCTATGTGGTCATTCATGAGAGAACATAGCAATTTATTAAATAAAATAATTATACAAGACCTAACTATGCTCTATATGATCATTCATTCAACCATTTAATACAATAAATCCATTTTACTATCAAAATAAAAAATAAATAAATTTCTTCACTTACCTCAATATTAATTAGGCAACTGGTTTAAGGAGATAATATAAAGCTATTAAGACACACTTTAAAATAGACAGTACCACAAAGAAATTAAAACAACCATAGGCACCCATAGCAAAAATAACCACCATCGTGGCCAACAAAATGGAGTGGCAGCCCTGGCATAAAATAGCCACTGCATTAGTGAGTGCAATGTAGTGGGAGCCATGGCGAAAATCCACCGATGGTGGCAGTACCATTGTTCAAACTAAAAAAGAAAAGGTGATGGCATTGGTGATGGAGTGGTGGTGGAGTGGTGGTGGAGTGCTCGAGATGCAAACAAAGAAATGTGTTGAGGAATGTTGGGAAAGAGGAACAGGTTGTGCGTGTTAAGGGTTTTAATTCACTTTTTTCATTGGTTAGAAATCCAACTAATGTAAAAAGTGACTTTCTACATCGGTTAGACATGCAACAAAATGTAAAAAGAGTCACTTTTTATACCAGTTACTTTCCAATTGATGTAAAAATGAATTTTAACATCAATTGCCTAATGTAAATAGTTTCAAAAAATTTACAAGTTTGTCATCACATTTTTATTTATATTGATTCTTTTTGAACCGATGTAAATGGTCCAATGTGAAAAGTCATTTATGTACTAGTGTGTCTATCCAATAAAAATTATGCTAAGTATAACTTTTTAAGTAATTTTTTAAAAATTAATAATGATAGATTTTTTTTTATAGATCACATGTATTCTCAACTAGAGTTAATTGTATTTGAACGGGATAAAATCACTATGAAAGACAAAGATCTCCTTCCAAATATTTAATATAGCTTCATATACGAGTATCTTTAACACAATGACAATTTAAAAGCTCTTTATAATGTTAGGACATAAATTATTAAAAAATACTAATAGTTACAAAATAGAATTTCAATAAAACACACAAAACTGTGTTTGTGTGAGTATGAAACTTATTAAATGATATGAATGTTCATAAGAAGAAGGTGAGATAAGTAAATCTGAATCATAAAGAAGAAAAAGAAGAATAGTAACAAATTTTATAACTCGTAGAGATTTGTAATTCTGACTTTATATAAAAAAAATAAAGGGGCCTATTTACATTAGCTTTGGTAAAATTATATTTGAAAGAATTAAAGTTAAAACTGATATTAAAAAGTGTTTGGAAACAATATTCTGAAAATGAGTTAAAATTGATTAATTTTATTTGAATGATATTGTAAAATCACTTTTAATTTACAAATATAGGTATGTTTAAAAAATGTATACATCTTACAATTATAATCAATTTTATTCACTGACAAATTTAAAAAATAATTCTTTCAAATGATTGTCGTTCCAGTGCGATCCCATTTTTATTGAGGAAGACGTGAAAATAGAGTGAATTGAGACTAACCGTGTATTTGATATCACGTTTCTTAGTATTCAACGTATGTCGAATAAAAGCAAAAAATACTTGCTTCCACGCTATTTTAGCCATTTTGACATGAATTTGTTTTAAAACGTGGATCTCAAAGGAGATCCAAACATGCACTAAATTAACATAAATCCCATTTTCAGTTGCAATTGGAATGCTATAAAACATTTCCCCTCCATTATTCAAAGGGAAGGAACACCACTTCCAACAAAAGCTGTAGGTATGGGGCAAAACACGTCTGAAAATGCTGAAAGAAACATTCGTTTCATTAATGGAATTCTTATTACAGTTTTATCTATTAATTGAAATTTATTAAAAATTTTAAAATTATAAATGAAGTGAAACTCTAATGATTAACGTACACCCAAAAAAATGTCCACCTAACATTCGCCCAGCTTCATGATTAACTATATGTAGATAAAATTAACCATATTACAAATCTTAGATGTACATTCCAACAATGGCAAAGAGTGTTTGCTAACATTTTTCATTTTTTCTTTATAAAAAAATGACTTTCTCCATAAATATCGTTACTGTTTTGTGTTGAATGCAATTAGAAAAAGGCAACCAAATACATTTTGCTAATTTTTTTCTTAGATCCATCATGCGAACTAGACCTTTTGGTTTGATGTGATTTTCGGGATCTGATGGACCTTATTGGTCAACCCTTTCTCAACAATTGAATTCAGTTATTCACCTTATGATTGAAGCCTCATCTCAACAGAAGCTCCACTTGAATTGCTAGCAAACTTCATACATATTCTGAGTATAGGAACTATATAAAGAATAAATCAGGATTCAAAAACATACTTGGGAGAACCCTGAAAATGAAGGTTTCTAAAACATAAATCAAGAAAGAATTACTCATACAGAACGCAGATGACAAAATTGTGCAGCATTGTCACTCCATCTAACAATTTGACTGAAGAATGTGGCATGCAAAATAGGTGTGCACATCAAGACGGTATGATCTTCCGGGTGGAGTTGCCAGAGACAAATTGTGACAATTCCACCAAAAAATATAAGCATTCAATTTGAATCACATTTTTAGTTATAGTACTCAGCAGGGGCCATTATGATTCTAAGCCAGTGCCTACCAAAAATGTTCAAAGAAAGAATAGCACCAATGGCTGCTATACTACATGCTAGTACCAACCATGCAGTTTTTAAGGAGCTCTGTCAAAGGGCTGTGTATCGTTGTAACAGACATCCCATACAGCTTCCATAGAATCCTTGGCAGCAAAACCAAGGCAACTGGGATTTGAAGACAAGGATTTCAAAACTTTTCTTCTGACACATTCCTTCAAATTTCATAACATCAATTCAGTATTTACCAAATACAGCAAAAAAAACAAGTCTAAAATATCAAATATACTAAAGCAAAGAGAAAAGAAAAAAATGCATGACAGCAGCAACTGAATAATAACATGTAATTTTAAGGAAAATAGAAAATTGTACCCAACTTCAGGTTAAATTGATTTACAAACTCTTTGTTTGCCTCCTTAGATGTCAATAATGTAAAAGTCTTTTTAATGAAAAAAATGCAACATTATTTGGCTTAATCATCATGCTTGTGAACAGAAGAGTGCCTAGTGTCCCTCCCCCAAGAACAGGGTATATTGAGTATTAGGAAAAAGCATTAGAAGTCATATGGCGCTCTAAGTTAAGCTTCCACAAGGTTTTTTCTTAAAAAGAAAATTAGTCCACAGTTTTACTGTTTCCTAATCTATTTCTAATTGACCAAAATTCAAGAAACACCCTTCAACCATATCATTTGTGTGAATATGTTAGAAAGGAGAATGGGCCTGTAAATGATTAGGCCCATTAAGTGTGAGTTTATGTTAGTAGACCAGTAGTTGATATAAATAGGAAGAGGGGTTGAGAGGGATTTTATCTTGTCATTTGAGAAAAGTGGAGCCTTTGGGCATTAGGAGGTGCAGACCCTCAAAGTTCTGCAGTGTTCTTTTTGTTAAGTGGGAATTTCTTCTCTATTCTTTCTAATAAAATACCAAGTTTCTATCAACTGGTATCAGAGCTTCGATCTTGGAGCTGTGGGTATCAATTCTTGAAGATGATTCCAGAATTTGAAGGAAAAGAAGCCTATTGGTGGATGATTAAAGTGGAGCAGTATTTTCAGGCAACAGGAATAATTGAGGAAGAAAAGATACAGAGAGTTGGGAAGGCTATGCGAGGACATTTATTTGTTTGGTGGTATGTCCAAGTGCATCATGGTGGGAGTACTTGAAGGCTTTGCTCAAAGACTTCCAGTTAGAATTTGACCCAAACATACCAGTGTTGGTCCAAGATGAGGAACAAGAACTATGGAAGCCAAGAAACAGATGCCAAGATAAAGATGGGAAGGCAGAAAGCAAGACGCATCATGGGGTAGAAGAAACAAACCTTGGTGAATAGAACCAGAAACAAATCTAGAGATCAAGAACCAAGAAAAGAATCAGAGTAGCAGTGAAGAATCAAAATTTGTGAACGTACCAAGAAAAGAAGATGAAGTTCAAGAGGAAAGCCAAGAACCAATGGAGTGGAAAGTAGAAGCCTATGCAAGACAACAAGAAAACATTATAGAAGATGAAGAATTGGAGAGAACAGAACCAGCAGCACAAGGCAAGAGAGAAATTCAAGGTACAAAATTTTCTGGACAAAGTATCAGAAAACAGAGGCAAGAATGAAGTTCCTGAGATCAAGAATCAAAGTGGCAGAGATGTTGTAGAGATGGGTCTGTTTATGAGTTGCAAAGAGAAAAAAAAATTGAGGGAAGCTCTATGTTTGGCACGAAAGGAGAGTCAAGGATTGAGCTGAAGGAAAACAGTGGAGGTTTTGGGTTTGGGTAGTACCATCAACCCACTATAGAAGCACAATAAGGTGGAGGATCTTGATAATTCTCAGCTACAACCATTTACAACAATGCAGTTTGCAAGAGAGCCATGGGATTTTCTCATTATAACTACAAAGGGTTTGATGCTCCATTTCATGGACAAAAGTACTACTGAAAACAAAGCACTAGAGGAGCATGGGAAAATTCACACGTTTGTGTTTGACCCAAGTGGAGTGAAGGCTATTTTGAACTGCAGTGGTCTAGTTGGCTTGGACATTCTATTCAAACAGCTAGAGTCTAGAACACAAAAGGGACTTTATTTCAGCAGCCATAAGCTATTCACCTTGAGGACAAGGTGAATAGGTTAACAAGTAGTTATGTTAGTTATGTTTGGGGGGGAGTATTGATAGATTAACAAGCAGTTATTTTAGTAATTAGTCAAAGAAATACAAAAGGTTATGTTATAAAGAAGAGGAATGGGCCTGCAAATGATTAGGCCCATTAAGTATGAGTTTATGTTAGTAGACCAGTAGTTGGTATAATAGGAAGAGGGGTTGAGAGGAATTTTATCTTGTCATTTGATAAAAGTGAAGCTGAACATTAGAGGTGCAGACCCTCGAAGTTTTGCACTGTTCTTTTCTGTAAAGTGGATATTCCTATTCTTTCTAATAAAATACCAAGTTTCTACCAAAATCTTGTTCCAGACTGGGCTCAAGGCCCAATCTATCTAACAAGGCATCTTGGCCCAGATAAAAGATTAGCCCACTTGTTAGGTGTTGACTAATGTCAACGTCATCACCTAGGAACAAGATTGCTATAATAGACTTAGGCACAGGATAGTGTACCTCAGCCCAAAGTGATAGTGTCTTACTCCAAATAGGTTAATATTGCTCTTTAGAGGCCTTGGGCCCCATGCTAGGAAATCCTATTCATTTCAACCCCTATAAATATCACAAATATCAATAGTTGAGTACTTGGGTATGCTTTTATTACACACAATCACTCTAGTAAAATTACTACTAACTTAAGCATTGGAGTAACCTTTTGATACGCCCTGAGATAGTGTACTGGAAGACACAAAAGAAGAGCTAGAGGCAAGAAGCGCTAGAGGCAAGAAGCACTCAGGCATTCAAAGGACCTAGACGAGAGGGAGGCAAAGAAGTGCATTAGAAGATGGCATCACTCAGACAAATCACATTTATGGGCTTATTCTCTCACCCTAGAAGCATGAAGATTACATTTTCTCTGCGTTTGGATTAGCTTATATTGGATAGCCAAATAGTGTAACTAACTATCCAAACAAGGAGTCTTGAGGAAGCCTACAAAGGCATCCACCCTTTGTACACCTTGAACAACTTTTAGAATTCTAATGAATGATATATTGCATTGGAACTTGGAGAGATAATTCTCTGTTCTTGTTATGTACAAGAGATTTCAATTCTTATCAAGCTTTCACGAGGCTTGTAACAAATCACATTGGCTCTTATCTTCCTCGTAGAGAGAGTGGCATGTATACACTCATTCCTGCCTTATTCTGTGTTTTACACCTTTCATCCCCTTTAATCCTATTAATTCCGCGGACTCCACTCACAAGGAGTTAGAGTGCATGCTCCAAGGAAACAATCCATGAAGGGTTCCACATCACTTTTGTAGGTACTCAACCCCTCTCTAGGTCATTTTAGCTCCATTAGAGAGAGGAGAGTCTTTGTCTGTACACCTTAGACCACAGTCAACAAAAAAGCATATTTTGGTCAGAGCTATACCTATGTATGGTCAAGTCAACCATCTACACGTCAAACACAACAACCCTACTTTAAAATTAGGTAAATTAAAGATTTTCAAATTATGCTAATAACCCATTTAATTAACCATCTATAAGTTAAACTTCAAATAAAGGATGGAATACCTGCTTTACTAGCTCCCACTTTCCAAAGTATAAATTGTTAACCCTCCCTGACCACCATATGAAGAAAGGAATTGAAGCCAAAACAAATCACCAACTTCCCTTTGCGTGCGAAGACCAAAAAATTCTTATTTTTCATGTTACCTATTCCATTGTCAATATGAACATTACCATATAACTAAAACTGCTTATGCCAAAGTGCTATTTAGTTTCAGTAAGCTAATACTACACAAATTATAAAAGAAAAATAGTACTTTTCCATGTAGCTGCTGCAGGAAACTCAAAAATATTTTGCATTGTAGTTTGACTGGATCTACTTTAAATCACAGGTTAGCCTCCATCAAAATCAATGCTGGTCAGCTGGTGTTCTTTAATTGGGTGGAGCTTTGTGATCAAATGAAGAGCTAAGATCACCAGCAATGGAGGAAATAGAAAAGACAGGGATTCAAGAAAGAGTAGGATCCTGCTAAAAGTTGTCATTTTGGATAGTTCACACAGTACTATCACATACTTTAACGATGTTGGATTAGGAGAAAAAAAGCATTATAAATAAATTTCATGGGACGAATTGCACATTCTTAAAGTGAGATGGGTACAATGCACATGAAGCAAAGATTAAGGAAACGGGGGCAAGCTATATTTTAGCCTTTCTAATTTGTGTTGTCAATAATTTTACCATTATTTACATCCCAAAGGCCACTATGTTTTGAAAGACAATCTTTAAAGATAGCAAGCTTGTTATAGTATAAAGCAATGTAGAAAAAGTGATTTGATGTAATGTTCACATAATCATCATAAAAGAAAATATAAAAAGAGAAGAGAAAGAGAAAATTAGACCAATCTTCCATTCAACTTTATCAAATAAATTAAAACTATGAACAAAGAAAAAACCATGCTTCAGTTTGTATTGACAAATGCAATAAAGAATAGTTGAAGTTTCATTTTCTAAGTGTTTACCATAAATACTGTTTGATTTTAAACATCATTCATTGGCTAGAATGGTCATTAAGGAGGATAGGAATTAGAGATTTAGCAACACATGCTAGCATCCGACAAAATGGGAAATACTACCGCGTCATTATGTGACAAGGAACAGAGCAAAAGGCTTAAGTTTCCATACATTTTTCTTCTCTAGTCTTCCTTCACCAATGTGTAACGTACATCAGTTGACCATAAGGGACATATATTAGATGGAAACAGTTAGGGGGCATAACAGAACATGACAGGTGGCGTTAGATGAGTGGAGAGAAAGATAGAAAATCATTTCTATATATTGGAGAGGTGGGGTCGATTGGGGGTAGCAAGAATTAGGTAGTGGTGGGAAGGCTTTGGCCTTGGTGAGACTGATTTCTTCATAGGAAAAGCAGTCTTAGTATTTTCCCTTTAATTCTGTTTCTTGTAAGGAGAACTGCTCCATCGTCCTGTTTACAATTAATACCATCAAGTTTATCAGAATTTTATCTCTCGAATTCCCTATTGCTCTGTTGAGTTTCAATTCTGGTTTATTGGGTTACTGTTTCCTATCACTTCACCAATGTTTAATGTACGTCATTTTGACCATAAGGGCATATAAGAATGATTACACTATACGTCATTTTGACCATAAGGGCATATAAGAATGATTACACTATAGTAAAGCACACTAACAAGACAAACCACCTCATAATCACACGAGACTGAACCTTCAAACTTACCTTTGATCCAAATTGAAGGAAAATCCATTTTTCAAGTACCTAGGGCTACTACTAGAAACTATATGTCCTTTCTCACATTTAATGTAAAACCAGTTGATCTAAGCCTACATGAGAGGGCCCACAAGCTAAAGGGGGAAGCATGAGAAGCAAGGACACGATTCAAGGGGGAGGAACACAAGACTTTTATTCTCCTATTTTGTAGGCCAATATGGGCTAAGAGTAGATCTTTGTAACTCTTAGCTTGCAATTCTCTTGTAAACTCTTAGCTTGAAATTCCTTAGACCTTGTAGTTATGTTTGTATCTTTGGGGCGTGTATTTTGCCCTATGTGTAGTATAGGCCATTTTGGACCAAGCCTCTAGCCCAAGAAGGGGAGTGGCCATTCGACCAAGGGAGGCAATGCTAAGAAGGATTGGACTCTTGCCCAATTTCCTCTTATTTGACACACCACCTAGAAGGGAGGGAGAATCAACTCTCCTTTCCTTCCCCCTCTTGCTCCTTGTTGAGCTTGGATTTGGGGTCTAATAACTTAGGATTAGTTTAGTGCTAAAGTAGGATTAAGGGATCCATATAAAAGGCTCTAATCACATTGTACTAATGACTTTTACTTGAAATCAAATTGAGACTTTGAGTTGTGAGAGCATTCTCTCATGTTCTTCTTCAAGAACACAAATTCTCATCAAGACTCTTCGGCATCTTTTGGCGAATTCTCTACCAACCTTATCAAGTTTGTTTGTGGTGGTTAATCCATTCCTTTTCTCATTCCGTTTTACATTTTCTTCTTCTTGGATTGATTTTCGTCAATTTTAAGAACCCTAACTAGTGTTCTTGATGATGTTGAGGCAAAGGTCCATTTGGGGCTACATCATGTGGTATCTAGAGTCAATCTTCAAGACTTCAACATCATTGATCCATGATTTTGTGCAACACTTGGTGCTGCCTTGGTCTGCAATTTTTACTGTTCATGCCGAAAACTTGTTCACACATACTATACATGCCCCAAAGATACAAACCTAACTACACGGTCTAAGGAATTTCAAGCTAAGAGTTTACAAGAGAAATTACAAACTAAAAGTTACAAAGATCTACTCTTGGCCCATATGGGCCTATAAAATAGGAGTATAGAAGTCTTGTGTTCCTCCACCTTGAATCATGCCCTTGCTTCTCATGCTTTCCCTTTAGCTCTTGGACCCTCTCATGTAGGCTTACATCACTAGTCTTCCTGGTGATTAACTCCCTCTACCTTAAATTTTCTATCTCCTCTTGTCTAATTCAACAACCATAGTGTCAACAAAACGTATGAATCATGTTAGCAAAGTATTTGGTATTGTGGATTTGGGATGACAAGCATACATGACAAAGTTTAATCAAATCTAAAATTTAAGATACCTCTAGAACTATATTTTCTCTGATGACAATGACATTCACTAACCATCACAAAACAATACTACAGTTAAAAGGATGAGCAAATGGAAAAAGAAATTTAAAACTTTTGAGATGAGAGTAATACTTCTGTGGAAGGACAATTTTTTGTTAACCTAATACTTTCTCCTTCTCCAATTATAACTAGATATTGCGAATTAAAAAGTAGCCATGAAAAGCTGCTAAGCGCAATCTATGAAAAGATTCAACTAAAATAAATGAATTGTATTATCAGAGGAGGGAAAGAAAAAGTTTACCTGTTCATGCCCTCGTAGTTTCATAAAACCTCTTAGTAGTTCCCGCTTGTAATGACAATCACCACTTAGATGACCAGCTCGTATCTGTTTCACAATATCATAAAGAAATATTAATTAGGGGATAGAAAAGTGTGAAAAACCATCTAAAATAATATGGGTGGGAACACACTGTAAGATAGGAACCTCGGTACAAGCGTGGTGAGCACAATCAGACCAATCCAAGTTGGCAGCACGGCAGTCGTCAAAAGCATGAATTAGCTCACGAATTACCACCATGTTGACGTCATCTTGTATTCGTACATAATTGCTGCACACTTTTATCTGGGACAAAGGCACACCAACACAGGAGGAAATGAATATTAGCCAATTGCAAACCTTATCATCCAACCTAAGTAAAAGCATTGATAATAATACTTATTCAACCAGAAAAACAAGGAAGCAAGATTAAAATTGAGAGCTTATTTTCTTCATGAAACAAAAGTTCAATCAATGAAGAAGCATAATTCCAACATAAAAGGAGGTTAAACAAAATTAACACATATAACTCTCATAAAAAGACACAAGTTACAATTTACTTATGAAAAGAATCAAAAGAACAAACACAAGAAGTAAACAAAGAAATGAGTACCCCTTCACCGCGAACATAAGCACCAGCCATTTGTTGGTTGCAAGTAACAGCCTTGAAAAAATTCTCTCCTATATCACACCCAGCTTTCTCCAAACGTTCCCTCAAAAACCTCACCATTGGAGCTGTCAAAGAACGTTGAAATTAACCCACCAATGAACATAAAAATATCATTCGAAACAGATTCCTCAGAGAAAAAATTGCACTTCCAATGGTAATGAAAGCATGATATTTTTTAATTTATTTTAATAGAAAATACCCAAAAATCTTAACCCAATTCGAAAACAAACTTTCAGAGAATAATGAAATGAACCCATAAAAGAGATGCGAATCAGAACAAAGCCCAAAAAATCAAGTTCCTTTTTTTCCCCTCTCCTCTCTCCTATCACAGCTTGCTCAGAGAAAAACAACACTTTCAAGTGGTGGAACTTGAAAGTTCACATTTGATCACAAAAATGTCGAGACCCACTTTGAAAACAAACTTCATCAGCGAGTAAAAGGGGTTAGAACTCAAAAAAAAAAAAAAAAAAAAGTGGTAAAATGAAACCCTAAACCCTGATAAGACGTGTAAGATTATTGATGGGGAAAGGTAAAAAAAAAAAAAAAAAACGTAGAAGGAAAATTTGACATACTTCGGAAACTCTTGTGAATCATGGCTTGACATTCTTCGTCAGTTTTAGATTTCTCAGCCATTGCTTAGTTTTACCGTTGCACAACCTGCAAGTAGCATAAAGCTTGGGGACCGAAGCAAAGAATAGTCCTGAGTTACAATTACTCATTAACTAGTTTTAAATGCATTGCACAGATTCGTTTAATTAATCATTTTTATATTTATATTTTGTATTATATTAAAATATATGTATATAAATAAATTTGTCAATTTTAATATATTTTATAGCATATTAAATTTGAGAAAGATAATCAATTATCTTTTTAACTAAATATTATCTTAAAAAAAACATTAACCTTATACAAATTTATTATGTTTCGTCATTTCTCTAACTAATAATAATGTTGTAATAGTGTAATACTTATATAAAATATATAAATTAGAATAAAAATAAATATATAATAAAATGTGAATATATAATTATTTAAATTTTAGTATCTATTTTTATTACTGTGAACATAAGTGTATTTAATTATTTATATTTATAATTAATATTTTTAAATTTATTTATTATAAAATTAAAATTTACGTTATATTTGTTGAAATAATATTATTTTTATTAAATTTATAAAAATAATGTGATTTTTATTTAAAAATAATAAAATATTATTTTTAAATATGCGATATTGTTGGAGTTTTAAATAACGACCTAAATTGAATCATCATTATTAATGTAATGAAATTTGCCTATTATTATTATTTATTAATTTTAGTTTTATTACTTGTTATATTTTAAAGTTATAAATTTGTCGGTATTTGTTTCTTTGGGTAGAAAGTCAAA
Source organism: Mucuna pruriens (assembly GCA_025330945.1). Taxonomy (NCBI): domain Eukaryota; kingdom Viridiplantae; phylum Streptophyta; class Magnoliopsida; order Fabales; family Fabaceae; genus Mucuna; species Mucuna pruriens. The sequence continues at coordinate 1,523,666 of JAENHJ010000527.1, read as the reverse complement.
ATATAGGTAGTATTGAGTAAAAATTTGAAAAATGAGTTATTGTTATTTTCTTAGTAGTTTTGTATAAGAGACTTTGGTCTTATAAGTTGTGACATTGGGTTTAGATTTTTTATCTAGCTTTGGAGTGTCAGCTTTAAATTTGATTTCTTTTCTATACTATTTAAAAATGTGAACTCTTTTGAAATAAATGAGGACATAATAAATATTAATTTCTTATATATTTTTTTTACTAAATATAAATGTTAAAGGAGTAAAAAAATGTCACATTTGATGGAATCAAAGTCGGTTGATTCAATCGACCTTGTGTGTAATGTGCTTGTTTGGTACTATACTATTTGATGTTTTGTTTTGCTCCTTTACCATGCTGTAATAGTTGGTGGGAATTATCTTATTTTTGCTTATGTTCTTTATGCCTTAACTTAGGTTATAGAGAGGGATCAAGATAATATAGATGGAGTTGTGAGACTTTAGTATTGTGTTCCTAGAGTCCTTAAACTCGGGAAGGTAGGTCATGCTAGGTAATTTTCAAGGTGAAAATTCCTATAAGAAAAGGGAATTGTAATATCCTCCTCCTCCTCCTCCTCCTCCTCCTCCTCCTCCTCCTCCTCCTCCTCCTCCTCCTCCTCCTCCTCCTCCTCCTCCTCCTCCCTCCTCCTCCTCCTCCTCCTCTCCTCCTCCTCCTCCTCCTCCTCCTCCTCCTCCTCCTCCTCCTCCTCCTCCTCCTCCTCCTCCTCCTCCTCCTCCTCCTCCTCCTCCTCCTCCTCCTCCTCCTCCTCCTCCTTTCCTCTTTTTTCTTCTTCTTCTTCTTCTTCTTTGAATTCTTTGAATTCAAATATAGTTAATAGTTTTTAGATATTTAAAAAATATTATATATATTTGAAAAATATTATCTTTAGAAATAAGATATATTTAATAGCATTTAAATATTTAGATAATAAATATTTAACGATCTAGATTGAATTTTGACGAATTAGAGCTATAACAACACCCAATATATTAGAAATTCTTTTTTTAACCTTTTATGCTGCTACAATAGAGGACAAAGGAGGAGTATCTTAAAATACATCTTCATGGTTTTTTTTTTACATCTTCAAAGTAAGAGAGTGAGAAATTTCGCTTTCAAAGGTATAGGTAGAGGAGTTAGCTTTAAACCTTGTTGGTTGCTTGTATTTGACTATTTTTATCAATTGATAAAATATTTAGTTGTTTGTCCATTGGTTACTTTTGCTTGACTACCTCTGTGTCAATTGACAGTGTTTATTTGTTTGCTTGTGGTTGCCTATCTTTGTTGATTGACAAAGTACAAAACTCTTAATTTTGTGATGGTGGATTAAAATAAGTTATCCTTAAAACCTCAATTTGTCATGTTTGTCTATCTCTCTGAGTTGGTAGAGCACATTGTTAAAAATTCATAATTTCTTTCAATTATTTGAGCATTATATTTTAAATACAATTATATAAGTTATTTATTTATTTAATAATTATAATATCAAGTGCTCTAATTTAAGTAATCAAATAAATTTCTTAAAATTCATATTGGTCCATTAGAGTATAATCGAAATCCTATATGCAAATTGAGGCATTAAGAATGATTATGATCCTAATATACTAAAGCAAAATATAGTTTCTATTCTTTCCATAAGAAAGAAAAACGGAGATATCTAAAAGAACTAAAATGATTTGATTAAAAAAAATAAAAAATCATGTCAAAGGGATTCCAAATTTATCTGGATATATTAGGCTGGACAATTATTGATTCATGACTGGATATATTTTATTTTTGGATGATTTTTTAAGGATCTAGGAAGACTTTATTTCTCGTTTGATTTGCGTAACTTTCAGCTTAAAATATTAATGGCTCTGCAATTTTTTCTTTTTTTTTTTCCTTCGATTAATTTTTGAAAGGTGGTCTTTTTTGCAATGTATTCGTTGAGTATTGCCGAAATATGTGGACATTTTGGCCATCGATTTTTTACCGCTATCTTTGGACATAGAATGTGTTGTTTAAAACTGTAATTTCTTTTTTCGCAATATTATGACGTGCAGTTTTATTGATATTTAAAAAAATTGTACACTGCAATTTTTTTTGCCTCTCGTCCCCTCACATGTATTTTTTTTTTTTTGGTATATATGCATAAGTGCAGTTTTTATTTATTTATTTATTTATTATTATTATTATTATTATATAGTGCAGTTTTATTGGTATTTAAAACTATAATTTTCTTTTGCAATATTATGACGTTCAGTTTTATTGGTATTTAAAAAAATTGTATACTGCATTTTTTTTCCTCTCATCACTTCACGTGTAGTTTTTTTTTTTTTGGTATATATGCATAGGTGTAATTTTTTTATTTTTTATTAGCTTATTATTATTATTACTATTATTAGGCATTTAATAATAATATATGTTATCAAATACATATGTCATCCTATATGATTTAAAAAATTTTAGATCCTTCTCATTAATTTAGATTGTTTAGTAATTTTTAAATTAAATTAATTGAAACAATGTATTTTCTATTGTGTAAATTGATTTAATTTAAATTACATAGATATATGTTAGTATAGAATTATTTATGCAAATTGTATTTGACGTAAAGAAAGACACAATTTGACCAAATAATAACATACATTGTGATAATAAATATGTGACAATTATAAAGTTTTATTTTTTTGTATGTCTTTTGTCTTTTACATATTATTAACTTTTGCTCTCTATTCAATTGCTATTACTAGTGCTGCCAATATATACGCTCATATAAATAGTATCCTAACGTTGAATGAGACGAATTTTAAGGTCTAGAAAGAAGCCGTAGAGATAATTCTTGACTGTATGGATTTAGATCTTGCACTTCGAATAGAGAAATTCATTCCTACTCCTAAAAACTTTGAAGAGGTTAAAATCGAGAAATAAGAATGCTTTAACTGAATGTGTCTTATTATCATGAAGAGCTCAATTCCATAAGTGTTTTGGGCTTTATTTCTAAGTCAAAGTGCAAGGATTTTTCTTGAAAAATTGAACAATTTTTTTGCCAAAAATGAAAAGGCAGATACGAGTAACCTTTTAGCTAAATTTATCTGCATGAAGTATAAAGACAAAGGAAATATAAAGGAGTATATAATGGAGATGTTTAATCTCGCATCAAAACTCAAGTCACTCAAGTTAAAACTTGATGAAGACTTGCTCGTCCACTTGGTTTTGATGTCACTTCTATCACACTTTGGGCAATTCAAAGTGAGTTATAATACTCAGAAGGACAAGTGATCCCTCAATGAGTTTATATCTCATTGTGTGCAAGAGGAAGAGAGGTTAGAGAGAGATAAGACTGAAAATGCTCATTTTGCTTCGACCTCTTAGAATAAGAAAATGAAGAACATCAAGAGTGCTACAAAATGGTCTTCTTAGCACAAGAAACCAAAGAAGGATGAAGAATTTACTTGTTACTTCTGTAAGAAGTTAGGACATATGAAGAAATAGTGTTCTAAGTACATCATCTAGCATGTAAAGAAAGGTAAGTTTCTTGCTCTAGTTTGTTCTGAAGTTAATTTGACCTTTGTATCTAAGGATACTTGGGGGTGGATTCTAGTGCTACTACTCACATATGTGTGACTATGCAAGGTTGTGGAGTCGACTGCCAAGTGATGATGAAAGATTCATTTTTATGGGCGATGGCAATCAAGTTGTCATAGAGGCTATTGGAACTTTCAAATTACAATTGAAAACCAGATTTCATTTGGACTTATCTGAGACTTTTGTTGTACCATCTTTTAGGCGAAATTTAATTTCTATTTCTAAATTGGACAAATTTGATTTTTCTTATTCATTTGGAAATAATAAAGTTAGTCTCTACCAATATTCAAATATTGTTGGTTCTGGTTCTTTGATTAATAATTATATACATGCTTGATGTTGTTAGTTCCTATAACAAAATATGGAAAACTAGTTCACGAGCTACAAAACAAAAATTAAATGAGAATTCAATCACCTTATGGAACAAGTGCTTAGGCCATATCTCTAAACAGAGAATTTAAAGACTTGTGTCAGATGAAATTCTTGAACCTTGCACTTATCAAACTTTGGAGTTTGTGTTAAATGCCTCAAAGGAAAACAAACAAACATATGGATATTAGGTGTTAAAAGAGTTAAGGATGTCTTAGAACTAATACATATAGACTTTTGCGGACTTTTCTCTACAACTTCTTGGAATAGACAATCCTTAATAGGGTGCTAAATAAAGCAATTAACAAGACTCATTATGAACTTTGGACTGGAAAAAGCCAAGCATTAAACACTTGCACATTTGGGGTTGTCCAACTGAAGCACAACCTTATAGGCTACATGAAAGAAAATTGGACTCAAGAATAGTTACCTATTATTTTATTGGCTATGCTGAATGCTTTCGAGGCTATAAGTTTTATAATCCCACTTCAAGATCCTTTTTTGAAATGGGAAATGTGAGATTTCTTGAGGAAGTTGAGTTTGGAAAGGAAGAGAGTATAAAGAATGTTGACTTTGAGGAAGAATCTGCTAATGACATTGGTCAAGTTCTTGTACGTATTACTGTTCAAGAAACAACTCCAATAATAGAAGACAATGTTCAAACTATTCTTCCTAACATTGTTCTAGAACAAAACTATGATGAGGTTCTCCCTCAAACACCTATAGAGCAACCTCAACAACCTCAAGAAGTGTCATTAAGGAGATCCATTAAAGAGAAGAGACATGCAATTCCAAATGATTACATTGTTTTTCTCCACGAACATGAGGATGACATTAGTTTAATAGAAGATGATCCAATCAACTTTTATCAAGATATGAAAAGTTCTAACTCTCAAAAATGGATTGTTGCCATGAAATATGAGATGAAGTCTATACAAAACAAATGATGTTTGAGATCTCGTTGAATTACTTGAAGGTGTGAAACCTATTGGTTATAAATGGATATTTAAAACTAAAAAGGATTCTAAGGATTATATCGAGAGATATACAACTCGTCTAATTGCTAAAAGCTTTACTTAAAAGGGAGGTATTGACTATAAAGAAGTCTTTTCTCCGATATCTTCAAAGGATTTTTTTAGAACAATAATGACACTAGTAACTCATTTTGATTTAGAGCTCCATCAAATAAATGTTAAGACTGCATTTCTAAATGGTGACATTGACGAAACAATTTATATGATGCACCTTGAAAACTTTGTGTCAGATGACTCTAAGTCTATGGTATGCAAACTAAAGAAATCCATTTATGGTCTCAAACAGACTTCCTATCAATGGTATCACAAATTCCATCAAGTTGTTACCTCATATTATTTCAAGGAAAATGTAGTTGATGATTGTGTATATCATAAGTTCAGTGGGAGTAAATATATATTCTTGGTATTATATTTCGATAACATACTACTTGCTAGTAGTGACATAGGCTTGTTGCATGAAACCAAGAGATTTCTAATGAAGAATTTTGAGATGAAAGATCTTGGAGAAGCTTCTTTTGTATTGGGTATTCAGATACTAAGAGATTGCTTTCAAGGTCCTAAGGTTGTCACAAGAGAACTATATTAGCAAATTCTTAGATATATTCGAAATAGTAAACCAGGAGATACCTTGATAGCCAAGGGAGACAAATTTAGTCTCAAGCAGTGCCCTAACAATTTAGATTGCCAAGCCTTTTGCCTTTCTTCACTCTCCATGGACTCCTGGTAACATTCAGGTTCTTCTCCATCTGTCAAGGTCACATACTCATCAAAAGTATACCTTGTAGATGATTGTCTCTGCCTATTAGACCTCCTAAGTTGAACTGGAGGCAATTCAGGAGCATCACCCAGATTCTCATCTTGTGACATCTCTTGCTCCTCTTCAACATCATCATCAAGAGGAACATCAAAGCCATCTCCAAGTTGCTGATCACCATAGTTATGTTGCTCACCATTCTGAACATTATTATCAGCAGTATTCAGATCATGTACAGACATCCGAACTGTATCAATTTCAGACAAACTATTGTCTTTCTCAAGTGTAGACTTCTTTACCTTGTCAATGTCTTCAATGGTTTGATCTTCCATGAATTGCACATGACGGCTTCTGACAAGTTTCTTCTCAACAGGATCATACATCCTGTAACCATACTTATCATGACCATACCCAATGAAGATACACTACCTAGTCTTCATATCCAACTTGGATCTTTCATCCTTTAGAACATGCACAAAGGCCTTACAACCGAAGACTCGCAAATGATCATACTTGACATCTTTGCCAAACCAAATCTTGTCTGGCACCTCAGTATTCAAAGCAACTGCAGGACTGAGATTAATAACATGCACTGTTGTGTAAAGTGCCTCACCCCAGAAATGCTTAGGTAACTTTGCTTCAGAAAGCATGCACCTTACTCTCTCAATCAATGTCTTGTTCATCCTCTCTACTAAGCCATTCAACTGAGGAGTTTTAGGAGGAGTCTTTTCATGTCTGATACCCTGCTGCCTGCAATATACATCAAATGGTCCACAGTATTCACCACCATTGTCAGAGCGAATACATTTCACCTTCTTGCCTAATTGTCTCTCAACCAAAGCCTGGAATTGTTTGAACTTCTCCAACACTTGGTCCTTTGTCTTCAAAACATAGACCTAGAGCTTCCTAGAACAATCATCAATAAAGGTAACAAAATAAAGTGCACTACTAAATGACTTTACCTTCAATGGGCCACAAACATCAGAATGCACCAATTTTAGCAACTCTGACTTCCTTGAGGGAGGATGTTTCTTAAAGGATACTCTGGTCTGCTTACCAGTCATACAATGAGAACACTTCTCCAACTCTGCATTCTTCAATCCTGGAAGCATGTCCTTTTTGGCTAAACAAGTCAACCCTTTTCACTTATATGACTAAGCCTTCGGTGCCACAAAGATGCCTCCATATCCATGGCATTCACACTATCTTTAGCAACCAAAGCTTTTGTCCAACATAATTTAGAAATCTTCTCCCTTCTAGCCACAACCAAGTTACCTTTGGTGAGTTTCCATTTTCCATGACCAAAGTGATTATCATAACCACCATCATCAAGCATATGCACAGATATCAAATTAAAACGAACATTTGGAGCATGTTTTACTCCTCTAAGCCACAACTGCATTCCTGTGTTGGTTTGTAAGCAAACATCACCAACACCGATCACCTTGGTCACACCATCATTACCCATCTTCAACACTCCAAAATCACCTGTAGTGTAAGATGTAAAGAATTCCTTCCTTGGTGTAACATGCAATGTAGCACCACTATCAATAATCCACATGCTCTCATTGGATACAAAATTAATCAATTCAAAGTCTCGAAGAATGACAAGATCATCACCTGTAGTAGTGGTGACACGATCATGATCATGATCATCATCATCCTTCTCTTTTGACTTACCCTTTTTGCCTTTGTTCTCCTTTTTCCACAGGAAACAATGCTTCTGTATATGCCTTGTTTTGTGACAGTAATGACACTCCACATTCTTGTATCTAGACTTGGATTTACTTCTACTCTTTTCTCTTTCATTTTTCTGACTTCTCCCCCTATTTTCAGTGACAAGTACCTCAGATTGAAATGAAGAACCTTGTGTCTTTCTTCTCATCTCCTCGTTAAGGACGCTACCCTTTACCATTTGCAAAGAGACAACACCATTAGGGGTTGAATTTGTGATAAAGACCTTAAAAGTCTCCCAAGACTCAAGTAAAGAATTCAAGAGTAGTAATCCCAAAATCTCATCTTCAAACTTGATGCCCATTCCTGACATCTAATCAATAATCCCTTGAAATTCATTCAAGTGATCTGATAGTGAAGTGCCTTCCTTGAACTTCAAACTCACAATAGAATTTAACAAAAATAATTTGTTATTCCCACACTTTGAGGCATACAAGGATTCAATCTTCTCCTACAAAGTCTTGGCATCTATCTCACTTGCAATGTGATTATAAACATTATCATCCACAAAAAGTCGGATAAAACCACATACCTGTTGATGCTCCAAGTCTCATTCTTCATCAGACATAGATTCTGGCTTTTGAGCAGCAAAAACAGGAAGATGCATTTTCTTCACAAATAATAAATCTTTCATCTTCCCTTTCCATAAGTGATAATTAGTACCATTCATACTCACCATTCTATTTGTATTAACCTCCATTATTCTAGCAAGCAGAACACCCTTCAAATCAGAGAGCTCTGATACCACTCTGATGGGGAAAAGGCCACCACTTTGATGATGAGAAGGTAGTACGGTACCACCAATAAGGTGACACAACGCAGCGGATAAAAATTCCCCTAACTTGCAAGAATCCCTAAGGAGTAACCACAAATGCAAATGACAGTGACAATAAAAAGAATCACACAAGAGAGAGGTTAATATTTTTAACGTGGAAAAACGCCCTCAACGTGAGGAGTAAAAAACCACGGGTCGTCCATACCAAAGAAATTAATCCACTATGATTAATTAAGAGTACAAGAATTATTTTCTATCTCTCTCACTTACTCTGTGAAAAATCACTCTCTCTCTCTCTGAGAAATCCACTCTCTCTCGATTTCCAAATCTGACCCCTTCTCCTCTTATAAAGAGAGACCTAGCGGGCTTGAGACTATTGGGCTTTTGTCCACATAGTTGGGAGCCCAAAAATAACCCAACATTTTCAAAGTTGTAATTCATGTAATTAGTTTATTTAAATCAATATAGAATATCAATCATAATTTTTTTTTGACAATTTGAAGAAAATGAAAGACATTATTTAATATATTTCCTCTTACATTCCAACTATGTAAAAATAAAGGTTTATATATAAGTAATGAGCTCAAATATTTTTTTAATCTTTTCAAATAGTTTTTAATTTATAAAATATGCTCTACCAATGTTTTGGAACTAAACATTTAGAAAGTCGACCATGATGATGTTATTAATTTCAAATTTATGAACTTATGTATGATTTTTAGAAAGATTTTTGTTACTCTTTTTTTGAACTAAGTTTATTTCATATGAAAGTAGAGTCAAAATAGCTTTATACATGAAATTACTCATACAAAATCGCGTTAGCCCTCATTTGACTCACGCTCAATTTAAACAACTGTCATAGGTTCAAATAAAATAGGTCTAATTTGTGCTTTATTCGTTTTCCCTAACTCAAAAGCCACACACATATTCATCCATGATCCATGCATTTTGTGATTTGACCCTAATTTTTAACCTTTCCTTCTCCACCTAATCTCTTCCACGTGTTCCCCTACAACTTCTTTCAAACCATCAAATCTCTCTATAAATTACCCTCCCATGCTACCTCATTTCTCATTCTTACCTTAGCCGCAATTTTTCTCTATCCCATTAGAGAACAACTGCAAGTACTACCCTAAGAATCTCTGGTGCAAGAACAACCCAAAACACAAAAAATGGCTCGTCAACTTATTGTTTTTGTACTTATTTTTATAGCCATAACGAGCACGGTCATGACCCATGATGGGTCGCAGCTCGAATATAGGAACACATCCAAGGAGACAAGCTCCCCCTAACTTGGAAAGTTTCAGTTGGAAGTCCCACGTAAAAATTCTTGGTAGGAACAAAATAATAATATAAAATAGAACAAAGTATTCATTATTATAGAAAAACAAATTAACTTCTCAAAAATAAACTTTAGAGAATAAAGTTCAATAATGACCATTAATTAAAAAATTAACGATTAATATTATCATTAATTTTATATTTTATTATATATATATATAATTTTATCACAATTCATTAGTTTTTTTAATCAAGAACGAATGTAATTTATCTTCTAAATTATATGTCCACCTTTAAGTCAAATCTTAAAATAAACTAGCACCATCAAATCAATTCTCAATTAACAACAACAAAATAATAAATTCAAGTGACCCTATAATTCATTTAAAACAACATGAAACAAATTTGAGACATATTTAAATGTATACCTACTTGGGATATAACTATTGACTTCGGTATCTCTTATAATCATCTATTATTGTTTGATAAATGTACACGTATATTGGAGGGGTAGGAACTTTTCTCCTTCGTCCTTTCTCACGAATTTGACGAGATCGTGTAATTATCTAAACGTTAGTTTATAGTTAATATATAGATTTATGAAAAAAGAGAAGAGAAATATATATATATATATATATATATATATATATATATATATATATATATATATATATATATATATATATATATATATAATATAATTTATTCTATGAGTTATTATGGTACAAATAACATTTTTTAATCTAAAATTCTTCAAAGTTGTTATTACTGCAATGAATTTATTTAAATCAATATAGAAGATCAATCATAATTTTTTTTAACAATTTCAAAAAAAATGAAGGAATTTATTTAATATATTTCCTCTTACATTCAAACTATGTAAAAATAGAGATTTTATATATAAGTAATGAGCTCAAATATTTTTTTTAATCTTTTCAAATAGTTTTTAATTTATAAAATATGCTCAACCAATGTGTTGGAGTTAAACATTTAGAAAGTTGATCATGATGGCGTTGTTAATTTCAAAGACTTTTGGTTACTTTGTTTTTAACTAAGTTTATTTCATATGAAAATAAAATTAAAATAGTTTTATACATGAAATGGCTCATCCAAAATCACGTCAACCCTCGTTTGATTCGCACTCAATTTAAACAACAACCATAGGTTCAAATAAAATAGGTCTAATTTGTGTTTTATTCATTTTCCCTAACTCAAAAGCCACACATATTCATCCATGATCCATGCATTTTGTGATTTGATCCTAATTTTTAACCTTTCCTTCTCCCGCTAATCTCCTCCATGTGTTCCCCTACAACTTCTTTCAAACAATCAAATCTTTCTATAAATTATCCTCCCATGCTACCTCATTTCTCATTCTTACCTTAGCCGCAGTTTTTCTCTATCCCATTAGAGAACAACTGCAAGTACTATCCTAAGAATCTCTGGTGCAAGAACAACCCAAAACACACATAAAAAAAAAACACAAAAAATGGCTCGTCAACTTATTGTTCTTGCACTCATTTTTGTAGCCATAACTAGCATGGCCATGGCCCATGATGCACCATCTGCATCCCCAAAATCATCCCCATCACCAAAATCATCACCAAAGGCTTCACCTTCACCAAAATCATCACCAATGGCTTCACCTTCACCAAAATCATCTCCATCACCAAAATCATCAAAATCATCTTCATCACCAAAATCATCACCATCACCAAAATCGTCATCACATGCTCCTTCAGCTGAGTCTCCTAGGTCCTCTCCTCCTTCCCCTTCCCCGTCATCAAAGGGGACTGAAATCTCAGCCCCACCAGCCCCAGGCAGCAACCCCCTTGAGCTTGATGATTCCGATTCTGATGTTTCCGATGACGCCATGACCCCAGACCCCGATGCCGCCGACACTGATGCAGCCAGTGCTCCCACTTTTCAATTATCTATTGCCGTCACTGCTGTCGTCGTTGCTGGATTCTTTAACTTCTAAGCTAGTTTTGTAGTTTGTGTTGTGCTTTGATGTCAACTTGGAACTACAAGAAAAAAAATTAAATTAGTGATGGGATTATTTACATATATTTTTTTAAAAATATTAAAATTTGTGATCCCAAAATTAGTGAGAAAAAATTAATTTTTCTCACTAAATTTGATCACTAATCGATTTTTGTTTTTTTTTAAGTGGGTGTTGGGCATGGTTCAATATGTTCATTCATTAGGTTATGTTGAATGATTGGGAGAGTGCATATGGTTCCCAAGAATAAAAAAGCTTATGTATACACATTGAATGCGACATGAACGAAACCATTTTAGAGATAATTTCTAAAATTTCAATAGGATTGAGTTGCAATTTTGTTTTCATGCTTTGAGTTTATTGCACCACTACCGTTTTAGTTTTCGCATGATAAAACCTGTGTTTAAGTTTGTTTCACCTTTAATGCTAGTTGAGGTTTTCGTAATATTCTAAGCAATAATTAAGTTAAATATTAAGAATCAATGTTCAAGTTTTACTTTTCAAGCAAACGTTATGAAGCCAGCTTGACGTTAATTACTACATAATTTCTTAGTTTTTATTTATGAAATTGTCATCAAACAGTTTCTTCTCTGCATACTCGGTGTCAATTTACGTTAAGGATGTGAAAAAAATCATTACGAACAAAATTACATCAAAACCAAACTGAATAATATAATAAAAAAAATGACAGTGTTTGAAGAAAACCAAATCTAAACCATTTAAAAAAAACAGTTTTTGAAAAATTGAACTCTCTCTCTATATATATATATTAAAATATATATAATACATATTACGAGAATATAACATATATTCTTGTAATATATGTTATATATTTTAGAAAATTATATAAAATTAATCTAATTAATAAAATACATATTAGAATTATACAATGATTTTAATTATTAAAAATAAATAAATTAATATTATATTTTTAAGGTAGCTAAGTTCGTCAATTTATCCAATGATGATAACAATTACTTGGCTGTATATATATACTCAGTTCTATTATTGATACAATTTTATATGTATTTTTACTTGCATGCATTTGTATTAATATTTGTATTGTTCTCGTATCAGAATATAGATAGTCCGTGTTTTGATGGCTTGTAGAATCCAATCTCTCTTAGGAGTATCATCTAATGTCTTATACCCCTGAGAAGTGGGCCCATGAAGGGTTTTATGTACAAGTAACTTCCTAACTACCTCGTAACTAACTGAGCGGAGCATTCTTCACGTGGGGAAATTCTGGGGGTTGAGTCATCTTGGGCCTCTCCTTCTTTCCTTAATCTGGGTCATTTTGGGTCGGGGGCCTGCTGGGTGAACCTAGGTCAGGATGGTCGGCCGGTACACAGCCTCCAAACTTTTGATCGTAGGCTGAGAGCTTGCTCTGTCTAAGTCGTCCGTTTGTGTGTCTCGGTCGATTAGCCTACGGCCTGATCATTTCTTCGCTTCTCGTGAGTGTGTCTCCTAGGTTATTACGTTTAATCATGGGTAATGTAATCATTGCGCCGTATGCACGTCTTGGCTTACGTGTCTGCCTTAGCCCTTTTGTCTGTATTTTCGTTTTCCCTTTCGTGTGGGCTTGTGTTCTGACTTGGGTCCTTGGTCTGACCCTTGCACTTGGCTTCGCAGGGAACCTCTCTAGTGGGTTTGCTGAACCCTCCAACTCTGGTGGTTTCGCGGCTCAAGGGAGCGAATCTCAGCGTTTCGTCTCCTAGGCGACGAAAGAAGGGTTTCCCTTTGAAGTCATCTACCGTGAGGCTGGTGTGATGCCGACCAGGGGAACGCCTTCTTGGCTTGACCGTGGGGTGGTAACACCGCGTTCGGCTTATACGAGTGCTAAGAAGTTGGTGGGGATGGTTGACGCCATCTGTTGGCAAGGGCCATGGTCGGTCATCGTTTCTCCTTGCTGGCCGAGGGAATGTGTGTGTGAAGGTGCTGCCAACGAGGCGGAGCATTATTTTTATTTTTATGAGACACTTTTCTCTAAACTGGGTATTACCTTGCCTTTTACCGCTTTCGAGCAATCGGTTTTGTGTGCTCTGAACATAGTCCCTACTCAACTTCATCCCAATAGTTGGGCCTTCGTCAGGGCCTTCAAGATGTTAAATGAGGACTTGGGTCAGGAGCCCTCCTTAGATGTCTTTTTTTGGTTCTTCTCTACCCGCCGAACGGAGAAGGTAGGTTGAACGTCTCTGAGTAGTCGTCATGGTCGTCAGTTGATGAAGCCTTTTCGTGAGAGTTACAAGTAGTTTAAAGAGAACTTCTTTCGGGTTTCAGAGGGGGAGGCTGGACTGAGCGTCCTCTTCGATGCATCTAGCAATTCCTTCTTTCCCTTATATTGGTTTGATCAGCCGACGATTTCGATCAAGGTCGATCGTGATGATTTGGAGGAGTAGGAGTACTAGTTCGTGGAGGAGCTTATTGAGATGGCTTCTCTCTTGTGTTCCAAGCTCATTACTGACAAGGGTCATTACCCCTTTCTTCTCATTTTTTTTGACTTGGTGTTTTGTTGTGCAAGATACACGAATAAGGATATTGCGCGCATAAGGGCAGAGGCACAGGCTTCATTGTCAACCACTCCTATTGCCAAGGCCGATGAAGTTGTGTAGGGCCCTGCGGTGGGGTCCACTTCAGTCCTTTTGGCATGTGGCTCCAAAATCCATCAATAAGCTCGTTCATTTATTAACTTGAAAAATATGAACTTTAACTAATGAGATCGTGGGTGCTTTAGAGTTCTAAGGATAGATTAGACTATACTACTTAAATATCATTTTTATTTATATCTCATGGTCTTATTCTTGTTAGTCTATAGTAAATTCATGTCAATGGTTGGTTCTCCACCTTTTCATTATTAATATCTTGTATTGATTCCTTACTCGTCTTCCCAATTATGATATAGTTTACTATCATTATTATTCTAAGATATCACTCTTCTTATTAATGCTTCTTACCATAACTCTTTCTAGTTTAGTTAACTACTTTTATTCATACTCTACCCTTCTTCTCTTTTGTACTTAGAGTTATACACTATAGTAAAGTCTAACGTCACCAACATTTTAAGATACTCTTAATATACACATGATACTGTTGTACGTTATCTAGTACATTTAGCGATAATAGTCTTTCATATATACTTGTTTCAACTAGGGCTCACATAATATTTCTTTATGGGTGTAACTCCTTGTGTACTCTTATGTTGTGTTTGAATGGATAATTTTAAAATATAAGGAGATTTGAAATGTTTGAAATTTGAATTGCTTTGATTTAAAAATCACATTTTTTAAATGTTTTATTTGGACAAGTCAATTCAAAATTATTTAATTTCAAATTTTTAGTGATAGGACAATTTAATTTTAAAAATTAAAAATTTAATATTAATATTTTAAATATTTAATAATTAAAAAACATAAATATTGATATTTTTACATAAATATTAATAGAGAAGGGAGAGAAGAAATAGGAAGAGAAAAGAAAGATGAGAGAAGATAAGAAAAAGAGTGAAGAAATGGATATGAGAGAGAAAATAAAGATGTAGGATTTGAAAGAGAGAAGAGTGTGAGATGAAAGAGGGGGAGAGAAAGAATAGATAGAGAGAAGAGAAAGATGAAAGAAGAGAGAGTGTGAAGAGAGGGAGAGGAGAGAGTGTGAAGAGAGGGAGAGGAGAGAGAAAATAATGTAAAGAGAGGAGGGAAAAAAATGAAAAAGAAAAAAAAGAGATAGGAGAAGGAGAATGAGAGGACATAAAGAGAAATAGAAAATTGTGTGAAGAAAGATATAGAGAAAAGAGAGAGAGATAAAGATATGAGAGGAAGAGAACAAAGAGAGAGAAAATTGTGTGAAGAAAGAGAGAGGAAGAGGGAGACGGGAGAGAAAGAAAAAACATAGAAGTGAGAGAATAGTGAAGAAAGTGAGAATGAAAAATTTCAAATTCTTACTTTTAAGTAATCAAATTACTCTTACAAATTTCTATAATTTCAATTTCTTTCTAAGTTCTCTACTTTAACACATTTCACCACAAAGTATTTTAAATTTATCAAAAAAATGAATTACTATTTTAAAATTTCCTATCCAAACACAAGGTTAAGGTATCGCATGAAGCATTCCTTAAACATTAACACATGTCTTCATGTAATGTATTGATAGATATACCTTCTTTTACTCACATGGTAACTAGGTATACTTATTACTTTCTATTCATAAGGGAACATACATACATTCACTGGTGTAGAAAAGACCTTTTACATCAATTAAAATCAATCTTTTACATTGATTCACTAGTGCAGAAAAGACCTTTTATATCAATTAAAATCAACCTTTTACATTGATTTTGTAACTGATGTAGAATTAGGTGACGTAAAAACTTTGACTTTTTACATTTGTTGTTGTTCTTAACAGGCCTAAAATGTCACACTTTCTACATCGGTTATGAACATAACTGATGTAAAATGTTGATTTTTTTTAAAATCTATTTTTTTTGTTACATCCATTTCTGTAAAATTGGTCTCAAGCCACAAAAGTAGAAAATATCCAATAGAAAACAATTTATATTGACATTAAGAATCTATAACAGATGTAAACTATCAATGTTCTCTAAACTCAAAATTGCACTAAACAAACTAAATGTTCTAAACTATAAATTTTGTAACAATAAATGTTCTAAACTATATTAAGTATTCTATCTAAGTTATTTAGAAGAATTACTAATGCGTAGGAAGAACTTTGTCCAACATCGTTTGATGTCATCAATTTCTTCATTAAGGAATGACGTTGTATTATCATTAAATACCTATAATTTTGAAGTAAGAAGAATTAAAATAATATATTATGAACTAAATAAGAAAACATAATTAATCTTTATTAAAGGTGTTGTATTACCTCCATCCATAAATCAATAATAATTGTAGACACAATAATAGTTGTAGACACAATGCTAAGTGTCACAACCCGAAAATCGTGACGCAAGGACCGACTCAGTTGTGCTCATGACCGACTCAGTTTCGGCCATCTGGAGTCGCCACCTACATTTTTTAGGAACATAGGGAAACTTGAGGAAAGGCTGGTCAGGCATCAGGGATGTGGGTTCGGGAGTTGGTTACATGCTAGGAAGGGCATGAGGGCTTCCCGGCATGCCTATCACTTGACAGTTACCCTTAGTTAACCATATGGGGAGAGAGATAGTATTTTCATTTGGGTTGTGTTTTTGGTTTAAGTCTTGGGGAGAAGGAGATTCAGGTGAGGTGTTCTGAGAGTTTTGAGATTTAAGATTTGAGGAATTTGGGATTTTGACTTGATAGAGGTGTGCCCTCTAGCCCTACGTACCTCGGCTTTAGAGGGTTCGAAGTCTACGTAGTTCTGGGGGTGTTTAGGCAAGTGAGGGGTTAGGTTGGATGTGGTCTTATCATCCTCGCCGAGTCATGCTCGGTCAAGAGGTTCAGGCCGAGACATACTCGGCCCTAGGCGAGGTTCCGGTTTCTCTCGGGCTGATGACTACGAGGCTAAAAGGGATTCAGAGAGGGGTCGTGCTTGATGATGCGAGCAATATTATGTTAATTACGAAAAGAAAAGGGGATCGACCAACCTGGATATCGAGGTGAGCAGATGACTCTTGCTTGTGGACCAATGCTTGACTTGCCCTTGATGCGGACTCGAGACGCTTCCTTCCTTTCTTAGCAGTCGTCAGCTTTTCCCTTCTCCTCTTTCTTTCTCTTCTCCTCGTTGTCCTCCTCCTTCTCTTCGTAGCAGGGGTTTATATAGGATTGGGTAGTGGCGGGGTGGTTTTTCTTGGGCCGGTGGTTGTTGTTGGGCTGATAACGGAAGTCACTCAACATGGGGAGTAGGTGGTTAAGATTCCTAATATCGTGGGCAACTCAGGTACGGATTGGATAAGGTTGACTCGGTCTCAGTTAAGATTCTCCTGAGATCTTGGGTGACTTGGCTGAGGATCCGAGTCGTGGATGGAGCGGATCCGGTCTTGGTTTGACTGGGTCCAGGTGGTTGCTTTAGGCTGACTCGGGGTTGACTCTGAGGAGGTCTTGGCCCATTCTGACGCGCTGGGCCGGACCGATTTGGGGTGCAACACTAAGCAAATTTTTCATCACTTAATACTTACGTTCATACCTCCCAAGTTGTCTCCTAGTCTACAAATAAAGAAGAATTTAAATAACCAATGTAAATATTGAAGTTAGTAAGTATAATAAACTATAATTGAACTACAATTTTTAAACTATTTACTATAGGGCTAATCAGACATAGTTTCTTTATTTGTGACGATTACCATATACTTGAAAAACATTGTCATCAATCGATAATCAGTGAACCTTGTTTCGAGAAGTAAAAAGTTATAATAGAAAATGTAAAACATATGTAAATATATGTATTACAAGTAAATATTCACTTTTCCAATATTTTGTGTATCTCTTTATCTAAGTTATGTCCAAATGAACACAAAAAGATAATAATATTGTCTTGTAGGCAAAGAACAAGCAATTACCAATGAGACATGCATTAAGAAACAATTAGTGACATGAAGATAACATATAAATTATAGTCAATGAAAAAATTCTATTGTAAAATGTAAAGTTATACTTACAGATAATAGTAAGGTGCTAGGTAACACTTTTTCTTTCCATTGAGCCAAAAGCCTTTGTTGTAGGTATTTTTGAATCTTACCTCCTTTATTACCTACAATCTAAAAGGGGAGAGGATCATCAATAAAATAAATCATGCCTAATTACATCACTAATTGTTTCTTCCCTCAAACTAAGTTTGACTCAAAATTAAACACATTTTATTTGGTGGTCAATGTTGTTGGTTAGTATAGTCAAACTTGGTTTGACTCAAAATTAAGTGCATGTTTTCTTTTGTCAAACTAACCATGGTTAGTTAAGTCAAATTAAATTTCACGCAAAATTAAGCACAAGTTTGATTTATTGATCAAACCATGGTCAAAATTAAGTACAAGTCACTTGAGTCAAATTAAATTTGCTTAATTATGATTTTAAGCATATATTTGATTTGGTGGTCAAAGCATAATAGATCATGATTAATTGAATCAAACTATTTATGTCAAACCATAGGACAATTGAATCAAACCAACTTTGACTCAAAATTGAATATATTTAGTTAATAATTTTAATATTTTTATAATGTACCCCTTTCAACAGAATCCGAGTTTGGACACGGGCACACACTGTAGGATCCAGAAGGATCTTTTTTCATGTCTTTCAATTCTTTGTTGATTCATTTGGAGGCATCTAATCAACGTTGTTCACATTTGCAATTATATTTATTTATATGCATATATGCACCGATACTCAAGTATTTATGTATACAGAATATTATTACTATTATTTATCATCATTAGAATGATCTCTTGCAAACTATGTATTGGGTATATGTATATATATATTCTATGGTATATGAAGGGTAAAAAAATTATGAAAATAGATAATGAAGTACGTATAATTTTTAATAAAAAGCGAAATATGAAATCAGAAGAGTGAGAGTTGGAAAAAGGAAAAGAGAGAATTTCACCGATCTTGTTGAGGGTTAAGCGTTCGATGATGGAATTGAAGGAGGAAAATAGAAGAGGGCAGAGTGGGTGATGTTGTGTGAAAGGGCAAATTTTTGAAAAAAAAATGAAAAAAAAAGACGAAAACAAAATATTTAGTAACTAGTGGAAGTATAATTAGCAAAAATATTTAATTTTCTTTGGTTTGTACCTTTCTAGGACCATCCTATCACTTCATCGTCCCTTGTGGTCCCGGTTTCATTTTTAAGAATATTCACATGCAAGACATCTTTCACGTATGAGTTATTTGAAAAGGAATGTTATTATTACTTGAAATTTGCTCAAA
Source organism: Mucuna pruriens (assembly GCA_025330945.1). Classification (NCBI taxonomy): domain Eukaryota; kingdom Viridiplantae; phylum Streptophyta; class Magnoliopsida; order Fabales; family Fabaceae; genus Mucuna; species Mucuna pruriens. The sequence continues at coordinate 1,504,287 of JAENHJ010000527.1, read as the reverse complement.
CTCATAAAATTATTTATGTGACTAAATAATGAATGAGAATACATAATTTTACAAATATTGGTAAATTTTAATTGAAAAAAGTAAATATCGAGTGTGTTAAGAAAATGTATTAGGGAGTACAGTGGTTGCATTTCTCAGGTCTTGCATATGAACAAAACACATGAACATTTTCCAATTACGACTCGTAGGTCAATTGAGTGTGTTTCTTCTAGACGTGATAGAGGGACCCCACCTCCATAATGGGTTTGATTCTTTTGAACTGCAAGACCCATATAGGCCCACTTTGTGCACGATTGACGGGAGAAAGCCTCCAGTGACTTCAATATGTCAAGAAGTATGTTTAGGGTCAAATCATTATATAACTAACCAACAACTTCCCTCGCATAAGTAGCAATGAGTTTGGTTAATGTGAAAGTAAAAATAAGTCCTACCAAAATATACCTTTTAAGAATCTTTACCTTCATTTTTCTATAATTACTTATAAAAGAGAAAAATTAAAATCAAAATTAAATAAATTCTGTATGAGCTAAAATTAATTTATAAAATAATTATTTTTTTAAAATAAGTTAATATGAAAGAACCTTTATAAATTATCTTATGCATAAACTAATTTTAATTTATAAAAAAAATTATTTTATTTTTTGAAGAGTTTACGTGGGTTTACCCAATTTAACTAATTAGAATTAGTTGGGACTCTTTTTAATTTAGAATTTCTGATAAAAATATATTATATAGATATTCTTTCTTTTACCTCCTTGCTGGATGACTAATGCCAATATGATCAAATTCTTACGCTACAAGAGAAAGTTAAAATGTAATTTACTAATTTATTGGTATAGCTTAAATTTGTCTAATAAAAATTAAACTGTTAGCATATATAAACATTATAGGTTTATATACTAATAACAGCATGATGTATATGATTCTATAACAAATAATTTTGTTGCTATATAACATTGATATATATTATTAGTATAATCTATGATATTATTAGTGTAGGCTCGTAAATGTATAGTAAAAGTTAAAATTTTATTGGATAAAAGTTATATTAATAAAGACAATCCAACTCATTTTTTTTTCCATTAGTAAATTAGTTCTTTTGTTAAGTATTCAAAAAGAGAGAAATTTGTTGTTTGAGGATGATATTACATGACTTGTAGTAAACTAATTAAAAAAGTAAGTAGGTGTAGTAATTAATGTAGACTTAAATGATCAGTAATTTGGTCTTTATCTTTATGTTAAAAAGAATTTTATTTATTTTTTAAAAGAATCATTTTAGTCTTTTAACTCTCAAATTTGAGTAAATGGTGTTGTTTTAAAAAATGATTATTTTCAATTTTAAAACACGATCTTGAATTATTTTTTTATTGATTTAAGATGTAAAATTTGTTCCATTAAATTTATCTACATAAAAATTATGACACTCAATTAATATTTAAATAAAAATGATGATAAATATAATAAAAATTACATGAAAAATGAATTTTATAAACATATGAAAAATAATCTAATATGAAAATTTTCTGTTGTTCATTAAAGTCACTTTTTATATAATTTTACCTTATTTATGATTTTTTTTAATTCGAACATTAGTTTATTTCTATATTTTTAATATAAAAGAATGTCTTGAACCAATTAAAAAATAATTTAAAATTATATTTCAATATTTTTATCCTAAGAAAGTATTAACTCAAATTTAATAATTAAAAAACTAAAATAAATTTTAAAAAATAAAGAATTAAAATAAATTTTTACTATAAGATAAAATAATAAATGATAATTTAGCTTTAACGTTTTTAGAGTGATTTTATAAAATGTGGTCCTTCTATATAGTATTTGCCATGAACTTTTAGAATATAATATGGTGTTATTGATGGCTTCTATGTTAATTGGTACCTACTTTCACTTTGACAGCTGCGAATGCAAAGGAGGAAGGACACCATTAGGTAGATGGGTCAGCCAGTGATCAGAGGAGAAAGAGAAGTTGCTCCTGAAATGGAACACCAAAACAAAACATCATGTATAGGAGTTTATATTAAAAGAGGCGTGCACATCAAAAAGCACAAAGATAATTGAATCAGACCAACACTTGCTGCTGCACTTTCCTTTTTGTACGTGCAATATTGTCAATGCGATCACACTCGCACTATATTATAACCATTCCAAAAGCGACAATTTTTTTTTTTTTTTTGAGAAATGCTGGCCACTGATTCGAGCGTACTAGTTTCAACACCTTTTTATTAGTTAAAATTTATTTTAAATTATATAATTGTATGAATTTTATATTTTGGTTAATAAATATTTCTTCATATTTTATAATTTTTAATAAATTTTAATCAATAAAAAATATATTAAATATTAAAGAGTATTACTATTACTCTTCAATATTTTTTGTTTTTGTAAATTCAGAATATGGGAGACAAAAAATATTCATAAATGCATATACTCTCCTGTAAAACTCGCTATAAATATTAACTTATCAAGTGAAGAGATAGATAATAAGATATTCGTATACACATATATTCGTATTTTAAATTATTTAAATATTTTTAACTATATATAAAGTAATTTTTTTTTAATTTACTTTAGTATAAAATATATTTCAATTCTTTATTCTTATTATAAATATTACAGGATTATTTTTTAGTATAAATATATGTTTAAAATATTTATTTGTAATTTTATTTTATTTTTTATTTTTTATTTAAAATATTATATTTTAACAAATATTTAATAAGTAAGGACATAAATGAGAATATAATTATTGGTACCTATTCCGATCATTGTCGTCTCTGGTGTAAAGTATTGTCTAACTGAGAATAAAAAATTAATTTATCAAGATACTGAAATTTATTTAAGAAATTAACATCTTTAAACATATATTTTTTCATACATATAAGTTGAAAACACGATTAAAGGATAAGGTTATGAATAAATAATTATAACACACAAAATTGATAAAAATTTAAAAAAGATAATAATAACATTTGAAAAGCAAAAGGCAGAGGATGTATTTAAGTCCTCAAGGGAAATAAACAACCGGGTATAACTTAATTGCTATTAATATATATAGGTAACTGCAAGGGAAGCAAATTAAGCATAAGGTAAATGAATAGATATAAAATTCTTTTTGCCTCCTTGCAATCATATTCCATTCCTTAGCTAATAATGAAAGCGATGATCATCAGCAACGGGTGCCCTTTCTACAGTTAAGTACACCAGCAGTGATGGTCATGGAACCAACAAGAGAAGATGGTCTTGCACTAAGACTTGAGGCTCTAGCATAGCTAGAAGAAGCACCAGCACCAGATTGCCTGAAGTATGCTCCATTCAAGAACATATCACCCTCTGATCTCCAATTCCACCTCATCCATTCACTCTGTGGAGCATCCTCATGCTTGGTTACCTCCTTGCTGAACCTTATGTCTGGGGCAAGAAACCTGTTCCCTTGGCTATTGATGGTTGGGTTCGCACTCCCACCAATGGCATACATTTCCCAGTGAGTGTAGTCGTTGTTCACCACATGGAAATACCCGTGTCTACACCTGCAACAATATTGAGATCATTTTTTTGTTAGCATAACCAAAAATTATCACATTGTAACTTGAATAATTATATCATAAAATTTACAAGTAGAATCAAAATTCAATTCCTTTTGTATACATTAAATTTATGGACTAGTACGACAGGATGTACATTATTGAGAAAAGTGATAAAATTAGTTACCAACAAAAGACTAATAATGTACTCTCAATTACACTTTTAAATAATACATTTTTTTGTTAAAAACCGTTAGAAACTATAATAAAATCATAGATGATGGAGTTTGAACAAAGAAGGAAGAGTTTAACTTTCATGCGAAGGCAAGCATGTAAAATATTTTATACAGTTATTTACCTAATTTAAAATTATTGTATGCATGAGTTTTAATTATCTTATCATTCACAATATAAAAAAAAAAGCTTTATACCTTTAAATTAAATTTAAGAAAGGGACCCACTTATGAATAAATTTGAGTTATAACAAAGGAACATTTCTCATTAGGCAGTAATGACTATACCTGGGCATTCTTTGTACAAGACCTTCTCCAAAATGATTGAAGGCAATAGTGACCTGCATGTTCTTGTCCTGGGTGTACGAATCACTGTGTCCCAAAAGCATGACCTTGTCATGATGGGTCATGTAATTGTTGGAGATGGTAATGGCAGTGGATCCATGAATGGCATCAATGAGGCCATCGCGGCAGTTAGACAGCGAGCAGTGGTCAACCCACACATGCTGAGAGTTAAAGATGGAGACTCCGTCGCCGTCAGACACGGTCCAGAACCCGAAGTGGCGAGGCGAGTCTCTGATGTCGGTGTTCCCGGTGGGCTTGCAGTCGTGAATGTGAACGCCGTGGATGATAACATTGGTGACGTAGTGGATGGTGATGCACCCCCCGCCGGCGATGTGGACGCTCGCACCCCTTCCGTCAATGGTCTTGAACGAGTTCACCAGGAGCTCTTGCTTCAGCGTGATAACCATGTCCCGCTTGAAGATGATCCACAGTGGCTCGTCTTGTATGGCTGCGTACCGTATAGTTCCTGGCTTTGGGTTCACCGCGTCGTCGTCACCGGAATCGGTCACCACATAGATTCGACCATTTCTTCCCCCGATTGCGTCCTTGCCGAACCCAATGGCGCAATCGGCTAGTCTTTGACGGTTGTTTTCCCAGTTTGGGTCGCAGCGCCAGCAATCGTCAATGGGGTTTCCCGTTCCGCATGATAAATAACCCAGGTTTCTTCTAGAGGCATTAATGCTTCTGCAGGGGTGAGAAAAATAAAAATGTTACCTTTTTTTCTTCCTTCATATGTAGTATACCTAAATCAACATTTTATCTTTCTACAACTAAATAAAGGTTAACAGTGATCACTTAACACAGCATTTTATCATGCTAAGACTAAATAGAATTTAATGGTCCTGCACTTAGTAGTATCATTTAATCACCCTCATCCAATAAATTATTCTTTATATAACTTTAAATTTATGCATAATTTATTGTTTCGAATAAGTAATATAATTGCTTATACTTATAGTATAAAAGTTTAATTTTTATATTATATGTCATTTTATTACAAACATTTACTTACCCATTAATTTTATAATATTATTTTAAAAATTATAATGAAAATGATTTCTGATAATATAAAATGCATGTATATTAAAGTTTTGATTCTATTTATTTTAGAGAAATAGTAATTATTTTTTTATTAGTTTTCTAAAATGAAGTTAAAAAAGACGTTATTTTAAAAAAAAAAATCTATATATCTATATCTGTAATGTAGATTGAAAATGAGAAGGAGAAAAAAAATGAAGAGAAAAAAATTTATAGATGTAATAAATAATGTAAGAGAGAAATAAAAAAATAGATAAAAGTAAAATGAAAAAGAAGTTGAGCGTATGAATACAATAATTAATTCATGTTGGGAACATATCTAAAAAACAATGAAGTAAATGCTTCTTTGGTTTATTACCTTTGTACCTCTTGTACCACTAATTCAGGGTGTGGAACTGCGGAGGAGGAAACAAAATTGGGTGTCAGAAGAGAAAGAGCAAAAAGAATAAGGAAGAATGAAATTGGAGCCATTTTTGCTCTTCTCTTTCTTAAGCGTGATGGAAAGGTGGGAGAGTGGGGAATTTTGGGTGAATGGAGAGAGTTTTATAGAAAGAAAAAGCCGAGAGTGATGGCGTGATTAATATTTCTAAGTGGGGTCCATGTTATCGTAATTTCTGGTTTTAATGCACAGGTGATTCATGTCCTGTTTTTTTCTTGTACCAGTAGACATTGTTTGAAGCAGTTACATATTACCCCGAAGGATTTCAACTGTTCTAGCTAACCCCAAAGTCAAATTAGTTGACTTCAGTGGATCACTAAAATTTAATTTAATTTTCTCATTATCATATCATAGTATTGGCTTTCATTTTTGCCCATGTATATGTTTTAAAACCTCGTTCATATTTATGTCTTCTCTATTTAAAATTATCTTTTCCATCATTGCTATGGCATTGCCATGTCTTAACTCAAAATGCTGTTCTATACCACATTCATATCTTCTCCTTCTACGGTTCTTCTCCCCCTAAATTGTGCCATGTTCCATTGCAGTGTGATTCACATGCGATGAGTAATTAACCACATGATTCAATATCTAAGAATTCAGAGATTACGGTATGTACGCGCGTAAATTTGATGACTTTGGCTCTGGATCGAATTCATGATTTTGATAGGTACATTTATTACTATTTTTTTTTCCTCCTTCACCCTTTTTTGTCGCCAATACCTGAGTTTAGTTTCTAAAAATATATATCGCATCCTACACAATTGTAAGAGATGTACAGACACATTCTATTATTTTAAAAAATCAATGTAAAATTATTAAATAATACGAGTCTCTCTTTGGTCAAAGGAGAATATGGTATTTTAAAAAAATATTCTTTGTTGTCAAATATTGCAGATAGAAAATATAAATTATTGATTAAATAATAAAAGTTAGACAGGAAAACTGAATAATAAAAGTTATATACCTATAAAAGTTACAGACTTTATTAATCTATTTGTAATTTTTATTACTTGTAATAAAAAAAAGGTACAATAATTATAGTTTTTATATATAGGGAGTTATAATAACCTAGTAACATATTAATTAAGTGACGCAGAGTTGTTTAAGTTTAACTAGTTGTTTTGATCTTGAATTCTAAATATACAATTATGTATTAGGTTAAATATTTAGATAAAGAATTAATTTGTCATTTATAATGATTCTTACTTCTAGTAAAAAAAAAAATATTTGTGGTCTTTAAAAAAAATATAAGAGTAATAAACTCAGTACAATAGTTTTCTTTTTTTTTTTCCTGTAATGATATTCCTTGCCCTATAGAAAATCTAATGAATTGGCAGTACTTATGGTACATAAAATTAAACAACCATAACTTTATCCTGTATGTGTGTTAGTTGGGCAACATTGGCTTTATCTTGGGCCAATGGAACAACCGATTCCTATTGATTTTGCCAGTTTATATAATTGGGACATATTTTCTCAACCATACTTTATTATGATGGCTGTTGTTGACTTAGTGATTCACTAATCCGGACAGATTGAGCAGCTGAGTTATAACTATGTACTCACTTATTCATTCAATATCATAGGTTTTGTTTTATTGTTTGTTCTCATTAATTATCATCTTAGCAGCAGCAGTATTAGCCAAAACTCTCATTTTTCATCATACAACATGATGTTGCTTACTTTTTTCCACTGACTGCGGTACACATTTGACTTACCATTGTTTCACGTCTCAATAATCAATTGTCGGAAAGCTAGAATTTTGATAAACAACGTCCAATTTTATTACGTCTTTTTCATTTTAAATATTTTAAGATAATACTTTCGTGATAGCTTCTTGTGTAATTTAACTAAGACGTGGGATATTTAAATTTTGGTTGCGTATGAAAAAAAAATCATATTAAAAAAATATCTACCATTTCATAAGTTCATCATTTCTAATGGGAATTAATCATTTCTTATTCTCTTTTTAAATTTTTATATTGATATTATTAAGTATTTCATGATAATAATAATTAAAAAACAAAATAAAAATAAAAATTTTAACATTTTAGTAGAAACTAAATACATCAATCAATATATAAAAAACTTAAATATATAAGGTCAATTAATATCAAGAAAGAAATATTAATAGTTGGTATCAGTAACTTGATAAGGAATATTTCAGGTCAGAAAGAGGTTGGAGGGGTTGGTGCATAATTTATTGTAAGGGAAGGAGAGCACATGAGCCATTCACAGGAATCGCTATTCATTATGTGAGAAAATTTCAAAGGCATAAACAATAATTAATGAACTCTTTCACGTTAGATTTTCATAATGTAAGAGAAATTTATGTGATTTAACAATATATATATATATATACACGCACAAAAATTAACATGACTATATTATGTGAAAAAAAAAAACATGAGATGCTTTGTAAAATTTAACAAGAGAATTGATCCCAGTTCCCCCATGTAACAATGTAATTTTTTTTTAGTTTTAATATTTTTCATGAAAAGCCAAGATCAAGAGAGGTCAACTACAGACACCAGTATTTCACGGCACCTTTGTGAAATATACAAAGTGAATCTTAGTGTCAATGTTTATTTATATTTTGAAAAGTATAGTATACATTAAGAAAAATTAATTGATAAAATTTTAAATAATTTTAAAATTATATGAAGTTTTGTATATTTAACGTAAACTCTTACATGAATTTTGAAATTTAATATTTATAAAAAAAATTATTAAGTAGAATATAAGTTAAACATAACTTATTTTTGGAATAATTAAGTTGATATTTTCGCTGTGTGTTTCAATTATAAAAAAAAAACGTAAAAAAATGTGTTAGTTTTTTGTAATATGAAAAACCAAAATTAAATTCTCACTATTTAGTGTGCAATAATTTTTCTAACAGATTGTCTTTGAAAGAAATATATATATGGAGAGAACTAATAAAATTTGAACACATCAATAAAACACAAACTTTTTGGAATGTTTCCATTTATCAATTTCACTTTTAAGCACTTTAAGATTTTATTTATTGATTTTTGTATTGCTTTTTCATCTTTCTTTATACTCATCTTCAATGTACGAATACTATATTAATCTGAATGATAGTAGGTTTAGGAGTCTTGGTGAAGATCTTATATTTGAGTTTTTTTTATAAAATATACTTCACTAAATATGATTGAGTAGATTTTTTTTGTGTTGAGATTTATCATCGACAAAGTCAATGAGTATTTCTCACCTTTAATGTGCTAACCTAAATAAATACTTATCTTCAATATAACATAGCTAATCTTCACTCCATAAACTTTTTGGAATAGTTTAGAAACTTAGAATTAAGAAACAAAATCTCTTCCTTAGCATAATTGAATGTAGTCATGATAGAGACCCAACCAACAAAATCAAAGACCCTTTACGTGATATTGGAGGTTTCTTGACTAGGTCCAAAACCAAGATGATGAAGCAATCTTTGCAAGAACTAAGTGTGAAATAAATGAAAAGTTTGATAGTTGGTGGAAAAATGGAAAGTTTGATAGCTGGTGGAAAAGTAAAAAGTTTGATAGTTGGTGGAAAAATGAAAATTTTGATAATTGGTGGAAAAATGAAAATGTCATTTATGGTGGGAAATAAAAGGTTAGTAAGGAGTTAAAACATATGAGATTTTATGCCAATTAAAATATTAATGGGCATTAACTTCAAGGCTGCCTAGCTAAGCCTATAAATAAACTCTTGTAAACAACTAGAAGGATAAAATTTAAAATTTGAATAAAATTGAGTTTTCTCTATTGTGAGAGATTTCCCTTTGTTCTTGGGTTAAAAACTTTTATAGTGTTGGTTTTACCGGTAGGTCACGGTTAGGGTTCACGCTCTTTGATAACTTTGATTTTACCGGCAAGTCGTTGTTAGGGTCAAATTCCTCATTTACCTAATTTCAAGATGATCCTATTTTAAAATCATATCAAATAAACTAATTTTCTTAACTCATTATTAGTTGAGTTAGGTGACTAACATTACTAGTATTATCATACTTGAATAAGAAAAATTACTATTATTCATCACCCAAGGTGATTCTTATATACAACAAGTATATTTCTGATCCATCAGAAATATACCCTAAAGATAACATAATCTTAAAGCTAAAGATAAAAGATAACATAAAGATAAAATTATAATTTAAAACTAAAGATAAAATATAAGAAAAGGATAAAACTAAAGATAACAAAAACTAGAGCTAAAGATAAATGATACAAGATAATATATGATAGATTTAAAGATAATAAATGTTATCTTTTAAAACTGACTTTCTATTATTACTCTTTTTTGTATTATCAGTTAACATCCCCTATCCCCCACAAGTTGAGTTGTATATACCATACATGTTCAACTTAGAAAGGAAAGAATGGAACAATGATGATGTAAAGGCTTAGTATGATTGTCTGCTAATTGATCTACATAAGCAATAGGTAGGAGATGAATGATACGAGCTTGAAGTTTATCCCAAACAAGATGACAATCAATCTCAATAGGTTTTGTTCGCTCATGAAATGTTGGGTTCTATGCATTTGAAATATAAGATTTATTGTCATAGTATAAAGACACTGGATTATCTTGAGGCTGATGTAGATTTGTAAGGAGGTAAAGTATCCATTGTATTTCACATATTATTGATGCAAGAGCCTCATGTTCTTCCTTAGAGGAAGATCAATATATAGTAGCTTGTTTCTTTTACTTTAATGAAATAAGAAAAGGACCAAATAATATGGAGAATCTAGTGAATCTAGTCAAGAAGCCAAATCTGAGTCACTAAAAATAGTGAGATTGAGATTAGGTGAGGTTGAGAAAAATATTTTGTCCCATGATGAACTCTTAATATATTGTAAAATACAAATTGTTGTCTCTTGATGAGCTATTATGGGATTACAAATAAATTGACTAAGCTTGTTTACAACAAAGGAAAGATAAGGCCTATTGTTAGTTAGATAAATCAATTAACCAGTCAATCTATGATAAGATGAAGGATATGGATGGAAAGGACCCTCTTCTATTGAGAGTTTAATATTAGGAGTTTGGAGTTGAAGTTGGTTTACAAGCTAATAAACTTGAATCATCCAGTAACTCCAATACATATTTCCTTTGTGTAAGAACAATCCCTTTGTGAGACTAGACAACCTCCAATCCAAGAAAAAAAATTAAAGGTTAGCTAGATCTTTGATTTTAAACTTTTGGTCCAAATATGTCTTAACTATTTATATCTCTTGTAAATCACCCATGTTAACACAATGTCATTAACATAGACAAGTAGGATTGTTATGTGAGAAGTAGTGGGTTTCACAAAAAGGGAATAATCCGATTTGGAATGAATGTAGCCAAGAAAAATTAAGGTAGTAGTATATATAGAGTTCCATTATCTACTTGCTTGCTCAAGTCCATAAAGTGGTTTAAGAAGCTTGCTAACTTGATTTGGCTTGGATGATTGAAATCCTTGAAGTATCACCATGTAGACTTCTTTATTTAGTTCACTATGTAAAAAGACATTATACACATCCAATTGCTGCAAATGCTAATTCTTAGCAACTGCCAGAGCAAGAACAAGTCAAATTGTTGTCATCTTAACAAGTGGAGAAAATGTTTCAAAGTAATCAACTCCTACTTGTTGTGTATAACCCTTCACCACAAGGCAAGCTTTACATCTTTCAATGCTTCATCAGATTTGAGTTTTACTTTATAAATTCATTTGTATGAATGACATGTGTTACTACAAATGACCAAGAAGAAATTGAGAGATTGGCTTGAAATAAATGTAAAGGCTACATTAAGAATATGTTGGTGTTTGTGCTCTATTGATCCATTTTGCTGGGGTGATTCAACATAAGAAAATTAATGAATAATGCCTTTGGTTTTGTAGAATGAAGGGCAAACAAATTCTTGGTCATTATCAGATCGAATCAATTTAATTTTGATATGAAACTAAGTTTCAACTAAGTTGACAAAGTTTGCTAAATGTAATCATGTTACAAACATCACTTTCATGAGTTGAATGCAAGTAAATCGTGATTTATCATCAATTATTTTTAAAAGGTATTTGAAACCATTCAAAGATGGAGTTTCATAAGGTCCCCAAATATCCACATGTATAAGATAAAAAATTGAATAAAAAAAGTGCTTAAGGGGAAAAGAAGCTTTCTTTGTTTAGAAAAGTGACAAATGTCACATATTTTTGGACAATTAGGAGTGAGAGGAGAATTCTTTTTTAAAATAGAGGCATAGTATTGTGTAGAAAAGTGTCCAAGATAATAATGTCATACATTAAGTTAGGAAATTGTTGTGTTTAGGTTGGTAGCAGAATTTATAGTATTTTGATGCATTTTAAATATGCTTAAGGGCAAACGTATCCTATGACATCAGTAACAAGGACTTAAGTCCATATATCATACTCAAGAAAGCTAGTAAGTGATTACCAGTTTTTGGAAATGCTTATCTAGTTCATGTGAACCAATTTTTAAAGTTTTTAGGGAAAGGAAAAGAATTGAGAAAAATAAAGTAGAAAATTTTGAATTTGAATTTGAATTTAAGTAAATAGAGGGTTGTGACTTCATTTGTATTCTTTACTCCTAATCCTAATTTCATGTGAATTCTCTTACTTGTTTTCTTATTACTGATTTTTGTTCTTCTAAATTCTATTAAGAGATTTTGATCTAGTACTCCCAATATTCTTTACCTTAAACTATGACCTTAGTTGGTCATATAGAGATATAATTTAAAATAAGCATGAAGTAAAGGGAGGTAGATTAATTAAATTAACTAATCTAATTAGAGATTTGAAAAAGAGTTTGGTCATGCAATTTTTCTAAACCTAATTTATTTTATAGTTCCACCTATTAATTGTGGTATGGTCGTCAATCAATTAACCAATCGAGATAAATGGTGATCAAACATTTTACGAATAATTACAATAAAATAATTTAATGAGAGAAAAAACAAGCATTTACATTTAATATTAGATTAAGGGTTCCAAATACAAACTAGTCCATGACCCATAACGGGGAGTTTAGCCACCCATACTCATTATCAGACTACATGCAAATGAAGAATACATAAAGGAAGGAAAGAAGAACCTGTGGATATTGGAGACTTCACTTCTTCACCTTGTCTTATGCCTTAGTCTTGCTAAACAACCCAAAGTTCTCAAGAAAGCTCTACAAACTTAAAGAGAGAAAGGAAAAGAATGAAAGACTAAAGCTATGAAATTTCTAGATGATGATCTTTGTTCCTTTCCTACTCCCTTTTATAATGTGTGGAGTGTGCCTCTTTGGTGGACTTCCTCTTTTTGTTATGCTGTTATATTTTTTTATCGTGAGTCTATGTTACATTAAACTCAAAGAGTAATGGTGAATTTTGCGTGATAAATGTTAAAAACAATAGAATTTCTACCCAAAAATCCTCAACATTAGTATACAAAAATTCGATTTATCATATTTGTAAAGGTTGGCTGTGGTTGTGAAATTGCTAATACATATAGTCCATTAACAACCTTAGTTTTACTAATCATCATCGAGGATCCTAAGTCCTTTATGAGACAATGATCATGAAAGAGAAATTTTGCAATGGAATGTACAAAACATTTGTCAAAACTAACTAAATGGATGGTACCATTAAAAGAGGCAATGGTATGTTGTCCATTTGAAAGACATATGCAAATGAGCTTAATTTGTTTGTAAGAATTAAAAGATTCCAAAGAGGAAGAGATGTGATAAGTAGCACCTAAGTCTAAGATCTAGGGGACTTGAGGATTGCTAGAATGAGGATGAGTGGTGACATTGTGTGTCCTCACGTGATTGGTGGAGTGAGCAATAACAACAACTGCCATGTTGATATTCTTCTTGGACTTGTACCGAAATAGAAAATTATGTGTTTAAGAAACATGGTAATAAGGTGCAAGTGCAACCATTGGAGAAAGAGAAGGAAAAACAATAGAACTTTTAAAGAGAAAATACATATGAGAAGTTGTTTGTTAATACCATATTATCATAGTTGAATAAGAAAAACTACTTTTATTCATCACCTAATATAAATAAGAAATATACACTAAAAGTAACATAATCTTAAAGTTAAAGATAAAAGATAACAGAAAAATAAAACTATAATCTAAAACTAAAGATAAAAAATAAAAAAAATAAAAATAAAACTAAAGATAGCAAAATGTAGGACTAAAGATAAAAGATAAGAGAAGATAAAGTTAAAGATAAAAAATGTTATCTTTAAAACTAACTCACTAACTTTCTATTATTAGTTTTTTTTTATTATCAGTTAAGAAATAGGAAAAAAAAAAAGCAATGCACAAGTTCATTTGACATGTTTACACATAAATTAAGATTGCAAACAAAATATAACTATTCTTTTTACCTTAAATTTGTATAACGTATATGATGTTTCATAAAAGATATTTATAAAATACTTTAGTCATCATGTGTTCGTGAATACTTTGTGAGATGTTATTAAAGTAACTATTTTCTTGTTTATAATAACAAGTCTTTTATTCTAAAATTATCTAATTAAAAAAAAACTATACAACTGTTTTTGAAAAGTGTTATATATATATATATATATATATATATATATATATATATATATATATATATATATATATATATATATATATATATATATATATAATTAATTAAAAAAGCTATGTATCGTTTTAAACTTCCAATATTGTTAGGCATATACTTCAATAAAATTCATTTACTTTTATTTTTACACAAAAGTATTTTTTTTTCATCGTATCTAATTTATAAAAAAATGTTAGTTGTTCGTGTTTTTTATTTTCATTTTAAATATAATAATAAAGGTAAATAAGACATTTAACTTGTTAATAATTATTAGTACACATCAAGTAAAAAGAAAATAATTAAATTATTATATTGTAAAAATTATATTACATCTAATTGTCATGTAAATATATAACTAATTATATCTAGAATGGATTTTATTTAGTTATCCGTGTAAAAAATTGTAGACCAAAATATACATAATAATTAATCTCATTTTAGATATTTTTATAATTTTAAATGAGCTTTTCCATTATATCTTATAGGAAAAAAGGAATAGCATTACTATAAGGTACTTATGGCACCTTAATAAATAAAGAAGTTTTGGAAAAATTAGTTTTCATACCAATAAAAATACAAATAGTTGACATATTATCTATTTATTTACTTAGTAATAAAAATTCTATATATTTTAACTTTTCTCATAACTAATTAAAATATTTTGTAAATTGAAAATTTTAAGTCATGATTATTTCAATTACAAAATCTTATTACTGTTTTAAAAATATTTTAATCATTTACATTATTGGCAATAATCAAATTTTTAATTAAAATAATTATTTTTCAAAATTTTTAAAAAAATTATTTTAATTAAATAGAAACTAAGTTAAAATATATATTAATTTTGTTATTAGGTAACAAAATAATGACATGATAAATGTTATTAGTCTATGAACTAAATATTTTGAAACCTCTCAAATTTATAAGGTATAGTAGAATTTCTTCTGTTATAAATTTTAAATATTGAAAAATAAAAAAAGACACTGAATATCGCTATCACGAGAGCCACCCAATAAACAATTGCCGTTACACTCAGCTGTGGAACCATATAAACTTAAAGGGGATGTAAATGTACTATTTGACTTTAACAAAATTATAAATAAATATTATGAATTTTATATTTTACTTTTTTATTTTTATATATTTAAATTTATGATCTTAATTTTTATTTTAAATTATAAGACGTTAGATATATTAAAATTTTATAATTTTAATATTTTATGCCTTTGATAATTATTATATTAATTATTATTTTTTAAACAGATTGCTCCCACTGATTAATGGTGCTGGACTCACGGCGGGTTACATCAAAGACATTAATTTTGTCATTAAAATTATAAATCACAAATTGTATGCAGAGGGCATTTGGTCTAGTGGTATGATTCTCGCTTAGGGTGCGAGAGGTCCCGAGTTCAATTCTCGGAATGCCCCAAAAATACTTTTTTTGATTTCATTGCGAATTTGATTAAAATTTATTAATATTGTATTGAATTAGAATATATTGATATGATTAATAATAAGATATATTTTTTTACTTTCATAATAACAATCTTAAAAATCTACATATAATTTTTAATTGTTTAGAAATATAAAAAATTATACACCAAAACAGGACAAATAAATTCATTTTACAATAATAAATTTTAATAGTTACTTGTGAAGAGTTTTTAATAGATTAGTAATATTATTACCGTGAGATTTGTTTCCTCAGAAGTGAGAGATTTACTTTAAAGAGTAAAGTAAGAGATTGTAATTAATAATTAAAAAATCAATTGTAATTAAATACATGCACATAAATAAATAGTTATATAATTGTTTAAAAATATTAAAATTTTAATTAATAACTATAATTTTTACTTTACTCTATAAAATAAATCTTTCATTTTAAGGAAGATAAATTTAATATCGTGATATTCAATCGTGAGGATCACAATTCATGAAAAGGTTAGGTCAATAATGTTATTGTTGTGGGATTTATCTTTTTGATCATAAGTGAGAGATTAATGTAGATGTGTCTATGTACAAGATTTGTAGTTAAATCATAATTCTAACTTTTGACATTTGAACAAGTTTCCATACCTAAATTAGATAGATAAATATGATAGACTAGTTTGATGACATCACAACACAAATGGAACAGTTTCGAATATAGATACTAGTTGAATTGATTATCTTAGAAGGGCCAATATTAGATATCAATCTCATAAGAATTAAAAGTGGAGAATGACTAGATGAATTCTCAAGATATATTGACACTTCTAGCATCCTACATCTTAAACTAGAAGATTTAGATAGAGTGATTACTTCTTGTATAAAACCTTGGCCATAAGATACTTGGTGCTTACTTTGATTTAACACATGCTCTAATGTTAATTTTAAAAAATCAATCAATTATTGTCACATTTATGTTTATCGTCTAACTACATTAAAGAGCTTTATTCCTCGGTAATTGACTATTAAGTTGATTCACAAATTACAGAAAAAGAATTAGTGTGTTGATGTCCTTGCAAAGATCACAACTTAATTTTTGGAGCATTTCAAAACTCATTATATTCGTCTTTGTAAATTGAGCACCTATTACTCCCTAGGATATAATTTTTATTTTTTTTTCTCTTTTTCTTTTGTTTTCTCTAATTACTAAAAACAAGTAACAAATTATATATAATCATTAATTAAAAAATTAATAATTAGAAGAGATAAATCTCAACCGTTGATATTTCAATTAATATCTACAATTCTTAATTATTTTACTCTATAAATTAAATCAATGACTTTAAAAGAGATAAATTCATTATCGTGATATTTAGTTGAGAGGGCATCCCAAATCCTATAAAGGTTAATTTATGTGAAAGAAATTTAATATGTGAGTACATGTAGAGGCTGTCAAGTGAAAAAGAATATAGTAACTTAGAAAGATTGTTTGGCAAAAGAATACTACTGTAGTATTCTTAAGATATTATGGAAAGCCAAAATTTGGTGAAATCTAGACATAGTCTCGGTGCTTTAGAGATAAAACAATATAAAAGTATATTCTTTTTTCTCTCTTACCGTTTTGGTTTAAGTTGTTTTTATCATTCTGTATTTGAAATTAAGGTGTTGTTAACTTCTATTTTCTTGAAAAACTATAAGGAAAAAAAGAACTTTTTTAAACTTTAAAGAGCAATATCTGCCATGTATGTTGTGATTTTGTAATAGAACTTTTTTAACTAAAATGGGATGACAATTGCTACCCACAAGATAATATAAGAATGATCTTTCTTGTAATTGGATCTTGTAATTTTTTATCAACATCTGTTTATGTAAGTGGTAAGAATTTGATTGCTCTTTTAAATTAAGTCTTCAGTTTCAATTTTGTAAATTAAAATAAAAATTAACCTTACAGTGGTTCCATTTAACTTAATTCAAAATCGATGATCGAAATTTAATTAAATGCTGACGGCATTAGAAAAAAAAATAGATTTGATATATTTTCATTCTTATTTAAAAATATATTTTTTTATCAATTATAGTGAAAATATAAATATGTAAAGGGAGATAACAAAATGTAATTAATTTTTCAGTTTAATAGTGATGTATTCACAAGTTAAAATAGTTTTATATATTGTTATCTAATTATAAATATTGTGATTAGATAACAATATTACACTATGGATGCATAATCTTTTTATTTTTAAAAATTTTTACATATATAAAATAAAAAAAATCTAAAAATACCGATGAGATGGAAGCTCAAGTTAATTAATATGTATTTTCATCAACACATGGAGACTTCTTTTATTTTTTGTTCATAATATTTCTCTCCCTAAATTGCATAGTAATTTTTTTATAAATTTATATATATTTTTTTACAAAAATCTATATTGTTGTATAAACAAAAAAGAAATTTGTATTTATGTTATGATCAATTTATAACTATTTTTTTTACAAAGATTTATCTTGATTTACTCTTCTATATGAGAGCTACATCTAGTTGCTTCAACAAAAAATATTCTATTAAATTAAATAAGACTTTACAACCAAGTATTCATAAAACCTCTTCAAGTTATACAACACTTGTAATTATCCTGATTATAAGTAACTCAAGTATTATTTGACAATTAGCTTCTTCAAGCTATTTAAAAAAAAAAAAAAGAAAATTTTATAAAGATATAACTCACTAAGTGAGCATACAACAATTCAAAATAGAAGTCAAACCTTGCTAGCAAAGCAAATATAATATAAGAGCAAAGCTATATCACTTAGAAAAAATTTTATAAGTTTTTCAAAATGTCGTCTAAAGGTGTTGCCACTAGCTTTTCATTTTTCAAACTTTGATAATCATAAGATTGTATTCTCGTTGTCTCTTCTTGTCCTTCTTCTTTGAGGAGGATATATATGCTTAAAGAAGATAATCTTTTCTCTGCTTGGAGAGAGAAGAGTATCGTTGCATTAAATGTCAAAGATAACTAATTGTTGCTATGCTTGGAGAGAGAAGAGTATCTTTGCATAATCTTTTGTAAAGTTGTAGTAGAGCTTTTCTCTTCTTCTAATAAAAGAGGAAATGTGCAATAGAAAACCTATTTTTCTCTTTCCTTAAATATGCTTCCTTTGATTGATATGCAGAATCACATTCTGCTTGTGCCTTTCTTAGTAGTAGCTTGATCTATATGAAAAAGATAATAGTTGTTCTGGATGGAGAGAGAAGAATATATAACTTTGCATTAAATGTCAAAGTTAATCTTTTTGGAGAGTTGTAACAAAGCTTTGGTCTTCTTCTGAGATAGAGAAAAGATGTAGTAGAAAGACTATTTTTCTCTTTCCTTAAACATGCTTCCTTTGATTGATATGCAGAAGCACATTCTGTTTGTTCCTTTCTTTATAGAAGCTTGATCAGAGCATGTCTTTATCATAGTTGACTTGTTTCTTCAAAGCTTGATAAAACAAACCTTTCTTCTTTGAAAAATAAAGTACAACAGCAGCAAAACATACAAAATGAAATGAATGTTTAAAAATGTTCTTTAGAGAAGCACGAGGTTCTAATTGATAAAAGTTAAAAAAACAAGTTTCAAGATAAATATGAATGTTGAAACCGAAATGTCTATTTTATGTGTTTTGGACGAAACCCTACTATTAGACAGCAAGGTCGTTTGGACGATGTTGGTTAACTTGTTCAAAATGAGTCCTATATTGAACGCATGTTCTTTCTTTTATGTAGTGGTGACTCGTTGAACTTACAAAATAGCTGAGTACTAACATAACATATTAGTCAACCCACTTTAGTCATAACGTTTGTTATGATCAAAACATGTAGTCTGCTGAACACATATTAAAAATGCTCCAACAATGTTATCTAATTGTTCATGTATGTAAGTGATACTATAGGGTGCAACTCTCTTCCTCCTCTGTCTAGGCCTTTTAGTCCTCTTTTGTGATTGCCTTCTTCTCTTCCTTCTTTGGCATTTATAGCTCTCTCCCTTGGGCTGTTTTCTTGTAGGTTGTGTTGACTGGCACCTGCTACATCGTTTGACCTCTATGGTGTGTTGAGTGAGACCTTTAATCCCTGTCAGGCTCAATCGATGCCTCATGACCTTGAGCCATGCCGCTTGACTCTTGTCCCACATCGTGTGGTGTCTCTTGTCACTTGACACCACTTAATTATGATTTGCATTGGGTCGGTCCTTGAGGTCGGCCAAGAGCCTCAAGTCAGCCAGCCAAGAGATTCAGGTTGGTTAGGTGGTCCACAGCCCCACAAGTGTTAGTGATAGTGGTTGAATTAGTCATTATTTTAACTATCAAAATACTAGATTTCCTATGTTATGTGTAGCATAGGGGCAACCTAGGTCGATTCTCTCAAGGATACGTGATTCTACTGATACGTAGTGTAAAAGGCTGAAAATATGCAGAACAGGGAATGTAGAATGCGGACTCGGCTAAGCTAAGTAAAATGGGGGGTTTTCGCACTATAAAGTAAAGTGCAGAAAGTAAATGACTAACTATGAAAGTAAAGGAAAAACTACAACTATCGGAACATATATTTATCATATCATTGTCTAAAGTTATCAATTAGCGAGTTTTAATTCTGATTCCTACTATGCAAGCAATTCCTCACCAACCCAAAAATCCTAAGTCAATCACCTAACATTTGTCCATTGCCTATTAAGGGCTTACACGATCGCAGTCTCGAGTTTGGCATGGATTACGCCTGTGTTTGATGTAGGTTCTCTATCGATTACCTATGGTGTTGTTAGAGTGGTTCCGGTCGGCCCCTAAACTAACATATTCTATCCCTACCATGCACAATCGTGACACAAGAAAGAACAGATTAAGCTAACAGGAATTACAATGTAGAAGTAAAGAAACTCTAACCCATTCATTGATTAACCAGTACAATGATACATGAAGTGTAAGATTCATGGAATGTGGGCTCAGCTTCCCACGACGATCACCAATGGTAGCTGTAGTGTTCCACCGAAGATGGCCAGGTACAAGGGGGTTGAATCACCAGAGTATGCTAGATGCCTGGTCAGTCCTCTCTAGCAACCGACCGCTACTTAGACACTAGTCTTGTGTCCACTCGATCGACTAGATGTCATACTAAAGTACCATGGAACAAAGAGGAGTGAAGTGAAAATCTAGGCTTGGGTGATGGCAGTATGAATGCATATGACTTGGGTGTGTATGAATGCTTGTTATCGATAATCTGCGCTTCGCTAACCAATGATCGAACTACATCTCCTTATTTATACATGTCAGAATACCTAACTATCCAACAAAATTAACAACAATAACTGCCTGACATAACAGAAATAACTAACTCTATGACTACTAACTAATTCCTAAATGAACATATGCTTGAAATTGTCGAAGCGGAGTCGATCTTGATGCCGGGAGGGATCCAGATGGATGGGACGACTTCGGCATCTCGAGTCAGCTTACATGAGTCGGAGTCGTCACACAGAGTGGACTCGACTATTGGAGATGGAGACGGCTACTGGAGTCGGAGTCGGCACACGCTTTGGACTTGACTATTGGAGACGAAGTCGGTTACTGGAGTTGGAGTCGGCACATGCTTTGGACTTGACTCCTAGAGAGGAAGTCAACATGCGAAGATGGAGTCGGCATGTAGAGATGGAGTCGGCATGCGAAGACGAAGTTAGCTTCATCTAGCTGGGGCGCTTCTAGCCTTAGTTGGGATGACTTCAATCTCAATTGAGTTGACTTCATCTAAACTCTAGTTTGACCTACAAAATGAGATTACTCTTTTTGTTACCTAAAACCCGCAATTAGCATAGATTTGTATTTTTCCTGTTTTTACCTTGGAAATTTGAATATTAGCTAATATGAGATTCTTAACTATAAATTAGAGTCTATTCTACCCCTTTAAAAACCTTATATGGTGCCTAAAATATGAATTATCATCGAGTGATCACGAGGGTGCTTTATAGTGCCGGTTTGGAGTTGGTCATCTAAATTGGTGGTTCAATATCCGATTATTTGGCCGGTCCAAAGCCCCACGAGCGTCGAGTGATCACGAGGGTGCTTTATAGTGCCAGTTTGGAGTTGGTCATCTAGACTAGTGGTTTGATATCCAGTTATTTGGCTGATCCACTTCGAAGTGATGAATTGTCAATTATCTAAGTTGGTGGTTTGATAACCAACCGTTTGGCCGATTGAAAGCTTGACAGCCCCATGTCCATCACCCAGGCTACCTCTCCTTCGTAGGATATGATGACACTTGTAGGCGGGTGATACTTGTAGACCGTTGGATATGGTGTCGCTTGGCATTCCTACTTCCCTACCGTATGATGAATGGTGACAAGTCGTGGTCGTTAGACATGGTGACGATTGGTGTTTCTGTTTCCTTATTGTTGGATGAAGATGATGGGTTGTGGTTGTTGGATGTGGCACCATTTGGTGTTTCTACTTCCCTACCGTTCGATGAAGATGACGAGTTATGGCCATTGGATGTTGCCCTTGGGATTCTTCCCCCTCTTTTTTAATGCTTAAGGGTGCGCGAGATGTTTCGTGTCTCTATCTATCAATTGCTTCTATGACGTTTGTGTTCTGCTTCCTGCTACCTGTTCCAACATCTCTATATTTGAGTTCATAAGGTTCTAGTGCCAGCGTCCTCGCCTCATTTTTACCAAATTTTTCATTAGTGAAGAAAGGTACGTGCTTTCTGACCCTTCCTCTTTTGGTTTCTCTTTTTTACTATGTTTGTTTTTCTTTGCCATAAGTTTTTCAGGTGGTTCCTCCATAGGTGGCAGAGGCGTAATGGGTTTGTGTTCTGACATTCGTTGTGTTTGTCGTAAGGATAGCAACCAGCGAGAGGCCACAAAATGCGCCTTCTGCTGCCCTAGGGTGGTTGTAGACTCTTCCAAGGAGGGGGGTTCTTCTTCCAAGGTCATGGAGGAAGAGACTCATCCCTTATGTCTGTGGTATCGTGAAGACGAGGGGAGAGAAAGTTTGGGATAGGACTAGACGTCAAGGAAGACTCGAGGAACCGGCCTATGGATTATGGTTGTGTGCTTGATGGTGTTCGAAAGGTGACATCAATCTATGTTAATTCTAGTCTTTTAGATGAGATGTCGAGCAAGATAAGCCAAGATGGGACCTGGGTGGTGTAAGTGCTTCACTAGCAGTCTAACGAGAGCGTATGTGAGGCGTCGCTTGCTAGGGAAACAAGTTACACCTACTTGTACGACACTCTACCTTTAAAATTGAGGGTTTGGTTGCCTTTCTCAAACTTACAATGTTCAATCCTCAAGGTTTTGAACATTGCGCCTACTCGACTGCATCTTAATAGTTGGGCTGTTGTTTGAGCCTTCAAGATTCTATGTAGGGGCTTAGAACGGTTGCCTTCCTTTAACGTGTTTTTCTGGTTCTTCGCCATTTGATGGACTAAGAAGATTGGCTAGTTTTCACTTAGTATTAGGCCGGGTTGTGTCTTGTTGCTGCCTTTCGTGAAAGCTACAAAAATTTCAAGGATCGATTCTTTTATGTTCGAGACAAGGAGGGCCACTCAAGTTGTTTGTTTGACCTGGTTGGGGAGGCATCCTTTCCATTATTCTAGACCAAGTGTCCTCAGAACGTGTATTAGTGTGAATTTCTCAAAAAGCACCGCTTGCTTTCGTGCCCTATCCCAATATTTCATCAAATGGGGGTCCTTGGCCTCATATTCTTTGTTTACTTGGAGTGTTACTAATTGTGAGTTGCTCTTGGTCGTCAGGACCTGGGTCCCCAGTTCGCGAGCTAATTTCATTCTAGCCAACAATTCTTCATACTCTGCTTGATTGTTACTGGCTCTGAATTCGAACTGGAGGGATTGTTTGACCATTACCTTGTTTGATCCTTCCAGTATAACTTTCGCACCGCTCCCTTCCAATTCGACGCCCCATATACTAACAATGTCCATTCTTTTCACACACCCTCATCCTCGCCAACCGGGGCAAGTTCGGTGATGAAATTGGCTAAGGCCTGAGCTTTGACGTGCCCCTTTTTTTCAAAAGATATATCGAATTCTAATAGTTTGGCCATCCAACCTACCATTCTTCCAACTAGATCTGGCTTTCTTAGAACTTGTTTGAATGAAAATATTGTCCTAACAATGACCTGATTACTTTGAAAGTACGGTCATAATCTCTTGGGCGTTATCACTAGGACTAGGGTTTCCTTTTCTATCTTCTAATATCGCATTTTGGCTCCCTCGAGGACTTAGCTATCAAAATAAACTAACCTCTATTCTTTTCCAAATTCTTGAACTATCACTACACTAATTGCTTCATTAGAGATAGATAAATAGATCAAGATAGGAATACCTTCCACTGACTTAGTGAGGATCAGGCGATTGCTAGCATCATCTTCAACTTTCAGATGGATGTCTCGCACTCGTCCATCCACTAAAACCTATGATTTTTTTGCAAGCATTGAAACAAAGGCAATGCCGTTTTGGCTTATCATAACAAAAAACGGGCCAAGATTGTTATTCTATTGGCCAATTGTTATACCTCCTTGATGCTTTGAGGGCTTCGCATAGTGATCACAGCCTCGCACTTCTCAATATTAGCCTCAATCCCCTTTCGTGTTAGCATGAATCCTAAAAGCCTTCCTGCCTAAACACCGAAAGAGCATTTCTCAGGATTCAACTTCAGCCTATGCTTCCTTAATACTACTAACACCCCAGCCAATGCATCACAACGTCGGTTCTCGATGGTTAATTCAACCTTAATGTCGTCAACGTATACCTCCAACTCGCAACCAATTTGGTCCTTGAAAATTTCATCCATCAACCGTTGGTAGGTGGCTCTTGGATTTTTAGACCAAAACGACATTACCTTGTAGCAAAAACTTCCACTATCAATAATGAATGCCATTTTTGCCTCGTCTCAAGAGTGCATTCAGATTTGGTTGTACCTGGAGTATGCATCCATAAAGCTCAAGAGGCCATACCCCAAAGCCTCATCTACGAGCTGGTCAATGCTTGGGAGGGGGTAAGGGTCCTTTGGAAATGCCTTATTTAGGTCAGTATAGTTTGTGCACACCCTCCACTTACCATTGGACTTCTTCACCATTACCATGTTAGCCAGCCAAGTGGGATACCAGACTTCTCTGATGAAACACGCGACTAACAACTTATTCGTTTCCTTACTGCCCTCCTCTTCTCTTCTCCCAACTTTCTTTTTTTCTAGGACACTAGGCAGGTCCCAAGGGTAATAGGGGTCTATGCCAATCTAAACTTCCTTCAAATCTTTCGTTGGCTGGGCTCTCTAATCCTCCAAACCCTAGCGAGGATCTAGGTCCAAAAAGTTGACATATGCCCTGGTGGTCGTCCTCTAGTTTCCCCGTTTGGCTTTCAAACTTTCCTCATAACATCATTGACGACTTCGCTGATATACTCGGATGGTTCTGACCTTACCTCCCACCGGATATTTCATGTAGAGATGTGGGGTTAACACTACTACCCGAAATATGTTTAGCATTGGCCGTCTAAGTGTCACATTATGCGACTTTCCGGCCTTAATGACCATGTACATAACGGGAATCATTTTGGCATCTAATTCTATACCAAATGTCATTTTTATCTACACACAGCTACAGATTTCGACTTGCTCACTCGCAAACCTAATCAAGGTGCCCGGGCAATCTTCTAGCTGTGACTTAGGTAACTCCAATTTCCAAAAAGTGTTCTTGTAAAGTATGTTGGCCAAGGTTCCCTGGTCGACCAGCACTTTTTCGATCTTGTATTCTGCTACCACCATTCAAATGACCACAAGATCATCTTGGTGTGGCAACATGTCTTTGTAATCTTTGTTTGAGAAAGAGATGATTGGATCTTAGGGTCCCGATTGGGTGGTTCCAACCTATACAACCATCATCGATCGGATGTACCTCTTCCTCTTAACTGCCATCGCCCCTGCACTGGTCCCTCCTCCCGATGTTGTCATGATGGTTCCTCAATAAGACGGCCCAGGTTGGGATTTCGGCCAACTCCTATCTCTTGGTTGATCCTCATATGGCATTTTTTAGGCAGTTGGGCCATAGAGGGTTATGCTCATTTTCCTTGATGT
Organism: Mucuna pruriens; assembly: GCA_025330945.1. NCBI lineage: Eukaryota > Viridiplantae > Streptophyta > Magnoliopsida > Fabales > Fabaceae > Mucuna > Mucuna pruriens. Next base: position 1,478,544 of record JAENHJ010000527.1, on the reverse strand, counting down.
CCCTTTAGGTTTGAATGAAGCGACACAAGTTCCTTTCATGGATTAACTTTTCGATCTAACCCTTTAGGGTCTTGCAACCTTCTATGGTGTGTCAATGGGTATGATGAAACTCACACCATTCTTTGGCCCCATCTAACGCTCAGTTGGGGGGGGGGGGATGTATCCAACAAACATGTATGGTATACCTCCCTTAGTATTTGGGACCTTCTTGCCTTCAAGGGGGTGAACTGGATTACATCATTACTTGGCCTGTAGTTTCCCTCCCGTTGGGGGGTGTACTCTCCCGGGATGCCCTTGATTGTTCTTGATCAAGGCTGGCTGCATTTCACGCTCTTATTCTAGCTGATCTGCTAGGTCTTCCTCAACTTCAATGTACTTTTCAACTTGAACCCTAATCTCTTCCATACCAGTGGGCTTTTTAATGCTAAGGAGTCACTAAACTGACCGACACGTAACCTCTTCTAAAAGGCCTTTACAAAAAAATTTTGGTTTGGATCGTTCACATGAACCGTCACGCCATTAAAACATGCTAGGTAATTTTTTAGCATTTTACCTATCATTTGTTTAATATCAAAAAGGTCAACCACCTCCAGCTTCTTGGCTTTGTTGGCTGTAAATTGTGATATGAAGCATGTTGCTAAGTCGTTGAAGGTATGAATGGTTCTAAAGGGTAAGCTAGAGAACCATTGCATGGTTATGCCTCTCAAGGTACCTGGGAATAGTTTGCAGCTAATGGCGTCATCCCCCACTTATGTACACCTACGTTTAGAGGGCCTGTAGGTGGGCATGGAGGGTTGTTATGCTCTCCCTGCTACCACCTTTATAGCTTCCAATTGTCTTTAGAGCTCCCTCTCCTGTTCTTCAACCATTCATAGGGCCAAAGTGTGGCACTCCTCTACCACTCGGTGTCGCTCCTCTGCTTCCTTCTGGCACTAGACAACCTTCGTGTTCAAATGTGTTTGGTCCTCGCTTTTCTCTTGCAAGGTGGCCAATACCTGTAGCAATCATTGCAAAGTTTCATCACTTCCTCCGTTGTTGGAGTTGGCTTGATGTCTGGTGACTGGCATGGTTGATAGTGAATTTGCTCAAGATGGTGGGCGTCGAGATTAGTTTTCTTGAGACCCCACAGTAGGTGTCAATGTTCACGTCTATAGGTGGTGCTATAGGGTGCAACTTTCTTCCTCCTTTCTCTATGCCTCTTAGTCTTCTTTTGTGCTTACCTTCTTCTCTTCCTCCTTTAGCCTTTATAGCTCTCCCTTGGGCTACTTTCTCGTAGGTTGTATTGACTGGCACCTACTGTATCGTTTAACCTCTATGGCCAATTCAGACCTCTAATCCTTGTCAGGCTTAATCTACACCTCCTCACATCAAGTTGTACTGCCTGACTCCTATCTCATGTCATATGACACCTCCAGTCATCTGACACTATTTAATTGTAATTTACACTAACTCGATCCCTAAGATTGACCAAAAGCTTCAGGTTGATTGGCAAAGAGCTTTAGGCTGACTGCCTGATCCACTAATAAATATGTCAAATCACTTCATAAACATTTATTCAATAAATGTTATATAATGATACGTTACCAAAAATTAATATATGATTTCAAGAAATGTACCTATAATAAATTTCTTGCTATTACGTATTTGCATCAACACGTAAGTATGGCATTGATCAAGCACCACTTCCTTTGCTAATATTAAATTATACGCAAATTATAGGGTTATGTTTTTTTGGTATCAAGAATTATAGGGACTAGGATTATGTTAGATCTATGTTTAATTAATTGAATTCTATCACATATTATAGTGAACATAATGATTTTTTTTCCTTTTTAAAACCAATGATTTAACTAATGTTTTAAATTTTATAAATTATATAATAATTAAAATTTATAATAAATAAATATTTGTAAATATATAAATATTTTAGATTTATAATAAATTATAATATGATTTTTCATAGAAAAATTGAAACAGATAGATAGTTAAAAAAAAACTAATATATAACAAAATATAAAAGGAAAATAATTTAAGATAACTGAGAAAAATATTTTTGAACTAGTTGTGAAGAAAGTGTGTAAAATATACCTTTCCATGAGAGAAGAAACTAGTGTTGAGAATCACTAATTGAGAGTGAGGAGTTCACTCTTCAAATTAAATATTTAATTTATAATATAAAAGTATATTTTATATAATTTTAAAATTTATGTCAAAAAATCTCATCAAGTAAATTCTAACCTAGAATAATTTGTTTTACAAAATAATTTCTTTTAATTTATTACATGAATTATGTATGCATCTCTCCATTAACAAAATTTTCTCCCAAGGTGCAAATAATGTTTAAAGTTTATTTCTACGATAAATCAGTATTTTAGCATTTGTAATACACAAAATAAATGTTTATTTCATATAATTAAAATTTATAATAAATAAATATTTTTAAATATATAATTTATATTATAATTAAATTCGTAATAAATAAATATTTTGAATATGTAAATTATAATTTATATTTATGATAAATAATTTATATTATGATACAAAATTATATTTAATATTAACATTTAATTTAAAAATAAAATTGGAAATGAAAATAAAAAATAAGAGGTTAAAAAATAATAAAAAAATTTCTTGAAGAAAATTTCTTAAAAAGTTCCCCTTAAAAAAATAGCTCATAAAAAAGTTTGTATTCAAAATAACTATTCTAATTTATCTATAACTATTGTAACGATGACACTCACTTTTCGTCTTAACATTTTTGGATTATTTTGCCTCTTAACCCACATAATAAATTACACCACTATTATGTTTCAATTACATATAAAGTTCAATTTCAAAATAACTGTACACTCAAATTTTTTTTTTTAACTTCTATCATTATTTCTCTTTTATTTTAAAAAAACTATTTTCCCCTGGTATATATAGCCGATATAATACATTTTAATACTGTTATTTATGTTTTGATTAACAAGATGATTTATTTATAACATCGGAGCTAACTACAAGGAATGGCATAGCTTGGCTATTTACAGAACACTAAACAATCTGCACCCCCAATAAATTAACATGTCCTGTGTGCCGCCAAAACGAAGCAAAATAACACTCCAGGCAAGAGAAAATCAACACAAATTAACAATCGTGATTGATTTCTCAACACTAAAATTAAGACTAATACATAATTTTATAAGTTATTATCATTTAAATTACATACAAAAAGTTTAAATCAAATATATTATAATATGAAAAAATAGTTTATCCACTAAGAACTTGATCACAAACTATTATATTTGATAAATTTATTTACTTTTATAATAATTATTTTAAAAGTTATATAAAAAATAGTTTGTAGTCGAAAGATAGTATAAAAATACTTTATTGTTAGTGCACCACCATTTAATTCTTATAATATTAAGTCTAAGATTCATCGGCACAATAATATCTATTAACCATAACAACTTTATATTTATAATAAAAAAATACATATATTTTAGTTTTTTTTTTCATTTTTTTAAGAACAAAATAGTTTATTGACCATTTTTATTGATCCACCATAAACTGGTCTTTTGGCAATTTTTTATGACCTGCCATTTATGCATGTAGAGTGTCAGTAGGATGAAAAATTGTACCTAACCTAAATAAGCGATCCACACTATTGGCCGAGTACTGTTCGCGGCTTAGGACCAAGGCAAACTAGATTTTCGAAAAATCTGGTGCCAAGAGCCATTTTGACCCTTGCCGGACACTAGCATCCCACACTTTTTGTTTTTCAATATAAAAGTGGTCAAGTGTGTTTTTGTGGTAAAAATGCCCAAAATTGTTATTTATTTAAAGAAATTACATCACTGAAGAATGATTCTTCGACTTCTCTAACTATTGGAAGCCAGAAAAAGCTTGGAGAATCATCACTTGCCATTGATGTTGAAGAAATTGGAAATAAATGTTGAAGATTCATGACCTTCTCTTCATCTTTAGAAGAACAAATTACAGCAAAGATTAAAGCACACGAAGAGAGTATTGTAGAAGAGCAGGATTTAAGAGAAAGAGATGATGAAAAAGAGGAAAAAACTGACAAAATGACAATAAAAGAGTGGGAGAAGTGCTTACAATTAGAAATTCAACAAGAAAGTCTTCCACAAATTAAAATCTTTCTCCACCAATTGATTGACAAGGAAAGGAAATATGAAAAACATGATAGCTTCCTTGATGCCCTCATTACCTTGTTCACTAATAATTCCCTTACAGCGGTGTGGAAACTACCCATGAATATCTAGCTTTCATGGAGTTTCTAATAAAGAAGTGGAAGTGTAAGGATGATGTGTTATTTAACTTATTCATGCCATCATGAGAAACATTATATTGTCAAGCAAAACTTGTAAAACAAGCTCTATTTAAGAGGTAACCCAAACACTCTTACTTTAAATTTTGGATAGATTCTCTCTTTGTTAAATCCAAGGATCCATAAATAATTAGTTATAAGATTTCCAAAAATTATATCTAGAAATTAGGAATGTAAATTTGAAGAAGAATTAAATATATGGAGAAGAGAGAAATAATGTTTTTGCCACTAATTCCATTGGAATTAGATAAGAAAGAGTGTGATTCACCACAAGCATATTAAAAATTTGATGAAAAAATGATTTTTGCTCAAGAATAAGAGAGGAGAGAAAGTCTCTAAAAAAAGTGCAATGCACAATTTCATTCAATCAAAAAGTGATTAAGCTAATTACAAAATGACCTTATATAGACCTGTACTAGTCATGATTAGGTAGCTTAATCTAATCTAAGACTAACCTAAAGGTCTAAGAGATAAGGCCCAAAGCTAAGCTAAAAATGAAACATTATAAGCCTTCATAAATGGTGACAAAAAATTGTATCACTAAGGCCAAAAAGGTGTTCTTAGGCTTCCAAGCCGATATGTAAGACCACTAAGGTTTATTACAAGAAAATATCACTTAAAAGCAATGGTTTAAAGATTTAACTTAGAAAATGTATACAAAGTTAGGTCACTATTGGATCTCCTTGACCCTTAAGGAGACTCATCTCTTGATGTACTTCCTTTTGAAGTTTCTTTAGCCTTCCTCTAGTCAATGGACCTTCTAGGACAGTAGAATCTATGCTCTTGAAGCCTCCATGTTGTCATGACCTTGTCGCACAATATACATATAAAATTTCCTTGGCCCTTAAGAAGGCCCATATATCTTTGAACTTCTTCTTGAAGTTTCTTCAACTTCTTCCTAGTTATGGAACCTTCCAAGGTTGTGTTCCCATGTCCTTCATGCTCCTTACTGATTATGATATTATCTCTCCCATATTCATATCATCCTCCCCTTCTTGAAGAGAATTTGACCTCAAATTTGAGACTTAAATATCTAGAAGATAAAAGACAAGGATGAGCCACATCTCATGATTAATGGAAAGGAAATATGTCCAAAGAGAGATTAGTTCCCATGCTCCACGCAGATCATAGATCACAATTTTGAATCCCTAAAGGATCCAAGAATGTCCTTACAAAGATTATTACTAGGACAAGCATCCAACATAATATTTCTCAAAGAAAAATCATAGAAATAATCATGCATAATATCCAAAGTCTTGGAGACACCCATGACTCTACTCAAATTATCTCCATAAAATTTCCTAAGTTAAGCATTTAGACAATATGTTTCGGGGCTAAAAGAAGGTCAATATACTACACCAAAAATCATAGTGCAAAATATTCTCATCATACCCACACGTACTCAAAGAAGGAATAAGAGCTTTATATGGAAAATGTATATTATTATTTTTCAATCCTAGCAAATATTTATCAACCCTTTCATGTTCATGTATGTATAATGAATGCATAGGGGTTGCACTTGAAAAATACATATCACCTCCTTCCAAAGCAATGGAATTTACATCACCATTTTTCAAGTTAAAAGAATGCACATCAACTCTTCCTAAATTAAGGCAATATACCTTAACAATATTATGCCCATGTAGATATAAAGAAAAGGACTGCACTTGGAAGAAATATATCATCTTTTAAGAGAATTCTTATCCATCATTTTGAAGTCACAAAAATGCATACTATCATTTCCAAAATCAAGGGATAACACATCAAGCCTAACATGCTCAAATATATGTAGGGAGTGTATATGGCTACATATGAACAAAATATATCGTCCCTCTTTAATTCAAAATAATTCTCATTAATAATATTTTCATGCAATTTAAATTTCCCAAACACTCCTAATAATTGAAAAACTCACAATAAACTAATGCCTTTACTCAAAGATCCACATATAAAACTCTTAGGCACTTCAAATAACCAATTATCTATATCATCATGGGTACCAATTCGATCAGGTGCCTCTATTCCAAATCCAATGGGTGAAAATTCACTTCCTTGGATACATATCATCCTATTACTTTCATAGTTATGTCATTCATGTACACAAGTAAATGATAGTCCATTCAACCAAGATGAAACATTAAGAATTAACTTATAATGTCCATGAGCATGCATCAAAATACCATAAAGTTCAAAGGATTTAAAGATAGCATGCAAAAAGAGAAGGTTTACAACACAAATTAAAGCCATAAGGATTTAGTAGGCAATCACTCTTCTCCATGAATATAACTCTCTTAATTTATCATGCTCCTAAGCATAAAGCTTCTTTCCTTTTTTCTATCTTTTTCTCTCTTTTCTTAATCTCTATTTGGGAACAAGGATAATCTCTTTTACCCACTCCTTGCTTTTCTCTCCAACTTTCCTTTTTTTTCCTCTATTACTTTTGTTTTTCTCTTTCTTTTTCTCTCCTTTTCTCTCTCTTAACATTTTTTTACTTTCTCTTTCTATTTCTTTCTTCCTCTCTTTTTATTTTCATTTTTATTTGGTCTTCACAAACTTCCCTTAGAGAAAAAGACTTGAGAACTACCTTATGTCTCATATGTCCAAAAGAGAACCTGTTAGTGACACTATAATGGATCACTTTCTTATCAATATGCCATGGCCTACCTAAAAGGATGTGTATTGCCTCCATTGGCACCACATCACACATCACTTCATCCACATACTTTCCTAGGGTAAAAGCCAATAACACTTGTCTATCCACTACTATCTCCCCTCATTATGTCATTGTAACTTATAAGGTTTGAGATGAAGAAGTGTAGGGATTTCTAACTTTTCCACTAGCCTTGAGCTAGCCACATTCACACTATTTCAACCATCTATTATGATGAAGCATAGTTTTCCCAACATAAGGCATCTAGAGTGAAAAATATTTTCCCTTTGGCTTTTAGTGTCTTCTCCACTCATTACTATGAGCCTCTTCACCATGAGAAGGTCACCTTCATAATGTGAATGGTCACTACTAGATTCAACCTCACCAGAAGATGAAGACTCTCCTTGGGAACTCTCACTTTCAATCTCTCCATTTTCCCTCATGATCATGGTTCTCCTATTTGGACATTGGGAAGTTGTGTGCCCTTTGTCGAAGCACTTAAAACACTTAATATGACTTGCCTTAGAAGAACTAGGTGGTGGTGAGATTCTTTCCTCTTTGCAGCCCCTTTGGAGCTCACTCCCCTTCTAAGGACTCTTGTCTTTTCTAGGGCTTCCTTTTTCATGAATATTAAGATTATTGATTTCATGAATATTAGGATTATTGATAACCATATAGTTGAAAACTGTATGTCCTTGGTGTTCTCTAAAGGGGGCTAAGCTCCCTAAGATTATAGCTTCTTGTTTATATTGTTTTTTTGTGGAATCTCTTGTGAGCAATTAGTTCTATGTATGCAAAACGTAGAAAAATCATAGATTTCCTTTTAGATTTGTGTAGAATCTGTGCACGCCTGTGTAGAATCTGTGCACATCCATGTAGATCATGTGCATGCTTGTGCAGAGTCGCATTGACTATGCACACTCATGCTAATGGGAGCACACTCATGTTGTCCTATCTAGACTAAACGAATGTTGTGTTATAATGGAATTTACTACTTATATGTGAACCTGTGTGCTTGTGCAAAATATACTGTTGTTGTGATTGTTGAGAGCGCATGAGAATGACAATATGTGATATTAAAATGCTAATGACATTTATCTAATGAGTAACCTAGCCTGGGAGGGGCTAAAATGGTACTCGTGAAAATGTGATGGGTCGTGGATGAGGTACCTAGGCCCAAAAGGGCAAGAATGGTCCCCATCAACCAAATTTGTGAATCTATAATGGGTCATGGATGAGGTACATAGGCCTAGAAGGGCAAGAATGATCCTCATCAACCAAATTTGCAAATCTATAATGGGTCATAGATGAAGTACCTAAGCCTAGAGGGGTGAAAATGGTCATCATCAGCCTAATTTGTGATAAGAGAAAACAATAAATTAATTGAACTTCATCGTGCATCATTTAATGAAGAAAAATGTCTAAAGAATGTAGATGCAAACCCAAGTGGTAAGGTCACTAGACCTCTTGGGGCTACTTGTTACGAAGGTATTTTAGTGGTCATGACTAATCCCACATGTCGGATATAACGATGCAAATCTAGTACCTGACATGCTACCATAGAGATATCATGCTAGAGTGGCATGAATAATCCCAAAGGTGGAGATTACTAAGGTTGCATCTAGCATACTTCCTATATTAAAGTTGGTACCACATGTCATAAAAAGTAGTATTAAGAGTGCATTGTCAACATTCATGTGCATATTTGTTTTTTTATTGTCTACTAATTGTGGTTGCTTATTGTCTATTTTGTGTCAATGTTTTGCTTATTTTCTATATCTTGTAGTTAATGGTGTGAGTGTGTGCTATTTACGGTGTTCTCATGCCTTAAGCTTAAGTGAGGTACATTTCTCACTCCCTTATGTTGTGTGGTATATGTATTTGGGTTGAATGCCAAATTGCAAGTGACATTGAGCATGAGTGTGAGATTAAGCTGGGCTCCTCATTTACTGCTTTTTCTTTATTTTTTGGGTTTACACTCTAATAGAACATGTGACATTAGAGTGCTTTTTGTAATTAAGTTCGGTTTACATTTTGTAATATTAAAAGTTTCCTTTGGAGTGCTAGTAGGGACACATTTTTCTTCAATTACCGTAATAATCAAATTTTGTGAATCCTTTACCAGTCAATATATGCTTTTAGATTTGAATTCATTTTAAGTGTATTTTATTAGTATTATTAAGTATCAGGGCCTTTACCATGTAATCCATTTCTACTTCTAAAGTGCCTAATGGATGAAAAACCATACCAAGCATGAACTAACTCTATACAGTACATCTGGGTAGGTACTGTTCATCACCCAACATTGAGGTGAACTATATTCCTAAAAAAATTGGCGATAGACTCAATTTTGACCCTTGTACGACCATGCCAAGTGTGTTTTTGTAGTATGGAAAGCTCAAACTTGCTATTTATTTGAAAAAAATTATCATTGAAGAGATTCTTTGACTCCTCTAAGGATTGAAAATGAGGACGAGCTTGAATAATCATCACTTGCCATTAGCACTTGAAGAAATTGGGAAGATTCTTAAAGATTCATGACATTCTCTTTATCTTGATTTTTTTTTCTTTCTTTTTATCTCTATGAATTTTTCTAAGTTATTTAGAATTAGGTTAGGATGGACCTTGATTTGAATATTTTACAATTGAGTTCCCTTTTGAATCCTATTTCTTTTTGTGGGAATTAAGTTCTTGAATTTGTACCTAATTTTTTTCACGATTGATACTCATTAAAAAATTGATTAGTATTCTAAATCTTGCAATTGTTCTAAATCTTGCAATTGAAAACCGAGGTTTAGACAGTTCCAATTCAATAATCATACAATTCTTGAACCTAAGTATAGGGGTAAATTGTGGGTGTCTATATGGATTTTCAACACCTAATTTTTCTTGTTAATTTTTCTCGCCAAAGGAGTTAGGATTCATAAGTAGAGGATTTATTAGCCTTGAAATTAAGAACAAATTAAATTAGAGAAACTTAATGTTAGTCACATAATAAGAATGAATTTAAAAAAAAAAATAACTTAAGAGAGAATCAATAACATTCTAAAACCTAATTATTTTTTTAATTGAATTTTTTCATACTTATTATTTGTGTTCGTCTTTCTCTTTTATTTGATTAAAAACCTAAAATCAAAATTTAATTATTTTTTATTTCTTTGAATGAGTAGAATCACAATCCTCATGGATATAATTTTTTCTCGTACTTTAAATATTAATTGCTACAATTTTAACAAATATTCTTATATTTTTTTTTATCAAGAGCAATAAAATAAGAATAAAGTAGAAGATGTAACCATGATTCTTTTAGACACCGTAATTAAACCTTTTATAAGAGACTTTAAAAATTAAAAAAAAAATAGTTGCAGATCGGTTAATGAACTTATATTATCTCATAACGTCATATTATAAATGGCATAAATATATGTTCCTATCCAAATTATGCTTAAGGCTTTGGGCCAATAGATTATTGGAAAGAATGATATATAGCATGATTACCAAGGTATAGCAAAGGGTGAAACTTAACCTTCAACAACAATATATGGGAGCAATACCTTATAGAAAACTAACTTTTGAGTAACCCTAGTGTTTTAGTAGAAACAGAGTTAGTAAGTAGGCACTGATTTTTAGATTCAAAATAAATTATAAAAAGAATCAACAAATTAAAAAAGAATTAGCGACATCCTGCCAACAATTTGGAAAAGTGCCAATCAGGGTTCCTAGATCTAAGGTTAAAGAAAATCTCAACTTCCAAAGAAAATGTAAAAACATTGTATATAGGACAAATCCTGGACCTTAAAAAGAATGGAAAGCTTAAATATCAATCGACTGGAAAAAAAAAAAAAGCAAAGGAATATTATACAGTCATACAGTTGAAATGAGAGTGCGAGAGAGACAAAACTTAGTCATACAGTTATATGAATAGATGAAACTAGATTTAATTAACATAATTTTGATGGTTGATATTTAGTTTCACGGGTAAATTTAAATTTAAATTTTTTATGTATGGTCAAAATAGTTAAAAATTTAGCCAATGAAAGTTGTTAAGTTAATTTGTTGAATTATATCGATTTTATAAGATTACTTGTTAAAATAGTAAATAAATATAAAATGATATATATGTATTTTTATATAAATTTTAATTTTATTTTATTGATAAAAATATATTTTAAAGTATTTATAATTTTATTTTTCTAATTAATTTTAAACTCTTGTAATTTTTAATTTCTAGATTAATTATTTTAATTAAATTTTTATTTTTAATTATTATATTTTTATATTGTGTATTCTATAACTAATATTACATTACATCTAAAATCATTTCCAATCAAGTTTAAAATAAAGTAAAAATAACATATCCTTAAATATATGTCATATTTTTTTATTATGTTAATTAGTGTAATGATTAAAATATCTTGAAATATAATGTTAAAATTAATAAAATAAATAATATAAATGATATAATGATTAAAATAAATAATATAATATAAAATATTAAAAAAATATGTCATCTATCAATATTTTAAAATATAATATAAAAATAATAATAAAATATTATAAATAATATAATAATTAAAATAAATCGTATGTTAAAATATCAAAATAATAATAATAAATAAAATAATTTTATTATCTATCATTATTACCATCTTATGTAATAAAAAAAATGAAATTCTAACTAACGTGAAAAGAAATATAATAAAACCTTACCTTATAAGCGGTAGAAGTGATAAAAAAAAATAATTTTATATAAAAAAGAATAAAAAATTTTAATAAATATTTTAAAGACAAAAAATTAAAAATTTTAAAACTAACATTTTAAAAATATTATTTGAAATAGAATATTAAAAAACATTACGAATTACTAAAATTTTCTTTCTCACTAATTAAGTATTATTAATAAGATAAATAAACTTTTTAACTAGTAAAAAAAATTAAAATTTAATTGAAGTGAAGTGCAAAACATAACCTAGATAGGTCTCGTGTATGTGTATATATATATATATATAAACGACTTTTGCATTAATTCTTCTGGTGGAATCTTTTGCATTAATTATAAGATTAATTTCATGATGAATTTGAGTACAGTCCATATAGGCAATCAAGCATAATGTATATAGCGCAATAATTTTCCAGTACTGGCAAACATAACCGTTCCCTCAACATTTGGACCGCTTGTCAGATTTTGCCATTGCCAACAGCAACACACATTGTGGACTAACACGTCCTTTTAAGTCAAAATTGTATAATTTAAAATTTAACCTATATTTATTCCAAATGTTGTTGACAAAAATCATTTGATATTTCTGTTTGTTAATTAAAGTCTAAATTTTGATTTTTGGCTTAAATATAAAATCACAATCGAAAGATTTTATTTTATTCTAAAAAAAATCGATTTGGTAAGAAATGATTAATTGGATGAAAAATAAAATCTATCCGATTTAAAATAAAATTGAATGTCTGTTTTTTATTTAAAGAAAATCGAATCTGTGTATATTCTAGATTTAATACCTTAAAGAATATGGCATCTACCTTAACGAGGGATATTGATAACCCCTTTAAATGTTAATAATTTGTCTCTACGGTTCACCCAATGGCTATCATATTGAGCCCCAAATGTAAGAGAAATTAAATTCACTATTTAATAAGATCGAACAGTTGTGTGTCCATGTGTTTGGTATGAATTGTTTATGGATTTCTAAATGATAAAGATTCTGTTATTTTCTATTCTCATACGAACGCATCTATATACACCCAAAAGCTTAGAGATAAACGACAAAAAGCCGAAGGATAATTATATACAATGATATTTCTACCGTCGAAAACCATAAAAATAATTCTTCTAAAAAAGTATAATGGGTTATAATAAAAAATAATTTTTTTTATTTACATGTATTGGTAGAGTGCATATGTATTATAATCTTTTGTGTTGGATTATTGACAAATAAAAAAAGTCCAAATTATTAATCCCTTAATTGTGTCAGAAAGGACAAAGGACGTGAGGGTTTTCCAATTTCTCCAAACTAGAGGACAAAGGACAAAGGACCTGAGGAGGGAGCACGTATCCATACTTATCTGCTATGACAGCTAAAGCTTGTTTCCCCATCAATCTCCAACGCAATTTGAAGATTCTCCATCTTTAATTGTATAAAAACTCCTATCCAACCTTGTCCAGTTAAAGGAAAAACCCATCAAAACTGAACATGGAATACCATTGCCATTGTGGGTATGTTTATTGACGTGAGAAACAAATAGGAGTCCATGCACCAACAAAGTAGACATAATTGACATATAAATTTATTATTTAATAATGTAATTAAGAATTTGTTTAAATAAATTTATTTGTAAGTATTTATAAGAGAAAAAAACAAAAAAAAAAATAAAATAAATTTTTCATAATTTAAAATTAATTTAATTTGTAAAAAATTTTCTCAAATTAACTTTTTAAAAATTTATTTTTAATTTATATATAAGTTAATTTAAGTTTATAAAAAAATTTATTTTATTGAAAAGTACACCTAAACAAATTTTAAAAATGACTTTTAAGTTTATATGTATAGAAAAATATCTATTAAAAAATTATCAGTACTTCAATATATATGGATTTCAATACTTCAAATTAATTAGTGATTTTGAAAAAAAAAAGTATCTTGTTAAAAAAAAGGAGTTCATGCAATCAATCCAAATAAAATGGATCATCCCTTCTTATTCAAGCTTTTCTCATTGATTTGCACATTCTCAGCTACCCAATGGTCACGTGTCAAGTCTGGTTGATTTGTAATGCAGAATGTTAGTCTCCAACATAATTATTTTTAACATACTTTTTATTTTCAAGTAAAATATTGTGCAAGTGGATGATATTAAATAAAGAGGATGACCCACTAAATATATGAACTCAGATCCACCCCATTTTTTCAGTAATATGGAACTACGATCTACTAATATTTTTGTCAATAATATAAAGCGTAAATACAAAATGAGACCCAAGTAAGATTTACCAATATTTCTTTTATAATAAAGAATGTGCAATATATTAGCATTTCTCATATTTTTCTATCACATCAATATTTAAATAAAACTAAATAGTATATGTATTGATATTATAAATTTTTACTATCATCTAATCATATTCGTGTATACTGATGTTAAAATCATATTAACTATGATCTACTTCATATGACTTGGTCAAGTCAACTGCTAAAGGTGTAAGTGTGCTTTGCATTTCCCAGTGCTGTGTTGAGTGAATACTACATTATACAGTTAACTAAACAACAAATCATGCAAGCACCGAGTAAGAAAGGAAACTGTTAAAAGGAAAGATGGTTGTGTGTGAGTTTTGGAATTAGTACTTACCAGAGTTTACTCCCTTAGAAATTTGCATGTTCAACAAAATCAAATTAGAAGAGTATTTCTCAAGTAGAGTTAAGAGATTAATTACTAGATAGTTGGTGATGAGAAACATGGGTATGTTGACAGAAGAGTAGAAAGCACAAATCTGCACATACACATAAGCCTTTTGGGTATGTTCAGTTGTGCTCTCTATCTTCTGTCAACAAACTGTTAAGGATCTTCACCCCTTCATTCATCCTCTCTGCATGTATATACAAAAAAAAGGCAACAAATTAACTAACCTTATTCATTTGGATTAGGATGAGATGAACAACCCCACATGGCAGGGGAAAAAAAGTAAGGGTAGAATATATACCTTTACACAAGTTGTGTTGCCTTTCAAGTTTTTGGATCTCACAGAACAGTGAAGAGTCGAGGAGAACAGGGATTGGAATTAAAAAGTGTTTTATGTGAATACAAGAAGGAGGAAACCACAAAGAGAGAGATTTTTTAGGCTATGGTAGAGGACAACTTGGAAAAGAATGGTTTAGGTGTTGAAAAAGTAATTGAGAAATATAAATGATAATTCCCTAGTGAGATAGGAAAGAGAACATTCAAGACTTGTTTTCCAACAAATGGATCGAGTTTAATTTCCACAATGGCTAATATATATATATACACGAATGTTGATAGTATTTTTTAGTAATTTCCAATAAGTTTTTTTTTTAATTTAGAATAAGATAATCCAAATTTATTATTTTTAATATATTTTAGTGTCAATAAATAAAAATATTGCTAACCCTTCTTCTTGTATATAAACACTTCTATGTATAAATACTCTATTAATCTTTAGAAAAAATAATTTATGTACAGATGATATTTGTAGAAAATAAATTTATTAATTTCTGTAAAAATTATCTTAAAAATCATTAATGTTATGATATTTAATTGGTTTATTATGTAAAAATAGTATTTATTATTTTTATCTATTTTTTATCGCATTATATAATTTATTATAAGTATATTTTTTTTATTTCCTTCCCTCTCTAAGGGATAATTAGCATTTGTTCTCTACCAAATTTTTTTTTATAACTATAGAGAAATTTTTAGTTCTTACTTTCCATTTTTACAATTCTTTACATAATTAAAAGAGAGAGAAAAATAAGAAAAAAGACGTGATATGAGTAATGTGTGTGCGCGAGATATAAAATAAATTGTAAAGATACTCTAAAGATGTTATAAAAATAAAATAATTATGTATTTATAAGAATAAAATAACTCTAGTGTATGCTGTCAACATTTGATTGAGTAACTACAGCCTTTGAAGCTTGCTATCTTGACGAAAATGACCATTTTCAGAACAAACCTACCTACCCGTGTGAATGAATGAATGAATATATTTCCACGTCCAAATGATAAAAAAAAAATAGAGGAAATTCCCACATAACAACATAAAATTTAATTTTTCAATATTTTAAAATAAATAAAAATTTAAAAATATTTATATATTAATGTATTTTATAAAAAATATATTATGCTAAAATTTATTGTTGTAGACCGCCAAAAACATGGATTAACTAATACTAATAGTTTGAATTTAACTAGTAGTCTTAAGTTTAAATTTATCCACTTGTGTTGAATACACGGATGAAGAGTTTTGTTGTCTATAATTGATCTATTCAACTCAAACAAAATAATATAGTTAAATAATCGATCAACAACTTATACAGTTAATTGTAAGAAAAAAAAGCAATAATTAGGGGGTGACAAAACATGTTAGTTCACCTCCCCACCTGCAACCAATTGAAAATGGGTTGGGGATAGGCTGACCCATCTTGGGTGAGTGAGTTAAAAGTTATAACATTTATTATGTTTTTAGTTGGGTTGGAGAAACAACCCAACAAAATTATAGTTAAAAAAATAGAAAGTTAACGTTTTTCATTTTACCGTACTAACTTAAATTTAGTTAAAAAATTTAAAGTAATAATAATTTAGCCTAAATTTGAATATCAATTTTTTAACTAGAGGAATTGATTTTATAAAATAAATTAACAGTAATAATAATTAACAAATATATACTTTGAAGATGACTAAAATATAAATAAATAAATTGATGTAATTCAATTGACTTATTAAAAATCATGCATCAACATAACACAAGTAAATATATTAGTAATAATATATTTTTAAAATAAAAAATTAATAATAAAGAGTGTCAAACCCGTCTCAATTTGTGAAGTTGGTGGGATATATTGAGTTTGTTAGTAGATTGACTCATTAGGCTCAACTAATTTTATCACTTTCTAAAAATAATGATTTTTAAATTTATTGAATAGGAATAACAATTTTTTCCCGCTATTTTTACTCGAAATTAACAATTTCCTATGTTAAAATAATTAGTTGACTAAAACATTATATTGTTTGAGTGGTACTAAGTTAAAATTTTTTAACCAAACTTTCGAGTTTGAATATTGTAGACAGAAAAATGAACTGATTAATGAAATTTTTTAATAAAAACTAGTCATCAATAAAATTAATAAATAACATGTTAACCCAAAAATAAAATCAATTGACTAACAAAATTTCCTAAGGTTGTTTTTGAGAAAAATAAATCCACAAGAAACTCTCCCAGAAAAATTGTCAAAAATCCTCTCCAAGAAAAAGTCACAAGAAAAATCTACAAAAAAATTCCCAAGTAATAAAATTCTCAATAAATTTCCCAAGCAAAATCCTGATAACAATTCCGCATGAAAATCTCCTAGTAAAATCCCTAGCTAGGAAAATTAAAATCTTATGAATCCTCAAGAAACAAATCCACATAAAATTGTTAAAGAAACAGAATATATATAAAAAAAAAACAACTAAGAAACATACCTTTGCATGAAAAATCATGTAAACACGCAAGTCTGTAATATATAATTGTTAGGTTGTATACTTGTTTTGTTGTTTTTTTTTCTTTTTTCTTTCTTCCTGATGCGCCTAAGAACAGGTGTATGATAAAACTAGGAACAGCTTTTTGGTTACCAACAATATACGTAAATGCCGGAACCACGCTTCTTTTGATCCTACCTTTTTCTTAACTTAGCTAGGGAAGAAAGCAAGGTCAAGGAAAGTTGAGATCATATGGATTGTCATACCTTTTTCTTTTCAACGTACTTGAAAGCTTGTCCTTCATTTTTTGTCTTATCTGACACTGTCAGTGTTAATTTACTATACCATCTTGCTACGTTTCGAATTTATATTGAACAAGGACGAATACTAAGATATGAATTTGTATTAAATAGTAAGGGGATCCATGAATCTTTTATTATTTTTAATAAGATAACCATTTTTGAGCTTAATAACTTTTTAATATACTTTTTATATTTCATATTTACTATAATTTAAAAATATATATAAGCATAATATAAATATATTTATTAATTAACAATTGGCAAAGGTTTTTAATTTTTAAACATCTAACAAGTTAATTTTTTATTTTTACTTTTTTTTTCTATTAAAAGAATTCATCATTTAGCATCACAAAAATCCTAAATTAAAATCCATTGGGATTAAAATATAGGGAAGAGTTGCACATTTAATTTTTTTTTGCGTGTGAATGATCAAAATTAACAAGGAAGAAATTATATGTGTACCGGCCGGCCGTCTAAGCATAGCGGACGGTCCTCGTGACTGGCTGACCGGTCAGCGGGGTCAACTCCCTACCTGCAGATTGCCTACGCTAGCCCATCATGAAGTCGGAGTAAGGGGAGCGTCAGGGTCTTGTGTGTACGACTCCCCAGATCGAAACTTCCATCGCTGACATACCTAACCTCACTTGCTACAGGTCATAGGGATCCTCGCCGCTAGAAAACAAATATCCACTTTAGAATAAAAGGCAGACAAAAATAGAGAGAGGAAGGTCTGAGATTTCAAACAGAACATTGGCGCCCAACGTGGGGCAAGGTAAAACTAATCTCAACGACTGCAAAAGGAGATAGGCCGCGGAGTAGGAGACATGCCGGTCACCAGAAATCAGGCGAGTTCCACCAACGAAGGAGAAGAGGATACGTTGTAGATGTTACTTCAGGCAGTAGCTTCCCTTCAGGCACGGAGTGACGAGCAGTCACGACTCGACACGAAAGCTGAGCAGAGACACGCGGAAGCTGAAGAGCGATATCACTAGGTAGAAGAGCGGCACCTGGGTGCCATGAGAGCTGCTGAACGAAGGGAGGAGGAGCTCCGTCAACAGATAGCCGCTCTCAGGGCAGCGAATGAACATGATCAGGCGGAATGTGAGGGGGATGCGGCTCAACCATTCTGGGGACAGCCGTTTTGCAAGGAGATAGACGAAACACCTATCCCTCCAAATTTCAGGGAGGTGGTTGTAGAGCCTTTCGATGGAAGCCAAGATCCTTACGTTCACTTGCAAACCTTTCAAACGCAGATGTATATCAGCGGTGGGAATGATAGGCTTAGCTGCAAACTATTCCCAGGAACATTAAGAGGAGTAGCAATGCAATGGATGACCATGCTCCCACCTAGGTCCATCCAAACCTTCAAGGACCTAGTTGGCTCTTTTGTGTCACAGTTTGCTGCTAACAAGGTGAAAAAGTTAGACGTAGCGGATTTGTTTGATATCAAACAAACTGAAGGAGAAAGTTTGAAAAGCTACTTGGCGTGTTTTAACAATGCTATAGTTAGAGTGGACGATCCTGACCAGAAATTCTTTGTCAAGGCCTTCCAGAAAGGCCTAAGAGCAGGACCATTTAGTGATGCTCTAGCCCTCAGAAAACCGGTAAATATGGAGGAGATACGTGCTAGAGCTGAAAAACATGTAGAGATGGAGGAAGACCAGTGTGAACGACGAAGATTGGAACAAAGATCCAAGCGGAAGGAAGTAAGATAGATGGGTAAAGCCAAAGAAGACAAGCGTCCCATGCTTGCTCGAACCAACGAACATACGCAACGCTTCACCCCCTTTACTGAGAAGAGAACCCAAATCTTACATGAGAGTTGTCACACCTCCCTGTTGGAATATCCTCAAGGAGCTAAGGGAAAGGTGATGGGAAAAGATAAAGACAGCTGGTGCGACTTCCATCGGGCGTTTGGCCACATTTTTGAAGATTGCTGGGCGTTGAGAATGTAGATTGAGAAGCTAGTGCAAACAGGTCACCTCGACCGCTACATTCAACAGGCATCGCGCAGGCGACACTAGGTGCAAGAAGGAAGCGTACGACGGTTGGCCGGTACTGGCAGGAGAGAAAGGAGTCGGTTACGCCAGAGAACCCCCACCCATAGGGGTACCATAACCACGATTTCGGGAGGAAGAGTGGTCGACTCCCATACGAATTCCGGTGGGGGGATGAAAAAGATCGAGGAAAGGAGAAAAGTTGAAAGAGTTCAAACGGTGTTGATGGGAGCAAATATGACACCCTTCGGAAGGAGAGAGCCCACGCCCACCATTTTGTTTGATGACCGGGACATGAGGGGCCGGGTGTCCGGGCAGGATGAGCCAATGGTAATATCGGTGGTAGCAGCTGAATACAAGGTGGAATGCGTCTTAATAGACCAAGGAAGCTCGGCCAACATTCTCTAAATAGAAAAGATGCAATTGCCGGCCGGTTTGGTGCAAAAGTGCCTCAGGAGTATATATGGTTTCGCTGGAGAGTGCGTCCCAATCTTGGGGACGGTCGAATTAGAAACCAGTTTTGGAGAACGATCGGCCAATAGAACCGTCCTAGTTCTTTATACGGTTGTAGATGCCCCAGCCTCTTACAATATCATCATAGGGCGGCTGGCACTGAATAAGCTGGGGGCAATTGTATCTACCAAGCACTTGTGCATGAAATTCCCGGTAGGAAGGAGGGTAGGGAGTGTGTGGGCTGATACCCATGTGGCTCAGAGGTGTTATGAGGATAGCCTCAAGGTGGAGAAGTATACGCCAACAAACGAAGTAAACATTCTTGATTTGGACCTAGATCCAAGAAGCCATTACGAGCGAGAAGGACCCTATCCTGCAGAAGATCTAAAAGAGATTCAGCTAGGACCCAAGCGGGAGAGAATAACGAAGATAGGGACGACCATGAGTCAGAAGGAGGAGAACCTGCTGATAGCCCTTCTGAAAGCTAACTATGATGTGTTCGCATGGTCAGCATGGGATATGCCGGGTGTGGACCCTAATTTTATGTGCCATCAGTTGTCGATAGAAAAGGGGGCAAAGCCTATTGCCTAGAAGAAAAGGAAGCAGGGGGAGGAAAAGAGAGAAGCAGTAAAGGGAGAGACACGCAAGTTGTTGTCGGCTGGATTCGTACGAGAGGTATAGTACCCGACTTGGTTGGCCAACGTAGTAATGGTCAAAAAGCCAAATGGTAAATGGAGGATGTGCACGGATTACACCAACCTGAATAAGGCCTGCCTTAAAGACTCGTATCCTCTACCCAGCATAGATAGGTTGGTTGATAATGTTGCGGGGTTCGCCTTCTTAAGCTTCATGGATGCCTACTCAGGGTATAACCAAATTCGGATGCATCCGCAGGATGAAGAGAAGACGACGTTCATTACCGATGAAGGGGCTTTCTGTTACAAGGTTATGCCCTTCGACCTCAAAAATGCAGGAGCCACTTACCAGCGCCTGATGGATAAGATATTCAAAGGAATTCTAGGGGCAGATGTGGAGGTGTATGTTGACGACATGGTAGTCAAATCCCAAGGGATGGAAGAACATTGCGAAGCATTGGGGCAAGTGTTTCATATCCTCATAGAACATCAGCTTCGATTGAATCCGAGCAAATGTTCATTTGGAGTGCGGGCGTGGAAATTTCTAGGCTTCATGCTGACAGAGAGAGGCATCGAAGCAAATCCGAAGAAGTGTCAGGCGGTAACAAAGATGAGAAGCCCTAGAAGCGTTAAGGAAGTCCAACAATTTATGGGGAAAATCACGGCATTATCCCGTTTCATCTCAAAGGTGGTAGAAACAGCCATACCTTTGTTTGCCACTCTCAAGAAAGGAGGGAAATTCACATGGATGGACGAATGTGAAGAAGCTTTCTGCGTTTAAAAAGCCATGATGGCTACTCCACCAATGCTAATCCGTCCAAGACCAGGTACGCCCTTATACCTATACATCTCGGTATCTGATGCTGCTGTTAGTTCAGCCTTGATCCAGGAGGAAGGAGGAGAACAACAGCCTGTGTACTTTACTAGCAAAGTACTCCAGGGCGCTGAAAGGCGGTACCAGAAGATTGAGAAAGCTGCTCTGGTCGTGGTAGTAGCCTCTCGACGGCTACGTCGATACTTTCAAAATTTTAGCATAATAGTTCGGACAGATCTACCTATAAGGCAAGTTTTGAGGAAACCAGATATGGCCGAAAGGATGGTCGCATGGAGCATCCAGCTGTCAGAATTTGACATCTCATTTGAGAGAAGAGGCCATGTTAAGGCACAAGCCCTGGCTGATTTCATCACAGAAAACCTTCCGGCTAACGATAAAGGCGAATGGTACCTGTCGGTAGATGGATCGACAAACCAATCAGGATCTGGGGCAGGAGTCATACTGGAAGGGCCTGAGGGCGTTCTCATAGAACAATCGCTGCACTTTGATTTCAGAGCCAGTAATAATCAGGCCGAATACGAAGCGCTGTTAGCAGGGATGAGATTGGCCCGAGACCTAGAAGCGAGAAGCCTGATTGCCAAAAGTGACTCAAAATTGGTGACAGGACAGGTGAATAATGAATATTAAACAAGAGATCCTCAGCTGGCTAGATATAAGGAACGGGCGGTAAAGTTGGTGGCCGGTTTGGAAAGGTTTGAATTAATCCATGTGTCGAGGGACCAGAACGAGCGAGCCGACTTGTTGGCCAAGCTAGCCAGCACCCAAAGAAGAGGACATCTTAGGGCCGTTCCCCTTAGCCCCGGGGTAAATCAAATTTCTGATTGTGGTGATGGATTACTTCACCAAATGGATCGAAGCTGAGCTGGTCGTTGTTATCTCTGCTGAGAGAGTTAAAAGATTTCTGCGGAAAAAGATTATTTGTCGCTTTGGTCTTCTGGCCGAGATAGTGTCGGATAATGAGACTCAATTCGCATCTAAGACCACGGTAGAGTTCTGCAACGGGCTGGGGATCAAGCAAATCTTCACATCGGTAGAACACCCTCAGACAAATGGGCAAGCGGAGGCGGCCAACAAGGTCATCCTGAAAGGACTACGGAGGAGATTGGAGGAAGCAAAGGGTCGGTGGGCCGAGAAGTTACCACATGTGTTATGGTCGTACCACACTACCCCTCACTCGGCGATAAATGAAACTCCATTCCGTTTGACATTTGGAACGGAAGTAGTCATTTCTGTAGAAATTGGAGAGCCATCGATATGCACAACGTTGTTCGAGCCAAACGCAAATGAGAATGAATTAAGAGCAAACCTAGATATGTTGCAAGAGGTAAGAGAGGCGGCCCACATAAGAGAGTTTGCGATCAAGTCTAGAATCGCCAAGCTGTACAATCGGAGGGTGATCCCTCGCAGCTTCAGACCCCATGATTTGGTGCTGATAAAAATGGTTCATAAGGTTGAAAACAACAAGCTAACACCCAAGTGGGAAGGTCCTTTTAGAGTCAAGAAAGAGGTAGGCCAAGGAGCTTATCGGCTAGAGAAGTTAAAAGGCAAAGAAATACCAAGAACTTGGAATGCCGCCACTCTACAGATGTACTATAGTTAAACATTTATGAAATGTCACTTTTATGTAGGACGTGGTACACCATTAGTCGACCAGGGGCTCGCCTCGGATAAGTCCTATAAGTGCCACCTATACGGTCGGCCAGGGGCTCGCCTCGGATAAGTCCTATAAGTGCCACCTATATGGTTGGCCAAGGGCTCACCTCAAATAATGTCCAAAGAGGGCAAATCTACAAAGTTGACCCTGGGCTCGCCTCGGATAAGTCCTATAAGTGCCACCTATACGGTCGGCCAAGGGCTCGCCTCGGGTAATATCCAAAGAGGGCAACTTTACAAAGTTGACCCTGGGCTCGCCTCGGATAAGTCCTATAAGTGCCACAAATATGGTCGGCCAGGGGCTCGCCTCGGATAAGTCCCATAAGTGCCACCTATACGGTCGGCCAGGGGCTCGCCTCGGATAAGTCCCATAAGTGCCACCTATACGGCCGGCCAAGGGCTTGCCTCGGATAATGTCCAAAGAGGGCAACCCCACAAAGTTGACCCTGGGCTCGCCTCGGATAAGTCCTATAAGTGCGGCCAGGGGCTCGCCTCGGATAATGTCCAAAGAGGGCAACTCTACAAAGTTGACCTTGGGCTCGCCTCGGATAAGTCCCATAAGTGCCACCTATACGATCGGCCAGGGGCTCGCCTCGGATAAGTCCTATAAGTGCCACCTATACGGCCGGCCAAGGGCTCGCCTTGGATAAGTCCTATAAGTGCCACCTATACGATCGGCCAAGGGCTCGCCTCGGATAATGTCCAAAGAGGGCAACCCCACAAAGTTGACCATGGGCTCGCCTCGGATAAGTCCTATAAGTGCGGCTAGGGGCTCGCCTCGGATAATGTCCAAAGAGGGAAACTCTACAAAGTTGACCCTGGGCTCGCCTCGGATAAGTCCTATAAGTGCCACTTATACGGTCGGCTAGGGGCTCGCCTCGGATAATGTCCAAAGAGGGCAACTCTACAAAGTTGACCTTGGACTCGCCTTGGATAAGTCCTATAAGCGCCACCAATACGGTTGGCCTAAAACTCGTTTCAAACAAAGGACTAAGATAATAGGAACAGCCAGCGAGGCCCAACCGACCTCCCAGAAGAGAAATTCCCTAAGTTACCTAAAAGGGGTTAACCCATGGGTGCCTCAGGATTAAGGATGAAAGCTTAAAAATAAAGGAGTATTGAGACCATGATATAAGATTACACTCTTACTTGGATAAAGGAAAAGAAAAAGCGTGAAAACAGCATAATGAAAAGCGAGTTAAAATCCTAGTCGGAAAAACACATAAGCAAAGGCAGCACAACAGTGTACCCGAAAAAGATCCAAAGTCGAAACAAACATAAATTCAAGATAAACGAAGCCAATATTCCAGAGTTAAAATAAGGTCTACAATAAAACTTAAGAGGCCGGGGACCCTGGGGGGGTCTCCACAGATACCAAACGGCCGTCTACAATCTCCTTAAAGGGATCGGCCTTTGAAACATCGACGGAAGGATGAAGGAATTTGACTTGCCCAATGACACGCGCAAAACCCACCTCGTACTGATCTACGATGTTAATACCCTGCTGGTAGATGGTTTTGTCGCGTGCCTCAATGGTGTCTTGGGCCGATTTGAGAGATTCTTCCATCGATTTTATTTCGTCCTGATGAGCCGCCCAGTGTTCAGCATCATCCTCACGCAACTTCTTCACTTCACCTTGGAGCGAATCGTTCCCTAGCTCCAAATCCGACTTCGCTTGCAGCAACTCAGCCTTGGTGTCCAAAAGCTCCCCATTCATTTTCTGGGTCACCCGCAGAGCTTCCTGAAGCTTTTCGGTGGAAAGCCGGTAGTCGTTGAGCTTGGTCTCAACTTCAAGAAGGGCCGAAGACAGTTTGTGGTTCTCCTCTTCAGAGCTCTTGCTTTGTTCAGCCCAAGATGTCCATTCAGCCTCCAAGCTTCCGAATTTCTTCTCAGCAGCACGAGCTAGGGCGAACCCATGGGCAACATATTGTTGGAGGGCGCCATAAATCCCAACAAGGCCTAAGTGCTCCACATCTTGCTCCAGCGAAAAAGAGGCCAGGGTCTAATCCGTTGTCCAAGAAAAAACTTATAAAGCAACCGGCCGAGGGTCAGAAGGAAGAGGCATCGACACGTTGCGACCAGCGGAGACATCATCCATATGAACTTCCTCGTCTAAGTGTGGTCTCTTGTTAGGACGACCGTCAGCTTCATCCCATACTCGGTCAGCTTGGGGAGGAGACGGAGGAGCGTTTCTCTCAAGTTCAAAGACCGATGGAGTGCGCGACGCCTCCTCCTGCGAAGCTTGAGGTAAGTCGGCAGGACCGACGGCAGAAAGAGGAGCAGCTTCGGCCTCCACACCGACTGTTGGGGAAGCTTGCTGTGAGGCTTGTTCCTTCCTTTTCCTCAAGTTAGCCAAGGCCTTGGTTGAGTAGCCTGAAAAGAGCAAGAAACAGAGTAAGTAAGAAATAACGAATTAAGGGAAAAAGGATAAACCCCAGTCGTCCAACAAACCTGTCCCCTTAATGATTTCCACACTATGAAGAACAGGCATCTCCTTTAATTTAGCAATAAAGGAGCGCTCCCAGCCCTCCAAATCCTCAAGGTCAACCGTAATTGACACTATCGGTTGACGAGTCCATTGCAGAGGAAAAAACGGCTGTCCACTGTGGTCAGTTAACAATCTAGAGCTAGGGTCACTAGGCGCGACCTTGAAGAAGCGATCCTTAAAAGTCTTGTAACTCTCAAGGAACAGCCGCAGGAACTTGCGCTTTGCCCTATTGCTCAGTGAAGTCCATCCCACGCGATCAGTCTTGCGGGGGGAGAAAAACCAAAAAGAATATCTCCAGGGAGGGGGCCTTGCCCAGATCGTCACACAGTAGTTCGAAGGCCCGAACAAACGCCCAACTGTTAGGATGAAGCTGGGTGGGGGCCACATACAGGGCATGAAGAACTGCCCGTTCAAAGTGGGTGAAGGGGAGTTTTATCCCAAGTTTCGAATGCAGTGTGTCGTAGAGATAAAAAAATGGCTCGGTCCCCTTGGCCGAGCACATACACACTGATTTCCCTTGTCGGCAGGCCGACACAGACACTGACCACAACCTTGGCTGACAGATGGCCGAAGCCATCCCCAATAGCGAATTGGGCTGCGTTAAAACTGAAGAAACTCTCAGAACTTCCGGATCCACCCAACAGTACGGGCCTTCACCAAGGTTGTCGGAAGTATGGTCACGATACCAAATCCTAAAAGGGTAATTGTCACAGGACTCTGAGCTCGAAGGGGAACCACCCCCACTGTTGGGAGCGTCGCCGTCAAGCGTCGCACCTGATGAAGGTTGGGCCTCATGAACAAAGACACCTAGCGGGTCCCTCGAAGACTCTCCTACGAACGAAGTAGAGCAAGGGTCAGAATGTGACCCTAGCTAAGGCACGAATTCCTTCGTGGGGCCGAAGAAAATCGAAAACCTAGAAACCCCAAACCGGAATAAAAAAGAAATCGAAAGGCAAGAATTTAACCAAGAGTCAAGAGAAAATACCTGCAGGTGCCATTGAATGGAGCTTCAAAGCAAGAATACGAAGTTGCTGGAAGAAGCAGAATGCGTGTAACCTCTGTAACAAGGTAGCGAAACGAAGGCAAGGAGAAGAAACAAGAAATTGACGTTGGAAGGGGGATGGCGACAAAGATACAATTTAGCTGCTCACGAGCATTAAATTTCATCCCACTAATGATTGCTGGGAATTTACCAAGTCGCGTAGTCTCGAGGAGGCCATAATGGCGGTGAGTTTAAACGACGTTGAATTTAAACGTCACTTAAACCCTTAAATCAAATCAAAAGTCACAAGACAATTCGAAACGACACCGTGTCCCCTTAGACAACCGGCCGAAGATAAGCTTACGTCCGATCGACTAAGCTTAAGGGGCTGTGTACCGGCCGACCGTCTAAGCATAGCGGACGGTCCTTGTGACCGGCCAACGGGTTAGCGGGGTTAACTCCCTACCTGCAAATTGCCTACGCTAGCCCATCATGAAGTCAGAGTAGGAGGGGAGCGTTAGGGTCTTGCGTGTACGACTCCCCAGATCGAAACTTCCATCGTTGACATACCTAACCTCACCTGCTACAGGTCATGGGGATCCTTGCTGCTAGAAGACAAATATCTACTTTAGAATAAAAGGCAGACAAAAAAATAGAGAGAGGAAGGTCTGAGATTTCAAACAGAACAATATGAATCAAAATAAACGAAGAAAAGTTCTCACGAAATAAAGCAAAGACTCACTCTCAGAGCAGAGATTCAAAATTAAATTGTTGAATCTTATCTTATTGCGAATGCTGTACATTCTATTTCTATAAATTTGTAATTATATATAAGCTTCCATTATTACTAGAATTTGTTACATACTTACATTATATATATAGCCAAAATGTTGCAGCCCCATTTTAATTAATTGAAGTATGAAAACAAAACCATGTTAAACTTTTGAGTCTGATATACAAAGACTTTTAACTATATAAGATTCTTGTTTTTCTTTTTAAACGTTTCATCAGTGTCAATTCTCAAATAATGGGTTATGTTCTATGTTTCAGAAGTTTAAATTCCTCTGGTCAAGTTCTTATTTTTCATTGTTTTTATTTTTCTTGTGGAATTTGGAACTACTCATTGTTGATCTTTTTTCAGTTCACTTCTTTTTTTTTTTTTGGATAATTGAAATGCAACATTTGATTCGTGTTGGCCTAGTACGTTAGAAATGGGTAGAGTGCTATTTTATAATGTGTATATTTGTACTGTAAAAATGGTGCAATTTCAATATGTGGTAGATGGTATTGTTTATACACCAAGACAACCCTGATTTAACCCAGCAAATTATGCCATTGTTTCACTCCCCCAAAGAGTGAATGTAGCTGTATATTTGTGTTTAAAAGAGTTGATAATTTGTATATTCTTATTTTCATCCAACTAATTTCAATATTGCTGAAAATTGGACTTCTCTAAGTTTGAGTGGAAAGAGAGAAAAAAGTGATGCATGCGGGGGTGTTAATTGTTTTAGGTAGTTAGCGTTTGAGTGTGTAGTTACTACTTCAATAAGCTTTATATATAAAGTATACTTTACACTTATTTGTAACTTTTCCATATCAATCAGTATAATGAGATACTTCTATGAAAATTCTCTTTTCTTCTTTAAGTTCTATGATATTTAGCATCAACAACTCGAGATCAGTACATCTCTCAAAATTCTCATAAAAAAAATGAAGAGACCATATAATTTGATATTTAAAAATTATATATAAAACTAAAATAAAATAATATTAAATAAAATAATATTAAATCAGTTAAAAAGGACAACTTAATATTATCATTAATAGATTTAGACAGAATTGTAAAAAAGTACAAAATTATTAAATGTTTAAAAATTAAATAATTAACCACAATAAAAATATTAAGCTGAAGTAATGAAATACAATTAGCAATTCATCTTAATAATAATATTAATTGCATAAACATAACATTCTTAAAGTGATATATATATATATATATATATATATATATATATATATATATATATATATATATATATATATATATATTCAAATGTTGAACAAGGGAATTATGATAAAAAAATTTGAATCATGCGTGAAATTTTTTAAAAATATTGTGTCATGCTTATAATCATCGGTCCGTTCATCGTGAATCTTTTGACCACACAACTTTTGGTGGTTTCTTTTTAAGAACAGATTCTTCAAAGTATTAACCCTTTATTAATGGTGTCACATTCCAAGGTACATTCGAATAATTATGACTGAAGAAAAAGTCTGACAAAGTAAGAAGTATTTATTTTATTGGAGTTTAATTATGATAGTGAAAATAATTTTAACTAGAAATTATCTTTATAATAATTTTTTAAATAATTATTATAAAAATTAATAAATTTATCATATAAGAATTGATTAAATAATAATATCACATTTTTACATTATCAATATATTTTAATTAAATTTATTTATTTTTCTAGTCGTACAAGGTTTTCCCCATTACTCGTTAACGCCGGACATTGCATCTGTATTTAATTTTCGCACGTTGTATAACTTCAAACCTCCATTGTGATAAGAAATGGGGTTATAAAGTTATTCCTTTTAACTTACAAAATACTGTTAACACTAATATTTTATTCTACTTTTTATTTAGTTAATAGTAAGTTGTATCAATTTCTCAAATTGGTAAATTTTATTACTTTAATAAGAAATTTTCTTCTATAAAATGACAAACTTTTATACGTGATATTAAAATAAAAAATAGAAATTCGGAGAAAACTTTTTTTTTTCTCTTCCTCCTCTTCATTCTTTAGAATAGGTATTAGAGTGTGTAATTGAAGTGCTTAGGATCGGAGATAGTAATAAGAGTAGACTTTGCGTAGTTTGGGATTATGATAGTTGTTAATATGGGACCTAACTAAATTAGTTGAGTGTTAGTTTCTAAGTACTACGGTAGATCTTGCATCCTCTGCTGGCTTGATAGAGAAGTTCAACAACTTTATACAGAGTATTCATATAAAGTATTGAGTCCACATCACTCTTAAAAGTCTTAATTAGTACGAACCTTCTTAATGTATTTTCATAAGAGAAAAAAATAAGAAAAGAAAAATAAACAAATTTTTTCATAAGTTAAAATTAACACAAAAAATTAATGTGAGATTAAAAATTAGCTTATACATCAATTAAAAATCAGTTTATGAATAAGTTAATATGAGATATGTGACACTCTCTATCTTAATACATAATAATAGTATAAAAATAACACGATTTATAAATCAAGATTTCAAAATTCATCATTAGTACGAAATTCAAAATAACACCAAAAGTGCATGCTCTTAATAGCACTTCAAAGGCCAAACTCTAGCACTCAAGTCCTAATGACTCTCTGATAATACACACTTTATACCCTCTAATAAGGTCTTAATACGGGTAGACTAAGACTATATTTTGGTTAAAGACCTTGTCTCAACTAAAGATTCTGGTTTCCTAAAATGCAAGAAGGAAATGTGAATCCATACAAAAAGGTTGATTTTAGCTAACAATTGGATTAGTCTCATGTTGCAGGTCAAATTGGAATCGGAAGTCTCAGCTTGAAACTGAGACCGAGTCAAGAGTCGTCTTGGCATGGCCGACTCAAGGAAGAGAAGTCGTCCTGGCAGAAGCTGAAATCCTCTCGGACCAGATGAAGACCGACTCCAAGCCAACGTTCCTACACATGTCAATTAGGGAAGCAGTTAGTTAGTTGAGTTTGTTATTTATGTTATTACTATTAGGAAGTAGTTATAAGAGCATGTATAAATACAAAGACATGTCAACATTCATTAGACAGCCAACCTGATCGAACACATACCATTATCGTAGCTGCCATACCTTTCCATTTTCACGAGCCAAATTTCCCTACGCACCTCTTTGTTCCTCGGGACTTCAAAGAGTACCTAGTCGATCGAGTGGGTACATGACCTGTGTCTGGGTAGTGGCCAGTTGCTAAGAGGAGACTGTCATGGTACGTTGACACACTGCTTAGTGATTCAACCCCTCAGTACTTGGCCAACAGAGGAGGAACACTGCAACTACTGATGGCGATTGTCACATGAAGTTGATCCACATATCTACACCTTTATATTTCTCTGTATTAAGTTCCAGGTTAATCAATGAAAGATTAATATTCTGTCTTTGTTATGACTGATTTCTATAGCATAATCTTGTCTTGCTTAATCATGATTGTGTATAGTAAAAATTAGAGCATATTAGTTTAGGGACCGATTGGAACCATGATAAGTCATATTTTATACACCTCACAGGGACTTAAGATGGATACTTTTGAGATTATTTGGTACTTAAGAATCACATCTTAGCTAAGATTCAGATTATGGACCTAGAATTAGGAAAAAGATAAATCTGTGCTAATTTGGGAATTGTAGCTAATAAAAGATTGAATTCATTTTGCAGGTCAAGAAAAAGACGTTTCAACCCATAAGGAGAGTCTTGGTCTAGGAGAAGTAGTCCCGACCAGACCGACTCCCTCCAGGACTGGCCAACTTTGCAGCCCAGCAGCCTAAAGGAGCAAAGCGGCCCAAGAATAGTGGCTTAATCAGATCAACTCAACTAGCCCAAGCGTGCTCAATTCAGCCTTATCCAGCTCAGCTGCCATATCACTCTTGGAGGAAGCTTGCAGCACAAGGAATATCATGAGAAGGGTAGAATAGGCAATCAAGAGTTGTAGTTCTGTTAGGGAAGTTCGTTAGCGTGCGTCACAAGCTGCCCCACTCATGTATATATAAGGTACGCTATGCACATTTTAGGGTTGTTGAATTCTGACCTAAATTCCATATTCCACACACTCTA
The DNA here is from genome assembly GCA_025330945.1 of Mucuna pruriens. Taxonomy (NCBI): domain Eukaryota; kingdom Viridiplantae; phylum Streptophyta; class Magnoliopsida; order Fabales; family Fabaceae; genus Mucuna; species Mucuna pruriens. The sequence continues at coordinate 1,447,174 of JAENHJ010000527.1, read as the reverse complement.
TCTTCTCGCTCTCACTCTCCACTACGGTGATGCATGGTGCTTCATTGGTGTCTTTCTTGGCCGAGGTGATACAGGACAAGGACTAAGAAGCCAAAGGTTATCAAAGGAGACCGCTTGGCGTAGCCAACGCACTCTGATGGACTAGATCCTCAACGCCTTGACTATCAGCGGTGAACCATCATTGTTCTTCCATGGCGGTTGCTCTGAAAGTCTGAACTCATGAATTCACACCCTGTATTAGTATTTAGTTTCGATACTCTAATTGATTTGCATTTCTTACTTTGTGATTGTGAATCCTGCTTTTAATTTGCTTTCACTATGTCACAGTTGTGCATTCGTAAGAGTAGATAAATGTTAGACTAGGATGGTTGGAACCAGTCTAACAACTTAATCGGGTAATCGGTAAGAGAACCTAAAATCAATCACGTACTTAATCCTGTCAACTGATGAGGTAGCAATCGTGTAAGTCTTCGGTATGGCAGTGAACGAATATTCAGTAGTCGCCTTAGGAACCTTAGATTGATGTGGACTCATGAACGTGAAGGAGGAGTTGGGAATTGATTGCTTATTGAATTCTATATAATATAGTAGTAGCAGTAGTAGTAGTCTAGTTTAAATTGCATTTATTTTCGTACTTAGTTTAATTCTTGCCTGTATTTTCTCTGCAACCAAAACCCTTATATTTACTTGCATTTTAGTCTGAGACCAAGTCTAATCCGACTCCGTTGCGTCTGTCGAAACCGAGTCTAGTCTGACTCAGTTACGTCCGAGTGTACACTTAGCTGAGACCATGTCAGATCCGTCTTTACCGAGACCGTGTCGAATCCGTCTTCATCAAGACTAGATCGGATGAGTCTTTGCCGAGAGCAAGTTGACATTCTACAACTAGTGCTTTCTGCATTAACTCTGTTTTCTACATTAAGTCATAATAAAACACACTGTGTCCTTGAGATAATTTGACCTAGGGTTGACTATACTATAGTTAGCTTTAGTTATTTGATGCGTGTAAGACGACTAGAAAATACGTTATCAAACCACTCTAACAACACAATAGATGAATTCTAGATAATCTACATCTATCAATTGCATATTCCCTACCAAACTTGAAGCTGCGATTGCATAAGTCATCAATTAGTATGGGACGAATGTTCGGCGATTGTCATAAGTAATTGGATTAATGAGAAATCATTGGAATAATAAGAAGCATAATTGAAATTAGGAATGGTAAACTCGGATACATGATAAAGTAAATATGTCATAATCATAAAGTAGTCTTTAAAGCCTTAGTTCTTTAGTTAGATCTTTATAATTCTTGCAATTAGATTTCAAGTATAAAACCCCCCTTTACAATTCCCGCTGAGTCTACATCCTACGTTCCTAAGTCATAATTTTTATCAGTTTGAACCTTAGAAATATAGGAACCACGTGTCCTTGAGAAGAATGACCTAGGTTGACCCTATGCTACTTTAGGTTAGGAAATCTAGTATTTTGATAGGGGAAATGACGACTATTCCTTTAGACTATCAAATTGGCATCGTTGTTGGGGACACATGTTCTGTGTTCCTAAGTGTATTGAGTCTAATTAGGAATCGAACCTGAGTCGGTAGGATGATTGTCTGTAGGTATACCGAATTTATTTTATTTGTCTTGATTGATTAATTATATCTTTACTATAAGTCTTTCTTGTCTAGCTACTAAGTCTGCATTTTGCTTTTAATATAGTTGAATTCCTACACATGCCGAGTTTGATGTGTGTTAAGTCCGAGTCTGTATGCATGTGTATTCTGATTTCTTGCTATGCTGTAATAATTGCTATATGTGTCGAGACTGTTTAAATTGAATTCTGCATATGCTAGGATCCGCTTGTGTAAGGTCAATTTAGGCCGAGTCTAATTTGCATGTTAGTCGAGTCCGAGTCTGTCACATTTTGTGCAGCCAGCATCTTTGAGTTCTAATTTTGTTATACTTTTACTTTGAAATTTTTGAAGTTTCATGCACTTTTCTTTAATAATGTCATGTAAATAAATTTCTTTGAATTCTTGACGTTGTACATCATGTTCCATGAATTCTTGGGTTTCTTTCTTTCATTAGCATGTATGTGTCTTCTTGCATGTTGGTCATGTTAGCCACTTAGGCAGAGCTCCACATAAATCTTCCTTTACAAACCTGTAATTAACAACTGCATATATCTTGGTATTGTAGGTTATGATTGCGTTTCAGTGAAAATTTGTTCTTTTTCTTGTTCAATGCATGCAATCCCTCTGCATTTTAACTACATTTAATTGTTGTACGTCAGATAGAAGCAGGCATGACTAGGAAAAGGAGTTCTAGTGGTTTGCATCCTCTTGATCCTAAGATAGAGAAAACCTTGAATAGGATCAGGAAAACCAAAAAAATGCATATAGAACATACTGGTGATAGGATTCACTCTATAATTGAGACTGACAATTTTGAAATGAAGCCTGATTTTTCAGATAATCCACTATATGAGTCGGACCCAATGGAAAGCAATAACAATAGGATGTTAAAGGAGTTGGCGATGCTAGATGTATTATACTAGCCATGGTGCATACAGTATCCGTAGCTAGACCTAGCTTAGACGTACGAGTTAAAGTATGGACTCATACACTTGTTACCAAAATTCCACGGTCTTGCAGGTGAGGACCCATATAAACACTCGAAGGAGTTCCACGTGGTCTGCTCCACGATGAGACCGCAAGGAATACTGGAGGACTATATTAAGATGAAGGATTTTCTGTTTTCCCTCGATAGGGCATCGAAAGATTGGCTGTATCTGCAGTCGGTTATGTGCACCACGTGGGGAGACATGAAGCGAATGTTCCTCGAGAAGTTCTTCCCAACGTCCAAGACAACGGACATTAGGAGATCTACGGAATCCGTCAGCATTTAGGAGAAACTTTGCATGAATATTGGGAGTGATTTAATAAGTTGTGCACCACATGCCCACACCACCAGATCAGCCAGCAGCTGCTACTGCAATACTTCTACGAAGGGCTACTGATGATGGATCGAAGCATGATTGATGCAGCAAGTAGGGGCACTCTGATGGATAAGACCCCAACGACATCAAGGCTCTTGATTTCGAACATGGCAAGCAACATGCAACAATTCAAAGTTAGAGGAAAAGCCAACACCTTAAGGAATGTAAGCAAAGTCAGCACGTTTGACGGTCAAAGATTGGGAAACTAGTTGACAGAGCTCACATCTTTAGTGAGGTAGCTTGTCGTTGGCCAACATCAACAGGCCGTGTAACGTGTATGTGGAATTTGCACCTTGGTGGAGCACTCGACGGATATGTGGCCCACTTTACAAGAGTTCGAAACCGAGAGTACAAAGTGTATTGGAGCATTAGGAGGTGGGCACCATATGGGAGGCAGTTGTATCCGAGCTGGCCGTCAGATAATTAGCAATTTCAAAGGCAGACGCACCAGCCGAATCCGAATCTGGCATAACATACAGTGCCAAGGTTTAGACCAGCTGAGACCATGCCGGGTCCGAGTCAAGCCAATTATCAGTTGTAGGGACCAAGATACTAGGCACCGCCATTCCGCCAACATCAGCACCAACAAACGCCTCCACGGGAGAATAATCCCGTAATGGAGGACTTGATTCTATAGTACCAACAAAACATAACCACGACTATACAAGAATTAAAAATACAGATGAGACAACTAGCCGACACGGTGAGCCAAATGCAACTGGCCGATTCCGGAACGATCCTTTCCATGACGATTCCAAATCCGACAGGAGGAGGAGTGGGCATGATGCGACTTCGAAGCGGTAAGGAGTTACCACAGTCGGCCGCACCATTGCCGACTCCGCAATCAATCACAGTCGAGGATGAGTCGGGACCCAAGAATGTTCCATTGTCATTCCCCAACCGGGCAGTTGTAGCAAAGAGATCCGAGATTGATGAAGACTTGCTAAATCTGTTCAGGAAGGTGGAGATCAACATTCTATTACTCGATGCAATAAAACAGATTCCCAAATATGCTATGTTCCTCAAGGAATTTCATAAGTGGAGAAAGATAAAGGGAGCTTCCGAGACGGGAGGAGTTGTATCGTCGTTGGTATAACATGAAGATACTAGAGTCGGGATTCAATGTATTATGTCTAAGAAGTGTCCAGATCCGGCATATTCGTGGGTCCCATGCATCATAGGCGGAAGGACATTCACCGATGCCATCTGGACCTCAAAGCCTCGATCAACGTGATGCCAACATCAATTTACAAGTCGCTCAACCTTGGGGATTTGGAGCCGACCGGGATGGAGGTCCAACTTGCAAACCAGCATGTTGTGCAACCCCTCAGTGTCCTCAAAGACATACTTGTCTAGGTTAACAAGTTGATTTTCCCAGCAGATTTTTATGTGCTGGATATGGAAGATGACACATCTAAGGGTGGATCTGCATTGATTTTGGGACGACCATTTTTTATGACAACAAAGACCAAGATCGACGTTCATTCTAGGACCCTTCCAATGGAGTTCGGAGATACTTACGTAGAATTCAATATCTTTGAAGCATTGAAACATCCTATTGAAGATCATTCAACCCTCAGTCTGGACGCCATTGATGGACTCATGGAAGAATACTTTCGATTAGGCAGTGACATTGCTAGTTTAGTTAGTTTTGTTGAGACGGTAAAGGCCAATTCTAAAAAAAACTACCCCACATGCTTCCTTTTTCATATTCTGGGGATGTTATTCCTGACTTAATTCCTTGCAGGATTGCCGAATCCCCCAAAACCTCCCACTATCCTGAATTTCATGCCTCCAACAATAGCAAGCTGGGAGTATCAGTAACAATAACATTGATGAGCACCGAGTCTAATTCTAGGATTGGTATCCGAGAGGACAAAAGGACCGAGTCCAACTCTAAGGGAGAGAGGGAAGTCGAGTCTGACTCCATCATGCATAAGTCGGTCGACACTGACTCGATCAACCTAGATAGAGCCATTATTGCGCCTAGTAGCCGACAGGAGACCCGATCCGATTCGTCGAAGCAAACAAAGGCCATGTCCAACTCCAGACATCCAAATCCACCTTCGAACAAAGTTAGCCAACTGACTCCACCAACACAAGAATATGTTTCACCTCAACCCTAACCAATTGAGTTGAAGCCATTGCCTGAACACCTCAAGTATGCTTACCTGGGGACAACCAGCAATTCCCAGTAATCATCGTCAACAATCTCCATAGAGATCAAGAAGAGAAATTGCTTGAGGTACTCAAGAAACACAAGAAAGCAATTGGTTGGACACTAGCCGACCTTCTCGAGATCAACCCTCCATTTGCATGCACAAAATCTTGCTGGAGGAGGATGCTCGACCGGTTAGGCAACAACAGTGGAGGTTGAATTCAACTTTACTAGACGTCGTCAAAAAGGAAGTTACAAAACTACTTGCAGCCGGTATCATTTATCCCATCTCGGATAGCCACTAGGTAAGTCTGGTTCAAGTTGTACCTAAGAAGTCTGGGATGACGGTCATCAAGAACCGGCAAGACGAAATGGTGTCGGCCAAGATTCAAAATAGTTAGTGAGTTTGCATTGACTATAGGAAACTAAATCAGGAAATTCGCAAGGATCCTTTTTCGCTATCGTTCATTGAGCAAGTGTTAGAAAAATTAGTAGGTAAATCTCATTTTTGCTTTTTGGATGGTTTTTCAGGTTATATGCATATTCATATAACGCCTATGGATCAACACAAGGCCACCTTCACATATCCGTTTGGAACGTTTGCATATACACGAATGTCGTTCGGACTTTGCAATGCCCCAAGCACCTTCCAAAGATGCATGATCAGCATCTTTTCGGATCTCTTGGAGGATTGCATGGAGGTTTTCATGGATGATTTCACGGTCTATGCTGAATCATTTGAAGCCTATTTAAATAACCTCTCTAAAGTACTGTGTAGGTGCATAGACAACAATTTAGTTTTAAACTTTGAAAAGTGCCACTTTATTGTTATTGAAGGTATTGTCTTGGGACACCTTGTCTCGGCCAGAGGTATCGAGGTCGTTAAAGCTAAAATAGATGTTATCTCTTCTTTACCTAACCCCACCTATGTGCGGGAGGTTTATTCATTTCTTGGTCATGCAAGTTTTTACAAGTGATTCATTTAAGATTTTAGCAAGATCGCCCTGCCTCTCTCCAAGTTTCTACAAAAGGATGTCGACTTCATCTTTGATCAGTCTTGTGTGGATGCATTTCAAGAATTGAAGAGAAGACTCACATCTGCGCCCATACTCCAAGGACCAAATTGGGAGCTTCCGTTCGAATTGATGTGTGACGCCTCCAACTCCGCGCTAGGAGTAGTCCTAGCCCAAAGAGTCGGAAAGCAGATGCACGTTATTGCTTATGCCTCTCGAACTTTGGATGCAGCCCTAGTTAACTACACCACCACTGAAAAGGAGCTTTTGGCAATAGTGTTTGCCTTAGACAAATTTAGATCATACTTATTTGGCTCCAAAATTCTAGTCTTTTCTGATCATGCAACGCTGAAGTACCTCTTGAAGAAGCCAGATGCAAAGTTGAGACTGATCTGGTGGATGCTACTTCTCCAAGAATTTGACGTTGAGATCAAAGACAAGAAAGGTGCAGAGAATGTTGTGGCCGACCACTTGAGCCGATTGGAGAGAGATGCCGAGTCGATACCAATCCGAGATGAGTTCTCGAATGAGCAAATATTGTGAGTAACTCATTCAACACCTTGGTATGCAAATATTTGCAATTACTTAGTCACATCTTCATACCCTACAAGAGCATCAAAAGCTGTCAAAGAACGACTGGAGAGAAATGCCAAGTACTACATTTGGGATGATCCTTACTTATAGAGGCTGTGCAATGATCAAGTCATGCGCAGGTGCATTCCGGAATCCGAGATCAAGTCGGTCCTCCACTTCTATCACTCAGCAACTGAAAGAGGCCACTGTGGATCAATGCGGATGGCTTAGAAAGTCCTTGACTGTGGGCTATACTAGCCCTCCATCTTTAGAGATGCACATAGGTTCATCTCAACCTAGGAGTAGTCACAAAAAACTGGAGTGGCTTTAAGCCGGAAGAATGAAATCCCTCAACAGCCTATGATATTTTGCAAAATTTTTTATGTATTGGGTATCGACTTCATGGGGCCATTCCCAGTCTCTTATGGAAACTCTTACATACTGTTAGCCGTTGATTATGTTTCAAAATGGGTGGAGGCTAAGGCCACCAAAACTAACGATGCTAAAACTGTTCTGAAATTTGTAAAGTCTAATATTTTCTATAGGTTTAGTGTGTCGAAGGTGCTGATCAGTGACCAAGGAAGTCATTTCTGCAACAGCGCAATGGCCACGCTTCTGGAGAAATATGGAGTAGTGCATAAAGTTGCCACTGCATATCATCTGTAAACTAACGGGCAAGCTGAAGTTTTCAATAGGGAAATCAAGAAGTTGCTACAAAAAATGGAAAATCCGAACCAGAATGATTGGAGACGCCTCTTGGAGGATGCTTTGTGGGCACATAGAATAGCTTACCGAACTCCACTAGGAATGTCACCCTACCGGATTGTCTTCGGCAAAGCTTGTCACCTATCAGTCAAGATTGAATAGCGAGCGTACTGGGCGATTAAGAAGTGCAACATGGCATACAACCAAGCCGGCCGTGAGCAGAAGCTGTAGTTGCAGGAGCTAGAGGAGCTATGCTTAGAGGCCTACGAGAACTCTTGGATCTACAAGGAAAATGTAAAACATTTTCTTGATAGTAGGATCTTGAGAAAGGAGTTCACAGTAGGTCAAAAGGTACTTCTATTCAATTCCAGGTTAAAACTCATAGTCGGTAAGCTCCGTTCTAGGTGGGACGGACCGTTTGTTATAACTGACATTTTTCCCTATGGTGCAGTTGAAGTAAGAGACACAGTTAGTAATCGCACATTTAAAGTCAATAGCCACCAACTGAAACCATATCATGAAGGTTTGAGTCTCAGTTTTACCTAGGGCGAGGTGGATATCATCACTATGGTGGAACCCATCATTTCCGATGACCCACTAGAGAAAGTCCCCAACTCTCTGAATGCATAACTGCATGGAGGGCAATGTAGATTTAAAGGGGTGGGGTGGGGGCAGAAGATCTAAGTTTGCTAAAATTTCTAAGTTTTTCTTATGTATTATTGTTTTTCCATAAACCGACTCTATGTTTTGATCGAGTCTGAGTCGACTCCAATTCCTTGGGAAATCAGGTTTATGCCAACTCCATCTCAATCTATCATCTTGTTTGTTTTCTGTCATTTGTTTCTATTTTTCTGTTTCTATTGTTTGATAGTGGAGGAATTTCTTTAAAAAAGCTTAGATAAATTTCTTTAGGAGAATAAAACATGATTAAGCCATACATAGTCTTAGGTGAAAGAATCTTTCAACTGGATATGAAAAGAGAACCTTTACATCTTTAGAGAATAAGTAATTGAAATTGTTTTGAGATAAAAATCGGAAGGTGATGGAAGAGACAACTCTGGTGAGTTTTTGTATACAAAAATGGTTTCATTTTGCCATTTCTTTTCTTTTTTGGTGTGAATATGCATATATTTTATTTGATTACTCTAGATTTTTCCTTGACTCTTTATATAATGTCTGACTTGCATGAGATGATGAGATGATCTAAGCCCTCTTTCTTATATAAGCCACTGGCCAAATAAACCACCTTGCACGTATATCCCTTATTAACACTGTTGAACTTGTAACCTTCTTATTGGATTAGTAACTTATTACAAGCCAAATAGCCGAATAACCCATGATTCACTCTGACCTTAGGGGGGTTTTTAAGGAGTATTGGAATTGTTTTGGAAGTAAGATCCACAATAAGTGTGGGGAAGGGCACCGAGGGAATCTATAGGTAACCAGGTACGAAAGCAATACATACCAAAGTAAGACTCATGGCCGGAAGGAAAGAAATAGGGGTTGTGAAAAATAAAAAGAATGGTTGAAAAAGAGGTCGAAAAAGAAAAAAAAATATAATGGACAAATGAGAGATGGCACTAAAAGTATAAGAGTTCCTGAAAAGTAAAACCCAACATGCCACAAAAGTCCAAAAGAAAAAGGTTCGAAAGTGAGAAAAAGAAGTGAAGAGCCAGATGGGTATTATAACACAAAGACTTGTAGTATCTTGGAGTCAATTCTCCATACTTATAAGGCTTACTCCCCATTGCTCCTTTACTCCTTTGAGGTTTCTTTAAAGCTAACTTACGCCTTTATATCCCACCTTTTCACCCTGACCACATTACTACCCGAATGAAAAGTCCTAATGATCATCAGAGCATGCATGTTTGAACCAGTAGCATTAGAGAGACTAGTCAAAACCTGGAAATTATGGGACATAGGATGTTTGAGTGTAAACACAAGCCCAAACACTTGAGGGAAAGAGAGAATATCTGGTGAGAACCTTGTCCAAATCCAATTAAGCTTGAGAAAATTTCGATATTACTTATTTGAATTGAATATGGAGGATAGAGTTTCATAACTAGTTGATGGATTGGAAGTAGGACGAGTATATGCTTGAACTGCTTTATCTCTTGATGAAATTATTTTCACAAACACTTCTCATAATCTGTTTTTTCTATTTGTTTTGTTTGTTTCACATTTTCCTAACTGAAAGTGTGGGGATGTGATAATACACAATTTATACCCTCTAATAAGGTATTAATACAGGTAGACTAAGACTTTATATTTTGGTTAAAGACCTCGTCTTAGCTAAAGATTCTGGTTTCCTAAAATGCAAGAAGGAAATGTGAATCCATACAAAAAGATTGACTTTAGCTAACAATTGGATTAGTCTCATGTTGCAAGTCAAACTGGAATCAAAAGTCTTAGCTTGAAACTGAGATCGAGTCAAGAGCCATCTCAACCAAGACAACTCAGCATGGCCGACTCCAGGAAGAGAAGTTGTCCCGGCATAAGCCAAAACCCTCTCGGACCACATGAAGACCAACTCCAAGTCGGCGTTCCTGCACGTGTCAATTAAGGAAGCAATTAGTTAAGTCTGTTATTTCTATTATTACTATTAGGAAGTAGTTATAGGAGCATGTATAAATACAAAGACATGTCAACGTTCATGAGAGAGTCAGCCTGATTGAACATATACCATTACCGTAGCCGTCATACCTTTCCATTTTATCGAGCCAAATTTTCCTACTCACCTCTTTGTTCCTCGGGACTTCAAAGAGTACCTAGTCGATCGAGTGGGTACAGGACCTGTGTCTGGGCAGCAGCCGGTTGCTAAGAGGAGATTGTCAGGGTACATTGACACAGTGCTTAGTGATTCAATCCCTTAGTACCTGGCCAACGAAGGAGGAACACTATAACTACTGATGGCAATTGTCATAGGAAGTTGATCCATGTATCTACACCTTTACATTTCTTTGTATCAAGTTCTAGGTTAATCAATGAAAGATTAATATTCTGTCTTTGTTATGATTGATTTTTGTAGCATAATCTTGTCTTGCTTAATCACACTTGTGTATAGTAAAGATTAGAACATGTTAGTTTAAGGACCGATTGGAACCACTCTAACAACACAATAGATGAATTCTTGATAATCTACATCAATCAAGTGCATATTCTTTGCCAAATTCGAAGCAGCGATTGCATAAGTCATCAGTTAGTATGAGACGAATGTTCTGCGATTATCGTAAGTAATTGGATTGATGAGAAATCATTGGAATAATAAGAAGCAGAATTGAAATCAGGAATGGTAAACTCAGATACATGATAAAGTAAATATGTCATAATCATAAAGTAGTCTTTTACGCCTTGGTTCTTTAGTTATATATTTATAATTCTTGCAATTAGATTTCAAGTATAAAAAACCTCCTTTACAATTCCCACCGAGTCTACATCCTACATTTCCAAGTCGTAATCTTTATTAGTTTGAACCTTAGAAATATAGGAACCACGTGTCCTTGAGAAGAATGACCTAGGTTGACCATATGCTACTTTAGCTTAGAAAATCTAGTATTTTGATAAGGGAAATGACAACTATTCCTTTAGACTATCACTCTCCAAAGACCAATTTCTAGCATCATAGTGCATAAATTGAAATTACATAAATAAAGTGCTCAGATGTCCCATAAACATGTCCTATTAAAGCATAACTCAATTAAATAAGAAATACAAAAAAAGTGAACAAAAGGAAGCATTAGTTGAGGAGCCCTAACTCAACCCTCACGCTCTTGCTTGTCAACACCTACAAGTGGCATCCAACCCAAATGTAGATAATGCAAATGAAAGGGAGTAAGAAATATTTCTCACTCAGACTCATGGTATGAGCACACCATGAATAGGACGTAAGCATAAACATACACAATCACACAATTAGTAATAGAAAAACACTCAACACAACATCTAATGATAGGGACAATGAAGTAATGCATATAAATAATGTCAATAAATTCAACCTTATCACTACTTTGTATGCCATGTGGTACCATCTCTAACTCAAGAAGTAGGCTAGGCGCAACCTCGTTGATGTCCACCTTTGCGGTTAGCCATGCCATTCTAGCGTGATATCCCTTTGAAAGCACGTCGAGTACTATTCAATATTGCATCATCAGGTCCAACATGTGGGATATTAGTGACGGCTATTGGGACAGCCTTCGTACCAAGTAGCTCCCAAGAGGCTCACTAATCTCTAATTGAGTCCGCGTCTACATTCCTTTCACACGTGTTTCATTACGTGATGTATGATGATGTTTAATTGAATTATTTAATTTCTCTTATCTCCAACTGGGCTAGTAAGGACCCATTTCTAGGTACCTCACCCACGATCTACTATACTCTCCTCATAACTTGAGTACCCTTTGGGATACCTGTAGGATAAATGTCCATCAGGACCTTTTTGCCACAAACTAGGACACCTTTCTTATTTTTATGTCGTGTCATCATTCTCAATTCAACAAATCATGTTATCATTCTCAATGCAACACCACACATCCTAGTATAGTGCATCAAAAGTACATGGATTCACAAAAACAACAACCACAATAGTAAAATAACACATCTTCCTATAGCAGAGATAAGGCAGCATAGGCGTGCTCCCTTTAGCACATACGTGTACAAAACCTGACGAGTGTGCATAGGTTACATGACCATGCATAGGTTCTGTACTACCGTGCTCGATGACCTATTGTCAAAATCTCCAGAGTTCTTGTCCAAGGTTTCAAACCTAAGGGGGAACCTATGGTCTTTCTACATTTTGCATTAACACAAATAATCACATAGAAGTAACAACCATATAAACTCAAATTCAATTAATTAGAAAGCTCAGTCCCATTCTTAGGACACCAAGATTTGGTACTTTGGGGTTCAAGAGGAAACCTTCAACCCCATGGTCATTAGGGGTTAGTTTATCCTAGCTAGAAGAACATTCATATTTGGGGTCCTAGGAACAACTCCACACGCTTCGGGGTCTTAGGGATAACCCCACACACTTCGGGATCCTAAGGGTGACTCCTTTCTTACCCATAATCATACCCACACCATGAGCGAGGTTTCTCACTCTCCCATGCTTGGATTGCTGACTCTTGGATGGGTCTCTTGCTCCTCAGAGTTGTTCCTCAAGTCCTTATGCATCCTCTCTAGAGTTTCTCCCCCTTGACTCTCTGCAAAGAGGAAGCCCATGTTTTGAATGAGTGATTTCTACCCCTATAAATGCAAGAGGTCACTCTTTTATATAGGCAACAAAGTGGGCTTCATTGTTCACTTTCTGGGCTGTAAATGTGCACATGTGTCATCATTATTTGGATGGGTGAGCACACTTAATCTATATGCTCGTGCACAGTTGGTCTACATAAATGTACTCATTATCGTGCACAGTCGTACACGACCTTTGGATGGAGTCCATTCGCTATTTGGGCCTATGGGACCTTTTTTGTTATTTTTAACTTCACCAACCCCATTCCTGGCCAAATACTTATTCTTTCTCATTATATTTTTGCTAAGAAGTGACTAAGTGACCTTCTTAAAACATGCCACATCTAGATAATTAATTAAAATATTAATTTACACCTACAATGAAAATCAGGGTGTTACAAAACTTCTACAAATTAACTTATGTATAAGCTAATTAAGTTAATTATAGCTTAAAAGGAAACTTGTTTCATTTTTCATGTCTATTTTCTTATTCTATAAATGTTTATGGAGAAGTTTACCCAAACATGCCTTAATATTTGCACTTGAGAATATGTTGAAAAGGAAAATACGAGTTAAATTCTATGCAAACCTAGAAGTAGAACATGTGTAGAAGATACTTTCAAGAGTCATACATATACTCGTACAAATTTTTAACCACTTAATACTAAAAGTTACAAGTTAACAAAAGCTATAAAAGATTATTCTATAACTCCAAAAGCATAAATAATGTCAATATTAATGGAATGTTTTGTATGTTAAACCAAAGACGTAAAAGTATCCATCCCTTATATGTTTTGATAATAACAAAAATTATTGTTAATTGTGATGACTAATCTTTGTTGTGCATATGAAGCACTCAATTCATCTAAGACTTATGTAAGTATTGCTTATGCTTGGAAAAACGTCCAAACATATGGGTGTAAAAAACATTCATAAAAAGTGTGTAACAAAAGCATCCATAAACAAAGTTATCTGATAACTTATCTTTCTTTACAAAAAGACCCACGCTTATATACATATATTCACTTGTGCTCATCTATCTTGAAATTATACTAATATACGATATCTTATACACGAACGTTTATTTCCTTTCTAGTGTATTTTGTGTTGCTTGTCTTATAAACAAAGAAGAGACAATGCTCTCTTTGAGCTCTATACCTAAACAAAAGCAAGTTAACATATCATGCATTTGTGTACTGATAAGAAGCTTGGAAGAATGAGTAAACAAGTAGAAATAACTTTTTTGCACATATTCTTTCTAATCATGTTTAAGGAAAGAAGTCTGAGTCCTTTGTTGCACCTTTTCTCTCTCCTTTAAAAGAAGACAAACAATGTTAGAGAACTCTTGTAGAAAGATATCTTTGGATTTTATAGCCAAAATCCTCTATTCTTCAAAGAATTTTAGCAACTATCTTCTCAACATGCCTATATATATCAACATATAAGAAGACAAAAAAGGTTATCGAGGTTAACATGAAGTGAAAAGGATATCAAGTGAGATACATAAGTTTTCATTTGGATGCTCTCATACAAAATTTTCTCTTAAGCATTGCCTTTCATGCTCTGATCTTTATTTGCATTTTCTTTGTTTTAATAAAGTTAAAGCATGGTTCTAAACACTTTGTGCTCACTTAGTGGATTATCTTTGTAAAAAATCTTTTACACCTTTGTGAAAGCTTGGAAAAACTTAGTGTTAAAGGATACTTAATTTGCTTATAATTTAAGTTGTCGATTAGAAGTGGTTGTGACGTTTAAAGAAACTTGAGAATACTTTTTATAAGTCATGTTGACTTAGTGGAGAAATCTTTTAATGGAAGGGACTAGACGTAGCTCTAAGTTGTGGAGTAAATCAAGATTAATACTCAATGTGCTTTTCTATTTCCTTCTCTTTGTTATCTTACTAATCACGCTTTTTGGATGCATATCACTCAATGATTGTTTTGAACTTATATATTTTGAGAAAATGATTTAAAGTGCTTAAGAATCACACACACAATTCAATCCTTTGTTCTTATGTGTATCTTACTTATTTTAATTGGTATTAGAGCTTGGCCTGTTGGGGTTGAGTATCTAACAATGTAGGGGACAAAAGATCCATTTAAAGCAATATGGATAATAAAGGACATGTTGTCAACATACCACCTTTCTTCAGAAGATAAAAATATGAGTATTAGAAGCAAAAAGTAATAGCATTCTTTGATAACTGTCATATAGACATGTGGGACATTGTTGAGAATGACAACTACATTCCTAAGAAGGAAGATGGAACTGACCTTCCAAGAACTTCATGGAATGAGAATCACAGAATGAGGTATCTATTAAACTATAAAGTTAGAAACTTCGCAACTATGCTTTAACTAAAATAAAGTATGAGAAAGTTCATAGTTGGAACTCCTATGAAAAGATGTAGGACACTTTTGCTTTAGCCTATGAAGGTTCGTCTTAAGTAAAAGACTTAAATAAGTAAGTTTATACATCAATATGAGTTGTTTAAAATGGAATATTATAAGACTATTTATCAAATGTTAGATGTTTCCAAACTATAATAAAAAAAAATCTAAGTACATTAGGCAAAACTTATTATAACCATGATCATATAACCAAAAATCTTGCAAATTTTGCATAGACAATGTAAATTGCAAGTTACAATCTCAAGAATGTTCAAAGACCTAAAGAAGCTCTTATTGAAGAACTTCTTGGAACCTTTAAAGTTTATGAGATTAAACTTAGGGAGGATAGAGGACAAAGGAAATGAAAGTCAATAGTCTTGAAGGTCTAGAAAGTTCACAAAGGATCGTCGTTCAAAGCCTTCCATGCTAAAGAATCTTTTGAAGAAGTTTCTGTAGAAGAAGGTTCTAGTTATGACGAACACTCTTTCATTTCAAGGAAGATCCGCTCCATGTGGAAGAAGAAAGAAGGACCTAGATGAAAGAAATACTCAAAGAAGTTCACTAAAGAGACTAAGGACAAAAGTCAGGTGGTCTGATATGAGTACAAGAAGCATGGACACTTGAGTCAGAATATCCAAACTTGGAAAAGGAGAAAAAAAATATCTTCTTTATGAAGAAGAAAGGTCTCATGGCAACCTGGGAGGACCTTGATATATCTTTCTTTGAAGAAGAGGAAGATGAAGAAGCTAACATATGCCTCATGGCTTATACAAGTTCAAAAAATGAAGAAGATGATGAAGAGACATTCTTTCATGACTTAACTCATCTTCAAACTACTTATTAAAAACTTTTATCCAACTTTCTTATTCTTTCTGTTGGGTACAAAGATTTGAAAAAGAAAATTTCAAAATTTACAAAATGGTTTGAATTTTTACAAAAAGAAAATTGAAATATTCAAAAGGAGAATGAGAATTTGTAAGAAGAAAAGGCCACATATTTGTTTAATGTTAACGCTTATGAAGTCACTAAGAAAGAAGTAGTTGACCTTAGAAATAGTCTAACTTAATTTGTTAATGGATCTAAGAATCTCAACAAGATTCTAAAAAAAAAAGACATCTAAATGAGAAATTTGGCATTGGCTATGATAAGAAAATTTATTTAAAGAAGAATAAATCCAATTCTCATTATTTAAATTGTGGAATGTTTGGACACTTCTCTTATGATTGTGGTGAACGACCAAAATAGAAAGCATCCAAAACTTTTAGGACTAACAAGAAAGGACCCAAGTCCATTTGAGTGCCTAAGAACATATTTATTCTTGTTGCAAATTTACTTGACTATAGAAAAATTACCTTAGCCATGGTACCTGGATAGTGGTTGCTCACAACATATGACAGGAGAAAGGTCTATACTCTAAGACCTTAGACCCAAGTTAGGTGGATGGGTTACTTTTGGAGGTAACCCGAAAAGAAGGATAGCAGTGATAGGTAAAATTGGCAAACACCATTTTCCTTTTATTGAAAATGTTTTATATATTGAAGGATTAAAACACAAGCTATTGAGCAAAGTAAAATATGTGACTATGGGTATGATGTTTTCTTTAACAAGGGAGAATATATAGTCAAAAACATTGATGACTCATTATTGTTTTCTACTAAGATATATATAATATATATAAGATCAATCTAAATGATCTATCAAATAAAAATGTAACATGATTAATGTCAATAAAAGTGATAATTAGATTTGGCACAAGAAACTTGGATATGATAGCTTGAGATTAATCTCAAAGCTAAATAAGCATCACCCTGTAAGAGGACTTCCAAATATTGTGTTCAAATAAAATCTTTTATGTGATGCTTGTCAGAAAGGAAAGGGATGTTTTGAATCCAAAACATTGTTCCAACTTTTAGACCTCTATAACTGCTACATCGATCCAATTAAAACTCGTCATAGGTTGGTGCTTCAATGTTGTTCATCTTGGAGCACAACCACACATCATTCAAGCTAAAGGAGATAGAGAATCCATGTTAAGGAGTAAGGTTCCAAAATCCTTACAAGTTCTCGTCTTTCTAGATAACATAAAATTCTTCCTATTAAACCCAGTTGAACCAGGCTTTTCCCTAGTCATCCCTGAGCACATCATGTGCAAGCCAATCTCTACAAATGTTGAATTGAAGGACCAATTCTTCATACCTCCATCCCAACACATCAAGGTGTCAACACGATTGTTGATATAGCTAGACAAAATATGTCCAAGACTTCCTGTACTTGACCTTAATAAGTATAAGATAAAGAGAACAAGAAGACTATAGATGAAGATGTTATGTGATACTACACCTCTAATTAGAGGTTGCCCATCTCTTGATCTAGCTTATATGAAAGATCTTCAAGCCAAAGGACTTCTTCTAGAAAGCTATGACAATAGGAAACAGATATCAATAATCACCAAGCGTCCATTAGTTACCTGAGTCTAGAAGAAAAATAAAATACCTCTACAACGTCCAAACATTCCACCCTTCTTTAAGAGCTTCTTGCCTATCACTTTAGTGACTGACTCACAACATCTTTAAGGACTCCATTTACTAAAGACTATGATATTTGAAGTAGTGAAGCCAACATTATGTATGGTGTTATGCTTGCTCCTTTAGCTATCGGAGGATCATGCTTATAGAGACATTTTTTTGGAAGGTAATTCAAGTTTTATAAGGATCATCTTCCTTGGAACTCTAATGGTCCAAAACCCTTCCTTGCTTTTCTAGCACCTCTTATACCACCTCCATCCTTACCTGAAATAGTTTCCCTATTATTTCTACAATAAGAAGAAGCCACTATAAACCCTACATTTTAACCTATAACAATTTTACTACTAAGTTCCTTAATTACAACTAAGGATATTTACAAGGAATTGGAAGCCAAATCCAAAATATGTAAATGCAACATTATTAAAAGTAATGGCTTAAAAGAGCCAATAGATAAATTGAGAGCTATAAGATATATAGTGGCATGATGATTTTTGCAATAATATGAACTAGAGTATGATAGAACATTTTCTTTAGTGGCCAAAATCACAATGGTTGTTATCTTTTAGCACTTACAACTAATAAATCATGATGGAAATTATGACACCTTTTAACCCAAACTATATTTACTTATAATCAACTAACTAAATTAACAAAATATTGGGGGATTTTGAAACTTAAATCAACATCATCACGAGAAAGGATTCACATTCAAAAAGTTCTATCTATTCAACAAAACATCATAGTTAAAAATATCCTAATTGAAATCCAAAGACCAACTAAACTAAGTAAAACAATAATCCATCACAAGTATAAATTTTCATTACAAAATCTTGTCACTATGTCACATCCTATCAAAGCACAAAATCCAGAAATTAAAACAAAGTAAAAGCAAGTAAAAGGAGTCACAACTTAATCCTACTGCTCCTACTCAAAATCACTTGCAATGGTAATCAACACAACACAATACAAAAGGAGTAAGAATAGATCCCACTACAAGCTCATGACATGAATGTAAGGCTAGGTAAAACATACAGAACACACAAGACTTACAAAGACAATAACATTCCACAATGCACATGGTTTAATAGTAATCCTATCCTAATTACTACTCTACATGAAATTGGTCCCAATCTAGCTCAAAAAATAGTCTAAGGGAAACATTACTTAACCATCTTTGGTTAGGTATACCACACTAGAATAATTTCCTCTGGTAGCACATCAAGTACTACTCGGCTTGCATCGTGTGCACCAACTCATAAGATTAGTTACAACCATTAGGGTTTCCGTATCAAGTAGCCTCTAAAAGGTCTAGTGACCTTAGCACTCGAGTTCACATATACTATTTTCCATCTCAATGTGTTATTTGATGTACGTCACACAATTCTCTTTATTACTCGTTTTAAATTAGGTCGATGAGGGTCATGCTCACCTTTCACAAGCTGGGAAATTTATCTCTAACCCTTCACAATTAGCGAGTACTATTTTTGTCTCTCATATGTTAGGCCACTCACTTGACAAATGTCACTTGAGTCCATCCTCACCATCTCACAGGCTAGGTTACTCATAACAATGACACTTATCTCTATTATTCAATGCTCGATTGGTTTTTCATAATTTCTTTATATAATGTATTGAACATAATTACAACTACAAACTTAAACACAAATAATTCTAGGTATGCATGGGCACATTTTTAGAAGCACGACCAAGCATAGTTTTGTATAAGCCTACACAATGTGTGCTCATCATGAACACGTGCATGCTCAACAACGTCATCCTAGCACAAGCATCTTCGAATCGCATGAGTGTGCTTAACAACCTCAATTTAGCATAAGTGTGCACAACAACCTCAGCCTACCATGAGCGCGCTCAAACTAAGCACATGCATGCTCAACCCACTAGGAACCTAGAATAGTTGTGTTCACTGCTGGCATGGGTGTACTCAAAGATTTGCACTTATAGAGGACCCAACACATACTATTCATCACAAGCATGAATGTGCTTATCAATTTATAGTTGTAGTTCATGAAATTTTACCCAAAAATACAATTTATTAAGGGGAACCTAACTACTTTTTACATAACTCACAACATTCAAGAAATAAACAAGTCAAATGCAACTTTTCTTAGCATAATTTTTCTCCCCAAAATATTGCCTAACATAATGTCTCTAGATAAGAGTCCCTTGTCTAGCTCCCTAATCTCAAAAGATGACTTTTTCCATCAATGTTATTTTGATTCCCTTCAATAGTCTAAGCAAAGGCATGAAAAACATCAACAATAACATGATCATTCCTACCAATAATCATTACTTCTTGCATCAACTAGATACAACAAGTAATGCAAAATGTTCATGTCTTATATTGACAATTCAAGAAACCAACCACAATCAAGATCACTAAATTTCATAAAGTACACAACAGTAACCATAATAAGCACATAAAACACAAGACTAAAGAATCGACTTGCTTTGGTACGACTAAATGTGACATTCTTTACCCAAACTATATTTTTTGACAATTATAAGTAAGAAAATACGAGGTAATTTAAAAATTTAAACATAACATTGTGATAAAAGGTTCACATTCAAAATGTTTCATCAATTTCATAATCATCATATAAGACATCCTAATGGCACTCCAAAGTCCAACTAAAACAATAAATCCACTAAGCATAGTATTTAAAATAATTATTACAAACTCAAGTCAATGTCATATTCTATCAGAGCATAAAGTCAACAATAAAATAAATGAAAAAATGAAGCTAGTAGAAGAAGCTCCAACCCAATCTTCCTGCTTCTTCTTTATATTACCTACAAATGACATTCAATCTAAGGACATTCAACACAAAATAGAAGGGAGTGAGAATACTATAAGGTTGTGGTATGAGAACAAAGTTAGGTAGCACATATATTCAATTACCACATAACAAGTAATCACATGATAAGCACCCCACAAATGCACATGAATGATAATAATGCACTATAATTCCTACTCCATATGTAATGTGGTACCAACTCTAATCTAGTAAGTAGACTAGGGGACACATTTCTTAACCCTCTATGGTTGTCACACCACTTTAGAATGATGTGTTGTAGTATTACTTTAGGTACTACCCAACTTGCATCCTATGTCTCGACCCATGAGATCAATTACAACAATTAGGATTTTTCTACCAAGTAGTCCCTAGGAGGTGTAGTGACCTTACTACTTGGGTTTGTATATATTTCCTTATTCCTTAGATTCATTAAATGATGTATGTTACTCAATTATTTCAAATTTATGTCAATGAGAGTCGTTCTTACCTCTCACATGCTAGGTACCTCATCTCATAACCTTTCACAATTGGTGAGTATCATCCTTACATCTCACAAGTTAGGTCATTCACTTGACAAGTGTCACCTCAACCCATCCTTATCATCTCGTAGGCTAGGTCACCTGTCATAATGACATTCATCCTAATTACTCAATTTCTTAGTTTATGTTTCATAATGTCTCAATATAATGCAAGGTACTCATATTAGAAAAAATAAATACTACAAAAATTAGCGAACTCATCTCATTGCATTAGAAGTAGTACATGCCAAAACACAATGAAACTAGGTACTATACTCCTAGGTTAGCACAAGTATCCTATTAGATGCATGATCGTGCACAATTAGTGCAGCCCTTGCACGAGCTTGCTCTTATTGAGCATGGGTGTGCTCAATGTAGAAACTCAGGCATTGTCGTGCTCATCTTGAGCACATACATGCTCATTGGTCTACAACTTGCGAATTACCAAATTTCAACCTAGAACTCGCTTCCATTGGGGAACCTAAGGTTTTTTTATGTTTACGAATTCAACCAATTCCATAACAATTCACATCCTATTTCCAGGAGTTTAATCTCCCTTTTAGAGACATCTAAAATATACAATTTTAATAACAATCAATGCTAATCCAGAGAGTTCAATCTCCCATTTAGTTAACCAAGATATGCAATTTATCAAGATACATGTACAATTTCATAAACTAATTCAAGCAATTCAATTCTCCTTTCAGAGAACCTAAGCATACAAATTTAGAAATTCTAAGGTTAATCTTTCTACCAATAATTATATTCATACCCTTGAGCGAGATATATCACTCGCCTCTTACATGGAATGTCAAGACTCCAAGTAATCCTTTCTCTTTAGGGTCTCCTTCCTATTGCTCAAGCATCCTCTCTTAGAGTTCTCCTTCTTGAGATCTTCTACACAAGAACACTAGCATTTTAAAAAATTATTTTTTTTGACTCAAGGGTTCAATGCTCACCCATTTATAAAGCCCCAAATGATCCTCACTACTCACGTTGATGGCCCATGAATAGCATGGGCATGCTCACTCATCGACTATTCAATATGAGCATTCCCACTTAAGCATGACCATGCTTAAAGGCCTGAGCTTGTTTCTAACCAAAACAAGGCTCAAATGCCTCTTTTCTTCATGTTTTACTTACAAAAACCTAATTTCACAATTAAGTACTCACTTTTCCAAAATATAATTAATTAATTGATAATAAAATATAACATCACACCACTTAATAAAATAATTTACAAGACAATAATAATAATAACGATAAAAATTGGGGTGTTACATAAAATCTTTCACCCATAACAATCATGGCTCTTCCACCCACAGTCATTATCTCAACCTTTACAACTTTGGTTCTTAGTAATATTGTCCTTAATATTACTAACATTAATCCTGGGCTATCCTTGCTACCAGGGGCAGAGGGAGTAGGGTGGACTATAAGGGCCAGAAGTCCACAACCATCCCCAGATTTTAAAGTGTTCTTATAATAACACAAAAAATATAATATGGTCCCTATAATTTTATATTCTTTTATGTTTAATACTTTTATTAAAATATTGAATTTTAAAGTCAAACTTTTTTCTTTTCTTTAATGTCAGTGTAGTAGCTTCTTTTTAACATTTCATTCATCATCTTCATCTTCTCTTTTCTCTCATTTTTTATTGATATTGTATCTATCAGACTACTAAGTGTTATTAGTTGTTCTTTCTTTTTTATAATTTGCAACAATACAAGATCAAGGGACCCATGTTTGCACTACAAGAAATTTGCCATATACATTTGGACACTTTTAGGGACAATCATTAAAATTATGGGTATAAACATCATATACCTACAGATTTATGATACACCATGAGTATAGCTAGCATATAACTACACTTGTTTAATTTCATCGTTATTCGTTTTAGTGATGGATGTGAAACCATGGATATAGGTAAGATATAACTACAAATGTTTAATTTCGTCATTAGACGATGACGAAGATATTTTTAGTTGTAAGTTATTCTATATATTTTTCTCTTATAAAATAAGACTTGTTTAAGATATATATGTTTTGCTGCATAGAAATATATTTTTCCATATTTATTTATATCTTACTTTATGTATGTTATATTCCTTTTTACGTTATATGGTCATTCTAATGTTTTCTTTTTAAATATTAAGATCATCTAGAAATTATTTTTATGTAGCAAAGCAACAATGGGAAGGAGAAAAAAGTTAAATATTGGGTAGTGTAGATCATAAGTCTCAAACCAACCTTTTCAAGTAAGTAATGATGGAGGAATTCAAACAAATTCTATTCATACAACCTCAACTCAACCTCAAAGAAATTATGATGGAAAAATCCAACATAGTCATAATTAAGGTAGCATGCATGAATTTGTAGAATCTTACTTTATTCTTTTTGAAATAGAAGTAGAAGAATAGGTTAAAATAGGTATAAATTATATAATTTTATTATTTTTATATTTTTTATAGACATAATGTTTTATATTTTTTTTTTACATCATTTCTATGAATGTAGAGCCTAGAAGGACTAGAGGCCAAACAAGAACGTTAGGTGTACGAGATTTAGAAGATGGAAATGTTATAATAGTTAACTTAGACAAATATGGTCGACCTACTAGTGAGGAAGCAACAAGTCTTACTCGTTTCTTTGGTAGTGTTGTTAGAAAATATAAATATGCTCCCATTAATTACAAATCTTGGAAGGAAATGTCAAAGGAGTACAAAGATGATATGTTGAAAATAATTGAGGTATCATGCTAGTAAAATTTAGTTATTGCTTTATCAAATATTGTAACACATCTTATTTTATATTATTGTATTTGTTTTGACATTTCTAATTATATAGAGTAAGTTTGAGTTTGTTCCTATGACAAATGATGCAATAAAAGGGAGGTTGAAAACTGAGTTGAATTAAATGTAGAAAATAAGTGAGATCAATATTAAGTTGAATTAAAAATCATATTAAGTTTGAAGATGTTCTGCATGAGTACAAAAAGTCTTCTAAAACTAATTGATGAGAATGTTTGTTTATACTTGTACTTGTTATTGAGTAAATTATTTTTTATAAAAATACTTATAGTCTGTTTGTTCATTTGATTTAAAAAAAGAACAAAGGGTTGTCGCCTAAATGGAAATAGATATACATTGATACTCGAACTCGTAAAAATGGATCAATTATAAATGGAAAGGTTGCTAGAGTGATTGTAAGATTTATATTCTTTCTTCATTGTCAATTTTATTTAATGAAATTGACTTAAATTGCTTATAGGTAAATCTATGATGTTTTAGGAAGAATTGAAGAAGCATAATAATGAGATTGGAACATGTTGGAAGGATGACATATATTCCCAAGTAAAAGGACCCAAAAAGAGGGATAATGTGTGGTGTATGAGCAAGATTCCAAAATGTAAAAAATTAAAAGTTTTGTTGTTTGAAAATAAAGAGTCATGTGATAAAGTTAATCATATGGAAAACTTGTTAACAAATGTTTTGATATTGATTAAAAGTTAATTTCCGAGAGATGCTAATGACATCATAGAGGCTACAAGATAGGTATATAATTTTTTTAATGATTTTTATGATTCAATGTCTATATTTTGACATGTATAAAATGTTTTGTGTTATTGTTAGTTTTCTCTATGTATATTACTTATATATATATATTTTTTTGTATATAATGTTTTCTTGATTTGATCTTTCATTGTTTGTTGAGGGATATATTTTTCTTGTAAATGTAAATATGCATTCCATTGTTACATTTTCAGTTTCAAAGTTGTACATATTTTTTTAAAATAGGCTCTAAATGCTTCTAATGCTCCTGACCATTTGAATTTTCCAAGTTCAAATGCTAATGTAATTAGTGTGGTTATACTATCATTTATACATTCTTTTTATTACTTGCAGAGGTGAAGATTAGGGGGTAAATTGTTCAAGGCATAAACTTGTTGATTAAGTCGAACTACATTATCCATTTTATATAAATTTTATTTGAGTTGATATTTTTTTTGAAAATTTTCAAATAATTATGCCACTTTATGTGAATAATTTATTCTATTACATGACTTTTAGATGAACATATCTAAAATTTGAGTTATTTAATTTTTAATATAATTGAAGTTTAGTTATATTTTAGTTGTTAAATTTATTTATTGGTGTATATTTATCTTTAAATAGGATTAATATTTTATAAAAATACTAAATTAAACTTAAAACATATAAATTTATGTTAACTCAAATTATTTATAAATATTATAATAGTGAACTAAGAATTTGGTGATCAAGTTATATATATGGATATAACAAATTGTGATTTGTCATTAAAAGTTAAAAATTATAATTTGAACCTATTGGATAATTAAACACTATGTATTGGACTTTAAATTTTGAATATGAATCAAATGCAAGTTATTTCAACTTCATTCGGGCTTAGCCCACAAAATCTTGCCAAAAAATTTGGTCTTTCATCGAACTTTTATTTAGAAACCTATATTGAATTTATACCTTTTTTTCCTAACCAATATTAGTTCACAACTTGCATCGAGTCGGGTATCCCATATTACCACCTAAAACCAATATGAATGGAAGATAAAGTCATTGGTGTCGCAACTAGAGTCACAACGATCAGTGAAAAATATTTAAAAAGAGAAAGATGGAAGAGATGAAGTCGCTACCAATGTTTATTAATGAAGAAATACTAGAAAAACTTTAGAAGAAAAGAATGGTCTTCGAAACCAGATTTTGAGTTCAGAAGTCAATTACGTGTAGGGAATGTATTAGCAATCTACAATGTCCATTAAAAACAATAATATTTAATTAATTAAGAAAATTATTATGACTTTTAAAGTATTTATCTCACCTTAAAGAAAACTATTGCTAAAAGATTAAATTTTATTATTATTAAACAAAAGGAGAGTTTATTATTTTTAGTATTTTTTTAACTCGATATAAGTGGTCCCTTATTCCTACGTATCGTCAAGTGCAATGGAGAAATCAGAGTTACATAGTTCTTTGGGGTAGAAAATTTTGTGTTGATTTTGATTTTTATCAAACCTTGGGATTTTTGAACCATCACAGTTCATGTATCCCTAAATTGACATGGGTGCACACTCAAGCCAACTCATTTGAGTTATTTTGATTTCTTATGCTAAAAGAGAGTTTAGAGACATCAACTTGTCTCTACTTGTACCTTAAAACTTTTAAGATTAATAAGTTGTCACATCTAATTCATCACTTCTTCATTAGAAAAAAGTGATTATTATCATTAATTACGTTTTTAAAAAATAATTTCTACTAATGCTAAGAATTATAAAGAAATTTTAAGACTTGCATCTTGGAAAATTTTGAAGATTGAGAAGATGTCACATCTGGTCAACTTTTGTTTGAGAAAAAAGCCTTAGGCCTTGGAATAAAAATAGTCTAGAAAAGAAGGTTTGAGTACAATGATTTGGAGTGCTGTTGAAGAGGGTATCCAAAAGACCCAAGAGCCGTCAAAAGGGTCCATTGTCCAAACACTCCATCGTCCAAAAGAAGTGTCCAAAGGGAGCATCTGAAGGCTATAGACATGTCCAAACATGTGTAGTGTCTAAAGGACATGGAGGAGTCAAAAAGTAAATAAATGAAAAGGAGAGGGAGTCACCCATGTAGGTGTCCAAAGGCTCCAACACCCAAAAGTTATACATACGTCTAAAGATGTCTAGTATCCAAAGATTTCACCACCCTTCTTCATCATATTTTGTAACTGGGTACGGTTTGAGGTCATGTCCATGTTACACTTTTATTGCTTTAAGAAAGCCTCTGCCAAGATCTTCCATGTTTGCACGTGTCCTTGCTCTAAGTTCATGTACTAGTTTAGAATGACTCCCATAAGGTTCTCTTGAAAAAAATGGATATGTAATTTGTTGTCACGAGCACATGAGGCCATCTTTCTATAGTACATGACAAGATGATTTTTTGGGCACGTGTCCCCTTATATTTATCAAACTCTGGCAACTTGAACTTGAGTGAGACTACAACATCTAAGACTAAGCATAAATAAACAACATTAAAACCATGGTAATAAACATGTGATCAATAAGACTTTCCTTTAGAACCTCACATCCTAAGTATTAAGTCTTATTAAATAAGGGATTAATACATAATCTTCATGTAAATATATTCCTCTTATCTCATGTTTTTTGACTTAGAACATGGATGCAATGTGCTATGATGATTTTATGATGATAAAACAAAATGAGATGGATGCTTGATGTTTTTTCAAAAAACAAATTATCATTTTCAATTCTTTTTTTTTTTTTTTTTTTTTTGTGAAATGAGATGCATTATGTTTATTATGAAACAAAATCATGAGTAAGGAAAGGATAAGTAATAAATATTTCTCCCCTTTTTATACATATGTTATGTTATTTGAATGCAAGCTAGAGTATTGCTTCCATATTGTGGCCTATAAAGGTTTCCTTAACAATTGACAACTTTAAAAATTATTATAATATGTGCTTTCCCACAATAGGTGGTTCCGCGGATCTAAAATGAGTTCCTAGAGCCAAGGATCTTTTTCGAGACTATTGATCAAAACAATAGGTAAACTATCGAAAGTGATAATATTCTCAAAATGATCAAACTCTAGGTGAGGCTTTCATGATAACCAAACAAGATGTACATCTAGAAGGTTACTATTACTCAACCTCTTACTTATCTTAGGATTCACTCAGGTTTCGATGTAGGACCCCACTCATAGATGTGTGTGAAATAGTGTAGGTGTAGTGTGTGAAAGGAGAAACCTTGAACTACCCACTCTACAAAACAAATAATAGACATATAATATAATAAAAGGTCTTTTATCTTATGGTTCATCACATGCAACACATATCTACAAAAGTCACAGGACATATGATACATCAATAAATCAAAATTATATACAACGATAAAACAAAGAACAAAGATGGAAAAAGTGAGATAAATAAATTAAAAATAACTATTGATTTGCTTAATTAATTATAACATGCTTGACTCTCTGAAAGCTATCCCCAGTAGAGTCACCATCTACCGCAACCAAGGTCATGACAATTGGCAAAAATTATTTTAAAAGAGAAAAATAGAAGGGATGGAGTTTCCATGAATGCTTATTAAGGAAAAAAACACTGCAAAAACCTTAGAAGAAAAGAATGATCTTCGAAACCAAATTTTGAGTTTGGGAGTCGATTACGTACAAGGAATGACATTAGCACCATACAACGTCTGTTAAAAATAGTTACCTTTAATTAATTAAGCAAATTATTTATGACTTTTAACGTATTTATCTCACCTTAAAAAAAATCTATTGCGAAAATATAATTTTATTATTATTAAAGAAAAGAAGGGTTTATTATTTTTAGTATTTTTTAGCTCGATAGGAGTTGTCTCTTACTCTTACGTATCTCCAGGTGCAATTGAGAAATCAAAGTTACATATTTCTTTGGGATAGAAAATATTGTGTATTGATTTTGATTTTTATTAAACCTTAGGATTTTTGAACTGTCAAGATTCATGTATCCCTAAATTGACATGGGTGCACACCTAAACCAACTCATTTGAGTTATTTTGATTTCTTATGGTAGAGGAGAGTTTAGAGACATCAAATTGTCACTACTTATGCCTTGAAACTTATAGGATTAATAAGACGTGACATCTAATTCATCCCTTCCTCATTAGAAAAAAGGTTATTATTGTCATTAATTATGTTTTAAAAAAATAATTTCTACTAATGCTAATAGTTATAAAGAATTTTTAGGACTTACATCTTGGAAAATTTGAAGATTGAGAAGATGTCGCATTTGGTCAACCTTTTTTTAGGAAAAGGCCATAGGCCTTGGAACAAACACAGTATAGAAAAGAAGATTTGAGTACAATGATTTGAAATGCATCCAAAGAGGGTGTCCAAAAGACCCAAGAACCATCCAAAGGCTCTATCATCTAAAAAGAGCATCCAAAAGGAGCATCTGAAGGCTATGGACGCGTTTAAAGATATGCAACATCCAAAGAAACTGGACAAGTCAGAAAGTAAATAAATGAAAAGGAGAGGGAGCCACATAAGTGGGCGTTCAAAGTCTATAGATGCATCTAAAGACATCCACTACTCAAAGGACCTAGACGAGTCAGAAAGTAAATTAATGAAAAGTAAAGGGAGCCACCCAACCAGGCGTCCAAAAGCTATGGACGGGTCCAAAGATGTCAAGCACCCAAAGGACCTGGATGAGTCAAAAAGATAAGTTAATGAAAAAGAAAAGAAGCTTCTCATATGGGTGTCCAAAAGGGTATAGATGCATCTAAAAATCATGAGTGTCCAAAGAACTAGATGAGTAATAAAGATAAGTTAATAAGAGAAAAAGGAGTTGCAGGGAACAGAGTAGAGCAATGCACAACAATTCTTTTGGATGCCCAACACATTGTGGAGCCATAAAAGAGGTGGAGAATAGACCCGCAAAGCAGGAATTGCAGCAAAAAAGGGAGTAGAGCATCCCCTTTGGATGCTCCTTTGGATGGCCAGCTACAACATAAGAAAGGATGGAGAACAAAATAGTCTTCAGGCTATTCTAGCTCTTTGGATGCTTGTCCAATGAGTTTAGCCACTTTTCAGATTTTTTTTTGGTATTAGACTAGGTATATGAAGTTAAGGGTAGGACAAAATAAGGTGTTCACAATAGGTATATGATATTGTGTTCTATTAACACTTTTAAATTTCATCACTATAATTTATAGCAACATCATTAAAGTGGTAGGTATAAAAAATTATTATTGGTCACTAAAACCTATACTAATGGTAGACAAAGTTATGGGTACATGGTAAAGTATTTTCCAATAACCTTAAATATCATTACTAAAATCTATAGCGATAGAGACAAAACTATAGGTATAGAGAATTGTAGATATCGAAAATAAATGTTCGTTGGATTATAGGTATATACCTATGGTTTTTTGTCTCCTACCTACAATTTTTTGTTGTCAATAAATGACTTATTCCTTGTAGTTTTGTTTGTCTCTGACTTTCCTTTTCTCCCTATTTATTATTATTTTATTTTTTCCATTTTCCATTTCTGTTGTGTGTGTTTCTACTTGCCAGTAGCCAAGTTATCATTTTTCTTTTTATTTGACTATTACGTAGTAGAAATCATTTTTCTTTTTCTTATTGACATGATTTTGCATTCTAATACTGCATATGCATCATCTTGTGTTGTGTTTTATGTCTTTACCTATTGTATCCATTTAGTTTTTTTTTTGTTAATTTTTTAGTTTTATTTTTTCTCAATTTTTTTTACAATGTTTTTAATCCCAATTTGTGCACTAGTGTGTCTTTATTATTTGCATATTTTTCTTTTTCTTTTTTAACGATAATGTCATTAACTTGTTAGTTTTATTTTTGCCTTAGAATTTTTTTAATGCTTTTGTATAATGAAATTACTCCTAGTATTTTTATTTATTCAAGTGCACATTATTTTTTTTGTAATGCTGGTGTATAATGAAATGTGTTATGATCAATTTATATAATTTTTATTTTTATATATATGTTTAGGTTGAAAGATGTTTAAGAAGAAAACTATTGATTCATTCTTTTAAGAAAAAAAAAAAGAAGAGATAGCAAAGAAATACAATCGATGTTTAATGTGTTTGCTTCAAATTTAGATACTAATGCTCAAAGTATCATTGAAGAAAAACAACCTAGAGTGTCAACCATAAGACAACTTGTTCAACCACCCACTTCTAAAGCTTTGAGGACTAAAAAAAGAGAATTAATATTGATACTTTGATACTTGGTTATGAAAAACACTCATCAATTTGGTATTATCCTACTAATCAACAAGATGAAATTTGTAGAGCATACATAAAGTTTAGTTCATATCAATTTTTCATGGATGTGTATCCACTTTTTGGTTAAGACGATCATCCTCGTTGATTTTATGCTTGTTGGTTTAGAATTTTTTCTTGGTTAGAGTATTCACCTCATAATGTTGCTCTGAGAAGTTGTGAAGATTTTAAAAATCAGTCTTGTCATATTAATAGTGTTTTCTAAAAAAACTTCACAACAAATTTTTGAGTAATTGGTTGCATTTTAAAGCCTCTCTAGATGTTGTTAGATGGTTAACATTTCAAGCTTGTGCTTTTAAGGGTCATGATGAAAGTGTAGGATTTGGAAACTAAGGTAACTTTCTTGAAATGATAAAGCTTTTTGTCTCTTATAATAAGGAAATAGATGAAGTTGTCTTGGAAAATGCCTTTCAAAATGTACACTTCACCCATTATTCAAAAAGAAATTATACATGTCTTTGTTAGAAAGGTACAGAATAAAATTCAAGAAGAAATTGGTAATGCAAAGTTTTATTTAATTATTGATGAAGCTTGTGATGAATCTAAAAGAGAATGAATATGTTAAGGAGCATTTTTTAGATATGATACATGTATAAGATACTACATCATCCACTCATAAGCATGACATTTGTTCAATATTGTCTCATCATAATCTCAACATTCAAAAATGTTTGGGGTCAATATATGATGGAGCTGGTAATATGCATGAAGAATGAAATGGTTTACAAACTATGATTGTTCAAAAATGTCCTTGTACATATTATATACATTGTTTTGCTCATCAATTACAACTTGCTCTTGTTGCTTCAAGTAAAGAAGTAGTTGATGTACGTGTTTTTTCTTTAAATTTGAATATGATTGTTAATTTTGTGTGTAAATGAAATGATGTGTTATGAGTTGCTTATGCAATTGAAATTGCTCGTTTGGTTGCAAATGGTGAAATTGAGATTGGAATGAGGTTAATCAAATTGGCATATCATAGAGGCTTAGAGATACTAGATGAAGTTCTCATTTTAATTAAATTTGTATCCTCTTATGCATGTACAATGCAACTATTTCAGTTCTTGGAGATTTGATTCTTAAAGGTTCTACTGATGGTTAATGAGATGATGCTACTTATACTCTTTAAGTATTTATCTCATTTGATTTTGTTTTTACTCTACATGTGATGAAAGAAATTATGGGAATTACTAATAACCTTTGTCAAGGTTTGTAGAAAAAATCTGAAGACATTTTAAATGATATGTGCTTGGTTTCTAGCATAAAATCTCTAATTCAAAAGCTAAGATACTTTGATTATGCATTTTTAGAAAAAGTTAAATCTTTTTGTAATAATCAAATTATTCAAATTCTTTATGAGTTCTTCTTTCTTTGACATAATTTAATCTCATCATCATAGATTATTAATTGAAAGAGTTAAAAGAAGATTTAGTAAGCAAGCAATCAAGATTCTAATATAGAGTACAACTTTAGATCCTAAAAATACATTCAAGTCATTTAATACTAAAGACATTTGCACTCTTGTTGAGAAATTCTACTGCTTAATATTTTCTAACCAAAAAAGGTTCAGTTGGAATATGATTGTAATTTTGTTATACCAAAAGATGTCAACTTTCAGAGTTTGTCCATTATTGGTGAATTATGACAAAAATTCACTAAGACTGGTAAATGAATTTGTTATCCTTTGGTTGATAGATTGCTACGACCTATTTTGACTTTTTCCCATGTCAACAATAACCACAAAACATGCTTTTTTAGCTATGAAAATTATAAAAATAAAGTTACACAACAAGATGGAAGATGTTCTTCTCATTAATTACTTGATTGTTTATATTGAAAAAGATATTACTCACAAATTTACCACAGATATGATAATTGATAATTTTCACTTTATGAAATAAAGACGAGCACATTTTCATAAGTAAAGGTTTATGTTTAA
Source organism: Mucuna pruriens (assembly GCA_025330945.1). Classification (NCBI taxonomy): domain Eukaryota; kingdom Viridiplantae; phylum Streptophyta; class Magnoliopsida; order Fabales; family Fabaceae; genus Mucuna; species Mucuna pruriens. Next base: position 1,414,462 of record JAENHJ010000527.1, on the reverse strand, counting down.
TCTTTTTAAATATTTTATAATATTATCTATAGTGATATCTTATTTTGACCTTTCTCAAATTAGTTGCATGTTGGCTAAGTTTTTATTGACATTGTTGAAATAATATATTTTGATACTAAGGAGATGATTGACTTGTTGTTCATATATTGTACAAGTTTCATCTTCATTTTGGAGATAAATTGCCCCCCCTTGAATAAAAATCCTAGCTCCACCCTTGTTTGCAACTTAGAAAAATTATTAGGTAGTCTATAAGATCCTTTACTCCATGATCTATTTACTAGTAATTAAATGATTATCACATGTAAATTTTAAACTCTAAACATCATATATATTGGTAAAGGATTCACATAAATTGTTCATCGTACTAAAAACAAGTTAAAGTCCTAATGGCACTCCAAAAGGCAATTTAAAACTATCAAGGTTCAAAATTCATAAAACTTAAACAAGGTCTTGACAATCAATTACAACTATCCCGATGTCACATGTTCTATAAGAGTGAAACAAAACTCAAAGTAAATTAAATAAAAAGCAGTAAGTAGGAGCTCAACTCAATCTTCAAAGCTCATGCTCATTATTAGCTACAAATAGCATTCAACCCAAACACAAACAAAAGGGAGTAAGAATACGTCTCACTACCACAAAGGGATACCTTGGCAAGACTGAGTAGAACACACAATCAATCATATTCATAGTCAATAATATATCACAATGCATATGCTATGATAGTTATGCATCCTAGTTACTACTCCATATGCATGTGGTACCATATCAATTAGAGTAGTAGGTTAGGGGCATAATTGGTAATCTTTGCCTTTATGATTAGCCATATCATGCTAGCATGATACCCTTTGGTAATATATCAGGATCTACCCAATTTTGCACATATACCCTAATACATGGGATCAAACACGTCTATTGGGGTTTAACTACTGAGTAGTTCACAAGAGGTCTAGTGATCTTACTAATTGGATTTACATATACTTTTTTATGTGATCATTTGCATTACATGATGCATGTCAAACAATTCCTTTATATTATTCTTTGAAATTGGGTCAATGAAGACCTTTCTCGCCTCTATCAAGCTAGGCAGCTCATTTCATTGAACCCACAAAAATCAGTAAGCACAATTCTTGTCTCTTACAAGCTTAGGTAGTTCATTTAACAAGTGTCACCCAAGTCCACTCTCACCATCTCTTGGTCTAGGTAACCCGTCATAACAACACTTATCATTGTTACTTAATTTCATTCCATTTTCTCATTCATTCAATGCAATAAGTTATATTCTCATTCAACCAATGCAACAGAAGTTATATATATTTATACATAACTCACTAAAAGAAACATACAAACTTAGGCCTACATCTCACTTAAGAAACTCTATTCATTATGTTTACATCTTCCCAAGAGGTGGGAACTTGATGAGTTCGCTTAACGAGTCCAGACATTCACTCAGTAACCAAGGACTATAGAAAATCCTACACTAGCATTTGTTGTGTGAACCTTGTGCTCGCCCAATAAAAGGAACCATATTCGCTTAGCAAGCTTCGTGCTCGCCCAATAAAAGGAACCATATTCGCATAGTGAATCTCATGCTCACTAGTAAAAGGGACTACAAAGAGTCTGGGTCTTTTGGCTTGCTCAGGGAATCTTGAATTCACCTAGCGGAAAAAGCCATGGAGAGTTCCAACCATCTGGCTCTCGTTGTCTCTCTTAGTGAATCTCACACTCACTTAAAGATGTATAGCCACAAAGAGTTCCACCTTTCTAACTCTTCCTTTCTTGCTTAGGGAGTCTCAGACTCGTCTAGTGAGTAGAGCCATAGAGAGTTTCAACTCTCAGACTCTTCCTCTCTCACTTAGCAAGTCTTACATTTGCCCAACAAGTAGAGCCACAAAGAGCTCCAACTCTCTAGCTTTCACTTTCTCACTCAGCGAGTTTTCCACTCTCTTGCTTAGTGAGCCTCCCACTTGTCCAATGAGTCTTACATTGATGCAATGTATAAAACAATAGGAGGAATTCTTGCTTAGTCCTATCCTCGCCCAACAAGAGCGAGGAGCAGTAGGTCATAATTTCGTGATTATTACTAAAACTATTCACTTTTGAGGGAAGGCTTAAGGGCTTTCTATGTTATGTGATTTCCTACAAAAATTCAATACACAAAACACATGTAATTCAACGCCAATTCACAATCAACACAATCAATGTATCAATTCTATAAAATCTCTAAATTCACAATTGAATTTCAAACGAAAACCCTAAGTCAAGAATAATAACATAAATCCATCTTTCAATAGAGAATTATCAGAAAATTTCACACGAAACATGCAATTAAATCACAACCTATCTAGGGAGTTTAATTTCTCCTTCAAAGACCATCAAAACATACATTTTAAGGGTCTAGGGTCAACCCTTCTACCCATAGTTACATAATAGTAACCCATAGTAAGATAATTTCACTGTCTCTTACCTTGAAAAACATAAAACAACTAAGATGTGTTCCTCACAACCTTCCTTCTTATTCCTCCAAAGTTTCCTCTAAAGGTTCTCCTTCTTCTCTCTCAATTGCAGAAGTGGTACACATGAAAAACTAACTTAGTGTAAAGCTGACTCTGATGCGTAAGGAGATTGCATTAGATTTTTTTGACAAAGAATAAGTCCAAATAATTTTTTTCTCAATTTAATTTATAAAAACTCAATTTAAAACCCAACATCCATTTTTTTAAAATAATATTTATTTAATTAATGACAAGTAATAATAATAATAATTAAAAGAAAGCAATATATATTTCACACAATAATAATAGAATACAAATCCAGTTGTTACCTAATTTCATATCATCGTGTGTCTATGATTTCGACCAATTTTTATGTGACACATTCAAGTTTCACTAGCCTCATCGTCATTACACTTTTACAAATTCAACTTTTCTATTCCATTGGGAAACTTAACATCCTTTAGGTTACCAAAACCATCTTTTCCCATTCTTGATACCTTTTTCTTCGGCTCCTTCACTTGCTTAACAGTCTCCGCCAATATTGATGCCTTGTCCTTCTGTTGGTTGATAACAAAATCAAAATGAGGACAAATTTGTAATCCAACAACCTATTAATGGACCCAAAATAATGTAGGAATTTTCACTTTCACATGTTTTGTTCCAATTTTAGCGATGGACCTCAAACAAAATCCAAGGCATGATAAATTGTTTGATAGTTGTGTCCGATACTTATGTTGATTAAGATGGGGAGATATTTCAAAGGGTCATATTGATCACTAATTCGCATTCTGCATCTCTTTTCTACTTCACTATGTTTCTTAGATACAAGTAGTTTGATCTTGGCTTTGAAAAATTGGTTTTGTATGTCTATGAGATAAATTGCTGAGGAAAGTTGTCTCTCAGGGACGTTTATTTCATAATATTATATTACATTCTCAAAAATCACAAATTGAAAGTTAATTACAAGTGTGATAAAAAGAAAATAACTTCTCATATGATTTTCTTACCTATCATCGTAGAAATAAAAATTGCTCAAGACATGAAAGAGTAATTTTCTTAAAAATAAAATATACAATATCTTTTCATAACTTATTGACAAATAAGGAAATAGATCTTCTCATTTTTATATTCCAAAAAATAGAAAAAATAAACAACGTAAAACAAACAACCCCATAGGCTTATCATTTGAGCTTCTGAGTTATAGTCATTTCGAACATGTTTCATGCCTTTCTCTAACTATTTTAGTAAAAAACAAGAATGAAACAAATTTTAATTTAACCATAAACTATGGAACTTGAAAATAAAGTTATTACCTGTCGAAGTAAAACCATCGAATTGAGTTGATTTGCCTCTTACGGAAGATTGGATGCTGAAAGAGGTAAGTAAAATGCAACTAAGGCGAAGCAAAGAGGATTAATACGTGTCTGACTTTGTTTACAATTTTTTTTTTTTTTTAAGGGAACAGATCTTCCTTAATGAATAAAAATGAAGGGTTTAATTGCAAGTCCAAAACATATTTTAGCAATTTAATAAGATTAGGGGAAAAATCCTTCTATTAATGGCGGATTGAAAGATAATCACAACATTATCAACATTTAAAAGAGACATGCTGTAAAATTTAATTTTAATATCCTTACTATAAAATCCTCATTTTCCTCTCACATCACCTCTTGAGAAAATTTGCGTATTTTTTAATAAACTAAAATTTACCACTTAACCCCGATTTTTTATTTTAAGTAAAACAGTATGCAATGAAAGCATAACAATTCTAAGATTCAATTTGTGAAAGGATTGGTGTTGATAGATTTATTTTTGTTTTGGTTTTCAACAAGAATATCCTTAAATGGATAATTGAAAACTAATCTTTTTTCGTAACATATAAATTATTAAAATAAATTTTGTTTCTCTCAATGAAATTATCATCATATATTTAAGAATTGAACCCTTTAACAATATCATTAAGGATCTCAATTATGTACCAACTATAGTAAATATTATTATTGATTGGTGTTGACAGTTGACACCACTCATTAGGGTACAGTGGCATAACCGGTGACAATTTGAAATATAGGAAAGAAAAAGAAATCTTACAACAAAAAAAAAATGTATGTTGATTTACTTTTTTCACCAAAAAAAAAATACAATATAGGTTTTTTTTTTTTTTTTTAAAGTAAACGCATTGTTTTCCTAGTAAAATTAAATATAACACATGACATGTTACGTGAGGGTTAACATTCATTTAATTTACCTTGTATTTTTTTATTCTATTATCTTTTGCTGATTTGCCTTATATGGGAAAATGATTTAAAAAAGTGGAAGAGAGTATACAGGCTTATGAACTTTTCTGCTTTTGTAAGTAGATATCTTTAATTTTAATTCTAATTAATCTTTAAACTATAGATCTTATTCAACTAGGTCCTTCTGTTAAATAGTTGTTGTTGAGTCACTTTATGACAACACATTGCTAACTTTTTGCTGACATTGATATAACTTAAATTCAACATAACTCTGAGAAAATCATATGTTATTGCTTCATTGACTCCATTTGTTTCTTCTAATACAATGGAGAATAGACCCAACGCTTTCAGGCAACTTATGTATTACATTTCCTGATGAATAAAATTCTATTCTAGGTTTTTTCCACGTGCCTTTGTCATCAACACAAATTGGAAATTTGGGAATTCCAATAGTCTTGTCCAAGCAACATTGTCATGTATAGGAACAAACCTTTAAGAAACTTAGGTTGGATCGAGATCAACAAATTAAACCATATCCCAAATATGTACAATGGACTATAACCATACCTGAAAATTCATTTGGTTTTGGAATGAGACTCACCGGAATGATTGAAGATTCAACAAATGTTGCTCAGTTTCAAGTTGAATCTATCTAAAATTTAACGTGGTAATAAATTTTCTGCTTTATAAATCTGAATTCTCATATATTTGATGTTTTGGAGACATTTTTTATTGATAAAATTTTAAAGTTATTCTTAAGAAAGAAAAATTATTATTATTCTGGTTGAGTCACATATTTTATCCTAATTTTATATATTGAGTATTTAATTTAATTTTTTAATTTAATTTGATTTATAAACTAGTCCAATTTTTTTTATCTCACCCAATTCAAACTATTTTTTTTTATCTTTATTTGTATATATTTAAACTTCTTCACCACTTATTTATTTTAATTAATATATATTTTTATTTTTATTTTTAAATTGAATTTCAACCATTTTTACAAAAAAAGTGTTAATAATTAAAAATATTCTTATATCAAAATATAAATTGTTTATCATAATTTAAAATATTATTTATATGTTAAAATATGTTTATTTATTATAATATAATTTAAATATTTTAATACAGATATTGAAATAATAGTTATTATAGAAATCAATAAGAATATCATAAATGATTTGATTGGAATACACCGTGAAACAACTTAAAATTATGGGTGAATTTTTATAAAATTTTAGACTCTAACTTAAAAGAAAGCATTTACTTTTATTAATTTTATAAAAATATTTAAAAAAATAATAATTTCTTCGTATCCAAGACAAAGAATAAGATACCAATTAAGTGGAAGCCAATTTTTCTCTTGACTTATCAATATCTTTTTAAATTATTAAAGTTGGAGTTTGAAGGTGACATCAAATCACATATCAAAATAAAAAAGCATAATAATTATGATAAAAAGAGTAATATTTATTTACAAACAAAAATAAAATAATATTTTTATCAAAACCTTTGTAATTTTTCTGAAACAACATAATTATTTCGTCGTATATCTTACAAAACATACAAGGGACAAACGCACGATAATTATGAAAAATGAAAACCAGTTTTGTTTTAAAATCAGAAAATTTAACAGTAAAAAAAAAAGAATTATTTTCTCCTTCAAAACAATTATGGAATTTTCATGTTTTGTGCTGTTGCGAAGAAAATAAAGATGAATCTCAATATATTCACTGTCGAAACCCTAGTTTTTGGTTGGAATCGGTGTTCTCGCCGTGGAAAGCCCAGGCGTTCTCTTGGCGAACATGTGCCTCTTCCTCGGGAGCGGAATGACGACGGATGCGTCGTGGACGCCGACGTCGATGAAGGACTACACCCTCTCTATTTCCTTCACGATCGAAGGTTCCACCTCCAAAATCACTTGATAGTGTTTTTAAGCTTAACCTTGTTCGCTTCTTCTCCCATTGCCATAGCAAAGAGAGAAAGAACGAGAGAATGAAAGAGAAAGCGGAATTTCACTTGGGCTTGTGATAACATGGTGATGCTTTTATAGAGAGAGGATGGTAATTTACTTTCTTTTTTTTTTTATACAACACACTAATCTTTCCATGATGGTGATTTTGTTCATGTAGGAAAGAACATGTCAGAGGTGAGGAAGGTGATTTTGTTCATTTGAATTTTTTTTAGGTTGGAGGATTTTTTTATGTATTTGACGAAAGTCGCCTTACGAGATTTTGTTGATTTGTTTTTCAACTTTTATGATTTATTTTCTTTTTTAAAATAGTTAAGAGAATTGGATGTGTGGGAGGTATTCATTAAAGTGATACGGTTAGAACAGGTAATAGTGTTTTTACATTATTGCTAATAGTGTTTTCTCTTTTGGTTATTTATTAATGGAGATCTAATTCATTGTATGATATTTATGGTTATTCTCTTAATTTAATGAAAATTTAAATCATGAAATTAATGGTCATGTTCCATGATATAGAATAATTTTATATTATCATCCAATATTAAATTATTGTTAAGATGATTCTAAAATAATTATGATAAAAATTAATAAATTTTTTATACATGATGGTTTATGGTAGAATGCTTATGTAAAATCAGTTTATATTGTTAGTGCATATATTCTTTTTCTTTTTTTTGAATATATTCTTTTTTTAATATATTTTTTTTTTTGAAAAAAAAGAGCAAAAATTCTGAAACCTCTAAAGATAGTTACACTAGTTGAATCGGCCAATAACAAAAGCAATAAAAAGTTAGTTGGAAATTAAAATCCATGATGTACTACACTATTTGAGAATGTATGTTTGGTTATCACATCGACTACTTGATTCGTCTCATGATAGATATGGGAGACGAGCATTGTGGATCTTGAACGAGTAAGCTCTTTAATATCTAATACTAAATTATAGTAATGATGCTTGAAATGCATCCACTTGTAATCAAATTGGAGAATGTTTGGGAGTCTAATTTAACACAAATGTTGGTAAATCTTCTAGCACAAGCAAGTGCCAACCCTTAATACCTTATAATTTAGCCAAAGTAATGGAGAAAGAGCCAATATGAGCTAAATATCACAACACATACATGAAACTATGATCATGAATCACTCATACACACATAGCTTCTTCATTAATTGTGTTTACTACCACATTTGAGTTAACCTTAACCAAGGTGGTGTTGGGAGAGTCATCTAATAGTTATGCCAATGGGATGAGGTACAATATCTCGCATTAAGGATTTGTCAAAAGATTCACATATGATTACACGATGTACTTTAATTTGTCCTCTTACTACAATTGTAGCATTATCTTTCTCACTACCTTTGAACACTAAATTATTTTTATTTTCCCATATATAATTCAATGTAACAGAAAATAACAAGTCTCATTATACTAGAAGATGTTTGCTCGACCTAAGATTCACATGAACTTATCCCATAACATCATTTGAAAAGTTAGAAGGGTAACTTCCACCTAGAAAATGCTACCAAAAACTCCTTACCTATATACAATCTTGCATAAAATGAAGGATAGATTCAGGTTTCTTTGCACAAATTGGGCATGTTGCTAATTGTGCAATATTCCTCTTGAGCCTTTGCTCGTTCATGACGAGAATATCGTGAGCCACTTTCCAAACATGGAATAATACTTGCTTTGACATCTTGGGTTTCCATATTATCTTAAAGGTGGGTTCATTAGGAGTGGGGAAATATTAGAAAACAAATTATAAGTTGCCTTAAAGGAGAATTCTCCATCTTGGGATTGTGCACAAACCACCACATCATTCTCTTTCTCCATGTAGGGGGGACCAAGGCAGGAATTTGTTCAACAACCCAAACCAAAGAGGAAGACGACTTTGCAATGTACAAATGCCTCATTGATTTGCCTCATTGGTGAAGCAAGTTAATGACATCATGCTCTCAACTTTTGAGAAAGGAAGAAACATTGGCGACAATAACTTGCCACAATAGGGAATCTATACATTTTTCCAAAAGTTAGTCAACTTACCATTATGAACTCTCTAGCTAAATTACCTCTCACATTGGGTTAGGTTACTTTCAAGTCATTCCACATATTAGAATCAGATCGATTAATGTTTATCTAAGGAAGGATATAAGAGCCACAATTATATTTCAAACGAATTGTTCACAACCAAAGGTTTTGACGATTATTGATTATAGCCTCTAACCTAACTTCACCATAGATGCTTGATTAATAGTGTTAATCTCCTTAAGACCCAATCTACCATGACTTTTAGATGAATATATGTAGATTCATGATATGTATATTCATGATGTCATATGAATCTTTCTAGATTGATTAGTATCAACCCATATAAAGTTCCCCAACTTCTTCTCAATAATGTTGCATATAGATTTTGGTAACATTGTTGATTGCATCACATAAGTTGATAATTTCTAAAGCATTGATTTGTTTATAGTGACTCTCCTAGCAAAGGATGGTTGTTTAGCCTTCCAAATACTGTTTAGCCTTCCAAACACTAAGTCTCCAATTCATTTTGTTCATATTATTCTATTTATTTTTTATTTAGACATTAAATGCATAGTGAGTTTTAAATATATTCTTTACACATTTTTAATATTTTAATTCTTACATATATCGGGAGAAGTGCATTTAATATGGTAATATTTTAATTATAAATTAGTTCAAAGCTTGTACAAGTATTTATATTTCATAGAATTAATAAATAAAAGAATTAATATAGTATTTATAAATACATATTATTAACATAACTATTAGAGCAAATTAATTGAATAAAAAAGTTGTAATTACATGAAGTATGTAATTTGCAAGAATAAAAGAAATAAAATAGTATCATTTTAGAAATATCAAGTAATTGCATTTGAGTATCTTGATTTGCAAGTTATCTATATCTTGATTTAATTAAAAATAAAATAAGTTATAACAAAATTAGCTATGAAATTAAACTTGAGAAGTATAATATGTATAAATATAAATTATTAGCATAACGATTACAACAATAAATTGAGTAAAATAAAAAAGTATAATGACCACTACTTATATCTTATGAAATTAATAAATCATAAAAATATGATAGTATTTACAATAACAAATTATTAATATAACTGTTAGAGCAAATTAATTGAAAAAATCATAATTACAAGAAGTATGTAACTTACAAGAATATATTTTTTATAATAAAAAGAAATTTTGATGCAACTTTTTCCTCTAAAAATAAGGATAGTTTAGTCAATTTATTTGTTCATATTCTATTTATTTCTTTAGTTAGACATTAAATATATAGTGGATTTTAAATACACCTTTTACACATTTTTTATTTTTTTAATTCTTATATATATTGAAAAAAGTGTATTTAATATGATAACATTTTAATTATGAATTAGTTCAAAGCTTCTACCATTACTTATATCTTATGAAATTAATAAATAAAAATAAGATAGTATTTATAAATACAGATTATTAACATAACTATTACTGTAAATTAATTGAATAAAAAAGTTACAATAGTGTAAATTAATTGAATAAAAAGTTACAATCGCAACGAAGTACTAATTTGTAAGAGTAGAAGAAATAAAATAATAATTTTTAGAATATCAAATAATTACATTTCACTCTCTTGATTTGAAAATTATCATTATCTTGATTTAATTTTTAATTAAAACTGAAATGAAGTTATAAAAAGAATCTCTGAAATTAAATTTGAGAAATATAATATTTATAAATATAAATTATTAGTATAACAATTACAACAATTAATTGAACAAAATAAAATAAAGGATAATGATCACTATTATATATTATGAAATTGATAAATTATAGAAATATGATAATATTTAAATACAAATTATTAATATTACTGTTAGAGTAAACTAATTGAATTAAAATTAAATATAAAAAAGATAATATTTATAAAGAAAATTATTAGTATAATAATTTGATCAATTAATTGAATAAAATAAAAGAAAATATAATGACTACAACTTATATCTTATGAAATTAATAAATCATAAAAATATTTTATATAATAAAACAAAAAAATTATGAAATTAATTTTTTCAACCGAAATAGTATAATCAATTTATTTTTACGTCTTCTATTTATTTCTTTAATTAGATATAAATAGATTTTTATACAATTTTAATTTTTTAACTCTTATATATATAGATAATATTTAATATAATAAAATTTTAATTAAGAGTTAGTTCAAAATTTTTACCATTATTTATATCTCATGAAATTAAAAAAATAAAATTATTTATAAATTACTAAAAATAATAATTAAATATAAAATACTCGTGCATCACGGGTCCACTAGTTTCTTTCGATCCTCTGAAGTCAGACATTTGTTTTTTTCCCGTCAATTATGAAATAATTTATGCTCTGATTCTAATTGTCATTCTTTTGGGGCCAAATTATATATGAAATAGTGTTTTTGTTTTCTTGGGTCTATTGTGAAAGAGTTTTTCCTCTCATACCAATGGTGATTACCCAAACTTTTCAGTGAGCATAGGCTGCAACAACATATTCTTGTTTTATTTTCTTCTCTTACCAGTAAATTATTTCTATATCTTTTTTACCATTTTGGTTGCGGTGAATTATTGCTATATCTATTGGTCCATATGGGTTAGAAATAATGCGTAGGGTTAATCGGATCATATTTATTCTATAAACTCGACGATTTAAATAAGAATAAATCAATTAAATTATTTTAGATTGATTTGATTATCGATTCTTTTCGTTTTAAATTTGAATTAAATTAACTATAATTAGTTTGATTATTGAATTTATCCTTTTCTAATTCATTTTAATTTGAATCAATTTGATTTATTATTTTTAACGTTTAGAATAATATATTTTAAAGTTAGAGTTCAAATTTTACTTATTTTATTTATTTATTTTAATTTTTATAATCTTATATAATATTATTAAATATCTTAATTTAATCATGTTTATTATATTTTAGGTAAAAAAATTAATGATATATGCAAAGTGATAACTGTAAAAAATTAAATACTTTAAATAAAATAAATAACTAGTATTAAAAATAAAAGTATTGTTGCACCTCAAAACTGTCTGGGACTGAGTTTTCCTAGAATCCACCTTGACCCACATAAAAAAGAAGATCATGGAAGATAGTTTCCACAAAACCAGTACCTACCAAGAGAGAATCATGAGAGAAGAGTAGGGATAAGATATGGGATATTAGATCCTAAAATTAAGGAGATAATCATGGGAGAAGAGTAGGGGATAAGATATAGGATATTAGATCCTAAAATTAAGGAGAGAATTGTGGGAGACGAAGGCAACCACCGGCCCAATCCGAAGCCTATAAAAAAGGCCTCAAGCCAAAGTGTAGAGATGGGGGAATTGGCCAAGGAGAAATGCTGAAAAGGAGAGAGTTAAAAACTCTGGAAAAAGAGAGAAAAAAGTGGAGAGAGAATTAGGAGAAAAAAGAAGAGAGAGGCGCAGAAAGAGAAAAGAAAGCTGACGATCACATAAAGCTAACGAGGCGGAAGCTCTAAGTCCAAATTGAAAGGCAAGCGGAAGTATTGGACGGATAGACGGAAAAGCTCTATGGTTCTACACTCCAGGTTAGTATTGCATATTCCTAGAAATTGCCATAAGATGATTTTAAACACTAGGTTAGTACTACATGTTTCTAGAAATTTTCCTGAGTCTAGGAACTCCCCCCACCCCCTTAAGTGATACCAGAACCAAGTACTCGGCCTCTCATGACTACCCCTCTCACAATCGAATCCATCTCGGTCTCACTAAGATAAACTCTGTCTCGACCCAATGTGACAAATCAACCATTCCAATCCACTCCCTCCTCGCATTGCTTTTGCCAATCCGAATACGCTCTGGCATTGCTTGTAGGGGTGAGGAAACCCCCTAAAGAACCCCCTTGTTTTAGCTACTACAACAGTCTATTCCATTGTTCCTCTTTCTTGTAAGGTAGTCACTACTTGAGACACAGAAGATGATATTTTACTAACAACTACATGAACACATTACATTTTTCCCCTATTGATTGAGAATCATATTTGTGGCTACTATTGTCTCACTGAAACCTTCCACAATAGGGCCAAGTCTATATCGGCGTCGTGTGGTGACTCACCATCTCAAACCTACCCCTCCCAGTGCCGAGTTTGTCTCAGTCTCAATAAGGCCAAGCTGGTACGAGTCGGCTTTGCTTTCGCCTGAACCCTTACCGGCCAAAACTACATTGACTTTGATTCTTCTAAAGCCAAGGTACATATGCATAGGAGGCACACTCCTATCAAGTCTTAAACCCCAAAACCCTAAAACACCATACCTGAACCTCATCCCTCTTGTGACCCATCCTGAAAAAACATGACCTAAACACAAGTACCATCCTTATTCCCTCATAGCTAGTCAAGGGTAACTATCAAGTGATAGGCGTGTTGGGGCACCTTGTGCCCCTAGCTTGTAACTAACTCTCGAACGCACTTCTCTGATTCCAAAGACCAGCCTTTCCATCAGGTTTCCTAGCGTTCCCTAAATCGAAACATCGGTGGCGACTCCATGTGGCCAAATCAGTCTCGGCCATCAAATGGCTGGGGCAATCTCGGCCCACTATAGCCTAACGTCACAAATTAGGTTGTGACAGATGGCGACTCCACTAGGGACATGTTTGTTCAGAGTTGAGCCCTGTTAGGTTAGTTGCATAGGGAAGATTGGTGCATGTGTTTCAATTTGTATTTGTTATCTATATATTGCCTATGAAACCGTAGGGTAGATGACATAATGTTGTTATTATAATATTGTGATCAAATGGGGCTGCTATGGGGGAAATTGTTACTGTGTGATTATACCCACTAGCGGGGTCCTATTCTCGAGCCTATGTGTTAGGAAGTGCGGAATGTGTAGTGGTACCTATACTAGAGGTGTTCTCTGTACTAGTGACCATGATAGTTCCACCTGGGGCTGACATCCTCGAGGAATGACCATACTTTGGGAAATCTGTGGTAGTGTTCCTTGGGAGAGTCCATAAACCCAGGAGCCATGGTGAGGAATTAGTAATCCAATGGTGAGAACCCAGGGAATTGGGGAACTCGTTTAGCCAACTAAGACTTACCCAAAAATGAATCGGCTACCTAATATGAGTCAGCTTTCCTAGAAAAACCCTCATCCGAGTCAGTTTGCCTGGTAAAACCCTCATTCGAGTCAGTCCACCTGGTAAAACCCTAATCTGAGTCAGTTCGCCTGGTAAAACCCTAATCCAAGTTAGTCCGTCTAGTAAAACACTAATCCGAGTCCGTCCACCTAGTAAAACCCTAATTCGAGTTAGTCTGCCTAGTAAAACCCTAATCCAAGTTAGCGAAACCTTAATTTGGGTCCACCTTAGTCTGAGTGAGACCCTAATCCAAGTGAATCTTAGTTCCGAGTTGGGCAAGTACACCTGAGTCCAAGACTACCAAGCAAACTTTAGCCCAAATCGACCACCAACACGGTAACCTAAGTCGGCCAGTGTAGCCTAGTCGAGCCTTAGCGGTAAACCCGAGTCAACCTATAAATTCGAGACTGAGTCGGCCGGTGGAATCTGAGCTGAGGTCGGCTAGTCAGCCTGGACCTAAGTCGGCCAGTGAACATATGGTTGAGTTGGTCAAGGAACTAGAGTTTGAGTCGGTTCGAGACCTAGGGGGCCCAGGAAACACTTGGAATCAAAGCCTTGAACCCATTCACGTCATCGCATAGGCATTACATATGAAAGAAAAAAAAGTCATGCATCATAGTATGTCAAACTGATCACGAAAATTTTAGAAGATGGGGACAGAATGGCAGTTTAGAGTCAAACAGAGGTATGTCAGAAGGGATAGTGGCTTAGGGCCTTCGGAAGAATGCATGGCAACCTTTTATAAATTTTGGACATCGAGACATAGCCAGAAGCACTCGAAGTCCTGATTCAATACTATGATCCACCGACATGATGCTTTACCTTTAGAGACTTCCAACTAGCTCCCACGTTGGAGGAATATGAACGCCTATTGGGACTACCATTGATAGAGTCGGCATAGTACTTCCATCAAGATCCGAAGTTGTGGAACATCCTCGACCTACAGAGCTTGGTTGGAGAATCGAGTCGAATCAATAGGACTTCCATGGGGTAGGATCCTACCTCAGGAACCAGAAGCACAAGGTTATGAAATATAAGAGACTCTCAAGATAGGAAAGCTAAAAGTTACCTAGAACAGGTGGAAGCCGAGCGAAAAGACCTAAAGAGAAGGCTCGAAATGGCCATGGAGGAAGTTCATCGCGAAAGGTAGTTAAACGATGAAACCGCCAAAAGGGCCCGAGTAGAAAGCGAAACTCGCTTGAAGGTTGGTAGCTGCCTAAGAGCGGCAAACAAGGAGATGTGCGCAAGGAGAGTCGAATGAGACCAGATGGCCATCGAGAAAGAGCAATTGGAGAAGACCCTACTCGACGCCAAAATAAGAGAGGTGGAGCAAGGGGAACAGTTCCGCCAGCTCCAGGAAAAGATGCATCTACTAGAGGAGGAACTCGCAAGGGCCAAACTCTCCAAAGAATACCTGATAGACTAGAGGCGCAAAAGTGTTTCGAATTAGTCAAGGTCCGGACAAAAGTGGAAGAGGACGAAGCCCAATACCAGGAAACCATTCAGGAATTAAAAAGAACATTAGAGGAATAGAAGCGCAGGTGTTAGGGTGTGACCGACAACACTGAGGAACAAGTGAGGGTTGCCACCTCTGAGACCTCATTTTGGAAGGATAGATTCATCAAGCTAGCATGGCTTGCCAATCAAGCCTTAATGGATATCCCCAGGAGCCTCTGGGCAGTAGAAGGCATGGCAGACCTTGTAAAGACACCTAAATAGATATCAAGATTTTTAGGGCTCTATAGGGAATTATATGATAAAATAGAAACTATGGCTACCCCATCCTAAACAGGGGGAGACCATGCACTATTTTGTTTTTCTAGACTGCTTGAGTATTTAATGAATTATGCATTTCTCTTCTATCTCGAAATTTCCGTGTTCAGGGTAGTTAAACATGCATCATACATTAAACATACTCCATGCATACTTCCTTTTTTTTTCTTCTCTCTTTTGCGTACACTTAAAAGAAACCTAAAGAATGGAAAATAACATTTGATGAAACGCCAAGAAAAGGAAAACGACCCACCCAGCCATCGATACCATACACGATCTTGAACTAGAAGCATGGAACAAGCGATAGACGAGTTGGAACAACAAAACATGGAAATGAGGGCTGAGATGGAGCAGATGAGAGAGCATATGGGGCAGATGAGAGTGTAGATCAACAAAATGTTTGAACTCCTCACAAAGAGTACCACCCTCCCCGCTACCACTATCGCAACCACTCTAGGGGCGACCTCCAATGCGGCAACCCAAGGGACTCCAACATGTCCCCCAGGATTCACCCCACAGTACGGAATGCCACTAGGCTAGAATACCACCGTAGAAGGACCGGCTATCGGGAGACAGGATCAGGCGGGGGTGAGTAACTTGGCAGTCCAAGCTACACAAGGAATAATAAACCCACCTCAGCCCACCTATAGCATAGGTGCACACATGGGCCACAATAGACAGACGGGACCCACCCTCATGGCTCAAGATGCCGCTCCTTCAAGCGAAGAAAAGATAAACTCCCTCGAAGAATGAGTAAGAATTATCGAGGGTATTGATAGTCATGGTTTAGACGCCACTGATCTTTGCTTAATGGCAGATATAGCACTCCCAACAAACTTCAAGACTCCCAAATTCGAGAAGTATAAAGGCAGTTCTTGCCCTTAGGTGCATCTAGCTATGTACTGTTAGAAAATGGCAGCCTACATCCATCAGGACAAAATCTTGGTGCATTGCTTCCAGGACAGTCTTACTAGAGCCGCCTTGAGCTGGTACGTCAATTTGGAGAAAGGACGGGTAAAGACATGGACGGACCTTGCTGAGTAATTCGTCTGCCAGTATAAATACAATTAAGACATGGCACCCGATCGTTCTTGGCTCCAAAATTTGTCAAAAGCAGAATCTGAGGGATTCAAGGTTTATCCCCAACGATGGCACGAATGAGCAGCCTAGGTCCAACCGCCATTGACCGAAAAGGAAATGATTTCTATGTTTATAGAAACACTCTCGTCCTCCTTCTACGAAAAAGTTGTGGGAAGTGTGGCATCAAACTTCGCGGATCTAGTAATTGTGGGTGAAAGGATTGAGCCCGGCCTAAAACGAGGGCAGACCGCTCAAACCAATAGCCACACCAGCTCAAGCAGGAAGCCTGTACAGGAAAGAAGAAAAAGGGAGACCAATGCTATAACTATCGACCCATCCAAATCCTACGACCAAGAAAGAAATCCGGGCCCCCAACAGGTTACTCTAGGCCAGCTTGGGATGGTAGTCTCGACAGACTCACCAACTCAAAATGAGGCAGAGGCGACGGGCACACCCAACGCCCAAAATACTAGACCAGTCTGACTAGGGAGGGTTTTCTCCCTCATACCAATGACATACACTGCTCTTTTTCCTTGTTACTTCATAAACGCATGATCATAATAGTCCCAACGAATCCTATGGAGCCTCCCTACTCGCGAAATTACGATCCTAACGCCAAATGTGACTACCACACGGGGGTTGTTGAACACTCCATGGAAAGATGCTGGGCCTTGAAACATAAGGTGCAAGATCTCGTGGAAGGAGGATGGCTCAATTTCAAGGAAAATGGGCCAAGCGTAAACATAAATCCTCTCCCACCTCATGGGCAAAAGAATTCTTAAAAATCATTCGATATAGTGAATATCAGCTACTAAACCAAATGAACAAAACTCCAACTCGTATTTCACTCCTGTCTCTGCTCCTGAACTTCGAGAGCCATCAAAATCTTCTCCTAAATACATTGAATGAGGCTCACATGGCCCAAGATATAACTATGGAGAGATTCAGCACCCTGGTCAACAATATCACCAGTAGAGGCCACCTAGTTTTCTCCGACGAGGAGGTGCCAGCTGAAGGAAAAGGGCATAACCAACCGCTTTACATTTCAGTAAAGTGCGCGGACTATATGATTGTCAGGGTCTAAATCGAAAATGAATCATCCCTAAACATCCTCCCAAAGCGACACTAGAAAAGTTGGCCTCCACCAACGCTCAACTAAGAGCCAACTCAGTCGTGGTACGAGCTTTTAATGGCTCCAGAATGGAGGTCATGAGAGAAATCACTTTGCCTATCCGTGTCAGTCCAATCGTGTTCAACATCACTTTCCAGGTCATGGATATACATCCCGCCTATAGCTGCCTCCTCGGTAGGCCTTGGATACATGTCGCAGGCGCAGTACCCTCTTCCTTGCACCAAAGAGTGAAGTTCGTTAACGACCATCAGGTAATCAAGGTCATGGGCGAGAAAGAACAAGTGATCAGCACCCCTACACCCGAAGAATATATTGAGGGGGACGAGGAGGCGTTGGAAACCTCCTTCCAATCACTCGAGATAGCAGGCGTCGCTAGATCCGGATCAAGAGACACCACTCCTACCTCGGCTGAAGATGTAGCACTCCAAAGTCATGATCAAGGAAGGATATCAGCCAGACAAGGGATTAGGCCCCCATCTAAATGGTATACTAGCCCTAATCTCTATACCAAAAAACATAGGCAGATCAGGACTCGGTTATCAAGGGGGCAGCCAAGGTAGAAATACAAGCCTTGCTAGAGGGGAGCCTATTCTAGGACAATACTTCATCCGAGAGAGCATCGCAATGATAGGAGATGAGCCAACATGCCAAATGGGATGGGAATATGCCACCAAGGAGGAACTAATGAACTGGACGGTTGAGGCGCTTTTAGACTAGGGCTTTTTAGAAATGTAACCTGATCTTGTAAATTGTCTTTATGACTTGACAATCAATAAAATTTTGGCATGGATTTTTATTTTTCCACTTGGTGTCTTTTTCTTTTCTCTTCTTTCTCCTTTCCAATCATGCGCTCACTAAAACAAATTCCCCTCCAATAAACCTCAAATTCAACGTATTAAGAATAAAATCAAGTTCCAATTCCCAATCAATTATTGAAATAAAATCACAAACCTATCCTCATTATGACACTTTGCCCAAATCCATGGAGTCATCATGTTCCCATTTTTCATTTTTATTTCACACCATAAAATATCTCAATCAACACAATTAGTTCAATACTAATTAAGGAGTCATAACTCAATCAATTCTTTAACTTACTTCATGTAAGCAGTTAAATCAATCAAATTCATCATCCTTCATTTTTTATGAAAACATATTAATGATTAATACCATTAAAAATTAAATTCTACTAACTATTATCTAATAGTCAAACTTTCTAATTAAACGTTTTTACTTATCTAAATTGATTAACTTTAATCCTTAATATAAAACTTTTAGTACATCACTTTCTTATTTATTTTACCTTTTTATTCATAACTCTTATTCTATAAAGAGTCTATATTATACTTTACATTCTAAGACTCATCTTCTTCATTGGCTTATATATTTTTCTTTTTTTTTTCTTTTTTCCTATAACTTACTAATATTAAGACATGTTTTTTACACTAAATTATGACTTAACTTACCTTTATTAATATATTACATAGTTCCTAAATTTAAATTATAGATATTAAGTTTTCTTATGTACTGGTCTTTGATTTAATAAAATGGTCATATATTATAGTCAATGATATTATCTATCCATCCTATTAATCCAATGATTCACATTTTATTACCTAACACTTATAACTCAACACCAACATTTTCCCATGAATCCTTGTTTATTCTAAGTCACTTAATTATCAATTTTCCTTGTTTTAATAGTTATAAAACAAAATAAAAAATGTAGCAATATCCTTTTTCTTTGTTACAAAACTGAGAGCTATTAAGCTCCAATTACAAAGGATTTTTGTTTCCTTTTGCCATGTACTGAAGGTATAGGAAACATATAAGACAGGGGTTAAATTGTGTGTGTGTAATTTTTAAAAGCTTTTTGCAAAGACGAAAGATTTAAAGTAGAGTTTAAGATAGTCATCCAATGGAGTCATCCAAAGAAGGCATCCAAAGAAGTGTAGAACATAAAAATGGTAAGATAAGAGAGAAGACACATAAATTTTATACTAGTTCACTCTTCCAATAGAGTTACACCCAGTCCTTTCAACATGAAGGATTTCTACTCAATCTACCTAACTTACAAACAAGTATTATCTACCTCTTTATGTATTACAACCTTTGTAATCTACCTGATTATAAGAAAACCAAGTATTCTTTGTCACTTAGCCTCTTCAATTTATCTCAACATCTATAGTGAGTATTTACAAGAAAGCTAACTCATATAATGACCATATGACAATACAAATCACAAAGACATAACTTTACTGTGCAAAGAAAGCTTATAAAAAAGTATGAAAGTGTCATCCAAAGCAACTTTCTTTGTTCACACTTGTATTTCTTGTTCTAGTGTTTGACCTTGATCAATCCTTTTTTATAGCATGTAGAAATTTGAACTTTTTTTTTTTTTTTTTTTGCATGAAGAGTGGTTAAGTCAACATTAAATATCACAATTATGCCTTCTGTTGTACTTCTGTAGAGACTCATTTTTTTAAGATAGAGAAGATTGTGTTAGAGAAAGGTTATTCTTCTCTGAGTTTAACGTGTTATCTACTATTGACAATGCACAATTATTTGATGAAGAGAGTTAGCAATGAACAATTATTTCATGAAGCCCTTTGTCAATCTAAAACTAGCACGTTCTCAAAATAGTGTATTATGTAAATATTTGAACGTCGGATCATGATTACAAGCTATATATATGAAACAAGGAACTCACATGATATGATGAGTAATTTTGAATAACTCTTTACACTTTAACCAAAGATACTTTTTGAACAAAACAATGCAATTGTTTTGTTTTGAGCGATTTCTTCTTTTGATGGCAAGTTCATCAGTGGATGTAGAGTTCACTTATGGATGGTGAACTCTTCTATGCAAGTTGAGCTCTTTTTTGGATGGTGAATACGTCTTTGGTCATTGAGCTCTTCTAGGGACGTTGACTATGTCCTATGGAGATAATGAATACAACTTTGGATGACAAGCTTTTCTTTGGATGTTGACTATATCCTTTGGACGGTGAGCTCCCTTTGGATGATGAATACGTCTTTGGATAGCATGTTATTCTATGGATGTTGACTATGACCTTTGGACGGTGAACTCCCTTTGGACAATGAATAAGTCTTTGGATGACGAACTCTTTATTGATGTGTTCCATAAAGATAATTTTATACTCCAAATATATTTTCCTTACAAGGATGTGATCCAGTCAATGAGTCCAATAACCCGTGGTTCTTCTCAAATCTATAGAATATTGATTAAACATAATATATCCTTCATTGTTCATAATGTTTGTTATTATCAAAATAATTGAGTCATTTTGGACACATAAACTTATGTTCCAACATGTACAACACCTATGACTATGTAGTAACTATTTGGAACTTGAAACAAAACATTTAGCATTTCAAAAGCATGGCTCTAAGATGAATTTAAAAGCAGGGCATCAATATACATAAGTGCAACAATGTATTTTTGTACCACATAACCACTAACAATAAGTTTCTTATAAAAGGAAAAAATTAGTCTAAGGAGAGACAAGGAGATCCTCTCCACCGTCACAATATTTTATGTCATCTAAATCAAATATTTAAGTCATCAAGGACCATTTAAGAATAAAAAACAATATCCATGTCTCTAATAGCATAACAACTCCATCACCAATTATCATTAAGATTTTAATCATAATTATTCTAAAACCAAGAGGGATCAGGGATTTTTCCTCTACCCATCAATCCATTTCATGATTAATAATGAGATTTTGTTCCCTTTCCCTCCTTACCTTAAAGAGAATCATGAGGTTGATGAGAAAAATAAAATATATTTACTTCTTCGTTGTCTCAAATTAAGCCTCCAAGTGAAGTTGAATAATGGTGCCTCCAAGTTCTCTTAAAAGAGGATGAAGAGAGAGTTATTTGAGAGAAATAAAATGAAATGTGGAATTGGTATTGTATTGTGTGTGCACTTGAGAGAAAAAAGAGAAAAAGGGAAGTTTTAATCAAAATTTTATGGTTAAGAAATTTCCAAGATAATTTATTTATTTTAATAAAAAATTTACAATTATCACCAACTAATTGACCTCATCTCTAACTAATTTGAAAATAAATTGTTTTTGCTTTACTTGACCATGAACAAGATGCAAGAGCGAGAAAGAGTGAAAAAAAATTCTTGTTATTTATTATAGCTATTTTAGAACTTAAATTTTAATAATGTACGTAAAGTTACCTATTTTGTTAAATAACAAATTAGAATCTTTCTATTATAATGACAGTACTCTCATTCTTTTCATAATTTTTAGATTTATTTGAAATTTTTAAATGTACTCTAAAAGTTGTTTGTGAGCATTTTTTTAAGTTACAAAAATCAAAAGAATCTAAAAATCTCTAAAAATTCTCAAAATTTTAAAATAATATTATAAACATATTTATATGCTTAAAAATGTAATTTTATTCATTTATAAATTATTTATGAATTATTTGAAAATTTTTATCCTCTTAAGAAAATTATTTATTATTTTATTTTATAATAAAAAATCATAAAAATTATTTTTATATTTTAGATACCATTAAAATATTATTCTAAGCTTAAATATAAATTTTCTAAATTTTTAGACTATTTTTTCTATTTATTATACTTCTTTTGAGCTGAATCAACTATTTCTATTACTTTTATTTATAACAAGAAATTACTAATAGTACAAATCTAGAAATTATTTGTTGTTTGAAATTGAATTAAATTTTTTAATATTTAATAAACTTTCAAACTCAATTTGTAAATAATTAATGATAAATATTTATTAACATAAATGTTAATTAAGGGTGTTACTTGCTTTTCCTCCTTTGTAGTGGTAGTGTTTAATATCATGACCAACTAGGATGTGTTTGATGCACCTTTCTCCAACTTTTTTATTTATTTTGTTTATGGATATATTATTTGTATTTGCACCAACCTTTTGAACTACTCTAAATATTTTGATTTGTAAAGGCATTAGGGACAACTATTTACACTTGTTACATTGTTATACATGCAATGTGTTTTCAATGTTAATCTCATGACTTTTCATTGTATTTGGTTATAATTTTTGAATGTCTTATACATTTTGAAATGTGAAAATTTCTCACATATTTTTATAAATAAACTAAAGAAAGAGTTTATATCTAATAAATATATTTCTACGTGCATTATTGTTTGATAGTTGTCATTGTGATGGTAACCAGTCCTTACAATATTGATACATTTTCTAATAAAATTTCATTCATTCATACCGCATAATAAATCCATAAATCAACAGACAACACATAGTTAGAGATTCAAATCAAAATTTAGGTATATAAATTAGTAACACAAAAATTAAAAGAAGAAATTGAAAAGATGGAGAAGATAGGGATATGAATTGGAAACTAGTTCAAAGAACTAGATAAAAATGTTAGACAATTGCCAAAAGTTTCATGGGATCTTAATGAGAATGAGCACTTTTTCAAAATAAGGGAGAGAGATTTCTCAAGTTGCTTACAAAGCAAGTTTTATTCATTTCAAATGTGATTAAACTAACTACATTCAAGTCTTATATAGTTTGAGTTAATCCTAATTGACTAGCTTAAGCTAATACTAAGACTAATCTAGAAGGCCAAAATACAAGGTGCAAAACGCATAACAAAAATTCAAGCCAAAAGTGAACAACACTATTAGTCACTGAATTTTCTATCACTAAGTCGAAATGAAGGTTTTAGGCTTCATAGTCTATTAGAAAGCAAACCAAAGGTAATTACAAGTAAAAACCACTTAACTGTAGTGGTTTAAATGTCTAAAACAAGTTTATACAAGGCCAAATTGGCACTCCATAAAGTGTACACAAGTAGGTATGTATTGGGCTCTCCTTGGTCGTTAAGGAGACTCATCTCTCTTTGCACTTCCTCTTAAAGTTTCTTCAATCAACCTCTTATCATGGGACCTTCCAAAGTTGTGGTTTTCATGTTCTTCAAGCTCTCATGATTGTTTTAACTTTGCCCACCATATTCATATCACTAAGTTATACAAATTGTTGTAGTTTGTTGTTTCTTAAGAAACAATATTTTTGATATATCAATTATTTTATTTTGTTAACGCATGTTTGCAATTTCTATATAACCTAAAAATTCATGTTGACACAATTCTAAAACCTCTAGCGAAACAAACAAAATTAGAATTTAAATTAGTTGTTACTTTTGGGGAACTTAGTATTAACATTTATTATCTTGTAAAGAGGAATAAATTTATTGTACTTGTCGTGATGAAGTTACTAGAATGAATTCATTAATTAATTAACGTTAAGATTAGTATTTAACCTTTAAATATAACATCCTTTGATAACATATTAGGTTGAGGAAAGCTTTTCTTGGGGGTAGGATTATTATTATTATTTTCTAAGGAGATATGGCATCACTCAATGGCTTGTATGTTGTTGTGGTCTTTGTGTTAAGTTTCAATATACTTATCAATACATCATTTTCTTCTAAAACTATCCCACCATCCACAAAACCTTCTACTGAGATTAATTATGCTTCAAGGCCATTAACTCCACGTGAAAAATATCTTCATAATTGTGTAAGCAAGTTAAAGCCACATTGCGGTGAACAAATTTTCTTCGCTGTGTTTATTGGTAATGAAACAGTTAACGACCAATGTTGTTCCAGTCTTGTCCTTGACATGGGATTTTCCTGCCATGAAGAGTTGGCAAGATATATCGTTAAATCGCCAACGTTGAAGAAAAATCAAAGTAAACTTTTGAAAAGGTCTGCACTGCTTTTTTACCAATGTGCTTTCTTTGTTTAAGCCTTACAATTTGTTATAAAAGGCAACAAACACGTGTATCAATTTATAATTGTTTTATCAGCTAAAGGAATTTAATAAAAGTCACGTGTATGTACTCTACCAACTAAATACTACAAAACCTATCACCCTAACTTTTTATATTCTTTCACTTAATTTTCTTCTAAATGTTGTTTTTAAAAACAAGACCAATCATTAAACTAGTAAGGAAAAAGGGTGAGGTTTTAAACTTCAATCGATGTTGAACCATTATTTCATTCAAATAGACATTGATGTTTATGATTACATTAACAATTATATAAGTTTTTAAATACAAAATAACCTTAAAAACACTTCAACACATGTAACACCAAAAAAAAAATTCAATTAACATGAGTATAAGAAGCGTACAACATTAATCATTTAACAAAACTATTAAATTGTTCTTATGAAGCAAAAATTTCAAAGTTTGAAGGAACGAATTTGTAATTTAAATTATAAATAAAAATTTAATAAAATTACATCAAAGAAAAAGGATGGTACTTTTCATACCAAAGTCATGTTACATTGCCTATAAATTGCCATAAGTCATAAATTTATTTGTAGTCACTCATGTGTGAAAATTTGAACTCCATGAAATTATATCTTGGATTTTGAATGACTATGATACATATTTAGTTAAAATATTTTTCATACTAGAATAGATCATTAGGAGCAAACTATCATAGCTTTCAAGTGGATAGTCTATTTTCAATTATACTCATTTTCTACTTAGTTGTTTTAAATGTATTATTAGGTCATGGCTACATGTTGTAACAACTTTGGATTTAAGTACATAGCTTATATATGTTATCATTATATTGGCCTTGTATTTATTAGTGTTTGATGGTTATGTGTGATTTTATTATTTATTGTTAGTACCTTTATTATTTAATTCTTTTACTATGTTTACATTGTTGTAAAATTAAATTAAATTCTTTTAATTAAAAATGAATAAATATGTTAATAGAGTTTAAATTAGTAACTGTAGTATCATTAATTAATTGAGAGAGAACCATTGTCTAGGAATGATCACTTACTACAAAGAATGTCCTTAAAAGGAACATAGATCTCTAATGTCATGAAAAGATGAATTATTGGCCGATTAATTCTAACTTGTTCAATAAGTTAAATCTTAAGTCAATTTCTTTAAAACATATATTTACTTAATTTATCAATTAAGTTACCATTTAATATAAATTTGCAAACATTTTTCTCCTCCTACATTTCTTCCACCTCTCCCCTTCTCCTTAACAAAATTCTCTCATTTTCTTTATCCATCAATCATGGATGGACTTGATTCCTTCACCATTGAAGCAAATTTATTTTTCATCAAATTTGTGGGTTAGACTCCCTATATGAACATTGTAAGTAGCTTAACCTTTCATTTTTTTTTCTTTAATAATAGTCTCCATAACTTTAATTTTGAACAGATTCAAAGCAAAGTAGTTGCTTTCTTTTTCTATCTTGTTTAACAAATCAATTAGGTAAATGGAGATGGATTTCTATACAAAAATAAGCATAGGAGAAGTACTAGTACTTCCTAAGTCCTATTAATTTATTGCACACAAAATATTAAGATGTGAAAATATCAAGTGAGATTATTAAGTAGAATCTTGTGTTGATGCTTACTGAAAATTTTCCTTGTATCCATATGGATTTAATGCAAAATTTGTTAAGACTTGTATAAGGAAATTTTGAAGCTAATTCTGAGTTAGGATGTTTACTTAGATGCCTAGGAAAAAAGTAATAATTTAAGTCCAATTCTATGATTTGTGATGAATTTTTTAATGGACCTTACCAATCTCCAACATTTGAAGATTTCATAATTTTAAAACTTATGAAAATAAAACTAAATTAGAAAAAGGACATAGCTTATAACACCTAGATTTTCATGTTAATTATTACTATTATTGTTTGAATTTAATTTTATTAAATAATTTGGTTTATGTTATATTTTGTTACAAATTAAATAATTATATTTTGGAAAATAAGTCTTCGATTGAAAATGAGGCTTTTATTAGTAAAATTAGAGAAAAAAAAGCTTTTAGGCCTTTTTTTGTCAAAAAAATGCATAAGTCAATTGAGTACAATTGTGATTAAGTGAGCACGCATGTGTTGAGTAACCAGAGAGTGAGCACACTCATGCTACTCGAGCCATTAGAGTGAGTAACGAAGCTCATTTTGAAGCTTTTAATAGAGGGTCAAGTGTTGACCCTTGGAGACAAAAATTTGAAGTTTTGAAGCGTTGGTGCCTTTCTTTGTAGAAGACCAAGAAGGAGAACCCTCACAGAGGATGTCAAAGCAATAAGAGGGAGAACCTTAAAGAGCAAGGAGTTGTTGGATTTTCAAAATTCCAAATAAAGGAGGAGTGAGAAGTCTCACTCAAGGATATGGATATAATTTTGAGTAGAAGAGTTGATCCTATAACCCTAAATTTTGCATGTTTTTGTTCTCTATAGGGGAGATTAAACTCCCTAGATTGTTTTATGTTTTATTAAGTATATTTTGATTATTTGCATGCCTTGGTTCTCTAAAAGGGGGATTAAACACCCTGGATTAAGTTGATTGATTGGTTGGATTACTAATTTTGATAGTGTTGTGGTTTGCTATTTTTCTTGAATTTGTGAAGAATATAGAAAAACCTTAACTTTCCTCCATGATAGAAAATTCTAGGCAGAATTTGGAAATTTCTGAGTTATAGAGCAATGAGCACACTCGTGCATGGTCATCTTTCTATGAGCACACCCATGCTAACTTGGACGTACCTATTATGTATTATGATTTGCTATATTATGAGTTTTATTAAATAGAGATGTTGTCGATTGTCCTATTATATGCATTATCCATGTGTTGAGTTGCTACAAATGTGTTTGTGTTGCACAGAGACATTATAAACATAAAACAAGAATCAAGTAACAAGGACAAGTGTTATTGTGATGAGTGACCTAGCCTATAGGATGGCAAGGATGGATTTGGGTGATACTTGTCATGTGAATGACCTAGCCTTTAAGAGGCAAGAATTGTACTCACTAATTGTGTAAGGTTGTGAGATAAGATTCCTAGTTTGTAAGAGGTAAGTATGACCCTTGTTGACCCAATTTTCTAAGTGTAACAACAAACAAATTATGTGACATGTATCACTTAACGAACTTAGGTGTAAGAAAGTATATGGAAACTTAAGTGGTAAGGCTACTAAACCTCTTAGGGGCTACTTGATATGGAAATCTCGATGGTCATGATTGATCCCACATGCCGAGACATACGATGCAAGTCAAGTAGTACTTGACATGCTACAAAATGGTATCGTTCTAGCATGGTGTGGCCAATCATAGAAGGTTGAGCAATGTTCCCCCTAGAATACTTCTTGGATTAGAGATGGTACCACATTGCATATAAAGTAGTAACTAAGTGCATCATTGTCATAACATGTGCATTTAGAGAGTGTTGTCATGGTTGATATAGTGTTGCATGTTATGTGTGTTTCTACCTAGCCTTTATGCTTATACCACAAGCTTGTAGTAAGATGTACTCTTACTCTTATATGTTTATACCACACTCATAGTATTGTTTATGTTTGGTCTGATCGTAGTGGGAGCACAAATAGTAAGTTAGGGCTCCTTTATTACTTTTGTTATTTTATTTCCTTTGATTTTATGCTTTGATACGATGAGGCATCGGAGTGTATTGTAATAGAGATTTTATAAACATTATAATTTACATGGTTTATTATTTTGTTTATTCTTGTTGGCCTTTTGGAGTGTCATTAGGATGTTGTAGATTTCAATACATTTCATAGACCTTATGATAAGAGTGTGAACCATTTACTACGATGATGATTTAAGATTTGAATTACTCGTTATTTTGGCAATATTATAAATAAGTATAGTTGGGGTAAAGGGTGTCATATAACCCAACAAAATACAACAAAAATACAACCCTTAAAAGAAAGGACTCTCAATTCCTATATGTTGAGAAACACAAACCAAAAATTAATTACAAAAAAAATCTTTCCCATCAATGGTTTACCTCTTAGAGCATGACAATGTTTCTTTTCACATATCACATAATCTAGGAATGTTAATTGCACCTCTACAAAATCTGCTCGAATAGGCTTTTAGTTGCTTCATGATCAAAGGATGATGGAGTAGTGTTAGTTGTGGTTCAAGAAAAGCCTTGGCAACTAAGGTTTCTCACACACTTGTGCAATATATGTCTATAAAAAATTGTGTATATCTTAAGGCTTCAATAGTTTCTATAAAAAATTGTGTCAAAATTTTTATATCCATAGCATTTTAACCTACCAATACCATGCCCTTCCATTAAGAGTCTAGCCTATGAGTAATGTGTTTGTTTCACATTATCCTAACCATCCTTGAAATGGGCTCATAGCTCACGAGACTAACCCATAAGAAATATTATAGTCATACTACATTATTTCTTTTAACCTTTAATTTTTTCTATGTATGTGACCTAATAGGTTCTCATTATATTGACAATAATATTAAATTTTATTTAATATTATAAACAATGAGCAAGATCTAACAATAACAACGTATAATTGTTACCGAAGTAATAAGAATATCTTGTGATTTGACATAACATTTTCGTGACATATGTTCTTGTGTAACTTAATCATTTTGTCCACATATCATAATAACATACAAGGCATAATGTGTGTCATCCTTATATAGTTCATTTTATTCATTTGTTATGCTCGAGTGGATATAAGAATTTATGAGATCAATATCTCATATTGACTCATTCTAGTAATGTCATGCATTTTTGTCTTACTCTATCAAGATAGCTCATAAACATTGCTCTTACTATGAAGGAAGGACATGATACCCTTTATTGCATTAATTTAATTTAAAATATATATTAATAATTTGCTTATTAACAAAAATGTCATTTTTATTTTTTTTTAAATATGTAAAATAACTTAGAAATCATAATGTCATGCAATTTAAATTTATCTAACTCATAAATATAAACATGTAATCGTAATGTCATAAACTGTGGCTAGCATGCCAAATACATAGAACTATGTCATAAATGAATACATTTTGTTAAAATATACAAAGTACCATAAGAGTTGAAATACACAATCTGTCAACTAAAGTAAAGTTCGTCAAAAGGATTCTCTATTGAGCTAACATAAGAGATATATGTACATAGGGATGGCAATCAGTAAGGTCTAGGTAAGGTACTATAGTACTCATTCTCATACTTGGGTTTGAAAAATAGTACTCATACTTGAGCAGGTAGAAATTTTAATCCTTATCCTTGTACCTATTGGGTACCTATATACAAATACACTCGCCAACTACCTATATTTTACATTCGTGTAGAGTCAATATATCAATAAAAAATACTACAACTAAATTGAAAATTCACTTTTAAATCATCTAAACATAATCTTAAGTTATTCAAACATATGCTATAACCAAACAAAATTAGAAATATAATCATCTAATATAATCATTCTTAAGCATAATAGTGTAATTATTTAATTTTAATTTATTAAGGCTTAATACTATGTTTTGTAGTTTTAATAACTAAAGTAATAGTTAATAAAATATATAATTATATATATAAGATATTTTAATTAAATTATTATATATAATAGGTATGTGTATGGGACAGGGTGGATACATAGTACTAATACCCACACCGGTCCCATTAAAATGTATGAGTAAATACTTGTCCTTGAACCAATATCTAATAAGCAAGTATTTACCCTACCCAATTTCATATATTTTTGCAAGTACCAATATGGTCCAAGTATAATTTACCATATCTATATGTACAAAAAAAAATATCCTTTTACCCTCCAAATATTTATCAAAAGATAAAAGGGTCTATGTTAAAGCAGTAAATATCTATATTGTCCAACCACCCCTAAACTTATAAGAGAAATCCTAGTAATCTAAAAAGGTCCATTTAAAGGATCCTCATCATCATCATTGTCTTCAGCACTCTATTCCTCCTCCTCTGCATCATCGTCATAACAGAAATCATTAGGTAAATGGTGTCTATGATCTTGTGTAGAATAATAGTGTTGAACCATTGGAATCATGTTAGAATACACCATTGTGGAGTTTGATGAAGGTGGTGATGAGGTGGGACTTTTACGTACCAAGAGCATGTAGAAACATCAACACTAAGGGAATCATAAGGGTCACAAATTGCATCCATACTAAAAGGTCAATAGAAAGGAAACTAAAAGTAACTAAATATCGAAAAATGTCCTCTTCGTAGAAGTCGTCTAAGACTAGAGTCCAAAGTTACTAAAATGTTTTCCCACCTCTCCATCACTAGTATATGAGTCATTAGGATTAATTATGGAACACCATGAAAAATCAAGCAATACAATACAAAAATGAAAGAATAAATGAGTGAGACAAATTAATCATTAACTCATAAGTCAAGAAATGTAAAATTAAGGATCAACAAACAGAGTAATCACAGTTAGTGATCACCTAAAAATTATATATAAAGGAACCTATGGTTTCTTCTAAGTCATCTTAACTTCTACATATAGATCCAATTTATTTTGATGTCCTTCATCGAGGGAATTTGTTTTAGATTTTGCAAAGGTAATCAGGAGCTCACATTCTTCTTGTAAGTACTTTATTTGATAAATATTTTGTGAGACTTACGTAATACCTTGTTGCTCGTGAGAAATACTTTTTGCCAAAAAAATCTATAATTTTTATAATTTCTCCAAAAAATTTAATAAAATTTCCTCTATTTTTGATACTTTCCCTTCATACTTTTTTAATAGATATAAAAATAGACAACAAAGGTTACTTGATCATCAATATATAACACAGTTCATTCGTCCAAATCCTAAAAAATATCAATTATTTAGTGTTTCTTCTTGGCCAAATTCAAAGAGGGATACATCCCTCCTCCTCACTTTAACTTACTTTCAATCTTTATAATAGAATCAACATCCATTTTAATATATCAAACCATATCAATAAAGATATATTCTTTCTTTTTAATAAGTACATAAAGAATTATTATACTCAAACTTTGCTAACTAACTTTAAGTATTAAATCAAACTAAACTTAACTTTCTAATAACTAACTTTAAGTATTAAATCTAACTAAACTTAACTTTCTAATACTATCTAATTACATCAAACTTTAAGTATTAAATCTAACTAAACTTAACTTTCTAATACTAGGATTCTTAACATCGTACTTTACCAGACTTAACTAAATTTTTCAATCTGAATTTTTATCAACTAATGAATTGAATTAATTTCTTAGATTATTAAGATAGTAATATGTCCTATACTAGTTTATTTTATTAGTCTTAAAGTAATTTCTAAATCAACTTTTAATATCAACTATATCCATTAGTTTTAATATTGTTTACTTGTTTTAATGTTGTTTATTGGAACAACCCATTGTCTTGATAAGTTTATTTGAAAATACATATAATTTTTTTTTTATATCAAATAGAATAGTAAATGCATAAATATAATACACTTCGAACATTGAATAACATCGAATACGATTAAATAAAGATGAGTTTAAGTAATTAGTGTAATAGTGTATCTTATGGTACGTACAACCCAAAATATAAAATAAAGTGACATCAATACTTAAAATAACACCAGTGCATCAAAAAGGGGAGAGGGGATACATGACACACACCCAAGCTAGTCAGATACTAATTTAACTAATGAAAGGGAGTGGAAGAGGATGCTCCACAAACTTCTTCAAAAATGACCCATTGACAACAAGGCCTGGGTCTTGGATGAGAAGGGTGGTGGTGGTGGTTGATACCAAACAACTAATCCTTGGTAAGATGCGTAGGTCGACCCCACATCAACTAAATTAACAACTATAAAGGCATATAAGGTAAATAAAATCCATTGAGTGACAACTATAGCATATTCTATAGTCATCTCCCTTCGATATCAGACTTGCTGGAGCACTAGGTCAATCAATCATGCCCCTCCTTGGCCCACAATGTTCTCCTGAAAGTAGAAGGCAAATAAGCCTAGATAAGCTTGAGTGCATGGCATCTTCATAGTGTTCCAACTCCTCAAGGGTATCTTAACATATTCTCTTAACGAATAAATCATCTAAGTTCATCACACGAGAAATATAAGGGTATGCTCATGTAATAAGCATATTCAAACCAATCTTAAATGATACAAGATGTATTCATATAAGTACAATTATTCTAATAAGTATGCAACTAAACAAACTCTCAACGACAACTGATAAGTCATATTTTATACACCTCAAAAGAGCTTAAGATGGGTATTATTAATATTGTTTAGTGATTAAGAGTCCTATCTTAGTTAAGATTCGAATTATGGGCCTAGAAATAGGAAAAATATGAATTTGTGCTAAAATAAGGATTTTAACTAACAAAAGATTGGACTTGTTTTGCAAGCCTGGAAGTCGAGAGCATCTCGACCCAAAAGGAGCATCTCGACTCAAAGGAAGCATCTCGGCCCAGTAGAAGCCAAGAACATCCCGGCCCAAGCTGACTTTAGTGGCCAAAATCACTCCGGCAAGAATGTAGATATGATTATGCTAAAATTAAGGAATCTGTAATGCAAATTTGATTCTTCTAGAATTAAGGAATCCATAATGCAGATATGACTATGCTAAAATTAAGGAATCTGAAATGCAAATTTGATTCTCCTATATTTAAGGAATCTGTAATGTAGATATGATTATGCTAAAATTAAGGAATCTGTGATCAGTAATTCAAATTTGTAATCTATTAGGATAAGGAAATATGTAATTCAAGTAATTGAGTAGGAAATCTGCGGGAATCAAGGAATTAGCGATTCTGTAGGATTAAATTTAGATTTAGTCAACTTGTATATAAATAAAGCATGCCAGGCCACGTCTTTAGTGTGGAAAAATAGTGGAATTCTAGACCTAGCGGTGTCAGCAACTACAGACATCCCAAGCTAGCACGGTGGTACACGAAGCTTCAGTAAGGTGTCTCTCTCGATCGAGGAGGTACAGGACCAGGATTTGGGAAGCTGGAAGCTATCGGAGGTGATCGCTCGGTATAACTGATGCACTCTAGTGGATGGAAACCTTGACGTCTGGCCATCGCTGGTGCACCACTGTCGTCCTTCCAAGGCGATCGTCGTGGAAGGCGAACTCTCTAGAGAATGCTGAATTCCTACCTTTGTATTCAATTCTATTTTCAATATTATAACTAGTTTGCAATTCTGTCTCTTGATTATAATTCTTGTGCTTTGATCTGTTTTTAACTTTGCCACGATTCCACATTGTTAGGGGTAGATCACGTTAGACTAGGGCCAATTGGAACTAGTTTAATAATCTGATTAGGTAGAGAACCTAAAATCAACCAAGTGCATACTCCCTGCCAACTGATGAGGTAGCGATCATGTAAATCCTTGGTATGGCAATGGACAAACGTTCGACGATTGTCGTAAGAATCTAAGATTGATTTGAAGTATAATTCTAAGTAAGAATGACAACCTGTTGTGAGTTGATTTCTGAATCGGTACAGTAGTTAGTATAGACTAGTTTAGCGTAGTTTAATTTACTTTTTGCACTTAATTTATTTCTTGCACTTAAACATAAAACCCCCCTATTTACTGCTTTCCAGAGTCCGAGACCGAGTCAGTCCGACTCTGTCGTGTCCATCTGAAATCGAGTCAGTCTGACTCTATTGTGTTCGAGTCTACCCTTTGCCAAGAGCGAGTCAGCATTCTACACTTGACATTTTTGTATAAAACTCTGATTTCTACACTTAGTCACAATTTAACACATTGTATCCTTGAGAAAATCGACTTAGGGTTAGCTATACTATAGTTAGCTTTAGTATTTATTTAAGGAGTGTAAGATGACTAAAAACCTGCTTATCAACAACAAACCA
This sequence comes from Mucuna pruriens, assembly GCA_025330945.1. Lineage (NCBI taxonomy): Eukaryota > Viridiplantae > Streptophyta > Magnoliopsida > Fabales > Fabaceae > Mucuna > Mucuna pruriens. The sequence continues at coordinate 1,379,884 of JAENHJ010000527.1, read as the reverse complement.
AAACCACTTTATATTATGCAGACTCTAACTTTTTTGAGCGATCAGTCAAACACTATATCTTAACATAGTATAACTGACTATCAAGTCATCATAACACGACACATGCCAACAACCATTGGAGGAGACGTCAAGGCCTGATCTACGAATGAAATAAGTGGTTTGTTGGGATAGGTATATGTAGGAAATGGCTCACTACGACTCAAGATTTTCAATGATCTTGATCCCTTGTGGAATTGTTTGTCTCCACATCTCCTAGACCTAATTGTTGCCACCTCTAATCCAATATTAGACTTGGAGGTTCAATCTAGACAACCAACCAAACTTGCGTCCCTACTTACAATACAATATACGATTTCCAACCCACATACACAGACACAGTATGTCACATCAATAATTTTATAACATCAACAAATAGCGCATATTATTCCAAGAATTATGTTTAAAACTTAACCTTTATATCCATCATTTGCCGTCATGATGAATAATAATTTTCTTTAAGTTTTACGAGATATAGATCTTTAAGGTTCCACTTGTAAATTTCTTTTTTGTATATTTTTTTATTATAGATTTCTCAATATTAATTAAAAAGAGATTTAATTAACTAATGTCCAGAGAAATTATTAAGGTGGGGATAACATCTTTTCTCAAAGGCATAACATGTGTCACTATAGGACCCAAATCTGTCTGTCTAGATGAAAATGGCCGAGGTCTAGCCCAATGGAAGAAGGGAACTCCAAGCTGGGCTTGCCTTAAAAAAAGGGGGACCCACACCTAGTCCGGTAAAGGAATGAATCAAGCCAGTTTGCATCTAAGAAAGGCCCTTAGACTCAACCCAATATAATCAAAAGAAGGCCCAAAACAACCTATACCATGAAACCTTCAAACTCGGCCCAAGAAAGGCCTAGGATGGCTCTGACGCAGCATTAACAGAGTCGGCCAGGTCAGCAAGAAGCCACAAGTTCAGTCATCTCAACAAAGGAGACAAAACCTCACAAAACCCAAGAGACCCCAAGCTATTAGATCCCCCGAGATCCACAAGGAACCCTTGGATGTAGCCAGATTAGCAAGAGAGGGAACAAAAATCCCACCAATCCCAAAGACGTGAATCCCCTGGTCCAACTACGTTAGCACAAGGGGATAGAAACATGTACAGGTCAACTCCCCTGAAATGGCTGTCAAAGGACGTGCCACGACCTAAGAGGACTGTGCCACGATTAGACACAAGTCCCAAAAAGTATAAACTTGGGGATGAGTGATGCTAACAACTTGGATCAGAAGGCTGAGGTATCCCCACGTGGTTAAATCTGACACATCCAGGGCATCAACCAAAGCCTATAAAAGGTCTCACTACGAAGAGGAGAGGGATGGGATTTTTAGCTAGTGAAAATTTGCTATTGAAAATTGAGAGATAGGAGTTTGTTTCCCTAGGAAAGAGAGTTTCAGAAAGAAGGATTTGGAGAAGGAAGCACGTGAGCTATAACTACTATGAATTCCTTATAGAGAGTACCAATTAAAGTTAAGAGTGGAAGCATCAACTAGACCTTTGGAGATCAGCTAAGTCTTCCAGACTTTAAGGGAAAATTCATTCATAACATCAAATAAATAGTCATGCTGTGAGGATTCTCTTCCACCATCCATTTAAAGGTCAGTTAGTTGACATGTAGTCGACATCAGCCCAAACCGAGTCGGTCTCGGTTCATTCCATTATACATCGTCTCAAAAAACACTTCTTCCATTTGACTGGTCCCGACTCTACATAGCTGAAGACCACAACATTTGGCTCACTAACCAAATCAATCTCAACATCCAGGCACCCAACTCTAAGTCGATCCTAGCACATAACTACATCCAAAATCGAGTTGGTCTCAGTCCCAGCCTGGCATGCCTATTGCCAAAACACTTGGTCATTTTTAAATTCGTTCTAGGTTTGGACGCCTAATGGATAGTCCACACTTCTCTTTGAAAGTCGTTCTAGGTCTAGACACCTAATGGATAGTTCACACTTCTCTTTGAAAGTCGTTCTAGGTCTGGATGCCTAATGGATAGTCAACACTTCTCTTTGAAAGTCATTCTAAGTTTGGATGCCTAATGGATAGTCCACACTTCTATTTGAAAGTCACTCTATGTCAGGATGCCTAATGGATAGTTTGCACTTCTCTTGAAAGTCGCTCTGTGTCAGGACGCCTAATGGGTAGTCCATGCTTCTCCACTCAAGTCGTTCTATGACAGGACGTCAATGGGATAGGCTGCTTTCCTGATCGTACTGTTAATCCCCAGTAGACACCTAATGGACAATCCACTCCTCCTACATTTCGTCCCATGTTTAGAACTACGTCAATTTTGACTCCTCTAATCAAAAGAGGTACGTAGGAGCAAGAGGCACACTCTTGTCAAGTTATTCATCCTAAAACACCCAAATTCCACATACATGTCTCGTCTTGTAAACTAATCCTTTCTTAAGAAGCAGCAAACATAAAGGTTGTCTTAGCTCATATTATCCGTTAGGGTAACTATCAGATGATAGACGTGTGGGGATGATGCATTATCCTTGTGCTTAACCGACTCCTTACTAAGACCCTGATTCATTGGCCTACCTTATCCTTTTCTGGTTTCCGACATTCCCTTTAAAATGTCAGTGGTGACTCCTATCAAAGTCGAATTGGTCTTGGTCGGTCCTCCCGGATTAGCGAAACCGATTCCGACTCTCCATAGCTGGTTCCGTCTAGAAGATGGATTTGGCTTCCAATTTTCAAACATGTTTTATTTCATGTAATTTTTGCCCGTCGCGATTTAGGTCGTGACAGTCACGAATTTTTAATTTTTTCCAACAAGACCCTTTTGCTCACCTAGTGAACCACTCATGGTCTTCCTTTGCTACTCACATTTTATGCTGAGCGAATGTGTTTCTCGCTTAGTGAATCCAACCATAAAGAGGTGGTAACTTCTTAGGGTAGGTATACCTACTTAGTGAACCATTTGGGTCACTTAAAAAATCAAGTTATGAGGAATTCCAAATCTTTATACTTGGTGTAATCGCCTAGTGAAAAGTTTCTTCACAATAGGTAGTCCTACACTAGCGCTCACCCAACAATTCCTGGGCTTGCTCAACAAATGGACTCACAAAGAGTTTTGTTTTCTGATTTTATTTTAGTTTCTTAATGAGATAATAGCCTCACTCGACCAGTTAGGGCGGGAAAAACTAAGCATTTCAAAGGTGTATTAGTCAGTTAGCATGTGGATGACTTGCTTAGTGAACCAAGATTTTATGTGTTTCTAAGGTCTTAAATCGATAAACATGTGACTCACTCAGCAAAAGTATGAGTTTATGAGTTTTCAAGATTATTGCCTAGAGAATAATAATAATAATAATAATAATAAAAAGAATAAGAACAATTATAACAATAACAACAATAATAACAACAATAATAATAACAATAATAATAATAATAATAATAATAATAATAATAATAACAATAACAACAACAATAATATTATTAATAATAGTAATAACAATAATAATTTAGAGAAAATTAGATTTTAATGTAAATTTCCAAATAAAATAAAATAGATAAATTTTAAATTTTTCCTATAATATACAATTATAGTTAAGGATTATAATAATAGATTATTTAATTAGTGATTATTATAAATTGGGGAAATTTAAGAAAAAAAACAATAAAGAATTACTAGTCAAGTCAATTAGTAAGTAAAGTTTCAACTAAATACTTACACTTAGCTCTATTTTTAGTGAATAAAATAATTAAGGGAGAAACATAATTAAATTAAAATGATTATATAATTATATTTAACTTTCTTGTTAGATGTAATAGTAAAACAATTTTGGCTAAAAGTATTAGTTAATTATAATTAATTAAAATTAAATTATATAAGATAATGTTTTAAAGTAGTTTAAGGTTTTAAAATTTATTAAAGAAATAAGATTTAAGTAAAATTATAGTATAAATTAATTTAAAGTATGATCTTTCAAGAAAAATAGTGATGATGTTATAATTAATATATAGGGTAAATTACACTTTTCCTCTATGAGAGATATGGATATTACATTTTCCTTCCCTATCATGTTAAAAATTATTAACACGACCTAAATCGCATCGAGGTGATTTAGAAAAGAAATTTTTGTTGTTTTGAAGGGAATTTGATTTTTGTTTGAGGTTTTGAAAGGGAGTCGGATACACCTCCAGGGAGGAATCAGCTTTTGACGTGTCAGTACTGGCTTGACCAATCCAAGAGGGTTGACCAGGATGAGTTCAACTCGGACTGGAGTTGCCACCAACATTTAAAGGCACGTTGGAGTCCTGGGGTGGATAAGGCAAATCGACGGAAGCAGAGTCCAGGTAAGGAGCTGGTTACGCATGGGGTTCACCCATCCATCTACCATCTAGTAATTACCCAACGAAATGCATGCAATGTAACCTTTATCTTTATTGTTATTAACTTATTGGACCCGCGAGGGTGGGTTTGCATAGGACAAGAATATGATGGACACATAACTTGACAAGAGTATGCCTCTTGTTCCTACGTACCTCTCCTAGCATAGAGGAATCAAAGTTTACGTAGTTCTTGATGCATGTAGTGACATCTAGAGGCAGATTTTCCATTAGGCATCCTTCCTCTGGGCTAGAGATCTGGTTATAAGTGTGCAATGCTGGTTTGGTGTGGTCGGACCTTCCTCTTGGCGTCCACTAGAGTCGGAGACATAGGGTCTGAACATTCCCTTAGGCGTTCATCCCTCGCAGGTTTGAGTTTGAAGTCGGAACTATCCATTAGGCGTCTCGTCTCGGTTCTAGGTGAAGCGTTTATGAGTATCTGTGCTAGGTCAACTCGGACATGCGTCTACTAACCCAAAGTCATGTGGAATGCATGATGTGTCATGATTATGAGATCGGCATCAACTCGGACTTAGACTTAGGCAGGTCACATGCTGGTTATCTGAAGCGTAATGGACTTTGGTTGAATTGGGCTAGCTACATGTTTGCCATTTGAAGTGTGATGGACTCGATTTGAGTTAAGCTAGCTACATGCTTGCCATCTGAAGAGTGATGAACTCAGTTTGAGTTAGGTTAGCTACATACTTGCCATCTTAAGTGTGATAGACTCGGCTTGAGTGAGGCCAGCTACATGCTTGCCATCTGAAGTGTGATGAACTCGGTTTCAGTTAGGTTAGCTACATGCTTGCCATCTTAAGTGTGATAGACTCGGCTTGAGTTAGGCTAGCTACATGCTTGCCATCTGAAGTGTGGTGGGCTCGGCTTGAGTTAGTCTAGCTACATGCTTACCATCTGAAGTGTGATGGACTCGGCTTGAGTTAGGCTAGCTACATGTTTGCCATCTGAAGTTTGATGGACTTGGCTTGAGTTAGGCTAGCTACATGCTTGGAGTTAGCTGGAGAACTTACCGGGTATCCAGAGAGCTAGTTGGCGCTTCACCCGTAATCATAGATCGACAATCTTCTCTTGTCAATCCTTCAGCATTTCCTTAGCACTTTTGCTAGTCTTTCTGTACTTCTTGATTCTTCGCCCCAAACTCTTCGTGTCGGAGCCTTTTATAGCCTTCGAGAGAGTACTGAAGGTGCGCATGATCTTGCTACGTGGTATCACCTCAGCCTCTTAATTCAGTTAGTTAGCCGAAGTACTTCCCATGTTGATTCTCGTTGGATCCTGCGCTCAATCATGGCACGTTCTCCCTGAAATCGCGGCGTACTTCACGAGTAGTGGCTAACATGGTACGTTCCTTTGTTGCGATTGGCGAGGATCTCAGCCCTGTTGGAGATGGTGGGTCCCTCGTCTCCCTATCGTGGCTTCGTCAAGGGCATCTTGCACATTTAGGGGGATCCAACGACTCAGAGTTCTTGGAGTGTAGTGAGGTGGCGTTCTCTATTGAGGTGCCTAATCCTAGTGACCTGGCCAGCTTTGTCAGTGCTAAGCTGGGATTTATGGGCTCCTCTCGATCCTCTTTGGGCTAGCTGGGCCGCATCTTCGTCAATTGAGCCAGATTCGAGATCCTCATCATAGGGGTCTTCCTAGATCGAGCCAGGAGGTACTTCCTTTAGTGGATCGGGTTGGATTTAGGACCCTTTTGAGTTTCTTGTTGTCTAGCAGGGTCGCCCTGGAGTCGGTTGATACTAGGCCGAACTGATTTGGGGTCCTATAATTACACTTTCCTCTCTTGGAATATTTGAATACATGACATTTTACTTCTTTTTAAAAAAATGTTAAAGTTATGTTAGCTTCTGTTAAAAAAAAAAAATCCAAAATATGTTTTAAATTACCACCCTTTCAAAGATGTAAATAATAAATTTCTCTCCCTCCTTGTATTAAAATACATTTTCTCCTCCGTTAACAAATGCAAATATATTCATTTTACTATATAATATATATACATTTATACTTTTTATTTATAAAAGAAATTTAATAAAAATTATTTTAAATATCTTATTGAATTATAAATATTTTATTACATATGTATATATAACAATTTATCTCAATTTAATCTTTTAGTTATTATTTAAAAAATTATTATGAATTATTCTAAATTTAACTGTATATTAAGAAAATATTCATTTATTATTATTATTATTTAAAAAAATATTTTGAAATAAATTGATTTAAAATTATATATGTTTAAGTAAAATAAAATTAAATACAAGTATTAAAGTAGTATTTGATTGATGTTATTAATATAATATTTAAATAAATCAGTATTTTTATATATAGTATTATTTATCAAATTAAGTATATAATTAATTTCAAGAATATTATTAAATATTATATTTATTAAATTGAATAAATGTAATGCTAATATATGTATATTAAACATACAAAATTTTAAATGATTCTATTTATAATAAAAATATATTATTAAACAAAATTTTATTACTTTTATAAAAGTTAGTTTAGAAAATATATTTTTAAATAAAAAAATTAATTTATACTAATGTGATATATATTTTATCTCATGAATTTTTTTAAATTATTATAAAGTATTGAGTTGTGAAATTCAATGATCAAGTCTTGCAACTTGGATCGAGAAAACCACGTAACCGACTTGATAATCCCAACAATTATTGAGCTCCACCTAGATTGGTTGAGAATATTTCTTTGAAGAGAAAAATCTTGTCGTGCTCTTGAGAACAAAATAATGTTGATACTAGTATGGAAAATAATATGTACTATTAATCATTTCCTCAATCCATTGGTTTCTTGATGGTGAGCATCAAGTAAAATATAAATTCATGTGTCTCATAAAAACTTAAGTCAAACTTTAGGTACACATACGTTTAGATTGTAAGAGGATTGATTGTTGTGAATTATATGTATAATTTATTTTGTGAATTTATTTGTGATTATGATTATGAATTAAAAACCTCATTCTTTTCATCTTTTCTTTTCTTTTCTTTATTTATTGGTATAACATTGTTATGAGTAGCAAAATATGACAAATATTCCAACACTACAATTTAGTGGATTATAATAATGCATGAGTACCTTGAAAGTATTAGAAGAGAAAGTAACCTGTAGATTTTTTTTAGACTAGGTCTTTTTATCTTTAGTGTACATATGGAGGATAAGTTAGTTTATATATATTCTTATTGTAGTCAGTAGTATGTTAAAGAGTACAACTTGATGTACATATAATTAATAATGTTTATATATATATATATATGAATGATGTTTTAATAGTATTATATATATATAAGTTATAAAAATTTTTACTCATTTCTTAATTATTTAAATTAATAAGATATTCAATTAGTTTTAATAAAGTTTGGATCTCATACTGTTTACATGGTGAGATTTTTTTTCTTATCATTGACAAGGTTGAGACGAAAATAACGTTGATAACTATTTGATTTACAATAAACACATCGAAAAAAATATTTACCAAAAAGTTAAATTATAACTTTAGTTATTTATCTTACGGTAAAAATTCATTTTAGTCATTTATTTGTTAAAATAATAATTTTTTATCCTTTAATTTTCAAATTTGAATTAATGTTATCTTTAAAAAAATTATTTTTAATTTTGAAATATATAAAATTTTTTAAAAATAAGTAAGAAGTATAATTTAATCTTTATTTTATTAAATTTTAAAATACAATTAATGGCAATTTAAAAACCCCGAATCTCTTCCCTCTTGCAAGGTCTGTTCCATTTCCCCCTCCCTTCTGACGAAACCAACCTTTGTATGAAAAGTTGGCTAATATGATTCTCCCTTTTTCACCTTCATGAACGCCTCTCATCGCTCCTACAGAGAAGAGACATGAATGCTCCGTTTTGTTTCATAGATGGAAGAAAAGTGGAGTGGAAAAAAAAAATAGATAAAAATAACAAAGTAAAATTTAAATTATTTAGTAAGAATGAAATAAAAAATAAATAAAGTTACAAAGTTGTTTTGAAATATAAACAAAAATATAAAAATTTAATAATTTATAATTTTATTTTATATGTAAGGTCGGACGAAATTGTCGTACATATAAAATTTTTTTTTAAAATATATATATATATATATATATATATATATATATGTATAATATTTTTTAACATAATATAATAAATTTTAATTTTATAAATATCATATAAAATTTTTTTACAAAAGAAATTATTTCTAACATAATTAAATTTTAATATGTAATATTTTTTTAAAATAAAGCATATATATAGTATTTTTAAACATAAAATAATCAAATTTTAATTATATAATTAATTTTAAAAACATATATTTTATTTAATATAAAAAATAATTTATAAAAAAATTATTACATAATATTATTTTAGAAAATATAAAAATAATTAATTATATATATTCATAATAGATTATAAATATATATAATTGATTATAATTAATTATATAAATATATTTTTTAGAAATTTAATAAGTTAATTTTTGTAATCTAATTAAGTATATATAAATATTAATTTTATTTTAAAAATAATTAAAATAAATATATAATATTAAATATATAGATATATTAACTAAATATAAATACATTAAAAAGTAAATATATTAAAATATATAAACATATAGTATATTAAAAAATATATAAAAATTTTAATATATTAAAAATTGTATAAATATATAACTAAATTAAAAACATAAATAAAATATAATTATATAAATATAATCAATTATATAATTAACCATAATCGATTATGTATTATTATATAATTGAATACCGATTACGTATTATTATATAATATGTATATATATAATTAATTATATATTTTAACATATAAATTATATAACTGATTAGATATTTAAATTGATTATGAAAGCTAGCATGCATGTGTTGAAAATTGATTAAAATTGTCGAAAGCATGTGGTTTATGTAACAATGTAATCGATTATTTACATAAATAATCGATTTAAACTGGAAGGCTAAATTTATAATTTGTTATTAAATATTATTTTTTATTCATTTATTTCTTCGCTAATAAATAACGTATTTTTGTCGTTGCTTATCCTTTCTGTTTCATTTCTACTGAGTGTAAAAGTGTCATTAATTGTATTTAATATTTAATAAAATAAAATTATTATAATGAAGATAAAAAATTGTTACTATCTTGAAATTACTATAATTTTAGTCTTAACATTAACCATGTTTTTTTCAAAACTAATGAAAAAATATTAATTTAAATCTAAAAATTAAATTATTAAAATTAATCTTTTAAAATAAATATTACTTAAAAGATAGAAGTATATATATAATTTATCCAATCAATTATTTTCAGTTTTTAATTTATTACTTTTTCAATTTAAGTTGTGTTTATTGAGTTTGTAGTTACAGTGAGATAGTGATATGATTTTAGTTTAAGATCGTCTTGAAATTAGATAAAGAAAGAATTTGATCCCTAATCACGACCTATTAGTTGAACTAAAGTTATTAAAAGAAATAGTAATTCTAATCGCAATCTACTAGTAACACTATAAAGTTTTTAATAAAAAATTAAAAGAAAAGCTCTCTTGACAGAGAAAATTCAATTTCATTCAACTTCAAAATTTTGTTTGTTGTAATTGTTTACAAGAGTTTTTTACTAAGCTATGCTTTGCAACTTTGAAATTAACGTTCATTAACATTTCCACTAGACATTAAATTCTCATCAGTTATAACTCCCAACTTTTATTTCCTTGCCAGACATAACTTTTTACATCATAATGGTTTAAGAATCATTAATACAATAAAAATTAACATATAAATTGTGAAAAAAGATACCAACTTATTACATGAACATAATGTGCAAAAATTAGATATAAATGGATCTTAATTAACTATTTAGAAAAAATTACATGAAGATGACTTTGGCTTTTTATGTATATATTGGTCAACTTATAATAAAGTGACTCATTTTGATCAACATTTAATTCACGTTAGTCTGAATTTTTCTTAATCTCCACAATTACACAAAGGATCTTTGATTTTGTTGATTGTTGAATTAGATATCTATCGTATAATACAAATGTATAAGTATGATACTGGCTCACAATAAAAATGAGATGAATAAATTATATTCCTATTATATTTATACATTTTCTCAATATTTATATATCTCTTTTGCTTCATTTTTCTATCTCCCTTTTTTATATTACTTATATCTTTTTTTTTCTTTCTGGATTAAAATAGAATTGTGTTCCTTCATCTATATTTTTTATTAAGTTTAATTTTAAATTTTTAAATTGTTCACTTTACTTTCTTAAAGTAACTATTAAATTAAATTAATCATTATATTAGTTTTTTTTATCATAACAATGTTGGTGGGACTTTTTACTATTATAAATTGATAGAAAAACAAACTTTATATAACATATACTTTAAAATATTAAAATAAAGTTTTTAAACTTAAGGAACTAAAATAAAATAAAATAAATTCAGGTAAAAGAACAAAATTATATTTTGGCCACTCTTTTTTCTCACTATCCTTCCGCTTCCTATGTCCAAAAATGGATGAAAATGTATAATTTTTCAATTACATTATCCCTCTTCGTTCTCTGGTAATGCAAAAGGTTTGATGAGATATTTAGCATTAAGAAACATACCAAAACAAAGTGCATGATCAGTACATAAAAATGATTGTGCTGGATTCCACTGAAGTTGCTTCCCAAATAAGAGAACTCCATGGCTGTCATGGACCTCTTTTGCTTCCCACTTTGAGCCCTTGTACAGCACCAGCAAGTTACCTTTTGACATTATTATTATTAGTATTAATTATTCAGTTTTGTTAACAACCTTTTAGGATTGATTTTTTTTATTTGGTTTGCAATAAGGATATCCTTCAATTACAGTTAAAAGATTAATTTATTCCAATACTTAAAAATCATCAAAATAAAATTTTATTTCTTTCAACAATGTTTTTTCTATTTACATAGTCAAGAATCAAACATCTAACAATATACTTGGGTAATTTGAATATCTACCGATTATGCCAGATCTTGTTCGTATTTTAGGATTTCTTTTATATACACTTAGAAAACTATTTTATTGAAAAAATTTATTAGGTGAAAAATATTAGTGTAATAAATTTTTTTTTATTATCATAATTATAGTCTTTGATTCACCCATAAAAACTTGAAGTAATTTTATAAACTTTGATCTTTAAAACAACTTTGAAAGTAATCCACCATTCAGGACTTCTAGATCCTTCACAAAATTGTATTATGCAAGAATTAAACTCAAGTTCTCCGTCGTCAATGAGAATAGAACACGTCTTGTTTTGTTAATTAACTCAACTCTTTCATTTTAATCGTATAAAATTTGTCTTAAGAAATTATATTTAACACTTTTCTTAATTATTTAAGAAATAGAGTGTAGACACTTGATTGAATATCATCTTTGGCCCAACCAACTTGAAATTTATAACCCATGATATATGCCATTTTTTCTGAGATATTGTCCCAACCTTATAGCAAAGCTTCCACCGTACTTTTAACTTTGTTAATCTTTTTTGGGTGTCGGTTTGCACGCATGGGTTTATTATATAATTGAACAATAAGACAGAAACCATCACAATAAAAAACAAAAATAAAAAAATTGTACAACACTAGAGGAATCAACACTTCAATTAATAGATCACACTCTGCAAAATGACATGGCATTGCATCAGCTTACACATTTTTAAATCAAGGGAGGGTTCTACCCACCAGATAAGTACATAATTAAGTTTCTATTCTAAGACAAACAAAAGTGAAGAAAGACCCATCATTACATTAAACTTTACTTCACTTTTTTCTTTTCTTTTCTGGTTAGTAGTAATTAACAAGTTTGAGCAATTAAAGGGTCAAACAGTGATGGTACAACAAGTATTGTTAATGGGTTGGCCACTAGCCATGCCAAGCAGCTTCTTCTCCTTGATTGCTGGATCCTCTAGCAGCAGTACCTTGTCCTTGTCCCTAACCCCAACCATGTGCAGGAATTCATTGTCATCCCTTTCTTTGCCCTTGAAGAGAAGCCTCTGCTCTATGGGCTCCAAACTTGTCACCAGTGACAAAATCATTTTTAATTCTCCTGCAAGTTATCATTGATTCACAAATATTAGCAAAACACACTTGACTGACTTGAGAATTATCTCTATGTTCTCTGTAATGCTCAAAAAATAAAATTTTTATAATTTTTTTTGTCCCTTTAAAATTTCTAAATTTTTATTTTTATTTCAGACTTTTAAAACACTGATTTTAGTAAATATCTTAACTTTGGTATATAGAGAACAAAATATTTGCTTTAAAACTAAAATTTGAGTATTTTTATAAAACAAGAGAGGTTAATTAAATAAGACGTAAGACTAAAAAAGTTATTTTTTTTTTATAAATTTCAATCAATAAAAAATTCTGTTCAAACAGGAACTAAAATTATTAGGTTTAAAAATTGATAACAAAAACTAAAATATGGATTTTATTTTAAGAAACTAAAAATTCCATTAACCCAATAATAAAATATTTGAATATAAATAATCAAGTGATTGCTCAGACTAAAAGATAAAAAAAGGTGAGGACAAAAAATTTCTGTGATTAAAAATAATTGTTAAATATATTATTAAAATAAATGAATAATTGAGATTAAATTATTCATCTATGTATCATTGTCCAATTATTTTAATAATATATTTACCAGTTTTTTTTAACTTCACAAGTGACAAATTTTAGAATTTTAAAAAAAAAAGTTTGTAACCAAAATTAGATTGATTTCAAGAGAAATAGATGGGGTTGAGACTCACCAAAAGTTGAGGTGGCATCAATAGAAATGTCATGCCACTGTGACACAGTTGACACTCTAATTGTGATCACCCCCTCCCCAGCACTTTGGTTACTCTCCCTTTTCTGGACAAGCATGCCACCAGGCCTAAGTTCCCATTTGATCTCACTCATACTTCTGCATTCCTTTTCTGGGGATGCAGCTTTGCTCCCATTGCCAAGCTTGGAGATGCTTCTTGAAAACCTCTTTGACCTCAACTTGATCATCTCTCTTTCTCTCTCTACCTTTATTTGTTTCTTTTTTGTCTAAAGTTTTGTTGTGTTTCTTGGAAGAACAGAAAGTGAAGGAGCAAGAGAAAGTTGATGTGGTTAGGCCCTTATATAATAGTGGAAAGAGTGTAAAAGGACAAAGAGAGCATGAATAAAATAGAAGCCGCCCTTGTGTTGCAAAAAAGTAGACTTGAGGGAACAGGAATGAGAATCAGGTAGGAACACATGGGGGACATTGGACAATATGAGCATATTGTCTTTTCTACTTATTTTGATTTTGGGAAGGGCTGAGGCACATGGGGAGTGGGAAGTGGGTGCTTAACAACAAATTCATTTGCTTGATTGGCGGGCCAAAATCAATTGGTTTTAGGTCGGTTTTTCTTCTTAATTTAAAAGCAATCAATACCTTAATTAATACTGAACAAAGTCCCATAAGTACTCTAACTTCACCTCTTAAAGAATTATAAAGACGGTTTTGCTCAAATTTAATACTTATGTAATCAACCAATAAATACTTTTAGCAGGGTCGGCAAGAAAATTATTTTATTATTAACTACTCGAATATAAGAAAATAATAATATTAAATTCACATTAATGAAGAAAGTTATGTTTCTTTTATTGGTAGAAATCGAAATTCGTTCAACTAAATTAAACATTACTAATTAATAAAGTTTATTAATATCATTTAATTTTATTATTATTATTTTAAAAATAAATTTATTTTTTAAATTATTTTTTATTGAAACTTGATATAAAAATAAAAAATATAAAAATAAAACTTTCAATAATTAAAGAATTTTTTAAAGATAAATTCATTAAATAATGTAAAATTACTTGTAATTATCTTATATTTGATATAGAAATTCATAAGATTTATTTTTATATTAAAGACTGGAGAGAGTAAAATTTATTAGAAATAACAATTTTGGGTGAATCTCACTTTTTATTTAACGAGGATCTTTTTTATTTTGTACTTTTTAATAAATTTAACTAACAATGAAGTGTGTGTTAAAAAAAATGGTAAAGAGTACTTCTTTCCATCTCAAATAAAACCAAAACAAATCTCATACATATTGATATTAAACATAAGTAAATATATAAAAATTTTACTTTATTTAATAAAATTATCTCTAAAATATCCTTCATTTATTATAGGTTCTATTTTCAATGACCATTTTTCTATTGTTGATATCAAGTTTCAATAAAGACTAGTAGTCTAGAAGAAAAGTTTATTATTAAATGAGATTGATAAACATAATGAGAATGTATTAGACCATGTATGAAAAAAAAATTAATTATACCAAACAAATCATTAAATTAAATCATTAAATGTTTTTAGATATGAGTGTTTATTAATAGGACTAGCTTAGTTGGTTGAGGAGGAAGGTGTTGTAAATCCTCAATACTTGATAAAAAAAAAAAAAAAAAGATAGATAGGAGTGGTGCTATATTTGATTCTAACAAATAAAAAAGATAAAAGTGTTACTAACAAATTTATATTCCTTCTAACACACATTTTATTATTGGTTAAATTTTACTAAAAACTACAGAATCATGATGAACAATCATTGAATATAAGTGAGACTTATGAAAATTTATCATTTCTAAGAAATTCCAACCAATAGTAAAGAATGAAATAGGAAGGAAAAAATAGAAAGGATAAAAATAAAGTAAAATAAAGTAAAAAAGACATATTTAAATAGATGGTGTAATAAGAAAATGAGTAGAAAATTTTCTCTTTTAATTGTTTGAACTAGTGAAAAAGAGAATAAAATAAATAAATAAATATGAAATATTTTCTATTAGATAATCAATTTTTATTCTATTATTTTAAAAAAAACTATTTATTGTTATTTCTAAAATATATATTATAAAAAAAATTATACCATCCAAAATTATGAATAAAGTAAAGTAGGAAAAAATGTAATATGGTGAATCCTCAAATATTTACCATTTCCCCTTCTTAATTCCTCTCCAAATAAATAAAGGAGGAAATAGTCAATATCTCTCCTACATATTTTGTTCCTAAATTTCTTCCTCATAAATTACTCAAAACAAGTTAGATGCTAAATCTGATCATATTTCCTTTAATACGAATTTCGAACATTAATTAATCACATTATATTTTATAATGGTAAAAAGAAACTTCTTGATTCTTTATCTATTGTCATAGCGTAATTGTTAAAGAGTATTTTTTACTTCCATGTTTTTTGAAGAAATTTTCTATTTTTATTTATCTGTCATTTTAAAGATTTAGAGGACTCATTAATTGATAATATTTTAATTATACTCTCTTCTTACCCTTCTCAAGAAAAATATATAAATTAAGTAATATGGAAGAGAGATTAAAGATATATTAAAAAATATAAATAACTTTTATTTAAATCAGAATATTAATGATTTTTTAATCTGTGTTATATACAATGTTAAATGAAAAATAAAAATAAATGAAATTAGTATTAGACAAAATTACAGCATTTAATACACTAAAAATTTAAAACCTTTTATATTTATTATTTATTTATTTTAAATATGTAATAAGTTGATAAAAACGTTAGTTAGCATTTATCATATTTACATTATAGCTAGACTTCTCTGATTTCTTCTTTCTTAAGTGATAACATAGTAAACTACTAAGACTTTCTTCTCCTTTTGTCCTTTCCCTTTTTTCTTAATCATATTCCAAAAGTTCTCTTCATTTATTCTTCTTTAGTTTGAAAAAAAATCTTATATATTAACAAAAGAACACGACAATATGCCATGCCGCAGTCAAATTATCTATACAATATATGACTTGTCCAATCTGTATGACAGCCGAAAAAGTTTACTGTACTACTTATTTATATTCAGAATTTAATATTAAGTGCGTTAAGTTAAATTTAGAAAAAATCACGTTCCATAACATCCCCGAGACTTCGGTTAGTGCTCAATCTTCTATGTATTCGAAGTTGATGTTCAGCATTTATATAAATTATCTCATTCCTGTCTATACATGATAAATTAACGTGCAATAATATAAAAACCAACGGCAATTGATTGAATTAGTTTAAGTTTAAAAGATTACGATAAGATTATGCGTTCTTATCTATATATGTAGCTTATTTTTGTATCCATTTATCTATATATCTACATATTATTATATAAAAGAGAGTCAATGAGACCATATTTAATTATGTATAAAATTTTCTCTCTAATTTCACTCTCACTTGATATAGTCTATTTTATGTATTTTAATTTTTTTTTAATTTATATTCAATTATAACAGTTCGATCACTACCAAAGAAACAAAGAACTTATGAGAGACCAATCAAAGTGATAAGATGTCTCTATGTTTTAGCACTACGTATATTGATTATTATCGAGGTCGTATAAGGAATTTAACTATGATCTTATTTCTTAAGTAAGGTGTTAGTTGACTCTTGGCATCTTGTAAATGAAAAGAAAGAAAAAGAAAAAGAAAAAATTTCTTAGAAAACTTTATTTCCTAAATGTATTTATTTGGTTTGACACATTAGTTAATTAATACTCAAGGTGTTTTTTTAGAATCACTAAGATCGACATAGTGATAAAAAAAAGTTTGAGTAATATATACGAGACTCTATACTCTAGTTTTCTTAATATTATTATATTTCTTGAAAAAAAATGTGTTCAGGATTTTGAGTTTTAAACAAAGTATATTGATTACTTTCGTTTTTTCAAATTTTAAATAAATTAATTCAATTATTAATTACACGTATTATATAATTGTTTATCTTTATTTTTGTTACATGGGTATTGAATAAAATTTACTGTATTTATATATTTATTATAATTATAAATAATCATTTTGAAATAAAAATAACAAAATATCAGTCATTACTATTTTCATTTAGAATAAATGCTGAAATATTGTTAAAATATTTTTTCTCTTGAAAGTAGAAATCTGTATTCCATTTATTATTAATTTGTTCGTTGCTGAGATTAATGTGTATTATAAATTATAATACATAGTCTACTCTAATAGTGTGAGAAAAGTGAGAAATAGAAAATTTCCTATATCTAACTTCCATTAATTTGATATTTTGTTATCCATTTACCACTATATTACTAGTAATTGCAAAGGTATAAATTCAATGATATAAATACTAAATAATATGTCATTTTAATAACAATTCCTGGCGCAACCAAGTTGCAACGGAATGGCATGACAACCAATTGTCGAAAAAAATAGTCCGAATTCCTTTTTAAAGGAAGAAAAAATAAAACGAGCTAATTTAATCGTTATTGATATTTTTAAGGGAAATATTAGAAAATTTTGGAAAAAAAAAATAGGGTAGGTCTTTCGAAACATATTTGGGGTTCGGAAGTCGATTACGTGTAAGGAAGATATTAACATCCTACGACATTCGTTCTAAGATGGTTACCTTATTAAGCAAGTCATCTAAGATTCTTTAGAGTATTTCCCTCACCTAATAATCAATAAAAATTATTGTACATTATTAGACTTTGTTAATGAAGAAAAAGAGTTTATTATTTTTGGGATTTTGGGCTCGATAGGGTGATTCGAGGGGACGCTGGAATGTAGTAGGAAATAGAGTGGACTGTCAATTGGCGTCCAAAAAGCCTATGCATCCAAAGCATGACTAGGAGGTAATTGGAAGTAGAGTGGACTGTCCATTGGTGTCCAAAGAGGGGTTGCAAAGCTGACTAGAAGGGATGGACTATTCATTGACGACCAAAGAACCTTAGGAAAAGAGATATATATTTTTTATTTTTGAACTTGGCAAGAGTGCCCTTTTGTTCGTACGTATCTCCTATTACAATGAAGAATTCAAAGTTTATGTAGTTCTTGAAGAGGGTGATTTCTTGTCTTACTAGGCTTTTGATTGGTATAGGTAAGGACAGAAGAGTCGTCCAAGGTTTCACATCCAATGGGTATGGGTGATAGCAAAGAACAACAATGGAAAATAATAATAGGTATGGATAGAAAAGTCATCCAAGGCTCTACGTTAAATAGGTATGGATGATGGTAGGAAACAAGAATAGAAGATGATGACAAGAATGGGAATTGGTGGTAGACATGGATAGAAGAGTCGCCAAAGGCTCTACATCCAATAGGTATAGATATTAGCATATAACATAAGTAGAAAATGGTGATAGGAGTGGAAATTGGTAATAGATGTAGATGGTAGAGCCGTCCACAATTTTGTGTCCAATGGATACAGATGGTAGCTTAAAACATAAGTGGAAAATGGTGACAACAATGGAAATTGATAATAGGTATGGATGGTTCCATGGTTCTACGTTCAATAGAAGTCGTAAATGGTGATAAGAATGGATAGTAGAGTTGTTTAAGGCTTTGCCTCCAATAGATATATGATAGTATATGGAAAATAGGGAAGATAGGTAGAGAGCTACTACATCCCACAGAAAAGAAAAAAAAATCCCTTTAGACGAGCCTTCATCTAAAAGAGAAAATACAAAAAGTAGAAAAACAACAAAGGACAAATTTCTTTAGAGAACCCTTGTCCAAAAGAAAACTATAGAAAACATATAGAGGATGAATCCCTTTGGATAAGCCTTCATCCAAAGGAAAAACACATGGAAATAGATGAGGTATCCCTTTGGACAAGCCCATGTCCAAAGAACAAAATGCAAAAACAAGAAAGGACAAATTCCTTTGGACGAGCCTTTGTCAAAAGGAAACTACAAAAAACCTAACAAGGGATGAATCCCTTTGGAAGAGTCCTTGTCTAAAGGAGAACACAGGAAAATATATGAGGTATACCTTTGGACGAGCCCTTGTCCAAAGAAGAAAATATAGAAAAGAGAAAGGAATGCAAAAACAGAAAAGGACAAATTCCTTTGGACAAGTTGTCGTCCAAAGGAAAGTATAGAAAAAAGATAAGGGATGAATCCCTTTGGACGAGCCTTCATCCAAAGGAGAACACAAGGAAACAAATGAGGTATACCTTTGGACAAGCCATCATCAAAAGAAGAAAATGCAGATAATAGGAAGGAATGCAAAAATAGAAAAAGACAAATTTATTTGGATGAGCCCTCGTCTAAAGGAGAAAATCCAAAGAATAGAAAAAGGATGTAGAAAATAGAAAAAGACAAATTCCTTTGGATGAGCCCTCGTCCAAAGAAAATTACAAAAAGATAGATGGGGGATGAATCCCTTTGTATGATTCCTTGTCCAAAGAAAGACACAAGAAAACAAAAGAGAGGTATATCCCCTTTGGACGGAGAAAATGCAGAAAACTGAATGGAAATGCAGAAAAGAGAAAAAAGTACAAATTCCGTTAAATGAGCTCTCGTCCAAAAGAAACTATAGAAATAAGAAAAGGACAAATTCCTTTGGACGAGTCTTCGTCTAAAGGAAACTACAGAAAACAACAAAAAGGATAAACTCCTTTGGATAAGCCCTCGTCCAAAGGAAAATATGGACAACAACAAGGGACATATTCCTCTGGACGAATCCTCATCCAAAGTAAAATGCAGAAAAAAAAACAAAAGGGATAAATCCCTTTTGGATGAGCCTTCGTGATTGGTTGTTTCTTTGGTGATGAGTAGGTGTGGCAGAGCAAAGTGGAACTAGACTACTTGTACTTGCCATTGAGGACAAAGTGACCAACACATCCACCAATTGGTTATTCTCACAAGGGATGTGATGGAAGGTTATTTCCTCAAAATGCTCCATTAGCCCTTTGATGTAAGAGTGGTAGCAAATTAATTTCAAGTTCTTCATTTCCTATTCTCCTTGGAATTTATGGATTACCAGGGTCGAATCTCCATATACTTCCAAAACTCTTGCCTTGAATTCTAAGGCTGCCAAAACTCCCATTGTACAGACTTTGTATTTTGCGATATTATTTGTAAATTCGAAATCAAGCTTGTTAGTGAATGGAATGTATTGGCCTTCGGGGGTGATGAGCACTGCCCCAATTCTAAGGCCCAGTGCGTTGGATGCACCATCAAACATCATTGTCCATTTTTCATCATCTACACACTCCTTTTCTTCAAGCAGTGACATTATGTCTTCATTTGGAAACTCGTATTGCATTGATTGATAATCATCCTAGGGTGGTAAGCTAGATATTTTGCTAAAGCACTTCCTTTGATGACCTTTTGGGTGACATAAGTGATTCATATTCTGATAACAACACCTGTCAATGAGCAATCCATCCCGTGAGAGTAGGCTTTTTGAATATATACTTGATAGGGTCCAATTTGGATACCAACCAAGTAGTATGACTTAACATGTAATGCCTTAACCATTGGGTGGCCCATGCTAAAGCGCAACAAGTTCGCTCTAGTGGAAAGTATCTCATTTCATAGTCCGTGAACTTTTTTCTTAAATAATAGATAGCATGCTCTTTTTTACCAGTTTTGTCATGCTATCTTAGTACGCAACCCATTGATTCATTGAGCACAATTAGATACATGATTAGAGATTTCCCAGGCACCAAAGGTATCAAGATTGGAGAATTTTGCAATTACTGTTTGATTTTCTGAAGGGCTTCTTGGCATTCTCCATTTCGTTCATTTCTTTGATTCTTACGTAGTAATTTGAAGATTAGATTACAAGTGGCCGTCATTTGGGATATAAACCTTGCAATGTAGTTCAACCTTCCTAGAAAGCCCTATACTTCCTTTTCCATCTTAGGGGTCGACATTTCTTGAATGGGTCATACTTGTTTGGATCCACTTCTATTCCCTTTTCACTAACCACAAATCCTAACAATTTGCTTGATTTCACCCCGAAAGTGCATTTGGCGGGATTCAACCTAAGCTTGTACTTTCTTAAGCGTTTAAACAACCTTTGTAGATTAATGATGTGCTCTTCTTCTGTCCTTGATTTTGCAATCATGTCACCCACATATACCTCAATTTCTTTATGCATCATATCATGGAAAAGGGCCACCATGGTTCGCTAATATGTTGCTCCTACATTTTTTAATCCAAATGGCATTACTTTATAACAGAGTGTCCCCCATAACATAATAAACATTGTTTTTTCCATGTCTTTTAGGCACAGTTTGGTTTGGTTGTACCCTGAAAAACCGTCCATGAAAGAGAAAAGTGAATGTTGAGCGGTATTGTCTACCAACATATCTATATGAGGCAATAGAAAGTCATCCTTTGGGCTAGCTCGGTTTAAATCCTAATAGTCCACACATATTCTAACCTTCCCATCCTTTTTTGGGACGAGTACTATGTTGGCCATCAATTAAGGATATTTTTCCACATGAGAAAACTTGCATCAAACTATTTCTTGACTTCATCCCTTATTTTTAATGATACTTCCGGTTTCATTCTCCTCAACTTTTATTTAATCAAAAAATATTCAGGATTTAGAGGCAGCTTGTGTTCAACTATGTTGGGATCTAGGCCAGGCATGTCTTGGTATGTCCAGGCAAAGATGTCAACATAATCTATTAATAATTTGACCAACTTGTCTCACTAGTTTCCTTTGATGACAATGCCTACTTTAACTTCCTTTTTATCCTTGTCATTCCCTAGGTTGACAATTTCAACTTTGTCTTCATTGGGCAGAAATGCTTTATTTTCTTGATCTGTCAGGTTTTCTGGCTCATTTGGGATTTCTAAGCCACTTGCGTCTTCATCTGCATGATTGATGGGGCGATCGAAATCGTAATACGGAGAAATAGAATTATTATTTTCAAGATGATCATTTTTAGGTATGCAATTTTAAGGGTGAAACAAGTATAAAGCGGAAGACAGAAGATAATTATGGCATTTCACATGGTTTATTTAGGGAGTAAAAGAAGAAAATGGTTATAAGATGTAGATAAAAAGAAAATAAAATGCTTCCAAATATTTCATTCATGCAAAATATCAAGAGATAGCATATAAAACCCGATGTCTTAGGCATAACAAAGTACGTATTACAATTACTTTGGACCTGTACTAAGAATCACTAGGAGCTCGGTGATTTCCCAATTACAAAACTCTTTATAGAGGGTATAGGGATAAACCAAGGTGACTTGATCTTTAACATCCTAATCGTCCTTTGTCATAGCTATCTGATCAACAAATGTCAATCCTCCAATCTGGAAACTTTCACATAGGTCACGAATGGGAACTTTCTCCAACCTCAATCCTCAACCTTCCCCACGATCTTGTCATGTCTTTCTTTCCTTTCAATATTCCCCTTTTATCATTCTCATTTCGTTCATCCAAGCCCGTGTCAATTCTTATTTTCTGGAAACTCTATGGGTTTTATAATCCCATTCAACTCCTTCCCTACTCTTTCTCCTGGCTGGTAGCCTCCTCCCAACATGACCTTGGCAACCATTATAGCTGCTTTTGAAGGACATAAGTTTTTAGATAAAGATTCCTCACTAGCAGTGATGTTCACTTCCAAAGACTCCAATGCGATTTCGAAAGCCTCTTCAGCTGCCTCGATGTATCGAAAAGGTGTAGGACACATCACCATTATATCTTCCTTGCCTGAAATAACCACCAAATTGTTATTCATCATGTATTTCAATTTTTGGTGCAAGGAAGAAGGGACAACTTTAGCTAGGTGGATCCATGGCCTTCCAAGTAAGCAACTATAGGTCGATCTAATGTCCATCACCTGAAATAGATCTGGAAAGTGAAAGGGTTGATTTCCGTAGGCATTTCAATTTCTCCCATGACTTCCCTTCAAAACTCAGTGAAGGCTCTTATTATGATAGAGCTGGGTTTCATGTGGGCTTTATTACATGGCAATCGATCCAATGTGGATTTAGGGATGACATTTAGTGAGGATTCATTATCTATTAGTACTCTTGCTACCATGTGATCCATACACTTCACTGATATATGTAAAGCCTTGTTATGCTTTTTTCCTTCACCCGCAATTTCTTCATCGGTGAAGGTAAAATGGTTGTTAGCGATGATGTTGCTAACTATTCCCCTGATTTATCTAGTGAAATGTCATGGGCCATGTGCGCTTCATTCAAAACTTATACTAGACACTTCTTGTGGCTTTTAGAATTTATCAGTAATGATAGGAGAGATATCTTGGTCGGGGTGTAGTTTAATTGATCTATCCATTTATACTTGCTTTGCTGGACAATTTTGAGAAATTCCATAGCTTCTTCGTCTGACACCTTTTTATTTTTTTCTCCTTCTTCAACTATGGTTTTGTCTGCTTCTATTTCTCCTTCCTTTCCTTCGGCCATATTCTCTTTCCCTTTTCTCAAAACCTCTTGGGTGTAAATTTGCTCATTTCTCATTATTCCTCCTATTCCAGTGAGGTTTGTGACTATGGCTGATCCCTCCCCAAGTCATCTTGCAATTGTTCATTCATGTTATTTTTAGTTTGCACCTTCACACCACATTTCCATGGTACTGCCCTAGAGTCTTTGAATGGGAAGGGCATTGGAATTTTAACAATGAGAGATTTGGGGACACTTGGTGCTAGCACAATTGCATTTTTTGTGAAGTGGGTGACTACTGGTTTCGGGGGATTTGTTCCTCTTTCATAGTGGGTCATCAACACCTTTTTTTCCTCTCTTGACCAGCTAATTTGGATTATGCTTGAGTCCATCAATCCCTGTAGAATTTGTTTGAGCTTGCAACATTATTCTATGGAGTGTTCTGCACTTGGGTGTCGGTTGCAAGCACTAGGCTCAAGAGTCACCTTTTCAATCATCTTGTGTTTGCACAATTATGAGAAAATTCCATTCATGGGGTCTTAACTTCTCTAACCTCCCTTATCAGGGAATCAAAATTTCCATTAATGGCATTTATTGAGGTACATCCATGCCTTAGCAGTGGATTCTCTCTGACATTTGGGGTGTTTTCCTTGAAACTTAGCCAACCTCTATCGATCAGATCCTGCACTTTATGTTTCAAAGCCAACCATTTTTCAATGGTGTGACCCACAACACCTGCATGATATTCACATTTAGTGTTTGGGTTATAACTTTTAGGGTAAGGTAGTTGAACAAGTTTTTAGGGAATAAGGACAATTAAGGAGTTGTGGATCAAGAGTTCTATGTATGTCATAGGGATTGGGTTGAATGTTCTTTGTGAGTTATTTCTTTGTTGAGTATTGTTCATGTTTATTTGTTGGGACTCTAATGGGTTTGCTTGGGGGATTGGAAGGGTTAGGACTTATGGTGGTGGTAAGTGATAGGCTATCGTGGGTTGGTAAGGTTGTTGGTAAGATGATTGGAGAATTGCTGTTATTGGTGGGTTGTATTTGAATTGTGGTTGGTAATGGTTAGGGTGGTGTTGATACAATTGCATTGGTTTCCCCTATCTTCTTTTTGTCCATCACTACCCTGGGCCTTTTAGGTGTTGTGGTCATGTGGGCGATCTTTCCATTTTTCACCCCTGCCTCAACTCTTTCTCGTATGACTACTAGATCTGAAAAGTTCAACAACATGGTCGTAAAAGGGTGATTAGAGCGTGTCAATAAACATTGTAATCATCTCTCCCTTTCAGGTATTGGGACTTGCACTTAGGCAGCCAGTCCTCTCTATCATTGGGCATACTCTTTGAAGGTTTCTTTTTCTTTTTTCACCATGCTTTGCAGTTAGGCACAACTTAGGGCCATGTCCACATTGTATTTATATTATTTTAGAAAGGCCTGGCTAAATCCCTCTATGTATGCAATCATCCTTTCTCAAGGCCCATGTATCATCTTAGTTCAACCTCCAAGATGACTCTCTTGGAATAAATGAATGAGTATTTTATTATCATGAGTGTAGGAGGCCATTTTCTTGGAGTACATGATGATGTGGCCTTTTGGGCATGTGTCTCCCTTATATTTGTCAATTTTGGGCAGCTTGAATTTGGGGGTAATCACAATTGAAACTAGGGTAATTAATACCCTCGATGGCCTTCAACCTTTCTTCCAAAAATTGTAGTCTATCTTTTGGTCGATGTTCATTGGGCTATAGGGATGTATGACAATTGTGGATAAGGGGTTAACAACTTGGTAGTCTTGGGCATTGTAGGTAGGAGCCCCATTGGTTTTGAAACTAGGGCTTGTGGATGGTATCTGATTCTATGAATTTGTAGCATAAATGTGGGGGTCACCATTGCTATTTCCTGGTGGTGCACCCCCTTGAGGAGGATTGCCAAGGGAGTGACTATCAACTTCTATGGCGTTTGTAGGTGGTGCATAACCTCATGGGAGTCCATATAGGGGCCATTGAACTTGGACACTAGGATGGGCTTGTGGTGATAGAGTGTGTCCTGGAGGGTGGGAAGGTGTTGCTTGAGGCTGATTGACTTTATTCCCATTCAAACCTTTCATTGCTTGCAATACTTCCAGAATCTTGCTCATTTGTTCTTTTACTTGGTTTACATCTTCCTTCAATTCTCAGTGTTGTTACTCTAAGTCATCAACTACTACTTCCATGATTTTGGTTTTGCTACTCGTTTAGTATGAGTGTTAAAGGGATGGTTTTCTTGACTTATTTTATTAATTCTACGTAGCAAAGATTATGAGTATAATGTAAGCATGAGGATGAGACAAATTTTTTTTTTATTATTTATTTTATTATTTAGATGCAAGGTTATTGAAGAACCATAAGTCGTATGATTTTGTGCAAACATCTTTTCCTTTCATCATTTCTTAGGGTGTCACGATCTAAGTATTAGACAAAATTTGGATTCTAGCACAAAGTATAGGTGCTTTTTATTAGAACGTCATGTCCTAAGTACTAAGTGTTGGATAATTGAGAGAGTATATTTAGAAAAAGAAATACAAATAGCATTCAATTGATCACTCATTACAGGTAGCCATTCCCTTTATTTGGCTTTTCATATCCTTACAATAGTCCAAACATTCAAAATTTTCCTTGGGTACGGAGAGTGTAACATCCTAAAATTTATTTAATTATTTTTAGAAATAAATTTCATTATTATTATTATTCTTAATGATGACAGAAAATTAATTTAGTACTTAAATATTTACATTTAATTTTATTTTAATAGACGAGTTAATGGTTTTATAAACTGAGGCATTAATCTGAATTATTTTCATTTATTAATTTAATTAATTGAATTAATGGGGGCTGACAGGTGGGTCAGGGTTGACCCGACCTAGTTAGAATATTAGACATGGGGTAATCAGTTTACCCCAATTTGTGTTTTACGCGTCAGACGACCGGACCTAGAGGAGAGAGAACACATATCTGCAAGGAGGAGGGGCTAGGGTGCTCAGATCGTCCTAAAGCTACATCAGATCATCATTGTTCTTCACATCTAAGGTACGAGGGAGATGGGTTCGGTTATACGTGAATGCGAGGGTGTATAGGTAGTGAGGGCAATCCCTAAGTCCCTCTAGGATCTAAATTCTCAAATATGTTTTGTTATTATGTTCTAAAAATGTTTTAATCGGTAGAAAAGATTTGTCAATGTGTACCGTGGTTTTGATTGACTTAATTGATAATTTAATCGGTTGCCTTTAGTGTGAAGGAAAACCTCTAGAGGGAATCCCAAAGGAACAAGAAGAATGACTTTGATGAACATGTTTTCTTCATTGTGCCTTCCAAGTATGCAAAGATGTTAGTTCTATCTCACTATTTGAGTTTCATTTACATAAGAAAGAGCAGTAGGGTCTTTCCTAGGATCCTTATTAATAATTTTTATTGTATGGTTTCTTGTGGCATTTGAAGGGAGATTAAATTCTTGGATTAACGTTTTGTCTTAATGTGATTTTCGTTTGAAATTTTATGGTTAATTGTCTTAATTGCTTGATTCTCATGGTTGTTCATGGTTATTCATGGTTGAGGTTCAATTTGGGGCTCTTGTGTGTAACGGTGAAATTGGGTGAAATTCAATGGTGTTCATGTGCGTTTCTATGCGTTCTTATAAATGATTTATGGTAATGATGGCTAAATTGATATGATTTTGGCATGATTACGGACTGTGTGAATAATGTATGAATCATGAGAATGTGAACGTGGATGGGAATGCATTGTGCATGGACATGAGATGCATGAGATGCATGAGAAGCCAAACATGGCTATAATACCCTGGCTATATGTGGTGTTTAACAGGGGGACCCTGACCAAAAGTGGTGTTTAACAGGGTAGGCTAATGATGGGGGACATTCATATGCATGAGCCATAGGTGGTGTTTAACGGTTGTGTAGAATATCTTCGCATAGGCCATAGGTGGTGTTTAATTGTGCGACACACCGGTCATATAGGGTGTTTAACGGTGTGGCCATCATTAGTGATAACTAAGGGGATTAAGGAGGTTCGCCCATGGTGCGGAGTTCCGAATCGAGACTCTTAGGTGTGGTGATGAGCATATGCATTGTGCGAGCATGTGCATTTTGTAAACATGAATGAAATGTGATTGATTTTGAATACAATGGAATGTGTGATTTATATACGAGTATTTGTTAATTGCTAGTAATTGGGTACGGTAATGGGTGAGATTTGGGGTACTATCAGCATTTATATATGATTAAATGTTATTTTTCATCGTACTCTCTTGTAGTTTTCTTTTAGGTAATGTTGAGGACACTCGTGTTGTCGAGTTTTGAAGAGGCGGGGTCTTGCTCTGGTTTGTGTGAAATCGGGGCTTGGGATTTAGAACAGTGGTCCTATGTTTTTTCCTACGTACTTTTGCATCTTAAATATTTGAAAATGATGGGCATATCAATAATTCACTAAATGTATACAGAAATGAGAGTGATTTATATATTTGAAATATGTGTCAAACACATGAATGACGTGTTTAGATCAACATTAATAACTTATGCGATAATTTTTTTTGTGTACTTAATGTTTGAACATGATAATGACCATGTGAGCCTTTTATCCTTAATACGAATTGAGTTTCCTTGGTTTTATCTATTTCCTTGTCTTCCTTTTTATTTACTTGATTATTTTAATTTAAGTATTCGGGGTAGAAGGGTGTCATAGAGAGCGAATTTGTTAATCCCTTAGCACTTTGCAATAAGTATGAAGCTCCATTGAACATCTACACCGTCTTATGTAATTTTCTGACTCCTCTACGTACTTCTTCTTTGATTCCAAGGTAGCCTAACAATCTAGCATCAAGTTCTTGTTTAAATTTCTTTCACCTTAAATTCTATTTTTGTATTCAGCCACTACCCTTTCTAATTGTTGTTTTAGATTCCCAAATTGTTCTTGTGTAGACTTTCCAGCCATCATTGATTTCTTCCACACCTTTATCCACTGAATTACATCTGCTTTGGCCTTATCTCTCTCTTGCCTTCATAGTTTTACCTCTTCATTAGCTGCACCTGGATAGCTTTGTCTCTTGAGCCTGCATTCCTCTTCTACCTTTGCTCTTTTGTTGGCTATTTTGACGGATTGAGCTTTTTGATCATTTTCTTATCACGTTTTCCTGTATTCTTGGTGGGCCCTTATCAATTCTTCTTTCAGCTCCTTCCTTTCTCTGTCGGATTTTGCAAGAGCCTTTTCAAGTTCTTCTTTCTTTTGCGAGTTGGTGGGCACTCATTCAAGAGTTTCTTGAACAACTGATATTGTATTGCAAAAAGGGAGCTTAACTTTTTGAACCCTTTCCTTGAGCCACTAGCGATAGTTTCCATCTGTTACACAACTCTTAACTCCCAATTCCTTTCCTCTCTTGACTACATGGTCCCAAGCATACCTTACCTTTTCTTTATCATTTTTAAGTCTTGATTCAACTCGTAACTGATAAAAGGGATGATAGATTTTGCTGTTGGTTGGCCTACCATTGGGTATCCAAGCTACCTCAAAGCTAGTACTAGGTTATAGTTGATACAACCTTTAGTTCCCATGAGGGGCACGTTAGGGAAACCTACACATTGATAGATCACCTCATTAATTTCCTAATCTCTTAAATACCAGCTGATTGTCCTTTCGTTGAGATTAGCAAGGCTTTGTGCCTACTCACATTGTCCTTGAATTCCATTCTTCCTCCCTTATTGATATGTGCCATGAGTCAAGTGTGCAATAAAGGAAGGCAACATATAATAGTTCCTCCTTTCTTCTCGTGGCATATGGTGAGGGTGTTGTATATGTTGGCAAGAAATGTTGGTATCATATTTTCTTTTCGATGCTTGTGGGCCAGGAATATGTCAATTTCTACTAAGTCTAGGAAATCCTCAACATTTGGAAACAAGACGACTCCATAAATGATGAGAGAAAGGATATCCATGAAATCAACCCATTTGCCTTCTTCAGCTAGACATCGTGCGCGCTCTTCCAAATAACTTTTGATGAAACCATCAACACCTCCTTTTGTTTCTTTTTTGCTTGCTAGCTCTCTTACATCAATCTTTAGGGAGGTAGAAATTGTGAGTAAAGAAGGATAATGTCCCACATATTTATATGGTCTTCCCTTTTCAAACAAGCATCCTAGTATTTGGTCAAATTCTTTAAGTGTTGGTGTGAGCTGAAAATCTTTGAAGGTAAAGCATCTCACGGGAGGGTCATAAAATTGTGCCAGAGTTGTTAATGCTCCTACCTTCACATCAATTTCCAACAGACCAAGAATCCTTCCATATTTTCCAGTGAAGGCTTTTTGTTGAACACCTTTCATCCTACTTCCTAGGTTCCTCAAACTCTTTACATTTGATTGCCTGACCTTAAGTTTCAAAGTCCTTTTCAACTCAGACCCAATTTTGAAAAAGTGTTCACAAAGGTCTTGTATCTTTATGATTTCTACTATAACCCAGTTAGAAATGGATGCAAAATGTCATGATGTTTATGCTAACAGGCAATATGTTATGCGTGCTCTTTTGATTACAAAAATCACAAGGTCTATGAAGGATGTTTCTTCTTTTCATCCATATGTTGTGTCATTTAGATGCAAGGTAGAGTACTACTCCATTATGGCCAATAAGGGTTTTTCTTAGTAGCTGACAGCTATAAGGGTTCTATGTGTGCTCTTCTAGGATAGGTAGTTCTTTTTGACCTAAAATAGGCCCCTAGAGTCAAAGGTCTTTTCTGAAAATATTGAGCACAACAATATGTAAACTATTAGAAGTGACAATACCTTCAAAATGACCAAACTCTAGGCAGGATTTTCATAATAACCAACCAGGACGAGTGCCCAAAAGGTTACCACTACGCAACCCTTTACCTATCTTAAAGCTTACTCAGGTCTGGGTATAGGACCTCACTCGTGTGTGCGAAAGTGTATGTGGAATGTGTGAAAGGAGCAAATCCTGAATTATCGATCCTGCAACACAAATAACACTCATATAGTATGAAAAGAAGTCTTCTATCCTCAGGTTTAACGTACAACATATATACAAAAAATCATGAGACAAATATCAGTAAAACCAAATTATGTACAATAAGATAACAAAGAACAAGGATAGAAAGGTGAGGTAAACAGAATAAAGAAAATCATAGATAACTTGCTTAATTGATTTTGACAAGCTTGACTCTCTAAGGATGTTCTTAGTGGAGTCACCATCTATTGCAACTGGATGACATGACAACTAATTGTTGAAAAATAGATAGTTCAAATTCCTTTCAAAGGAAGAAAGAAAAACGAGCTCAATGGAGTCGCCACTGATGTTTTTAAGGGAAATATCAGAACACCTTGGTAAAAAAAAGATAGGGCAAGTATTTGGAAACAAACTTAGGGTTTGAGAGTCGATTACGTGTAGGAAAGGTATTAGCATCTTACGACGTTTATCCTAAAATGGTTACCTTAATCAATTAAGCAAGTCATTTGAGATTCTTTAGAGTATTTACCTCAATAAATAATCAATGAAAATTATTGTACATATTGGACTTTATTAATGAAGAAAAAGAGTTTATTATTTTAGGGATTTTCAACTCGACAGGGATGATCCCTTGCTCCTACGTATCTCCTAAGCACAATGGAAATATCAGAGTCACATACTTCTTGAAGAGGCTTAGAAGGGATTGGAAGCAGAGTGGACTACACGTTGGCATACATAGATGATTAGAGGGGAAAGGATTATCCATTAGCGTCCAAAGGGTTTGGAAGGGTAAACTATCCATTTACATCCAAATGTGACTGAAGGGGAGTGAACTGGGCATTAGAGTCTATAGATGATTAAAAGGAGTAGATTGTTCATTGACATCCATAGGACCTAAAAAGAGAGACATGTATTTTTTATTGTTGAACTTGATAGTAGTTTCCTCCTGCTCTACGTATCTTCTAGTGCAATAGAAAATTCAAAGTTTATGTACTTCTTATAGATGGTGGACTATCCATTGGCGTCCAAAGAGGTTACGTGTTTAAAAGGGTGTTGGAAGGTGTGTGCATCCAAAGGGATGCTGGAATGCAGTAGAAAATGGAGTGGACTATCCATTGGCATCCAAAGAGCCTATGCGTCCAAAGCATGACTGAGAGGTAATTAGAAGTAGAGTGGACTGTCCATTGGCTTCCAAAGAGGGGCTGGAAAGCTGATTAGAAGGGATAGACTATCCATTTGTGTCAAAAGAACCTTAGGAAAGGATATATATATTTTTTATTTTTGAACCTGACAAGAGTGGTCTCTTGCTCTAACGTATCTCATATTGCAATAGCAAATTCAAAGTTTACGTAATTCTTGAAGAGGGTGGTTTCTTGTCTTACTAGGCTTTGGATTGGCATTGATATGGGCAGAAGAGCCATCCAAGTTTCCATGTCCAATGGGTACAAGTGACAGCAAAGGACAACAATAGAAAGTGATAGTAAGTATAGATAGAAGAGTTGTCCAAGGCTCTATGTCCAATAAGTATGGATGTTAGTAGGAAATAGGAATAGAAGATGATGGCAGAACGAGAACTAGTGGCAGATATGGATAAAAGATCCATCCAAGACTATGCATCTAATAGGTATAAATAGTAGCATAAAACAAAAGTAGAAAATGGTGATAGGAGTTGAAATTGGTAATAGATATGGATGGAACAGTCGTCCAATGTTCTGCGTCCAATGGATATAGATGGTAGCTTAAAAAAGAAGTGGAAATGGTGACAACAATGGAAATTGATAACATGTATGGATAGCAAACCGTCCACGATTTTGCGTCCAATAAAAGTGGTAAATGGTGATAGGAATGGACAGTAGAGCCATCCAAGGCTTTGCATCCAATAGGTAGATGATAGTATGGGGAAAATAAGGAAGTTGGGTAGAGAGCTTGTGCATCCTACACAAAAGGATAAAATCTCTTTAGACAAGCCTTCATCCAAAGGACAAAATATAGAATGTAGAAAAATAACAAAGGAAAAATTTCTTCGGATAAGCCCTCCTCCATTGGAAATTACAAAAAAAAAACATAGGATGAATCCCTTTGGACAAGTCCTCATCCAAAGGAAAACACTGGGAAACATATGAGGTATCCCTTTGGATGAACCCTCATCCAAAGAAGAAAATGCACAAAAGAGGAAGGAATGCAAAAACAGGAAAGGACAAATTCCTTTGAACAAGAGGTCATCCAAAGGAAACTATAGAAAAACAGACAAGGGATGAATCCCTTTGGACGAGTCCTTGTCCAAAGGAGAACACAAGGAAACAAATGAGGTATACCTTTCGACGAGCCCTCGTCCAAGGAAGAAAATAAAGAAAAGAGGAAGGAATGTCAATACAGAAAAGGAAAAATTCCTTTGGATGAGCCCTCATCCAAAGAAAACTATAAAAAACAGACAAGGGATGAATCCCTTTGGACGAACCCTCGTTTAAAGAAGAAAATGTAGAACATAGGAAGAAATGAAAAAATAGAAAAAAAAAACAAATTCTTTTGGACGATTTGGATGAGCCCTTGTTCAAAAGAAACTACAAAAAGACAAACAAAGGGATGAATCCCTTTGGATGAGCCCTTGTCCAAAGGAGGACATAGGAAAACAACAAAGAGTTATCCCTTTGGACGAGTCCTCGTCCATAGGAGAAAATGTAGAGAACAAAAAAAGGATGCAGAAAATTGAACAAGACAAATTCTTTTGGGCGAGCCCTCATTTGAAGAAAATTATAAAAAAATAGACGAAGGATGAATCCCTTTAGATGAGCCCTCGTCCAAAGGAAAACACAAGAAATTAGAAGAGAGGTAGATCCTCTTTGGACGAGTCCTTGTTCAAAGGAAAAAAATGCAAGAAACTAAATGGAAATGTAGAAAACAAAAAAGGACAAATTCCTTTGGACGAGTCCTCATCGAAAGAAAACTACAAAAAAACAAACAAGGGATGAATCCCTTTGAATGAGCCCTCGTCTAAAGAAGAAAATGTAGAAAAGAGGAAGGAATGCAAAAATAGAAAAAAGACAAATTCTTTTGGACGATTTGGATGAGCCCTTGTCCAAAGGAAACTGCAAAAAGACAAACAAAGGGATGAATCCCTTTGGATAAGTCCTTGTTCAAAGGAGGACACAGGAAAACAACAAAGAGTTGTCCCTTTGGACGAGTCCTTGTCCAGAGGAGAAAATGTAGAGAACAAAGAAGGGATGCAGAAAATAGAAAAGGACAAATTCCTTTGGATGAGCCATCGTTTGAAGAAAATTATAAAAAAGATTGACGAAGGATGAATTCCTTTAGACGAGACCTCATCCAAAGGAAGACACAAGAA
The DNA here is from genome assembly GCA_025330945.1 of Mucuna pruriens. Lineage (NCBI taxonomy): Eukaryota > Viridiplantae > Streptophyta > Magnoliopsida > Fabales > Fabaceae > Mucuna > Mucuna pruriens. Next base: position 1,345,916 of record JAENHJ010000527.1, on the reverse strand, counting down.
ATCAGAAGAGAGGTAGATCCTCTTTGGACGAGTCCTTGTTCAAAGGAAAAAAATTCAGGAAACTAAATGGAAATGTAGAAAATAAAAAAGGACAAATTCCTTTAAACGAACCCTCATGAAAGAAAACTACAGAAAATCGAAAAAGGATAAATTCCTTTGGATGATTTCGTCCAAAGGATATTGTAAAAAACAATAGAAAGGATAAACTTCTTTGGACGAGCCCTCATCCAATGAAAAATATGGACAACAAAAGGAAAAAACTCCTCTGGGCGAGCCCTCATCCAAAAGAAAATGTAGACAATAACAAAAGGGATAAATTTCCTTTGGACGAGCTCTCGTCCAAAGAAAGGTGCAATCAACATCAAGGGATAAATTCCTTTTGACAAGCCTTCATCCAAAGATAAATGCAAACAACAACAAAAGGGAAAAAATTCCCTTTGACTAGCCTTCATCCAACTAAAACTACAGTAAACAAACAAAAGGAATAAACTCCTTTAGATGACCCCTCATCCAAAGGAAAATTTGGAGAACAACAAGGGGCATAGTGCTCTGGATGAGCCCTCATCCAAAGAAAAGTGCAAACAACAATAAAAGGGATAAATCCTCTTTAAACGAGCCCTCATCCAAAGGAAGGTGCAGTCAACATCAAGGGATAAATTTCTTTGGACGAATCCTCATCCAAAGGAAACTGCAAAAAACAATAGAAAGGATAATCCCCTTTGGACGAGACCTCATCCAAAGGACCAGATCCAAAAAATAGAAAATAGTGATAAAGCCACTAATTGGCTCATTACGTCCAAAGGCGGCGCAGATGACAACAACACTAACAGAAAATAGCAAAATGTAATGGACTGGCTATGGGACATCCAATTGATTATAGAAAATGACAAAGTGTAGTGGACTGCCCAGGGAGTGTCCAATGAGCCTGTACAAGGCTATGGAATGCAAGCTTAGATGACAGCAAAGGGAAGAAATGAAATACTAAATGTTTACTTAGTTCAAAGGCCTGGATTAGCTTAAAGCACATGACAGCTTAATAAAGGGGAGAAGGCCAACTTTTGGCCTTCACACCCAAAGACATGGATGAACTATAAAATGGGAATACATACACAGAGCAATGGACAACAAAATGAAAATGAGAGAAGGAGCCACCCGAAAGGGTCATTCTAATGGGTGACGACACTACATGATAAAAATCAAAATCTACATGCAACAAGTCAAAAGTATAAAAGGATTAACAGTACCATAATGAATTCCTCGGCTTCCAAGCACTTCGCAAATCTATGCTTTGCCTTCTCCTATCAAGATCTCTTATCTCCACTTCTGTTGTTCCCTTCTCTCTTAAGATCTCCTTTCGTACTCTATATTTATCTTCTACTTTGTCCAAATTTTTTTTTCCAAAAGGTTCCCCTCCGTCCTTAAAAAAAATCCCCTTTTTCGTTCTAGTTTACATCTTATTTATAGGCACTCATAAATTAGTTTTTTAATCTAGCTTGGCTGCCCTTCTTTTGTAAATTGGCCACTTGCATATAGCTTTTCAGGAAATAGAGATTGAACGTCACTTGCAGTAAAGTAGAGTTGTTCAGGGACGAAAGGGGAGGAAGATACATCTTCTCTGGACGTGTTGCTGCTTCACAAAGCTGCATAGACCCCTTTCCATCCTTTGTCATGCTGTAGGATTACCCAAGCATAATAGAGCCACAAAGTGAAACCAAAGCACTTCGTGATTGATTGTTTCTTTGCTAATGAGCAAGTATAGCAAGGCTGCAAAGTGGAACTAGACTGCTTGTACTTGCCTGTTGCTCGCTCTTGATTGGCTGGCTTCTTTTGTGGTGAGCAGGTGTAGCAAAGCCGCAAAGTTTGACTAATATTAAATTGCTTAGCAAGAGAGGAATCTAGCCCTAAGATCAACTACTTAGAAGGGATTGGGCCTAAGACCAACTACATAGCACGAGAGGGAATTGGGCCTGAGACCAAACCGCTTAGTAGCAACAAATATGTCTCTTGCTTTGGATGCCCAACAAAGAGCTCACCTTTTTCCTTTGGACTCACAACATAGAAATTATTTTGTGCCCTTTCTATGGATGCATATGAGAGGGATGTTCATCCAAAGGTTGTAGACTTGGTCCTAAGCGTCCAAGGGATTTAGACAACCTACTTCGAACGTATAGTAAGGTATCTGACTCTTCCAAAGATTGTAGGGTTGACATGGGGCGTCCAAATGGGTTTGGACGACCTGCTTTGGACATGCAACAAGGTAGCTTGCTCATCCAAAGGCTATAGACCAGAGCTTGGTCGTCTAAATGGGTTTGGAATACCTACTCTGGACGTGCAACAAGGTAGCTTGCTTGTCTAAAGACTGGAACTGGTACGGGGACGTCTAAATGAGTTTGGATGACCTACCTTGGACATGTAACAAGGCAGTTAGCTCGTCCAAAGACTACAAACCTTATCTTAATTGTTTAAATGGGATTGAATGATCTACTTTGGACGTGCAGCAAAGCAACCTACTCATCCAAAGACTACAAAACTCGTTTTGGACATCCAAATGAGTTTTTACGACTTACTTTAGGTGTACAACATAGCATTCTACTCATCCAAAGATTATAAACTTTGTTTTAAACGTTCAAAGGAATTGGACGTCTTGCTTTTATCTTTGATATTTTTTTTCTTCTAAATTAACTTTAAAGAGAACAAAAATCTCCACTTTTAAAAATATTGTTTACTAGTTTAGAAACAATTTTAAAACCATTAATAAGGGAATTTTGGACAGCCAAAAATTGTTATATATTTTATGTTTAGAAATGATTTTATAATTATTGACAAGAGAGTTATTAACAGTTAAAAAATATCACTCTATTCTATGTTTTATGTTTTAGGAATGATTTCATAACTTATTCCAAGGAAATTTGTCAACTGTTAAAAAATAATTGTATATCTCTACGAAGGAACACATTTACAATTGCTGACAAGAAAATTGTCAACAGTTAAAAAATTGTTATTTATTATATATTTTAAGAACAATTTACAATCGTTGACAAGAGAGTTGTCGGCAGTTAAATTTTTTTTCCTATTCTATGTTTTATGAATGGTTTTTCAATTAAAAAAACCTAAAATAAAAAATGTTGCAGTGGCATTTAAGCCCAATTAGTTATTTCTTTGCCTGAGAAATCTCTATGCATCTTCTTTCACGTGCTTGCTATTAGTGAAGGATTAGTTGACATATAAAGGCATTGTAAGTGGGCTCGTGTAGTAGTTTATATAAACTAACTGAAAGTTATAAATTATAAATTAAGAGTTGAAATGTACTGTTAAAAGTTTATAATTAGGTAATTGAATTAAAAATATTTGATAATAAATTAATTGATAAATATAAAATGATATATTTAAATATTTAATATTTAAATTAAAAAAGAGTAAAAAAATATTTCAATAAAATTAATAAAAATAAAAAAAAAAAAAAGAAAAAGAAGTTAGTAGCTTATAGGCTAACTTATTTTTATAATTTAGTTGAAATAAATTATAAAAATAAGCTACTAAACTAAAAGTTACTAAAATAAGTATAAACCAATCAAAATAACTTATAACACATGCATCTTTAATATTTTTGAGTCATTTACTACTCGTATTTATGTTGAAATTTTTGGCCATTATAATTAGTGATATTTTAGGACATCAAGCAACCTATTGAATCCTAATGGTTATAAAAGAAATTTTACATTTTTTCTATAGCTCATTATAATATATTTTTAACTATTTTAGTGTAATTTAAGTTGACAAATAATCTTAGTAGAAATAATCTTATGTTACGTGATCAATATTTGATTCTCGAAATTATATATACAAAAAAATATTTATTAAAAAACTATGAACTCTACATCTATTAAGAGATATTATCCTTTTAAATATATCTCAATACTTAAAAAAAATTAATCTTTAACTTTATGCGAGAAGATATCCTGAATTTGAAAAAAAAAATGATACATTTTTATGCGTATTGATTGAAGCTATATATAAAGAGAAGACAACAAAAAGGAATTATTTTTTACTGATAATTAGCCAAAGAAAAAACAAACATTCTAAAAGAAAAACTGACAATAGAAAGTTTGGAAACCGCACATGCATGTTTTGTGGAGCAAAGATGCAAGCACCCCAAATTATAGGTATAACTTTTTCTTAATGTTTTTCTCCTTGGTCACACATGGTTAATTCAAAGATAAGAATATTAAAGTTTAAATTTTAGGTTTATTAACAAAATATTATTTATTATTAATTGTTATAAAATAAAAAAATATATCAAGAATTTTTTTATTTTACTACTAATTTTAGCTATCATTTAAATTAGTAGCTAAATTCTAACTAATTAATTATTAATTAACTAAAATATTATTTTTTTAGTTAAATTGAAATTATATTCATTTATATTTTTTATTACTACAAATTAGCTAGGAAATAACTATAAATTTTAAAAATTTTACTACAAATTAACTAAGATTATTTTCTTAGCTAATTTGCTACTTATTTCATGCTACCGTTCAATATTATAACAATTTTATAGCTAATTATTTTTACTAGAAATTAACTACAAAATAACTATTAATTTTAAAATTAACCACAAAATTATTTTGTAAAAAATTTTAAATTTTCGAGTAATATATTAATAAAATTTAACATATAATTATTTTATTTAAAATAAAAAATTTCTTAAAAAATTACTTTAAATCTTTCACATCATGCAGTCAACCCAGCAAACCGGCAACATCCATCCCCCCATTTGGTAGTATGGGCTAACGTTATAGCCACTTATAGCTAAATGTAGACTTGTCTCAATTTTTTAAAATCAAACATCACATTATTTCGTTTTCAGGTTCTAGTTGGTCCATAATATCATACCTGATTTTCACATGCTATGTTTATATGGACGAACCTTCTGTGGAATTATAACAATGCTACATACCAGCATTCTAAAATCACAAATTTATTCTGCGACTATAATATTAAGAAAAGAAAATGTACCCTAAAATGATTATTCCCTTTTAAACGAATCCAGGTGGAAGGATTATATTCATGTCTTGGGTTCTCATATGAGAATATGCACGAATCAAATAATAGTTGTACCCATAGATATTATTCCTTTTCATAATATGCATTACGATTCAGTTAGAGAAATTGATATTCATAATCATAATCGCACGCTCTTTTTTATTGCACAATTACACAGATTGTGTACAAAAACCAAAACTATATAGTTCCATAATGGCACATGTATTAAATAAAATGTATTTGGTTTCACGTTTAATTGCCTGCCTGTTAATATTTTAGATAAAATTTTACCAGTTTGATTTTATCGTGAAAAATTAATTGTAGATATAGAATTGATTTTTAGTTGAAGTAATTTTGTGTAATTGGATAAAAAAATCTATACTAAATTTTACTGTTAACTTGTTTTTAGAATAAAATTATCTAAACATAAAATATATGACTTCAAAACTAGTTTAACTAAAATTAAATTTATAAATTAATTTCATTTTAAATTATTTTGTTGTCATCCAAACACAAGTAGATAAGTGTTAAACTATGTGAATTTTGTATTTTGTAAATTACACAGCTTGAATGATACTATAAAATATTTTCCGTTCTCTATATTTAAATCAAATTCATTTTAAAAATAAAAACTGCAAGGATAACTTTGAGTTACGGTATCTATCTTTTGGGAATTGGTGATATATATGCATGATTTCAGTGTTTTGATGACTGTGTCATGACCTACACTTTTGCATCTTTAGGCTGGATAGAATAACATGTAGTTGCCCTTCTCTATGTCTTAGTACAATGATGTTACTATTAAACAATAACGATAAAAGAGGGGGGTTCCACTTCCACACATGTTATATGAACATGACAAGACATCATACCTAGCCACCTAGGAGCACCGAAGCCATGCGTCCCAATTGCCCATGCAATCTCTGTTTTCAACCGTTTGTTCAGATGCAATTTACAAAGATAGATGCAACTCAAGTTTGATCTTCTCACGCATCCCACAAGATTTGCCTCGTATTGTTATATGCTCCTAAGATGCAAAGATACCCTTCATAGATCTTTTTTTTTTTTAATAGATAAATATATATTTTATAGATCACCTATATTTTTTATGAGATAAAAGATACTCATATTTGAATTAGATAAAATTTATTATAAATAATAAAATATTAATGTTTTAAAATATTTATCAGTTGTATATATGTAGTAATTGAAGATGAAGTCACTAACAAAACTGAAGAAATAACTTTCGTTGGGTGGTATACCCTACATGGATTTTATGCACACATTTCAGATTGCTTCTTCCAAATAACAATCATTTTGCTTCTTATCGTTTATTTCTACCTGTCAAATGGGCAAGTGGCATGTTTTGTTATGATATGGAACTTCGATCTAGTTATGATTTTATTCTTATTCTAGTCCATGACTGTCTTCTCTCTAAATAATATTTTTTAAAATAATATTTAAAAGGGAATTTTGTAATGAATGTCTCGCATAGTAACAATAAAAAAAAAATGTATAGATGTAAGTAAACAGAACCCACAACAGAAAGAATCATCAGTTTTTTATTGTGAGCTTACAATTCAACGTGCTGTTTTATTATTGCTTGGTCGACCTTTTTCTTTTACAACCCTTTTCGAAAGTTTTTATTAGAATTTCTATACTTATCCTAGGCACATTAATTTGTTTAATTTGCAATGAAAAAATGAGAAAGAACAAATAGAAAACAAAGTAAAAAGTTTTTTTGTTTAAATATTATTTTGTATTTATAATTTTACTTGCAAAAATATTATATATTTTCACTTTATATTTTATTTAAAAAATTTATATAGGAAACATGAAAATAACAAAAAAAAAAGCATTTTTATTATTTTTTATACAAATACTTAAAAGATAAAGTGAAATAAAAATAGGACAATATTTTTGTAATTAAAAGTAAAAATAAGAAGTAGAAAAGAAAATATTTTCTAAATATATTCAGTCATTAATTGATCTTTTACTGTTAGGAAGTGGAAACAAAGAAAAAAATAAGAATAAAAATATATCTTTAGTTCTTATATTATAGAAAACAATGACTAAAATAAGAGTATTTTTATTTTAATACTTTTATCATTTTTATGACGTCTCTTCCCGTTTTCTTTCTATATTGATTAAAAAAAAACTTTTTTTTCTTGGTTATATTTTCAATCCCTTTATTAATTTCCTTCTATCTAAACCTTTCAAAAGTTTTTTTTTTATTTAAAATAGTTTGGAATTTATGAACGAATTGGAATATATTTTTTTTAAAGTTTATAAGTTACAAATTTAGTAAAAATTTAGCAAAAAATTAAAAAATATTTTAATAGAAATTTGATATTTTAGTTGACAATTTTTGAATAAAAGAAAATATAAAATGATTTAATGAATATAGTTTATGAAGATTTTGAACAAAATAAATTTTTTTAATTTCAAATAAAAGGGAAATAATCGAAAGTTTTAGTTATAATAATTAGAAAAATAAATAATTAACTTTATTACTTAAAAATATTAAAAAATACACTTTAACTATAATAGAATAATTACAAATATCTCATGATAATTTTTCTCAATTTATTTTTGCCGGTTTTTCCTTGTACCAACATGATCAATATTTTTCGTAAAATGTCTTTCTCTCTCTATGTTTTCTTTCTTCTCAACCTCTCTTGGTCTTGCTCCTAACACATGCGTACGTAATGATAGTGGTTTGAATTACAAAGTCATTATTTAGACAAACTTATCCAATCATTATCCCTTGTTCAAAATCAATGAGTAATTATTTGAAATCTAACATATTGACACGTACCTTAATAAAAATATATTATCAAAAGAAAATAAATTTGTGTTCAACTATTTAATAATTTAGAAAGAATATGTGTTCAATTCTTCTTCGTTCAATAATTCAAGAATTTGCAATTATGAAAAAGTTAATAATTCAAAAACAGTTATATGTGATTATTTTATACTACATTTTCTTTTATTTTTATGTTTTTTTTATTAGAATAGTAGCCCTAATCAAGGTAAGGGTTAGACTAACAGCTCCTAGGTGTCCTAGGCTCTCTTTTTAGCAATAAGGATCTAATCTCATCAAGTCCAATGTATTAATTGGTAGGCTTATTTTAAATGTATATTGTTTGTTTTGTTATAGATTTTTATAATTTTGACTTTAAAAGACATCTTATTGGATTAAGATGGAGAAGAAGGTACGTATAAATTATTATTGACCTTAATTTTTAAGTAATATAAGAATTTTTTTGTTTACAAACACATATACACAAAATAATAAAAGATTTTTTTGTTTTAGTTATTTTAATATTTTTTATTATTTTTTTCATTAATTTTTATTTTAGTCCTTAACGTTATTATTGTTATCTTTATAAAGTTACAAATTTTTTTATATAAGTTTCTTTTATATTGAAAGTGTTAAGTTTAAGACAATCAAGTCTTTAGTTTTGATGATAACAAATAAGACATAAAATTGTTATTTTGTAATAAGATTTAATTATCTTTCAAGAACTCAAGACATCTCAATTTTCGAAGATATATAAGTTAATATCTTATTCTACAAACTTAAGTTTTCATCTTAATAAAAAAAAAGACAAATAGGAAGAGTTTATCAACTCTCGTACCTCAAAGAATGTATTCGACATAAAAGTGGAGTTGACAAGACATCATTACAAATAAAGTTATGATACAAAAACAAGTTTAAAATTTTCTACTTACCATTTAGAACATTCTTGCCAAAGGGTTTTAATGACTGCGATTTTGCAAGGATTTGTGCAAACTAAGTTTTTTATATCTTTGTGAGGGTAAAAAAATTGTCAGTAAATGTTAATACAAGTTTTGAGGGTTTTAAATAGTCAAAAACTATATTTTATATCGTCAAATATTATTTACTAAATAAATTATTTGCTATCATCTTCGTCATTAACATAGTGGAGAGGAACAAAGTTCAGGAGTTTCTTATAAAATGAAGGAGTAATTTTATCAATTTGAAAATATGGAGATCAAGACCAACAATATAAAGAACAAAAATACACTTTTTTAGGCAGATCACCATGACATTGATGTAGACCGTTTCGTAGTTTTGTTGATGACTAATCTTTATCAAAAAAACCTAATTTACCACCTTTAGTGTGGTCTTTCCTCTCTAACATATTTTTTTTTTTCCATCAACAAGACTTAAACCCAAATCCTTACATAAAAAAACCTGAAACCAAATATTGCTCAAACTGAAAAGATACTTTTATATATATATATATATATAATTTTAAATTTAAAAATAAAACAATAAATTTGATTTGATATAAATAAAAAATATTTTCTTAATTGATGTTTAAGAAGATAAGCTTTTTTGGTCATTCAATTGATCACCAAAACTTATAAAATTTATAATTCTCAATAAATTTTATCTAGTAGGATAGATGATATTAGAAATAAGGAAATGAATCCTCTAAAGTAAGAAAAAAAATACTTGAATTTTCTCATGTGTTATAATTTCATAATTTATTCTTTTAAATAATTTTAAAATAAAATATATTATGTTGACAATTTTTTTTAATAGTTAAGATTTCATATAGTGATAATGTTATTACAGATTATTTATTTCCTAAAAGTAAAGTATTAGAAATGGCGTCTCTTTTCAAATATACTCAGTAAATTGTCATATGTTCACTACTGTGAAAATAAATGGAGCTATTATCAATTTTATTAAATTTTAAAAAATAAAAAAATCAAAATATTGTCTTTAACCAAGCAAGGTTCATGAATGGATTGCATACAAAATAACGCTGGAGGTAAAGACCCATTTAGAAGAATTTATAAATATTTTATTTAAATTTATTTTATTTTATAAATATTTATAAGAGTGTTTGAGAACTTATAAAAATATTTTATTTTATAAATATTTATAAGAGTGTTTGAGAACTTATAAAAATATTTTATGAATTTATATTTTAACTTATTTTCATAATTTTTTTTTAAATAATTTATATAAATAGCTTGTGTAGAACTTATGAAAAAAATCTATTTTTAAATCTTGCTATAACCAACATATGTAACATGCATATTTATTATACTCTCATACGATGAACAAATTAATATAATACATAAAAATTAATATAAATACTAACTTCTACATAAAACAAAATATAATCATTCATTAGTAAAAAAAATACTTCTTATTATTAAAAACTATAATTTAATTAAATAAATTTATATTTTTATATATTTTTAGTAATTTCTTTTATATGTTTCTAGAAAAAAAATTATGTTTCCTCCTACTATGAGCGTAATGATTGAATTTTTATAATAATTTACTATTACTTTTAAGTTTATATCATAATTATATATATATATATATATATATATATATATATATATATATATATATATATATATATATATATATTTAATTTTAACACCTTTATTTATATTTTAATCATGGTTTTTATTAAAGATTTTAGTTTAAAGTTATTAATAGGTTTATGGTATTTTTTTATGGAACCGATTTTAATTTTTTTAAATTTACTATTTATAAATTTGAATGAAAAATTCATAATATATGTATGTCATAAATTTTAATGACAATTTTATAATGCGTGTCCAATAATCTGTTAAAATTGATTATACTTAATTTTTTGTTTTTTAAAATTTTAATGATGTTTCATAATACGTATGCGCGTTAAATTTTTGTTTTAAATTAAAAATAAGTAAATAGTCACTAATGATTTTTTAATATTTGTGTCATATATGTAATGTTATTATATTGCTTATTCTGTTCGTTTATATATTTTTAATTATAATTTTATTGTTATATTTTTTTATTTTTAATTTATAAGTGTTTGCGTAAGAATGTATCTAAATACTTTAAAATTATGTAATCATTTTTATTTATTTATATATATATATATATATATAATTTATTAAATTTTAAACATTTATGATTAAACTTAGCTCAGGTGGTTGAGTATGGTGCATAAATATTGTAAACTCTTTTACACTATCTTCAAAATTCTTATAGATAAAAAAGACTTATAACGAAAGTTATTATAATAAAATCATATTATCAGTGGATTTAACTCATTTGGTCAAGAAAGATATGTAAATGTTGTAAATTTTCTAGTATATTTTTAATTTCTATGAATAAAAAACATTAATTAAATTATTTTTTAAAACTGACCTAAATCACATTTTAAATCAAAGTAAAAAAAAATATTTTTATTATTATGCAAAGAGTAAATTAAATTCTTTTCTATTGAGATATATCGATATTACACTACTCTTCCCTCTCATGTTGAAAATTACACACCCGTCCTCTAATAGACTCAATTATATTATATTTTACACATTTTTATATTTTTTTTGTTAAAGTTTCTTTAGATTCCATTAATTTTTTTTTATTACCAAAATATCTCTTACACTACCATCCCCTTAAGGATGTAAATATTACATTGTCAATCATCTTTGTGTTAAAATACATTTTTTTCGTCCTTAACAAATACAAATATATTCACGTTACTATATAATATATATTTTATTTTTTTATTTATTTAAATTTTTTTTAAATATATTATTCAATTGGACATATTTTATTATATATGTATAACAATGTATCTCTTAATTTTATTTTAAAAAGTTATTATGAATTATGTTAAATTTATTTATATATTTATTTTTCAATTTTTAATTATTTTTATTTCACAAAATATATTTTAAAATAATAAAATTTAAAATAATTTATATATAAGTAAAATGAAATTAAACACAAGTATTGAAATATTTTTTAATTGATGTTATTACTATTATATTTTTAAAAATATTTAAGTAAATTGATATTCTTCATATATAGTATTAAATAGTATATTTATTAAATTTATTATATATTTAACTTCAAGAATATTATTAAATATTATATTTATAAAATATAATATATTTATTGAATTTAATAAATGTAATTTCAATATGTTTATATTAAACATACAATATTTTCAATGAATTTATTTATATTAAAAATATATTTTTAAATAAAATTTCATTATTAAAAAATTTAATACTTAATATATATATATATATATATATATATATATATATAATTTATCTCATAATTTTTATTTTTAATTGTCGTTTTAATAAAAAAATAATTAATTAAAAATCTTAATTATGTATTTTATAAAAAAATATTAAGTGAGTGAATAATAACTTCTTAAATTAAAAATAGTTTAACATATATTTTAAAATCTTATAATGAATATTTTTTAACAATGTTAGGTTAAAATAAATTAAGTTATATATTTTAACATAAGAGATGAAATATAACATAATACTCTCGTCTTTCATGGAAGAAAAATATATTTTTTTTCTACATTTTAACCTAAAAGGAGAAAAATGTAATATTTATTTCTTTTAAGGGTGAAAAATATAATACTCACATCTTTCAAAAGAGAAAAATATAATTTGATTTAACGATGTTAATTTAAATTAACTAAATTACATATTTTCACATAACAAGGAAATGAAGTGTAATGTTCACATCTTCCACAGAGGAGAAGGGGTTATAATTTACTCTTATGAAATAAAAAATATTCTACTTTTCCCCTTAAAAAAATCTTAAGTCTAACTATCACAATCAAATCAAAGTAAGAGAATTATTTATTTATTTATCAAATATTTCTAATAAGTTGAAATTAAAAAGGAAATATTTCTAAGAAATCGTTCAAATTAAAAGAAAGGATATCTTTTAGATTTTTATTACCTAATCTAAAAAAAAATTCAAATGAAGATCAAACAAGATGTTTTTTAATTTATTACCAAATCAAAGTTGATTTTTATTTTTAAATTTCTTTCGAATCCTGAACCAAATTTAAACTTAGTAAAAGGTATCTTCTATTTTTATTTAAACTCAAAACTATCCAAACAAATATCCATCAAACCAAAGGTAAAATATATATCTAATTAATGTTAAGCTAAAACCCATCTACATTTGTTTTCTTTTTATTATTTTTCCACAAAAAAAAAAGTAAAAAAAAATAATAATAAATGTCTACCAATGTTAGCTAAAGCTACTGGTCATTAAAAATTGGAAACAAAATTCCGTTCACAAAATCATAAGAGAAAACTTAAGAAAAAAAAAGCAAGAAAGCATTATCATTTCTTGTTTTTTTTTAAGAGAAGAAAACATAAGAACACACCTTCAGCTCTCAAAGATTAAGGTCTAAATTAAATATCTCAATTTACTCTTTCACCCCCTAAAGCTAAGTATCCCACGGTGATTCTTTCCCATATTTATCACCATCAGCATAATCTCATTCAAATCTTTCATTGAATGATTAGACAAATCAATATGATTGATCACATCTTGTATTGATTTTTTATTTATTCACTATCAATCTAGTATAATAACAAAGATTTCAGTATTAATTAAATTTGTTTTTTCATCCCCAATGCTCAAATCTATAACTTTGTCGAAGGGATTTAAGGTCAATAATATTTAAACTAACGAAATATTGATAATTGAGAATGAATAAAAAAAATTATTAATAAAATCAACAAAAACCTCAAAAGGGAATTAAATTGAGCGGAGATTCTGAATTTCTTTAGATCTAAAACGCTTATGGTTAACGGTGAATCCGAGGGTTCTTCCCTCTTTGTTCCTTTTATATATATATATTAAGAATTTGTTTACATCAAATGTCAAAAAAGTTAAATTATATATTTAATTTTTTTTAAAATATAAATTCAACTAATCTAACCGTTGAAGGATGAGATATTATTTTTATGATAATGTATATTAAAATTTTCATTATCTAAACTTTTTCATATATGCTATTTAATAATGAATAATTGGTATATTTTAAATACCATATTATATGTTAAAATCAAATGATTAGATGAACAATTAAATTATTTTTAAATTATATAAAATTTTATATATTTATCAAATTAATAAAAAAATTAAATTTAACTATACGTTATAAAATAATTTATTAAATATATAATTTGAATAACTTTATATCTGAAAACAACATATCTACTTAAATATATTATTAGGGTTGAAGATACGTAAATAAAACAAAATTAAACAAAAAAAATGATATAATCAAATTAAAGTGTTTACCAATTGTCTACGTAGATCACATGTGAATATGTGATCCATTTGACAAAGGAATCACCTTTTACGATGGACTTTTATTATTTATATTTTTTAATTTACTAAGTATTCCTCCTTTTATTTTTTTTATATTTATTATTTCTAAAAATATTTTTTTGTCTAAAATTAAAAAAATTCTATTTTTACATTCATCTTTATTGTTTTTTAAATCTTATTTTTACACCTCAATTTTTATTATTCTTTGAATCCTCCTAGTTGTTTTGACCTCAAGTCCAAGGACATGGTCACTGCGTTCGAGGTATTATTCACTTTGCCTCCCATGAGCCTCATGGTTTTGTCCTTAAAGGGTGCCTCAATGGGTTACGGAAAAAGAATGCTTACAAACTTCCTTTGGCCTCAACTCCTAAGTGAAGTAGGACTTTCTCAGCATACCAAAACAAGCCCCCTAGTGGAGGCTAAAGAACAAGAGTGGCCTAGACCCTTCTTCTAGCATCGATGTTCCAACCTTAAGTCCAATGACATCATTATGGTCATCCTTAAAAGGTGCTTTAGAAAGTTAAAGGAGAAGACTGTTTATAAATTACCTTTGACTTTGATTCCTAAGTGATGTAAGACTTTCTCGATCAATGTCATTTGGACTATGGCCTGGTTACACCTTTTTTTTAATAGGTACAAAAATTTAATTTTTTTTTTTCAGATGTGTGCCTATGCTAAGGGAGGATATGGTTTAGTGTTTTAAAAATTCAAAATCAAAATCAAAATAAATCATAAATTTGATTTGGATTTAATCCAAACTTGTTTTCTCATGGGGAAATTGTTTTGAATTTTAGGTGACTTAATTTAAAAATCAATTTCAAGTTAAAAACTAGGTTTGAAACCGGTTTAATTTTGAAACCAATTTTAAAATTAGCTTGTAATCGATTTAAACCCACAAGCCAGTTTAGAAATCGGTTTTGAAACTAAAAACCAGTTTTAAAACTGTTTTGAAAATAATTTTCTCCTCAAACCTGTTTTAATTTTTTTCAAAATCAATTTTTTAAATATTGATTTTAAAAGAAAAATGAAAAATATATCTTATATTAAAACATTGATTAAATAATTAAAAAATATTATAAAATAATGTAATATTTAATGTTAACAAAATGTCTTAATCATGATTTTTAATAAATATCATCCTATTTATTAATTAATTAATTAGTATATTTAGAGCGGTTGTTAACAAAATTTTATATAAATTATTATTATTACAATTATTATATATTATTATTATACATTATATAATATATTCTCACTTATTTATGTGTAAACTTTTGTTCCATTTACTATATAGAATGAACAAGTAATAAAGTCTGTCATCAAATAACTCACTAGGTCAGCTAATAGTCGGATTTGGAATTTGGATATAATCCTTTAGAATTTGAACTTATGACTAGAATTCCCTTGTTTGTAAGCCTAACAGGTGTGTTTTTTAGAGCTTGCATATGTTATATTGTTGAGATTGTGACGTGAATTAATTGAGATATAATTAATTGAGACAAGTATGAGATATGAAAACGAGATTCCTAGGCCAAGAGTTGGTAAGAAAGGAACTCGAATGACCCTTGTCAAGTGAACAACCTAGGCCTATATGTGGGTGAGGATGGTACTTCCTATATGGGTTGTGAGATGTGGTACTTAGCTTATGGCAGGCAAGCATGGTCCTTATTGGCTACTTTAAATAGAAATTAATGAGAAATTAATGAGAAATGAATTGTTGTGACATTCATCATATAATATAACTTATGCGAGAAAAAGTAAACATAAGCCAAGCAATAAGGTCACTATACCTACTAAGGGATACTTGGTACAAAAATCCTAATGGTCATGCTTGATCCCACAAATCGAGACATACAATGCAAGTTGAGTAGATCTTGACATGCTACTCGGAGAATATCATGCTAGCATGTTATGGCTTAACTCTAGAGGTGGAGTCTATTAATGTTTCCCCTCCTACTTTTTTTCAAGTAGAGCTAGTATCATATGCATAAGAAGTAGTACATAGGATGCATACTATCATAGTATGTGTATAATATTTATTGTGGATGTTTGTGTTATATCTCATTTGTTTCTATTGTGTATGTGCTATCCAGCCTTGTCAAGGTTGTCCTTATAGTAGTGAGATGTATTCTCGCTCCTCTTGTGTTGTTTGTCTTGTTTTGTTTGGGTTGAATGCCACTTGCAGGTGAGGACAAACAGGTATAGGACAAAGTTTGATGTTTCTGTGCTGTTGTCTCTATAGTGCTTTTATGTTTGGGTTTTGTCAACTCTCATAGGAATGTGACATCAAGTTGAACATGTATTGAGTTTAGTTACATTTTATGTTTTAAACTTGAGTAGTTTGGATTGGCACTATGATGTCGAGTTGAACATATATCGAGTTTAGTTACATTTTATGTTTTAAACTTGAATAGTTTGGATTGACCTTTGGAGTGCCAATAAGTTTTATATGGAGATTTTAGTGGATGTAGGTTATAGACATGTGAATTTTTTACCCTTTCAGCTTGAGGTTAATGACATGAGTTTCATTTATTACTAGGAAGTTGCATGATTCTATTTTATTACCTTTAATTAATTAGCTTAAATATTAATAAATAGATCGTGGGGTAAAAGGTGTCACATATTGCCTAATACTACCTCTAGGGGTATTTGCAGATCGGTTTTAAGCCAAAAAGTCACCTGATCTAAAGACTAAAACAGTGTGTCATTCGGTTTGGTTTGGATTGTTTTCTTACAAAAATTTGATCCAATTCAATTCGATAAAATGCAATTTGGATTGGATTAGAATATTCAGTTTTCATTGCACATCCTTACCAACATTTTAAGTTGATATTACTAAAAGTTTTTAACTTAAATATTGAACATTGTTTTTAAAATAAGTGAATTATCTTTAAGTGTAAATATACTAATAACTTATTTAAACATAAAGAATACATAAGTTAAAAAAGAAGCATGTTAATTAAGTGATTAATTATCTTACCAAATTTTTTTCTAAGAAGATAAGAACATATATAATCAAAATAAAAATTAAAAAGAACGAAGTATATATAGTTTTACTATGTTGGTTGCATACTGAAAAAATACAATAAAAATACCGATGAAACATCAAATATATATATATATATATATATATATATATATATATATATATATATATATATATATATATATATATATATATATATAAGTTATATGTGAAAAATACAATAACTTATATGTATTAAAAAATATGGGTTTGGTTTTATAAACTCCATCCAAAATTCAATTCGATTTGATTAGTTAAGTAAGAAAGTTATCCATAACAATCCAATTTTTTTTTGATTTTTTTCTATTTTTGATTTGTTTGGATTGGTTTGCAGTTTTGCTTTAGATTGGATTTGATATGAACACTCCTAACTACCTCCATTCTTATATGTAAAACTCTTTTTGATTTTTTTTATCTCTTTCTATGAGACTTTTCAAATGATATCTTTCATTAATTTTTTTTTTCTTAATCAAACTACCTAAGTTACTTTACATTTAATGTTATAAATTAATAAGATAGATTCAATTAGGTAAAAATGACAAGGACACATTAATTTATTAGGTGAAAAGTAATTAAGTGGAGAAAGTGAAATGATAAGTCTTAATAATTTTAAGAGTAATTTTAGAAAAATAATATAAATTATTAACAAATTTAATGTTATTGACTAAATTAATAAACTTTCTTAATAAATGTGAATTAATTTAAAAATTCTTATATTTATAGACAAAGGAGTATAAGTATATATATAAGTATATATATATATATATATATATACTCCTTCGTCCCTAAATATAAGACTCTTATATAGAGAGAGACAAAGGTAGTAGTTGTTTGATAGATGTGGTGGTTATCAACATAGGGTCTGTTTAGATGAATTTTTTTTTTTTTTTGTAAAAATTTATAAGAGAAATAAATAAGAAGAGAAAAAGTAAAATAAGTTTCTTTATAAGCTAAAACTAATTTATGCATAAGTTAAAAATCAAATTTTAGAGAAGTTAATATAAGAAAAATTTTATAAATTAACTTATGCATAAGCTAATTTTAATTTATGAAAAAAATTATTTTATTTTTTTATTTTTTTCTCTTATAAATATTTATAGAAAAATTTATTCAAATAATACTTAATATGATAATATTTTTGCACGTGTGTCACACTGATAAGAGAAATGAGAGGAATGAGCGATTTTATTCAAGAAGAAACAAGGGCTTAAGCCTAGACAGAATTTAGCAGCAAATGGAAAAAGATGAATACAAGCATGTGAATTTTTGTAGAGTAGTTGGAGAGGCTCTATTGTCTCTTCTAATAATCTCTACTTTCTTTTCCACTTATATGAACAACCCACTAATATGAACAACCATACAAATAAGGTTCTCATTAATGCCTTTTACAAATTAAACAACCTTCCTTACAACCTCTCTACTGACTTGAAGTGACTTTATTCACATATGGGCATGATTAGCCCCAGCCCAGCCTCAGCCCATTCTTGGTTTCTTCTATAGACCTTTCTAATAATGAGTTTGCTACCAATTGGGCTTGGATAACCTGCAACACTCCACTTTCAACAGCTGCCCCTTCCTTCTTATTAACCACTACCCGATTCTGCCTAACGCATTAAAAACTTTTCTTATATGATGCAAATGAACAAGGGAACGGCTGCTACGAATTTCTTCTTTTTATTCAGTCTTGAAATTTTAAGAGTTATTTATTCCTACTTCAACCTCAAATATATAAAATAAGATCCAATTAACCTAATTTATTAATGTAATGTATCCATTTTAATATTATGTATCGTTAAATTGTAAAATAAAAGTTTAAAATTTAAATTATATAACTTAAATATGTTTTTTTTTTTGTGTCTTTCAAATTTAGACTAATTTTGGTTTAGTTCCTTAAAATTTAAATTTTTTTTAGTCCTTCATAATAAATGTTGTTAGAAGTGTTTCATATATGGAAATATGACTCTTGTTTACATGACCATTAACGAAGCAAATTGTGTAATTAGCTGTCTTTTATAGAAACACCTTTAACATTGTCTAAAAATATTAATTTTTAGAATGAGGACTAAAAAAAATTAAATTTGAGGAATTAAAATTAAAATTGGTCTAAATTTGAGGGATAAAAAAATATATTTAAGTCTATATATTTTAAAATAAATAATAATATTATAACTATAATATCATGTTATACAAAAGATATTTATTATATCAAAAGTTTTATTATTAATATACAATTGTAAAAACAAATTATACCTTTTGTGAGAATATAAAATACTAAATCAAGTTGAGACAACTCAAAATATAACCTAGGCCGAAACAATTTAAGACATAATCCAAACTCAACATTAAAATATGTCACAATTTAATTTTATAATTCAAACTTATTCAAATAAACTCTAATCAGATTTTTTTTTTTAATTATGATCTAACTTCTATATCAAATCAAAATACTTTCATAATATCTTATTAATTTATACTCCCTTAAAGGAACAAGACAAATCATTTTTAATATATTTATCGTAATTTTATTTTATAAAAACAGTTATCCTTATCTTCTTTATGATTTTAAATTTATACTACTTGAATTAATTAATTATATATATATTATTTTATATTTAATTTTTAAATTTATATTTTTACGTTTTACTTTAATTTAAGAATATACATATAATTTTTTTATTCATCAAAATCAAATACAGTATTAAAAAGTTTATAAAACTCTTACATTATGCTCATCCTATTTCACTTGACATCACTATTTCATACAAATATAGGTAGTAGAACATGTTTAGATATATACAAATTACATAACTTTTTTCCCCTTTCCTTTCGTTACATGAGCTAACTAAAAGCAAAGGCACCTTACGCTTACATGGAATCCGCAAGCAAGTGCATATTTCTTGTCCACTTACTCGTGATGAAGAATATGACACAATGTCGGAAAGTACAACCACCACATCATATGTCCAAAAAAAAATGCATACGTGTGTATGATTCTCCCCGTTAACTCATTTAATAGCAAGGCTTTCATCTATAGTATCAACATCAGGTCACAAACACTGGATATTGAAGTCTATTTCTACTGAAAGATATCATATGTTTATAGTAAATTACATTCTATCTAAACTTTAAACACCATCACATCAACCATTTGTACGATCCTTCTGGGAATTAAGGTGATTTTGAATTTGTTTTAGGTCATGAGAAAAGAGGGTTTTCTGTTTCATGGTTCTAATTGCAAGTCCAATTAATGAGTCGAAAATGAATGGACATGTTGAAGTCCATTAAAGCAATATAGTTTATTGTAGAAGTAGAACACCCCTTATTTTGTTTTATATATAGAGAGAAAATGAACAATGAAATAGAATAGGGGTAGAATACTATATATAGAAGTATACGAATATTATTGTAATATTTAAGATTGCTTGTCTTATGATCTTTTAATATACTTTTAAAAATCTTTTTGGGTCTGGTGCTTGTATTGTTTGTTTGCACTAACTAGAGACGTGAATAGTGTTGCTTATTTGATAATGACCTTATGGGTGCTGATTAATCTTGCAAGCCTGCATGGATGACATTTAGCAATCATGCATGTTAGATTGACAAATGTTATTTCTACCATAATTAGTATAATAAATTTTAGAGTGCGGCATAGTTGGATAGTAAAGAAAAGGAGAATGAGAAAAGATAGAAGAAATTATAAAATATAATTAATAATGTGAAAAAAATAATTATAAAATTATTATATTAATACTCGCCAAGATTGTCATGTTGTCCACCCAACAAAAAATAAAATGTAGCACATCTATTCCTGAAATTCGGAAAGAGGCAATCAGCCAATCACAACGATGACCAAAGTTATATACTTTGTGTTTTGCCATTCTAAGCAAAAAAAAAAAAATAACAATTATAGTGAAAAGTAATATAATATTATTAGATACTAATAGCTTGTTACAAATACTTTTAAATTCTTTACAATAGTTTTTATAAAATATATCTTAGTTATTAAATACAAAGAAAATATGTTTTAACTTTATTCAAATACGATTCTATCTGATTAGCCATTCTAAAATTTTTTTGTTATTTTTAAATTTTAATATTTTGTAGTTATTATCATTAATTTTAATTAGTTTAATGTTGACATAACTAATATTTTTAAAATTGGATTCATCATTGAACTAATTTCAAGGTTCAATGGGTCAACAGGAATTAAAATATGATCGAATCGATTTTAATAAAATAATAATAATAAAAAAATAATATGTAAATAATATTAACAAAAATAATATCACAACTTTATAATACTCAAACTTAAAAATAAAACATAATTTATAATTTTTAACATTTAAAAAATATACAAAAGCCCATATCAAATATATCATATTACCTAAATCTAAAATTTAACCATATATATTAATATTTATTATTAATAATAAATTTATATTTTAAATAAAAAGAAAATGACAAATACATTAAGTTGTTTTAATTTTTTAAGAAAAAGTCAAAATAATGTTGTTTTCATAGAATTGGTTATTTGCTGGTTCATTTACCAGTTTTGCCCGATTTTGACCAATTTTACCAATTTTTTTATCGGGCTTTTGGTTCATTGACCCGTTTTTCTATAGACCGGTTTTGTAATTTATTTGAATACTAGTTTTTTTTTTCAATTGGTTAGTTTGGTTCAGTTTGGTTTTCTCAATAGTGGACACAACTAACAAAAATATATATATATATATATATATATATATATATATATATATATATATATATATATATATATATATATATTAATTAAGATAGAAAAAATTTAAAATTAAGATAATGTTTTAGGTGCATAAATTAATTAATTAATCTATTTATTATTTTATGTAAATATGACAAGGTAATTACATATTATTTACTTTTATAATTTATTTCAATATATTATGAATGGTATATTTTTAAAGTAAAATAATACAATTGGAAAATAAGGTAACAATCTAGGACCTTGTGGTGAAATAGTAATTTTATTATTTTTAATATTATTCTTATTTTTCAATTTACTAATTTAATTTAACATTATATTTTTATAAAAATTATCATTTATTTAGACATTTATAATTTAATTTAATATATTATTTTTATATTTCAATTTATTAATTTTGATTAATTGAAATATAATTACTTTTGATATAATATATTTTAATTTATTTTTGTCTTTAGAGATAAAATCACTGCTTGAGATATATTAAAATAAATAAATTATATTACAATAAGTCAAAATTAATGAATTAAAATTAAATTATAAGAACATAATTAAATTATAATATATCAAAATTAAATTATAAGAATAAAATTACATTTTTTAAAAAAATACAAAATTAAAAGTAGATTAGTTAATTGAAAAGTAAAAATAATTTTAAAAGTAATAATAATTACTGCTCATAATATATAAAAAACATAAATGATAAAATTAAGTTATATGTAATTACTTTTTTATACAAAATAACAAATATATTCAGTAATTGAATTATACAGCTAATATAATAATTATTTTAATTTAAAATAATATTTTTTACCATAATTATTTGAATTAATATTATCTTTTATAAATTATATCAACATTAAACTAACTAACTTAATGACAAAGATTAAAAAAGAACATTAAAAATGACAAAATATTTTGCAATAACTAAAATTAAATTATAGGAACATAATTAAATTATATATTTTTAAAAAAATACAAAATTAAAAGTAGATTAGTTAATTGAAAAGTAAGAACAATATTTAAATAATAATAATCATTGTTCATAAGATATTGAAAATATATTATAAAAATAAATTATATGTAATTATTTTATTTATATAAAATAATAAATACATTAATTAATTAAATTTCACACCTAAAAATAATCTAATTATATTTTTAAAATATTATTTGTTACCTTAATTATTTTAATTAATATTATTTCTTTTCTTAGTTATGTTAGTACTAGATTAACTAGAGTTATGACCCATTTAGAAAAAAAAATTAACTAAGGTCTTATTCAATAAATTCTTCTTATATATATAAGAGCTTACATTATAAGCACTTAAATAAGTTCTTTATATTTATGTATACATGTTGATTACTTATTCAATATTATCTTATTTTAAAATTTAAGAAAAGAATAAATTATGATTAAAAATAAATTAAAAATTTAAAACTAACTAAATATTTATTATATTAATATTATATATATCACAAAAATATTAAAAATAAAAATACTACTCACCATTTACCTATTTTTAGTTTTTATAAAAAAATAAAAATTTAAATATCATAAATTTAAAACAAAAAATTGTAAAACACAATTTTTTTTTACCATGCATCTATCAATGATTTTAAAAGTTAAAATATTTAATAATGAAAACTTAACTAAAATATAAAATAAGATGTGAATACTAAAAGAATAATATATATATCTTAAATCATAATATAAACTTAAAAAATTCACCATTCATATACATAAATAAATATAAATATAAAATAACAGTAAATCATTATAAACATTCAATCAAGACACACTATTGTAAAAGGAAACATATAAAAAGAATTACTAATAATATATAAAAGAAATTACTAATAACATATACAAATATAAATTTATTTAATTAAATTATATTTTATATTAAAAAAGAAGACATATATAAAAAAAATAAAAAAATTACTTGCAACAACTAATCATAATTTGTTTTGTGTGTAAGCTAATATTTATATTAATTTAAATGAATAAATGAAAAAATAAAATATTTAATTTGAAGAAAAAAAACAAACAAATGAAAAAAAATAAACAAAATATACATATTTTATATATTTGATCTTATCAAGATTTAAAGTTGAGTTTTTTTTATACACTCAATATAAATTATTCCTATAAGTTATCTCGTGACACTTATAAAAAATAAGTTAAAAACATCTTATAGAGTTGTCATAAGCTCTTCCAAATACTTACAAATATTATAACATAAGATAAGTTCAAATAAGTTGTGTAAAAATTCTTTTAAATAGGGTCTTAGTAATAAGAACTAAAAAAATCCATAAAAATATCATATTCTAATAATAATAATAAAGTGTAAGAACTAAAACCAAAAGGAGTAGGTAATTAATCACGCACACATACCGGTGTACAATTAGGATGCTGAAATTTAAATTTTAAATATTATGTAAATTATTTATATTCATTATTATTAAGGGAAGTGATTGTTTTTTTTTTTTCTTTCTATCTTCGAGAATATAAAAGTGAGAATTTTTATTCTCATATTTATTAAAAGGTCATGAAAAATATTCTTAGGTATATTTTATTATTAGGAATATAAAAATTTTCATATTTATTTTACTTCTCATTCTTACGAGAAAACAAGGAAATCTTACATTTTCTTGGGGATGGAAGTTTTTTTTCAATAATTGTGGCTTCTCACTTTATTATTTCACATTTCTTCACTTTTATTTTTTAATTTTTAATTAAAGAAAAATTACTTTTTTAATTTATAAATACCTATCAAACATGTTTATGGGAATAACATTTCTAAGCATAATATTCTTAGACATATAATTTCTACGAATGTATTATCATACCTTCAAACAAACATCTCCTAAGTTATCTTGACAGGATACGCATGTGCCTCTTTCTACGTCTAATATACAGAGAGGCATGAATGAGAAATCAAATTATTCAATAAGTAGTTTTAAAAGAATTATTCATCATCTTTATTTTTCTTTAATCTAACATGTAATTTACTTGTTATAATTATTAGATTAGATAAAATAAAAAATATGGATAAGAAATAACTCTATTATATATATATATATATTTTTGTTGAGGAAAGAAAATGGGGAGTGAGATTTTTTTTATTAAATTAGTATAGATTTTGAAATTTTTATTAATATGGAGTAAACCATACTTTGAGTGTGACTTAAACGTTTTTTTATGGTCTACAATCCAAAATTATTAGTGTAAAAAAATAAAAATAAGTCATATATATAAATTACAACTCAACTATCAGATAATGATTAATATTTTTTTAAATCACATTAATTTGATAATTTTAAAAGTAAAATATGTTGTATTGGTAAAAAAGTGAAGTGGAAAATACATGTATGGTAACTAAAGATACAAAAGAAATATCTTTATCGATAATTATTCTTGATGTAACTTGATTTCTTTTCAATTATATGATATTAAAATAAATTATTTTAAATAAATAAAAATTAAAAATAACAATTAAAATAAGAAATAACCATATTATATATAAGTAACAATTGTTACTATAATATAAAATAATAACAAAAAAACTAATTAGGATGCGTTTAGTATGAAAGAAAGAAATATGTGAGAAATATGCTAGATGAAAATACAAAAGAGAGAAATAAAGTGAATGAAAATAGGTGAAAATAAATAAATTTTTGGAGTGTTTAATTTAAGAGAAATAAGGGGAAAAAATAAAAAAAGAAAAATTAATAAGTGTATGATAATTGATTATGACCAACTAAAAATTAACTATGAAACAAGATAATCAATTATTGTAGATGGAAATCGATTTTTTTTTCACCAAAAAAATTGATTATGAACGAAAATGACGAATTGTTTTAAAAAATAAATACAATCACTATTCATTTTCACGATGTTTTGCAAAGAAATAAAAAGATATGAAACTCATACATTTTTATTTCTCTTCTCCTCTATTTCTACCTTACCAAACACCCATTATTTTCTATCTCCTCTCTATTTTTACTTTTTCATCTTTATTTCTCTTTTATTTCATGAATATCAAATGAAGTGTAAAATCTTAAGTCCTACCATAGTATCCTTATGTCATGAATGTGATGTGATGGTGATAATGGTAGCTATAGTTATAAATGTTAGTGCATGGACTTTAGTATCTCAAAAAGTTGTTCTCACTACTTTAACATCTTGCTAGTGCTACTGTTGTAAAATACAGAAGATTCAATTTTAAAAAAAATTAATTTGATAGAAAAATGGTAAATTTTTCCACAATACAAAAATAAAATATACATCAATAATTCACATTAATTAAATAATTAACTACAACAAATTATAACTTGATTATCATCATGCATGAATAGAAAATTAAGGTAAGTATATCGTGTCATACAATAGTATAACCATGAAGTTAGGGTTATGCAAATCAATAAAAGAGTAGGTTGTAATAATAATTATATATTATTATGAATTAACTAGAAAATAGTTACAAATTTTTAAAACTTTGCTATGAATTAATTAGAATTATTTTCCTAGTTAATTTATTACTTATTTTATGCTACAACATTGTAGTAATTTTATAACTAATTCGTTTTACCATAGATTAACTATGAATTAGCTACTGATTTTGCTATAACTAATTTTAAAATTTCTTGTAGTGCTCTTTGTTGGAGTTGTTACTGCAACATGGTATGTTTTGAGTTTCTCGTTGTGATTAGTGTGATTTGAATTTGAATCTTTCTTCTTTAAAGATTGTGGCATTAAAAAGAAAAATAAACAATATATTACTACAAATTAACTAGAGAATAGTTACAAGTTTTTAAAAGTTTGCTATGAATTAACTAGGATTACTTTCCTAGTTAATTTGCTACTTATTTTATGCTACAATATTGTAGTAATTTTATACCTAATTCCTTTTACCACAAATTAACTATGAATTAACTATTGATTTTGCTATAGCTAATTTTAAAATTTCTTAAAGAGCTCTTTGTTGGAGTTGTTCCCGCAACATGGTATGTTTTGAGTTCGTTGTGATTAGTGTGATTTGAATTTGAATCTTTCTTCTTTAAAGATTGTGGCATTAAAAAGAAAAAATAAACAATATATTACTACAAATTAACCAGAGAATAGTTACAAATTTTTAAAAGTTTGTTACAAATTAACTAGAATTACTTTTCTAGTTAATTTGCTATTTATTTTATGCTACAACATTGTAGTAATTTTATAGTTAATTCCTTTTACCACAGATTAACTACGAATTAGCTATTGATTTTTCTATAGCTAATTTTAAAATTTCTTAAAGTGCTCTTTGTTGGAGTTGTTCTTACAACATGGTATGTTTTGAGTTCTCAGATGTGATTAGTGTGGTTCGAATTTGAATATTTATTCATTAAAGATTATGACATTGTGTATCTAGTTTTTAATGGAGCTGGAATCACCTACGGAGTGAGAGTTATCCTTTGGATAAATAACACCTTAGTGGCGAAATTTCTTGGGGGTGTACTATGCTATATGGATATGATTATATTTAGTATAGAGATTACTAGATGATATTTGATAAATGCTCATAGGGTCAAAATGTTTTTTACAAAGTGTAAAATGCCTTACATAAAATGTATTAGCACCAAAATAATGATATGGGTACTCCAAGCACATTCATGCATTATGCATTATGTCTGACTAATTCTTGGTTGATAATTAGATGATTGTTTCCTACCATTGGTGTTGAGTTAGTTCTTTGATGAGGTATGTGAAATGCCAAGATCATGTATGCGAAGTGTTTATATTTTGATGTATGTTACTCTACTACCTAATATTTTATATGATCACAACCTCACTCTTTGCATTGTGTTTTTTTTTTTTTTATTGTTCTTGCTTGTTATCAAGGAACAGATGGATGTGTGCATATGTGAATAAGCCTCAAGGAACTAGGAAAGTGGACATAGGACGGGGTTCAAAGGGATGAAGCTAGTCACAAAAGCATATATAGTGGAAAAGTGAGAATTTTATATGGGGCTTTAGGTAGTGATGACATACATGAGGGCATTGAGGTTGAGTATAACCTCTAGTTATCTATGCTTATACACAAAGAGACCTACTTGTTTAGGAAATAAAGAAGTATATGACTATTGTGTAATTTTCTCTTATCCCTTCCTATTATAGAGGCTATAATATATACAAATTATCATGGCAGGACCTTCCAATAATTTTTGCAAGAAATCCTTCTAGTTGTCTATACCCAAAATAGTCAGATCTTTATATTCTAAAAATGTATAAGATTTTCTAAAAATATGTAAATACATAATTATAATGTGAGATTCTCTCAATACTCTCCCTCAAGTTGGAGTGTGAGGGTCTCAAATGCCCATCTTACCTAATAAAGAATCAAATTGATGTTTGCTTAGAGCTTTGGTCAAAATGTCTACAAGCTGATTGTACGTTCAAGCATGCATTGTGACAATATTGTCATCTTAGATCTCATCATAGATGTAATGACAATCTACTTCAATATACTTGGTGCGTTCATGAAACACAGGATTGACAACAATATGAATAGGTGCTTGACTATCATAGTAGAGTTGCATATGCTAAGGATAAGGCACCTGCAAATCAACCAAGAGAGCTTTAAGTCACTTCAACTTACTAATTATTGTGGACATAGATCTATATTCAACTTGTTGATGAACAAGAGATGGTAACTTGTTTTTAGGTTTTCCAAGATATAGAAGATCTTCCCAAAAACACAAAATACCTTATTAAGGAGCGTCGAGTAAGAGGGAAACTTGCCCAATCTAAATCGCAGTAGGTGTATAGTGTCAAGTCACTATCAAAATGAAGAAAGATCCCTTGACTTGGATTGCCTTTCAAATAACAAACTACCCATATAGTAGTTTCCCAATGCTCTTATCAAGGACATTGTATAAATTGAGCTAAAATATAAACAAAGTAACTAAGTTCAGGTCGAGAAATAGACATATAAATAAGCCTCCCAACTAGTCGATGGTAGCTTTGGATATTCCATAATAATGCTATAAAAAAGAGCATACCTACGATTTTATTCGAGAGGAAAACCAACCAGTTTTCCACCCAATAATCTCGTGTATGAGATTATGTCCAAAGCATACTTCCGCTGACATAAGAAAATCCCTTGTGGGCCTTTAGCTACCTCAAGGCCTAAAAAATACTTAAAATTTCCCAAGTTTTTCATGTAGAAACAAGTGCTAAGATAACTTTTGAAACCCCCAATCAAGTTTTCATTGTTTCCTACAATTATGAGATCATCAATGTACACAAGAACAATTAAGATTACCTAGTCGCTATGAAAAGTAAACAATGAATAATTTGCACAAGATTGTTGGAACCCATATTCTTTTAATGCGACAGTAAGCTTTGCAAACCAATTTCATAGTGCTTTTCATAATCCAAAAACAGACTTATGGAGTTTGCATAATTTTTGAGAATCTCCACGAGAAAAGCCAAGGGTTAGTTGCATAAAAACTTCCTCATCTAGATCAACATGCAAAAAGACATTATGAACATCCATCTGATGCAAAATCAAGGATCGTGTAGCTACCACAACTAACAGAGTTTGAATGTTGACCATATTTGCAACTATTGCAAATGTTTCATTATAGTTGAGGCCTTCTTTCTAATTATCTCCTTAAACAACCAATCTTGCTTTGTGACATTCAACACTGTCATATGAGTTGTATTTGATGTTGTATACTCACTTGCATCCAATAGCCTTATTTCCAAGTGGTAGGGTTGTGTCACAACCAATTTTGTGACGAAGCGAAAAAGGAAAATTTAAGGGGTAGGCCAAAATCAATTCGGCCTAGGGAGGAGTCGCCACCAGCGTTTTGATTAGGAACATTGGAAAACCAAGAAAGGGGAGGATAAGGTTGGCCTTTGAAGTAGGTGGGTTCGGAAGTTGGTTACACACAAGAGGCACAGGGTGCCCCCAACATGTCTGTTATCTAACAGTTACCTAAGACTAGCTGGTTTGCTAGGTTTCGGTGTGGGTAGAGATGGTAATACCATGCAATAATTCATGCCATAAAAATTGTGCAATAAAAGAGTGTCATACATTCGCAGATTGTGAAATGAGACTACTACTAAAGTTACTATAGAATCCTATGTATTGGGGATGGTTTGGTTTGGGGGAATAGACTTGCAAGGAGTGTGCCTCCTCTGCCTACGTACCTCGAGTACGAGGATTCAAAGTCCACGTAGTCCTGGCTTAGGTTTCTAGGCTAGGCTAAGCCAATGGCCGACATGAACTCGGCCATGACCGACATGTGGGAGGAAGGTTTGGACAAGGGAAGGCCGAGATCAACTCGGCCTCGGGGGAAGCCGAGATGGTCTCGGCCCAGTGGAAGGGGTGAGAGAGAACGGGAAGAAACCAGGAAGTTTTAAGTAGATTGATTCCTACGAGGCTTAACTAGTCAGTTCTCTAATTCATTAATTGTAGTTCAACCTATGAGTCTAAACTATCATCCAATTAGAAGGGAGAAAAGAGTTTACCTGTTTCCTGCCGTGTCGTCTTCTCTTCTCTGTCCAAGTTTATTCTCTCTTGATGTTCCTAGTGTTTCCGTGGTGCTCCAATTCTCTCGTGCTTTTTGGTGAAAAATTGTTCGACCCCCACTTATTCGCGGCAAGGCCTTATATAGGCTGTGGTTGAGATGAGAGTGTAAGGAAGATGACTCTTTCTCCCTTTCACTTTTTCTGATCTGTTAAGAGTGTGAATCCTTCTAGTGCTCTAAGGACAACTGTTGAGTTGGAACAACAATTAGGACATGAAGATACTGATGATGATATAGATGTTGAGAATGGAAGAGAAGATGATATGGATGCCAAGGTAGAAGTGAGGATGAAGACAGTGATGGGGATACTTGTCACCACTCTCCTTTGTCCAAGAGTCCTAGACATTGATGGCTGAGGGATTGCTTTATGTGGATGGATGAGAGTTTAGGTTTAGGTGAAATTCTTTTGTTAGCTTTATGATGTTTTGTATACATCATATGTAGGACATGTCAGGCTAGGTCTCGCCTAACTTATTTAGATAACTCAATACTTTTAGGCTTGGGATGTATGTACATTTATATAATTTTGTAATTATGTATGCACAAGTTTCATAATGATCTTACATGTATTCAATTTCTTTGGATAAATGCTTTGGGTAAATTATAAAATTATATAAACTATTTGTCAAATACTAGGGTTGAGCATGGGTTAGGTTGAACTAGGTTTATGTTTGTCCCAACTCGGTCTAAAATTTTGATTGGATAATTTATTCAAACCTGAACCCAACTTGATCAAGACCCAAAAAATATAGGAAAAAGACCAGGTCAACCCAATTTCATAATATAATATATAAATTTTAACATTACATATAGTTAAATCGTAGAATAAAATAAGTATAAAATTTATATTAAGTATATTTTATTACATATTTTTAAATAAATAATATTATTACAAACATAATATTATATTATACAAAATGAAATCTATTAAATAAAAAAAATATTATTACATAATTGTTAAAAATATATATTTTAAAAAGATAATATAGGATATTGGAACAGGTTGGGACGACCAAAAATACAACCCGAACTTGTCTTCAAAATACACTGAGTCCAATTTCAAAACTTAAACTTGTCTAAATTAACCTTGGACAGGATCGGGTTTGGTCATGCTCACCCTTATCATGTACGGGTGGAGGAGCAAACTAAAATTTAAGATATTTATGTTTCTATCAAGTTTTGTAGGATGTTATGCATTTATTTATTTATTCAAATTTGTATATCAAGTACAAACAAAAACTATCTCTTTTTTTTTTTACCAAGTTTCTTATACAATTTTTTTAACACAATAATTAAGGTTTTAAATGTAAAAAATTAACCTGCTACTTCTTATGCTTTAAAATGTAAAGTCTTTATTTAGTATTTAGCTCATCAAGTTGATCCTGATTGTCCAGTAAACGATTAACATTGTTCTTCTTCCACCGCCCACCATTATTGCTATTGGTCTTCTTCCACCCCACCATTATTGCTAGATGACTCCCTAGCCATGTGTATGGCAAATACTAGTGCTGAATTAATACGAGACTTGTCAATTTTGCTGATATACTCTTCAAATACTTACACTATTTTTTTTTTGTCAAATACATTTCTAAAAAAGAGGGTGAAATGAGTTTGGCAAAGAAAGAGAAATTGTATCAAGTATCAATGGAAAATATTACAGTAAAAAGGCCAAACTAACTCTATATCAATTTAACAGTTATTTGTAATAGCCATCAAGGCATACAACAATAATGATAATGAAAAAATTAGTGTTAATTATTTTCTCCAGAATCTAGATAAACAAGATGAGTCATATACATGTCCAGCATAACTCGCACACAAATGACAGAGGAATGGTCGTACAAATGCAGCGAGTCGAATTTTTTTTTTTACAGTGCCTACAAAAGAATGTGAAAGAACACTTGTTCTCTCCGGGTGATTAAATCAATGACAAGGACCATTCATAATGGTTACTCTATGCTGGAAGATACAAACACTTCATCTACTCTCACTCAATCCCTGCTCTTGTTTTATCCACTCTTTGCATTGCAATGGTGGTAAGGATTTTAACAGCAGCAAACGCATCAACGAGACTTTTTTACTAAAAATTTGAGAAGTACAACTACACACTCCAAGTTAGTTGTCCACAGGGTTATTCAGTTCGAGTTGTGAAGTGAGTGTATTTATTTTGCATATGCTCACCTTGCCAGGGGAGGAGAATAAAAGGTGTAACTGGTTGACAATTACATCTCTCGATTACATCTCCCTCTGTTTTTTGTTTTGTTGTTTTTCCTAGTACCCTCTACATATAAAAAACTGTTAAATCTCCAACTACAAAACCATTTAAATCTTGAACTACGACTCAATTCAATGACTCATTTAATTTTAATTTTTAACTTGATGTATCAAATTTGGACCATAAAATCGGTAAGTGGAATCTGTATACCTAGAAAAGGAAATTAAACAAATTTTAAAAAAATTAAAAAGTCAATTTAAAAATAATAAACCATTAATTTAATTCTTAAAAAATTACTCTATCTTGAATAATTTTTAAAATAATAAAATTATGTAAATAATCTATGAAATAATCAAAATAATTTTACATAATTTTAAATACTGAATTAATTACTTCTTAAAAATAATAAAATATATCAACATTAAAATTAATCTATTACTTTACTACACTAATCAATTAAAATTTTAATATTTTAAAAATTAATTTTATAATTTTTTTATTCTAATAACTATTTAAAATATATTTAAAAAACTAAATTAAAAATGTATTCTAAATTAAATATATAAAATAAGGTTAACAAATCCATAAATTAATATATAAATAAAATAAGTAAATAAAAAATATTAAAATTAAGGTAGACCCTATTTAATACTTAAAAGCACCCTCTCCACAAATTAATAATAAAAATAAAAATAATATAAAAAGCACTCTCTTTTAAACTTGAAGCCTCCATGTTCACTCATAACACACACATCTATTTTATAGCCTATGCTCCTAACTACCTCACTTAAATTTAGCTGTGTGGGACTTTTCACCCTGCTATCTATACTACTGCAAGTGCTTTAACTAAACCATTCTCCTTTAAAAATGGGTCTATCTACATCCACTAGTCCACAAGAGCATTAAGATTCTTTGTTTTCTGTGGGTAATTCTTTTATTACCATGTACTCAAGATCTTGAAGCATCAAAAGATGTTAGGAAAAGGAAAGTATACAATCATATATGCTCCTACATACAGGTATACATTGATAGGCCTGCTCCTCCACCAGCTTTGACTATCAACCTTTGAACAAATGGTTTCGCATAATTGGCTTCTCTAATTTTCTTCTGAGATGATGTTTTCCTTTAAAACATAAAGAACTGAAATCTGGACTTCATGATTACACACTGATTAAGAACATTTCTAGTAAAGGTTATACATAAAGTTGTGATAGTTGTGAAGGCCTTTTATTATATTGGATTGTATTATTTTCTATTGTTTCAAGTGCCTTTATTACAAGGGACTTTGTTTACGGAAAAAAATTGTATGTTGTCTTTATAGGATCCATATGTTACACTTGTTAAATAATTTGGTATAAACCTGACTTTAAATTTGTTCAACAGAGTATTTGCCTCGTAAACATTCACAAACGCTTTTTTATTTTATTTTCATGGAAATTTACTTTCATTTCATTGTACTAAGAGTTTGTATTGGTAAGTTTTTTTTTAAAATATTTATAAGAAGAAAAAATAAAATATCTTTTTTATAAACTAAAGTTAATTTATATATAAATTAATTTATAAAATTTCTCTCATATTATTTATGCATAAATTAATTTTAGTTTATAAAAAAAAATTATTTTTTTTATTTTTTTTATTTTTGTTCTCCTATAAATATTTATAAAAAAAAATTATCTAAACATACTCTTACCTTTCCTTGTTGCCGGTCTAAAGACTTCTGCGAATTTTCGTACATTGACAACCGTTATTATTTATTGTTATGAAAAATAGGCCATCATAGTCTTCAAAATTATTGCGTTAACCTAAATTCTAAAGTAAATATAGTCACAGTATGAATCATTTTCTACCTAGGGAATGATTCATAATTTAGTTGAACTTTATGATTATTTTAAAAAATAATTATCAATAAATAGATTCTTATAAGGTAAATTTCATACTATCGTCACAATTTAAAGGATTTTTGGTGTCTTCATTAAATAAATTAATAATATATTGTTAATATTTTTTAATTTTAATTTCACTATAATTTTGTCGACTACTTAAGTGACTCGTTGAGGATAGGTTTTCAGTGCCTTCATTAAATAAACTAATAACATATTGTTAATATTTTTAATTTTAGTCTCCTATAATTTTGTTGATAGTGGAAAGGGTAGAGTTTCTAATCTTTTAGATATTATGAAGAAATATAACCACTAAACCAAAAAAAATTGTTTGGTTTATAATGTAAAATATAAATTATATTTAGTATTTTAGAAATATTAAATGTATTTAATTCTTTCTTTATTTAATAAGAGAAATTATGAAAAAAATATTATAAAAGTATTTAGATATATTTTACATGTATTGAAATTTCACACTTTTAATATATATTATTTATATAATTATAAATTAAATTAAGAACCATAGACAAAAAAACATTATCTATCTTAAAGAACTCATAACATGTGATAAGGTAACACGTGTCAATTGCTTAACCAATGATGCCAATGGAATATCATTGAACCATTAGTCAACATGTCATGTGTGTTGGTGACTCGAATTGTCTCTCAATGCATTTCTTGTTTTCTTCAAGTTGAAGCTCAACATGAACTCCAACTTTAGTGTTGCCTCAATCAACTTTGCATTAGTGCCAACGTTTGAGGTTCGCATGACAACACAATTGGAGGTGACGTTGTAATACTATTTTTTTTGTGTAATTAATTAAATGGATGAAATAACTACAAGTTATAATGAAATTTAACTTTAGCAGAAAAATCTAATGAGTTTTGTTTGTGTGTTTTTTGAGAAAATCTCGAAGAGACTAGAGTAGTTTTAGGCATGTTTACCAAGGCAATAACTTTCCTTAAAAACAT
Organism: Mucuna pruriens; assembly: GCA_025330945.1. NCBI lineage: Eukaryota > Viridiplantae > Streptophyta > Magnoliopsida > Fabales > Fabaceae > Mucuna > Mucuna pruriens. The sequence continues at coordinate 1,310,303 of JAENHJ010000527.1, read as the reverse complement.
GGATGATTGAGTCAAGAGAGTTATGAGTTAGTGATTTGGTGTCATTGACACACTTTCAAACATAGTTTGGTGAACTAGTGTCATTGACACATTTTTCCATGCAGTAACAATTTTTTAGACAAACCAGTACTCAACTTGGCTTTTGAAAAAACTTAATCTTTTTCGACCCTTGGATATTGAAACCCTTATTATCCATTGGATAACCAAATCTTGATGTCCATTGGATAATTAAACTCCATTGACCAATGGTCAACCAAACCTCATGGGCTTTTAGGCAATAACCCTAATAACTTGGGCGAAAGGCTAAACCTCCAAACTCTATATATACCCTAAACATGGCTTATTTTAGGCCATTTTTTCAACCCTTATGCTTTGAAATTTCGTCCTCCCCTTCCCTTCTTGTTGTTCTCCACTGTTGGACCATGTTTAAGCTCATTCACTAAAGATTTCCTTGCCAAGATCATCATCTAAGGTAAAAGGAAGTTTTCCTATTATTGTTTCTACATTTTAAATGTGTTAATTGGTGTTTATGAATGTTGTTTCATGTTTAGAAAATGTACGAGAATAAGTTGGAATATAATTTGCAATAGATTTATATGTGTTTTTGTAGTATTTGCATGTTTTTTATCATATGGTGAAATTATGAATTTTGTGTTTTTCATGGTTAGATCATGTTTATGTGGTAGTACATTGATCATTTGGATGAATTGAGTTGATTTGGTTTGTTTTAGGATGATTTTGATGGAGAACACAATCACTTGTTGGGAAAAGGTTAATTTTCTGGGTTTTTGTTGAAGGCTTGGTAAGTGAGAGGTGACTCTCGCTAAGCGCCTTAAAATTATGGGTTTTAAATTTGGAAAACAATGATTTTTACTAAGAAGCTGGAAGGCTCGTTGAGCAAAAATAAAAAATACTTGAACAACATGAGTGCTTGTTGAGTGAAAGGTATTCTTGCTTAGTGTACTTGTAAGACTTAGTGTGAAAATCTAAAAATAGGAAGAACATTGTTGAGTGGCTTGAATGCTTGCTAAGCGAGGATCATGAAAGCCCGGCTTGTAAGAGCTTGCATTTGAACAACATAGATTAAATGTCAGGTTACCATCAAATCCAGGTGATGTCTATGGATATTCCAAAGACTACTTTCAGGACCCACTACAATCACTATGTGTACGTGGTTATGTCTTTTGGTGTGACTAATGCACTTGGATTGTTCATGGATTACATGAACAAGATCTTCCATCCATACCTAGATAAGACTAGGAAAGAACATGTCGAGCACTTGAGAGTAGTGTTGCAAGTCCTCAAGAACAAGCAATAGTATGCCAAGATGTCAAAGTGTGACTTTTGGGTAAAGAAAGTGAGTTTTCTAGGACGTGTCATATCCCAAGGAGGTATAATTATGGATCCTTCTAAGATAGAACTGGTTTTAGAGTCGAAAGCGCCTAGTCAATTTCTAAGATTAGGAGTTCTTTAGGCTTAGCTAGGATACTATAAAAGGTTTATATAAGGGTTTCCTAAGTTTGCTTTATCGTTGACCATGTTGACCTGCAAGGGTCAGGTGTTTTTGTGGAGACTTTGAGTGCGAGAGTAGTTTCCTTGAGCTTAAGAAGAGGTTAACATTGGCTCTTTTGTTGATATTGTCTAACTTGGGTGAACCCTTTATGGGTGTATTGCGATGCATCCAAGATGGGTTTATGAGGAGTGTTGATGCAAGGAGGTAAGGTAGTGGCCTATGCCTCTCAACAACTTAAGACTTATGAGAAGAACTATTTAACTCATGACTTAAAGCTCATAGTAATGGTGTTTGTGCTCAAGTTTTGGAGTCATTGCTTGTATGGTGCTAAGCTTGAGGTGTTTAGTGATCATAAGATCCTTAAGTATCTGTTTGACCAAAAAGAGTTAAACATGTGGCAAAGATGGTGGTTAGAGTAACTCAAGGACTTTGAGTTTGATTTCAGTTACCATCTTGGTAAAGCCAATCTAGTGGTTGATGCCTTGAGTAGGAAATCATTGCATGTGCCTACATTGATAATTAAGGAGTTAGATCTCATAGAGCATTTTATAGACCTTATTCTAGTGTGTGAGGTAACCTTTAAAAGTGTGAAGTTGGGTATGCTTAAGATTATTAATAGTCTTACGGATGAGATTTATGAAGGTCATGAGACAAATCCTTTTTCTCGCCAACAGTTAGAAGCCTTAACCCAAGGTAGAGCTAGTAGCTTTGTGTTAGGTGCATATGGAATTGTGAGACTGCAAGATAGAGTTTATGTTCCTAATGTTCCTAAGCTTAGGAAATTGATCCTAGACGAAGGACATAGGAGTGGTTCGAGTGTGCACCTGATGCCACAAAGATTTACAAGATCTCAAATGGATGTTTTGGTAGTCTAGTATGAAGAGAGTTATCGTCAAGTTTGTGTATGCCTATCTAGCTTGTCAAAAAGCTAAGATAAAGCATTATAAACCATCATGGTTATTATAGCCTTTGCATATTCTTGAGAGGAAGTAGGGCAGTATCACGATGGATTTCATGTCAAGCTTGCCTAGAAGTTTGAGAAACATGGATTCCATCTAGGTTATAGTGGATAGATTAACTAAATCTAAACATTTTATCCCTATCAACATTGAGTATAGTTTAGAGAAGTTGACCAATTTGTATATCAATGAGATAGTTAAGTTACATGTGTGTCGTCTTCTACTCCTTTGACTTTGACAATTCCTCTGTTGCACTACTCTATCTCTAACAACCCCTTTGTTGTGCTCCTCTAATTCGAGTGATGCCTTCGTTGCACTATTCTAACTCCGTTGATGCCTTTCTTGCATTCCTTTAACTCCAGTGATGTCTAGCCATGCTTCCTTGACTTCAACAACTCCTTCATCGTGCCTTCATGACTTTGGTGGTCCTTTCACCTCACTCCCATGAATCTAGTGACCCTTTTGCCATGCTCTACTTAACAATCCTTTCATTGCACTTCGTTGACTCTAACTATCTCTTTGTGACCCCTTTGCTACACTTCAATGACTCTGGTAATCCCTTTGTCATGCTCATTTAACTCCATCAATTCCTTTGTCGTACTCCTTTGACTTCACCAATCTTTTCGTCGGTTCACGACCCCTCCGTCGCATTCTTCTAACTCTGGTGATGCCTTCATTGTAAGTCATGGAAGCATGACAGTAGGATTGGTAGAATTAGCAAAGCATGACAAAAGGTTCATTGCATTCAAGAGAGTGTGGCAAAAGGATATCTAGAGTCAAAGAATCATAATGAATGTATTGCTAGAGTTAGAGGAGCACAACAAAGGCATCGTTAGAGTTAGAGGAGTACAGCGAAGACATCACTAAAGTTATAATAGAACAACGAAGACATAGCTGGAGTTATGGGGATGCGATAAAGGGATTGCCAGAGTCATGGAAGTAAGACAGATGGATCGTCGAAATTAGCAGAGCACAGTGAAGGAATCTTTGGAATAAGGAAAGCACAACAAAGGGGTCACCATAATTGAGGGACTACGATGGAGAGTCGCTGGAATTAGAGGAATGCGATATAGGGCTCATTAGAGTTAGAGAAGTGCGACAAAGGGGTCACTAGAGTCAAAGGAGTATGAGGAAGGAGTCGCTAGAGTCATTGAAGTGTAACAAAGAGGTCACCAAAATCATGTGGAGTGCAATGAATGGGTCATTGGAGTCAAGGTAGTGCAACGAAGTAGTCGTCAAAGTGCAACAAAGAGGTCACTAGAACCATGAGAGCGTGGGAGAAGAATCACCATAGTCATGGAAGGGTGATACAAGGGTTGCAGGAAAGAGAAAACAACCTTATGCTCTAATATCATGTAAAAGTATTTACTGAATATGTTGTATCCACATATACGATTTATTTATAATCAAATAAAGTTACAATTAAAAATACAAATAATGATAAAAATATCTAATTTTTAATTATGAGATCTTTTCATATTTCTTAATTACACACAATAAATTCATATTTTTAACAAAAACATTAGACACTTAACACTGTGCTTGAAATATATATATTATGTTTACAATTTTTTTCAAAATACTAATATATATACCATTCAACCCTCTTCTTATCCATACTTATTTATTTAAAAAAAGTCATCATATATTAAAAATTAATGAGAATAGATTATCAAATGACAATTTAATTTATAAGATTGACTATTGTAAATAATTTCTTTTTCAATTGATAGTAAATAGGATAAATGAGGTAATTAAACTAATTTTTTTTTTGAAATGTAACATATTAAATTATTAAATTATCATCATAATTATAAATTTGTTCAATATTTCTGTTTCAATAATTAAGAAAAATGATTATATGAATGTTGTAGGAGAAACTTTTCTCCTAATACTATTCGTTGAATAATTACTAACTTCTTTCTAAACTAGATATTTTTAGTAATAATATATTATCAATTATTAATATTTTGAAGCCTCTAAAGGGCCTGTTTCAAGTCAAGCCAAGATCCTATCCAATTTTTTCACATATAAATACAATCTCAATCATACATTAATTTTAATATGTAATATATATAAATAGTTAGATGTTTAAACGGACACTCTCCAAATTACTATTGAAGTCAAAATCATAGAACACAAGTGTCACTTTAAACTAAAGGCAATATCCTCACCTTACAACGTGACCCAATAATTCCTTAACAATCAACAAGGTGATCCCTTACTTTTAATTTTCTTCTCTTCCTTTTAACATAAAAGGTAACCCATTACCTATCTAATAGGATTAGTGATTCCCTACCACATATTCGGATAATACTACATATATCACAATCGCACTTTTAATTAAAATAATACCAATAAACAAATAAAACATGAAAATCTTTTTACAACTAAGCAACAACTTAACTTTAATTCGTCCTCCTAGGATGCCAACTTGACTTGCCTAGAACATAATAAATGCTACAATTTGATTCAATTCATGTTGGATATAGCCAATTCATTAGAGAAAAATGTTAGGGCAGCCTATCATGTTCCTCAATTTCCATAAGCCGGTTTGTAACAAAAAACCCAAGTGTAAAAAAAAGTTCTTCACGTCGGTTTAATGTGAAAAAACATTTATCTTTATTTGTTGTTATACTAATTATAAAAAATTATTTTATTTTTATTATTAAAATTTTGTATAAGAAGTAGTAAAAATAATAAAACTATGTTTTCATAATTTTTTTACAAATATTGAACCCCCAAAAATAACATATTATTTTTATAATTATTAATAAAAAAATCAAATAAATTATTGAATTAAACAATTTCAATTGACCACCATTAAAGGCAAGAATCTTAATTCCCATATGAAGTATAATTGACAATCATGATTCTTACCAAATATAATTTGTTCAGACATCTTCCCAAATACATGGTTGACTATTGACTCGTCTTTCTCGAGTGAATTGGTGATTTTATCGTACCCACGTGACCTTGCCAAGTAAAAAAATGTTTATTTCTCTCAATAAATAAATATTCACAAATTAATTTGAATAAGACACGGCCACGAGTTCTATTTAGTTGTGGGGCTTGGCCCTCTAACTTTTTTCAATTACAATTTTTTTACATCTATGTTATAGGTAATTATTTTATTTGGAAATTGATATTTTTATTTAGAATTTCACTGTAAAAATAATTAAATTAAGTGTTGTTTATTTTTTAATTTTGATAAAATATTTTACTCTTTTTTTATAGTTTTTATTAGAGAGATAATATTATTATTTTTAGATAAAATATTTGAGTATTATTTATTTTTATTTTTAATAATTTTTCTGTTATAATTCTTTGTTTTAAAGTTTTAAATATTTTTATTTGCAAATGATTTTACTAACATTTTATTTGTATTAATTTAATTATAATTAATTAAATAATTAAAAATTATTTACTAACTTTTGTCATTGAGACAAATTTACAAACATAAAAAATAATATATTAAAATTAAATTATAATCACATAATTAAATTATATTTTTTTGAAAAAATACAAAATTAAAAATAAATTAGTTAATTAAAAATAAAAAAAAATAAAAATAAAAATAACTACTGCTCATAATACATTAAAAATAAATTATATGTAATTACTTTTTTTATATAGAATAAAAATAAATTACTTAATTAAATTATATATCCAAAAATAATCTAATTATTTTAATTTAGAATATTTTTTATTATCTTAATTATCTTAATTAATATTCTTTATTTTATTAAACGCTAAACTAATTAAAATTAATAATAAAGACTAAAAAATAATACTAAAAAATATTAAAGTTTAAAAATAATAATTTTTTTTACAAAAATTAAAGTAAAATATAATTATATTTACGTAAACTTAAAATATATTTAATTCTTTATATACATTTATGAAAAAAAACTAAAATTTTTATAATTACCCCCAACCAGCTTCCTACCTGGCCTCAACAATATTTGATGTTGACTGAAACAGACAATTCACATATGGTCCTGTTCAAGGATGATGTAATTTGAGGAAATATTTTTTATTTTTATGCTCTATTTTTATTTTTCTTCACGTTTTCTGAAGTTTATGTAAGAAAGAAGGAGAATAAGAAATGAAAAGAAAAAATAATAAAATTTGTTGTTATTATTTTTATATAAACTAAAAAAACAAAATAAAAACAGAGAAACTTTTCATGAAACCCTTTTGCTTTGGTAGATGCTAAAATATATGTAGCTAAAATGAGCACTCATTTCTAAAATTTAAATTTTTTTTACTGGCGCCATTATATGTTGATCATACGAGTACCTGGTCGGTGGTAACTATGGTTTGTTGACTCACATTAAAGCGTTCTCTTACTTTTCCTTTCTCAAATCAAAATATATCTCACCTCACAAGTCACCAGAACGCGCACTTGTTGCTTTGCTTTAAGCCAAAGCTGAGCACAATGGAATATATACGATGCTTAGAATAAAGGAGTGATTGGAACCAAGATATAGGAGAATTTGGCAAAGCATCATGTGATGCTTGTTCCTTCATTTTTTCCTCGTATCATCATAACTAACTCTATTCATAACGATTCCTCTCATTTCAGGATTAACTGTGTCATGATTTTTATCGTTCTCAAAATAAAAACTGAACACAATCCCATTGTACCCTTTTCAAATATTTTAAGGCTACAACCCAAAGGGAGGGAAATGGGGCCTAACATTGACCCACCTCTTGTTTTTCTGCAACTATGGCCGTTAGGTACAGAATGAAGAGCAATTTGAGTTTTGGTGTTGAGTTAACAAGTTGTCCTTGCAGAAAAACTGGTTTTTAGCATCAGGGTGTATATAGTTTTCAATCTTTTTTTTTTTTTTGCTTCTGATGAGTATCATCTTTCAGAGACAATCTTGATCGAGACACGGTTCAAGCATTGAACGTGGACACTTCTTTTAGTGAAAATTCGAACTTTGGTTTGACACGTAATGAGAGACTAACTCCTTCTACTGTAACCAGCTCTGTTGGTGTATAGTTTTCAATCTTTATCATCTCTGAAGTGGTAAAGGTTGAATCTTTTTTGTACTTGAGGGGCTGAAACCAAGATGAGTTTGTAGTGGTGGATTTTGAAGATCTGGGTGGAGGAGCAATGGAACCTCCAACGGGCTTTTTGGCTTCAGTATGGAACTTTATTTGCTTTCTGCCTTTTTTCATCGGTCTTTGGCTTCTAGGCAATATCAAAGGTGAATGTCAATGACTATGGTTCCATTTTTCTGTGTTATTTGGGTTGCTTTTTGGTATGCTTTGATTGGGAAACACAAGTTGAACTTAAGAGATAGAACTTCTTGGTGATCACTTTACAAACTGCCATTCTGTAACGGAACATCTATATATGCATACTTCTTTTTTCTGCTTTTTAATTACAAGTTATTTTAAATAATTATTCATTTTATTGTGAAATTTATTAGGCCTATGCCCTCTTTTCCTTTGACAATGGTGGAGTGAACATTTGTATGTAATCTAGCACGTATTCCATTTTGAAGCTTTTTTTTTTGGAGATTTACTCATTTTAATTAACTGGTGACAAATACACATTGAATGATGTTTCTTGATTGTGTGTTATTGAATTTCGTTTGTTTTGTTGATGATCAATATCATAGTTTTGTTTCACTAAGCACAAGAAGATTTTATGTTATTAAAAAAAAAAAAACTATTTAAAAGACATGACAAACAAGTATGTGGTATTTTAAAATTCCAACCATGACAAGGAATTAAACAGTTTACTTTTCCTCTACAGAATATGCAATAGCTGCTTTATTTGGTCTCTCTCTCTCTCTTTTATTTGATCATAGCCAATTTGTTGTTCTTACCATAGTAGAAGAGAGCTAAGTGAAGTTTCTGCTTGAGGATTATGATTGTCAAGCTTACTCTATCTCAAACTGCACTGTGACTTCAGGTGTCATTTGCTGCCCATTGATATGCTTAATAATGACAATTGGCAACTCAGCTATCATATATGGTCTTTGGCCCGTACATTGTATTTGGACATATTACTGTGTAGTGAGGTGCTTTCCTTGGCTTCCAGTCTCTCAAATTTGATTTTCTCATTTTTTTAGATTTGTTATGGCTTCCTTGTATTGATTTCCTTAACTTACAGATCTAAACAGTTAGCACCTGCACTGAAGTTTGTTACATGCACATGTTTACTACCCTTGGTGTTGATTTTATGGCCAGTGGTTGGCATTGTTGGGAGTGTTATAGGTGGAGCAGCCTATGGATTTCTTGCACCAATATTTGCTACTTTTGAAGCTGTAGAGGGAGGAAAAGATGACAAACTTTTCCACTGTTTTATTGTATGTTTCATTTTTTAGGTTATTAAAATCCTTGTTACTTTTGTCCTTCCTATTGTTACTCATTACAGAATTTCATATTGCATTGCAACCTCAGGATGGAACATGGACCACTATTTCAAAGACCTTTGATATTGTTAAGGATGTGAAAAATGAATGCTATGATTCTTATTTCTCGTTTATGGATGACCTGCTACAACCGAAGCATCCAGATGGGACATATCATGAGATCAGGTTTTGTGTCATCATATTTCTCACTGAGTTTGATTTTTGCTATATCATTATGCCTCTAGTGAAAGCATACGTTGGAATTTGTTGTGCATACATCCATTTTTTTGGGTTTTGGTAACCAAAAGTGGGGTAAGGGGCATTAGGCACATGTTGTGGCCTATATGATGTAAATGGTGATTTTAGTCATGCATTACTTGCATGCATGTCGAACATTATTGATTTAAATATGTTTTTGGTCACTTAAATTTGATCAATTTTATTTTTAATCTCCCAAATTTGAAATTGTTATTTAGTCTATATATTTCGAAAATACCTAATTTTAATCTTTCGTCATACATGACAAATACAGTTCAAGTCATCATTTTTTAAGCGTATAATTGATATTTGGAAAACCCAAGTCATAAGCAGGGAACAATCCTTACCACTTGTGCTAGCTTTTGGAGTTTGAGCTTCAAAATCACTTTCTAAGATGGTATCAAAGCCTGCGTGAGAGGTCTATTGTTAGAGATAGAACCTGAGTTAGCAAATTTTCAACTATACATGTAACAAATAATGACTTAAACCCCATTCATCATGTAACAAATAATAACTTAAACTCCATTCATCATATAAAGCGAGAGATTAAATCCAGACAAAATAAGAAAGTTAAGGTAGATTGCCATAGAAAGTATTGATAGAAGGGTATCCTTGAATGACAATTCTTCTCATGGAATAAGCAGTTCCAATTAACAAGTAAAATCTGATGTATGGAAACTTTAGTGACCAGAATGATTCCCTGTTAACTGTTACTGCCTAAACTTGCTTCCTTACCAATTTGGCTAAGAAGGAGAAACTACATTGTTTTTTTTTCCATTCTTTCTTGTGCACTTTTTATGTTTTTAGTTGTATGTTTGGCCTATGCTAGATTTAACCAAAGATTATCCAACTATCCCTCTTGGAAAGTCAAATGAGTGAGCTGCATTGGTAGATTTTGGGAACTTAAAAGCAAAACAAAATTGTGGCTTTGAGAAAGTCTTCTAGATAGATAAACACATGGCTCATGAGATTCCATACTCTGCTGTGAAATCTCAATGATGTTTCTTTTACCTGTTTTGATGCAGGCTGCGATATCTTCCTGGTGCTTTAGTGGCTGCGGTTCTTGGGATCATAGTTGACGTGCCAGTTATATCAGTTCTTGCCATATGTAAAGCCCCTTACATGCTTTTGAAAGGGTGGAACCGTTTGTTTCATGATCTCATAGGTCGTGAAGGTCCTTTCTTGGAGACAATATGTGTGCCCTTTGCCGGCCTTGCTATCGTTCTGTGGCCACTGGCTGTTGTTGGGGCAGTTCTGGCATCTGCGTTAGCTAGTTTCTTTCTTGGTACCTATGCAGGTTTTGTTGCTTATCAGGTCAATCCTCATACAAGTTTTCAGTCTCTAGTGATACTATTTTTACTAAATTAATGTAGCCTGTTGTTATGTTATGCTTAGGTTAGAGTAAGACAACAATTTTCTAATGTCTAAAATTGTAGCATTTTGGTGGTAGACTTTACTTGTTTCTTTTCTTGTATGTCATTGCTTTTATATCTGAACACAAACAAGCAATAATCTTGTGATGCCACATTGACTAGAGATATGACCAATGTAATCCTTATAAAGGCTTTAACCGTCCTTGCCTTACATGTTAATTTTGTAAGGCTTAGTTAGATCTAAGTTCAAATTCTAAAATAGTATCGAAAACTATCCTAGATTCAACCAATATTTGTATGTGTTTTAGATGTCTATTCTTAGAAGAGGGTTGAAATCACACGTTGACGAGAGATATGATCAATATAATTCTTTTAAGGTTTGAATGTCCCAAGCCCAAATTCTTACATGGTATCAGAAATTATCCTACATTCAAATAGGATTTGTCTGTTTTAGATGCTTATTCTTGAGGGTTATTGAAATCGCGTATTGACCAGAGATATGACCAATGTAGTTATTATAAGGTTTGATAGTCCTCACTGTAAAAACCAGTTTTGTGGAGTTAAGTTTCCTTGGCCTAAATTCTAATAGATAAATTGCAGGAAATCTAAAGATGAATATTTATTGTATGCTAACACAGTCTCATCCTCTGCCAACCCTAGTTAGATCCTCAACTTAAATCTCGATTTTAAACAGCCTACCTTGTAATATTTGCTCTGCTCAAATGCTTAAATTATGCTATATATGGCTCTGATGATTACCTTACTCATGGTATGAAACTTCAATTAGTCAAGCCAGAAAACTTCACAGTTGAGTTCATCATCTAAACCCTGGCCACGAGCATGCTTCAAGAATGCCTTTAAATTATAGCTTGAAAGTATAAACAACAACAGAACCAAGACTTTTTGAAACTATTAATGCTGCATGGGTTTCTCTTAGGCATTGTAAGCTTATTTTGTTCTTTGAAATGCAGGAGTCTTCTTTCTTGTTTGGCCTTGGGTACATTATTGCAGCTGTGTCCCTTTATGATGAATACAGTAATGATACTCTTGACATGAGAGAAGGATCCTTCTTCCCAAGGTTTCATTCTGCTATGCTTTCTAATAGAGAAAATTACTAAGTAGTTCAGCACTACACATGTTTATGGTTTCAACTAATTTTTAGATGACTACCACATGTTCATGGTCCTAACTAATCATGTATTCAATTTTTTCAAGTTAATGGTTAATAACGATTAACTACGTGCCATATAGAGATTAATAGGAACCATAATAATTTCATACCACCTAATAATTTTTCATTGTTGTGACTTGCTAGCTCTTGACTTGTGTTTGATAGGCCACAATATCGAAAAGATGCTGACTTGAAATTGTCAAGGACACCTTCCCGTGCAAATTCCCTCTCCAAAACAAGTTCCTTAACAAAGACACTTTCTCGTGCATTATCACTTAAAAATATACCCGAGTTGAAACCGTTTGAGGTATTCTCTAAATATTTTATGTCCACCGAGGCATGTCATAGATTCAAATGTTACTTTTTGTATTCATGTTTTGCCTCAGGCTTTAGGGGCTGTACTAAATAATAAATATTATTTATGACTTGTAGCTGTTGGATGGTTTGTTCAAGGAATGCCATCAGCTTGGAGAAACACTGGTTTCTGAAGGGCTAATAACACATAAAGACATACAAGAAGCCAAGTCTGGTCAAGGGGGTAGAGTCATTAGAATTGGTTTGCCAGCATATTGTCTTCTCCAAGCACTCTTGCGTTCTGCAAAACTCAACTCCCCTGGTATATTGTTAAGTAAGTAATCACTTTCTTGCATTTTCAGTTAAAAAATTTTTACACGTTCAACCACCCTAGATATGCCAATCAATAAAAAATTACCCTATATATTACTTTTAAAGTGATTTTACAAAGAATTTAAGTTCTATTACATTGTTAATCAATAATAGATATTATAAATATAACTTTAAAAGTAATAATTATAATCAAATTAACAAACTTATTATATACAACCATTTGTAATTAAATACAATATAAAAATTTCACTACCAAGATATTTCCTGAATTACAAAAGTAAAAAATCTTATCCTGCACAACGAACTTACAAAAGTCAGCAATGCTATTTGTTATTAAATGATTTTTCTTTTTATTTTTTATTTTATTTTCTCCACTTTCTACTACCCTGCTCCTTTTGCTTTGATTTTCAAGATCAATTGCTTTCAATCACCTTGAAGAAATCATTAGGCATAAACTCCTCCATGTAGGTGATGATACTGAACTAACAACCTCAAACAAACCAAAGGAGCAATTTTTTGAATGGTTACTTAACCCCCTCTTGATCATTAAAGAACAAATCAAAACTGAAGATCTTAGTGTGGCAGAAGAGCTCTACTTCGGCAAATTAGTCCTCTTCAATGGTGATCCCAACAGGGTAAAAAGTTCAATTATGGGCTCAGCCCCAAAATCTGACCGCAGATGTGCTGAACTTGATGCATTGGCAAGAAGGTACATATTAAACCAAATAAAGTATTCAATGTTTTTAATCATTTTTGTACTGATTTTCCACTAAGGAATTTTCCCCCCTCTCATTTTTTCTTCATATCTATTACAAAGACTCCAAGGGATCACCAAATTCATCACAAGGTTCCCTACCTACAAGAGGCGCTTTGATGTTATTTTAAACACATTATCTGACGAACTTGCTGAGAAGCACGGTGCTTCCAAAATATTCAGATCAAAGAGTGCTTTTCCTCGGATTTTAAGTTTGAAATCCTTCAAAGGCAAAACATCTAATGATTCTGCTCAAGAGTCTGAACATACAAGAGATTTAGAAACTTCATAGGAACATCATGTTATATTGTTACATAATTTTATCTTGAAAAGCAAATGTAAATCATTACCTTGGCTGCTTTTGTTATAGTGACACTGATAATTGCTGATCCTGCCTGTTTGTTCTACGCCTACACCTACACCTACTTAATCATGGAAAAAAATGGAAATGACAAAGAAAAATGAGCAAGAATATGTGATATGCCATTATGCCAGCAAAATGCAATTTCGGTGCATGTTAATTCCCCTCAGACACTTTGTAATGATATATGAGTAAGAGTTATGACTTGCCACATCAAATAGTGAAACTAATTTTTTAATATGATATTATCTAATAATATATAGATAAGTATCATGACTTGTAACATTAGATTGTAACATGAGATTGTCATAAACTAATAATAAATTTTTAAAATGATAAAATTAGTAGAGATGAGATTAGAACTAATGACTTTCTTTTACTCATTCATCACCTAAACTATTAAGTTATTTGACTCATTTGAGTGGTAATATAAACAATATATTACATGTAACATTATTGCATAAGTTAATTGTATTTTAAAATACTTGTTTAATATTAAATATAGTTTCAAATAATAAATAGTAAAACAAAAAATTATATAATTTATTTTGTCATGTCATTTTTGTTATATATAAATTAGAAAAATTATTTTGAACAAGAGTGTTGTTTAGTTGTTATTCTTCAACGATACAACTTTTATGATTTTTTTTTGCAACAAGAATGTTTTTTTTTTAATTTTTCTTAACCTCTTATTTCTTTTAAACTATCATTTTTTAATATCTTTAATTTTAAATTTTTAACAAAATTAATAATAATTAAAATAATATTACATTAAAAATATTTATTTATTATAAATTTTAATTATATTATAATTTATATATCTACAAGTATTTATTAGTTATATAAAATAAATATTTATTATGTAAAATACACGTTACAATGGAGATGTTTGAGTACTCTTCTCACTTAGTCCAATAATATGTAGACAAATAATTTGACGTAATAAAGTTGGAGAGACATGAACCAATAGTGGTTTTAGGAAATTGTAATATTGGTAGAGATAAGATTAGAACTCACGACTCTCATTCTTTCTTTTAATACCTAAATTAAGTCATTTAACTTGTTTTAAGCATAGCATAAACAATATATTATATATAACATTACGGTATGAGTTAATTGTATTTTTAAAATACTTATTTAATGTCAAATCTAGTTCAAAAACAATAAATCATAGAATAAAAATTATAAAAAAGTAATTGTATAGTTTATTATTTAATTATTTTTTATATAATAAATATAAATATCCAATCACTTTTGTCTTTCATCTCTTTTTTATCTCATCCTTTTTTACTACATCACTAATATTATATTATTTATTTTATTATTATAATATTTATATTTTAAAAATAATATTCAATCTTTATTATTTCAATATAAAATTATTAAATATATAAAAATTATAATATTAAAATTAATAATATAACATTAGTGATGTGATAGAAAAAATGAAATAAAAAAAGATGAAAAACAAAAGTGATTGTATGTTTATGTTTATATTTACTGATATTTTAATATGTACATTGTACAAAATAATTTTTTATATAAATTAAATTTATAATAAATACTTCTAAATATATAATTATATTATAATTAAAATTCATAATAAATGAATATTTTTAAATATATAAATTATATTTTATATTTATAATAAATAATTTATATTATGATACAATATTATTTAAATTATTGATAATTTTATTAAATAATATTAAATTCAACTTAGAATTAAGGATATTAAAAATGATAATTAAAAGAGAAAAAAATAAAGAAAAATCTCCAAAAATAACTTCTTTGAATTAAAAAGTCTTAAAGACACTCTTATTGAAAAAATATAATTAAAAAACATTCTCATTTAATTTCTTTCTAATTTATAGAGAGAGAATTATATAAAAAAATAAATAATAGATTATTTATTATCATTATTTCTTATTTTTAAACTATATTAATATTAAATAAAATTTTTAAAAATACAATTAACTCATCCAACCATATTATATATAACATATTCTTTATATTACAACTTAAACAAGTTAAATTGCTTTACCATTAAAAATACGAATTCTAATATTATCTATACCAATTTTATCATTTAAAAAATTTATAGTGGGTCTACTTCAGTGCCACTCGTTTCCGTTTATTATAGCAATTTTCCTCTTCTCCTTTTTCTACTCGTGTATAATTCTGTTTCTCCCGCCAAATTTTCTATCTGACATTTTCAACCGAGTTAATTCAAAGGCTCCGATCCATGACTTGTAAATAACTGTAATCATCCACCACTCCCATTTCTTCTCATCCAACTCATGCAAACCCAACTTGGCCACTCTCTCTATCAACATAACCCCATTAATTTCTCCACGTACATTCTCAACTACACCATAGTGTGCCACTTTTACCACAAACTTGTGCACTCACTCTTCTCTTTCCTCCCTCCAATGGTTTCTTCTTGTTCCACTTCCCTACTAGTGCTTCTCTTTGCCATTTTCTCCACTCTTCTATGTTTCTCTCTGGCTTCCTATGAGTTTCAAGTTGGTGACTCAAAAGGGTTGATTGTCCCACCCGTTAATGACACCAACTTCTACAATGATTGGCCTTCTCGCAACAGCTTCCACGTTGGTGACACCATAAGTATGCACTACATCACTCTCTTTAGTCTTTCCCATGCATAATTAATACAAAAGATTTTAAATTGAATTGAATTTTTATCATTATCTTTTGATATTGCGAAAAATACAAACAATTGCGGCTACAATTGCATTCACAACGTGGCCACAAAAACTCTAAAATCCTTGATGTTGCGACCGTAATTATGATAGTGGACCATGTGAAATAATTTTTGTTAAAAACTTTTGAGATAGATTTTAAAAAGTTGTTACAATTATAAAAAATTGTTGACAAATGCGGCAGGACCATTTTTTAAACTATTGATGAAACAAATTTTTCTTGACGAGGAAGTAGTGTGTTAACAAGTGGTTGGGTTTTTGTGTGTGCAAGGTTGAAGTACAAGAAGGTGTGATGGAGGTGGGTGAGGGAGATTACACACACTGCAATGCCACACACCCCACACTCTTCTCCAACAGTGGCAACACTGTGTTCAAGCTTGACCACTCAGGGACAATATTCTACTTCATGAGTGATGCACAAGGGCACTGTGAGAAGGGACAGAAGATGATTGTGAGGGTCATGCTGGATGAGTCTCTCCCTCACCATGCCAAGTCTTCAGGTTACCATGTTCCAGTTTGGCCAATTGGGGTCTCTCAAATGCTCTTCCTTCACTTTGTTTTGACATGTGTTGCTTCTTATGTGGTTTGAATACTTGGAAAATTCAACAGGTGTTTGGAATGGAACGTGCTCTTTCTCATGTATTTTTATATAATTAAGGTTGTTAAAGTTTGATTTAATTTTGTATGGTAGTATAATTCTGTTTACTGTGTATTGAAGATTAGTAGCGGGGAATTTAGATAGTGTAATGTCTTATATTTTAATTTGGTTGTTTTTAAAAAAAAAAATAATTGCAATAGATTGTGTTTTTTTATTATTGTTTAATTTTGGCTATAGTTTTCATGTCCCAGGAAAAAAATGAGTTGTGCTAATTTGTTACTAATAAATTTCCTAATGGGGTATTAGTATTTATAATCTATATCTATTAATTATTTATTACAATAATAAAAGTGATATTTCAATTTGGTTTATTATTATCTATATCTATTCAATTTTTAGACTTTTTTTTTATCTTTTAATTGTTTCTCCAAATCATTCCACTACAGTCCGTTTCAGTTATTATTTCCTCATTTCAGTTACCTTTTTAAAATCTCAATACAGTATTATTTTACATCTTTCTGAAAATACGTATTTAACCAAAATAAATTTCACGGTTCACTAAAAAATAAATTTAATTAATTATGGACAGACACGACCATACGTCTTTCTGTCCTAGGTAAATATATAAACATGTATTTTTTTAATTATCATCTTATAGATAAGAATTGAGGATGATTAAATTATTTTTAGTAGAATCTTTTCTGTTAATATGTAAATGACTTTATTTTTAACTTTTTTTATCCACGAATTCGATACTTTAAAAATTTTTAATATCCAATATTAGTTTAACTCGATATAATGTTAATAATTTCGGCGCATTTGAACAACAATGAGGATGAGAAGTTATAGAAATATTTCGTGTCTTTCACTAATGAAGCATTGATGTCATGGTGAATTGTGAATACCAATGTTTATTACTGTGTAGTAAATAATTGTCAAGAGGAATCTTCAATTTAACTAACCAAAAGCAGAAATTCAATTGTGTCCAACGGTTTTAATTAACACATTGCAGAAAGGACAGTATTCGAGTATAACGAATCTATTTTTTTTTATCTATTTTTTAAAATAGATTTTTAAAATAAAATTTAAAATAAATTTTATCTATTTTTAATAATTAATTTAATTAGAATATTCAGTAACGTGAGTCAACCTAGCTCACATGTTTGAACCTAATTGAGTTTGTAAAAATCAATATTTACTTCAAATTTGATCCAGCTCACTTAGTTTATTGTTCATGAATTTGATTTTTGTTAAAAATGATTATAACATGTTATACTAACTTAGTATGTAATTAAAGTAACTAATATGTAAAAATTATTTTATTATATTTTAATCATAATAAAGAATAGTAATACACTACTTATCTTTTATATATAGATATAGAATTAAAATGTGAAAATGACTTTCCAAATAATTAATATACATAAATTGTAAGAAACAATGTAATAAACTTATTAACGTTTCTATTTTTATTTAGCATCTCAATTTCGATTTTGTATATTTTTTTTTTTACTTTTTTTACTTTTATATTATTATTTTTATTAATTTTAGGTGAATCCATTCATATAACTCACTAATTTTTGTTTGCTTTAGCCATGTTACTATTTTTTTTACTAATACAAAATAAATTGAATTGATTCAATTTTTTAATTGATAAGTAGTGGATCAATCCAAGTAAACTAAGATTGACTTACCTTAACAACTCTAAAGTTAAACTAATAAAATTTTAGTTTAATATATAGATATTTTAGTTATCATAAAAGTCAATTATGTTGTCATATATATTAAAAACACTCATTTAATAACATGATATTATTTACATAGTTAATGTATAAACTATTTACTCTAATTTTTTCGAATAATATTATAATGCTTTCAAAATTTTTGAAGCGAGTATAAACATATATGTCATAGTTCTCTCAAGTTCTTCAATATTTGTTCTAACTAAAATTTAATATTTGTACTCGTCATGTCGAAGACATTTCGACCCGGTTTGCTTCACCCTGTCCAGAGCTAATCATAACTCGACTCTCTTAGCGTGATACTCGGTAGGATACCCGTCGAAATCCTCGAGCGACACACCTAGGAATCGACCCGTATGGGCAACCGCTGTAGACGAGTCCAACCTTTATAAATAGGGGAGTACACCACTTATGACAAGTACACTTACTTCGCTCCACACTTGCATATACCCTGACCCATACTGACTTGAGCGTATGAGTGTTTTTGCAGGTATCCCCTTCACCAACAACACCTCGACCCACACCAAGGACGACGAGGAGAGGCTGGATCTTAGATACAAGAGCATAGCTAGGGAGAAAAGCTCGCCCCCAACTTTGGAAGTTCCCATTGGGAGTCCCACATGAGAATTCCTGGTAGGAACATTTGGCGATATTTGTGGGGACGAGATGACCAACCCCATACCTAACCCAAAAGCAACTTCAACCCCCCGGCACCTCCGGGGGAGTCGCTGACACTTCAGAACATCATGCGAGAGATATTCGAGATACGGAGGCGGGTTGTCGCTGAGAGTGAAATGTGAAAGTGGTACACTAACAAGATCAAGACTTTGAGATGAGAGAACAACGAGCTTCGAGTTCAATTCCAGCGCATAGGTGCTAGTCACACGACTACTCGATAGCCCAAACAAACCAGGGAGAGTGACATCTAAGATGCTCGCTCAGCGGAGGTAATGAACAAGCATTCAGCACCCATATGCCCTGCTCCCAAGGCACCCTATGTTCGGTAACACCCCCTTCATAGACGATATAATGGAAACCCCTTCTGTCGAAAGGGTGGAGGGGCGTGTACTTGGACAAATACGACGATACCACTGACCTTGATAAGCACCTTTCTTACTACATCACCAAAGTGAACCTATTCAGCAATGAAGACGCCATTTTGTGTCAAATATTTCCAATCACCTTGACGGGGTCAACCTTCCATTGGTACACGCAACTGTCTGCTAACTTGATTGATTTGTTCAAGACACTAAAGAAAAAGTTCAGCACTCAGTATTCGACTAGCCAACCCCACCACCTCACCTTTGTGGCACTGGTCAATCTACGACAAGAAGACAATGAGCCCCTTCGCTTCTTCATGGCATGGCTGCCATGCATTTTCGTGAAAATCCACAACCTCAAACTCAAGGTGCCCATCCACTCCATGCTCATGGCGCTGAAGTCAGGTTGTTCTCCGACAGTCTATGTAGACTGTTGCCCACAAACATGGAAGATTTAAGGACAAGGGCCTTAGGCTACATCTAGATTGATGAGATGACCGAGTTCTGTGACAACATTGGGCAGTCCATGGCTCCCCACAACCATAAGGAACACGGATAGCTTGGCCAAACGAATGGGAAGAACGGTAGGAGTGAGGAGCCAACCCGAGAGCCGAAGTATCAGGTCTTCACCCCCCTTAACACTAGCTAGGTTGCACTATTTGAAGAAGTGTGCAGCGCCAACCTAATCATCCTTCCCCTGCAATGCTAGCTAGCCCATGGGGCCGACAAGACCAAGTAATGTCATTAACACAGGAACCATGGCCATACGACTGAAGGATGCATGACGCTAAGAGACAAGATAGATGAGTTAATCCAGGTAAGCCACCTCCGAATGTTTGTGAAGAGGGGGGTCGATTCTGGGTACTTAGGTTGAAAACAAGATCCCAGCGATCGGAGGAAGAAGCAGTCATCAAGGAGAGAACAAAGCCAAAGAGGGAGCAAACCCCATGGTGCGATTGGACACTGATAGTATACATTTTATATCCCTTAATAGGTCTTTAAGATGGGTGGAATAGAATATAAATAATAGTTAAGAAGCATGTATTAGTTAAGATTTTTAGATTTCCAAGGATGAACTAAGGAAAATACAAATCTAGGCTAAGTTACTGATTAACTAACAAAAATATAAGTTTTGGTTTTGGTTTTGCAAGTCAGAAGAGAATCCGGACGAAGTCAAATCAGCTAGAGGAAGACATCCAGGCCAGACGAAACCCTCCAGGCCGACTCCATCCTGGTTAGAAGAAGACATCCTAGAGAGACCGGATGCGTCCCGACCGGATGAAAGTCGACTCTAGAACCGAAAGCCAACCGCAAAGCGAATGCCGACTCCCATCCAGAACCAGATCCATCCTAGCATTAGTAGACCAACTCCTCTTCGACAAAGATTCAAGCACGTGCGAATATAATATAGCAATGGGAGTTTAGGAAAGTAGTTAGGGTAGTTAATTTTGGCATTTTTGTTAGAATAGGTGGTTAAAACCGTTAAATTAGTTATTACAGTTATAGAGTTAGTTAGTAATGCATGTATAAGTAGGAATGCATGGCAACGTTGATTGGTTAGCAAGCGAACCATATACAAACTTAGCTTGTCACATACACACTTCGTTCTCAAACCTAAATTCACTTCTTTCCTCTTTGTTACACAGTGCTTCAAGGAGTGCTCAATCGATCGAGTGGGTGTAGGACCCGTGTCTGGGTAGCAGCCAGTTGCTAAGAGGAGACTGTCAAGGCGTGTTGACACACTGCTTAGTGATTTAACCCCTCACTATCTGGCCAACGGAGGTGGAACCTACAACTACTGGTAGCGATTGTTGCGGGAAGTTGATCCACAAGCCATCAACAACGCTTCACACTTTTCTTTGTATCACGTTCCAGGTTAATCAATGAATGATTGTAATTCTTTTTTTGCAATGAGGTTTTGATTTCTGTTAGCATAATATTTTCCTTGCTTAATCATGATTGTGTATAGTAAAGATTAGAACACGTTAATTTAGGGGCCGATCGGAACCACTCTAACAACAAAATAGATAATCGCTAGATAATCTACATCAATCAAGTGCGTATTCCCTGCCAAACTCGAGGCAGTGATTGTTTAAGTCCTTAGTTAGTAAGGGACGAATGTTCGACGATTGTCGTAGGTAATTAGATTGGTGAGAAATCATTGGCATAGTAAGAATTATAATTAAAATCAGCAAGTGGTAAATCAAGATACGCGATAGCATAAATATGTCATAGTAATCTTAATAGTCTTGGTGAACTTAGAAATCTTAATATTCATAAGTAGTTGTAATCTTTACTTTCTTTTAATTACCTTAGATAACATTTACATTCTTGCAATTTACTTTTCCTGTTTAAAAACCCCCTTTTGTAATTCCTGCAAGAGTCCGCATCCTACTGCCCAGATTTGTAATCTTCTCAACCTTGTACCTTAGAAATATTAGCACCAAAGTGTCCTTGAGAAGAATGACCTAGGTTGACCTTGTGCTACTTTAGCTTAGGAAATCTAGTATTTTGATAGGGCAAATAACGACCAATCCTTAAACTATTAGACATCGAGGAGGAACAGATGCCCAAGCGCCACGAAACCCTAAGGCTCATGGGAGTCATGGTTATCACCATAGAGGTACCCAATTTTATCATAAAGAAGGTGTTGATCGACCAAGGCATCTTAATTGACATTCTATACATGTCTACCTTCTGACGTCTACAGATCTTAAAGAGAGTGGTATGGTCATACCATGAAAATTGGTGGGCTTGTTAGAAGAGTGCGTGGACACATGTTAGTACATAGACCTCCTCATGACCTTCAATGACTCTAGCACACTGTGCGCGATCTCAGTTTGCTATCTCATAGTGGCAGCCAATACCTCTTACAATGTCTTGATCGACCGGTTGATGTTGAACGCCTTCGGTGCCATAGTCTCCACCCCTCACTTGGTCATGAAGAAGTTCTATTCCTCAAATGGTCAGATAGTGACAATCAAGGCTCACCAGAAGATGGCCCGACAATGTTACGTAGACAGCCTTAGAATGTCGACCAAACCCTTCGAAGAAGATAACATCACTATACACATTGAAATCTTGACTGATGTCGAGCTTGACCCCAGGCCCCCAGTTGACCAAAAGGCATAACCCATTGAAATCTCGAACACATACCTTTGATTGACGAGGAGCACCGCACCTAGATAGGGGAAAAGATGCAATGACCCTATCGAGAACGGTTGGTGTTGGGGATAGATCTGAATGTCATTTGCCACTATCTCGCACTATCTGTAGAAGCCAAGCTAGTCGTATAGCGAAAAAGAAAGACAAGAGGCAACAAGCGAAAGGCTATAGAACAAGAAACATGGTACTAGTCAAAAGGCACAATAGGAAGTGGCAAATATGCATCGACTACTCCGATCTAAAAGGCATGCCCCCAAAGGTGGCACACGTGTCGAAGGTCGGCTATTATTGGCCGACGATGAGGGAGGACTACCGACTCTATGTTCGTAGTTGCCATGAAAGTCAAGCCCATAGTCCCATCGATCACTCCCCTGCCAAAGAACTACAACACATCATGACACCATGACCCTTCTTGACGTGGGGCATGGACATCCTTGGACCATTCCCCATGGCCAAAGGACAGGTAAAATTCCTGTGCGTCGGCGTAGACTATTTCACAAAGTGGATCGAGGAAAAACCCTTAGCTACGATGACCACTCAGAAGGTCCAAAGATTCATATGGAAGAACATTATATGCAGATACAGAATCCCCAACTCAGTGGTAACCAACAATGGGACCCAGTTCATCAGCAAATCCCTACGAAATTTTACAAAGAGCTGTAGATCACACATAAGGTGAACTTGGTCGGACACCCCTAGGCAAATAGCCAAGTTGAATCCGCCAACTAAGTCATCCTAGGCAAACTTTGATGACGGCTCGGAAGAGCTAAGGGATTATAGGCTGAGCAATTACCTAGCATCCTATGGGGTTACCATTGCTCCCCATAGTCCTCCACAAGAGAGACCCCTTATCAACTAACATTTAGGATCGATGCCATGATTCCGATCAAAATTAGGGAACCCTCGTTGAGGAGGAGCTCCTTCGACCTTGTAGAAAACTCGTCCTCCCTACGAACAGACATCGACCTAGTAGAAGAAGTTAGGGAACAAGCATGTATAAGGCAAGAAGTTTGCCAATAGTAGGCAGCCCGTAGATACAACTCCAAGGTCTAACCTTAAGACCTCGGGAGTTCGACCTAGTCTGGTAGAGGACAAGAGACATGAGGAAGAAAAAAGAAGGGAAGCTCGCGATCAACTAAGAAGGGCCTTTTCAAATCCGAGAATCACTCAACAATGGTGCATACGACCTAGAATAGCTAGACAACACAATCATCCCGAGGACGTCGAATTCTACACACCCCATTACTTCAATTAGCTTAGCGATGTACTCTTTTTCCTACCCTAGTCATTGGTCCCTTAGGAAAGCATTGTAAAAGGGAACTCTCAGCCATGAAGGTTTTTTAATGAGACATCTTGAATAATTTTCCTCTCCTATTCCCACCTACTGTTCTCGCATGCTTTCCTTGAGCACCCCTCGGACCACTCGAATTTGAGCGAAGACACGCTCAAGCACCCAAAGGTACACGTTTTCATCGAGCACCCCTAGGACCAATCGGATCTAAGTGAGGTGCTTAAGCACCCAAAGGTGCATGTTTTAGTCGAGCACCCCTCGGATCACCTGGATTCGAGCGAGGAAATGCTCAAAGCACCCAAAGGTGCACGTTTTCGTCAAAGCATCCTCGGACCACCCACATTCGAGCAAGAAAACGCTCATAGCACCAAAATGTGCATGTTTTCGCCGAACACTGGCACATCAACTACACACTTACAAACTCAACGAATAAATTAACTCGGCAAACAAACATAACTCAACATTTGTAAATACAATTTAGTAGACAGACAAGAATAAAAGAATAAAACAATTTACCCGCCCAAAATTGTGTTATCACCTAAGATTAGGCATGGTAAACGGCTACCGCCTCCATTGTCGCCATGGGACTTGCCCTCATGAACAAGTCATAGTTGTGCTCCGACAAAAACTTGAACTTAATCATATTCCGAGGCTTGAAGTCAGGCCCCCAAGGCGAATGCTTGTTGCTCACCACACTTAGTTGCACGAGTTTGGGCAAGAGGGCCTCTAGATTCTGGGGAGCATAAGAGGGAAACAGCGGTGACTAGGGACTATGACTCGGGACTGTGACCTCGAACAATAGAAGGGCCCCCGGCCCCGACAAGCGACTCCTTCCTCTTCAGCCTATGCGAATTACCAGCCTTGGTCGTCGACGTCAAGACACACGAAGCCTCCACCACGGGCTCTTGAACCGGCATCATGACCTCAACAATTGAGGCCTTCTCGTTGTGGTACTAAGTCCTTAGAGCGTGGAAATCGAATTTTCCTAGAGATCTTCAAAGACAAAGGAAACAATAATCAAAAGACATCGGCGCACGATCGATCAACAATGCACAGTAAATAGTAACTTACCACACAAAGCCCTAATGGGGCCATCGACAAAGACTAGTTGGGCGATCTCTTTGTAGCTCATCCCCAAGGAAGCTAGTCCAAAATCACCATGTCTGACTTGTCCTGGGCTGACATGTCGTCATCTTGAGACCAACCATTGAACTTGTGCAGACGTCGCCAATAGAGGGGAATCGACCTGTGGTCGATAGCAAATGGGATCGCCTTAATAGCTCAAACCTTGACTAAGCGATCCTTAAACCCTTGTATGATGTGGAGTACGTGTTGAACAAACAAGTCTTCAAGATGCCTGTCAACGACACCCACCCGTCTTCGGACCCAAGTAGACCATAAGTGGAAGAACTTGGCCGCGGTGGGCTCCATGCGAAAGCAATGGCAGATCACCCTGAACGCTTGCATGGTCGCCCACCCGTTAGGGTGTAGTTGGTTAGGGGCTATGGGATCCCATTTCTATCTAGGGACAAAAAATGAAAGAGACAAAAGAGGATAAGTTAGAAAAAGTAGAAGGTAGGAGGGAAGTAGCAAATGGTTGTAGATTGACTTGCTAAAAGGAGGAAAAGGATAAAAAAAATATTAGAAAAGCAACCTAGGGAAGCACAGTCTGGCAGCCTTGCACTTCCTAACACGCCTCGAGCAAAAGCAGCCTGAGATGGGGATTCGAATGCTCCAAGCAAGGTCACTTCAGTGGAGGGCGTGGTGAACACACGCGTCGTGACAGTCAGAAAAAGGAGGAATGATCACCACCACATTAATGACGAAGTCATCGCATTGAATGAGGAAAAACCCTTCTAGGGGCACCGGAGCATTAATAGGTCTAGGGGAGAGCCACCGCTTTAATGGTGGAAGATCTCCATGGGAGATTTGGGAGGCCACGAGCGAGCCTATAAAAGGCATTAAGCTCGAAGTGCTAGGGGTCGAAAAATTTTGATCTCAAGAGAGTGTGAAATTTCCATCCTAAGAGTCTCTAGAGAAAATTAAAGTAAGGAGTACAAGAGTAAGGGTCCGATAGAGGTCCCGAGAGAGAAAACACTAAAGAGGAAGAAGAGAAGGGACTCATCTATCCTTTAGAGAAAACAACAATCTCTGGATACCAGGTAAAAGTCATTAAGACATTCTCATTGCACACATAAGTATAAGCCATATCTAGTCTTTAAACACTCATTTTCCTATTAAATAACTTAGGAATATACTATAGTTTGAAGGCCATTGGCCGCTCATATAACCCAAAGTCGAGACAGGCCGAGGGCTAGTGTTCTCTAGCATGTCTCAATCTTTTTCCAAGTCACACAGTCTGAGTGCTATTCGATACGTTAGCCTAGTCGACACCTAGTCAACACCTCAACTTGACCGAGTTAGTCTCGGCCCCTCCCAACATCTAACCTTAAGCCTCAAAACTACGTAAACTTTGACTTCTTCATTGTAGTAGGAGATACATAGGAGCAAAAGGAAACTCTTGTCAAGTTCACTAAGCACAAAAACATCCATCATCTCTTCCTTGTAAATATCCAGTATACCATGACAGATGAAAACCATAATGTAAGAGTCATTCTATTTCATGCATCTAGTTAGGGTAATTATCTTCTGATAGATGTGATGGGATACTTGGTGATCCCCACAAGTAACCGACTCCCGAACCTATACTCTAATTCCAGACTAGCCTCATCCAACCATAAGTTTCTTGGCGTTTACCTTGAAAATGTCGATGGTGACTCCAGTCTCTGAGTTTCTTTCCTCAAAAGGGACTCGGGTTCTACCTTTTCGAAACTCGCCAATTTCATCGTGGCCTAGGTTGCAACATGGCCAATGTCCAAGGTCTAGAGAATGTTGGCCTTAAACCTATCGAAGGGAAGGTTAATGCTTAGGTCTCATAGTTGCGTCTTGTACATGTAGAATAAATCTTCCTCCTTTTCCTTCGCCCTCATATAGAATTGCTCATCGGCCGAGCTGGAGTCCATTACAAAGTCCTGTTCTCACCCCGATGACCCCACTTGCACAATCTTGGCTAATTCATCCAC
The DNA here is from genome assembly GCA_025330945.1 of Mucuna pruriens. Lineage (NCBI taxonomy): Eukaryota > Viridiplantae > Streptophyta > Magnoliopsida > Fabales > Fabaceae > Mucuna > Mucuna pruriens. The sequence goes on along the minus strand of JAENHJ010000527.1, from coordinate 1,283,274 downwards.
CCTCCCACTCAAATACAGTCGAGAAGGGTACGCCTCCACCTCTTTGCTCAACCAGTTGTAGCCTAGGAGGTAGATGGGGGGAGCACCCTCCTCTGTGGGGGAACCCACTAGTCGAGAACCATGACCAGGACCTCCCTTGCTAGAGGCATCAACATAGAAGCTTGGGATAGAGCAGCGAGTGGCTAAGATGCTACCTTGGCCATAAGAACCGACTCGACGCTAGACATGCTCGAGGATGATGAAGATGAAGACGAGGATGAGTTTGACGAGGTTGACGTGCCAATAAGAGCCACCTCGGGCTCTACCATTTGCCCAAGAGCTCATGGAGTACCTAAGTTGGAGGTAGAACAAGAAGGTAAGGATGAAGATCTCGTAAAGATAACAAGAAGAATGGAGAGAGCTTGGCACGAGAGTAAGGAGAAAATTTGATTTGAGAGAGTGAGTGAGGATCCACCACTATCACTTTCACTATTTATAAGCATGTTTTGTGCCTCCTAGGCATGATCAGAAGCCCAGTCCATGGCATACGAAGGGTGGTGGCTTGCGACAAGCCAAAAACCCAAAGGACGCTTGTGCGACGCCCTAGACAACACATTAAATGGGTGTGTTACTCGACGCTCTTCCTAAATGACGCATTCAATGTGTGTGGGTGCAAGTTCCAACATGCCACCCACAACGTCGACATGTGCTAGCCATAGCGTCCCCTCTTCAGGTCCTCATGACTTGGAGGCAAGTGTATTCGCTATGTCGAAAACACTTTGGCGCAGTTGCTTCACCCCGATCAAACTCCAATAGGCGTATGTTCCAACGCACCCTCCCTACGACGCCAGCACGCACTAGTCACAACGTCCCCCTTCGAGTGCTCGTGACTCGAGGGGCAAGTGTATCCACCGTGCTGAAGACACTTCGGCCTCGATTTGCTTCACCTCGACCAGAGTTGACCATAGCCCAACTCTCTTAGCACGATACACGACGGGATATGCATCGAAACCCCTGAGTGGCACACTCGGGAATCGAGTCGTATGGGCTATCGTTGTAGACGAACCCAATAACTATAAATTGGAGAGCATACCACTCGTGATAAGTACGCTTACTTCACCCCACACTTGCATATACCATGACCTATACTGACTTAAGCATCGAAGTGTCTTTACAGCTCGCTAGCAATATCTCGACCCACACCAAAGAGAGGTTGGATCTTAGATATAGGAGTACGGCCAGGGAGAGAAGCTCGCCCCCAACTTGTGAAGTTCCCACTAGGAGTTTCACGTAAAAATTCCTAGTATGAACAATATCCTTTTGTAATTTAGAGTCATTATCCATTCATTAATTGTTAAGATGTGAGTGTGTGTTTCGCTTTACTTTAGATATATAATAATTTTTGTTAGAGAGAATAAAAATTGAGTTAATTATCCTCTCCTTTGCTATAAATGTGAGAATGTTGCCTTAAAAAAATTGGACTTTGATGCCGATGTCATATTATACGATAATGTGATTACCAAAAAATTATATGATAATGTTGTATTAATATAAATAACATTCTATCGGGATTCAATACACAACATTTTTTTTGATTTCCTTTTAAATAAAGTGGTATTTAGAGTTTATTTCCCCCAACTAACCCCTTTTCTATTGAGCTTCTTTGAGGTTAACATCATAGAAAGGAAGAAAATGATCGAGATAATTATATCTGATGCTAAAAATATAATATATTTATTGATCTAACAAAATCAGATAGTTTAAAAAAAACTAAAAAATAAAATAAAAAGTTTAACACATAAGACTGATTATGATCCAGAAATAAGGATTAAATATACTATTAGTACATAATATACTGTTTTTTTATCTTTGTAAAATTATTATTTTTAAAATAGTCCATGCAATTTTTTTAGTCTTTATTATTATTTTTTATTATTCTCTATAATATTTTATTCATTTTAAGGTAGTCCCTTTAAAAAATAAATGACATATTACATAAGGACTAAAAAAAAATAAACAGGGACTAAAAATAATAACAATAATAAGTCTCGGCGGAAAAGGGACTAGTTAGATTAAAATATAAGGCACAGGTATCTTGTTTGGTTTTAAAAAAAAGAAGAAGATAATAACAAAGATTAAAATAAATAAATTTTATATTAATCATTTAAAAATATAATATTACAAAAACTAAAAAAAAAAAATATCAGTTAGAATAAAAATATATTTAAATTGAAAAAAATAACTATGATTTAGTGTACAGTTATAACCAAACAGATTAATGTAATGTATATAGGAGAATTTTCCGATATTTGCATTGTAATTAAGTTTGACCAATTGTACTGTGCATGGTCAAGTATACATAAGTGGACTGTTGAGGCAGTTAGCTATATCGGGGGATAGGCAATGGTGACCAAGTGAAGTTTGTTTTAGAATCCCGAGCTACTGGGATCCTTATTTGGTAGCAGCAACCTTATTAATCCCACATGGAATCTCCAACCTTCACACCAATTTCACTTCTTTGGAACTACAATGAAGAAGAGGATAACTGTAAATTTCAAATCCTAAACCCTAAATTTTAAATGATGGAGCCGACGACGAGTAGCGCTCATGATCTAACATGGGCGAAACTAAGGTCGGTAAACTCGCTTCTGAAATGCAAGAATCTGGTGAAGCGTGCGTGTCTAAACTCGCTACCAGTTTGCGCGAACATAAGCCACCGGGAAGGGAAAGTGGATCCCACGTGCCCAAGGTGTGGTTGCAAACCGGAAACGGTAGAACACGCTCTACTAACATGCCAGGAGTCTATAAAAGTGTGGTTCGGATCACACCTCTGTATCCGCGGGGATGTTGGCAAAAGCATTTCCTTTATAGAGTGGCTGAGACCGTTTCTGCAACACGCAGACGAAGTGGCGCTGTCGGAAATGTTCAACATCGTTTGGGCTATTTGGTTTAGCCGCAACCAGCTCGTGTTCAAAGGTCGAGTCATGGATTTTGAACAGATCATCGCCAAAGCCCATAGCCAGCCCCAGTCCGAGCCCCGGCCCCATCCCCATCCCCATCCCCAGCCCGTTCTCTCAGGCCCAATCACCTGGCGCCGTCCCAGGTTTGACTCCGTCAAAATCAACTTCCACGCTTCCATCAACAAGCGGAAGGGCACCGGAATGGGTTTCGTGGCGCGAAACCACGAAGGCGCGGTGCTCGCCGCCGCCACCTGCTACGTCAAAACCATCTACAAACCCAAAATCGCAGAGGCTTTGTGTTATCGGTGGGCTATTTGCGTGGGGAGGGAGTTTTGCTTCGTTGGCGCGGTTTACGAGACAGAGTGTGTTCAACTATTGAATTGTTGGAATTCGGCTTTTCCGTTCGGTGGTAGCTTCTTTGAAGCAATAGTAGCAGACTGCAAACGTTTAAGCAGAGATAGAGGTGTTAAAATGCAGGGGCTTCTATTGACCAAAAGAGAGGGTAATAAAGTGGCTCATGAGTTGGCTAATTTAGCTTTCACGCTCGGAGAGAGGTACTGGGTACATCAACTTCCCCGTAATTTGGATATGTTGGTAACCGCTGATGTAACTCTCTCTGCACTTCCGCTCCAGCTCCAATAAAATGTAATCTTTCCCTTCAGAAATAAAAACTTTGACCACTATACCTTCCTTATTCTCCCTTTTCTTTTCTTACCACCTCCCATTATAACTTGCCTAGATTCACTGCCTAAATACTTTTTATATGGCTAATATTTAAAATAACAGTGTAAATTTTATAACCATAATATTTATTCAAACATAAAATAGTATAAAATTTAATTTGAATTTAAAGGTAACCATGTATTCATAATTTATAACTATTCCAAGCATTTTCAATTTCCCTCTAAATTTTATAGAAAAATATTCTACCATTTGCTGTCATTTTTCATCAAATTACATGAATCAATTTATCAATAATGAAATTTCTGTTCTTTTTACTTTATTAAATTACATGAAATTTTATCTAATCCCATATATGAAATACCTATTATAAAAAAAAATAAAATTTCATATTCAATTTTGAAGAAAAAAAATTGCAACAAAACAACATATAGAATCGAAATTATAATGTAAAAATGAATTAAAAATTTCAACCTACATATTCCAATTCAATTGCATGTCATTAAAAATAAATTTGAGATTTATTATATTGAATAAGATAAGTATCTAATCTAATAACGAAATAATATAAAAATCATTTTTTTAACACTTAACATTTTTATTATTAAAAAAAATTAAATTTTATAAAAAAGAGAAATATTTTTAACTTTTTTTTTTAAATATCACTGAGTGTGTAAGTTAGGCTTGTATTTATTAAACATTTTATAACTATATGTAAAAGAGATGTAAGGATTATATTTAATTTTGTGTATCATAACTATATATATAATTTTTCACTATTTTATCTTTTATTTAATTTCTATTATTTTTCTTACTCTATTTTTCACCCCTTTAATTTTACTGTGCAAATTACTTGCGGTTGTTATTTTCACCCCTTTAGTATATCCATCTGTTTGCAAAACGATGAAGACTTGATGCATGAATAAATCTGATCTTGGTAGATGGACACGTGCTGTTGTTGAGAAACCTTTTGGTAAGGATCTAGAATCTGCAGAGGAACTCAGTACTGAGATCGGAGAGCTGTTGGAGGAACCACAGATTTATCGTATTGATCACTACTTGCGAAAGGAACTAGTGCAGAACTTGTTAGTACTTCGGTTTGCAAGTCGGTTTTTCTTGCCTCTTTGGAACTGCAGAGGATTTTGGAACTGAAGGCCGTGGTGAATATTTTGACCAATATGGAATTATTCGAGATATTATTCAAAACCATCTGCTGCAGGTTCTTTGCTTAGTTGCTATGGGAAAACCAGTTTCTCTCAAGCCTGAGCACATTCGGGATGAGAAAGTGAAGGTTCTTGAATCAGTCCTCCCTATAAGAGATGATGAGTTGTTCTTGAATAATATGAAGGCTATAAAGATGACCTAACAGTAATTGACCAGTTAAACCCATGACTAGTTAAACCCATCAATCAGCTCACGAATTCAAAGTGTTTACCGTTCTACTTGATATTTGGGGTTGAGTACTGGTTTGACTTTAGAACTCTTCAAGATAGTTGAATTCCTCCCAACCTTTAGAGCCCTTCTAGCCAGTTAAGTTCCATCCTGATTGGTTTTCCAAATCAAAATGCCTACCATTCCACTCAACACTTGGGAGCTGTATATCGATCAACCTTCGAGCCCTTTCTGGATAGTCGAATGTATATCGATCAACCTTCAGAGCCCTTCCGGATAGTCGAATGTATATCGATCAACCTTCAGAGCCCTTCCGGATAGTCGAATCCCTCCTAGTCAGTCAAGTTCCTCCCACCAGTCGAACTCCTGATTGGTTCCCCAAAAGTGACCGACTTTATTATGTACTCGACATAGTACAACTCCTAAAATGACTATAAATAGGAAATAAAGAGAAAAAAAAAAAGAGAGATACTCAGACTCAGAATAAGCTCACACTATGATTCTCCCAAGTTATAGGCGTGAATAATATTTCTAGTATGAATCTCTAGTATGAATAGTGAAATATTCTCATATATTATATATTGTATTAGATATTTTTGTTTGTGTGTTCTATTCTAAATTTTATACTTTCATAAAGGAATTAACTAACTAAAGGAGTTAGCAAGCTAAAATATTCTTTTGATATTCTTCATATTTTTTAGTTCCAATTTGATCTTCTATAAAAAAAAAAATTTGTAATCCCTTAAAATGTTTTTTATTAAATCAAATTAATTGTTTAGTGGAGTATAACTTAGTTTGTTGAACATAGTGTATAAATATTACAAATTTTTTGATATTGTATCCTATTTCAATTAATAAAAAAAATAATTTTTTTATCAATTTTTTATATTGACGTGACAAATGTCCATTTCTATATCATAATTTGTCATATAAGTTAATCAACCTGTAGGACCAAAGTAAAAATTTTAAACTTTTTAAGAGTATAAAACTAAAATTGGAATGAAGCCATCCTCAAGTTGTGGTTGAACCTATACAGTGTCATCCAAGAGAAATAGTTGTGATGGAATATTTGAGAGGCTTTGATCTCCTTTCAAATCTATTCTTTATGATTTGTAAGCTTCAGGGAAAATTCCAACACTTGTAAATATTAGTGAATCTCAGTCCAACTACATTGTCATTATTTCAACTAGCTTTTTTTTTTATTCGAATTATTTCAGCTAGCTGTAGACTAGCTTACTGCACTGGTGCCATGTACTTCGAAGTTCAATGATTAATGAAACACAAATGAATTCATAAGTATAAGAATTGAGTTTACAACCATAGTAATTATATGATTTTAAGATAACTATTTTAAAAATTAATAAATTTATTATATATGATATAAATTGTGATTTAATAATTATGTAAAATTATTTTATATTATTACTATCTATGCATATAAGTATAGTTTGTAATTTTTTTTTTTATGAATACTACTTGAATGTGATTTTTACCCCTAAAGAAATCACAAGCTCTATTGCAATTTGACCACAAATTTGGTTTTAATTGTTGTAATTCTGCGATATTTCAAAACAAGTCACACAACCAACTAGATTAATCTCGAGTGATGGAATTCGAATCTAAACAAAATGTACTGAAGTTAGTTTTATGAAAAAAATATATTTAAACTTTGGTTTATTTTTTATATGACTAAAAATAAATAAAATAATTATAAAATTCATTTACAATAAATATATTGAGAGGACGAATCAAATTACATCAGTGTAATTTACACCAATTATTAGATCATTCAATAATTTTATTAAAATATAAATTTTATCAATTCAATCGTTGGATTGAAAATTTCTTTTTTATATATATATATATATAAATTTTTATAAATTATTTGATACCTCATCAAAATTAATCGAATATATACATTTTAAAATATTCTAAAATATAAATAATTTGATTATATTCTTATTGTTGTTCAATTTTAATAAAATTTGATTCACACAATTAAGATAATATAAAGTTATAATTCAACAATTGGATCCTATTATAATTCAACTCTAAACTCTAAATCCTATAAAATGAGAAATTTTTTTATTTTGATCCCTATAATTTTTAATTTTTCATCCTATAAAATTTGAAATAATTATTTTTAATCCTTATAGAATGAGTAAATTTTGATTATGGTACTATAAAATACTTTACTTTGATTTTCATCATTTCAAAATCTGAAATAACTATTTTTGGTTTCTAACATTTTTTTAAGATATATCAATCACATTCGTTTTATGGATTTAGAAAAAAAAAATTACAGATGTTAAAAGATGACATGGTATTGCAAATACTAGTGAGTAAATATTTAAGTAGTTAACGAGTGTCACATTCAATTACCTAAGATAGACATTTAATCTTTCGTTAAATATGCAAGTAGTTAACGAGTGTCACATAATAATAGAAATCGGAAATAATAATTTTATATGTTATAAGGATGGAAAACAAAGAAAATTTTTACAAGTACCAAAATAAAAACTTTCTCATTTTATAGGGATTAAAAATAGATTTAAACTTAAAATAAATATTGTAATATAAAAATATTCAAAAATAAAAATAATAAAAATAAAATAAAAAATAAATTATTTATCATTATCAATATATTGTGCAGTAAAATAGTAAAAATAATAAAAAAATTTTGTATATAAAAAGAGTATAAATACTAAAAATCATACCTATGAGTGAAAAAAGAAAAAAAAATATAATAAAATCATGCCTTATATAAAAAAGATAAAAATAAATAAATATTTTAAAGATAATAAATAAATAAATATAAAAATTAGAAGTAAGAAATTAGTATTTTAAAAACTGTCATTCAAAATAAAGTATAAAAACTACTATAAATTACTAAAAAAATTTTATCAAATATTATTAATAAGGTTAAATAATTTTTTTTTGCTAGTAAAACTAAAAACTAATTGAAATGACGTGTCAAAGTTTAAAAGAAATAAATAAATTCACCATTCAAATGTGTATAACATTTGGAATATTTTTGGGAAAAATAAAATAAAAAATAAAAGAGAATGTGAATAGAAAAAAATAAATACAAAAAGTAGTGACGTAATTGTTACATATTGGTCCAATCAAGAAAGGCCCAATAAATTGTTTGACCGAAGTTGGTTGAATATTTTTTTATAAAGATGTAAAGTTCAAGTCCTAAAAGTCTCAACTGATGTGTTAGTGTCTGGAATATAAGAATATTCAACCAAAACAATATTTCCAATAATTAAAGGTACTCAATAAACACCTGTAAAAATATAGATTATCTGTGAATAAAATAATCACATAAATATTTGAAATTCAAATTCAAGTCCTTATAATATGAGTTTAATTCTTGCAAATTAGTAAAATAAAGATTAGTTAAACAACATGTATTAGATATAACGTATTCAATAATTTATACTCTAAATTTAATATGTCAGATATTACTTGTTTTAAACAACGAAAATTGCTTGCTTATTGGCACACGCAAGATGGAATGGAGCTAGTTTTTTCGATCAAGTGGATGAAAATTAACCAAAGTTCTCGACGAAAGTGATTGGGATAACCTAAGGGAGAAAAAAAATCTTATAAGCAACCTATGATCTTTCTTTCAAAAAATACAAGAATCCAACACGTCATCACTTGGACCCAGCAGTTGAAAATAAGCCATGGAAAAGTCCCACAAATCTAAATGATGTATATTGAATTTGAGTTTAGTCGTTCATTGAATGGTTTACAAAGAGAAATAATAATATATTTGTTAACGTGTTCATCTATAATTACACTATTTTTCAGAAAGCTGATACTTTAAAAGAAATTTATTTAAATGTAAATAAACTAAATTTAAAAAATAAATTAATAATATTAAATAATAAAAATCATATTGAAGATATGAGAGATAAGAAAAGAATTAGTTAAAATGAACTCTTCGATGAAGAGAGATAAAAATAGTGAAAATAAAATTACTCTAAAAATATATATTAAAAAGTATATGTTAGCAATATTACTCTTTTAATAAAAATATGTATATTATAAGCAGACTAATTTATGAAGTTGTTGAGCAACATTTGTTAATTCAAGTGGAAGAGAATTGAAGGGATTGGTATTTATAAAAAAAATTATTTATTTTTAGTTTCTACGATTAATAAAATGTGTTTTTAGTTTCTTATTAGGAGTTAAAATACATGTGAAATAAAAGCCTAAAGCTGTATTATTTTTTTTAAGACAACCTTAATCAAATCAAGTAGAAGATTATATATGCCAAAATTTTATCTTTGAATATTTAATGCATCTGGATGTTGAAAATTTAAATTTGATATTAAGTTAAAACAATTTAATGTTAATTGATTCACGTGTTCGATGATAAAAGTATGTCATTTAATTAAATGTAAAAATTAAAATAAAATAATTTTTATAAAGATTAAAAAAAATTAATTTATTGTATTTGTATAATCACATATTTTATTAATTTTTTATATAATAATCTTGAAAGTCCTTTCTGATTTGTTGACTGTATGGAAAATGACATTCTTAAGAAATTGAAGTTGTTAAAGATGAACCAAATTCAGTCTAAATTCATTCATATTTGGAGGGTTCTAAGTCCCATAGTTAATTGAAAAGAGGAGAAGAGATTGGCTCCCCTGTGCTAGAAACAGAGACACAGAGAGAAATGGTTCCATGGAATTCATTTCCATTAGAAGTGATCTACCAAGTACTGGGTTGGTTAGCTTTCCTTTCATGGTCAGTTGCTGGCTACCCACAACTCATCATGAATTTTCGTAGAAAAAGGTTGTCTTTTTCATGTTCTCTATTCCTTTCTGTTTCTGTTTTAACGTTGGGTTAGATTCTCAAGTGTTTTTGTTTATTTGGTTATCTAACTCAGTGTGGTGGGCTTAAGCTTAGATTATTTGATTCTGGACTTCACTAAGCACTGGTCATATCTCATATACAATGCTTCCCTCTTCTTTAGCCCTTTTATTCAGAACCAGTATTTTCACAAGTATGGTTATGACCAGGTATGTTCTTTTCAACTGAGAGTTTTACTTTGATAATACTTGAAAAGAAGCATAAAGTTTCTTTAAAATAGTTACCTTTTTTTTTTCATTCTCTATTTTTGTTTAATCTAGTTATTTTAATGAGTAATTCAATTTTTATTATTAGATTAAAAAATAAAAGATAAAGATAAAAAATATTTTTTAAAAATTTTTTGGTTCCTTCTCGTAATTTGATTATGTTAACAAGTTAATATATGAATATATACATTAAATTGATAAAAAAATATAGATGATTTCTAATTTTAAAATAATTAATGCAGAAAATTGCTAATATTTTTATACTATGTCCTTCAAAAGTTAACAAATTCATCAATTAACTAACAAATTACTACTTCAAGATTATAACATGGGTAAAGAAATTAAGGGTAAGAAGATAAATTAGTTTAATTGTCTGGTAAAAACAAAATTAATTATATAGACTTTAAGAATTTTAATCGCAAAAGATGTGGGACTTAAACTTTTGAAATAGCTAACAAAATAGTACTACACAACTCACCACTGTATTGTCAAGGAATATGTAAATCAACTATGTCTCTTTGTCCAAAATCATTAGATAATCACATTATCTAGTTTTGATTTATAATCTCTTCATTCTCTTGTTATTGTAGATGATTCCTGTAGCCGCTAATGACGTTGCTTTCTCCACACATGCAGTCATAGTAAATCTAATTATATTGTCCCAAATTGCAATGTATGAAGTAAGTACTATCGACAGTTCTTACATTGTTGACCATATCGTTAGCAGCTCTTGTTAATTCAAAGATAGTAAATGATCTCTGACTTGCAGCGTGGAAATCAGAAGTTCTCCAAATATGCCATTGCAATAGTTGCTGTTGTGTGGTTTAGTGCTGCTGTTTGTTTTTTCATAGCATTACCTAGCCAATCTTGGCTTTGGCTAATCTCCATCTTCAAGTAAGTTACACTCTTATTATGACTCAAATTTTTTGGACCTATCCACAAGGTTTTGAATTTTAAACTTTGCTTAAAGTTCTAATGATACAGAAAAATAAAATAGCATTAATATGTTCTCATTCTTTCCTTTTTAAATTAAAACCATTACTCCTATTGTTGCTGCTTATTCATAAGGAGAAGGGCATCAATATATTCATTCTCAAGCAGTTTGATATTTCATGCTTGTTTAGACATGATTTTGTCTCATTCTCTAATTTCAGTATTTGATTGTTTCACTTTTTCACTTTCTAAGATTCACATTAATCTGAGTGTTAGGGTAAACAAGATGCCACTTAACGTAGAAAACTTAATTAATTAGTCAAGCTCAAACTAGGCTTAAAGAAATTTTGCACAACTATGAAATTGAGGTTATGGTTAAATATTATGCAGTCTCTTCACATATCTAAGACATGTGATATCACTTAAAAGTTTGAAAGTATACATTTTAATGTCTTAGTTCAGCCTTACGTCCATAGTGTCTTTCTCTATGAACCCCATATCATTCAGCTTTCTAACTAAAGGGATGAAATTGTAAATTGAGTTTGGTTTCATTTTGGAGAAATTTCCAGTCATTTCTCTGTATTACATTGCAAAATTTCAAACTCTTCAAGGGCCATATCTTAAGAAATTAAAAAATCTGAATTTGTATCTAATTTAACTCTGTAAAATTAACTTGTAAGTTGAGGATTGTCCTACCTCCATCACACTTCTCATGTCGAGGAGTAAACATCTCAAACGTAAAATTTGCATAACTAGATTTCTACGAATGGTTCAATAACAACCTCATAAACCCAACAATAATATTACTAGAACATGTCATGATACCATCTTAAGAAATATTGATTTAGATTTAACTTAATTTTATAAAATCAATTTGTAAAGTGATGATTGTCTCCTTTTATATACTTTATTTAGTCCATATCAAATTGATGTAAGATCTTCAAGAGAGTGTTGACATTCTCCTATCTCTTATTATTTCTTTATTTTAATACTGTTGACAATATTATGAAGTTCTTTTTTTATTGTACTGTTATTTGATCTTCCTTCTAATAATTTGTGGATATAAATTATACTGCAGCTCAATTCAAGTAGTTATGACCCTCATTAAATATTTTCCCCAGGTCAGAATGCCTTACACCTCCATATTATGTTCTATATATAACATGTTTGGTACCATATTAATAAGAGTAGGAGTGTAAGTAGTAAAAGTTCAGTTGGGTTTGGCTTAATTTCAAACCTAACCCAATGAACATAGTTATGTTGAGATTGTATTTTTTATTTAAACATTTCAACTCAATCTAATCGGATCTTAATCAAGTTAGGTTTGGTAGGGTTGTTAGGTCATTTTAATAAAATAATAATATATTTTAGAAACTCAAAAATCCAAAATAAATATCTTTTTTAGAAAAATAAAATACCTAATTAATTCAACTCATTAAAAACTGAACATTTAAATTGGAAAAATGTAACTAAACAATAATAATTTAAATCATGCCACAATCAAAATGAAAACATATATTATGCAAAAAAATTAGACTAACAAATATTTACCCAAATTCAAGCACAATAAAAAAAATTAGACATGTTATCAAAAACTTTAATATATACCTAAATTAAAATATAAATTCAACTGTCCAAATCTAATTCAATCAATAAATAATTATAATTTTATTAGTATTATTATAAAATGATTGAGTTAGGTTGGGTTTATCGGTTTTTCATCTCACTAACCTGATCATCAACACAATTATAATTGGAACAGATAAAATAAATCCAACTTAACTCGGTGACTCAATTCAATCCTGAGAAATGTTATTGTATTAGGACCCACATACACCCCTAATTAGGAGCGTGCAATTCTGGTAGAGTAGTTACTCACTTAGAGAGTTTGTTATGCTTAATTACATGTTGTTAGTGCTAATATATAATATAAATATAATCACCATGTCCATTTATTTTTGTATCTTTTAATCAATTAATATTTTACCTTCTGAGTATGCTATCTATTTGACTTATGCCTATGATCGTTACCCTCACCCTCCAGTTACCAAAACATGTCCCAGACATGGTTTTTCACGTCTACTCAGATGCAAGTAACTATACTTTTACATTTTGTAGCATAATTGACCCGATATTTATTGTAACGCGCATATCATTTTCTTGGAATATGACCGTATTTTGCTTATTTCACAATTTCATACTTTCGCTTCGTTGGTAATAGATTGACAAATTTTATTAACGTCTACAATCTTTGAAGTTAAACAGAAAAACACAGACAAACAAAAATAACAAGGAAAAAGGATATTTATTTGATTAGACATCAATACTAGTTACTGAGTTAGGGTTACTTTGTTGTGAAATCTAGACATTCATGAACTTCTTGAGAAAGAGCACAGATGGATTTAGCATTGGCTCTATTCTCCTTGATTTTTCTGGAGGGATCTTTAATTATTCACAAATGCTTGTGCAGTCTATAGATCAAGGTTTGTAATTTTTGTGAGTAATTATGACTTAGACCATGCCATTACATTTTATCCTTGAATGTTTATAATGAATTTGAACTTTATCTATATCTAGATTCCTGGGTGAACTTCTATGGAAATATTGGGAAAGTACTTTTATCCTTGGTACGTAATCGTCTGCTACTTCATATCCTTCTTTGAAAATTATTGATTTCTTCCTCCTCTCAAATTAAATCACTCATTAAGTATTATATTTGAAAGTTTAATAGCTATTCAGATATGGTGGATATAAATACGTTTATGTTGTGGTTAATATGATTTTAAAATAATTATTATAAAAATAAAAAAATTTATAATACATAATAATTTTTAATTAAATAATAATATAAAATTATTTTACATCATTCATATATAACCTATTTTATCTGCATTCCACTTATTTTGTTTGATAAAACTAGCATATTATTGACTATATTATATTATATTATTATATATTTTCAAAAACTAGCCTAAATGACACAATGAATGTAATAATAATTAAAAAAAATATGTATTAATTTATATTCTCATTCAATAACAAATAATTATATATGATAAGATTATTAATTTTAATAATAATTATTTTTAAAATCATATCCACCATAACTTTTAATTAATTAATATCGAGGCCATGCATTAATGGGTATAAAGCCATTAACATTTGTAAAATTTTTTTATCACTCTACCTAACTTATTAATATTGATAAACGAATTCTAATGGCTTGTTTTTTTTCGAATAAACACCATTGCAGGTAACTATATTCTATGATTCTATTTTATTATGTCAACATTATGTACTATACCCTGACAAGAAAGGACCTACTTCTAAAAATTCCGAAGAAATCAAGCAACCACTAATTTGTGCAAGTCCAATAGATCAACAAATAAAAGGTTCAGTTAAATCTTCACTTGAGTCTCCAGCAGAAGTATGAAGTATATAACTTGGATCATGAAGTGTACAGACACGTGTGAGTTAAAAAATATTTGTGGAAAGATATTAATTTCTTAAATAAATTTTAGTATTTTGAGAGATTAGTAGTTGATTTTCATTCAAGAGATAAAATGTAGTGTAGAGTAGCAATATACCATGTCCTTAAATCAGGCACTATATATATGTATCAAAAAGGGATGGTAATTTAGCAGCCTTGCCATTATCCCACACAGCTATGCTAAATATGCAATATATATATAATTAGAAATAATTTTTGCCTGTTTGATAAAATTAGTGGGAATGTCTATTTCATTGTTTATTGTCACTTCTTTTCAACCGTTTTTATCTTTATCATCTTAAAATACCCTTAATTAAAAAGTTTTTTTTTATACTTACAGTCTATTGGCACTCCTATACCCTAAATTTCTAATTAATAATTAATAATTGTATACAAATTAATATTAAATATGAAAATCAATTGGAATCAATCTTATGTATTTTTATTTTATTTTTAGAATAAAATAAGATTCTCTTATTTTATTTTATATATAATTATTATTTATTCCAACTAATTATTTAATATTGAATGTATTAAATGTAATATTGAATGTAATACTTTTTATGCAAATAAAAAATATTTTTTTAAATTAAGTAATGTATATATAAAGTAAGTATAAAGCTAAGAAAATGTTTTTAGCTAAGAAAATGCTTTTAGCCTTCCTCTAGTCATAGGGTCTTTAAGTGTTTGATTATCTTTTGCCTCTTATTAAATGTCAACCAAATCTTTATCAATTAACAATTGTAATTTAGCAATATAAATAAATTATTAATTATAAAATGATTAAACACATGTCATGATAATCATCATCCACTCACAATTACGACGGGCACACTAAATCATTTCTAGAGATGATAACATGTAAGGTATAAGTATGATACTATAATGCTTATTCTTATAACTAAATTTTTGTAATTTTTAATTTATCATAATAATAATAATAATTATTATTATTATATATGTGTATAGGACATATTATAACATTTAATTTTATTTATTTATTTATTTTCATATTATATGAACTTATAAAGTTAATCACTAATATTATAATTAAGTAACTTTGTAAGTACTCAATATATATATTGGAATGTTCTCGCATTTAAGAAAATAATGATAATAATTTATTTTGTTTTATCTTATTTTAATTTTTTAAAACAATACAACTATAAAAGTGGATAATTGAGACAATTTAATAAAGTAAACTTAAATGTAATTGCATTAACAATTCATTATACATATTACAAATTTTACTTGTACTCCAACTTCACTATATTACATATAAGGAGAAACATTTTTCTTTTATTCTATCTTATAATTATCCTTATTGGCAAATTGGTTTCTTCCTTCACATGGGTGGAGGGAAAAAAGTTTATAAAATGATTTGGATTTTAAGTTGGAAGCAGAGAAAACATAACAATTGGTCCATCAAAAATGAATGGATCTTTATATGGGTTAAGTAAAATAGTTAAAAAGAAGTGAAGTAGTTCATGTAAAGGTTGTTTGGTTCATCTCACTTTGAATATATACAAGTACTTTTTTTTTCAAAAAATTTGGAAGGAGCGAGGCCAATTATCATATAAGACAATTTAAAACAAAAATGTAAACATACAAACAAATGCATTAAATGTTGTATGATAATGATACACTCCGAAAAGTCTACTATACCAAGAAATCCATATTTTCCCTTTAGATGAGCTATTAGGATGTAACACTTGGTGTCATCCATAGTAAACTATATTAATATCAATAATTATAAGTGTGCACGATAGAGAATGACTCAAATGCCTAAATAAACCAATCCTAACTTATGCTTGGTTAGTTGGCCTAAAAGAATTTTGCTATGATTAGTACAACACAAGAGAGCTACCATTTATACATTCCAGACTCATTTATTTCTAAGGTTAAGGTAAATCTCTACCTATACACTTTTGCCATCGTTTTAGTGTAATGTAATTATAAAAGTACTCAAATTTATAAACAAATAAGAGACTAATTTATAATTATTAGTAAAATAATTTAAACTTTTAGTTACAATTTATCTTAATAATTGAATAAATAGTAAGAAAAATGGTCTTATTATCCGAATTTTAACATATAAAATTTAGGCAACAAAGTTGGTAGTGAAAAATCCAAGTTAAATAGTATTGTTTACAATTAATTATTAAAATAGTTAGTATTAACATACCTTTTATTTATATATATATATATATATATATAATAGTATTACAACTAATTAATGTGACTTGATGCATATAAAATAACATAAATACCGTAATAAAAAAACTTAATTATATTTTTGGTCTCTTTAGTTTGATATATGGAAAATTTTGGTCATTGTAGTTTTAGTTGCTCTATTTTGATCCACGCATATTTAGTTGATCAATTTTGGTCCACTCATTTTAAAAATTAGCAAATTTAGTCATTGTTGTTTTAATTGTTCAATTTTGGTCTCTATACTTAAAAAATGAGTAGTTTTGGTCCACTTATCAAACTTTTAATTTTGAAAAATTAAATAATTAGTGTTATATAAGATATTTATGCATCACAAATTGTCCAATTAAAAAAGAACAAGTTGACATTGACTTTGTCATGTCGTTATCATTATACTGATTAAAAATTGAATAATAAGTTAACAATAATACTAAAATTGCCTATTTTTCAAATTTGTGAACCATAATTGAGTAATTAAAACTACAATGACTAAAATTTCTCACTTTACAAATATAGGGACCAAAATCAATCAATTAAAATTATAAGAACCAAAATTGCACATGTACCAAACTAAGAGGTTCCATTCAATTCAATCATGCACTCGCCATCTATTTTCATTGTTCAATTCTTTGACAACATGAAAAAAATAATTGAAAGGCTCTTGCACAAAAGAAGATAGAGAGAAATCTCTCATGGTTGCAAAGCAACTAATTTTCATTCAACTTCAAAGTTGCTTTTTACAAAGGGTAAGGGTGCCTTATATAGGCTTGGTCCTTCACGCCTAAGGTCTAAGAAGTATTTGACATAGAATTGGGTGCTCATCCATAGAAAGAGACATCTAATCTAGCTAACCAAACAAGCTAAGGCTATACTAGTAAGTAGCATACCAAACAAGCCTTTAAGCTATAGAAATACTAATGTACTTAGGAGAATAATAAAATGAAATACAAATGACAAGCTAATAAAATACAAATGCTTCTAAGGAGTCAAGGAACAAGCCCATACAGAGTATAAGACAAGGTTTGGGCTTAAGCTTGGGCTTGAGGCTTCCAAACTCGTGAGCATTCATATCTTTTGAAACATTTCTTCTTATAATCTCTTTATTCCTCTTGATATTGGGCCTTTATTCTTTAGTGATAGTTAGGTTCTCATCATTAAATTAATCCTTTTATGTGACTGTACTTTCAATTCAATTTTTGGTGTTAATGAATTTGTTGTGTTGTTAGTGATTTTTACTTCTTTTTTTACTACCTTACTTACAAGGGAGCATTTACTAAACAACTTTAGTCAAAAAGTATCACAAGCTTTGAAGCACCCCTTTATCACATGACACTAACACTATGTGACATGGGGTACATGGAAATTTTGAAGGCATGTGTTATGCTAAGGGGAAAGACATTAATGATCTTGTTTTTGGCACTTTCAATCAATGTAGACCTTGTTGCCATTGAGGCCTTGTTCCAGTTTTGGGTTATAAGAGCATATCACATTGGTGGAATGTCATCATGGCCTTTTATGGCTTTAGAGGGAATTCCAATTACGTACTTGTATGTACTTTTCGTCACCATTGACACAACTGTGAGCTACATGTTTTACAAAATTTGCAAGACATGATTGTAGGGTGATCAGAAAGGTATGCAATTTTTTAGGATTGAATCCCTGAAAGAAAGAACACTGTGGTTACTTGCTATTCAAAAATTTTGAAGAACCATGCACCTTAAGTAATATAATATGATATTGTTGCTATCAATTTGATCAAGATGTTTCTTCTTATATTTCACAAAAGAGAAGGAGCAATAAGTTATTCAAATTATATATATGCACTTGAAAAATTCATTCATCTTACGCGAACCAAATTGAAGCACTTTTGTGTTTGTAATGTTTTCAACATAAAAGAACCTTAGCTCAACTATGTGCAAAAGTTAGAAGTCAGATATTGATTCACTATTTTCTTTTAAAGTATTTTTTATGTTGTTAAGACATTTATTCTTTTAATTCCAACATTTTTCCTTGTATATTTATTTGTAATATTTTACTAATACAAAGGTTCCTATTTCTTTCCTTGCATCTTGTAACTCATGGTTAAATGAATATTTGCATCTTAATGTTATAGGAGAAAAAGGGGCACATGATTTCTTATATGTGATGGTTTTTAGTCTAGAGTTTAATAGGCACCAATGCTGGTTTAAAAGCTATACTAGCATAATTTCTTTCATAATCACATGAGTGACACATTAGAGGCAAAGTGATATACTAGTTTGTTTTCACACTAAAAGGTAAGAGTTTGCTATGTATATCCCATGAAAAATATGTCCACTTTGCATTAGTTCAAGCTTCCAATTTCTCTTTCAAAATGTATACATGCGATCATCTAATAAAACCAGTGAATGAACCAGTGTTGGTATTAGTATATTATCATCTGGATGCATTAGATCATTGAATTGGAAACAAGCTTGGAATAGTCATGATGTGTGGACTCTAAAGCAATGAACCTATGTTTAATTATCAAAAAAGCTAATAGCTACTCAAGAATCGTATCTCACCCCTTTAAGGGGAAATAGGTCCCAACTATAAAATGATTCTTAGAACTGTGCAAATTATAAAGTGGTTCTTGGAACCATGACTGTAAGAAAACCAGTATCATGAATTAAGTTTAGACACAGCTTCTTTGCATTGTATTGTTCCTTTTACATGATATAATGAATAATCAACAACCAGACATAAAAATACTAAATACCATACAAAAAACTTCAAACACAAAGACATCATTTTCATATGCAATAAGCTTCACTTAACCTTTTCTATTCCCCTACTTTTGGCTTGCATTTCTTCTGCTAATGATTTCAAATTTATTAGCAAGATTAGGAATTTACAGTTAATTTTCATTGCAATCACATTACTGTATGTCAATTTGCTTAAACTTTCATAAAAGGTTTGTCTTCAAGTGTTACCTACCTTACTACATGATGGTTCACTCCAATAAATGGTGCAAAAATCATTAAATATTGATTTGTTTTATATGTAGTATCAAATGAAATCACATCCCCAAAAATAATGACTAATTTTTTTCTAGAAATACTATCTGTTTAGAAAACATATTTTAGTCAATCTTGAACATTTACTTCATATGAAAAATAAAATGACAAACTCACTTCATACTTCTTTTTGAAGTTATCAATAAATACATTTGCATTGAAACCTTTAATCAAAGTCTTTAAATCTCTTATATAATTTTGTAGATCCCTTTTGTGTGACCTAATATTATGATAACCACCAAGTTGTTCTTTTAATAAATGGTGTATTTTTTTGAAGGTCCAATAATTTCTTTACTATATGCATTCAGTAAAGTCTTATGAACATTATTCATTTTTCTAGTTCAGATATAGGTTTGAATGGTGTAGTTTCTAGATGAATAGAAGAGATGAGTTTAAGTTTAGAAGAAGGTATGGACAAGAAAGGTGATGATTTCTTTTGGCTTTTACGAAAGAGAGTTTTTATGCGTTTACCATCAGGGATGGGTAGGAAAACTATTAGGTTGGTAGGTTAGATGCCTTGGTTTTCAACACTTGGAGTTTTCCTCTTGTTCAACCTTGTGATCAAGGGAGCATCATCATCATCTTTTGCTTCCTCAACTTCTTCAACATCTAATTCTTGGAGAATCAAGTTTCTTTGTTTCTTGTCAAAAGCTCTAGGGGTTCTGGTAGATGGAGCTACATTTGAATGCTACCTTCTTGGATGGCTTGGTAGTGCCTTCCACCTCTTCTTTTGTAGGCTTCACACAAGCTACATCAACCCTTGGTAAAGTGAGTTGTATGGTATCTAACCTCATGGGAGCAATGTTGTTCTTCCCAAAGCATTGTTGTCTAAATGAAGGTGAATACTTTTCTTGCTTAGGAAGAGACAAGGGATAAAATTTCTCAAATACCTTATGATCACAGAAGATCTTAGTTAGCAAGGTAGAGTGAAACATATGATTCTTCTTCATCCCTTTGCCTTTTAGGTTCCTCTTTAGATGAGCAAAAATGAGACTTGGGAAACAAAACTTTTGTCTAGTCATCAAGTAGGACAAGGCAAATATATGGATATCTGAAATATGATATTTAGAACCAGCCTTGTGTAGGATAGCCTTGTTCAACATCTGTTGGAAAATCCTTGACTTATCACATAGCTTGTTCAAGGAACAAGGACCATCAACATTTGGTCTTAACAGAGCATCTTGAACTATAGAGATGCCACCATAATGTTCTTCCCATCCACTGTGGTAGACCTTACCAATCCTTTTCACACCAAGTTGTTGTTGTTATAGAATCAATGTTAACCCAAACTTCCACACCAAGCACCTTTCCAAAGATGAAGGTTTCTTCAATAATGTTATTTGTCCAAAATTCCCTTATAAGCTTTGGCACACTGCTTGCTCGTGATCAAAGAAAGGCAGAATGCCACAAGCTTTGAGATCAATATATAAGTCAACTCCCATAGCAACCAAAGTAGGAATATCAAAGAAATATTTTGTGTAGACTATGAGTTCTTCTAGATCCTCTAGTCTATCTTTGAATGAGGTTTTGAGTAGATCAAGGTTTTGAGCCATGATGAGGATTCAAGATTAGGGTTCAAAGAATTTTGCAATTGAGAAAGAAAAAAGACTTGCAAGGATTTTTACAAAGATTTTGGTAAAGATCTTGGTAAAAAAAAATTTAAAAGAAAATATTTTTATAAGATATAAAGTAGAAAATGACAAAACAATTTATGATAAAAACATAGTCGTTAGATAGTTACAACAGCAAAAAAAGAAAGTTATTAAAAACGTGTTAAAAACATTTAGACTCAGTAATAAAAAGGAGAGAGACACTCATATAAGATAACAAATAAAACATGTGCAATGCAATGGACACACATCCTTTAGATTCCATGATGTATATGGACATAGAATGCGTTGGACGCATAAATCATATAAATTTTAAAATCCATTCCTTTATAAATTTCATACTAAGAAGCTTTCTTATATGAATGAGTTTATCTTCAAGAAAGGGTTTTGTAAAGATGTCAATTGTTCATCTACGCTGATAAAATTTATGTCAAAGATCCTTTTTGAATATAATCTCTTGTGAAATGATGTTCAATTTCTGTGTTTAGCTCTAGAATGCAATATGGGCTTTTTGAAAAGATTAATAACAGTAGTATTATCACAAAGTAAAAGGGATGTTACTTTTATGAATGTTGTAGTCTTTAAGTTGATACTTGATCTAGAGAAGTTAAGAGAAGAAACTGGCAACAAATATGTATTATGCTTCTGTAGTGGACAAGGCAATGGTGCCTTGTCCCTTGCTTGTCCAAGAGAATAAGTTGGCTCCAATGATGTGGCAACCTACATTAGTGCTCTTTCTTTCTATTCTATCTACAACATAATCAACATTACAATATCTTTTTAACATGTACTTATCAAATTGCTTAAACCTTATACCAAGGTTAGTTGTTCCTTTAAGATATCAAAAATGCATTTGACTATGTGAAATGTGATTCTCTAGGATTAGTTTGGAAGCGTCCCCACAAACATACACTAAACATAATATCTGACCTAGATGTTGTGAGATATAAATTGAGAAAATCATACCTTTATATGTAGTTTGGTCTACCTTTTTATTAGAATCATCAAAAGTCAAGATAGATGTTGGATGTATAGGTGTAAACATGTTTATACAATCATTGAGCTTGAACTTCTTGAGTAGCTCCTTTACAAACTTTATTTGATGGATGTAGATACCATCATCTACTTGCTTAATTTGAAATCCTTGAAAGAACTTCATTTCTCCCGTTATACTCATTTCGAATTATTTTTGCATCATCTTAAAGAACTCTTCACAAAGATATTCATCAATAGCTCCAAAGATAATGTTATCAATATAAATTTGCACATGATAAACTATGAATCATAACTTTTGTGAAAAAAAAGTTGTGTACTTTTCCTTTTTCAAAACCATTTTTCATAAGAAAAGAGCTTAGTTTTTCATATAAGGTGCTTGCTTTAGTCCATAAAGAGCTTCCTTTAATTTGAAAACATGTTTAGGAAAAGCATCAATCTCAAACCTAAGAGGTTGTTTCACATAAACTTTTTCATTTATTATACCATTAAAAAAAAGCACACTTAACATTCATATGATGTAATCTCATATGATTATAAGCTGCAATGGATAATTAGGTGTGAATGGATTTTAATTTAGCTGCAAGAGAAAATGTTTCAGTAAAGTATATTCCCTCTTATTAAGAATAACCTTGAGCTACTAACATGACCTTGTTTCTGACAAGCTTATCATTTTCATCAAGTTTGTTTATGAAAACCCACTTGGTGTCTATGATGGACTTATGTTTAGGTAGAGAGACTAACTTCCAAACATCATTCTTTTGAAACTAATCTAATTGTTTTTATATTACCTTTATCCAGCCATCATCCATAAGGGCTTCATCTATGTTTTTGGGTTCCAACTCAAAAAGTAGGGCAACTTGAGCTTGATCTTTGAAGGCAGATCTTGTTCTAACCCTATCTTAGACATCTCCAAGGATCTATTGCTTTGGATGGAAGGTCTTCATTTACCAATTCGTAGAAGTAGACTCTAATTTGTCTTCTTTTGGCTCCTTGTCCAAATAGGATTCTTTGGATGATGTCTATAAATCTTCAACATTTAGATATGTAAAAGAAACATTTAGCTCTAATAATTCCTTATCAGGCTTAAAGTCATTAAACTTTACATGAATGAATTCCTCTACCAAAGACCCAGAGTTGTAAACTTTATAGGCTTTAGATGCATTAAAATATCCCAAGAATGTTCCTTTATCGAACTTAGGATCAAAATTTCCCAGATTGTCCTTAATGTTTAGAATAAAACATTCATATCCAAAAGGGTGGAAATAAGATGTGTTGGGTTGTTTACCCTTCCACAATTCATATGAAGTCTTTTTCAAGATAGGTATAATATATATTCTGTTTTGTAAATAATAGGCGGTGTTAACAACTTTTGCCCAAAAGTATTTAGGAGAGTTGTTATCACTCCATATAGTTATGACTATCTCTTGAAGAGATCTATTTTTCCTTTCCAAAACTCTATTTTGTTTAAGTGTTCTTGGACAAGAAAAATTATGAATAATGTAATGTTCTTCATAGAACTTTTAATTTTCATTTTCAAATTCTCCCCTTTGATCACTTCTAATAGAAACAATGTTAATGCCTTTCTAATTTTGAACTCTTTTAAAGAATATAGAGAAGACTTTAAAAGACTCATTCTTGTGGGTGAGGAACACAATTCATGCTCATCTAGAATAATCATTAACAATTGCAAGTCCATAGTGTTTTCCACTCATGGTTGGACCAAACAAATAAATGTGTAAAGGGTTAGATGTTCAAACAATATTGTTGGACTCAAATAATCCTCTAACTTGTTTCCTTTTTTGACATGTATCACATAAAATATGTCTTGTACACAAGACTTGGAAGTCCTCTTACAAGATTATGCTATTTCAGCTTTAAGATGAGCCTTAAGCTTGCATGTACAAGCTTCTTTTATCATTATTTATGGACACCAAAAAAGTTACACTTTGATTTGTCAAGTCTGTCAGATTATTCTTATACAAATTATTTTGTTTCTTGACAAAAAACAATAATGAACCATCTAAATTTTGGACTGTGCATTCTCCTTTGTTAAAGGAAACATCATACTTACTATCACATAATTCACTTATGTTAAACAAAATGTGTTTTAATCCTTCAACAAACAAAACGTTATCAGTAGAAGGGAAATTATGCTTATCAATCTTGTTAATCCCAGCTATTTTACCTTTTTGGTTACCTCTAAAAGTAACTCATCCTCTTGACTTGGGCCTAAGGTCTTGGAATATAGACATTTCTCTCATCATGTGATGTAAGTAGCCATTATGTAGGTTCCATTTTTTAGGTACCCAATTCTCTTAGGTCATTTCTTGTTAATCTTGGATGGTTTCGACGGTCTCTGTAGTCATAAGGCAGATGCCCAAACCTTCCACAATTTAAACAATGTGAAGTAGACTTGTCTTTCTTCAAATATTCTTTCTTATCATAACCAATACTATATTTGTCATATGAATGTCTTTTATATTTAAGGATCCTTTCAAGTTTTTAGACTTATTGACAAATTTGGCTAAACTTTGTCCAAGGTTGATAACTTTCTCTTGAACTTGCTCATTAACTTCTGGAGTATTGACTGTAGACAAGTCTTTAGTCTTTTCTTCTTTCAAACTTTCATTTTCTTTCCTATTTTCTTTTTGCAAAGCATCAAAATCTTTGGACAACATTGAAAACTTCTTTTTCAAATCTCTATAGCCTATTGAAAGAGTTGAAGAGTTTGAAAAGAGTTATTGATAAGTTGTTTGAATATTATTTAAATCATTAAAGATTACATCTTCGCCATCTTCTTCTTTTGAAGTAGTATAAGCCATAAGGCAGATATTTGCTTCTTCATCCTCTTCTTTAGAAGAAGACAAATCAAGATTCACCCATGTTGTCATGAGACCTTTCTTCTTCTTGAACAAGGACTTCTTTTTCTCGTTCTCTAAGTTAGGACATTCAAATTTGAAGTGCCCAAGCTTCTTGCACTCATAGCACACCACTTGAGTTTTATCTTTAACTTCTTTAGTACTTTCTAGAGTGACTCTTCCATTTGGATTTTCCCTTCTTTTTCCACATGGAATGGATCTTTCTAAAAATGAAGAAGAGCTTATCATCATCATATCCTTCTTCTTTAGAGGCTTCTTCATGAGATTCCTCGATTTTGAAGGCTTTGGACGATAATCCTTAAAGCTTTTTAATCTTTGAGGGCTATGGACTTTCCCTTCCTTTGGCCTTCATTCTCATTTAGTTCAATTTCATGAACCTTAAGAGTGCCAAAAATTTCCTCCATGAGAAGCTTTTTCAAGTCTTTGGACGCCCTAAAAGCTGTTACTTGGATTTCCACTGTCTAGACAAACTTCGCAAAATTTTGGTTATATGATCATAGTTACCATAAGTTTTTCCTAAAGACCTTAGATTAATTATTTGGAATCTTCCACACACTTCATCAATGCTTTCATAGTTTCTCATTTTAAATAACTCATATTGATGTACAAGCATACTTATCTTGAAGTCATTTACCTATGACGTTCCCTCAAAAAGTAGAGCTAGTGTGTCCCATATCTTTTTTAAGGATTTGCAATTATGAACTTTTTCATACTCTGTTTCTGTCAAAGCACACATTAAGAAATTTCTAGCTTTATAGACTTTAAAATATACCTTTTTTTTTTTATCTTCATCCCATGATGATCTTGGAATTTTTGTTCCATCTTCCTTTGTTGGAATGTACCGTCAATTCTTTACTATGTCACACATATTAATGTGATAAGCATCAAAGAATGCAATCATTCTTTATTTCGAGTAATTGTAGTTTTATCCTTTGAACAAAGAAGGTCTGTTGACAACATATTCTTTGTTCTCTACAGTGCTATGTAGAATCTTTTCCCTTGCATTATTAGATGCCTAATCCCTAGAGAATGAGCTTTAATACCAATAAAAGAAACAATAATCACATAAGAATAGGAATTGAATTACGTGTTATATTTTTAAGAACTTTTTAAAACATAAGGCATATAGATCATCCAAAGGGTGCATAAACATAATAGAGATAAAAGGAGAAAAATAAAATAAAGGTTTATCCTCGTTCATTCATCCACAAGAGCTATAACATTTAGAAATGCTTTTACAAGATTTTCAAGAACGTCATCTAAAGATGTTGAGCACTTGCTTTTATGATTTCTTTTTCAAGCTTTGATTATCATGTATGTCCGTTCTCTTTCTTTATTTCTTCATTGAAGAGGATATACAGACGTAAAGAAGAAAGTTGTTGTTCTGCATGAAGAGAAAAGAGTATCTTTACATTAAATGCCAAAGATAGTGCTTTTACATAAATGCTTTAGAACTTTTATCTTCTAAGGATAGAGAAAAGATATAGTAGAAAATGTTGTTTTCTCTTTCCTTAAATGTGCTTCATTTGACTAATACACAAAGACACATTATGCTTGTTCTCATATTTGTTAAAGCTTTGATCAGAATACTTATTTATCAGTGTTGAATTGTTTCTTCATAGCTTAATAAGGAAACATTTCTTCTTTGAAAAACAAAACACAACAATAACAAGCATACAAAGAATTGAGCGTTCAAAAACATTCTCAATAAGTTTTGATTGATACGAGATATCAGATATATAAGTTAAAAGCAAGTTAAAAGGTAATATCAATGTTAAAAAATGAAATGTCCCTTTTTACATGTTTGGACAAAGTCCTTCTATTTGACGATGTGGTCGTTTAGACAGCATTTACAGACTTTGTTCAAAACCAGTCATTTTGGATGCAAATACTTTTCTTGTATGTTGTGATAACTTTGTTGTATTTTTTGAAACAACTGAGTACTAATATAAATGCATCAGTCATAACTCTTTAGTCATTATATTTGTTATCATCAAAACATAAGCGTATTTTGACGAATACTAAATTTGCTTCAATAGTCTCAACTCCCTATTACACATTCTCACTCAGTGAGCCTCCATATTTGCTCAACAAGTGGAGCCACAAAGAACTCTAGGGCTCGCATTCGCCTAGCGAGTCATTACACTTGCTCAATAGAGCAACAAACAATAATTTGCGATTTACGAATTTTGCAAAAATGACTTGTCCAAACTCAAGAATTAAACAGGAAAACCTAATCAATCTACGTTCTCTCATTCCTATGAGTTTAGCACATGGAAATATACACAAAACAACACTTAATTGCATACAATTTCATTCAAAACAAAAAATCTCCATATCAAAACCCCAAATTGACCCAAACCATAACATACGTGTACAACTATGAATACAACCAATTGACAATGAATTACACTACAATTTCACACAAAATTACTCACAAGACTCACACTAATCTAGGGTTTAATCCCCCTTTAGATATCATGAAAAATCATGCAAAATGGGGATCCTATGAATGACCCCACTACTCGTCTTATGTAAACAAAAATTACCTTTAAGACTCCTCTTGGTGATCCTCTAGTGCCCGTTTACACTTTCCTCTATTTCACTCTCTATTCTCAAGAAAAGGTTCAAGAAAACTGACTCAGAAACAAAGCAATTTTGATGCGTAAGAGTCACGTGAGTTTTCAACTTAATGGGGACCAAACACACCAGAATAACCTAAAATCATCTTCCTCTATTTTATCTAATTAAAACTCATTTTTTTAAACCACATATATTATCCCATATAAAATTTATTTATTTTCATGACATGTATAAAATTATTCAAACACTTAATAATAATAATAATAATAATAATAATAATAATAATAATAATAATAATAATAATAATAATAATAATAATAATAATAATAATAATAAAATATTTATGAACAATAATAAATAATAAAAAAATAGAGGTGTTCCCACTTCTAATTTTCATATTCATTGTATAGATACGGACAACTTAGAGTAAAACTAAACACATACTAAGATGTTTATTGCATTAATTAATTTTGTTTTACAAATATCCTTTAAGTAGAGATATATTTCC
The DNA here is from genome assembly GCA_025330945.1 of Mucuna pruriens. Classification (NCBI taxonomy): domain Eukaryota; kingdom Viridiplantae; phylum Streptophyta; class Magnoliopsida; order Fabales; family Fabaceae; genus Mucuna; species Mucuna pruriens. The sequence goes on along the minus strand of JAENHJ010000527.1, from coordinate 1,254,921 downwards.
AACATTATATTTATTGGAGTCAAATTTGATTATAAGATCTTAAATTGAGCCTTGTGGAAATAAATGTTTCCTACGTGACTCAAAAATTAGTATTAATTAGGTAAAAGTAGATTAAAAATAAAATTTTAATAATTTTACAAATAATTCTCAAAACATTATATAATTGTTGGCAATTTTAAGACATTAGATAAATAAATATTTTAAAAAAAATTGTAGCCTAATAACTTCTCCAGTGATACGCCCTAAACAATTAACATGCGCACGAACTCTTACTACTTGCGTTGTCCTTTATAAAAATAAAAATAAAAAAATAAAAAAGTGGGGAAGCATTGAGTGTTGTATTGCTCGTAAACAACAAACTGCAGAGACGAAAATCACCGCTGCTGTGATAATCTATAATCGTATATATTAAGATAATTAATTAATAATATTACAATCAATTAACATTATTTTACTTGTATTATTTATTGTTTACTAAATAATGTAGAGAATACAACAAACTATCACGTAACTTAAATATTTATCTTAAATTATTTTTCTGTATTGTACTTTAACGTGATTGAAACGCGCATCCTGAAAGATTCGGACACAATCATGTTCAATTTATACTTCAAATTTAAGATATTATAATTAAATAGATATCACCCTTTTTAAAATAATAAAATGCAAACAACGAAAATTACTTGCTTAGTTATTGCCAGCACACACGAGAAGGAATCTAGCTAGTTTCTTTGACCAAGTGCATGTAAACCAAAATTGTCCAAGAAAGTGATAGAGGTAAAGTAACGTAAGGGGAAAAAATTCTTATAAGCAACAAATGAATAATGACTTTTCTTTCAAAAAATACAAGTCTCCCAACACGTTAGCACTGGGACCTAGCAGTTGAAGTAAGCCATGGAATGGAAAAGTCCCACAAAAATATGCATGCTATGTTTGAATTTGGGTGCAGTTGTTGATTGAAAATTTTAGACGGTTACAAAAGAGAAATAGTACTAATAATGTACTATATTCTTAAACATATTTTTCTATATTTAGGTTATATTTCAGAAAGGTAATATTTAAAAATAATTTACAAAATAACTAGATTAAATTTAAAAAAACATATTAATAACAAAACTATACTAAAAATATGAGTGATGTTCTTTTTTACTTAAAATTCTCGTGTCACCTTGTACAATAAAATGAAAGATAGAAAAAAGAAAGAAAGAAAAGTGTGAGATAAAATGGATAGTCACGAAGAAAGAAAAAAAAAGTGAAAAATTATTGTGAAAAATTTAAGTGAAAATAACGTTACTCTATAAATATTTATTAAAAAGAATATGCTAACGATATTACTTTTTTGATAAAATATATGCTAATGAATAAGCATAATAATTTATAAAGTTGTTGACCATGTGTTAATTAATTCAGAAGAAAGATAGCCGAATTCTTTAAAGTGTGTTAGTTCCTATAAAAATTTATTCATTTTTAATTTTTATATTTAATAAAATAAAATGATTCTAAATATGTGTAATGAATTATCAAAATCACATCATTTTCTTAAATGTAAGAATTAAAAATAGATAAATTTTTTAGAAGGAGTAAAACAAAAAATGCTAATATTTTCAAGAACATAAAAATGAATAATTTTAAATCCTTCTCCAGTATGTTTCTTTGTTTGTATGATAAGTATTAATTGTGCTTTTATATTTTTAATACATTTAATGTTTTACTTCTTTATTGAATATTTCTTTGATAAGATAGTAGGAAATATATAATATTACTCATAAATAATACCGTAAACTTTGTCATTTAATTACGAATAACAATATATAATAAATTTGTTGTCTACTTATTTATCTTAAAAGTGACCATTTTTAATTGAATGATTATATAAAATACATGTTAAACTCCAAAAACATAATTAAAAAAAAAAACTATTATGAAGTTGTTAAAGAAGAACCAAATTCATACATATTTGGAGGGTTCCAAGTCCCTTAGTTAATTGAAAAGAGGAGAAGAGATTGGTTCCCCTGTGCCAGAAACAGAGACACAGAGAGAAATGGTTCCATGGAATTCATTTGCATTAGAAGTGATCTACCAAGCACTGGGTTGGTTAGCTTTCCTTTCATGGTCAGTTGCTGGCTACCCACAACTCATCTTGAATTTTCGTAGAAAAAGGTTGTCTTTTTCATGTTCTCTATTCCTTTCTGTTTCTGTTTTAACGTTGGGTTAGATTCTCAAGTGTTTTTGATGGTTTGGTTATCTAACTCAGTGTGGTGGGCTTAAGCTTAGATTATGAGATTCTGAACTTCACTAAGCACTGGTCATATCTCATATACAATGCTTCCCTCTTCTTTAGCCCTTTTATTCAGAACCAGTATTTTCACAAGTATGGTTATGACCAGGTATGTTCTTTTCAACTGAGAGTTTTATTTTGATGATACTTGAAAAGAAGCATAAAGTTTCTTTAAAATAGTTACTTTTTTTTTTCATTCTCTATTTTTGTTTAATCTAGTTATTTTAATGAGTAATTCAATTTTTATTATTAGATTAAAAAATAAATTTTAAAATTTTTTGGTTCCTTCTCGTAATTTGATTATGTTAACAAGTTAATCTATGAATATATACATTAAATTGATAAAAAAATATAGATGATTTCTAATTTTAAAATAATTAATGCCGAAGATTGCCAATATTTTTGAACTGTGTCCTTCAAAAGTTAACAAAATAATCACTTTTTTCCCTATTAAGAACAAAATTAGTTATATAGACTTTAAGGTTTTAATCGCAAAAGATGTGGGACTTAAACTTTTGAAATAGCTAACAAAATAGTACTACACAACTCACCACTGTATTGTCAAGGAATATGTAAATCAACTATGTCTCTTTGTCCAAAATCATTAGATAATCACATTATCTAGTTTTGATTTATAATCTCTTCATTCTCTTGTTATTGTAGATGATTCCTGTAGCCGCTAATGACGTTGCTTTCTCCACACATGCAGTCATAGTAAATCTAATTATATTGTCCCAAATTGCAATGTATGAAGTAAGTACTATCGACAGTTCTTACATTGTTGACCATATCGTTAGCAGCTCTTGTTAATTCAAAGATAGTAAATGATCTCTGACTTGCAGCGTGGAAATCAAAGTTCTCCAAATATGCCATTGCAATAGTTGCTGTTGTGTGGTTTAGTGCTGCTGTTTGTTTTTTCATAGCATTACCTAGCCAATCTTGGCTTTGGCTAATCTCCATCTTCAAGTAAGTTACACTCTTATTATGACTCAAATTTTTTGGACCTATCCACAAGGTTTTGAATTTTAAACTTTGCTTAAAGTTCTAATGATACAGAAAAATAAAATAGCATTAATATGTTCTCATTCTTTCCTTTTTAAATTAAAACCATTACTCCTATTGTTGCTGCTTATTCATAAGGAGAAGGGCATCAATATATTCATTCTCAAGCAGTTTGATATTTCATGCTTGTTTAGACATGATTTTGTCTCATTCTCTAATTTCAGTATTTGATTGTTTCACTTTTTCACTTTCTAAGATTCACATTAATCTGAGTGTTAGGGTAAACAAGATGCCACTTAACGTAGAAAACTTAATTAATTAGTCAAGCTCAAACTAGGCTTAAAGAAATTTTGCACAACTATGAAATTGAGGTTATGGTTAAATATTATGCAGTCTCTTCACATATCTAAGACCTGTGATATCACTTAAAAGTTTGAAAGTATACATTTTAATGTCTTAGTTCAGCCTTACGTCTCTTTCTCTATGAACCCCATATCATTCAGCTTTCTAACTTATTCTAAAGGGATGGTATTGTAAATTGAGTTTGGTTTCGTTTTGGAGAAATTTCCAGCCATTTCTCAGTATTACATTGCAAAATTTCAAACTCTTCAAGTGCCTTATCTTAAGAAATTAAGAAATGTGAATTTGTATCTAATTCAACTCTATAAAATTAACTTGTAAGTTGAGGATTGTCCTACCTCCAACACACTTCTCGTGTCAAGGAGTAAACATCTCAAACGTAGAATTTGCATAACTAGATTTCTGTGAATGGTTCAATAACAACCTCATAAACCCAACAATAATTATTAGAGGATGTCATGATACTATCTTAAGAAATATTGATTTAGATTTAACTTAATTTTATAAAATCAATTTGTAAAGTGATGATTGTCTCCTTTTATATACTTTATTTAGTCCATATCAAATTGATGTAAGATCTCCAACAGAGTATTGATATTCTCCTATCTCTTATTATTTCTTTATTTTAATACTGTTGATAATATTATGAAGTTCTTTTTTTATTGTGCTATTATTTGATCTTCCTTCTAATAATTTGTGGATATAAATTATACTGTAGCTCAATTCAAGTAGTTATGACCCTCATCAAATATTTTCCCCAGGTCAGAATGCCTTACACCTCCATATTATGTTCTATATGTAACATGTTTGGTACCATGTTAATAAGAGTAGGAGTGTAAGTAGCATGAGTTCAGTTGGGTTTGACTTAATTTCAGACCCAACCCAATGAAACATAGTTGTGTTGAGATTGTATTTTTTATTTAAACATTTCAACTCAATCTAATCGGATCTTAATCAAGTTAGATTTGGTAGGGTAGTTAGGTCTGGTAGGGTAGTTAGGTCATTTTAATAAAATAATAATATATTTTAGAAACTCAAAAAATTCAAAATAAATATCTTTTTTAGAAAAATAAAATACCTAATTAATTCAACTCATTAAAAACTGAACTTTTAAATTGACAAAATGTAACTAAACAATAATAATTTAAATCATACCACAATCAAAATAAAAACATATATTATGCAAAAAGTTTAGAATAACTAACAAATATTTGCTCAAATTCAAGCACAATAAAAAAAAATTAGTCATGTTATCAAAGACTTTAATGTATACCTAAATTAAAATATAAATTCAATTGTCCAAATCTAATTCAATCAATAAATAATTATGATTTTATTAGTATTATTATAAAATGATTGGGATAGGTTGGGTTTATCGGATTTTCATCTCACTAACCTGATCATCAACACAATTATAATTGGAACAGATAAAATAAATCCAACATAACTCGGTGACTCAATTCAATCCTAAGAAATGTTATTGTATTGAATTTAATTGATTGGGTTTGTGGATCGATTAGGACCCACATGCACCCCTAATTAGGAGTGTGCAATTCTGGTAAAGTAGTTACTCACTTAGAGAGTTTGTTATGCTTAATTACATGTTGTTAGTGATAATATATAATATAAATATAATCACCATGTCCATTTATTTTTGTATCTTTTAATCAATTAATATTTTACCTTCTGAGTATGCTATCTATTTGACTTATGCCTATGATCGTTACCCTCACCCTCCAGTTACCAAAACATGTCCCAGACATGGTTTTTCACGTTTACTCAGATGCAAGTAACTATAACTTCTACATTTTGTAGCATAATTGACCTGATATTTATTCTAACGCGCATATCATTTTCTTGGAATATGACCGTATTTTGCTTATTTCACAATTTCATACTTTTGCTTCATTGGTAATAGATTGACAAATTTTATTGGTGTTTCCATGTACTCATCTTATTAACGTCTATAATCTTTGAAGTTAAACAGAAAAACACCGACAAACAAAAATAAAAAAGAAAAAGGATATTATTTGATTAGGCATCAATACTGAGTTAGGGTTACTTTGTTGTGAAATCTAGACATTCATGAACTTCTTGAGAAAGAGCACAGATGGATTTAGCATTGGCACTATTCTCCTTGATTTTTCTGGAGGGGTCTTTAATTATTCACAAATGCTTGTGCAGTCTATAGATCAAGGTTTGTAATTTTTGCAAGTAATTATGAATTAGACCATGCCATCACATTTTATCCTTGAATGTTTATAATGAATTTGAACTTTATCTATATCTAGATTCCTGGGTGAACTTCTATGGAAATATTGGGAAAGTACTTATATCCTTGGTAAGTAATCATCTGCTACTTAATATCCTTTGAAAATTATTGATTTCTTCCTCCTCTCAAATTAAATCACTCTATTATATTTGAAAGTTTAATAGCTGATGGATATAAATACGTTTATATTGTGGTTAGTATGATTTTAAAATAATTATTATAAAAATAAAAAATTGTAATATATGATAATTTATAATTAGATAATAATATAAAATTATTTTACATTATCTATGCATAACCTATTTTATCTGCATTCTAATTATTTTGTTTGATAAAACTAGCATATTATTGACTGTATTATTACATATTTTCAAAAAGTAAGCTAAATGACACAATGAATGTAATAATAATTCAGAAAATAAGATATATATTAATTTATATTTTCATTTCATAACAAATAATTATATATAATTGTATATGATGAGATTGTTGCTTTTAATAATTATTATTTTTAAAATCATATCACCCACAACTTTTAATTAATTAATATCGAGGTCATGCATTAATGGGTATAAAGCCATTAACATTTGTAAAAAAAATTTATCACTCTACCTAACTTATTAATATTGATAAACGAATTCTAATGGCTTGTTTTTTTTCGAATAAACACCATTGCAGGTAACTATATTCTATGATTCTATTTTAATATGTCAACATTATGTACTATACCCTGACAAGAAAGGACCTACTTCTAAAAATTCCGAAGAAATCAAGCAACCACTAATTTGTGCAAGTCCAATAGATCAACAAATAAAAGGTTCAGTTAAATCTTCACTTGAGTCCCCAGCAGAAGTATGAAGTATATAACTTGGATCATGAAGTGTACAGACACGTGTGAGTAAAAAAATATTTGTGGAAAGATATTAATTTCTTAAATAAATTTTAGTATTTTGAGAGATTAGTAGTTGATTTTCATTCAAGAGATAAAATGTAGTGTAGAGTAGCAATATACCATGTCCTTAAATCAGGCACTATATATATGTATCAAAAAGGGATGGTAATTTAGCAGCCTTGCCATTATCCCACACAGCTATGCTAAATATGCAATATATATATAATTAGAAATAATTTTTGCCTGTTTGATAAAATTAGTGGGAATGTCTATTTCATTGTTTATTGTCACTTCTTTTCAACCGTTTTTATCTTTATCATCTTAAAATACCCTTAATTAAAAAGTTTTTTTTATACTTACAGTCTATTGGCACTCCTATACCCTAAATTTCTAATTAATAATTAATAATTGTATACAAATTAATATTAAATATGAAAATCAATTGCAATCAATCTTATGTATTTTTATTTTATTTTTAGAATAAAATAAGATTCTCTTATTTTATTTTATATATAATTATTATTTATTCCAACTAATTATTTAATATTGAATGTATTAAATGTAATATTGAATGTAATACTTTTTATGCAAATAAAAAATATTTTTTAAAATTAAGTAATGTATATATAAAGTAAGTATAAAGCTAAGAAAATGCTTTTAGCTAAGAAAATGCTTTTAGCCTTCCTCTAGTCATAGGATTTTTAAGTGTTTGATTATCTTTTGCCTCTTATTAAATGTCAAACAAATCTTTATCAATTAACAATTGTAATTTAGCAATATAAATAAATTATTAATTATAAAATGATTAAAACATTTCATAATAATCATCATCCACTCACAATTACGACGGGCACATTAAATCACTTCTAGAGATGATAACATGTAAGGTATAAGTATGATACTATAATGTTTATTCTTATAATTAAATTTTTGTAATTTTTAATTTATCATAATAATAATAATAATAATAATAATAATAATTATTATTATTATTATTATTATTATATATGTATAGGACATATTATAACATTTAATTTTATTTATTTATTTATTTTCATATTATATGAACTTATAAAGTTAATCACTAATATTATAATTAAGTAACTTTGTAAGTACTCAATATATATGTTGGAATGTTGTCGCATTTAAGAAAATAATGATAATAATTTATTTTGTTTTATCTTATTTTAATTTTTTAAAACAATACAACTATAAAAGTGGATAATTGAGACAATTTAATAAAGTAAACTTAAATGTAATTGCATTAACAATTCATTATACATATTACAAATTTTACTTGTACTCCAACTTCACTATATTACATATGAGGAGAAACATTTTTCTTTTATTCTATCCTTATTGGCAAATTGGTTTCTTCCTTCACGTGGGTGGAGGGAAAAAATTTATAAAATGATTTGGATGTTAAGTTGGAAGCAGAGAAAACATAATAATTGGTCCATCAAGAATGAATGGATCTTTATATGGGTTAAGTAAAATAGTTAAAAAGAAGTGAAGTAGTTCATGTAAAGGTTGTTTGGTTCATCTCACTTTGAATATATACAAGTACTTTTTTTTTCAAAAGAAATTGGAAGGAGCGAGGCCAATTATCATATAAGACAATTTAAAACAAAAATGTAATCATACAAACAAATGCATTAAATGTTGTATGATAATGATACACTCCCAAAAGTCTACTATACCAAGAAATCCATATTTTCCCTTTAGATGAGCTATTAGGATGTAACACTTGGTGCCATCCGTAGTAAACTATATTAATATCAATAATTATAAGTGTGCACAATAGAGAATGACTCAAATGCCTAAATAAACCAATCCTAACTTATGCTTGGTTAGTTGGCCTAAAAGAATTTTGCTATGATTAGTACAACACAAGAGAGCTACCACTTATACATTCTAGACTCATTTATTTCTAAGGTTAAGGTAAATCTCTACCTATACATTTTTACCATCGTTTTAGTGTAATGTAATTATAAAAGTACTCAAATTTATAAACAAATAAGAGACTAATTTATAATTATTAGTAAAATAATTTAAACTTTTAGTTAACAATTTATCTTAATAATTGAATAAATAGTAAGAAAAATGGTCTTATTATCTGAATTTTAACATATAAAATTTAGGCAACAAAGTTGGTAGTGAAAAAATCCAAGTTAAATAGTATTATTTATAATTAATTATTAAAATAGTTAGTATTAACATATTATATATATATATATATATATATATATATATATATATATATATATATATATATATATATATATAAAAAAAAACTTAATTATATTTTTGGTCTCTTTAGTTTGGTATATGAAAAATTTTGGTCATTGTAGTTTTAGTTGCTCTATTTTGATCTACGCATATTTAGTTGATCAATTTTGGTCCACTCATTTTAAAAATTAGCAAATTTAGTCATTGTTGTTTTAATTGTTCAATTTTGGTCTCTATACTTAAAAAATGATTAGTTTTGGTCCACTTATCAAAATTTTAATTTTGAAAAATTAAATAATTAGTGTTATATAAGATATTTATGCATCACAAATTGTCCAATTAAAAAAGAACAAGTTGACAAATGTCATTATCATTATATTGGTTAAAAAATAATAAATTAACAATAATACTAAAATTGCCTATTTTTCAAATTTGTGAAGCATAATTGAGTAATTAAAACTACAATGACTAAAATTTCTCACTTTACAAATATAGGGACCAAAATCAATCAATTAAAATTATAAGAACCAAAATTGCACATGTACCAAACTAAGAGGTTCTGTTCAATTCAATCATGCACTCGCCATCTATTTTCATTGTTCAATTCTTTGACAACATGAAAAAAATAATTGAAAGGCTCTTGCACAAAAGAAGATAGAGAGAAATCTCTCATGGTTGCAAAGCAACTAATTTTCATTCAACTTCAAAGTTGCTTTTTACAAAGGGTAAGGGTGCCTTATATAGGCTTGGTCCTTCACGCCTAAGGTCTAAGAAGTATTTGACATAGAATTGGGTGCTCATCCATAGAAAGAGACATCTAATCTAGCTAACCAAACAAGCTAAGGCTATACTAGTAAGTAGCATACCAAACAAGCCTTTAAGCTATAGAAATACTAATGTACTTAGGAGACTAATAAAATGAAATACAAATGACAAGCTAATAAAATACAAATGCTTCTAAGGAGTCAAGGAACAAGCTCATACAGAGTATAAGACAGGGTTTGGGCTTAAGCTTGGGCTTGAGGCTTCCAAACTCGTGAGCATTCATATCTTTTGAAACATTTCTTCTTATAATCTCTTTATTCCTCTTGATATTGGGCCTTTATTCTTTAGTGATAGTTAGGTTCTCATCATTAAATTAATCCTTTTATGTGACTGTACTTTCAATTCAATTTTTGGTGTTAATGAATTTGTTGTGTTGTTAGTGATTTTTACTTCTTTTTTACTACCTTACTTACAAGGGAGCATTTACTAAACAACTTTAGTCAAAAAGTATCACAAGCTTTGAAGCACCCCTTTATCACATGACACTAACACTATGTGACATGGGGTACATGGAAATTTTGAAGGCATGTGTTATGCTAAGGGGAAACACATTAATGATCTTGTTTTTGGCACTTTCAATCAATGTAGACCTTGTTGCCATTGAGGCCTTGTTCCAGTTTTGGGTTATAAGAGCATATCACATTGGTGGAATGTCATCATGGCCTTTTATGGCTTTAGAGGGAATTCCAATTACGTACTTGTATGTACTTTTCGTCACCATTGACACAACTGTGAGCTACATGTTTTACAAAATTTGCAAGACATGATTGTAGGGTGATCAGAAAGGTATGCAATTTTTTAGGATTGAATCCCTGAAAGAAAGAACACTGTGGTTACTTGCTATTCAAAAATTTTGAAGAACCATGCACCTTAAGCAATATAATATGATATTGTTGCTATCAATTTGATCAAGATGTTTCTTCTTATATTTCACAAAAGGGAAGGAGCAATAAGTTATTCAAATTATATATATGCACTTGAAAAATTCATTCATCTTACGCGAACCAAATTGAACCACTTTTGTGTTTGTAATGTTTTCAACATAAAAGAACCTTAGCTCAACTATGTGCAAAAGTTAGAAGTCAGATATTGATTCACTATTTTCTTTTAAAGTATTTTTTATGTTGTTAAAACATTTATTCTTTTAATTCCAACATTTTTCCTTGTATAGTTATTTGTAATATTTTACTAATACAAAGGTTCCTATTTCTTTCCTTGCATCTTGTAACTCATGGTTAAATGAATATTTGCATCTTAATATTATAGGAGAAAAAGGGGCACATGATTTCTTATATGTCATGGTTTTTAGTCTAGAGTTTAATAGGCACCAGTGCTGGTTTAAAAGCTATACTAGCATGATTTCTTTCATAATCACATGAGTGACACATTAGAGGCAAAGTGATATACTAGTTTGTTTTCACACTAAAAGGTAAGAGTTTGATATGTATATCCCATGAAAAATATGTCCACTTTGCATTAGTTCAAGCTTCCAATTTCTCTTTCAAAATGTATACATGCGATCATCTAATAAAACCAGTGAATGAACCGGTGTTGGTATTAGTATATTATCATCTGGATGCATTAGATCATTGAATTGGAAACAAGCTTGGAATAGTCATGATGTAGACTCTAAAGCAAGGAACCTACGTTTAATTATCAAAAAAGCTAATAGCTACTCAAGAATCATATCTCACCCCCTTAAGGGGAAATAGGTCCCAACTATAAAATGATTCTTAGAACTGTGTAAATTATAAAGTGGTTCTTGGAACCATGACTGTAAGAAAACCAGTATCATGAATTAAGTTTAGAAACATAGCTTCTTTGCATTGTATTGTGCCTTTTACATGATATAATGAAGAATCAACAACTAGACATAAAAATACTAAATACCATACAAAAAACTTCAGACACAAAGACATCATTTTCATATGCAATAAGCTTCACTTAACCTTTTCTATTCCCCTACTTTTGGCTTGCATTTCTTCTGCTAATGACTTCAAATTTATTAGCAAGATTAGGAATTTACAGTTAATTTTCATTGCAATCACATTACTGTATGTCAATTTTCTTAAACTTTCATAAAATGTTTGTCTTCAAGTGTTACCTACCTTACTACATGATGGTTCACTCCAATAAATGGTGCAAAAATCATTAAATATTTATTTGTTTTATATGTAGTATCAAATGAAATCACATCCCCAAAAATAATGACTAATTTTTTCTAGAAATACTATCTGTTTAGAAAACATATTTAAGTCAATCTTGAACATTTACTTCATATGAAAAATAAAATGATGAACTCACTTCATACTTCTTTTTGAAGTTATCAATAAATACATTTGCATTGAAACCTTTAATCAAAGTCTTTAAATCTATGATATAATTTTGTAGATCCCTTTTGTGTGACCTAATATTTTGATAACCACCAAGTTGTTGTTTTAATAAATGGTGTATTTTTTTTTAAGGTCCAATAATTTCTCTACTATATGCATTCAGTAAAGTCTTATGAACATTATTCATTTTTCTAGTTCAGATATAGGTTTGAATGGTGTAGTTTCTAGATGAATAGAAGAGATGAGTTTAAGTTTAGAAGAAGGTATGGACAAGAAAGGTGATGATTTATTTTGGCTTTTACGAAAGAGAGTTTTTATGCGTTTACCGTCAAGGATAGGTAGGAAAACTATTAGGTTGGTAGGTTAGATGCCTTGGTGTTCAACACTTGGAGTTTTCCTCTTGTTCAACCTTGTGACCAAGGGAGCATCATCATCATCTTTTGCTTCCTCAACTTCTTCAACATCTAATTCTTGGAGAATCAAGTTTCTTTGTTTCTTGTCAAAAGCTCTAGGGGTTCTGGTAGATGGAGCTACATTTGAATGCTACCTTCTTGGATGGCTTGGTAGTGCCTTCCACCTCTTCTTTTATAGGCTTCACATAAGCTACATCAACTCTTGGTAAAGTGAGTTGTATGGTATCTAACCTCATGGGAGCAATGTTGTTCTTCCCAAAGCATTGTTGTCTAAATGAAGGTGAATACTTTTCTTGCTCAGGAAGAGACAAGGGATAAAATTTCTCAAATACCTTATGATCACAGAAGATCTTAGTTAGCAAGGTAGAGTGAAACATATGATTCTTCTTCATCCCTTTGCCTTTTAGGTTCCTCTTTAGATGAGCAAAAATGAGACTTGGGAAACAAAACTTCTGTCTAGTCATCAAGTAGGACAAGGCAAATATATGGATATCTGAAAAATGATCTTTGGAACCAGCCTTGTGTAGGATAGCCTTGTCCAACATCTGTTGGAAAATCCTTGACTTATCACATAGCTTGTTCAAGGCACAAGGACCATCAACATTTGGTCTTAATAGAGCATCTTGAACTATAGAGATGCCACCATAATGTTCTTCCCATCCACTGTGGTAAACCTTACCAATCCTTTTCACACCAAGTTGCTGTTGCTATAGATGCAATGTTAACCCAAACTTCCACACCAAGCACCTTTCCAAAGATGAAGGTTTCTTCAATAATGTTATTTGTCCAAAATTCCCTTATAAGCTTTGGACACACTGCTTTCTTGCTCGTGATCAAAGAAAGGCAAAATGCCACAAGCTTTGAGATCAGTATATAAGTCAACTCCCATAGCAACCAAAGTAGGAATATCAAAGAAATATTTTGTGTAGACTATGAGTTCTTCTAGATCCTCTAGTCTATCTTCGAATGAGGTTTTGAGTAGATCAAGGTTTTGAGCCATGATGAGGATTCAAGATTAGGGTTCAAAGAATTTTGCAATTGAGAAAGAAAAAAGACTTGCAAGGATTTTTGCAAAGATTTTGGTAAAGATCTTGGTAAACAAATTTTTAAAAGAAAATGTTTTTATAAGAAATAAAGTATAAAATGACAAAAACATTTATGATAAAAACATAGTTGTTAGATAGTTACAACAGTAAAAAAAGAAATTTATTAAAAACGTGTTAAAAACATTTAGACTCAGTAATAAAAAGGAGAGAGGTACTCATATAAGATAACAAATAAAACATGTGCAATGCAATGGACGCACATCCTTTGGATTCCATGATGTATATGGACATAGAATGCATGCATAAATCATATAAATTTTAAAATCCATTCCTTTATAAATTTCATACTAAGAAGCTCTCTTATATGAATGACTTTATCTTCAAGAAAGGGTTTTGTAAAGATGTCAATTGTTCATCTACGCTGATAAAATTTATGTCAAAGATCCCTTTTTGAATATAATCTCTTGTGAAATGATGTTTAATTTCTGTGTTTAGCTCTAGAATGCAATATGGGCTTTTTGAAAAGATTAATAATAGTAGTGTTATCACAAAGTAAAAGGAATGTTACTTTTATGGATGTTGTAGTCTTTAAGTTGATACTTGATCTAGAGAAGTTAAGAGAAGAAACTGGCAACAAATATGTATTATGCTTCTGTAGTGGACAAGGCAATGGTGCCTTGTCCCTTGCTTGTCCAAGAGAATAAGTTGGCTCCAATGATGTGGCAACCTACATTAGTGCTCTTTCTTTCTTTTCTATCTGCAACATAATCAACATTAAAATATCTTTTTAACATGTACTTATCAAATTGCTTAAACCTTATACCAAGGTTAGTTGTTCCTTTAAGATATCAAAAATGCATTTGACTATATGAAATGTGATTCTCTAGGATTAGTTTGGAAGCGTCCCCACAAACATACACTAAACATAATATCTAACCCAGATTGTCCTTAATGTTTAGAATAAAACATTCATATCCAAAAGGGTGGAAATAAGATGTGTTGGGTTGTTTACCCTTCCACAATTCATATGGAGTCTTTTTCAAGATAGGTATAATATATATTCTATTTTGTAAATAACAGGCGGTGTTAACAACTTTTGCCCAAAAGTATTTAGGAGAGTTGTTATCATTCCATATAGTTATGACTATCTCTTGAAGAGATCTATTTTTCCTTTCCAAAACTCTATTTTGTTTAAGTGTTCTTGGACAAGAAAAATTATGAACAAGAAAAATTATGAACAATGTAATGTTCTTCATAGAACTTTTAGTTTTCATTTTCAAATTCTCCCCCTTGATCACTTCTAATAGAAACAATGTTAATGCCTTTCTAATTTTGAACTCGTTTAAAGAATATAGAGAAGACTTTAAAAGACTCATCCTTGTGGGTGAGGAACACAATTCATGCTCATCTAGAATAATCATTAACAATTGCAAGTTCATAGTGTTTTCCTCTCATGGTTGGACCAAACAAATAAATGTGTAAAGGGTTAGATGTTGAAACAATGTTGTTGGACTCAAATAATCCTCTAACTTGTTTCCTTTTTTGACATGTATCACATAAAATATGTCTTGTACATAAGACTTGGAAGTCCTCTTACAAGATTATGCTATTTCAGCTTTAAGATGAGCCTTAAGCTTGCATGTACAAGCTTCTTTTATCATTATTTATGGACACCAAGTAAGTTACACTTTGATTTGTCAAGTCTGTCAAATTATTCTTATACAAATTATTTTGTTTCTTGACAAAAAACAATAATGAACCATCTAAATTTTGGACTGTGCATTCTCCTTTGTTAAAGGAAACATCATATTTACTATCACATAATTCACTTATGTTAAACAAAATGTGTTTTAATCCTTCAACAAACAAAACGTTATCAGTAGAAGGGAAATTATGCTTATCAATCTTGTTAATCCCAGCTATTTTACCTTTTTGGTTACCTCTACAAGTAACTCATCCTCTTGACTTGGGCCTAAGGTCTTGGAATATATACATTTCTCTCATCATGTGATCTAAGTAGCCATTATGTAGGTTCCATTTTTTTAGGTACCCAATTCTCTTAGGTCATTTCTTGTTAATCTTGGATGGTTTCGACGGTCTCTATAGTCATAAGGCAGATGCCCAAACCTTCCACAATTTAAACAATGTGAAGTAGATTTGTCTTTCTTCAAATATTTTTTCTTATCATAACCAATACTAGATTTGTCATATGAATGTCTTTTATATTTAAGGATCCTTTCAAGTTTTTAGATTTATTGACAAATTTGGCTAAACTTTGTCCAAGGTTGATAACTTTGTCCAAGGTTGATAACTTTCTCTTGAAGTTGCTCATTAACTTCTGGAGTATTGACTGTAGACAAGTCTTTAGTCTTTTCTTCTTTCAAACTTTCATTTTCTTTCCTATTTTCTTTTTGCAAAGCATCAAAATCTTTGGACAACATTGAAAACTTCTTTTTCAAATCTCTATAGCTTATTGAAAGAGTTGAAGAGTTTGAAAAGAGTTATTGATAAGTTGTTTGAAGATTATTTAAATCATTAAAGATTACATCTTCGCCATCTTCTTCTTTTGAAGTAGATAAGCCATACGGCAGATATTTGCTTCTTCATCCTCTTCTTTAGAAGAAGGCAAATCAAGATTCACCCATGTTGTCATGAGACCTTTCTTCTTCTTGAACAAGGACTTCTCTTTCTCGTTCTCTAAGTTAGGACATTCAAATTTGAAGTGCCCAAGCTTCTTGCACTCATAGCACACCACTTGAGTTTTATCTTTAACTTCTTTAGTACTTTCTAGAGTGACTCTTCCATTTGGATTTTCCCTTCTTTTTCCACATGGAATGGATCTTTCTAAAAATGAAGAAGAGCTTATCCTCATCATATCCTTCTTCTTTAAAGGCTTCTTCATGAGATTCCTCGATTTTGAAGGCTTTGGACGATGATCCTTGAAGCTTTTTAATCTTTGGGGGCTATGGACTTTCCCTTTCTTTGGCCTTCATTCTCATTTAGTTCAATTTCATGAACCTTAAGAGTGCCAAGAAGTTCCTCCATGAGAAGCTTTTTCAGGTCTTTGGATGCCCTACAAGCTGTTACTTGGATTTCCACTGTCTAGACAAACTTTGCAAAATTTTGGTTATATGATCATAGTTACCATAAGTTTTGCCTAAAGACCTTAGATTAATTATTTGGAATCTTCCACACACTTCATCAATGCTTTCATAGTTTCTCATTTTAAATAACTCATATTGATGTACAAGCATACTTATCTTGAAGTCATTTACCTATGACGTTCCCTCACAAAGTAGAGCTAGTGTGTCCCATATCTTTTTTAAGGATTTGCAATTATGAACTTTTTCAT
Organism: Mucuna pruriens; assembly: GCA_025330945.1. Classification (NCBI taxonomy): domain Eukaryota; kingdom Viridiplantae; phylum Streptophyta; class Magnoliopsida; order Fabales; family Fabaceae; genus Mucuna; species Mucuna pruriens. The sequence continues at coordinate 1,237,919 of JAENHJ010000527.1, read as the reverse complement.
ACTCTGTGTCTGTCAAAGCACACATTAAGAAATTTCTAGCTTTATAGACTTTAAAATATACCTTTTTTTTTTATCTTCATCCCATGATGATCTTGGAATTTTTGTTCCATCTTCCTTTGTTGGAATGTACCATCCATTCTTTACTATGTCACACATATTAATGTGACAAGCATCAAAGAATGCAATCATTCTTTATTTTGAGTAATTGTAGTTTTATCCTTTGAACAAAGAAGGTCTGTTGACAACATGTTCTTTGTTCTCTATAGTGCTATGTAGAATCTTTTCCCCTGCATTGTTAGATGCCTAATCCCTAGAGAATGAGCTTTAATACCAATAAAAGAAACAAGAATCACATAAGAATGGGAATTGAATTACGTGTTATATTTTTAAGAACTTTTTAAAACATAAGGCATATAGATCATCCAAAGGGTGCATAAACATAATAGAGATAAAAGGAGAAAAATAAAATAAAGGTTTATCCTCGTTCATTCATCCACAAGAGCTATAACATTTAGAAATGCTTTTACAAGATTTTCAAGAACGTCATCTAAAGATGTTGAGCACTTACTTTTATGATTTCTTTTTCAAGCTTTGATTATCATGTATGTCCATTCTCTTTCTTTCTTTCTTCTTTGAAGAGGATATATAGACGTGAAGAAGAAAGTTGTTGTTCTGCATGAAGAGAAAGGAGTGTCTTTACATTAAATGCCAAAGATAGTGTTTTTACATAAATGCTTTAGAACTTTTATCTTCTTCTAAGGATAGAGAAAAGATGTAGTAGAAAATGTTGTTTTCTCTTTCCTTAATTGTGCTTCATTTGACTAATACACAAAAACACATTATGCTTGTTCTCATATTTGTTGAAGCTTTGATCAGAATACTTATTTATCAGGGTTGAATTGTTTCTTCATAGCTTAATAAGGAAACATTTCTTCTTTGAAAAACAAAACACAACAATAACAAGCATACAAAGAGAATTGAGCATTAAAAAGCATTCTCAATAAATTACAAAGTTTTGATTGATACGAGATATCAGATATATAAGTTAAAAGCAAGTTAAAAGGTAATATCAATGTTAAAAAATGAAATGTCCCTTTTTACATGTTTGGACAAAGTCCTTCTATTTGACGATGTGGTCGTTTAGACAGCATTTACAGACTTTGTTCAAAACCAGTCATTTTGGATGCAAATACTTTTCTTGTATGTTGTGATAACTTTGTTGTATTTTTTGAAACAACTGAGTAGTAATATAAATGCATCAGTCATAACTCTTTAGTCATTATATTTGTTATCATTAAAACATAAGCGTATTTTGACGCATACTAAATTTGCTTCAATAGTCTCAACTCCCTATTATACATTCTCACTCAATGAGCCTCCTTATTTGCTCAACAAGTGGAGCCATAAAGAACTCTAGGGCTCGCATTCGCCTAGCGAGTCATTACACTTGCCCAATAGAGCAACAAACAATAATTTGTGATTTACGAATTTTGCAAAAATGACTTGTCCAAACTCAAGAATTAAACAGGAAAACCTAATCAATCTACGTTCTCTCATTCCTATGAGTTTAGCACATGGAAATATACACAAAACAACACTTAATTGCATACAATTTCATTCAAAACAAAAAATCTCCATATCAAAACCCCAAATTGACCCAAACCATAACATACATGTACAATTATGAATACAACCAATTGACAATGAATTACACTACAACTTCACACAAAATTACTCACAAGACTCACACTAATCTAGGGTTTAATCTCCCTTTAGATATCATAAAAAATCATGCAAATGGGGTCCTATGAATGACCCCACTGCTCGTCTTATGTAAACAAAAATTACCTTTAAGACTCCTCTTGGTGATCCTCTAGTGCCCCTTTACACTTTCCTCTATTTCACTCTCTATTCTCAAGAAAAGGTTCAAGAAAATTGCCTTAGAAACAGAACGATTTTGATGCGTAAGAGTCACGTGAGTTTTCAACTTAATGGGGGACAAACACACCAGAATAACCCAAAATCATCTTCCTTTATTTTATCTAATTAAAACTCATTTTTTTAACCCACATATATTATCCCATATAAACTTTATTTATTTTCATAACATGTATAAAATTATTCAAACACTTATTATTATTATTATTTTTATTATTTTATTATTATTATTATTATTATTATTATTATTATTATTATTATTATTATTATTATTATTATTATTATTATTATTATTATTATTATTATTATTATTACTATTATTATTATTACTATTATTATTATTACTATTATTATTATTATTATTATTATTATTATTATTATTATTATTATTAGTACTATTATTATTATTATTATTATTATTACTATTATTATTACTACTATTATTATTATTACTATTATTATTATTATTATTATTATTATTATTATTATTATTATTATTATTATTATTATTATTATTATTATTATTATTATTATTATTATTATTATTATTATTATTATTATTATTACTATTATTATTATTATTATTATTATTATTATTATTATTATTATTTATGAACAATAATATATAATAAAAAAATCGAGGTGTTCCCCACTTCTAATTTTCATATTCATTGTATAGACACGGACAACTTAGAGTAAAACTAAACACATACTAAGTTGTTTATTGCATTAATTAATTTTGTTTTACAAATATCCTTTAAGTAAAGATATATTTCCAACATTATATTTATTGGACTCAAATGTGATTATAAGATCTTAAATTTGAGCACTGTGGAAATAAATGTTTCCTAAGTGACTCAAAAAATTAGTATTAATTAGGTAAAAGTTGATTAAAAATAAAATTTTAATAATTTTACAATTAATTCTCAAAACATTATATAATTATTGGCAATTTTAATACATAAGATAAATAAATATTTTAAAAAAATTGTAGCCTAATAACTTCTCCAGTGATACGCCCTAAACAATTAACATACGCACTAACTCTTACTACTTGCGTTGTCCTTTATAAAAATAAAAAAAATAAATATAAAAAAGTGGGGAAGCATTGAGTGTTGTATTGCCTCGTAAACAACAAACTGCAGAGACGAAAATCACCGCTGCTGTGATAATCTATAATCGTATATATTAAGATAATTAATTAATAATATTACAATCAATTAAAATTATTTTACTTGTATTATTTATTGTTTACTAAATAATGTAGAGAATATAACAAACTATCACGTAACTGAAATATTTATCTTAAATTATTTTTCTGTATTGTACTTTAACGTGCATGAAACGCGCATCCTGAAAGATTCGGACACAATCATGTTCAATTTATACTTCAAATTTAAGAATATTATAATTAAATAGATATCACCCTTTTTAAAATAATAAAATGCAAACAACGAAAATTACTTGCTTAGTTATTGCCAGCACACACGAGAAGGAATCTAGCTAGTTTCTTTGACCAAGTGCATGTAAACCAAAATTGTCCAAGAAAGTGATAGAGGTAAAGTAACGTAAGGGGAAAAAATTCTTATAAGCAACAAATGAATAATGACTTTTCTTTCAAAAAATACAAGTCTCCCAACACGTTAGCACTGGGACCTAGCAGTTGAAGTAAGCCATGGAATGGAAAAGTCCCACAAAAATATGCATGCTATGTTTGAATTTGGGTGCAGTTGTTGATTGAAAATTTTAGATGGTTACAAAAGAGAAATAGTACTAATAATGTACTATATTCTTAAACATATTTTTCTATATTTAGGTTATATTTCAGAAAGGTAATATTTAAAAATAATTTACAAAATAACTAGATTAAATTTAAAAAAACATATTAATAACAAAACTATACTAAAATTATGAGTGATGTTATTTTTTACTTAAAATTCTCGTGTAACCTTCTACAATAAAATGAAAGATAGAAAAAAAAAAAAAGAAAGAAAAGTGTGAGATAAAATGGATAGTTACGAAGAAAGAAAAAAAAAGTGAAAAATTATTGTGAAAATTTTAAGTGAAAATAACGTTACTCTATAAATATTTATTAAAAAGAATATGCTAACGATATTACTTTTTTGATAAAATATATGCTAATGAATAAGCATAATAATTTACAAAGTTGTTGACCATGTGTTAATTAATTCAGAAGAAAGATAGCCGAATTCTTTAAAGTGTGCTAGTTCCTATAAAAATTTATTCATTTTTAATTTTTATATTTAATAAAATAATATGGTTCTAAATATGTGTAATGAATTATCAAAATCACATCATTTTCTTAAATGTAAGAATTAAAAATAGATAAATTTTTTAGAAGGAGTAAAACAAAAAATGCTGATATTTTCAAGAACATAAAAATGAATAATTTTAAATCCTTCTCCAGTATGTTTCTTTGTTTGTAGGATAAGTATTACATTTAATGTTTTACTTCTTTATTGAATATTTCTTTGATAAGATAGTAGAAAATATATAATATTACTCATAAATAATACCGTAAACTTTAATATATAATAAATTTGTTGTCTACTTATTTATCTTAAAAGTGACAATTAATTGAATGATAATATAAAATACATGTTAAACTCCAAAAACATAATTAAACAAAAAAAAACTATTATGAAGTTGTTAAAGAAGAACCAAATTCATACATATTTGGAGGGTTCCAAGTCCCTTAGTTAATTGAAAAGAGGAGAAGAGATTGGTTCCCCTGTGCCAGAAACAGAGACACAGAGTGTTGTACCCATTTCCTGTCCATGACAAGAATAACGGCCCACAAGTGATACCAGTCACGTCCTCCAGACCCATTGGGCCAAATAGGAAGGAAGCTGCTTTCAGCCCAATAGAGGTCAGGAGCGAGCATGGTCCGTTCCCGTGGCATTTGAAAAAAAACCGATGTGGAAGAGAAGCAGGTCTGTGGTCGCAGTAATCGACAAAGTCAAACGCAAAAGCTGAAAATGGGGGACAAGATAGAGCCTGGCAGAGGGAACAAGGCGAATGTACTCTTGAAGAGGTGAAAAAGAATAAGGAAACGGAGAAATAGGTAAGAACAGGCTCTCTACGTGGGGTGGAACGCTATCACATAACCGGTGAAAACATGAAAAGATATGCTTGACAAGGCGGCGAGACAAGACGACAGTCTATCACCCTTAGCAGGTAACGCCTCAACACCATCTGCTCGATCGCCACCACATTTAATGCTAAAGCACCTCAAGAAGACCCTGAACAAGAAGAAGAGCCATCACCGCATTAAATGAATATAGGGAACTTGCCACCGCATATATGAGTGAAGATTTCCCTAGATACGGGGAATAAGGAAAGAGTTCGAAGTTGCCTATAAAAAGGGGAATAGGAAACATTAGAGGAGGTCTTTGGGAGGATTGACAAGAGGAATAGAGAGGAGAGGAAGAGAAGCTCACTTGAAAAGAAGAGAGCGCCTGCGAGTAAAAAAGAAAGGAGCTACTGCTTTGAAGAGCCGGAAAGAAGCCACCTGGATATCAGGTAAGTTATCACCATTGATCACCATCACCACTGTTCTCCCACACGTAGTTCCCTTAGGTATCCCAAAAAACGAGTGTCAAGATCTATTCATCGATAAGACCAGGCATTTGAGTCTCGGTTAACCTTTCCTCGGAATCCCATACCGGGAGACATCCGAAACACGTAGTGGCCGAAACCACGTGTTGGTCCGACAGGATGTCGGATCCGTAACCCCTATTTTGACCCACACAGAACTACGTGGACTTTGACTTCTCACAACAAAGATACGTAGGCATGGGGGAGCGATTTCTCCATCAAGTCCATTCACACACACACCCCTCCTAAGGAGCCCTCACATCTAAAGAAACATGGTATCCAAAACTCCTCCCCAAGGGCATCCGTGAGATTAAGTATCATTGAAGAGTTTTTTTGGTAACCATCAAGTGATGGACACAACTGATACTACGTATCTCGTCGTGTAAACGACCCCCGAACCCCTTTCTCTGGTCCGAGACTAAGCCTATCCCGTCAAACCCTTACCTGAGGTTTTCTGATGTTCCTAAACAAAAACATCAGTGGTGACTCCTTTCAACCACCTTCTGCAGGGGAGGTCGCGAGCCATCGCGACACAGAGAGAAATGGTTCCATGGAATTCATTTCCATTAGAAGTGATCTACCAAGTACTGGGTTGGTTAGCTTTCCTTTCATGGTCAGTTGCTCGCTACCCACAACTCATCTTGAATTTTCGTAGAAAAAGGTTGTCTTTTTCATGTTCTCTATTCCTTTCTGTTTCTGTTTTAACGTTGGGTTAGATTCTCAAATGTTTTTGATGGTTTGGTTATCTAACTCAATGTGGTGGGCTTAAGCTTAGATTATGAGATTCTGAACTTCACTAAACACTGGTCATATCTCATATACAATGCTTCCCTCTTCTTTAGCCCTTTTATTCAGAACCAGTATTTTCCCAAGTATGGTTATGACCAGGTATGTTTTTTCTTTTTTTGACAAATAACTACAAAAGTATACTGAATCACCAAAATTTTTAATTTCTTTTGAGATATCTTTAACTAAGAAATATAATTTAACTTTGATGCAACGGTGCATGAGTTTATATTATTGTTTAATTATATAGTTTGATCATGTTAACAAGTTAATAGTAATCATAGAAAATTTTATACCATAAACTAATACAAAAATATTTTATGTATGATGAGTTTTATTAGTATAAAAAGTTATTTTATTTTCTTAATCAATAAATAATTATAAGTTTAATGGTCATGTACTCCCAGAATAAAATGATTTTACATTGATATTTAATCACAAATTATTGTTAGTACAACTTTAAGATGATTATTATAAAAGTCAATAAATTTATTGTATATAGTAATTTATAATTGAATAACTATTTAAAATTATTTTACATAATCAATATATAACCTATTTTCTAAAAAATTATTATAGATATAATTTTTAAAATAATTAAAATAAAACCCAACAAATTTATCTACCAACTGTAAATTACCAAATCAATATTTAACTCTATTATGTCATATCATGTATGATGTTTAAAATAATTAATATAAAACTTCACAAATTTTTCAACTAACTAGTAATTAACAAAATAAATTTTTTTTATTTGAAAAAAAAATCAATAATAGGACTCCTCTTTCAAGATTGTTCAAGGTAACTTAAACACAAATTAATTTATAAAGAATTTAAGAATTTCAATCACAACATATATGGGACTTACACTTTTAACATCTGACAAAATAATACAACTCAAGTCACCAATATATTGCCAAGAAATATGTAAATCATTATAACAAAAGAAAAATGTAAATTAACTATATATCTTCGTCGAAAATCATTAGATATTCACATTATCTAGCTTTTCCTTATAATCTCTTGTTATTGCAGATGATTCCTGTAGCCGCTAATGATGTTGCTTTCTCCACTCATTCAGTCATAGTAAATCTAATTATATTGTCCCAAATTGCAATGTTTGAAGTAAGTATTATCAACGGTTCTTCATAAGAGATTATATTTTCCTCTCATAACCATATTGTTTATTTGTTTAGTAGATATTGTTAATTCAAAGATAGCAAATGAACTCTGATTTGCAGCGTGGAAGTCAGAAGTTCTCCAACTATGCCATTGCAATAGTTGCTGTTGTGTGGTTTAGTGCTGCTGTTTGTTTTTTCATAGCATTGCCCAGCCAATCTTGGCTTTGGCTAATCTCCATCTTCAAGTAAGTTTCACTTTATTATGACAAATCTTTTTGACCTATCCATAAGGATTTGAATGTTAAATAAGCTCTTTAGAGTCTTTGCTTAAAGTTCTAATGATACAGATAAATAAAAAGGCATCAATGTATTCCTTTCCCAATCAGTTTGACAAGTAAGATGACTTGAATAGAGTATATAAGTGTTGAATAGAGTATATAAGTGGAGGACAATTCTCACTCTACAAATTGATTTTGTAGAGTTAAGTTGGGTTCAAACTTATATTTTAATATAATATTAGAGCATACATGCAAACTTTACTCTCACATATCTAGTCTAGTCCTTGGTGCGAGTGAGGACTGTTATTCACTGCATTCAGCAAGTGATTATTGCACTTTTTCACTTTCTATGATTTTGCATTATCTGAGTGTTGGGGCAAGCAAGATGCCACTGAACTTAGAAAACTTAATTGATGGTCAAGCTCAAACTAGGCTTAAAGAAATTTTGCAGAACTATGAAGTTGAGGCTATGGTTAAATATTATGCAGTCTCTTCACATATCTATAACAAGTGATTTCACTTAAAAGTTTGAAAGCATACATTTTAATGTCTTAGCTCAGCCTTATGTCCATAGTGTCTTTCTCTATGAATCACATATCATTGAGGCTTCCTAACTTATTCCAAAGGGATGGTATTGTAAATTGAGTTTGGTTTCCTTTTGGAGAATTTTTCAGTCATTTCTGTGAATTACATTGCAAAAGATCAACCTCTTCAAGGGCCTTAGAATGGACTGTTGATATTCTTCTCTCTTCTTATTTCTTTATTTTAATATAATGGTTAATATTATAAATGCTGTGCTATGATTTTATCTCCTTCTAATAATTTGTGGAAAACAATTATACTGCAGCTCAATTAAAGTAGTTATGACCCTCATCAAATATTTTCCCCAGGTCAGAATGCCCTACCCTCCATATTATATTCTATATGTAGCATGTTTTGTACTATGTTCCAAACGTGTTTTTTCACGTTTACTCATAAGCAAGTAGTTATAGCTTTCACATTTTGTAGCATAATCAACTTGGAATTTTGTTGTATTTGCTTGCTTCACAATTTCACACTTTTGCTTCATTGGTAATAGACTGACATTTTATTGGTGCTTTCCATGTACCCATCTTATTAACTTCAACAATCTTTGAAGTTTAACAGAAAAACACTGACAAACAAAAATAACAAGGAAAAGGATATTTATTTGATTAGACATCAATATTTAGTTAGTGAGTTATGGTTACTTTGTTGTGAAATCTAGACATTCATGAACTTCTTGAGGAAGAGCACAGAAGGATTTAGCATTGGCAGTGTTCTCCTTGATTTTTCTGGAGGGGTCTTTAATTATTCACAAATGGCTGTGCAGTCTATTGATCAAGGTTTGTAATTTTTATAAGTAATTATGAATTAGACCATGCCATCACATTTTATCCTTGAATGTGCATAATGAATTTGAACTTCATCTATGTCTAGATTCCTGGGTGAACTTCTATGGAAACATTGGGAAAGTACTTATATCCTTGGTATGTAATCTCTGCTTCTTTGAGAATGATTGATTTCTTGCTCCTCTCTCAAATTAAACGATTCATTAACTATTACATTCCAATTCTTTTGTATGATAAAACTAAAAACTCATTCAACATATTATACTTCAAGAAGTAGGCCTCATAAGATAAATGACACAATGAATGCAATAATGAATTTCTTAGTTTGAATATTATGAAGGAGGTTTGTTACATGAGTTATGTAGTAAAGGGTAAAGACATGGACGTTTGTGAATTTTTTTTATGACTTTACCTAGCTTACTATATATTGATAAATGAATTCTGATTTTTTTTCCTTTTTTCGAAATAAAAACCATTGCAGGTAACTATATTCTATGATTCTATTTTAATGTGCCAACATTATGTACTATACCCTGACAAGAAAGGACCTAATTCTAAAAATTCACAAGAAATCAAGCAATCACTAATTTGTGCAAGTCCAATAGATCAACAAATCAAAGGTTCGGTTAAATCTTCACATCAGTCTACAGCAGAAGTATGAGTCATATAACATGGATCATGTAGTGTTGAGACCCGTGTATATAAAATGATATTTGTTGGAAGAAGTTAATTTTTTAAATAAATTTTAATATTTTAAGATATTAGTTTTTCACTTTTAGTCGAAAAAAATTTATATTTACATAAAAAAGAAATGCTGTGTACTATACCAATATACCATGTCATTAGACACTAAATGTATCAAAGGATGGTAATTTAACAGCCTTGCTATTACCAAATCTATGTAAATTATGCAAAAATATTTTTTTTAATTCGAAAGAATTTTTGTTTGTTTGATAAAATTAGTGGGAGTGTATATTTTTATCTTTATCTTCTTACAATATCCTTAATTAAAAAGGTTTTGTTATACTCTTACTTCCGGTCTATTAACACATACTCCTATGTCCTAAATTTCTAATTAATAATTATACAAATTAATATTAAATAAGTTAAATTATAATTTTAATTCTTCATTTTATGACAAAAATTTGTTTTGATCTTTTATCTTTTAAAAATTTATTTTGATCTGGGCAACTGGGTGTTGGCACGAGCATGTCCGTATTCCAACATTTATTACACTGCGTGAGACCATTTGATATAGACAGAAAGTAACTGATGTACCAGGAGGTGGGATCTGAAACACGTTTAGTTCTTGGCTTGTCCTTGGTCCATTTTATCTTTTTGTCTAATACATTAGGCAATTAGGGGACAGGAAAGTAGAGTCTGATAGAAGAGAGAGAGAGGGGCTTGTATATATATGTGTGGAAGGACACATAGAGGAACACATTGCTGACTCTATAATCCTATTGCAGACCAGAACATTGGCACCCACTGTGGTTGTAAACCATGACACAACATAAGAGGAAGAAGAAAAGAAGACGAGTAGCTATGCTGGTTATGTGGGATCAAGCAGGTTCTAGTTCGGGGAATGAGGAGGGTGCGTTATAGCATCTGTTGTGGGTCGTAGTAGAGTTGCAAGAAAGAAGTGAGGAGTAGGCTCGTTTAACTAAAGAGGCAAGAAAAAGACAGGAGGAGGTGGACAAGCGCCATGAGGAGGTGGTGGACAAGCGCCATAGGTGTATATTAGTAGTGGCGATGATTTTCTCATTTGCAAGTTATTTTTGGGTACGTTGAGGGGGGTGGCTATGTGACGGTTCTCAGGCCTCCCACCACGTTCTATTGGATCTTTCTTAGACCTAATGGCCACATTTGAGTCCCAATTTGTGGCTAATAGGGCAAAGCGGCTAGAGGTAGTCGATTTGTTTGATATAAAACAAACAAAAAATAAGACATTGAAGCAATATTTTGCAAGGTTCAATGTAGGCACAATCTAAGTCAATGATCCAAATCAGAAGTTTTTTGTCAAAGCAGTTCAAAAGGGACTTTGGACAGGCCCTTTCAATGACTCCCTAGCTCTGTCTAGGCCGACTAGCATGACAGAGATTCAAGCTTAGGCCGAGAAGCATGTAGAGGTCGAGGAGGACAAGGAGGATAGGTTGTAGACAGAAAAGGAGACTCAAGTATAGGGAAAAAGATTACTCTCGACACCCAGACACCTAAACACACCACCAGATGTACAACTCAGGCGGCCGTCAGCCACTAAGAGACACCAGCCAAAGAGAAGTACGTGTGAAAAAATATACCCTGCTCAGGGCAATTAGAGCTTAAATTTTGAAGGAGGTTTATCACCTTCACTTGCTCGACATTCCAGCTCCTACAGAACAACAACTAGGTCTGTCATAGGAAGAATGCTGCGAATTTCATCAAACTTGGGGCCAAACAGCAGAGGATTGTAAGGTGTTGAAGAGTCAGATAGAACAACTGATACAGGATGATTACCTGGGACGTTTTGTCAAGAAAAAGGGAAACAAAAAGCACACCTTAGGAGAGCTCCCTAGGAGGGATAGGAGCCAAACTCCGAGAAGAGACCGTGATCGGGAGAAAAATCGATCTGGTGGCCATCGCAAGAGTCAGTTGAGATCCAAAGGTCAGACCCCCCTATCGGGGAACAATAGCAACAATAATTGGAGGCGGTTTGATGGCGGAAATGTCGACATCGGCCCGAAAAAGGTATTCCTAGTCGGTTCTAGCCATTCAAGAAAGACCAACCATAAGATGGGATTCGCCTATCACATTTACGGATGAGGATTATGAGGGTACAGTATCTTATTCGAACAATCCTATGGTAATCTCGGTTATAATAGCCGACTACCGGGTGAAATGGGTATTGGTGGACCAAGGCAGCTCGACCAACATACTGTTTTGGCCAGTTTTCAAAAAGTTAGGTCTATTAGAAACAAGTTTGGAAGATTGTCTAGGAACTTTGATCGACTTCACGGGCGAGCAAGTTCAAATTCGAGGCGTCATTAACCTGGAAATGATATTGGGCACTAGGTCAACAAGAAAGGTGGTCAAGATGACATTCATAGTGGTCAATTCCCCAACATCCTACAATGTAATACTAGGTCGATCAGCCTTAAACCGATTGCAAGTAATAGTGTCCACATCTATGCATGAAGTATCCGGTCGGTAATCTGGTAGGTGCAATACGAGTTGACCAGCGAGTTGCTAGAAAATGTTATGATGAGAGTACTCGTATATCGGGAGGCCAACTGGGAAGACACACCACTCTGGATGAGCAGCCGCAAGTCCACTTCTTGGAATTAGACCCTCGATTTGATCGTGGGGACGCCCGACCACAACCCAATGAGGGTTTGAAGGAGATCCAAGTAGGATTAGAGTTGCATCAATGAACGAAAATTGGAGCGTCTCTAGACCCAAGTGTGGAAGAAGAAGTAGTTTGAGTATTGAGGGAGAATATAGACGCATCTGCATGGACCCCTACGGAGATGCTGGGTGTCAACCCAGACTTCCTATTGGAACTCGCCATGCAAGGTCCTTCACTTGGTATTCGCCATTTACTTGCCTAGTGACCAGTTGAGAGTCACTCTTGACCATCAACATTTCGGCTCCTCATTCCTTCACCAACTATATTCTAGCCAAAAGAGCCTTGTATTCATATTAAAGCAATTAGACGAAAAATTGGTCCCTTACACCTGGAATACTACAACTCTGAGAAAATATTACAGCTAAGTACGCCTAGAGGGTAATTAATGTACTGGATTTTGAGTGTTAGCAAATTTTCACCTTTTGCAAATGGGAAGGCTATACCACGTGATCATAGTTAAGACCCGTAAGAGGCAGTCGGTCAATGACTGTCTTGGACACCAAGACCCGTAAGAGGAAGTCGGTCAGTGACTACCTAGGGCGCCAAGACCTATGAGAGGCGGTTGATCAGTGATCCCTCTGGGCAAACTTAAAGACCTGTAAGAGACAGTTGATCGAGAGTGTCCAGGGTGCCAAGACCCGTACGAGACAGTTGGTCAAGACTGCTTAGAACACTAAGACTCGTGAGAAGCAGTCGGTCGGATTGCTCAGGGCACTAAGACCCGTGAGAGGTAGTTGATTGAGACTATCTAGGGCACTAAGACTCGTGAGAGGCAGTCGGTCAAGACTGCCTAGGGCGTCAAGACCCGTAAGAGATAGTCAATTACTGATTGTCCAAGGCGCGAAGACCCATAAGAGATAGTCGGTCGAGACTGACCAGGACACTAAGATCTGTGAGAGGCAGTCGTCGAGATTGCCTGGAGCACTAAGACTTGTGAGAAACAGTCAGTCAATGACTGCCCGGGGCAACCAAGACCCGTAAGAGATAATCAGTTAGTGACTGTCTATGGCACCAAGACCCATAAGAGACAATCGATCGAGACTGCCAGGGGCACTAAGACCCTCGTGAGAGGTAGTTGGTCGAGACTGCCCGAGGCACTAAGGCCCATAAGAGACAGTCGGTCAATGATTTTCCAGGACACTAAGACCCATAAGAGACAGTTGCTCGAGACTGCCTGGGGCACTAAGACCCGTGAAAGGCAATCAATCGAGACTGCTTGGGGCAACCAAGACCCGTAAGAGATAGTAGGTCAATGATTGTCCAAGGCACCAAGACCCGTAAGAGACAGTCAGTCGAGAATGTCCGAGGCAGTAAGACTTGTGAGAGGTAGTCGGTCGAGACTGCCCAAGGCACCAAGACCTGTGAGAGGCGGTTGATTAGTGATCCCTTCAGGAAAACTTAAAGACTTGTAAGAGACAGTCGACTAGTGACTATTCAGGGCGCCAAGACTCGTAAGAACGTCGGTCGAGACTGCCCAAAGCACTAAGACCCATGAGAGGCAGTGGGTCAATGACTGTTTGGGGCAACCAAGACTCGTAAGAGATAATCAGTTAATGACTATCTAAGGCACCAAGACCCGTAAGAGACAGTCAGTCGAGACTGTCTAGGGCACTAAGACCTACGAGAGGTAGTCGGTTAGTGACTACCCAGGGCAACCAAGACCTACGAGAGGCAGTCGATCAATGATTCCTCCAATAAACTTAAAGACCTGTAACAGGCCCGTAAAAGGTAGTCAGCCGCCTAGTGGTCTCCCCAAGCAAATTAAAGACCTAAGTGAGGTAGTCACAGACCCCCTAGGTAAAATCAAAGAACTATGAGAGGCAGTCAAAAAGACCCCCAAGCAAAAAATGAATACCCTAAGTGAGGGGCTGTATACCAGCCAGTCTAAGGTCCTCTCGGCTGCAAACCCTCAAGCAAACCTAGAGATCTATGGGGTCGTGTACTGACCGACACTTGAGGGGCTGTGTACTAGTCGGTCTTTAGCCCTATCCAATGTAGCCTATCCTATCATCAAACATTAAAATGGTCGATCCCTAAGGCAACCATAAAAGTGACGGACCCATTGTCCAATGGTTTATCCCGTTCTCTCAACCCAGTACAGCCAATCCCACGGAGTCAACAATTTATAGAGGGCATCCCATTAGCTTGAGACGGTCGACTCTGGCTTGTACAGAGATAAAGCTTACACCCTACAATCGACACTTGAGGGGCTGTGTACCGGTCGGCCTAGACAATCGAGTGTAGGCACGAGCGTGTCTGTACTCCAGCATTTATTACACTATGTGAGACCATCTAACATGGGTAGAAAGTAAGTGATGCACCAAGAGGTGGGGTCTAAAACACGTTGTTTTGTCCCTAGTCCATTTTGTCTTCTTGTTTAGTACGTTAGATAGTTAGAGGACATGAAAGTAGAGCTTGATATGGGAGAGAGAAAGGCTTTGTATATTTATGTCTGGAAGGACACGTTGCTGACTCTGTAATCCTATTATAGACCAGAACACTCTCAAATTTGAATCAATGTTATCCTTCCAAAAAAATGATTGTTTTTTTTATTTTGGTACACAATTTTGAACTATTTTTTTACTAATTTAATATGTGAAGCTTGTTTATTTAGATTCATTTACCTAAAAACTATAGAAATCAACTAATTGTTTGAACAAAAAAGGACAATAAACAAAGTAAAAATCATATGAAATGTGAATCTACGAACAACTAAAAAAGATGAAAAAATTTATATTTCTTTTCTAGATGCTCATGAAACTCACTTTTTATGTGATTTTCACCGTGTTTATAGTCCTTTTTTATTCGAACTTTAATTAAGTCTTATAGCTTTCACGTAGATAAATCTAAGTAAACAAGTTTTATGTCTTAAATAAGTCAAGAAATAGTTCAAAATTGTGTCTCAAAATAAAAAATAATTATTTTCGAAAAGATAATATTGATTCAAATTTGATAATTTAAAAATCAAAATAATTTTTTTAAAAGATAAATAACCAAAACGAATATTTAGCATAAGATATAAGATAAAATAACAAAGTGATAATTTATCCTATTAAATATGAAAATAAATTACAATCAATATTATGCATATTTTTTAGTTTTTGGAGCAAAATAAGATTGGCTTATTTTATTTTATATATAATTATGATTTGTTCTAACTAATTATTTAATGTTGAATGTAAATATAACAAAATTTAATATTGAATGTAAATATAACAAAATTTAATATTGAATGTAATACCTTTTATGCAAAGAAAAATAAAATGTTTTAAAATTAAGTTAATGTTAATATGAAGCATAAAGTTAAGGAAATGAATTTAGCCAGAGGGATAATTTTCGGTTTTAAGTTTAACAAAATTTCAAAATGTGATAAAGATTTAGACATTTGATGCTTAAATTTAGACACGTAATAAATTAATAACAAGTTTTTTTTTCAAGTTCATAAAAATCTAAATTTAAAAATCATATTAAAAAAATGAAGATTGAGTTACAAGCTTGTAATGGATCGATCTTGATGTAACTCCGAATCTACTTTCTCATAAAGATTTCAAAAAATTCCAAAAAAAATCATGACAAGAAACACAAAACAAAGGAAGAAGAAAACATAAAATAGAATGAGGAAAAGAAAATGGAACTTGCCACTTATTTAAGAGAAGGGAAAATAAGAAATTAAATTCAACACAAGTTTCATGGAAATTTGATAAAAATTGTAAGTTCTTTCTCAAGAACTAGAAAGAGACTCATCTCTAAAGTTGCAAGTAACACAAGTTTTTCATTCATTCAAAGATTGTTTACAAAGAGTAGGGGGCTTATATAGTCATAGTTCCTCACGATCTAGGGAAGCTAAAGGAAGCTAGGGGGTTTGGATAAGAGCCTAAGGTGCCCATCCATGCAAGGAAGTGATGAAAATTTGGATAATCTAACAATCTCCAAGATTCTTTACAAGGAATAGAATAATCAATGACTAGAGTAAGAGCAAAAAGAGTTAGAAAGACTTTGCAATGCTTAGTTAAGGACGTGCAAGCTAAATAAGATTTTGTTGAATTAGAACCCAATCTGAGAATTGTCACATTCTTGTACCTTGAAGATAATCTTAGACTCAACTTTAAAGATAATAATCTGGAGCAAAATAATTTCCAACACTTAATATTTATTAAGCCTTAATGGGTCGAAGTGTATTTGGTAGCTTTTGGGATAAAGAAACAATTAAGGCTCATTTTCTTATTTTCAATGTAATTTTTGCACTTAATTTTGTTGGAATAAGTTCATATATCTTTTCATATTTCTAGGTATGTATTTAGTGTGTTTAGGCTTCTCAAATATTAAATTCTTAGTGAGAAGTTTAAAGGAAATTTGAGCCTAATAAAAGACAAGATATTGTAATTAGCATGCATGTGGAATTTAAATGAAAATTTGAGTTTTCTCCCTTTGTGAGAGCTTTCCTTTTGTTCTTGGGTAAAGAACTAAATCTGGTATTATCAAGGCAACTTGTAATGATCAAATTTATGACTTATCACTCTCATTCTCATTTTTCTCTTGAGTGTAGCATCAATACCCTTTTCTAAATAAAAGATTCCAAAAATAATTCCAAAAAAGAATCTAAATTATTCAAGGCGATCATTTGTGTGTAGGTTCATATCATTTGGTATCAGAACTTCAGCTTCTTGAAATTCAGGTTTGAGTGTTTCTTGATTTTGTCCCATTGAAAAAAAAATCTAATTCTCTTTCTTCAATTTGTGTTTGTCTTGTTAATTCCTTGTGTCATTCTATTTTATATTTATTGTTCTATATTTCCTTTCAGCCTGGTTTTCTTTTTTTTATGACTCGTAGTTCTTGACTTATGTCTTTTCATTTTCCATCTTTTTTGTGTTCTTCATCCAATCACTAGTTAAATTTTGAGTTTTATCCTTAAAAAAATAAAAAAGAAAGAAATTCGTACAAAAAAATTATAAAAAAAAGAAAAAAGTTGTTGGAATCATTATATTACTAGTTGAAAAAAAAAACGAAAAAAAAATCTTGGAAGATTCAAGAGTGCACCAACAATATACTACACAATTAAATTCTAAAAAAAAGGGACAACAAAGTGTAGTATAAATTGGAAATAACTCTATATATTCTCTTTGTGAAATTTGATTTAATTGATAATAATCTTTGTCTTTTCTATGTCTATCAATCTTGTTCTTATCATATTCCCTGTTGTCTTTTTTTGTCTAAATTCTAAGTCACTTGATTGTCTCCGTACTATCTTGAAAAGAGTCATTGATAAGGTTTTCTCTTAAGAACTTATAAGAGGAAGTTGAGTGGTAAAAGGTAAGAGTGGTGAGACTGTCATCGGGCAAAAGCCAAATTGAGTGACAAATACAAGTATACTGCAAGGTCCTTTATTCTATCATTATTTTTACTAACATGGCAGGAAGTGAAGGAAGTCCACAAGGATGATTATCAACCATCCAAATGCAAGCTTTAACTAGTCATCTTGAAAAGTTATTTGATCGAAAGCTTGAAGAAATCTACAAACGTATGGACCAAGTAGGGAATCAAATTGTTAATAGACAAGTTACTCCAAACAACTCAAGGAGAGATGAATAATCCAACGAAGGAGGTGAAAACCAATTTGAGGAGGAGGAGGATAATGAAGAAGAACAATCAAGGAGGAAAAGACTTAATCAAAATAATCAAAGGAGACATAGAAATAAAAGAAAGGATGATCTTTGAGGAATTAAAATTAAAGTCCCTTCATTTCAAGGAAAAAGTGATCCTAAGGCATACTTGGAATGGGAAATGTGTGTAGATCAATTTTTCTTATGTCAAAGCTACTTGAAAAGTAAAAAAGTGAAACTTGCAGCTCTTGAATTTACTAATTATGCTCTTTTTTGGTGGGGTCAAATGTAAAAAGAGAGAGCTAGATGTGGAGAACGTCCTGTAAGAACTTAGGAGGAGATGAAAGCAATTATGAGGAGACGATTTGTCCCATCCTATTTTCATAGAGAGCTTCACAACAAAATGCAGTGTCTCTCTCAAGGATCAAAAAGTGTGGATGATTACCATAAAAAAATCGAGATGGCAATGATTAGAGCCAACATCCTAGAGGATTAAGAAGCAACAATGGCTTGATTCTTAAATTGGCTGAACCATGACAAAGTTGATGTAGTAGAGATGTATCAATATGTAGAGTTTCAAGAGATGGTGTATCAAGCAATCAAAATGGAACAACAATTAAAAAGTAGAAATAGCTTGAAGAAGAACTCTAACTCAAGTTCTTTTCGTAGAAGAATAATTCCAAGAAAGAGGTTGTTGGTTCACACTCCAAAGTGGTGGATTCAAAGAAAAATCAAATTGAAGCTAACCTCTCAAAGAACCGAGATATAAAGTGTTTCAAATGTCTTGGAAAAGGACACGTTGCCTCTCAATGTCCCAACAAGAGGACCATGATCATGAAAGATAGTGGAGAAGTAGAGACGGATGAAGAATCTAATAATGATTTAATGTCATTTATAGAGGATGATAAAGAGGAGCTTCCATATGATGAAGTTCAAAGAGAAAATATATTTCATACTAGGTGCCTTGTTCAAGGAAAAGTGTGTAGCATTATTATAGATGGAGGAAGTTGCACCAATGTGGCCAGTACTATCCTAGTGGAGAAACTAAATTTGCAAACTACCAAACATCCTAGGCCTTATAAGTTGCAATGACTTAGTGATATTGGAGAAGTGAAGGTTGACAAGCAAGTTTCAGTGCCTTTTGCTATTAGGAAATACAAAGATGAAATATTATGTGATGTGGTTCTTATAGAGGTAAGGCATATACTTTTGGGCCACCCATGGTAGTTTGACTACAAGGTGACCCACAATGGGTATACCAATCGTTTTTCTTTTATTTACAATGAGCAAAAAATTGCTCTTGCTCCTTGGTCTCCAAAGCAAGTATTTGAAGACCAAATAACAATGAGAAAAGCAAGAGAGTGTAAGAAATCAAAAGAAAAGAAAGAGTGAAAAAACAAGAGAAAAAAGTGGAACAAAAAATGAGACAAGCAAAAGAAAAGAGAGCAATTCATAAAAGAAAAAGCAAATGAGTTTCTTTGCAAGAGAAAGTGAAATCAAGAAGGCATTCTTTTCTAACTAGCCTATGCTTGTACTCTTGTACAATGAGACATGTTTAAACTCTAAAATTAATCCTTCTTCTTTCCCTACTTTTGTTATTTCTCTTTTGCAAGATTTTCAAGATGTCTTTTCGAATGAGGTCCCTAGTGGCTTGCCTCCCATTAGAGGAATTGAGCACTACATTGATCTTATCCTAAGGGCTGCTCTTCCCAACAAACCATCATATAGAAGCAACCCCAATGAAACTAAAGAGATACAAAAACAAGTGAATGATCTCTTGTCCAAAGGATATGGGAGGGAAAGCATGAGTCCCTGATAAGCTTGTGTTTTATAGTCGTCTTACGCGCATCAAATAGACTAAAGCTAACTATAGTATAGTCAACCCTAGGTCGAATTCTCTCAAGGACACAGTATGCTTGATTATGACTTAGTATGGAAAACAAAGTAATGCAGAAATACTCAAGTGTAGATTGCTGACTTGCTCCCGACAAAGACTGATCCAATCCGGACTCGGTAGAGACGGATCCGACACGGTCTCAGCTAAGCGCAGACTCGGATAACAGAGTCAGACTAGACTCAATCTCGGACTGAAATGCAGGAAAATAGGGGGGAGTTTGTGTTGCAGAGAAAATAAATCAGAAATTAAACTAAATACGAAAGTAGATGCAAACTAAACTAGACTACGGCTACAACTACTACTGTATTCATACTGAGTCCCAACAAACAAGTCGGTTCCACCTCTTTTGCCCAAGATTACGTCTCTGAATCAACCTAAGATTCTTATGACGATCGCCAAACATTCGTCCATTGCCATACCAAGGATTTACACAATCGTTACCTCATCAGTTGGTAGGGATTAAGCTCAGAGTTGATTTTAGGTTCTCTAATCGATTACCTACTGAAGTTGTTAAACCAGTTCCGATCCGCCTAGTCTAACGTTAGTCTACTCAACAATGTGCAATCGCGACACAACAAGGAGATTAAAATGCAGGATTCATAATCAAGAGTTAAGTAATGGAAATTACTAGTATTATCAGAAACAAAGTGCGATTACTGGGCCAAGACTCTTCTTGATGGGCGAGATGTCCTTTGCTTGACCTGAAAAATGAATCCAATCTTTTATTAGCTAAAATCATCAAATTAGTACAGATTTATATTTTCTCTATTTCTAGGTTTATAATCTGAATCTTAGTTAAAATGCGATTCTTGACTACCAAATGATCTCAAAAGTACCCACCTTAAGTCCCTATGAGGTGTATAAAACCTGACTTATCAGTCCCTGTGTTTGTACCAATTCTTTTAGTCCCTAAGAAGGATGGAACATGGAGGATGTGTGTTGATTGTCGAGTCATCAACAAAATCACTACAAAGTATAGACATCTCATTCCTAGGCTAGATGACATACTTGATGAGCTTCATGGTTCATGTTATTTTTCTAAAATTGATCTTAAAAGTGGATATCATCAAATAAGGATAAGGGAGGGAGATAAATGGAAAGCTGCATTCAAAATCAAATATGGTTTGTATGAATGGTTAGTTATGCCTTTTGGTTTAACTAATGCTCTTAGTACATTTATGCGTCTCATGAATCATATACTGCATTCTCTTCTTGTTAAATTTGTTGTTGTTTATTTTGATGACATTTTGATATACAACAAGAGTTTAAAGGAACATCTTGAGCATTTGAGAGTGTGTTGCATGTGTTAAGAAAAGAGAAATAGCATGCAAATTTTGACAAGTGTTCTTTTTGCACTGAACAAGTAATTTTTTCTGGTTTTGTTATTAGCTCAAAGGGTGTGGAGGTTGATGAGAAAAATGTAAGAACAATAAAAGAATGGCCTACACCTAAAACTTTGAGTGAAGTGAGAAGTTTTCATTGGTTAGCTAGTTTTTATAGGAGATTTGTTAAGAATTTTAGTACACTAGCTGCACCCTTAATTGAAATTGTGAAGAAGAGTGTGGGATTTAAGTGGGAGGAAGAGTAAGAGAGGGCATTTAATTCCCACAAAGCAAAGTTTACCAATGCACCATTACTTGTTTTGCCTAATTTTACTAAATCTTTTGAGATTGAAAGTAATACTTCAGGTATAGACATTGGAGCTATTTTTATGCAAGAAAGTCATCTTATTGATTACTTTAGTGAGAAATTAAGTGGAGCTACACTTAATTATCCCACATATGACAAATAGTTGTATGTCCTAGTGAGATCCCTATAAACTTGGAAACATTATCTCTTGCCAAAAGAGTTTGTCATTCACACTGACCATGAATCTTTGAAGCATTTGAAAGGGTAAGGAAAATTGAACAAGAGGCATGAAAAATGTCTTGAACTTACGAGCAATTTCCATATGTGATCAAATATAAGAAAGGAAAAGAGAATGTAGTTGTTCATGCTCTTTCTAGAAGGCATGTTCTCCTCTCAACTCTAAATGTTAAACTGCTTAGATTTGAATATGTGAAAAAGTTGTACGTGATTGATCCTGATTTTGTGCAAATCTATGTTTCTTGTGAAAAGTATGTACATAATGAGTTCTATATGCATGATGGTTTTTTGTTTAAAGGAAATAAGTTTTGTGTACCTAAAAGTTCTTTGCATGAATTACTTGTTAGAAAGACTCATGGGAGAGGATTAATGGGACATTTTGGGAATAAAAAGACATTAAGTACTTTGCATGAACATTTCTATTGACCACACATAAACATGATACTAAAAAAATTTGTGATAAGTGTATTACATGTGGAAAGGCCAAGTCTAAGATTATCCTCATGGGTTATATACCCCACTTCCTATTTCTAATACACATTGGATTTAGCTTTCTATGGATTTTGTGTAGGGCTTGCCTCAGTCCAAAAGGAGCAAGGATACTATTTTTGTTGTTGTTGACAGGTTTTCTAAGATGGCACATTTTATTGCTTTCCATAAGACAGATTATGCCACAAGCATAGTAGATTTGTTTTGTTTTAAAGAGATTGTTCAACTACATGGCATGCCAAGAAGTATTGTTTCAAACCTAGATGCTAAGTTCTTAAGTCATTTTTAAAGGACTTTGTGGACCAAGTTAGGTACAAAACTTCTCTTCTCTCAACTTGTCATCCACGAACAAATTGACAAACTGAGGTTGTAAATCATACACTTTTCACTTTACTACGTATTGTGATTAAAAAATTTTAAAATCTTAGGAAGAATGTTTGCCTCATGTTGAGTTTGTATACAATAGGGTTGTACATTCTACTTACTACTAATTATTCCCCTTTTGAAATGGTTTATGATTTTAATCCACTAACTCCTTTAGACTTAATTCTGTTGCCAATGAATAAACAAGTTTATCAAGATGGCAAGAAAAAGGCATAATATGTTAGGCAACTACATGAAAAGGTGAAGCAACAAATTGAGAAGAAAACTCGATAATATGTCAACCAAGCCAATAAAGGGCACAAGAAAGTATCTTTTAAGCCTGGTGATTGGGTTTGGGTCCATATGAGAAAAGAAAGATTCCCTACACAAATACAATCTAAGTTGCAACCAAGAGGCAATGACCCTTTTCAAGTGATTGAGAAGATCAATGATAATGCTTATAAACTTAACCTTCCAAGTGAGTATCAAATTAGTGCTACTTTTAATGTGACTAATTTATCTTTGCTTGATATGGGTGATGAACTTGATTCGGGAACAAATTTTTTCGAAGAAAGAGGGATTGATGGAAATTTGGATGAATCCAACAATCTTCAAGATCTTTACAAGGAATAAAATATCTAATGACTAGAGCAAGAGGAAAAAGAGACTTTGCAATGCTTAGTTAAGGATGTGCAAGCTAAACAAGATTTAGCTGAATTGGAGCCCAATATCAGAATTGTCACATTCTTGTACCTTGAAGATAATCTTGACCCAACTTAAAGATAATAATATAGAGCAAAATAATTTCCAACACTTAACATTCATTAAGCCTTTATGGGTTGAAGTGTATTTGGTAGCTTTTAGGATAAAGAAACCATTAAGGCCCATTTTCTTATTTTCAATGTAATTTTTGCACTTAATTTTGTTGGAATAAGTTCATATATTTTTTCATATTTCTAGGTCAAATTTTAATGTGTTTAGGCTTCCCAAATAATTAAATGTTTAGTGAGAATTTTAAAGGAAATCTGAGCCTATTAAAAGGCAAGACATTGTAATTCACGGGTAGGTGAAATTTAAATGAAAAACTGAGTTTTCTCCCTTCGTGAGAGCTTCCCTTTTGTTCTTGGGCAAAGAACTAAATCTGGTCTTATCAAGACAACTTGTGACGATCATACTTATAACTTATCACTCTCATTCTCATTTATCTCTTGGGTGTGACGCTAATAGCCTTCTCTAAATAAAAGATTCCAAAAAAAAAATCTAAATTCTTCAAGGAAATCATTTACGTGTAGGTTCATATCAGGAAGTACCCAAACAAGTCATCCAAACAAACTACTAACTAGGATAATATGAATTTGATTACAAATCTTGTATCAAGTACTAAGATTTTTAATAAAGCCTAAAGTAAACATGTACAAAAGAAACTAAACTAATACAAAAGACTTACAAAGAATTATGGAATCAAGGTAAAAGTCTATATAGAGTATATGATTGGACTTTGGGTAGGCTCTTCTAGATTCTTGAGAATGCTTATCTCCTTAAACATTTCTTCTTACAATCTTCTCATCATTCGCCTTATCAAGGGCCTTGAAGTGTTTTGGTGTCCATGTTCTTCTAGTTTCCCTTCTTTACTTGAGATTCTTCTTCAAAGATTATCAGGATTACATCATATCCAAATAGACTGAATTAGCCCAAATTAATAATTTTATTATTGATTAGATAACCTTATTCAGAAATACCAATTCAAACCGTTTTAAATTTATGCCAAAGTTCTTTTAAGAATTCTCATTTTGATATTAAGAATAAAGATTAAAAAATGCAACGAGGGAGTTGAGGACGTGCTAACATGATTGAAGAAATTAGAGTAATTGTTTAAAAACTCATGCTTTAGACTTGTATATTATAGATAAATGAGTAATTTACTATTAGAAATAGAGTAAATAATTAATTGAATGTGTGAAAATATCTTTGGTTTTATTAATTTTTAAGTGATAAACATAATGTTTAAATTTTTTAATGTAACTAATTTTTTTTATGTAAAGTGTTTTTAGTACACAATATATATTTAGAAATTATAAATATAAATTTCATTATTTAAGGAATAATATAACAGATATTGTACTTTTAGGAAATCAGCATAACTATTTATTCATTAGAAATTAGTTTATATGTACTGTTTTTTTCTTATAAAAACATTAACTCTAAATTTAATATCATTGATTGCTTCTTAAAATAATTTTAGAATAATAAAAACATAATTTTCACTATTTAATTGGACCGGATAACCTAACAGAATAATAAATGGATTAATTTTATTAAAATAACTTTTTTTTGTCAAATTAGAGCCATTAAAAAAATTATTATAGCACAATTTAATACACAATTAATTAATATCTTTGAAGTTTATTTCGGTCATTTTTACAAAACCTTTTTTATTGAGGTGTTTAGAATGAATGGTAAGGCATAACGTATTATTAATTTTTTTTTTCAAGTCTTTATAACTTGTTTATGTGTAAAATCAATTTCGCGAAAAAATCAAATTTAATGAGCATGGAAATAAATTAGGTTATGTAGAATTTCGCGTCTTTTGTAAAATTAAACACTAAGTTTCACTTATTATTTATTAAAGATTTTTTTACTTAGCCTTTTTAAAAGTTAATATTGTTTATTACTTATTTTATATTAAAATTTTTAAATAAATAAGTAAAATTAATTTTTAAATAAGTCAACAAATTAAATAGACTTATTTTTAAATTAAATTTATTTTTAAATAAAGTAATAATAATAATTTATTTTTAAAAATAAAATTTTATTTTATTAGTATGAAAATATTAAGATATTAAATATATAAATATATTATTATGTTCAAATTTTAACTATGTATAAAAAAATACTAAATTATTGGACTTAATAGATTTTTTATAAATTTAAATTTAAATTATTTAAATAGATAAACTTTTTCATAAGTATAAATCTATTTTTTTTTATTAAAGAGACTATACTAAGCAATAATTTAAATGAGGCTACACTATTGGCTTTTGGACATGGTGTTACCTATTATCAATTTTTCATCCCTACATGAAACAATAGCTTTTGATTTCCACATCCATTATGCAGGTACAGGCCACTTAGGCATAAAACAAACACAGACAAAGTTGTTTATTGTATTAATTTTTTCTTATAAAATATTCTTAAGTAGACATATATTTTCAACATTATATTACTCTTTCGTTTTAGTCGATAATTAGTGTAAAAACCAAAATCACAGCAAAATTAGATTTAATGTAGAATCTTCAAACGATAATATTGAGACATACAAAGACTAAGTTGTATATTGCATTAATTATTTTTTATAAAATATTATATATATATATATATATAACATTATGTTAATTTAAATGTTATTAAACACAAATTCTTTAAATAAAATCTTAAATTTAAATATTATAAAAAAAATAGATATTTCGCAGGTGACAAAAAGAAAAGTAAACATGTCAGATAAAAATAGATTAAAAAATAATTTTTTAATAATTCTCAAAAAATTATATAATTATTGGCAATTTTAATACAAATAAATAAATAAATATTTTAAATTTCTATAGCTTAATAACTTATACAGTGATACACTCTGAAACAATAAACCCGAGTATAACTCTCCATACTCTACTTGTGTTGTACATTGTAAGTTAAAAAAAAAAAAAAAAAATTGGGAAATATTCAGTGTTGTACTAGCTCGTAAACAACAAACTGCAGAGACGAGAATTGTCCGCTTTCTCCGTTTCGTTTGGTGTCTGTAACCGAAGGAACAGCTCGGAGTGATTTAAAGCCTTATTAAATTCCTACGGTTCTTCCAATTCCTTTCTTCTGCCAGGTTCTTAATTTTCTTTACCAAGCAACTATTATTAACGCAGAAACCAATGCAATTCGTCACAACAATTTGATTTAACCTCATTTAGTGCCAATTAATTTAATCTAATGTTTCCCCTGCGCTCTGTTCTCTAATTCACTCTTTTTCTTCATGTTAATTTTATCCATAGTCAAATTCTTTGCGTGGTTCTGTGATATGCATTTTGTAACCCTAACCCTAAGACCTTGTTCTCTCACTTGTGCTCAGACTTGGTGTATGTGTATAAGCGTTAGGTGATTGATTCAAGGCTTCTTCATTTTGTTTGGTGTGTTTATGATGTGGCTAATGGTTTGTTGAATGAACTTAACTGAGTTTTGGGAGAAAGTGGGTAATGCAATTATTCAGCACTGTCATTGTGTTGTGTGATCTCTTATTTGCCCAACGGTTTTAGTTCAATTTCCTGAATGTGTAGCCTCCGCTAAGTTGGTTCTTTCATGAATTGTGTGTTTATAACTTCATATCATTTCTATGTTTAGTCTTGCAATATTGTCAAAACATCATTCGATGATGGTGTCAAAAATCGTTTTACAATTTACAATTATAGGAATCAAATTTGAACTTTATGGCTATGTTAGATGATGGAAAGGGATGGAATGAAGGGAAGTAGAATGGAACAACAGTTGTTTTTGTTTGGATTGTATAAATAGCGGAGAATGAATGGAATCTGACAGAATCTATTTCATCTCATTGTTTACTAATTTGGGACTTGGGAGTATGAGACGGAATAAAGTTGTTGTTTACTAATCTCCTTACAATGTTGTTCACTTCCCAAACAATGAAATAAAAACTTCCCTTCATTTCATTCATAAAATATCCCAATATTGTGGTAATCTTACTTCATTTCATCCTACTCAATTACATTTCATTCCACCTATTATTAGATATCCAAACAAATCCTATTTAAGTTTTGGGATTCAGTATTATGCAACAATCAGGTGTCTTTTTCTACTTAAATTAGTGGAGAAGTTAGTCTGCAAGTTTCTAGCACCAATTCTAAAGGTTTGCTTGTTTGAGTGGGTTAAAATTTTGGAAAGGATATATAATTAATGGGTACTTGCCTACATGATATAAAAAAAAATGATAGAAAATATAAAGAGTTGCCAATGCACCAGAAATTGTACCCAAGATGAGCTGTTAAATATTAATTGGCAGGTGGGGTTCACAATACGTGTTCAGAAGTATATTAAATATAATCAACACCCAATAAATGTTTGATAACTCACCTTGGATATTGTTACCCGTGTAAAATAAGATGAATATTACAGTAACTTAAAAAATATAATGTGTCAACCGGAATTGCCACGATACCCTTGTGGTTGGTTGTATGGTCAATATTAGTTCTCAATTCTCATGCTCACACTATCACCCTTGTGAAAGTGTGAGAGAAGTTAATCTTAACCATACAATCAAAATAAATGGTCAAGATTAGATTTATGTAAAACAAGTCTACCATCCATGTATGGTTTTGTTTTTGTATGTGTGTGCACGCATGTGTTGGCACATCATTGGATATCTATTTCTACTTAATTAGTAGAGAACTTGGCTTGCAGGTTTTAGCTCCATATCTAAAGGTTTTGCATGTTTGTGTAAGTTAAAATTTTGGTATGAAAATCATTCGTGGATACTTGCCTACATGATATACAAAATTATAGTCGATAGGCATTGTACCCAAGGTGAGTTGTCAAATATTTATTAGTTGTTGGCCCAACCAACAATCAATTAATGTTTGTCAACTTACATTGGATATGTTTACCTGTGTAATAGGGTGAGTACAATAGCAATGTAAAAATTACAATGTGCTCACTGGAATTGCTATTGTACCAAATGTTTCTTGGATAGTGATACCCTTGATGAGTTCAAACATTTATTGTTGGCTCCCCAAGTATAATCAACAGCTAATAAGTATTTAAAAACTCATCAAGGTATTGGTACTCAAGTCAAGATAAAAAAAAACTATCAAAGTAATCCTTTGTACTCACCATTTCAACCCCTTTAATTGAATCAAAGGGCTTGAAATGAAACCCTGGTTTTCGTTTAATTACATCAGCTCTTTAGACGAATGAACCACCCACACCCACTGTTCTTCAGTGCCACCTCTAACATTCTTCAGCGACATTCTCTGGTTTCCAGCCAACGCATGACTTCTACGGAAATGCTCTGTTCTCTCCCTGTGACAGTGCTCTGTTATCTGTGAGAATGAGATTCTTTTGGCCTCTCACATGTCTTTCATCTTTGTTCTTTGTTGTGTTCTCTTTTGTATTTCTTCAATTTTTGGTGTAGTATAAAATTGTCTTTAACTTTGGATATTTTAAAATATTGAGCATTTGTATATGTATTATATAATATTTTATATCTCATACCTATAATATCGCTGTAGCGGCTATCCCGCCATGGTGCTGCCTAGTCACTGCTATCAGGGGTTGATAACTATGATTTAAATTTTTAAAGCATTTATTTCCTTCATAAACTGTAGCAGAGACATAGTATATCATGTTCTGTTTTGATATAGTTAGAGATTGCTGTATTTTTTATCAACTGTACTTAATATATGTATATAATTCACATTGTCTTCTGTTGCTGCTGCATTCTTCCCCCTTACTTGTTTTCCTTCTGTATATTTAGAACACTGGTTGATGGAGGGTACTGAACCTGATATAAAAAGGCACCCCCTGGAAGATGCCGATAATGAATGTCCAATTTCACCTGAGGTGGTGATTGATATGGGGAGGGAGAGTCAGACTCAGAACCCTAGTGATTCCTCTGTTGCAGACACTAACAAGGTCATTGACACTGAGAATGAGTGTCCTAGTCCAAATGTTTGTCCTGTTGACCATAGTCACATGGAAATTAATGATGAATGCCAGACATCAAATATTTTCCAGGATGACAAATTTCATGCTAATGTTGGTAGTGGACAGTTGTGTGAGAACCCCTGTGCTACCTCTGTTGATATATCAATGACTAGTACTGATGTAAAAGGTGAAGAGGAAATATATGTAGCACCAAAGATTGGCATGGAGTTTGAATCAGAAGACAATGCTTACAAATGTTATAGCAGGTATGCTGTTCTGAAAGGCTTCAGCATAAGAAAGGATTTTGTCAACAAAAGTAGGATAAACGGTGAAGTGGTGTCCAGAAGATACACCTGCTATAGACAGGGTTATCGTCCTAACAAAAATGGTACATACTTTAGGAAATTCCAGCACGAAACAAGAACTGGTTGTTTGGCACACATGACTATTGCTCGTCATCCAAATGGCAAGTTTCGTGTCACTCATTTTGAAACTGAGCATAATCATGAGTTTGTAACACCCTGCACTGCTCATATGTTACCATCACAGAAAAGATTGAGTTTTGCTCAAGCTGTTGAAGCGAACGTAACTGAATCCGGGTTGGATGGGGTACCAAAACTGGGAATGGGATTTGACTCAGAGGAGCATGCATATGAATTTTATAATACATATGCTGGTCGCATAGGTTTCAGTGTAAGAAAAGATTATGTAAATAGGAGTAAAGTTGATGGTGCTGTGGCATCTAGACGGTTTACTTGCTTCAGAGAAGGTTTTCGGCAGAAAGACAAACGGGATATAAATGTAAAGAGACCACGGAAGGAAACTAGAATTGGATGTTTAGCACAACTGGTAATTTCTCGCCAACCCGATGGCAGGTATCATGTTACTCACTTTGAAGAAAAGCATAATCATGAGCTTGTTGCTGCATGTAGAGTGCAAATGTTAAGATCACAAAAGAGGTTAGCTGCAACTCAAGTTGAAAAGAACATTGTAGATGGATCCAATGTGCCGCCTAAGTCATCCTCTGAATCCAATTGCAAGACTATTGAAGGCTTTGCTGATCTGGATTATGATACCATAGGTCATGAATATAAACTACCTTTCAAATGTACAAGCAAAATAAAAGAGGGAGAAATTGAAAAGATTAAGCATCACTTCCAAATCAAGCAATCAAAGAATCCTTCTTTCTTTTATGCTTTCCAGCTTGATGCTGATGATCAGATAACTAATATATTTTGGGCTGATACAAAGATGGTGGTAGACTACAGTGATTTTGGTGATGTTGTTTGTCTTGATAGTAGTTATAAATATTATAAGGATTCCCGGCCATTTGTTCCATTCCTTGGCATAAATAATCACCAGCAAATGACTATCTTTGGGGCTGCACTTCTTTATAATGAATCTTTAGAATCTTTAAAGTGGCTGATTCGAGTTTTCATTGAGACAATGTCTGGAAGCAAGCCAGAGACTATCCTTACAGATCAAGATGTAATAACAGCTGAAGCAATTAACTCCATGTTACCTCAAACAAATCACCGAGTTTGTGCATGGCATGTCTATCAAGATGCCCTCAAGCAGCTGAGTCATGTTTCTGTTGGATCTGGATCTTTTGTAAATGATTTGAGAAGCTGTTTTTTTGTCATGAGGAGGAGGAGGATTTTGTTAATGCATGGAATGCTCTCCTGGACAAGTATGATCTGTGGGAAAATGAATGGTTGCAACAAATATATGGAAGCAGAGACCGATGGGCCATAGCATATGGAAGACAATTTTTTTGTGCTGACATAGTAAGCATGCTACTGAGAGAAAATCTTACTGGCAACCTGAAAAAGCACCTAAAGCATGACTCAGATGTTCTTCCGTTGTTCAAGTATCTTGGGAAGGTTGCTACTGATTGGCACTACAAGGAAATAGAAGCCAATTATGACATGAGCCAGCATATGCCACCCCTGATGGGCGATATTATTACGTTAAAGCATGCAAGCGATCCATACACACCAAAGATATTTGAGCTATTTCAGAAAGAATATGAAGCATGTTTGAATCTAGTGGTAAAGCAGTGCACTGAGAGTGGATCATTGCATAATTATAAAGTTAGCATATATGAACAGGTACGAGAGTACACCGTTACTTTTGATTCTTCTAATGAGACAATCAGTTGCAGGTGCATGAAATTTGAGTATGTGGGAATCTTATGCTGCCATGCATTAAAAGTTCTTGACTATAGGAACATAAGGATAGTTCCATCCCGGTACATCTTAAAGAGATGGACAAAAGATGCTAGAGTTTGACCTTTCAAATTTTGGAGGCAGATTTGAACTAGTCAGTAGAAGGCTTTAGATTAACCAAGGCAATCATTTTGTAATTATTACTGATACTAGGTACAATTTCATTCGCTGCAAAACTTTAAGTTACTGAACAGGCAACCTGTGTATTCATCTTATCTGAAAATTGTACATCATCTTCCTGAAAGGTTAGTTGCATTTGTATGTTACAGATCAGAATTCAGAAATACACCATAACACAGATTTTTTGACAACTTCGTTACACAATATTCCTGCTTTTAGGGAGGGATCGAAGGGCCATATGCCCTAAACCCTTTCCCCCTCCACCCATTATATGCGTAAAGAAAAGAAAAAGATTTTTTTTTAAATATTAATTGGGAAAAAAGAATAAGAAAATTAGAATTTTGAGCTGATGTTTTTGTACAGAGAGAATACAAAGTGGGTTTTGTTGCTTTGGGGCTGAATATTGTTGTTGTGCCTCATGCTTAGACTAAAACTGAGTGTGTTAGAGATGTGAGATCATGTGTGGGGAGACAACAAAATACCTGAGTCAAATGACAAATCCTATCTCTAGTTTTATGCATAAAACTAATAGTTTTAATTTTATATGTATAAGTATAAATATTTCTGTGAAAGTCATTAATTACTAAATAAATAATTGTAAACGAAAAAAAAAATGCGGCCCCCTCCTCCCCGATAAGTTTCTGGATCTATCCCTGTCTTCTTTCGTCCATTTTGCTGCTGAGAATTGGCGTTTCTCTGAATATTCTTTCTCTTTGGTGATTACTGATTAGCCATTTTGTTTGTATCTCAAGATTTAGGTTATAGAAGTCTATATATATTAAACCAAATTGTCATTCCGGTTATGGAAGTCTTATTTGTTATTTTCATTTCTAGGCACACTTCCACTATCTTAGAGAAGGGAAGATTTTGCTACAATTTGAGCACGACTTATACAAAAATTCCAATACATTTCACCCACCACATCACTTAGCTATGCCCAAATGGCTTACAAAACATTTCGATATAAAGAATCGCTCAACGAAGGTAATAAATGGGAAAGACAACAAGGGACAAAAGAAGGGATGGTGAAGGTGGAAATAGAAAAAGGAATAACAGTCAGAAGGCCACTAATTACCAATGTTGCTATATACCCGGAATACAACAAGGGTCATTCTTATGATCTTTGGGGTCTAACTAATGTGATACAATACAACCCCCCATCTCCGTGAAGCTACATTTACAAGTTTATCCTGATCTTTCCGCTGCTAGAAGAAGCAATTTGTCAAGTGATGCTTTGCTCTCAACATGGTTAATATTTGTACTTTCTACCATTCTGGTATACATGCTGAATATTTGGTGATGTATTCTCATGAGTTGAAGTTAGAGGATGAGTCAAGGTAAGACCACTCTTTCCCTGGAAATGCTTAGTGCCACTGTTTTTCAGTACAGGTCTGTTGGGAGGAAACGATGTTTTGCTCTCTGCCATACTGGGAGTGGATTTCCTTCCATCTGTAGTTGTTTCAGTATGTGCCAGTGGGTCCTGGATGGCAGCAATTGAACTTTTAGCTGTTAGGAAAGTATTGCTAGTAACATTTGTTGCTCTCATTGAAAAAAAATTCAGTGCTTCAGGAGTATGTACTCATTAAAATCATGACACCAAACATGTATAGAATTTTTTTCCCATTTTAATTTTTAGATAAAAAATAAGATAAAACTATTAATTTGCTCACTCATTTTTTTTCTTTTACTTTTAATTAGAAAGATGACATTTTTGGTTTGTTTCTTATTTTTAAAAGTTTGTATAGGAAAGAGTGAAAACAAAGTTGTTTTCCCTGTTTTCCTATACAAATTTTTTAAAATAGGAAACAAAGTAACTACAAAAAAATATTTTCTCAAATCAAATCACACCTAAATCTCTCCATTTTCCAATCTTGAAGTAGAAATGGTCAAGATCATTGTAATTGTAAGCAATTTGAGAAAGATACCTTTCTTGTCTCATTCTTTGATGTCTTCCTTTCCTTGTAAAAATCAGGTAGTGGCCTGGCTTTGAAGCAAAAGCTTTGGCGTAGTTTTCTAATAATCTCAGTCTCTGTTTTCTCCTGCAAATAAGAAGATTGAATGTTATTGATTAAACGTAATTCTAAGGAACAAAGTAAGATACTTGGTATTAATTTTATTTGTCACCCACCTTGAGTTTGGTATGCAGCTGCACTTTTTGTACTTCATTTGCATTGAACTTTTCTTCAAGTTTCTATAATTGATGAAGACCAACAGACAAGTACTTTAATAACCATGTTAAGTAAACTCTCATAATCATCAGAATATAAGAGGAAACAAAGGATTTTAGTTTTGCCTTCTTTCTTCTTGCAGCCCTTTCTTCTGTCCTCAAGCTGAAGGGGGATGATATAAGTGGGGACCTCATTCTATTTCTGCATGAAAATAATATACATTGGTAATACAGGACTAAAAAAAATTAAAAAAACTTAAAAGACCCCCAATAGGCCTCATTGGTAAAAGTGCTTGAAAGATGCAAGACCTTCCAATCAGTTACTTGCAAAGTTTTAGATCTAACATGTACTGGCCGATTATAGATAGATAAAACTTAAGTTTGATGATGTGTATGTATATGTATCTCCTAGACCAGAATCTATTGAAGTGGAGATGATAAAGATGAGTAATTCTTTGTTTCTAGTCCTTTTAATCTCATGGGAGATGGCTTTAATCAGCTACTATTGAGACACCTAGATTTATTCTTATAGTGTTCTGCTTTCAAGCCTCAATGCAAACATGTTTCAATTCATTTCCATGGTAAAAAAGAAGGTAATAATAACCAAGACAAGCTGTTCAATTGTTTGGCACTCTGAAAATTTTAGTACTCATGTAATCTAAATGGAAATAACTTACTCTCCAGAAAGCAAGCGCCATTTAGGACCACCCGTATGATTGCCTGGTGCTGATGATAAATCAAGAGGTGTTTTGTTCCTGAAATTTTACAAAATTTACATGCACAATATCAAGATGAGAAACAGCTAGAGAAAACTTGATAGAAAGTAGAAACAGATTCACATT
Source organism: Mucuna pruriens (assembly GCA_025330945.1). NCBI lineage: Eukaryota > Viridiplantae > Streptophyta > Magnoliopsida > Fabales > Fabaceae > Mucuna > Mucuna pruriens. The sequence continues at coordinate 1,203,152 of JAENHJ010000527.1, read as the reverse complement.
ATAATTAACAACTTTGCAGAAATCAGGTACCTTTTCTTTTCAGTTAATGGGGTCAATGAAGAATGCTTTTGAACCTCCTTGGAAGCCTGTAATTGGAAAATGACTCACTTTAGCATCCTTGACAGCAATTGCAACATGGGAGATCATGGCAAAATGGGAGCCAAAGGGCTTGGAATAGGGTGAAAAATTGAAAAGATAAAGCAAAAAAGCTGAAAATACCATAGTTGGAGTTCTTAGAGGAGTCAAGTTATCCTTTGAAGCCTTGGAAGAACCAGCGCCAACTCTTGTACTTTCAAATTTTCTCATGACTGATGCAGTCAATCTATTAAGTTCTCTAATGGGTGTAAAATTAACAGATCTAGGAGTGGATCTCTTTTTATCTGCAATGCTTAATGTAGCAGGCTCATTGTTCATCGGTGTAGCAATATTATCCCTTTTGAAAGAAAAAGCAGCTGTGGACTTAACAGGTGTAGAGGTGAACTTGGATGTTCCATTAGCCTTTGACAACTTAAAGGAAGAAACTGGTGGTTTCTTCTTGCCCATACTAGCCAAAACTTCATCAGATATAGATACCTGCTGCAATAACTAGTCAATGCTATGACCTCTCACAAAATCAAAAACAAGAAAAAGATTCCTGGAAATAAGTTAACATAATAAGTTAATAACCTTCACTATTGGTGTCAAAATTGGAGGTGTTACAATTACACTAAGCTTTTCACTTTGCTCCTTTTGTGCATCAACATCTTCAAGCTGGTCATGCAATTCAACCTTCATTGAACTTCCTACAACAGCTACTTCTTCCATCACTGCCTCAGCTCCCTCAACCTTGTCACTTTCAGGTGTAACTGTAACACTTGCCTCTACACTTGAATTTGAACCATGCTCAATAGCATCTTGCTCAGAGGTAAAACTCAAAACCTTTGCATCATGTTCTTCCTTGACAACCACTTCAGAATTTGGACTTATTTGTGAATTATATGTGTCATTGTCACAGTCATTGCCATTGCCATTGCCATTGCCAATTACTCCCCCATCTTCTTGTCCTGTGGCATTGTATTGACCCTCATTGTTAGCTTGTTCAAGCAATGCAGCTGCCTTCTGAGCAGCAAGTTTCTTGTAGTGAGCTTCAAAGAAAGCCTTCTTCTGTGCAACAGAACCAGGTCTTGAGAACCTCTCAGCCTCTTCCACATAGCGGTTGTGAGAGAAAGTAGACCACTTCTCCCATGCCAGGGACTCTGACATGAACCTCCCAAACGAAATTGACTGCCCAAGTGCATGATTTGGGTTGTTCTGAAACGCACAAGTTTCACAGTTTTTTCAAGGTGAACCTTCATTGAACATAGAAAGAAAATTCGTTTCTTGATTAATTGCACCCAACATAAGGCCAGAAAACAAAGGTTCAAATGTTATGCTAACCCAACTCTCAACTCCTAACTCGTCAAAGATTCATTAATGTATTTAGATTATAGTTTGCAAACCATTGTTTGGCCTAATGAAAAGCAACTTTTTTTCACTTCTACTACTCAAACCATGATTTGGAAGTTGCAACCCAAAAATCATGTTCATTGGTTCTGACAGGATCATAGAATCAAATTACACCTTCATGCTCATTAGTTCATGTAATCAAATTACAATTTTGCTAATCATGTTATTACGAATGAAACTCAGATGGTTTGAAGTACACAATTACAAACAAACTATAATCCAAGTCCATGTAAAACCATTAACAAGGAATCCCCAAACCAAAAGTTGCATGCAATTCACCAGTGAAAGCAGGAATGAAACACCCTTTTGAAAATGCAATTTTTTTTTTCTTTCATTCCATTGTTTCATAAACTACATGAATGATTTTAAGAATCCAATAATACCAAGTTCTGGAAAACAGAAGTGGCAGCTAAATGAACTGACCTCGTTGGATTCATTGGAAATGCCGGAAGCATAGCAGAATGGTTGTTGCATGAGACAAGTTGAGTCCCCCATGTTTCGCTGCAACGTCGAAACCTCAAAAGATCCAAACTTTGCCACAATTATTATTATTATGATATGATTCTCTTTGTTAGTATTATTTTGGAAATATATTTTAGCTAATTTTATGCATGTGGCCGTTAGTTTGTGGGTACAAGCACATTCAAATTTGAAATTCAAAATCTGAAGCACGTTTGTATGATGTGGAAAAGCAGACAACTTTAACAGATTATAAAAAGTGAAGTGCCGTACAATCTTTTTTAGTTTCCAGAGTGTGGGGTCCACTAACACATTGTTTGGAGAAGGAGCCTCAATCTTTTTTCACACAACTTGCCACGCTAACGCACTTCTCATACATTTTTCACTATTTATCTCACCATATACTATAAATTTAATTTATTAATTTGGTGAGCAAAATCTCACGCTTCATTTTTAAAACATATAACAAAGTATACAACGTTATACATATTAATTACATCACACTAATTTTATTATTCTTTAAATTATCAATATTTTATCTTTGTACATGTACTTAATTTTTTTAATTGTCTATCCATTTTGATTTAAAAATAATATTATCATAATTTAATAATGTATTATAAATTCAAAATATAAAAATTATTTATATATTTTAAAAATTACTTATTCTAAATCTTAATTATATAAAAATCAATATTCATCTTCTACTATATATACACAACAATAATAGTTACTTAAATTTTATAAAAAAAAAAACTACAAAAGTATTAGTATAACTCATTAAATAAGAAATGTCATCCACAAAATTTTTATAATTTTTGATAAATTTCAACTAATACTAAAATACATATATATAATATGGACTGATAATATAAAATATTTTTATTTTATTATTCAATTACAAATCATTTATGAAAATTATAAATTTTAATAACAATTATCTCAAAATTCATACTTGTTAAACACATGATAAAAATAAAAATAAAAAGTCCAAAAGTGGATTATTAATTTTTCTCGATTAAACCTTGGTTTGGGTCCACAATTTGGACCAGGAAGAAAATCTCCAACGTTCTCTTGTTAATATATTATTGTCGGCTGGCATGTTTGAATTTGGTGAAGCTACAATTCAAATTAATGTTTGTTCTTTTCAACCTAAGAAGTGATTTCTATGATATGCATGTTGGTAGCAATTGGAGAAACAAGAATGAATGAGGGATGGTGAAGATGTGGATGCAACATTTCCCAGGCAAAATAACAAGGATGTGAACTATGTGTGTCCAAGGTTGGTAATTTGAAACTGATGTGATATTATTATTGGACGTATTTCAAAAAATGGAAAGAAAATAAAGAAAGTGGAATTGTGTGTTTTTTTTTATTGGGGAAAGAATGCACCACTTGGATGAGTGTGTCTGACTATTTAATCAATTACAACATTGATTTTTTCCCCCCTCAATTATACCATAGATGTTACATAAAGAATCTTTCAATGAATTTGACATACCAAATTCTAAGTGGAACTTTATGAGATATTCAACGTAAATTGTTTTTTTTTATATATATAGCTTTACACATTTTTTTCGTATTTATTTTTATACATTTTCTTGAAAACGCATTGTCAAATTATAATTTAGAAGCATAGATAAATCAGAGAGATAATGCCCCTCTTTAAGTCTTATATGCCAGGGAAGAATCTAACTATAAATATAAAGTTTAATGGTCATAACAATAATAATAATAAATGTATAAGTGAAAGGATAAAATTATTTTATATTAATAATATATAATGTATTTTCTCTTAAATAAAAAAAAATAAGTTATGTATTAATAATGTAAAATATTTTTATACTGTCATAGTAATATCATTATTTTACACTTCTAGTAATCATTATATTTAGATATAATTTACACCAAATTAAATATTATTTTTATTAAACACTAAGAGATTTATTACTAGCACGTAAATTAATTGATAAAGAATTATTTCAATTTAACTTGTAATTTTAAATTCAAATTTTATATATCTAACTAGATTAAATTATCTGAAAGAGAGTGTTGTTATTTATAATATTTATATCTGATTGAAACAAAATTGTTTCTCACACATTCCATAAAAACCTGAGATTCAGTTACCAAAAAAAATCAAAGGCTTTCATAAAAAAATAAAAAAAAATTCAAAGGCACGTTAGTTGACCATAAAATGAGAAATAAAAAGGGCATTTCATAAAACAAAGAAAGAGAAGAATCACATGAATGCAATGATAATGAGTGTAGTTGAATTATCAAGTATTTTAATTAAATGTTAAATTTTGGATCTGGATTTACAAAGTCAATAATCAATATGCACATGGCATGCCTGTTTTTAGGTACGTTAGAGATAATGCACAAATCGCATAAGGTATGGCCCATGTGAGTGTAAGTGGGTCCTAATATATAATGAAGAGTGGAGAAACTATAGTCAGATAGTATCACAATTGCATTAATATTGAAAATAATCAGAGATCAAACCCCACGTTAGCACATTGTTTGGCATAGGATAGAAAATGAAGAAAAAAAAGGTAGATAGAAAATAATAATTTTGTTATGTTATTTAGTTTGAGAGAAAAAACAATGAAATATGAATTTCACTCTCTCTTATTTGTTTGGAGAGAAAAATAAAAAGAAAGAAATGTCTTATATAAAAAAAAAAATGATGTTGTCCTTTAGTAAGTTATGAAAAGGATGGACAATAATGTTGGAGCTCTTAATGAATGAAGGAGTGTATGTTTGAGGTAGGTCCATTGCCAGGTATTTATAGTTTTTGACATTCTTATAGATGTTGGAGATAAAAATTGTACTTCAACTTCCATGTTTATATTAAGTTCATACGTTTAATACATGCATACATTCTTTTAATTCTTTTTGTTCTTTTCTAATATGGCAACTATAATTTTTTTTATTGTTTTTTGCTTTTACAAGTAAAATATTTTGTTTTGAATGAGATACATTTATTAAAAGTTTATTTTATAACATATTTCTTTTTAGATAAGGGTCTTATTTTTTATAAGAGCTCGATACTTGAGGAGAACTTTAATAATATAATTTGATGTGTTTATTTAAAGTATAAAACAATTGCCTTATTAGATTATGCTTAAATTTGTTAGTTCAACCTTTATTATTATTGTTCTTAATAGGCCATAACAAAATCAGATGCGCACTTAATACACATATCAGTTTTATAACATTTTATTATATTTTAATTTTTTTTATCTATAAAATTTTGTGTATTATGGTCTTGACTCTAATGAGTTGCATTCAACATTTATGTGAAGAAACAAAATGTTGATAGTAAATATGATAAGACAAACAAGGAATAGAGGCTCTGAACTCAATTCTTTAAAACTATTGAAACTTCATTTTTACCTTTTCACACTAAATTAATTAATATATCTCCATTTAGAAGTATTTTTATCAGAAAATCAATACAATATACAATTTGAAAAAAAATGTTATAAGAAGAATCAAAACAAACTTCTTAAAAACACCAAACTCACTAAAATCAGAGTTTGAATACTTTACTCAAGGTCTTAGATTTAATCATAGTTACTGTCATTGTATAACCAAAAAAACACTCTTCCTAAAAGACTCTAATGTAAGAGACCATAAATAGTAAGAAAAATTTACCCAAGTAAAATAATTCATAAAAAATTACTTTATAACAATTTGTTGTGTAATGATGCCCAAAGCAAACCCCATATGACATTAAGTCTCTTGGCAAGTTCAGAAATAACAAGTTCCATATGTTATTTTCCTACATTTTGAAATAATTAATAATTAATAATAAACATATCCGGCCATTATCTCTCTCCAAGATCAAAATTAGATTGTGAGGGATTACCTAGTGTACTGGGATTCAATGATTCATACAACAATCAATCTAGAATAGTTGGTTGGCAATGTCTAAATTCAACATAAGTTACATAACCTGATTTTATTATGTAAGTTAGTCTTTTACAGCAAATGTTGAGAGGGATAAATAAGATCCATATAAATGTTACATCAAAGACTATATATGTCAGGACTCAGAATATGCCTTTGCTATCACAAGGCAAAAATGAAAATGATAAGTATACACCTATGCTGCAGGAAAATCCAATCCCTTGTTATACATTGCCAAGATCTTATGTTCTCTTGGTACAAAATAGTACAATCAATCTCAAATTAAAGAACAGAAGATTATTTTCCCTTTGCAAATTCCTCAATCATTAATGTTCATAGACAATACCAAAAAATGGGGGGCCTCTTAGAGGGTCAAAATAACTTGCTTTGCATGAATGAAACATGCCTTTTAACCTTCAAATTTGTGATCCCTGCATTGTAGTCCTAAAATTCTGACCAACCAACCAGCTTTTTACACCATGAAAAAGAAAAGGAGCACAATGTCTACAGAGGAACTTCGCCACGGCCGTGCCGGTCACGGCCATTCATTTCCATGAAACCAGAATGCAAGCTTCTTCTCCTTCTACCATGTTTTGACCTTGTTCCTCTTCTTCTATGACCTGAATACACCACAAAAATGACAACCAAGAAACCTACTCCAGAAAATGCCCACAAGAATATGACCCAAAACCTGAAAGAACTAGGTAGCTCGTCTTTCTGAACACTCGCCGATTCATCCGAGTTATTTCTTGAGTTATGATTGCTTATTGAATCAACATTTCCATCTGTGTTGCCAAGCCTTGAGACTCCACTTTCCTCTTGTCTCTCCTCCCCTTTTGAGGTCAATAAGGAATCATCACCTGAACACCTTCTCTGGTGGTGCAGATTCAGCGCCTCGTTCAGCGTCTTAGCACATTCTATGCTGAGCAGGTCTCGCTGTAAATCATCCTTGTTAGCCAGACCAAGTGTTGAGGAATCCGGTGGGTCCGGGAACTTGGCCCAGCATTTGTTGACCATGTCAACATTGCGCCAGTCTGCTTTGTCAAAGCTCCAATTCCCAACACTGAATCGTAATCCGTAATGGAAGACTCTATATTTGACACCCGATACAGGAACATATCCAGGGTATATCAGTATCTCATTGTTTATGGTATGCTTTAATTTCAACTGCATCAACAAAAGAACTGGTTACAGCAGTGAAATATTTTTCAAAATTTAAAGAGGAAGTAAGAAACTATGTAGTATGACACACCATGAAAGAGAAACACACATAGCAGCATGATAGGGATCTAGTCCACAACTGTGTCCAGAACAACTCAACCCGAAAGTGAACACCATAAGATTTAATTTTGTTCACTCCCTCAAGAATAAGATCCAATAATAGAATGCACATAATGAAGAAAGCACTTCCTTTATATAAATAAAGCCCTCAATGTCCTTTCATAATAGATGGAACAATTATCACTTGTTAACAGATCAATAAAACCTCATGTGGTTTGTATTTACTTATGTATTAGACATGCTTTGTCATATCCTCACTACTTTGGTTTCTAGTAGTCCTTTATTGGCTTATTTGTAATCAACTAGAACTCTCCTTGGTTCAGTCACCATTCAACAGTTAAAATTAGCTTCATCCCAACATATCGAAGGAAAGTCACTACCACTATTGTCTAATTTGAAAGGATCAAACCTATGAAGAATGAAATCGACATGCAACACCACAAAAAGGACACACATATATGCTTCAAGATTTACGGTATCTTGATACATTTCGTATAGGAGAAAATGAAATTGGTGCATGACAAAAGCAATCAAACAATTCTTGAGTAAGCATAGTGTGGCACAATTAATCAAAAGATCAAGATAATATTAAAATAACTTCATCATGAACTTCACTAGAGACTTCAATGTTATTTTAATACATCTTAAACTTTTGATTTATCGTGCCTATAGACATTTGTGTTCATACAAGAATTGCTCAAGCAATCCTGCCTTAATCTCCTTTTTATTATTGATAATTGTAAAATTGTTTAAAACAGACACAACCTGTGTTTTTCTTTTTCTTTTAAGCAGACATGGGACCAAGCTTTTCTTATGTTGTGTCCTGCTATGTTGGAACTTCAAACCCATAACATAAATAAATTGCACTCAGCACGAAGACACATCAGACATGCAATCAACACAAGAACAAGGCAGCAAAATGGTATCCATGCTTAACAGGATCGAACACCTCCCCTAAATGGTAGAATAGAAAAAAAAAATTCAAGGCAAACTACATTTTGCCAATTACACTTGTTGGAATGGGAATAAAATAAATTAGATGGGCTGAACTTCAATGGGCTTTGTTTAGAAAACCATGAAAAGATGGCATTTTCAAGCTAGTGATAAAATGACATTTTCTTTGCTTCATTAATTTTATTTTCAGAGCCTTTAAAATTCCAATCATTAATACCTATACATTCAAAACATTTATTATCTATTTATTAATTTATTTATTTATTTTAATGAATGAAGACACGGGTGCCTGGAAAAGCTTCCTATTTGCATGTGGCATAAGGATTGGTTCCCAGTGATACACTAGTAGGTACCCATAGTCATTAGTTAGTTATTTAGCTAAATTAATTAGTTAGTTGATTAGGTTAGTTGGCTGAAATAATTTGAATAAGACATGTTGCCTATAAATAAGAGAGGTTGAAAGAGAGATATATCTGTCATTTTGAGAAAAGACTGTACTCTTAGAGAGTGGAAGAGAACCAAGTCTATCAAATACCTGGAATATTCAATAAAATTCACTTCACGTTTTGTTTAATTTCTGGCTCTGATACCCATTGATAGAAAAACTGGATCAGAAACTAAAAAAAGAAATGAACTTTATTGAATATTCAGGCTATAGGTACCTAACTAACGTAACTAACTAATGGCTGAGTACCTAACATACACCAAATACTTGTTCATCCATCCATAATAAGTGAACCAATTCAAATGATTCTAAGATAACAATCTACCACCTATGCAGCTCTTTGGTAGTGTCATATGGAACTTACTCTCCAGCAGCAGAAATATTCATATGATTTTGTTTGGTCAATAGATAACGCAGGCCCTACAAATTAAATCTTAACCACCCAAACCAGTTCCAGTTGCCTATGGTAGGATGTAGCTGCTGTTAATTGACAATTGGCCATGGCGAGTTCTATCTTGTAACTAGTGAGTAAAAATGATGATAAAATAATTAGGGTATGATACAGAACGTCAAGTACATAAGTAATTAAAGATCTTGTGGGTTTGTACTAGACCCTTGTTCAAGCTAGCAAGCGACAATTGCTCCATCTATTAAGAAAGAATATGAAGGGCCCTGTTTATTTAAGAAGTACTACTCTCCTACGATGTGCTTTCTGTTATGGTCTCCTATTCCTGATAAAATGATTAAGATTCAGCCATGTGACAATACCCATGAAAAAACTACATTTCTTCCCCGCTTTATGTACCCTACACCAATAAATAGTATGCTTCTTTCTTTATTTGGCAAAGGGAGATAGATCCAACTACCATTGATAGACTGATCAAATTGTGTAAGGAATTCAAAACATTGATACTAAGAGGGCACAACAGCAAGGCACCCTGGTAGTCTTTTGGGGAGTACTTGTCTCCTATCAATCTAGTGATCATGGCTGCAGTTGTGCACCAAATGTTGGAAGACATTTGTGATTTATCAGGTGTGCCCTCCTTCTTAAGTTGGAGGGGCTTATTGTTTTAGATGCTGTAGCAAGCCATCCCCTAAATAAATGAACTTTAGCTCTTTCTACAAGATGTAAATAAAGGTTCATTTACCCAGAACAGTTTATGTTTAATTTAAGGCTTTATTTGTGAGAAATCTACTCCTATCCTTCCCATATATCCAAAGTAAATTTTACTTATGTGTTTGAGTGTGTCATGTTTTCTATATGATGACTACTACTTCTTCCCATCCAATAAACCTAACCTATGTTCAATTTGCATGTTTGTTTTAATGAGTGTGCTTCACTTGCATGTGGAAAAAAGAAAAAATTCATAATCATAAAAGTGAAATGACTTAAATAGCTATAATTGAAATTTGAGATTTGATTGGTTTGTTCCTAGAATAGATATGATAGCCACTCGAGTACTTGACTGAAAGCCAAAGGGTTCATGCTCATATTTGGCCTGCCTCTTTGAAGGGTAGCGCAAGTTGCAAAGTAGCAAGCAAATGACAATAGGACACCACCTCCCATCAAGAGCCAAAGGTCAGCATTAATTAAATGATGCAAAGGCAAGATTTGTAACTGAAACAGGCTACATCTCTATCACTATGACACCCATAATCATATCAACAGGTAAGTTGAGTATACATCATAAGAATGTAAAAACAAAATACCTCTGCTGCGCCAAATGAGTAACCATACATCTCACTAATCCAGCCAGATTCATAGATGTCTCCTGTTATATTTCTTGCATAATGAGCTCTATCAGCTCGGACCTCCTCGGTTTTATGCAGCCATAGCAAAGCGAATTTCCGGAGGTCATCAATATGCATAATGATTACACCACCAACCTTGTCACAAGCCTCAGGATGGCTAGTATGTAATTTTGCAAGCTCATTGTCACAGCCAATAAGGTAGCTAGCATATAAAGATTAAAACATAGTCATATACAAATGAGTCATCATGCTGAATACACAAGTTGAAACAGACATCAGCAGAAATATGTATGTACTGCACATGCCAGCTACAGTCGACAACATTGCATTAATATCAAAATTAACAGATCTCTTTAAACATAAATCAAATTCAGTAGGCTTACTCGTAGGGAGTTGAAACAGGATGACCACGAGCAGCTTTGAATTCCCATGGTGTGATGGGGCCTCTCAAGATCATATCAGCATCAAGAATCACTATGAATTCAGCATCAACATTTACATGATTAAGCCAGTGAAGGACTGCTGCTGGTTTATTAATTGCTGGATACCTAAAATAAAACAGACAGCCTATCATGTTTTTTAGCCTTATATTCTAAATCATTCAGCCACATAAAGCATTGAAAAGTGGTAGGCTCTCAATAACTGCACAATATGGGTTGAACCACAAGGTCTCTTGTATATCATTTAAGCAGGAACAGCAAACATAAGGAGAAGATCAAAAGTTTTACGATATTAAATAAATAAGTTAAATTCAAGTCCCACCAAGCACAGACTAAACCCAGAACATGATTTTTAGGATGTGAAATCGAGAACAATTTATGATCATCACATAAATTTGCTCTGAATGTTGGTCTAGAAGGGTTCAACTGTTTTAATAAGGAAATAATGTTAAATGGGTATGTCTGGTATTTAGAGGTTAGAGAGCACATTCAAAGTAAACAAATCATTTGATTTCAAAATTAAAAACCAGAGGTTAAGTAGCAATGAAGTAAAGCAAATAAAAACAATTAATAAGAACAAAAAAAATCAACCAAGGTACATAACTAGTTTGACCAAGATGAAGATACTTTCAGACACAACTCAAAGATAATCATTAATCATGGGAATGAACTCCTCAAGATTTCTCTTACATAAATTAGCTTTAAGTATCTTCAAAAGAATGATGCTACAACTACAAACATTAGTCCTTTGCTTGTTGCATATGGATTTTGCAATTAATAATGTTAACCATTTTGTCCCAATCATACAGGAAATATCAGTGGAGAATTAACATGCAACTAACTAAAAAGTTAACATAATGCAACTGAAAATTGAAACAAACAGACAAAATCACAATTACCAATCTCCTGTTAATGGATGTCGACTCATAGAAGGGACATAATGTGTGGGAGCTAGATCACGGCCCTTATACTGCCGTAAGTCCTCATCAGAGCAGCTGAGAAGTCTAGTGATATTTCCAGGCTGTCCACTTGTATGGAAACTGTGCATAAGTCCAACAGTCTGCCAATCAAAATACGTGGTGCATTCCGTGGAAAAAACAGTATGGATTTTGGGATGTGGCTTTCCAGCACCATAATCGACATGTTCTTCTTTGATATCCTCCAGCATTTGTAAAGTAGCAGGAGTCACGTATTTTGGCTGAGTTAGTTCTGCATAAGCTTTGCTTTTCAAAAAGCTCAAGTATTTAGACCATGCTGGTTTAGGGCAACCATTTGCTGCATGTTGTAATAAAAGACCTTCATTTATAACATTTATGCACTCCATGCTTATAAATAGTCCTCGCCTTCTATTAGGATCAAGTTCCATTTGTCTTACCTGCAATAAGATACTTTCAATTTCAGTAAAACTGAAAAAACCTTAGGCCATATTTATGTTCATAAATTCAGCATATTTGGAGTAAAAGAAAGAATTAAAATGCTGGATATAATAAATGCATATGTCATGGGAATATATGCTTGCTTATTAGCAAATGACAAAGTATTAGCGTATCACAAATACACATCCTTTTTCTATAACACAGGAATTTCTTCTCCCACAAGACAAGCACACCATAGGGGTAAAAGCCTGTTTTTTTCTACCACCACACAAGTTTCCTTATGCAAGTATAATGATTTACATACCTCTTTGGGATAAGGAGGTTCTGGAAAGAGCTGGTTACATTCATATACAATTCCGTCATCATGGTGAGCCAGTTTATTAAATGACCAATTCCCAACACTAAATGGCAGCCCATAGTGAAGAAGAATCGGTTCAATTCCCTCTCGAGGAACATAACCTGGGTAGATCATTAAGTTATCATTGATCTTGTGCCGAAGTCCAATCTGTGAAGAGGGGGGAACCCAAAGGGGAAGACAGAAAGAAGGAAACACCCAAAGTAATTAGTAGAAGTTGAATAGTTAAGCACTATAATGAAGTGCTAGATGGTTGGTGCAGAGTTACAGTAAGTGTATAGTTTATAATGAAGTGTTAGATGGTTTTATAATGCCTGAAATAAAAAATCATGTTAAGGCATTGAACTCACTTCTGCAGCACCAAAAGAGTATCCATACATCTCACTGATCCATCCTTTCCCATAGATGTCGCCAGTTATGTTTGTTGCCCAGTGAGCCTTATCTTCCCGTACTTCTTCTGTTTTTGAAAGCCACAAGGGGGCAAAAACTCGCAAGTCATCTATATGAAAGGCCAAAAGCCCACCAACTTTGTCACACAGTTCTGGATGTTTTGTGTGCAGTTGAGCCAAAATATTCTCACAACCTATTAAATACCTGGAGAAAGAATGTAGATATATAGCAAGCTTCAATGGTGACCCAAAGAAAGGACACTAATGTAAAATACAAGATATAAGTACTACTTTAAGAGATTTAATTGAGTTTCATAACTTCAAGCAAAGCTCTCTAGCTTGTGTATTAACAACACCCCTATTCCCTAATTCATATCATCAAGTGAATGCATCAAGGACAAGGTAAATATAAAAGGCTTAGGCATCCAGAACTTCCATATTGTTATAAATTGTTAATATTTTTGTAAGGATGCCAATGCACTAGTAGTACAGCTTACATTTATGGAAGTGATGGGTAAATATCTAGCGGTTTACACTACATCACTAAAAGAAAAGGAGTGAAAAAAGTGAATCAGAAACAAGTATGAAATTAGTGATACCCATAATATGCAGCAACAGGTCTTCCTTTCTCTGCACCAAGTTCCCAAGGTAGAATTGGGCCTCGGATTATCATGTCTGCATCCAGAATGACAACCCAATCAACATTTTTTGCTTCCTTACTATGTTTAAGCCAGTGTACAACTCCTGCAGGTTTGTTTATTGCAGGGTACCTGCATAGTGGATAGAAAATCATCTTGTAATCTTCAGCAAATGGTTATGCTTTTATAATAAGATAGGCACATGTCGTATTTGTCAAATGGACGTGTTAAAATTCAAAACACTCTACAATGGGTGATATGGGAAAGAACAAACACTTACGGGCCATTTGGTTTGAGAAAACATTTTCTATTTTTACTTTGCTTCCTATTTTCAAATGTTTGTATAGGAAACAATGAAAATAACTTTTTATTGTTTTTTGTTTTCACTTTTTTTCCGCATAAACTTTTGAAAACAGAAAATGAAAAAAAAAAAAACATTTTCTCAAACCAAACAGCCCCCTACACAATACCAAAGTACTAGCAGAAAATACCCTGCACTAATTGGTGAGAAATATAAGCTCAATGGACTTATGTAAGGAAAACTGGATATTGTTGACAGCAGAAAACTTCTTCTCACAAGTCATAATAGCAATCACAACTGTAGTACCACATAAATCTACAGAATTCACAGAAATATTTTAGCCACAACACCAACTCAATTCTTCCACACACTGTTTCAAGAACTCCCATATCAAGGTTTTAAAGACTGCAATCGCAATAGCAGCCACATCAACCGCATTTGTCTGCAATTTCCAACAATATCAAAGATCACGACAAAATCATAACCGCAATTTAAAACCTGTCAGATCCTGACCCTGGACATGCCTAAGAAAAGAACAACAGCAGCAATTGCTATACAACTACACACAGCAACACACCATGCAGAGTTAAAAACTGCCCTAGTAAGTAACCAACTAACATTAACCAAAACCAAAGTCAATGTCATTAGCATCACTCCACAACAAACCACACAAATCAATCCACATTCCACACTCCAAATTCCAAATTCCAAAAATCCACCCCACCCCACCTCCCTAAAAAAACATGAACTTATTTTTTAGTACAAAACTGCATGCACCCACTACTGAGACAATCATGTTGGAACATGATAGGACTAGACCACCATGTGCAACCAAGAAAAAGAAAGAGAAAAAACACAAACTTTGGTTATATTATTAAGATAATTCTTACCAGTCACCAGTTCTGGGGTGTCTACTCATAGAGGGCACCTCAAAGGTTGGTGCCAAATGCATCCCTTTGTAATTTTTCTTCTCCTCATCAGTGCAACTGAGGAGGCGTGTGATGGGTCCAGGCTGCTTGGCCTTCCTGTAACTATTCATCAGCCCCACCGTTTGCCAGTCGAAGTAGTTCTGACATTCCACAGAGAAGAGGGTGTGGATCCTCCATGATGGGGTCTTCCTTGCCCCTTCAATACCAACCACACCCACCACCACAAAAACCATCAAAATCCAAACTTTCCCCATTCAAGCTCGATTTCAAGGCCAGATATCAAATGGGTATGGCCTCAAAGATCTGAATTTAATTCCATGACTCTGATCTCCTCACGCTGAGCTTGCAATGCTGAAGTCAAAATTCCAAGTTTCATATAATAACGAGATGAGATGGGAGGAAGGGAAGAGAAGGGATTGTGTAAATTGTGTTTAAATAAATGAATTAAATAACAATAATAATCGTGCAGTTCAATAATTAAATAAGTAATTATTAATGTGGGAGGGGAATCTGGAAAGTGCGAGTGTAGTTGGTAATGGTGGTAGTGCATACGATACACACGTATGTGAAATGTGTGTGTTCCTTTTTTTGGTACAGAAATGTGTGTGTTTGTTTGTTGAATCTTCAACGCGTTGAAATTTTTGTTTTTGTTTGTTGTGCGAAAAGAGAGGGTTTTTCATTTTCGTGCATTTTGGTTTTCTAGCTGATTCGTTAGGAAGAGGAAGGAATTCTCTTAGCCTAATGAATGAAGCGTCGTCGTTTGTTGTTCCTTTGCCTCTTCATTAATCATTATTGTACTTTATCATAAATTTCTCCTTTTTAGTCAAGAGCAAAAATTTATTCATTTTTAGTTTACAATAAAGTGAGATAACGTTGGCTCTTTCTTTTTAATTTTAGGAAAATATTTTGAAACAAGTATCTAAGCAAGATAAAAATAAAATGAGAGATGAAAATAATTATATTTATATGTAAAATATGATAAATTTAAAAGAATTGCACCCAAGGTAGGTCTAACTCAACTATGGATTTCAATGTCCAACAAGGTACACCTCATATGGTAGATTCCTACATTTCATACTAGTACGTAGGAGATGTATTTTTAAAATGATTTATCATTTTTAAATTTAAATAATAATATAATAAATGATTATAAATTCAATTTTTCGTGTAAATATAAGATAGTAAATAAATTGACAGTAATATAAAAATGATATTATTTATATAATATTGAAGGATGTTTAGATGAATTCAATACAGTTTTATTTTAATGATAATGATTTTCATAATAAATTTTATATATGAGAAATTTATAATTTTTAATTGATATTTTCTATTTAAAATGTTATGCATGTGAATAAGAGAAGTTATCCATGTTCAAAGGTAAGATTGGAATTATTTTTTTCTCCAAATTCTATTTATAGTGAAAATAAATATGATACATATTGTCACTATCTCCCAATTATTCAAGGAGAATAAACAGAAAGGTAATAGTAATTACCTATTCGAAAACAAACTACCTATAAATTATAAATTCTAAACTAATATTATTATTATAATATTTATACATCTAACTTGTATGTAAAAAATACTCATTTTTTAATTATAATTGGTCATAATATATATTTAAGTAAATAAGTTTTAAAAAATAGACATACGAATTAAATAATGGTTTATTTCTTAATTTTTTTTATTATAATATTTAGTTACTATTATAGTATTATATATCATACTTTTTACATAAAAATATAATAATTTAATTACATTACTTTTATATATAAATATTATTTTAAATATTATATTTTAATTTTTATACATAAAAATAATATAAATTAATTTTTATTATTTTAAGAGTTATAGAAAGGAAAGTTTCATAGCATTTACTTTGGATTAGGTCCATTAATGGAAGCAATTAAATGACTAAATTTAATTACATTCACAATTAAATGCAATAAATGAAGTAGTCATGTTTACAATATTAATTAAATTTTAAGGAACATTACAACGAGTCCTACACTAGCACTCACCTAGTGAACTACCTTGTTCGCTCAACGAAGAGGTCACACTTGCCCAATGAGCCTCATTGTTCACTTAGCAAATGAGACTACAAAGAATCCAAGCATTTAGCTTGCTCAACGAATGAAGCCATAAAAAGTTACTACCCTTGAGTGTTCCCTTTCTTTCCCAACGAGTTAAGCCATAGAGGCTTTAGTGGTCTCATTCACCTAACAAGTCTCTAGCTCAATCAACAAATAGACTCACAAAGAGTTTTAGTACCCTTATTTATTTAACGAGACCTGTGTTTGCTCAGTAAATAAAGCCACAAAAAGTTTCCACTATTTAGCTCTCACTCTCTCACTCAACGAGAACACCTCTCATCCAGCGAGTATAGTCATAAAAAGCTTTGCTCTCACTCTTGCCTGGTGAGCTTCACCATTTTCTTAACAGGGGTGGAAGCATTATAAATGGATATATGTTCAACCTCGATGTCACGGTCCTATCAAAGTTGACAACCCAAATGTAAAAGCATTATAAATGGAAAGGAACAAGAAAATGTGAGTAAGAAAGGAATGAATTTGAGGAATTTGCCACTTACTCAAGACTTGAAGAAAATAAGAGCATTATGAGATTCGCCACAAGCCTTTTGAAAGCTTGATAAGAGATAGATATAAACTCTTAAAGTTGCAAAGCAACAAACTATTCTTCATTCATTAAAAGGTTATGAATATAAGGGGTGGAAGAAACTTTAAATAAGCTTTCCTCATGCCTAGGCATGTTTGATTAGGAGATTATCCAATCTTGCTATCCAAACCAGCTACAAGACTATCCTATCCACATAGCCAAACAAGGTAAGACTATACTATTTACATAGCCAAACAAACAAGTCTTAAACCTTAATGTACTTTGAGACTTGAGTTAGAGATTTACAAATAAAACTCAAATGAAACTCAAAGAGAAAGCCTATACAGAGTATAAGGTTGGGCTTGGGCTTGAGTCCTCCAAGCTCCTAAGCATCCTAGCTTTTGAAGCACTTCTTCTTGTAATCTCCTTAACCTTCCTCAAATTATTAGGATTTTAAATGCTCGACTATCCTTTGCCTCTTGGTCATCTTGGATGTCTTCTTGAGTGCCAACCAAATTGTTATCAAAATGGCATTCAGCCCAAACAAAACAACACAAGACAACACAAGAGGAGTGAGAATACATTTCACTACTATCAAGGCAACCTCGACAAGGCCAGGTAGCACACACACAACAACATAACAAAAAAGGAAGTACATTATAAACATCCATAATAAATATTATGCACATGCTATAGCGGTATGTATCCTAAGCACCACTTCATATGCATGTGGTACCAACTCTACTAAAAAAAGTAGGCTAGAGGCAACATTGCTAGACTCCTCCTCTGGAGTTAGTCATACCATGCTAGCATGATATCTTCCAATAGCATGTTAGGATCTACTTAGCTTGCATTGTGTGCCCTGACTTGTGGGATCAAGCATGACCATTGGGGTTTCTGTACCGAATAGCCTCAGTAGGTTTAGTGATCTTACTGCTTGGTTCATATCTGCTTTCTCTCACTTCAATTACATTATATGATAAGTGACACATAATCCACACTCTCATTAGTTTCTCTTTAAACTAAGTCGATAAGGATCATGCTCACCTTCCACAGGCTAGGTACCTTATCTCACAATCCATACTATAAGCACCATCCTCGCCCCCCATGTAAGCCTTGGTTGCTCACCTAACAAGGTCATCTAAGTTTCTTTCCTTCCAACTCTCTACCTAGGAAGCTCGTTTAATAACCATTCATCTTTACTCATTTTCTCATATTTCAATCTTCATGTTCATTCTCATAATGCAATAACAATATATCTAAATCAGTCCACATCCTAAAAGCATAACATACAAAAACTCTCAAAACACACCCCTTTAAGGCTTACACACAAAGGAATCTTCTCACTAAGTTCATCTCTCGCTCAACGAACATACTCCCTCGTTTAGTAAATCAGAGCCACATCGAGCTCTACTCTTTCCCAACAAGGCTCCTTGCTCCCTCAGCAAATCATGACTCCAAGGATCTTGCACTCACTTTTGCTTAACAAAGTACAACCCTAGCTTAGTGAACACTAAAGACAGAGGGTACATATAACTCTTTGTCTTTCTCGCTCAACGAGGCCACATTTTTCTCAACGAGTCCTAACTCTCTTTGTCTTGTTCTCTCACTCAACGAGCTCCACTACTTGCCCAACAAGGATCATAAAGGACACTACTCTCAGGTCCTAATATTCTCACTCAAGGAACCTCATGGTTTGCTTAACGAAGGAAGACATAGTGCTCTCAAGGCTCTCATTTGCTTGGCCAAAGTCGCACTCGCCCAATGAATAGACCTAATAGAGAAGAATGTCTTCTCTTTGTCACACTCTCATCTAGCAAGAGTCATCCCTCGCCCAACGAAAGTCGACAAATAATAGTTCACAATTTGCAAATTTTGCAAAAAATCCTAACATAAAATCACAATTGACTTGGGAAACTTAATCCATTCTAAGTTCTTTCACACATACGAGTTTAGCACACAGAGGTACACACAAATTATCATTCAATTTGAACCAATTGCATCCAAATAAAAAACCCCAAATCGAACCTTCAAATCCTCAAACTAAAGGCAACCACGAAATTTCAACAATTGATAGCAATTAATTACAGCAAAACATGCAAAAATCACACCAAGACACAACACTAATCTAGAGATTTGATCCCCCTTTAGAGACCATTAAGAACCATACAAGACCATATACAAACAAGGTCCTTCCCATTCTACTGCATCATAGGGAAAAACATTAGTGATAACAAAAGGTCATTCCCATTTAGAACGAAGCTTACCTACTATGAGCTTACCTACTATGAGCTTTAAACGTGAATTGAACAGGAGTACTTTCTGGCCGACTTGAAACTCTTTTCTCAGACTGTTGGTCATGGAAGTGCTTGACTTTCTACTTGTAGATCTTGGAGTTTTCATAGGCTTCCAGACGAAGTTCATCCAGCTCTTGCAACTAGAATTGCCTTTGCTTCCCCGCTTGGTCATAGGCCAGATTGCATTGTTTGACAGCCCAATAAGCTATGTGTTCTAGCTCCACAGGAAGATGATAGGCTTTACCGAAGACAATCCAGTAGGGAGACATCCCTAACGGTGTTCGATATGCAGTTCTATGTGCCCAAAGAGCGTCCTCAAGGAGTCGGCTCCAGTCTTTCCTATTGGGATTGGTCATCTTTTGCAGCATTTTCTTTATTTCCCTGTTAGAAACTTCAGCTTGGCCATTTGTCTGGGGGTGATACGTTGTGGCAATTCTATGCACCACCCCATACTTGTGGAGTAAAGAGAACATGGCTCTGTTGTAGAAGTGACTCCCTTGGTCACTTATGAGCGCTTTTGGAACACCAAACCGACAGAAGATATTGGATTTCAGAAAATCCACCACAACTTTGGCATCATTGGTTTTGGTGGCTATGGCCTCTACCCATCTTGACACATAATCTACGGCCAGCAAAATATAAGAGTAACCATTGGAGACTGGGAATGGCCCCATGAAGTCAATGCCCCACACATCAAAGACTTCACAAAACAAAATGGGTTGCTGGGGCATGTCATGCCTTCTGTTAATGGTCATTTCAGCTTTTTGACATTTTTCGCAAGTAGAGACTAGTTGATGAGCGTCTCTGAAAATGGTGGGCCAATAAAACCCGCAATCCAGCACTTTCCTAGCAGTCTGAGTAGATCCATAGTGGCCGCCTCCAGGTGTTGCATGGCAAAATTGGAGAACCGAATTGATCTCGGTGTCAAGAATGCACCTATGAATGACTTGGTCACTGCAAAGTCTCCATAGGTAAGGATCATCCCATATGTAGTATTTGGCATCGCTCTAGAGTTTTTCCTTGTAAAGCCGAGATGCCTTCGGTGGAAACTGAGATGCTGCTACAAAATTGCATATGTTTGCAAACCATGGTGTAGGCGTGTTGATGTGCAACAACTGCTCATTTGGGAATTGATCTCTGATAGGCACGAGGTCCTCATCCCTCTCGATCCTGCTCAAGTGATCTGCTACTGAGTTCTCAGCACCTTTTCTATCTCTGATCTCTATATTGAATTCTTGAAGGAGAAGCATCCACCGAATCAATCTCGGCTTAGCATCCAACTTCTTCAGCAAGAATCTCAAAGCAGCATGGTCAGAGAACATAACTATCTTTGAGTCGAGAAGGTATGAACGGAATTTGTCCAGGGCAAACACAATTGCCAATAGCTCCTTCTCAGTTGTTGTGTAGTTTAACTAGGCTGAGTCCATTGTTCTGGATGCATAGGCAATCACATGCATTGGCTTGCCGACTCTGGCTCTTTGGCCTAAGACGGCTCCCAATGTCGACTTGGATGCATCGCACATTAGCTCAAATGGAAGCTCCTAGTTTGGTGCTTGTAGAATAAGGGTGGATGTGATAAGGTTCTTCAACTCCTGAAAGGCTTCAATGTAGGACTGGTCGAATTTGAATTCCATATCCTTCTATAGCAGTTTGGACAGCGGCAGGGCAATCTTGCTGAAATTTTTGATAAATCTTCTGTAGAAACCTGCATGTCCTAAGAATGAGCGAACTTCCCGCACAGAAACAAGGTTTGGAAGGGAGGTGATGATGTCAATCTTCAATTTATCAACCTCTATACCTTTGTTGGATACCAAATGTCCCAACAGAATTCTCCCAGTCACCATGAAATGGCATTTTTCAAAGTTAAGCACTAGATTTGTGTCAATGCATCTTGTTAACACCTTGGATAGGTTCTCTAGGCATGCATCAAATGAGTCAGCATAAACCGTGAAGTCATCCATGAACACCTCCATGCACTTCTATAGCAGGTCCGAGAAGATACTTGTCATACAGTGTTGGAATGTGCTCGGAGCATTGCACATGCCAAATGGCATGCGAGTGTACGCAAAGGTACCAAATGGGCAAGTAAAGGTGGTCTTGTGCTGATCTTTAGGTGCAATGTGGATTTGCATGTATCCAGAGAAATCATCCAAAAAGCAGTAATGGGATTTTCCTGATAGCTTTTCCAGGACTTGGTCAATAAAAGACAAAGGAAAGTGATCCTTGCAAGTTGCCTGGTTTAATCTTCTATAATCAATGCAGACTCGCTAGCTGTTTTGAATTTGCATAGGTACCAATTCGTCTTGTTGGTATTTCATAATAGTCATCCCAGACTTTTTGGACACTACTTGCACAGGACTCACCCATTGGCTATCTGAGATGGGGTAGATGATTCCTGCAGCAAGGAGTTTCATGACTTCTTTCTTGACCACGTCCAGGATGGTCAAAATCAGCCTTCTTTGCTACTGCCTTATGGGCTTAGCTTCCTCCTTCATTAAAATTCTGGGTTTATACCAAGAAGGTTAGAAAGTCTCCACCCAATTGCCTTCTTATGTTGCCTTAGGACATTCAGCAACTTGTCTTCTTGCTCTAGGAGGAGATTGTTAGCAATGATAACAAGGAGTTGTTGTTCAGTATCCAAGTAGGCATATTTCAGATGATTTGGCAATGGATTCAATTCCCTCGGTGGTGGTGAAGATGAAGAATTGCCGTTTGATGAGGTCAGATCTGGCTGATCGACTTGAATTGGTCTCTACACCAGGTGTGCTGACATGATTTCGGCCTTTTTCTACTAGGGTCGACTCCTCTCAGCTCTTGTCGGATTTGAGTTACACTTGGCTCCTTATGCAGCCCTAGGGTCAGATCCGGATGGAACAGTAAATTTAGCTCTCGTTTGCTTCTGGTCTTCATTGGTTGAGATGGTCTTGGCAAGCATGTTGGCCTTGTCTCTCAACTTCTTGGCTGAGTTGATTCTTGTCTTTTCTTCGTCTCGGCCTCTTTTGGCCGACTCGACTTCGGTCATGAATATTGTTGCCAGTTGTGCTGAGAAGAGCTCTTTAGTCTCGGCAACTTTGACTTCTGCTTTGTTTGTACACTCCGAGTTCTCGAGGTTGCAGACTTGGTCTAACACTTCGAACAATTCGGCTTCAAAATCTAAGTCGGCAATGTCGTTATTGTTGTCCTTAGAGTTGGGAAGATCATGTACTTCTTCATAGTCGGCCTCGTTTGTTATGGACCCTAGGCAGTTGATCAAATCAGTGCTTCCAGCAAAATTCTCATTATCTTCACTGTTGCTGTCTGGTTGAAGATATTCCTCAACTAGTTCGTCAATCAAATCAATGCCAAAGAGAGAATGGTCTTCAATAAGGTGCTTCATAGCTTCAAAAATATTGAACTGCACCAGGGTATCACCAAACTCCATTGAGAGTGTCCCTACATGCACATCGATCTTTGTTCTGGCGGTCATAAGGAATAGTCTCCCAAGAATCAAGGTGGTTGCCCTTCCTGATGTCTCATCCTCCATATCAAGCACATAGAAGTCCGTTGGAAAAATTAGCTCATTAACTTGGACAAGGACATCTTCAAGAACACCTAAAGGTTGAACAACACTTCTGTTCGACAGCTGTATTGTCATCCCAGTGGGTTCCAGATCACCAAAATTCAGAGATTTGTAGATCGATGTTAGCATGACATTAATTGAGGTTCCTAGGTCTAGCATGGTATCGACAAAGGTACAGTCACCAATGGTGCATGGGACAGAAAAGATTCCAGGATCTCGGCATTTCTTTGGCAGTGCTTGCTGTGCACCTGTAGTGAATTCCTCGTTTCTGGTCAACGCCGACACTATACCTCCTACTTCCACACTCCCTTTTATCTTCTTCCTCTTGTGTATACACAATTCCTTGAGGAATTTCACGTACTTAGGAATCTGCTTGATGGCATCAAGAAGTGGGATGTTGATTTCCACCTTGCGGAACATCTTCAGCAACTCCTCATTTGATTCAGGCTTCCTTGCCGAGATGGTCCAGGATGGAAACGACACTGGGACAGTTTTCTTTGGTTGAGACTACGAGTCAGCATTCGGTTCAGAATCGGCTTCGGTTGGTCTCAGCAACTGCTGCAGTGTAGGTTGAGGTAATTCTTTTCCGCTTCTCAACGTAACTACACTTACGTTCCCTCCCGGATTTGGAATTGTTTGAGAAGGAAGGTTGTTGGACCCAGTTGACTGTAATTGGCTCACAGTGTTGGCTAACTGTCCTATTTGCGTTTTGAGGTCTTGGATGGTGGAGGTCATATTCTGCTAGAACTGCATGTTACTAGAGCTCACAGATTGTTGGAACTCCAGGTTACTAGTGCCTAATTGCTTCATCAGGTCCTCTAGAGATAGAGAATTGCCTTGTGGTAGCATTCTCTATTGCTGTTGTTGCTGGAAAGGTGGTGCTTGATACTGTGGAGTCAACTGTTGATAACCTACTTGTCTTTGATGCACATTCGGTGTGGGTCCAAATTGTTGAGCTACATAAGGCCCTTGATTCGGTCCTGGCCGAAATGGTTGTTTTCCATAATGTTGATTATCAATTGGTCGGCTCTGATATGATTGTTTCCCATATTGATATCCACCTATGGCTCCAACGTTCTCTGGTTGGTTCGACTCTGTCTCTTGTAACGTGGGGCACAAGTCAATGGGGTGCTCCATAGAAGTACATATGCCACAAACTTTAGCTGCAATGGTTGGTTGGTGTTGTCCAACAGCGAGCTGCCTCACTAGTGATGTCAATTCGGTCAGCTGGTTTTCCAACCTCTGATTGGAGGCTGCACCAATTTCACTTACCATCCGGGCTTGGCTAGGTCCTCTAACCCCAAACAATTGCGTATTACTTTCCATATTAGAGATCAGGTGCCTTGCTGCTGCTAGTGTCTTGTCCATCAATGCTCTTCCACCGGCAGCATCAATCATGCTTCGGTCCATCATCGATAGACCTTCATGAAAATACTGGATCAGCAATTGCTCACTGATCTGATGATGTGGACATGTGGCGCAAAGTTTATTGAATCTTTCCCAGTATTTGTGCAGAGTCTCTCCAGGATGTTTCCTTATCCCACAGATTTCTTTCCTGATGGTCGCAGTCCTGGATGCTAGGAAGAACTTCTCCAAGAACATGCATTTCATGTCTCCCCAAGTGTTAAAGAGAACTGGCTGTAAATACAACCAATCTTTTGCTACTCCATCCAGTGAGAATGGGAACGCCTTCATTTTGATGTAATCCTCTAGTATCCCTTGCGGCCTCATTGTAGAGAAAACCACATGGAATTCCTTCAAGTGCTTGTTGGGGTCTTCTCCTACAAGACCGTGAAATTTGGGCAACAAATGTATAAGAGCATACTTTAGTTCATATGTTTGGGCTGGCTCTAGTTGCGGATATTGCATACACCAAGGTTGATACACCACGTCTGGTGTAGCCAGCTCCTTCAATGTTCTATCATTATTCTCCATCTGCTCTGGCTCTGCAAAATTGTTAGTGCTACTGTACTCAACAGAATCAGAATTGTTAGTGACAGGACTACTATTGTCAGGACTAGAAATAGAGTTAGAACTATTACTCATTACTATATTTCTAGCTTTTCTTAGTCTACGTAAAGTTATTTCTATTTCAGGATCTAAAGCATACAAAGGATCAGTGCTACTCCTAGTCATGCATCATAAAAATCATGCAGAAAAATTAGAGTTAGTGTTACAGCTAAAAGAACAGAAAATTAGTAATTATCAAAATGTAAGGAAGGTGTAGTAATGAGAATGAATATTGTAATACAACTAAGTGTTTTTGTTTTTTTTAGCAGTGAAACTCACACAAAACTAACACATACTCAGCATGCTATTTTATTATGGGATCCAAATCAAAACAGACAGATTTTAAAACTGACTCTATGACTCGACTGACACGGCAATCTACAAACTTGAAATTCAGCTTAACTCAGGTTTGGCAGACAAAGACACAAAAGAACTTACATCCCCGGCAATGGCGCCAATTTGATAAGAGCATGTTTAGTCGTGTTTCGTTTATCAAATAAACTAAAGCTAACTATAGTATAGTCAACCCTAGGTCGAATTCTTTCAAGGACACAGTGTGCTTAATTATGAATTTGAGTGCAGATTAGAGGAATGCGGAAACTCAAGCGTAGGATGCAGACTCACTCTCGGCTAAGGGCCGAGTTGCTTCCGGCAGAAGCTGAACCGAAATGGTATCGGTGGAGACTTATCCGACTCTGTTTCGGCTAAATGCAGACAGACGCAACAGAGTTGGACTGACTTCGTTTCAGACTAAAACGCAAGAAACATGGGGGTTTAGGAACAAATTGAGTAAAATGAATGAACTAAAATGAAAATGCAGCTAAACTAAATTACTCTACTGTTACTACTGTTACTATTGTTACTATTGTGTTTATGCTTAGTCCAAGAATCAAGGTCATTCTGGCTCATTCACTCAGTCCACAGTCCTTATCAACCTTTAATGTTCTTATGACAATCGCCAAACATTCGTCCATTGCCATACCGAGGATTTATACAATCGCTACCTCATCAGTTGGCAAGGATTAAGTCTAGAGTTGATTTTAGGTTCTCAATTTCGTTCTCTAGTTGATTACCTACTGAATTAGTTAAACCAGCTCCGATTGGCTTAGCTTAACATTGTTCTCATTGATTCATGCAATCGCGACACAACATGAGAATTAGAGTTTAGGAATGCAATAGAGATCAGAAATCAGAAAACACTTATATTATTGGAAACAAAATACAAACACAAGGCCTGGATTCAGTGATTCCATCTTCCACAACGATCACCATGGTTGACGGTGATGGTTCACCTCCGCTAGCTAGAACACTGAGGATCAGGTCCACCAGAGTGCGTTGGTAATCCAATCAGTCCCCTCTGACAATCTTCGGCTTCTTAGTTCCTAACCTACACTTCCTCAATCGAGAGAAGCACCAATGATAGCACCGTGTACCACCGTGAGCATAAAAGATGAGAGCGAGAAAATGGAAACAATGAGAGTGGAAAAATATGAATTCCAAAGACCCCGAAAAAGTGCACAACTCCTCCTATATATACACGAGCTGTGGCCTGCTATTCCTAATGACTCCTAATAGAATTTCATATTGGATTGCCTATTCTACCCTTACGTAACTTGCGCTGCAAGCTTCTCCAAGAGTGACGTGGCAACTGAGCTGGAGCTGAGGTGGCCTTTGAGCTGGATAGCTGATGTGGGTAACACCATTGGGTCACTCCTTGTTGGGTTGTACCTAATTGGGCTGCTGGACCGAGAGGCCTGGCCTGGCCGATATGGAGTCGGCCTGGCTGGAACAACTTCATCTTGGCTGCGACTTCTTATGCGAGGCCAAGATCATCTCGGCTAATCCTGCAAGGAAAGAAGAATAAGTCTTTTATTAGCTAAAATCCTCGAATTAGCACAAATTTATGATTTCTCTATTTCTAGGCCCTTAATATGAATCTCAACTAATACTCATCTCTTAGACACTTATTTATCTTAAGAACACCCATCATCGGTCCCTATAAGATGTATAAAATATGACTCATCAGGTACTATGCCCAAGATTGCAACAACAATGCACACCTATCCATAGTGCATGAACTTGGGTAAATAACACAACACATTTCTCTATATAGAATCGTTAAACATGCTAAACCCTAGATGTGGCATCTAGTACACTTAAAATATGCTAATCAATGCATATACATGAGATGAACTTCGTTACTTGATTTGTCGAGCATCAAAATCTCCCAGAATCAAGCATAAAATGTAGGCTCTAAAATGGGCTTCTATATGTAAAAATGTTGGTTCACTTGGAAAAGTTGTCAAAATTTCTCACAACCATTTTAGTTTGATTGTTGATTTTTTTTCTACACACTCAATAAAGTAACCATACCCAGATATGTGGCCCTCATTTCTTCCCAATCAAAGTAAATAGGTCAAGTAATCAAATGTTTCCTATAATTTCAATTAGAGTGCTACACCTTTCAAAGTAATTACGTATTCACCTCATGGAAGATGGAACTTGTGCATTTTGGATCTCAACCTTTCTACTAAGCTATTATCAACAAATGATTAATCTTACAATGTCTCATTGTTGCAACATGATAAAACACAGTTTATGCCAACAATGACTTTATTAATAGATTTGGAGGAGACATTGTATAGAATAAGATCTTTTTTCTAGGTCCTCTAAATAAAAACCAAAGTAATTGGTATAACATGATTAAAGATGAGTAGAGAACATGAATGTAACTAACATTTGTAAAAAATGATTGAACGTAGCAATACTTACCATATCAATTATGTATGATGCACATGAATAAAGATGGTAATAAGCCAGGCAACTTGGCCTACATACGCCTCACATGACTTGTTTAGTAAAATTGTTAGACTTAACTTGTTTAAAAAACATTTTTAAATAAAAAGGTTGAACTACAGGCTTAAAAAAACTATTAAGACCTAGTAGTGGCAGAGGTAGTAACAATGATACTGGTGGTTTCATAAAAATTTATATAATTGAGTTTTAATCTTAATGGTATGTTATTTTTAATTTTGTTCTAATTATTGATTTTGTTTATTCTCATGAAAACAAATGTTCTCACACTAATCACTCGCTATATATATACACATATACATAAAAATAACTATCTTGAATGAGATTATTTTTAAGATCTATTTTTAAACAATGGTATTTTTAAAAACTTCTCTTTAATGAATATTTTTAAAGATTTTTCTTAATTTCTTATGCATCTCAATTTATTATTTTCATTTTTATTCAATATTTTTAAAGATATTATCAATAGTTAAAATAACTTTGTATAAATTATTTATTATAAATCTTAAAATATAAATTTTAATCATATAAAATAAATATTTGTCCTATATATTATACTAACTAAAATACTAGTTATATAAAGATAAATATTATGCATTTTAAAGACTAAAATATTAGTTATCAACAATTAAAAATAAATTTATATTATAATTTAAATTATTCATTATAAATTTAAAATATACTTTGGATATTTAAATATTTGTTTATTATGAATTTTAGTTTTAATATAATTTATGTTAAAAATTTTATTTATTATAAATTTTAATTTAATTATATAAAAATAAAATATTCATCTTATAACCTAAAACATTAGTGCTGCTCTGGGTCCAAAATTCAGAGAGAATTCCACCATAAAGATAAATAAAAATAAAAGTCAGACTCTATAGAGAAAAAAGAGAGAAAGAGAGCACACATTAACTTCGGTTGAAGTCTCTGTGAGGCGAGAAAGGAGACGCTCTCGGAAACATTTTCAGGGTTTAAGCCTCGTAGAACCTACGACTAGAACAGGAACAGAAACTTTGTAAGCAACTAATTTCGCTCGCTTCTTCACATTGTTCAATGATTTATAATCGCCAATTGCTTTCTTCTGCTACCAATCTCTATAAACTCACTCACCAATTCTCTCTTCTCTCCCGCGCTTACTCCTTCGTTTCCCCACCACCCTTTGCCCCAAAGTTAACGTTTTTGGCCTCTACATGGAGGTTCGCTTCCGCCCCACGTTTGTGCAGTGGTTCAAACCTTGTGGGGATGAGAGTCATGAGATGTTACTGCCATGACAGTGGTGGGTCCAAGGAGTGGACTGAGGAAATTGAGTACTTGGATGAATCTGGTGGGGTTATTTACAAGGGTAAGGGTGTGAGGTCTGTTGAGCCTGGTGTGGATGATCATGTGATGGTGGGTGAGGTGAAGAAGCCCTTTGTGAATGCCCTGGCTGTGGCCAAAATTGTTGAGGTTGTGAAAAGGTGGAAGTGGGGTCCAGAATTGGAGACCCAATTGGATAAATTGCAGTTTGTGCCCAACATGACTCATGTTGGTCAAGCCTTGAAGGTTGTTGGTGATGTTGATGCTTGTTTGAGTTTGTTTAGGTGGGCCAAGAGGCAGGCTTGGTATGCCCCAAGTGATGATTGTTATGTCATGTTGTTTGATGGGTTGAACCAAAAGAGGGATTTTGAGGGGATTCAGTTGTTGTTTGATGAGATGGTTGGCGATTCGGTGGATGGGGTTTCCTTGTTTGCGGCGTGTAATCGGGTGATTCGGTACTTGGCCAAGGCAGAGAAGTTGGAGGTATCGTTTTGCTGCTTTAAGAAAATACTGGATGCTGGTTGTAGAGTTGATACCGAGACGTATAATTCTCTCATTACTTTGTTTTTGAACAAAGGTTTGCCTTACAAGGCTTTTGAGATGTATGAGAGCATGGAGAAAGCTGGTTGTTCGTTGGATGGTTCCACGTATGAATTGATGATCCCGAACTTGGCAAAGTCGGGGCGTCTTGATGCAGCTTTCAAACTCTTCCAAGAGATGAAAGGGAGAGGTTTTCGGCTGGGTTTGAACGTCTTTACATCGCTTGTTGATTCGATGGGGAAGGCGGGGAGGTTGGACGGTGCAATGAAAGTTTACATGGAGATGCGAGGTTATGGGTACAAGCCTCCCCCTACTATATATGTTTCTTTGATTGAATCTTATGTGAAGTCTGGGAAGTTAGAAACTGCTCTAAGGCTTTGGGATGAGATGAGGATGGCAGGGTTTAGGCCTAACTTTGGCTTGTATACTTTGATCATTGAATCTCATGCAAAATCAGGGAAGCTTGACATTGCTATGTCTATGTTTTTAGATATGGAGAAAGCGGGATTTCTACCCACCCCATCTACTTATTCTTGTCTATTGGAAATGCATGCTGCATCTGGACAAATTGATCCTGCCATGAAACTGTACAATTCAATGACTAATGCAGGCTTAAGGCCTGGCCTAAGCACTTATACTGTGCTTTTAACTCTGCTGGCTAATAAGAAGCTGGTGGATGTGGCTGCCAAAATTCTACTGGAAATGAAGGCTATGGGATATTCTGTGGATGTGACAGCTAGTGATGTTTTGATGGTGTATATTAAGGAAGGTTCAGTTGATCTTGCTTTGAGGTGGCTGCGATTCATGGGTTCATCAGGGATCAGAACCAATAATTTTATTATTAGGCAGTTGTTTGAGTCATGCATGAAGAGTGGGTTATATGAATCAGCCAAGCCTCTTCTGGAAACATATGTTAACTCTGCTGCTAAAGTTGATTTGATACTTTACACCTCCATTTTAGCTCATCTTGTTAGGTGTCAGGAAGAGAAAAATGAGAGGCATTTGATGTCTATCCTTAGTGCTACAAAGCACAAGGCACACTCTTTTATGTGTGGTCTTTTCACTGGCCCAGAACATAGGGGACAGCCAGTGTTATCTTTTGTCCGTGAATTCTTTCAAGGTATTGATTACGAATTGGAGGAGGGTGCTGCTAAGTACTTTGTCAATGTTCTTCTCAATTACCTAGTTCTTATGGGGCAAATAAATCGAGCTCGATGTGTGTGGAAGGTTGCTTACGAGAATAAACTTTTCCCAAAGGCTATAGTCTTTGATCAGCATATTGCTTGGTCCCTTGATGTTAGAAACTTGTCAGTTGGAGCCGCTCTTATTGCAGTAGTGCACACTCTTCATAGATTCAGAAAGCGCATGCTATATTATGGCATTGTGCCAAGACGGATAAAATTGGTTACGGGAGCAACTCTAAAGATTGTGATTGCGCAGATGTTGAGCTCAGTAGAGTCTCCTTTTGAGGTGAGTAAAGTGGTTCTTAGGGCATCTGGAGATTCTGTCATGGACTGGTTTAAGAAACCGATTGTTCAGCAGTTTCTTCTGAATGAAATTCCATCTAGGGCTGATATTCTGATGCACAGGCTGAACATACTTTTCCCCAGTTCTGCACCTGAAGTTAGATCTCTCTCTCCTCCTAAACCTCTCATTGCAGGCAGGGCAATATAAACAGTTTTGATTTCTACAGTTAGTAATTGGCGTTTGAGATGTTATTGTTACTCCAGTGTTATAGTGGTACACACTATTCATATGTTCTGAAGCTGCCTGATGCTATAAACAGATATGTACTATTTAAGAATTTTGAATATAATCTTTGAAGATTCATATTCTTTTTCACCCCCAAAATTTTTGAAGTAGAGGCATAGAATATGCTTTGTCATGATTAGGTTATTCATATATGTCAAATTAGGCTTTTCTATCTTAGTGAAATAGGGTTGGTAAGTTTGCATACTAGAGGATTATTGTGTACTTATTTCTCAAGTTTTAATTTATTCTTATTATTGAGGAATTATTAATCCTCTTTTGACTTCTCCCATTCTATTTTATCTCTAAATTTTCCTTCATTCTTTTTCCTCTTTTCACCGTGGCTTTGCCTTTAAGGAGAGGCTCTTGTAAAAAAAGAAATAAACAATTGGTGTTTAGAAAAAGGCTATGGAATTGAAACTACTCTCCACTCAAACATCATTTAGAAGAAGAAATCATCGAATTGGAAATTACATTAATGATATTGAATTACAGGTGAAAGATTGGAAACTGGAATTCAGAGGGAAGGCTACAGTGTGAACAGATAGGATCATAGGACATTATTATTGTCCCTGTTACATGGAGAGATATATTTGTCAGACTGAGCAAATACATTTTGCACAAGTCCTTTGACGATATCCCATTTTGGCAATAAATCTAGTTATGAATGTCACTACTGAATCTATTTACCACTAGTTTATAAATCTTTATAGAATTAATTGGTACATTAAAGTTGCATTTTGATATATTTTTTAAAAAATAATATTAGACAAATGTTTTCAGATAGATAGGATGGCTACTTGCTAGCCAGAACGTTATGATCTTATTGTCAGGTTGTATGCAATAAAACATCATAGAATGATTTCTGTAGTAAATAGAGTAGCACATTATTGCTCCTAAAGTTTTAGTTAGTTGTTCTGGATTTAATTCTTAAGTTATATTTCCCTAGACTTTGAAATGATCATCACAAAGAAGCAATTGATTGCTAGTAAAGTAATAAACTCTCTATGCTTCTGAATAACGTTTATGTCTTCTTTTA
The DNA here is from genome assembly GCA_025330945.1 of Mucuna pruriens. Taxonomy (NCBI): domain Eukaryota; kingdom Viridiplantae; phylum Streptophyta; class Magnoliopsida; order Fabales; family Fabaceae; genus Mucuna; species Mucuna pruriens. Next base: position 1,170,504 of record JAENHJ010000527.1, on the reverse strand, counting down.
GCCTGTGGAATCCTTTGGTCAAAAAGAGTATTACCTGTTGGACGATCACTCTAGCTGTGAATTATTTCCACCTGCCTCCTTATACTGAATTGATCTCTAATTGGAAAGGTATGGTTCTCCTTATTAAAAAATCTTTAAAATTGATATAGCTGTATTTTACCTCATATTCCATAAGTGATATTATTTTAGTTTATGTTTCATGACTTCATCAAGTATATATCTTTACCTGAGTTCATGTGTTTGGCAACCTATGAGGATAAAAAAGTTCAACTAATATGTGCCATTTTAAACCAATTTTAGTGCCATGATTGTGCCTAAATAATAAACACATCTAAAACACTAATTTTGAGTGGAACCTTTGAAACATGTCTGTTATATATGATTCAAATAAGATCAGGTAATATGCTAGACAACATGGATTCTGTTGCTATTATTGGTTGCAACTTGCAAGTTGATAATGTTTACTTGATAAAGTACTAGATCCATTTCTGATTTATGTATGGTATTTGTTATTGTTATTTGTGTTTCAATTACAACATTAAGAAAGATGATGGGTTTGATATCAATGGGATATAATAGTGACTGTTCTTTGATTGTAGACCGAGCTCTAATTTTATTTTTCGTTCTTTTTTTTATCAATTGGAAGTAATAATGTAATATGTATATTATGTAAATACGAGTTTCTTCTTTCATATATTTATTAATGGGCAGCATGTTAATTGATGAAGGCTTGTGGGACTGTCAACATCTTTTTTCCCTATGGACCCATGTTTTAAAATTGAAATCTAGAGTGAGCACTATTGTTTGCATGGTTTGTTTTGGGAATTGGGAAGGAGAAGGAGTATTGATCCTGTCTTTCATTTGCTACTTTTAGAAGGTGTATCTCGAAGTTTGCAGGATAATGTTTGCTGTTAGTACTAATTTAATGGTTGGATTGATTAATTTCTCGTAAAAAGGTTATTAACTAAGAAAAATGTCATTTTTTAATAACTTCATATGGAGGAGTGCCAGTAACATAATCTCTAACACACTCTTTATTATTGATCAAAATTTATTAAAAATTACAAAATTATGAGTTGATTTCATTAAATGAGAATTGAGATCTACAAATTTTGATGACTTTCAATAAATTTTAGTCAATAATAAATAATATATTCTAAAAAATGTGGTAGAAAGTGTTGTTAGCATTTCTTTGTTGAAGTGAATTTTTTTGGGGCAGCTTGATAACAATGGTTTATATTCCAAAATAATAGTCATTTGTTACTCTCATTGAACTTGTCATGTTTTTGTTGCAGTTTGTCGAATTGGAAACCAACATTTTCATTGCTTATTGTTAGGCCAATTGCTCAAAGGCTAAGTTCGCTCATTTTTTTCTTTTAAATTATAGATTCAAGATTCTCACAGGAAGAACTTCCTGCATGGAAATCAATTCTAACACCTGGATGGGTATAGCATGCAACATTAGTCATTTAGGTGTACTACATGCTACAATTTCACATGGCTCATGGTTTTTTAATGTCCCAATTATTAATCAGTGGTTTTATCTTTGTTTTAATAGGCCATTGCCACATTTACTACAATCAGAATTATCTCTGTTAAAAATTTCACATCTACTAGTGAGATAATCAATTTTTTTTTTTTGTTGAAATCTCACATCAATGGGACAACTCTCACATTTTAAACTAATTTTGTAAAATTGAATTAAACATTAAGAATCTTTGTCTCTAATGATTGTTTTCATAAGTGATACTACCTCAAAATGGGTTGTTAGTACAGTTCTCTCAGCAGAGTTTTCCTCCTTTTCCCCTTTTACATTTCCATGGTTGATACTTGAATAGAAATATGTTACAAACATTGCATAGAATGTAAGCTTCTATTTATATCCATTATCAGCTGGATAATTACTACCAGAACCATCTTAGCTACTCACAATTTACAATGAAATATTATTAATTATTCCTTAAAAAATATTGTTTTTTATTCGGGGCATAGGCATAAGTGCCTTAAATGTTTGATGCAATTTCTTTTTCAAAATTACATTTAAGAGAATGCGTTATGTTTATTTGAAACTGCTAGAAACTCATATTTACACTTATGATATCTATTTTAGTTACTCAACAATTTCTTGTCTACTGTTATTGATTTAGTTGATCGTCCCGTTTCCCTCACCATTGTAAAATTTTATTAGGCAACATTTTGATGACTAGGACCATTGGCAGATTCAACATTTGAAAGTGTGTTTGAAAACTCATTTGAACAAACAATGTTGGGAGATTTTCTGTATTCTAATGCACAAATGTAGAAGGAATTCTGAGGATGGATTGAAGTTACGTGGTATGTTTGGTTTAAGGTAAAAAATTGATTAAGCATCCGATGTTTGGTTCTCCCTAACAAGGGAAGAAAGTGCAAAAAATTACATGTTTTTCACTTTTTCCAATGTAGACGAAAGAGAAGGGAAAATAAATTTTTATACTAAAAAGACAATTTATATTTACTTTTCTATGCTAAGTATTTATGTCATTTTATAAATATATCAATTTTTTTTTAATTTTCTTTTCGCAAAATAAGCTATATATTATCTTACTTTTATTTGTTTTTATTTCTTTTAGAAAAAAAAGAGAAAAGTAAAATGGTTTTATAAGTTGTTTGGTAAAAATGAAAATAAAAAAAAGAAAATTAAGAGTATATAAAATGATATAAATATCGTAAATAAAAAATATAAAAATAAAAATATTTTAATCATTTAATGTATAAAATCACTTTTTTTTTTCTCCCTTTATTTTCAATTTGGGTGGATGATTGCAGCTGTGCACCAATTATTTTTTTAATCTTTTGTCCCTTTATATTCAAGCCAAAGGGAAGAAGGTTAATAGTCTGGTTTTCCCTCCTCTCCTATTCCATCCTTTTCGTCTCCCTAACTTACCAAACAAAGCATAATTTTTAAAATAAATAATTAAAGGTATATCGTTTTTTATTTTTAGAAAGTTAAAATTATAAATATTTTAAATTAAACTGATTGAGCATTTTTCACTATACTGGGAAATAATCTAGTAGGGATTCGTGGAGGCCGTGGTGTTGGGGTTTTCACTTACTGAACTTGACCCTTTTTTTTTTTTTTTACTCTTAAAGTATTATTATTGATTTTTATTTTATTTTTAAATACTTTTTTTTAAATAGATTTTGCTTAAAAAATAATTTTTATCCAACTTAAATCAATACAAATTTGATCGAGTTACTTTAGTTTGAGATAGTCTCAATAAATTCTCACAAAACCCAACTCGATCTAATCAGTTTGGACTTTGGACTCATTTTCTTATGAGCCCACATCTATTTAACCTGATTATAAACTTAATAGTTTCAACTTAGAAAGAAAAAAACAGAGTTATGTGAAAAAAAATGAGAATTATTTGAAAAAAAAGATGAAATTTGGGGGTACATTTAATCTTTTTTGGTACATACAAAATTGTAAAATTAGAAAAATATAAAGTGTAATTTATTCATACTTTTATTTGTTGAGTAAAATGGCGAGAATTAACGGGTATAATTAGAAACTTTTCCATGCATTGCATAAATATATTTAAATACATTATCAACTTTTGTTTTTAAATTTACATAAATTTTAAAAACGAAATTATATAAGAAAATAATAATAATAATAATAATAATAATAATTATTATTATTATTATTATTATTATTATTTAACAATAATGAATATTATATTTTATTATATGTGAATAAAATTAAAGAGACGAGACTTGAAATTAAGAAAAAATTAAGGAAACAAGTTATCTGAATTAAGACATATTATCTTTGTTTATCAATTTGATATAGTATGTAAATATTAAATTCAAACTAAAATTCGTTATAATAATCTTAAAATCGTTTTGATCTAAAAGATTGATATGGGGTGTCAAGAATTAAAATTTAAAATTCAATCAAATTTAGTTTTAATACTAACAAAATTTAAATAATAATATTTAAGATGATTAAAAAATACACATAAAAAATAAATTGAGGTGCTTAATCTAAGAAAAAAAAAAATCTAATGTAATAAGAAAGAGAATAAATTTTAACAACACTCTTATTCAAAAATAAATACTCAAATTTATAAATTTGAAATAAGCATTGATTGCACACGTATTTGACAAACTGTTGTATAGCATTACTCAATTGAGCAACTTATCCTTTCTTAGATTTTTATATTAAAAGAAACCATTGGTCCAAATCCAATTCCATAAAAAAACACCAATTGAATCATCAATTCATAGTGGATCTCATGTTCCTTGTTATGTGCTAAAACATATTGGTATACATGTAATGTAAAAGGGTTCCCGAGGTTTCTTTCTCATCAATAATGTTTCAGTGCTCTGCACGACCCGCTACCATTCCCAATCATTAAAACTGTAATTTTGATCCACCCTCAATGTAATTTTTACTATTAATTAATTATAATTTATTTTAAATATAATTTTTAAAAGTAATTATTTTAAATTAATAATATTAATTATAAGATAATTTATAATTACATAATAATATGAAATATTTTCTTTTTGTAAATTTGATAAAACTTCTAAAATATATTTTCACAAGTTTCGATTTTTTGAGCTGGCCAAAAATAATCTTCAAATTGAAATTTACGAAGTTTTTAACTCTTCTCAAAATATGTATTTAGTAGAAAATGAGATTCAAATTCTTTCCATAAACTTAGCATGTATGGTTAACAGAGCCACATTCATTAGGTAATATTTAATTAATGTGAGTATAAACCTAATTCATTTCTCTAAAATTATTTTTTTTTCATCTCTCTTAATCGATGTGATATCTTCAATACATCTTTTTCTGTCGAAGAGTGTATTTACCGATTGTGAAATTTTTAGGATTAAATATATATAAATGATTTAACAATAATAATTAAGATAAATTCTAATATCACTCGAATATATAATCTAGTTAAATTTATAATCTAAATTCAAATGTTAATTTTTAAAGATAACATATATTCAAGGGTATGTACATATTATTATAAAGTTGCACTTGTCGTCAACTTATGCCAACTTTAATTAGAGTTTTAAAAGCATAAAAGGAACCAAGGGAAGAACAACCAAAATAATTGATGATAACAAGCAGAAGAAAGCGACGAAGCAAGGAAAACCTTGGACACTTGATGATGATGTGTGTAACAACTTTAATAAAACCGTCAGTTACAGAGGAGACAAGAAAAAGTGTTGATCTTATCAACTCTGAATTTTTCAGCCCCACATGTGGTACAAGTGTTGGGAGAGAAAATTAATAAGTAGTTTGGGATTTTATAGTAACAAATTAATCTCTCTATAACAAATAATCATATGTTATTAAATTTTTAAATATGAATCATATAGAAATTAATTAGTACATAAATACTTGGTATTTCAGAATTGCTTAGTAATTTTTAGTTGTAAAAGAGTTCGATTCGAGAGGTGAGAAAGAACCAAAAAACAACAAAAAAAAACTTTTATCACACTAAATGAGATTAGCTACATAAATCACAACACCTCATTTGACTTTCAAAAATATGGAACAAACAATAACAAAATATCCAATTTACATCAACAATATGGAATCACATTAACAAAAGCATTAGGAGATAGAAAAAAGATATATTTTATAACATTTTATTGCATTGTAAAAATGAGGCAGTTTTAAGAGGTGGTGATTATGCTCATTGCCTATTTTCCAAGAAGGGAAAATCTTTCTCAAGAGGATTGAAGCTATCCCATGAGAGAATGGAATCCAAACCATCAACCCACTGTTGCAAGGAATTTTCCTGAAGATAAGGGGATTCACCCACAGAAAGGTTGCTAGAATCATCCAGTGAGAAAGAAGAAGAACTACAATAAGAACTAGTACTTGTTTTGGTTTCTTGACTCATCCATGATCCCAAGTCCAACTGTGAGCATAGCATTTCATAATTGTTTAAAAATCCAGTGGTGTCATCCCATGTCACCTTGTTTTCTTCCATTTTCCCTTCTGTTTTTGGCACTTCTCCTGTGCCATGCATGTCCAAGGACTTGTTCTCCACACCTTGTTCACACCCTTTTGAAGTGTTTTTTGGCTGTAGATCTTTCTTGTTTTTGTCATCACAAGACTCTTCCTTTTGCTCAATTGGCTTCAGGGTCAAAGGGTCCAGACCAAGAAGCTTCAACCTCTTCTTGATTTTTGTGTTCCAATGGTTCTTGATTTCATTGTCTGTCCTCCCAGGAAAATGTGAAGCAATCTTAGACCACCTGAAAATGTGCATGCTTCATTGTGTTAGAAGAAATTAGTATCCATTAATATCCTTTTAAAACCATAGTTGCATTTATCTATAACTTTTGGCAATATCAAAGATTGCGACAATTTAGCTTCTTCACATACAAGAAAAAATCATACCATATTTTTTTGGTGCAAAGAAAATTCAGAGACATGTAATATATATTATACCTGTTACCTAGACATGAATGTAGTTGTATAATTTGATCCTCTTCCATTTCAGTAAAGCCACCTCTCTTGAGGTCTGGCCTCAGATAATTAATCCATCTCAATCTGCAGCTCTTTCCACATCTCAGCAAGCCTTCACCACCATGTCAAAAACAAATGCACCAATTCTAATAAATACACACACCCCTTTAAGGCAAAGTCAATATGTGAACAAAATTTTCACAAAACCAATACCTGCTAGCTTGGGAACTGTTCTCCAGCAGTGGATACCATTATTGAGGATGAAATTCATAAGCTTGTGATCTTCCTCAATAGTCCATGGACCTCTCTTCAAACCAACCTTATCACAACATGGTTGTCTTCCCATTGTGGAACCTTTTCACCCTTAGCCAAATGCCAAATTAAGTTAACAAGTGTGACATAAAAGGAGGGCACTTAAAAAAGGAGCTTAAGGTTGAAGCAAAGATGCTGCCAGTTCATTCAGACATTTAAATAAAAGCAAGGTGTCCTTTGAGAGGGGTGACAAATGATTGAATGGAAAGCACTTTAGTTGAAAGCCATGAAAGCATGGAGGGATTGTCATTATAAAATGATGGTCATCACCACCCTTATTGAGACAAGGGAAGAAAGAGTTTGTGTTCAACTAGGAAATTTTTCAGGGGGAGAAATTAAAGAACCATACGTGAGTCCACCTTGTTGACAATTTTTCATTATTTGGTGCCAAAATCTTCTCTTATTGATGGTATTCCATGTATGCACCATAAAAATATTGAGTTTGATGGGATTCCCTGGTCCCAAAATGGCTGGCACGCTTTGTCGTTGTAGCCAACCCTCATTTCATCTTTTGTTACTCTCATGCCTTCACCTATTATGTCTTAGTGTCATGAAATTCTTCCATGGATTCACTTGTGACTCGAACCTTGATCATTGAGTAAATTGGTAATGAATAAGACACATACAGAAACATATGTAAAACAATCTACGTATATTTGTTTTTAGAGTTTAATTTCTTATAAAAAAATTATAGCATTCATCAATAAAAAATTATAGTTATTTTTTTAAAAGTAATTATTGTAAAAATTAATAAATTTATTATATATATATATATATATATATATATGATTTATAATTGAATAACAATATAAAAATTCGTTATATTTATTTTATATATAATCTTTAAGACTTTGTTTACCAAAATAGAAATGGTAAGAAAATAAAATAAAATTAATAAAAAGTATTTTTTTCACTGATATATATAACTTAAGGGCATGCATAAGTCTTTGTTTAATAAAATAGAAATGGTGAGAAAAAAAAGAAGAGAGAAATAAAAAAAATGTACAAACTCTGTCTTTTATTTCTCTAAAATCTTGACGAAATAGAACAGTAACGAGTTAAAACACACAATTTCCTAGCCTCGTGTATTCGTACTTGTTCTCCTTCTTATCAAATAGCATAGCTGCAGTCTCCTTTTAACGAAAAATAAGGAATGGTAAATGTTAAAAAGACAACCAACCAATCAAACACTTTGGTCTCTTTTTAGTTCCTTCAGATTCTTACATTAAACATTTTCCTTTTAACAAAAGTTTACAGAAATTGTTACTATCTCCTATTTAATTTCTCCTCTTCATAGTAAATTTTATGAATAATCAAAGTATTCTTAACTTACAAACTATAACTAGCTCTTTTCGTCCCTTTTTCATAATCAAATTTATTTTAAGTTATCACAGGAATTTTTATAAGTTCTATCAATGTATGATTAATTCTATTTTAAATGTCTTAAAGTCTAAGGTGTTAAAAAGTTTAAATTCTATGTCGGACGAGCTATCATCTGGTTTGTATTTAGAGTTGGAAAAGAACATGGATATGCATAAATTTAATCAAGATGGATGTTAATTTTAATCATTGAAAAAAGGGAAAGGGGTTAGTAAAAATGTGCATCTATCTGCTGTGATATCTTAATTGCTTTAATTTTTTTTTGTCTTGTTTGTAAAGATAGAAGTGAATTGAATAATAAAATATAATCATGATTGCAGTCAATCTTAAAGTTTAAAGAGTGTTTATATGTATTTCCAGATTAATCACTCAACAGTAATGGACCTATCTTAAAATTTGAGAAAACTACAGGTAATATTAAATGTTTTTGTATTTCCCACTTGTTTTTATATATTTAAACTCATTATTGACAATTTATCATTCTGTTGTCAAATTTAATTTTTTACTTGTTAGCTTCTTTTCTTACCTTTTGTTCATTTTTTAACTCTTTGGCTACTTTTCGCTTTATTCAGTCGAATATTTTATTTTATCTCACATTTCATTTCATGATAATAATAATAATAATCCATACTGACTTAAGATCCTGGATCCACGCCACTGCCAACCAAAAGGGTTATCACCTTAATAGTAAAATTCAAACTCGTACTCTTATAAAATATGAATTTTATCTTTGCCATTGGATTAAAATTTATTGGAGTTTTGCCATTGTTTTACATGTGCTTTTTATTTTTCACGGGTTTAAAAACTAGAAACAAGTAATCACTGGAGACTGAGATAATGTACTTGGTGTACGTTTTTGCACTCATGACCACGTTGTAAAAAGTCAAAACCACAACGTTGGTTTAGCCAAAGTGCTAAATTGTTAATGTACATTGCTCTAGGAGAGGCTTTGACCATTGATTCGGCATGATTAAGAGCCATCAAAGACCCTAAAACGAGGAAAAAAGGCAAAGCTAGGGACCCTTAATAATAAACTGCGCAGAAAGAAAGAACTAATTAATTCAGAACCCACCATTCTCCTTATTAGGAGACATTAATTAGTGTCACAGACATTCGGAAAAAATCTCACCATATCATTAAACTTAATGAGTGTTTTTACAAAATTATAAATGGAAACATTTGGTCATGGTTACCTAAACGAGTTTTTATCCTAGGATCAAAGTAGTACTAAAGAGTTCTGTGTCACTTGAGTGAGTTCTTGCATCTACTTTTACCTTGTCGAGAAAGTAATATTCTTGAGTGCATCGATAACTTTGCTTGGAGCTGTTTCCATAAGATGCACACTCCATATATCTTATACTACGAGTGATAGCACGTATCAACATTTTGGTTATCCAAGGTTCTTATTTATTTGTACGAAATTTTGGCTCATGGAACAATTCTTAATCAAAAGAACGTATATTGATTAATCGTCTATTTCTTCTTTTGTATGTAGAACTATTAAAAAAATTCATATGTTTTCACCTATTAACTTGAAATTTCCGGAAAATTTTGTTCTTGATGACATATCATAATCTATTAATCTTTGTGATCAAGTGATTTAAAATGGGATTCGCAAGTTATTTATTTATAACTTATGAGCTTGTTTGATTAAAGTAATTGTGTTGAATAAACATGCTTTTTATTGGTTTAAAACTTTGTTTCATATGTGACTTGAAGTAACATATATATATATATATAAGCTCATAGCTTATGATTTTTATATGAATTTTTTTCCCTTTTATTCTTAATATATTAATAAAAATTCCCATTTATCTTATTTTAATATTTTAATATTTATTTTAATGAAATTTATCCTTTAATATTATATTGTTTGCTTTGGTTGTTACACTAGTTATTTTATGTTTTAATAAAATATTTGATCTTTTGAAAAGTGATAAGAGTTTAAAATTAATTAAAAAAAACTAAAATTATAATTGCATAAAATTATATTTTGTCCAAAAAATAAAAATAGAACTTGATTGTTGTTTGATAAGTTTAGATTAAAAGATCCTTTACACTAAAAATATCATTTTTTTTCCTCACAACGACTACTTCGCGATAAGAGAGAAAAGTTAAAGTGTGTAGTGTAGCTTATTTTAAAAGTTACTTTCGTTAGTTTTTTCTTTTTTAATATTTTTCTCCTCTATTCTTTTTATATATATATATATATATATAATATTCTTTTAAAGTCAAACACTGAACAAATCACACAAACATAACTTTTTACGTTATTTTATATTTATCAATTCATTTTTTTTATATAGTTTTAATTTAATAAATATTACTTTAATAGCTTTCAACTTTTAACTATGATCATTTTTTTCTAACTGTTTGGTTGAAAATAACATTTTAATTAAAAAAATAAATTATGTAAAAAAAATTATAAAATACTTTTACATGATCATTCAATTACTACACTCAATTAACATTTATACCTTATATAAAAAAAATTATTTTACAATAACCGCAATGAAATTTAAATTTAGAATTTCATACATATTATTCATTCAAACTCTCCACTACTTATTCGATACTAAGGAGTTTGTCTAGGTTCTTTACGAGAATATGCTATTTGTATTTATTTCCTAAATAATATTATTTTTCTAATATCAAAACTTTTAAAACAATGATTCTTTTATATTGAAAATTATACATCGATGTTTAATGAAATGATTAAGATAAAACATATAAATGATGAAAATCTCTCTATAAGCTATTTTTTTTTTTTAAGATTAAGTGAATACAAAACCCATGTTGTAAGACCTTAACCGATAACTACTTTACTAAATTTGTCCAAACAGCTTAAATAGTTAATTAGGAGCACATTAAACCGCAACCCATGGTTACTTACTCTTTGACTCTAGATGGTCCGAAAGGGTGACCATCCATCACATTATGAGGATCATAGCATTTAGGGTCAATTTTATTGGTTGACTTTGCCAAGTTCAAAAAATTCAACATCTTCCGACAGTTTGAATGGCTGAAATGGTGCCTACGTCGTATTTTGAAACATCGGAAGACAGACACTAAAACTATAAGTGAAACAACAAAATGGTGTTCTGGCATACACATAATGATAATAATAATTATTATAATACACAAGGTTGTACGTAGAATATATCGATCATCTTCCTTTTTCTAAGACTTCATTCATGCATCTTCCCATAGAACAATTACGGAAACAAAACGGTGCATTGGCTTTATTATATATAATAAATAATAATAAAACACAAGATAGTAGAATATCATCTTCCTTTTTCCTAGACTTACGTACATGCATCCACCCATAGCGCAATTACGGAAATAAATTTATTAAAAAAAATGCTCCATGATTTGTTTGATTCATGCATAGAAATATTCCCTTTTACTAATTAATCCCAGCAATTGCGATGCACAATCCTTATATGACTTTCTTTTACATTCGGGTAGGGCTAGCAATCGACCAAAACATGACCTAGAATTTTTATGTTTATTGAAAAGCAGAGTTTCAATTTAACTATAATAATTAATGTTTTAATTTAATATTTGTTGGGACTATTGATTTTATTTTTATTTTTATCAAATTATTTTGAATATATGAATGCAGAATAATTTTATTAAGTCATAAATTTGAGCTTAGGTCATTGAGTTTAAAAAGTCCAATTAATATCCAATTCAATATAGATTCATGAATGACTCAAAAGATATTATATTGAACCATACTTGAGCCTAAGAAAATACGCTTAATTTTTTAGTAAGGTCTGGAGGTGAAGGGAGGGAGTGGCTTGGTGGGATCATGGTCACTCCCATTTTTTTTCTAAGTTTATTTAAAATATTATAAAAATAGTTTTGTAGTTCCTCTTAAAATGTGGGGAAAAAAGTTTTACTGTATTCATCTAATTTTTTTTTCACACATATTACTTCTATATTCAATACAATTTTGTATTCTTTTTCATAAAAATATTAGTTATATATTAAATATTTTAAATATTATCATGTAGATTTTTTTATTAAGCCATTTTTTTTCTTATTTCCCTTAAGTAGAAGTTTTGATTTCACCTTTTGAGCAATTGGCTCAAATTCATTGGGTGACCTATATTTTCAGCCAATGGCCAACATAAACAGCATGTTCAAGTTTGGCACTATGCTGACACATGCCTACGGTTTTAATGAGCCTATAAATTGTATCGAAAGAAATAAAAATATTTGTATTTATATTCGTTAGATACTTAGATGCAATAGACAAAATATTTCAAAAATTGTATATATGAAATTGTCACTTTAACTTTTTTAGTTCTATAATTTTCTCCTATATTTTCTTAAAGACTTGAAGTGATTTTTCAAAGACAATTAATGCCAAATTCATTGTTAAAGCAGATAATATCAACATGCAATTCTTTTTTTATTTACTATTGTTGTACAATTATTTTATGTTATAGTGAACATTGTGATATTAATGGTCTTTATTTATTTTTAAAATTGAAAGTATTGAGAGAATTATTAAGAGAAGAAACACTCCAATGAAAATATTAGACTATTTTTAAAAATTAGATTCTTTTCTAAATGTATATGTATTGCTTATAAAATATATTGACAATAAAGGCATTATTGCTATTACTGGATTTCTTTTCAAAATTAAAATTACTTAAATTCTAACTAAGATAAGCAATGTTATAAGATATATTGAATAAATTAGTCATCATATCTATTGAGTAAAATGTTAGAATTTCTTGATTATAAAACTTTGATAAATGACTTCGTAGCTCAAAGTTAGAAAATTAATATATTCAGTCTTTATAAAAGTTTTTCCTTAGGTCTCATCCCAAAATTTTAGATACAATTGTGCTAAAGGTAATTTGGTTGTTGTAATGCCCTACTAACATTATATAAGACAAAGTAATAATAAATGTGAAAAGATTCAATTTTAATAAAATGTTATTTAACTTGATTACGAAAATATGAATAATTTTTTCACAATGAAAAATCAAAATATCATACATGAACAATTTTAAAATAAACAAAAATAAATACATACAACCATGATTACTAAAAAAAATCATGCATAACAAAAATAAATAATGTATCTTGTCTTAAGACGTTACATCCCACCATCATACAAATAATGACACCTAATATAAGAGTATTAAAAAAGGCTCATACATGTTGTGGTTAAAGGTATGCTAAGTATATAATCAAAATATATCATAAAAAATCATAACAAAATTCTCTTATGTTGGTCATAGACATTCCACCCTAAATATTACTATTGGGAGGCTTCTAATAGGTCCTCCTCCTCTAAGCTGGTGATGCATATGGTAGAATGGCGGTAAGGACCTCCACATGTAGAAGATGTGATCAAGTGATCTTGTAACATGTATAAAGGTTCCCTCCACACTTCTTTTATTAATTACTAGCCAAAGTTCCATGATTAAGTTAAGTAATAAAGATATGGTAGAAATCCCCACATATATGTACATGAATATGACATCACCTATGTAGAGAGCTTGTTAACTATTTGAGCCAACTTGCCTTGCCTTGTCTATCCTTACAGACATATTCACAAACTCAATGAATAAGGTGTTGAGATATTGTTGAACCCGCGTCATCTTCTTTTGTGAACATGAATGTCATGTTATCGTGTTGAGATATTGTTGAACCCGCATCATCTTCTTTTGTGAACATGAATGTCATGTTATCGTACACATAAACATAAAGGGTAAGCTTATGAAAACAAAATTATATAAAAGTATATGCACAATGATATACACTAAATAGACAGAATAATATCAACAGATAACAACATTATTATTAATTAACATCAACTATAAGAATTACAAGCAAGATAGCATGTCATATCATAAAAACAATTTAATACAACATATGCATGTAACACAATACAATATGTATAACAATAATTAAAGACAACAAAACTTAAACTTATTGAGTCAACCAGCCTAACCTACAAAAAATGGCAAGGTAAGTTAGATAAATGACCTCAAACCAACCTGTTTTGTACTAATGTGAAGTATAGATTGTATTCATCATACGGTCAAGAATTATTACAAATAAAAGATTCTTTGGTCCCAAAAGAGAATCACCAAAGGTTGTTAACATATTGTTATTGTGAAGTAGTTAAAAGAAAAAAAAAAACAAGATACTCTCATTATTGGATAATTCCATATTATTATGAATGAAGAACAAACGATTTCCACACTTGCTAAGGTATGATAAGCAATTCGAGATATGGAAGACATTATGACATCCAATCAAGTCACATGAGTGACCACTAATCAGTTAACATAAAGAGTAAACTAAGGTGTGCATACAAAGAATAGGAGGAAATACTTGTAATGTACAATTGTGGTCCATCTTCAGTACACAACTTCCACCCAATATCAAACCAAGAAAACGTGAAAGCATGTGGATGAAAGCTAAATTTAAACACAATTTCATACATTCAAATTTCTTGTCTTCAAATGAATTTGGATGAAAGATGCTTAGCTGAGTCATGTCTTCATTTTAAACACACAATATCACCTAAGATAAAAGCAACAATAAAATGGAACAGTCAAGAGAAATGGAATTGTGTTCCATAGGCCTTTAAAATTAAAAAAAATATATTGAGAATTCAAGTGATAGATAATATGCACATTGCTGCCTTCATTTTTGAATCTGAGGAGTTCTTTGGTCAATTTCATAACAACTCCACCAATTACATATTTTGGTATTACGACCCAGCCAATCAATGGAGCAACTTAATTTCCAAAACAAAGTACCCATATTTGAAAATTATACATAATTTACGTAATGTATCTCTCAAAATTATTATAAAAAAGTATACTAACTGTTGTGTAGAGAAAATGCAATATTATTGTTCGCTCTACTCTTCTCTTCAAAATCTTTTAAGCTTCAGAAGTAAAAATTGCAACTTCCCGTCGAGAAAATTACAAATTCAAGGGTAATAGATATAGATATATACTAACAATTCAGAACTTCAACATTTAGTTTTTTTTTTTCAAAAAAGAACTAACAAAAATTATATATATATAAAAAAACCTTCATGTCCATATGCACTAACTCCATTGAAAATGGTAGCTTTTGCTTACTAAAACCAGACACCAACCATAGTTGAATAACCGTAGCTATTATGTTCCAACTCACTTTAACAAATTAGCAATTTCAAAAAATAACATCTTAGTAATCACGGCTAGAAAATTTAAAATTTGCTACTAAATAATTTTGTGGTTAATTTTAAAATCAATAGTTATTTTGTAATTAATTTCTAGTAAAAATAATTAGTTACAAAATTATTATAATATTAATGGTAACATGAAATAAATAGCAAATTAGTTAAGAAAATAATCTTAGTTGATTTGTAGTAAATTTTTAAAATTTGTAGTTATTTTTTAACTAATTTATAGTAATAAGAAGTATAAATGAATATAACTTAAATTTAGCTAGAAAAAAATAATATTCTAGTTAATTAATAGTTAATTAGCTAGGATTTAACTACTAATTTAAATGGTAGCTAAAATTAGTAGTAAAATAAAAAAAATCTTATAGTGTAAGTTTTTGTGGACATAAAACATATATATTGAAGAAAGAGATAGAAGATGCTCAAATTAAAATTCATCTGAAAAAATAAATAAAATTCACTTGCTTAAATTCAAAATTCAAAATTACATTCAAATTCAAATAAAAAATGTTGAAGATAATCAAGAAGATAAACAGAGATAAAGGTCTTTAACCTAAAAAATCTTTTATCTTCTTGCAGATCTTCTTTCTTATGCATTGTATATCTTCCTGTTCTATCCTCTAAATCAAGATGTCTCTTTCTCTTACAATAATCATATTTATACATATGTACATGTAAGCATAAAGGTTCCACGTCACCTGACAATAGTACAAATAGGACAGAAGCGAGGCGACGTTGCCCAGTGGATTGAATCTGACATGTCAGATTCAATCACGATCCGTCCTTGAAAAGGACAATCAGTACGGTCCTACGAGAGGAGTCGGCCGGCCTTATGGACCGTCTGGTAGGCCGGACGGTCCATCTGGACGGTACACAGCCCCTCAAGCTTTGTCTCTCAGACATAAAAAGTTGCCAAGGTTGGTTGGACTTCTTTAAGTAGTCGGCCGAGATGCAAACTGTTGAAGCCTTTCCTCGAGAGCTTTAAAGTTTTCAAGGATCACTACTTTAAAGTTGGGTGCGGGGCCGTTGGTCCAAACCTCTTGGCTGACAACTCTGGAGATCCTTTCTTTCCCCATTATTGGACCCCACAACCGGCCGTGTCAGTAATGGTCGTTAAGAAGGACATGGAGGAGCGGGAGAGGGGGTTCGTTGCAGAGCTTGATGAGATGCCTCTTCTTTCTTGTGCCGAAATTATTAAAGGCACCGATCAATGATTGATCTTATAATTAATTTGTGCCTTTTTTTCTATACACCCTTCTAATGTAATTCTTTTTTGGCAGGTTTTTCTGTTCAATATTTGAAGAATTTGAGAAAGAAGACCTCTCAAGCGGGCAATGCTAAAGTTGATGTTCCCTGGCTCGTTGATACCCCAATGCCTTCTGCTCCCATGGGAGAGCCTACTCCATCTCCACAGGTAGTGCACCTAGACTTTCCCAACAGTTCACCTTATCAAACAGGTGAGGATCCCTACACGGGTGACAAGCGTTCGGTTTATGTTGAAGCGGCCAAAGATCACCCCCAAAAGCGCCTCAATTTGGATGAATACTTTGACGCCACCTTTGATGACTGATCGCCTACTTTGAATGATGATACTCCAGTGCATGTCTCCATGGGGGCCCTGTTAGCCCCTCAGTTTGGGTTCGTTCCACAGTGATCGCCCAAGCAAGAAACAATGATCTTTCCTTGTTGTCCAACTGTGCCGGGTTAAGCAACTAGGTCTTTTCAGGTACCTTAAATACTCTTCATAAATTCGCAAGGTGTTCCTTAATCTTTGCTTGTGCCGCCGAAGCCGAGTTCGGGCTTTTGGATGATCAATTGAGGTCCCTTACTACTCAACTCGCTCAAGCTGAAGAGGAGAATCACAGGCCGACGACTGTCTGTAGGGAGGATGCTGTGAAGATAGGGAATTATCAGAAAATGGTGGACGACCTACAAGGTGAGCTTCGACAAGTTGTGGCTCAGAACAAAGACCTACTGGTGGCCCAGTCTGATTGGGAGGTTTCCTGAGAGTCGCTTACTTCAAATGTAGAAAACTTGAAGGCAACTTGTCAAAATCTTGAAGTTGCCAACCTGGCTTCCCGTGAGCAGCTGTCTTCCTTAGAGTCCACCTTAGCAAAAATCAAGGAGGAGAGCGCGGCCAAAGACACCACTATTTTAAGACAAGGGTCATCCATTGTGTAGCAATATGAGATTGGTTTCCGGAGGGTCATGGAGCAGATCAAGGTGTTTTATCTTGATTTGGACACCTCTGAAGCCAATCCCTATAAAGAAATCGTTGATGGTCGTCTTGTTGATGTCCCTACTCCCCCTGATTCCCCCACTGCCTGAATTTTTGGTTCTGTAATTATATAGTTTTCTTGACAATCTTTACTTTCTAACAATTTGCGGATAATTTTATTTACAATCTATTAATTCTGGTTTTGCTGAAAGCTTGTGATACGTTACATACCTTGCTGGCGATATTTGGTTGCAACCTCTTCTGTTTGATCGATCATTTAGTATTTTTAACTCATATTTTCGCGTTGGCCTCGTGGGTCGATCATTGTCGTTATCGCTACCAACGACGATATTTGATTGCGACACCTTTCGGTTTGGTCGTACGTGTTGGTAGTATCTATTGTAATTTATGCTTTTGGATTGGCCTCGTTGGCCGACCATTACCGTTGTCGTTCGTACCCCCGGACTGGCTTCATGAGTCGACCGTTATCAGGTACCAATGTAGTTCGTACCCTTGGACTGGCCTCATGGGCCGACTGTTATCGGGTACCAATGTAGTTCGTACCTCCGGATTGGCCTCATGGACTGACCGTTATCGGGTATCAATCTAGTTCGTACCCCCGGACTAACCTCATGGGCGGACCGTTATGGGTACCAGTGTAGATCAAATCTTGCAAGTTAATTTTTCATAAATTTAAATGTTTTTAATTGTCATAATCATGAATGCCCTTAACTATAATACATCTGTAAAGAGGTCGCATTCCACATACGGGGTACTTTCTTTCCATCCAGGTGTTCAAGACGGTAAGCCCCTCCGCCTACTCCTTCTAGTTTTTGGAAAGGGCCTTCCCATAGCAGGGTTAACTTGTTGACTTCTGTCTTTCGGGTTACCCTCCTTAGCACCAAGTCGGCCAGCCTGAACTTACGAGGGACCAACCTTTTGTCATACTTTCTGGCGGCTCTGGCTTTCACTACATACTCCTTCACATGGGTGATCTCACGTACTTCCTGCAACATGTCAAAGTTTGCTCTCAGTTCTTCTTCATTAGTGCTAGGATTGAATAAGGCTGTATGAGGTGAGGGTTCGCCGATTTCGACCAGGATCATGGCCTCCGTACCGAACGTCAGGCGAAAAGGGGTTTCGTTGGTGGTGGAGTGAGGTGTTGTATGATATGACCACAATACTTGAGGCAGTTCGTTCACCCATCTCCCCTTGGAGTCTTCTAGGCATTTTCGTATACCCCTTAATGTGACCTTGTTTGCCGCCTCAGCCTGGCTGTTCAACTAAGGATGTTCCACTGATGTAAAAAGTTGCTTGATCTTCAAACCTCACAGAATTCGGCCGTTATCTTTGATGAGAACCGAGTGCTGTTGTCCGACACTATTTCGGCTAGAATGCTGAATTGGCAAATTATTTTCTTCCAGAAAAAGCGTTTTATTCCTCTCGGCGAAATTGTGGCCACCGGCTCTGCTTCCACCCATTTAGTGAAGTAATCAACAACCACGATGAGAAATTTCAGCTGGCCGGGCGCTACTGGAAAGGGACCTAGATATCCACTCCCCATTTGTGGAATGGCCACGGGGACATGATCGAATGCAGGCATTCAGGGGGTGCTTTGTGGTCCTCCGCAAATCTCTAACATTTATCACATCATTTCACGAAACCCATGCAGTCGTTTCGCATTGTCGGCCAGTAGTAGTCAGCTCGAGCTATCTTACTAGCTAATGCCCGTCCCCCGATGTACGTGCCACATATGCCCTCATGGACCTCTCGATTTACGTATTCTGCCTCGTCCTTATGTATGCATATGAGCAAAGGGAAGGCGAAACCCCTCCAGTACAGATGTCGGCCGACTACCACGTACTTTTAGGCTTCTCTGGCTACTCTTCGGGCTTCCTTTGGATCGTTGGGGACCTGATCCTCCTTGATGTATTGAAGAATAAGGGTCATCCAAGTATCTTTCTCGTCCACACACCACACCTCCTACTGGTCGACGGTCGAGGCCTATGGGCTTTCATGAATGACTGACTTCTGCTATCACCTTTGCGTGCTGGCTAACTTAGCCAATAAGTCGACTCGTTCGTTTTGGTCCTGAGGTACATGTACCAGTGTGAAGCTTTCAAACGTTGAAGCCATTCTCTTGGCTCTTTCCCAATATTTCACCAACTGACCATCTCCCATTTGATACTCTCCGTTCACCTACCCAGTCACGAGTTTTGAGTCACTCATGGCTGTGAGCCTCTTTGCTTCTAATTCTTGCGCCAGCCTCATGCCTGCTAGTAGGGCTTCATACTCTACCTAATTGTTGCTAGCTTTGAACTCGAAGTGTAGAGATTGTTCGATAATGATTCCTGCCGACCCTTCTAGAATGACCCCTGCTCCGCTTCCTGAATGGTTGGAAGATCCGTCTATTGAGAGATACCACTCTCCCTTGGAAGGTTCCTCCATCAGCTTGTTTGGAGTCTCTCCAGGTGTTAATTCTATGAGGAAGTCAGCCAATGCTTGTGAGATATCAAATTCGGACAATTGCACACTCCAAGCAACCATTCTCCCAGCCAGGTCTGGTTTCCTCAATACCTAACGAATTGGAGAGTTTGTCTGGACTATAACTCTGTAGCTTTGAAAATAAGGGCGCAAACTACACGAGGTGACCATGAGGGCCAAGGCAGCCTTTTCAATTTTTTGATACCTCGGCTCGGTGCTCTACAACACCTTGCTTATGAAATATATTGGCTGTTGGTTGCCCTCATGTTCCTACACTAGTACAACGCTAATTGCAGCGTCAGATACATAGATGTATAAGTATAGAGGAATACCTTCGACCGAGCGTGTCAGGACAGGTGGGGCTGCTAACATTGCTTTAAATCTGAGAAAGGCTTCTTCATACTCACGCGTCTACACGAAATTTCCTGCCTTCTTCAAAGCCCCAAAAATTGGTCTGGCAGTTTCAACCGACTAGGAGATAAAACGGGACAAAGTCGTTATCCTTCCCATGAGTTGCTGCACTTCCCTGATGCTTTGGGGACTTCTCATATTTATCATGGCTTGACATTTGTCCAGATTGGCTTCGATGCCCTTTTCTATCAACATGAATCCTAAGAACTTCCCTGCGTGGACCCCAAAGGAGCATTTTTCTAGGTTGAGCTGAAGTTGGTGTTTTCTCAGAATGCTAAACACCTGCTCGAGCGCCTCACAATGTCCTGCCGCCTCAGTGGATTTTACCACCATGTTGTCAACATATACCTCAATGTTGATTCCAATTATCTCCCTGAAGATCTTATCCATAAAACGCTGATATGTTGCGCTAGCGTTCTTTGGGCCGAATGGCATGACCTTGTAACAGAACGCTCCTGCCTCCGTGATGAATGCAGTTTTCTCTTTGTCTTGAGGGTGCATCCGTATCTGATTGTAGCCAAAATAGGTATCCATAAAACTGAGAAGCGCATACCCCAACACACCGTCCACCAGCCTGTCGATACTAGGTAAAGGATACAAATCTTTTGGACATGCCTTGTTCAGATCAATGTAGTCCGTACACATCCTCCACTGACCGTTTGATTTTTTAACCATGACTACATTGGCTAGCCAAGTAGGATATTGCACCTCCCTAATAAAGCCTGCCGTCAACAACTTATAGGTTTCCTCCTTCGCGACCCTCCTCCTTTCTTCTCCCTGCTTTCTTCTCTTCTGGATGACGGGTTTGGCTCCTTGAATCACCGAGAGACGGTGAGACATGAAGCCAGGGTCGATGCCTGGCATATCCTTGGGGGTCCACGCAAAAACGTCAATATTTTGCTTGAGGAAACTCACTAGTCGTGTCTCCTCTTCGCGGTTTAGAGCTGTCCCCACCTTCGTCACATGGCAAGTCGATGGCCCTATCTGCACATTCTTGACGTCCTCAACCGGATGGGGTCTTTCATTTTCATACACGCATCTAGGGTCTAGGTCAAGGTCTAGAGTGTTAACGGTCGGCGTAGGCGCACTGATCCCTATCTTCAAACTATCTTCATAGCACCTTCGGGCTATTCGCGAATCTGCCCATACGCCTCCCACCTTCCTGCCGACTGGGAATTTCATACATAGGTGGTAAGTGGATACTATAGCCCCTAGTTTGTTTAACGCCGGGCGCTTGATAATTATATTGTAAGATGCCTCAGCATCTATCACCGTATACAAGACTCGGATAGCTCTAACCGTCTCTCTTTCTTCGAAGACCGTCTCTATTTTGACCATTCCTTTGATTGGTACACATTCCCCTGCAAAACCATAAAGTGCACCCTGACTCTCCTTTAGACGTCGTAACCCCATTTTCTGGAAGGCCGACCAATATAAAATATTAGCGGAACTTCCCTGGTCTATTAAGACCCTTTCCACCTTGTACTCTGCCGCTACAACCGATATCACCATCGGTTCATCCTGAATGGTAGTTCCTAACCTCAAATCGTGGTCGTCAAATGTAATGACTGGACTCGATTTCCGCCTCCCCAAGGGTATAGAATTTGCCCCCGTTAATACGGCCTGGACCTCTCCAACCTCCGCTAGCTTCGACGTGGTCGACTCGATGTCCCTTGTTCCCCTGGATATAGTTGTTATAGTTCCCCGATGGTGTCTAGGGATATCCTCCCTTGATCGGCTCCGCGATCTCCTCACTTCCCTTATTGGGATTCTACGTCCTTGATTGCCCACCCTGTCCTCCTTGTCTCTTCCTCGGCCGCCTGTGCCTACTTATGGACATATCGGTTGAGTCGGCCCTTTTGTACCAACTTTTATAGCTGGGTTCTCAGGGTCCAACATCCCTCTGTCGAGTGACCAGAAGTGCGGTGAAAATCGCACCAGTCGTCCTTATTACACCCTAATACCTTTCCCTCAACTTCCTGGGGAAACTTGAGTAACCTCGTGTAACATATTTCTCTCAGGATTTGTGCTCTCCGTTCCGTCAGTGGGGTGAAATGTTGTTTCACTTGTTTTGCCCTTGTTTGGCCCTACCTTTTGTGCTCCTTTGCTTGCTGGCCTTTATTGTTGTTTGCGTTCAGCCTGATCCTCTTTGACCTCAATGTGTTTTTCCGCTCGAACCCTAATTTCTTCCATACTAACCGATCGTCTTAGAGCTAACGCGTCGCTGAACGGACCGACTCGTAACCCTTTCTGGAAAGCTTTGACAAAAAATTTCTGGTCGGGGTCGTTCACCTGTACCGTCGCATTGTTGAAACGGGCCAGGTAACCCTTCAAACTTTCCCCTCTGGCCTGCTTGATATCAAAAAGGTCGGCCACCTCCAGCTTCTTCACTTTGTTGGGCGCGAAATGTGATGAACGACAGGGCTAAGTCATTGAACGTATAGATGGATCTGGTTGGGAGGGTTGCCATCCACTGCATGGCTAATCCTCTCAGGGTTCCTAGAAATAATTTGTAGCTAAGCTTGTCATTGCCTCCGCTAATGTATATCTGCATCTGGAAGGCTTGCAAGTGGGCATGCGGGTCCTTGGTCCCGTCAAAGGGTTCTATCACTATTTTTCTGATGTTGCTGGGGATGGGGGTTTCGTCAATCTCCTCTGAAAATGGTTGTCCCCAAAAGGATTGATTGCGGCTCCCGTCGCGCGCCATTGGTTCCTACATGCTTGCTGCTTTGAGTGCTGCTATCTAATGACAGAGTTCCTCCTTCCTCTGCTCTGCCATCCTTAGAGTTTCAAGGTGTCGTTCTTCAGCTTGACGATGGCGCTCTTCGGCCTCGGCCTGCCTTTGCTCGGCCTCGGCACTTAGCTAAGATTGTTCATCGCTGCGTGCTTGAAGGGAAGCTATCGCTCGAAGCAACCTCTAGAGGGTATCTTCCTTGCCTTCGTTTGTGGAACTTGCTTGGTTTCGCGTTACTAACATCGTGTCTACTTCTGGTAATAACTTCTCTTGTGTCACGGAATTCTTTCATGGTGGGTGTCAATGTTCTATCCTCTAAGCATAAAGGTTCCACATCACCCGACAACAGTACAGACAGGACAGAAGTGAGACGACGTTGCTCAACGGATTGAATCTGACATAACGATCCGTCCTTGAAAAGGATAATCAATACGATCTTACGAGAGGAGTCGGCCAGCCTTATGAACCGTCCGGTAGGCCGAACGGTCCATCTGGATGGTACACTTCCCCTTGCCATTTCCCCTCTTAGCATTCTTCTTTTGTTGGTGTGTGAAAGCTTTGCATTTTCCATACATCGAGTGGTGCAACGTAGCAAGTTTTACACATTTTACAAAATCTTTTTGTCTTTTGTGAAAGCATGTTCTATTACTATAATATTATTATAATTATAATATGTTAAAAAAGATTTAATATTGTAATTACTTTAATTTTTTAATTTAATTCCTTTAATAGTAAATTGTTGGTAAAGTAAAAAAATATGCATTACTAAGAACTTGACACATGTAAAAACTTGCTTTTTGTGACCTAGATTTGTATTTAGTATAGATATAAATATAGATTTGTATATAGTATAGATTAATTTTCTAAGTGCCTCTTGAGTTTATTCTTTTAAGAGTTCTCATAACGGTCTAATTTAATTATTCTCTTAGATTATGTTAAATTGTTATAAGCTTTTCGAATTGGGTGATGTTGTCTCTTAAAAGAGGGGTCTTCATACTTGAATGTGTAATGAAACAAAAAATGAAGAAATTAACAAGTGGGTATGGTTTGGCAAACTAGAGAGAAGGAGGAGAATTTGAGAAGTAACGAGAGAAAGGTAAAATAAAAATGGGGAGAAGAAGCATTACTCATCAATTTATACTTAGGATTTAATTATTCCTTTTAAGATTATAATTAAATTAGGATTCTAGAAAATAATTCAAAATGAAATCTCCATCTATGGAAGAGAGGGTGGGAAGTGAACCATGTGAGGGAAAGAGATGAAGAGTAAAGTCTAAAGTCTCAAAAGTTTGTAAAAGAAAATGATTATATTCAAAGTATCATAGTTTGTGTAAGAAGACATTAATTATCATTAGTGAAATTTCTGTCATGCATGTGAAGGAAAGATTCTGTCTTATGTGTAAAATGGTATTTTGGTCACTCACATGGTGTTTTTGCTTGGTTATGCATCAATCTTTTACAAAAAAAAATAATATGTCCTTAACATTGAAAATTATAAAATAATAATTAATCACCCATCACTATCCAACTTCCACATTACTAGACCAAGGTTTAACTCGTGCGTGCAAGCTCACAGCTTTTTTTGACTTGTTTATGGGTTTGAAATATAGTGTAACTTAATGACTTTAAAATACTTAAAACCAAGCAATGTGGAACCTTGAAGTTTCGAAATACTCAACCACAAATAGGAAAACAAAAATGCATCACAACAAACGTTAAAAGAAATATTATATTATTAATAGGGATATCACCCAGTAGAATCTCTCAAAATCTGATGCCAACAATAGAAAAAGAAACATGGCAATGACCACTTAATACTATCCTTGACAAGAAGATTACAAAATTTGTCAGATGTAGAGGATGTCCCAAGTATGGGAGAGCATCACTTTTATTTTTACTACATCCAAAAAGTGATCATTATTCCAAATACTCCTATATAATCTAGAGAAAAAAGCTGAGCGATGCAAAGAGTAGAAGCTTCGAGCTTGGACCAAACCCCTTGCAAGAAACAACTTATTCCAAGATTGAATGTTGAAAGGCACCAGATTTGGACAAAATTCCATGTAGCTTATTTAACTGAGGCCATGTGCCGAATCAAGTCAACCACCCGTGTGCTACAAAGAAGAAAGTAACATTGAAAGTGAAAGTAGGAGTCAAAAACAATTTACACCGTTAGAACTTGATGGCATAACCTAGAGTTCTCCAAGGGTGATTAGTTTTGTTTAAATCATTCATAAATTGACTCAAACATAAAGGATGCTTAGTTTTGACATAACTTAGTAAGTGTGTTTGCTTCTTGTAGCCTATAGATTTTGAAAAAAGAAGAAAAAGACCAACCACTTGTGAAAATACAATGAGAAGGCAGAAGTTTGTTTTACCTGTAGCCCCACTCATTGTCATACCAAGAGACAAGTTTCACAAAATTGTTGTTCAATGAAATTCCAGCCTTTGCATCAAAAATACTTGACCTGCCGGCATATATAGTGAAACACAAGGTAAGCTTCTCTACACTAAATCCTTGTTGATGAAAAATGACATTGCTATATCAATATAAAAAAAGCCCCAAACATTAGTAACATAATCTAGCCAAGGTACCAATAGAGACTGAGGCACATCTAATTGTGAATCCTAGCTGCTAAATTCCTCTACCTAAGCTAAAACTAAATAATTGACCCTCTTAGGTACACAATTCATGATAATGGCATACAAATTTTGTAACTATAAGCATCATCACCTGTTGTCACCCACAAAATCAGTAGACACAACATCATCCTCTGTGTAACCAAGGATTCCTTTCATACTTCCCTCAGAAGCTTCCCTGTGAAAAAAATTGAGGACATGAGATGAAGACTACTTCATTGTAGCAATTACACCTGAAAAAGTAAACAGAACATCCTTATCCCCAATAAAAGAGTTCATTCTCACTTGATAGCAGCCTTAATCTCATCATAGCTTGCTCCCTTCTCAATTCTAACAGTGAGGTCAACCACTGAAACATCGACAGTTGGAACACGGAAGGACATTCCTGTCAACTTGTTGTTGAGGGCTGGCAGCACCTTACCAACAGCCTGAACAGTTCCAAAGTAGGTATACAGTTATTTGCCAGAAGGAACTTGTGTGGATAAAAAATAATATACAGTTAAAGATAATGAAAATTGGGAAATTCAGGGGAACATAATTTAGTGAACATAATTTAGTGAACATAATTTAGTAAACATAACAAATACAATGATCAGATAACATGACTTGCATTCACATGTTTGCTTGTTCCAAGGTCAACTATCCCTTAAAGCAACTAAAACTTGCACTCATATATGCTAGATACCTTAGCAGCTCCAGTGCTACTAGGAATGATGTTCACAGAAGCAGCTCTGCCACCTCTCCAGTCCTTCATTGATGGTCCATCAACAGTCTTTTGAGTGGCTGTGAAGATAAGTCAGTTAAATACTGAATCTTGTAAAACTAAAAGGAATGAGAAAACAAAACACACTTACCAGTAATAGAGTGAACAGTGCTCATGAGTCCTTCAACAATGCCAAATTTGTCATTGATAACCTGAATATATTTCAACAAGGTCACTTAATTGAGATTTTGTTTTTTTCTAAATAATGAAAAAATGAAAATCTTTCTTTCCAACTTTAAGCAACTATACCTTTGCAAGTGGAGCAAGACAGTTGGTTGTGCAGCTAGCATTGGAAACGACAGTAATGTCGGACTTATATTCCTTCTCATTGACACCAACAACAAACATTGGCGCATCCTTGCTTGGGGCAGAAATAATGACCTTCTTTGCACCACCCTAATATCAATCAACATGACCAAAAATTTAGGAGAAAAGAACAAAAATGAAAAGGATTTTAACTTTTTAAGACATTAAAAATTAAAAACCTACCAAAAACAATTCTAAAATATTGGTTAATGAATTACTCTTCTTCAAAATATGTTTTCTAGAAACAATAATAAAAGCATTCTAGGAAAAATATAGAAAAGCGTCTTAGATGAACAATTTTTATTATTATTAATATAATGAAACCATGTTATATTGTGTGTTTGAGTGAGCATTTACAAAATTAATTTTAAATAAAATTAATTTTGTAATAATTTCAATTAGAATTGATTTTGCAATAAAACAATCTATGGATAATCAAAAACATAAAACTAAATATTTGAACATTTACACTTAACTATATTTTAACTTGATTTTAGATAATTTAATATAAAACCAAACACGCTCAAGAAACAAAACCAAACCCTTCACAACATCATGCGGTGATGTGAAATCTTAATGACAAACCTTCAAGTGGGCAGCTGCCTTGTCTTTATCAGTGAAAACTCCAGTGGACTCAACCACATATTCAGCTCCAGCCTCACCCCATGGAATCTCTTCTGGGTTCCTAATAAAATAAAATAAAAACAATTTTAGCTTGAGAAATTGCTTCATGGTGTGAGTCAAATTGCATCCATATCCAAATTACTTAATATATATGATTAAACTATACCTGATACCAAAAACAGTGACCGGGCTATTTCCAAAGAGAAGGGTTTTACTGTCCTTCAGCTTAATCTCATGGCTTTTCATTTGTCCATGAACAGTATCATACTTGAACATGTAAGTCTGCAGGAATCATTTCCAAAAAAAAAAATGTCTGATTAGTCGAATGAACACACGGTGGACAGTGGATACACAGCTCCAAGTTGAAACAAATGAATCTTTTTTTATTGCAATTTTCAAACCCAGCAAAATAATACTTGGACAAGCTGGTATTCTCATATATTCATTCACTCATTCACTCATACACTTCTTTTCAACACCTTTATCAAACAAAATAAGATGATATCTCTAGTTCATGATCACATTACATGTACTTTTTTATTTGACCTAAGTTTAAAACCCAATTATCAAATTAATATTATTAGATTTCATATCAAGTGTTTAATTTTGTAGTACAAGACAAGAAAATGAATTATTTTTTCACATGGAATATATTAAATTTCATACATGTATTTAAACCTCATCCTTGTAAATGAGAGAGGCTAGTGGAATTTTTCAACAAACATAATGCAATTAAACACTATATATATTATCAAGATACATGCATGTTGAACTACTGCAATGCAACTCAGAATTAAACATCATCACCAAACCCACATGAGGCTAACTGCATTAATTATTTACCATGTAATCAGTAGTAATGAAAGGATCATTAACAGCAACAAGCTCCACGTCATCTCTCTGCAGTGCCACCCTGGCAACCAAACGGCCAATCCTTCCAAATCCTTCATCATCACAAGCAAGACATTGTTACCAAGATACAAAACATGAACAAAGTTTTCTTTGGATTTTACGTTGTTAATTGATAAAGTAGACGCTCACATTTCACACATGTTGAACAAATTCACACACAAACCCAAAAAAAAGTTGGAAAAAAAAAAAAAACAAAAGAGAACTAAAATGGCATCGTTGGAGTACCATTGATACCAATCTTGATCTTTGCAGCCATGAGTCTCTCTTAATCTGGTTTAGCTAAGGCCAAGAAAAGAGGGCAATAGAAGACAGTGAACGAGAGTAGAGAAGATGATGGTGAAGTGACAATGGGGAAAGATGCTATATATATATAATAAAATGATAGTTAAATCAACATGTCTGAAGGAAATAGGTGTAAGTTGGGTGCACCATGCACCACATGTATCCGTTGTTTTAGAGAGAAAATTCGTAAGTCATGACAAATGTTCTGAAGAATTGGTAAAAAGCCTATTTTAGTAAAAATATTAAAAGCTAAAACTAAAAAAAGAAAAAGTTATAAATCAAACTTTCTTTATCTTTTAAAACATTCCAGTGTGTTTTGCACGGGTAAGGTGAATGGGTTATGAAAATATACCATATACAATAATATATATTTGAGGAGAAAATGGATTTATTTTTTATGTATAACTCATATATAATATATTATTTAATAAATAAAATATAATTATAATATTAATTCAATTCATGAATATACTTTTACTTCAATAATCGAGTGTTATACTTAACTCTTTTTTTTTTAGTTTTATCTTCTCTTTAATACATGTTTTTTAAATAATTAAAAGTATTTAATATATTAATTTAAAAATTTTACCCAATAATATTTATGAAATTTGAATATTCAATTTACCTTATATAATAATCTCACATGATTCAAAGTCAACCTACTTGAATTATTTATAAAATGAAAAAAAAAAGTGAGACCTAAGAGTTTATTCAGCTTTTAGCATAAAAATTTACAAGTAAAAAATATATAAAATGTCATTAATATTATATTTTGCAAAAGATACCAAACTTCACAGATTTTTTTTCATCTCACCTGTATTTTTTTTCTTTATGAAAATTACAACTTTATTGCACAATAAATTCTTATGAAAAACTAATAACACAATTTAACTGTAGAATGATATGGTTATTCTTACTTTAGAAGGATTCAACTTTGAGTAGTGTTACTATACCAAAACTGCTGCTCTTCGTTGATTTCTTATCTCCATAATCCATTCTAGAAAAAGATTTTAATCCATTATTGACTAATATAATAGTACATAATTATATTACTGATTATTTTACATGTTTATTATACTATTGTTAAAAGTAATCTGCCGCAAAAATGCTAAAGAGAATTCTTTAATAGGTTAATTGCATGTCTTTCTTATGTCTCTATCTATTATTTCCCTTCACACACATTTAGTTATACCTAACTATTAAAAAGAGAATGTGTGTGAAGAAAAATAGGTGTAAGTTGAATTTCTCATGAACCAAGTTGCATTTGTGAACCAGAATTGGTAAAAGCCAATTTTTTTAAAAGGTTAAAAGCTAAAAATAAAAAGGTTAAAATAAAAAGACTAGTGTGTTTTTGCACTGATTTTGTGAATGGGTTATGAAAATATACCATATACAATAATATATATTTGAGGAGAATTTTTTTTTTTTAATGTATAACTCATATTTAATAAATAAAATATAACTTTATAATATTCAATTCATGAATATACTTTTACTTCAATAATCCAGTGTAGTTTACCTCACTTTTTATTTTAGTTCTATCTTTTCTTTAAAATGACAAGCTAGACTTAAACTTATTTCATAAAAATCTGTTCAAAATAAACAACTTATTTTCGTAGAACAAATTTTGGGGGAAAAAGAGTGACTTTTAATTAAATTAGTAGGGAGAACTTTTTTTATAGCTTATACATAGGTTATTCACACAATTTCTTTATCCACCTAAAATATCATTTTATTTTTAAATTTTACTTATTTTCTAATTTAAGTGTTTCACCAGGTTCTCATTAAATAATTCTCATAGATTTAGCTTACTCTAAATTATATTTATTCATTGTGAGGTCTTAATTTTTTTAAAATATTTATTTAGAAATTTAAAAATATTAATTATTTTTATTTTATTAATTTCTATTACATGAAATAAAAGAAGATTATTAAAATAGTAAATAAAATAGTTAAATAAAGTTTAATATTTTAAAATATTTATAATTTTACGAAGAAAAAAGGTTCGGTCAAGTAACCTAAGTTGCGCAAGTTTAATAACAGATGATGTGGTATAGAGATAAATTTCCTTGGTAGAATATGGTATTTGCATAAATATTTAATGAATTTTCAATGTGTATCCAATAAGCATCTATTAATAAAACAAAAATAGAATAAAATTATTAAAAATATTTATTATCAATAATACGAATAAATATATTTTTAAATAATTAAAAGTATTTAATAAAATATATTTTAAAAAATTAGCCAGTAATATTTATAAATTTTGAATATTTAATTTACCTTGTAGAATAATCTCACATGTTTTAAAGTTAACCTTCTTGAATTATTAAAAAAAAAAAAACCTTTTGTGAGATTGAAAGATTTATTCAACTTTTAGCATAAAAATTTATAAAATAAAATATATAAAACATCATTAATATTATATTATGTAAAAGATACACAAGCAGCAAAACTTCACAAATTCTTCTTAACCAGTATCTTTTTCTTTACCTTAAAGTGTTGAAAAGTTGAACGTTTCAACTTTACTGCAAAATTTTTATAGGAAACTAACAACACAAATTTACCCTAAAATATATGATTATTCTTATTACTTCAAAAGGATTCAACTTTGAGAAGATAACAAATGTTGTTAACCCATGTCTTTATTATCTCAAGAATATTATATAATGTCCAATAAATTTGTTATGTTAGTCTTCGTTATGTGTTAAGATTATTTCAGTATTTCTCACAAGTTTGTAAGAGAAAAATGTAAAATTCATCTTTTTAGTGGACATGTATCTTTTGTTATAGTTTATCTCTCTATTTTCTAAATTTATTTATTTATTTGTTTCTTCTAGGCAGCTCATCGACTCAAGTATTTATAAATTTTTAACAACCTACCTTTAAACAAATCTGAGTTGTTTTGTACCTTCTCCTTCCGAAAGGGATGCAGATACGAATTTGTACAACTTGGGAACATGAAGGAGGAGATTGTCACTACACCTTAAAGCTCAATAAAAAGGAGTAGATTCAAAAGAATGCAAGAATAAGTGCACAAAGAATTGGTCATGCTCCAAAGCCAAGAAGAAACACTCGAAGAAGAATATATTATGTATAATTTTTCCAGCTGCTAAGGTGGCATTATATAGGGCTGGAGTGTCCATATTTCTCTTGTATTTTCATTCTATTTTGAATACATTTTCAGTAGCATATCTTAACCTTGGGTCAAAGCTCTTTGTAGGACCATTTTTTGTTTTTGTCATAAACAGTTCCCAACAGTTCCCAACATTTGTCACTAAATTGTTCATTAGTCCTAGGTTGTTCGAAAATTAGTCGCTAATCTTAGGGTGTTTGTCACCACTTCCATCACTGACATGCTTTGCCAAATCAAATATATTTGGAGTTACAAACCTCTGAATTGGACAAAATTGGTGTTTTGAGAAAGTTAAGAGAAAAATATACAACTTTCCCATTTAGTACTCTATCGAGTTCATACTCCTTCAACTCCAAAAATGCATATGAAAATAACATCACATAAGGGCAAGGAGACTCACATTTTTGGACCATTTAGCTTGTGTTTGGGCTTGTTCCCAAGGCTTTACTAAGTTACTTGATCAGAATTAGGATTGCTATTTAAGATTAAGAATTATCTATAAAAACTCTCATTGTAATTAAGTTGATAATTTTTTTATGAAATTGAAATTGTTCTTAGCACTTTTGAGAGAATTTTCTTTTTTCTTGTCTTAAACAAGAAATCAAATTCTTATTAATTTTCTGATGTTTTTAAACTAGTTCGTGATTGTGGATCCTTAACATGCAACAAAAGTATATTCTAAATTCTAATAACCCATATGCTATACCTAACTATTAACCTATAAATTGCATGTCAACATAACATGTGTTCATGATATAAATAAAAAAGATTCAATTGTATTTTCTATTCTTTTCTAATGTAGTTATAGTCAAATGCAAGACCCCACAATCATGTTCTTAAATGCAAGAAACAGCAAAATTAATCTTTAAAGTTTTTTTTTTTGGATATTAACAAAGAAAACAATTATATGTGAAATATATGTGAAGAAATGGTCCTATAATGCTAAGAATCAAATCACAGGACGCTTAGATAAATAATGATAATATCACAGGTAGATAGATTCTTCTCAAGAGTATAAGTTAAGCAAGAAATAATAGAAATTATTGTTCTTCCAGACGAATATTGCTAAAATACAAACTACCATCCAATAAAAGCAAAAATGCAAAATAAAAATGACTAATAATTGATCAAAATGTAAAAACAAAGGTTCTAAGTTCCTCTGAGCTAATATCAATTTTTTTTCAATCTTTATATTTTCTTTTTCGTAACTTCTGCATTTGCTTGTATCAAAGTTAAATCAAGAGAATCATGTGAAGATGACACCTGGATACATTTCTCCCGAATGTAGCATTGAATTATATTATATATATAGATAGATTGTATTATATATATAGATATATATAGCTATAATATTTGTAAATTAATAATAAATATAGTAATTCTTATATCAAAAGAGTTAATACTAAAAGCTTAATACATGTCTTTGAAACTCTCTTGTAAAAAACTTTCATTTCTCTCTATTCTTCTAATCAACTTTGTCATGTTAATTATAAAAGTAAAGTTAAATTATTCATTGGATGAAAACAACAATCTACCAATGGCAATATGACCTAGTGGTTGTCATTTAAAATTTAGTTTTTATACCAAAAAAAATAGTAAATTTTAATTTTTTTAGCAATGTATCTTATAAAATCCCTAAACAAAATTTCTAAGTGTAAAATCATTACAAAAGGAATTTACATATCTTCACTTCTTCTTCTTTTTTTTTTATAATTTTGCACTCGTCAAATAAAAAATTTGGAATAGTTTGACGCTGTAGAAGACTTTTCCGTGCTAATACGATTAAAATTAACCGTATAACTTTTTTATGTATACGGACTGGTTTTCAAATACTAAAACATAAAATAGAGAGATATATAAAAATCAAATGAATTGTTTAATCGAATAATAACACGTCACTTTTTACTCTATCTTATCTCCATTATACTGGTTTAAGGTTGTTTGTTGCTTTTCGTTCCACCATCGCAGCAACCATAATTAATGAAGGGAAAAGGAATAATTTATTCGTTCAGGTTAATAACGCTATTTAGTGGTTAATTTGTTTTTAAAATTAATTATGTGTTGCTTTTTAATTAAATTACCAATTTTTAATAGGAAAGGCCAACCAAGATTTCAATCTCTTCTGTCAATCCTTTTGCTACAAGCAATGTATTATGTGTGTCGTCATGTGTTACAAATTTAAATTATTTGGCTATTCACTTATATTTAAAAATTATATAGTAAAATATGTATAAAAGTTCTATGCATTAAATCTTATGTTCTTTAAATAAATAAGTAATATTTAATCATAATTTATATTGTGAAAATGTGATTCTAACAATGGTAATCAAATAATATATATATATAATTTGTATTCTAAATTGTAATCCAAAAAATTCAAAACAAATAAATAGATTAAATAATTATATTATATTTATATATCAATATTAATATAGAAATATAAAATTACATAGTAAAAATAACATATAATTAATTAAAAGAAAATAAAGATATAACATAAAGTCTCATCTTTAAATAAAATAACATAAATTGCCTGAACAAAAACATTGAATATAGATATGTATTAGGCCAGGGTATGTTTGCCTCAATTTTTTTCTACTTAAAAGCTAGCTACTTTCAATTTATAACTAAAAAAAAAAAACTAGTAATTTCATCTAAAAATTATTTGGTAAAAAAATAAAATTTAGTTTTATTTAATATTATTTTATCTAATAAAAAATATATTTATAAATAAAAAAATACAAATACAAATATTTAATACATTTTTTGAAAACGACAAAATTTTAAATTTCTATTTTAATAATAATTTATAAATAATATATGAGAGGTGAGAGGTGAGAAGAATAAATATAAATTATACAATCATACAATATATAATGAGAGAAGAAAAAGTCACAACTTTTATCAATAGTCTTACAAAAGGTAATATTTGAGATTCAAATATGGTGCTTCGAGCCAATGAAAGGCTCTTTGAGCAAATTTAGTATGCGTTCAAAAACTCTTATAATTTGATGATAACAAATATTATGACTAAAAAGTGATAACTAATATTTTTATGTTAGTACTTAGTTATTTTAAAAGTACAACAAAGTCATCATCATATACAAGAAAAGACTTGTTTTGAAAAAAATTTGTCAACATCATCCAAATAATCACGTCATCCAATAGAAGAACTTCATCCAAACATGTAAAAAGGGATATTTCATTCGTTGATATTAACTTGTAACTTCTTTAACTTATACATGTAATATCTCGTGTCAATTAGAACTACCTGAAAATGTTTTTTATTAACATTCAATTCCTTTTGTATATTTGTTATTGTTATGTTTTGTTTGTCAGAGAAGTAAAATTTCCTTATTAAGTTCTAAAGAAATAAATCAAATCTAATAAACAAGTATCCTCAT
Organism: Mucuna pruriens; assembly: GCA_025330945.1. Taxonomy (NCBI): domain Eukaryota; kingdom Viridiplantae; phylum Streptophyta; class Magnoliopsida; order Fabales; family Fabaceae; genus Mucuna; species Mucuna pruriens. The sequence goes on along the minus strand of JAENHJ010000527.1, from coordinate 1,135,204 downwards.
TAAAAATTCTACAAATGAGAACAAGCTAAATGTGTTTCTGCATATTAGTCAAATGGAACACGTTTAAGAAAAGAGAAAACAATCTTTTCTACTACATTTTTTCTTTGTCTTCAAAAGAAGACAAAAGCTCTGAGATAATTCTGCAAAAGGCCATTGACATTTAATGCAAAGATACTCTTCTCTTCATGCAGAATAACTACTCTCTTATATATCTTCCTTGAAGAAGAAAGATTAAGAGAAGAACGAACATATACGAGAATCAAAGTTTGAAACAAATGCAAGTGTCCAATACCTTAGGACCATGTTTTTAAAAATCTTACAAAAGTTTTTCTAAGTCTTATAGCTCCTTATCTAAATTTGTATTGATTTGCTAGACAAAGTTTATGTTCTATTTTGAATTGTTGTATGCTCACCTAGTGAGTTATCTCTTTTGTAAAATTTTTGTTTTTGTGTAATCTGAAGAGACCAAGTGACAAAAAATACTTAAATTGCTTATAATCAGAATGATTACATGTGTTGTATAACATCTGAGAATACTTTGTTGTAAAATCTTGTTGACTTAGTGAAAAATCCTTAGTGTTAAAGAGACTTATTAAAAAAAACCAAGATAAAAAAAAGAAACAACAGAGAGAGCATCTTAATAGAATTTTGTAGCTAAGAGATACAATATTTATATTAGTGTAGCCAAGATGACTAGCCTACACTATTTAACACATGTTCACTTACCCACATGCTAACAACGGCATGCATAGAGGGCATCTACATATCATACACTTATATTACCCCTCAAGCAGACAAAGACTGGGAGGCTTCAGGATCACACACTCCGAGCTTGGACTGCAAAGAAATGAAATGTGTGGAAGATAGAGCCTTTGTTAGAGCATCAACATATTGATCAAGCGCAGGGATATGTTGAATAAGTAACATACGAGCTAAGACTTGTTGATGCATAAAAAACAAGTCAATGTCCACGTGTTTTGTGTGTGCATGAAGAATAGGATTGTGAGCTAACGCCACAGTGCTTTGGTTGTCAAAGAGGATTGTTGGTGTGGCAAAAGGAACAGCTAATTCAGAGAGTAATGTTTGAAGCAAAAGAAGCTCAGCTACTACACTTGCAAGGCTAGAATGAGCAACTAGTTGTTGCTTTTTAGACCACCAAGAAATTAAGTTTGGTCCAAGAAAGACGCACACCCTCGAAGTGGACCGTCAATCATCTGGATCTGATGCCTAATCTGCATCACTGAAAGCAGTGAGAGACATGGGACACTTTGGAAATGGTTGAAGAAGCAAACCAATGTGTAATGAACCCTTAAGGTAGCGTAGATTTCATTTGACTGTGGACCTATGAGTCTCAAGACAAGTGACCATGAATTGGCATGCTTTATTTTACAGCAAAACTAATCTCTAGTCGTGTGATGTTCAAATATTGCAGAGCACCAACTATGGATCTATATATCGAAGGATCATGGAAGGGATCTCCTGCATCAACTATTGGAGTAGAAATGGGTTTAGTACCAAGCATGTTGGATTTAGTAAGTATATCATGAATGTACTTTGTTTGTGAGAGCAATAGCGAACCATCTAGTAAGGATTTAACCTCGATACCAAGGAAATAGTCAAGAGAAACAAGTTGTTTTAGATCAAAGTTGGAGTGTAATAAGGAGAAAACACGTTGACATCTCCTGGTTTTGATGAGATACATAGAAGTAAGAAATACATAATCTTAATATTGGAGTGGCATGGAGAGTTAGGCCAAGTTCAACGATATGACAATGTTTATGTTCAACTATTCTATTCTAATGGTGAGTATGAAGGCATATTACCTGATGACGAATTCCTAAGCTTTGAAGAAATGGAGAGAATGTTAGAAATAATAATTAGAAAATAAAGGGTTGTAAGATGAAGAGTTATCAGTTACTCTGCATTAAGGGATAATTACTCTACATTAAGGAGACGTTATTGACAATTACTCTATATGAAGAAGTAGTTATTGATAATTACTCTATATTAAGGAGTAGTTATTTTGTATTAAGAGGCATTATTATTTTGTAACCGCTATTTATGAATATTTAGTGTATTAATTAAAAGACGTTGTAATTATATGAATTGCTCTTTTATAAATAGGGTATCAATCTATGTAATTGATAAGCCAAGAAATAAAATTTATTCTTCTTTTCTAAAGTCTCCTCTAGTTTATCTAGCAAAGTGGTATCAAAGCTTAGACTCTGGTGAATTGAGAGAAACACTTAGTGAGTTGAGAGATACAATTAGTGAATTGAGAGATGACAAGTGATAATTTGAACTTGTTTCAATTCCCTCGTCTTGCCAATGGGAATTATAACAATTGGTATCGTCACATAAAAGCCTTGCTAGGTTCCCAAGATGCTTGGGAGGTTGTGGAGAAAGGTTATACTCTCCCTGAAGATGAGACTATTTTGTCACAACATGAGTAGGAGATTTTAGTAAAGACGAAAAAGAAGGATCAACAAGCACTTACCTTCATCTATCAAAATTTAGATGAAGCTATGTTTGAGATGGTGTCTAATGTATCCACTTCTAAAGAAGCTTGGGAGATTTTGAAAACCTCTCTTGAAGGTGTTGACAAGGTGAAGAAGGTATGCCTACAAACTCTACAAGGAGAGTTTGAATCCTTGCTATGAAGGAGTCTGAATCAATTTCAAATTTTGGCAATAGGGTGATGACAGTAGTGAACCAAATGAAGCGTTACGGAGAGAATATAGAAAATATTCTGGTAGAAAAAATTCTTCGTGCTTTAACCATAAATTTTGATTTTGTGATTTGTGCAATTGAAGAGTCAAAGGATTTAGAATCGATGACAGTGGACCAATTGATGGGTTCACTTCAAGCATATGAAGAAAGGTTCAAGAGAAGACATGAGGAGCCTTTGGAGCAAGTCCTAAATGCCAAAGCTTCTTTAAAAGAAAATGGAGGAGAAAAATATCAAAGAGGACGTGGACGTAGCCAAGGAAGAGGAGGAAAAGGTAGAAGAGGAGATCATGACAACTTTTACAATACTAAAAGGAGTGATCAACCCACCAAAGGTCGTGGAAGAGGAAGAGGTAGAGGCAATTTTGGTAGAACGAATGAAAGGAGGTATGATAATTCTAACGTTGAATTTTATAATTGTCATAAATATGGTCATTTTTCTTGGGAGTGTAGAACAAATGTTGTAGAAAAGGAAAATCTTGTTGGTGACAAGAAGAAGGTGAAGAGCCAACACTATTACTAGCACTTAATGAAGATAGTGATGATAAGAGCCTATGGTATCTTGACAATGGAGCAAGTAATCACATGTGTAGTTATAAGGAGAAATTTGTGGAGCTTGAAGAGAAGGTGAGGGGAAATGTTTCCTTTGGTGATTCTTCCAAGGTGCAAATCCAAGGAAAAGATACTATTTTAATTTTCTTAAAAGATGACTCTCACAAATTCATCAAGGATATCTATTATGTTCATAAATTAAAAAGTAATATTTTGTGTTTGGGACAACTTGTTGAGAAGGGGTATGAAATCCTCATGAAAGAAAATTTTTTGTGCCTTAAAGATCAAAATTCTAATTTAGTTGCTAAGGTGTTTATGTCAAGAAATAGAATGTTCATGTTGAGCATTAAGACTAATGAAGCAAAATGCTTAAAGGCTAGCATAAAATATGAAGCGTGGTGTTGGCATATGAGGTTTGGGCACTTGAACTTTGGAGCACTTAAGGCCTTAAGAGATGAGAAGATGGTGAAGGGGATGTCTCACATCAACCATCCCAATCAATTGTGTGAAGCATGTCTCCTTGGCAAGCATGCAAGAAGAAGTTTTCCTAAAGAAGCTAAATCAAAAGCAAATGAGCCTCTCCAACTTGTGCACACTGATGTATGTGGTCCAATTGATCCTACTTCATTTGTTAAAAATAAATATTTCTTGCTTTTTATTAATGATTTTAATAGGAAGACTTGGGTGTATTTCTTGAAGCAAAAATCTGAGGTATTTGTAATTTTTAAAAATTTTAAAGCTCTTGTAGAAAAAGAGAGTGGTTATGTAATTAAGACTTTAAGATCTGATAGAAGTGACGAATTCACATCAAAAGAATTCAATGAATTTTGTGAAAAGAATGGGATTCGTCGCCCTCTAACGGTTCCTATAACTCCACAACAAAATGGGGCAATGGAGAGAAAATATAAAACTATTCTTAACATGGCTAGATGTATGTTGAAAGTCAAATCTATGCCCAAGGAATTTTGGGCTGAAGCTGTTTCATGTGCAGTTTATTTGTCTAATCGCTCTCCTACAAGGAATGTCAAAGGTCAAACACCTCAAGAAGCATGGAGTGGATGAAGCCAAAAGTTAACCATTTTAGAGTCTTTTGGAGCATTGCATATGCTCATGTGCCCAACCAAGGAAGATCCAAGCTTGATGATAGAAGTGTGAAGCATGTGCTCATTGGTTATGATGCAAATTCAAAAGGCTACAAGTTGTATAATCCAAACAATGGGAAGATGATTGTAAGTAGAGACGTAGAATTTGATGAAGAAGAGGCATGGAATTGGGAGAAAGAAGAAGTCACTTATGATTTCCTTCCATATTTTGAAGAAGGTGATCAAGAAGTTGTAGTACCAAATGAGTTTATTACTCCACCTCCATCACCAACTCCTTCAATTTATGAAGCCTCATCTTCCAAAGGGAGTTCAAGTGAAAGGATACAAAAAATGAAAAGCATTCAAGAAATATATGATGATACTGAAATTATAAATGATTTATTTTGTCTTTTTGTTGACAGTGAACCTCTAACTTTTGATGAAGCTATGGAGGACAAAAGGTGGAGACAAGCCATGGAGGAAGAAATCAAAGCCATAAATAAGAATGACACTTAGGAGTTATCAAATCTTACTAAGGGTCATGAAGCAATTGGAGTCAAATGGGTGTTCAAGATCAAGAAGAATGCAAAGGGAGAGGTGGAAAGATACAAAGCAAGGCTTGTTGCTAAAAGATACAAGCAACAACATGGCGTTGATTATGATGAAGTGTTTGCATCAATTGCTCGTATGGAGACAATTTGTCTTCTTATTTCAATAGCAGCTCAAATGGGTTGGAGAATCTTCCAACTTGATGAAAATGGCTATGTTGAACAACCAATGGGCTATGCCATCAAAGGACTGATAAGTCATAAAATGCACATCTCTAGTGGACCTAAGAAGAGTTCCATTGAGCAACTCATGAACTTAAAAGATGATTGTTAGCTAAGATCCAGATTAATGGCCTAAAATGAGGGTAAAGCACAATCTATGCTAATTCAAGGGTTTAAGCTAACTATTCATTCATTGCAGGTCCAGCCAAGCTCAGCCCGCCACTGGAAGCCCAGGCTGAGAGCATTTCAGCCAGGTTGAAGACTCGGCCCATATAACCAAAAGCACAATCAGGAAGCTTGGCCTAGGTGGCACTCCACATCAGCAATACAGAACCACCTCACCACCAGTGAGTAGCTTGAAACGCAAGTCACAACAAGGGTAGAATAGGGAGTCTACTTGTAATTCTGTTAAGTCAGTTAGCTGTGTCCACTCCTGTATAAATAGGCAGAACTTTGAACAATTAGGGGTCTTTGGCATTCATACTCCCCCACGCCCATCATATTCAATCTCTCGCTCTCGTTTTTCATCTCCTCCGCTCACGGTGGTACACGGTGCTGTTAATAACATTTCTCTCGATTGAGGAAATGCATGCTAGGAACTGAGAAGCTGAAGGTTACCAAAGGAGTCCGATTGGAGAACCAACGCACTCCGGTGGACCAGATCCTCGGCGTTCTAGCTAGTAGAGGTGGATCATCACCATCCTCCATGGCGATCGTCGTGGAAGATGGAGTCTCCGAATCCAGACCCTGTGTTTGTATTTCGTCTTCAATAATATGAGTGTTTTCTAAATTCTGATCTTTGTTGCATTCCTAAAATCTAAGTTCGATTACTGCGTTGCGATTGCACTTGGTAACAGAACAATGTTAAACTAAGCCGATCGGAACTGGTTTAGCTAATTCAGTAGGTAATCACTTAACGATTGTTAACTGAGAATCTAAAATTAGCTTGAACTTAATCTCTACCAACTAATAAGGTATCGATTGCATAAATCCTCTGTATGGCAAGGGACGGACCTTTGGCGATTGCCATAAGAACACTAGAGGCTGATGTGGGCTGTAATTGGAGTGACGGAACCAGAAAGACCTTGATCATTGGAACCAAACATAAACACAGTAACAGCAATAGCATTAGGAGTAGCGTAATTGCATTAGCATTGTAGTTAATTTCAGTTTTGATTGTAGTTAATCTCTGTTTTGACTTCGATTTCATTCCAACCCCCCCCCCTCCCCCTCATTTACCGCTTATAAGTCTGAGACAGAGATAGTCCATCTCTGTAGCGTCTGTCTACACTTAGAATTTGTTTCCGTTTGCTTCACACTAAATCACAACTGAGCACACTGTGTCCTTGAGAAGAATGACCTAGGGTTGACTATACTATAGTTAGCTTTAGTTATTTGATAAGCATTTAAAACGACTAGAAGAACACATCATCAAATTGGCGCCGTTGTCGGGGACACAAGTTCCTTTGTGTTTTCGTGTGCCAAGTAAACCGAGCTGAATCCGAGTCTGTAGAGTTTTGTTTAGAGTCTGTTGAGTCCGTGTATGTTCGATAAATCCCCACGTGAATTCACCGTTAAACAAAAATATATACGTATAGATACATTAGACTCTGCATTACATATTAACCACATTCATTTCCTTACCTATTTTTTTTAGTAGAATTAATTGTTGCTTTAATAACTTTAACTTTGCATGATGCATGACTAGGAGTAGCACTGACCCATTGTATACCTTTGATCTAGAGATAGAGCTGACTTTACGTAGATTGCGAAAAATTAGAAATACTGTAGTAAATATCAGTAGTAGTGTAAATTCTGTCATTAACTCTGACCGATCTTATACTGACAATTTTGTTGCTAGTACTAACATTTTTACAGAGCCAGGGCAGATCGAGAACCACGACAGGACGTTGAAAGAGCTAGCCACTCCCGATGTGGTGTACCAACCATGGTGCATCCAATATCCACAACTGGAGCCAGCTCAGACATACGAACTGAAGTCTAGTTTGATACACTTGTTGCCCAAATTTCACGGTCTTGCAGGAGAAGACCCCCACAAGCATCTCAAAGAATTCCACGTGGTTTGTTCCACGATGAGGCCGCAGGGAATCCCAGAAGACTACATCAAGATGAAGGCGTTCCCATTCTCCCTAGATGGAGCCGCAAAGGACTGGCTATATCTACAGCCAGCACTCTTTAACACTTGGGGAGATATGAAATGAACCTTCCTAGAGAAATTCTTCCCAACTTCCAGGATTGCGACCATGAGGAAAGAAATCTGTGGGATAAGGCAGCACACTGAAGAAACTCTGCATGAATACTGGGAGCGCTTCAACAAGCTCTGTGCCACCTGTCCTCACCATCAGATCAGCGAACAGCTGCTGATCCAGTATTTTTACGAGGGATTATCAATGATGGACAGAAGCATGATTGATGCCGCCAGTGGAGGAGCGTTAATGTACAAAACACCAGTAGCAGCAAGGCATCTGATCTCAAACATGGCAAGCAACACTCAACAATTTGGGATTAGAGGGCCAAATCCGCCTCGGCCAGTGAATGAAATCGGCGCAGCCTCCAACCAGAGGCTAGAGAACCAGCTAACCGAATTGACATCCCTGGTGAGACAACTGGCTGTTAGTCAACATCATCCAACCATAGCAGCAAAGGTCTATGGCATATGTACTTCAGTGGAGCACCCAACCGACCTGTGCCCCACCTTGCAAGAGACCGAGTCAGGCCAAACATAAAGTGTTGGAGCCGTAGGAGGATTCCATTATAGGAAGCAACCATATCAGAACCGGCAGTTTGATAACCAACCATATGGGAAACAACCATTCCGACCAAGCCCACAACAAGGACCGTATGCAGCTCAAAGAGCCGGATCCTTGCCGAATGCACCTTATGGAGCAGCTGGTTACCAACAACCGAGTCCGCAATACACAGCACCATCCTTCCCACCACAGCAACAGAGAACTCCTACTCAAGGCAACTCACCATCACTAGAAGATTTAATGAAGCAGCTGGCAAATTCCAGCAAAACATGACCGCCACCATCCAGGATCTCAAGATGCAAATAGGACAGTTAGCAAATACTGTGAGCGAGTTACAGTCAGCCGGCTCAAGCAGCCTTCCCTCTCAATCTATTCTGAATCCGAGAGGGAATACTAATGCAGTAACACTTAGAAGCGGCAAGGAATTACCTCAGCCTGCACAACATCAGATGCCGCAGCCAGCCGAAGCCGACTCTGAAATAATAGCCGACTCACAGTCGCATCCACAGACAGCTGTCCCATTACTGTTTCCATCCCGGACCAACTCGGCAAGGAAGCCAGATTCTGATGACGAACTGCTGAGGATGTTCCGGAATGTGGAAATCAACATTCCACTTCTCGAAGCGATCAAGCAAATTCCGAAGTACGCAAAGTTCCTCAAGGAACTATGCGTACACAAAAGAAGAAAGATGAAGGGGAGTCGAGAACTTGGAGGTGTGGTGTCGGCCTTAACAAAGACCAATTCAACTGCAGGGATTTCACAGGTTCTGCCAAAGAAGTGTTGAGACCCAGGCATCTTCTCAGTCCCATGCATTATTGGTGATTGTACATTTGCTGATGCTATGCTGGACCTAGGAGCGTCAATCAACGTCATGCCAGCATCAACTTACAGGTCACTTAATTTTGGAGATCTGGAACCCACAGGGATGACCATCCAGCTTGCTAACAGAAGTATCATGCAACCCCTAGGAGTCCTCGAAGATGTCCTCGTCCAAGTGAATGAACTAATATTTCCAGCAGACTTCTATGTGCTTGACATGGAGGACGAGACGTCGGGGAAAGGATCAACCTTGATACTGGGGAGACCATTTCTAATGACAGCAAGGACGAAGATTGATGTGCACGCCGGAACACTCTCAATGGAATTCGGTGACGCATTGGTGCAGTTCAAAATTTTTGAAGCCATGAAGCACCCCACCGAAGACCACTCTCTCTTTGGCATAGATATAATGGACGAGCTAGTGGAGGAGTACTTCCAACTAGACAACTGCGGTGAGAAAGTGGAAGATCTTGCTGGGATTGTAGAATCAAGTGACTACTCAAAGGCCGACCATGATGAAGTACTGGAGTTCCCAGACTCTGAGGATGATCATAACGACTTCAACGACTTGGCATTCGAAAAAGAACTAACCAAATTGATAAACCAAGTCTGCTATCCTAAACCCTCAAAGAGTAAGAATAGCGCAGAGGTAAAAGTTGCGAAGATTAAAAAGCCTCCACCTGCACAATTGGCAAACCATATTCACGGCCGAAATGAAGTCGATCAAAGAAGGCCGAGTCCATGCAAGGATGAAAGTCAACTCGGCCGAAGGGTTAAACACAGAAGCCGACAAGCTTTCCGAAACCATCTCGGCCAGCAAAGATCAGATTCAGACCAAGAAACTCGATGTTCCACCTGGATCCGAGTCTGGAGCTGTACAAGAAGTCAAAGCCGACCTCAAACCGACAAGAACCATGACCATCTTGCCAAGTCGGCCGAAGCAGCACAGGGCCGAGATCATGACGGCACTCGCGATACCGAATCAAGAACAAGCCGGCCAGACGGATCCGAAGCCTATAACTGAGAAATCTCCATCTCTACCACCTATGGAGCTGAAACCATTGCCTAGCCACTTAAAATATGCCTACTTGGACAGTGAACAGCAGCTCCCAGTCATCGTCGCCAGCAACCTCCTCCCGGAGCAAGAAGAGAAGCTGCTAAAAGTCCTAAAGCAGCACAAAAAAGCAATTGGGTGGAAACTCTCTGACCTTCCAGGCATAAACCCCTCCATCTGCATGCATAGAATATTAATGAAGGAGGACATCAAGCCCATAAGGCAACAGTAGCGAAGGTTGAATCTTACCATCCTAGATGTAGTCAAGAAAGAAGTCACAAAGCTACTTGCTGCAGGCATCATCTACCCTATCTCAAACAGCCAATGGGTAAGTCCTATACAAGTAGTGCCAAAGAAATCTGGGATGACTGTCATGAAAAACCAACAAGACGAGTTGGTACCTACAAGGATTCAGAACAGCTGGCGGGTGTGCATCGATTACAGAAGACTAAATCAGGCAACCCGCAAGGATCACTTTCCCTTGCCTTTTATTGACCAAATGTTGGAGAAAATAGCAGGGAAATCCCATTACTATTTTCTGGATGGATTCTCAGGATACATGCAAATATACATAGCACTTGAGGATCAGAATAAGACCACTTTCACATGCCCATTTGGTACCTTTGTGTACACCCGCATGCCATTTGACTTATGCAATGCTCCGAGCACGTTTCAACGTTGCATGATGAGCATCTTCTCAGATTTGCTACAGGACTGCATGGAGGTGTTTATGGATGACTTCATGGTGTATGCAGAATCATTCGAAGCATGCCTGAACAACCTGTCTAAGGTGTTGAAGAGATGCATTGACACGAACTTGGTTCTCAACTTCGAAAAATGCCATTTCATGGTGACCGAGGGAATAGTGTTGGGACACCTGGTCTCCAACAGAGGCATTGAAGTGGACAAGGTGAAGATAGACATAATTGCCTCCCTCCCAAACCCCGCATCTGTGCGGGAAGTTCGCTCATTCCTAGGACATGTAGGTTTCTATAGAAGGTTCATCAAGGACTTCAGCAAACTGGCTCTGCCTTTGTCCAAGCTGCTACAGAAGGATGCGGATTTCAACCTTGACCAGCCCTGCATTGAGGCATTTCAGGAGCTGAAGAACAAACTCACATCCGCACCTATCCTGCAAGCACCAGACTGGGACCTGCCATTTGAGTTAATGTGCGACGCATCCAGTTCGGCATTGAGAGCTATTCTCGGCCAAAGAGCTAGAGTCGGCCAACCAGTCCATGTCATTGCGTATGCGTCCAGAATCATGGACTCGGCCCAGAAAAACTACACGACAATTGAGAAGGAGCTTTTGGCAATAGTATTTGCCTTGGATAAGTTTCGCTCTTACCTTCTTGGTTCCAAAATAGTCGTGTTCTCTGATCACGCTGCTCTAAAATACCTGTTGAAGAAGTCGGACGCCAAGCCAAGATTGATCTGGTGGATGCTTCTTCTCCAAGAATTCGACTTAGAGATCAAAGATAAGAAAGGTGCTGAAAATTCTGAAGCAGATCACCTGAGCAGAATTGGAAATGAAAGCCAACCAATGCCGATCTGAGATGAATTCCCTGATGAGCAACTCTTGCACATCAAGACAGCCACACCATGATTTGCTGACATCTGCAACTTCGTGGCAACATCTCAATACCCACCGGAAGCATCTCGGTCATACAAGGAGAAACTCAGAAGTGATGCTAAATATTATGTATGGGACGACCCTTACCTTTGGAGATTATGCAGTGATAAGGTTATCTGCAGGTGCATTCCAGACACCGAGATCAATTCGATCCTCCAATTCTGCCATTCGGCCCCTGGAGGAGGACATTACGGATCATCTCAAACTGCCAGGAAAGTGCTGGACTGTGGCCTTTACTGGCCATCTATTTTCAGAGACGCTCATCAATTCGTCTCCACCTGCAAAAAATGCCGAAAGCCAGGGATGGCCTTGAACCAAAGACATGAAATGCCCCAGTAGTCCATTCTGTTCTGCGAAGTCTTTGATGTCTGGGGTATAGACTTCATGGGACCATTCCTAGTCTCCAATAGTTATTCATACATCCTGCTTGTCGTTGACTACGTATCAAGATGGGTAGAAGCCATCCCCACCAGAACCAATGATGCCAAGGTCGTAGTGGACTTTCTTAAGTCCAATATTTTCTGCAGGTTTGGTGTACCAAAAGCGCTCATCAGTGACCAAGGAAGTCACTTCTGCAACAGAGCCATGACCTCCCTTCTTCAGAAATATGGGGTGGCACACAGGATAGCTACAGCATACCATCCTGAGGTGTTCAACAGGGAAATTAAGCATACACTGCAAAAAATGACAAATCCCAGTAGGAAGGACTGGAGCAAACTCCTTGAGGATGCTCTATGGGCACATAGGACTGCATACCGAACACCGCTAGGGATGTCTCCCTATCGGATTGTTTTCGGAAAGGCCTGCCACCTCCCTGTGGAGCTAGAACACAAAGCTTACTAGGCAGTCAAACAATGCAACATGGCCTATGACCAAGCAGGAGAGCATAGGAAATTCCAACTTTAAGAACTAGATGAACTTCGCATGGAAGCCTATGAAAATGCCAGGATCTACAAGCAAAAAGTAAAAGAGTTCCATGACCAAAAGATCCTATGAAAAGACCTCCATATTGGCCAAAAAGTATTGTTGTTCAACTCCAGATTAAAGCTCATAACAGGTAAGCTTCGCTCCAGATGGGATGGCCCTTTTGTTATCACTAACATATTTCCCCATGGTGCAGTGCAGCTAAAAGAAGAATAGACCAACCGCACCTTTCAGGTCAATGGGCACCAAGTCAAACCTTTTCTCGAAGGTCCAGCACCAACTGGAGAGAACACGGAGATCATTTCATTGATGGAACCAACTCCACCAAATGGCACAGCCTAAGCCATCTCGGCCACCCCTTTCATCTTCGCATTGAGGACAATGCCGAAATTAAGTGTGTGTGTGGGGGGGGGTTCTGACCATTTGGAACTGATCACTCATTTCATATCTGCCCTTCTTTTCTCTAACTTTTTCGTTTTCTTTAAGTCTAAATTATTTCTTTCATATCTGTTATACTGTTCTAGTTTCAGTAGTACTTTTAATTCCTATTACTTAAGTTTTTTTTAAAGCTTCCTAGCCGAGTCGGCCACAGCCGGAATGATCTCGGCTTAGTAGAATTACGTGGCTAAAACTAAAAAGAGAAATTCTCTATTGAGTCCGAGAGTCTGACGAGTCAGCAGTAGTAATCTTCTCATGCCCGAGCAGAAGCTGCCTTTGCTTGAAGGGGACCAAACCTTGGGTTTCTAAGCGGCAAGTGACGGATATGGGAAGAGGAAACCTTCAGAGTGAAGGAACAGAAACAGCCAGCGTGAGAATTTGAGCCTTGTAGCAGCGATGGCTTGCACTCTCGCCATCTCCTTTCTTTCTGAGTGATTTTTTGCAAAGCATGTTAATTGTGTATGCTGTATTTTGCCTTAACTCTCCGGATACAACTGTTGTACACATGCAAGAATGACATGATCTAGGCCATATTTCTTTTGAGCTTAAAGCCAAATAAGCTGTCCGAAAGTAAGCTGACCCTTGTTCACCCCCCTTGGGCCTAATTTGACCATTTTTCTTGCAGCTCACCACAAGCCAAGGCTAGAAAAACCATTATCTTACCTCACCCTCAGGGAGCCGAGGAGCCTTGGAATCGTCTCGGGAGTGAGCCAGAATCAAGTGTGGGGGAAGTCTAGGGAGCAGAACTCGGTCAAAAAGCATCCAAAGGTTCAGAGGAAGAGAAAGAGAAAAAAAATTGAAAAAAAAAGAGAAAAGAAAGTACATACAAATAGGAAACAGGCAGCTGAAATAAATAAGCTAAAATAAACAAAATCAGCAAGCTGCATGAGTAGAAGGAAAGAAAGGATGTAAAAAGGGTGAGTAAATAGAGATGGAAGGAGACCACAACAACTGAGACTGCCCTCATACTGATTAAACTTACTCCCCATTGCTCCTCTCCTCCCCGTGGATCCTGAAGCTAGCTCTCTTACATCTATCTGACCCATAACCTCAACCTCGCTACAAGCCAGAAAAGTCCTAGTGATCATGACTATTGTGTTTTGCAGGTGTAAAAGGAGAGCTCTGTCAAGATATGGTAACGCCAATTCCATGCAATGTTGAGTGGAAACACAAGCCAAACACTCGAGAGAATCGAGAGAATTGATCACCTAGTGAGGTTCCACCACTCTAGGACACTTCTTCCCATGTGTAAACCATGAAGGTCTCTCAGTACCGAAGGAAGTAGCTCCCTGGCGGCATGAGCACTTTGAATCGGGAAGAAGAGAGTCTGAATCTATCTAGTCAAACTTGAGGAAGTCAACAGACGAATCTCTCTCCCCCTCAACCGAAACCTCCCTTGTCCAAGCCATTACATTTTGCCCAGGAGTGCAAAAGGCTAAGTGTGGGGGTTTGATGAGTCATAAAATGCACATCTCTAGTGGACCTAAGAAGAGTGCCATTGAGCAACTCATGAACTTAAAAGATGACTGTTAGCTAAGATCCAGATTAATGGCCTAAAATGAGGGTAAAGCACAATCTATATTAATTCAAGGGTTTAAGCTAACTATTCATTCATTGCAGGTCCAGCCAAGCTCAGCCCGCCACTGGAAGCCCAGGCCGAGAGCATTTCAGCCAGGTTGAAGACTCGGCCCATATAACCAAAAGCACAATCAGGAAGCTTGGCCCAGGTGGCACTCCACATCAGCAATACAGAACCACCTCACCACCAGCGAGTAGCTTGAAACGCAAGTCACAGCAAGGGTAGAATAGGGAGTCTACTTGTAATTCTGTTAAGTCAGTTAGCTGTGTCCACTCCTGTATAAATAGGCAGAACTTTGAACAATTAGGGGTCTTTGGCATTCATACTCCCCCACGTCCATCATATTCAATCTCTCGCTCTCGTTTTTCATCTCCTCCGCTCACGGTGGTACACGGTGTTGTTAATGGCATTTATCTCGATTGAGGAAATACAGGCTAGGAACTGAGAAGCTGAAGGTTACCAGAGGAGTCCGATTGGAGCACCAACGCACTCCGATGGACCTGATCCTCGGCGTTCTAGCTAGCAGAGGTGGATCATCACCATCCTCCATGGCGATCGTCGTGGAAGATGGAGTCTCCGAATCCAGACCCTGTGTTTGTATTTCGTCTTCAATAATATGAGTGTTTTCTGAATTCTGATCTCTGTTGCATTCCTAAAATCTAAGTTCAATTACTGCGTTACGATTGCACTTGGTAACAGAACAATGTTAAACTAAGCCGATCGGAACTGGTTTAGCTAATTCAGTAGGTAATCACTTAACGATTGTTAACTGAGAATCTAAAATCAGCTTGAACTTAATCTCTACCAACTAATAAGGTATCGATTGCATAAATCCTCTGTATGGCAAGGGACGGACCTTTGGCGATTGCCATAAGAACACTAGAGGCTGATGTGGGCTGTAATTGGAGTGATGGAACCAGAAAGACCTTGATCATTGGAACCAAACATAAACACAATAACAGCAATAGCATTAGGAGTAGCGTAATTGCATTAGCATTGTAGTTGATTTCAGTTTTGATTGTAGTTAATCTCTGTTTTGACTTCGATTGCATTCCAACCCCCCCCCTCCCCCTCATTTACCGCTTATAAGTCTGAGACAGAGATAGTCCATCTCTGTAGCATCTGTCTACACTTAGAATTTGTTTCCGTTTGCTTCACACTAAATCACAACTGAGCACACTGTGTCCTTGAGAAGAATGACCTAGGGTTGACTATACTATAGTTAGCTTTAGTTATTTGATAAGCGTTTAAGACGACTAGAAGAACACATCATCAAGGACAAGAGGAGAAAGTCTTGAAATTGAAGAAGGTGTTGTATGGCCTAAAGCAAGCACCAAGAGCATGGAATAGTCGCATTGACAAGTACTTTCAAGACAATGGGTTTGTTCGTTGCCAACATGAGTATGCTCTTTATGTTAAAAAATTTGATAATGGTGATATTCTTCTAGTTTGTCTTTATGTGGATGATCTTATTTTTACTGGAAATAACCCGAATTTGTTTGAAGACTTCAAGAAGGTTATGTCTTGTGAATTTGAGATGACAGATATAGGGCTCATGTCCTACTACTTGGGATTAGAAGTGAAGCAAATGAACAATGACATTTTTGTTTCTCAAGAAAGCTATGCAAAGAAGGTGTTGGAGAAATTTAAAATTTTTTATTGCAATCCTGTGAACACACCCATGGAAGGTAACTTGAAATTGTGAAGGTTTGATAGTGGAGAGAAGGAAGATTCTACTTTGTTCAAAAGTCTTGTAGGAGGTTTAAGGTATTTAACAAGTACAAGGCCAGATATTATGTATGCGGTTGGTGTAGTTTGCCGCTTTATGGAGGCTCCTACCTCTACTCATATGAAGGCAGCAAAGAGAATTCTTCGTTACCTTAAAGGTACACTTGATTTTGGCTTATTTTACTCTTCTTCTAATGAGTTCAAACTTATGGGATTTTGTGAGTGATTTTGCGGGAGATGTTGATGATAGAAAAAGTACTACTGGTTTTGTGTTTTTCATGGGTGGTTGTGCTTTTACTTGGAACTCTAAAAAGCAAGCTATAGTTACACTTTCTACTTGTGAAGCTAAGTATGTGGCTACAACTTCTTGCACGTGTCAAGCTATTTGGCTAAGAAGATTGTTGAAGGAATTTAATATGAACCAAGAGGAGAGTACAAAAATTCATATTGATAATAAATCTGCACAAATTCTTGCCAAGAATCCGGTGTTTCATGAACGAAGCAAACACATAGATAGAAGGTATCATTTCATTAAAGAATGCATTGTCAAGAAAGAGGTAGAGCTAGTTCATGTGAAGACTCAAGATCAAGTTGCAAATATTTTTACTAAGCCCCTCAAGTTTGAAGATTTTAGAAGATTGAGAGAAAGACTTGGTGTACAGAATTTTCTAATTACGAAGGGATGTTAGAAATAATAATTAGAAAATAAAGGGTTGTAAGATGAAGAGTTATCAGTTACTCTGCATGAAGGATAATTACTCTACATTAAGGAGACGTTATTGACAATTACTCTATATTAAAGAACAGTTATGGATAATTACTCTACATTAAGGAGTAGTTATTTTGCATTAAAAGGCATTATTGTTTTGTAACCGTTATTTATGAATATTTAGTATGTTAATTAAAAGACGTTGTAATGCTATGAATTGCTCTATCATAAATAGGAGGTAATAAGTCAAGAAATAAAATTTATTCTTCTATTTTCTAAAGTCTCCTCTAGTTTATCTAACAGAGAAAACTCCGAACTCCCCACCGCAATCAGATTGGAGTTCTTTGATAGGTAAACCAAATTGGAATTCAACCATTGTCTTAAACTGCTTAAAACAGTTACAGCTTTTGATTTCATCTTTAATAAGTATATCCAAGTGAATCTGGTATAAGCATCCACAAATGAGATATAATAATTGTGACCATTGGTGGAAGTGAACAGAGTTGGACCCAATGTTTGTAAAGTAGGCCTATGGAGGTCATAACTGTGAATAGTTTGGTTAAGACTGAGCATTGGGCTGCCAATGTTGCTGTGAGTTTCCATTATACTGGTGTTGATCAGCATTTTGCTGAAGTTGAGGAACATAGTTCTAATTGAATATGTGGTAACATATGGAAGCATCATGTCCATATTTCCAACAGTCTTGGCATTGAATTGAAGAGGATCTACCACCTCTGCCTCATTCTCTATTTCATCTACCTCCACGGCCTTTGTAGTTTTTCTGTAATTGAGAATATTGAAGCTGAAGCAGGAATTTGAGGGAGAGAATTAACCGACGAAAAGGATGTATTATGCGGAATTTCTTCGTTTGTGGAAGCTATGGTAATTCTATGGATTAGAGCTAAAGCTTTGATACCATATTAAAAAATAAATAAGATAAAGGAAAGAGACAAGGGAGAGAGCATCTTAACATAATTATGTTTTCATTCTTCAACTGAATTTCATTCCTGCTAACAAATACAGTATTTATATTTCATTCCTGCTAACAAATACAATATTTATATTAGTGCAGTTAAGATGACTAGCCTACACTATTTAACATGTGTTCAGTTATCCAGGTGCTAATAACTTACATGGCATGCATACAAGGCATCTACATATCATACACTTATAGGATTCAACATAGTTTTTATAGAAGAGTGAACTAGGATAAACTTTTTTGTTGTTCTCGTTATCTCTATTCTATTTTTGCACGTTTTGGACAATTTATTCTTAGACTGTGCTTTTGAACTTATATTTGTCATATGTTTTCAAAAGTACATAAAAATCAATCACACAATTCAACCTTTGTGTGATTCTTGTTTCCTTCAAAAGCTTGATAAAAGTTATTGTAGGAATTTTTTATGACTTTTATTAGCATTCCTTTATTAATAATAAGCTTTTTTTCAAGAAATTTGTAAAAAAATAAATATTTAACCTGATTTTTCCTTAAAAAAAAAGATAACACAAAAAAAAAATTGAGTCACTTCCTAAATATCATAAACAAAATCAATTGAAATTTAGCATCAATTCTTTATCCACAATGTAGTAATATATAGGTTGATATATATAATTAAGTAATTTTTCACATATATCAACATATAATATATTACTACATTGTTTCAAACATATAAGTTACTGTATACAAAGGATATCCTTCTCTACATTTTGAAATCAACAATAATAAGACAAAGGAGATATAAATATCTCAAGTTAGTTATGGTATGTATATACTTCATCATTTATTTCTTAATTCTAATTCTTATTGAATTGAGTGTTAAAGTTCTTGGAAGGGATCTCTCCATTTTTATGAGTACAAGATCACCTTTGTACCAGTCTATCATCACATCATTCTACACAGATCAAGCCTCCTTGTCCATTGAAGTCATATACATTTTGTAGCTATGATTTTACAGAAAATAACTCCATTTAAATATATTTTGTGAATGTTGGAAATGACTCCGTAAAGAAGGTGTAGAAGTGTGGGTTTGTTTTTTTTTTTTTTTTTACTCATGTGATAGATATGAAGTATTCATCACCGAAAGTAATGAATATTCTCTGTTTGGACCATGAGCTCTCCATATCGTGGATACTCCCCTCCCAACATACTTTTTTCACATCCGAGACCAAGATTCAAACATCTGACATCTTGATTAAAGGACACAAGTAGTTACAACTTATGTCAACCAATGTTTGAGAATTTCAAAAACAAAATGGAAAGAAAAAATTATTGTATCCTTAATTTGTGATCTCTTACTTCTAACACTCACTTGTTTACCTTTTAATTATTTGAAGAACATGATACAATGGTTTCTTCCTATGATCTCTGCCCACCCACTTATTCACTTTTTAATATGTCTCTTCTTCATCTAGGACAGAGTTGTTGAGAGTGACAATCAATGTTTCCTAACTCTTAGGTAGAGAATTGAGGAATAGAATTCATCATCATTATCCATTTATACCTCATCAATTGATTCTAAACTCTCTTGAAAATATTTAAATGCCCAACCATATTTTGAAGTATTCTAACTATATTAATTTCCTGACAAGATAAACTTTGTTCTTAGGAGTCTTCTGAGTTATGGACAAAACTCATAAGCATTGGTATTAGTAAATACATGTTCAAACAAACTTCAATCATTATACTTATGAATTATAACAATAAATTTACAATTCAAAAGTTCCAAATATTTGTTAGTCTTTTTTATGGCTTGTTGTGATTGATGATTAGCTCATATAAATCCTTGCAATATAGATAATCTTTCATCATCCACTTTCAATAGGAGTAAATATTTGCTTGAACATGTCTCCATCATGTATGGCAACATTATCCCTCCATCTTGAGTTATATAAGTCAAAAGATCTCCCAACCAAATCATTCTTATACTACTATTGGAAATTAATAGATCAAATCTCCTCTTTTATGAATACAAAATAGACACTACGCAGAAGCAAAATTAAAAGGAAAAATTCAAAAAAAAAATATCAGTAGAACTTTTGTAAAAAACCTTCTCAATATGAGTAAGGAAAAACCACGAGACTTCATCCAATAAAATCTCTCTACATAAAAATGGGATCACAAATTTCTCTCTTTCTTTAAGAGGATCACTTAGAATCTCATCATCTTAGATAATATATCTCACAAGTAAAATTTTGTTATACTTTATGAGGTGGGTATAACTTTCCCTAAAATAAAACAAGCCAAGAAACATCAATGTATTGATTATGTATAGTCCATCATGCAAATAAGAGTACAAGAAAATTTGCCTCCAAATATTATCTAAGAAGTAAGAAGTATGATAAAGGAGGTGGCGGCATGTTATTCAATCAAGCAAAATATAAAATGATTATATTTATTGATCTGATTATGTTTATTGATCTCGCGTGCGTTTGCAACTAGTTATAAAATTAAAAAGTATAAGATTGTACACTTTAAGAAAAAAAAATCATTTCAAAGATGTCTTGTTCATTATTACATTATATATATATACACCTGGGATTTTTGGTGCCCTGGGCAAATTGAGAAAATGATGTCCTCATCATCGTTTAAATATTATCCTTCTTGCATATTTTGTTGCAAAATTATTAATTTATTCATAATCAAGATTCTTTTAAAAAAAATCAATAAAAACTAGAGCAAGAAAATTTAATCTACCTTTTTTACGTAGTGAATCGTAAATAAGATTTTAACAATTTCAAAAATTCTTTTCAGCATATGCAAGAGTAATTAGAATAGTTAATATTATTCTATAAAACTGAAAGTTGCTAGCACATGTAGTTTGATGTTTGTATTCCTTATCCAAGGTCTAGGATTTGATTATCAACTTGGACATGGAATCACAATTGGAAGCATTGCTATATCTCCAAAGAGGTTGACCTGGCAGAGCAGGTGTACTTCCTAACTTACTAAAAAAATATTATCTTATAAGTTGTATATGCATTAAGAAAATAATTAAATGCCTTCAAGTAACCCAACTCCTAACTTACCAAAAAAATAACCTCCTAACTTGACAAAAAAAAATATTATTCTATAAGTTATATATGCATTAAGAAAACAATTAAATGTCTTCAAAGAACCTCGTGGTTATCCTATATCATTTGTTTACACAAAGTGACAAGATATTAGAAAAAGTAAGTTGAGTAAAAATGAGAGATTTTTAAAGCATTTATTTACGTTAATGATAACATAGAAGTTCACATCAAGAGAAATGAAAAAAAATAAAATACTATAATTTTCTCTTTATGTTCAATATTGTATGCAAATAATAAATTATACTCTTACAAATTCATTTTCCTAGAATTATGGGTAAATTTTTGTTAAGAAGTGGAGACATTACTTATTAATTGACTAATTACTAATGATTGTTTTATATTAGTTATATAAAATTTTGTATGTAAATTGGTGTCCCTCTAAAAATGGAGTCTCGGTTTCCCACCTCAACCCTACCACTATATATAGAAAGAGTATGTGTGATCAATTGATATGTAACTTATCCAAATTATTACACCATTCAATAACTTTATATAAAATGTAAATTTTATCGATGCAATGATAACTCCATGTTATCTTGATTGTTTGTATCAAATTTTATTGAAATTGAAAATAAGAAGGTAATTAAATTATTTATATTTTAATATATTTTAAATTATATATATATATAGTTAATTTTGATTAATATGAAAGAGATGTCAAATAATTTTTTATTAAAATAAAAATTTGTATACATAATCTATGTAAAAAGAACCGATAAAATTCGCATAATGTAATATATATATATCATGAGACTATCTTTAAAGTGAGTGAGGAAAGATATATTTTTCCTTTATTTAAAGAACATCTTAATTTACTAAATTCAAGTAAACGTTCTAACTTAATTTAGCGATATTATCTGTCATGCTAGAGGAACTTTTTTCCACAATTTTTTAAGTAGTTTTTTGGATAATAAAACAAACCAAACACATATTTCAACACACAATATATTTTTCCCCTTCCTCAAACAAGGTGGGAAATACAGTATATGATACATAATGTACAACCGTTTCTCCTGAATTGTTTCGTAAGATGACTTGACTTTTGAAAGTAACATGAGACATTTCCCGCAACCATAGTTACGTTCTAGTGAATCATGGTTACAGGACAGTCAGCAGAGATGCCACCTATGTATATAAGGCCAGAAGACCTGACAGATTTACGAACCTGTCAATACCCCACTGGTTCAGAGTGGCTCCCATTCCCTCAAAGTGCTTCCAATATTGAGACCAAGCCAAACTTGTTTGGTTTGGCTTGGGTGTGAAAGATCATTTCAAGTTTTAACCATGATAAACAGCTGATCCCATCTCTTTGCTTCATGAGAGGTTCAATATCTGGATTCAACCTCCACATGGTTTCCCACCCCCAGAAGAAATTCAAGGGGGGAATGTGTGGACAATTACCTCAAGATTTGTGATAATAGCCGAGGCAATTCGGTGAAGATCATGGCATATTTATATTGACTGTACGACTAAAAGTTAACAATCAACAAGAAGATAACGATGAAACAATTGTACTTAATTGGAACAAACATTGTGCACAACAAAGTAAACTAAGCAAAATAGGTTTTAGCTTTTGGCTAATATTATTAAAGAAACTCCATATCTTCATCCTAGACCATCACTAAAAGGTATCTTATGGGAAATTGTTTTTTTAATCTGAAATCTTAATTATATCGAAAATCCAAGAACTGGTCTCTTGTACAAAATTAACTACTCCAAGGCCGTATAGATGAAGAATAGAATGGAGACTGCATGATTGGTGACCCTAATGCTAAAAGAATAGATCACTAAATTTTATATCTTGAGAAATAGTACATCATAATACACAAGAAAAAATGGAACAGGGGCTTCCAAATGTGGTGTGCAGGAGGTGAATGCATCTCTCACTGGCTCAACTAATCCGCTCTCAAACAACTCTATCTTACAACAAGAACTGACAGGTGGAGGGAACATGGAACCGGTCAACAACTAGGACAGCAGGACCTTGTCAACCATCAAAACAAATCATGTAATCACATATTCCTCCAGGTATATATACTGGTAGCAGAATACCAACCTTAAGATAATTTCAAAGATGGGGAAAAGATTTTCTCACTGACCATAATCTTAATCTCTTGTATGTCCTATTCAATATGAGAATTCATGACCCCGAAGCGAAATATATTTCTTGACCCATATTGCAATGTCCTCAGCACAAACCTGGGCCTGAGGACTTTTGAGAAGCATGTCAAGTGTTGCAAATTCATGGACTGCATCTTTATACTCATAAACAGGTGCATCGACATTCACCTTCCTAAGCTCCTCTGAATAAGCAATGGCACGGTCCCTCATCCAGTCATGCTCTGCCACCACTGTCAATGTTGGAGGCATCTTCTTTAATGGAGGACCCTGGCCTGGGACTAGGGGATTGGCAGCTGGATGGTCTAGGCTAAACTCTTCCTCAGGTAGGAACAGTTTCCATGCTAGCATACACATGGCCTTGTCATAAAAGTAAGAGTTTGCCAACTTTATTTCGGAACGAGTGGGCACACTTCCAATAAAAAATGGATACAACAGGATCTGTGCCACCACCTTGACAGGGTCCAGAAGTTTGCCTGCTTCTACAGCTTTCCGAGCCACATAATCTGCAATATTCGCACCACAACTCACACCAAGAAGAACACACCTGATTCAATATAAAAAAAAAAAAAAAAAGGTTAAGCACTGAACTAGTGGAGCACATAACTCCTGACAAGAAAAATATTATGGTAACAGAACACAACATCTTGTATACACAAAATGTTACCCTTCAACTTTCTTTTTTTTTTTTCTTCTTTCAAACAAGACCCTTCTGAAGAGGCATGGCATTGCAAAATATATTTGTCCATGACCAAAGGAGGTATACAGAATCTTTGCAAAATCACAGATGATGCAACAATCAAGCAAAACAAGCATCCTCTTAATTGACCCTAATCACTTAAATGCCAATTGCCTAATATATGCTCTAACAAATAATTTACTATTTGAAATTTTTTATTTTCAAGAAAAGTTAAAATGTAAATAGAATATTAAGAATGGGGAAATTAAGCAGAATAAGACTGGTTCTCAAACCAAGATTCATGGTATAGATATTGGTGTTGTTAAAGGAAGATAACCAAAAAATCTATTTAGGAAGAGAAGTTTATGTTTGCAGACATACAAGTGGAAAACAATAAACAAGATATGAGATTCTAAGCCAAAACCAAGAATAAGACACTGAGCACTACAACGGCAAGTAAAAGCAACCCAGAAAGACATGATTATAAAATGGTTAGCAAAGACCCCCTCCAAATGAGAAAATGGCAGAAGCTTCATGTGAAGAATTATATTAGGCTTCATTATAAGCCCATGTAGCCTAATCGATATAGCAGTGTTTGATTGTTAGTTTTAGCCCTGGAACCATAAATTGGATTAAACTAGCATCACCTAGGATTCAAAACTCAAAGAAGTTCAAAAAGGATGGCTGGGATGCTATTAATTAATGTACATATAGGAAAGCACAGGAAATAAAAACAAAAGAACTAGGAACTAGCAAATAAAAACGAAATGAAAATTTGGAAATTAAAAAAAAAAAAAAAAAAAGCTGAAATCTACTGACAATAAATATAGTAAAGAAATCATCAGGCCAAAACCAAAAATGATAAGTCCAAGGAGAAAAAGGTTCACATATACTAGTGTTTAAGCATCTTAGATCCACCAGTCTTTTTTCCTTTACCACCAAAACCCTCTAATTTTCCCATTCTATAGTGGAGGATGACCTGCACTGCCATCAAGTGACATCCACCACAAGAATATTCTTCATGCCATCATCACTTTACCTCCTCTGCCTTTGTGTTTTTCAGCATATCTAGAATGTTAAGTTATTAGAACTGGGCTAATTAGCTACAGACACAATCTAAAAGTGAACGAGGTCATGTAATTGGACATAATCTCTATAGATAAGATGAAAAATGAAGCTTACTCCTTCTATGGACACCAATCAATTCCAGTTTGGCAAGTGGGGTGGGCAAATGTGTTATTCTACCAAGGAAAGAGAAGCAAAACAACTATAGACAAGAAATTTCATTTCATCAAAACCTAAATAATTAAATAAACTTGAAGGAAGAAAGGCAAGATATTGTGATGAACTTCAACAACCACATTGACTAGAAAAACATACCATAACTTGTACACCCCAAAAGAATGAATTTCATCACACACAACAGAATGCTCTCTCAAGTCTCTCTGCAACAACTGAGAATCCCAAACCATATATATGATGCAGATCTATATGTTTGGCACATGAAGATGCAACGAAATGTGATTTTGTTCAACACTCTAGAGGGTAACTAGTTAACCAGTAAAACAAGGCCGAATACATATTATTACTTCAAATCTGAAACTTCAAAAATGCGACTAATCAAACATGTAAAACAAAGTGCAAGAATAACTCTAAAGACATCTTCCTAGACAAAATAAGATCCTGTTTAGATAAACTTCTACGTAAGCATTTATACGAGAAGAAAGTAAAAAAAAAAAAAATCCCATAAAATAAATTCAACTTATGCACCTCAACTTTTAGATAACTATATAAGCGAAGCTTTTCACCTTCTTATTTTTTCTTCTATAAATGTTTACCAAGTTTATTCAAGCAGAATCTAAGTCAATCACTAGTTCAATTGCGATGAACATCAGATTAAATATCCCATCGCAAACTTGCTTCCATCAAATTCAAAAAAACCCTTACTACCCAGCCTGTCCTCCCTAACTCACAGAACAGATCCCTTGACCAATTTGCTACATTATTACTCTACACTCTCTAATCACTATCAAGACAAAAAGGCACCACAGCATTCAATTCAATCACAACTAGAATCATCATATTAATATCCTCCCAATCTAAAATTACAAATATAAAAACAGATCAATCTACAACATTAATAAAAAGATATAAATGAAACAAAAGGTGAAAACAAAAAAGTGTGAGTAGCAACCTTGATGGATTTCCATGTGCAGCCAACCAAGGCTCAACCATTGAGGCTCCAAAGGAACCAACAATATGTTTGTCATGACCCTCCAACTTCTTCCCCCCCATGGACTTACTACACTCCGCCAAATTCGCCTGCTTCGCTAGCCAATGCAGCACCTTCAGCCCATCCTCGAACGCCGCCGGGTACCGATTCTCCGGCGCCAGCCGGTACCCGACGGCCACCACCACCGCGTCGCAGAGCTTCGCGATCCGCCGGCAGAAGAAGTCATTCGCCACCGAATCGTTGCTTCCGCTCACCCACCCCCCGCCGTGGAACTGCAAAATCACCGGCAACTTTTTCCGGCGAAGATCCGCCAGCGGCGAGTACCCCCGGTACCCGTCGCCGGCCGCCAAATCCAAACCCTCGACGTCGCTGCCGACGCTGTTCCGCCGCGACTCGTCCTCCCGCGGCGACAGGGCCGCGGGGCCGTAGCTGTTGCGCCGCAACGACGCCGTTTCGGGGTGTGCCGCGGATCCAGGTTCGGGTCTCCGCGGAGGGTTGGGGTTAGGTTTGGAAGTGGGTTCGGGCGAGGCGAGTGCGGAATCGGGAAGGAAGATTCGGAGGGAGAGAGAGGTGAGGGGATCAATATGGATGTCTTTGGTGGCGACGCCGTCGGAGAAGGAGGGGTTGGCGGCGGCGACGGACTCGTCGGGTCGGGTCGTGATGCCAAACGGGTCGGATTTATCCTGCGGGGCTTGGATCCGGTTCTGCAAACGGTGCTTCAAGAGGAACTTGAAGAAGACGCTGTAGAGTTTCACGGTAACGCTCGGCATCGCTCCAGAAAGAAAGACTCGGGGTTTTGCAGAAACCGGATAACCGTTAATTACGATAATTTCATGGCTTGATTGGGATCCGATTGGGGTTAAGCTTATCACTACATGGGATTAGGGTGTTTCTGATCTTGGGGTTTGGAGCCTTCAAAATGGTTTTAATTTTATGCTTGTGTTTGGTTCGGGGAAAGAGAGAGGAAGAAGAAGAAGACGACGACCACGACAGCACGTAAAGGCAGAAATGGCTTTGAATTTGGTTTTTCTTTTTTTAATTTTTCGAAAATATTCCATATTTTTTGCATAAAAAAAGTTACTAATGAATCAAGATTTTAATTTTAAAGATTTAGAAGAGGAGAAGAAGCCTCTTTCTAAGACAGGAAAGTATCTCAATTCAATTCAAACAACCTTACCTAAATATTATTTAATTTTATAAATATAAAATATATTTATATTATTATCTAATTATAAATTAATATATATAATAAAATTATTAACTTTTGGTAATGATTATTTTAAAAATTATATCAAATATGATTTTAATTAATTAATAATATAAAAATATTTACACGATCGATAAATATTTATTAAACTCATAAAATATATTCCTATATAACAAATTAAAATGCATAGTTGAAAGAATAAGAAGTTCACTTTCTTAACTTTTTTAATTAGTTTTTGGAGGTATATTTGAGAATACACACTATTTTTGGAATAAGACAAAATAAATATTTATTTTATATAATTTCAATGTTAAAATACTAGTTAAATAAAATTTTAGAGATTAATATTTATTTAATTTTTTCGGTTTTGTTCTGTTTGGAATTTTCTATTTTTTATGTTTATTTTTGTTGTTAACATTATTGGCATGTGTGTCGGGGATCTTCCTATCTGTGCCACGTGGGAAGTATGATGGCATCAGAAGGTGAGAGGGTTGTGATCCAGTGCGTGCAGTGTCGTCGGTGAAGTTGGGTGAAAATTATTAGAAACCGTCAAAGTTAAATTGAATAAGTCATAGATTAAATAAATTCAAAGTCAATTTAATTAAAAGCTAAATAAATATTAATCGAATTACAATTTATTTTTACGATTGTATTAGATGATTTTTTACTTAAAAATGATTTAAACCAAAGTACAAATATATGTAAAGACGAAGGTTTTGGAAGATGTGCGAAGAAATTGATTAATTTTAAAGAATGTTTACCTCTAAGGTGAGCTATTATGAAAAAGAAAAATAAAACCCTTTGAGGTGAACATTGGGATGAGGTAGGGCTATATTGAACCCCACAATTGATAGGTATATAGGACAATTATAGTATTATATTGTATTTCAAAGGGTTATCCTCCAACTTTTGTCACATTTAATGGCGTGGCAAGATAAGATGATAGAATACCTCATTGCTAAGATAATATTGTGGTGTGAAACACTAACTGAGTAAATGAAAAACAAAAACGTTCGGAATTGAGCAAGTTATTACCCATTTGGAGACTATACACCCCACATAATTGAAAATGAATGTTAAAATACTCCGCCCCTCCTCCTTACATACATCACACATTAAATTGCATTTTAATTAAAGTGATCGTTTGATTCATCGAATTAGGTATGTAATTAGCTCTAAATTAGACTTTTAAATTATAATTATAATGTTTGAAAGTCGTTTTAGAACTAAAATTACAAGTTATAATTTTATAGAATTAAAATATAACTAGAACTACCTATTCTCATTTTATAACCTTATTCTTTAAATTATAATTCCTAACCTTATCTTATATTGTGCAAATATTGTAAATGCTTGGTTTAGATACTTTGCGAACATTATTATTATTATTATTGTTATTTTTGTTATTATTGATATTGTCATTATTATTATCATTATTATTATTACTATTATTATTATTATCATCTCTACTATTACCAACTACTCATATCATCACTACCATCAGCATCACTACATCACATCATTGCGTTGTTGTCATTTATAAATAAAAACTTTTTACTCAAACCTAGTGTAATCTCACTTGTGACTATGTGAGAATGTCAATTATAAATTTCCAAACATTAATTCAAGTGAGTATTTTTGAGATGTAATAAATTGATAAGTGGAAGGTTGTAACAATTGATAAGCTTGTGATGATCATTTCTAAAAGAGGTGATTTTTGGAATTGTAAGAACCAATTAATTGGTGCTTATCCAAGAAGTCTTTAGAAGTCATTCATTACTATTATAAATAGAGGTCCATGATATGAGAAGGGGTACCTCATGTTAGATTAATTATTTAATTAATTAATTTTATGGATTAGTATTAAATCAATTATTAAGAATTATTCTTTAATTAAAAATATATTATTCATCATCAAGAAGTATTATTATGGCACTGAACTATTGATGGATATTGTATTGTGCTTTGTTTTAAAACTAACTCTATGATAGGTTGTCATACATTGTATAATCTATTGAGGAGTCCCTACCTACTGCTAAAGAGTTATAAAATTGATATCTAGTTACTCAATTTGATACATACTCTCTAGAAAGTTTCTAGTTTCCTCTCATTAAAAGAATTTTTTCTCCTACTTGAAGTACCAAGAATGTAAGTGAATTTCGATACACGTTCTTCATCCCTCTCTTTCTTACATTGATGATTAATATGCTTGAATTTTGTATTTATGAATGTTGGACATATGAAATTCTTTAATAATTCACCAATTAGTATCAGAGTCATACAGATAGATACAGATAGATGTTAAAGCTATTTCATTATTTCTTCTATTAAAATATCATCCATTTGGGTTTTCTTTACAAAATTCTTGAAAAGATAATTGAAATATTTTGTGCTTAAAAATTAAAATTGATATATTTTGTGCTTAAAAATTAAAATTGATAGAAGACTTTTATTTATCAGTGAATTTTGATTCATATGTCCAATTATAATTTGCATTTGGATAAGTAAATATGAAGAATTCAGAGGTTCTTTTACTACTTGCTTAACATGAATTCTCTTTTACTACCTACTTTAACATGAATTCTTAATTTATTTACAATCCATCAAACTGGAATTATTTGAAAGATTCTTCTTCCACTTGTAATGTGCTCTTACCCCTTAAAATTAAAACAAATTATTACTAAATAATGATAAAAAGAAATTTTGGTGAATTTTGGTGTAAAATGATAAAATTAAACTTTGACATAAAAGAGATGTCTTATTTAAAATTATCATCCAATTTGCTTATACTTTTTCTACAAAAATGGTTCATTTCTTTTTTATTATTTTTATAAATCCTTCACGTATCATGTATGCTTTTAATATGTGTTAAAAATGTGTCTATCTAAGATGTGCAATTTGAATGATAATTTGAAATAATATAAGATTGTATATAGAATATTATTAAAAAATGTGAGTATTCAACAAATTATGTGACATAATTTGAAATATTTTATATATCATATTTTCACTACTCTGTTCTCATTATTTGGGTCCAAATTTTATTTTATTTTTGTCACAAAATCTTTTAGATTCTGAGTAGAATGATTAGTATTAGTCACGAAATTAAGTTTGTTTGATTTATTTTTTTATCATCACATTGGTAGTTTATTTATTTTAAATTAAATAAATGTATCTAGTCAATTGCATATTATTTTATATTATTTGTGTATAAATCTAAAAGTGGCAATTTAACATTTTAGTTATTATTTTTTCACTATTATACCCTCCAAGTCTAAACCCACGGTTTATCATTCTTTGTGCCAAGTATATATGCCAAGTATTTATCTAATCATGTGTCTTACTCGAACAAAATTTGTATCATAATTGTTTTAATTAATATATGTAGTGAATTTGCAATTGAGCATTATTTTAATTATGTTATGCCAAATTAATCCAAAATATTGGATTAAATTTTATGTTGTCTACTTATTGTTAATATATTCACTTATAAAATATCATGATAATTTTGTTGAACAATTTTTAAGGCAATTGAAAATCATGTCATCTTTGTAACTTATTATTTATATAGATCATATTGATTTATAATTAAATCATTCTGTTTTTATTATAATGGTTTGGTGTTAATTTTTATAAACCATATGAGATGACAATTTATAAGTTTTTAAGTTATCAAAGCTCATTGGATTAATACACAAGGATGGATGATATTCTTTGAGGTTAGTCGTGAAATATTTTTTTATTTTTTACTATTGTATGATTCATATGTAGAGAAATTTATTAAAATTCTTTTTCTTTTGATATTATAAGAATGCAATTTATACAAGAATACGAATATTTTTAAAATAATATGAATATGGAGAACTCTAAATTGTTAGTTGTTACTTTGAGAGTTCTATTTTGTCCACCTTTATAAGTATGACTCGATCAAAGTAGAAACAATAACTTTGTTATTGTAATTTTTTTAATATAGAGATAGTGAAATTAATATCACCATTCTTATGGTGATAAAATCATGTTAACATTTATAATCTCCTTAGTTTTATACATAAAACATGATTAATTATGAAACCTAATTTGTAAAACTATCTCACATATTGGGTTTCATATTTTCATTTATAACCACTTATGTCAATAATATGTAATACCAAAATAATTTTTCTAAGTTACTCTATATCATTATAAATAGTATATATATATATATATATATATATATATATATATATATATATATATACTTCACACTTTTTTTTCTAACTATTCTATTTTATACATAGATCGAGTGAAATTAATATCACGATTCTTACGGTGATAAAACAATATAAACATTTATAATCTCCTTAATTTTATACATAAAATGTGGTTAATTACAAAATCTATTTTGTAAAACTATGTGATACATTATATATTGAGTTTCATATTTTCATTTGTAACCACTTATGTCAATAATATGTAATACCAAAATAATTTCTCTAAGTCACTCTATATCATTATAAATGGTATATTTGGTGTGTGTCTATACACATACCAAATAAACATGACATTTTTTTTCTAACTATTCTATTTGAGATACATTACATTATTGTTAATTTTTAATACTCACGAGAGTTTCATATTATTTTTCTTATATCTTCAATTAAAGTAAAATTTAAGTTATATGATTTTTGCTATGTGTTTTTTTTTTACTCAAGTTCTATGAATATTTTTTAAAACTTGAGTTTGAGTGAGTTATTAAAAATTACAAGTAAATTATTAAAAATTGCAAGTAAATTTCATATTCCATTTAAAATATCAAAGATTTTGATCTCACTCATGTGTTTACAAAATGAAGATGATTTTTTTATAGTTCTTTTAAGGATTACTATTTGTGATAACAGAAGAAAATTTTGTGTTATAAAGTGTCAAATTTTGTGTTATAAAGTGTCAAGTGACACTTATAATCTCTTTTTTTATACATATGCAAAATATGTGATTAATTATGAAATTCAATTTTGTAAATTATGTGAATGACAATTATATATTGGGTTTCATATAATCATTTTGTAATCACCTTTTTGGATAATTTTGTACTAATTTGTTTCTGTTTAATGTGTAATTCTTAAAGAGAGAAAGATTATAACTTACCTTGTTGAAGATTGTTCAAATCAATGTATTTACTTAAGATAGTGAGAGAAATTTAATCATTCTCACCTTATATTTATTATTCTTTTTACTAATCATGTTATTTTTTTTACTAAGATAAAATTGATGTAGAAAAATTGAATATTATTCCATAGAATTGTGTTCCCACTATCAAGTATTATATGTCATTACAGTATTTCAATGACGGTGGACTCTAACGAGAATCCTACTCTTATCTTGATATAAAGGATTAGTGAGAGTATGTAATTTTTGTTATATTTCGAGATTTATGAATCTTATATTGTCGTATATTTTTTCGCACATCTTGTGATCATATGCCATCTGTAGAAGGATTTTGTAATTTATTTTTGTCCTATTGTACTCATCTATATATACAAATTTTTGAGTCTCAATAAGCATCTTAAGTAGATGTCATGGACTTTTTTTTTTAACTATTGCACAATTATTCTTTTGTCATGCAATTATGTTTTGTTTTTATTTTATCAAAAATTCTACATTTTATTAGTTCACAAATACATTAGTACTTTATAGATATGATGTTAGTACTCCTATTGAGTACAACTTTTTGCTTTGTTAAAGTACTTATAAATTTTATATTTGGACTAATGATCTTGAGTACTTGCTCATTATTGACATTATGTGGTCACATTAATCTGAAGTATCATTTCTTTAAAATGGTTGTTTGTGTCATCCAAGTGGAAAGTTCTTGAATTTTCTAACTGTTTCTGGATTTGCATAGTCACTTATTTAGTGAAACTCAAATTAATTGAATGTCAAATATTGTAGAGCATTTGTTGATCTAGCCTATATGTAATTATTCTTGTTATTAAGCTATTGTGAGTACTTATAAACATGTGGATTATATTTTTGGCCTTCACGAATTTTCAAACGTAGATTGAGCATATTGTTAAAGAAAACATGTTTACAATTTCACTAATAAAAACTTTATTATTGGAGTTTATCAAAATATTGTAACTCATACAATTTGGTTAAGTTTTGGTGTTTTGGGCTAGTGGGAGTCTCAAAACTTATTATTATGAGATATGTATAAAATAATATTTTTTTTTATAATATCTCTTATAACATTTTCATATGCTTGGACCATTATTTGGAATTGCATATTTATCTTAATTTAATTGTCTTATACTTTTCTCATCTGTTATATTTTTAAATAAAATGTTAATTTCTTAGTATGTATGATACATGTCCCTATCAAAGATATTTTTGCATTATTAAGAATTTATGTTTTTTTGACCTTTGGTTGTGTACATTTTGACCGTAATTGATATAGTATTAAAATTCTTATATTTTGTAATTGACTAATACTATCTAAGTGGGAGAATGTTAAATTAATTATTTATTTAATTAATTTTATGGATTAGTGTTAATCAATTATTAAGAATTATTCTTTAATTACAAATATATTATTTATGGTCAACAAGTATCATTATCACATTAAACTATTGATGGTATTACATTGGACTTTGTTTTAAGAGTGACCATGTGATAGGTTGGATCATTCATTGTGTAGTACATTGAGGAGTCTCTACCTACTGCTAAAGAGTTATAAAATTGACATCCTATTACTCAATTTGATACAACAAAACATACTATCTAGAAGGTGGGTAGTTTGCTCTCAATATTAAAAGAAAATTTTCTCTCAATTGAAGCACCATGGATACAAGTAAATTCTGGTACACTTTCTTGATCCTTCTCTATCTCTTATTGATGATCAATATTTTTTTTTTGTATCTATGTATGATTTGGATATCTAGAATTCTTTAATAATTCATCACCTCAACCTTAATAAAGGTTTATGTATTAACCAGAAGAAATGTGAGTCTATGAGAGGGTATCTTGTGAGTAAAATAATATTTATCATTCCTTATAATCTTGAGTTGGAGACTTGGGTTTGTAATATGGGTGAACAAGACCCAACTTGGCCCGACCTAAGGTTAATTTGGACGAGTTCAAGTTTTAAAATTAGACCCAACATATTTTTTAGATGGGTTTGGATTATGCTTCGAGTCAACTCATCCTGCCTCGATGTCTTATATTCTCTTAAAAAGTATAATTTTTAATAATTGTGTATTAATAATATTTTTATTTATTAAATATCATTTTGTATAACATACTATTATACTTATAACAATATTATTTATTATAAAATATATTTGATTTAAGTTTTATACTTCTTTTATTATATGATTTAAATATATATAACGTTGAGATTGATATATTATGATAAGGAGTCAAATTGGCCTGGTCTTATCCCATATTTTTCAAGTTTTGATTGAGTCAAGTTCAGGTTTAGATAAATGATTCAGTCAAAATATCAAGTCAAGTAACAACAAAGGTAAACCCAACCTAACTCATCCCTTGCTCACCCTTCGTTTGTAAGTTAGATAAGATTTCAAGTTTGTCCAAAAAACTTGCAATCTTATTTTAGATGTTAAATTATATTTTTGGTCCCTTATCTTATTGTGAAAATTTGTTTTGGTATTCATTTTGGTTTTTAACTTTCAAATTTGAGTTAACGTTGTCCTTCTGAAATAATTGACCGTTTTTTTATTTTTGGGCACGATTTTGTACCTTTTTTTATTGATTCAAAACATGAAATTTATCTCATTAAATTCACCTAAAAAAACATGAAACTCAATTAAAGTTCGAACCGAAAAATGTCATAAATATGGTGATTGTGCGCAAGGTTTCACCCCAACAAACTACTCCAAATTAGAAGTGTTAAAATGGAATTGAATCCAACTTAGAATTATAATTTACACTTCAATTCTTTACATAACTCAAACATAGATATAATTTAGGCCTTCAGGCTTCTGCCTTTTTGTTGCCCTAAAGATTATTCATAGAGGGAAAATTCATGATGTAACACCCGTGTAAACTATTTATTCAATCCAAGTCTCGAAGGACCTATTTTTCCTAAGTTAGGATCAACTTGCCACGTTGTATGACCAACTTATGGTAACTAACCGACATGTGCCCTATCAAGATCTCCAAACCAACTTCAACCTAGTCACGTATTCCACATGCAACTTAATTGATGTACCATGTGCCTAAAATTTGCAGTAATCATAAACAACTTTTACCTCCTAAACAATATGAGTATAAGGTGTCTTCACATTCAGGTATGCATCTAAGCCTTCATTTCTCACCTACCTCTTACATATGGTGAGTTAAGCATCAAAGTAATTATAGGTGACCATCATCAAATTTCCTTTCAACTATTGTGTAGCTATAACGACATATTGCCATTACAATGGAAAATAAACACAAAATTCAAGATATAAGGATTTGTTTATTAAGAGAACTCTTTATTAACTTACTTATGACATGCATATAAATTTTTCGCAATGGAATAGTAAATAAATATATAAGCATACATGCACTTTTTGGATACTAAAATCACATATGGTTATATAAGTTCAAGTAACCAGTGTATATGTTTGTACCTTATGATACTTACAGCCGATAATAAAATAATATCAAT
The DNA here is from genome assembly GCA_025330945.1 of Mucuna pruriens. Taxonomy (NCBI): domain Eukaryota; kingdom Viridiplantae; phylum Streptophyta; class Magnoliopsida; order Fabales; family Fabaceae; genus Mucuna; species Mucuna pruriens. The sequence goes on along the minus strand of JAENHJ010000527.1, from coordinate 1,099,462 downwards.
CCTCAAAATACAACTAGTACATCAAAAAGAGGAGAGAGCGAGAAAGATACATAATTCACACACCTAAAGTTGATATAGTGTTTAGGGTTTAAGGTTTACCTACCTTTTATATATAGTAAGTTAAACATCAAAGTAATTGTAGGTGACCATCATCAGATTTCCTTTCAATTGTTGTATAGCTATAATGACCTGCTGCCATTACAATGGAAAATAAACACAAAACTTAGGATATAAGGGTTCATTTATTAAAAAAAAACTCTTTATTAGCTTACTTATTAATATGCGTATAAATTTTTTGCGTATGGTTATATAAGTTCAAGTAACCAATGTATATATTTGTACCTTACGGTACTTACAACCCATAATAAAGTAATATCAATACTGAAAATACAACTAGTACATCAAAAAGAGGAGAGAGAAAGAGACAGAGAGATACATAACTCACACACCCAAAGTTGGTCAAACACTATAACCTAACTATTATTGAGGAGGAGAGAGGTGAGATGTTCACTCTTAACAAACGTCTTTAGGAATAACTTAACGACGACAAGGTTTGGGTCCCGAACGAGAATGATACCAAATAGCTTATCCCTCGTAAGGTGTGAGGGTGACTTGACATTGCTTGGATTGGCAACCATAGATCAAGGAAGACACTTAAAGTGAATGAAATACATGGAGTGACAATTGGTGCGTATTCTAAAGTCATCTCTCCTTGATACCAAACTCGTTGAAGCTCTAAGTCAATAATCCAAGCCCCTCTCGGGCCCACGGTGGTATCCTAAAAGCGAAGGGTAAAAACACCCAGATAGGCTCAAGTTTGTGATATGCTTTCAGTGTTCCAACTTCGTAGGAGTTTCAACATCTACTCTCAGTGAATATGTCATTTGAGGTCATCGCAATCGCACATATACATGAAAAATAAGGGTAAGCTTACCAAATAAATCATATTCACATAAATCATAAATGATACAAGAAGCATTCACACTCTTAAAAGTACAGTCATTCAGACATGTATACAAATCAATAGACTCTTAAAGTAATAGACCAAATCAATCTTACTTCATAGAGACTCTAACTTTTCAAGCAATCAAATGGACACTTTCCTTTAACATATAACTGATTACCAAGTCATCACAATACGGCATGTGCCAAAAACCATTAGGGAAAACGCCAAAATATGATTTACAAATGAGATAAGTGATTTGTTGGGATAGGTATACGTGGATAGTGCATCATAATGACCCAAGGTTTGCAATGACCTTGACCCTCCTCTAAAATTTCCCGTATCTCTAACCACTAGACCAAATTGCCTCCACTTCTTATTTAATATTAGGCTTGGAGGTCCAATCCAGACAATCAACCAAGCTTATATGTCTACACGCAACATAGTGTATAATTGTCAACCCCACATACTCAGTATGTCATACTAAGCTAACAATAACATTAACAACCAATAGCACACATTGTTCTGAACAAAATCTCTTGATCCAACATTTCCATCCATCATTCGTCATTGTGACAAATGACAATTTCTTAAGTCTTATAAGATATAAGCCTTTAGAGTTCCACTTATGAATTCCATTTTGATGTATTTTTCGTCTTTATGATTTTTTGAATGTTGGCTAGAAAGGAATTTAGTTAACTAAAGTCCAAGGAAAATAGTTAAGATAAAGATATCATCTTTTCTCATAGGTCTAACATGTGTCATAGGTTTTCACTTTCACCCATCAAATCACTCACAGTCTTTCCTTTGCACTAACATTTTATCTCAATGAATAGGTATTCTTGCTTAGTGAATCCATCCACAAAGAGGTGGTAATTTCTCCAAGATTACTTGCTCAACAAACCACAAGGGTTGCCTAGCGAATCCAACTACAAAGAACCTAGTTCTTATGCACTTGTTGAAATCTCCCAGTGAAGAGTTTCCTTTACTCAACAAATGGGACTAAAGAAAGTCCTACACTAGAATTCGCTCAGCAAGTCTTATACTCGCTCAGCAAATAGAGCCACATAGAGTTTTATTCTATGATTTAATTCTAGTCACCTAATGGGACTTGAGTCTTGCCCAATGAATTAGTGTTGGAGATATTATAGATATTTGATAAGATATGATAGGTTACAAATATCTAAATATCTCATTAGATTAAGAGGTTACAAATATCTAAATATCTCATTAGGAGATTGTGATCATCGTAGTTTTTCTTCAATAATTATCTTTATTTTTCTATTATTCATATTATCTTTAAGTAGTCTTTACCCTATAAAAGGGAGATTAGAAATTGTATTATGCAATTTAATTAATACAAAGTTTCTTTTACTTTCAATAATTAGGGTGGGAAAGTTAAATACTTTAAAAGGTTTACAAGTCTCCTAGCCAATAGATGACTCACTCAACAAAACCGGGATTTTTTGGGTTGTTATGGCCTTCACTCAATAAGCGTGTGACTCACTCAGCAAAAGTATAAATTTTTCGGTTTTCAAGGCTCTCACTCAATGAGTATGTGACTCGCTTAACAAAGATTTCTAGATTTTAAGTTATAGAGTGTGATTTGCTCAACAAGAAGTGTCTCTCATTCAATGAGCATTCATATAGATTCATAAGATTATGATCCTTGTAACACCTCAATTTTTCATTAAATGATTTATATAGTATTTTAATTATTTTATATTAAATATGTGCATGTTAAAAAAGGTTATTTTGTTACTTATTAACAAGATATATTGGGGAAAATAAGTATTGGGCTAGAAATGGGGAATTGTAAGTTAAAAATAACAAAAGGATCTTTAAAGCCCAAGTTGCGAGTGGGTCGTCTACAATGCACAATAGTGAGCATGCCAATGCAAACTTGAAACCCAAAAGGTGAGTAGCGAAGCCTATTTTGCCACTTTATAAAGGAGCGACTTGTTGAACCCTCTATGTCAGAAATCACTTACTCAAAAGTGGTGGTTTCCTCTACAAAGAGTCAAGAAAAAGAAACTCCAAAGAGGACGCTTGAGGATTAAGAGGAACAACCCTAAGGAGTAGAGTCCCTACATGGAGTTGACATTCCAAGTAAGGGAGAGTGAGAAATCTTATTCAGGAGTATGGGTATGGGTGTGGGTAAAGGGGGTCATCCCTAAGACCTCCAAAATTGTATGCTTTGGGTTATTTGAAGGGGAGATTGAACTTCCTAGATTAAGACTTTTCTTTTAATTAAGTACTATTGATAATCATATAGTTATAAATTGCATGTTCTTGGTGTTCACTAAAGGGGATTGGGCTTCCTAGACTAGGTTGCTTGTTATATATTGTTATTTGTGGAGTTGATTGTGTACGTTGGTTGTATGTGTGCAAAATGTAGAAAACTATAGGTTCCCTTATGAAAATTTGAAATTTTGGGTGAAAATACAAGAAATTTGGTAGCAGGCTATCGAGCACAACCGTGCTCATGAGAACAACTCATGTAGAGCATGCCCATTCAAAATTTGTGAACGCTTGTGTAGATTGTGGACGCTTGTACAGATTCTATGCATACTCTATAAGTTTTACCTATCTATGCTAATGGGAGCATGCCCATGTTGCCCTATATGTGCTTGTATGAGTTTGATTATACTAGAATCAATGGTTAGCTATTAAAATACGTGCATGAAATTATATCAATGATTTTTGTTGAAATTGCATTGAGAACAATGGTATGTAAAAATGAGTAATAAGGATAAATATGCTTGAAAGGTGACTAATAGGCTAAAGGGATTGATCATTATTTCCTCTATCAAAATATTAGATTTTCCTAAGCTAAAGCAGCACAAGGTCAACCTAGGTCATTCTTATGAAGGACACGTGGTTCTTGTATTTTCTAGAGTACAAGACTGAGATATATGCAAAATAGAATATGTAGAGTGTGGACTCGGCAAATAAAGGTAAGATTGGGGGTTTGTTTGACAGAAAAGTAAAGTACCGAGGGAAGTAAAGTAAGAACTATAAATGTAAAGTGATCTAATTCTACTAAAACTACAGGACATTTATCTATACATATTTATTATACTGATTCCAAAGTTATCAACGAGATGGTTCTAAGTTCCGGTTCTAAGTTCCAGTTCCTATTATGAAACAACTCCTCACCAACCCACTTTCTTACAACGATCGTCGAACATTCATCCCATGCTAACTGATGACTTATGCAATCACTGCTTCGAGTTTGGCAAGGAATACGATTGATGTAAATTATCTAGTGATTATCTAATTTTTTGTTAGAGTGATTCTGATCAGCCCCTAAACTAACATGTTCTATTCCTACCCTACACAATCATGATTAAGCAGGAACAAATTATGCTAACAGAAATTGCACTCATAACAGAAAAGGAAAACAGATTCATTCATTGGCTAACAAAGTATCGATACATGTAAAAAGTTGTGATTCGTGGATTGAGTGTGGGTCAACTTCCCACAACGATCACCAGTAGTAGTTGCAATGTTTCACCTCTATTGACCAGGTATTGAGGGGTTGAATCACTAAGCAGCGTGCCAGTGTGCCCTAACAGTCTCCTCTTAGCAACCAGCTGCTACCCAGACACAAGTCTTGTACCTACTCGATCGACTAGGCACTTTATGAAGCACCATGGAACAAAGATGCGTGAAGTGGAAATATGGAGGTGATGGATGGATGAACTTTTCTGTGTACACTTGGTCAAATTCACTTGCTTCCCAATGAACTAGCTAAGCTTCCTTATTTATACATGCATTGGCTAACTAATTCTTAATAGAAATAACAAAAACAACAAAAATAACAAACATAACAGTATTGTCATAACTAACTAACAGACTCAACATAACAAACTCAACTGCTTTCCTAAATAACACGTGCTGGAATTGTTGGAGTGGAGTTGGCCTTCGCTTGCCGAGATGGATCCGAACGGATGGGAGTCGGCTCATGGAGTTGGCATTCGGCTGGAACACTTTTAGTTGGTCTAGATTCGGCTACATCCGGAGTCGGCTATACGGAGATGGACTCGTCTTGGCCGGGATGGTTCCATCCGACCAGGATGTCTTTAGTGCCAAGACAGCTTCAGTTGGCCGAGATGCATTCGGTTCTCGGTCATATTGACTTGGAAGACTCGGTCTCGGTCTCAATTGGGGCTTCCGGGACTCCATTTTGACCTGTAAAATGAGACTAACCTATTTGTTAGCTAAAATCAACAAGTTAGCATGGATTCGTATTTTCCTTATTTTATTCTAGGAAATCTGAATCTTAGCTAATATGAGATTCTTAACTATAATTTAGACTATAGTCTACCCATATTAAGACCTTATTAGGGGGTATAAATTGTGTATTATCAGTGACCTAGTTTGTGAATGACAAGAATGGGCCTGAGGGACATTTGTCTAGTAAGTGACCTAGCTTGTGAGAGACAAGAATGGTACCCACTAATCTGTGATGGGTTGTGAGATGAGGTGCCTAACCTGTAAGATGCAAGAACGGTCCTCATTGGCAATGTTGAAAGTGAAATAATGATTTAACTGAACCACATTCATGAATCACTAATGAAACGAGGGTGTAAGTAGACACGAACCTAAGTGGTAGGGCACTAAACCTTCTAGGAGCTAATTGATACAAAAATCCCAAGTGGGTTGATGGAAATTTGTCTCAATAAATGGTATAATAATCTTTTGCCAAAAATGAAAAGTCAATCGATGTTTTACCTTGGTTTACGTCCTAAACTACGTTGGGAAGTATATCAAGGACATAATTATTGATTCTTAATGCTCTTAGACTAAATCATTTATTATCCCACGACAAGTCATTATCTTAATAAATATGCATTAAATCATTTTGATCTCATTCGAAACTTTCTCGAAAGAAGTGTAAATATTATTTATTAAAATTTTCTATTGAAATTAAATTAAATTTCTATTTGTAATCATTTTCAATCACTTAATTAATCATTAAAAAAACATGGTATTCAAGCAGGGGTTATGTTCCTTCTTGCATCACCTACAAGAAATTCTCTGTTGAGTATCCATCCAAGTTTAACCTTTTGAACAAAATGAATTCTAATTCAAATAAACTTAATTTTAGTAGTTGTTGTGTTCCTACATTTTATTTGCCAAGTAAGATTGAAATATTCTAATATTCTAATTCTAATAAACTTATAGGTTTAAATATGATTTTAGTCTCTTAAATTTGGATCAATTTTATTTTTCGTCTCCCAAATTTGAAATTACTATTTACTCCCTACATTTAAAAAAATTAGTTGGTTTTATTCCATCAACTTATGTGATAAGCAAATTACAAGTCATCATTTATTACGTATGTAGTAAAAAATCGAAAAATATTAGAGGATAAACTTTAGAGTTAACAGTATTCTTTAAATTTTGACTACTCATATAGTAAATGATGACTTGTATTGTGTCTATTCATTAAGGTAAGAAATTAAAACTAGCTATTTTAAAAAATAAAAGAACTAAAAAAATAATTTCAACTTTAGAGAATGAAAAATAAAATTGATTCAAATTTAAAAGACTAAATATATATTTAAATCAAATTTATATTACAATTATAATTTCAAACTTCAATTTTAAATTTTTCAAAACTATTTTTGGTTCAAAAATTTATTTTATCACGAAGTTCAAAGTCATTTTACTTTAAATTATGACATTGTATTCTCACTCTCACATTCTCTCTATTTCTATGTAACATTCTAAATTGACGTAAAAAATGGATAGGTGGCATTCTCTTGGTGATTTTGAGACCTTGTGGTAATTCAATACTTGACCAAGATATTTTGCTAAGGAATTTGTTACCCATCAAAATGGAATTACTCGCTTTTGCATTCATCTTACATATTTGATATAGAGATATTCTTCTATGTGTCTTCTATATGAGTATCCAGACACAAATAGTTGTTAGGACCCAAAACCAAATCAATCATACACTAGTTGATTCATGTGACAAGTGGTTAAACACTACAATTTTGTATTTACCGTTTAATTTTGAATGTATGTTGTACATGTATAGTTTATGAATCAATGATCCTTTCATTCAGATTCTTGAGGCAACATAATACTTTTAAGTTTTAAATTGGTATCCATTTTTGGGATTCATAATTGTAATCAACCTGAAATTTCATACTTTTTTATTCAATCCTAAGAATTTACGTAAATGAGAAAACTTAAGAAAATATAATTTAAGGAGACTAAGGTGTCGTAATATTTACAAATATTTATTGTCACTATAAATTTTACCTACGCTTATAACAATCATAAGTAAAAGTTGCTACCTTCTGGCTACGATTAATGTCCATTAATATATATATATATATATATAAAAGTCATCATCTGTCATTATAAATCATCAAACATTTATTTTTAAATTTAATTATTATTATAAAATTTAACAAAGATCTTATTGATAATATTTCTATTTCAATATTGCGTAAAGAATTTTAAAATATTGCATATAATTAAAATAAAAATCATTAATGAATTTATAATTGAAGTAAACACGTTTTAGATATCAATTTGACGTCTAACACAATAATAAAATTATTATTAGCTAGTCTTCCATGGGTACCAAGAAACTAAAATAAAATATACAATGCAACTGAATAATTATGTATTCTTGTCCTTTGGGAATATTTTATTAAAAAAATGCATCCTTTTGGTGCATTAAATCTTCTTTTCTTCCTGTCATTGAACATAAAATTTTATAACTAATTGAACCTAACAAAAGATAGATGGAATGACAAGGCACATGAGGGTCGAGTCAAATGCTCTTGCATATAAACAAGAGAATAAATTATTTATTGATGTATCATAACAAGAGGGTCCAACGTAATAGGGAATAATGATGCATAAAGAAAAAGAAACCTACAATGATTTTGTTTTTATAGCAGGATTAAGCAATCTCAATTTTTTTCCTTTTGTAGGTAGTTAACTTGAATTTTTTGTGATCGGGATTAGATAGTTGAATATGTGTTACGGGAAGGAACGTACAATGATGCCTAAAGAAAAAGAAGACAGCTTAGTAGGGAATAATATATCCACTTTCATTTATACACGTTAGTTACCCACTTTAATGAAAAAATAGTACATCAATATAAAGAGTTTTTATACCATTAAGTAATAAAAAATTATTATATATAATATTTTTTTTGAATTTTATAATAATTTTGTTGAATTTTATAAAAATTATTTTTACTATAATTTTTAATTAGTTGATAGTATAAAAAATTTTTATACATTATATATAACAATTTGTACAATAAAGAGAAAAATGTATAATGTAATTAATGATGAAATTGAGAGAGGTAAATACTTAAAATGATGTTATATAAATTATTATTATTATTATTATTATTATTATTATTATTATTATTATTATTATTATTATTATTATTATTATTATTATTATTATTATTATTATTATTATTATTATTATTATTATTATTATTATTATTATTATTATTATTATTATTATTATTATTATTATTATTATTATTATTATTATTATTATTATTATTATTATTATTATTATTATTATTATTATTATATTTATTGTACTTCTCAAATTAAATTCCACTTAAATTATTGATTGTATAATTCAAGTTGAATTTTTTTTATTAAGCTTTATTCTTTCCATTCCAAATTTAGTCCTCCTTCCCTCTCTCCATCCCAACTTGAATGGGTGAGATAACAAGAAATGCTTTCCAAGAATTTTTTATGACGAGGATTAGATACCTGAATATGTTATAGGAAGAAACCTACAATGATGCGTAAAGAAAAAGAGAAAAGCTTAGTAGGGAATAATATATCCACTTTTATACATGTTAATTGCCCACTTTAATTAGAGATTGCTTAATTCAAGTTGAATTCCCTTATATGGCTTTATATTTTCCATCCCAATCTCTCTCTTCAGGGAAAAAAAAAAAAAAAAAGCCAAACATACTAAACTTGAAGATTTCTATTAAAAAATAAGATTAAACAATGTATTTGGTGCATCTTTATTTTAATTATTAAAAAAAATAACTATAAGCTTTAGTTCCTAATCATACATAAAAAATTAAATTTTAGTCTCTCGTTAAAACGAGAAATTACCTAGAAATTAAAACTTTTTTCTTATTTATAGGTTAAAACTTAAAACAAAGACAAGGGATTAAATAAATAATTTAACTTTAAAATAATGGTTAAGAAAAAGATTAAATTGATAAATTGTTATTGATTTAGAGTCTATTTAGATAAGCTTCTCCATAGACATTTATAAGAGAATAAAATAAGAAAAAAAAATGAAATTAGCTTCTAAATAAGTTAAAATTAGCTTATATATATGAGAATAAAATAAGAAAAAAAAAATGAAATTAACTTCTAAATAAGTTAAAATTAGCTTATATATAAAATAATTTATAGAAGTTTTCTCATATTAACTTATCCAAAATCTTATTTTGTAACTTATATATAAACTAATTTTTAACTAGTAGATATGTTACTTTTATTTTTCCTTCTTATTTTATTTTTCTATAAGTGTTTATGTAAAAAATTATTTAATCAAATCCTTAATAATATAAATCATTTCCTTTTATACTAAATTATAATTTTGGTCATTTATCTTATGTTAAAATTTTGTTTTGGTCCTTTATCTTTTAAAAAAAATTATTTTGATATTTTAACTCTTAAATTTGAGTTAATGTTATCTTTTGAACAAAAATGATAATTTTCAATTTTCAAACACAATTTTGAACTTTTTTTTTATTGATTCAAGACGTAAAAACTTCTCTTATCAAATTCATCTACATGAAAATTATAAAAATTAATTAATGTTAGAACTATAAATAGTAATTAACAAGGTAAAAATTATATGAAAAGTGAGTATAATGAATAACTTGAAAACTTAAATATAATGATACTCACTTTTTTATATGTTCATGTAACTCATTTTTCTCATGATTTTCACCATGTTTATAGCCTTTTTTAGTTCGAATCTAATTCAATTTCATAGTTTCCATATAAATCTAATGAAACATGTTTCACGTCTTAAATCAGTAAAAAAAAACATTTCAAAATCATATCCTCAAATTGAAAACAATCATTTTTTTCGAAAGGACAAACATTGATTTATATTAAAAAATTAAATGATCAAAATAAATATTTTAAAAGATAAAGAACCAAAAGTATCAAAGTTATAATTTAGCTTTCTTTTTATTTTCCACAAGTATCTTTTTGTTTTGAATAGTTTTGTTTGAAACGCAATAAACACATCTCTCAATGAAAATTCAAACCTTAATTTGCTACATTGTAGAGAACTATGTTCTAAACACACCCATCAATCCATAAGCTGAATTTTAAAACTATATTATATCCTTTACATAATTTTAAATTGATGATTAAATTACCAATCCCTGCAACAAGAATTTTTAATAAGTGCTTGTTTGATTTTATGAGAAACCTTTCACCAAACATGAACTTACTTGCTTGACAATTTTTCTAATAAAACAAATTGTTACATGAACAAAAAAAAACTTATTTCATGTCAATTTAGAACTTAAAAGGACAAAAAAGAGAAAAGAAAGATTCATTGAATATAGTTAAGAAAAAGGAGAGAGTATAATTATTTTTCTATTATTATTTAATGAGATAGAATCTCAAATATATTGCGTGATACAATAAAGTAAAAAAATAAACAAAATCAATCCTAATAAAGTAAAAAGAAAATAGAATCAATCCTAATAAAAAGAATAAAAAGTGTCTAATTACTTTTTAAATAAATCCTTGATCAAGGGATTTTGTGTTTACCATCCTAATAATATATTTATAGAAAATAATCATATATTCACTACTCAACACTCCACCTCAAGCTGAGGAATAAATGTCTTCCATTCCTAGTTTAATGATAAGATCATTGAAAGTTAAGTAGAGTTGTTATATTGATGGAACATAGGACATACATGCTAGGCTTTCCTCCAACTTTTCTTTAATGATCAATATGTTTTGTCCTATCATGCTACAGAAGATTATAAGCAATATTGAGTTGGCTTGTTGTCATAATAAAGTTTCATCAGACCCTTCAATTTGATTCTTAAATCATCTAGAATGATTTTCAGTCATGGTAGTTTGCACAGTCCATGAGCAATTGTTTTGAATTCAAATTTTGTTGATGACCTTACTACTATGTTTTACTTTTTGCTCCTCCATGTTACTAAATTTCCCCAAGGAAGGTACAATAACCAGAGGTTGATCTTCTATCCACCAAGGATCCTGCATAGTCAACATCTGTATAAGCTTCTAAGGCTAGGACATTTTTCATTTTGAACAAAATTCCTTTCTCGAGAATGCCCTTTAAATAATGTAAAACTATGCAGCTTGGAGATGAGATTCTCTCGAGTTGTGCATAAATTGGCTTATCACACTTATTGAGTATGATATATTAGGCCTAGTGTGTGCAAGATATGTAAGTTTCCCCACCAATCTTTGATACATATGCTTGTCAATGGTTGGTTCCTCTTAGGCTTCTCCCAACTTATTATTGAGTCCATAGGGGTTGTGACTAGTTTGCATCCAAGTTTTCGAGTTTCTATCAACAATTCTATTACATATTTTTGTTAGGATATAAATATCCCTTCATTTGAAGAGGCAACTTTAATACCAAGAAAATATTTAAGCTTCCCAACTATTTTATCTTAAATTCTCATATCAGTTTCTACTTCAAATCACTCTTTTTTTTCTCATCATTTCTTGTTATAATGATGTCATCAACATAAACTAAGAGTGCAATCACTCTCCCTGTGGTTGTGTATTTAATAAAGAGGGTGTGGTCACCTTGGCTTTGCTTATACCCAAACTCCTTCATAACTTTTGTGAATCTCCCAAACCATGTTCCAGGGGACTATTTTAGTCCATACATGACCTTTTGAAGCTTGTACACCTTGTTGTCTCTATAACCTTCAAATTCGAGCAAAATATTCATATAGATTTCCTCATTTAGATCACCATGAAGAAATGCATTCTTCACATTGATAGTGTGTTCTCTTAGTCGTCTTAAACGCCTATCAAATAACTAAAGCTAACTATAGTGTAGTCAACCCTAGGTCATTCTTCTCAAGGACACAGTGCGTTGTAAACGTGTTTCGATGTGGAGTAAACAGGAGCAAAATCTAAGTGTAAAGTATTGACTCACCTCGGCACCGGCCGAGTCGTTCTCTGCAGAGACTGAGCCGAGATGATCTCGGCAGAGACAATCCGGCTTGGTCTCAGCTAAGTGCAGACAGACACTACAGAGACGGACTATCTTTGTCTCAGACTCGCTAACAGTAAATGTGGGGGGGGGGGTTGGAATGCAATCGAAATCAAAACAGAGATTAACTACAATCAAATGCAATTACGCTATTCCTAATGCTACTGCTATTACTGTGTTCATGTTTAGTTCCAATAATCAAGTTCTTTCTGGTTCAATCACTCCAATTATGGTCCACATCAGCCTCCAGTGTTCTTATGGCAATCGCCAAAGGTCCGTCCCTTGCCATACCGATGATTTACACAATCGCTACCTCATCAGTTGGCAGAGATTAAGTTCAAGCTGATTTTAGATTCTCAATTAACAACCGTTAAGTGATTACCTACTGAATTAGCTAAACCAGTTCCAATCGGCTTAGTTTAACATTGTTCCGTTACCATGTGCAATCGCAACGCAGTAATTGAACTTAGATTTTAGGAGTGCAATAGAGATCAGAATTCAGAAAGCTCTTATATTATTGAAAACGAAATACAAACACAGGGTCTGAATTCGGTAATTCCATCTTCCACGGTAATCGCCATGGCTGACGGCGATGATCCACCTCTGATAGCTAGGACGCCGAGGATCAGGTCCACCGGAGTGCGTTGGTGCTCCAATCGGTCTCCTCTTGTAACCTTCAGCTTCTCAGTTCCTAGCCTGCATTTCCTCGATCGAGAGAAATGCCATTAGCAGCACCGAGCACACCATGAGCAGAGGAGAGGAAAACGAGAGAGAATGAAGATAATGGACGCGGAAAAATATGAATGCCAAAGACCCTTAATCGTTCAGAGTTTCGTCTACTTATACGGGAATGGACGCAGCTAACTAACTTAACAAAATTACAAGTAAAATTCCTATTCTACCCTTGCTGTGACTTGCGTTGCAAGCTACTTCAGGAGATGATGTGGCGCTTGAGCTGGCACCGAGGTGGCTCTGTATTACTGGCGTGGAGCGCCACCTGGACCAAGCTCCTGATTGTGCTATTGGCTGAATGGGTCGCGTCTTAGCCTGGGCTTCCAGTGGCGGGCTGCGAGCTTTGTTAGACCTGCAATGAAGGAATAGTTAGCTTAATGTCTTAAATTAACACAAATTGTGTTTTTCTCTAATTCTAGACCCTTAATCTGGATCTTAGCTAACAATCCTCTTTTAAGTTCATGAATTGCTTAATGACATTCTTCTTAGGTTCACTTAAGATGTGTATTTTATGACTCATCACACATCATACTATAGTAGCTACCAATTGAAGTGGGCAATTAAGGCTAGCAAAATTTTAACACTATTCATCTTTGCAACTGGAGCAAAAGTCTCTTGGTAGTCTACACCATAATTTTGAGTGTATCCCTTGGGGACTAAACTTGCTTTTACCTCTCAAGGGAGCCATCTACCTTGTATTTGAATACCCACTTGCAATCAACAATATTTTTTTTCCTTTTGGCCTATCAATAATCTCCCATGTGTTATTTCTCTCTAATGCATTCATTTTCTGTTTCATAGCTTGCCTCCATTCGCCTTTTGACAATACTTCAAAAATAGTATTCAAAATAGCAATAATATTTAGAATAACAATTGTTAAGAGAGACATAATGAGATAATGGATAGAGGATTTTTGTGCATTGTCTTGTACCTTTTCTTATAGCAATAGGAAGGTCTAATTCATCTGTTGACCACCTCTCAGATTCTGCTAGAACATCAGTTGGCAATGTTAATTCAAGTTCAATACTAGAATTGATATTTAGAGCATTGGAATTTAAATTTGGATCAATACCAAAAATTTCTACAGTGGAATTATGATTCTCTTCAGAAATTTCTACAGTAAAATTAAGAGTCTCTTCAGAAGTTTATACAATAGAATTTGGAGTCTCTTCATAATTAAGGACTTTAGGAGGAGTACTTATAGGGACCGGAGGTTTTGAAAGTTCAAAGAACTCACAAGGGTTGTCTTCCATCATTGAAATCTCCCCCTGAAAAGGCGACTTGGAGAAGAAAGGTTTGTACTATGAGAAATATACATATGTAGATATATACCAATTCTTTGATGATGGATTGTAGCATTTATACCCTTTTAAGTAGGTGAATAGCCGAGGAAGATGCATTTTACAGCTCGTGGATCAAGTTTATCTCTATGTTGTTTAAGAATATGGACAAAGGTTGTACACCCAAATATCCTAAGTATTAGGCCATTAGAGGTCCTAAAATAAGGATAAAATTTGTTGAGGACTACAATGGGGCTTTTGTTGTCAAGAATTCGTGTTGGTAGTCGGTTTATCATATATGTTGCAATAAGCACAACTTCCCCCTAGTAGGATTTGGGTACATCTCCTTGCAATAATAAAGCTCTAGTTGTGTTGAGTAAGTGATCATTCTTCCTCTCAGCTACCCCATTTTGTTAGGGTGTATTAACACTTGACGAATCATGGACGATGCCTTTTGAAGTGAAGTATGTAGACAACATTTGACTAAAGTAATCTCTAGCATTACCAATTCTAAATTTTTTAATTTTGGCCCCAAATTGAGTTTGAACTATTGATTGAAATCTAGGAATTATAACAGTTACATCAAATTTATGTTTGAGTAAAAAATTCATATTACTCGAGTGCAATCATCAATTAATGATAAAAATCATTGTGCCCCAAAAATACTAGGTATAATAGAAGGTCTCCAAACATCATTGTGTACTAAATCAAAAGGATGATCACTTCTTTTGTTGTTGGAAGGAAAAGGTACACAAGTGTGCTTAGCCAACTCACATACATCACAATGAAATTTAGAGATATCTAATCCTTGAAACAATTGAGGAAACATCAATTTTAAAATATTGAATGGTAGGTGTCCTAAACGGAGATGGTACAACCAAACGACATCCTTGTTTGAAGAACTAAGAAGAGAGAGATAAATTTTTCTTCTTGAACTCTTGGGCTTCAAGGTGGTAACGATCATTTCTCTCCTTAACAAGTCCAAACTCGTTCCCAATCCCTACTCTTGGAGAATATAATAGGAAGAAAATAATGTAACATAGCAATTAAGATCATTAGTAAGCTTCTTAATAGAAACAAGATTGACCAATAATTTTTGGCACATGGAGAACATCTTTCAAAATAATTGTCGGACTAATGTATGTCTCTAACTCTTGTAACAGTAGCTACCAACCGATTTGCTACCACAATTCTCCTATTACTTGAACAAGGATTATAAGAATGAAAAAATTGTGGTGTAGGAGTCATATGATTTGTTGCTCCTGAGTCAATTACTCAAGAAGTGACACAAGATGAGACATTCATGTGAAGAGGAGTACCTGAAAGTGCCAAAAGCATGATCCAGTGAGTGAATCAATAGATTTCTCAAATGTTCCAAGCATGGTTGTTAACTTCTGAATTTCTTCATCAATGAAACCTACAACTCCAGTTGACTCTAGGTGATTGAAAGCTTGAATACTTTGTAATTCTCTAGTTTTCTGAACTGAGTTGGACTCGTCAAAGTAGGTATTAGTCTTGTTGATCACTATAGTTTATATTTTTGCTTTAGACATGATGATAAGGTAAATACCCAAAAAAGATAAACACGCAATAAAAAAGAAGGTTGTGTAGATTTACTTGTAAAGACGAAACTTTGCAACAATTAAGACTGCTTTCAAGTATATTAGAGACACAACAATAAGATTGCTAACGGAAGGACACAGGTCCAGCTATTAAGACTACCCTAACATGCATAAGAAAGAGAGTAAAAACTGTATAGGTAGTAAGGACAGGAACGAGAGACCCTAACTAACAATCCTAGAACTTTGATATCATATTAAAAAAAAAAAAAAAAATTATTTTGTTATTATTTAATGAGATAGTATCTCAAATATATATTTATAGAATTTTATGTTCACTGTCCTAATAATATATTTATTTCACTGCTCAACAAATACTTTAATCAGTAATAATACATTCACTGAATAATTTGCTTTCATCAAATAATATATAAAATACAGCGTCCACCGCAATTCATACAAGATAAGCTCTAATTGCCCAATTTCCTTAAACAACCAACTCACCTACACAAAAGAAACAAAATTAACACTAAACATTGGCAACAAAAAATGGAGCATGCTTCCATCAAAGTTAAAGTATGAAAGCAGATTAAACGTTGAACTCAAGCCATTTTGAGATTTTTCAAAACGTCAAACTGCAAAAGGCCAGCTTTAGAAAGCAAATTCCCAAATAAACTGTGGCTTGAGGCAACCATTCTTTTGTCCATGCAATCCAATATATACATTCCATGCTTGTAAAACGAAGTTGGAGCTGTTTTCCACCCCACATTTTTTGGCCTTGAAATTTCATCATGTCGCCAAATGGAACCAACACAAAGCAACACATTATATCACCCCTTGTATTCATCTTTTTCTTTTCAATCATGCAATGCCAAAAATCAAGGATCACTCTAACTGAGCTCTACTTGCCTTGCCAGAAGGGGCATGAGAGGCAGTTCTAGGAGAAACCAGAACTGCTTCATTGGTTGTGGCATTCATGCCTCCCATTTCTTCCAAACGCTTCCATCTGGCCTCGCGCTTTGACTTCATATCCTTCTCTTGCACTTCATTTTCCCGCACTTTGATCATGCACTCTTCGTAGAATTCAGGGTCGGTGTCAGAGAATATCTTGCGGACGTTTATTGTCAGGCTCTGGACGGCCTGGTTCCAGTGGTTTCGGGCATTTTGCTCCAGAGCAGGTAAGACAATGGGAAGTATAATTTTGTGGTTCTGTTTGATTAATGTCTCAATGTGATCATTATTCCATAAGAACAAAGCCCTCTCTGCTACCTGCAGATTAAGAAGCAATCAAATCATATGAAGGAAAGTATCCACTATTCAGCATAATGCATCACAATGTCAGTGAAACGTGCCATTATTATGTAATCCTACCAGGAACAATGAAGGCAACCATGTATAAAATGGGAACACTTTTGCCTAAGTTTTTCAGAAAGACATTCACAACAGTGTGTAATAGTAAGATTACTTCTGATTTTATGTCTAAGGGTGTGTTTGTTTCTTAGGAGAGTAAATTTGGGAATATGACATTCTCATGTTTGGTACAAGCCTTAATATTCCTAGGGAGTATTGATTTTGATTCCCTGAAAAGTAACATTCCTATGTTTTGCTTGGTTGGTTTTTGTTCCCACAGTGAGGGGTGGGTATGTTACTTTTCCAAAGGAATATTGGAAGTTTTTTTACAACCTAACTATTAAGTTTTGAAAATACTCCTCAAAACATCAAACTCTAAACAAATGTTTTTAATTCACCTAGAATAGAAATAACATTTCTAGTTATTGTATTCTTGAGAATGTCATTCTTGGTAAGTAATCATATATCTTGAAACAAAAGCCTCCTAAAACCACTGTTCCTATCATTATTAACAAGAAAAAGGTAATAGAAACTCCCTAAATTATGAACCCTTGGCAAAGGAAAGAATCTAAGCTATGGTGGAAGAGAGTGAAAATTTGTGCAAGAGACAGAAAGAGAAGTAGTCACAAACTTTGTGGTTTGCAGAATTATTAAGCAAAATCTTCACTTCGCCCCACCATTTTGGTTATCTCTTTGAATTTCAGAGAAATTTTCATCCAAAAATAAGAATATAGCATATCTTGTTGCCAAATGATGTTTTCAACTCTCAACACTCATACTTGAGTACATAAAATGTTTAACCGAAAAAAAAATTCGTAGTTTTACTCTTGAAATAACTTATGGTTTAACATGTATCCAATTCCAAACTAACTAAAGGTTGAACAGCAAAACCACTAGAATTTGTTCCAATATTCTAGATTCTAGCTGCAAATCTGCCAAGTCAATTACTTTTACAAGATAAAAGTAAACATACATTTTCTAGTGTGGATAATATGTTTTTAAAATCCAAAAGAAATAAAAGGAATCTGGGGTATTGCAGCTTAGAAACCAAGATGTTAAACTTGAACATCCAGAAAGCACACAGACTAGCTATGGAGACAATATTCGAAATATGAGCTGTATAAAATAAAAAATTCTGGGGTCCATTTGCCAAAGCCCAAAATTAGGTAAGTTCTATTATCCTATTAATAAAGCAAACTCCAACTTTTTGTCTTAACAATTGCTTAAAATCTTTAAAAATCTTTTAAAGATGATGTAGTAAGAGGAGCTCAAGACCAAAGGAAAGGGTCCCAAGTAGTACAGATTTTTCTAACTTCAATAATAAAATAAGTTAAAAATTTCTAGTCATTGCTCAGACATGATTTCTCCATGGTGACAACCACCTTCCACTCTCCTCTTAAGACATGTACAAGGGGAGAAGGTAGTAATTTTACTGGATGAATTTTTTCATTTGTTTTTCTTTAGTATAATTTTCCATTATACATACTCATGGTGCATTCTGTATATTATTTTACAAATGGAATAAGTAGCAACATCTTCCCTTGCAATTCAGGAATCTTGATGGACTGATCCCGCACTTCTAGTTATATAATGAGAAGTTGAGAACAGATGCAATCATGCAAGAAGTTCATGCTTTGAAAGTGAAAGCTGAGGAAATGCAACTTCTGGAGGATTGTATTACAATATGACAGCAGAATGCACAAGCAATAGTAGGAACAAGTTCCTCCAATTGGATATGCACTGACCACAGGGGATACATTTCCAATAATTGTATGGAAGGGAGAATAATTTTAATGCTGAAATCAGTTTCTACTGTAGACTCCACAAACTACAACAATTATAAAGGACAGTAGTTGTGAGTTTGTCAACTGAATGAGGTTTTGATTAATTATTTTCATTCTTCTCATTTTACCAAAAGATAAAAAATGCAGATAAACCGGCATATCAGTGCCTATCTATCTGCAAGTACATATAATGAATGTGTTCTAAGTTGACACAAACTTGCACAATTACACTCAATTCAGTAACAGATTATCCAAGTAACCCCACACATGGCATCATCAAAGACAATAAATTGTCATAGAAATAACAGATCACAAATCTTTCACCAAAACTTTGTTCAAGCATTCTGAAAATCTACCAGAAAAAAACAGAAAAGTCTAAGAGAAAGCCATAAAACATTGGAAACAGCAAAAGAAAGCCACATTAACCAATATCCTCCATCAATTTAAAAAAGTAAAGTTTACAGAAGTGAAAATCAAAGGTCATATTATGAATTAAAAGTGAGAGCATGTATTATAAACAAATTTAAGAAAACTGTGAAAATGTATTTGCAACTGCTCCTTGTATTAATGATAGTAATCCAAATATTAAAGGGAAATACTAAATAGTAAATAGTACAGAGAGTGAATTTGTCAAATGATATGAAATTCATCCTTTATGTTCTGTTACTTACTAAATCATAATTTATCACATCCATGACTTTTGTCTTTTCTGTTTTTACTTATGTCACATAGATTTGTATGATTTCATCAGTACCAAATAGCAATACTCAATATTAAATTATCTTCAGTGACATTATAATTTGCCTTGTGAGGCCCATGTTTCATGTCTAAACATACAAAAGAAAATTAGGCGTGTGTTTGATTTAGCTTATTTTAAAAAATAATTACTTTTTTTTGTCAACTTTCTGAGAGAGCTTCAAAAAACCAAAAAGAAAAAACAATTTCTTCTCCATATATAATCCCAATCAAACATGTATTAGGATATTATTTGAATATGGACAGTGATTTTCTTCATCAAATTTCTACCACCCTAAGTGACAAATCAGGCACCAACCCACAAGCAAATTCATGTTTCATCTTTTTTGAGGGTTGAGAAATTATCACAGAAAACAAAAGCAAAAGTGGAAGCAAATGGTAACTACTATAATTACCAAACCTGGAAATGTGAACTGCTCAAGCAACGACTAATTTGGCGGAACAAGGGCACCATGCATCGTTGAAACTCTGCAGGTTGAGTTGCTTCCAAGACTTCCTCTAGCTCCCCTATGAACATAACCTCCTTAGAACTATTTGTAATGGGCCAGTATTTTAATAATCCACGTATAACAGTATCAGCGAGCTTGCAGTCTTTTTCCACAAACTGTGTGATGCAGTAAGATAACTGCTGGTGGTACATTGGTATGCATTTTGGTTTATGAAGGGGAATAAGAGCTCGCACAAGAAACAGCTTGTGCTCTTCTTTCAGTGGCAAAGCAAATCCATTGATTATACTTCCCAAAATTTCCAAGAGTTCTGCAATCCCATTGTGTTTCTCAGTTTCAAAAATGAAGCGGTAGAATATATTGTTGATTGCTTTTCTGATGTATGGTCGGTGCACCATAAATTTCCCATAAATACGATGAAGAACTGTCTTCAAGTAATCCCTCTCCCTGGGATCCTCCGAATCAAAAAGGTCCAACAGTCTCAGAACAAATGAATGATCAATATACCTTTTTGCCAACTTTGCATCCGTCTCGGGTGATGTGACAAACCTTAGAAGCAGTTCATACACAATTTGCAAGTAAGGCCATGCAGGGTCCATCGAAGGCTCTTCCTCATCCACATCAAATGCTTCTAGAGCTTTGTTCTCACGGGGAGGAGAAATAAATGTCCTGAACAAATTTATAGACACCATTTTTACAATTTCTTGCATCATAACATCTGTAAACTTCCCATTAGCAGATGAAACATAATCCACAAGTTCCACTAGCGTTTGTCGCTTAATTTCTTTTTCTTTGAGGTTCTTTGTAGGGTCAGTGAAGTCAAATAGAATGCAGCACATTTGCAGCTTTCTAATAAACAAATTCTGCTTCTCTGAATTTGGAACATCACGAAAACTCGGCAAGGCTTCATAGGCATAAACAGGAAAACTCCCATTAAGATTCAGTTTTGAGTTCATAGCTTGGACAATCTTGTCACTGTGGTTTAATCCAGGAACTGAGTTAGAATCAACAACACCTGAAAGAGTTGAAGCAGTTGAGTTTCCATAACGGTAGCCTGCTGCATCGCTGCTCCTTGCACTTGTTGAAGGAGTTGAAGAGGGCGTTGATATTCCCCCTCCTTCGCGACTTTCCCCCGATTTCGAGGGCTTCCGAGGGAGCCTATTCAATATCTGCTTGATCATAACTTAAAATTGGCTCAACAAAAGATTTTTGTCTTAACACACTCCTTACAGAAACTCTTCAAAACCATACAAAGCAGCAACCTCAATTAGCAAGTTAGCCAAGCAAATGCACTAACTGAATCCCAGACAAAGACAACATCCAAAGAAACAATAACCTCTCTTCAACATCACTTCTGTCTCAGCCATCATAACACTGTGTCATCTCTACTAAATTTATCAACAAAAATCACTAATTGAAGGAAGCCACAGTATTCAGCAAAAAACTCCTTCTCAACATCCATGGTGCTTCTTATTATGACAAATCTGAAACACAAACACACCCCAAACTCAAAATTACTCCAAATCCCAAAATATTAAAAAATAACAAGAATCCAGCAAAGCAACCCCCTTCTTCTCCTACCAAAAAAATTAAATAAACAACCCTCACAGTTCTACCAAGAAACAAACAAATAACCCCAATTTTTTAAAATAAAGAAAAAAATAAATAAACAATTGAAAATTCCCTTGTCAACTGATACCAACCAGCAAAATTATAAAATTGTGAGACATAACACAACACCAGAAGGACCCAGAGAGAAACTTTGACTTGTTCATTCAACTACAGTGAGAAAAAGGGTATACCTCAACAGTATAGCTGGATCAGACAGAAACAGGATCTGGGTCTGATCCACGAAAACCCCAGATGAAATTTTCGCTGAAGGACAATGAAACACGATGAGGAACAACCTTAACAATCGAATTCCGAAAAAAAAAAAAAAAAAAGGATGCAGAGGAAGAGAGAGAAAGCAAAAAGAAAAAGATTTCTTTTTTTTAGGGGGGAGTTACACAGCAAAAGAATTTTGAAGAATTAAGTATGCTGGTCTTTGCCAAAAGAGAAAATTGAAGTGCATCTTTGAAGGGGTAAAGAGAGAGAATAAAGTGAGAAGAACCAAAGCAATCACTGGCTGAAGTAGTAGTTGTTCATTGATATTATGGTTTTGCTACCCAAATAACAAATAAATGAATAAAATAAAGTGTTTGTGTTATGTTGCTGATATATTTCCTTTTTCGTCTTCTTTCTCACTTTTCTCTTTCTCGCTTTTTTTTTTTTTAATTTATCATCAAAGAACTTATTTTGCATGATACAATATAACATATCATGGGAAATTCTTTTAAATAAAAATAAATTGTAACTTGAATTATTTTTCTAGAAAAAAAAAAGTTCAAGAGTCTTCAAAATTCAAACCTTCTTTGAAAAAGAAAAAATCACTTGCTTTGGTTAGAGAGAGAGCTAAAATATTTATAACTATGTGTTTTTTTGTGTTTCGTTAAAAATAAGAGAAAAATTGACTTTCAGATATTAAAAGAAAAAATCTTTTCAGCTTCTATACCATTCAAATTTAAAATTTTTCATTCATTTCAAACGGGTTATTTTAAAGTAAGGGTCCGATAATTTAGATTTTAATAAAATTAGTTTTATAAGAAATTATTTTAATAGATTTAATTTTTAAAAATTATCTGTGGTTAAATATAATATATTCAAAGTGAGATAAAAAGAATTAAATTTAATTGATTGATAAAGTAAATTTTTGAAGTGATCAATTCTATTTAATAAAAAAATTAAATATTCACTTTTTTAAATTAATATAAGTTTAATTAAAATATAGTGACATTGTAAATTATTTAATTATAGATTATTATATATGTAAAATTATAATTTTTAATAATTATATTTAGAATAGTTTTTAATTGATTAAAAGTTTTATATCGTTATACAAAAATTAAACTCAATTAATATACCTACTATAGAATTATTTTTTAAATTGTATAAAATTTACCAAACAATATTAGTTACTACATGAATCTACTTCCTTTAAAAAGAAAAAGTTACTATATAAATCATTTATTTTGCCTCTATTGCAATTATTTAATGCTAACCAAATAGTTACTAACAGGTTCAAAACAAAACAAAAATGTTACAATTTTTTCTCCTAAAGGCTATAAATTTAAAATTCAGAACTTTTATCGTTTTTTTTTTCTTTAAAAACGGACTAATATTGCTTCTCTTCCCAAATTTATTTTTAAGAGTTACTTTTCCAAAATTTCACTGACACACATTTGCACATGTGCGTATCCTTAGTGTGTTAGAAAGTAATCAAACCAATAGTTTTCCATATATTATATAAGAGATAAATGATTGTATTTTTTTAATATAAAAAAATATAATTTATTTTTAATATATTAATTATTAAATTTCTTTTATATTTTTATTTTACTATGAAATTTATTTATAAGGCATTTATTTATAGTTCATATAAGTGAATATCATTTTGTGTATTATTTTATGGGTAATAACATTCAATACATAAAAAATGGTAGCATCACACTTTTAATATATTTGTTTTAATACATTATCTACTTTTTCTAAAATTTATTAAAAATTATAAAATCATACATAAAATTCATTAAATAAGAAATGTGATCTAGATTTTTTTTTGGATCTTTAACAAATTTCAATCAATAATAAAGAGTTAGTTATAATAAATATGTTAGAGTATTATTGATATTTCTCTTAAATATAGTTACTACTTAAATTATTCAATTTTATGAATATTTTTTAATAAAATTAAAATTCATGTTATTATTAATTAAAAATAACTATTTTTATTGACTTTGAATTAATTATTACATGTATTATATAATAATTTATTTTCTTTATTTTTAGTATAAAACCTAATTTTGACATAGGTGACACATTTTATAAATTAGAGATTAAACGCAAATAAGTTTTACACAAAAATAAAATATTATAGAATACAATTTTTTTTAGAATATGACACTTAAAAATGGTTTTTATTTTTTCAAATTCACTTTTAAAATAGAATTTAATTTAACTACATTGAAAGTGAAAAGACTTCTATATTTTCATCTGATTATATATTAAATTTAATAGTAAAAAGTTTACAATATTTGAAAATCATGATAGATATGATTTTTGAGATAATTATTGTAAAAGTTAATCAATTTATTATACATACCGGATACATTATTTACTCTTATATATTATTTCATATGGTTTCAAATATAAGCAAATAAAAAATGTACTTCACACAACTTAAAGAAAATTAATTAACATCATTTAATTTTACTAATCTTATTTAAAAAATAATTTTTTTCTTGAACTTTCTTTTTTTAAAACTTGATATCAAAAATAAAATCTCATGTAAATGAACGAGTCTTCAAAAGACAATTGTCACTGCTCATGGACCTGAACTTGGATGATCTATCCATGATCAAGATAAAGCTTAGGTGAAACTAAGTGGAGGTCCAAACCAACTGACGTTGAAGAATCAGCAGATGAGTTGTGGTTAGGGGTGAAATGCCACTCAAATCGAATCCAAAACTACCTGGATCTCCCTGAAATGCATTGAGGCATAGCGCTCAATGATAAAGGAGGTAGAGGTGCATAGACAACCAAGAGGTTTGCCTAGAAGCAGACATCCTTGAAAGAGTGTGTAATAGCTCACTGATCGAGCGCTCTTGCGCTGAAGATAAACGAGGCTATGCGATTTATCAAAGCTATGAGATGTAAAAATGAATCGATAGGGGAACAGTCCACCTTAGAGGGAAGGACTCGCGCGAGTAACAGTGGACAAAACGAAAGTGAGAATATTGACTTAAGTAATGCAAACGTTGGTGAGAATCCAATGACTCGAAAACCCAAAGGTTCCTCTACAGGATTCGTCCACGAAGAGTGAGCGGGACCTAAGAAATATGGTGAAATTAATCAAAATTTGTTTATATTTGAAACTAATCTATAGTAACATTTTTTATATATTCAAAACGAGAGAAAATATTAAATGAATTTAATAGTCATACATTAATAATGTAAAATAGATTACACACTTTTTATCCTTTGATTTAATAATATAAATAAATTATTGCTACGACTTTTAGGATAAATTATAAAAATTAACACATGTATGAATATTTATGACTGGGTGACTATGTAAAAAGTACATAATTAAATTTCTCATATTATATATCGTAAATTTATATTTTTATAATAATTACTTTTAAAGTCATATATAATATATTTTTTGTTTAAAAAATGTTAATAACATATTTTTATTATTAACAGAAATTATTAAAAAAAAATGATAAACCTCATTTTTTATTTAATAAATATTACTTATAATTTTATAATTTTCAGTAAATTAAACTAACAATAAAAAAATAAATTAAAAATAGTGTTTGAGAGTATATTTGCAACCCTTTGAGTAATTATCAACAATGTAAAACCATTTTCACTCGTGATACACGAAATTTAAACTTTTAAAATATTATTTATTAAGACAAATGTTTTTTTTAATATTATCTCTTTCCAATTCAATTTTACCAAAAGTTAAATAAATTCTCATTTCAACTTTGGCAGCAGCCACTATAGTGGGCACACAATGGTGGGTCCCACTTGATTGTCCGTGAATCTGTGATGATCGTAAGATAATTTTGATTGTCTTACTCAATCTTCGAAGAAGGTGCCATGAACACAGTTAAGGTGTGATTGGGATAAGCCATATTTTGGATAATAATTTCATATCATGATATTGACAATTTATTATTAAAAAATTAGTCAAGATTTTAAGGGTCGAAAGAAGATAACATCTTTTTCATTGTTTCCCTATCGTTAATGAATAACTGTTGAATGTTACTTTCAAATATTTTTTCATATAATAATCACACCACCATTGAAATGAGTGGTTGAATAATTTCAATCATTACTAACACGTATTACTGGAAAAAATAATGAAAGCCCAGCTAGTCCCATTCTGAAGAGATCGCACCATAAATAGTATCATTAAAAACTTGAATTCTAATAATCAATTATTACAGTGTTTTATAAACTTTGAAGCAAAAATTATTACTGTTTAAATTGTGATGTACAAGATATAAATAAAAGATCACAAATTATAATACACAAGCAATTTTGCCCGCAAATTCTATAAATAATTTTAAACGTCACGTATTATTGCAAGTTGTGAATTTAATAGATATATATTTAATATATACCATCAAACGTGTAAATAAGTTGATAGGATATTTTGACTTAATTGGTAGGTTTTAGTTTCAACATAGAAATGCTTAAGTTCAAATAGGGTGAATTCGACCTAAAAAATAAATATTTTGATATGCATAAATTTGAATTTATTTTCATTTTGAAAATACAAATATTATAAGATTTTTTAAAATATAAAGTAAATAAACACAAATACATATTAAATAGTTTCAACATAGTTTATTAATTAATTAGTTGACTTTATTGTGTTTCTTTAGTAGTATTTGTATGCACTTTTAATTTAGGTTTATATAACCTTGAAAATAACTACAAATTAAACATTACTTCTCCAGTGTTACCATCAGCTATCAAGCATTCAGCACTGTTCTAAAGAACAGATAAAAACATTTTGTCTGGGTGAAAAGAAGTATTCTCCAAAGATCAATTGCTATTTGCAAAATGTGGTTTTATGAAGACCATTGTAACCGGAATAGGATTTAGCTATTTAAAAGTGAGTGTAATAATAAGTATTAATTAAAAAATTAACTGTTAATATTATAATTAACTTTAAATTTTATTATATATGTATTTCATTTTATTATAATTTTTAATTGTTGATTTTTTTTATCTGACTCTAAAGTATACCAAAAGAGGTAATTTTAATTTTAAATATATAATTGCGTAAAATATTTAAATGAAATTTTTTATCTAGCCAAAATTGTTTCTATACAGGAGACGGTAGTTGGAACTAGAAAGAACGGAGAGACAAGAAATTGTGTGTAAAAATGGTGAAGTTGGGAATCATTATTTGCCTTGATGACCCACAATGAACCACTACAAAGTGAAGGTTCAGTTACAATCACAAACTAAACCAAAACAACAATGTCAAACATAATGTTCTGCATTTAGCTGTTGCTTAGATTGGGAAGCAGTAAACATCCACAGCATTGGTTATGGCACTATGATCTGCTCATTTACTACAGATTAAAAAAGGGCGCTTTCATATAGTTGATTATTAGATTGAAAAACAGTTTCGTTTCCCATATTTTAGAATATTAAGAGAATAATTTACACACTTTTAAATTATATATATTTATATAAACAAGAGATCAAATAACACAAAATAACTTATACTAACTATTACTCACTCAATAACTTTATATAAAATGTAAATTTTAACAATCTAACCATTTAACTATAAATTCATATTACTTTCATTGTTTGTATCAAATTTTATTAAAATTGAACAACAATAAAACGGTAACTAAATTATTCATATTTAAAAAAATATATATTTCTTTAATTTTAACTAATATGAATGAAGTATCAAATAATTTTAAATAATATAAAAATTTGTATATATAATTTATGTAAAGAAAATTTTCAATTCAATAGTTAAATTGATAAAATTTACATTTTATATGAATTTATTGAATGGTGTAATAGTTAATATTACAACAATATCAATGTATATAAAGAGACATATATGACACAAGAGATGAAACATTAAATTTTATTAAAATTGAACAACAATAACAAGGTAATTAAATTATTCATATTTTAAATATATATATATATATCGTTAATTTTAATTAATATGAATAAATATCAAATAATTTTAAATAATATAAAAATTTATATATATAATTTATGTAAAGAAAATTTTCAATAGTTGAATTGATAAAATTTACCTTCTATATGAATTTATTGACAATGACATTTGATCCCTCATCGATGTATATAAAGAGACATCTATAACACAAGATATGAGATAAGTAAAATTTAATCATTTATTAAATACAAGTGGTGAAAATTGTTCTAATTTAATTATAATAATCCATTTTAATTATCAGGTTAAAATTCACTCCTCTTTGGAGTTTACTTGATGTGCTTCTTTTATATATAGACTAAATTACGTACATATTTTGACCTTAACATTTTCATCAATGACTCCAAAAATGTAAAAAATCTTAAAGAAATTACTTATTGAATGACCCACATGTTAATCTTATATTTCTTGCTAAGCATTATTCCAGTAAGCGTCAATTTGACTTTGGGGGTAGAATAGTCAAAGAATCACACTTATTAATCATTTTATTAACTACTAATTATATGAAATAGCATTGAATGCATACTTAATTACGGATTTAGGTACCATCAATTATGAATTCCTCACTCTTAACATATAAACAATCTATAAGAATGAACAAAGCTAAAATATGGATTAAAAATAGTATTTCACATTTCCATAGGTCCATATCAACAAAGCTCAAAAAAATGCAAAACTCTCGGTCCATCTCTTTACCCTGCCATATCAACAAAAATGAAACCATATAATCGCAGTTCTTAGTTTTGTTATATGCTAAACAAACAATTGGTGTAGTCATAGCATTAAATCAAAGAATTATATTCCACTAATCAGTCATTGTGCAGTGTTGGCAATCACAAAACCATATTTAATTAAGAAAATAAAAGAAAAAAGAACACAAAACAGTGTCACTGAACAGTAAATAAAATGACGTGAGTTTTCATTCCTGATATATTGCCAAGATACAAGACCTAGATCATGTGATACACAACTGTAAAAATACATAAATTAATTGCAATCCAAGGATAGATGAAGACTGACTAAATGGATGCCAGAGGGATGCAGAGTTGCGGCAGAAAGCCCAGAACGCATTTGTTATATCCACAAATATTTTTTCAACAGGTTCATTGGGATGTCACTCTACTTAAGTGGATGAAAATGGTTGACCAAAACAACAAATCGGTGAATATCAATGTGAATTCAAGTGTTGGCTGAAGACAACTTCACCCCTTCGACCCAGCTTGCATTTTGGATTTTGGCACCTTCATCCCAAAGTAAATCATCATTCACCAATGAAGAACACAGGTCACTCATGGTTCCCTCCCGATAGTAGGGCATCAACAGAGTAGATAGATGGTGAAAATATACCAAACAAGAATAACATAAATCATACAATTATCGTGTTATATAAGGTGAATGGAATATATATCCCAACAAAAGAATAGCAATCCACCACATCAATAATGTCGTTTCTTCAATGAAGTTTTCCAGGTTGCCCTGAAAATTTTCAATGGTCTATCAAGGCTGTTTCAGTCTCGGAGAGGGGGGCTGCAACAACAAAATTTCTAACTCATCAGTTAACCAACATGTGAGAGAGGTCGTATAGAGTTTGCTAAGTTTAGAAACTTTTGGCATAAATGTACAAAGGGGGCACAACTACATGTTCATCTCCCCCACCCCAAAAAACAAGCAAAACCTGAAAATATATGCATATAAAATATAACTTAAGACTTTAGCCACTCAAATATCCCTTATTCTAGTTCCGCTAATGAATGTATGCTTCAGAAGAATATATCTGTATCAATCATACTTGGTTAAAAATATGCAAATGTAATTTCTTCTGTAAAAGATGGAGAAAGGACAGAATGGGATAAAGAAACAAATATTAAAAGTGCATTTAAAAATCACTTCCCCCCCCCCCCAAAAAAAAAGATAATAAAGTTTTTTAACCTGCTTTGTACTATATTTCAATTTCAAATTAGCAAAGCATTTAAAAAGCATCAGGTGATAAGAACCAAAACAGTTTGTCAATAATTCAACATACCCAGCAAATCTTCAAATGGATCTGTCAAAAGTGATGAGTCCATTAGCAGAGGTGGCGAGAAGACTTGATCCTGCGCATCCTCAAAGTCAAAAATTGACCGCTGTGCATCAGATGTTGCATTTGAACCAGTATATGAGAGAAACCCATTTACATTGTCATAATCAGAAAGCCTTTCCAAATCATTCAACATATCTGGAAATTCATCAAACTTGCTCTCCCCATGCCCAAAGGATGCATGACTCTCAAGCAAGGAATCATCCATTTGGGATACAAATAATCTTTTGCTCCTCAATGAAGCTGCTTTTTTTTCTGCATCTAAATGAGAAAAGCCAGTTTCTGAAAGAGGGACAAAGTAGTGCTCAGAACTGCCATCAGATTGACTATCCCGTGACGACTCTGAATTACATGATCGCAATGACAGTGCCGCTTCCCTTACTGACCTCTTCAAATTCTGGACATAGGAACTATCACTATCTACAAAACAAAGCCATTATCAGCCACTGTGTTCTACCACACTGAAGAAATCCCCTAAAATAATCATAAGCTTCAATAAAAGCTCAAGCTATTAGGTGATCCAAGCTCATGAATGATTTTATATCTCTCAACATAACAGCTCATGAAAGAGTACTTTAGGCTTAAGCATGGATAGTGGACAAACTCACTTTCCTTGTGCAGAAATTTAATTGAATTATGAAGAATGGGGTTCACGGAGGCAAGGATTGAACTCCTATCCCCTTGATCATAGAGGCTTTGGATACCATGTCAAGGACCAAGTCTCCTAAAAGCATGAGCTATTAGGTGGAGGCTCAGGGATGATTTGTAGCTCTAACCATACAGTTAAAAGGCTTAATAAGACAAAACATACCTTCTGCTGAACTCGCTACTTCATTATTTGAAGGAGGATCCAGCAATTTCCTATCAGAGAGGTTCTCTATTTGGTTGGTTCGAGGAGCATTACTGTTCCGCCTTTGGACATTTCCAGATTTTCCAGAAGATGGGGTCAAGCTAAATAGTTGAGGAAGCTTTAAAGTGGGAGGACTAACAGAAACCTTGTCAAGCTGAATATTAGATATTCTTGAAGTCACTTCACTAACATCATCAGTGCTATTATCCTGAACAATATAAAGTAATACGAAAAAATAGGGGTAAAATCAGATATGATATTGTGAAGGTATCAAAGCAGCAATCACATTATACTACAATAGTAGAATACCATCCTCCCACTACTCTGTGTCTGGATAGGTGACGTTGACCGACCATTATGTCTGTTCATTGGAGGTAGATTGGAGGCTATACAGTTAACCTTTTCTGTACACTCTGATATGGACTTCTGTATGGTTGGAGCAACATCCTTGAGTTGGTTAATAAGCACCTGCAAATGAAAAATGCAACAGTGTGAAATTCCTAGGGAGGAATCTTTCTACTTAGGAACAGCATTTACAGAAACTCTATAAGATACTCAACCACTACTGCAAAAAGTGGGAAGTGATAGAGCAAAGATGGAATCAAAATATGATGCAGAAATATTTAAGTGTAAAATGAGAAGCTAACTGATGAAGGGAATAGTGCTATTTGCTGAATAGCAAAGGACAAAGCTAACTGGTGTTTTACTCATCTACTTTCATCAATACATAAGCAACAGACATATAGCAATAATTATATCAAGAAGCTGTCAGCAAACAAGGAAAATAAAGTGTCTGTTTGCATCTTAAAAGATACAGTCGACCAACACAAAAATGCAAAAATTTATACATAAATCTAATCCCTCATACATAAAGGGTATGCTAAAAATATCTCAACAAAACTTTTTCTCCACTCTTATAAACAACACCTCCCCAAGCAAAGTAAAATTTCCAGAAAATCAAAGTAACTTTCTGTACAATATTAGTTCTGAAAAGGTCAATTAACTAAGTAGTGTCAAAAATCATTAAGATATTATTTTGCTTTCAGCATGAAAGCATCATCTTGATTAAAAGCTTTATCATAAGCAAATGACAATTAAAATGAAGCTGCCTTTACAAGAATTTCAACCTTGGTAGGATCTAGGAGATTTTAAAACATGGTATAATGCATTACCTGGAAGCTAGCCAAATGTTGCTGATGCTCTGCAAGGGTTGCTGATAAAGACTCAGCATGACCACTTGAACCCCCTTCCTGTGCACTGCGTAATATATCTGGGCCCTCTCCATCATTCGCTTTTGCCTACAGATCATAGTATGGTTAGAGATGTTCTTATATATAATAAGCAAGAGTGAATAATGAAATATGACATGAACTAACTTTACTACTAGGCATTATGGTTATCCTTGACAATTTTCTTTACGATGTGGATTTTTTATTTCAGCTGAAATATTTTGCAGTTTTCTGATGATTTTTCATGAACTAAGATATTAGTACATCTTCACATTTTATGAGTTCATTTTAATAAATTTGACATTTGACATTGTTTAAAAAATAACCATCCTCTTCACATGTTTCCTTGGCAGTTTCCATGTTTCTCTGTCATTGGAAACCATAAACTAAGACAACAATTATAAGAGCACATGGTACCATCTTTAAAAAAAAGCTTGCGAAAAGCATACCAGATGAAGTGATTGTTTGTGGATACGTTGCAAGGCATGGGTCCATCGCCGTATAACCTCTGCTACATCAACAGTTTGGGGGATTCTTCCGGTTCTGTCATCCACTCTTGTCAACGTCTCATTGCTAAAAGGTGATCCATCATTCTCCTCTTTATTATCCATTTGCACTGCAGGTAAATCCCCAGGCTGACCAGATAATGCATCCGAATATGGAGCTTGAGAACTCTGGTCCATTGCTGCAAGCAAAGATGATCCAGAGATTCGATACCTGAAATTTTTATATCAAAAAGTTAGTTGGTAAATTTGGTCTACAGGTATTGGAAAGGCAAGGCAAGCTACATTACTACATTACCTATGTTCTCGATGGGCTATCAAGTCCTCAATAGGACCAGATGCAAGAACTTCGTGCTGACCTGTACCAAAAACTCAATATCATTATTAGCCAGTCCCTTTCAAAGAACAGTTAAAAAAGGGGAGGATTGTTTAGGTCATCGGGAGCCAAAGTGAGGAACCTTAATATCTTAATTTGAAAGGATCTCAATACCAATGGTTTATCATCAACACTCATCATTGAAAACTGAATGAGCACATCAGTCATAAGAAATGATAAAGGAAAAAAAAAGACTTTGAAAATCTGCAATTATGTATGGCTAAACACAAATACAGCATGAGCAGGTTAGACTATATTGAGAAGAGAAAAAACTGATTATTAATCAATTTAAAAATACAGGAATACAATTGTAAAAATATATCCCAAACCTATCAACATATAATTAATTATCTAGCTACATTTAACAAAATCAAACTTACTAGAATTACATGATCCATTAGACAAATAAAAAGAGTAAGTGAAGTATTAATCTTTGCACTTACTTTTACGAGCTAATAAAGACTCCCATAGTCGAGTAGCCTTTGAAACTAAATGGGAGTTCTGACTTGAACTGGATACAAGATCATCCCAAAGCTCTCCTTCCAACTTCACTTTATTCCTCAA
Organism: Mucuna pruriens; assembly: GCA_025330945.1. Taxonomy (NCBI): domain Eukaryota; kingdom Viridiplantae; phylum Streptophyta; class Magnoliopsida; order Fabales; family Fabaceae; genus Mucuna; species Mucuna pruriens. The sequence continues at coordinate 1,065,928 of JAENHJ010000527.1, read as the reverse complement.
ATCATGCAGTTTTTCCAATTCTTGTTGCAAATAAGCCTGAAATCAGGTTTTACATTATAATTACATACTCTATAAATGCACAAGCAATATTCTTGATGGGGAGAGGGGATATGTACTATATACAGTATATAACATATATAAGCTGGATTGGTACATAGCCTTCAGTTATTGGATATACCTCTTCAGCACATAAGCCACGAAATTCAGCAGTCATCTCATGAGCCAAATTCGACCACATTGCCTGCCGTTGTACAGCCATTTCTGCATTTTTAAGAAACTTTCTTCTTTCCAGGGCTATTCTTGCCTGTTGAAGGAAGACCAAAGACTCAATTGAGTTGCATGACCAAGTGGTATTATCAGCATAAGAACATTAAAGAAAAACAAATGAAGTAAAAAATAAAAATTATTTTCTTACCCATTTTTATCAGTATAAGCAATATTAGAATGGAGTAGACAATTCAAAGGAAACACACAAAGACAAAGTAGTATTGAACTATTGATACTTTTGTAGTACTTCAAAGGTCTCCAGATTTAAAAAACAATTACATGAAAAGGACAATGGTATTTTGTATTTTGTAAATATTCAGAATGACAGTTTTTTTTATTCTACAGCAATTACACCAAACTAGTCATATAATGGTATCAATTACAAGGACATGTGCATACAATGATAGTCAATTCATCCTTCGCTAAACTTTTTATGAAATATCACCAATACCTTCGTAACTGGAAGTAGAGTAGCTGCATGTGAGAATGCTACATCAGTTAATGGTGCAGGCAATGGGTTAGAAGATATGTCAGCAGTAAATGTCCGTCGATGAACCTCTCGTAAAGCATGCAATGAAAGTTGCCACAGAAGCTCAACAAACCTACATGAACATGTACACTCAAATAATTTTAGAACTGTCTTTAACAGAATCCAAGCAATGAGCTTCCATTACCATCTTTCCATATGAGACTACTATAACAACATAACAACAAAATTCTTTTCCCACAAAGTGGCGTCAGCTCTCTATGTCCTTGGATCCAACAGTCATGAACCAACTCTTTAGAAAGGCCATTTAGATCTAAGTCCTTTTTAATGGTTTCACTTTCTGTTTATTTTTTATCTCTCTCGACCTGCAATTATTGGGGCATCCTCCATAAGACCAGTTCTACTTACTAGTTACTACAGCTTCTAATAGTCTTCTTCTTACATGAACAAATGATTTTAGGTGAGATTCTAAGTCTACCATCTTCTCCTCAACAAGTGCTACCCTTGCCTTCTCAAATGCATTAACTCCCTATCCTGTCTTGCATGTTCACTCATCCACCGCAACATTCTCATCTCTACAACACTTAGCTTATGCTCTTTCTAGAGCTTTACCAGCCAGCATTCAGTATCATAAGGCAACACAGGTAAAGGATTTTCCCTATAATGGAATTACTTGGGGGGAAAAGTCTAAGTAACACACTACCTCCAACTACTTTGTCCAGTGCAGAAGTTCTTTAAAATAACTCTTAAAGTTTCAGCATATTACAAATGTCCATGATTTCACTGACTTTATCGATATCCATTTATTAACAATAAAATCACTTCCACTCGCCACAACAATGCACCAATTTACATAATAACTTACTAAAAAGGCAAACCCTTAAATTAAACTCACTTTCCCCCCTCAGTTTTCCCCTACTCACATGGATCAAGACAGCCAACATCACACGAGCACAAATCAACACAACATCACGCAATCAATCACACACAAAACACTAACCTAGGTCCACAACAGGTGGCAAGTGAAGAAACCCTGGAATTACTCCTGGGGAGCGCACCCTGCGACTCGAGCTCGCTAATGATCCCTTGCACAACCTACAAAAAGCACGTTCCAGCACCATCCAAACACATTCATTCAAATTAAAAAAAAAATAGAAAAAAAAAGGACAAATAGAAACAGAAATCGATGTACCTTGCGAAAATCACGCGACTGCGCGGAATCGAAAATCGGCCAAACCTTGTCGAAATCCTAAGAGATCGAGAAAACGAGGGTTAGAGCGAGAGATCATAGGAGAAACAAAAAGAGAGAAGAGCAAGAGTGAGTGGATTGGGATAAGTACTTTTGCAGATTGAATTGGGCCTCTGAGAGACGAAAGGATGAAGTAGAGAAGCTGCTCCCCCAATTTAGGGTTCGAATGACGGAAATGTCCGACCCGAGGAGTGGCGTTGGATGCTCCGACTCCGATAATCGCCGGATCCAGACCCAACAGCAAGCAATTCGTGTACATTGCACTCTCGAGCTCTATCTCTCTCTCCTTTTCTCTGTCCATCGTCATCACCTTCTCTCACGCACTCTCTTTCTTTTCTCTCCCCTTTATATTCTTCTTCTTCTTCGCTCTCTCTCTCTGCGTGTTTCGGTTGCTTCTTTTTCTTCTCTCCGATCCTGGTCTATCGTGTTGTGTAATCGTTGTGTTTTTGTTTTCGATTTTTGTATTTTCGGGAGTGGTGGTCCCTCGGTAAGTTCGAAATTGCGGAACGGCACCGCAATTTGAAAAGCAGGGGTGCGTTTTTAATTTCCGGGTTTTGGAGGACGCCTCCGCTTCGGGAAAAGCTCGACGACGTCGTTCGATGCCGGCCAGATTCTATCGTCGCACGTCTTGTCGTTTTGGGTTACGGGAGGTGGAGTGTGTTGTCGTGCTTGGGACCCAACCACATAGATTAGGGTTGTTATAATAATAACTATTTTTTCGTTAATTCATTTTTTTATTATATTTATCTTTATCTCTCTCACCACTCTAGTTTGTTCTAAAAGGGGACGAATGTTGATGTTTTTCTCATAAATTATATGGTTTTTAAGATTTTATTAAAAAATTAAAATAAAAATCTTTGGTCAGAACATTATAACATTTAATGTTATATTCTTTTTTAATTTAATTTAAATGCAATGACATGTCATCAAATTATAATTTGTCATGTATGATAGGAGTGATAACTTCATAATAAATAAATATTTATAAATAAATAAAATATATTTTAAATTTAAAATGAATAATTTAAATTATGAATGAATAAACATTTTTACTAATTTTTCTAGTTGTGGAGAAAGTATATAAAATACATCTTCCAAGGAAAGAAGAGAAAGGACATTGATATATATGTGGCAATTGAGAGTTCAAAAACTTTATTCTCCTAAGTTAAAGATTCTCTTTATATATGGTAGAAGTAGATGAATAATTTTTTACCATGATATTTTTAAAAAATAATTATACATTGTCGTTATGGCTATTGAGATTTGTCGAACATTATCTTTGGACAACTAAATTTCAAAGAGTTTTGATGAAGACAATGCTAAAAGGAAAAAGAATAAATAAATATAAAGTTAGAGCCAAAGATCAAAATATCTTGAAGACAAAAATAAGAAACTTAGAAAAATATGTAAAGCTTTTTTAATTCTATCTAAGTCTGACTCAAGAGATTTAAAGAGAATATATAAAATGATTTTTAAGAGTTAAAATATATATATATATATATATATATATATATATGTATGTATATATGCTAAAATGAACTAAGGAATCAATTTCTCTTATAGGAATTTATTTCATTTTGAAGGAATTGAGTATAATGAGAAAATCAATTTTTGATCGTTAATGGCTCGTAAGGAGTTGATTTGTCCCATGAAAGAATTGATTTCCAATGATCAATTAAGGTTTGATAAAGTATTTTAAAATCATAATCTTATTCATATCTTTCTAATATTAAACCTAATTTTTTTGGATTTCAAAATTAATCTATTTTTTATCTCTAAAATCCTTATACAAAGACTTGTTTTCATTAAAAAAAAGAAGAGAAGAGACTAATTGAACAAAAAAGGTTATTGGAATTTTCTTGAGCCAATTCATGGAAAGGGTTGCAAATCATAATGCTTCAATTTATGATATCTTCATTGAGAAAGCACTAGATAGCTTTTGAAAGAGATAAGATGTTAATTAAGAAAATTTTCTAAAAATTTCTAAAAATGTTCTCATTAAAAAAATCTTCGACATACACTCTTATTCAAGAATAGTTCCTAAAAACATTCTCATTCAAGATCGCTATTTTTTATATATTAAAAAAGAATAAAAATTAAATATTCAATATTAGAGGTGTAATTAGTTAGAAATTAATTAAGAGTTTGTTACCATATGCTAATTAGTTAGTTACTTGTGTACTATTTATATACGTCACATTAGATAGTTTAATGTAATCACCTTTTGAAAAATATATTTTTATTATGACTTATTACCTTTTCTCATAATCTTCTATTCTAAAACCTAAATTTGAAGATGATATCAAAACATATATTTGGAGTTGTTGTTAGACTTATTAGACTACCTATTATTAGATCACTCACAAATGTCTAGTTTTTCAAACTTCAAGTTTGAAATGTCTAATTTTTTACCTAAGGTATGTGCTAAAAATCTCATATTGACTAGTGATATGGTTCAAATGATGTATATAAGTTGGAACAACTCTCAACTGACAAGTCAATTTTATGGGATTGAGTTAAACTCAATCCAAATTATAAGTTGATATCAAAGTATGATTCAAAATAGTAGATTAAGAGAAAAAGTATAGACTCAAAATAAAAGTATATTCAAAAGGTGAGTACATTAAGCCATCTAATTTAACTTGTATAAGAATAAGCAAGTAACTAACTAATAAACATCTATTAATAAACTCTTAACTAGTTTCTAACTAATTACATCTCTAATATGGTATTATAGTCTTGAGTTATAGTTTCTGCCAATGGTTAAGCCTTAAGTTGTAGCTTCTTCTTGGTGGTTACACTTTATTTGCCTAATTTGGTGTTTTTGGTTGATCCCAATATTGAGATTCTTGATTTTGTTGATAGAGTGTTGTGGAGATATTGTAAGAAGTTAGAAAGAGTTCAAAAGTAGATTAAAGACTTTTAAGAGTTATGTCCTGGATCACTATCATTTAATTCATTAACTTTTCTTATTTAGTTGATGTAATTATGAATTTTGTATTTCTTTTTTGTAATTGTCATTACTCAATTTGTATTGTATTTTTTTTTTATCTTGGATTGTGTTACTCATCCAAAGCTAAAAATATTAACCCATACTTTCAACTTGTGGGGACTTTAAAGATGTAATTAGTTAAAAATTTGTTAGTAAATATTTATTAGTTAATTACTTGCTTATTATGTATATAAGTTATATTAGATAACTTAATGTACACACCTTTTGAATATACTTCTATTTTGATTCTGTTTTTTTTTTCTCAATCTACTATTTTGAATGATGCTCTAATGCCAATTTATAATTTAAGTTGAACTTAATTCAACTCTAAAAAAGTAACTTGTAAATTAAGAGTTACCTCAACTTATATACATCATTTGAACCATATTACTATCTAATATGAGAATTTCAATACACATTCATAAGTCATATCACTTTTTAAATATACTTCTATTTTGAGTTTGGTATTTTTTTTTCTCTAAATCTTTTATTTTGAACCATAAATTTAAACATTCAAGAAGAATTTTTAAAAATATTTTCATTAAATATAAAAATTTATAGTGTAGCAATATATATGATAAATAATAAAGATAAAATTTAATATTGAAGTTCCTAGCAATTTTTTTCTATTAAATTTGTTGCATTTTAAGATGAGATGGAGGCAAATTCTTAAGTGACTCTATGGGTTGCCAATGCTAGGTTGCTGTGTCCGAATTGGAATTCAATTCAAGAAATTGAGAATCTTCGCTGAAAGTAATCAAAACCATCACTTCAATAAAAAGTGAAGTAGAGAAAGATATTGCCGGTGTGTATGTTACTTCAAAGGTACGGTTTTTTTTTTCTTCATAACTCGTGCTGTTTTTACCATAAAATTTTATGAAATTCTCACAAAATATATACAGAAACATGACTTCTACGTGATATAAATAGATTGTAAATAAATTAATATCAATATATATATATATATATATATTCAACTAAAAATATAGATTTTTAGTGTTTTAAAACTTAGATTGAGTTAGCTAATTTATCATTTCTTTTAAATAATTTATTACACTTTGAAAATTTGATGAGAATTTTTTCTAAGGATGCAAGGCTCTTCTTATTCTCCTTGGGTGATATTCTTCTTTTCCTCTAGTCCCATGATGCCTTGTAGGGTACAGTTGAATTGTTAATTTTTAAGTTATTGGAGCCTTCATCATTGACTAGAGATATATGTGAACCAATTTGATTGCTTTCCTTAGCTTCTATATGTTTCAGGCTTTCTTTTGAGTGCCTTTGCTTCTCTCGAATTAGGTGGACAATTGATCATCTTCCTTTTTGTTTATGTTAAACAATTTAGGCTTCCGTGTTTGTAGAATTTGTGATGCCCATTTGAGTATATTTTATAATATTTAGCCCCTTGTTTCCACTTTTTGGTTAAATGCGGCTTTTATGATTTTTATAGTATATTTAATATTATCTTGGGTTTATTATTAAATTTAATAGTATGGTTAGGGATGATTTGGGAAATTTTAGAGACAATTAGAAGAGTCAAAGAAAGGATTAAAGAATATTAACATGAAGGGAATTCTCCATACAAAAACCATAATATGTAGCCATGATACAAACTCGACAAGAATTTTACAAAATCATGCATATATTAGAACAAATGCACACTAGCACTTTTGGTGTGTTTATAACTCTTTTTTCTTGGACCATAATCACATTTTTTAAACATTTTTTCCAGTGACTATCCTCTGTTTTAATCTCTTTTTTAAAGCCACAAAACAATACTTTTTTCAGCCATAACAATTTTCTTTTCCTGGTCCACAAGTTACTCAATCTTTCATGCAAACACCAAGAATTCTCAATTATTTTTCATCACTTAGTTATCATTTTCATGTGGCATCCTTAAACACTTGTCATTCATCATTCAATAACATAATTGCAGTATCATTGCACAAAGGAAAACCCAGATTTAAGAACATTTCATGATTGGTGCAAGCAAGAACAAGCCCACCCAAGAACTCATAAAAAACCTTTCTAGAAACTAGAAATTCAACTTGGCATTTCATCAAACACCTTGCAAACCCTCATTCTAGAACTCATAACAAGATTTAATTTTCACCAAGAAAACCATGGACATGTAGAATTATGCTAGGTGAACAAAACCCAACAAATTTTTTTGAAAAAGAACCAAGGAGGAGCAAGATACAAGCATCCGAGTTTTGGAATTACTTACATGGAAGCCCCACCATGTTTGGATGAATGCTTGATCATGAACAACTTCTCCACCTCTTGAAACCGTGTAAGAGTGACCCAAGAATGCTCTTATACCACTTGATAACTCCCTAGGACCCACTTGTGCCACAATGCTTTTCAAGACTCCAAGAAATGCCTTAGTTGAGAATCACTTACAAATAACAAAGAAAAAGGAAACTTGCAAAATGTGAGAAAGGAAGGAATGGAACTAAGCTCGCCATTTATCCATGTTAATGGGGAAGATAAGAGTGTATGAGATTCCCACAAGCTTCTTGAAAGCTTGATAAGAATTGAAAGGCTCTTGCTCAAGACAAGATAGAGAGAATTCTCCCAAAGTTGCTATACAACAAAATTTTATTTACTTCAAAGTTATCTTTACACATGGTGGAGGGTGCCTTATATAGGCTTGACTCCCTCATGGTTTGAATGGTCTAATAGGACTAGTGATGTTTAGATCTAAGGATTGGATGCTTATCCATGCAAAGAAGCATCTAATCTAGCTAGCCAAACAAGCTAAAGTTATACTAGTTAAGTAGCATGCCAAACTAGCCTTTAGGCTTTAAAAGGACTAAAGTACTTATGAAACAAAAAGACTATGCTAATGAATTACAGATGCTTTAAGGAGTCAAGGTGTAAGTCCATACATAGTATATAGTTGGGCTTGGACTTGGGCTTAAGGCTTTTAGGCTCCTGAGCATCCTTATCTTTATGAAGCACTTCTCCTTATAGTCTCTTGAATCTTCCTCTTGTCAAATGATCTTGAAGTGCTTCGATGTCCTTGATCTCTTTGTCCTCTTCGTTAGATTGAGGTTCTTCTTCACAGCTAGCCAGGAAAGGAATGGATATGTACTCATCACTCTCTCTTCGAGGAGGAAGATAAGAACAAATGGGATTCGCCACAAGCCTCATCAAAGCTTGATAAGAATTGAAATCTCTTCTACAAAACAAAAAATAGAGAATTAGCTCTCCAAGTTGCCAAGCAACAAACTTTGCATTCAAAATGAACTAGTTGTTGATTTAAAAATGGATGAAGGCCTTATATAGGCTCTCTTCATGCATTCCCCTTGTTTGGATAGGTGGATATCCTATCTGCTTATCCAAACAAGTTACAATCTTATCCTGACACTAGTACAAGCTTAAGATAACTACTTAGCCAAAAAAACATAACAAAGTCATAATATACTTTTAGGAACTAAGCTAAGATTACAAATGATTTCAAAATGAAGAAAAAAATGCAATCCACATGCTTTTAGAATGATAAGGAGCAAGCCCATACAGTATAGATGCTTGGGCTTGGGCTTAGGCTTGGGCCTAGGCCTAAATCTTCCAAGCTTCTAAGCAATTCCATCTTCTAAAGCACTTCCTCTTATAGCTTTCTTAGCCTCTCTCTCATATAGGACCTTTTGGTGTTTAGTTGTCTCTAGCCTCTTGCTTTTCCTCTATGTCTTTCTAAATGCTATCTAGATCCGTATTAGGCTCCCATTCTTGAAAACAATTTGACATCAAATTCAAGTCTAGATCATCTGGAAATGAAGGGAAGTCTAAGACATGGAAGATAGGAATTCCTCCATAATTATGAGGCATATCAAGAACATAAGCATTATCATTTTTTTCAAAAGTTTAAAAGGACCATCTCCTCTTGGGAGTAGTTTAGATTTTATTAAGTCAGGAAACCCTCTTTTCTCAAGTGAACCCAAACTAGGTCACCTTCTTCAAAACCTTTTTGAACTTTTCCTTTATTAACCTTCTTTGCATATTACTCAACCTTTCTTTCCACATAAGAATGAACCTTAGCATGCAATTCTTTTACAAATCGCATTTTAGAAACACCATAACAGTTAAGCATAGAATTTATATCAGGAAAAGGCAATAAATCAATAGGTGTTAAAGGATTAAAACCATAAACCAGCTTGAAAGGGATGGGGATGTAGTGAAGTTCACTACCCTGTTGTAGGCAAACTCAATATGGGGTAACCACTCTTCTTGTGGTTTCAAACTCTTACCCACAAAATACCTAAGCAATTGGGATAGATTTTGTAACCTCAGTCTAACCATCTGTCTAAGGATGGTAGGTAGTTGAAAAGAGAAGCTTAGTTCCAATCTTGCTCCATAGGGTTCTCCAGAAGTGACTGACTGAGAAACTTGGAATTCCTATCTAAAACTATGGTCCTTGGCAGACCATGTAATCTGACCACTTTCTTGGAAAACAAGTTAGCCACATAACAAGCATCATCATTTTTATGACTTGGTATAAAATGGGCCATTTTTGAAAGTTGATCTACCACGACAAAAATAGAATCTTTTCAAGTTTTAGATATAGGCGAGCCTAAGAAAAAATCCATAGAAATATCTATCTAAGGCATAATAGTCACAGGAAAAGGTGTATAAAAACTGTCGGGTTTAACTTTGGACTTAGCAAATTTACACATGAGGCATCTTTCACATATATGATGAATGTCATGTTTCATATGCAGCCAAAAGAAATGTTCACGTAAAGTCCTATAAGTCTTATATTCCTTGAAAAGTGCCCCATGAGACACCTCGTGGCCCTTTTTGACCAACAGTCCTCTAATAGAACTTTTGGGCACATACAATCTTTTATCCTTAAAAGAAATTCTTCATGGATATAGAAACTTCCATTTGCACCTAAATTACAAAGCTCATAGATTCCTTTTAAAAACCCATCCTTAAGGTATAATTCCTTAAAGTGCTCAAAACCTAAGAGTTTAGTTTCAAGCATAGACAACAAAGCATGTCTTCTAGACAAGACATCAACAACAATGTTGGCTTTCCCTTATTTATGTTTGATGACATAGGAGAATTGTTCTAAGAACTTAACCCACTTGGCATATCTTTTATTTAACTTATTTTAACTCCTAAGATGTTTAACGACTTCATGATCACTATGGATCACAAATTCTTTACGCAACAAATAGTGCTGCCACACTTGTAGGACTCTCACAAGAGGATATAACTCTTTATCATAAGTAGAAAACTTTATTTGAGCATTTTTAATCTTTTTAGGGAAATATACTATGGAATGTCCCTCTTGTAGCAAAACGGCTCCTACTCCCATGTTGGAAGCTTCACACTCTAGTTCGAAAGTCTTACTAAAGTTAGGTAGAGATAGGATAAGGGTATTGGTTAATCTCTCCTTAAGATCTTGAAAGGCTCTCCCATGACCTTCCTCCCATTTAAAAACTATATCTTTTTTTACTATTTCATTTAAAAGGGCTGCTAAGGTGCTAAAGTCTTTGACAAAACGTCAATAAAAACTAGCTCACTTGTAAAAATTTCTAACTTCACCTATTGTTTTTGGTGTTGGCCAATTCTGAATGTCCTTCACTTTTTCTAAATCTACCTTGACTCCCTTAGAGCCAACCACGTAGCCTAAGAACACAACTTTGGATGTACAGAACGTGCATTTTTCAAGACTCACATACAAGCATTCTTGTCTCAACAATAACAACACACTCTTAACATGCAAGATATGATCATATGTATAGTTAGAATAAACAAATATATAATCAAAATATACAACCACACATTTTCTAATCAGAGACCTAAGAACATGATTCATCAACCTCATGAAAGTACTAAGGACTTTAGTAAGTCCAAATGACATAACCAACCATTCATACAATCCAAGTTTAGTTTTTAAAGCAATTTTCCATTCATCCCTTCTTTTCATTCGTATTTGATATATCCACTTCATAAATCTATTTTGGAAAACAAATGCACACCATATAATTCATCAAACAAATCATCAAGGTGTAGGATTGAGTGTCTATATCTAATTGTATAGAGTTTATAGGCCAACAGTCCATACACATACGCCAAGTACCATCTTTCTTAAGTACCAATATTATAGGCACAACACACAAACTTTTACTTTCTCTTACCAACCCTTTGTCAAGCAACTACATCACCTGTCTTTGTATTTTTTTAGATTCCTCCAGATTGGACCTATAAGCAGGACAATTAGGGAACGAAGAACCAAGCACAAAATCAATTTGATGCTCAATCCCACAAATGGGTGGCAATCCTTTAGGCATGTCTTGAAAGAGGTCTTTGAACTCCTCAAGCATTCCTTCGAAAGTTGTAGAGAAATCAATACTAGACACATGTTAATAAGCAAAAGTAATAAAGGCTTTTTTTTTTTATTTAGGAGAACTTTTTTAACAACTTTTTCTATTGACCAAGATACTATTACTTTTATCTTTATTTTCCCTCTCTTTAATTTTATCATAGTTTAATTTTTTCTTTTTTAACTTCTTTTCTCTCTTCATCTCTTTTTTTTTCATTTTTAATTGATCTTCTATAACTTCACGATGTGTTAAGGGTTTAAGAGTTACCTTATTATCCTAATGGACAAAGGAAAATTTGTTGGTCACATTATCATGTGTAACTTGTTTGTCAAACTGTCACGATCTTCCCAATAAGATGTGAGTGGCTTCCATAGGTACAACATCACAAAGAATCTCATCTTTGTACTTACCCAAGGTTAGTTCAACATTCACTTGTTTATTAACAACCATTTCTCCTTTATTACTTAACCATTGAAGCTTATAGGGTGACATATTCCTAGTATCAAGATGTAACCCTAGGATCCACAACCAAAACCTAGTCAAATAGAATCAATAATTAACAATGAAAAATGAAGAATAGAGAATTAAGAGAAGAAAAACAAAAAGCAGATTAAGAATAGAAAAGGCTCGCCATTAATTCCTAGGTATTAGGTAAGAGATTGTAGAGATTCGCCATAAACATTATGGAAGCTTGATAAGAATTTGATTTCTTGTGCAAGACAAAAGTAGAGAGAATGCTTTCAAAAGTGCTATGACATAAATTGAATTTCATTCAAAAGTTCCCGATCCTAATTACACGGAGGGTTTTTATACCCTTGATTATGTCCTAATCATGTTCCCTAATTAACCAACAAAAAAATAGAAACGCACTTTAGGGCCAAAGATATGCGCCCGACAACTACCGATCATAGTTAAGACCGTTATAACTACCAGGATTCAAAAATCTAATTACTAACATAAAATACTACTGAATAGGCTATTAACACAAGGCTACATAATCCTACGTGAAATGAATTAAAAAAATACTAAAAAGCTACAACCTCCAGCTCTATACATTGCCTTAAAGGCAGTTAGACATGTGGTACACAATAGTCCCTTGTGTGCCTCCTCTGGGTCATGTAGCATGGCCAATCCTTTGGATGTACTTCCTCTTGGTTCTTATTTGGAGCTCACTCTTTGTCATAAGGCCTTCAAGTGCAAGGGTAGCTTCCTCTACCTCGTCCTTTTGGTTGTGGCTTTCCGAGTATTCATCATACTCCCCTTCTTGAAGAGAATTTGACCTTAAATTCGGTGCCTAGGTACTTGCAACATAAGGAGTTAGGTAAATAACATTAAATGAAGTACTTTCCCCCAAAATCTCGGGGCATCTCAACTTTGTAAGTGTCGTCTTTTATTTTCTTTATAATCTTAAATGGGTCATCCCTTCTTGGGAGGTGCGTGCATTTCCTAAGGTGAGAAAATTGTTCCTTCCTCAAGTGCACTCAAACCAAGTCTCCTTCTTTTTCCAACTGCAATTGAGCCTTATCATGTAACCTTTGAACAAATAGGCTTTTGAAAGACAAGTCTATGGAGACTTTATTCTCTGCAATTGAAAAATAATCCTAATTTCTATGGAAACTTTATTATCTGTATTTGACAAAAGAAAATAATCCTAATTCTATGGAGACTTTATTCCCATAAAAGAAAAGTCTCTTATTTCCTTTTTGACTATTCTCTAGTCCATCCAGATCAAACACAAATTTAAAGAATCCATCACCCATCCTCTGTCATGTAATGTATAACATAAGAGACAACGTCTCAAGAACAAGTGGGATAGTTTCAAGGCATTCATCGCACTGTTTATTTACAACAACATCATGCAACTTACAATCTCCATGCAAAATATAAACATTTATATTAGTTAAATAAAAAATGCTAGAAAATGTGCAAGTCAATGATGCATCCTCCTCATGGTTCTTGATGCCAAATCTGTCATATTCTAGCCAATGTAAGGAGTGCTTAGGTACTGCATATGAATAAGATATATTTTCCCTACCTAACTCAAAGGAATGTTCAAAATAATATCTTGACACAATTTAAAATTCTCAAACAACCCCAAGAATTTACGCACCCACAATAAATACCTCCACTCAAAGATTCATGCAGATTATTCTTAGGCATTTTACAATATGATCCACCCATAATCACATAGAGTTCATTTCGGTCATAGGTTTCGAACCCCAACCGAATGCATAGTAAAATATTTCCTTGAACAAATAACATCCTATTACTTTCATAGTTACACCAATCACGCATACAAGTAAAGGATAGTCCATTCAAAGTAAAGAAAACAGTAAGAATTAATTTATAATGTCCTCAAACATGCTGCAAAATGCCATACAATTCAAAGAATTTAAAATTAGCATGTAAGGAAATAATAAAAGTTGTAAACATCAAGCCATTAGCATAGGCCAATGGGTTCCTTAGCACAAGTGCACAAACATTTTTAGGAGACATGATGGGTCTTGTAATATGAAGACCAAAAGTCTGCTTGCCATGAATGCCAAGTTCAAACCCTCTCTATAACTTGTTCCATACCTACAAAAAGAGAATGTTTACAAGATAAGTGAAAGTTATATGAAGTTAGTAAATAATTATCCTTTTTGGGCACCAAAATTATAAGCATGGCACACGGGCTCATGTTTTCTCTTACCCAACCTATCTCAATTAATTTAGCAACCTATTTTTGAATTTCTTTTGCCTCCCTAGGGTTTATCCTGTATGCTGCCTGATAGTCGATCTTTCTCTTAAGGAATAATCGTCATTTCCCTTATCAAAATACTAGATTTCCTAAGCTAAAGTAGCATAGGGTCAACCTAGGTCATTCTTTTCAAGGACACGTGGTTCTTATATTTCTAATGTTCAAACTGATAAAGATCATGACTTGGGAACATAGGATGTAGAATCAGCTGGAATTGTAAAGGGGGTTTTATATTCAAAAACTAATTGCAAGAATTACAAAGATCTAACTAAAGAACTAAGGCTTTAAAGACTACTTATGATTATGACGTATTTACTTTATCATGTATACGGGTTACCCATTCCTGATTTCAATTCTGGTTCTTATTATTCCAATGATTTCTCATCAATCCAATTACTTACGATAATCGTTGAACATTTGTCTCATACTAACTGATGACTTATTGATAAGTCGGGTAGTCGTCTTACACGCCTCAAATAAATACTATAGCTAACTATAGTATAGCTAACCCTAGGTCGATTCTCTCAAGGACACATTGTGTTAAATTGTGACTAAGTGTAAAAATCAGAGAATTATGCAGAAACGTCAAGTGTAGAATGTTGACTTGCTCTCAGCAAAGACTAATCCGATTTGGTCTTGGTAGAGGGCAGACTCGAACGCAACAGAGTCAGACTTACTCGGTTTCGGATGGACGCGACAGAATCGAACTAACTCGGTCTCGGACTCTAGAAAGTAGTAAATAAGGGGTTTTGTGTTTAAGTGCAGAAAATAAACTAAGTGTAGAAAAATAAGCTAAACTAATCTATACTAACTATTGTACCAATTCGGAAATCAACACACAACAGTTTGCCTTTCTTACTTAGAATTATACTCTGAATCAACCTTAGATTCTTACGACAATCGTCGAACGTTTGTCCATTACCATACCGAAGATTTACACAATTGCTTCCTCATCAATTGGCAAGGAGTATATATACTTGGTTGATTTTAGGTTCTCTACCTAATCAGATTATTAAATCAGTTCCAATTGGCCCTAGTCTATTGTGATCTACCCCTAACAATGTGCAATCGCGGCAAAGTTTAAAGTAGATTAAAGCGCAGGAATTATAATCAAGAGACAGAATTACAAACCAATCATAATATTGAAAATAGAATTGAATACAAAGGTAGGAATTTAGCGTTCTATAGAGAGTCCGCCTTCCATGATGATCGCCAATGGAAGGACGATAGTGGTGCACCAGTGATGGTCAAGCGTTGAGGTTTCCGTCCATCGGAGTGCGTTAGCTATACCGAGCGATCACCTCCGATAGCTTCCAGCTTCCCAAATACTTGTCCTATACCTCCTCGATCGAGAGAGACACCTTACTGAAGCTTCGTGTACCACCATGCTAGCTTGGAATGTTTGGAATCGCTGATGGTGCTAGGTCTAGAGATCCATTATTTTTCCACGCCGAAGACGTGGCCTGGCATGCTTTATTTATACACAAGCTGGCTAAATCTAAATCTAATCCCACAGAATCGCTATTTCCTTGATCCCCACAGATTTCTTGCTCAGTCACCTGAATTACATATTTCCTTATCCTAACAGATTACAAATTTGAATTACTAATTACAAATTTCTCAATCCTAGGAGATTACAGATTTCTCAATCCTAGGAGATTATAGATTCCTTAATTCTAGGATAATCAAATCTGTATTACAGATTCCTTAATTTTAGCATAATCATATTTGCATTCTTGCCGGAGTGATTTTGGCCACTAAAGTCAACTTGCGTCGGGTTGCTCTTGGCTTCTACTAGGCCAAGATGATCCTTTTGGACCGAGATGCTCCTTTTGGACCGAGATGCTCTCGGCTTTCAGGCCTGCAAAACAAGTCCAGTCTTTTATTAGTCAAAAATTCTTATTTTAGCACAAATTTATATTTTTCCTATTTCTAGGCCCATAATTCGAGTCTTAACTAAGACAGGACTCTTAATCACTAAACAATCTTAATAATACCCATCTTAAGCCCTTGTGAGGTGTATAAAATATGACTTATTAGACCTTCATAGTTACACTTTTGCACTCTTGGGAAAAATCAGATTTGATCATTCAAGGAAATTGAAAGAGGAAATATGTTTTCAAATCAATTCTTTAAGTTTGACAAATAGATCAAGCATGCAATCATCCTAGAATCTAGATTTTCAAACAATCTATGAGAGTTACTTTCTCCACACCCAAGGCAAATAAGCAACCTGCAAACATTAAGAGTAACCGAGAAGTGACCGAGCTCACTCTCAGGGCATGTTCTCTCAATCTCTCAAGTGTTTGAGATTGTTTATACACTTAAACATCCCATGTAACCGACACTATCGAACTTTGACTAGCCTCTCCTTCCGCACCTTCAAAATCACATGCAATCATGATCATTAGGACTTCTTGTCGACTTGTAACGTGGCCAAGGTTAAGGGTAGGATACAGGATGGTAAGTGAGCTTTAGTAACCATAGGGAAATGAGGAGCAATGGGGAATGAGTTCGCAGCATGGAGGGAATCCCCCAGGACACTACGATTCTATTAAGAGCATTCTTTCTCACTTCTTTTCTTTCCTTTTTTCCATTTTTCTTTTCGTCTTTTTCTCACTTCTTTTTTTGCAGCTTTGTGCTATATTTTTGCTGCAGCTTATAACTTTTGGCTGCTTTCCCTTTCTTTGTTTCATCCTGCACTTGTTTTTCTTTCTTTTCTTTTTCAACCCTTTTTGGATGCACTATTCTTGCTATGTCCCCGGGTGTCTCCCCCACACTTAAACGAGACCCACTCCCAAAACAATTCCAAAGCTCCTCTGTCCCCCTAAGGTTAAGGTTGATCATGGTTTTTCGGCTTTGACTTGTAATGAGCTGTCATATTAGAAAAAAATGGTTATTTAGGCTCAAAGAGGGTAAGCAAGGGATAAAATCTGTAAGGTAGGTCCATTTTGCTCGAGGCTAATTAGAAACATGGCCTAGATCATATCACTCCTGCATGCGAAACAAGATGTATCTAGAGAGTCGAGGCAAAATCTAGAGTAACCAGTCATCATGAATGAAAATATCACACAAGAAAGGAAAAAATGGCAAGATGTAAAGCCATTATGTATGCAAGGCTCGAAAATTCTCACACGGATGGTTGCTCAATCACTGAAGATTCATATTTTTTTAGTTTTTCAATCACTCAATGCGCAAAGATGCAAAAATTTCATTCCTTGTCAAGTTTAAAAATTCTTCCCTCTAGGGTCATGCATACCTTTTCTGTTTCATTTTTACTCAAAGAAATAAATTCAGAATTTTTTCAAAATAGTTTTCTCAGTAATTGGCGATCAGAAATCAGAAGTCAGCTAAGGGGAAAACAAAACAAAAATCAGAATTAAAAGCAAAATATGAGACAGGGCCGAAGTCAATCTGGATTCGGTCGAGATGGAATCAAAGTCGGCTTAGACTCGGCTAGAAAGCTTTTAGAAAATTAAAATAATAGAGAAGAGAAAAAAAAAATAGAAACAACGAAACACAAAGAATGACAAAAAACAAAAACAAACAAAACACAACACCCCACTACTGAACTCCCTCCCCCACACTTGAATGATGCATTGTCCTCAATGCAAAGCATATATACGCATAAGGGAAAGGGTGAAATAGAAAGACTGCTTTTTTCAGGGTGGAAAGAATGTGCCAAATTTGATATCTAGTATTTTGGCTCTGCTCTTGTTATCTACAGCTTGGGGGAGCTTTCTCCTCGTCCATTTTGATAATTTCAACATGATATCCTCCAGTAGCTTCTTTGCAATATTGCCTATAACTCCTGCAATGGGTTAGTGTCATTGCTACTTTTCACACACAGAGAAGATTTAGTTAATCCAGCACAGGTACACTCATAATTAACAAAATTCTTAAAATCCATATTTCTAAAAATTTCAGAGTGTTTAGTCAATTCAGAATGAAAATTTACTAAGGCATGGAATGGCTGTGCTATGGATGACACTAGTATTGATTCTGCTGTTGGTGAGTGAAGTGAAGAAGGTTCATTCGTGGATTCTTGACTCGGCTGCCGGGAATGGATTCGGCTTTTCGAATGTAGAGTCGGATGGTCATGTGTCATCTCAATTGTCCACGTGTAGATGCGACTACCGGATATAGTCTTGGCATCTATCAAGTTGTAGCATTGGCTACTGAGGACACATTCGGACTTTGCTTGATATCGGTTTCAGCCACCTGAATTGGACGTGGCTGCTTTCTGATTGCTTGATTGGCCGGCTTGGCCTGGATTCGGCAAGTGGTGTGCCGAGTCGGTTTTGACCTTTGGTTGGTTCCAGCTCTGATTGCTCGAGTCAGACTCAGCTCCCAATTGGCCGCTAGAGTCGAACTCGATTGGTTCCTGCCATCGGGCGTGGTTGTCTGAAATGGATTCGGGTTCGGGCTCCTTCCAGTTCTCGTCGTCCGAATTGCCTTCGATTCTCGATTGTATGCTCATGTCGGACTTGGCATTAGTCTCCTCACCTAAGTCGCTTTCGGCCCACACCAGGTTTCGACCTTGGGGTGCCGAGTCGATCTCGACTTTCTTACAGATTTGGCATTCAGGGTCAGACACAGATTTGGCCTGGTTGTGGTTTTGGCTTTGATTGCCCGAATCGGCAAGTGTTGCTTCATGAGCCAAAAAATTATTAACAGAATTCGACACTTCAGTCTTAGAATCTAAAACTTTAGTTATATCAGCACTATTAGAATTGTCAACCACATTGGCAAAGTTGAACACGTTAGCCAAAGAATCCGACATTTTAGGCATATCGGCAAAAGCATAAATATTGACCCCAGAGTCGGCAACCTCAATTATATCAGCAAGACTCGAAACCTCCATCATAGAGTTGGCAACTTCTAATATATTGGCATGGTTTGACATAGAAACTACAGAGTGGGTCATTTCAGTCGTATTAACACTGTCTGACTTGTCAACCAGAGAATCAGCATCCTTGACCCTATCAGTAAAAGCATTATCAGCATTAGCATATATGGGATCGGCCATCTTAGCATCAGCACACATGGGATTAGTAATGTCAACATCAGCACATGTGGGATCAGCTTTCTCAACCCTAGTGACTTGGTCCGAAATCTCATCCAATGTCATATAAGTAAGATCAGTAACATCAGTCATAGAATTTGCAATCTTAACCACATCAACCACATCAGAAATAGTTGGCACGCAGTCGTCAATCTCAGCCATTTTAGTAGAGTCGGCAGCAGCAAGCATGGAGTTGGCAACACTACTGAGGTCGACAAAGCCCAACACAGTGGTTGAATTCTTTGAATCTGGATTTCTAGAAAATCCATATTGCACTTTTAGTAATTGTTGTTGTGGTAGCTCCATGTCACTCCTCATGGTTATGTCACTTATATTCTCCTGTGGATTGAGAATGGCTTGGGAAGGAACCTGTCCAAAATCTTCGAACTACAGCTGATTTATCGTGGTGGCTAGTTGACCAATCTGTGTTGTCAACTCTTGCATTGTGACAATTATATTTTGTTGAAACTGCATGTTGTTTTGTTGAATCTGCATGGTATTTTATTGAAACTATTGTACCAAAGAAGGTGAACTGTTAGGCTGC
The DNA here is from genome assembly GCA_025330945.1 of Mucuna pruriens. NCBI lineage: Eukaryota > Viridiplantae > Streptophyta > Magnoliopsida > Fabales > Fabaceae > Mucuna > Mucuna pruriens. Next base: position 1,046,252 of record JAENHJ010000527.1, on the reverse strand, counting down.
TGCACTGTTGTTGTTGTGGCAGACACATTCTTTTGGAATTGAATGTTACTCATGGCCAATTGCTTCACTAAATCCTCTAAGGAAATTTCTTGTACCGGTTGTGGTCTAAATGGACGTGGTGGTTCTTGCAAAATGGGACAATCATTGGGTGGATATCCTACAGAACCACACATGCCACATCCATCTATGTATCCTTCAAATCTCTGATTGTTGCCAACAACAATCCCATTCATTCCTCTGGATGCCGTGGATCCCCTATTGTCAAAATGGTGACTGTTACCTACAAAATCATATAACTCAGGCAACATAGTATTTAGCTCAGATGGATAATTCTCGTATGACCAGGCTCGATCCCATTTGGGATATTGAGGACACCACGGTTGATACATCATGGCATCAATGTGCAACTGATTCCTTTCTTCATTGGAGCTAGGAGCAAAATTATCAAGATCGAAAGAATTAGGAATATACTAGTATCAGAATGCACAAGTGTTGTTAACAGGATTAAAAATAAAAAAGAAGAACAAAAAGATAACAAAATTAGAAAAATAGAAAAAAAAAAACAAAAAGATAATTGAATTAAAACAGAAAAGCATCAGAAGAAGAATAGAATAGAAAAATAACAGATACAAAGACAGAAAAATAGAAAGAAAACAAAAGTAGAAACAGAAAAACATACAACAAAAGAAATAGAGGCACATAAAGGCAACAAAATAATGAAAAATAACAGAACAATCATAAAAAAATTTGATGCATAAAAACAAAAAATCATACAAAGAAATTGCAGAATCAAATATGTAGAAAAATCAAAATCAGTTATGCAGAAGAAGTTAGAATTAGTTATGCAAATCAGAAAACAGAAAATAAGTAGCTATCAGAAAACAAAATCAATTATGCAGATGCAGTTAGATGCAAGGATGACTATTGTTGTTGTTGGCTTTTTTTAGCAATGTAAAGACACACGTAAACAAAAATTCAACACACACACGCAACAAAATTTAACACATATTTAGCATGCTATATTATTTTTAGACTCGGCCAAAAGGAAAACAAGTATAGACTCATCAAACTCGACAGACTCTATGACTCTATGACTCAAACGACAAACACAATATTCCACAAACTCAAGATTTGACTTAACTTAGTTTTGGCACACAAAGACACAAAAGAACTTGTGTCTCCGGCAATGGCGCCAATTTGATAAGTAGATTTTTAGTCGTCTTACACACCCCTAGGTCGATTCTCTCAAGGACACAATGTGTTAAATTGTGACTAAGTGTAGAAATCAGAGAATTATGCAGAAATGTCAAGTGTAGAATGTCGACTCGCTCTCGGCAAAGACTGATCCAATTTGGTCTCGGCAGAGAGCAGGCTCAAACGCAACAGAGTTGGACTAACTCAGTTTCGGATTGACGCAACGGAGTTGGACTGACTCGGGCTCGGACTCTGGAAAGCAGTAAATAGGGGGTTTTGTGTTTAAGTGCAGAAAATAAACTAAGTGCAGAAAAATAAGCTAAACTAATCTATACTAACTACTGTACCAATTTGGAAATCAACACACAATAGTTTGCCTTTCTTACTTAGAATTATACTCCGAATCAACCTTAGATTCTTACGACAATCGCCGAACATTTGTCCATTTCCATACCGAGGATTTACACAATCGCTACCTCATCAATTGGTAAGGAGTATGAACTTGGTTGATTTTAGATTCTCTACCTAATCAAATTATTAAACCAGTTCCAATCGACTCTAGTCTAACGTGATCTACCCCTAACAATGTGCAATCGCGACAAAGTTAAAAGCAGATTAAAGCGCAGGAATTATAATCAAGAGACAGAATTGCAAACCAGTCATAATATTGAGAATAGAATTGAATACAGAGGTAGGAATTTAGCGTTCTCTAGAGAGTCCGCCTTCCACGACGATCGCCAATGGAAGGACGATAGTGGTAGTGATGGTCAAGTGTTGAGGTTTCCGTCCATCGAGCATATCATGCAAAGTCACATTGATTGTGGATGCTTGTGCTATGAGAGCACACCTATGTTGCCCTATTTGTGCTATATGAATTTTTGGTGTTATAATTGGAATCTCTTACTTATCTATTAAACTATATGTTTGTACGAAATATACTGGTGTTGTTATTGTTGAAATTACATTAAGGATAATGAGATGTGATAGAAAAACAAGTAATAAGAATAAATGTGCTTGAAGGGTGACCTAGTCTATGAGAGACAAGAATGGGTCTGAGGAACATTTATCTAATGAGTGACCTAACTTGTGAGAGGTAAGAATAATACTCACTGATCTGTGATAAGTTGAGACATGAGATGCCTAACTTGTGAGATGCGAGAATGGTCCTCATTGGTCCAATGTGGAAAAGTGAAATAACTATTTAATTCACACATCATTGAAACAAATGTGTAAAGAAGTAGACACGAACCTGAGTGGTAAGGTCACTAGACTTGATGAGCTACCAAAGAGATATTATGCTAGCATGGTATGGCTAAACACAAAGGAAAAGATTAGCAGGGTTGCTCCTAGCCTACTTCCTGGATTATAATTGGTATCATATGGCATACAGAGTAGTACTAAGAGTGAAATCTCACAATGTCAGCATTCATGTCATACTTCTTTGTTATTGTCTACTAATTATGGTTGCTTGTTGTCTGTTAATCATGTGTCTGTGTTATGCTTACGTTATGTTCATACCACGAGCTTGAGTGAGGTACATTTCTCCATGTAGTAATTACTTTATGATTACGTAGTTTGGTTTGTTTTTTGACATTATAAATTGGTCTTTGGAGTGCTAGTGGGGATGCATGTTTGTTTTTAATTACAGTTTATGACCAGATTTTGTGAATCCTTTACCAGTCAATCTATGTTTTCAAATTTTAAATTGTTCTATTTATTTTATTAGTATTCATTATTATCAGGGGTAGAGGGTGTCACATCCATCATCTCCACAACTACCTTCACTTTTAATGCATGGAGGAGTCTTTATGCTCCACCTTCTTACTTAAGACTTCTATCTTTGCATTGATACTTTGAGTGTCTCTCTTGACCGAATCTTGGCTCTTCTTATTCTCCCTTCCCATTTGCTCTAACTTCTCTAACTATTTCAAGTGTTTCATAACATCCTAGTCTTAGGAGAATAACTTTCCATATCATCACTAGAGTCTCCCATGTTCCTTCCTTCAACTACCCAACCACAACTTCACAACAAACACAAATACCTAAGAAAAACCAAAAGCAAGAAGTAGGCAAAACTTACCACTCAATTAAGTGTTTGACACTTTTCACTCGTGTTTCACACTTGGTTGGCTTTTTGTCTAATGTTCACTCTAGCCTTTTACCTCAATCTCAACTCTAAGTCTTGCACAAGAACCACTATCTACTAAATCAAGCAACTAGGCAAAAGTGAAATAGGAACAAATTTTTAGACAATCTTAAGAGGTCAAGAAAAGGAAATGCTCTAGGACAAAACCAAGGAATCCAAAGAAGACAAGCAATAAAAGCATAAGAACAAAAATTAAACTCAAAGAGAGTCATTATGAGACAAGTAGAAGACACTTGATAGAGTAAGATCTAGACAAGCACAGTGATAAAAGACATATATGTATTCAAATATATGGAAGAAGTAAAGAAAAATTATGTTCAATTACCACAATAGAGCATGCAAGTTTAACACAAGAGATTTTGGGCAACCCTTTCTTTTAGGACCAAGCACTAGCTTTCTTTCTTTTTTCTTGATTTTGTTTATGTATGACTTTTGCACTTTTTTTCCATCACTTTGTTTTTGCTACAAACACTTTTCTTTTCACTTTTCATAAATACTTTTTACAACTATTTTTGGTCCACAAGGTTTCTCAATTTTTTTTCTTCAAAAGTTCACAAAACTCCTCTTAACAAAGCTTAGAATAAGCAAAAGTTCAACTCAACATTTTATCAAAACACATGGCGACAACTCAAAAAATATAGGTGCAACACTTTCCTTTGAGCAATTTGGTTTTCGAGCAATTAAAACCAACAAACTCAAGGCACATAATATAGACATTATTCATATCAAAATATGCTATCATAAAACAACATAAGTCTTCTAACCTAATGTTTTCAAGAATCAAACAAGGAATTTTAGAAGAATCTCTCAAGAACACATGGTTGAGTTTGGACAAAATGAAATCATAGGTAGGTGTATAATAGGTAGACGAACAAAACCTAGCCAAGGATAAAGCCAAACAATAAAGGAATCAACAGAAATTTGAGAAAACCTACCTCAACAATGGTGATTGTTTTAGAAATGGAATTCACATTGTTAATGACAAAAATTTCGGTCTTTAACTCTCGAAAATGAGGTTTTGGGCTTCTTGGCCCCATTTGCATGAAAATCAAATGAAAATACATACAAACTAAGTTAAATTACAATGAGTCTCAAGTCTAAAACAAGGTCACAAAGATCCAAAATGACATTCAAAATATGAATACAAAAGTAGACTAAACTTAAGCTCTTATTAGCCCATTAAGGGGCTCATTTCCTCTTTGACTTCTTGAAGTTTTTTCAATCTCCCTCTAGTCATGGAGCCCTTCAATCTTTGGATCTCCATGTTCTTCAAATTCTCTTGCATGTTCATATTCATATCAATTGTCCTCCTTTCATATGCTAAAATTTACACTCTTCTTTCTCACCAAATTAAGACGTACAACAATTTACTCCTTTTTTTTAGTTTTTCATTAACATTGTGTTGAAAAAAATTATTATCAAAATATTTTTTATATTATTATCAACTTAGATGTGCAAGTGTTACAGTATCTTTCCTACATTATTATCCATTGTTTAACGTTAAAATAAATAAATATATATATATTAAAAATATTTAATATTTATACTAATAACACGTATTAAAAGTATATTTATATTAAAAATATTAATGAATACATTTATCAACTTAGTTTTTAATATATTTTAATAAAAATAAATATAAATGTATAGTCACATTTCTCTTCTCATCTTTCTATTTTCTATAATACTATGTTTCAATAATATTAAAATAAATAATATAATATTAGTGATGTGGTAGTAAAGGTGAGAAAAAAAGAGTAAAAAAGAGATGAAAAAGATTTAATAATTTTATATTTATATTTTTTTATGAAATATATTAAATAATAAATTGAATAATTTATTTATTAATTTTAAATGTTTTAAAACTAAATATGTATTTTTAAAACAAAATTAATCCATGCAGTAATATTATATATGATATAGTGTTCATAATATAAGCTAAACAAGTTATTTGGATAATGGTTAAGTCTTTTAATTACTAGTGGTGTTTGGTATTATAGAAATATTTTTAAAATTATACGTTTGGATCAGTTTTGTTGTAATTTTTTTTTTAAATTTTAAAATTATAAATATGTTGGTATAATTTTTAATCTTTTTTATTTAACTTTAACATTAAAAAAATTTGCATTCTCTCGACTTAAATTTTTTTTTTACAATTTCTACTGAAACATGTCTTGAATATTATAGTAATAATATTATTAAATAATTTTTAATTAATATCTTTACTACTTTTAAAAAATTAAAAAATAAAAATATTAAAAAAATATAATGTTTAATATATTAAATATTAAAATAACATATTTTATAAAATAAATTTATTTTTAAATTGTATTAAGTATATTAAGAATATTTGTTAGTATTTATTATTTTTAAATATAGTTATTAATTACATTTAATAAGAAACGGTTTCTAAATTTATAATTGCAATGAATGAGTTAATAAAGTGTATGCTTGTATTTTTGTATCTTTAAAACTTGTCCTCTATTTGGCAGACGAGAAGCTTTTAATTTATAATATATGTTATTCCAATATATATAAAAGGTTTGTTGATGAAAATATCTTTTAAGATTTTTTTAGATTGTGTCTTATATGTTAGTATTTTTGCTTAGTGTCTCGTGAAGGGTCATGGTGTGATGGCGGGTATAGAGTTATGTTTAATCCATAGGATTGCTTAGTGACATTTGTTGAATCTACTACTGTTTATATTTATGCATGAATCTACGACTAAGGTAGATGATGATGGACCTCGTGTCGTGTTGTGAGCAAGCATGTAAATTAGGGTTGCTCCGTGAGCCTATCAACTTAGTGTTGGAAAAGTTAGTGAGGTAGTTGCCAATGGACCTTAGGGATAGATAGACAAGCAAATCTCACATTGTAGACTAAGGTTATTGCAAGCCTTGTGTCGCGATAAGCCACTACCCCTCTATGTCTATCCTAACAAACCATTACATTATTTTCGTAGATCAAGTTTTGCGGTGTCCCCTAATAGTTTATGACACGTACCACCTTTCAAAAGTCCATTATTATTGTTATACCATGTTAAGGAACATGTACGCACTAGTCACTCGAACTATTGTAAATCTTCATGGAGTTTAGTCTGCATATGTTGCATGATTAATTTATGGTCATACTTGTGTATACATGTTTGTTATTAGATAATGACTTTTCTGTAAATTTTTGTTACACGTTAATTTGAATAGTTATGTTTTGTTTTGAAATATGTGGAAAATACTTTTGTACTTATCTTTGTTCACATGAGCTTACTCTTACATGTATGTTTGTGTGTATGTATGACTATGATAATCATGATGTACACGCTTATAGGAGCATATGGTTGGAGTTCAATTCTTGCAAGAAACCTTTTTCAGATTTCATTGGATTTAGCATTTTCTACAATAGTATTCGATTCGAGGATTCCAACTACGAGCAAAATTCGTTATACAAAAGGTGTCTTCACTATTTAAGTGCCAGTTGTGCATTCTCTGTTATCGACTACAAGAAATGTGATTATGTGGTTCAAATTTCCTCTGATGACTTTTTGGTTAACACTACCTATAACGACATTTGTGGGGCAATATGTGTTGTACCTCTTTCTATTTGCTTTCCTAACCTGAAAGAATGGAAGACCTTTCTAAGAACTTCTTTACAATAGTGGATTGTATTATTCAGTTATGACCAACTTGGAGAGTATCTATTGTATCTAGATTATTCTCCCCCTTTTATTGATACTATAGTTGTTGGTACACACTTATTGACTTAAAGATACTCTTGATAATTTTTATACAAGAATCATAATGCATTAAGACACATTTTATATATTTATTGTTTACATTATATTTTCATGTATTTAATAATATGTATTCTTTTCATTAAAAACTTTTATAGTTGTAATTAATTTATGTTGACAATTAGACTTGAAATGGAAAATTTTATACAAACTCATAAAGAAATTACTCAAGAGTTACATTAAAATTAAAATAAAATATTTTCTACAATTGTATTGCAAAATGTCACGTAGTAATAGCAAGTCGTTACAAAAATACCAAAATTATAAGTATCTAGCAACAAACAATACATTGAATAAATATTTTCTTCTAATTAGATAAGTCTTAGAAACTAGTAAAAAAGAAATACAATTTTCACACACCTTGACAATGCAATGTGGTTATTTAAATATCTTTAGGTGTCTAGCAAAGAAGAAGCTTCGGTAATGTAGCAATAATGCACAGTTATCATTCATGGATGGACAGTAAACAAGTCTGGACATAACATTAACATTAAAAACTCAAAAATGTTAACCTTTAAAATAAAAGATAAAAAAAATGAAAGACATGAACCAAGTTAATAGAAATGCAAAGGGAGAAAGTCTTGAAGTGTAGTATGTAGACCGTAGATATACGGTCATAGCAGAGCAAAGTAGAAGTGGTTTGTGAAAAACAATTTTTTTTTCGTGACAAAATAGAAAAAGAGAAACCGAGAACAAGCTTTACCTTTTTCTAATAATTTAATTTTTTATGTGATATATATTAAAGTGGACTATTGGGCAAATCAAAATTACATATACATTAAAAACAAACAAACTGGGGAGCCATCCTTATATAAAGATTACATATATATACATATTAATAATAATAGAAAAAAAAGAAAAAAACATTGGTGGGGCCATGGCTCCACCCCCAACATTTTATGTTTGGCACCTATGGTTGAGAAATTAATTGTTTATCGTCTTTCTAAGCATATGTTTAACCCATCATTAGAAAAAGACAACATACACAAGTTGCCTTTCAACTTTGTTTTTTAACCCTTGTTAACTTTGATGAAGACGAATCTTTTCCACCTTTAACACCCTTTTTCTATTTTTATCATTTTTTTTCAATCATTATCCATTTTATTACATTCTCTTTGAAGTTTCTAAATATATTGGTTAAGGATTTTCTTAACACAAAAACTTCTCACAACTAATATTTGCACACCGGAAATTTATATTATTCTTGCGTCATGTTTTATAACAATAAAATAAAAATAGCATATGTACTGATATTATTTTTATATTGTAATCTTATTATAATTATTATTTATGATATATTTACTAATTTTTATCTTAATAATTATTTTAAAAATTATATTTATTATAAATTTTAATTGATTAATAATATAAAATTTTATATTGATAATACATAAAAATACATATTTTTATTTTTTATTTTTTCAAACAATCAAAATGTAATAATACCCTTTATATGTAAACATAATTTGTTTACCTTTTACGTATAAACATATTCATATTCAATAATCAATTTTTTTTTATTAAACCATATTAAAGTGTTAGAGATATAATACAATATTATCTATATATATCACCCTACTTAATAATTTGAGTTTTTGAAATAGGTAGTTGACAATATAATATTAAAATTCTCGTAATCAAATTGTATTGGTTGGTCTTCAGTTCTCCCAATTAGTCGAGTCATTCTCAGCCAATCAAATCTCTCTTAGTCAGTTAGTATTCGGGGGTCAGTCGAGTCCTTCTTGGTCAATCGAGTCTCTTATGCCTAGTTCCCCAAAAATGACCAACATAATACAATCCAAAGTGTGTATAAATAGAGAGTAGATAGTAAGACCACAGGGGACCCAAACATTAGGTAGACTCATATGTTATGTACACTCTGCGATCTCAATCCTAGGGGTAGATATAAACATTGGCGCTCACCGTGGCGTTGAGAAAACTATTTCCAACTATCACACCGTGTTTCAAATGCATAGATCCACCTAACCTACCATGCGCCATCACCTACAGATCCACTACATTGTTTACAAATTCACCAAGATTCACATTATGCATTCTCAGATTTGCTCACATCCACTCTATCATCAGCAGAGCCGCCATACATAGACACTCAGATCCATGCATATCTGGTCATGAAGCGTACGATAGAGACGAAGGATGAACAAGATCTCAACAGATCTGAGGTCTACACATTGGTGGTGTTTTTGTCCAGTTCTTTCATAGATCTGAGGTAGAAAGCCTCAGATCTGTGGTACAGAGGGACAATAGAAAATCAATAAGAACAATGCAAATCCAACCACAACAAGGCTGTTGGAGAGAGAATCGAGGACGTCAATGGCGGCGACAACGTTGGGGTTTGGGACACGTTGAGTCGGAGCTTTTGGTAGGCATAGAAGGTGCTGAACGAGAACCGTGCGCTAATCGAGAAAGTGAACAAAAACCACTAGTCGAAGATTCATGACAACAAGGCGAAGAACGACAGTCTAGACCGAAGCACCCCTTACTTCGCATGACACTAAGGGGTTATGTACCGATCGACTAGGGGGATGTGTACCTATCAGCCTTCAGTCCTCTTGGCTAGTTGAGTCCCTCCAAGCCAGTCGAGTCCATCTCGGCCAGTTCTCCAATTCAAAGTATCTATCTCTTCACTCACCATTAGAAGACTGTGTACCGATCGGTCTTCAGCCCTCTCGGCTAGCCGAGTCCCCCCCGGCCAATCAAGTCCTTCCCGATCAATCTAGCCCTTATGACCGATTCCCCAAAAATGACTGACATAGTATAATGCAAAGTGTATATAAATAGAGAGTAGCCAGTAAAGCCACGAGGGACCCAAACATTAGGTAGATTCATACGTTATGTACATTATGTAATTCCAATCCTAGAGAGATAGATGTGAGCACAAACTATTCTTTTAATAAAATTAAATTTTGTCAAAAATAAACAAATATATAAAATATACACATTTAACTCATCTTTTGTTTTTACGTAGAAACTATGAAGGGTTGTACACCATACAAAAAAGATGACATGAAGAGAGAACTCACACCATGAAAAATATAAGAGTTTAATGATATTATTTCATATAAAAAATCTTACCAAATCCTTAATCACGGTTGTCAACGTATATAATACATTTTAAAAGCCAAAAATACAAAATACAGTTTTAATTTATGATTAGAGAATTAACCCTTGAAATTGAAATAAATGCATACTCATACTAAATTATAAAGTTGTTAAATATTAATTATTAATTTCTAACCAAAACCTATAATTATATTTTATTCAATAAAATACATTTCCTTACTTTATTGAAATTAAATCCAAAACTTTAAGTCCAGGTGATACTTGCATAAAAAAAAGCATACTTGATAATTAAGACAAAATTTAATTGCAATACTTTATTGTTACTTCTTTTATATCGCAACCATAATCGAATCTAGTAAACTAATTCCCATTATTAGGATGACACAGGTGAGTTTACCTCTTCTTTTTTTATTGTTGTTCAATTGAAATTGAAAATTTTACCTTAACGATCTGCTAATGGAAGTAACATTAATTTTACATGCAGATTTTAATTGCAGATTAGTACTAAAAGGTACTGTATTTACATTTTGTGCTTATTATTATTAACAAAAGCGAGGGGTATGAAAGGAAATAAGTGAAAATGCAGAGGAATGTGAAATTGCAGCAGCATTCGTGGACATCGATGTGCCATTAACGGTTGACACAACCGGGGAAAATCGTTGAAGGATAACGAGGGAACTGTTCCATGTTCAATCCTTGAAAATCCACCAAGGATTGTGTTCCTAAATCAATCACGCTGTTGATTTATTCATTTTTCAGGCTCACCTACTCTTGGTCACTTCTGTGTGGCTCCGTAATTTTCATTACCTTATGTTAATTTTTTGACTCAATTATTATTAATTTTATTTGTGTTTAGTTTTTACCAGCTTGATGATTTGATGTAATATTTGTTTTGCTTTCTTTGGTTTGTAATTGAGATTGAGACTTGATTAGCTTTTATCAAAAGCACTGTGTTTGGATGGTTTGATGTATTGAGATTGAGACTTGAATTAGCTTTTATCAAAAGCACTTTGTTTTGATGGTTTGACCTGTGAGTAAGATTTTAAATTGCGCTCATGGTCACTTTCGTGGTGTTATTCTGATCGTTGACATGGCGAGAAATTGTGGATAAATACAGTGGATAGAGCAGTAATTGTGATCACCAAGGTTTTAAATTGTAGTCATAGTTTAGTCGTGATACTTGATGTTGTGAGAAATTGCAGATATATGTGGCTGCAATTGCGATCACAGTAATTCCAAAAACCTTGACTTTATGGCCAAAATCAAGGTTGTGGACTGCTTTTTAAAACCTTGGCGATCACAATGTGGTCCTTGGGACTCCAAAAACTTTGATGTTGAAGCCAAAATTGCAGTTGCAACCATGTATGTGAGTGTAGGTATTGAAGCTTTAGAGCTATAAAGTGTTAGTGGCATTCCAACTGCTTTCTGGGCATTCATCATTTTTCCAATTTTCTTTTTGTGCTTAACATCATTGTAGGGTATTTAGTTACTTGCAACTTGTTTGTTTGATGCCAGATACAAGGTTATATTTGTTTGGTACTGCTAGAGGATGACATCAAGTGAATGGCATGTTGAAGAAAGGCACAGCTCACAAAATGAGTCCCCCCTGTCAATGGATCTAGAACATGCACCTGAAACTGGGTTGCTCTCCATTGTTGTGCTTGGTGCTTCTGGTGATCTTGCTAAGAAGAAGACATTTCCAGCACTTTTCAACCTATATCGGCAGGTTTAATAATCTTTGATTTGTGTTAAATAGATAACCTTTGTGGAACATGTTATGTAGTGCTTGATACAAAAATAACATGATTTGATGTAGATGATCATTGAACTATTGGTGGATACCACTAGAAGACCCTAAATGGAATATGTTTTGGAATGTTATAATTCTAATCGAGCACTCGATCAATAATTTTTTCTCCCTATTCATCTATTCTACCTGTCATAAAGATTCAATAAAAATTTAATTTGGATGTGGACAGCTTAACACAACCCATTAAAAAGGATTTAGATTAATGGTCTTTTTGAACAATTGGTTTATGACAAAACACAATGATATTGTTTGATCCATGTAGTCTCAACCCCACCTTGTGGAAAAAGGCTTTGATTGTTGTTGGTATTCATATATTCTACTTGATAATCTGAGTAGATATCTATTCCTAATTCATCTTTTCTTGGAATATTACATGGAATATTTTCTAAACTGATGTATGTTTCTCTAAAAGGAACCGGCAGTTTTTCTAAATTTTGGTGGCTATATTTGCAGGGATTCCTACTACCAGATGAGGTTTGTATTTTTGGCTATGCCAGGACAAAAATCACTGATGATGAATTGAGAAATCGCTTACAGGGGTGAGGTTTTTTAAAAAGTTGTAAAATCTATATTTTTCTCAATATATAAAATAAATAAATAATTTATGGAAACCAATTTCTTTCTGCTACTTCACAACCATTATTATTTTATGCAAGTAGAATGTTATTATAATTCCAATGGTATCCTGTGAATTATTTAAATGAATAACCGAGCATATTTCCTGGATCCCTGTGTTTGTATAAGCTGAAAATTTTATAGCATGTTTGGTAAAACATAATCTTGGTGAAATAATCACTTATTTTCCATAAGCTTTCAGCAATCTGACAAAAATCAGACTTATTTCTCTAAAATTAACTGAATAAAATGTGCACTTACTCTGAATTTTGTTCTATGATTGTTGTGTTACATGCTTACTTGCTGCTTCTTCCTTAGTTGTTTTATATACTTCATGATATCTTACTTTATCATCCCTGCTTATTTTGACCAGTTTCTAAGTATGATATAGGAAATTGGTTGTGGTTTCATATGCAGCTATCTTGTTCGAGGCAAAAATTCTTCCCCTGAGCAGTTGGAGAATGTATCAAAGTTCTTGCATCTGGTTAGCATTGGCTGCCCTGAATCGTTGTATAATTTTCTGCAATTCTCTCACTAAAAGTACTCATCTTATTGATCAAATGTTCATTCCTTTTACATTTTCTCTTCCCTTTAGATCAAATATGTAAGCGGCTCTTATGATTCTGAGGATGGTTTCCGTTATTTGGATAAAGAGATTTCGGAGCATGAATCTCTGAAAAACAGTGCTGACGGTTCTTCTCGGAGGCTTTTCTATTTTGCCCTTCCTCCTTCGGTATATCCCTCAGTTTGCAAGATGATCAAGACTTGTTGCATGAATAAATGTAAGTTTTAGTCATCCCTTGTTTTGATATGAACCTTTTAACATTTGGTTGCTAATGTTTTTAAAGGACTCTTAGCTGGGGAAGGGAAAATAACAAACCTTGTATGCCATTCAGAGTTCACTTTAAGCTCTACTCTCTTTTTAAAATAAAATCTAAAATGTAGATTTCTTGTCTGCTTACTTTGGGACCTTTTTCTTGATAATACTAGAGCTACATTGAAGTCACTACTGTTGGTATATACTGTATAATATTATTGCTTCCAGTGAATGCTTAGACCTTAGATCCACTGCATAATTACAGGTGGCTGGGTTATATTTTTGGTGTTTAAGTTAAAAAATAATTTTGAAATAAACTTGAAAGTCTGTTTGATAAATAGCATCAATGAAACAGACCTCAGGGTTTTAAGTGTCTCCTGTGAGTCTCATTTCTTCTAACAACAAATATGTTGACCTTTTGTAATGAACATGTCAGTTTCTCCTGATTTCTTTTTCATATTAGGGTTCCTGTATATAAGCAAGAGTATCCAACTTTGCTTTTATTGATGATTGCATCTATTTTCATTCTGTAGCTGATCTTGGTGGGTGGACACGTATTGTTGTTGAGAAGCCTTTTGGTAAGGATTTGGAATCTGCAGAGCAACTTAGTAATCAGATTGGAGAGTTGTTTGAAGAAGCCCAGATTTATCGTATTGATCACTACTTAGGAAAGGAACTAGTGCAGAATATGGTAGTAAATGGTTACTTATTGGCTCTCTTTTTGCCTGTTTCATAAACCCGGCCTAATCCCTCTTCATTTGACTTATTACCAGTTAGTACTTCGTTTTGCAAACCGATTATTCATGCCTCTATGGAACCGCGACAACATTGATAATGTGCAGGTGAGGAAGTGTGCTGTCAAAGTTACTACTGAAATCAAACAAGGCCTTATTAGTTGGCTTGACGGTTCATATTTCATAATTTGCCTCATTGTAACTGTCAAATCTTTTTCTTTTTTTCTTTCATGGCTTTGTCAAAATATTTTATCTGTTTGTTATTACCTATTTCATCTACTGAATGACCAAACATTTATATGCCACATCTTTGAGTATTTGGCTGCTTTACTTTGGCAGATCGTTTTCAGAGAAGATTTTGGAACTGAAGGTCGAGGTGGATATTTTGATCAGTATGGGTATGTGTAGTAAGTCATTTATTATTTAATTATTTTTTAAAATTAAGCTTTCTGATGAAAAGTCAGCAATAATAGGTTCTCAAACAAAGTGATATTGAGAAAACAATTTTGTTTAACCCATTTTACTTTTGGTAACGATATTGATAGTGAAACTTCTCTAGCTTTTTTAAGTATCTGTCATTACTTAAAGCTTTTAATTGAAGTATCATGTATAAATATTATTATGATTAGAAAACCATAATCATTAATTTACTTTTTGTTTGGCAGAATTATTCGAGATATAATTCAAAACCATCTGCTACAGGTAGGGTCTTCATTTTAGACTGAAATAGATTTCATATATTTTTTTGACATTACTACACTATGTTTGATAAAACGAAATAATCAGATGCAACAATATTGCTTAATTCACTCCCCACTAATCTTCTAATATTACTAGGGTTATGTTTGATAAAACAAAATAATGTTAGTGTGGAAACTTCAATACTAAATATTTTGTGCTGAATATTATGCATTGTGTTTGTAATGTTTGGTAAAAAAATCATTTTGAGAGATGAAGGTGTATTGAGGAAAATATTAGCATTTGATAGGCCACACTATGGGAAGCTTTTTCCGTTCAAAAATTTAAGTAAAGGAACTCTTATTGCTGATTGTTTACAGTGACCTCCCATGTGTTGGATTATTTCAGCACTTTATCACTGATTTATTTTTAGTATATTTTAAACAAACAACAGTAAATCATTTTCAGTTCTGATTTTTTTTTTTGTTCATTTTAAGCATTGAATTGAATTTCAAATAGAAAACTAAATACTTTCTTAATAGACTTGAACACACTTTGCAATTTTTGGAGTATCCACATTTTTTCAACCTTGTTATGTCAGACATTTATCAACCTAATAAGACCTATGATTACTTCATAGTTTACATTAGATCAGTCTAATATGTCAATCTTATTCATTATTTTTCTACAAACTTAGGTTTTTTGCTTGGTTGCTATGGAAAAACCAGTTTCTCTCAGGCCTGAGCACATTCGAGATGAGAAAGTGAAGGTTTGTCTCTTTCGATTCAATTTGTGTGGATATTTTTTTTCTCCCTCTTCTGTCATTCAGTTCTTGCTCTCATTTTTTGTTCATAATGTACTCACAACTGCAGCAACGAGGGATATTTTTATAACTGATGGCTTTTCCACATTGCACCTTTATGTTTACTTAGAATTTTTGCTGTGTTCCAATCTGCATCTATACCACTTTCTGGTTGATATAAAAATTGCAGGTTCTTGAATCAGTTCTCCCTATTAAAGATGATGACGTGGTTCTAGGACAATATGAAGGCTATAGAGATGATCCAACTGTACCTGACCATTCAAACACTCCTACTTTTGCAACTGTTATTCTGCGAGTACACAATGAAAGATGGGAGGGTACGAGAATAACCCCATCAATCTTTTTCCTAAAAGGCAAATTTGCATTGTCGGTTCAGGGCATGCTATAGGGAAATTTTTGAGACCTCCCTTTGCTTTATTTATGCTGAATGTTTGGAATATGATAGTTCAAATTCAGTCATCTATTTACTTTTTGTGTGTATTATTTTGTATTTTTTGCTATATATTTATTGCATTTGATCAATTAAATTGCAACTGAGACATCTTCACACCAAGCTCCTTTCTGATGTTAGGTGTTCCTTTCATACTAAAGGCTGGGAAGGCCTTAAATTCAAGAAAGGCGGATATACGGGTTCAATTTAAGGATGTTCCTGGCGATATTTTTAAGTGTATGGTACCAGAATTTTTAATATTGGGTGAATTCTCTTCAATTCATGCATTTATCATGCATCTTTAATTGTCTATACTACATACATCAATCTTGAGTATGGAATTTAATCTATCTATTTATCAATCCATCTCGGATGAGGAGTCAAATATAGTTTACGAGCCATTACTTCAGTGTACAAATATAGATAAGGCATTTTTGTGATAGGATTATCTAGTTAGAGGTATTTTTGTACTTCAGTGTCTATTGTAATCAGTGCACAAATAATATCTACTATTTGAAATAGAAATATTTGGGTATGTGTATAAAACTATCGCTGTGGAAAGTAATTGTTCTAGAGGGGTTCATTTCTATGAACCATAATCACAAAAAAGGCAACATGCAGGAGGAACCTGTTCTTTATTGGCATGCTATGAATGCTTTGACAAAGAACATAAATATTAGCTAGAGTGTTTTTTTCCATATCTTGATGACAAGTACCTATTGATCTAAATATCAACTTATGTTTAAACCTTATAGTAAACTTATTATTGTTTAGGTCAAAAGCAGGGGAGAAATGAGTTTGTTATACGCCTGCAACCTTCAGAAGCTATGTACATGAAGCTTACAGTATGTCTATCATTCTGACAATACTTTAGCGAGATCTCTTCTGCCATTTGTTTGACCTGATAACCTCTGGAAGTTTCATGTGTTATAGAGGGAAGTATTTTTCTGTGTAGGAATTAAGATATTTAGTCTTTATATATTGTAAAATATAAACATATATTATTTCATGACATTGGTTGGAATTAATTTTCCTGAAATGCAAATGGCAACTTTGCTAGTTAATTTGTTGTCAGCTTCTGCAAACATCTTAGCTCTTTTACCTGTTATCTTGTGTTGATGAAAGAAATCTGTATTTTAGATTCTGTTGGAAATAATCTTAGTTAATGCACTTAGGAAATAGTATGTTCATATATCACATGATAAAATGCATTTAGTACTCATGAGTAGTAGTGTTTAGGAAGTTTTACTTAATTAATAGTAGTCTAGGAGGGAAATAGTCTCCATTCACTAAGTCTATTAAGAGACTATATATGGATGATATGCACAACCTATGTTTCACATTTTAACTAATAACAAAACATTTCCATTCACTAAATTCTCTCTAAAATATTCTGTTCTATCTTCCTCTAAATCTCCCCCTCTAAATTCAACATGGTATCAAAGTCTATCTAGTCTTATTGTTGGGCCATTGGTACAAGTCCAATCCCACAAACTTCACATACCATAGTCTAGTCCTAGGCATCAAGAAAGTGTGTTAAGACATCCCAAATTAGTTAGAAATATGGCTAGAATACTTCACAAGACTGAGGCAATTCTTCTCTCTTGAACTAGCTTTTAGAAGTGAAATTGAATTAACTTCAATCTGTTACTAATATGGTATCAGAACAATAAAATCCACCGTAACCTGTCCTCTCATAATTCTGCTGTCTTGCTTTTTGTCACCACTGTTGCTTCTCAACCAGTTCTCATGCACTGATGCACCTAAAACACTAAAATAATGCAATGACATGTCTAAGAATGGACTAATTCTATGGTCTATCTTGCAGGTCAAGCAACCTGGACTGGAGATGGAAACAGTTCAAAGTGAGCTAGACTTGTCGTATAGGCAACGCTATCAAGGGGTAACCATTCCAGAGGCTTATGAGCGTCTAATTCTTGACACGTATGTTGCTCTTACAACTTCATGTTTAATTGTTTATGTCTTGTTTGTAGAAAACAGACATCCCAAGGTGTTAAAAGAGTACAGAAGAATTTGAATCACTTATCAAACAAATTTATTTGAAGGAAATAGCTTTGAATGAATATTAATGAGAAATGGAATTTGTTTTACAGAATTAGAGGTGATCAGCAACATTTTGTTAGGCGAGATGAGCTGAAGGTAAATGTCATTACATGCTTCATAGACTATATTACAAGTGTTTTGAGGGTCTGTTTGAATAAATTTTTTTATAAATACTTATAGAAAAAGAAAATAAAAAAAAATGAAATAAACTTTTTCATAAACTAAAATTAACTTATGCATAAGTTAAAAATTAGTTTATCAAGAAGTTAACTATTAGGATTATGGGTTTGGGTCTATGTCCAACAAATTGGCCAAACAAATAATTTGTTATAACTGCTGATGTGGCTAGTTAGTTGGAGGAGGGAACGTAAATATAGGGAAAGGGCATGGCTAGGGGGAATGATTGAGTATCATTTTTCAGTTAGAACTTTAGAGGTTGGGCAGAGAGAGAATCATCTCTTCTCAGAGGAGCAATAGTTCTAGGATTACAGAGAAACTTTTCTTTTGTAATACATCTAGTTTTTGAATAAATAATACATTTTCTGTTGCTCTTTAATTTGGGTTCTTATCACTAACATAAGAGAGTTTTTACAAATTAGTTTATGCACAAGTTAATTTTATTTTATGAATAAGGTTTTTTTCATTTTTTTTTTTATTTTCTTCTTCTATAGGTACTTAAAAGAAAAATTTATCCAAATAAACCTTATTCATAGATTGTATTTTGTTTCTTATCAGGCATCATGGGAGATCTTCACCCCACTTTTGCACCGCATTGATAAGGGAGAGTTCAAGTCAATCCCTTACCAACCTGGAAGTAGAGGTCCTGCTGAAGCAGATAAATTGCTGCTGGAAAAAGCTGGTTATGTTCAAACACACGGTTATATTTGGATCCCTCCTACATTGTAGAAAGATCAATATTATACAAGCTTATACTGCCTTAAAAAAATTTATGCTTACACTTAATAAGCTTGAGAAAATCCCCTTGAAACAAGACTCCTTCCTAATGGGTGATTTTATCAAGCATTTGAATAAATATCTGGTATGTGTTGTGAATGCAAAATAATGAGTGATTGACATGGTGCATGTAACATTATCTGCCTGTGAATGCAAAAGAAATGGAAAATGAAAGTTAATTTAGTAGTATTTGTATTTCATTGTTCAATAATCTCCAAAATACCTGCAACATATAAGACTTTTGGCATTATTTAAAAAATATTACAAAAATGTATAAAAAATGTTACCTATCAAGTTTGGTAACAATTTAACAAATGTTATATTTAAATTATATCGTAAAATATTATTAACAATATTTTATATTCATTAAATGTTACTAAATATATAAAAAAGTTACTAAAAATTATATATGTAATAATGAATAAATTTAACTAATGTCATCTATGCTATATTATATATTCATTGATGTACAATCTTCAAATCAAGGTAAGAGCTTAGATTTTGGTAGAATTGATTTTTAAAAAATTAAATTGTATTTGAGTAATGATATTTTAAAAATGAATCGAGAAGAATTGATTTTGTGGTGTAAAATTACTTTTAGAATATAAGATACATATAATTTGCGAGTTTCACACCCTAAATTAATTTCTAAGAGGTTATAAAAATTACTTTATACAAATCAAGTCTGTTTCATTGTGAAATTCATTGATTTTGAAAACCAAAAAGAATACCCAAAACAGAATTATTTTTTTCTGATAATCCCCAAAACACTACTTGTGGTTATAGGAATCCATTTTCACTCTGCAACAGAATTTTTATTGGTCACAAACAGGCACATAGTTATTATCCTTTAATTTTAATTTTTTTTAAGTATGATTGATCCTATATAAGTTTTACCACTGTTTGATTTGAAATAATATTCTGTTTTTATTTTTTATTTTCACTTTTAATTATAAAAATGTCTTTTTATTTCCTTTTTTTAAAATATTTGTATTGAAATGAGTAAAAACAACTCAACTAGATTTGTATTTCATGTTTTTACCTTCAAAAACAAGGGTCAAGAAATTTAGAACTTATTGTAAGACCAAAATATAAACCCAAAAGTAATATGGTCATAGATAAACTTAGAAATTAATCCTATGGACTTAGGACAAACACTACCAAGACAAAACATAAAAGTCAATTGCTAAAAGTCTTTTTATGGTTAAATGTACTTTTACTTTTCTTCTTCTTTAATTACTTTATTTAAATATATTTTCTTTTGTTTACTCTTTTTACTTATTCAAATATCCTTTCCTTCTTCACTTTCCTTCATGTTGCGAAAATTATTTTTTAAAATTGAGAACAAAAATAAACAATGTCTTGGAAATTAATTTCCAAAATATAAGGATTTATGTTTTGAAAATGAATTTTCGGAACCTATTTTTTTATTTTTTCTTAACAGTTTCAGAATTTAATTTTTGAAATAGAAACCATTATATTTTGAAATTTAATTTTTAGAACTATTAACAAATAAAAAGTTGGATCAAGAAGTTAATTTCCGAAACAATTATATTTGAGATAAGATTGTAAGGTAGGATTGCAATGGAATAAAATTAATATAGAATTCTAATACATTTAACAGGTAGAAGAGGAAGAGGGGAAAAAGAAAGCTTTAGAGAAAAATAAAATAAGATTATAATTTTTTATATAAAAATAATATTTTAAATAATAGAAAATACAGAAAAAAAGGGGAGGAGAAGGAGTGTACGTTTAGCAATTAAGGATACTTTTAGCAATGATGGATAAATAACCAAAAACTAACCAAAAGTGGAAGTTTTTTCTGTAAGTTTGGAGCCTAATGGCCCAAAAAGAACTATATGGATCAAAGGCAAACCTAATCCTAGCAACCCAAGCCCATTTACAAATACATTGAACCTAGGGAGCTGCTTTTCGCACTCTCTTTTTCCTTCTTCGCGTTGCCTACTATTTTTATTTTGTTTTCTAAAAAAATATTATTTTTAGAAACTAGTTTTTAGAATGTGTTTTTGAGAAGATAGAACCAACACTGCTTCGACACTATAGAAACTAGTTTTCCGTACGTAATGTAGTTATATTTTAATACATTACGATAACTAATTTTTATAATATATAAAAAAATAAGTATGTTAGAAAACTTTCAGTAATGTAATTAATTTTTAAGAATAAATTATATTGTGATTTTTGACATGGTTATTACGTTATTGTTCAAATTTATGTTAAAATATATAATTTAATTCATTTGATATAACATTGTCAAAATAAATAATATTTTATTTTGTATTAGAGGCATAAATATTATATTATCCTTTTGGTTATGGAATGTGGAGTAAATTATATTTTCTTTCTTATGTAAATATTACGTTGTTATTCATAATTTATTTTAAAATATATAACTTAATATCAATAAAAAATATTTATTATAAAATTTTAAAATATATATTAAGATATTTTTAATTTATTAAATCATTATTCACAGGTATTTTTTAAAACATGCGATTTAATTTAAAATATTTATTTGTTTTATTAAAATAATAATTAAAAACAAAATTTATGAAATAAATGTTATATATATATATATATATATATATTACTATACATTTGAATTTTTGTATTTAAAAATATATTTTATAAACTAAATTTATAAAATTAATAAAATAAAAAATTTAATTATATTTTATATATATATAAGTATTAAATTTTTTATAATAGGTTTTACTATAAATAGATTCATTTAAAATTGTGTATGTCCAATATATATATATATATATATATATATATATATATATATATATATATATATATATATATATATATATATAACTTTATATTTATTAAATTTAATAAACATAATATTTAATAATATTTTTGAAATTAAATATATATTAAATTTAATAAATAATACTATATATAAAATATTAATTCATTTAAATATTTATACAAAATATTATATTAATAACATCAATTAAATACTACCTTAATACTTGTGTTTAATTTTATTTTATTGTGTGTGTCTGTGTATTTGTCTATGTGTTTGTGTGTGTCACTATATAATAAAATATTTAGAATTCCATAGAATATTTAAAATAAATTTTATGAACTATTTTTTTATAATAAAAGTATATATGTATATATATATATATATATATATATATAAATATGTAGGTATATATATATATATATATTTGCATTTGTTAAGGAAAGAAAAAATGTATTTTAAAACAATGAAAGAGGATAATGTAATATTTACATATTTATAGGGATAGTAGTGTAAAAGATATTTTGTTATATTATTTTTAACATAATTTAAAAAAAAATAAATAAAATATCATATATTTTAATTTTAATTTGTCAAGAAATAAGAGTGTAATTTTTAATATAAAAAATAAAAACAATGTAATATTCATCTCTCTCATAAAAAAGAACGTAATTTATTCTAATAAATTAAAAAAAAATCAATTATCATGATGTATTAAAAATATTACATTACCGAAATTAGTTTTTGTAATGTTGGAATCAATGCGAGAGAGATAACTTTAGGGAAAATAAATGAGTGCGTGGCTAGAGAAATGAAGAAAGGCAGAGGGTGCAAGGGTGTCGTCAGTGAAGTGGGAAAAGGGAAAAAAAGGTTTTTCTTAAAAGTATGATAGGGTTGTTTAGATATTATAAAATGACCAAAAAATTTGGGGTGTGAATAACAAAAAGAAAAGGTGCGAAAAACAGATTCCTAAACCTAGCTCGCTTTTTGTCTAAATTTATATAAATTTTAAAATGAAAAAAAAATACTAGATTAAATATACTCGACAATTTTCATAAAAAAAATTGATTTGGCCTAATTTGTTATACTAAGCCTAATTAATCCAATGCTATTTAGTCCACAAAATTAAAAATCTGGTACCCACCAAATTAAGCTAATTTTAACCACTCTAACGAAAAAAGAAAGGTTAGTTGAAAGTAAGTTATACCCAACACTTTCATGAATTTAGCCTTAGTTGTTAAAATACTAACCTTAATTCTTTGGTTTGAGGTGACTAGAGACCAAGACAATCAAAATCAAAACAACTAGAAGGAATTTCAGGAAGACAGTTGTGAGCACCAAGGTGAGGGGAAGAGTTTCTTTTCTAAGAATTTGGAAGTAAAAATTAGATTCATTATATAAGGACTTTTAGACACACTAATAATTCACCTCTTTTTTGGTTACCTCACCCAAATAATTAATCTTTATTTGATATGATGTTTTCTTAAAACTAATGCCTAAATCATATCCTTACCTAAATTTCTTGTTATATAATTTTGGCGGAACCATGAAATAAGCAGAAGAACTAGGGAACTTCGATTTTTAGTAACCAAAATACTTAAAACATAAGTATTCATTTGTAAGCCTAATTAATATGAACTCAAGCCTAAGGTAGAACTCCTTAACAAGAATAGTGGTATACTAATTTACTAATATAATATATAATAGAACACCTTAACAAGAATAGTGGTATTCCTTTATGTTTGCCATAAATCTTAATTAATTAAAAAGAATAGTGGTATACTAATATAATATATAATATAAAATACAAAACGATTTAAATATAAGTCAAACATTGGAATGTACATCAAAATAAGTGAAATACTAATATTTTTTACTTCTTTAATATGCACATGAGTCATTCAATGTCTTTAAGTGGTGTTTCAAGTATTAGCCTTATATGTAATTATCTTGAGATTAAGCATGGACTGAATAGCTTAAAAATTATCTCAAATCACGTTCTTATATAAAAAAAATATATAACATAATTAAGGACTAGAAAAAGTGAGATTGTCATAAAATACATAATAAAATGTGCACTTAGAGAACAAGCTTTGAACAAGACTCTTTTGAATAGTTAAGAAGCTACATTGAGACTCTCAAAGGATCTTCCTCTCATAGGATTTGGCATAAGGATGAGAAACGATGTGGAACTAGTGCATGTAGTCATCTACACACTTTGCTAAATTTGTCTCTCGTTGTCCTCTATTTTATAACATCATCAAAAATATAATCGTCATAGTTAAGCTCACTTATGATAACAATCATTAGCAGAAGACACATAACTAGTAATCACGTGGGATGAACGCCTTGGGCATGCCTAAACTACCATAACACCCTCTCCATTATATGAGTGTTTAGTAGTGGATCATATCTAATGTAGCCTAAGAAGAGCAATATGTACTTAAAAAGGCTTTTGCTTTGTGTTGGTTACATATGCCATTTGCAAAACTTGTTTTTCTATCACTTCTTAATTAATTTGATTAATAAGCATTTATAAGTGAAAACATTATTTAAAATATAAAAACTAATTAATTAGAGTTTGAGTTGTTAATTCAAATAAAACTTAAACTATACTATAAAATAGGGTAAAAATTTCTATTAAAATTGTGAGCAAATGGTTAAATAATTTATGAAAATTAATATGATTAGTAATATTAATCAAAATTGATCATTTGTTAAATTTTAAAGTAATTTTAACACTCTAAAATAAAATTTATTATCTTATTTGGTGTTGAATGCATGTTTTACATGGAACAACTTTGAACTAGAGATCCACCCAAAACCATTAAACATGTGACACCCTTTATCATGTGATCTATTTACTAATATTTAAGTTAGTTTGTTAAGACAAACAAATCAGAATTTCAAACTATCATGCAACTCATTGGTAATAAATGATACTCATATCATATAAATCTCAAGTTCAAAAGGATAAAGAGTTCACATGTCTATAGTCTCATCAATTGAAATCTCAAAACTCAACATATGCATAAACCTACTAGCACTTCAAAGGTCAACCCAAACTACTCAAGTTCAAAACACAAAATGTAACTAAACTCAACCACATTATGAACATTGATATCATAGTCTTATTAAAGTGAACCAACCTAAAAGAAAGAACTAAAAACAAAGAAGAGATAGCAACACAAAAGCATCAAACCTTGTTTAGTAGACTACCACTCGCCTAGCAAACAAGAGCCATAGAGAGTAATTGCTCTCTATTCTGCTCTTAGCTCAAGAGACCATTGTTCATCTAGCAAATAGGAGCCATAGAGAGTTACAACTCTTTATTCTTCCTTCTTGCTTAGCGTGGCACTAGCTTTCTCAACGAACACTTACGACAGAGAGTTCCAACTCCTTATTCGCCCAACAAGTGGAGCCATAGTACTCCAATTCTCTCATTCACCCAACGAGTCTTGCAATCACCCAGCAAACATGCCAAACAAAGGAGAATTTCCTCTTTTTAACACATCCTCACCTAACGAGAGTCACCCCTCGCTTAGTGAGAAGTGACAAATAGTAGTTCATAATTTCGTGGTTCTACATCAAAGTCAATCAAAACTCCCTAATTGAAAAGAGAAAACCTAACCAATCTATGTTCTCTTATTCCTATAGGTTTAGCACATGAAAACATGCACAAAACAACATTCAATTTTATCTAATTTCATTCAACGTAAAAAAACACCCTAATTCAAAACTCCAAATAAACCCAAAACCCCAACATTTAAGAACAACCACAAATTCATCCAATTAACAATAGATTATAACACTACATTCAACGAAAAATACAATCAAAACACATACTAATCCAAGGGTTCAATCCTCCTTTAGAGACCATAAAAAACATGCAAAAATGGGATCCTAGGGATGACCTCACTACTCATCTCACGTAAAAGAAACCCAAAAGTAGAGAGACAATCTCACTCCACCCCTTTCCTCATACGAAAATCGTGGTAAAAAACTATCTTCTAGGCTTTCCTTAATGATCCTTTGATGCCCCCTCTACAAGCTCCTTTGTTTAACCCTCTATTCTTAAGAAAAGTTGATAAGAGAAAATAATAAAAAAACAGAGTGACTTTAACACGTAAGAGTGACTATAACGCGTAAGAGTTGCATTAATTTTCAACTTAATGGGTCAAAAGCAATAGAGAACTCAAAATCATTTTTCTCTATTTTAATTTAATTAAAAATTTATTTTTAAACCCACATATATATATTTTCAAATAAACTTATTTATTTTAATGAAAAATATAAAATATTCAAACACTTATACCTAACACACTTTGTAAACTATCATTATATCCTTTATTTGTCCACGTAACCTAATAGAACAATAATATACCTTAAACTTAGTTACATTATCTTAAAAAAATTATACTTACATATTAGCTTGAGAAAATATCCTTAAAATAACTTTAAAATAATGAATGCACACTTTATGAGAAATAATTTTGAAGTAAAAATCCACCCAAATACTAAACACACTATAAATTATCATTATATCCTTTCTTTATCTTATATAGCCTAATGAGTTACATTGTTTTAAGAAAAAAAAAAAACAAATTATACTTACACATTCGCCTGTGAAATCCCCTCGAGAACAAGACTGCTACCCAATGGGTGATTTTATCAAGCATTTGACTAAATATGTGCTTGACATGGTGTATGCAACCTTATCTGAATGTGGATGCAAAATAATGAGTGGTTTACATGGTGCATGTAACGCTATCTGCATGTGAATAAAATAAATGGAAAATGAAGTTCATTTAGTAGTATTTGTATTTTATTACTTATTTAAATGTATTTTTAGTATGTATAACATACCTTTTTATTGTTTCTCATTGTAAAATTATTTTTTTAAAATATTCTTGTAAAATTTATTTTTTATTTTAATCTTTGTTATTTTATTTTAGTTCTTGTCATATATCTATTTTTTCGTTTTAGTCACTATAACATTTTGTTCATTTTGACATATTATCTTCGAAAAAAATAATAAAGACTAAAAGTAGATTATTCACATGTTATACATAAAAAAATGAAAAATTAAATATATTACAATAACTAAATGATTAAAATAAAAAAATTACAAAGACTAATTTAAAAATAATTTTATACGGAAAAAAAAGTAATATACTTCGTATACTAGAAAAATATATTTAATTTAAGTCTTCATTATTCAATAATCTCGGAGATAAATTTAAATAATGTCATCGTGTTATATATAGTCAATATCATGATGTACAATCTTCAAAACAATGTAAGATAGGTATATTTTAGATTTTGGTGGAATTAATTTTGATGAAATTGATTTCAATAAAAAATATATCTGTGGGTGTATGATTTTAAAAATGAATTGAGAATAATTGATTTTGTTTTGTTTGTAAAGTAAAATTAATTATTTTTAAATTTTAAGTAAGATATAATTTGCGAATTTTACGCCCAAAATCAATTTCGAAAAGGTTACAAATTTTCCCTTTATACAAAATCAATTATATTTACTGTGGAGTTAAATTGATTTTGAAAACCAAAAAACTACCCAAAACATACGCTACATAGTACTATAGGAATCCATTTTACTCTCCAGATAGAATTTTGTTGGTCACCAAACAAGAACATGCTGCAGGAATCTTGTTTTTTTTTCATATTTTATAAAATAATATTTTAATTAAAATTAATAAATCTTAAAAAATTATAAAAATTATGTGAATTTAGTTTACCATTACACTAAATGATATGTAGAAACAAGAAAACATTTTTATAGAATTAAAAAAAACAAAAAACCACCTTCATAAACTTCTGCTCATTTAAAAAATAATAAATTATATTTTAAATAATAAAGATTTTTGAATGATAAATAAAAATGTCAAAAAACTTTAAATCATAAATTTTTAAAGAATTGTATGTAATCAAGTTATTTATCTAAAAACATATTTTTGAAAAAATTATTTGTATATATTCAAAATATTTCTATTAAAATCATATATGAGAATATTTGATTTTGAAAAATATGTGTAAATATTTTAAGAATATTTATGATTAGCTAAAAATATTTTAGGCATTATTAAGAATTATGATTTTCAATATTCAAAGTTCTTTGGAATTGGGAATTGAAAATTTTCTCCTGTCAAATGCCCTAAATGAATAAAATATATATATAAAGGAGATAAAAAAAATGCTAACAGTAATTACTTTACTTTTCTCTTTTGAAATTTACTATTAAGTTAATATATCTTTTACAGCTTATCTTTATTGGATAAATTTTGTAGAGTTAAACTAAAAAAACATTATAAAGATAATTTCAAATAATCTCTAAACTTAATCTCCTCTATTTGTTGATGTACCAATTGAACTCTTCTAACCTTCTTATTAACTATCTTAATCTCTTTTTCTTTTTCTTGAATGAGCCAAAATTAAAAAAGAATATGATTTTTGTTGCATTTATCTCTTTCTTTCTTTTTTTACTATTACAAATCTTAATTTTACAAATAACATTTTCTCTGCTTGAAATCATATTTCTTTTCTGTCATGCTAAATCAACTTCATTATGCAATAACACATATTTATCTCTCTTACTTATCCATTTAGTCCATACTCCATTTGGCTTTTTCTGTTCATCTTTTTTTTCCTTCATAGGTCAATTTGTGCATGGAAGGGGTGTGTTTTTGTTATTTGCTCCAACCCAATTGAAAATAAATGAGAAGGGTGTTACAAATTGATGGGGTTGTTCTTTTGAAAGTATTTCAACATAGTTTGTAAAAGTATTTGTTCTCCCAACTTATTTGGACAATGAAAATTTCATAACAACTCATTATGGTGAGAAAAATGAATGATTTGGAAATAAAAAGAGGGAAAAAATAGTTTAAATTAAAATATAGGAAGTGTAAGTGTGTAACCTTGATCTATGATGTGATATTCATAACATGTATTTTATTTTCTTCATTATGCCGTTGAATTCATTATATTTACCTTCCAACTTTCTTGTAACCTTCTTATAGAGCATTTCATTCTCCATGTACATATGACATTAAGTCTCTTTCATGATGATTTTAAAAATGAGTTTAAAAATTTATTGTGATATTTTAGACAGTTAGTTGAGGAATTTTAACAGAACTAACGTGACCTACTTGTTCCAACTTCATATGATTGAATCTTGACTAAAATGTTATTTGAATGTTAAAAAGATAAGAGATGGGTTTGCCTATGTTTAGAATTACCAAATTTTTTGTTTTATACTTGGTGATTCTACACCAATTTCTAGTTGAAAAAGGTATATTTTGAGGAAATTCATCATAACGTCTCTAGAATAAATAGCCTAAAATTTAGACAGGGTTTATAGCAAAAGAAAAGTTAATTCCTTTTGATGATTAAGGTTTTTTTAGGAATCCAAAAGTTTAAAGGGTATCTTCTTTACATAATTGAGGGAAGTTTATAGCATTAGAACAAAATAAATAAATATATATATATATATAACTGATCATGTAGATGAAGAAATTATTTCAATTTAATCAATTTAAGTCTTAATATAAAGTTGCATTAAATATTCAAAATAAAAGTATTTTTGCTTATAATAATCCTACAATACTCAAACAAAATTATTTCATATAAAATATATATATAATCTGTTCTCGTCTGAGAATATAGGTAGTCTAGCGTCTTGATGACTTATAGAATCCAACCTCTCTCAGGTGTATCACAAGGTGTTTATACCCAGGGAAGTGAGTCCATGGAGGGTTTTTGTGTACAGGTAACTTCCTAACTACCTTCTAACTAATTGATGGTAGCGTTTTATCACGTGGGGAAATTCTAGGGAGTGGGAGTCATTTTGGGTCTCTCTTTCTTTCCTTAATTTGGACCGTACTGGGTGGAAGGCTCGCTAGATAAATCTGGGCTAGAATGGGCACCCGCTACATGATCTATATATAAAAAACACCACAATATATTGTATAACCTGTAAAATTTGATTATAATGTGATTTCTCTCTAGTTGTAATTCATGGTGCTCTTAGAACATTTCATTAGGTTACTTACGATAGTAAATTTTAGCACTTTTTATTTGAAATTTTACTTTTATTTTTTTATGCTCTGCACGTGAAAATTTGCTCATAAATTCTCTACTACGTTACTATAATTTCTTTTCTAAAACTATTACTTCAAACCTCTCTAATGTGCTTTCTTTTTTAATTTTTCAAATAATTTCGGACTCAAAATTTCAATCCAAATTAAATATAGTCTTTTTATTAAATTGCTTTACTAATTTTGTATTTCTTTTTTACCACATACTTTTTTGTAATGTTGAAAATTTGTCCTTAAATATTTAGTGTTTTATTTAAAGGGCATCCTATCTCGTTTTTATCCTTACTGCTAATAACTACTATATAATTTACCAATTCTATTCTGTATGTCGGAAAGGTACTAAAAAGTTATGTAATATGCTTAGGATGAGTAGAGTATGTATACTTATTATCCTCTACCCTTGGAACTAAGGGTATCAACAAATTTCCAAAAGACGATTATAGATGAAAGTCCTCTCCACCATCACAATAAAGGCCATCATAATTTCCCTATGAGGGAGATAATTCTAAACCACAATGTAATTGATCAAACTTTCTTCCCATGTGCCGCTTGAGCTTAAACAGACCCTTAATCCAACCCTCTTGTAAAATGAGGGTTCACATACTATTCATAACTCAGTGTAATTACAATTGGAAAAATTCTAAATTTTAATTGGTAAAACATTTTATCAAGAGTTTTATATCTTATGGAATCACAAAGCTTACCTAAACTAATATTATCATTATTCTAGACATCAAGTATATGTTTAACAAGATTAGAGGTGAAAAAAAATCGTATCGTAAAATATTTATAAATAAAACTTATTTAATGGGTATTTGCTTTATAATGAGATAAGGATAGATAGTAAAGTATTGGTGTTTGTGGGAATAGAAATTATTTAAATTTTTTATTATACAATTATTTTAATTTATTTACAATATAAATATATTTTTAAAATTATTTATTTTTAGTATAAATATATTTTTAAAATTGTTTAATTTTAATTTATTTCTTACTTCTTTGACATTTTATATTTTAACAAATATTCATGGATATTTGTAAATACTTATAAAAATATTTGTAGATACTCACTTGACGAATTCTAGGTAAATATGGATAGGTGATGAGGGTACTACCTTCTCCACCCTATTCTAATGTCATCCCTAAGTAAAAGATGTAGAATCAAGTATTAAAATTTACATAATCTAAAGTGAGTAACTCATTTTAGAGGATAAATAAACAATCTCAGTCATTGATGAGAAAATTAATGGTTAATATGATGTACATATACATAACAAATCATAAATGTGTTAAAATATCAATGGTTAATTTTTTTTCATCAACAATATAAATGATTTACTTTACCTTTGCTTTAGAAGAGTCAAACCCTAAAACTTGGAACCAATATCATGATTTGATTTCACATTTCAAACAAAAAGTGGATCTATAAAATTACATTTAAGACAATAATTATATAAATAATTGATTTATTTGAATATAGTAAATACATCAAAATTAAAGGAAAAAAAATTCCCATGGAGATTGATCCGCAAGGATCATTTGAAATTGAGTTGGCATTGCTTTCACAAAATAGGTAAAGAAGGAAAAACAATACTTGACTTATTTTGGACTAGTCTAATTCAAGCTTCGAGTCTCAAGTTAAAAAGTCTACCTTTTTGTAATGGATAAACATACTCCTTCCTTTGTTGTATTTTTTATTATCAAAAATACTCTTTTAATTGTTGAATGTATTCCTTACAAACTAGGAAGATTATCCTCACATCAGATTATTCAAATGGCCTTTTACTATCATGTAAAATCTTTCTCAATGATGTGGTTACACCTATAACTACTAGTTGTGGTATTCAAGATTAAATAGCACGGGATAAAACATACACGAGACTCATGTCTCACTTTAAGAAACGAACTTTCTTACAACACATGTAATGGTGCATCCTCAAGCCCTTGAGCATAAGCAACAAAACAACTCAGAAAATTTTAGGTAGGACAAAAGGCATAAGTTGTTCGAGTAGTAAGAAAAATTCAAAACTAGAGATTTTTATTATTATATGTAAAGTATGTTGATTGCGACACCCTTTATCCCACAGTTACTAATATTTAAACAACTATTTATAATCAGATAATATAGAATTCTTTTAAATTCGTGAGATCATACACTATTTCTCAACAAAAGAAAATCTCATTAGCATAAACTCAAGAGATAAAGAATTCACATGACTTAAAACTCAATGTCTGTAATCTCAACATAAATGTGTTAAAAAACATACCCTACTAGGACTTCAAAGACCAATCCAACTACTCAAGTATTAAAACATAATACGTAACATAATTAAATCAAAACCACATGTTCAACTTTGATGTCACAATCCTATCAGAGTTGACAAAGTTCAAGACTAAAGCAACATAAATAAAATAGTGGTACAAAAGCATCACTTGTCATCCTATACCTATTCGTCTTCACCTATAAATGACATTTAACCCTAATAAGACAACACAAGACAACACAAAAGGAGTGAGAATACATCTAACTACTTTTAGGGTAACCTCGACAAGGCCAGATAGCTCACATGTTATGATAGTATGCATCCTACGCACTACTCCATATACATGTGATACCAACTCTACTAATAAAAGTAGGCTAAGGGCAACACTAGTAGACTCCTCCTCTAGAGTTAGTCATACCATGCTAGCATGATATTCTCTGGTAGCACGTCAAGATCTACTCAACTTTTACCATACACCCCAGCTTATGGAATTAGTCACGACCATTAGGGTTTACATACCAAGTAGCCTGAAATAGGTCTAGTGACCTTCTCACTTAGCTCATGTCTACTTTCTCTCACTTCATTTACATTATATGATAAATGTCAAACAATTTATGTTCTTATTAGTTTCTCTTTGAATTGGGCCAACAAGAATCATGCTCACCCATCACAGGCTAGGTACCTCATTTCACAACCCACACAGTAAGCATCATCTTCGCCCACAAATAGGCCTAGGTCGCTCACTTGACAAAGGTCATCCGAGTTCCTTTCCTTCCATTCTTGGCCTAGGAAGCTCGTCTGATTACCTTTTGCCCCTTACTCATTTTCTCATATAATTTCTTATGCTCATCTCTTCATGCAATAACAATTATGTCTTACTCAAAGTCCATATTCAACAGTATATAAAGGCATGAATACAAGAACAAAACTTATAAAAAACATATAACTCATGTCTACATAAGGGATTTTAGCCACTAAGTTCACTCTCACTCAACAAGTTCACTCTTTCGCTCAACGAATCAGACCTACAAGGAGCTTTATATGCAGTCTTGCCCAACGAACCACTTTGTTTGCCTAATGATAATAGCCATAGAGAGTTTGTTGTTCTTTGTTCCCCTTTCTCGCCTAGCAAGACTCCTTGCTCACTTAGCGAACACACCCAATAGAGAGCCTTAACTTTCTATTGTACATTCTCACTTAGTGAGATTACTCCTCGTCCAACAAGTTGAGCCACAGAAAGTAACGCTCTCTCGCTCAACAAGATTACGCCTCACCTAGCGAGCCTCACCTAGCGAGTGAGACCACAAAGAGCCTTGTTCTCAAGTCTTGACACTCCCATTTAGCGAACCTTACTATTCGCTCGATGATGGAAACCACAACGCTCCTAAGGCTCTCATTCGCTCAGTGAGAGTCACACTTGAATAGGTCAAATGGAGAAGGGAACTCCTCTATTCTACATGTTTTTTTTACTAACGAGAGTCATCTCTCGCTCAGAGAGCAGTGACAAATTTTGTGATTTCTACAGAAAACCCAAGCATAAACCTCACAAATTAAATGGGGAAAATCTAAGCCAACCTAGGTTCTTTCACTCACACGGGTTTAGCACACAAAGATACACACAAATCATCACTCACCTTCATCCAATTACATCCAAATAAAAAATCCCTAAATCAAACCCTAAAATAACCAAGAACCCTAACATGCACAATAACTAGAAAAATCAAGCAGTTGATGATAATTAATCACAACAAAACGTGCGAAAATCACACCAAGACACAACACTAATAAAAGGGTTTAATCCCCTTTAGATACAACCAAGAACAATACAATAAAAAATGCAAACAAGGTCTTAGGGACGACTCCACTACTCGTCTCACGTAAATGATGCCCAAAAATAGAAGACAATCTCACTCCCTTTTACCTATGCAAAAACAACATAAAAGCAACCTTCAAGTCTCCTCTTGGTGACCCTTTGGTGCTCCCTTCGCGGGTTCTCCACCTACTCTCTCTATTTGCTAAGAACAGATTTTAGAGAAATTGACTTAGTATTAGGTGACTCTAACTCTAGAAATGCATAAGATTTTACTTAATGAGCCAAACATAATAGAACAAGCCCAAAAGAAATTTTCTCTATTTTTATTTAATGAAAAACCCAAATAAACTTTATTTAATTAATGACATGTATAAAATCATTTAAATCACTTATTAACATATAATAATGTTAAAACAACATATTTATGAGCAATAATAAATAATAGAAAAACTATGGTATTACAACTCCCCCTCTTTATAAGAATTTTTGTCATAAAAAATCTACTTGACTTAAATAACTATAGGTAGGAAATCCTCATCTAATCCTCTAACTCTCACATAGCAATGCCTTCAAAAGTTCCTCCCCCAAACAACCTTAACCAACAAAATTTCCTTACTTCTTAACCACTTAACCCTTCTGTCCTTAACCTTGAATGGTTGTACTTCATAAGACAAGTTATCTCTCACTTGTACGTAGTCCAACTCAATCACATGGGAAGGATCAAAAACATACTTTTGAAGTTGAGACACATAGAAAACATCATGAAGATTTGCAAGA
Source organism: Mucuna pruriens (assembly GCA_025330945.1). Classification (NCBI taxonomy): domain Eukaryota; kingdom Viridiplantae; phylum Streptophyta; class Magnoliopsida; order Fabales; family Fabaceae; genus Mucuna; species Mucuna pruriens. The sequence goes on along the minus strand of JAENHJ010000527.1, from coordinate 1,011,372 downwards.
ATGGGTAGTAAGGCTATTTGATAGGCGACTTCGTTGACTCTTCTTAGAATTTTCTAAGTACCAATGAAACGAGGAGAAAGCTTACGAGATTTCAGAGTCTTGCCAAACCTAGTCCATGAAATGTCTTTCAAGAACACATGGTCCTCTTCTTTGAACTCAAGATATTTCCTTCTCTTATCATGGTAGTTCTTCTACGAGATTTCAGAGTCTTGCCAAACCTAGTCCATGAAATGTCTTTCAAGAACACATGGTCCTCTTCTTTGAACTCAAGATCTTTCCTTCTCTTATCATGGTAGTTCTTCTGCCTAGTTTGTGTCACTTTCATCTTCTCTTGGATCAACTTGATCTTTTCAGTAGTCTACTGAACTACCTCAAGCCTTAACACAACACTCTCACCCGACTCAAACCAATACAAAGAAGTCCTACACCTTTTGCCATATTTTGATATTGAAATGATAACTATTGCTATAGGTGAACTCCACTAAAGGTAATAAGCTATCCCAATTACCTCTTTGTTCTAAGACATAAGCTTTAAGGAGATCTTCTAAGGATTTGATAGTTTGCTTAGTTTGACCGTCCATCTATGAATGGTAAATTGAACTCAACCTAAGCTTGGTGCAAACTACCCAAAATCTAGTGGTAAATTGGGATCTCTATCTGAAACTATACTATAAGGCACACCATGCAACCTAACTATCTCCTGGATGTACAAACTAGTCAACTTCTTTAAGCTATACTTGATGTTGATTAGGATAAAATGAGCAGATTTAGTCAACCTATCCACAATAACCAAATGGGATCCATATTTTTTTGAGTTCTAGACAAACAAAACATGAAATCCATAAAGATGATGTCTGACTTCAACTTAGGAATATGCAAAGGCTGCAAAAGTCCTAACGACTTTTGATGTTCTATCTTACCTTTCTAACAAACTAGATAGGCATACACAAACTTAGCCACCTCTTTCTTCATACCAAGCCACCAAAATATCCTTTTAAGATCCTAGTTCATGGCACTAGGGTGCACACTCAAATTGCTCCTATGTCCTTCCTCTAGGATTATCTTCCTAAGATCTAGAACACTAGGAACACACTCTACCTTGTAGTCTCACAACTCCATCTACTCCTATCTCAAAGCTACTAACCTTCCCTTAGGTTATGGCTTCTACATGTCTAACAATCTATTTGTTTACCAACCCAGATCTCATCCAAAAGGCTACTCATTATCTTAATGCCTAGGACTCTCATTCGCTCGACAAAAGTCACACATGCCTAGCAAAGATGTCTAACAAAGAAGGAACTCCTCTATTCTACACACTTTTGCCTAATGAGAGTCATCTCTCGCCCTATGAGGAGCAAAGAACAACAATTTGCAAATTGAAAATTCTATAGAACCTAAGCATAAACCTCACAAATTGAATGGGGAAATTTAAGCCAACCTAGGTTATTTCACTCACATGAATTTAGCACACAAAAATACACCCAAATCATCATTCACTTTCATCTAATTGCATCCAAATAAGAAAAAACCCAAATCAAACCCTAAAATAACCAAGAACCCTAACATACACAACAACCACAATCAAGCAATTGATAACAGTTAATCATAGCAAAACGTGCAATAATCACACAAGACACATAATTAGTCCAAGGGTTTAATCCCCTTTAGATACCACAAAGAACAATACAATAACAAATACAAACTGGGTCTTAGGGACGACTCCACTACTTATCTCATGTAAAGGATACCCAAACATAGAAGACAATCTTACTCCCCCCTTACCTCGTGCAAAAATGATAAAAAGTAACCTTTAAGTCTCTTCTTAGTGATCCTCTGGTGCTGGAGCACTTTTGAGGTACTCAATAGTGACTTATGTTGGATATATTTAACATATTTTTATGGTTAATGTTGACACATTTATTGAGTCTTGGGTTATTGGACATACTTAGGCTTAGTTGCTAATCTTTGCTTATTTTTATATTTGTTTCTCATTATGATGTTGTTGTCTTGTGTAGACCATATCTAGAGCTACAAACCTCCAAATTGTACAATCTTGGTGGATCTAGAAAGATAAGACAAAGATATACAACTTTTCTCTTTCGATCTCAATTCAGTTTGACTTTCTTTAGTGTCAAAAGTTTGCGTGAAGTTGTAGCCTTTACACCTACTAAGTTAGGCCTTCCTTTGTACATTTTGGCCCTGTTTTGGAACCTTTGTTATGGACCTTTGGGCAACGAAAACCTCTGGTACAAAGCACCTTCCTTAGCATTTAGAGCATGTATTAGTTAGTTTTGGTTAGTTAGAGTTAGTTTTGGTTAGTTAGAATTAAGTTAGAGACACTTTGGAGATTTTTCACATTTGGTTTTTGGAGGTTTTATTGGATCACAAGTTTTCTCTCTATTCTTCTTTTCTTTTGGATTTTGTTTGTACCTGTGCTATGTTTCTTGTGACGATTGCCATGGAAGGCTAGGCTCTCTTATTAATTCAAGGTTTCATGTTGTGGTTAGATTTGAGTTCTTGAATCTTTCTTATGCAAATTCTACCATGCCTCTCTTTTCTTTCCAATTCTTGACCCATTTTCATGATTATAATTTCGCTTGAGATTTTGGATTGTGTTAGGTTAGGATTGATTAATCCCAATCTAATCGAGGATAGATAATCGATTGATCACCTAAATCAACTAATTAAGTGCTTGAATCTATGCTAATTAGGGATTATGATTGTGATATCAATTTGTATAGACGAATGTTAGATGATTGTCTAATGAATCTTGAGTTAATATGAATTTGCACCCTTACGAGAATTGTGATAACAAAACTACATAGTTGGATCCTTGGATTAGTATTCCACAATTCTGTTACGTTCAAATTTATTTTGCATAATTCTACAATCTTACAATTATATTTATTACACTTATGTTCTACGCATACAAACCCCCTTTTGCATTCAATTTGATTTTAATCCAACAACATTAGACATTACAAGATTGTGTCATTGAGATATTCGACCTAGGTTAGCCCCTACACTGCAAAATAAGAAAAATTTAGTAGTTTTAATAGTGTTTGGACAATATTATCATTCTCCTCTTGCTCCCTTTATTTGCCAAGAAGAGTTTTCAAAGAAAGGTGATTTTGATTCCAAAAACATTTTCTCTATTTTTGTTTAATTAAAAACCCATTTTTCAACTCGAACATATAATTCTAAAATAAACTTTATTTAATTTATGACATTTATAAAATTATTTAAATCACTTATTAACATATAATAATATTAAAACAACATATTTAAGGGCAATAATAAATAATAAAATATTGAAGTGTTACATTTATTCAAAGTAATAAAAATTATTTTTATAAAGGAAAGCATCTCTAGAGAAGGAAAAGAAACGAAAAAAGCAACATCAAATAATAGGAAAAGAAATAAAATATAACGACAAGGAGAAGTGAAAAGAAGAAAAAATTATAAAACATAGATAAATACAAGAAGATGGAGTTGAATTATGTTCAAAACATTTTTACAAATTTTTTTTAAAGAGCATTTTAATGTCTTAAAGGGTTTGGACGATTTTAGTAAAAACCTTTTCTTGAAGAGGACTTGGGTCTACATTAAAATAAGAAAATAAAAACAAAAAATTGAAACGGCCTCAAAGTGCAGTCTTTTCTCACATTTCATCCTTACATGCATTATCTCACTAGCAACTAATGCCATCAACTGAGTACGAGCGACCTGAGTAACTGAGCAACCAACGACGGGATTTGAGTTTTGTTATCAGAAATCTTGATAGCAGCAAATGACCAAGAGATTTGTTACTTGGCCACCAACGTGTATTGATCCAAATTTTCCACTCCTTTGGTGGTGATAAGACAAAGAAGACAACAAAGTGAAGAATGAAAATGGAAATGGAAATGAAATCGTATACTACTAAAAGAGGCACAACCCTTCATGGTAGTTGTTAGTCAGTCTCAATGTCATCGAGGTAAATTTGATGGCAGCAAAGAAGATAAAGAGACATGGAAGGATAGGGGTATATGTAGTCAGTTCGAATTGGGTTTGTTGGGTTCACCAACTTAAAATTAGATACCTAAATGGGACAAGGTTGAATTGAAAAGACGAAAACTGAACCACAAAAATTGTTTCAAGTTTGGTCGAGTAAACCCACACTCATCATATCCTAGTACAATTAGTCCATCTCAACCTATTTTATTACCTTACAACTAAGGATCTAATAGTTTTTCAAAGTACATCATATCCTATAGATATTCACAAATATGTTGAGTATATACATTTTTATTTAATATAATTTATGAATTTTTTTTTACTTTATGATAAGATTAAAATTTACATTATGATAAGATTAAAATTTACATTTTATTTGTGACACTTTTAAAGTCCAAACACCATAATATGGGAAGAAAAAAAAATCTAAAACATATCTTATATATATGGTTACCATTAGTTAATACTTGTGAGGATATTTAAAATTTTATTAAGATTATTATCTAGTTATTAAAAATCGATAAAAAGTATGGATTCAAAAACAAAGTTAAAATTTGTACATAAGATATATATATGGTGAAAATGTTTTCTTTTTACGTAAGAATGTGAAAAATAAATATTATTAGATTTTATTATGAATGATCAACATGAGTTTTTTAAAAGTTATATAACTCTTTTAAGTAATCACATGATTTTAAATTTTGATCATATATAATTATATGACTCAAATTTATTCATCTTGTTCTCATTTAAAAATAGTTAAATAATTATGTGTATTTTAACTCGTACACCGCATGCATGGAATTCAAAATGTAAATTTTATGATTATAATTTATTATCATAAAAAAACCTAAATCATGTAATTAAAGTAAATAAATATGAAATCACAGTATAAGTAAATATTTGAATTACTCAATATAAAAACTTTACAAAGTTGCAAACTATGGGAACAAATATTTATATCATAAGCAGATAAAACTATACATGAAATTATATTAATATTTTAATCATATGATATATATTTTAATCAAAAAAGACGGAAACTTCATAAATTTTTATGTGTCAACATTAAATTATAAGAATAAAATAATTTTTATATCAAACATTTACAGAAATTTTATACAAAAATATGTTAGTATCTAAATTTTTAGATAAATATTTATAATACATGATAAACAAATTTATCAAAATATTAATATTAAAATCATAATAATAATTATTTATATTTATACAAATTATATTTAACAAGATTTTTAAAATTAGACTAATCATTAAATTAGTAGAGAAAATGGTTCAAGATTTAATGGTCTACTTGTAGTTGAACTAGTTTAATTTTTAATGTAATATAATTAAAACTAAGATTGATCTTTGTCATATGTCATGATCATTGCATCTATTAATGATATCCTTCGTCGTCCTTGGAAGATTGACCTTTGTCACTCTTTACATGAAGATAACAATTATACTAATTATATGGTTATGCTTGATCCTAAATTTGAGGATGTCGATTCAAATGATACATCATACTCTAAAGGGACTTCAACCTCTTCTCTTATATGTGATGTCATGCCAACTAGTTTTTATGATATTGTAGTTATTTCTCCTTTTTTTTTTCTTTTCGTTTCTTTACTCCATGTACCCAAAAAACAAGCAATATTAAAAAAATAACATAATCATTACTTCATAAATTTAAAAACTAAACTTCACTTATAAATGTCAGCTTATAAATGTTTAAAATTAAACATTAAACTAAATTAAGTATGGCATAAGTTCAATAACACACAATAATATTTATTAGCAACTACACTTAAAAAATAAATAAATATAATTAATATAATTACCTATCATCACTAGATTGGATCATAAATATATCAACCATCATAATTTTTAATATTTAAATTAAAAAGTTAAAAAAAAGTTTTTTTTTTCAATAAATCAATTTTTAGCCAGTTTTGGATTGATTTAACCAATTTTATATTGATTATTTGTGAGATTGGTTTTTAGGGTTAAATGAATCAAATCAGTAATTGATTCTCAATTTAATTGATCCAATTGGTTGATTTAATCCAGTTTTGAGAATATAGATATTTTATTTTTTTAATCTGTCGAAATTAAACACGATATTAAAAAGTTTAAAACACTCGCGCACTCTATTCAACTAACTAATCTAGACCTTACTGGTAATATTTATTTTTTTTACTTACTATCAACCTTGTTTAAAATAAGTATCTTAAAATACACACTAATATGGTGTAAAAGAATAAAATAAATTAGAGTCATTACCTAGCATGAGCGCAAACCAAAATGGGAAGAATAAAAAATGCAAGAGTTTTACTTTGAATAGTCTTTTCACATGCATAGTCGTAAATTCCCTGAGGCTACATGTATATCCCTATTGAAACATGTAATAAACGGTGCATTAAAATGTTTGAATATGTCATGCTTAATATTATATCAATTGTGACTCCTTAAAATATTGGCGTATTCAATCAATTGTTACATAGGCTAAAATATTGTTTATTCAACTATTTAATTCAAAACAAAGAATCTTGAATAGTATGAACTATCACATGCATGTATAACATTGAAGGGATGGGACGACTATCATCCTTGATCCCTTAACCATGGATGACTTGTAGTTGCATAGCAGAAGCATCTGTTAATTAATTTTTGTACCAATTGGCCCCCGTATTCAGGGACTCGGTATGTCGAGGAGTTGATCGATTGGTCTAGAAACTGACAAAAAGTACACTAGAGCAATTAATACTTGCTTGTAGAGAATGTCACTTGATAGAAGCACGGGATGAAATGCACTACTCAAGGCTTGGAAATTAGGCTACACCCCTCCCTATTGATAGATACTCAAGAGTTAGAGATAGGAGAGAAGGGATAAGATCTGATAAGTCCCATCAAGGGAAACCAACGTCGAGGAAGGGAATGAAGGGTATAAAGGACAAGGCCACATAGGGAAAAGAATGAACAAAAGAGGGAGAGAAAGATCATAGAGGGATCCAGGCATAATATTCCCGACATGAACTTTGGTGCCCACCATGGGGCTTCAAGAAAATTTTTTCTGACGCCCACAAGTTTAAGAGAACAAGAGCGAAAGTAGTAAAGGAGGAGTGGAGGTGATCATGCCTATAACTAGGAACCAAGCAAGTTCTATTAACAAGGGTGGGGAAGATGCCTTGTAAAGGCTACTCCATGTAGTAGCCTCTTTACAAGAAAGGAGTTATGAGCAATCACAGTTTAGTGTGGAGGTAGTAAGACGTTAGATCGAGGCAGAGGAACGACATCGCCAAGCTGAAGAGCGATATCTCGAAGCTATGAAGATGGCCAAGCAGAGGGAGGAAGAGCTCTGCCAACAATTGGCTGTCATGAAAGCAGGTGCAAAAAGGGTTGGGGAACCGGCACAAGAGGTGGTGGACATTTATGCATTTTGGGGATAACCTTTCAACGAGGAGATCAACAGGACTCCCTTCCCGGCCAACTTCTGAGAGTTAGTGGTGGACCGGTTTGACGATACTCAAGATTCGTATGCTTATCTACAAGCCTTCCAAACTCAGATGTACATCAGTAGAGGGAATGATGCCCTTAGTTGTAAGCTATTCCTAAGTACTATGAGAGGAGTAGGACTTAGTCGTCTTGTTCGTTTCATAGTTTGCGGCTAACAAGGCAAAATGACTGGAGGTGTCTGACTTGTTCGACATAAGGCAAGCAAAGGGGAAAACCTGAAGAGTTATCTTGCCAAGTTTAATAATGCATGGTTTGGGTGAATAACCCAAACCAAAAGTTCTTTGTTAAGGCCTTTTAGAATGGGTTACGAGTTGGGCAGTTTAGTGATGATTTGGCATTGAGGTAGTCGTTTAGTATGGAGGAGATAAGGGCGTGGATAGAGAAGCACATAGAAGCCGAGGAAGACCTAGTCGATTGACTCAAAGCAGAATGTCAACCCTTGGTGACCTAGGAGATGAAGCAAGGCACCTCAAAAGGAGTGAAAAGAGAGGTGAGCTACCAGATCCAACCTTAGACACGTGACGATAACATCTAACCCTTCACCCCACTGAAGGCGAAAAGGGTGCAAATATTGCGTGAAGTATATCATACCCAACTGTTGGATTTCCCAAAAATAACGAACTATCGGGTACTTGGGCAAATATAGGACAAGTGGTGCAAATTTCACAAGGCTCATGACCATTCAACAGAGGAATGTTGGATCCTTTAGGCCCAAATTGAAAGACTGATCTAGTAGGGCCACAATTGCCACTATATCAGGAGGTAGCATCAAAGCGAGCCGAACAACGTCCACAAGCAAAAGGTGGCCCAGATAAATCTTGACTATTCAAGTAGAAATGGCTAGTGTGCAAAGCCTGGTCATAATGTTTAGTGATGAGGACTTGAGGTATACTCCCCTTCAACAAGATGACCCTATGGTGATTTCTGTAATAACTGCGGAGTACAAAGTGGAGAGGGTCCTAATAAATCAGGGGAGTTCGACTAATATCTTATACTGGTCGACGTTTCAAAAGTTAGGACGTTCGACATCCATTCTTAAAGAATGCTTGGGCACCTTGTTCACTTTTGCTGGAGAGTAGGCGGAGATATGGGGGATAGTGGAGTTGGAGATTACGTTTAAGACGGGGGTTGGCGCGCCAAGCATATCGATCTTATACACAGTGGTTGACACATAGGCCTCCTATAACATGATTATGGGACGTCTCACTCTAAATAGACTAGGGGCGACAGTATCCACCTTGCATTTATGTATGAAATATCCTATCAAAAAGGAAGTAGAAGTCATTTGGGCCGACCAAAGGGTAGCCCGCAATTCCTACGAAAGATAGCCCGAGGATAAGGCCACGACCCTTAAGTAGTAGAGGAGCCACCATCAACTTCCTGGACTTGGATTTGGATCCATGACATCAATTCAAGGATTAGAGACCGTGCCCTACTAAAGAGTTGAATGAGGTCCAGATAGGCCCCTTAGCCTTCCACAAGACGAAGATAGGAACAACTTTGGGAAAAGATGAAGAGGATCGACTCACATGCTTCCTCGTCGAAAACAAGGATGTCTTCACTTGGTGTTCAACCGACATGCCGGGAATTGATCCCAATTTCTTATGCTTTCCTGTCCATAGCACCAGGTGCTCGGCTGGTTGTGTAGCAGAGACGAAAGTTAGGGGGGAGAAGCAAAAAGTGACCAAGGAAGAAACCAACAAGTTACTGGCGGCAGGATTCGTCAAAAAGGTATAATACCCTATGTGGCTTGCTAACATGGTCATGGTAAGAAAATCTAGTGCCAGGTGGCGGATGTGCACGGACTATATCGACCTAAATAAGGCTTGCTCGAAGGATCCATACCCTCTCCCTAACATAGACCGATTGGTAGATGGAGTTCAAGTTTTTCCTTATTAAGCTTTAAGGACGCTTACTCAGGGTATAACCAGATAAGAATGCATCCTCAAGACAAGTCCAAGATCGCCTTCATCACTGACTTAAGAACCTTCTGCTATAAGGTAATGCCTTTTGGCTTAAAAAATGTAGGTGCTACCTATCAACGTCTGATGGATAGGATCTTCAAAGACGTGATGGGAACTGATGTGGAAGCCTATGTTGATGACATGGTGGTGAAATTGACAATGACTAGCGAACACTACAATGCCCTGCAAATGGTATTTGAAATTTTAAGAATAGATCAACTCAAGTTAAACCCCGAGAAATGCTCTTTTGGGGTTCAAGCGGGAAAATTTCCAAGGTATGTTAACTAAAAGGGGGATTGAGGAAAATCCTGAAAAATGTCAATCCAGCAGATACTATGGAAGCCGGACCTGGTTAGGAGAATGGTGGGATGGAGCATCCAATTGTTCGAGTTTGATATATCTTCCGAAAGAAGAGGTCATATCAAAGCCCAAGCGTTAGCCGACTTCATAATAAAGTTAGCTCCAGTTGGACACTCGGGCAGTGGAGGCAGGGAATGGTTTTTATCCATCAATGAAGCATCCAATCAAAGCAGGAGTGGGGTAGGAGTCATCCTTAAGGGCCCTGACGGAGTCTTGGTTGAGCAATCATTATAGTTTGAGTTTAAGGCCAGTAACAACCAAGCCGAATATGAAGCGTTACTAGCCAAGATGAAGTTGGCTAAGGAGCTAGATGCCCAGATTCTAACAGCCAAAAGTGATTTGAAGTTGGTCATAGGCTAGGTAAATGGAGAATATCAAGCCAGAGATCCTCAACTGATCAAATACTAGGATAGAGCGATGAAATTGGCAACCTCATTTGAAAAATTCACGCTCCTGCATGTCCCTCGTGAGCAAAATGAGAGGGCCGACTTATTATCAAAACTGACTAGCACCTAGAGAGGCAGAAACAACTATCAATTATCCATGAAAAATCGGCTGGCTGACGATGGAAAAACAAAGGGTGTGTTGCATGGAGACATAGAAGACGTGGATGGACCTGTTTTTGGAATACTTCAAGAGGGACTTCATTCTAAAAAATGCAACTTAGGCCAGAAAGTTAATGAGGTAGGCATCCAAATACACTATTGTGGGCGAACACTTGTATAGGAGGGCTTTTCCTTTCCACTAGTCAAATGCCTAAATATTGACGAAGCGAGTACATAATGCGAGAAGTGCATGAGGGTGTGTGTGGGTCACACATAGGAGGTTGAACCCTAGCAAGTAAAGTTGCTAGAGTAGGCTATTACTGGCCGATATTAAAACACGATTGCCTAGAGTATGTTAAGAAATGCAACATGTGCCATAGGTATGTTGATGTACACAAGGTCCTACCTAAGCAATTACATATGTAAAATAATTTACAAAAAAAATTCTAAAAATTGAAACCAACTTATAGGTAAATAATCAGAACTATTAAATATTTAATTAATAAAAATATTACGGTTATAAAATATTTCTCTACCATAAACTACATGTCTCACTTCCCCACCCTATGTGTGTCTTAGATCAAAAGGAAACATCCATTACTTTGATGCATTAGAAACCACAAGCATGAGAGGAAGGTTGTAACGCTAGGTTTTTATCTGTTTGATTAATTAAGTGAATGAATTAATTACAAGAATAATTAAGTTTAATTAAAGTGGAAAAGACTTGATAATAAGTTGTGTTGCGTGATTTTCGAGAAAATCTTTAAAAAGACCAAAACAATCTAAGGCACACTTATTGAGGCATAAGTTTCTCTAAAAGATGAATGACTGAGTTAAGAAGTTTTTGGGTTAGTGAGTTGGTGCATTTACACATTCCAAGCACAATTTATTGAACTAGTGTCATTGACATGCTTTTCGATACAATGACACGCTTTTTGATATAGAGCATTAACCAACCAAATTCTGGAAAACTAAAAACTTTTCGTCCATTGTGTAATATAATCCCTTTTAACCAAGGGTTAGTCAAACCTCTTTTACTTGTTGGACAATAGAACCCCTAAAAACCATTAGGTAATAAAATCCTTGAACTTTTGGTCAAAGAAAACCCTAATGTTTGTTGAACAAAAAGGCTAAACCTAAAACCTATATAAGGCCATGAAATGGCTAAATTTAGACCTTTCTCAACCTCTTCCTTCATTCTTGCTCTAGATTTTCGTCACCTTCATCACCTCTTGAAGCACCATTGTTGGTTGTCCAAGTTTCAAGCCTTCACTAAAGATTCCTTATCTCCATGACTTCAACAAGTAAGGTAAGTTTGCCTAGCTTAATTTTGTGCTTGCATGTGTTGATTATATACCCTCTTGTATGTTTAGAAATTCATGAGTAGGAATTAAATTGAAGTTAGAAGCCATTTTTTTAATTTTTTTTAGCTTTGCATGAATTTTGGATATGATGATCTCGGCTTGCATGTTGTTTTTGATGGTTGAATTACATTGTGATATTGTTGTTATGTTGATCTAGAGTTGTTGGTATGATTACATAAAGTTTTGGTTGAGTTTTGATGAATTTTTATGAGTTTGCATGAATCTATCATCACTTGTTAGGTGAAACCTCATTTTCTAGGTTTCTATTGAAGGGTCATTGAGTAAGGGGACACTCTTGCTGAGAACCTTGAAAATCTAGGTTGATTTATGGGAAAATGCATATTTTTGCTAAGTGGCTTAAAGGGTCGTTGGGTGAAAATCAAGAACATGTAAGTTTTATTAATGCTTGTTGAGCGAGTGACCAACTCACTGAGAGAAACCTAGAAAGCTTAATGAGAAAACTAAAAAAGTAAAAAACTTCATTAAGCAACTCAAATGTTTGTTGGGTGAGGATCTTGAGAATCCAAAAGTGTATAGATTCACCAGGCAAGTCTTGCATTTCACCAAGCAAATACCTTAGTGTGAGATTTAAGGGTTCTTTGTGTCTCATCTAGCTAAGTGAAGAGATACCTTCAATGAGCAAGAAAGTGAGGATGATTTAATGAATTCTTTGTAGCTTCATTCATTAGGTGAATAAACTCATTCGTTGGGAGACTAGGACAAAAGTTTTAGGGGAACTCTCTATGACTCCTCTAGTTGAGCAAGGATGATGCCTCACTAGGTAAGTAAGGATGAAACTTAGTGATTGAGTCACTATAGCTTGGCTTGTTGGGAAAATAGGACATTTGCTGGGTGATTGAATAAAGAGAAAACTATCTATGACTCCATTCGCTGGGAAAGTTAGGTCATTGTTGAGTAAGAGTACATGTACCTGAGAGTCCACACTCATTGTAGGTAGGATTCGCTAAGTGAGACACCTCATTCATTGGGGGGAATCAAGTAGTGGTGAAAAAACTTGTCTTCCTTGAAAAAAAAACCCTCTAATATCTTGATTAATAATAATACCTCTTAAAAATCTTAAATAAAAGATATAGATGTATATGTTAGGTAAGATGTGGTAAAAGACTAAAGTGAGATCTTAAATGAATTGAAATTCATAAGACTTGAAATGCTATTTGTGACATCTTTTACCCTCGATACATAACAATATTAATAAAATATACTTAGACTAAATCTAAATTCGAAAACATATATTGATTGGTAAAGGATTCACAAGTCTGATCATTACGGTAATTGAAAACAAACACATGTCCTAATGGCATTCCAAAAGTCAATTTCTAATATCACAAAATATAAATCGACTATGCAATCGTAACATAATTACAAAAAAACATCTTGATGTCACATGTCCTATCAAAGCACAATCCAAAACAAAATAAGAACAAAAGAAAGGAAGAAACATTAACTAAGAAACCTTAACTCAACCCTCATACTCCTGCTCAACGTCATTTGCAATTGGAGTTCAGCCTAAACACAAACAACAACAACAAAAAAGGAGTGAGAAATGTACCTCAGGCTCACGGTTTTAGCACAATGTAAGTAGAACACACAATCAACATACAAATAAGTAATCATAATTAGTAGACAATAACAAATAAGTATGAACATGAATGCTAGCAATGCACTGATAGTACTACTTTATATGCCATGTGGTACTAACTCTAATCCAGGAAGTAGGCTAGGGGCAACCCTGCTAATCTCTACCTCTATAATTAGTCATGCCATGCTAGCATGATATTTTTTGGTAGTACATCAGGTACTACTCAGCTTGTATCGTCAGATCTAGCATGTGGGATCAGTTACCACCATTGGAATTCTTCCGTACCAAATAGCTCATCGCACAGGCTATGCACATCATCTCTCAACCCATCTCAGATTAGTGAATATCATTTGACTCCTCACAAGCTAGGTCACTCACTAAATAAATATCCCTCGGGCCAATTCTCATTCCTTACCAACTCGGTCACCCTTCTCATTTATCCTTAATGCTCAATATTCTTTTTTATATCACATATCATCATTCTCATGCAATTTCAGTAGCAATAGTATATTTTGCACAATTACATAGGTTAACAAATAAGTAGTAAAATCAAAATTATAATTTAACCTTAAAACGTATGTAATAAAGAATAAAAGATGACAATAATTATAAATAAGTTCAAACAGTAATTACATTATATTTTTAATAAAATAAACCAATTTTTTTTATAAACTTTTTCTCAATTTGTAAAATATTTTGTTAATTTTATTATAAATAAATAAATAAAATAAAATGTAATTACTATTTTGACTTATCTATAAATTTTGATATCTTTTATTCTTTATTTTATACATTTTAGTTTAAAAGCATTAGGTTAGGGGAATTTTACATGTTTAGTGTAAAAATAGTAGGTTGTCTTGTATTCTTTGTTTTTATTCGTTTTTATATAATGTAATTTTATTAAAAAGTTTGAGAAAAGTAAAAATATATATTTTATTTGTTATTTAAATAATAAATAGAGAAAAATAAATATATGTTTTATTATTTGTAAAAATTTAATTTGTTAGTAATTTTATAAATAACTAAAGTAAAAAAAATTAAATTAATTCATCAATCAATTAAATTAAATTAATTAATTGATTATACTTAATTAATTGATTATCATAAAATATATTGAAGTTATTTTATATATATATATATATATATATATATATATATATAAAAGGTATTATAAATTATAGGATTAGTTTGTATTAATGGTTTAGATGTGGTATAAGTCTTTATATTTATATATGGTATCACCGAATCCTATCCATATATTTTTTTACTATTTATTATGGAATATTTATAAAAAAATTGTTAATAATTTAAATAATAATTACATTAGAAACTTAAATCAATCAAATCAATTTAAATAATTTAATTTGTTGATTAAAAATAACTAATTGATTATTATAAAATATATTAAAGTTAGTTAATATATAGAGATATCAAATGATACTTGTGTAATTTACACTAATTATTATATTATTCAATAACTTAATATAAAATACGAATTTTGTCGATTCAATCGTTGAATTGAAAATTTCCTTTACATAGATTATATATACAAATTATTATGTTAATTAAAAATTATTTGATACCTCATTCATATTGGTCAAAATTAATGAAATATATACTTTTAAAAATTTATTAAAATATGAATAATTTGATTACCTTCTTATTATTGTTCAATTTTAATAAAAATTTGTATACGTGATCTATGTAAAGGAAATTTTAATTCAACGATTGAATCAATAAAATTCGAATTCTATATGAAATTACTAAACAAAGTAATAGTTGGTACAAGTTACATCGACATCATTTGATCCCTCCCCGTACTATTTAATATATTTTGTAATAGTCAAATAGTTATCTTTAATCAATCAATTAGATCATTTAATTTAACAGGAATTTTCAGTCTAATGGTTAGATCAAAAAATTTACTTTTTATATGAAGTAATTAGATGGTATAATAATTGGTGTAAGTTATAGTGATATCATTTGATCCCTCATATGTAAAATATATATAAAATAAAGCAATGTGATAAACTACCAAATAATTTTATAATTATGTGGAATTTTGTAAACCTGATCTAATTAATAAAAACATTAAATTCAACGGTTGAATTGATTAAATTTACATTATAAAAATTTAATCAAGATAAAATTTGACTAAATTTTACCTTTGATGTAAACATATGGTAACTCATTTTATATATATATATATATAGAGAATATTAAAATTATCAATGATTAAAATAATCTTATATCATCGTATAAATCATAAATTTTAAATATAATTTATATGTTTATAAATATTTATTTATTATTATTTTTAATTATATAAAATGAATATTTATATTTATTATATACCTTTCACAAACTAAAATACTAGTTATAAATAAAAATACATAAAAGGGTGAAACTCTTATAACCTCTCACTTTTGTTTTGTGTGTGAGAAAAATCAACAAAATTTTTCGAGATTAATAATTTCTCAATCCACGCTCAAGATGTGATATTTTAATAACACATTTTCAATATTTTCTCTTCTTTAAATATATATTCCATACACTGTTACTATAACATATCTTTTCTTTTCTTTTTTAAATATGTATTTCATAAGCTACTTTTGTTATTGCTGAACAATTTCTGTTAGTTTTCTTAAGCTATTATTTATTTATATATTTAATCTTTTAATTGATTATTTTTTTAATTTATCTATCACTTCAAATTAAATTTAAATATTTTTAAAATAATTATCAATAATTAAAATTAATCTTAAATTATAATTTAAATTATTTGTTATAAATTTGATTTTAACTATATAAAAGAATATTTATATCCCGTTATTCAGTGATAAACTTTACATTGAATGGATTCTTATTTTTGAAGTTAGAGATGTCATGAGATGTTGTACCCAAAAATAAAAAAATGACTTTATAAAGATAATCTCAAGGAATCTCTGAACTTAATCTCCTCCATTTGTTGAGGAGATAGGAATCTGACCCTTGCTTCTTTGTTGACTATCTCAATCTCTTTCTTCTTTCCTGAATTAGCTAAAATTAGAGAGGAGCTTAATTTCTCTTTCCTTGTGTTCCTCTCTCCCATTTTGTTTATTCTTGGCTGTTACAAACCCTAATTTTCTAAATCATATTTCCTTTGCTTATTTCTGTCTAACTTTGTTCTACCTCAGGGTAAATCTAGTTCATTCTGGAGCAACACATTGTTATCTCTCTCAATCTTCCATTTGGTCCTTAGTCCACTTAATTTTTTTTTTTATTCTTCCCTTTTTTTACCTTCGTAAAATTCTTCCCCGTCTCTTCTGGAGCGATCAATTTGTGCGTTGGAGGTGCGTGTTTTTTGTGATTTCCTTCCACCCAATTGAAAAAAATGAGAACTTGAGCATTGCAGATTGATGGGGTTGTTGTTTTGAATCTCTATTGTTTGTTGTAGGGTTTGTGTTTCTTTATTTTAGTGACTGTTAAAGGAAAAAATGGCTTTTAATTCTTTTGGGGAATCGAGCTTTTTGATTCCGCAGGAGAAGAATTCGTGCTCCTCAATTGGGTCAGTGTTGGATGGCTATTTGATCAAGAATTGCGGTGGTTTTGGCAATTCTTGCAGCCTGTGTGGTTTCAATGAGAACCTAGAAGAAGAGACATGTTTTGAAATGATCAATGCTTTGTTAGGTGATTTGGATGATGCAGAGGAGGTGGTAATTGATGATGATGTTCTTGATCGCTTGCCAATGGATCCTTTCGGAATGGACATAGAATCTACCTTCACGGCATTCTCAGATTGGATTGAAGATTTTGAATGGGGTTTCCGACCAGAGAATGCAGAGTTTGGGTTTGGGGTGGATGAAACACATGAAAAGATTGGTGATCATGATCATCTTCACTTTTTGGGTCTGAGTTGGGCTTCGGATGGCCCTGAGAATTTGCAGCCTTGGAGGGTTAGTGCTAAGGGGAATGAATTGTCAGTTTCTGGTGATGTTTTCAATGGATATCAAAATTTTGATGGGGTGTTTGATGAGGGCATTGTGTCTGATGGAAGTGGAGGGGGTTTTCTGAGTGTTAGTCATGGGGACTATCAGGTTCAAAGCAGCGAAGTGGAGGAAACCCAAAACTGCACCAAAATTGAGTATGATGCCCAAGGAGGTGCTCCACATGATGCTTTGTTTTTTGTGTTGGGTTATCTAGGTGTGAAGGACCTTCTCTCCGTTGAACGGGTGTGCAGATCTTTATGCGATGCTGTTAGAGCTGATCCTTTGTTATGGAGGACCGTTCAGATTGGTCCTCCATTAAACAGGAGGATTCGTGATGATACACTTGTCAAGTTAACCAACAGGGCTCAAGGTACTCTTCAGTGCCTGATCCTAGTGAATTGCTTATGGATCAGTGACAGTGGTCTGGGACGTGTTTTACAAAGTAACCCAAGATTGGTGAAGGTTAGTACTTGTAACATGATCCAAAACCTAGCATATACATATTTATTACCTAAAATTAAATTGTGGTCACAGTTGTTGTTTTGTCATTATCCTTGATGTTGCCATAAATTGAGGACAAATGTGGCCTACGAGGCCACAATTGCAGTCGCAATGCGGTTTCAGCTGCATTGTTATGTTTACTTTAGCTTGATATTAGAAACATAAAGACTACTCTGCAAATATACACTTTAGCTGCTGTCTGAAATCGAAAAGTGAGTTGGTGTAGATCAGCCTACCATATCCTTTGCAGTGTTTATAAAAGCATATCTTTGTCTATGTACATTATGTTTTGATAGCTTGATTTATATCGAAATGATATATCTTATAATTATGTATGTATGTCTTTTGGAAGTGACAAATTTGCATGTATCTTTTTCAGCTATGTGTGCCAGATTGTATTAGACTCACAATGGAGGGCATGTTATTCAACCTAAGGGCTCTAAAGTCGTCTGGAAAACTTGGTATAAAGCACTTACGAATTGGAGGGCTTGCTGGTGTTTGTCCTGTGAGTGAGGAGCAGTTTGAAGAGTTGAATGAATTACTGGATGCAAGTAAGGATTTACAACAGGGAGACCAGAAGCCACAATTCTACGGTAGAGAGTATTCACCTGTCATATGCGAGGATGACCGCGCAATTGACATAGAGGTGTGTCCAAGATGCAAGAAACTGAGACCTGTTTACGATTGCCCTGCCGAGAGTTGTCAGCAGAAACATCAGGCTGCTTTGCTGTGTAGGGGTTGCACAATATGCATAGCACGTTGCATTTGTTGTGGACGATGCATTGAGGAGTTTGATTATGAAGAGACATTTTGTTTGGAATTGCTTTGTTTGAATTGTTGGAATCAGTTCCTGCATTGTTCGGAGAAAGGGGAAAAGGACACTACAAAGTGTACTATTATTCATCTTTGTCTCTATGGCGGCTAGTGGAGTATCTCTGGTCTGCGTGGTCTTTTGACTGACATTGGATCAGAGTCTGCACATATGGCTGTCTGGTTTTTGATGTGCAAAGTTGATCTGAGCATGCATGGTATAACATTTGGTTGCGGAGGTATTGTAATTACTCAACAGCTGAGCTTCAGTTGCATATCGCGCAGCTGAGCTTTTAAAAACTGTGATGATGAAGAAAAAAAGGATTTTGGAGGGGAAAAATTGAGATTGAATAAGAAAAAAACAATATAGATAAAAAAAAACTTGCTGTTGAATATATGGTGGATCAAGGGAAAAGGAGGGGAGGTGTCTCATGTATAGCATTTTCTGACCAAGAGCAGCTTCATGATGTGATGCCTTCTGTGGTAGAATTACTGTCTGAGAATGAACAATTTTCTTGATGTTTGATGTAGTGGTGATGCTGAAGAAGGGCATATGCTGGTGCTTGCGGTGGATCTTTATCTGGGTTTCGTTGCCTCGAAGAAAATGTTGCCGTTGTTGGTTAGTGTGCTTCTTTTAAACTAAATCATCTTAAAGAGAAGCTACATTGTCAAGCACAATGGTGTGGCATATCTAGGGTTCTGGGAGAATAATTGAAGGTTTTTCTGCAGCTTTGTAATGGCTGAAGCAATAAATTCAACCATTCAACTTTGACCATACACTTTGTGTTTTTTGGCTACACTTGTGATCTCTATCAATACACCATTGCCTTGTCAAGTGCTATGATATGCAATAAGCCAGCTGTTTCAATGATGAAAGATTCCTCCTCCCTCCAATAAAAAGAAAAAAAATAAAATAAAAGTACTTTTTCCCCATTTTGAGAGTCTCTGGAAATTGAGGCATTGTCCTTGTTGGTAGAAACGGTTGATGTTTGACTCTTTATGATAATGAATAAGGGGAAGACAAATTCCAAAATTGTTACCATTTGTTGCATTGTTTATTTGTTTTTGTTTAAGAGTTCTTTGCTTTTTTCATATCAGCTTTGTCTTTTATCTATTGTTCTCTTTTGGTTCACGTGCATATGCCATACAATATGAGATTTTTCTTTTCTCTAAAACGTGAAAGAAGAAAGTGTAGCATCATTTATTTTCCATTTTCATCAATTCATGGACTTAGCAGGGCATGTGTGTGTTCGTGTGTTCCGTCATTTTGTTCAAATATTTAGAACTTTAATTTAATTGAATACTTTTATTACGAAAAGTTAGCATCATCTATGCTACATTCATCTTTTGCATAAGCGAATTGGACAATGTTGCAATACTAAACACTGATATAGGTAGTGGCTTTCACAAATCACACTAAGATCCTGTGTATATTATTCAAATCTTCTACTACTAATGCTTCGAATTTATTGTATACTTTTGATGTGGTGCTCTCTTGTTATGTAATTTGGTTTGAATGTATGCTTTATAGAGATTCTTGCCTAAAAGATTCTTGGGAAATTAAATGAGTTTTAAGTGTATATCTACATAAAAGAGCATATTTAACAATGCAGCTCAGGTTAGTTGCTACACATAATATTTTATATTTTTTTACGCTTTTCTCATTATGTTATTTTTTAAGTAACTCACGTATTTTGAAAAGCCAACAACTCTAGAAAGTTTCTTAAATGGATTCTGCAATTTACTTCTACAAAGTATTTCATATGATAATAAAGTATACCTTAGACTCAAAAAATCGAAAACAAAGATTGCTCTGTTAAGCAATCTATTGTTTTCTCAATTAGTAGGAGAGCAATTTTCATTGGAGTTGACTTAAATAAAAGAAATTTCACACTGTATTAGAAAAATCAATTTAAATTTCTAAAATATTAATTGACGTGAAAAATTTTAATACATTATAATTGATAGAATTTAATATTTGATTAATGAGAAGTTTATATCCATTGTCAAAAGGAGTAGTGATAATTTTTTATAGCTCTGAATAGATGAGACATTTATGTATTATTGAAAGAAGTTACACTCCACTAGAAAAAATAGGTCTCGTGAAGTGTTCATTGTCGAATCATCCAAATTCAAGTCAAAGAGGGGAAAATAAGTGTAGGATCATTTGTAATGAGTGTGTGATAGATAATTATCACGCTTGCATAATTTATGATATAGCAAACATTTTGTTATAATATTTTTGTGAATATAAGTAAGAGGGGAGGAATCAAATAAATTCTTGCATGTTCTATTATTTTTCTCTACAACATGTTTGTAATATATTCACATATTCAATTCTTTTGAAATGTAATTTTTTTCGAATGAAAATAAAAAATTAAATTTACAAGTGAAATAATCCACAAACTTAATATCAGAAATTAAAAATTCACAACCAATTGTAATAAGCCCTTTAATTTTTAGAATTAAGATTGTATGTCATATTATTATGGTTCCTCAAGATGAAGACGGTGAAAGTAAAAGTATATTTTCCAAGTGTTTTGGGCTCTACTAACAAACATCTTGAATATTTATCTTGTGAATGCTCTTCCAACCATTACTCTTTTTATCTTCCTAACATATGGCAAATTAGATGGGATTGTTTCCTAATATAGGGAGACAAACGGAACTAGTACACAATTAGTGTGCTTTTGGATGACTATTTATAAACTTGATTTTTACAACCTTGCAAATTTAATTTTGGTTAAATTTAGATCCGAAAAATTAGTAATTTATTTTTGGAAACTTCTACCGTAAAAAGAAATGTATAATACAAAAAATTAATACAAAAGTTACATTTTTTTTATTTATCTTTGCAAGAGGAGATTCATAGTAAATTTTATAAGGAGGAAAGAAATAGTTTAATAACTTTTTCTATTATCATCAATTATTTATTGTACTAGTAAGATATGATAGACTTATTTTATCTTATTGTTATAATATATTTTTGTCAAAAGAAGAGATAGATTAAAGAGTGTCACAATAGGATAGAATATTTTTCTCTTTATGTAGTAGTAAGTAGTAGTAAACATCATGCTTAAAAGTTCAAATAAAATAAAAAATATTTTAAATTGATTTTTATTGTTTTAAGAAAAAAATCAAAATGGTATTATTTTAAGCATTTTTTATTGGCTCACTACGAATTTTTTTCCTTCTAGTTTTTTTTTTAAGTTTTTCAATTTTTAATAGTCTTGTTTTGCGATTTACTTGAACAATTCACCACTTTTTATGTTCAACTGGTCGATTCAATATAATTTTCAATTACAATTACTCCAGATTGGTAGACAACACTCCCTAGAGAAATATCTTAACTCTTAGGGGCTAGTCAAGGAATATCTATAACTGAATAGAATTACTTACGGTTCAATACAATAATATTCTAAATGAGTCTTTATTGGAAACTCCAACATATCATTTACACTCTAATCCATAATATTAGCGGTGTCTTCCCCTTCTACCACTTTTGATGCATAAAATAAAAATTCTAATCACTATGTTAAAATTGCCAAAAACAATACTAATTATCAACCCTTTACTGATTTTCATTATATATATTTCTAAATTCTCAAGCATGGTTTGACGAAAGAAAAAATACTAACAAATAATGGATCGAAGACAAAGTCCATGAAACCACTCTCTATTAAGTGGATGTCATTTTCTATTGGTGGTTTTTTTTGTCAAAGCAATGAAAAATGTAAAAAGAGTGCCTAACATGAGGCTTATTATAAGTTTCCTTAAAATGATTAAGTTGTGAACGATGATTGTACAAGTTTAGTCTCTCGTATGTGTTATTTCCCCCCTATTTTTTTTAAATAATGATATTCATATATTTGTATGATATTTTTCACTTTTTATTTTATTATTTTTATTTTTTATCACATCATAACACTTCTTATATATTTTTTACTTTCTCTCTTTGGCTCAAATATAAAAAAGAAATGAAATACCAATTTTTCCCTAAAAATATGTGGCGCAGGCTAATCTTTAAAAAAAAAAAAAGTTCAAAAATTCCCTTGAATATGTATTATATTAGTTAATTTAGTACAAACATTAATGGACATTAATAACATCGTTAATGGATGTAGAGTAGCATGTTAAATGCTATGTTTGACACTTCCTCTCTCTCCCTTCTAACCCAAATCCATGTCAGGACTAATTTGAAGAGAAAAAGAATCCTCCTTCCTCACCTTTCCCCCTCTTGTTCCCTTTCTTCACCACCTCCAATGGCACCTCTCCATCTCTACCTCTACCTCCTGTTCTCCACACCACTTGAACCCCATTAAAATAATTCTTATGGTAGACGAGGAATATTTTTGTTCTTTTTCTTCAACTTTTTCTTCGTCAACGTAAAACACCAACCTCATCCTTGACTTCGAGTCATGGTTGGTAGAAGATAATATCCTAATCTCATCATTTTTGTGATGCTTATTTAGGTACAATTAAGAATGCATAAATCATAAGCAAAATAGGTGGTGTAAGGAAGATGTTTGAATCATTTCAACGAGTAAAGTTTGTGATTGTGCTCTTCAAAATGTAAGTTCAAAACAAGTAAAAAATTATTAAATGAGTATTATTCAATTTTTCTATCTACAATAATATACAAAGAGATTGAGATAAGATGTAAGGAAAGGAAAATTTAAAATACAAATGACATTATTCATCTCTGCCTTGCTCACCCTACATTTAGAGATAACTATGATGTAACACCTCAATATTTCTTTTTCTTATTAGTTGTCTTTGTGTGTATAATGATAATTTAAATGTGTATTTATTTAGTAAATAATTTATTAAAGTTTGTGTTTTTCTATTTTATAAAGTATCGGTATTTTGAAAAAATTGTGTTCAATGTAAAGGAAATATTAAAATGAGGATTTTAAAGTGCTTTAAAATATATAAAATATTTTTTGAGCTTTGTGTTGTTGATACAATCCTAGATCTTTGAAGTTCGGATTGAATTGAACTTGCATTGGAATCCCTCATGTGGGTCGTGTTCTTCATGGATCAAGCTACGTAGCATTATTTGATTTTCGGATACATAAATCGTAAAGAAATTTAGAGTTTTTATCATAGTATTGTAATTTGCAGAAATGAAAATTAGAGTTAAAAGAATTAAAGTAGAAAAATAGAAAGAGTTAAGATATGGCTCGCCACTTATTTTCGTAAGAAAATTCGATAAGAGAAATTGTGATTCGCCACAAGCCTCTTGGAGAACTTGATGAGAATAAAGTGTTTTAATCCAAGAACAAGTTTGGAGAATCCTCTCCAATATGCTTAACGTAGCAATTCTATTCAAATGAACCAAAATTTTCAAAATGAACCAAAATTTTCAAAATGATCCTAAGTGATGCTATTTATATAGGGAATTGGCATGCAAAATTAAGAAATTATCCTATGTGGGCATTGAGTTGTGAAGCGTAAGAGAATCCTTGCAAATCCTCTAGAAGCTTCCAACTTCTGTCAGTGCATCCAAAGATAGGATGGCTTCAACAGTTGCATCCAAAGATGTAGTGGCTTCAGTAGCCACGTCCAAAGGCCCTTAGGCTTAGTCCAAGGTCCAAAGTGACTTGAGGAGCTTGCACCCAAAGACACTTGGCCTAAAGGAATAAGAAACCAGAAGGAGCCTTCCTACGTCCATACGCATGTTGGCTTCTAGGAGTGCATCCATTGGACCCAATGTGTGTCCATTGGACTTAACGTGTCAAAACGGGGCTCAAGTGCTCTCCAGTCTTATGAGACCATCCTATTTATTACAGGGAATGAAAGAAATTCTATACAAAGGTTCCTATTTACACGAGGACAATAAAAACATATAGGATCCTTCTTTGGATGCTCCCTATCTCTAAGGAGTACCATGTTCCTCTACAATTTAGCTTCTATCTTCTTCAGCTCACCCCTGGTTAAGGGTTCTTGAAGGCTTTCCCTTGAAGTTTGGGCTATGTCCTTTGTTGTTTCGTCTTGGCCTCCCTAATTCGTGTCAATTGTTTATGTCTTGGTTTTGTTGGGCTTAACCCACATACCATAGCAAAACCTTACCATATATTCTTTTCTCACTTTTGAAGGGAAGTCTTATTATACCTCTTTTCTTCACGTCTTCTCCAAAATCGCTACAGGAATCCTAATAATGGTCATCATTGTTTCTCCTTTCATGGGATTTTCTATGAAACATTATTATTCCTCTTTGCTACAAATTCTCTTTATTAAGGTAAGGAGGAAGTGAGATTATCTTTTGTGTATGGGTATAACAATAGTCGTAGGTAGAAGGGTTGGTCTTAAACCCAAATTGTTT
Organism: Mucuna pruriens; assembly: GCA_025330945.1. Taxonomy (NCBI): domain Eukaryota; kingdom Viridiplantae; phylum Streptophyta; class Magnoliopsida; order Fabales; family Fabaceae; genus Mucuna; species Mucuna pruriens. The sequence continues at coordinate 986,423 of JAENHJ010000527.1, read as the reverse complement.
TATTTTTCTTGTTTACTTGTTGATAATTATGAGAGGGAATGCGAATTCCAACAATCTTGATTATAGAGATTGAATTCTTGAGGATTATATATGGATAAATTGTGGTTGTTGCTATATCAAGTTTACCCCTTTATCAAAAGTTAGTTAGAAAATAGTGTTGGTCAAGCTTTTGTTTTTTCTATTGTAACAACTTTTTGTAACTCTGCATCTAACTCTTGCTTACAAAGTTACTTTCTCAGGCATATGGTTCTTCTCTTTCTTTGAGTCAATTATTCTCTACATAGTATTGAGAGTTTTTCTCCCTTCCATTTTTCTCTTTATTTCTTCCAAGTGTTTGCATCCATGGAAGACGTTTTCTACTTGCATCCTTCAAATAACCTTGGCATTATGTTAGTAGCTCAACCACTCAATAGTGACAAGTTCCAATCATGGTGGTGCATGTCATGAAGATGGCTCTCATTTCCAAGAACAAACTTGGTTTTGTTGATGGCTCCATACTTGATCCCCCTAATGGCGATTCTTTGCACCATTCTTGGATTTGCAACAACAACATTGTTGCATCTTGGATTCTAAATTTTGTTTCAAAAGAGATCATTGCCAATGTGATATATTCCAATACTACTATTGATATTTAGCATGACTTGCATGAGCTTTTCCAGTAAAGTAACAATCCCTGAATTTTTCAATTAAAAAAAAAAGAATTGCTTAATTGCACCCAAGGTTCTCTCTTAGTATGAATCAACATTTCACCAAAGTAAAAGATATTTGGGAAGAACTTGGTGAATACAAACCTGCTCGCTTTTGCTCTTGTGGTAGCTCTCAATCGCTTGTTGATTTTCTTCATGCAAAATATGTACTTACTTTTCTCATAGGTCTAAATGAAAGCTTCAATAAGGTTTAGGGGACAAATTCTTCTAATGGATCCTTTTCCACAAGTTAATTGTGTTTTTTCTTTAGTGGTTCAAGAATAGAATCAATGTGAGATTGGTCAAGATAGTTCCCTTGTTGATTCGCAACTTGCATATGTTGTACAATCTTCTCAAGGTTCGAAGCACAAATATTTGAAGAGAGACTACCCCTTATGTTCTTATTGTGGCTTTTTTGGACATACTAAGGATAAATGCTTCATATTTCATGGATATCTTCTTGAAAACAAGAAAATAAAATCCTCTCATTCGACAAACATGATGAATCTTGTTGTTGGTAATTCTCAAGATATTGAGTCAAGTGAGTCCTTAGATTTCATATATTAAAACCTAAATGGCCAAGGAGTCTCTCACCTCCAACCAATTGGTCAACGAAAGTTTTGGTATGGGTGTTTCTTTTCTTGAATCAAAGTCTCCTTCTTATCACACTTGGATCATGGATTTAGGGCCAACCTACCACATTTCTTATTTGTTGCCTTTTTGTTTTTTTATCAATATACTGAATTGTACGAAAAGTTTGTTACCTTACCGAATAATGCTACGATCATAGTTAAAGATAGGTACTATTTAACTTAGTCTGAATTTAGTACTAAAAATGTTCTTTATATACCATACTTTCAAATTAATATTGTCTTTGTTAGTTACCTATTAAAAGATTCCTCTTGCAGTATTTATTTCATTAATACTATCTTCTTGATCCAAGACAATCAATATCTACAGGTGATTGGCAAAGGTGATCTCACTCATGGAATTTATGTTTTTCATTATGATTCTTCCATTCTTGTTTCTTTCAATAAATGTAACTTTGCCCATTTTTCTGATGCAAATTTATGTCATTCTAGACTAGGACATTTGTTTGATAAAATTCTTTAAGTGCTTAGCAATCAAATTCATTTTTCTCTATTTTCTAATTTTAACTCAAATGATTGTTCTATTTGTCCGCTCTCTAAACTTCATCGTATACCGTTTGCCTCTCATAATAATTACTCAAATTGTTCTTTTGATTTAGTAATTGTGATATGTAAGGACTGTTCAAGTAAGCAAGCCACCCAAGTTGGTCACAATTACTTCCTCACTATAATGGATGATTGTACCAGCTATACATGGGTTCATCCATGTGCCACAAGTCTAAAGCATCACAATTGATCAAGAGCTTTTTTAGACTTGTGCTCACACAATTTAACATAAGGATCAAGGCCATTCAGACTAATAATGCAAATGATGTGTTTGCATTGAGAAAAATGTTTCATTTAAGTGTGTGTGTGTGTGGGGGGGGTTGGTTTTTTGTCTATTTTTACTTTATATTTTTGTTTCTTTTAGGGTTGTTTCTACTAAGTTTGTGTCGGTTCCAGTTCCTTTTCTGCCGAGTTTGTGCTGACTCTGGTTCTGTTGTGTTTTCTATTTTTCGTTCAATTTTCATTTTTTCTTTGTTTTTCTATTTTCCGACTATGTCTTTGTTTTTCTATTTTTTTGATTGTTGAGAAAAGTATTTTGCAAAGTTTAAATGAATTTCTTTGGGATGAATAAAACATGAAGAAGTAGTGCATAATCCTAGATTAAGAGGTGTCACAACTTGACATGGAATGAAATTTTTGCATCCTTAGGAAATAAGTGACTGAAAAATTAAAAGTTGAAACCATTAGTGATAGAGCAATTATCCATGTGAGATTTTTTTGAGCATTGTATGAAATGGATTTACATCTTGTCATTCTCTTCTTTCTTGTGTGATTTTGCATCTATGTTGCTAGATTACTCTAGGTTTTGCCTTGACTTTCTTTTATACTGCTTGTTTCACATGCATTAATGACATGATCTAGGTCATCTTTCTTCACAAGCTACTAGCCAAAATAGACCTACCTTGCAAATAAAATCCCTTGTTTACCCTCTTTGAGCCTATATAACCATTTTTTTCTTATGGTAGCTCATTACAAGCTCAAAAGTGGAAAAACCATGATCAACTTAAACCGTAGGGGTCAGAAGAGCTTTGGAATTGTTTTGGGAATAGGTTCCACATGAGTGTGAGGGTAGTACCTCAAGGTATTGCGAGTGGTACACTAAAAGATTAGCTGATACCAAGTAATGCGTTTATGTTGTGATAAAGGGTTGTTGAAAAAGAAAGAAAATGGGTGTAAAAAGAAGAATGAAGGATAAATAAAGGAGGAAGCAGCAAAAGCAAAAAGGTTGCAAGAAAAATGCAACACAAGGCTGCAAGAATACAAAAATAAAAAGTGAAAAAAGAAAGAAAAGAATATAAAGGGAAAGACAGGGAGTGTTATGCGAAATATTTTTATGGGGTTAGTCGCCATACTTAGGGACTTATTCCCCATTGCTCCTCTCTCCCCTTTGGTTATTCAAGCTCACTTCACCTCTTATATATATCCTACCTTACCCTAAGTCACTTTACAATCCTAATAAAGTCTTATTGATCACTATTGCATGTGTTTTTAAAGTCGTAAAAAATTAGAGGCTAGTCAAAACTTGGTAGTACTAGTTAACATAAGATGCTTGAGTGTAAACACAACCCTAAACTACTTGAGAGATTGAGAGCACATATCGCGAGAGAGCTCTGTCATTTTTTTTTTGTTGTTCTTTAAATTTTTGTTGTTTGCTTGTTCACTTTGGATGTTGGAAAAAGTAATTTGATAGATTGTTTGAGTGCCTTGATTCCGGGGTGAATGTATAATTATTATGTTTTGTCAACTTAAGGGTTTTATTTAAAATAAATCTTATTCTCGCAATCAGGTTTTTTTTTCATTTTTTCCTTAATGATCTGTTCTAATTTTGCCCGGGAGTGCAAAAATGTAAGTGTGGGAGTTTGATAATTCATATTTTAGACACCTTATAAGGTCTTAAGATGGGTAGAATAAACTATAATTGGTAGTTAAGAATCACGTATTAGTTAAGATTCAGATTTCCAAGGTAAAGATAGGGAAAATAAAAATCTATGCTAATCTATAGATTTTAGCTAACAAAAAGAGTAATCTCATTTTTCAGGTCAAACTGGAGTCCTGAACCATCCCAGCCAAGACCGAGACCGAGTCCTCCCGGCTATCACCGCCAATACCGAATGCATCTCGACCAACCGAAGGCATCTCGGCCAATTGAAACCGAGACCGAGTCTGAGTCCTCTCGGCTATTCCATCCGAGATCGAAGGCGTCTCGACCAACTGAAGACATCCAGACCAGATAAAGTCGTCCCAGCCAAACTAGTTCCTCTCCAAGCCGACTTCGTCCCAAGTAGCTGACTTCGGTTTCGCATGGCCGACTCCACATGGAGGCTTCACATGCCGACTCCAGTCAACCAATTTCGTCCCAATTAAGGCTGGAAGCGTCCAGACCAGATGAAGCCGACTCTACAATATCGACTCTATCACCAGTAGTTGGATGCCAACTCCCATGTGTCCCGATCTGTCCCAGCAAGCAAAGATCGAATCCACTCCAACAATTCCAACACGTGTCATTTAGGAATTAGGTAGTTAGTTAAGTTCATTATTTTTGTTATGTTAGACAGTTATTTCTGTTAGAAAGTTAGTTAGTCAATACATGTATAAATAGGTACGTGGAGAAAAAGCGGGCAAATTTGAGCAAGTGTACATAGCTAAGTTCATACGCACTCCATTGATCACCTCCATATTCTCACTTTACTCCTCTTTGTTCCATGGTGCTTCAGTATGGTGTTCAGTCGGTCGAGTGGACGTAAGACCAAAGTTTGGGTAGTGGTCGGTTGCTAGAGAGGACTAACCAGGAATTTGGCACACATTGGTGATTCAACCCCTCAATACCTAGCCATTTTCAGTGGAACACTATAGCTACCATTAGCGGTCGTCGTGGGAAGTTGATCACATCTTTCCCCTGTATTCACCTCATGTAGCACTACACTGGTTAATCAATGAATTGGTTTGTTTTCTTTGACTGTTGTGTTTGTAGTTCCTGTTAGAATTATTTGTTTTTGCTTGTTTCACGGTTATGCATGGTAGGAATAGATCACGCTAGATTAGGGGTCGGTCGGAACCAATCTAATCAACATTATAGGTAATCACTAGAATACCTACGTCAACCACGGGCATAATCCCTGCTAACTCGAGGTTGCGGTTGTGTAAGTGCTCAGTCAGCAATGGACGAATATTAAGCGCTTGCCTTAATATTTAGGTTGGTGAGAAGTTGCACGCATAATAGGAACCTGAACCTAGAACCATCTCATTGATACCTTTGGAGTCGATATGATAAATATATGTTTCACTTAATTGTAGTTAATTGTAGTTGCCTTTACCTTCATAGATAGTCATTTACTTTCAGCACTTTACTTTACAAGCAAAACCCCCCAGTTTGCTTTCCTCTTGCCGAGTCCGCATTCTACATTCCCAATTCTGCATATTTTCAGCCTTTTTACACTAGATCACACTAGAATCATGTGTCCTTGAGAGATTTGACCTAGGTTGCCCCTATGCTACCCAAAACATAGGAAATCTAGTATTTTGATAGTTGAAATAATGACTAAATTCTTAACTATTAGTGACCTAGCTTGTGAGAGACAAGAATGGTACTCACTAATTTGTGATGGATTGAGAGATAAGGTGCCTAGCCTGTGAGAGGCAAGAATGGTCCTCATTGGCCCAATGTTGAAAGTGAAATAATGATTTAATTGAACCATATTCGCATCATTGAATGAAATGGATGTGTAAGGAAGTAGACACTAACTTGAGTGGTTAGGTCAGTAGACCTCCTAGTAGTTACTCGATACAAAGATCCCAATGATGGTGACTGATCCCATAAGTTGGGTTAGATGTTGCAAGTCGAGTAGTACTTGATGTGCTACCAAAAGAACATTATGCTAGTGTGGAACGACCAAAAAGGGGGGAGTTGCATGCTTGTAGCCTACTTCCTAGACTAGAGTTGGTACCACATGACATATGGAGTAGTACTAGGAGTGCATTGTCATCATTCATGTGAATACTTGTTTGTTTATTGTTCATTAATTATATATTTGTGTTATGCTTACGTTGTACTCATACCACGAGTTTGAGTGAAGTACATTTCTCATTCCCTTCTGTTGTGTCATTTGTGTTTGGGTTGAATACCACTTTATAGGTGAAATTGAGCAAAAGTGTGAGGATTAAGCTGGGGCTCCTCATTTACTTTTTTTTTTCTTTATTTTTGATTTACACTCTAATAGGACATGTGATATTGGGGTACTTTTCATAATTATTCTACAGTTACATAGTTTAGTTAATGTTTTATGACATTAGAAATTGACTCTTAGAATGCTAGTAGGGATGCATATTTGTTTTCAATTATAGTATATGACTAGATTTTGTGAATCCTTTGTTAGTCGATGTATGTTTTCAAATTTAAATTGTTCTAAGTTTATTTTATTAGTATTGTTAGTGTCGAGGTAAAGGATGTCATAAAAATGATTATGGAATAGAGGCACTTGTTTCTCTACGTTATTGCATTACTTAGTTGATGGATTTATTTATGTTTTAGTTGAGATTGTATGAATCTAATAGTGTGATATTAAGGTCAAGATTATTATTTGTTTTATCTTGATTTTTACTATATTTTCCTTGGAGAGTTTTGTATGGTTGTTTGTGAGCTAAAACTTTTTATTTAAGTTATAAAGTTTAGTTGTGTATTGTGGTTCAATGTCATGTCCTTTATAATAAAAGATAATTTTTTAAATTTCATTTTATTTTGTAATAGAAGTTACTATTTTCGCACTAAATATCATAATAAACATTTTTGGGATAAAATGTGTCACATATTGTCTTCAATGAGTCTTCCTTGGCTCTTATTTCTTTTGTAACAGAGTATGCATGTATTGTTTATACTATTTTTTAAATGTTGGAAAATTGATATTAGATGTTGTATCTTCTGTCATAACTAATAGAAAATATTCTACTTATGCATTTGATGGGAAGTGAGTGTTAATCCTATGATTATGGCAATTATTTTTTTAGAAATTTGTTTCTATACATCAAATGCTTATTGTTTAGATGATGCATATGATCATAGTTCCTACATTATTCACTAGAATGAGAAAGAGAGAAAAGACATGGAAAGAAAATCCTTACCTTTGTAATTGCTTTTTAACATAAAGGTCTTATTTATAATAGGAGAAAGAATAAAGTAATAATTCTGTAACAGTAGTAGAGCTAGATACAAAATAACAATAAATATCGCTAATGTTAATAACTCAACAATGAGATTCTTTTGTTCTAAAGCTTTATTATACTATCCTCTAGGTTTTTTAATGTAAATTTTAATTGTAAGCATGCATAATTTTTAGGACCATGGAGAAGTAATAATTAATAGGTTTTTGCTCTTCTTGACTCCAAAGATCTTGAAGATATCCTACTACATCATAATGTGAGTTTTTTACAAGTTTTCTTCTTTATCAAAATGAAATGGTACATTTCAAACTCCAAGTGCAAGATATGGTATTTGAGATTTGTTGTGAATTTGTTGATTGGTGTACACATTATTCTTCCAATAATATTCTTTATTTTTATTTTGAAGGTCTAAATATTTCAATTGATGATTACGTGACAACTTGATTTTGATTATCAAATAAGGATTGCATATATAATTACAATTGAAAATACAAATGACTTTCTGCTCTTTAAGACACCTTTTATTATGCTTTTTTGAAATATAAAATATACTTGTCTTTGACTATTAAGATATCACTAACTTATCTTTAAGATCTTAATTATGAATTATATTCCCCCCTACCTTTTTAAAAGGAAAAGCTAACATTTTTTGTATGGATTATAACAACCCGAATTAATATTTATATTAATAAATATTTATCATTATTTATTTTGAAATTAAGATTGAAGTCTAGATAAATATTTAGAAACTCTAAGAGATTAAATCCAACTCAAAATAACAAATAATATCTAGATTTATAGTTTTAGAATTTTTTTGTTATAAATAAAAAATAATAAAATAATCGATTCAGCTCAGAAGGAGTATAATAAATAATAAAATATATTTTAAAATTTTTAAAAAATTATATTTAAACTTAGAATAATATAAGAATGGTATATAAAAATATAAAAACAAAATTATTTTTTTGGATAATAAAAATAAAATAACTATAATAGATAATTTGCCTAAGAGAATAACATTTTGTAAATAATTCAAAAAAATCATAAAATTATATTTTAAGCATAGAAATATGTTTAGAATATTATTTTAGATTTTTGAGAATTTTCTCGAAATTTTTAGTTTTCTTTGAGTTTTTACTAAGTGCTCACAAACAATTTTCAGAACATAATTAGGAATATCAAATGAACTTCAAAAATTATGAGAGCATTATTATCATTAGAAGAAGGATCATGATATATTATTTTACAAGACAAAAAATTCTAGAGCCATTATTAAAAATTAAATGCATAAATATATTTATTAATTATAATATGCAACAAAAACTAAATTCTTCACTTTTTGTCTCTCTTGTCTTACAATGGTAGCAGTCAACGAGGAGACAAACTTAGTTTTCTAGTCCCTTTATTTATGGATAAATGATATTAGTTGTAGGTAACCATGGAGACTTTTGTTTTAAATTAATCTAAAATAATAAAAATCTAAAATCACAAAAATTTGGCACATGCTCCTATTATAGAAGAGTGTTGGAGAAGCTTGTTATCACTCTTTTCTTGGTAGACCCACTCCTACAAGCACACTCACATTTATAATTATGGACCTTGATGCTTGTTTACCATACCTCAATGTAGGCATGTATGAAAAGTACCATTGTGTAAAGGAAACTTTGCCAAAATTTCTATATAGGAATTATGAAATGATGAAACTCTAGGTTAGATTATTAGAATATTATTTTGTCAATCATGCATTAAAAGCATATGTTGTGGTAAATGACAATTATGCATTAATGACATATGTTAAGATTATAAAATTGTGAACCATGTAATGAAGACATATGTTGTGGTAAATGACAATTATACACTAATGACATGAATTGAGATGTTAAAATTCTGAAGCATGCAATGAAGTATATGTTGTGGTAAATGACAATTATGCTCTAATGGCATATGTTGAAAAGTTTAAAATGTGAATCATGCACTGATGACATATGTTATTATGATTGACAATTATGCACTAATGACATGTGTTGAGATGTTTAACTTATGAATCATACATCGATTACATATGTTGTGGTGATTAGAAATTATGCATTGATGGTATGTATGGAGATGTTAAATTTGTAGACTATACACTGATGACATATGTTGTGGTGATTGACAATTACGCATTGATGACACATGTTGAGATGTTAAAGTTATGAACCAATATGCTTTGATGGCATATGTTGTGATTATTGATAATTATGCATTGATTACATGTATTAAGATGTTAAAGTTATGAATCATGCATTAATTACATATGTTGTGGTGATTGATAATTATGTGTTAATGACACATGTTTTGTTAGCTTTGGAAGTCATAGTTTTGTACACTACGAGATCAAGGTAGTGACCATTGAAAAGGTATAAAGGGTATGAAACCATACAAGTCTTGGATATATCATAACAATTTAGATTAAACATTAGGTATCCTTGTATGTTTTATATTAGTTCATTGTTTATTTGAATTAATTGTATAGGTTAACCTACAAACTTCTTTCTGACTAAGATTTAAAGAATTAAAATACTCACTCCTTTATTTTCTTTTTTTTTTTCCTTTGTATGGTATGTATGTGATATAACGACATTGATGCATATATGGAAAGTCACACTCAAGGAACTCAAGGAGGTGTGAATGAAGGAGCTACCCTTGCACTTGAAGGACCTATAACTAGGAAAAAGCTTAAGAGAATTCAAGAGGATATGCAACTAAAATTGGCTACACATGAGCCAAGAAGAGGCCGAAGAAGGCCTAGTTTTGTATCACTTGTCCAGCTTCCATGAGGGCAATGTATAGAGCTAGAAAGACATTATTTTCCCTATATTTTCAGTATTTTATGTATTTTATATATAGGATAGCATAGCCTTGGACCAAAGTCCATTTTGGTGGCTTTTTCCTTTCTAGTACTATTTACTGGAAATCTGTCGCTAATCTAGTTTCTAAAGCTTGCCCATTCTCTTGCTAAATTCGTTGCTAGTCCAAAAGCTAGCTTGCTTTGTGTTTTGGGCTGACTTCTCTTTGGGCTTTAGTTAAGTGACTCTAATTAGAATTAAGAGACCTTAATTAGGATTAGGAGAAGGGTATATAAGTCCTTTTGTAATTATCTTAATCACTTTTTACATTGTTAATGAATGTGCATTGCACTTTTTGAGAGTTTTCTCTCTACTCTTTTCTTGAGCAAGAAACTCATTCTTATTAAGCTTCCATTGATGCTTGTGGCGAATCTCACTTCTCTTATTTAATTCAACATGAATTAGTGGCAAGCTTCACCTCTTCCTCCATTTTCTCATTTTCTTCTTCTTCCTTTTTCGATCACCATTTTCATGGCTAACCTAGGTTTTACTTGAAGTTAGGTCTTGATTATGGATTCAAGGGTGTATTAGACGTGGATAGCAGTTAGATGCAATGTTAAATATAAGGATGTTATTTTTGAAGATTATAGGAAGGACCTACATGCGAAAATCCAATATGTGCTTGAAGTCTTATGTATATGTTATAGGTAAGGGTTATGGATAATGGATAAGTAGCTGGTACTGCTTTGACTAGGATCTTTTTTTTTTTATGTATATACACATTCTAGGGATAAAACTATAACATTTTGTTGTGTGTTTTTTTGAGGCCAATTTAGTATAGATATCTTTTAATAAACTTCACTCATGTTATTAAGTTGTATTATTTAAATGTATTTAGTATTATGTATATTTTATGATGACAAGATGTATGATAATATGTTTATAGGTACTTATATGATGATAGCGCAAGTTTGTAGTTGTGCTATTTAAATTGGTTAAGCATTGTAAGTATTAACATTCAAAAAATAAAATTACAAAGTATTCTCTAAATTTTTATTTAATTTTTTTATAATCATCTAAAAAAATATTAATTAATTTGACCAATGTAATAAAAGTGTTACATGAATCCCTCTAGATATCATATATTGAAATTGTCATTTTCTATGTAGGCCATAGGCTACACAAAAATTCATTTGTTATGCTGCTAAGAGGTTGCACTTTATATTTACTTATTTATTTTTAATTTTGTAAATGTTGAAAACTTGATATTATATGTTGTATCTTCTATCATAACTAACAAATGTTATTGATTTGAAAGTCATCATTGGATATACATGATGGTGATTTTGACATTCCACCTGTAAGTTATTGCAACAACATTCCTCTTTTATAATTAGTTATTTTATCCATTCTCAAGCTGTTATTCTATTCTACAGGAAAATTATTAAAAGTGTGTAAGTTTAGTGCTATAATTCATCATTTCATTTTTCATCCATCTTTACTCAACTTTTTTTTTTTGCCTCGCTTGAGACAATGTCGCACTACCATTCACCATCACCAGAAAACATCTAAATCAAAAGAAAAAGGGTTAGGGATTAGGAAGAAGAAAAATGGGGTATAAGAAGAAAAAGGTGGGATGATGAATTTGAGGAAGAATGTGAGAAGAAAGGAATATAGACAATGATGAAGAAAAAGGTGAATCAACGTATTTACAAGATTTTTTTTAATTATACACGAATTCCTTCAAATTAGTTTATGTGACATATATTTGATTTGGAAGGTCAATTAAGAGAAGAAAAAAAAAAAAGTGGCAACATAGTATTTATCATGCCACTGTGAATCTGTTAACAATATTACTAAGATTCATTAACATTTGAACTAACTGGCTAACGTCTCATACTTTCATAGACCAAATTCATGATTCACTCGTAAAAAAAAAAAGTGTATATATTTTATTTTTTTATAAGACTTACAATGACTTTTTTTTAGGCTTGATAAAGTTTATATTGAAACTATAATAACAGTAATTAACCATGGGACATAATTGGACATTATATTTTTATACCATTTTTTTTGGGTTAATAATAATAGCTCCCTTATATTTTAACTACTAAAATTTTAATGCTAGAAGAGAGTTTAAAATATACTGTAGAATTACATATTCAAAAGACAATTTAATAGATTCTAAAGTTAAAATTTTAAAAACACCACTTTTGAAATTAAATTCTCAAAAATAATTTATAAACCACTTTCAAATATTGAACAAAATAATTTAAGAATAGCAGTTAAAAAAAACCTTATCTTTGCTTTTAGCCATCTAAACCACTAAACCGTTTAGCTTCTTGGATTTATTATATACACTCTATATTATATATAACATTCATGGTTTAACTTCTTTGATTTATTATATAAGCACTATATTATATATAACATTCTTACATGAATTTATTCTATTTTAAAATATTTATTTAACATTAAATTTAGTTTAAAATAATAAATAATAAATTTATATGATAAAAAATTAATATATAAATTATATAATTTTTTATTTAATATATTTTTCGTATAATAAAATATGTAATTATTTTTTATTGCCATTTTATTCTATTTTCTTAAATTTTTATACCACATAACTAATATATTATTTATTTTAATATTATCAAATATATATTTTAATATATTAAAATAATATATTATACTATTTATTTTAATATTATTTTGATATAGTATAATTGATCTGATAGAAAAAAAAATAGAAAGATGGAAAGAGAAAAATGATTGAATGTTTATATTTATTTTTATTAAAAATGTTAAAATTTAAGTTGATAAATTATATATTAAATATTTTTATTATAAATGAATTTTTATTATTAACTCATGCAATAACGTTAATTCCAGTTTAAAAATAATAAATAATAAATTTATATAATAAAAATATGATTTATTATTTAATATATTTTCATATATAGATATAAAAATATAATTATTTTTAATAAATTAAAATAATTTTATAATATTTATATTTTTAATACATTAAAGTAATATAATATATTGTTTATTTTAATATTAAAAATATACTACATCACTAATATTTAAAATATAGTATATTAGTTAGAAAAAAGTTGAAAAAATATTGTTTATTTTAATATTAAAAATATAGTATATTAAGTAGAAAAAGTGGAGAAAAAATAGAGTAAAAAAGGAAATGAAAAATAAAAATAATTGTATGTTTATATTTATTATATAAAAAAATATATTAAATAATAAATTATATAATTTATGTATTAGTTTTTTATTATATAAATTTATTATTTATTCTTTTTTAAACTAGATTTAATATCAACTAAATATTTTAAAAATACGATAAATTCATAATGTTATTTATATTATAGTGCATACTTAAAAAAAGTTTCATCTAGTTGGTAAATATTAGATTTATAAAAACACTGATTGAATATTGTAAGAGATTAAAGGTGTAATTAAAAAAAAAAAAAAAACAAACAACAACGAGGTATGCCACTAAAGAAGAAAGTGATACAAAAACAAAAACTAGATATTGGGCCTTTAATGGGTTTTGCACCTACGACTACTGTCAATCCAGGCCCATAAAAAAAAGCGGTTCGGGTTTCGTCCCCATTTTGGATCTCTGAATGATCTGAACTGAACCACACGCCGTTACGAAGCTTCGACTTCAGAGGTCGACGCATCATAGCATAGAAGCAACGGCGGCGGAAACCACCGTTCGACGCCGGAGACACGATCTGCTTTTGCCGTATTTTTCGAAGTGTAAGTCTTCGCTTCTCCCTTTGATTTCTTTTCGTTCCACATGCTTTCTTAATGGAAAACGCTTTTCTTTCTCCATTGTGAGGGTTGAAGTTTTTGGGATTCATAATTATAATATCTCTTTATATTTTTATTCCTTTTGTTTGTTTAATTTTGTCTACTCTTTTTCTCACTTTGATTTTGAAAATTTCTGTGTCGTTTAAGTTTAAATGCGGTTTAGGAACCTTCTGGAAACTCTAACTTATAGTGATGTGTTAGCATTTACTCAATGTTAGAATTTGCATTGTTTTATAGTTCACTTCACAAACATATACAGACTGGGAAATACAATGTGGAGATATTCGCTGCTAACTTAGTTCTTGAACAATATGTTTACTGTTAGTGTTTTTCAGGTTCTTAAATAGAATGTGTTTTAAGTCCTTCAATTTTTGGTCAAAATTGATTTTAGTTCTTCTACTTTAAAAACGATAATTTTGGTTATCGTCTTTTTGATAATTGGTGAATTTTGATCCTCTTTATGGAACTTAGGATACTAGAACAAGAGACGAAATTCATCAGTTATAAAAAATATGGTGATCAAAATCTTTGTTTTTAAATAAAGGAATTAAATCCAATTTTGACTGAAAATTGAGGTACCTTCAACATATTTTATTCTATTATTATTTAAGAGCATGCTTGGTATAGATTGCTTTTTGTGAAATAATTGTTTATTTTTTCAAAAATTCTCTTGTGAGATTAGAAAAAAAAGCAATTATTTCTACTTGAATCAAACACACTCTAGGATGATATTGTTAAACACATTCTCTTGGATAGAATATAGATATTGGAGATGTATTCATGCCCAGGGATTTTAGGTATATTTATGTCAAAATGCATAAAAAATTAAAGTTCTGGAGGTGTGGGGTTGGGAAAGGAGAGGAATGCTAACAATGTTCTTATAATTGCAGCGATGTTGGTTTCTTGCTCTCTTTAAGCCCCAATAATTGATTGTTTTATATGTTTAGTGAACTCTTAAGGAAAACTTCTAAAAAGGAATTAGAAGTTCAGATTGATGTGTTGTACTACATCTTATTTATAAACTAGGAATCTAAAGCAATCAAGTTGTTGTATTCAAATTGGAAGATAACCACTATACACCTCACAGAGTAGAATGTAGATCTGTACATGTATTTATACTGAGGTTTTCTATGTAGTTATGTTCCACCCTGAAGTGAAATAAAATTTTCTTTCAGAAGAAAGTAGAAGTTCAGATTGATGTGTTGTAATACTGCATCTTATTTATAAACTAGGAATCTGAACTCTGAGCAATCAAGGTGTTGAATTCAAATTGGAAGATAACCACTATTCACCTCACAGAGTAGAATGTAGATTGTACATGTATTTATACTGAGGTTTTCTATTTAGTTATTTCCACCCTGAAGTGAATTAGAATTGTCTTTCAGAAGAAGGTCATGGCAATGAACCATGCCAGGTCTATCAGACACATTCTTACCACCAACGAGGCAGTTGGGGTTGCATGCCAACGAACATTCGCCACCGGTAAAGCAAAGAAAGGATCTAAAGGGGGTGGAGCTGCTGATGCACCCAAAGCATCAATTCTTAGCAAGGAAGTCAAGTCAAGTACAGTTGTAGGTGCCAACATTCTCAAGGAAGGAACTGATCCAAAGATCCAGCCTGATTCAGAATACCCTGACTGGTTGTGGCATCTGCTCGATAAACGCCCTGCGCTTAGTGAATTGCGCAGGAAGAATATTGAAACACTACTTTATGAAGATCTAAAACGCTTTGTTAAGCTGGATAACCGAGCAAGGATCAAGGAGAATAACACTGTCAAGGCAAAGAACTGATTCATTGGTCAAAAAGAAATTGGGGGATGGGGGGTTGAAATAACAGTGTTGAATTTTTCCATTTCTTTTGTTTCTTGTGGTTCTCAGTCTTCTGGGATTCCTTTGAGTAATTGGCTTACATGTATGCAAATCATTAAACGGAACAAAAGCCAAAGAATTGAATGATTTGGCACTTTTGTTGTTACTTTTCAGTTTGTTTTTTCCCTGGGATGCTTGGTAGATTAAATTTGATGATTGCCTTTGTTGATTGAACAGAACCTTGTCAATAATTATTTTTTTTCTTTGCTTTGCTTAGCTTTTTAAGACTGATTAGACATTTATTATGATGTTCATTCAATAGGATTCTTATATAAACGGCGAAGGGAAGTCCTTCCCCTCAAACTCAGAATTGTGGTGACTATGGAATGGTAATTGCACATTTGTACACATCAAATTTGCTTTTTTTTCAAGAATCACATTGTCTAGGAGTCTAGGTAAAAAATTGGATAAACATCCCAATATAAGTAAATATCACAACCAAGGTCTCATCCCTTAAGGCACTCTCTTCCCTTAATGTAAAAATTGATCAAGGCACTCTTGTTCCTCAACGAAAGTCATGAGATTGATCTTTGTTTGAGTAATACAGTCATAATATTTGAGAGCATTTTACTTCTTAGTGGACTGACTCAATGCTCAATGCGAAAGGGGATTAGTCAAATTCATAAGTCTAGATATTACTTTGTTATTATACTAAAAAAGAAGTAAATATTTCATACTTGGTAACAACTTATTTAGTGAAAGATCAATATGGAGTTTTTAATTTTTTTATTCATTTCTGATAGAAATGCAATGAAATTTGTTGTGATTGGCGTTGCTCCCATCATGTGATTCTTCTTACAAGAATGGTACATTGTACTTTAGAAACTTAAACTAGTTCCACTTCATACTATATGTACTAAGTATTTTTTATTGCTTCATGTACATGGGCCATAGCTTTGACATTGCTCTCGAACTTCATGGGTGGAAGCCACCATCTCCTGTCTACTGGCCAGTGAACTTAATTGGTGGGTGATCCAATGGGTATCTCACTTTTGGAGGTTTACTAAAAATGCATATGCTATTAACCTTTTATATCATTTCATGGTGGAGCCTTCTGTTCAGGATTAGTCATATACCGGAATGGGTTTGGTGAACTTTTTAATTGCTTTATCTAAAAAGGAATTTACACTTCTAAAGTGGGTCTTGTTTCCTGTTTTCCCTGGTTTTATTTTTAATTACGAAATTCACTTTACTTTTATTTTGTTCTACAAATCTTTTAAAATAAAAAATATTTTTTCAAAGTAAACAGTCCTTAAGTATCCATATATCTTTGATTTCGTGTGAGTTAAATGTACATACTTCAATTTAAATAAATAATGAATGTATTTTTATTTTCTTACTTTATACATTATATCACTTTAGAAGAGTTAAATGCTCTTACGATATGGAGATAATTGTATTGGTCATGGATTAGTGGTCCCTAACTACCTGCCTATAATTTTTTTAAACTTCCCCTTGGTTGTGGTCCCTGTACTGTATCTACTTGTCCCATAAAATATTTTCTAAATGCTAAATTGGGACAAGAAAAAATTGTTTTCTTTGATTTTAGTATGTATTTTTTAGATGTCCATGTATATAAAATAAATAAATAAAAGTTAAGTGAAAGATAGAGATAATATTATACCATTTTATCAACGAAGTTAAGTCTAGCATAAAAGATTAGTTTTTTTTTTTATAATTTTGCGAATTAAATTTTGAATCTCTGTTAAAAGAGATGTTTAACCATATCTCAAACATGATATTTCTAAAAGATTTCTAAAAGATAATACGCGTAGGAAATTAGAAAAAAAAACATTATACCATATCATATATGGTATCAATTATTTGATGTTCAAATAATGCAACTGTAATACTGAATCTCCATATGTTAGATGGTATAATTTGGTAAGAACACATCCATGATAGTGAATCACTGTGTACAATCTAACCTTGTTCATTGAACAGGATATTTAGAAGTTGTTAGTGATGGTTGTCATGCTCCTAGAGCCCATGTGAAGCTGTGGTTTCCTGACCCCTCACTAAAGCAAGAAAGAGACTAGCTGAAGTTAAAGGAGGCAAGAAAATGATACTGGTGGGAGGGTGGAATTGGACATGACATGCATCATTGTTATTAAAAGCATGCAACCTGCTCTATACAGCTTTTGGATGTAGTACCTATGTGTTAAAAGCTGCCTTTCACATGTTCACTTTTTTGCTTTTGGGAGTTGTGATTCCAAGATCAATGAACATGAGTGGTTGGACTCAAGTCACTGTTGAGCACCTAGCAAAGACAGCTCACCAAAATCTTTAAGCATAATCCCTGCCAGCATCATGTCCTAAACAAGGTGAACTACCACTGTTGAAGGGATTACCAACCCTCGTTAAACTTGCATTTAAGGCCATTGATTCTCATAATATGTCCACCAATGAGTTTGTATATTTCAGCTGTGGTGATAATTATTGTTGGTTTAGGAGATATTGATGGCTTAGCTGCAACCATGAGGCATGTATCTTGAAATGATAAGTACTCACACCACTTTTTTTTAACAATGTCTATTCTATTAGCTGTATAATTTATTGAAAATTATAAAATTTGATAAATTTTACTTCTTATTAAACGAGACTTTTTTAAAAGTGAGATTCACTAAAAATTTATGATTAATAATACTGTTCATCTTTAAACATTGAGAGAATTTTTTTGTTTAATCTGTGGTTGAGTTGCATTCAGAAGTAGATATGGGACTTTTAGTGAGGCATAGGAGCAGAAAAACTAGGAATATTTATTAGGATCAATGAGGTTAGATATTAAACTAAGTAGTGGCACAATATCAAGGTTTTAAAAAGTAGTCCAAAATTGTAAATTCATTCACGATGTCAGGATTTTTGTTACATTGCAAATGCAATTGTGACCACATCGACCTTATTTATTCATAACTTTTATTCAAGGGCAAAAATCAGGATAAAATCACTTCTGAAGTTTAAAAGCTTACACTAATTAATGATGGTAACAAGAAAGGGTATCTCTGAATTATTCCAACCAATGCTTTTGTTGAGTACCCGGGAAATGTTCTGGTCAATACTGGATAAGATCTTTGTGGAAGGGTAGAAACTTTATTGAAGGGATATTCTCACGAGGGACACATCAACCATGTCCACCACGCGTGCTTGCTTTCTTGTCATTTACATTTCTTAATATAATAATGTCAAATTACCTCATTACCTCATGTCTACATGTTCGCCCTACATTAATTTCTATTTTTTTTTTGTTTAACCTTAATTAGCAATGGTCCTAATAGTCATAGACTCATTAATTTACATTAGCTGTGTTTCTCTATTAGTTTGTTTAATTAAGTGGATAATAAATCTACAAGTTTGTGGTAGTAAAAGCATTTGAAAGATGAATGTACTCTCATGGGTTTTCTATATAAGAAAAAAAAATTTGATTATAAAATATAAATAATTTTTTTTAATTAATTTCACCTTATTTAATGAAATTATCACTAAAAAATATTCTTAATTTATTAGAGATTATGTTTCTAATTATTCTATTTTATTTTTGATATAAAATTTTAATAAAAATTAATTTTAAAAAATATTTATTATTAAATGAGATAAATATAATTAAATAATATTTAACTTTCTTAATTAACATAAATATTTTAAGTACGAAAAGAAAAGAAGAAAAGTTGGATAACAAAACTTCCAAAGTAGAAGTACTATTCTCACACTTTTGTTTGAGACAAAGTAATGGTATAAATTATGAGTTTATTATACCTATGAAAATTGTGGTGACCAAACCGAAAGTTTCTCCAATTATTCTTTTGGTGTTGCCATGGCATTAAATCATTGGTTAATTACGCCGACAAAATTTGATTTATCTGTATTAAGAGTTGAAACTTTTAGATCTTTCACTAAATTTAGATTCACAAACCCAAACAATTCTACTAATTTTAGAGGCCGGTGGATTAGGGAGACTATTACTCAGAAAATATTTTGTTGCTAAATGAAAGTTAATATTTGTAAACGTCCTTTTCGGAGCTTTTTCGAAATCCAATCACATAATGTTCTTTTCTACTAATTATTTTCTACTAACTATAAACATGCATATAATATATTATTTTTCATTTTGCTAATAGAAGTTAGGGTCACGACTCCTCCGGACTCAAGGAATACTTGTAATAATTAATAATCATTCCGAACCAAAATATAAGAACAAAAACTGTGTGGTAAATTAAAATATAAGTGAAATTTAATTAATTTTATTCTATTTAATAATACAATATCTAAAATATTTTTTATTTAATTAAAAATATGTTTTTAATAAGTATTTTTTATTCTTAATATTAAGTTTTACTAAATGATAGTTTTAAAAAAATTATAAATGATAAGAGGCAATATATAGAAAAATATTAGGAATACATTTTTTTTTAATACACTATTAGAGAAATGTTTTTTATTCTAAATGATAGTTTTAAAAATATATTTTATAAATGATATTAGTAAAATTAAATTATGTTAACTAATTATCTTAATTAACATGAATCAACTTTTTTTTTTTGTTTATATTTCATTTCAAAGGAGACAATACATAGAGAAATATTCGAAACATATTATTTTAAATATACTATTTATATTATCTAAAACTTATTAAAAATTATATATTTTTATGAGACTCATTTATTATTTAATAAATTTTTATTACGTACAATAAGGATAATAAAATTTGAACTTAGAATTGTGTGCTATTTGTGCAATAGAGATTGTATTGCTAAGCCTTTTGTAATGTATATAACCTACCAATAACCAACTTAGGTAAGATTTAAATTCTGGTCAACTCAGTTAATGCAAATTGTCATGGTAAGATTTGAAGTTTGAACCCCCCACCTCTCTGTGACGCAAGGTGTAGCATTGTAGGCCATATATATGCATAATTTGTTTATATTAAATTAATAAACTTCAAAAGTGGTATAGAAAAATTTGTGTAGTGAGATCAAGTAGAATTTCTTTTAAAAGATAGCGTGAATTGACAACCTACCTTTTTTATTTTCATAGATGCTATATTCTGTATTGTAAACGTGTAACTGTCTATCACGATGCTAAGTTTTGATTAAAAAAAGAGTGAATTTCAATAAACTTTGCCCAAAACATTCGAGAGGAATGAGTTGGCACATTATTGTTGGTTGAACAATCTTATAGGGCTATAAGATGTGAATTGTGGAACTAAACTATCACTTTAACTATATCTTTACAGAAGATAAATGATTGTTCAAAGACTCTGATAATTTATTTTACTACAAGTGGCACACAACATTTGATGGTCACATGAGCTCTGTTTCTAAAAGTGTGAAGCAAAAGCACCCTGCTTCAGTTTAGCCTCTATAATTACTTCAATACCTTTGTGAACAGTGAAATCTCATGCATTGGTTGAACTTCCTACTTCTACCATCATTGCATCCAACCCCTCTTTCATTATTATTCATGTCCTTTGCAATTTTGCATCCTACCAGCGCTTCAATGTTCTAAACCATAATCATCAATGAGATTTTTATTGGCATCTTAGAGTTCCCTTTTAAGATTCCAAACTGAACATTTTTTTTCTGGAATATCACATCCCTTTCTCATGTTGTCTTCTGCAAATGGTCTTGTGATCACTTTTATAAACAATATTCTTCTCTGAAGTGGCTGTTACCTTTTGTGGTAACTTTTGGGAGAACAATTATGGCTGTTTCCTTTCTCATTCTATTTACTTGATATTATTAATTGGGATCCTTATCATATTTGATAACTAGGTCTTCTAATAGAATTTTGCTAGTGGTACAATTCAATTCAACCCTTTAATTAGTCTCATGTGTTGTCTTCATTTGTATGTAGGCTTTAGTGCTTTTCTACATTTCTCACATGTGAATATTTTGGTTCCCTTTATACACACTTAATTAGTTGTTCATTGTCATAATCCCCATGTAAGCTTTCTTGTGCAGCATCAGTTTTCTATATTCCTCACACAGGTCCAGCTTCTAAACTCTTGTTTTGTTCGTGCTGTATCATCAGATCCATCCTCAATTACTTTCTTTCTTTCTTTCACTTTCACCTTTGCAATCATTAGTTTCAGTGAGGTTGAGTTGATTATAGTTTGTTCTTCTCAGTTTCAATCATTTTCATTTTGTTAAAGTTGTTACTTGTTAGAGAGTATTCAAATAACTAGTGTTTTAGCCTTGAATTATTGTCAATGCCTCCTACATACTTTCCTCTTCGTTGGGAGAGCACAGGGGATCAGTGGTGGTATGCATCACCAATAGATTGGGCTGCTGCTAATGGCCACTATGACTTGGTTCGTGAGCTACTGAGAATGGACAGTAACCACCTCTTCAAGCTCACTTCCCTGCGCCGAATCCGGCGCCTGGAAGTGGTGTGGGATGATGAAGAACAGTTCAATGATGTTGCAAAGTTCAGGAGTGAAGTGGCAAAGAAGCTGCTCCTTGAATGTGAGTCAAAGAGGGGGAAGAACTCCCTCATCCGTGCCGGCTATGGCGGATGGCTGATGTACACGGCTGCCTCGGCCGGGGACTTGAGTTTTGTTCAAGTCCTTCTTGAGAGGAACCCTTTGCTGGTTTTTGGTGAGGGGGAGTATGGTGTTACTGATATACTCTATGCTGCTGCCAGGAGCAAGAATTGTGAGGTTTTTAGGTTGCTGTTTGAGTTTGCTGTGACACCAAGGTTTCTAAGTGGGAAAGGTGGGGTGGTGGAGGAGCATGTTGGGGACATTCCTTCTGTTTACAGGTGGGAGATGACCAATAGGGCTGTTCATGCTGCTTCTAGAGGAGGGAATCTCAAGATTTTGGAGGAGCTTCTTGCCAATTGCTCAGATGTTTTGGCTTATAGAGATGCTGAGGGATCTACTGTTTTACATGCAGCTGCAGGCAGAGGGCAGGTTGAGGTGATTGTCTTCTCTCTTATTGAGTTTTGTTTCATTTTTATGCACCAATGCTTGAATCTTCTGCTACTCTTCACCTTCTTTCTCATAACCCCTTTCAGATGACTATTATGGTGTTGTAGTAGGGGCATTTTGAAAGTTCTCAACATATGAAGTGTTTTTGGTGTTCATTGTACATAGATTATTTCTTGGAATGTACAATGAAGAATAATTGGCATGGAATATCAGATGGCAATGGAATTAATCTAATCTTAGTAAGATCATTATTATTGAGTAATTCTTTCATGATCACATAGACTACGTCCACAAGAACAAGTAAATAAAAGCTCAAGGTAATATTAAAATATTTTCTTTGGTCCTGGTCCTATATATTAGATCCTTTTAACCACTACAAAAATTTGGAATTTAGTTAATGATATTAAATTTATAAATAATTTATATAATTTTTTAAAATCACCCTTAGATTATTAAGACCTCAATCTCTTAACCGTTTTGCAGCTAATTAATTAATATATCTCCACCAATGTAATAACTTTTTGCATTCTATAGAAAGAGACAAAGTGAACGAGAGAGTTAGTTCTGCCAAGTGATCTTCCGTATACTCATGAGAGAGTCCAAGAAATTAATTTATTACATTTATGGCTTATTGAACACAAGTTGTTGAGTAATTAAGAGTATTTTTTTGTAAAAAAAATAGTAATACATCAGACAATTTAGAGGTTCCTTATAAAAAACACTAAGGTAAACTTCTCAAAAGGTTTGTATAAAAAGGATTGGAAGGAGTAATTTTAACTGTGATCTTCTTATTATGAGAAATGTTATTTGTAGAAGAATTCATACAACAAATGTAATAAATGAGATAGGAGAGATAAATAGATTGTACAAATTGTCGTACAAATGGTTTCACGTGTATCATGACTTTTTTATTACATGTATTTTGAGCTTTTAATGGGCTGTGCCTACAGGCACTGCTCCATTGTTGTTGAGCTTCCCATATTAATGCAATTATGATCACAAAAGGAAGATCAGCCCCTTGCTTTAATCTTGTCATTGGAATTTGTTGTGATGGCATGACATTAACTCAGAACAATTCTTGTCTCTCATGCAGGTAGTTAAATATCTTACATCATCCTTTGACATGATAAACTCCACAGACCATCAAGGCAACACTGCACTGCATGTGGCTGCTTCCAGGGGCCAATTACCAACAGCTGAAGCTCTTGTCTCAGCATTTCCCTCACTGATCTCTCTGAAAAACAACTCTGGAGAAACATTTCTCCACAAGGCTGTGTCTGGCTTTCGATCTCTCGCATTCCGAAGATTGGACCGGCATGTTGAGCTTCTGAGGAACATGCTGAGTGGGAGGAACTTCCATGTAGAGGACATCATCAATGTGAAGAACAATGATGGAAGAACTGCTCTTCACATGGCCATCATAGGGAACATCCACACTGATCTTGTGCAGCTCCTGATGACTGCCCCATCAATAAATGTGAACATGTGTGATGTTGATGGCATGACCCCTCTTGATTACCTTAGGCAGCACCCTAATTCTGCTTCATCAGATATACTAATAAAGAAGTTGATCTCAGCTGGGGGAATGTTTGGTTGTCAAGGCCATAGTTCAAGAAAAGCCATAGCATCACACTTGAGAATGCAAAGCATTGGAAGCAGTCCTGGGACATCATTCAGAGTCTCAGACACTGAAATATTCTTGTACACTGGCATTGAGAACAATGTGTCAGATGCTAGTGCTGCTGATCATGGAAGTGGAGGAGGAATGAGTTCATCTTCATCAGAACACATTTCATATGATCCAAATGTTGCCGAGAATCGCGTTTCGAGTTCAACAGTTAGCAAGAGGCCTAGTTCTGTGAACTATGCAGCTGCAAGGTTGAGGAGAGTTCTTCTGTGGCCTAGGGTGAAGGACAAGAAATCTGAAGGGCACAAGAAGTCTACAACAGATGAGGGTTCAGTGGACTCATCCAGGAAATGGAACAACAGCTTTGATGAAACTCCAACACCACTCAGACAGAGATTTTCTAGGCCATCTTCACTTCCCAACAACAAAAGAACTCTTTCTGTCAGGAGTCACCAGTCAAGTCCTAATGCCAAGAAGAGGTTTGCTTCAGGACTAGTGCATGGAGTCATGCAATCCATGCCTCATGCAAAGGTTTCAGGCAGATCCAGGTCTAGTTCCTTTTCAAAGTCATCAATTTCTTCACCTAGATCAGTGGACAAGCAAAAGGGCATTTGCATTGAGAATGACATTGCTGGGCCATCTTGCTCAAGTCAACAACAACAACCACCTCCTGATGATGATGAATCACCAAAGTTGGTTAAGAGAACTTCTGTTGGTAGGAAGTTGAGGGGCCATTATTTCTGCTTTGGTGCACCTGGCCTTAATGTCAAAAACTCAGTTCACAAGGCTCATGTTGTTGCAGTGGCTTAATTGGATGAGCTTAGCTAATTCCTGACCAAGCTAATTCAACAAATAAGGGAAAAAGCTGCTTGATCAACTTTAAAGTTTAAACTTGAGGGGGTTTCATAGTTGTAAGTTTTTATAGATTATATTTTGTTACTTAAAAATTAGCTCATCCTCAACTCCACGAAATCTCTTATGTTCAAATATGCTTCTTATCATATTGGCATCAAATTAGCTCAATTTGGTGCCTAGTAATGTAACAATTAGCATTGCCAATATACTCAAAACCTTTTGGCTGATGCAGTCATCTGCATTTTTGTTAGATGATTGACTACTAATCATTTGCATGATATGAATGAAACTCAAAGACATTATACCTTTATGTTGCACTTTATAAGGGACAAATAAAGAATAAAAATCAGAGTCCACCTAAGAATAAAACAAGTTCAAGTTTTAGATTTATTAAAAAGAATATTTATTATTAATTTTTATAAAATAAAAAAGATCACATATATTGTTAAAAATACTTAACATATAATCTCTCTTCTAAAATAAAAAATAAAATTTTTTAGAAAATAATTTCTTCCAAAATTTATATTAGGCTAACCCACGCAATCCTCTTAGAAAGATAGATGCCAGCAAGAAAAGATGAAGAGGCAATGCATTAGTGCTGAAAGGGTGAGAGATGAATAAAAGTTGAAAAGTCACTTTACCACTGAAAGGAGCTGAACAGATTAAGGAAAAAAGTTACAAATATGTTTAGATCTTATTGATGTGACTTGAAAATAAGGGATGCAAAGGATCTAACATAACAAGCACTTTTAATAAATGTTAAGCATGCTTAGGACTTGCTTGGTAAGAGTGAATAAAGAGAAGAATCAATAAAAATAATAATAAAAAAGTTGATAATATGTATATTAAAAGAAAATACATTACATTTCAACTTTCTTTTCTTTTTTCACAACTCTACCTATATTTTATTAAACTGAACCCTACTTCATCGTATATCTTAATTTTGATTATGATTGATAACGTGTGTTTTATAGGTATATTAACTGAACTGATGTACCTTCTGTGTAAAAATGTTCTCAATTAGCCAAAAGATTTGTTAAGTTTGTAATAGAAAAGAATTGCAAGATAGAGTTTCGTAACGTATAATACAGCCTCCATCCAATATTAAAAATAAAATTAGTTAGTTTTAATTAATAATATTATAAATTTAAATTTTATTTTAAAAATGCCCATTAAATATATTTACTTTAATAAAAAAAAATAAGTGAATAATAAATAATAAAGTTCACAATAAAAAAATGCATTTAATATAAATAATTCTTTTTCGTTTCTTATATATAAACTAGTTTTTACTAGTGTGAACCATGCATTGCACGGGCATATACAGTTCTTTTGTTTCTGGCATCATTATAAAAACTGAGATGAACAATAAAGTTAGACTAAAAATATTTGCTACTTATAGATCATGTTATTCTTCATATTAAACAATGATCCTATTTGATACGAAATTGAAGTGCACGAAGCTCCAGAGGACAGTGATCATTCAAGGGAGATAATGTAATAAAAGATTAAATTATTATTTTAGTCATATTTCTATATTTCTATAATACAGTCCTCGCTCTTATGTATGAAGTTTGAAAAATTAGAAATATATAAATGGTATGATAACAACCTAATAACGAGTAGTAACTTAGGTTTAACAATAATCAATAAAATACACTATGATAGTATCTTATAATTTGAATTTAAATCTAAATTAATTTTACAAAATTGATTTATAAGACAAGAATTATTTTTCACTCACTAATATATTTTATTTTAATCATATTACTAATCATATAAATAAACAATTGTTTCCTCTTAAATAAACTTATCTTTTAATATAAATACATGTCACGTATTCATGCATTCTCAAACTAACTTTTGTACTGGGCATGTCATTATTCCATATTAGCACAATGCTTTTGTAGCTTAAACAGTGATCTTAATTAAGGAAGCTGCATTGATCATTAGCAATCTTCAACAAATTAAACTAAAAGGATTATATAATAATATCTAAGGACACCATCTTTATTTCGTCATATTTGTTTTTCTTAACGAAGCTACCTATATTGAATTGAATAAAATACAAAGTGAAGTCGTTAATGAAAGATAATGCAACCCAAAACATGGCCATTCATTCTGACAAAACAGTTTTTGGTCCTTAGATGCTGCATTCCCCACCCAACCTAGGAAAACTGCACAAAAGGAAAAACTCTTGTACAGGGCTGGGCATTGGTTGGATTCGGCCCAAAAGATCCAATCCGAATCAAACTGACCCCTTTAAGTCATTGGGTTGGGCGGGTCTCGGGTGGGTCAGGAGGTTTCATTGGATCCAAATTTCACCCACCACATGTTTTTTTTCATAATTTTAAAATTTTCAAACTAATAGTTTCGGAATTAGACAATTTTGTATTTTTAAGGCTTTTGTTATTTGTGTTTTTCTAACTTATTAAGTACGCCTTTTTTTATATTCATTATTCCTAACAATATCATTTTCTATAAAATAATAAAAATTTTATTTTTGTATTTATCTTTATTATTCTTTAAAGCTTATTTTTTACATTCATCTCTATTATTTTTTTAACCTTAATTTTATATTTTATCTTCATAACTCTTTAAATCTTGATTTTATATTTCATCTTTATTATTTTTTAACATTATGTATTTTCCAATAATATAATGTGTTTATTGCATCAAATATTTATGTAATACTTTTGTATTGAAAGATATTGTGAGTTATATTTTCGTTCACATGTGTGATAGTTATTTTATTAGAAGATATGTCCTTGCCTTACATTTTCGTTCTCATTGTGTGTGGCTTACTTGTATTCTATCATAATTGTCTTTTTGGAAATTTCTACCTATTTTGAAAAACAAGTTCTATAACTATATTTTTAGTTTCGGAACATATTTTCTAGAACAAATTTTTTTTGGAAAGACAGTTCTAATATTATTTCATTACAACTTTATTTTTCTTCTTTTCTTATTCATAATAAACTAATATCTAATATAATATGTGCAAACGAGGAAATGCTACTTATTTTCACCGTTTACCGCCAAATTATAAACTTATCATCGTCAAATAAGAAATGCCCAAAAAAAAATTTTAGTGGAAGGAATTGAGGAACAATGACAAATGACAATGACAAGAATATTGTTGATGAGAAAAACATCTTCAGAAGATAGTGTACGAAGGAATAGAGGGGCTTCAACATAAGAGGATTTTTGAAAACTAATTAGTCTATCATTCTTCCCCTGTTAACATCTTTTAGTTTTTAATTTGGAATTGTCATGGAGAGGTTAAAAGCTTCTTTCTTGGCTTGATGTGTGATTTTTTCAATATCTTTAATCTAAATTTCTTTCCTATTGTTGAACCTTGCATCAATAGGTCATATGTTGGAAGGGTGGAGAAAATTGGGTTGGACAATGCTTTCCAAGTTGAAGCAAATGGCTATTCAAGGGGTATATGGTGCCTAGAGAAAACATCCACTATTAACATATCTATGCTTGCATATTCTAAATATCACATCCATCTATGTATCAATCCAAGATCTATGAGCTTGGCATCTTATTGTCGTGTACGCCAATCCATATCCTTCCCATCATCACTTTCTTTGTGAAGAACTTTGCCATATCAAAGACACTCTCACAAGACCATGGTCTATTGTTGGAGATTTTAACACTTCCCTTTTCCAACATGAAAATATTGGAGGCAACTGTATTGATATCTACTTCAATAACCAATTTATGGATTGTCTCTATAGGTGCAACCTCATGAACATGGGATTTTCTAGTCCTATGTATACCTAGTCAAGGGGTAATATGTGTGAGCGTATTTATCATGTAGTTACTAATAAGGAGTGGCAAACACTTTTCTTGGGCTAAAAAATCATCTACCTTTCTATCTTCTCATATTTGACCATTGTGATTTATGGATAAACATCAATGATGATAATGTTCCCTTAATAATTACTTTAAATTCTTAAGTCCTTAGCTAGACCATCCATTTTTTCTATACAAGTTTCTAATGTTTGGCACATATGTGATTCTTGGGAGGTCAATACGTATAGACTCATCAATAGCCTTCAAGATTAGGACTAGGAAACCTTCGACAACATATTTTAAAGGAAGAAATGAATCTTTGTAAGATCCAGGGGTGTCAATCATTCTCTCATGGTTGATCATAATTCAAGGCTGGTCTCCTTGCAAAATAACTTTGGAATGAATACATTGATATTCTTAATTATGCAGAGACTTATTGGTTCCAATTAGCTCACTACAAGTGACTTCACCTAGGTGATCATTATACTCAATTCTTTCATCAATCATCTTTTGCTAGGTTTCATCATAACAAACTACGCACTCTAATAAACTTGGATAATGAATGGGTCTATGAAGAAAGACATATCCAAAGCATTGTCTTGGATCATTACCAATTCATTTGCACTTTTAAGGAGCATAATCCTCTTCTACTTCATACTTCCAATAACTTCCCCATGATCCACTCAAGACCTTCTCTTGCTTAACCAAAATTTCACCCTTAAGGAAACTAGAACTATTTTCTCGATGGACAACTATAAAAGCCCTCGAACTTGACAACTTCCACTCTATTTTCTTCAAAATGCAATGGGATGTCATTGAACAATCTATTTTCAACTTTGTTCTCTTTGTTAAATCTTCCCCATAATGCATTATAGAGGTTAACCACTCTATGATCATGTTGATTCCTAAGTATAGTGAACCTTCATCCATTTCCCAATTTAGGCTTATCGTTCTATGCAATGTTACCTATAAATTTTTGACAAAGATGCTTGCCAACCATATCAAGCATATCCTCCCTTACACTATTGACTCCTTTCAATCTAGTTCCGTTAAGGGGAGGAATTCAGTGGACAATTATATTATTCTATAGGAACTCATTCACTCTTTCAAAATGATGAAGGCAAACAATGGTTTTATGATTTTATCTTGATCTCCCAAAAGCATATGACTGAATAGAATGAAACTTTATTGTTGATACTCTTCATAAGTTGAATATTCCTCTATGGATGATTAACTTCTTCATGAGCATTTGTTCTTTGGAAATTAATTAGAATAGACATAAATCAAACACATTCAAACCTACAAGAGGGAAGTGCTAAAAAGTCCCTTGTCTCCTTATATCTTCCTCATGTGCATGGAACGACTTGCCCACATTCTCCAATTTTACTACAAAGTGGAGAATGGAAACCTTTACTTTTGACATATCAATACGTGTGCCCATGACCCACTTTTTTTTGTCGATGACATTTTCATTGTAGTAGAGGCTTCTATTAATCAAGCTAACAAGATTAATAGAATTCTCAATCTCTTTTGTAATATCTTTTTCTCAAGTAACGTCAAGTATGATTGTGTTGTTGAATTAAGCTCTATTCTCATCATTCCTATCACAATTGACCTTGACTATTACTTAGGCTTTCCGATTCTACATAATCATAAGTCCAACATGCATTACAAGAACCTCATGGACAAAGTTTAAAGGAAGCTATTAGGGTGGAAATCTTGTATCTTTTCTCTAGTTGGCAAGATCACCTTAGCCTAATCCTTTCTCTTGAGTTTGCTTGGTTACACCATACAAACCATAATTATTCCTACTTCTACTTGTAATGATATTGAGAAACTTTGTTGTGATTTTATTTGGGGGAGAAACCTTGATAACCAGTTCATCTTATCTCCTAAGGCATAATCTACAAGCCCAAAAATCAAAGTGGTCTTGGTTTTCAAAACTTGAGAACTCTTAATCATATTTATATTCTTAAATTGGGGTGAGATATGATTCATGAACGTAACACGTTATGGGTGAGGGTTATGCATGCTAAATAGGCTTGTGGAATGGACATTATACCCAAAGTTAAAAGTTGTTCCAATGCATCTTGTATTTGGATATCAGTATCTAATGCATGGCCTCACATTGAAAGAAGTGATGGCTAGGCTATTAACAATGAGAATTTTGTGAGATTTTTATCCAATAGATGGATTCTTGAACTCCAACCACTAGAATTGATATTTGATGTTATCCTAATATAAAAAATAACTTGCATGTGTTTGCATATGTCAATGAATCTAGATGGACATGGGATGTTATTTAAAACATATTGCCTCCATACATCTATGCCTAAGTTTCTTCTATTCCCCCACCTACTCAGGTTGTGAAGATCTTCCATTATGATGTCATTCTACTAATGGTTTGTTCTTTGTTATAGCTGCTTTTAATTAGCTCTCTAGGGATACCAATGATACATAAAAAACATTTGATATGTTTCCCTTGGTTTGGAATTAGCATGGTCCTAAAAAATAAGGGTCTTATTGTGGAAGCTAGTGCATGGATGTCTTCTCATTAATAGTGAGTGAAGACACTATCATATGTCTATATTTGATTCTTGTCCCTATAGTCAACATGGTCAGAAATCCATAATGTACATTGTCTAAGATTATAACGATGTTAAGGACTTTTGGTCCCATTTATCTCTTCTAGTCAATAGGCCAAAATTTTTAGTCTAAAATTGCATGATTGAGTCCATTTTAATCATACTACTAAAGACATGCAATCACCTACTACTACTTGACACTCTTTCTTTGAGGTGGAAGTTTACCATATTTGGGCTGATAGAAATAAATTAATTTTTTTTTCAAACCACTTTGACTTACTTCATGATTTATATCTCCAGTCCCAACATAGGGAAACTATATTCATAAAGAATCTCTTAACCCTAAGACATCAATATTTTATTCTTGTAAATAAGAGGTGGACATTACTTGAACCCCTCTCCTTCCCAATTTTGTTAAAGTTAACATGGACAAACCTTACCATCCATATATCGGTCATGCCATGTGTAGTGACATTATTAGAGATTACTCGATAAAAATTATATAGTGTTTCTGCTCACACCTTGGTAGTTTGCAATGCCTTGTGAGTTGAGCTTTGGGATATTAAACTTGGAATTCAAGTTTCTACAAACCTTGTCATGAACCACATTATTTTTTAAGTGGACCCTTTGGTTGTTGTCCAAATTATCCAAAGTGAAGATGTTCAGTTGCAACATTTGATTCCATTAGTCTAAGAAAGAACACACTAAATTTAACTAGCTAGCCAACCAATCTTATACCCTTCGTAAGGCAAATCAATATATTCATTTTATGGAATGGACCATGATGGTGGTTTCAATTTATCTATTTTGAATGAAACTTCCCTGATGTTAAACTTATTGTTAGTTGATGCTAGAGGTTGTTCTATTGTGCATATGATTGCATTGTAGTGTTTTCATTTCCTCTCCCTAATAGAAATTTTTTTCTCAACATCTTTAACCTAAATGATTGAATTAGATATTCCATGCATAAAAGAAGTCTTGTATTATAAGTAAGGCTAAAAACCTTAATCATGTTATAACATACTAATTATTTCCTAAAAGAATTGACAATAATTGTCTTGTCATTACCTAAAATAAAAGTGTGACAAATACAAATGAAGATGATCAAGAAATTTCGACCCACCCTAAACCAAACAATCCAAGCTCAGTTTGCATGAAGCGAACACTTTAAAATGGGTTTCTAGTTAAAAAAATGGTTAAGATGGATTAAAGCAGTCAAATTGGGTTTAGGATTTTTTTCACCTAATGCATCCGAACCCAAAATAACTTACCTAGAAAACCTTTCATTTGTCTGTTACATTTCCTGGTTCTAACCCTAGTGATATTTCTTGTAAGTTGTGGTGTTCACTCTTTCTCTCGACTTTGACTATTCCTTAAGATCAAAACCTTAATTTTGTGTGTTCTTGTCTATTCTTTGGTTTGTTAGAGCCCTAAGGGTAAAGGTAGGGTCTGCATCTGATATGTGATAATTCCTATTTTAGCCCCTTAATAAGATCTTAAGATGGGTAAACTAGACTCTAAATTATAGTTAAGAATCTCATATTAGCTAAAATTCAGATTTCCTAGGTTAAAATAAGGAAAATACAAATATAGGCTAAGTTGCTGATTTTAGCTAAACAAAAATAGAAGTCTTGTTTTGCAGGTTAAATTGGAGTCTTGAATCATCCCAACCGAGACCGAGACCGAGTCTTCCAGGCCAATACAGCCGAGACCAAATGCATCTTGATCAACCGAAGGCGTCTCGTCCAGTTGAAGCCAAGACCGAAGGCATCCCGGCACTATAGACATTCCGGCCAGATGAAACCGTCCCGACCAAGACAAGTTCCTCTCCTAGCCGATTCCATCTCTAGTAGCCAACTCCAGTTTCGCATGCCGACTCAGTCGATAGTGCTGACTTCGCATGGTCGGTTCCGCATGGCCGACTCCGTATGAAGGCTTCGTATGCCGATTCTAGACTACCAATTCCAAATCGGATGTCGACTCCTGTGAGGTCAATTCTGTGTGCCGACTCCCATTTGTTCGGATCCGTCCCGACAAGCAGAGACCACTCCACTCCGGCAATTCCAGCACGTGTCATTTAGGAAAACAGTTAATTAGTTGAGATTGTTATTTCCGTTATGTAATTAGTTGAGTCTGTCAATTCTGTTATGACAAGACAATTAATACTGTTATTTTTGTTAGAAGTTAGTTAGGCTGATGCATGTATAAATAAGGGTGTAAATCTTAGTTCAGGAGAGAGCGAAGCTTTGCCAATACACACTCTCTGTTCCTCGAGCCTAAGTACTCTTCATTCCTCTTTGTTCCATGGTGCTTCAATACGGCATTCATTCAGGCTTGAGTGAGCACAGGACCTGTGTCTGGGTAGTGGCTGGTTGCCAAGGGGAAACTGTCAAGGCGCACTATCACACTGCTTGATGATTCAACCCCTCAGTACCTGGCCAACGTAGGCGGAACACTGTAAATACTGCTGGCGATCGTTGTGGGAAGTTGATCCACACGTCATCCATAAACTATACCTTTACATGTATCGGTAGTCTGTTTATCAATGAGTGACTATGTTTCTCTTTGCTCTTATGTGTGTAATTCTTGTAGTTTAATTTGTTCTTGTTGTGTCACAGTCATGCATGATAAGAATAGACCATGCTAAGATTAGGGTCTGGCTGGAACCTACCTAAGCAACATAATACATAATCATTAGATAATCTACATCAATCAAGGGCGTAATCCTTGTCACCTTGAGGCTGCGGTTGTGTAAGCCCTCAGTTGGCAATGGACGAATGTTCGACGGTCATCGTAAGAAATTGGGTTGGTGAGGAATCATATGCATACTAGGAATCCGAATCAAAACCATTTCATTGAGTCTTTTGTAGCCGACATGATAAATATTTGTTCCGTTACTTGTTCCATTAGTAGTTTTGTTAATTGTAGTTGTCTTTATTTTCCTAGATAGTCATTTACTTTTAGTACTTTACTTTACATGCAAAATCCCACAATTTACTTTCCGTTACCACGTCCGCATTCTATATACCCAGTTCTGCCACCTTTTCATCCTTTTACACCAGAGAATCCAAGAACCACGTGTCCTTGAGAAGAATGACCTAGGTTGACCCTATACTACCCATAACATAGGAAAATCTAGTATTTTGCTAGGAGAAATGACAACCATTCTTTTAGACTATCAATATGACATTATTTTGTGATGGTTTATAAGAGAGAGACTTAAAGCTACCTTCAATAAAAATGACTAGGCCAAGAAATTCAAACCAAATTTGTAAACTCTTTGTTCATTTCCATTTTGCTCGTTTCTTTTTTTTATTTGTACTTATGCTTTATTGGATATGTGCTCAACCATTAAAAGTTTATTCTTTTAATGAATCTCATGTGTTTAACCAAGTTCACCTCATAAACACCTAAAAAAGGCAAAGAGGAAAAGGAAGACCACCTCACCAAAACAGAAAAGGCAAGGCCATTTTTCTTTTTTCTTTTCTCCAAAATTATAATTTCCATCTCTTATTTTTTCACTAAAGAATTAAAAAAATTTCTATAAAACCAATTTAAGATTTACTTAACTAGATGTTTTTTTTAGTTTTTCTTGTTATGTTTATTCACATATGAATATCCATTATTTTTCCCTTTAAAGCTTGGGGATATAAATTTTGATGAAATTATGAAATAATAATGAATTAATGTGTGTTTCGATTATGAATAGAGTATAATTATATAGAAATTAGAATTGAAATGCATATAATCTTCCCAACATAAACATACATTTTAGAATTTGATGGTGCTATAAATGCTAAGAGTCAGGAATGGTTATTGAATTTTATCCTTGTATATATAACCCCTAAAAAAATGATTATGTTGTCTAATATGCTTAATTGTTCAAAGTTCATAAAATAATTACATTGGAACATTTTTAAAATTGTAATTAAAATGAAGAGTATATATATATATATATATTCTAAATTATCCTTTTTCCATAAAGCATTTTCTAAAAATTATTTTTACACTCTTTTATTATTTATTTTTTGGAAAGTATTTTCTAGCTACAAACTACAAATGGTTATCCACTCGAATATTGTTGTTATCCACTTGAATGCCGTAGAAATGGAGAGCCTCATGATAATGTTGTTAAGCCATTATCAAAACCATTAGATTTTTCTTATATTTGCAGTGTAGGAACTAACCTAGGTCGAATATCTTAAGAACACAATCTTATAATGCATAATCTTATTGAACAAAAATCAAATTGAATAGAAGGAAGGAGTTTTATGCATAGAACCAAATGTAAAATGCAGAACAAAATTGAGAATGCAAAGAATTGTGAAGAACCAATCTAAGAATTCAATCATGAAGTTTAATTATCACGGTTCCAATAAAGTTTCAGATTCATATCAACTCAAAATTCATTAGACAATCATCTAGATTGTTTCCATACAAATTGATATCACAATTGCAGTCCCTAATTAGAATGGATTCAAGCTTAAGTAATTTGTTGATTTAGGTGATTAATCGTTTACCTAACCCCAACTAGATTAGATTAATCAATCTCAATCTAGCATAATCCAAAACCTCAAGTGAAATCGTAATTATGAAGACAGATCAAGAATTGGAAAGAAAATAAAGGCATAGTAGAATTCGCATAATAAAGATTCAATAACTCAAACCTAATCCCAATTATGGAACCTTAAATTAATACAAGAGTTTAACCTTCCATGGAAATTACCATAAAAAATGCAGCTCAAGAACAAAGAAAATCTAGAAGAGAATAGAAAGAGAGAAAAGAGGAGAAAGCTTGAGATCCAAGAAATCTCCAAAATGCAAAGTGTAAAGTGTCTCCAAAGTGTCTAACCATTTTCTAACTAACTAAACTAACTAATACATACTCAGAATTCTAAGGAAGATTCTCTAGATTAGAGGCTTTCATGGCCCAAAGGCCCACTAATAAGATATCTAAAATTGGGCCATAATCTCCAAGGGAAGGCCCAATAGAATGGGTGTAGAGGCTGAAATTTCAAGCAAACTTTTGGCAATTAACGAGCTCAAATTGGATTGGGCTCAAAAGATAAAAGTTGTAGATCTTTCTCATAAGTTTTCATATCCATCAAGATTTTCCAATTTGGAGATCTTTAGCTCCATATATGGCCTACACAAGACAACAATATTATAATGAAAAGTAAATTAATAAAAAAGCAAAATTGGGAACTAAGTCCAATTAGGTCCAATAACCCAAGACTTAACAAATGTGTCAATATTAACCATAAAAAGATGTTAAATGTGTCCAACGTGAGTCACCATTGAGTGTCTCAAAAGCGCTTTATCAAATTTCCCCACACAAACTTTTGCACTTAGAACAAAATCAATCAAAAATCTAAAACAAAAGGAAATGAACCAAAGCATGTACAAATGAAGGCAACACTTTTCAATGAATCTTTAACTGAATAAAAGGATTAAAAGGAATAAGAGTATAAGCATCCCAAGTATCAAGGTACCTAACAATCTATGAATGTACTTTTAACATCTAAAGTAAACAAGAGAGCGAGAGAAATTAAAGAATGATCCCCAATTGATAGAATCCTCTCAAGATACATACTGTCAATCTTTTAAATGTCTAGATTTGCGTTTACACTCAAGCACCCTATGCTCACTAACACTGCCAAGCTTTGACTAGCCTCTAAGTCAATAAACATGAAGACTATCCCAAAAAACAATGTAATATACCAAAACAATGTAAGACAAGTAAGGTTTACTTTGTCTTCTTTCAACTCATTCATCCATTTTTTTTATTTCAATTTCATTTCTTTTTGCACTACTATAACCTTTTGTTATATTTTTTTTCCTTTTCACAACCTTTTATTGCCTTTTTCTTTCTTTTATTGCACTTTTTCTACAAAATTTTTCAAAAACAAATCAACACAACAATTACCGCTTATAAAAGCCAAACTACCAAGGTACTACTTGCATAGCCTCGGGACATCACTCCTACACTTATTTAGGACTCATTCCCAAAACAATTTCAAAGCTTCTTTAACCCTTAAGGTTATGGTGATTATGATTTTCCACTTTAAAGGCTTGTATTGAGATATAATACCAAAGAAAGGGTTAAATATGATTAAGAGGGATAAGAAAGAAATTTAATGTAAGGTAAGTTGACTTGGCTAGTGACTATAAAGAAAGAAGGTCTAAATGATATAAATAATGCATGTGAGACAATAGACATAAAAAAGCGTCAAGGCAAAGTCGAAAGTAACTAACAACACATGTACAAATCACACAAGAAAGAAGAGAATGACAAGATGCAAGTCATCAACATATAAGGCTCAAAATCTCATAAGGATAATTACTCTATCACCATTTATTCAACTTGTAATTTCCAAGTCACTCATTAAACTAAAGATGCAAAAATTGTTCTATATCAAGTTGTCAAACCTCTCAATAAAGAATGATACAACTATTCATAATTTATACAATTTAGAAATCCACTAAAAAGTGCTAAAAATTACAATTTTTTAAGCAAAAACAAAATTAACAGCAAAGAAAAAATAGCAAAAACAGAAAACAAAAGAAAACAGCAAAAACAAAGAAAATAGTAGGAACAATAAAAACATAAAACAACTACAACTACAACTACAATTATAGCTACAGTAGTAAACAACAACAATAGAAAACAAAAAACAAAAAACAAAATAAACCAAAAAACAAAAAATCGAACATTGTAGAAAACAGAAAACTAAAAAAAGGAAACTACATAAAACAACAAATGCAAAACAATAAAAACGCAAATGCAAAAAAATAGAAACAACAAATGTAGCAAAATATAAAACTACAAATGCATCAAAACACCTTCCACACTTAAAATGAACATTGTCCTCAATGTAAGCATACAAAAAGACAACACATGAAGTAATAACCATAAAGGAACGGAGGTAAAATAAAAATTGATCTTTCAAGGTGAAAAAAATGTGCAAGATCAAAGTGGGACATCCAAAATCTTTGCTCCGATCGTATTTCTACTTTCTTAGGGGAGTCACATCCATCTTAACAATTCTAGTGTCACATCCTCTAGCGACTTCTTTAATAAGAACCTCAAAGTGGAATACTTGACGAGGTACTTATAGAAACCTCACAACCTCTTCAAGTCTTGCAATAACCTCTCTTTTTGCTTAGACTAGAGGTTGTTGGTTATGACTTTTGGGAGCTTTAATGGCTACACGATGGATAACAATGGAGGTTGAACTGCTACAACCTCAACAACATCTTTAATATCTACACCTATAATATCTACAACTTCTACACCTGTATTAATATCAATACTAATTTATGAACAAATAGAACACTCATTTAATGTAGTAGAGGTACCATCATAGTCAATAAAATCATTAAAATCAAGATTAAAAATGCAAATTCATGTAATCACCACCCAATTAGTCAATCACATCCAAATAGAAAATTAAATGGTTTTTTGTTGGATGTTTCATGGCCTCAAAGATGTTATGTTCCACTATGTTATCACCAAACTCCATAGAAAAAATCTCAACATGCACATCAATGTCAGTCCTTATTGTCTTTAAAAATGATCTGCCTAAGATTAATGTGGATCCTTTGCTAGACAACTCATCATTCATATCTAACACATAGAAATCTACTGGAAAAATCTTATCATTAACTTGTACCAGCACATCTTCCAAAATGCCAAGTGGATGTGTAGTGCTCATGTTTGCTAATTGAATTACTACACCAATAGGTACCAAAACAACAATTCTCAATGATTTGTATACTAATGAAGGCATGACCAATCGTTGTACTTAAATCTAGCATAACATCAAAAGTACACTTTCTTATAGTGCATGTAACAGTAAAAGTGTTAGGATCTCTACACTTATTTGGCATAATAGCCTGAATTAGGGTAGTAACTTGCTCACTCTTGATTAATGCAGAAACATTTTTCCCATCTCCATATCACCATTTAACTTCTTCCTTTTATGTGTGCATAATTGCTTAAGGAATTATGCATATTTCAGAATTTGTTCGATGGCATCAAGGAGAGGGATATTGATTTCCACCTTGCTAAATCACTACTAGAAATATGCTATTTACCTGCGAATTTTTCTATGAAAAATAATTTGCATGAATTTTTTGTGAATTTTGTTGCGGAATATAATTTGTAAGAAATTCCTATGGATTTTGTTACCAAAATATATCCGTAGAAACTTCTTACAAATTTTGCTACCATTTCAACAATCATAGGAAATTTTTTTTTTGGCAGATAAAAATGATAGAAAAATTCGTAGATTTTTTTTTTGTTTCCTATGAATTTATTTGAAAATAAATAATTACAGGAAATATTTCATACAAATTTAAAATCCATAGAAAATAATACCTGTGAATTTTTTTCGCAGGAAAATCCTCAGAAAAATTCGTAGGAAAATTTTTCATTAAATTAATAACTATTATAATTGAATAAAATAAAATATATTATAAAAAATAAATTCATTATAAAATATATTAAAAATAAATAATTTTTTTACGGATTAAAAATGGTAAAAAATTTGTAGATTTCTTTTGTTTCTAACAAATTTATTTGAAAATAAATATTTACAAATAAATATTTTATATGAATTTTCCATTTATCACTTAACAACATTGCTTGTTTCTTTATTCGAGGATTGATTTTTCTTTCCATTTTGGTCTCTTTTTCTCTCTCTGAATCACACGGTTTCCTTCTTCATTTCCTATTAGTAATTGAAGTTGAGGAATGTTCTAGCATCCAACAACACATCTCTCTCTGAATCACACATTTCCTTCTTCATTTCCTATTAGTGATTGAAGTTGAGGAATATTCTAGCATCCAATAACATATCAATCGAAGTTGAGGAAGGGTATATATGAAGAGAAACTAAGGAGCGAAAACTTGGGAAATTTTCCTACGAATTGTCTTGCGATTTTTCCTACGAATTTTCATGCAAATTTTTCTACAAATTTTCCTATAGATTTTCTTGCGAATTTTCATGCGAATTTTCTTACGAATTTTCCTATGAAATATATCCGCAGATAAATTTCTTGCAGATTTATAATTCGCAAGAAAAAATGATCCACCAACGATTTTCCTACTAATTTAAAACCGTAGGAAATTTTGCGGGAAACATGTTTCCTGCAAAATTTTGATCAAAATTCGTAGGAAAATTCGCAGGAAAATAGCACATTTTTAGTAGTGAATATTTGTAGAAATTCATCATCCATATCAAATTTTGTTGATTTGGCTATTCTGCTTGGGAAGGGAAATGGAATGGTTCTGGTTGAACTTCCTTGTTGCACAACTAAAATCATTTACAACTATTTGTACAACTTTTCTTTTAGCAACATTGAATGTTGTTGACTATTATTATGGTATCTCTGTCACTCCTCAAAGTTATGGAACTTACATTTGCTTCTAGATTGATAATAGATTGAGAGTGGATTTGTCCAAAACAATTGGACTACAAGTGATTCATAATGGTAACCAATTATCCAATTTGTGTTTGCAAGTTCTAAATTATAGCATTTACATTTTGCTAAAACTAAATGTTACTTGTAACCATCTGCTTGACCATTTTCTCAAAGGAAGGTGAACTATTATTCTACTGCATAGGCTGTTGTTGTCTAAATGGAGGTGCCTAATAATTGAGAATAGGTGTTTGGTATCTTTATTGGTTTTGAGGCATATTCTACATAGGGCCAAAGCCATATCTCTTATTTGAGTACTTCCCTTGAGGCTACTTATATTGTTAACCACCATATTGTAACCATTGATCATTCCAACAACTTTAGCGTTATTTGGTTCACTTTCTTGTAAGGTGGGGTATGCATTAGTTGGATGTTCTATAGAAGCATAAATGCTACATACTCTAGTTGGTGGGCTGGTATGGTGTTGTCCAATGGCTAGATATCTAACAAGAGAAGTTAGTTCAGTCATCTTATTTTATAATCTTTGATTATCAACAAATGTCACCTCATTCACTCCTCTATATGTAGTAGGCCTCCTAACCCTAATCCAAAATTGTTAAATGTTACGTGCCATATTAGAAATCAAATTTCTTATAGCAATTGGGTTTTATCCATCAAAGCTCTACCACTAGGAGCATCAATCATACTTCTATTAACATTAGCCCTTCATAAAAGTATTGGGTCATATATTGCTCACTGATTTGGTGATGAGGACAAGTTGCACACATCTTGCTGAATCTCTCCTAATACTCATATAAGGTTTATCCACTATGTTGCCTTATATCATATATCACTTTCTCTATGGATGTTGTTCTAGAGGGAGGAAAGAACTTTTCTAAGAACATCCTCTTCATGTCTTCCCATGTATTAACTAGTGTTGGTTGCAGGTACTGTAACATCCTAAAATTTATTTAATTATTTTTTTTAGAAAATAAATTACATCATTATTATTATTATCAATTTTATTTTAATTATTAATTGCTGCAGGAAATTATTTTATTAAATAATTGCATTTTGAAACTGATATGTTATTATTCTTAATGATGGCAGAAAATTAATTTAGTATTTAAATATTTATATTTAATTTTATTTTAATGGAGGAGCTGATGGTTTTATAAACTGATGAGACATTAATCTGAATTATTTTCATTTATTAATTTAACTAATCGAATTAACGGGAGAGGCTGACAGGCGGGTTGGGGTTGACCTGACCCAGCTAGAATATTAGACAAGAGTTAATCAGTTTATCCTAATTGGTGTTTTGCGTGTCAGACAGCCAGACTTAGAGGAGAGAGAACACAGACCTGTAAGGAGGAGGAGCTAGGGTGTTCAGATCATCCTGGAGCTGCATCAGATCCTCGCTATTCTTCGCATCTAAGGTACGGGGGATGAGTTCGGTTATATGTGAATGCAGGAGTGTAGGGTAGTGAGGGCAATCCCTAAGTCCCTCTAGGATCTAACTTCTCAAATTTGTTTAGTTATTATGTTCTAAAAATATTTTAATCTGTAGAAAAGATTCGTCAATGTGTATCGTGGTTTTGGTTGACTTAATTGATAATGTAATCGGTTACCTTTAGTGTGAAGGAAAACCTCTAGAGGGAATCCCAAAGCAACAAGAAGAATGACTTTGATGAACATGTTTTCTTCATTATGCTTCCAAGTATGTAGAGATGTAAGTTCTATCTCACAATTTAGGTTTCATTTACATAAGAAAGAGCAGTAGGGTCTTCCGAGGGTCCTTATTAATAATTGTTATTGTATGGTTTCTTGTGGCATTTGAAGGGGATTAAATTCTTGGATTAACGTTTTGTCTTAATGTGATTTTCGTTTGAAATTGTATGGTTAATTGTCTTAATTACTTGATTCTCGTGGTTGTTCATGGTTATTCATAGTTGAGGTTCAATTTGGGACTCTTGTGTGTAATGGTGAAATTAGGTGGAATTCAATGGCGTTTTATGTGCGTTTCTGTGCGTTCTTATAAATGATTTATGCTAATGATGACTAAATTGATATGATTTTGGCATGATTATGGATTGTGTGAATGATGTATGAATCATGAGAATGAGAATGTGGATGAGAATGCATTGAGCATGGACATGAGATGCATGAGAAGCCAGACGTGGCTATAATACCCTGGCCATAATACCCTGGCCATATGTGGTGTTTAACAGGGGACCTTGGCCAAAAGTGGTGTTTAACAAGATGGACTAATGATGGGGGACATTCATATGCATGTGCCATAGGTGGTGTTTAACCATGCTACACGCCGACTATAGGTGGTGTTTAACAGTTGTGTAGAATGTCTTCGCACGGGCCATAGGTGGTGTTTAACTGTGCGACACACTGACCATATGGGGTGTTTAACTATGCGACACACTGACCATATGGGGTGTTTAACGGTGTGACCATCATTAGTGATAACTAAGGGGGTTGAGAAGGTTCGCCCATGGTGTGGAGTTTCGAATCGAGACTCTTCGATGTGGTGATGAGCATATGCATTGTGCGAGCATGTGCATTTTGTAAACATGAATGGAATGTGATTGATTTTGAATGCGATGGAACGTGTGATTGATATATGAGTATTTGTTTACTGTTAGTAATTTGGTACGGTAATGGGTGGGATTTGGGGTACTATCTGCATTTATATATGATTGAATGCTATTTCTCACTGTACTCTCTTGTGGTTTTCCTTTAGGTAATGTTGAGGGTACTCGTGGTGCCGATTTTTGAAGAGGCGGGGTCTTGCTCTGATTTGTGTGACATCGGAGCTTGGGATTTAGAATGGTGGTTCTATGTCTTTTCATACGTACTTTTGCATCTTAAATATTTGAAAATGATGGGCATATCAATAACTCACTAAATGTATAAAAAATGGAAGTGATTTATATATTTGAAATATGTGTCAAATACATGAATGACGTGTTTAGATCAACATTAATAATTTATGTGATAATTTTTTATGTGTACTTAATGTTTGAACATGATAATGACCATGTGAACCTTTTATCCTTAATACAAATTGAGTTTTCTTGGTTTTATCTATTACCTTGTCTTCCTTTTTATATACTTGATTATTTTAATTTAAGTATTCAGGGTAGAAGGGTGTCACAGGTACAACCAATCCTTATTATTCCATTTAAGGAGAAAGTGAATGTTTTCATTTTGATGTAGGCCTTAGGAATTCCATGTGGCCTCATGGCGGAACACACAACATGGAACTCCTTAAGATGCTTGTGAGGATCTTTACTTGCAAGACCGTGAAATTTAGGCAACAAATGGATTAGTCCAGACTTAAGCTCATATGATTTAGTTTTTTCCAACTTAAGATATTGGATACACCAAGGCTGATACACAACATAGGTTTAACCAACTCCTTCAACCATATTGTCAACAATATTGTCAAAACTAGATTAGAATACAAAAACACTAAAATAAAAATCAAAATTAGAATCAATAACACCAATATTAGGTTTAGGAACATCAAAATTAGATACAAAATCACTATGACTATTATCAGCTACTTCACTACTCCTATGACTTCTTATCAACCTATAAAATATCTTATACATTTCTAGAGTATAAACATGCAATTCACTAGGATCATTCCTAGTCATATACAATAGAAATAGAAGAACAACAAAATGATAAAAAAAACAACAAAAATAGTAAAATTGACAAAAAATAATAAAATGACATAAATGTCCCTACCATAGCATAAACTTAACATGAATGGTCTAGGAGGGGAAATGGCCCCAAAAAACTTTTTAAAAAAAGTTTCTAACACCACAACGACATTATACTATGTTTATGATTTTTTGGTGATTTTTAAAAGTTATGAAAATAAAAAATTGAAAAAGTGGTATAAAAGATTGAATTTAGAAAAAATAGGGGGTGCACTATGTTTGTCCCTCACAAGTG
This sequence comes from Mucuna pruriens, assembly GCA_025330945.1. Classification (NCBI taxonomy): domain Eukaryota; kingdom Viridiplantae; phylum Streptophyta; class Magnoliopsida; order Fabales; family Fabaceae; genus Mucuna; species Mucuna pruriens. The sequence goes on along the minus strand of JAENHJ010000527.1, from coordinate 941,654 downwards.
GCACTGATCTATGAAATTTTTCTACCTTATGACCAATTTTCAGCATAATTGGAGATATTGACTTTTTGTCTACTACTACTACTTTTCACTCTTCTAGGATTTCTACTACTACCTTTTTGGATTTCCATTACTACTATGCCTCTTAGCAATGCTACAACCAAAATAAAAGTAATAACTCACACATACAATCTATATTTCAAAGAAGTTAAATATCAATAAGATTAAGAAATAATATCATGATTCCAATAAAAATGCAAATTCATATCAACTCAAAATTCATTAGGCAATTATCTAACATTCATTCATACAAATTGATATCACAATTGTAATCCCTAATTAGCCTCCTGAACTCACTACAAATTGATATCACAATTGTAGTCCCTAATTAGCAATCATTACTTTGCCTCTAGGCTAGGAGAACACTTCTAAAGTGTGTTTGCCAATGCCATTATCTCCTCCTGCTATCAATGCCATTTTTGCTTCCATCATTCTCTTGAGTGCAATGGTTGAAGTTACAATTGATGTGACCTTTTCGATCTTTTGTTGTTGGCATAATTAGACCTTTGCAATTATTGTTGATATTGCTAATACAATTCTGATGGTAACTTTTGGTGATAAATGGTGGTTCAGTTTAGGCATGATGGTCTCGGGTCTATTTGGAGGAATTCATGGATGCTTTTTTGTTTTGGTGATATGACTTAGGTGCTAGTGTGTGCGAGCAAAAGTGTTGGTATGTGTTGACTAAGGATGCATGTGGGATGGTGGGTCCATGGTGAGATCAAAGTATCAATGAGGCTGTGGTGCTGTGGTGCAAGGTTATTGATGAATAAAATTTTTGAAGCTTTTGTAGAAAAAGGATAGTATTGGGGAGGGAGGAATACAAAATAGAGACTAAAAAAGTAATAAGGGGAGCTTGCATATAGCAATTCCCAAATTTTATTTTAGACCGAAATTGGCTTGGCCCGATATAGGTCAAAGTTTAAACCCAATTGAATAACTCAATCTGAGTAGACTAAACCCGACTTATTGGAAGGTCCAAAACAATTGTAATTGGGCCAAAATTATCTCTAGTCGATTAGTGCCAGATGGGACTAATTTGGACCTGAATATAATCAAACTCAATCGTTGGTCAGCCTTATATACAAAAGGTTATTAACCTTTATCCTAACAAGTGTCTACCTAAAACTTTAACATCAAATAAAGAATAAATTTATTTATTATAAAACTAATTTTGAAATATTAAAATCCTACTTAAATTTAACAATCATAATATATCTTGTCAAATACAAGTCTCACTTAAACGATTTTTTTTTTACTTAGGAGGGGTAATTTTTTTAAAATCACCAAAATAGGTATATTTCTTTAAAAAAAAATTCTCAAAGTAGGATAAGTCGTGTTTCAAAAATATAACTTCAAGGAGAAAAGCCATATACTCTTGTATGACTTTAAAATTTATTATTATTTTTAAAAAAATAGTAAAAATCATAAAATTAAATATGACTTCATTATTTTTTTACAAAATCGTGAATTAATACATGAAATCAATTGTTTTTATTTTTTAAATTAAAAATATTTTAATGAAATCGTGAAAATAATGACTTTCAATTTTTATAATTTTTAAAAAATTAATCATCGAAGTCGTATGTATTTAAATGACTTGAATTGTGTTTTAAAAAAAATTAATTGCAATAGAAGTCGTGTGACTTGGATAAATTTAATTTAATTTTTATTATTTTTTATAATTTTAGTTTTATTATTTTGATTCATTTATAAATTTATCTGTTATTATTTTATTTAACTTATAAATTTATTTTTTTATTTTATTTAATTTATAAATTTATATTTATATTTTTATTTATAAATTTAGCTTTTATTATTTTCTTTAATTTATAAAAAAATTTACAATTTTCTTTAATTTATAAAAAAATTTACAATTTTCTTTCATTTATAAATTTATCTTTTATTTTATTTTATTTTATTTATAAATTTATCTTTGATTATTGCCTTTAATTGATAAATTGTGTTTTTATTATTTACTTTAAATTCATTTTATATAATTAAACTAATTCATTGTTTTAAAAAATTTTACAAATTTTTATACTAAATGTAATCAGTTAAAAACAAAATCCAAAATGCTCTTTATATTAAAAATTAGATATATGAAAGCTGTATTACACTTCATGACTTCTTTATTAAAAAAAATAAAAAAAAAGTGAAGTCGTATTTGATTTTACGACTTTTATTATAAAATAAATTTCAAAATTTTAATTACTATTTTGATTTAAAAAAAAAAAAAGCAAAGTTGTACATTAATTTACGACTTTGGTTCAAAAAATATGCAAGTCATAAAACTAATAACAACTTTTACTAAATTGTTTTAGAAAAAAAATATATGAAATTCTCAAGTAGTAGAAGTGTATACGAAATTTTCCTTTGAAGTTGAGTTGCTAAATCACAACTAACCTTAATTTGGATTTTTTTTAAAAAAAAAAATCTACCTATTTTTAGTAATTAAGAAAAACTACACCCTCCCAAATAAATGATCCCACTTAAACCGAACAAATAATAACTTATCCACTAATGTTTTATTTTGTGCAAACTTAATGTAGGTGGAGGAAGTCAGCTTCTGGCATCACGAGCTGAGCAACATTGAAATTTATCATATAAAGACAGAGTAAATAATCACTTGCAAAGACTTTGAAATTCAAGCTTTTAATAGAATGATTTATTATTTCTGATCTTATATATAAGAAATAAATAAGAATAATTTTTTAATTTTAATTATAGAAAACAACTTTCTAATATATTAATTGTTAATTTTTTTTATATCTTTTGTTTATTGTGAAATCTATTAATAAGTTATTTATTCATTTTTCTATCAAAATAGATATACTCATTAGAGATTTTTAAATAAAATTTATATTTATAATACTATTAATTAAAATTAACTAATTCAACTATTTTTATTAGTTTTAATAAATAAAATATTTATTTTTATATACAAGTGTTATTTTTTAAACGTACCTAGATGAATCAGGACCACCCGGTATTTATAGGCATGGAGAGTAAAGAGTGAAGGATTAGGTAGGGAGTAGTCATTATAATTCATGCATCTACAACTAAACCCTAAATCCTAAAAGAGCTCCATGTCCTTTATTAGTCGCAGGTAAGAATGTCCATGTTGAACTCTACTAATGGAACACAATAAACTAATATTTTATTAAAATATAATCACGTCCCAGGTGAAAGTATACTCAAACATAGAATAATCATCTATGTGAGGGAGTTTTCACACCCATCTCAATATAAAACTGCACGCATAGAATATTAATAAGTCAATAATAATAAGATATATCTGTTGAATAGGCTCCCTTCTGTAAATTAACAACTAGTATACCAAGGCAAGTTTATTATTGAACTACCTAGTAAGTACTTTAAAAATCATATAAATAATGAAATATGATTAGATTACGGTGTAATATTATTTAATGGTATTTGTGTATTCTGCATGAGTCACGCTCATATTTTACATTTGTTTCAAGATAACACATTCAATTGAGTTGGAAGAGTCATAACAGTAATTAACAATTTGAATATCTAGGTGAAGTAGACTTAATACTAATTTAGGAAAAATAATAATAACTGATAGTTGAATGCACGTGTATACATTGGTGAACCAATTTTCAAAAGTGTACGAATCATATATACTATACCAGCACATGATTCTTGTATGAAAATCTTAATTGAAAAGTGTATGAATCAATTCCAACTTGCAACTGGCTGGTACTTCTAGGGGTGATCGGGAAATCGTAACCCGCCCATAACTTGCACAAGCCGATCTGAAAGTAGATTTTCGGCGGCCAGGTTTACGTATCGGGTTTAGTTAAAAAAAACGGTTAATTTTTTTTTTTTTATCAATACCCATATCCGGTGAAACAAGTTACGTGTATTTATTATGAATACATTTAATTGGTTCACATTTTACGTGATAGGCATGAAGCTTAGTGTACTCGACACACCTCGAACAGAGTTAAAAGTTTGGTTTTGTCATTCGATCCACTTAGGAACCCAACTTTATCGCTAATGAGGACATGTCAAGACGTTTGCGAGGATACGTATTGAGATTTGCAACATCATAATAATCGATGGTTATCGAGTCGGAATTGCACGTCAGAAAATTCATGATTCAGGACAACACTCCCAAGCTCACGAAACGTTATAAAAGATATTAACAAGCCAAATACTAGGTATGATCAATTTACTGGGAGAAGATATCTAAGAAAGATAACTAACTTGAGCGTTAAAGTGCTTCTACATGTACCCCACCCTACGTCCCAACCAGATAGGAGATTTCAGATATCTACAAGAAGAGTTCGGAGGTCAACAAGGAGAACACGGAGGTCGGCAAGGAGAGCACGAAGGTCGACTGTGCTAATCCTAAGAGGAAATCCCAAGTAAGAACATTTGACACCGCCTATAAGGATGACTAACCAAAAAGCCAACAAAGGACTAGCACCTGGCTCTGAGCTAGGGGAATCATCCATGCTCCAAGCAATCATGGCTCTGGCAAGAGATGTCCAAGATGCGAAAGAGGAATAATAAAGAGATTGAGACATTGAGGAAGGAGAATGGTGAGCTACGGTCCCAATATAGACAAACCAACATAGGGAACACAATCACCCACCAACAAACGGGGGTCGAGGATGTCAAGACGTAGGATGCTTGTTCACAAGGGGAGACAAACATGCGTTCAGAGGCCGAGAGAGGCTGCCTGAAGAAACCTCCACTAAGGGAGCTCCCGGTTATGGATGGAATCATCGACGCCCCCTGCGAGCAAGGTGGAGAATAACATTGATGCCTATGTCACCCAAGTGAACTTGTTCACAAACGATGACACCATCCTTTATCGAGTGTTCTTGACATCCTTGAAGGGTGCGACTTTGAACTGGTACACACATCTACCACCAAACATGATAAACTCATTTGGGATGCTGATGGAGAAATTTGGAGCCCAATACGCGAAGAGTAGACCTCACTTGACGTCGGTCATGTTGGTGAATCTAATACAAGAGGAGGACGAGTCCCTCCGCTCCTTCATGGAGTGTTTCTCGAGAATAGTTGTGAAGAATCGAGACCTGAACCCTGAGGTAGTTCTCCACTCCATGATTATGGCATTGAAGCCCGGACCATTGTCAAATAGTTTGTGCTAGAGGCCCTAAGCCTCAATGCATAAGCTGAGAGCCTAGGCCTCCGGTTACATCTAAATAGGGGAAATGGCAAAATAATGAGATGGCATCAAGGCTAAGCACCAGGCAACAACAAACCGATGGAGGGAGGGGGGAACCTTGAACCAACGGACAAATAGGAAAGGTAGGGAAAGGGATGTATGAAGACCCAAGTACTAGGTCTTTACACCCTAAATGCGAGAAGAGCCACACTGTTAGAAGAGGCGTTTAATGCCGAACTGATCATGCTCCCCCCCAAAGGAGGTTGTCACAAGGAGCCGACAAAATCAAATACTATCGGTACCATAGGAACTATGACAACACAATCGAGGTATGCATGACGCTAAGGGATAAGATTGAAGAATTGGTACAAGCCGAACACCTTCGAAAGTTCGTAAAATGGGGAATTGATCGAGAACACCCCAAAAAGAGACTAGAGTCCAACCCCAAAAAGCGAGAGACACCCCAAGCACGAGGGACCTCAAAAACCCAACCAAGAGGTTGAAGGGACCTCAAGGCTAAGAGGTGTCATAAACACAATTGCAAGAGGATTTGTAGGAGGATCCTTCAGCTCAATCAGGAAGAGGTACTTGCGAAAGTCAACAATGTTCACTTAGAGATTAATAGGGCAAGGAAGAAGCTGCCTCCCATCACCTTCACCAACTAGGACTTCGTGGGAACGAATCCTGAGGCAAAACGACCCATGGTCATCACGATGAAAGTAGCCAACTTTGCCATAAAGAAGATACTGATCAACCAAGGCAGCTCGATAGACATCTTGTACATGTCCACCTTCAGATAGTTGCAAGTGCCACCGATCGAGATATGACCCCACCATGAGTAGCTAATGGGATTCTCAGGTGAACGAGGTGAATACTCGAGGATACGTCGACCTCCTCACCATTTTCAGTGATGAAAAAAACATGCAAACAATATCCGTCTGATACCTCGTGGTTGTCATAGAGACCTTGTACAACATCCTAATCGGCATGCCAACACTAAACACCTTAGGAGGTATTGTCTCCTAACTACCCCTAGTCATGAAGTTCTCTTCTTTCGACCAACGAGTCATGACTGTCTAAGCTGACCAGCAAATGGCTCAACAATGCTATGTCGATAGCCTTATGGTAGGCACCACTGGCCTCTCAAAGAAAAGAACATATAACATCTTGGCAAGCATCGAGCTCGATCCTCGTCCACCCGTTGAGCAAGACCCCTAGCCCATTGAAAAATTGCAGCACATACAACTCACCAACGATGAACACAAAGGCACCCAAATCAGGAAGCGAATGCAGGGGCTCACCAAGACCAATTGATATCCACCAAACCTATATGCGTGGCAGTCGTCCAACATGTCGGGAATTGATCCTGACTTCTTATGTCACCATCTGGCCTTATGTCTCGAGGCCAGGTTGATAGCCCAAGAGAAGAGCAAGACAGGGGATAATAGGAGAGCGACCATGGAACTCAAAACGGCCAAGCTCAAGAAGGTCGGGTTCATCGAGGAGGTCAACCACACGAGGTCGCTCTCCAATGTGGTATTAGTGAAGAAGAATAATGGGAAGTGGAGAATATATGTAGAATACATGGACTTCAACAAAACCTGCCCCAAGGACTCCTACCTTCTACCGAGCATAGATCGATTGGTTGATGGGGCATCTGGTTTCCAAATCCTCAGCTTCCTGGACACATACTCTGGATACAATCAGATAAAAATGTACCCGCGAATAAAAATAAGATTGCCTTTATGATAGAGGGACCAAACTACTACTATCAGGTGATGCCCTTTAGCTTGAAGAATGTAGGGGCCATGTACCATAGACTGATGGATAAGGTTTTTGTCGACCATATAGGTCGAAACCTAGAGGTATATATGGATGACATGGTGGTCAAATCCACCAATCTCGAACAACACATATAAGATTAGGAAGAAATCTTTCCACAAGTCTGGAAGTACAACATGAGGTTAAACCTGAACAAATGTGTGTTCAAGGTGCAAGGATGGAAGTTTCTAGGCTCTATGCTCACTCATAAGAGAATTGAAGCCAACCCCAACAAGTCTGAAGCCATTATCAACATGAAAAGCCCCTAGAACGTAAAAGAAGTACATTGATTGATAGGTCGATTGGCATCATTGTCCCGATTTTTGTCATGGGCAACAAGGAAAGTGTGACATTTTTCTAGCTCCTTCGAAAGCCAACCACTTTTTATTGGAATAAGAGTTGTGAAGAAGACTTCCAAGATTTCAAGAAGTTCCTTGCTTCACCACTAGTTTTGGCAAAACTGATCAAGTGACAAGACCTTTTCCTGTACCTCACGATGTCTGAGCATGCTATTAGTGCGATGGCAATCCAAGAGCAAGGGAAGTGTCAAGACCTCATGTACTGCACCAACAAGGTACTATAAGATGCTAAAATCTTATATCAAATGATAGAAAAATTTGTGTTATCCCTAATCACCTCAGCTTAGCAACTATGGCCTTACTCCCACTCCTACACAATAGTCATCCGTGCTGATCACCCCATTCGGTAGGTTCTATGAAAACCCAAGCTTGCGAGGAGGATGACTGCATGACCGGTTGAGTTATTTGAGTTCTCCTTGAAGTACGAGCCAAAAGGTGCAATCAAGTCCCAAGCCTTGGCGAACTTCATAGTATAGATGGTCTCAGTACTCGAAGAACAACCCCCAGTGGACATTGTACGTGGACAGGTCATCGAATTTGAAAGGAGGCAGAGCATGCATCATTCTAGAGGGACCAGGTTAGGTGTTTCTAGAATACTCTTTGAAGTTTGACTCGAAAACCTCCAATAACCAAGCTGAGTATGAAGCCCTATTGGCAGGCCTAGACCTAGCATTAGAGGTTGGCGCCTGCAAGATACTCTACCATAGCGACTCTCAACTAGTCGTAGAGCACATAAAGGGTACCTATCAGGTGAAGAATCCTCTTTTCTTGAGATATTACCACAAAGTCATAAACATGCTACAAAAATTTGACATGTCCGAGGTGAGACACATTCTAGAGAAGACAACACACGTGTTAACATGTTGTCAAAGCTTGTCACAACTCAGACAAGTCAACACTGAACTATCCTTCACAAGATAATGATGTCCCCTGTGATTGACGAATCTGAGGTGTTGAGCATGGGAAATGTCAATATAGAATGGATGACACCCATATGGGATTATTTGAAAAATGAGAGCATCCCTGAGGATAAGGTCGAGGCCACCAAGGTCAGGAGGAGATCTAGTCGGTACCTAATAGACACCGAGAAACTTTACAAGAGGGGGTTCCCCACACCCTTGCTGAAGTGCCTAACGAAAAGCCAGGCCACCTATGTTATTGACGAGATCCATCGAGGCATTTGTGGATTTCTCTTCAGCGAATGCACCATGGCCTCTTGCATGGTAAGGGCTAGCTACTACTAGTCGACCATACAATAGGATTGTAAGCGATACATTCGCAACTACCAGGAATGCCAAGCCCATGGGCACGTCGACCACTCACCAGCCAAGCAACTCCGGGCTATCAAGTCCCCATGGCCCATCTCCATCTTAGGAATGGATATCTTGGGCCCATTTCCAATGGCCAAAGGACAGGTCAAATTCCTACTGGTGGCAGTAGACTACTTCACCAAATGGATTGAGGTCAAGCCATTGGCTGCTATCTCTACCCAGAAGGTTCAACGGTTCATATGGAAAAATCTTATACATAGGTACGAACTCCCCCACTCGATGGTGACTGACAATGGGGCCTAGTTCATGAGCAATTCCTTACACAAATTTTAAAAAGGGCTAGGCGTCAACTAGAAGTTGAGTTTAGTCGAACAACCTCAAATGAATAGACAAGCTAAAGATGCCAATAAAATCATACTCAAGGAGCTGCGGAAAAGGCTAGGCAGAGCAAAGGGATTGTAGGCTGAGCAGCTGCCAAGTATCATTGGGCGTACCATTGCACCCCACAAATCACTATGGGTGAAACCCCCTTTCAACTAGCCTTTAAGACGAATGCCATGATCTCAATTGAGGTCGGCGAACCCTCGCAAAGGTGAAACAACTTCGAGCCAGAAGACAACTCGAATGCCATCTAGGCAGACCTCGACCTGGTCGAGGAAACTCTAAAGCAAGCCTGCATATGACAAGAGGTGTGTAGGCATAGGGTGGTGAGGAGGTACAACTCCAAAGTAAGCCTAAGACATTTCCAAGAAGATGACCTGGTCTGGAGGAGGAAAGGCGATGCTAGAAAAAAAAAAGAGAGGAAAGCAAGCTCAACCAACTGGGAAGGACCTTTAAGAGTCCAAGAGGCACTCGGTAATGACATATATCAACTGGAGAACCTCGACGAGACGTCCATTCTGAGGATGTCAAATGCCACATACCTTAAATTTTATTTTAATTAACTTGTGACTATGTTGTACTCTCTTTCCTTACTCGGTTTTTCCCTTGAAAAGTAACATGTAAAATGATTTTTTCCAAGAAGGTTTTAGCAAGGCACACTAGATAAATAAAATTCCGTCATGATTAATTTCTATTTGATTAAATTCTCTTATTGATTACTCTATTGATTAAGATTTTGGTTTACCAAACACTCCTCGAACCCCCACGAAATGCTTGTCGAACCACTATGGTCCACGAAGGCATGCCTCCAACAGGCTCCCGAAGTCTATGTCAAGGGCACGACTCGTATGACCTCCCCTATCCGCACAAGGAAAACACTCTTACATGGACTCATCGAGGTCTACACAAGAGAAACACACAAAGGCACACTTTTAAACAAACTCTCGAAGTCTATGTCGGGGGCACAGTTCGTCCGACCTCCCCGATCCACATAAGGCAAACAATCTTACATGGACCCACTAAGGTCTGTAAAAGAGAAACACGCGGAGGCACGCTTTTTAATAGACTCCTGAAGTCTATGTTAGGGGCACGGTCTGTCCAACCTCCCCACTCCGCACAAGGAGAACGCTTTTATATGAACCCACCAAGGTTCGTACAAGAGAAACACGCAAAGGCAGCATCTAACAAACTTCCAAATTCTATGTCAAGGGCATGGTCTATCCAACCTCTCCCATCCACACAGGCCGGATACCCTTACATGGACCCCTTAGGGTCCGTACAAGGGCGATTCTCAAAAATTTGTTACAAACACATACATGCAAAAAATAGAATGCACATATCAATGGGAATAAATTTTCCATTAAATAATGAAGCGTTACAAAAGGGGGTGCACAATGCAAATTACATTAATTTCACTCGCCCTTACTCTAGTCGGCCCCCTAGACGTCAGGCAGCTCATCCTCGTCAACGATCTCCCTGTCCTTCATGTCAATAAGAATGCTTATTCTAATGAGATCGAAGGCAGGCGCAATCACGGTTACCTATCGAACTGCCTTGGAAAAGCCCTCTTCATGTTGTGCCATGATGATCATCTTCGCCTCCTACAAGTCCGCCCTCGCCTTCACCAAGTCTTTGTCCTTTGACTCAAGTTCTGCCTTCGCTAATTCCAGAGACTCGGTTAGCCTAGACACATCGGCTAGGAAGGAGGTCGAAGTGACCTTGGCCGTAGCAACCCTTGACCTTAGAGAAGCATTAGCCTCTTTCTCCTTGGCCAATTGTTTCTCCTTGCCCAATTGTTTCTCCTTGCCCATCATCCCGAATTGCACAGATGATAAATCCTTCAATAGTTCATCTGATGTCTTTCTCACACTCTCCATCTCGACCTTCAACATGACGAGCTCCCCCTAGCTTTTCTCCAACTCCGCACTCTTCTCATCCAACACAACGCTTTGGTCAAAGGAGTGTTTATACTCCTTGCACCCAAATTGGGTCATGGCCCACGACCGGGCTTGGGCGATCAAGATGGCCTCCATTGCAGCAACAAGGCCCATCTTCATCATTAGTCTCTTGTCTATTTTTGACAGGAAGTCAGGCATTATCATGCGTTGGGGCTAAAAATCCCAACCCCAAAGTGATTGGCGACCAGAATTAATGGTCACGTGCGAAAGTTCGAGAAGCCAGCTCTTTAGATGTATCGATAAGGGCTCCCCCACAAGAGACGACAACCGAGAGTTTGTGGCCGTCTTAGAGGATGACATGTTGGCACCCATGAAGGGAGCCTTCCTTTTTGGGTTCCTCAAAGCACCCTTAGGGGCGACCACCTTTGGGGTTGACACCATCGCAGTAGGGGTTGGAGTGGTTGGCACTTCTGATTCAATAGGGGCCACAGATACCTCCACGCATTTCCTAGACCATTCATGATGAAGAGATTAAAGATGAAGCTCCTATCCTTGACTTTGACCTTGCAGAACCCCCCTTTGAAACCCTTGTAAGAGATGGAGTAGGCATTGAACAAACATGACTTGGGCACGCCCGTCAACGAAACCCACTCAGTCTTTTAATTGAGTCACTCCACGTAGTAGTGCAGGAACTTGGCAGCGATTGACTCCATGCGCAAGTAGTGACACACCACCTGAAAAGCCTATATTGCCACTCACCCATTGGGGTGTAGTTGGCTGGGGGCGATGTACAACCTTCTTAGCACGTCTACCTCGAAGGCGTAGAAGGGAAGGGTAACCCCCAAGTCTTGAAAGATGATCTCGTACATGTATATGTAGTCAGGCTCCCCTTCCCAAGCTCTCATAAAGACTCTCCTCAGCCACGCAAGGCTCCATCGAAAACAGGTCGGTGTGCCCAGCCAGGGTAAGCGACACTTCCTTCATGAGCTTTGCCATAATGCTTGATGTGATAAACTGAGAGGGATAAGCCTCAACCTCTCCTCTCAACCACTAGTAACTGGGCACGCTCACTAGCGGGAACGTCCTCTTTTGTAGGGGAACCTACTGCAAAGGTAACACAACCGGAGGCTCCTCGAGAGTAGTCGACGAGGCCATTACCGGGCCCATGTCAATGGGAAGGGGGACCTCGACGGCCTCGACACCAATGTGCCAACCAGAGAAGCCACTGCCAACGGTGCCCTTCGACTAGCTAACACTAACATATCCCAAACACAAACTTGACGACGAGTCCAATGATGAAGCACCAATAGGGCGCACCTTGGCCTCTACCATTCAGCCAACCCTGGTGGAAGATTCGCTAGAGCTCATAGTAAAGGGAAGAGCAGGCAAACGAGGCATTATACTTAAAGAGGGGGAGGTCAGAGATGAGGAGGCCAGACAGTAGCATAGGGAGAAAAAGGCAAAGTCGAGCAGGATGCAAAGGCAAGGTAGAAAGTAGGCAATGAGTGTCCCCACCCTAGCCGCAAGCCGTTTATACAAAAACTGGCCACAAAATCAAGGGGTGAGATCGAAGCATACCAAAGGTCGCGTGCATTGATTGATGAATGCTAAACAACCTGGACACGTGAAACCATGCATCACTACATGCTAAAGGTTGCGTGCATTAATTGGCACGCAAGACCAAGCACCATCTTGCAAATGCGCTTGCTTGCCGAAACAGTGCATTTATGCACACAATTTCCAACGCAATACGACCTCACACCAAAATGCGAAAAAAACAAAGTCTCCATGTTCCCAAAAGTGAACTTGAGACTCGGGGGCATCTGTACTCGGACATACCTCAAATAGTTGAGCTAAGAGCTCAACTCTGTCATTTGGTCGACCTAGGAGCCTGTCCCCGCCACTAACGGGGACATGCCGAGACGTGCACAAGGATACGCGCTAAGATTTGCGAGATCCTGATAACCGACCGTTATTGGATATGGATTGTACGCTGGAAAACCGACTATTAAGGACAACACGTCCAAGCCCACAAAATGTTATAAAAGGGACCAATAAGGTAAGTACAAGGTATGTTCAATCTACCTAGAGAAGACCTCTAAGAAAAATAGTTGACTTAAGCATCAAAGTGCTTTTACATATACCTCACCCCACATCTCAATAAGGTGGGAGATTTTAGAATGTACAAGAAGAGCTCAAAGGTCGACAAGGAGAGCACGGAGGTCAACTGTGACAATCCTAAAGAACAATCCCAAATAAGAAAATATTGCATCCCTTCTTATGGTAATTGTCGTTGCCTTCAACCTATTTATATCTAAGTGATGAACCCGCAAACCGCCAAAATCCGTAACCAGCACAAACCGAAGTGTCATATAGTTGGAATCAATAAAAAAAAAATGATTGGTTTACATCGAACGAATTTTTTTAGCTCGAAACTAGTCGTACCCACCCGATGCTCCCCCTAGTTACTTCTATCTCTCACCTTCCTTCTCAGTTGTTGCCTAGGAAATCTTAAATGTCTCTAACAAAGGTAGCAATAATTTGTAGTTTGACAAGACAAACTCAATTTGTTAGAAAAAGGAATTGCTATTTCAATGAATAAACGTAATCAATTGAGTTTCATTTTATTTTTCATAAATTCTTATGAGAGGAGGAAATTTTCAAGGATCTATAACCAATCTAGGGCTATATCACCTAACATTTTAAGGTTTTAGGAATATCCTTAAACAAATTGATTGTTGTCGTGAATTTTCAAGCAATATCAAATATAGATATCCTTCCATATGTTCACATTCAAACCATTGATAAATGAGAATAAAAAAGAATAAAACAGAATTCATACATAATATCTTGTCGTAGTCATTTGCAAAGGACTCATGGTAAAATGATATTAGTTCTTGCAAAATTCTTGAGTGTTAAAAGAAATGCTTATTTTTCTTAGAATTAATATTTTCCAAGCATGCTCTAGTTCCATAATTGTTATTTAGTGTTTTGAAGAAATCATTCTCCTAAGGTTGATTTAAAAGAATTTTATAACATATTCATTCATGTTAATTAATATAATATATGATAAGGTAAATTATAATTTAACCTCCTGTAATTTGGCTAAAAAGTACTTAGCCCCCTGTGCTATATATGAACTTTGATATTATACCTCCTTATACTTTGTTCCATTATCATATTTTCATTTATTTTTAAATCATAAGTACACATTAAAAATAGTACAATTACTGTTTAGCCCCTCACTATCCAGTTTAATAATATTATTTATTTTAATAATATTTTTATTAATATAATGAGTTAGTTTTAATAGAAGACCCATTTAAAACTAAACGAAATAATAAAATATTATAAAATAATTTAATATATAAATATAATATAATGTCAAATTGATAAAAAAAGAGGAGAGAGGATAAAGTATTTTTAAGCCAAACTATAGGAGATTAAAATATAATTTAATTACCCTAAATGATAAGTATAACACAACACGTAAAACATTCTATCCACATTTTCTTGAAAGAATTCAATTAATATTACAAAAGATTCAAATACTCAAGCCAGGTGCATATAAACAATTTGTAAAATCTATGATTTTTATTAATGCTACTCAATACCACTAAAAAAATCAAAGTCAAGTATTATAAAAAAAATTTGATCCAAATAATTCCTATTCATGTTATCTTGTCTCTTGGATAAAATAGATAGTCTTTCAACTTATTTTTATAAAGTTATCGTACTTTGAAATAATTAATGGGACAAATAGTCTTGGGAAATAATCTATAAAAAAATATATCAAATCATAGAAAAGAAATATGATCCAAAGTAGAAGTTGGAAAGGAAGTAGCATCTTGATTGTGGAAACTTCTAGAGTCAACCTTTTACACCTCGTCTTTAAACGGAGTCCATCCTTTTTTTTTTTCTCTTCTCTTTCTCTACCTAAATTCTTTTACTTTAGATAATATTGATGCAACTTACGCGATTAATGTAACTAATATTTCATACTTAAGTATCTTTTAATTTGAATTTGAGGGTCTGTGTTTTATGTATATATAATGCTTCTATCCTCTTAAAATGTCTGTGTTTATAGCATATAGTATATTAATTTCAAAGATAAGCAGTAATAATACACTTTTTAACATACTCACACACAGTGATGGATATTAAAAAATTTAGTTGTGGAGAAAAGATTATATATATAAATCATACATAATAATTGTTGATTTTATATAATTAAAATTAAAATAATAAATAAATATATTTAAATATAATTTATATTTTAAATTTACAATAAACAATTTAATTATGACATAAGATAAAATAAAATATATTGAAAGTGATCAATAATTAAGAAATTTATATAAAGATAAAAAGAAAGATAATTTAAATTGATATGAAAGAATTCTTTTTATTAATTGCAAATATAGAATGTGAAATACACATAAAAAGAAGATAATATTAAAAATATTTAATTGAAAGAATAAAAAAATAAGACTAAAAATATATTTGTAAGAACAATATTTATATTATAAATTTATTTCTATACTATATTTTCAATTATAAAATAACTTATATATATATATATATATATATATATATATAAGGTAAAGTCACAATCACCAACGTAGATCCGTTCCAACACACAATTTTTAATTAAAGTTTATTAAAAATTATAAGATTAAAAGTGAAAACTCATTAAATAAAGAGTAAAACCTACGTTTATAGTTGTATAATTTTTAATAAATTTTAGTTTATAATAAATACCATATATAAAAAGTACAATAAAAAATGTGTTACTATGATTTTTCTAATTTCAAATCTCTATATTCAAATACAGGACCAATGTACATTATTAACAAAAACGAGTAATATATGTCATGTTTGATGTAGGTGTATTTAAACAAAAAAAAAAAATTAAATTAATCTAAAGGTTTGAATATTAGCATTAGGCTGTCAATTTTAATTTCCTGGCTATTGAGAGTTCTTACTATTCAAATTGTGCAAAACAACGGAAATGTCAATTCTGGGCAAAAGCACGGTAGGCTATTCGATCGAGGTAGACTAAACTGAACATATATAAACGACAAATGGCACTATGATGTTGAGTGTTGACTAAGGCTACTCTGGTCTAAGTCTTTTGTTTTGTTTTTTGATGTGGTCTAAGTCTTTTGTGATTTTATGTTTCCACGAAGTTCCATCCCAATTGCGTCATAATATACATACATCTCGTGTGTGCGTGGATCCTTGATCGATGCGATACACCGTTGGAAAGATTAGTACATTATAAAATGAACAACGTTGTAGAAGAAAATATGTTGAGTTTATACTTGATATAGAATCCATTCGAACGTGTTTTGACTCTCTACTTTGAAATATTGAAATTATTTTTTTTGTTTAACATTACAATCAAACTTTATGAACGATAAACATGATAAATATTGATTAGAATAGATGACTAAAAGAATGGAATAAATCTTATCCATACATTTTAAATAAATGATTACATGATTAAGATCAGATTTAATTCTTGATAATCTACGTATGATTATACGATGAAAATTGATTTTTCTCATCTCTTATATACGTTCTCATTATAATACCGCACGTGTATAGTTTTTTTCTCAAAAAATTCAGATGATAAAGAATTTTGAGATATAGAAAACTATTATACACCTTTATTCTGAATACAGAAGAAAACGAATAATGAGATTTATTAGAACGTGATTTATTGAAACCAGATATGTTCATGTGAACTTCCAACTATTATCAATTAATTAATTGCATATATGTTTGGGTACTCTTCAAACATGCGTGTATTTTTACAAACATGACTTTACAGTAAAAATATTATGTTTGGTTATATCAAATCAAAATTAGGTTTATTCTTAGTTAAACTTATAAAAAAGTTAAGCTTGTTCTTAAAAATATGTTTAAATAAAAGTAGAAAATACAATTCTTGCATTGGGTTGGAAATTTTACATTAAATTCTACTAGAAACTTATTTTTTTTATATACACAACTTCGCTTTCAATTCAATTTTAATCAAAATTAAAATTATTAATTTGCAAACTTGTTTTACACGAGCAAGTTAATAGATATTTATGTATGATTCAAAACACAAAATTGTTTTGTGTTTAATAAACAATCTTAAAGTTAATTTCTGAATATGCAGTTGTCTTAAATATTTAATTTTTTATATTATTTATGTCTTATTGAATTCATGAAAAATGTCTCCAAACAAAAAATATATACGTAGACTCTTAAAAAAAGGTCAAATAGCTAGGAAGAATGAATATGAAGGAAAATTCAGTGTAAACGCAATGTTTTCGCTACCTTTCACCTCTTGATGACTTTTGATTAGGAAATATATGGAAATAATGGAATCATTAGTGTCAAATAATTTGATGCTTTGAATGCCTGCAAGGCTGAAAATTCATTTCCGTCTATTATAAGCAAAAGCTACTTTCTTGTATATAGGCAAAATTTAGTTATAATCAGAAAGAGAGAGAGAAAATGAAGGGATGTTGAGTATTTGATAGTCAAACTTTTCGTTGATGACTTATTTTAAACTATTCAGCAATGAAATTTAACTTGGGAAAAGCTGACCCAATTGAATGATAAAGAAACTACACAGAAATAGGTTATTGAAACTAAAGCATCTTGCTAAAACATTTGGAAATGATGAATATTATATTCATGAACGAGACCTTTTTTTTGTTTTTTAATAGTTCTTTGCTGAGATTTCACATTTTGATGTGTCATATATGGGTTTGAAGTAGTAGATAATTCTATGGTGTTTTCGTTGGACTTTGGTAATGTGGACTTTTTTAAATGAAAAAGAGAATGCTGATCACCTTCTCACGTTAATTATGTCTCGTAGCTGGGTGTGTAGTAGAGTCGCAATGAAGGTGCATAAAATAAATAGAATATAATCAAAGAATTAAAATTGAAAAATGGTAGATATTCGCCTTATTTTTAGAGAGTGTCCTAGGGTAATTAGGATGTGAAAGAAAAAAAAAAACGCAAATGATGTAATAAAAAAAATAGATATATAGATACTATAAAAGAATATGAATATTATTAGTAATAAAAATTATATGAGATTTTTACCTTATATAATTTTTATGACTAATAATATTCATATTTTTATATAACAATGTCATTAGAGTATATATATACTCTAATGACATTGTCTATATATGTGCGTGTGGCGAACCAATCAGCAGGGGTATATAATTTGAATTGGTGAAAAATGACACTAGTTGACTCACCAATGATATTTCATGATTCACATCTGAATTTTGGAACATGAACAGAAAGATTATAAGAACTAAGACATGTTTGACAATATTGTTTCAAAATAAGTTTATTTTAAAGTGACCAAGCAAGAACATATTTACCAATATATTTTGTATCTAGAAATTTTAAGGATTTAGACCCAATTTTTTTTTATAGGTTCTAATCTATAACGTAATTCATAAGTTGACATTTTATTATTCTTTATTTTTAAGCTTTAAAATTATTTATGAAAATTGTATCATTTGGCGAGATGTTCTTGGCGGCAGGAGTTGAGGACCACAAATTTATTTGAGAATGTTGGTGGTGGTGTGTCGTGGTTGCGTCATCATGAGTTCATTCATTGAGTAATGGTGCATTCGATACCATAGCTAAGAAGGTGGCTATAGCTAAGGAGGTTACTAGCAGAATTGCATATAATGGAGTTAAAAATGAAAATAAATGGGCAGTCTAACGAGAGCCAAGGTGTAAAAGAGGCCTGATTCGACGGGTCAAGGTGCAAAAATAGCTTGCCTCAAAGATCTTACGTCACAAATTAGTTAATTTCTTTTTTTTTTCTTAAATTTATACAAAATTTAAAAGGACAAAATGTATGATCTACCACGAGGATTAGGATTGTACTTATCTATTTGACTTACAATAGATAAAATAAGGTTTTTAAATTTCAAAACAAACATAGGAAATAGAAAATAATTTTTTTTAAAAAGAGATTTTGTAAAAGAGATTTGAGACCTGTTGTACCACATCAAATGTAACATGAGAAAGATTTGGTGGAAAGAAAAATAAATTAGTTTCTATCTATTGGCTTACAATTCCTGTATAACATATATAAAACTATACTGTAATATTTGACGGAAACATAAATTTTTGAAACTTTAGTTTATTATTCACTCGTGTTACTTAATAAATAGTTTATATACTCTCAACGATTCAAACCTTGAAGGTTTTGATCTAACGAAATTGAAAGGATGTAATAGCATTACAAAATCTATATATATACATTACAAAAATGCTATACATATACATTTATTTATCCAAAAACTGAAAGTATGTACTTCCTTAAAATAGGTTAAGATATAAATATTTAAAATAACTAGAAGATTAGTAGAAGATTACAAATATCAAACAATACAAAATAACTAATTAATAATAAAAATTTCATCTAACCTCACTTAAAACCAACCTAACATCCATTAGTTTAGAGGGTAAGTCTATCTGCAATAAATGGTTAGGACTGCTAAACAAGGGAGAGTAATGAGACATGTCTCCATCACTCTCAAGGACACGTGATTCTAGTGAAGTCTAGTACAAAGAGTTGAGAATATGCAGAATAGAGAGTGTAGAATGCAGACTCGGCAATTGAAAGTAAAATAGGGGATTTTGTAGACTAGCTAAGTAAGTGCAGAAAGTAAACTATTGACTATGAAAGTAAAAGTAAACTACAATTACTATAACTAACGAAACATGCAAATACTTATCATATCATTATCCAGAGTTAACAATGAGATGGTTCTGGTTCTGGTTTTTATTACGCATGCAATTCCACACCAACCTATGTCTTAAGACGATCGCCTAACATTCGTTTGTTGCCTACTGAGAGCTTACATGATCATGGCCTTGAGTTAGCAGGGATTAAGCCCGTGGTTGATGTAGGTATTCTATCGACTACCTATAATGTTGCTTAGATTGGTTCCGATCGGTCCCTAACCTAGCATAATCTATTCCTACCATACACAATCGTGGCACAAGAAAGAACAAAGCAATTAACAAGAATTACAAACATAGAAGTAAAGAAACTCAAACTCATTCATTGATTAACCATTGTAGTGATACATGAAGTGTATAGATTCATGGAATGTGAACTCAGCCCAACCACAACAACCATAATGGCAGAGCTGCAATGTTCCACCGAAGATGGCTAGGTATAGGGGGGTTGAATCACCAGAGTGTGCCCGATACATGTCAATTCTTTCTAGCAACCGGCTGCTACCCAGACCCCAGTCCTGCGTCCACTCAATCGACTAGATGTCATACTAAAGTACCGTGGAAACACCAAGGAGTGAAGTGAGAATCTAGGCTTGGGTGACAGAAGTATGAATGCGTATGACTTGGCTGTGTATGGATGCGTAACCAATGAACGAGCTATGTCTCCCTATTTATACACGTTCAGACTAACTACTCTCTAACTGAATTAACAGAAATAATTGTCTGACATAACAAAAATAATGAACTTTACGACCACTAACTAATTCCTAAATGAACATGTGCTCGAAATTGCCGGAGCGGAGTCGATCTTGATGTCGAGAGGGATCCGAATGGATGGGACGACTTCAGCATCTAGAGTCAGCTACAAGAATCGGAGTCAGCACACAAAGTGGACTCGACTGTTGGAGACAGAGTCGACTACTGGAGTTGGAGTTAGCACACGCTTTGGACTTGACTCCTGGAGAAGGCGTCGGCATGTAGAGACGGGCATGCAAAGACGGAGTTGGCTTCATCTGGCCGGGACGCTCCCAGCCTTAATTGGGATGACTTCGATCTCAACTGAGTTAACTTCATCTAAACTCCAGTTTGACCTGCAAAATGAGATTACTCTTTTTGTTAGCTAAAACCCGCAAATTAGCATAGATTTGTATTTTCCTGTTTTTACCTTGGAAATCTGAATCTTAGTTAATATGAGATTCTTAACTATAAATTAAAGTCTATTCTACCCTTCTTAGGACCGTATAGGGTGTCTAAAATATGAATTATCAACGATAAACAAGAACAACAAGAAAATACATACACAAAAAGAAAGGAGTAAGATTATGGTACATAAAAAGTTAGGCAAGAAAGCCACATGCAAACCAACACAAGAACATAGTCATGTCAAATTCACATAACTCAATAACTTAACATTAATGATAGGAAGCAACTAATAAATCTTACACATTTACATAACATACACAATTTCAATATTTCACATATCTCATCAAGAGTTAACTCATAACTAATAAAAAAATACATGCAATAACACTAGTACACACAATTTTGACATTTCAAACATCTCATCAAGAGTTAACATATAACTAGCAATGAGAAACACATTCAATTGTCATTAGATCGGCCAAGGATTAGTCAAACATAATGTATGCAATGCATGATTTTTTTTTCATTAGTTATTATTGTTCTTTAATGCATGTATATGTATAGGGTACACATTACATCATTTTGGCGCTAGAACACCCTATGTAAGAAATTTTACACTCGTATGAAGCATTAACACTATATGGGTACTCCTCAAAGTCTACCTAGAGTTCAATATCAAGGTCCATCGAGATTTACCAGAGTTCAATACTAGGTTTACACAAAATCTACTTGAAGTTCAATACTAGGGTTCACAAAGATTTACTAGAGTTTAATATCAGGTTTATTCACCAAATCATATTTGGTATCCCACCTCATAGGTGATTGTCGCGATCATCTCGCGACCTCACAATGGAGGGTAGGAGTCGCCACTGGCATTTTAAAGAGGAAACGCCAGGAAATCACGGAATGAAAGGTGTTTGGATAAGGCTTGAATCTGAACCAAAGAAATGGAATTCGAGAGTCGGTTACACAGGGGCGCATTACGCCCCTACGCCTATCACATGATAGTTACCCTATCAATATGCACGACATCGGTGACACTCAGCTATGGTGGATATTATGGACAGAGGTTACTTTTTGGGCCCGAATGGATGATAGCGTGTGAAAGAACAGACTTGACAAGAGGGCATTCCCCTTGTGCCTACGTATCCCCACAATGGAGAAGTCAAAGTCCATGTAGTTCTACGGGTAGAGGATTAGTTTACGTCAGGTTGGGCCGAGATAGATTCGGCTTGTGTATGATGCTGAGAGTGTTTCAGTTGGCTATTATATAACAGTTATCCGGCTATGTTGGGTTGACATTGATCTAGAAGGGCCCGAGCGGGTCTCTCCCCAAGAGATCTCTAAAGGGAGACCTTGTGCCAAGAAGTTGGTTTCTTCCTAAAGAGTGGACAAACGTGATTGAGTCGAATTAGACTCGGTCTCGGACTGGATTGCAGGAAGTAGGGGGGTTTTGGTTACTGGTAAATTAAAGGTAGAGAATAAGCTAAGTAAGAAAGTAAATGCAATCTAAACTAGGCTATCACTAATGCTACTACTGTATTCATACTAAGTTCCAATAAACAAGTCGGTTCCAGTTCTTTCACTCAAGATTACGTTTTGAATCAACCTGAGATTCTTCTTGTGACAATGGCCAAACATTCGTCCATTGCCATACCGAGGATTTACACAATCGTTACCTCATCAGTTGGCAGGGATTAAGCTCGGAGTTGATTTTAGGTTCTCTAATTGATTACCTACTAAAGTTGTTAAACCGGTTCCGATCAGCCTAGTCTAATGTTTGTCTACTTAACAATGTGCAATCGTGACACGGAGAAGCAGATTATAATGCAGGTTCCGATTGGCCTAGTCTAACGTTTGTCTGCTTTGAATTCAATGAATCTGCCTTCCACAATGATCACCATGGAAGGACGGCGATGGTTCACCATCAATAGGCAAGATGTTGAGGATCAGGTCCACTAGAGTGCGATGGTAAGCCAAGCAGTTCCCTTTGACAACCTTCGGCCTCTCAGTCCTTGACCTGCACCTCCTCAATCGAGAGAGACACCTCTGATAGCACCGTGCACCATCGTGAGAATGGAGACATGAGCAAGAAAATGGAGTACAATGGATATGGAAATTAGGTCTGAATTTAACAACTGATTAAAATGTGCCCAACATTCCCTATATATACACGAGCTTGGGTCTCTTGGACGCACGCTACACCTAACAAACTTCCCTAATAGAATTACAAAGCTGAATTGCCTAATCTACCCTTCTAATGATTTTCCTTGCACTACAAGCTTCTTCCAAGAGTAACGTGGCAACTGAGCTGGATGGAGCTGAGCTAGGCGCCTAGACTAGATCGCCTGATTGGGCTGCTCCACTTAGGCTTGCTGGATTGTAGAATCGGCCGGTCCTGGAGGGAGTCGGTCTGGCTGAGACGACTTATCCTAGGTCGAGACTCTGCTTGATGGGTTGAGATGCCCTATGCTTGGCCTGCAAAATGAATCCAATCTTTTATTAGCTAAAATCCTCAAATTAGCACAGATTTATACTTTCCCTATTTCTAGGTCCATACTATGAATCTTAGCTAAGACTCGATTCTTAAGTACCAAATAATCCCAAAAGCACCCATCTTAAGTCCTTGTGAGGTGTATAAAATATGACTTATCAGGCATCCAAAAAGTTTGAAGATCCAAAGTAAGGAAGGAACAATAGGTAAATAAATGAAAATAAAAGTGACTATCCAAATGGACATCTAAATAGCCTATATGTCCAAAGCAAGGATGCAATACTAAGTAAATACATGAAAATGGAAATGATTGCTCAAATAGGCATCCAAAGAGCCTCTACGTCCAAAGTAGGATTGGAACACTAAGTAAATACGTGAAATTGGAAAAGACTACCCATATGGACGTCTAAAGGGCTTTTGCGTCCAAAGCAAAGTTGGGACAACAAATAATTATGTGGAGGTGGAAGGGTTGCCTAAATGGGCATCAAAAGAGCTTCTACGTCCAAAACAGACTTGGGACAACAAGTAATTACATGAAAGTGGGCGGAAATGCCCAAATGGGCATCCAAAGAGCCTTTACGTCCAAAGTAGGGCTATAACACTATGTAAATACATGAAAATGGAAAGGACTGCCTAGATGGGCGTCTAAAGAGCCTATGCGTCCAAAGTATGGTTGGAACAACAAGTAACTAACTTGAAATAGAAAAGACTGGCTAAATGGACATCCAAAACCAGACCTAGGACAATAAGTAATTATGTGAAAGTGGAAAGGATTGTCTACATGGACATCCAAAGAGCTTCTACGTCCAAAGTACAGCTAGGACAACAAGTAATTATGTGAAAAAGGAAGGGACTACCCAAATGGGCATCTAAAGAGCCCTTGTATCCAAAGTAGGGCTACAACACTATGTAAATACATGAAAATAGAAAGGACTACCAAGATAGCCATATAAAGAGACTTTGTGTCCAAAGAAGGTCTAGAACAAAAAGTAACTAATTGGAAAAAGAAGGAACTGTCCAAATTAACATCCAAAGAGCCTCTACATCCAAAGGAGAGTTGAGACAACAAGTAATTATGTGAAAGTGGAAGGGATTGCCCAGATGGGCATCCAAAGAGCTTTTGTGTCCAAAGCAGAGCTGGGATAACAAGTAATTACATGAAAGTGGAAAGGATTGCCAGATGGGTCCAAATAGCCTCTACGTCTAAAGTAGAGTTGGGACAACAAATAATTACGTGGAAATAGAAGGAGCTACCCAGATGGGCATTTAAAGAGCTTTTTATGGCCAAATCAAGACCGGAACAACCAGTAAATAATTCTATATGGAAGGGACTACCCATGTGGGCGTTCAAAAGAGCCTCTATGTCCAAAGAAGGGCTGAAATACTAGGTAAATATGTGAAAATGGAAAGGACTACCCAAATGGGTATCTAAAGAGCCTTTGCGTCCAAAGAAGGGCTAAAACAATAAGTAATTATGTGGAAGTGGAAAGGACTACTCAAATGGGCATCCAAAGAGTTTCTGCGTCCAAAGTAAGGCTAGAACACTACATAAATACATGAAAATGAAAAGACTGCCTAGATGGGCATTCAAAGAGCTTTTGCATCCAAAGTAGAGCTGGAACAACAAGTAATTAATTGAAAATATAAGGAATTGCCCATATGAGTGTCCAATGGGCCTTTGTGTCCTAAGTAGGGCTAAAACAACAAGTAACTAATTGGAAATAGAAGGGAATGCCCAGATGGGCATCCAAAGGACCTTTATGTCCAAAGAGAGGCTAGGACAACAAGTAACTAATTGGAAATAGAAAGGATTGCCCAAATGGGTGTCGAAAGGACCTCTACATCAAAAGTAAGGCTAGAACGACAAGTAATTACATGAAAGTGGAAGGAACTACCAAAATGAGCGTCCAAAGCAAGGCTAGAATAGTAGGTAAATACATGAAAATGAAGGGGATGCCCAGATGGGCGTCCAAAGAGCCTCTACATTCAAAGTAGAGTTGAAAAATGAGTAATTAACTAGAAATGAAAGGGACTGCTCAGATGGGCATCCAAAGAGCCTATGCATCCAAAGAGACATATGCCCCAAGGACGTCCAAAGACCCTAGGTGTAGTATACGTAAGAGGAGACAAGTACTATAACAAGTATTACATGCATAAATGTTTAAGTAGGTTTGAGTCCAAAGAACTAACGACACTAGTACGTTGTCATGTTCCTACTCTAGTGTGTCTCTGTTTCCCTAGAAGTTTCGTGGTCTCTTTCTCTATTAGGAACTTTGCGAAATGTTCTCCTTTTCATGTCCTATTTCTGCAATTCTTTCTCCTCCTATCTCCTTCTATCTCAAACACTATCGAGTCACCTTCTCCTTTTCTCTCAAGGTCTTTACTCGTGGTCTATTTTTCTTCTTTTTCTTTCTCAATTCCTTTTCTGCTCCTCCCCCCCCACACACACACACACATTTTTTGTAAACCTAGTTCACCTCTTGCATTTATAGGCATCCATAAATTGATTGTTTAATCTTCCTTGGCTTTCTTCCTTTCAAATTGGCCACTTGTAGTGGGTTTTCTAGAAACTATAGAGAATAGAGTATGGTAGCGTGGAGTAGAGTAGTCCAAAGAGGAAGAAAGGGGAGATGCATCCACTTTGGATGCACTATTGCATTGCATAACTTCTTTTTGTGTATTTGGCATGTCACAAAGCTACAAAGGAGTAGCAGAACCGCAAAGTAGATCAACTGTTCCTTTGGACGCATGTCGTTCCACTTGCTCGTTTCTCCTTTGTGATTGGCTAGGTTTGTGAATGATGAGTAGGTGCAGAGTAGAGTTGGACAACTTTTCTGCCTCCAACTTTATGGATGATTATGCAAAGGATTTGGTGGAAGTAGCATAATGAATTTGGACATCCAATGGGCTTGGACTTCTTGTTTCCAAATTTTATTGTTTTTGCTTTTTGTATTGAATTAGGTATCAGAGTAAGACAAAATCAGGTGTTCACATGCATATATAATTTTTTTATAATAATTTATACAATTTTATTTGTTATAACTTCTCTATTTTTTTCTTTCCTATTTCTTTTTCATTTCTTATCATATCTTTTATTACATCTTATATTCTCTCACTCCTTTTTTTTTTAATCTCTTTACCTATTACACTTAAGATGGGTACACCTTCCGAAAAGTATACAACCATCATTTCTAATAATTTTTAAGATCTCTTTCTTCTTCCTAAAGATTTTTTTAATAAAAATATTAAAATGATATTATTTTATTGCTTGAAGAAAAGAATGTATTATTTTTACTATTATTAGGTTAAAAATTAAATTTTACTTTAACAAAATTTTACGGTTATTTATATTTTAAAACTTCAAACATAATATATAAATATAATAATGATTAAGTTCAATGGTCATGTACTACCAACATAAATAAGTTTTATATGGTTACTTAATCATCAAATTACTACTCATATAACTTTTAAAATAATTATTTTATAAATCAATAAACTTATTTTCTTTAGTGATTTGTTATTGAATAAAAATATAAAATTATCAATTCATATCCATTAAACTCATAAAGATTTTCTACAGTTAGAATTACAATAATAAATTTTAAAAATTAATTTTTTTTCTCCTACCACAATATTTTACATAATTTTGATTTTCTTGATATGTGATTAGTTACTATGAATTTTTTAGTTATTGGTCAAATTTAATATATTAATTTTAAAATTATAATTTAATTCATTTTTTATATTTTCATCCTCAAAAAGAAATATATCCTCCAGCTCTACCGCTATGGTCTGCTGTTTACAAAATATCATATTAAAGCCTATATATATTTTAATTTTTTATTAATATAAACTTTTAGTATTATCTCCTTTATAATTTAAGGGGATTTGTGCTTTTTATCTTATTAAAATATCAATTACATGTTTACATGTCACAACAAACTAAAAATTATTAAACATAGATTTATAAAGGTAATACATTAAAAAAACAATTAATAACTAACAGATTAGCAATATTTTTTAATCATGCGACATATTAATTTGGATAAAAATAAAATATAAATTAGGAAAATAATTTCAATTTATTTATAAAAATAACATAAAATAATATAAAAATTATTACACAATAATATAAATTTCTTTTGAAAAAAAAAATTGAATCCCTTCTAACCTTGAGTTCTGACCTGTCGTACTCCTAGAGAGAAAGCCCAAGGCTAACCCTAAAGGTAATTGCATATATAGAATTAAATTATCAATTAAGTTAAAACAATTTTATACTAATAAATATAAATATTCGGTTGTATACTATGATAGATATTTAATAATAATAATAATAATAATAATAATAATAATAATAATAATAATAATAAAATGTGATGTTTTCCGCAAAATTTCGACCATGGCGATGAACACAGCTATCGAAAAAAAATACTTGAAAGTCAACGTTTCCCCTTTTAAACTTCAATATCATTTTTCAATGAATTAAATTATACAATTTCATATGCGTCACGTCTAAGAACTCACCCTTTTTCTGACTTTCATTCCCTACGCGTGAAGATAGTCGTCAAAAGAATTGTTCCAACAAATATCTTATGTATTATACTGAAATTTTTATTTTCTGTAAAATATAGAAAAATGAAAAATATTTCAAATTATTAAAAAGTATAACATTTGATTTAAGTAGAAATTAAAAATATTTATTAAAAGATACTATTTAAATATGTTAGAAGATATATAATAAAAAATTGAATTTAAATTTAAAAGTTAAAATTAAAATATCATATGTCATGCTTTAAGAAATACAATAAAGTATAAAATTAAATAATTATTAAAAATTAAACTTTTAATTTAATATACAAGAATAAATAAGTCCCATATTGATTTGTATTTCAAGGAGATTTTAATATTTAGTTTTTGCTGCTGCAAAAGCAATGTGTGAACAGGTATTGTGCCAGATTAAAAAAATTATGAATAACATATATTGTTCAAAATATAGTTAAAAAATTAAAATACCCTAAAAAAATATTCCCTGATATAAAATAATTTTAATGATTTCTTTTACTATTTATGATTATATGTAACGTTTATTTTTTATATAATTTTTTTATAAAAATTAATAATCTTTCTATGTGACATTATTTTCATTCAATTCAGTCTTTATTATTACGTGTAGAGATTGAATGCTATATTTTAACACGTGAATGCAGAAATAGGAACTCATCATTAAAATTTTTGTATAAGAAAACTGAATTCAAGACAGACATATTGTGTCATTAAGCCGTATATACATACGAATGGGTGGAAAATACGTGGCGATAATTACCACCAACTCTTAAAGGAGGAATGGTACACTTACGATAAAAAATTTAATTTCTTGTATTTTCTAAAAAATATTTTTTCTAGAAAATATTTGGTGGACACTCTAATGGATGTTTTATATTGAGAGAGAAAAAGAAATAGAAATATCAATATGATGTAATACGATTGATACTTTAAATATGTATTCAGATATTTAATCATATGAAAGAACATCTACTGAAATGTCAGTTTATCATATAACTCAAACTACTTTGAGAAATTAATTTCTAATTAGCTTTTAATTTCATTTTTACCTAAAAAAATAGAAAAAAATGAAAAATAATAAATATAATAAGTAACAGAGAAATAAAGTGAAATAAAAATATTTATTATATATATCATACATGTATTGTGCAAGTGTCCATATACTCATCTTATTTAACACATTTTTCTTTTTCTTTTACACTAAATTGTAAAATTTATTTGAGAAATATATATATTTATTTATTTATATTCTCTTCTATTAAAAAAAAAAACTGCGTGGATTCTATTCTCGTTTTTATTTGTTGGGTTATTCCTAATTAACAAAAACCCGAATAATTTTAAATGATAAGAAATATTAAAAAAAAAAGGTGTTTGTAGTTAATTTGAGTGATATTAAACTCAATTTCACTGAACATATACTCAGATGTTGAAATAATTCTGTAGAAAAAATAAAAAAAATAATTTATTTATTTTTTTTGCAATCATACGCCTAAAAGGCGTGTTATTAATCTTCTGGAATTTGTGGTAAATATTTTATATAAGAGTATCGTTATCTGTCTTTTTTTTTTTTTTTGTATCATTATTTGTCTATAAATAGTCACACGTTAACGCTTTTCAAAGCTGAGAGCCGCCCTTTTTTCTTGCAAACTAACTAAAACACCGTTTGTTTTGCTCTCCTCTGTTCTGCAAAAACTGAGTATCTAACTCTGCAGTTATGAGAAGTTTGGAAATTCAACCAACAAATGGTCACACCTCTGCCCCTCCCAAAGTAACTGTGAGTTTCTCTCTCAATCATCAATTATCATTCTTGTAAGAGTCTAAATCGAACATTAGCAATTTTATCATTGTTCTTCACCATATCTCAATATATATACTATATTATTTTTCATCCTCCTTTTGCTTTTCACTTTGTTGTTCTTTATCTGTTCACTTACCTCTTAATGGCTGGGAAATTGCCACACTTCTTTAGAGGTTTCATGATAGCCGAAACCATTTTCTGGGTTAATGGTCCCATCTTTTTGGCTCCTCATTTTTTTGTTTGACCCATTTTGTTTGAATTAGAATTGGATGTCACTATTAACAACATCAAAACTATTGTAACAAAAAAAAAAACTTCAAAACTCTCCTATTACAACATAACATTTAGAATTCAAATTTGATGATACTGATTAAGTTCAAATAGTTTTTTATTAGGTAATTGATGGTCTTTTTTAGTTTAAGTTTATGTTTAAACTAGTCACTGGTCGGAGCCTTACTCATCAAAATTTAATATTTTTAATTTATGGAGAAACTTATTTAATTTTTTTTACCATTAATTATGAAAAAATTTATCCAAACATATCTTAAATACTCATTTCAATTTTAGCTCTGTCTAATGCCTGGCTTGTAGTAAATATAATCAAAGAAGGAGAAGCAGTTGTAACTATGCTTGAAGGAAGACGATGTGATGATAATCAATTGGCTAATAAGTGTAAGAAAGAAAGATGTAATAACATCTACTAGATTCAAAAGTTTACAGAAATTAGTAGAAATGGTGTATATGCAACATGAATTTGGAGAATTTATACAGATGTATTTGTATAGTATCATATTATTAAAGGAAATTTATAAATGATTTCAAAATGTGTGAACAAATTTATGCAGAGATGGAATTGTATTGTCATCTTATTAAAAAAAATTCTAATATTTTTAGGTGGTTTTCTCTCAAATTTAGGCCAAGCAATTGACTTCGAGATAATCATATATTGACTGATCATTGTTACAAAACTATAATTATCTATATACTTGTTGAAAGTTATTATTTTAAACAAACTCTGATGTCACGTACCCATAAATTAAATTATTTTCATAATTATTTTTTGTGGTCATATTATGTAGATATCTAATAAACTGAGATCTTTTATCAAATTATAATTCTTGAACAGAATAAATGCGCAGAAGCATTTGTTAATATCGCTTCACGAGGATGCATATGAAGTATTGGGTTACCGTGAATAGTGCCATGTTTTCTTAAAAAAGTAGTATTATGTCATGTTTTACAAAAAAGGTAAATTAGCTTGAATAATGCACACTTCGGCTCAAAACATAACAACCAAAAAAATAATTGTTGCTATTCATTGAAAATATATGATTGCACTTGCATGAATACTGTGGATTTAAAATTAAACTCATGTTACCACTATTGTAGATAAAAGAATTTCTACCCAAATGAGAATGGAATATTGGTATGCAAACTGAGCCTTGTCAAATTTGTGAGTTCAAAATATAAAATAAAAAATTATTTGATGTCACGACGTTTTTGGTTTGAGACCATAAAACCGCCTTATCACTCCATGCATAGAAAATTAATCTCACTTGTGTGTCGATGCCTTGAGAAAACACGATTTTGAAAATTCCTTAAACTAGTCAAAGTCATACGTATTCTTAAGACTCAAAAGTCATAATTGTCGGTCTACCCAAATAAAAATATGCACTTTTACTCAACAAGATACAGTTGTTAGCGTTTGACTACCCTATTCTTATTTATTGGTAAACTAGTGTTATTGTTATCGTATTACACAGAATAAATATTTATTTTTATGTAATTAAATTTTGTAATAAGTAATTATTTTTAACATAAACTATATTATAATTAAATTTATAATAAATTATATTTTAAATTTAAAATGATTAATTTAAAGATAAAAATAAAAGGATGATAATTTAAAGTGGTTGGCAGAATTTTTTTTTTAGCTACGGTGATAATGTGTGAAAGAATAAGAGAAAGTAGAAAAAACTCCATTTTGTTAATTCTTATGTATGTTTCTACGTGTCAATCCACAACTATTATAGTCAAATTCGGGTAGCGCGTTATTCACACACATATACTACAATTCTTCACTGGAAGAGCCTCTATAATACTAAAATATTAACGAGAAATTCTTAGAAAGGTTTAAATGTGTAAAACCATTAGAGAAGAATACAAAAAATTGTACATGTTTGTAGTGTCTCATGAGTTTTCTACTGTGAATTGGTTACGCACTTTCATGCATTTCCTATATAGACCCTTGTTTGAGTGAATTTATGCCATTATAATATATGTAGCTTGAAATGGAGGCTCATTTAATTTGTTGTTGATAAAAATAGGAAAAATCAGAGAGGGAAAGAAAAATTGAAGACTGGCTTCCGATTACTTCTAAAAGGAATGGAAAATGGTGGTACTCAGCTTTCCACAATGTTACTGCCATGGTTGGAGCTGGTGTTCTTGGTCTTCCCCATGCCATGTCAGAGCTTGGATGGTATACTTCAAACCCTAATTGCATTGCAGCTTGATCTTATTTCCTAAAGGATAAAATAATGTTATACTTAAACATGCTTTAATTCCATGGTCTTGTAAGCAAGAAATTAAAATACTCCATACTACATTCTAAATTCAATGAATCTTTTATTATCAAATAATAATATTAAGGATTAAGACCAAATGGGTTGGGATTTTCAAATTGTAGGAGAAAATTTTAAAATTTAATTAGAATGCATTGAGAATATAAATTTTAGTATTTTAT
This sequence comes from Mucuna pruriens, assembly GCA_025330945.1. NCBI lineage: Eukaryota > Viridiplantae > Streptophyta > Magnoliopsida > Fabales > Fabaceae > Mucuna > Mucuna pruriens. The sequence continues at coordinate 909,175 of JAENHJ010000527.1, read as the reverse complement.
ATTATTATTTAATTATAGATTGTAATAGTAAATTTGTTAATTTTTATAATAAATAATTTAAAAATTATATCTAGAATAATTTTTATTAACTGATAGGTTAATTTTTGATTGGTTGATTATATACAATATTTACATCAGCACCATGAAAATTAAACTCAGAATTTTATTTAGTAGCAAAGCTCCTATAAGTGTGGAAATTAATGAAAGCAACATTTTCATAAATAGTGTTTGTTGATTTAAGAATCACAATTCCTCTTATTCAGGGGTCCAGGTGTAACTATACTGATCCTCTCATGGATCATCACCCTGTACACACTATGGCAAATGGTTGAGATGCATGAAATGGTTCCAGGAAAACGGTTTGATAGATACCATGAACTGGGTCAGCATGCGTTTGGTGAAAAGCTGGGTCTTTACATTGTGGTGCCTCAACAACTAGTGGTTGAAATTGGGACTAACATTGTGTACATGGTGACTGGGGGAACATCATTGCAGAAGTTCCATAATACCGTGACTTCAAGCCGCCACCATATCAAATTAACCTTTTTCATTATGATCTTTGCCTCGGTTCACTTTGTACTCTCCCATCTCCCCGATTTCAACTCCATCACTGGTGTATCATTGGCAGCAGCAGTCATGTCCTTAAGGTACAATCCTGTTTCCATTCTGTATATACCTTTTGAAAAATATTAATAATGTATTTTTTAACATTTTTTTTATACTGTAGTCTTTATTAGTGGCTAGAGCTTTTTCAAACTTGTGAAATTATAATTAAGACTTATTAAATACAAATTGTTAGCTAGATCATTTCATCATTTCATCATTTCACCATTTTACTAAATTCCAAAGAATGTCTTACTAGCATTTAATAAATTGTGTAGATATATCTTTTTTTTTTTTGGTTTATATACTTGATTTGATGCCAATTTACACGATCGAATCCACGTATATAAGGTTTGAGAAAACCAGCAAACAATAAAGCCAACAGGGCAATTGGCATATCTCTTATTTAATAAGCTATATTCATGATTTTCTAATTTTTAATAAATTATAAAACAAATTACACTAACACTCTATGCTTTCTTCAGAATTTACAATATATTTATACCTTTTTATTTTTATAGTAATTCTTGTTTGAAATACATTACACTGTTGTCTACTAAACACATTACATTGTGGATTCTTTGAGGGGTTACTATAAAGTTAAAAAGGAAAATATATCATGTGAATTTCGAAAAAACTATAGGTAGCAGTATTAGTGTAATTTGCTTTAAATTTTAATCAATAGTAAAAGTATTAAAAGGACTGTGTCAGAGAGTATGACACTAATATTGTTCTTTATATATTTTCTATAAGAATTGTAAATTAATTTAGGGTCTAATTAGATAAATTTTTTCATAAATATTTATAAAATAAATAAATAAATAATTTTTTTTATAAGTTAAAAGTAGCATATACATACGTTTAAAATCAGTTTTTATTTAGATTAACCTAAGAGAATTTTTACGTATTAAGTTATACATATTTTATCTTACAAAAAAACTTATTTTATTTTATTTATTTTTATTTTTTTCTCCAATAAGTGGTAGTATAAAAGTTTACTCAAACATAAACACTCTGAAGTACAGAAATCATGTTAATTTAGCCTTCAATATTTGCATTTTCCTACAGTTACTCTACAATTGCTTGGGCAGCTTCTGTACATAAGGGTGTTCAAGAAAATGTACAATATGGTTACGCAGCCAAGAGTGCTCCAGGAACAATGTTTAACTTCTTTAATGCCCTTGGCACTGTGGCTTTTGCCTATGCTGGGCACAATGTGGTGCTAGAAATCCAAGCAACAATCCCATCCACACCAGAGAAGCCATCCAAGGTTCCTATGTGGAGAGGAGTGATTGTTGCCTACATAATTGTGGCTATATGCTACTTCCCTGTTGCTTTCATTGGTTACTGGATGTTTGGCAATGCGGTTGATTCTGACATCCTCATCTCTTTGGAGAAACCAGCATGGCTTATTGCAATGGCCAACTTGTTTGTTGTTGTTCATGTAATTGGAAGCTATCAGGTAAAATATTCAATTTCTCATATTCTTTATACTAGGACAACTTATTGCAATGTTATTGTTCATGTAATTGAAAGCTATAAGTGTAAAAATTAAATTTAAAAATCACACTTTTTACTAGGAGAAATAAATGTATGATCTGGTACTGTATCTATAATCTCAATCAATTTTGAGAAATACTATTTGTGTAACAAATTATACAACAATTTTTACAATAAAGAAAGAGAAAGAAAGAAAAAAAGAAAAAAAAAAAGTATGTATCAAGATGTAATAAATATTAGTAATGGAGAGAGAGATAGATACAAAAAATATTCTTGTGTATGTTGTTGTATGAATAGTACACCTCGTCAATTTTTATGATACCTTAATTTAGTTTTTCAATTTAGGAGAAAGAAATAATAAAATTTGACTACATGTTTGTGAAGAATGATCAAGATTATAAATACATCATGGTCAGTGTTAAAAGTAACTAAAACTATCCAAATTGCTGCTTTTTGTGACTGTTGATGTAGGTTTATGCAATGCCAGTGTTTGACATGATTGAAACTGTGATGGTGAAGAAATTGAATTTTGAACCAAGCAGAATGCTTCGATTTATTGTGCGTAATGTATATGTGGGTAAGTAACTCTTTCTGATACAAATCAAGTAATGTATCCTTTGGTTTTGTGCATTGATATTAATATATCCTTTTTCTCATTTTTTTCAGCATTCACAATGTTCATTGCTATTACCTTCCCATTTTTCGATGGTCTCCTAGGATTTTTTGGAGGGTTTGCTTTTGCTCCCACAACATACTTTGTAAGCCATGAATAATTATATTTATTTTAATCTATGAAGTTTCCTTAGGATTATTATAATTGTGCTTAACCGTTTATTTTATAAATTTTAGCTCCCCTGCATCATGTGGCTTACAATCTGCAAACCAAAGAGATTCAGCTTGTCTTGGTTCACTAACTGGGTATCTTTGAATTTAGCTTTGTTTCAATTATTCTCCTTGAAAAATTTTCATTTTGAGCACAAGACTAACCTTGCTCCATTTGTTACAGATCTGCATTGTCCTTGGCCTATGTTTAATGATTTTATCACCTATTGGAGGATTGAGGACAATCATAATTAAAGCCAAGACCTACAAATTTTACTCTTAAATTCTTTCCCCTCTTGACTCAATCATGGAAAGGTGTAGCATACTTATAGGAGAAGTGAAGTTGATTATGATTAATTAAGTTAATGGACCTATCTGTCATTTATCAGAGGTCCTATAGTGTTTTAGTATGCAGGCGTTTGGTGGAAGAGGAAATTATTCACACGGAATCAAATGAATGAGAAATTTCTAGATGTTTTTTCCTTTGTCATTTTCATTTTAGGAATGTATCATTTTTTCTCTTTGCTCTCAATTTTTCTCATAATGTTACCTGTTTGTTTTGTAAAGCACAAATTGATGTTTGGCTTTGATTAAACTTGGGGAAACAAGCAATATTTCTTTTCCTTTTAAAAACTTTTTATGTAAACATTCGAGTATAAATTATTTTTAATATAAAATAAGTGGATAAGTAAATGAGATTATATAAATGAATTAAATTTGTAATTTTGATAATTTTATATTATGAAAAGTCGATCTTTGATGAGAGTGAGAAAGAGTATTATTAAGGGTTTTTAAACATAGAAAATAATATAAGAATGAATTGTACTAAAGTAAGAACAATTGGCAATTGGGCCTTGGTCTATAGTATAAAAAATGTGAGGCAGTAAAAAGTATATATCTCTCTTCCAAGGAAGCATCTTTTCCTTTATCATTTTCCTTTTCCTTCCACTTAACTTTTGCATACCAAAGAATAAACATGGGATGATTAAGAATTTATGTATATCATCTTAAAGTATTTTGTTGATAATCTTGACAAAACTTAATAGGATTTTGATGGCAGATAATAAGAGTTAATTTGGATGATAAAATTAAAATTATGATTTAGATTTTTTATTTTTGTTCAAAATTATAATTAATTTAGAACTATAAATTTTATAATTGTGTTGTATAAAGAATCAGGACACAAAATTAGAGGTCAAATTAATTACAAGATATAAGATCTATAAATTAGAATTATAAGTGAAATCATGTTAAAAATTATTTAATATATAATAATTAAATATTTTAATAGAATAAAATAATTATTATTGTAAAAATTAAAAATTACTTTATGCATTTTCAATTTCTTATAATATTGGTAAACCTAATAAATAGGTCTTATAAAGACAATTACCGTAATATAATACTGTATTTTTTCAAACAACATGTATATTAAGCTGTATTTTTAAAATATATACTAAATTTAATTTTTATTTTTCAAACTTATGTTAATGTCAGAAGCATAATTATACAAAATATAAATATAATTAACATTCCTCCTTCAAATTAATTAAGTTGTAATTTTTTTTTAATATTGAAAAAGTACACCTCATCTTACTTGAGATTATCATGTAGTGAAAGAGTCCTACAAAGGATGTTTCTCTTTGTCCAGAGCTCACAGCATCGTTGGTGGCTACTTTTATATCCTATTATCAATTTGGAGTTTTAGAAGATGAAATGAAAATTTAGACACATTTACTATCAGTTTTGGCTATTGATTTTAGATTTTCATTCAAAACCTTCGTTTCGACGAGCTATTTTAAAGTTTCAGAAAATTTAAATTACTTCAATTTTAAATTGTTTTGATTTAATTTTTTATTTTTTAAATATTTTATTTGGATAAAAAATCAATTTAAATTTCAAATCCTTAATTTAGAAAATTATTTTATTTAGATACGACAATTTAATTTCTATGTATTGCAAAATTTATTTTTTAAACATATTGAAATTTTAATATTAAATATCACTTTATATTAGTCAATTTTTTAAATATTTAATAATTTAAAAGTATTTTTAATATTCATTTAATATTTCACAAATAATTTTAAATATCTAATAATTTACAAATACAAATATTGATACTTTTACGCTAATATTAATATAAAAAAAGAGAGAAAGAAAGAGGTAGAGAAGAGAAAGAGGAAGAAGAAAAAAAATGAAGAAAGAAAAAAGGGAGGGGCTTGACTTGGGAGAGAGAAGAAAAAAAGTAAAAGAGAAGGAGAGGGAGACTATGGAAGGGAGAGAGAAAGAAGAAAAAGATATGTGAGAAAGAAAATAAATAGGTAAGAGAGAGAGGGAAGATAAAGAAAGAAGAATACGGAAAGGGAAAGAGTGATGAGAAAGAGAAGAAAAAAAGTGTGAAAAAAAAAGACAAAAGAAGACAAAAAAAAAGAGAGATGAGAAAGAAAGAAGAGAAAAAATAATGTGGTAAGAAAAATATTGTAAGAAGAAAGAGAAGAGAAAGAAAAGATATAAAAATACGAGAAGAGAAAAAAAAATAAGAATGAAAAATTTTAAATTACGATTTTTTAGTAGAATTTAAAATACATTTTTATGTGGTTAAAATACTTTCATAAAATATTAAAATTTTAATTTTTTCTTCTAAATTCTTCATTTAAATAACATATTTCATAAAAATATTTTTAAATTCACTTAAAAAAATAAATTACTCTCTTAAAATTTTTCATCCAAACACAAAATTAAATTATTAAATTTGATAATTTGGTTTTCAAATTAAAGCATGCTCTCGTGAGAGTGTATCATTATAAGCATAATCCCGTAAAAAATTAAATTCACTACACACACAAAATTATAAGGTTAATGTTATCCTCCCATGGGTTTTACCAAATATGGTCCATGTGTTCTACTAAAAAAGAAATATGGTCCATGTGTATGTTGTATCTTAAACCCATCCCCTCAGTAGGTTATGATAAGAATTTTGGTGAATGGTAAAAATTAGAATAAAAAGTATTAATTAACTTCTTTTCCTTTAATGATAAAAATTAAGGTTCTTTATATGAAATAATACATTTTTTTTTATCTTTCACCAAAAAAATATTCACGCAAGTGTAACAAAGAATGTTGGATTTAACTAAAAAAAATTGGGGATTGCAATATTAATTATTAATTAAAAAATTAACGATTAAGATTATAATTAATTTTAGATTTTGTTATATATAAAATTGATTTTATTATTTTTTATTGATAATTTTCTAATAAATAATTATGAATGCAATTTATTCCTTAAAGTAATTAGAGAAACTAAATACAACCATGTTCGCTAATAAGTAAAATTCTCTTTACAATATTTTTTATAATTTAAACTCTTAAAATTAAAAGTTTGTCTAAGATTACTATTCACTTTTAGCTGTGATTAATTATAGTTTGATCTTCTTCTAATAATAAATAATATTTATCTAATTTTAATTTTATGGATATAATATCTATAATGACAAAACCTAACAATATTAAAAGGTTAATAGTGTAATATTATATTGCCAAACACTTCTTTACGCACTCTCTCATTATTTTGAATTTATTTTAAATAATGATAATTTCAAATGATTAAAATAATATTTGGTATAAAATCAACTGTTGTGAATGAACTAATATAATAATATGTTATAATGTTCGATGAAAGAGTATTTATCTTGAGCTCCTATTGTCATTCCAATGGAGATCCAACCACTTGCAAGGGGATCAAAGGAGGTGTATCTACGGAGACTTTGACGTTCAAGTTAGAATTTGTTAGAGCAATAGTCAAGGTATATGAATAATGTATAGCTAACTAGGATTACTCAAGGGTATTTATAGGTTGTGTAGAAGTGTTAGGTAACTTTTTCCATCATAAGCATGTCATGTCTTTCAAGGAGATTTGCACTGTTTTAGGAGGATTTGTCACATGGAGTGCGTGTCTTTCACTTGTATGGCCTATGTTCATACAGAGGGTGTGTGATTGACAATGATGACTTCATTATAGACAACAACAAATAGGTGGGTGTTAGTTGTTGTTATGACCAAGATTGCGAAGGAACGACAAAAAAGAAAATAAAAACAACTCAAACAATTTGGGACAAAGGTGATACGATAGATTAATAGAATAGAACAGAGAAATGAAGTCACCACCAATGTTTATTATGGAAAACATTGGAAAAAAAAACCTTATAAGGGGAAAGGGTGGTCTACGAACTCAGATTTCTGAGCCCATGAGTCCATTATGTGTAAAAAAGGTATTAGCACTCTATAATGTTCGTTATAAACAATTACCTTAATTAATTAAACAAGTCATTTGAGATTCTTTAAAGCATTTACCTCACCTAAGAAACAATGAATTTATTGTACAATATTATACCACATTAGAGGTTATGATTTTTAGTAGTTTGGGCTCGATAGGGGTGATCCCCTTCTCCTATATATCCCTTATTACAATGAGAAATTTAGAGTCACATAGTTCTTTAGGGAGGGAAGCATTTGTGTGTTTGATCTCAATTTTGATGGTTTTTTGGGATTCTTGAACTGTCATAACTCATATATCCCATGGTTGACATAGGTGTACTTCTGAACCAAATAATTTGTTTTAACGAGGCTTATTTCTGCTCATCTAAAAGGAATTCAAGGAACCTGAGAGTCATTCAAAGGTTCCATTGTCAATAGGAGAACTTAGAAATGTCCATCATCCAAAGAGCTTTTGGACCATCAAGCAGAATGACAGAGATGAAAGACTTACCATGGAGGAATCCATAGGTCCTCAACATCCAAAGGGATACCAGGCCAACCTGTAAAAGGTTTGAAATGAAGGACTACTCGAGGGCGTCTAAAGAGCTATAACAATCAAAGGGACACTAGGCCATTATGTAGAATGAGAATGAAGGACTGTCCTAGGGGGCGTCCAAAGAGCCTCAGCATCCAAAGGGACTTTAGGCCATTATGTAGAACACAACAACGAGGTATTGAGACAACCTTCAGAAGGTTAGAAATGAGGGACTACCCGAAGGAATCCAAAGAGCCTCAACGTCCAAAGGGACACTAGGCCATCATGTAGAACGAGAGAATGAAGGATTGCCCCAGGGGCATCCAAAAAGCCTCAGCGTCCATAGAGATGTTGTGCCATTATGCATAACGTGAAAATGAGGCACTCAGCCAACATGCAAAGAGTTACAAACTAAAATCATGAAAGGAAGTTGGCCTTGGCTTTTGCCACAGGTCCTCAACATCTAAAGGGATATTGGGCCAACATATAGAAGGTTTGAAATGATGGACTACTTGAGAATGTCCAAAGACCCTCAGCGTCCAAAGGGACGTTGGGTCATCATGCAGAATGAGAGAATGAAAGACTACCCTAGGGTGGCATCTAAAAAGCCTCAACATCCAATGAGACAGGGAGTTTCTTTAGATGTTTGTCCAAAGGCTGTAGGATGGTTTGGACATCCAAATGGTTTGGGTTTCTGCCTTGAATGCACAACAAAGGAGCTTGCTCATCCAAAGGTTGCAGATTTGGTTTGGACGTCTTACTTTGGATGCATAGTAGAGAAGTCGTTTTAGGCTTATTCTTTGGATGCATAGTGAGAATTGGCACTTTCCTTTGGTTATTCAGTAAGGGGGTTTCTTTAGAAGCTCATCTAAAGGTTGTAGATTTGGTTTTGAACGTCCAAAAAGGGTTTGAACGTCTTGCTATGGATGAACAACAAAGGGTTTGTTCGTCCAAAGACTGCAAACTTGATTTTGGACGTCCTACAGGGTTTGGACATCCTGCTTTGAACACATAGCAAGGGATCTTGCTCATCTAAAGGGGTTTGGACATCTTGCTTTAGATGCACAGCAAGAGGGCTTGCTCATCCAAAGGTTGCAGACTTGATTTTGGACGTCTAAAAAAGTTTGGATGTCCTACTTTGAGCGTACAACAAAGGAGCTTGTTCGTCTAAAGGTTGCAGACTTGTTTGGACGTCCAAAAGGGTTTGGATGTCCAAAGCACAACAAGGGGCTTCCTCGTCCCAAAGGCTACAAACTTGGTTTTTGACGTCCAAAAAGGGTTTGGATGTTTTGCTTTGGATGCACAACAAGGGGTTGCTCGTCTAAAGACTATAGACTTGATTTTGGATGTCCAAAAAGGTTTGGATGTCCTACCTTTTTAGCTTTGATTTCTTTTCTTTTTTATATATATTTAACTAACTTTAGGTAGGACCAAATTAGGTGTTCACAGTTGTTCTTGGAAGTGGATGAAACAATTGGCTGACAGATACCGAACTCGCCTATTGAGCTAATTACTCAGTCTTGTTACATCTCCAAGAATAGTAACCATAAAATAAAATATATTTTTTAAAATAAACTTATTATACCTGGAATTAAATGTATTAAGATAAACTCAATATTTGTTGAATTTAATATATAATAAAAAGTTATTGAGATTTAATTTCAGAAAGGTTCTTCCACTTAAAATCAAAGCATGTGTTTTCGTGATTTTAGAAATTATTAGTTAATCTCCTAATAGAAAATAATCATTGTCGTTTAATTATCCAATTTTCTACAACTCAATGTTGTTGTATTGCATTCCCAACTATGATGGTATGAGTTGAATGATACTCGTACCAATCAAAAATGAAACTTTTTGTGACACAAATTACATCACCATCACAAATGTGCAAAGGTGTGTATTTGTTGTGACAAGTTTAATTTGTGTCAATTGAGTTTTAGTTTTGAAAATATAGAATAATAACAAGAAATGACCTAAATAAATTGAGATATTGATAAATTATTCGAATTTGATTTGTTAAATGTTGGATTAAATTTTTTTGTTTGATTAAATAAATAAATTTAAGTTTGAGATATATTGTGTTCGATTATTTAATAAGTCTAAGCTCTATAAACTTGACATTAATGATTTGTGAAGCTTGTTTATTTAAATTGATGATGACAGTTTTACTACCTCTTGTTTTATATATATATATATATAATATGAAAATATGTAGAACTTTGTTGATCAAGAGTGTTAAAATTAATTTTGAATTTTTTTTTCAATAACTAAGAAGTTGTAAATTTTTTATTTATTGAATTATGAAAATGTAATAGTTTCTCTAAAAATAAAACAACCATAAACAAAACATTTAGATTTACCTTTTGTCTTTAATTTTCTTACACCTATGATAGTAGCAAACATCATTTGTCTCACCTAAATAATAATTGTATGATAGAGTTGATTTTGTTGCCTTACTCCTTTTGGAGGCCATACCCTACTTTTCATGTTTATCAATTGCTCGATAAATGCAATTGTTGCAAAAGAACCTGATAATTTAAAATATTTTATAAGCACCATTGTGGTTTAATAAGGACTAGGACATGCAACATCATACAAATATTCAAATCCCTCAGATTTCTACAGTGAAAAATGAAGAGTTGACAACAAAATGTGTAGAATAATTATAAAAGACTTGTAACACCTCAATTCTTATGGCTATCATTACTGCTTGTAATTATTATTATTATCGTCGCCATTGTCGTTGTCATCATTATCGTTATTATCATCATCATAATCATCATCATCTTGACTAACAAGTGATTGATTAGTTTATATTTTTGTTAATTAAATAAGCATATTTTGGGGGAAATAGGCCTTTGGCTGAAAAAAGACAATGTTGTATCTTTAGATATAGTTATCTGATAGAGGTGTTCTTAGCACTATTGAAAAGCTTGATGAAAATCTATAACTCACACCTACACCTAATTAGTCAAAATCAACTTTTATCTTAATGAAAATTAACCTCAAAGTATGTCATTTAATTATAATAAAAGCTCAAGTCTCACATTAGGCAACATAAGCTCATGCATCATCTCTTTTCCTATATAAAGAGTAGAATATCAAGTAACAAGGAAGGTAAAAAAAAACCTTCAAATAAGATGGGTTTGATGCAAAACATTGAACCTATAATAGTTTAATTTTTATTTTTATTTTCTTATCTCTTGGAGCTTCTACTAGAGACATGAGGATTGTTTTGTTTATGCATTACACTAACAATAAATTATCGTCTTGAGAGGTTATAAGAGGAGAATCCTTAGAAGGGATGTCGAATAAATAGGGGGGAGAACCCTAAGGGGTGGAAATCAAATAGAGTTTCTACTTTTCAAGTAAGAGGGGGAGTGAGGTTATTTCACTGTGGGCATCAGTATTGCAAATATGGATAGAGGGATCGTCCTTAGGACCTCTAAATTATATGAATTTGATGGTCTTTAAAGGGGATTAAACCCCTAGATTAGTTGCTAATTTACTATGTGATTTTTGTATGATTTGTATTGTTTTTTTTTTCTATCACTTGAGTGAACAAAAATTTTGTTCTTGATACTAGGTTTTTCTTATTTGAAATTTGAAAGTAGGAATCATGTGATTTCATGTGTAATTAAGCAATTAGGCAATGTTTTATTTATGTTTTTATGCGAAAATGATAGATACTAAGTGAACATAAAAAACCTTAAGTTTCCCTATGTTTTGGATGAGTTTTAGGAAAAAAAATCATAGAATCATGAAGTTGTTGTTTGTTGCACTCACTAGGAAAGAATGCATTAAATAAGAGGAAATCTTCCTTTAGGGATCTATTCACTAGGAAAGTAATTGGACTCGTAAGGCGAATAAAACCTTGGAGCTCTCTATGGCTCCATTCATAGGACAAGATTAAGGGCTTGCCAGGTGAGAGTGCAAAATAGAGAGTTAGAACTCTTAATGGTTATATTCGCTAAGCAAGTACAGGACTTGTTGGGAAAATATGAACCCTTGAGTCATTGTGGCTTCACTCCCTAAATGGTTTGTAGGCTCGTTAAGCGAGAAAATGGGAGTCGAGAGTTATAACTCTTTATGGCTTTATTTGTTGAGTGAGTGCTTAGACTCGTCGAGCAACTAGAAATGAGCTCTTTGTGGCTCTTAATCTTTAAGTGAATTAGAGATTTGCTGGGCAAGCTTGAAAGAGTGGAACCCTTAACGTCCTACTTACTAGGTGAGAGGTATTATTGCTAAGCGATAATGTAAGAGCCAGATAGGGGAATTCTCTATGGCTTTAATTCCTGGGCGAGCTTGAATCTCCCTAGGTGAATGAGAGTCGTGGAACTCTTTGGTGTTCCAATTGTTAGGTAAGTGTTGTGCCTTGCTAAGTTAATGAAGGTGCAAGACCCCCTTGTAGGTCCTTATTCGTTGGACACATCCTTTGAGTTAGTACTTAAATATAGAATGAACGTAAAAGTTAGGGTTGTTCCCTAAGATGTACTTAGAATTAAAGACATGTATATTATCTTGGTGAATTATGTTTGTGCTCCTATATACAACTATCATTGCATTGAAATGATGAGAATATCATATAAGATTGTGGAAATGAGTTAAGGTGTTGTGAGCACCAAGATAAGTGACCTAGTCCCAAATGGGGCAAGAATGAGTCTGGGTTACATTTCTATAGTGAGTTACTTAGGCCTATAAGAGGCAAGGATAATGCTTACTAATCTGTGTGGGTTATGGATGAGTGGCCTAGCCTTAGCAATTGAGGATGACCCTCGCCAACACAATCTTTGTGAAAAAGAAACTACAAAAACAACTATGTGAGCATGCATCATATAATTAAATGAATGTGAAGAAAAGTATATATGAGTCAATTGGTAAGGTCATTAGACCTGTTGGAACATAAGTCTATGCGTCCAAAATGACCCAAGTGTTTTGATGGTAACAAACATTAGGGAAATGGATAATATTTTGTGATTAACCAGTGTTATTTAGATTTTAGAAGAATTACAGGTTATTGGACTTAAAGAATAGAACACATTTATTTAAGAGAAACTAATTCAAAATAGCAATGCATCTATTACCTCCAAAAGAAAGCACTTCATACATAGACAGAATGATCGTCCAAAAGGAAAACTTGTAATCCATAGATGTAACAAACATCCAAAGATGGACACAACGTGCATAGAAGAGTTCAACATCCATAGTGACACTCTACATCCAAAGACGCACTCAACGTCCAAAGACAAATTCAACGTTCAAAGACAGACTTTGCATCCAAAAACGGACTCTGTGTCCAAAGATGAAGTTAGCATCAAAAGACAGATTCTACGTCCAAAGACGAAGTCAACATCCATAAAGAAACTTGAACGTCCAAGACGTACTTATACGTTCATAGAAGTGTTCAACGTCCAAAGACGTGATGATCCTCCAAAGATGTACTCATTGCCAAAGGATGTGTTCACCGCCCAATTTGAGAACTCAACATCCTAAGGACTCATCCAACGACCATAGAAGAAGTGTGACGCCTAATGATGAGTTCATAGTTCACGAGGTATCTCTTATTAATGCTTAAAGAGTGTTTAAGTTATCTAACTTATCACATAAATCATTTTGTTCAAATGTACAGTTTGATATCATGAATCCAACATTCAAATTCAACCTAATATATTATTTGAGATCATGATTGATGAAGAACAACAACAAATATCTTATATTGCAAGTCAAGTCTGACACAAGGAAGTCCAAATCATGACTCTTATGAGAAGGAACCAATAGAAGCTTCCTCTCTCATCAACAGAAGATAGCACATTCAAATTTAGAGAAGAACATCTTTCTTTGACATAATCTTCTCTATTTTTAGAAAAAGAGGAGCCTTTGTAGAAATCAGAACCTCAACATTAAATGCATATCTAACCACTCCTCGTGCAAGAAACAAAGTTAACATTTTCTACATGCTTTAAAGGAATGGATCAAGCTCGAATGTATAGACAACAATGGAACGAAAAGCACAATAAATGTGAACAAAGTGATATTTACTTATGCTTTTAAAGTCACTTTGAACAACACTCTCTTTCATTTATTTTAAATCTCACTTTGCTTAGCAAAGTTAAGTCTCTGTGCATTGTATTGTTATACGCTTACTATGTGACTAGAATTTGTTATAAAAACTCATTGAGTTAGTGTGATAGCCTGAAGAGGCTAACTGTCAAAGAATACTTGGGTTTCTTATAAACAAGAAGATTACAAGGATTGTAATACATGAAAAGGTAGAGAATACTTGCTTGTAAGTTAGGTAGACTTAGTAAAATTCCTTCGTATTGAAGAGACTGGACGTAGCTCTGTTGGAAGAGTAAACTAGTATAAATTCTAGGTGTTATCTCTCTCTTACCCTACACTATTTTAGTTTTGTACTTCTTCAGATGACCGATTTGGAAGACCAATTTTGACATCAGTTTAGACGCTCCCTTTGGACGACCATATCAAACTATGTTTTATGTTCTTCAATTTTGTGAAAAGTTTTAAAAAATCACACACATACAATTCAAGCCTCCTTCTTGTGTGTTATCTTTTACTTCAAGACCGATTGTGGGCTATTCAATATGAAAACCCCAATAGTTGTGCTTGATCCTATGAGCTGGGGTGTACAATGCAAGTAGAGTAGATCTTGATGTACTATTAGAGGATTTCATCATAGATGGTATGACTACCAATAATGGTTGAGATGAATTACCCTAACCTACTATTTTGACTTGTGATGACACCACATACATGTGGAGTGGAAGATAGGATGCATATCTACCATAGCATATGCATTATGATACACACACATACACATAAATGTTAAATGTAAATGTGCCATTTATTGTTTTGTTGTGTGATCTACTTTGCATTGCTAAGGTACTCTCACATAGCAGTGACACGTATTCTTACTCATTTTTATCGAATGTTCCTTGTTTTTGGGTTGAATGTAAATTTGTAATTATTGTTGAGCAAGAGCTCAAAGATTGAGATGCTAGTCTCCTTTTATTGGTTTATTTTATTTTTAGTGGAGTTGTATAGGAAACCTTGCTTTGATAGATTATGACATTGAGGTTGGATAAATACCTAGATTTGGTTTTTGTTTATGTTGCTATTTGAATTTCTTAAATATGGCATTTGGATTGTCATCACTTTGACTTGGACATGTTTCTACGTTGATTTAGAATGTGGACTTTTAATGCTTGAATAAATGAGAAACTATTTCTTTGTGTTTTTATTTTATTAAGTATATATGCTAGTGGGATAAATGATGTTACATTTAGTGACATCAAAGCAGGTCAATTTATTCAACTTTGGGTGTTATGAGCTTGTCTTGTTTACTTTTGTATAGTCAAAAGAGTTTTCTCTATATGCTTTGTTATGTTGTAATTATTTGAATCACTAGTATAAGACTTGAGTGTTTTCATTACTTATTGCATCTAGATAGCGCAGGAAATAATGGTTGTTGGTAATTATAATCATACTATTTTTTATGCTCTCCATGTCTTAGCTCAGGTTGTGGAAAGGAATTAGAATAAGGATGATGGAGCTATTGAGTTTCAAAAAGGGCTAGATAGGTTTCCATGGAACAATCTGCCCATGCTTCAATGGACGTACAATCATGTAGGTGCACAAAATTGATTGTTGAAAATTGAAAGGATTTTCCAACTTTAACTAGTTTAAGAATCCAAATTCAGAGAATTTATAATTGCCAAATATTATATTTTAAACAGACAAATTGCAATTCATAATCCATTAAACATCATTGTTAGTTGCGGGAATAATGGAGTTAGTGATTGAGTTTTATTATGACACTTTTTTTTTTTTAAATAGAAGATCAAAAATCAACATTTTTTAAAGGATGGACTTAAAAGTAAACATTAACATATTTGAAGTGACAAAAAAGTGTTTAAAAAAAGTTGAAGCTACTTTTTGATTTAGAAATTGAGAAAACATGTTAGAAAAATTGAAAACACGTAAGAAGACAAGTTAAGAGGAACAATACAAGTGAATAATCTCTCCTAGAATTGGTAAAATGGAGGCTTAATCCAGCTCAATGGCCAAGAGGGGAGAATCGGATCAGCTTAGCCTGACCCAAATTACAAATGAACTAATTTTTTCTAGCCTAATGGTCCAACGAGTCTGGGTCAAATCAATTTAATTTTTTTTGTTTAAACATATAAATTTTAAGAAAAATAAAAACAATAGATTGGTTAAGGTTATTTCGTGTCAGAGAAGCTTACCAATCTGTAAGTGCTATTTTTATCACCAATTTTTTTCCTTCAAAGTAGCTTTTCTAAATGATAGCATAAATTGAGTTGTGTTTTTTATTTCCCTCGAAGGAGTACAATTTAAAACCAAATGATAGTCATCATACTTGATATAGGTAAAGAGAAGAGGACTTGCAGTTTGTTTGTGCAATCATTCTTGATAAGCTAGCCAATTAGACATGCATTATTCTTTTTCTAATATGGAGCGTAAAGACCCCTTTTTTCTTTTCAAAGGTTGGAGGTGGGATCTTGTGGACATACAGAATATTGCATTCATGTTATTGAAATATGTTTGAATTTTTTATGTTTCTCATAATTTGTTACAAATTTTAATCGACAGTTCAATGCTTGTGTAGGAAACTACAACGAGTTCAAGCCAAACAAGTGATGTGGATTGATGACCTCTTGGTAAATTTATATTCTTTTACTAAATAAAAGACTATCAGGCAACTAAATCAATTTTAAGAAACTCAGTTTTAAAAAGAAAAATTGAATGCATTGTATTTATGCTTTTGTAGATAACAAATTGTAAAAATTCGGGGTTCTATCAGTTAAAACTTTTGCCTTAATTGAATTGGTCAATAGCATTCTACCAGTCTTTCTGCGTATGGTATTTTATTATAAGTTGAGGTTAATTCTCTTTATTATTCTTCATCCCAAATCCTATAACTTTTTTGACTTGGCCTATGCATGTATTCCCCAATCGAGTAGATTTTATGCTAGGGAGAGAATGAATTGGAAAAAAGTTAGTCAAAAAGACACTTAAAATTCTAAAAAACATTTTGCATCTTTCTCATGATAAAGATTGTCATTAATTGAATTCAATTCACTGGCCGAAATTTATCTTATGTGTCTTTTCCACATTAAAAGACATAAGTTTGATTTAAAAACATATTTGAATGCATGCATTACTTTTTTCAGGAATTCTTCTATATGAAATGTTTTATGGGTTGGTATTCACCATGTCTAAGAATATGAGAATGTTCTTTGCCTTTTGTACATTGTAACATTATTATAATTATGATAAATGATGCTAAATACTAAAGCCATATCCCAGAAACAACGTTACAAACGTACACGGAATGCAATTTTTGGGTTAAAGCTCACTCAGCTGCAATTTTCTTAACAAGAATTGCTGTAACATAGAACAAAGGGACAATTGAACGCAATGGAATTAAATTCAGCTTATAAGGTTGTGTTAGGGCACTTTAAGTAAAGGGGAATTGATGAAAATTTAATGTTTGAATAATAATAATGATAATAATAACTAGAATAATAATAGTAATAATAATATAACACAACCTGAACACGTAATAGTTTTTTATTTTCCATATACTAAAATTGATACTTATAATTTATTCCAAGGTTAGCTCAACTCTTAATGAAAATTATTGGTGTTATTTGGCAGGCTTTTGCCTATATTTACAAACTCTACGATATTTTAATTTCATAAAATTAATATGCTACCATTTGTCACTTTTCAGTTATAATTATAATAAATTAAACTAATTATTAGAATTTCTTAATAAAATATACGTATTCAACAAAAAATTATACTTTTTCCCTTCTGTCTCAACCTCATTTTCACAAGTCACACCTTCGCTAGGCCTAGTACGAAGAAAGAGTCTCTGAAATGTGATTGGATGGACGAAGGAGCTAGTTTATCTACCTAATGTCACTTTCAACTTTTTTCTATCTCTGGATTTTATTGAATGAAAATGTTTTAAGTATTATTACAAGTATTGTTACTAGAATTTTGAATATATGAATTTGCAGCAATTTATGAGTGTGACTCTTAATTATCTTGTATGTACATGCATTTTATAAAAATAAAATAGACAATTATTTGATAAGTTATTTATGTTATTTGTATTTACCATATGAAATGATATTGTTTTTTCAATAATTTTTAATTTAATTATAATAAATTTTTAATTTGTTATTAGTAATTTTCTTATTTTTAAGTTTAAATATAAATTATTTTTTAAAATAATAGAAAATATCTCTCTCGTATAAAATTTATCCGTGCATCATATCAAATTTAACACAAGTGTACGTAATATCTAACATAAATTATACTTATACATAATTCGTTTGAATTGTATTCCTAAGAGGAAATAACCCACCTTTAATTTCCCTCACGCTTTTTATATTTCTTTTACAAATTTATCTGACTCTCTATTTTTTTAATATATAATAATTCACATCCTTAAAAATATATACACTTTTAGAGTAAAGATAAACATTAAAAAAAGAAAAAGAAAAATTAATAAATCTCCCATATGATATAATAAGAAAAAGAGAAAGAGATAAAGAAATGTAATTTGAATGTAAAAACATCAACAAACGAATGGTTTAAATAGTATATAAACTTTCTCAAAAAAACTGGCCTCAACAACATTAACTATATAAATAAATTAAAAAATATATTACTGAGAAAACTAATCTCACTATATTGTCAATGTTCCCATCTAGAATACAATTAATTTGTATGAATCAACATTACACTTGGAACAAATTTTATTGATTTGAGTTAAAGCTTTAGACACCTATTATTTTATTGATTTGAGTTAAAGCCTAAGATTCCATAATATGGCCATAGTTTTTGTGTCTTTGTACTTTTGGTTTGTACGGTAAGTTTTAGGATACTTTTGAATAAATTTTACTATTAGCATCAATAGGAAAAAAAATAAAATTCATTTTTTTATAAATTAAAAAATTTATTTTTAATTTATACATAAGTAAATTTTAACTTATAAAAAGTTAAATTTATTTTTTTCTTATTTTTTATTTTATAAATATTTATAAAAAAAACTTATCTCCACGTACCCGCGGCAATATGAGCATATGGCTATAGCTTTTGTGATAATACTCATGCTTTTAATTTTCTTTTAAGGGGTGTGTAATTGAGTAGACTAAAGAATTATCTGTTTCTTTAATGTTGCCTATAGTAATCCAGAAGCTCAATGGAATACTAAGATATAAATCAGTGTATAAAAAATTGAATTATTAATTGTTTGATATTTACTTTTGTAATGATTGAGATAGTAACTTATAATACTATTATGTTCCGAAAGAACATCCGTGTGTAATTAAAATTCAATCACTAACTCACCAATACGGTTTTATAACACTGCTTCGAACCTCTCATTTCTCAATTTCATTTTAACTAAATAGCATTGAGTCATTTCTCATTATGTCCCGTGGTTCCTTTTATATTAAACATCTTATTTTTATTTTTATTTTTTAATATTATTACTTAAACTTAGTAAATTTAAATTTAATTGAATCTTGACATTGCGGCGAATTAAATAAATCTTAGCGTAGATAAATTAGATTTTAAAATTATTATAATGTTAGTCATTTTCACTTTCAATTTGATTTTTACTTTTGAATTTTAACGCACTTATTAAATTAATAGGCATAGAAATAATGTATTTTAATTCAAGTAATTTTTTAATAAGTGTGTTAAAATTCAAAAGTAAAATTTCACTTATTAAAATATTTATTATTATAAAAATACCATTATAATTTTAAAAATACCCATACAATCCACAAACAACTTATAGTTCTCTAAAAATCTCATATAGTTTTACTTTGATCGATACACATTCTTCCTATTATCTCTATTTACTTCCTACATTTGCTAGAGGTTTATCATACCCAAATATTTATTATGAGAATAAACAAACATTTGAGAATAGGTACATTTGTACATTTTAATTTTAAATTGAAATTTAAGACGGAAGAATCATATACTACTTGATGATTTATGTATTAACAAGTTATTAATCATAAATTATTAAATAATCCAAAATATTATAATTACAAGTAATTTTAATATAAAAATGATACATACGCTACTTTTTAATATTATATAAAAATGTTTTTTATTCATATAGTATATGTGAGTATTTTTAAAAACTAAAAATAAATATCAATATTGTTTAAAAAAACTTCAGAACATTTTCTGATAATATTAATAGTGATTCTCCATAATAATTTATTGTTTCTATCACCATGGAAAGCAACATGCAAGTTACTAACATCCCTATGTAATTTTCTCCTCAACTTTCCTGAACCTTTCTCTGTACACTTCAACCCAGAGATTCGAAACCCACACAAGGCTCCCAACAATGGCCATCGACACCACAACCACCCATGAAACCCAAACCCACGTGGCAATAACACCTTCGGCACCTCCACTTGAATAAAACCCCACCATTCTCAAAACAACGTAAGGCCCGAACAAACCTCGAACCACCGAATACAACCCATAGAACGGGACCGACAGCGCGTCGCACACCCTTGCCGCGACCCGCGCGTCGCCACGACGCGCACGCGCCAGCGCCCACGCGTTCTGCAACACGCTGGTGGCCTCCGCGAGGGCCAGCAGCGAGAGCACCGCGACTGCCCCGTGGGCCGCCACGTGACGGCACGTGACGATCACGAAGAGCGTGGCCAGGTGGTGACAGACGAACTTGGTGTCGCCGCCGCCGCCGAAGAACGCGGCCAGGTGGGCGAGGTCGGCGACGAAATAGGCGGCGCTGTAGTCGAGCACGAGGTTCTGGAATTTCGTGTTGGCGTCGGCGAGGCCGCGGTGCGGGGCGGCGAGGATGGCGGCGGCGGCGAGGAGCGCCGCCGGAGTGCCGTGGAAGAGGGAAATGAAACAGCTAGAAGCTTCGGGTCGGGTCTTGGGGCTCCATTTGCGAAAGACGATGAAGTAGCCGAAGAGGTAAATGAAGAGGAAAAAGGAGACAAATTTGAGCAGGCGAGTTTCCATTTTTGTTTGGTTTTGGGAATTGGAAGAGTGAAAGATTGATTATGTATATAAGGATGAGTTGAGTTTGTTTTATTGGGCGCGTTTTTGTGGAAAAAAGAAGAGCAGAACGCGAAGGAATAAAGTAAGAGGGGATCAACGGTTTTGTGGGGTTGGTGAGAAAAAGTGAACTTCGCTTGGTGTTGTTCAACGGTAGCAAGACTTGTGTAAGAATTTTACAATGTTTTTAAATTTATTTTTAAATTTTATTTTGTATTTATAAATGTGTAATATGTAGATATTAAGTGTGTGTTTGATTTGGGATTACACACTCAACCTAAAAGTAACTGGTCACCTTTATATTGGGAGATAGTTTTATATACTATGTCTAGAAAAGCTCTCTTTTCTTCTCCCTCACGGTTTGATCATGCTAGGCTCTTTTGTAGCTTCCTGTCTCCGTGTCCTCTAACGCCACGTCCCTCTGAATGGTACATGTCAGGTTTGGGGACAAAACAATGTTTGTCTTTTGTCTGTTGTTGAGTATGTTGTATGTCCTTTGTCTTTTGTTGTTTTGTCAAGTGACTTTCTCTAGGGTAATAAATGAGGAGAGTACAGATTGAGGCATTTGATTAGTTGCTCTTGATCCCTTGTTGGAGTTGGTCGGGTGGTTTCTTGGTTCCTTGGCCTAGGTCGGGTACTATACTCGATCCCATCTCTTAAGACCGGTCCACAACCCTTCAAGTACCGAGTGAAGTGAAGGATGCTTCTATATTTGCCTGACTTGATGCCATGCTCGTTTCTTTCGAGTCTATTGTTATGGAGATGGTCATAATTTTCTCCTCAACCGAAGGGGTGAACCACTTTTTCCCCACTTTTGGACCAAGACCCCAACTGCCTCCATCCGTGTGGAGAGGTCATGCTTGGAGGCATGGGAAAAGGAGCTTCTTGTTGAACTCCTCAATTGTCATGTGTCCTCTTATGGTGATCTTTTGAAAATGGGTGATGCTTACTTTTGTAATTTTTGTTTCGTTTCCTCTACGTATCCCCATTCTTGATTCTCTAACGTGTTTTTGCATCTTTTCTACAGGCTTAGATGTTGCCACTAACAAGGCCTTTCGAAAACACAAAAACACCAACTCTGGTGCTAGGCCCACCTCGGGTGTGGGTGTAAATGTAAAAATGACCCGGCCTGTGCAAGAGGTGACCTCTTTGGTTACCCTCTCAAGTGGTCGTCTCTACTCCCCTACTATGCGTAGGGGGCAGAGATTGAATCCCACTTCTCCTATGCCTTTTGCTGGTGGTGAGGGGACCCCGGCCAAAGACCGTGTGTTGTGTCTCAAAAAAGACTAGGGATCGAATCAGTAGTGCCTTCTACTGCGGCAGTGCCTTTTGTTAAGGTCCCTTTGCCTATAAACTGGAATGCTCTTTTAGACGACCCCCTTAATTCTATGTCTATCTGGAATCGAAAGTTTCCTCTTTTAGACTTTATCGACCATAACCCTCCTTTTTGGATGTCGAGAAGGTCAAGGCTTTGGGGTTGGTGGAGTTTTTAAGGCTATTGAAGCGTACTCTAGCTACTCCATGGTGTTGGCTCAGATCGTTAAGCTTGATGATTTCCTTGTTCAAAAGAAGAAGCTAATCGAAAATGGGAGGAAGGCTTATGATGAGATTCAACATTTGGAGGAAGCTTTAAAGAAAAAGGAAACCGAGTTGGCAGGGGCCGTGGATGATGCCACCAAATATCTTTCACTGAAGGAGAAACTCGAGGGAAAATAGCATGCTCTACATGTCGAGGTATCCTGTGTGAAGGATCGAAATGCTGACTTAGAAGCTGAGATGACCAAGCAAAGAAGGTTGGTTGCTGCCAGAGATTAGTCTTTGTCCAAGAATCTCAAACAGTTAGGCGAGAAGGACAGGATGATTGCTGAGAGGGACAACGTCATTGTGAAAAAAGACAAGGCAATCACAGTGAAGGAAATATCTCTCTTGGATTGGTTTGAGGCTGGCTTCAACTACACTATCCAACAAGTTGGCATCCTACATCCTGGTGTGGACCTTGCTGCGATGGACATGTATAAAGATGTAGTTTATGGTCAGTTGGTGGATCTTGATTCTCCTGTTCCTTGATCATTTATTTTCTTTTCTTGACCTTTTTTAGTGGTGTTTTCAACATTTTTCTTTCAATGTTTGTAACGCTCTTCATTCAGCCTTGGTTGTGCCTTTTTGACTTAATAATTTGCTCTAAGCTCGTTTCTACCCTCATTTTCTCTAAATCTTCACTCACTTATCTTGGAGACAAATGTATAAGAGTCACATTTTGCCTCATATATACAAAAGAAAATTTATTAGTAACTCTATTATGTATGACATCTCTATCAAATTGTCATGGCCTACTCAAAAAAATGTGGGTGACCTCCATAAGCACTACATCACACAAAATCTCATCCTTATGCCTCTTTCAAAATCCATTCTCCAAGCTCCTTTCCAAATTACTCTAAACCTAAAAATAGAAAAGATGGTAAAGAATGCAAATACAATCCACAAGGTGCAACATGCTTCACTTAAATAAGCGCTTATGCTTAGTGTGTTACTTATAGAGAACTATGTAAATGAGTGTTTGCATTCGCTTAGCCCATCCATTAATGCGCTTAGTATGCCAAGTCACAAAGAACTTGTCAAATTGCACACTCACACTAAGGAAGACCATTAGCACACTTAGCGAGGAATATATAAGGCACTAACATAATCTTATACTAGTGGTTAGCGAGAACTACCTCACTTAGCATATGTGTATTTGTATTTGCACAAATATTTTTCCAAATTTATGATATGCACTTAACGTAATTGATATTATTTTAAAATAGGATCGTCTTGAAATTAGGTAAAGGAGGAACTTGACCCTAACCGCAACCTGTCAATAGAACCAAAGTTATCAATAAGTGTGATCCTAACCACGACCTACCGATAGAACCAACAGTATAAAAGTTCTTAACCTAAGAACAAAGGGAAAACTCTCACAATAGAGAAAAAATTTCATTCAACTTCTAAATTATGTCCTCTCTGGTTGCTTACAAGAGTTTATTTATAGGGTTAGCTAGGCAGTCCTGGAGTTAATGCCCATTAATATTTTAATTGGCATAAAATCTCATGGAGTTAATGTCCATTAATATTTTAATTGACATAAAATTTCATAAGGTTAATGTTCATTAATATTTTAATTGGCCTAAAATCTCATTTGTTATAACTCCCCACTAACCTTTTATTTACCACCATAAATGACCTTCCTATTTTTCCACCAGCTATCAAACTTTTCCTTTTTCTACCAACTATCAAAATTATTTGTGTGAAAATACATGTAAATGGATCTTAATTAACTACTCAACCCAAATTACATGACAATGACTTTGAGCTTTATATGTGTTCTTCAGGATGGGCTCCAATCATCATCGACTTGTAATAAAGTGACCCATTTTGGTGCAGCCTCTGATTGACTTTGGTCTAAACTTTCCTTAATTTCTGAACTTTGGCCTTGCAAAAATTGCTTCATCATTTTGGTTTTGGACCTAGTTTTGGGACCTCCAATGTCATGCAAAGGGTCTTTGGCTTCGTTAGTTGGGTCTCTATCATTTGGTATCAGAGCCTAAGTCACAAAGAACTTGTCAAATTGGACACTCATACTAAGCGAGATCATTAGCCGACTTAGCGAGTAATATATAAGGCACTAACATCTCAACCTTATACTAGTTGTTAGCGAGAACTACCTCACTTAGCATATGTGTATTTGTATTTGCACAAGTATTTCGCACTTAGTACAAATACAAGGCACTCAATGCGCCTCCAACATTTTTCTAGGTTTTATGATCTGTGCTCAGTGTAGATGCATGATGCTCAATGCACCTTCAATATTTTTCCAAATTTATGATATGCACTCAATGTAATTAGTCACGCTTAGAAAGCAGGTTCATACCAAAAAGTAGAATTTTCCATATTTTTCTACACAAACAACATTCTAAAGGTTTAAAACTACCTAAATCAATTGCACATACATATATAAAGTCATTCTAATCATTAAAAATATAGAACACAAGTAAACACAAGAAATAGGGTTGAACTGTGTTTAAATACTTTTCTACAAACTTTTCATAAAAGATGTTATAACGTTTGTTTCTCGAAAAACAATGTTGAAAAACTTTTATAATTAAAAAGAAAACTTTAAACTTCTTAGCAATGTTTTCAATAAAGATTTGTAGGGGGGAGAAAGAGAGACTTCTACACAAACATTTTATCTTGGTTAGTCACTAACCTTGAGACTACGTTTAGTCTTTAGTGAACCACCAAGATTTCCACTAAACACAACCAAGTTACAAGTATTCTTTCATCACAAACCTCTTTAAGCTCAACAACCAAGTAATCTTTATCTTTCCTCTTCAAACAATACACTCAAGTATTATTACACAAAGCCTCTTCAGGCATCAATCAAATTCACAAAGAATATGATTTAAGGGTAAAGCTTGTAAACTATCTATATCATCTTTCAAACGAGATATTATAATGAAGAATAGTCTTTTATTGAAGGCTTTAGATCAAATAATCCTTTATAATAGTCTACAGAGAATGATGAGTTGTTATTCGCTTAAAAGATTTTTTGTCTAAGTTCACATCTCTACTGTTGTAATCTTTAGTTTTTCTTTATATAGGTTATCTTTAAGATATGTTTGTTATGAGAGTAGAAGATCATCCTAATGTCTTCCTTTGCTTAAGAGAGAGAAAATGTTCATGGGGGTGTTAAATTCTTCAATAAATACATTTCACCAACCTATCATACCGATAAGATAAACCAATCTACTTATCTTTCTCTTATGTATTCATGCCTTGGAG
This sequence comes from Mucuna pruriens, assembly GCA_025330945.1. NCBI lineage: Eukaryota > Viridiplantae > Streptophyta > Magnoliopsida > Fabales > Fabaceae > Mucuna > Mucuna pruriens. Next base: position 883,533 of record JAENHJ010000527.1, on the reverse strand, counting down.
TAGGTAAAGAAAGTACTATCAAGTGTAGTGAACTTCCTTTTTGTAGGGACACGCCTTTTAATATAGATTAGGTATAATTAGACTTTCATTTTGACCTTTCATGTGAAGCTTCTTAAATACAATGAACGAAAGGATGCATTTGAGAGAAGATGCCTATATAATCAAAGCAACATAGATATGTGGATACAATTCATCTTTATGTAAAACCTATTTTTTCTTTTGTTTTACAAAACATAGTTTATTTGATGGATAATCGCTTATGCATATTAAAACAATGTCTTTTTCTTAAGATGATTTATATCGTCTTTCTTTCCAAAAAAACTTGCTTGTTTGTTATAACTCAAAATCCTTGGGAAAATCATCCTATAATCTAACAAAAAGCAACATATTAATAGGTAATAAAAATATCATACATTTGCACATATTTTCACCAAACTTCACAAATACAACCACAAATCAAACTCCAACAACCAATTGTTATATTTTCATGTTCAACATCATTCTTAAGTGATATACAATAGATTCTAAACACGAAAACATATAGGGTAAGCCTTCCCTTACCTAGAGTGTTGTTCTTATAAGAAAACTTCAACAAGATGGTGAGCAAGCTCCAACAATGGTGAGCTCCTTAATGCTATACAAAAATTAGAAAAATAGAGGAAAGAAAAGGAATTTGATTTCTCAATTGAAGGCTTTCTTTTATAAAGGGATTCAAAATGCTAAACCATTGCTTAGAATAAGTGGTTTTGTTGGGTATCAAACATGGTAAGAATGGTTTTACCATAAAAGTGGAAAATCAAGTGGGGTTTTTGGGATGATGGCTTAATGGGTTGTTTTGCTTTTGAATTTTCTTCCACAGATGGAAGGATAAGTTTTTTTCTACAAATGAAAAGTCAACTAATAATTAACCTTGATCAATGTGTTAAATATATGGGAAAACATGTTGATGACATTGTAATACTAACTCAAGATATACCTTTTTTATGTACTTACTCCCTTAGTGTATACTTATATTGATATACGTACATTAAACAATAATAGTAGTAGAATTTCTAACTCGAATTTCTCATCAAAAATCATGCAAACACCACTTATCAATTCTTTTCATGAAATAAAATTCAATTTCCCCTTGCAATAATTTTCATCCAGTTAATTAATTACTAATGGGAAAATCATGGTGTTACAATATATATTAGAAAGTTACTTAGATGGGTAAGTTGTACATAGGGTAAGGAACTTCAAAAGGCAAAGTCTCACACCCTAGTCATATATATAAGTTGAATGCAGGGTGTAAGTAGTAATGTCGTCGAAACACTATCAAAATCACTAGTTTTTCCTTAATTTTGTAGTATATGGGCTAATCTAGGTCGAATCTCTCAAGGACATAATCATGCAATGCATAACGTTGTTGAATAGAAACCAACTTGAATGCAAAAGAGGGGTTGTATGTAAAACAAAATTATGCAAAAACAAAACAGAATTGAAAATAGAATTATGTAACATTAATTGAAAGGTTTAATCATATAGTTTGTTATCACTGTTCTAATAAAGAAGCAAATTCATATCAACCAAAGATTCATTAGATAATCATCTAAAATTCCTCCACATATATTGAGCTTACAATCACAGACCCTCATTAGCATGGATTCAAGCACATAATTGGTTGATTTTAGGTGATCAATCGATTACCTAACCTTGATTAGATTGGGGTTAATCAATCCTAACCTAACATAATCCAAAACCTCAAAAAAATCATAATCTTGAAAGCGGGTAAAGAATTGGAAAGAAAAGAAAGACATAACAGAATTTGCATAATAAAAAATTCAAGAACTCAACCCTAACCACAATCATGGAACCTTTAATTGATAAAAAAAGCTTAGCCTTCCATGGAAATTATCATAAAAAAAATGCAGCATAAAACACAAAGAAACCCTAGAAGATGAGAGATGAGACAGAATAGAGAGAAAACTTGTGATCCAAGAAACCTCCTAAATCTAAGTGTATAAAATCTAAAACGTTTCCCTTAACCCTACTAACCAACTACTATTTATTACATGCTCTAAATGCCAAGGAATATGGTCTGGGCCAAAGGAATTTGCAGCCCAAAGGCCCACCAATCAAAGTCCCCAAATTGGGCCAAAATATATGAAGAAAGGCCCAATAGAGTGGGTGTAGAGGCTGCAACTTTACATGGACTTTTGACATTGAAGATGGTCGAACTGGGTTTCATCAAAAAGAGAGAAGTTGTAGATATTTGTCTTAGCTTTTTATAGCCACTAAGATTGTCCAATTTGAAGGTTTGTAGCTCCAGATGTAGCATGTACAAGATAGCAACATCATAATGAAAGTTAAGTCCAAAAATAAGCAAAGATTAGCAACTAAACCCAATTAAGTCCATATACTCAATTAAGTCCAATAACCCAAGACTCTTCCAATGTGTCAATATTAAGCATTAAATGATGTAAAAAATGTCCAGCATAAGTCACTATTAAGTGCCTAAAAAAATTTTTATTAGTAAGACCCTCAAAAGAATTTTGAAGGTGAAAACAAACTATTAAAGATAGTCACATTTATACAAGTAGGAAAAAGTATTTCATAAAAACAATACAACACATTTTAACTTCGTCTAAACCAATAGGCGATGATCTTGTATATTTGTGATATGCATAGTCTGTTTTCGTGAGTCTATGACTTGAAGTATCAGATGGTTATATGCTTAAATGTAGTGTTTCATTAAACGAAGATATCTTTAATTACTTTATACCAAATATTATTTTATTCAAAGATCTCATCAAAGAAGCTTTCAAGTTTTATTCTTTTAAAAGGTAACAAAGTGATCAAAAAGCATCACATCAAAGTTGTGACACCCTTTACCCTACTATCTAATTACTAATATTTATGCACTTAATTAAATGAATAAAATGGAACTTTGTAAACATCATACAACTTATTCTCAATAAAAGGAAACTTCATAACATAATTTTAAAACTTCAAAATGGTAAAGAGTTCACTTGTCTAAAAACCCTACCAACAGAAACTTGAAAACTCAACATAACATAAACCTACCAACACTCCAAAGGTCAATCTAACTACTCATATTCAAAACTAGATAGCACAAATGATCCAATTACAACCCAAAATCCCTGATGTCCATGTCCTATCAAAGCTATAAACCCAACAAAAGTAAACTAAAGAGATAGCAAAACAAAATCCATCATACATCGTCCTATACCTACTCATCTTCACCTACAAATGGAGTTTAGCCCAAGAGTACGAACCTCAACTAGTGTAGCACACATACCACCACAACATAAGATATAACACAGCTCCACAATAAATATCATGCACATACTATGATAGTATGACTCTTACACACTATTCCATATGTATGTGGTACCAACTCAACTCAAAAAAGTAGGTTAGGAATAACTTTACTAATCTTCGCTTCTACGATTAGCTATACCACACTAGCACGATATCTTCTGGTAGCACATCTGGATCTATCTAGCTTTTATTGTGTGCCCCAGCTTATGAGATCAATCACGACCACTAGGGTTTCCATACCAAGTAGCCCCTAATAGGTCTGGTAACCTTATTGCTTGGCTCATGTATACTTTCTTACACACCAATTACATTATATGATGAATGTTAGAACAATTCATTTCTTGTTACATTCTCTTCAAAGTAGGCCAATAAGGACCATGCTTGCCCTCCACAAGCTAGGTACCTCATTTCACAAACTCACATAGTAAGCATCGTACTCGCCTTACATGGACCTAGGTTGCTCACCCAACAAATGTCATCTGAGTTTCTTCTTACCAACTCTTGTCCTAGGAAACTTGTCCAATAACAACTCATCCTTTATCTATTTTCATATCTTACTCTCACTCTCACATCTCAATGCAATGACAATTATATCTCACTCAATTCATCAAACAATACTAGCATTACAACATAAGTAACTCACAAGATCACACACACCTCTAAGTTAACAACGAGGGAATCTATACTCTTAAGTTTTCATCTCTCTCAACAAGCTTAATCTTTTTCTTAGCAAATTAGAGCTACAAGGAACTTTATACTAACACCCGCCCAACAATTTTGACCACAAAAGAGCCATTATTCTGAATTTTCTCTTTCTCACTTAGCAAGAACATGACTCGCCCAACGAGTCAGGACTTCAACTTTCCTACACCTACTCTCACTCAGCAAGGCACAACCCTCTCCCAATAAGTTAGCTCTAGAGAATTCTAATACTCTCTTTCACCAAACGACAAGGTCTCTCACTTAATGAAAATGCTTGGCAAAGAGCTCATTCTTAAATCACTCAACAAGTCACCAGCTCACTTAGCGAATACTTTAGACAAAGAGTCTAACTCTCTATTACACACTCTCTCGCTCAACAAGCCTACTTACTCGCTCAGTGATCACTCATGATAAAGAATTCCAACTCTCTATTTTACTCTCTTGCTAGCGAGCCTCTCTACTCCCCTAGCAAGTGGAGCCACAATGCCCTATGACTCTCATTCACCTAGCAAGTGTTGCACTAACCCAACAAATAGGTCAAATAGAAGAGAAATTCCTCGTTTTGACGCACTTCCACCTAGTGCAAGTCACCTCTCACCTAGTGAAGAGCAATGAATAGAAATTCATGATTCTACAAAAAACTTGTTCAAACTCTAAAATTAAACGGAGAAAACTTAATTGATCTTTCTCTACTTCCTTTAAGTTTAGCAAACGCACACCTAAAATAACACTCAATTGCATATAATTTAATTCAATACATAAAACCCCTAAATCTTCCAAACATGAATCCTAATCACACAACAATAATAAATGCAAACAGTAGGAAATTCCATTAAAACAATAGCATACAAGCAAAACCAACAAAAATTACACACAAAAACGTAACACTAATCCAAGGGTTTAATCCCGCTTCAGATACCACCAAAATCATGCAAAACTAGGATCCTAGGGACGACCCCTATACCTATTTTATGTAAAGGAAACTCAAATAGTGAGATAAACTTACTTCCTCTCTTACTTGGATTGTCAACTCCAAGAAAAGCCATGTTCCTCCAGCGTACTCTTTGGTGGTTTTTCTCCTTGATCCTCTAGAGACAATGATTTCTTGTGAGTGTTATATGCAAACAAATAATCCTCACCCCTCTCATGAAAGCTCCAAGAGATAAGAAAAATCAAACTATGTTTTCAATACTTTGTATCAAACCCAACTTATTTGGAGGCTTTCTTGCCTTCACTATTACTTGGTATTCCACTCTTTATATAGGAGAAGCAGGTGGTAAATGAGCTTATGTTGCCTTATGTGGAACTTGAACTATCCTACTCCTTATATAGGAGGGGGAGATGATGAATGAACTTATATTGCCCAATGTATAAGCTTTTTACCATGTTAAATTGCCTAGGTTAAGGATAATTTTCATTAAGATAGAAGTTGATTTTGATAGTAAGGTGTATAAGTGAATTATAAATTTTTCATAAGCTTTCTAATGATACTAAGAATACCTTAAACAAATAACTATATCTCAAGATACAACATTGCCTTTTTCAGCCCAAAGGCTTATTTTTCTCAAAATATATTTATTTAATTAACAACAATATAAAATAACCAATCACTTATTAGTTACGATAGTAATAATAATTATAAACAAACATATAATAATAATAATGATAATAATAATAATAATAATAATAATAATAATAATAATAATAATAATAATAATAATAATAATAATAATAATAATAATAATAATAGTAATAGTAATAGTAATAGTAATAATCATAGTAGTAATAATAATAATAATAATAGTAATAGTAATAGTGATAATAATAATAATAATACTAAGAATTGGGGTGCTACAAAAGTCACATCTCCCAACAACATTGATCAATGAATCGTTTTATGAAAGTAAAAATCAGAACAACACGGCTACTTTATCCAAAGCAAAGATAAACATATTGTTTTATCATATCAAGAGTTACTAGTTAGTGAAAGACATTTAATGCAAGTATTAAATAATCCAATGTCTCTACAAACTCAAAGACTTCATTTGAAATACAAGAGAAAGAACTCTAAAAATACTCAATAGCTATTCCTATCCAGTAGTCCTATAAATACCCTAGTGTTAAAGAGTTTTAAGAAATTAGTGTTTTCAGTGTACAATCTTGACAAGTTTTTATGTAAAACCTTACTCCCTCTATCTTAAAACTCTAAACTCGCTCTAAAAAACTATACATCTATCAAACAATAGAAGTCACCATTTTTCATATAATTATTCTATATAGTTATTTAAGCCTGAAGAGACTTGTTGTAAAGAATACTTGGGATATTGCTTGAAGAGGCAATTGAAAGAATACTTAGGTTGACTGCTTGGAGAGGTAATTGAAAGATTACTTAGGTACAAGCCTAGAGTGGCTTGAAGGTGGATCGTTTGTGAGAAAAGGGGAGCTCTTTCTTATAGTAAAAAGCTTGGTAGTGTTACCAAGGACTAGACATAATCTTTTAACAGATGAACTAGTATAAAATCTTTGTGTAGTTATCTCTTCCCTTTTCTTTTATTTACATCGCTTGTCTTCTTGAAGCTCATTATTTGAATGTCTTTAAAGAAGCTTTTGAACAAAGTGTTTTAAATTGTCTAACCATGACAAACGTAGTGTTTCTAAATAAAATATTTGAGAAATTTTTTAAAAGAATACAATTCAACCCCTTTCTTTCTTGTGTTTATTTGTTATATAACAAAGTATCACTTTTTCTTTACAAACTACAAATTGTGCATAGGACATATGACTTTCCCTTTTTTTAAAAAAAAATAAGGCAAATTGTGCATAATAAACATAACTTTACCTTTTCAAGATGTGGTGGTTTGATTTTGTGATAGAGTTGTTGTTTAAGTTGTGATAAGACTTAAGGTATCAACAAAATGTTTTCTTTGGTTCACATTAATGATGGTGGAAGTATACATTGTTCTATATGAATTATAAAATAAGGAGCAAGTTATGGGTATGATAGTTTGATGGCGTTAGAATTGGTGTCTTATTATTTTTTGTAAAGCAAAGATGGTGTGAATGGTGGTTGTGTGAATGAGATTTTAATGGTTGTAAGTTTGGATGGTGGTGTATCAAGGTCTAATGACAGCTTAAATATGGTGTAGAGTAGTGTAATGGTTTCGAATGAAGGGTTCATGTGTTGATGGCTTATGTGTTGCATACAAGGGAGGAGACTTGCGATTTCAATGCATATGATTGATATTGGTATTTAGAAACAAAAGTGATGAAGGATGTTGATGGATCTTGGGAGCATAATTATGGTTGGAGAATAAATATTGTTATCATTATGTTGGTTAGAGAAGATGATGAAGCAATATGAAAGAATTGCCTTATATCTAAATAAAAAAGTAAAGTTTTATTTTCCATGCATGACTTATCTCATTTTAAAAAATAAAATAGAAAACAAAGTTATATTTCCTATGCATGACTTTTTTAGTTTTGTAAAAAAATCGTACTTTGTACACATGATTTCTTGTTAAGAAAATAAAATAATCATATATAATGTATGACTTTCCTTTTTGAAGTCCTATATCCCATATAGAACTTACCTCGTTCAAATATAACTTTTCCATATATACTAGTTCATTAATTTTGGAGTGATGATACATGAATACTATCACTCTAATATTAACATTCATTGTTTATCTTTATCGCTCTCTTCACATCACATCATATCACCTATAATACATATATTTCTCTTTCTTTATCTATGTAGGTGTCTACACATAATTTTCCTTCATTTTGAAATCAACTTGCACCATCAGGGTCAACAAAATGTGGTGAGCATAGAAGTGTAGTAGGTAGAAGTAGTCTTTATTTGGATGAGTGCTAAAACAAGAAAAAAAAGTTGTGCTACATTTCCTTGTGATCAAAGTGTTAAGGTAAGAAATGAAAAAAAAAAACTCTAATTTTCCATTCATATTCACATATTTCTTTAGTTTCTAAGGATTAATACCACTCAAAGAATATTCATAAATCCTTTTTTATTCATGGTAAAAATCAAACAAGCATCATTCATAAATGAAAACTCTTAAACTCTAAGATCTTTTTCTTCTTTTTGTCCTATTACTTTCACCCATATTTTCAAAATCCTTCTCCATCAAGTTGACTTTGACTTATAGTATACTTAACCCATATGATAAAGACAAACTTCTTATGTCTTACCAAACAAATAGAATTAAGCAAACTTTTCACCTTTCTTTATTCAAAATTACTTATGTCATAACTAGAAAATTATGATAACCCCTTTCTTGTATCTTTTAGGATCCTAAGCATTATTGATTAATCATTCTCAAAATTGTATGTCATTATATATGCCTCAAATAAGGAATTTTCTTATTATTAAAAGGAAAACTATGTAGTATAAAATTAAGGTATCCATAAAGATAAACATGAATCTCAAGTCTTATTATGCTCCTACTATGAATGAAGAAGCTCATTTCCATCACATTCCGCACTCAAGAATGGATTTAGAAATCAAGTAAAGAAGGGATTGGAAATAAATAAACATCAACATCCATAATTATAACCTTTTATATGTATTTAAGAATATATCTAATTGATGTTAAAGTCTAATATCTTTTTAATAGATAAATTACCAAAATAAATATAACATTTTTTATTGTTAGCATGTTTAAGAAGCTTAACTATGATAGTACCAAACCTTGTTAGTATACATAATTGTGTTAGTATTATTAAGGAAAATATTATCCAACCTCGTTGTTTTAATGATAACAAACAAAATGATTAGAATAATAAAATTGTTAAATACTAATGTGTTTACTCTAAGTGTACAAGAATTATAAAATTACAATCCACTTAACTAAAAGATATAAAATCTTATGAGGATTGTCCTAAAACTACACAATACTATAGTTTAAAGACATTTTCACCATATGATAATCTGATAGCAAGTTTAAAAAGTAAATTATACTATAAGGGCATTTCTCTATGGTTGAATAATATGGGAGAAAGTACCAAACTCAAACTTTGAAAACATGATAGTCTTGAACATCATGTCTAACACAATAGTATGTATAACAATATAACCTCTCAACTTAAGTCAACTTGCTATGTACACTAATGGAAAGTTCAACCTACTTTGATCTTCTACCAAATTTAGACAAACAATTCTACCTACTCTAATTGCTTTTCAACTTTAGAAAGAAAAAAAAAACACTTGCATTAGGGAAGAAAATATGTCAGGCTACGGACTTATGGCTTGGCCTATATCAGAGCTAGGAAAAGTTTTGTTAAAAAATAAATCAATCCTAGACTTTTATAAAAGTTTGTTCAGTTAAAAATGTCAATTTTAAGTCATTCAATAAATCTTTTAGGCTTAATAAGTCAGCATATTTAAGTAAATATAATTAATTTTTTTGTTTGTATTATTATATTAAATTTGTCATGATGTATTATAATCATGTATTTATTTATCTTTTATAAATATTAAACATGTTGATCTATATAAAGAGTCAAGCATGTAAGCTTATTGAAGGATAAATCTATGTTTTATTTATATGCTTTATTACAAAATAGGCTTTAAATAAGTTATCATCAATGTTAGATTAAACATTAAAAATAAGTTTATATCATATAAACATATTAGACCAAACTCTTATAAAATCTAGTTAGCCCATTTCCACCTTTTGTTCATGTTTCAGTAGTAATGATTTAAATTTTGATAGATAATAGTTTATTTACATAGAGTTTTCTCCATTAGCCTATTAGCCTATTAGCCTATGTAGATATTAGACTTATATAAAAACTTTAATATGAAATAGGTCTATAAATAGGCTAATAGGTCAAGCTAGACTTACAAATAGATCCAACCATGCCTAAAAATAAAGTTTATGATAGGTATTAGGTCAAGCTTGAGCCTTGAATTTCTTAAATAGACCAAAAATATTTAAACAAAGTCTTGTTTAGCCTAGCCTATTTCTACTCCTACTTACAGCTAAAAGATATTATTATAACAAAATTCTAAAATCATTAAATGCATAATTAATGCATCCAAAGTTCATATTTTGAGAAGAAATATTATGATATTGAAGGTCCTTAAGGTCTCTTAAGAAGGACAAATATAAGTAGAGAATAAAATATTCAATATTGTTGATCTCTTTGAAATTGCATTAAATTTAATTCCAATAGCCTAGCATATATATTTTTTAAATGAATTTATTGTATACTCTTTAGTGAGAGACTTAAAATAACTATATATTTTATCACATAAATTATCAAAAGACAATAGTTGTAACTTCTTTTTTTTTTCAAAAAAAAAAAGTATGTGAGGCTTAAAGAGATGTTATAAAAAAGAATATTTAGGTAAGAATTAAGAATATCCTTATATCATTAAATCATCTTAGTAAAAATCTTGATTGTGTGTCAAGGATTGTTTGTTTTCTAATTGAATGATATATTAAATTATAAATTTTTTTTTTTTGAGAAATCAAAGGTTTTTTCAAATATCTTTTTTTTTTTATGTATTGTCTTAGTCCTAAAATGGTATTTATTTGTCCTAAGACTAACATTTTTATTATATATTCTTTTTAAACTCTTTTGAACAAAATCTTTTAATTTAGAGTAAATTACATTGTTACCCCCTAAAATTTCATCAAATTTCATTCAATATCCCTCTCTTTTGCCCCTACACTAACCATCTTAATCATTTGAAAATAGTATGTTAACACTTCATATATATTATACTAACTCACTTTAATTGTTTGAAAAATATTACACTATGTACCCCTATAAGGGAGGTTACTATAAACATTAAAAAGGAAAGGATTATATGAAATCTCAAAAAACATCAAGGAGTGTTAGTGTAATTACTCTTTAAATTATCAAATTGTTCTAGAAGATAGTAAAATACAATCCAACATCTTCTTATGTTTTGTATGTCTTGTATTTTTATTGGTATCAAAGCTCAAAAATCATAATTTAACACTTAAAAATGTTGAGGAAAAAGATCTAGTAATAGTGTTGGCAAATAAAAGCAATCAATTTTTTGTTGTAGAAGCCTAGCTCTATCATTTGTCCTCCAACAATTTATTTAATGAAGATTACCCTTACTTGAAGAATAGGATAAAAAAAACTTATCAAATCTATACAATAAAGTCTTTGAAATGTAGTTATCAATGGGATTATGATGCTTAAAGATCTTTACTCAACTTCCATCTTGAAAGAATAATGGATCCCTAAAGACATCGACAAGATGTAGCTAAATACAAAGGTCAAATTCTCATTGTGTGCTTTTGCCAAAATTTAGTTGCAAGACCAACAAGGAAATGCATGACATTATTGTTCATAATCATGATCACATTGGTAAATCAAGAGAACCAAGATAAGCCTACTTGTAAGATAATATAAGCTTCTTAAAATGAAATAGTATGAGATTATTGATGAAATATTTGGTAGATTTCAAACAATCATCAATGGTATTAGAACTCTTAAAAAGGAGTATAGCATAGAAGAAAACATGAATTTGCTAGATAATGTTCCCAAGCATTAGGAACCTAAGTGTTGACGTTAAAAAGATGAAGTTTTAATAATAACAAACTATAAAGAGACAAATTTTAAGTGATCTAAACTATGTTACTATTAGTTTGTTCTTGATAATAAACTTTCAAGAAACATTGTTGATAACCCTATAGAAATGTTCATTCCTCACTTTTCTTGAAAATCAAGAGAGTGAAAATGGCAAGCTAGTGATGTTAAATAAACATTTGTAGATAGAATTAGTTTAGATACATAAGATTTTCATTCTTGTTGAATATCCTAGTAAAAATTGTAGAATTACTTAAATAAAATAAAAAACAAAAGACAAAAGGAATTAGTTAAGAGGTCATGCAGTAAATAAATTAGGGCACTTAAGCTATGAAAATCAAAATCAAGTCAAAAAAATTTGAAAAATTATCTTGTATCACTTAGCAACACTGATTTTCCTAAGCAATGAGAGAAACATAAGCTTTGAAAATTGACCTCTCAAGGAAATATCCCATTACGCTAAACAATATAAGTAAAACTTATAAAAAAAATTATGCAAAAGGTCAAAGGTCACAAACCTCACCCAACTAAGTCCATGAGGTAATCTTAAAATCTTACTTTTTAGGTTTGACCATGCCTAGCAATTGCAAGGTCCAACTGAAAAAAATTTGCAAGGAAAAAAAATCACACCTCCATTGCCTAGTGAGGAGACGCCATCGTGCTTTTTTGTTATGTTTGTTTTAGCAAAAAGTTAATAGAAAGGAGGGGCGGAAATAAAATCATAAAAAATCATTCTTTCCACCATTTGGTTTGCTCAAAAAAGGAAAGGAAGTCAACATTTATCTAGTTTCCGCACCAAAAATTGGTTTCATCCAATATTGAGAAAAAAATGGAAGGAAAGAAGCAATTTGTAGTTACAAGACAAAATTGCCCATGTTGTTCTCTTATTTCCTTCAATTGTCATTTGCAATCTTTCTTAGCATTTTTTTTTTCTCTTTTCTCCTTCTTTTCTTTGTGAATTATCTTCTATTGAGTTAATAAACAAAAAGTGTTGATTTTAGGAACCCAATAAATGAATCACATAACATATAACTCAAATTGCAAACCTATGAGATTGGAAGGAAGATGCAAGGAGAACAAGTGTTTTAGATGGGAGATCAATGATTGTATACGGTTTCAAATGAAGTTATGAAATTAAAGGGTGGAAAAAGAAAGAACAAGAGCGTGAATGGAAGGCAAAGAAGAAAAAGTAAATGAATAAACGTGAATGAAAACAAATAATAGACCATGTGGCTTGATGTAAAGAGGGGGAAGGAATATACCAAACCTTAACTTTTTTTAATTAAAAAATATGATTTTGAAAAAAATAAGAAAATAAAATATTATAAAAGTATCATATTTTAATTTAATTATAAAATATAAAAATATTCTTCCAAATATATTTTTTAACCAAAAGATTAATTAAGAATATTTATGTTATTTCTTACATGTGATTTTTTCTTTACTTTCATTTTTTATTCAACAAAACAAGAGAAAGAAAATGTATATATTTCTTTCCTTTCTTTTTTTTTCTATCAAATAACTTAAACAATCATCTCATTTTTTACTTTTTCTTTCCTTTCACTTTCCTTCTTAAACCAAACATATCATTCATGTCCAACAAAGAGTGATAACTAGACATAACTGATTTAATTGTCATAATTGCTTTTAGTTACAAAGATGTCAAGTGATGTAAGCATCAATGCCCAATGATGTGATTAAGTACATCAACACCTAGTGATGGATTGATAGCATTGGATGATGGTTCATCTCATGCAACTTATATATATGCATTTTGAGCCATTTTTACAAGACTTTTCAAGTTATTGAGAATTCTTCCAAAATTTTGTGAGGCTGTCACCAAATTCTGTCTATTTTGTGTAACCTTAATGTATAAGAGTTACAGTTGTGAAATTTTGGAGATCTTTAATAGAGTCGTGTTCTAGAAATAGATATGGAGTTTCAATAGATCAATTCTATGGCTTATTCTCTTTCTGAATCTTATGTTAAATTGTTATCTTTGTTTCTTGTGATGTCATAATGATTGAATCTTTGTTATGAATTTTTAGATTGCTTAATTTAGTTTTTATATGATTTATACTTCAATTTCATATTTTTATGTTTAATATTATTGGTGTGACATAAATTAGCCAATTAAATCTAGTTATTTATGTGAGGTTGAGATTTGAGACAATAAAACTAGAAACTAGAAGTAAAAATTCATTATTTACTTTATGTGTTGTTGTTGACTCTTTTATTCTTAAATCTTCTCTATCAATTTGGTGAAAACCGAAGTCCAATTTGGATATATTTAAATTTTTGCGACTAACAACTAACTATGAGGACTTAGGTTATGTTTTAACAAAAGTAGGTGAAAACTAGCTAAAAGCTAAAAACTTAGTGGGTAGCTGAAAGTTATTAGTCGAAAGTCGTTAAATTAGCTTATAAAATTATAAGTGTTGGGTAAAATTATCTATCAAAGTAGGTGATAAATATATAATAACAAAAATTGACAAGTTTATATGTTATTTTCATTTACATTTTATTTCTATTTTATGCATAAAATTATATTTTTGATAATTATTTTTAATTATTTTAGTTAATTTTGAACTCTTGTAATTTTTATTTTATGATCAATTATTTTAATTAATTTTTTACCTTTAATTATTATATATTTTTTATGTCATGCATTCTGCTACTAATCTTATATTGTATCTTAAAATATTCCTAACCAAATTTAAAATAAAATAAAAATAACAGACACTTAAGTAAATAAAAAATGTTAAATGCAAAGAAAAAATAAAAAGAATAATAAAACCTACCTTATGTAAAGAATAAATATTTTAAAGGTAAAAAAAAATAAAATATAATAAGTTAGAAGTTAAAATACTACCTAAAATAGCATATAAAAAACACTACAAGATATTAAAAAGTTAGAAGCTAATAATATGATCAAATAAACTTGTCAACTAATAACAAAAGTTATATGCTAATTAAAAATTTTGTCAAACATACAATTAACCTTCTATTCGCTTGACTAATACTAAAAATTAGTGCATGATGCTTAACCTAATACCTATTGGATAATTCTCAACTTATCACTTTATTATTTTTTGAATGTTACATTTATGAATATTCATTTTAAATACACATTCATTCTCTTTAAATACACATTCATTCTCATTAAATTGTCCATTCCATTTTCATCTTAATAGCAGGTTGCATTCACTTTCTTTAATCACAACCTAAACCTAGCACAATAATAATTACCTACCAATAAATGTATGATTTACCTAAAATTTAATATGTGTAATAGTTGAAATTATTTCAAAATATTTAATGGTAAAATTATTGAAATTTATGTACAAACATAATAAGTATACAAAGAATTACTCCTACAGTAACATAATTCACATGTTATATGTGTGTGAATTGATTCAATTCTATTAATTTTAGTTCTGTTATAGAAAATGATTTTATTAATGACTGAATTCACACCGTTGTTATTTTTTCAAATAAATTTGTAATTACTTTATACAAGCAATAAAAGAAGAGGGAAAATGTATTATTTAGACAACTTAAATTTGATTTAAAATATGATATTTAAATAAATTAAATAATAAAAGAAAAGGTATTAGGAATAATTTCGAGTCATTTTTAATACTGAATAAAAGATAAAATTAATAGTTTAGAATTCTTAAATAAAAATTTCATACTTAATTAATTAAAATTTGAAAAAGAAGATATAGTCAATCAATAAAAGTATCAATACCGTGATGTTTGCTATCCTATTCAACCAAAGGCACTAAGAGAAATATTTCAATTTATTTTTGTTATTTACTATTTATAATGATCTTGTTATTAATACAATAAGTAATATCTTATTAACATGTTTAATATTTCAATCCTAACTTATTATCATAGACTAATTTCTTTCGAAATGAAAAATAATCAAAATATATTTTGTCTCTTTTAATTACTTCATATTGAAACAATAGAATAGGATGCTAATCATGTTTAAAGGTTGGGCTAATAAAATGGATAGAGTCTAATAGATTAATCCTTTTAACATGCTTTGAGATATGGATTGGGTTTGAAAATTTTCAACTTAATTATTTACACTTTTTTTATCACCATCGTCCCTCATATTTTGGGTCAAAACGTCAAAATACCCTTATCTCTTTTCTTCTTTTTTTTAAAGAAGCCCCATTTCCTCCATTTCCTTCATTTCCTTTTCGCACCCCCCATTCTCACTCAATCGTTACCCCCCTCTCTCGCACCCTTTCTTTTCTCTTTTCTCCCAACCTTTCTATGGCACCCATTGTTGTTCTTGGTGTCCTATCCCCCCACCCCACATTCTTCTCCTAATGTAAATTTTGGAATGTACTTGACTGGTGATGACATGTTGATCCATCTTGTGAAAAAAATGTGTAGATTTCTAAACATGGTATATCCGAGAGGCCTTAATTTTGACCATTGACCACTTCTTCAACTCAAACACATGTTGCAACGCAATAACTTCCTATTCTAGTGTCAAAAGTAGTACAAGTTGAGGTCAACCATCCACATGTTTTAGAACTAGTACAATCTTTTATTCAAATTTGATATCAGCATGGTCATAATCATGAATAAGATTAACACTTGGAACACCACTTAAAAACATGTTGTGAATTGACATTGAGATGAGATGCATATATTCGAGAAAGAAAAAGAAGAGTTATAAATTACTTGTATTTTATGTTTATTTAAATAATTAATATCTATTCAAACTATTTTATATTTAATAAGATATTACTATGTCACTCCTCTTTTTTAATGGACTAATATTTATGTCTCCCACCTTATTTATCAAGTTATTTTAATTGACAACCAAAAGACAATTTTAATTTCGTAACATTCAATAACAAAATTTAAATTAAATCAATTCTGAAATTGTTAATATTTTATATCAGAAGCTAAATTCTAAAATGCAATAAAATATTAACTACTCACGAAACGAAATTTTAGAAATTAATTTCGGAATGCTCACGTATTTCCAAATATACGTTCTAGAAATTTCTGAAAAAGATATCTTCGTAAAAAAATCACGAAAAAAACAAAAAAAAAAGAAAAAGAAATGTAAATAGAATCCTCCCCTCCCGTTAAATTTTGGCCCAATTAAGTCCAACCTAAAAATTTTTGGATCAAGTCGGGCTGATATGTGGGCCGACCGAGCCTGTTGAATTTTTTTAGTAATTTTTTATAATGGCTTTAGAATTTTATAATGATAGTATAAGTTATTCATTTAAATTTTCTATTTGTTGAGAATATTTATCTTGGTTAAACTTTTTAATTTGTGCAAAGACTTAAAACAAAAGCCGGGTTATATAAATGTGTAAGATTTTGTTTTTGATCATAAAATTTCAGTGAAAAATTCAAATTAAAAAAATGTGGGCCGGTAGACTTTACGTTAGCCCATCTTAGTTTACAATATTAATGTGTAGGCCCGCATTGGGCTTTGCTAAATAGGTTGGAATAGGCTAAATTGATTACTAAGACCCAAACAACTAATTATTTATAATTATGTACGATTTATTGATTATATTTTATTTATGTATTTAATTTTATTCTCAATTAATAGGAACTTAATCTTCAGAATAAATTGTTCTCAATTAATCTGCAGAATTAAAGAGAAATATTTCCATTGTGTAGTAATCAACCTCGATTATATTTATCAAGTAATGTCATCGAGAATGAATTTTCTCATACTTTCAAATTTTGATAAGTTCACATTTAAGTTTTGAATCTATTTATACTTGATATATATATTTGATTGTCTCTGCTTCAGCGCTAAGTCGGGATTGCTCGTCGCTACGCGCCTGGAGAGAGGCTACCGCACAGAGTAATCTTTGAAGGTGTCTTCTTCCCCTTCATTCGTGGAGCTCGCTTAGTTTCTTGTTATTGGCATTGTCTCAGCTCAATACAACACTATTCTTGTTTCTTGGTCTTCGGGACTAGTTTTACCTTGCCCCACGGTGGACACCAATGTTCGTTTCTCAACCAACCCTTCATCTTTCCTTTCCAGCGGATATATATATATATATATATTACATTCAGGCAAAAGCCTTCCACGTCATCTGACAAAAGTATAGACAAAACAGGAACAAAACGGCGTTGTGTTGAACGAATCCTCTGACACGTCAGGTGTAGGAACGAAATGTCCTTCGTAGGACAGTTAACACGTGGTCGTACGGACCTGTAACCTTTCGGCCAGCCTGTTCTATGGACTGTCCGGACAACCAGATGATCCACCGGACAACCGGACGGTTCACCGGACAACCAAACGGTCCACCGGACGATACAATAAGAAATCCTTTTATATCTTTCCACGTTTAAAGGACCTAATATAAATATTTTGAAGACTAAATTTATGATGAGTAAATTCTGAAAGAACTAAATTAACAACTTAATCTAAAATAATTAAAGTACGAACGTATAATTCATAAAGCTCATGTATAGATACTACAATTTTTCATATTAAGATAATTACTTAGTATATATAAAAAATAATTAATAAAATAAACTATTTTTTACATGCCCTCACAATAAATATATATATATATATATATATATATATATATATATATATATATATATATATATATATATATGCTTTAACCTCATACTAATGTTCAGTAAAAAATATTAAATCTAGTAAAACTTTTTATAATTTTAGTCTCATGTAAACAAAATTAGAACTGTTTGAAGGAAAATACTTTTCATTTTACTCTTTCATTTTTAAATTTTAATTTATATTTAAAAATTAATTGAGAAAAATGTTTTTAATAATTTTTCTCCTATTCATTGATCACTATTGTACAAATGTCTTTATAAAATTTAAAGTATCTAACATCACTATTTAAGCCATAACTGGTACATATTTTATTCATAAACTTTATGTCACTTAGAGGTTAATATAATAATGTTTAAAAAATTAAAAATTATAACTTAAATAATAAATAAAATGTACTACACTCAAGTATATGTTCATCTATAAAGTAAATACTCAAATAATTATTAATAAAATTTATTAAATGTAAGAAATTAATTCATTTATCTTTATCGACTCAATTGAAAATTGATTTTACAATCTATTTGATTTATTTACATTTTTAAACGCTATCCTGCATAAAACCATATATTTGCTAGAGCCTTTCATCAAATATTCAGCTTGTGGTAGTGGTTTAACGTAAGACTTAACTACTTTACTATAATAATTAACTGTTATGCAGAGATAGATATGTGTTGAATTTGATGGTCATTTTCTAATGATTGTTTGTTTATTTTTAATTGGAGCTTTTATGTCTTTGTTGTATTAAACAGAAGGTTACTTGTTGCGGTCGGCCTTATGGCGATCGACCATATCTTGGCTAGGTTCGGGGACGAGGGAACGACATTATCCCTTTGTCGTCAAAAAGGTCAAGTAAGTTAGACGGCCATTCAGTTGATTAGACTACTAAGGTTAATCAGCATTAATTGTGCCTTGTGTAAGTAACACTAATGATAAGTCGTGACATCACATATATGACGGGACAAGAGCCGTTAAGCCTTAAGTATAAAAGGCTGAGAGGGAGAAGTGTAAGGGGGTTCACTTTTTGAAAACAGAACATTACTAGATGATATTTTTTGTTTCATTAATATTTGCAATAGTGATATGTTTGTTAGCAGTAAAATAATTGAAATTATCAAGGAGGAGAAGCAAAATATTTATGATCGTTTTTTACCAATCAATTATTAAGAAAAATAAAAATAAAAAGATAGCGAGTTCAACCAAGACGATAAATAGCAAAGAATTAATTGCTTTATTAGATTATGTGTGACATTTTTAAAATTATCGCTTTATTTGTTATCGAAGAAATAGCAAGGAGAAGAGGTAAAAATAAAAATTTGTAATATCGTTTGATAGCAAAGAAATAAGATCGAATAGCGATAATGAAATTCACCAAGAAATAAGTTCGAAATAACGCTATGGCTTGCAAATCTGATCATTTAATCAATTATGTATATATATACATAATTGATTATATAATTCAACGTATTTTATTTATATATTTATGTTTTTTTAATATGTTTATATGTTTTCAATATATTTATTTATTTAATATTATATAATATGTATATTAATAGATTATGATTATATATATAATCCATTATATAACATTATATATATAATCGTATTATATATATTTAATGAATAAGAATAAAATTAAAATTTTATTAGTTTTTTTTAAGTCAATTATGTAATTGGCTTAATTGAATAGGTGGTCGATTATGTATACAGAATAATCACTTAAATTTATTCTAATGTATTAACTGTGTATTTTTTTTTTCAAAAAAAAAAAGATAAAATTGTATTTTTATTTAACATCTAATTTTTCTCTGTTCTTCTAAACCAAACAACCTCCAAAATATTTTTGTTTTCCATTTTCTATCAAACAACTTAAAATTTTACTGTATTTCTCTCTAATTCACTCTATTTTCATTATCTCTACTAAATATAGCGTAAATTTTATCCCATGATAAATTGAATAAAGTACTCAAAGAGAATAAAAGAGAAAATTTCAAATTGTTTCAGTTTTTTCTTATTCTTAAAATATTTGTTTTTAAAAAAAATTAATTTAATAAATTTTATACGAGAAATTGATTAGTGAGCAGTATAAAAGTATTTTTGAAATCAATTTCTAAACACAAGAAAATTAGTAATTGCAAATATATCATATTATTTTCATCTATTATTTTTTATTGTGAATAATTTATAAAGGAAATGATAAAAAATGATTTTATTATTTTCTCTGTATATAAATCATTAAAAATGAAAATAAAATGAGAATAATATGACATTTATATAATTGACTATAAAAATATACGTTGAGAATAAATAAATAATAATAAAACAATTTAGTATACCATTTTCTTTACGACATTAAAAAAACAGCATAAAAGTAATGACTTTTTCACAATTGTAAACAAAAACATAAATACTATTACACAAACTTATTTCAGTGTAGTAAAATAGTATTTAGTTTGAACGTGGTGTGTAATTATATTAAATATTAAAAAAAACAAGAATTTTTATTTCCGATAAAACATACGAGTAATCTCGTGTTAAAAGAAAAACATAAAGTAAACAGTGGATATGGATAAGTGTTTCATTGTAATAGGGTGAAACTTTACTAACAATACCATTGGAAAAGTGTGACTTAATAAAGAAGAAATAATACAAAACATGAAAAGAAACAATCATATAATTAAATCCAAGTACAGCCATAACTTGGGAAGACAATTAATTATTACAGTAGTATTAGACAAATATAGGTATTAGGTATAGAGGCGTGGACATAGCATTTGACTAATGCCAGCAACATGTGGAGCACGCCATTGGCCAATGCCATATGCTTTTTTGTTTATGATGCGACCAATAAACCTATCAAAGGTTGTGACTTTCCACCTGCAACTACCTTGCTACTAAAATAATTGGGCATTTTGAAGAAATTCAATGTTTGAAAATTAAAGAGGCTGCTGCTATTTAAGTATAGTCATCAAGTGATACTTCAGAATTTTGATGCATATATATAAGGTTTATGCATGGTTCAAATCATCTAGAAAAAAGCAACTAGCTTTTGTTATTCTATATTGGAAAAACCCAAATTTGACATTAAAATAAAATATATAATTAGAAAAACTCTTATTTTATAATATGATTTATTAATTCAAACTCTTTCTAAAATAATTAAAGTTTATTATAAATATATGTTATTAGATTGTTTACCTACTATTTATACATCAAATTAGTCTAATGATATTGATGCGTGTATGTATTATGAAAAATACATGTCTTTTATTAATTAGAGATAATATATAAATAAAAGAGAATAATCAATTTACAAGATAATTTTATGAAACTGAATTAAATTTAAATTTATCTTTTTCGACCATCCATATCATATCATATGTAATTGAGCCTAGCCAACACGAAACTTAAATTTATTCGATAATATGTACCTTTCTATTAAACAATTCCATGGTAGTATGCTAGTATGATTATAAAGTTAGGCAAATTTCATTGTCGAGTTGAGAGTTCCAACATCACGACCCTAATAAGAATAAAAGAAAGTATTATACAAAAAATAAAAATAAAACAGAACTTGAAAATTGCTTGTTTTGAATGGCAATAATTAAACTGCTTTACTTTTTCTCACCCACGTGGCAGATGCACAATAGAGTTTTTAGTTCATGAAAGAGAAAATTAATTAAAAGAAAAAAACGTTTACAATTAATAAATCTTAAACAAATTATTTTCATTCTTTATAAAATATATTCCTTTTTTCATAAATATAAACCACGTATATTTATTTATTTAAATTATCTGTATATATTTTTATTATAATTTTAAATATTTTTCTTTTAATTTATATTTTACAATCTTATTTTTTTTTAAAAATACTCCGTACAGTACATGAATACTTTTTAGTTAACTAAAAATTTATCTACTTACTCGTACTCCTTTATTCTCACATTCTATTATATTTAAATATATTGTATTAGGATTAAATTAAAATAACTCCGGCTTAATGGTGAAAAATTTGGGTGGTTACACAAAATATTAGGATTAAATTTATTTTATATATATATTTATATGTAAAATAAAAAATACAGAAAAATATACTATGGTTTAATTATAAATTATCATTATGATAAATTTATTTTTTTATAATAATTATTTTAAAAATTTATTTTGAAATCATTTTTAATTAATTTACTGTGAAAAAAAAATTGACATTGATAATGCATAAAGCTTAAACTCTTTTTACTGTCTATTTACTACTAATTTAATAACATGAATTTTTATGGACATGAACATTTACAGTTTAGATCCTCATTGGTGGGGATTTCGTTCAATCAATTTCCAATTGTACAACAAATGAAATGAGAAAAAAAATGTAATATACCTAAACCCTGAGAAAAAAAATGTAATATACCTAAACCCTGAGAAAAAAAATGTAATATACCTAAACCCTAAATCCTAGATCTCGTAGGAGAAATAAGAAAGGTTTAGGGTTCAAATTTGTATTCCATTACCTACATTTCGAGTGTGCTACACATGCCTAGGCATAATAAACATGTGATTATACAGTAATGTGCACCAGACATATTCTAACTATGTAAGGAGAGTCTTTGCTTATAAAAAAATGTAAGTTTTTCCATGCATGAACTACTATATAAGTTAATTGGCTATCCACTAATAATATAAATACAATATTAATTAATTAAAAATTATTATTATTATGCTTGTTAAAATAATTAAGAGAAAAATAAATAAATTTATTATTTATAATAATTTATAATTAAATGACTAAATTTATTTTACATTATCAATAAATAGTCTATTTTTTTTATATACAATAAAGTTATTAAATTTTTATCATTAATTTAAAAATAACATCTAAGATAATTTTTAATTAATTAATAACACAATAGTGTATCAAAATCAAACTCAATCTGTCCTCATGTTTTAGTTAATAAAAGTAAATGTAAATATTATGTGTTTCGTTTTCCATTAAAATAAAGTCTTACAATAGTATAAATAACACACACAAAATTCCTTTCATATCTTTTCACTAACGTGTACGACTTCTCAACAAATAACTAGACATTTTAGGCTAGGAGGGTTTATTTGATCGGATTCATCTAATTCTTATCAATCAAATCAATTAAATCATTATATATTAATTTGGTTAATTATTTTTCAATTCAAATTTCAACTACATTAATTATAATTAGTTTAATTCTTAGATTTATTTATTTTAAACCTGAATAGATCTAATTATTCGTTTAACTACTTTTTAATTTTTAGATTAATATTTTAAACTGTAGTATTTAAAACTTTCTTCTGTTTTTTTTATTTTGATATTTTTATGATTTTATCTAATATTATCAAATATCTCAATTTGGTCACATTAATTGTATAATGTTTTATGTAAAACAATAACTATAAAAATCCAAATATTAAATAAAATAAATAATGAATCATTAAAAATGAGAAAATTTTAATCTTGCACTAATATAAAATTAATAAATAAAAATTAGTGTAAAAATAATAAAAAATAATAAATAAAATAAAACTTAAAAAATAAAATAATTAAATTTTTATTATAACTTGATGACCTAAATTAAATCAATCTTAATTAAATTAATTTGTTTTAAATTGATAAAAAAAATTCAAAAATTAAACTCAAACTAATTCAACCTAGCTTGAAAAAGACTTGTATATTTAACAGTTTATTCCCTCACAACAAAGCTTAACCACGTCTATTTATATATTAGTTATGGAGTCATATATATGAAGTTATATTTCATCAATATTATTTTACTTCTCACTAACTTTTTTTTCTTTATCTTATTTGTTGTCTAGGAACAAATTATTCATAAAATAATTTTAAAAGAGTTATATTTTATTTTATTTTTATTTTTTATTTTCTTACAATTTAATAATAAGACAAGTCATTCATTAAAATTATTAAATTAAAAAAAATTAAAAAAGAATAATATTTTTAAAATTATTTTTAAGTAAATTCATCCTCCTTATTAACTATTACTACTTTTTATATTATTATTGCCACTTTTCTCTCCACGCCCCCACCCCCACACAGGCACACACCCCTATTTCTTCTTTAGGTGTTAAAAGATTGATTTGGACCCATTTTTTTTTTCTCAAGTCATGTAAGAAGTAAATAAATAGGAAAAAGAAAGTAACAGGAATCGATGTGAGAATAATGTGGTACGCTGTTCCCTGGTAAGAGGCCACGTACCCTCTGTGTTTCGATAAGTGCATGACACGATGTTGAAGCTGATTGGTCACTGCCTTTGCCGCGGAACCAATCACAAGGCCCCAAAATACCCCTTCCAGATACGCCACTTTCTTCGAGGGACTCAGTGGGACCCACTCCATATTCAAAATTTCGCCAATCACCGTCTCCTACTGTGCTCCTGACACGTGGTGCTTCTTCACCCGGCCACCGTGCTGCCGCTATCATTGCACATGTTAATCTATTCACTCCCACGCGCCTCCAATTGGCGTGCAATTCATTTCCTCCAAATATATTCTTCTTTTTTTCTTTTTTTTTTAATCAGTTTTTTCATTTCTTTTTTAGAATTTCTAATCTTTAAATTATTAAAGATAAATTATTTTGTTAAGTTTCAAATGAATAAATAATAATTATATATTTATTTTAATTGAGTATAAAAATAAGATAATAATTTTTTCATGTACTTTGCATTCTGAAATTATTTGTTTTACACCGGTCATTATTTTAATGTTATTATATTAATTATTATTTATTTTAATTATATGATATTAATATTTTATATTTTATGTTAATTAATTATAATATATAATAAAAAATTTAAAGATTAAATTTGACTGATAAAGTTCACGGGATACAGAAATAGTTTTTAATATCATTCATCGCTGATGCATGTTTAGTTTAGTGTTTGAGATTAATTGATCAACGTTGACATGAAGAAAAAGATTGGGAAAATTGTACGCAAAGAACGCTGATACGATTTATATACTTTATATATATCAAATTAATAAATTTTTGTTTTAATCAATTTTGAAAAGTATTTATCGATTTTAGTAATTAATAAAATCTATAGGAGGATCTACCTCATCATTAGGATCTTTATTCTTTATCACATTTTTTATTTATTTATAATTCTTTAATTCAATATCATATTTAAGAGTGTAGATTTAGTTTTACTTGAATCAATTTAATATTGATAAAAAATATAATAGTTTGACCATCAAATTTTAATTGCAACATTGACTATTAATATAATAGATGAAAAATATATTATTAATAATAGTAGTTGATATAATATAATATTTGCAATTTAATTAGATCTGTTACATCATTTTCATGCTAATTACCAATATCACCTCAACAAAGTTTATTAGATATTTAAAAAGATAAAAACAATCAAAATTATATTATTATATTATTTAAAATACCTAATTTACAGAATTAAAATTAGATAATTACAATAATTAAATAATCCAATTGGCATAATTAAATAAAAACTTGAAATATTTGATTTCATAATTATAACACAAAAGAGTAAAAATGTAATTAAATCTAAAAGATATAAAAAATTTATTATCTGATTTAAAAGAGAAAATAAATAAAAGAAACCATGGCACGAGCTGTTGTCATGTCATCAAAACTGTTTGTTCCCTCCTCCTTCGGTCAACATCATTTAATAGTAAATTCACATACACGTGTTTAACAGCTTTCGGCCGTGCTTGACACCTTCTCGCCTCTTATTGGCTTCACGCTGGACCCACCTTTGTCTTCGCCCCAAACTTCATGCAGAAATTATTGCTTGTTATCCATTAAGAATCTTCCAATTAAAGATATTTACACGGTTAAAAAATATTTCCCTTAAGGGGTAATATTCTTAAAAGTTAATAATACTATTAAAAAAAGATAATATTTACTTTAAGATTTAATAAATCAGAATCATACTATCTTCCAAAACCAATTACTAACAAATTGGTTTTATTTGCCCATTTTAGAGATGATTTTGTTTTATAAAATACTATTTTACTAGTACTTTAATTTGTGTATTATAATATAAATTTTGTTTTTATATTGTTAAAATTCATAATAAATAAATATTTTTAATATATAAATTATATTATAATTAAAATTTATAATAAAAAACATGAATATACAATTATATTTTAGATTTATAATAAATATTTTAAATTATAATATAAAATTATTGTTAATTATTGATTAAAAGTTAAATTATTAAAATTCACTTTAGAGATAAAAATCAAAGATGGTAAATTAAAAAATATATACAATTAAAAGGATAATGTATACAAATAAAGATAAAAATATAATAATTTAAGATCATTGTGGAAAAAACAATTTTTTGCATAATAGTGTATAAAATACATGTCAAAATGAGAGAAAAACAAGTTCGAGAATATTTATATTTGTTTAATTTTATATTTTGTAGAGAATAAATTTTTATATTTTTTTAGCCTTTCCACTACAGATTATCTTGAGAATGGTATAGATATCCTTGTGAGGTTGGGGTGTTTTCAATTGTCGAAGGAGGATGTACTCATAAAGACTTTAATGCTCAAGTCAGTGTTCAATAAAGTAAGAACTAGTTTGAAGTAAAAGAACATACCTAATGAATGTGATGATGGAGATATTTATAGGTGTGTATATGTGGCGTGTTTGGTGACTCAATGGTGTCATCTATGAAAGATGAATAGTCCAAAAACAAAAAGGTATCAATGTTGTTCTCATGTTGAACATTGATACTCCTCAAATACTTTTGGATAAGTATTCGAAAAGTGCCCACTTTTTTTTTTTAAATTGCATGAAACATCTTAGATACAATTGAGATACAATTCATGGTGGCTTAGATACACTTTCAAAACAACTTGAATATGTTTGAATAAATATAAATTTTTTGACCCAATTTTATGACTATTTTAATGCTTTATATTTTTATTTTTAACTTAAAAATTTTTAAAACTAAAAAGTCCCTAAAAGCTTTCCAAAAGTGAAAAGCAAACCTTGTATATGCAAATCACATCACATAATGACAAAACAAAAATCACAAAACCTTTTCCTTTCCAAAAGCCTCATATATACACAGTTTCCCTTCTTCCAATGGCACCACCATTTCTCCTTTAGTCTTTCTGCACTTTCTTTCAGTAGGTGAGTCTATCTTTCCGGCAATTGGGTCTATTTTTTTGCCTTTTTGGTTCATTTTTTTTTCTTTGTAGTGGTACGTCACCTTCTCCCATTCTTGGGTTTTGGGTCTCTCTTTGTAGTTTTGGTCTACCTTCTTTTACTGAGTGAGATGCTTTCTTTTAGTGCTCATTACTTTCAAGGGTTGTAAGTTTTAATCTTATGGTTATACTCTAATGCCTTGAGCCTTTAATTATTATTATTATTATTATTAGACTATTCTATTATTACCTGAGAATGTTCTACTGCTACTACTAGGTTTACTTCTTCAGAAGTTCAAGATGATCATGCTCCACTATGAGTATTTGTTACGATAAAGGAAAAGGTAGAAGATGGGTAGCAATAGGTTTTGAAGTTGTAATTTTTGTGAAAAGTGGTCAAAAGTTCATAATCTAGGGTTAAAGCACATTTCCTTAAAAATTCAAGTATTGAAGCTGGTATTTGTTCTAAAATTACTACTAAGTATTTGTTTGATTTAAAAATAATATGTGAAGAGGTTGCAAATAGATTAAAGCTTAAGAATGTTTCACTACCTACTAACAAAATGACGTTGCCACTAACATTGTCATACAAAAGAATAAGAATGAGAAGTATAAATGGTGCATCAAATGTTGAGGATAAGAATCATCTTAGAGCAAAGATAGCAAGCATGTTTTATTTTGATGGCTTATCATAGAAACCCACATTGTTAGTTCTTGTTCATTTGATGCTAACAACAATCTTAGTGATTACTTCAAGCTAACAAATTTTTATGGAATCTAACAGGAGTTACATTGGTTATTGATGGCTAGATAGATGCTCAAAGAAGGTCTTTGATAAATTTCATGACTATATGAGGAGGAAGACTTATACTTTTAAAGGCAACTGATGGGTCCACGGAGTATAAGGATAAACATTATATGGCCAACTTAATAAAAGACGTAATCAAGGAGGTAGGACCACCAAATGTGGTTCAAATCATAATTGATAATGCTCCCATTTGTAAGCAATGGGACTATTCATTCAAGTTGAATTTCATAATGTATTTTGGACTCCTTGTGTTGTTCATACTTTGAATCTTGGAGTGAAAAATACATGTGAAGCAAAAAATGTTAATGGAAATGAGAATGTTCTCAATGAATGTAGGTGGACTATCGAAGTAATTGATGATGCATATTTTATCAATACTTTCATCATGACCCATTCAATGATTAGTTATTTTTAATAAGTTTTTAGCTCTTAAATCACTTTGAGTTGCTTAAACACATTTTTCCTCCATGAAAGTGATGTTAAAAAGATTGAAATTGTGAATTATTATTGGCAAAATATGGCCATTGGTTACCCATGGAATAATTATAGAGAAGATGAGGTTAGAAAAGCTATAAATGTGAAAGAAACTATTTTGAATCATATATGGTGGGATAAAATAGACTACATTATTTCTTTCATAGATCCTATATATAGCATGATTAAGATATGTGATGTATAAGCTTCTACTCTTCATTTGGCGTATGAAATTTGGGGTTCTATGATAGAAAAGTGAATGCGACTATCTATGGGAATAAGGAAAAACAAGCAAATGATGTATCCAATTTTTATAACTTTGTTTATTATGTACTCATTTATAAGTTGAGCAAAAGTTGTACTCCACCTCAATGCTTAGCTCATTTTTTGAATACAAGGTATTTTTTTCATGACAATGACTATCTTCTCTTTGAACAACAAAACCATAATATGACTAAACTATTTTTTATTATTTATAGCTATTATAGTGAAGTATGTCTTAGTGAATCTTCAAATAGGAATCCTCCTCATCAAAATGATGAAGTTTCTAGAGAAAGGAACAAATATCTAAAAAGATATTAGATATTTTTCCACATGTTGAGGAGAGAAAAAAGTTTATAAAGAATTCTTTAATTTATCGTCTTGTGTGGTTGAATTTGGTTTTTTAATTCAATTAAGGATAGAAGGGTATTAGATCCAAAAACTTGGTGGGTAATGCATGGATCTTCTACCCCTATGCTCCAAAAGCTTACCTTAAAGCTTCATGTGTAGCCATGTTCTTCCTTGTGCTGTGAGAGGAATTGGAGTACATACTCCTTTATTCATTCTTTGAAGAGAAACAAAATGGACCCAAAAAGGGAAAAATATTTTATTTAGGTCCAATCCAACCTTCAACTTTTTGTCTAGGAAAGATGAAGGGTATAAGAAAGGAGAGACAAGGCCGTGGAACATTAGTAGAGATCCACTCTTTTGGCTTTTGCTTTACTTTTTCCTTCATTTTTGTTGTGGTTGTAGTTTAAGGGATTTTCTATGTCGTATAATGGCGACTATTTCTTCTTTTCATCCTTCTCGAAGGTGAATGTATCATGCATAATGATCCCTCTTCCCATCTTAAGGGGAACTTTCATCAGTGAAGGCAATCTTTGAGGTAAGCAGTGTTAGGAGTCACCCTATATTGTTCTTACAACTTTTTAGGATGAAACATACATGGATGTACTTCTCCAAGAGGATTTTCATCCATTTTAGAGGAGTTTCTACGAGAGGTGTATGTGAGATAGGCATGACTTGGATGTTATGGTTGTACTATTACAATGAAAAACATATTAACGATCTCAAAATGTAAAAATTCATTTATTTAGAAAATTCTTTATTAGTTTGTTTATGAAAGTACATTTAAGTTTTTGTGAATTGAAAGAAAATATTAAATGCATCAATATACATACACTTTCGCAATTACTGAATAACATCATACACTAAATACTAAAAAAGAGTTCAAATGACAAGAGTAATAGTTTGTGCCATATGACACTTACAACCAAAAATAATAAATACAACAATTTCTCAAAATATAACTAGTACATCATCCGAAGGAGGCATGGATACATGACTCATACACACCCTTAAAGTTGGTCAAAAACTAACCTACTAATAAAGAAGAAGAGGAGGAATATATCCCTAATGACCATTTTTAGGGTTGGTTCAGTAATGACGAGGTCAAGGTCCTGGATGAGAAGGATGACTATGATTAACTCCAAATAGTTTATCTCGAGTAAGATTAGTGGGTGATAAGCGGGTTTTTAGTCGTCCTACATGTCTCAAATAAATACTAAAGCTAACTATAGTATAGCTAACCTTAGGTCGATTCTCTCAAGGACACAGAGTATTAAATTATGACTAAGTGTAGGAATCAGAGTTGTGCAGAAAACACTAAGTATTGAAGAATGCCGACTTGATGTTGGTCAGCTGGTATGTGAGAATACCGAGTTGGTCTCGTCGATGCTAAGGCCGGTTTGCTCTCGGCAATCCGATCTTGGCTAATAGGGAACCGATCTGGTTTCGGCCGAGAGTAACTTAGACATGACGGAGTCGGACTGACTTGGTCTCGGACTCTGGAAAAATAGTAAAAAGGGGGTTGTTGTATTTAAGAGCAGGAAATAAATTAAGTATTGAAAGTAAACTAAACTACGCTAACTAACTACTGTACCAAATTCAAATTCAACACACAATCAATTTACAGATTCTTTACTTAAGATAATACTTCGAATCAACCTTATATTCTTACGACAATCGTCGAACGTTTGTCCATTATCATACCGCGGATTTACGCAATCGTTACCACATCAGTTGGCAGAGAGTATGTACTTGGTTGATTTTAGGTTCTCTACCTAAATAGATTATTAAACCAATTCCAATCGGCCCTAATCTAACATGATCTACTCCTAACAATATGCAATCGCGGTAAAGTTAAACCAGATTAAAAGCACAGGAATTATAATCAGAGACAGAAATGCAAGCTGCTTATATCATTGAAAAAAAACTCGAGTACAAGGTGATAAATTTAGAGTTTCCAGAGAATCTGCCTTCCACGATGATCGCCTAGGAAGGATAGCGATGGTGCACCATTGATGGCTAGACGTTGAGGTTTCCGTCCATCGGAGTGCGTTGACTATACCGAGCGATCACCTCCAACAGCTTCCAGCTTCCCAAATCCTAGTCTTGTACTCCTCGATCGAGAGAGACACCTTACTAAAGCTTCATGTACCACCGTGCTAGCTTGGAACGCCTGCAATCGCTGGCGGTGCTAGGTCTAGAATTCCACTATTTTTTCACACTTAAGACATGGCCTGGCGTGCTTTATTTATACACAAGTTGGGTAGTTGCGGTGCAGCCTAATCCTAACAGATTACAAAATTGAATTATTGATTACAGATTCCTCAATCCTAGGAGATTACAGATTCTTTGATCCTATCATAATCATATTTGTATCACAGATTCCTTAATTCTAGCATAATCATATCTGCATTACAGACTCCTTAATTCTAGCATAATCATATATGCATTACAAATTCCTTAATTCTAGCATAATCATATCTACATTACAGATTCCTTAATTCTAGCATAATCATATATGCATTCTTGCTAGAGTGATTTTGGCCACTGAAGTCGGCTTTGGCCAGGAAGGCTAGTCTGGTCAGGACCCCTTCTTCTGGGCCGAGATGCTTTTGGCTTTCAGACCTGCAAAACAAGTTCAATCTTTTTGTCAATTAAAATTCTCATTTTAGCACAAATTTATATTTCTCCTATTTCTAGGCCCATAATTCGAATCTTAACTAAGACAAGACTTTTAATCATTAAACAGTCTTAATAGTGCCCTTCTTAAGCCCTTGTGAGGTGCATAAAACATGACTTATCAGACCCCCACACTTACACTTTTGCACTCTTGGGCAAAATCAGATTTGATCATTCAAGGAAATTGAAAGAGGAAATATATTTTCAAATAAGTTTTCGAAGTTTGACAAACAAATTAAGCATGAAATCATCTCGGAATCCAAGTTTTCAAACAATCTATAGAGTTACTTTCTCCATATCCAAAGCAAATAAGCAACTTGCAAACATCAAAGAGTAACTGAGAAGTGACTGAGCTCTCTCTCAAGGCATATTCTCTCAATCTCTCAAGTGTTTGGGATTGTGTATACACTCAAACATCCCATGCAACCAGCACTACTGAACATTGACTAGCCTCTCCTTCTGCACCTTCAAAATCACATGCAGTCATGATCACTAGGACTTCTAATCGACTTGTAACGTTGCCAAGGTTAAGGATAGGATACAGGATGGTAAGTGAGCTTTAGTAACCATAGGGAAGGGAGGAGCAATGGGGAATGAGTTCGCAGCATGGAGGGAATCCCCCCAGGACACTGTGATTCTATTAAGAGAATTCTTGCTCACTTCTTTTCTTTCCCTTTTTTCACTTTTCTTTTCTTCTTTTTCTCACTTCTTGTTTTGCAGCTTTGTGCTGTATTTTTGTTGCAGCTTATAACTTTTGGCTGCTTTCCCTTTCTTTGTTTCATCCTGCACTTGTTTTTCTTCTTTTCTTTTTCAACCCTTTTTGGATGCACTGTTCTTGCTATGTCCCCGGGTGTCTGCCCCACACTTGAACGAGACCCACTCCCAAAATAATTCCAAAGCTCCTCTATCCCCCTAAGGTTAAGGTTGATGATGGTTTTTCAGCTTTGGCTTGTAATAAGTTGTCATATTAGAAAAAAAAAGGTTATTCAGGCTCAAAGAGGGTAAACAAGGGATGAAGTTTACAAGATAAGTCCATTTGGCTTGGGGCTTAATAGAAACATGTCCTAGATCATATCACTCCTGCATGCGAAACGAGATGTATCCAGAGAGTCAAGGCAAAATCTAGAGTAACCAGTCGTCATGAATGCAAATATCACACAAGAAAGGAAAGAATGACAAGATGTAAAGTCATTATGTATGCAAGGCTTGAAAATTCTCACACGGATGGTTTCTCAATTACTGAAGGTTCCTCTTTTCAGTTTTTCAATCACTTATTGCCCAAAGATGCAGAAATTTCATTCCCTATCAAGTTTAAAAAATCTTCCCTCTAAGGTCAAGCATACCTTTTTCTGTTTCATTTTTTTACTCGAAGAAATCAATTCAGAAATTCTCAAAGCATTTTTCAGTAACCAATAGCAAAAAATCAGAAAAAAAAAAAAACAAAATCAAAACAAAATTTGGGACAACACCGGATTTAGTCCCGGTTTAGCTAGAAAAAGCTTAATAAACTGAAAGAAAAAGCAAAATTATAAAGCAAAAATTGAAAGGCAAAATTAAAAATTTGAAAATTAAAAGTTGAACTGACGCCCTCCCCCACACTTGAAGGATGCATTGTCCTCAATGCATAGCAGAATTCATAGGGGGGTTTGTTGACGCATTGCTCAAGGCGTGCCGGCCATCAAGGCTGATCTCAGGTGGTGCCGGCCGTCGTGGCCGGTTTTGTTAGGGAGATGCTCTCCACCTCACCTACTATTGTTGTTGGACCTTCATGGAAGATCTTGAGTTGTTGCCCGTTAGCTTGGAAGGTGCTTCTTATGAGTTCATCCTATAATTCTACTACACCAAAGGGTAAAACTTTAGTGATAATAAATGGATCGTCCCCTTACCAGCGATGAGCTTTAATCTTGAATTGAACAAGAGCACTTTCTGGCTTACTTGGAATTCCTTTCTCAAAATTTGGCGATCATGGAATTCTTTGACTCGCTGCTTGTAGATGCGGGAGTTCTCATAAGCTTCCAAACAGAGTTCCTCCAACTCTTGTAGTTAGAGCTTCCTTTCTTTCCCAGCTTGGTCATAGGCCATGTTGCACTTCTTAACTGCCTAATAAGCTTGGTGTTCCAATTTGATTGGTAGGTGATAGGCTTTGCGGAAAACAATCCGGTAAGGAGACATTCCAAACGGAGTTCGATATGCCGTCCTATGTGCCCAAAGTGCGTCTTCAAGGTGGTGGCTCCAGTCTTTCCGACCGGGATTGGTCAGCTTTTGTAGGATCTTTTTTATTTTCCTATTGAGTACTTTGGCTTGGCCGTTTGTTTGGGAGTGGTATGTTGTGGCAACCCGGTGCACTACCCCATACTTTTCTAAGAGGAAGACATGGCTCGGTTATAGAAGTGACTTCCCTGGTCGCTGATAAGAGCTTTCGGCACACCAAACCTGCAGAAAATGTTAGACTTAAGAAAATTCACAACCTGGCATCATTGGTCTTGGTGGCCACTGCTTCTACCCATCTTGACATGTAGTCCACGGCCAACAGAATGTATGAGTATCCATTGGAGATAGGGAACGACCCCATGAAGTCAATTCCCCAAACGTCAAAGACTTCACAAAATAGGATTAGATGTTGGGGCATCTCATGCTTGCAACTCATGGCCATCCCTGCTCTCTAGCATTATTCACAGGCCGAGACAAATTGGTGGGCGTCTCGAAAAATGGTAGGCCAGTAAAACCCACAGTCTAGTACCTTCTAGGCTGTCTAAATTGATCCATGATGGCTACCTCTAGCTGCTGCTTGAAAAAAGTGGAGGACTGAGTTGATCTTAGAGTCCTGGATGCACCTGCGAATGACTTGGTCACTACTATGCTTCCAAAGATACGGGTCATCCCATATATAGTACTTGGAATCACTCTTGATCTTCTCTTTATACAACCGGAATGCCTTTAGTAGAAACTGAGATGCAACAATAAAATTGCATATGTCTGCAAACCATGGTGTAGATGTATCCATGTGTAGTAGTTGCTCGTCCGAGAAGTCGTCTCGGATTGACATTGGATCAGGTTCACATTCAATTCGACTCAAGTGGTCGGCCACTGCATTGTCAGCACCCTTCTTGTCTCTAATTTCTAGATCAAATTTCTGCAAGAGAAGCATCTACCGAATTAGTCTTGGTTTGGCATCTGACTTCTTCAGCAGGTATTTCAAGGCGACATGGTCGGAGAATATGATGACTTTGGAGCCAAGAAGATAGGAGCGAAATTTGTCCAAGGCAAATACTATTGCCAGTAGCTCTTTCTCCATAGTCGTATAGTTTATCTAGGTCGAGTCCATGGTCTGAGATGCATAGGCAATCACGTGTGCCGACTGGCCGAGAACGACTCCGAGGGCCGAGTTAGATGTGTCGCACATTAGCTCGAACGGGAGCTCTAGTTATGTGCTTTAAGGATTGGCGTGGATGTCAATCTGGTCTTTAACTCTTCAAAGGCTTGTATGCATTCTTTGTTGAAGACAAACTCCACATTTTTTTGCAGTAGTTTGGATAGTGGCAAGGCGATCTTGTTGAAGTTCTTGATGAAACGCTTGTAAAAACCGGCATGTTCTAAAAATGAACGAACCTCCCACACAAAAGTGGGGTTAGGGAGAGATGTGATGATGTCAATCTTGGCTTTGTCAACCTCGATCCCTCGACTTGATACCAGGTGGCCGAGCACAATCCCTTATGTTACCATGAAGTGGCATTTTTCAAAGTTCAGTACCAGGTCAGTTTCTATGCACCTCTTTAGCACTCAGGCTAGATTTCCTAGACATGCATCGAAAGTGTCTGCGTACACCGTGAAGTCATTCATGAACACCTCCATGTAATCCTCCAATAAATCTAAGAAAATGCTCAACATGCATCTCTAGAACGTGCTTGGGGCATTGTAGAGTCCAAATGACATCTTGGTGTAAGCAAATGTGCCGAAAGAACAGGTGAAGGTTATCTTGTGTTGATCTTTGGGCGCGATGTGTATCTGTATGTATCCGGAATATCCATCCAGGAAGCAGTAATGGGACTTCCCGGCCAACTTCTCTAGGACTTGGTCTAAGAATGGCAGAGGAAAATGGTCTTTACGGGTCGCTTGGTTCAGCTTCCTATAGTCGATGCACACTCGTCAGCTGTTCTGAACCCGCATTGGTACCAGTTCGTCATTTTGGTTTTCCATCACGGTCATCCTAGACTTCTTGGGAACTACCTGCACTGGATTGACCCAGCTACAATCTGAAATTGGATAAATGATTCCAGTAGCGAGTAGCTTAGTCCCTTCTTTCTTACATCCAGGATGGTTGGGTTCAGTCTCCTTTGTTGTTGCCTTATAGGGCGTGCTTCTTCTTCCATCACGATTCTGTGCATGCAGATAGAGGGATTTATTCTTGGGAGGTCACATAATTTCCCCCCTATAGCCTTCTTGTGTTGTCTGAGGACCTACAACACCTCTTATTCCCGATGAAGGTTGCTGGCAATTATGACCGGGAATTGTTGTTCATTGCCTAGATAGGCGTACTTCAGATGGTCCAATAATGGCTTCTAATTGCTCCTCATGCTGATTGGCCAACTCTGTTTCGACTTTGATCTCGGCCTGCTTCCAGTCTTCTTTGCCCACATTGGTGTCAGCTCTTGTGATCGACGTGCTTTCGATCTTCGTCCAGTTTCAACCTATGTCGGCCGGCTCGTTCTTAGCAAAAGTGTTTACTATTTATGCTAATTGTTGTTTCATGGTTCAGGAAACTTGGACTTCTAAATGTTTTGAACACTCCAGTTTCTCATTCTTGCAAACTTGGTCAAATGAATCGATACTTTTAGAGTCGTGATCCAAGTGTGCAAGGGCAGTAGTAACTTTTGCATCATGTACTTCCCAAGGTTCATCATAGTCGGGTTCCTTATACACAGATCCCAAGCAGTCAAGTATATAAGTGTTTCTAGCAACTTGGAAGAATTCGGTACTGCCAGTGTCCGCTTGCATGTGTTCTTCGACGAGTTCGTCGATCAAGTCAATGCTAAAGAGTGAGGTGTACTCCATAGGGTGGTTCATAGCTTCGAAAATGTTGAACTGCACCATAGTGTCACCAAACTCCATTGAGAGGTCATCAATCTTGGTCTTGGCGGTCATCAGAAATGGTCGGCCTAGGATCAAGGTAGACCCTTTTCCTGGTGCCTTATCCTCCATATCTAGCATATAGAAGTCGGTTGGGAAGATTAGTTCATCAACTTGGACCAGGACGTCTTCAAGAACACCAAGGGTATAGACAAAGCTTCTATTTACCAATTGTATGGTCATTCCGGTGGGTTCTAGGTCTCCGCAATTCAAGGACTTGTAGATTGACGTTGGCATGATGTTTATTGAAGCTCCTAAGTCCAGCATGGCATCGGCAAAGGTACAGTCGCCAATGGTACATGGGACCGAAAAGATTCCGGGGTCTCGGCATTTCCTTGGCAAGGCTTGTCTTGTGTTGGCAATGAGGTCGTCATTTTTGGTTAGTGCCAACACTATCCCTCCTAGTTCCACTCCTTCCTTCATCTTCTTCCTCTTGTGCACACACAACTTCTTAAGGAATTTTGCGTACTTGGGGATCTGCTTTATGGCATACTCTTGGATAGATCCCATACTCCTGGATAGTCTGCTTTATGCTATCCAGGAGTATGGGATCTGCTGAAGATGTTCTAGAAGGTGGATTCCATAAAGCAGATCCCATAAAGTGGGATCTGCTTTATGGCATCCAAGAACCATTACTCTCAACATCTTCAACAACTCTTCATCATATTCATGCTTCCTTGTTGAGAGTGTCCAACTTGGAAATTGCACTAGAACGGGTCTAGCCTATTGTGGTGCTTGTGAGCTGGCATCCGGCTTTGACTTGGTACTGACAAATCTCGGTTCTTGCTACGGTGCTGCTTGTAATTCTCTACCACTTCTTAGTGATACTATGCTCGCTTTCCCTCTTGGATTTGGAATTATTTGCGAGGGGAGGTTCCCGGATCCGGCCGATTGTAACTGACTTACAGAGTTGGCTAGCTGTCCCACTTACGTCTTGAGATCTTGAACAATGAAGCTCATATTTTGTTGGAATTGCAAGTTACTGGAGCTCATGGTGTATTGGAACTCCAGGTTTCTTGCTGCTAACTGCTTCACCACATCCTCCAATGATGGAGAGTCACCTGGTGGTGGCGTTTTCTGCTGTTGCTATTGTTGGAATGGTGGCACCTAGTATCTTGGATTCGGTTGTTGATAGTTGCTTTGTCTCTGAGGCATGCTCCAGTTTGAACTGAATCCTTGAGCTGCATACGACCCTTGATTTGGATTCGACCGGTATGGTGGCCATCCGAATTGTTGGCCTTCAAACGGCCGATTTGCATATGGCTGCTTCCCGTACTGGTAGCCACCTATTGATCCAACACTTTCGAGATGGTCTGGCTCAGTTTCTTATAATGTGGGGCACATGTTCGTAGGGTGCTCCACTGAGGTACATATACCACATGCATTTACTACTGCAATGGGTTGGTGTTGACCAATGGCAAGCTGTCTCACCAATGATGTCAGCTCGGCCAACTGATTCTCCAATCTCGGATTGTCAATCATACCAACTTCATTCACCATTCTAGGTTCTATGGTTCCTCTGGTTCCAAATTGTTGTGTATTGCTAGCCGTGTTCGAGATCAAATGTCGTGCTACTGCTGACGTCTTGTCCATCAGTGCTCCTCCACTTGCAGCGTCAAACATACTTTGGTCCATCATCATCAAACCTTCATAGAAATATTGAATCAGCAACTACTCGCTAATCTGGTGATACGAACATGTGGCACAAAGCTTGTTGAACCTCTCCTAGTATTCATGCAGTGTCTCGCCAAAGTGTTGCCTGATCCCAAAAATCTCCTTCCTTATGGTCACTGTTCTGGCGTTGGAAAGAATTTCTCTAGGAACATGCGCTTCATATTCCCCCAGGTATTGAAGAGAACCGACTACAGATATAGCCAAAGGCAGCTCCATCCAAGGAGAATGGAAACACTTTCATCTTGATGTGGTCTTCCGTATCCCTGCGCGGCCTCATCGTGGAACAAAACCACGTGGAACTCCTTTAAGTGCTTGTGAGGATCTTCACCTGCAAGACCATGAAACTTAGACAATAAATGAATTAGACTGGACTTGAGCTGGCTCCAGTGGTGGACATTGAATGCACCATGGCTGATACACCATGTTTGGTGTAGCCAACTCCTTCTGAGTTCTATCATTGTTCTCCATTGATCTTGCCTCTTAGTGCTCAAAAAAGTTAGATTCGTCAGTAATAAAATTACTATTCTCAAAATTCCAAATAGAATTAGAACTACTGTTATCAGGTGTTATAGTATGCCTATCTTTCCTTAAACGATGCAAAGTTCTCTCTATCTCAGGATCAAAAGTATACAATAGCTTAGAACTACTTCTCGTTATGCATCATGGAGAACATTAGTCATGCAGAAAGAAGTAAAATGTAAAACAAAATGCAGAATAGAATGCAGAAAAACAAAATGTAGAAAAGATAAGATGCAGTAGAAAAAACAGACCCGATATACCCAAATGACTCAAACAAAAGACACACCCTATAATTTAAAAACAAACATAGTATTCCATAGACTCTGGTTTCAGCTTAACTCAGATTTGGCACACAAAGACACAAAAGAACTTGTGTCCCCGACAATGGCGCCAATTTGATAAGCGGGTTTTTAGTCGTCCTACACACCTCAAATAAATACTAAAGCTAACTATAGTATAACTAACCCTAGGTTGATTCTCTCGAGGATACAGAGTGTTAAATTATGACTAAGTGTAAGAATCAGAGTTATGCAGAAAACACTAAGTATTCAGAATGCCGACTTGATGTCGGTCAGCCGGTATGTGAGAATATCGACTTGGTCTTGGCGACATTAAGGCCGACTTGCTCTCGGAAATCCGGTCTCGGCTAACAAGGAACCGATCTGGTTTCAGCCGAGAGTAACTTAGATGCGACAGAGTTGGACTGACTAAGTATTGGGGGTTGTTGTGTTTAAGAGCAAGAAATAAACTAAGTATTGAAAGTAAACTAAACTACGCTAACTAACTACCGTACCAAATCTGAATTCAACACACAATCAGTTTACAGATTCGTTACTTAAGATTATACTTCGAATAAACCTTAGATTCTTACGACAATCATCGAACGTTTGTTAATTGCCATATCGATGATTTACACAATCACTACCTCATCAGTTAGCAGGGAGTATGTACTTAGTTGATTTTATGTTCTCTACCTAACCAAATTATTAAACCAGTTCTAATCAGCCCTAATCTAACATGATCTACTCCTAACAATGTGCAATCGCGACAAAGTTAAAGCAGATTAAAAGCACAGGAATTATAATCAGAGACAGAAATGCAAACCGCTTATATTATTAAAAACAAACTCGAGTACAAGGTGAGAAATTCAGAGTTTCCAGAGAATCTGCCTTCCACAACGATCACCTTGGAAGGATGACGATGGTGCACCGCTAATGGCAAGACGTTGAGATTTTCGTCCACCAGAGTGCGTCGGCAATACCGAGTGATCACCTTCGATAGCTTCCACCTTCCCAAATCCTGGTCCTGTACCTCATCGATCGAGAGAGACACCTTACTGAAGCTTCATGTACCATCGTGCTTGCTTCGAATGCTTGCAATCGCTGATGGTGCTAGGTCTAGAATTCCATTGCTTTTCCACACTAAAGACATGGCCTAGCGTACTTTATTTATACACAAGCTGGGTAGCTGTGGCGCAGCCTAATCCTAACAGATTACAAATTTGAATTATTGATTACAGATTCCTTAATCTTAGGAGATTACAGATTCCTTGATCCTATCATAATCATATCTGTATCGCATATTCCTTAATTCTAGCATAATCATATCTGCATTATAGATTCCTTAATTCTAGCATAATCATATCTGCATTACAGATTCCTTAATTCTAGCATAATCATATCTACATTCTTGCTAGAGTGATTTTGGCCACTGAAGTCAGGTTTGGTCGGGAAGGCTAGTCTGGCCAGGACCACTTCTTCTCGGCTAAGATAATCCTTTTGGGCCGAGATGTTTTCGGCTTTCAAGCCTGCAAAACAAGTTCAATCTTTTTGTCAATTAAAACCCTCATTTTAGCATAGATTTATATTTCTCCTATTTCTAGGCCCATAATTCAAATCTTAACTAAGACAAGACTCTTAATCACTAAAAGTCATAATAGTACCCATCTTAAGCCCTTGTAAGGTGCATAAAACATGACTTATCAGTAGGTCGGCTTCACATCTCTCGAATGGACAAGTAGAAGTCCAACAATGCATAGAATGTCAACAAGATCAAGGTGGCGACAAGCTGCACAAAATCTATGGTAATGTTGCCACGGTACCTCATGAATCAATCAATCAAGCCCCTCCAAGGCCCATTGCAA
Source organism: Mucuna pruriens (assembly GCA_025330945.1). Lineage (NCBI taxonomy): Eukaryota > Viridiplantae > Streptophyta > Magnoliopsida > Fabales > Fabaceae > Mucuna > Mucuna pruriens. Next base: position 842,112 of record JAENHJ010000527.1, on the reverse strand, counting down.
TTTCCATAAATCAGAGTGTGAAGAGTCCTAGGTGAATCTGATTGAATGTGAGTGGCTCTAGCTCTATGGCAGCCTCAACATACGGGTGAGCTCATGAAATAAAATATATTTAAATAAATCATAAAAAATACAATAAACATCCAAGTTCTCATTGAGTACAAAAATCCAAATATTCACCAATTCAAACACTCCATTCAACAAACTAGATCAATTCTACTCCATGGAGACACTTTTGAGAAATCAATCAGACACTTTCCCTTAAGATAGTATACATGACTACCAAGTTATCACAACATGGCATGTGCCAAAAACCATTGGGGGAAATGTCAAAAAACTTGATCAAATCGATAAGATAGGTGGTTTGTCGAGATAGCTATATGTTGGTAGTGGCTCACCATGACACAAGATTTGTAATGACCTCGCACCCTTATGGAATCGCCTGTCTCCTTATCCTCAAGATCTAATTGTAGCACACCTCTTATCTAGCATTAGGCTTAGAGGCCTAATCCAAACAATGAGCCAAGCTTACGTGCCTACACACAATTTAGTATAAAACTACTGACCCACATGCTCAATATACCTCATCAAACAACTCATCACAAAGTACACATATCATTCTTAAAAGAAATATTCTCAATTCACCATTACGTAAGTTGTTTGTCATTATGACTAACAACAATTTTTGTAAGTCTTATGAATCATAGCTCTTTAGAGTTTCACTTGAAATTTTCATCTTTAACATAGAATTATTGTTCATAGAAATTAATGTTGATTGGAAAAAGTTAATTAACTCTAGTTTTTGAAGAAAGGGATTTAACTAAGACAATTTCCAAGTTGTCACTTTCGCTTAGTGAGTCGTCCAATTCATCTAGTGAATCACTCACCAAGTCTCCTTATTAAGCACTCTCTTGCTCTGTAGGGATATATTTTTGCCTATCAAATTCTTCCTTGGAAGGGTTTGACTCCTTCCAAGTTGGCTTATTTTCTCGACGAGTATTTTGTCTTGCTTAGCAAATCATATGTTTCACTCACATAGTGAAAGGTTTCCCTCGCTTAACTAGAGGGACTATAAAAGCCCTATACCTTCATTCGTCTAGTGAATTGAGTCATAGAGAGTTTTACTATCAATTGTTGGGTTTTAGTCACTCATGGAGACAAAGGTCTCCTTCACGAATCATGTAGGAAAATTGAACACTTTAAAGTGTTAGGTTTTTTTTCCTAATGAGTATAAGACACGCTTAGTGAACTAAGGAATCCTAGGTTTCTAAGGCTTTTCACTCAATGAGTATATGATTCACTCAACAAATATATGAGTTTTGGGGTTCCTATGAATCCTTTCTTAATGAGTGTTCATCATTTTCCATATTTCAAGTTAAAACGGATGCCTTGCTGAGTTAGAAGTGTCTTTCTCCCAAGAGCAAACATTCATCATGTTCATAGGGCTATGACTTATTGCTCAACAAATTCAAGGACTCACTCAGGGAAAAGGATATTTTTCTATATTTTCAAGTGTTATTCACAAAGCACTCAATAAGATATAAGGCTTGAAATTTCCCCAAAAGGGAGCCTTGTTGGACGAGTGAAGCCACTCTATAACCTCTTATTTTTCCATTATATGTGTAAATTAATATTTTAATTAATTATCTAGATATTGCATGTCTTAAAAAGGCCATTTAGCCACTTGTTAGTAAAGATATAGTGAGGAAAAATAAGTATTGGACTAAGAATGTGGGTGAAGTTAGAAAAACAAAAAGGGCCTACAAGTCCCAATTTGCGAATGGACCATGTGTAGAGGTCGTGCACGATAATGAGCACACCCGTGCAAGGGAAGTGTGCATGTCCGTGCACAATAATGAGCACGCCCATGCAGGTTAAGTGTGCACATTCGTGCACAATAATGAGCATGCTCGTGCACACTTACACCCCAAAAAGTGAGCAATGAAGCCTGATAAGTGTTTAGTCGTCAATACAAATATCAAAAATAACTAGATTACCTATGATTTCTATAGCATAGGGTCAACATAATTCAAATCTCTCAAGGACAGTTTATTCATGTGATGTCTAGTGTAGAAAGTTGAGAATCGTGCAGAATATGAGAATGCAAAATGCAAACTCGGGCAAAGAATGTAAAGGCAGGGGGTTTTTGTTGGAATTACTAAGTAATTGCAAAAAGTAAACTAACTAGCTACGAAGTTAAGGACAAACAAACAATGAACAAATACTTAGCATATCAATCCAATGATTCATCAAGTAATTGGTTCTGGTTCCTAGTAATGCACGTGATTCCAAACCAACCTAAGACTTAAGACGATCAACTAACATTCGTCCATTGCTGATTGAGGGCTTACACAATTGCGGCCTCGAGTTAATAGGAATTATGCACATGGTTGATTTTAGGCTTTTTATCGATTACCTACAAAGTTGCTAGATTGGTTCTGATCGGCCCCTAACCTAACGTGATCTATTCTTACACATGCATGATCATGACATAAGCAAGAATAGAGAAACGAATAGGAATTACAAACATAAAAGTAGAGAAACACAAACTCATTTCATTGTAGAACTATAATATTGATACATGGAGTTGTGGATACATGGAATTAAGGACTCAGCCTCCCATAATGATCATCATGGCAGAGTTGTAGTGTTCCACTAAAGATAGCTAGGTATAGAGGGGTTAGTCCACCAGAGTGTGCCAACTAACTGGTCAGTCTTCGCTAGCAACTAGTTGCTACCCAAACCCTGAACTTGCATTCACTCGATCATTTGGATGCCATATTGAAGCATTGTGAAACATTGATCATGGAACGAGAGTGTATGTACGAATGATGGAGCAATGGAGGTCGTGGTGTGTATCAATGCGTCACCAATGAACGTGTTATGCCTCTCCTTATATACATGTTTGACTACTAACTAACTAATCACACACTAACTAATTTAACAGAAATAACTGACTAACTAACTAAAAGCTAATTGAAATAACAGACTTACTGAACTAACTAACTATTTCCTAAATAACCATGTGCTCAAAATCATTAGAGTGGAGTCAGTCTTGCTGCTGGGATGAATCTGGATAGACGGGATGACTTCGGCATCTGGAGTCGACTACTAAAGTCGTAGTCAGCATGCGGAGACAGAGTCGGCTTAGAGAGGAACTCATCTAGCCGGGACGACTTCATCTAGCCCGAACGTCTTTGGTCTCAGTTAGGATGACTTCATCTAGGACTCCAATTTCAACCTGCAAAATGAGTTTACTCTTTTTGTTAGCTAAAATCCTCAAATTAGCTTATATTTGTATTTTCCTTGTTTTTAGCCTGATAATCTGAATCATAGCTAATACGCAATTCTTAGCTACTAACTAGAGTCTACTATACCTATCTTAAGACTGTGTTGGGTGTCTAAAATATGAATTATCAGACCCCCCCCCCCCCCACACACACACACACACTTACACTTTTGCACTCTTAGGCAAAATTGAAAAGAAATCATTAAGGAAAAATGAAAACGACTTATTGCCATAATAAGATGTATTTTCAAATGAAATCATCAAGTTTATAAACAAATTAAGTATACATTCACCCTAGAATCAAGATATCCAATCAATCAATGAAAGTTACATTCTCAATATCCAAAGTGCACAAGCAAATAACAAAAATTTAAAGAGCAACTGAAAATGATAGAGCCCTTGCAAGGTGTGTCCTCTCAATCTCTTAAGTGTTTAGAGTTGTGTTTACACTCAAGCACCCTATGTTAACTTGCACTACTAAGTTTTGACTAGCCTCTAAATTTTTACAACTTGAACACACATGCAATAGTGATCAAATAGGACTTTTGTTAGGGTTGTAACGTGGCTAGGTTTAAGGTAGGATATAAGAAAGTAAAGTGAGTTTCAATAACCAAAGGAGGGAGATGAGCAATGGGGAATAAGTCTTTATAAGTTTGGAGACTAACTCCAAGATACTATAAGTTTTTTATTTTAAATATTTCATGCAACTTCTAATGCTCTACCTTTCCCTTTGTGTTCTTTTCTTTCTTTTCTCACTTTTTATTTTTTTTGTATTCTTGCGACCTTGTGTTGCATTTTTCTTGCAACCTTTTTTTTTTTTGCTTTTGCCACTTCTTCTTTTATTCATCCACCATTTCCTTTTTACATATTTTTCTTTCTTTTTCAACAATCCTTTTTCCTCAAATATAGGAGTGTCACTTAGTGCAAACTACTTTTTTTTCAATGTTCCTCTTACTCACAATATCTTGGAGTATCAACCTCACACTTATGTGGAACCTACTTCCAAAACAATTCTATATCTCCTTTGACCCCCAAGGTTTAGATTGGTCATGGTTTTTCGACTCTTGGGCTTGTAATGAGCTATCATATAAAAAAAGATGGTTATATAGGTTCAAAGAGGTTAAACAAGGGATTCATTGCAAGGTAGGTCTATTTGGTTAGTAGCTTATAAGAAAGAAGACCTAGATCATATCATTAATGCATGTGAGACAAGAAGTATAAAAGAGAGTCAAGGCAAAACCTAGAGTAATCTATCAACATAGATGCAAAATAACACAAGAAAGAAGAGAATGGCAAGATGAAAGCCATTATTATATACAAGGCTCAAATTCTCACACGGTTTAAATGCTCTATCACTAATGGTTTCAACTTTTAATTTTCCAATCACTCATTGCCTAAGGATCCAAAAACTTCCTTTCATGTCAAGTTGAAAAAAACCTCTTATCCAGGATTATGTACTACCTCTTCATGTTTTATTCAACCTAAAGAAATTCATTTAAATTTTGCAAAGCATTTTCTCAGCAATCAAAAAACAGAAAAAATGGAAAAATGGAAACAAAAAATGAAAAACATACACAAAGAAAACATGGAATTGAAAAAAAAAAATTAAAGAGAAAAAAAAAACAGAAACACATGGAACCGGAGTCGGCGCAAACCTGGCAAATCACGAAACCGGAGTCGGCATGGACTCGATAGAAACAACACATGCGCTTGGAGTCAGAGTCGGATAAGAACTGGTAAAATACAACACATATGAATGGAAATAAGATAAACAGAAACACTACTCCCAACTACATTGCACCCCCTCCTCCACACTTAAAGGATGCATTGTCCTCAATGCAAGCTATGAACATAAGGGGATGGGGAAATGTCTTTAAGATGTGTCTTCCAAGAGGTCCGGCTCGATCAGCAAGATTTTTAATTATTGATCTTGGAATCAGTTGGCCAACTTGGTTTGAATGTGGAATCGGTTATCTAGAGTCGAACTCGACCTTTGTTTTCTTGCACTATGGGTTACCAAAATCAGATTCGGCTTCTAGCTGACTTCTGGAATTGGTCTCTGCTTCCTCCAGGTTGTTGGAGTCAGTCTCGGCTTCCTCCTAATTGTTGAAGTCAATCTCGGCCTCCTCCTAAATGTTAGAGTCAGACCCGACCCAGTTCTTATTTTTGGAGTCGAACTCGGCTTTCATCAACTTTCAGAATCAGTTGCTAGAATCGAACTCGGCTTCCACTATTGTTGCCACTTGTACTCATTCTGATCTTTTGGTGTCGGCAATTTGAAGTCTTGCACAACTCGAACACTCCGGGTCTTCATCGCACCTGCATTCAAGGTTAGTTCACTCCGAAAATTCAAAGATATGGACCAAGTCAGCAAGGTCAGCAATATTATCCACGGAGTCGAAAAGATCCTGCATGTTAGGCATATTAACAGAGTCACATACATCCTTCACAGAATTGAAATAGTCTTTTACATCAAGTACTTCAACAAAATGAGAGATTTCGGCACTACCAGTGCCTAGTTGCATGAACTCCTCAACAAGCTTATCAATAATATTGATACTAAAGAGCAAATGGTCTTCGGTGGGGTGCTTCATTGCTTCAAAGATATTGGACTGCGCCAGGTTGTCATTGAATTCCATCGAAAGTGTCCCAAAATGTACGTCAATCTTTGTTCTTGCAGTCATTAAACGGTCGTCCCAGAATCAAGGTGGATCCTTTCCCAAACGTTTCATCCTCCATATCCAGCAGATAGAAGTTGGTTGAAAAAATTAACTTGTTGACTTGGACTAATACATCCTTGAGAATACCTAAAGGCTGCACAACACTTCTGTTAGCTAACTAAATTATCATTCTTGTAGGCGCTAGATGATGAGTCATAAAATACACATCTTAAGAGGACCTAAGAAGAATGCCATTAAGCAATCCATGAACTTAAAAGATGATTGTTAGCTAAGATCCAGAATAAGGGCCTAGAATTAGAGAAAAACACAATCTGTGTTTATTCAAGACATTAAGCTAACTATTCCTTCATTGCAGGTCCAGCCAAGCTCACAGCTCACCACTAGAAGCCTAAGCCGAGAGCCTCTCAATCAGGTAGATCCAGGTGGCACTCCACGTCAGCGATCCAGAGCCACCTTGATTCCAGCTCAGGCGCCACATCATCTCCTAGAGTAGCTTGCAACGCAAGTCACAACAAGGGTAGAATAGGAATTTCACTTGTAATTCTATTAGGTTGGTTAGCTTGGCTTCCCGTATAAATAAACGAAACTCTGAACGATTAAGGGTCTTTTGGCATTCATATTTTCCGGCGTCCATTATCTTCATTCTCTCTTGTTTTCCTCTCCTCCGCTCACGGTGGTGCACGGTGGTGCACGGTGGTGCACAGTGCTGCTAATGGCATTTCTCTTGATCGAGGAAATGCAGGCTAGGAACTGAGAAGCCGAAGGTTACCATAGGAGACCGATTGGAGCACCAACGCACTCCGGTGGACCTGATCCTCAACGTCCTAGCTATCAGAGGTGGATCATCGCCGTCATCCATGGCGATTGCCGTGGAAGATGGAATCACCGAATCTAGACCCTGTGTTTGTATTTCGTTTTCAATAATATAAGAGTTTTTTGAATTCTAATCTCTGTTGCGTTCCTAATATCTAAGTTCAATTACTGCGTTGCGATTGCACATGGTAACGAAACAATGTTAAACTAAGCCGATTGGAACTGGTTTAGCTAATTCAGTAGGTAATCACTTAACGATTGTTAATTGAGAATCTAAAATCAGGTTGAACTTAATCTCTGCCAACTGATAAGGTAGCCATTGTGTAAATCCTCGGTATGGCAAGGGATGGACCTTTGGCGATTGCCATAAGAACACTAGAGGCTGATGTGGACTGTAATTGGAGTGATTGAACCAGAAAGAACTTGATTATTGGAACTAAACATGAACACAGTAATAGCAGTAGCATTAGGAATAGCGTAATTGCATTTGATTATAGTTAATCTCTGTTTTGATTTCGATTGCATTCCAACCCCCACATTTATTGTTAGCGAGTCTGAGATAGAGATAGTCCGTCTCTGTAGCGTCTGTCTGCACTTAGCCGAGACCAAGCTGGATTGTCTCTGCCGAGATCATCTCGGCTCGGTCTCTGCTGAGAGCGACTCGGCCAGTGCCAAGGTGAGTCAATACTTTACACTTAGATTTTGCTCCTGTTTACTCCATATCGAAACACGTCTAGAACGCACTATGTCCTTGAGAAGAATGACCTAGGGTTGACTACACTATAGTTAGCTTTAGTTTTTTGATAGGTGTTTAAGACGACTAAAAGAACACACTATCACTAGATCACCAAAATTATAAGACTTATATATAGATGATGGCATGACATTGATCGAAGCACCTAGGTCCAGCATGGCATCTACAAAGGTACAATCGCCAATGGTGCATGGAATAGAGAAAATTCTGGGGTCTTGACATTTCTATGGCAAGACTTGTGACTTCTTCATTTTTTATTAACGCCGACACGACTCCTCCCAGTTTGACTCCTCCTTTCAACTTCTTCCTTTGGTGCATGCATAACTCCTTGAGGAATTTCGCATAATTTGGAATCTGTTTGATAGCATCTAGGAGCAGGATGTTGATCTCTACCCTCTGAAACGTCTTCAACATGTCCTTATCAGTCTCAGATTTTCTTGCGGGGACTGTATGGGCGGGAAAGGGTAATGGGATAGCTTTAGCCTATTGCTGCACTCAGGAGCCGACTTCTGGTTCAGACTCGGCATTGACTGGTCTCGACTTTGATTGTAGCATGGACTGTTGTGGTAATTCTCTACCACTTTGCAGTGTTACGATGCTCACTCCCCCTTTCGGATTTGGAATCATTTGAGAAGAAATATTTTTAGAACTAACCGACTACATCTGACTCACAATTTTGGCTAGTTGTCCTACCTGCATTTTTAGATCTTGAATCGTGGCATTTAAATTTTGTTGAAATTGCACGTTATTTGCATTCATCTGCTTCATCCACTCTTCCATTGAAGGTGAATTGTCCTATGGTGGAACCTGTTGTTGCTGAAGTCAGAATGGTGGTTCTTGGTATTTTGGAACTGGCTGTTGATAGCTGTTCTGGTTCGTAACCATCATGCTTTTCATGGATCTGAATCTTTGGGAAGTATACTGCCCTTGACTCGGACTCAGCTGATGTTTCTGCCTCCAGAATTATTGACTATAATATCGCCGACTCGGATAAGACTGCTTGCCATATTGATATCCAATTATTGCTCCAACGATCTCGGCATTGTCCGAGTCGGTTTCCTATAATGTGGAGTACATATTGGTTGGGTGCTCCATAGAGGTACATATGCCACAAAATTTTACTTGTGCATTCGACTGATGTTGTCCGATAGCGAGCTGCCTCACTAGTGATGTCAACTCAGTCAGTTGATTTTCTAACCTCAGGTTATCAATCATGGCGACTTCGTTCACCACTTGGACGTGATAGCTCCTCTGGTCTCAAATTGTTGCGTGTTGCTTGGCATACTCGATATTAGTTGTCTCGCTATTGCTGGAGTCTTGTCCATCAATGCTTCACCGCTTGCAACACCAATCATGTTTCGATCCATCATCATCAAGCCTTCATAAAAGTATTGAATTTACAATTGTTCACTGATTTGATGGTGTGGACATGTGGTGCACAATTTGTGGAATCTTTCCCAGTATTCGTGCAATGTTTCTCTGGAATGTTGCCTGATCCCACAAATCTCCTTCCGAATGGTTGCGATTCTGGAAATTGGGAAAAATTTTTCCAAAAATATTCACTTCATGTCACCCCAGGTGTTGAACAGAACCGGCTGTAAGTATAGTCAATCTTTGGCAGTTCCATCTAGGGAAAAAGAAAATGCTTTCATTTTGATGTAGTCCTCTAGTATCCCTTGCGGCCTTATTGTGGAACATACCATGTGAAATTCCTTCATGTGTTTGTGCGGATCTTCACCTACAAGACCGTGAAACTTTGGCAACAGGTGAATAAGTCCATATTTAAGTTTGAATGATTGAGCTAGCTCCAACTGCAGATACTGAATGCACCAAGGCTGGTACAACACATTCGGCGTGGCCAACTCTTTAAGGGTTCTATTGTTATTCTCCATTTGCTCTTGCTCGTGGGATTTGTTATCAGAAATGTTAGGCTTGGAAATACTATCAAAACTACTAGATTCAACAAAATTAGAATGGTTAGTTGTACAAGTGTTATTAACAGAATCAGGAATAGAAATAAAACTATTGCTACCACTTACGTTAGTACTTCTAAATTTTCTTAATCTATTTCATGGTCAAATTTATGCAAATTGTTAGAACTACTCCTAGTCATGCACTATGTAAAAAAACTTATGCAGAAAACTAATGCAATGATTAAGATGCAGAAAAAAAATTATGCAGAAAAAGTAAATGCAAGATATAGTAAACAAATTTGTGCAGAAAAATTGAAATCACTTACGCAGCTACACACAACAGACTCAAACACATGTAGACTCGGTTATACATGTAGATTCGGCACATATTGGTTTAGCACATATAAACTTGCCACATGCACAGACTCGGAACAGACAAATTCAGCACATACAGATTCAGCATGTAAACAAACTTATCACAAACAAACAAAAATTGGGTACCCACAAACTTAGACACAGACTCGGCATGCAAAAAAAAAAACTTAGACTCGATAAACTAAAAACAACACAGACTCAGACTCGACTCAAACTCAACACTCTACAGAACTCAATACTTTACAAACTCGAATTCGGCATACACTCAGACTCGGCACACTAGACACAATAGAATGTGTATCCCCAGCAACGATGCCAATTTCGATAAGTGTTTAGTCGTCAATACAAATATAAAAAATAACTAGATTACCTATGATTTCTATAACGTAGGGTCAACCTAGGTCGAATTTCTCAATGACACATTATTCGTGTGATGTCTAGTGTAGAAAGTTGAGAATCGTGTAGAATATGGGAATGCAGAATGCAGACTCGGACAAAGAATGTAAAGGCAAGGGGGGTTTTGTTGGAATTGCAAAGTAATTGCATAAAGTAAACTAACTAGCTACGAAATTAAGGACAAACAAACAATGAACAAATACTTAGCATATCAATCCAATGGTTTATCAAGTAATTGGTTTTGGTTCCTAATAATGCATGTGATTCCAAACCAACCTAAGCTTTAAGACGATCGCCTAACATTCGTCCATTGTCGACTGAGGGCTTACACAATCGCGGCCTCAAGTTAACAAGGATTATGCACGTGGTTGATTTTAGGCTTTCTATCGATTACCTACAAAGTTTCTAGATTGGTTTTGATCGGCCCCTAACCTAACATGAGCTATTTTTACACATGTATGATCATGACACAAGTAAGAACAGAGAAACGAACAAGAATCACAAACAGAAAAGTAGAGAAACACATACCCATTTCATTATAGAACTATTGTATTGATACACGGAGTTATGGATACATGGAATTATGGACTCAGCCCCCCATAACGATCGTCATGGCAGAGCTGCAATGTTCCACTAAAGATGGCTAAGTGCAGAGGGGTTAGTCCACTAGAGTGTGTCAGCTAACTGGTTAGTCTTCGCTAGCAACCGGCCACTACCCAAACCCTGAACCTACATCCACTCAATCGACTAGATGGCTAGAGAGCCAGTGGTAGTTGCAATGTTCCACAAAAGATAACTAGAGAGCATGAGAGGAGGTTCCCTCTAGAGCATGCTGTGAAAACAGATGGCTTTGTCCCTCCTGGTTAGTCTATCTCTAGCAACTCTGCTTAACTCAAACTCTGATCTACGCCTACTCGATCAACTAGACACCACATTGAAGCACTGTGGAACTATTGAGGTACGAAGTGAACTTAGGCTTGAGGGACGGAAAGCGTGTATGCGTTAGCCTACATGCATTTGTGTATTTCCTTGCTACTTTTTCTAACCAATGAATGTGGCCATACATCTCTACTTATACATGCATCAACTAACTAACTCTATAACTGTAACAATTGATATAATAGATTTAAACACCTGACACAACAAAAATAACTACTTTAACTACTTTCCTAACTTCCTCGTGCTAAATTACATTCTATGCACGTGCTTGAAATTGTCGAAGTAGAGTTGGTCTTCTAATGCCGGGATGGATCCTGACAGATGGGAGTCGACATCTACTTTGAATTCGATATCTGGTTCTAGAGTCAGCATGTGGATCTTGAGTTGGCATCTAAACTTGAATCGGCATTCGGTATGAAGTCTGCATCCAATAGGACCCAGACGTAGAATCAGTCTTGTGGAGCTGGCTTTACAGGAGTCTGCATCCAAGTAGGACCCAGACATAGAATCAGTCTTGCTCTCGTCCTTATCTGGCCACTTTGGAGTTGGCTTCATCTGGATGTGACAGAATTGGTTAGTTGGAGTCGGCATGTGAAACCCTTAATCTGTAGTCGGTAATTGGAATAGAGTCGGCCAGGAGAGAAACTTGTCTTGGCCGGGATGACTCGGACTCGACTTCAGCTGGCCAAGACGCCTTTTGTTGGCCAAGATGCATTTAGTCTCGATCTTGGCTAGGATGGTTCGGGACTCTAGTTTGACTTGCAAAATAAGACTACTCTTTTTGTTAGCTAAAATCAACAACTTAGCCTAGATATATATTTTCCTTAGTTTAACCTTGGAAATCTAAATCTTAGCCAATACATGATTCTTAACTATAAATTATAGTCTATTCTACCCATCTAAAGACCTTATAGGGGTATAAACTATGCATTATCAACCATCCCAATTGAGATCGAAGTTGTCCTGGCTAGACGAGTTCCTCTCCCTACCGGCTCTGACTCCAGTACCCGACTTCGTCCCCAGTAGTCGACTCCGACTCCAGTAGTCCCGTCTATCCGGATTCATCCCGACAACAAGACCGACTCTACTCCAGCAAATTTGGCATGTGGTCATTTAGGAAATAATTATTCTATTAGTTAGTTAAGTATGTTATTTCTGTTAGTCGTTAGTAGTTAGAATAGTTAGTTAGTTAGTTAGTATATGGTTAGTTAGTTAAGACAAACGTGTATATAAAGAGATGCGTAGCTCATTCATTAGTCCTGTTCTTCCACCTCCACCTCCACTTCTCTGTTGTTCGTACATACACTCTCACTTCCATTGATCAGTGATCCATGGTGCTTTAGTATGGCGTCCATTCGATTGAGTGGGTGCAGGTTCAAAGACTGGGTAGCGACTGATTGCTAGAGAAGATTGACCAGTTTTGCTGGTACATTCTGGTGCACTAACGCCTCTATTCTCTAACCATCTTCGGTGGACCACTATAGTTCTTCCATGACGATCGTTATAGGAAGCTGAGTCCATGATCTCACAACTCCATGTATCAATACAATGTTTTTGCAATGAATTGGTTTGCATTTCTCTATCTGTTCGTACATAATTCCTATTCTGTTTCTTTGCTTCTTGCTTGTGTCATGATCTTGGAATCACATCCATTACTAAGAACCGGAACCGATTGCTTGCTGAACTTTGGATTGATATGCTAAATATTTGTTTGTTTGTTTGTTCTTAATTTTGTTAACTAGTTTACTTTCTGTTATGCATTTACTTTGTGGTTCCGAGTAGAAAGCAAAACCCCCATGTCTTTACATTTCTGTATATTGTCCGAGTTTTCTTTCTGCATTTCCGTATTCTGTATGATTCTCTACTTTCCACACTAGGCAAACCAAATACATATGTCCTTGAGAGATTCAACCTAGGTTGCACCCTATGCTATAAAAATCACAGGTAATCTAGTTTTATTTGATACTGCATTGACAGCGTGTTATCAGTGAGTGATTTAAATAAGTTGAAATGGTTTATGATGTTTGTAGTGGTTCATGGTGGAGAAATGTGTTTACATTTGTGGCTGTTGTAGGGTTTTGTTGGGCAAAAATTAGGGATTCTTGGTTTTAGTTGAAGGCTCGCTAGGCAAAGGAGGAACTCTCACTAAGCACCTTAAGTTCCTTGGGAAAAACCTTGGTAAAAGGGTGATTTTCACTGAGCAGATTGAAGGCTCACTAGGCGAAAATCAAGAACACATAGACTACTTGAATGCTCATTTGGAAAGTGGTTGACTCGTTAGGCAAGGATCTTGTGAAACCCAAAAATACATAGACTTGTTAAGCAAGTAAGTTGGTGTTGAGAGTGAGGATCTCTCTGTAGGAAGGAGGGACTCTTTGTGGCTCCTTTCACCAAGTGAGGAAGGCATCTCGATGAGAAAGTAAGTTGCAATTGAGGTAGTAAAGTCCTTTGTGGTTTGAGTCATTGGGCGAACAAACCAATTTTCCAACCAAAAAAGTTGAGAGATATGTTAGAGGGATCTCTATGGCTCTTTTAGCTAGGTGAAGGGTGTCCTTCGCTAGGCAAATAAGATTGGATGGAAAAAGGGTAAGTCCGTGTTTGGCTCATTGGGTGAATGTTGGATTCATTGAGTGAGGGAGTGAAGAATAAAACTCTCCGAGGCTTTATTCGCTGGGAGAGAGTAAGTTATGTTGGAAGCTTAACCTATCTGTGGGTAAGGGTTGTGACACCCTTCTACCCCGAATACTTAGATTAAAATAATAATGTAAATAAAAAGGAAGACAAGGTAATAGTTAAAACCAAAGAAACACAATTCGTATTAAGGATAAAAGGTTCACATGGTCATTAAACAAGTAGGTACAAAGTTTTCGAGAAGATTTTAAATCTAAATATTATAATTGAAAAATAAAGTTATTATCATCTTCAAAATAATCTCTTCAAACAACAACAAAAGACATAGAACAACTATTCTAAATTCCAAAGCCCCGATGTCACACTAATCAAAGCAAGACCCCGCCCTTTCAAAACTAGGCACCATGAGTGCCCTCAACATTACCTAAAAGAAAGCCACAAGAGAGTACGGTGAGAAATAGTATTCAATCATATATAAATGCAAATAGTACCCCAAATCTCACCCATTACCGTACTCAATTACTAACAGCTCACAAATACTCATATATCAATCACACGTTCCATCGCATTCAAAATCAATCACATTCCATTCATGTTTACAAAATGCACATGCTCGTACAATGCATATGCTCATCACCACACCTAAGAGTCTCGATTCGGAACTCCACACCATGGGCGAACCTCCTCAATCCCCTTAGTTATCACTAATGATGGCCACACTGTTAAACACCCCATATGACCGGTGTGTCGCACAATTAAACACCACCTATGGCCATGCATATGAATGTCCCCCATCATTAGTCCACTTTGTTAAACACCACTTTTGGCCAGGGTCCCCTGTTAAACACCACATATGGCCAGGGTATTATAGCCACGTTTGACTTCTCATGCATCTCATGCATCTCATGTCCATGCTCAATGCATTCTCATCCACATTCTCATTCTCATGATCCATACATCATTCACACAATTCATAATCATGCCAAAATCGTATCAATTTAGCCATCATTACCATAAATCATTTATAAGAACGCACAGAAACGCACATAAAACCCCATTGAATATCACCCAATTTCACCATTACACACAAGAGCCCCAAATTGAACCTCAACCATGAATAACCATGAACAACCACGAGAATCAAGTAATTAAGACGATTAACCATACAATTTCAAACGAAAATCACATTAAGGCAAAACGTTAATCCAAGAATTTAATCCCCATTCAAATGCCACAACACACCATATAATAACAATTATTAATAAGGGCCCTAGGGAAGACCCTATTGCTCTTTCTTATGTAAATGGAACCCAAATAGTGAGATAGAACTGACATCTCTACATACTTGGAAGCATAATGAAGAAAACATGTTCATCAAAGTCATTCTTCTTGTTTCTTTGGGATTCCCTCTAGAGGTTTTCCTTCACACTAAAGGCAACCGATTACATTATCAATTAAGTCAACCAAAACTACGGTATATATTGACGAATCTTTTCTACTGATTAAAATGTTTTTAGAACATAATAACCAAACAAATTTGAGAATTTAGATCCTAGAGGGACTTAGGGATTGCCCTCACTACCCGTACACCCCCGCATTCACATATAACCGAACACATCTGCCCCATACCTTAGATGCCAAGAACAGCGAGGATCTGATGCAGCTCTGGGACGATATGAACATCCTAGCCCCTCCTCCTTGCAGATCTGCGTTCTCTCTCCTCTAGGTCTGGCTGTCTGACGCGCAAAACACAAATTGGGGTAAATTGATTACCCCTGTCTAATATTCTAACTAGGTTGGGTCAACCCTGACCCGCCCATCAGTCCCTCATTAATTAAATTAATAAATGAAAATAATTCAGATTAATTCCTCATCAGTTTATAAAACCATTAATTCCTCTATTAAAATAAAATTAAATGTAAATATTTAAGTACTAAATTAATTTTATTTCATCATTAAGAAGAATAATAATAATAATAACATTTCAATTTCAAAATACAATTATTTAATAAAATAATTTCCTGCAACAATTAATAATTAAAATAAAATTGATAATAATAATAATGAAATTTATTTCTAAAAATAATTAAATAAATTTTAGGATGTTATAGGGGTTGTTGAGTGAGAAGTCTTACTCGCTAGGCAAGTTGAGTAACAATAAGGACATGTGCTTTGTCTGAAGTGGAACACTTTGCATGCTAAATAATAAATACTTCTTATTACATTAATAAAGACATGGACGAATACCGTGGGTTGGGTGATATAAACAAATGTAAATGGAACTCTAATGATGGATCTCATAAGACATGAAATGTCTATTATCCTTGTGAAGGCGGATAATGTGTGGGTTGTATGGAATAAGGTATGCACTTGGTCCTATATGTAGAGTTGGTTGTTAAGCCTTTATAGTGTTGTTAGCCCAACTTTCCCTGAATGACCATTGGAATAGTAAGTGCAAATTAAGAGTATTTGATATCAAGGAAGTTGAAGGTAACCTTCGAGTTACCAGCTAGGCATGGCACAACTTTTCTGAAATGATCATTGGTATGGTAGGTGTAGATCAAACATATCTAATACTAAGGAAGTTGAGGGTGAACAAGGAATCATGTTGAGGCTTGGCATAATTTACCTTGAGTGACCATTAAAATGGTAGGCGTAGATTGAATGTGTCTGATATTAAGGAAATTGGAGGTGATCTACAAATCACCATTGTTGTGTGTATCATTGATAGGTTTCACCCCAAGAAATATATGAGTTGGGTGAATATGATTTGGCATACGATCTCCTTAGACTATTTGTTGTGTAGTTTTGCGATGGTTTATACGTTATGGAAGTTTTTTATATGTATATATACATGTAGTGAAAAATTGTTGATATAATGTTGTTAATACTAGATATATGTTTATTCTAGAGTAAGCTTACTTTTATGCCTGTCGTATGTGTATGTGACTGCGATGACCTCGAAAAACGTGTTTGGTAGGAGCAGATGTTGAAACTTCTTCGAGTAAGGAGTACCCTGTGTAGGCCTCTAAAGCAAGGTGTACTTCAACAATAGGTCTGATGTAGACCAGAGAAAAAAAAAGAAATTGTTAGAGCAATTGAAATCCGTCCAGAGGGAGCGTCATCGTCGGTCCCTTCTTAGTTGTAGTAATGTTGTGTTTTCTTTATTTGTAGAGTTATGACTAGCTCGGGTCGGTATGTGATGTAATGTCCCTCCCCTTCTTTTTTATGTATAGTTCATGCTTAGGCAGTTGTGTGAATGCCATTAGTTTTGGTTGATTCTTTTGTTGAAGTTGGTGTAAGTTCCAAGTGGCATATGCTAATGTATATATGCAAGACAAATGTATATATATGTTTCAATGTTGAATACATGTATGGATGTATGCCATTGTACCTTGATGTTTGTCTAGGTAATGGAAGTTTTTCAATTAAAATTGATTATGCACGTTGAGTTGGGTGTTTAGAAATGGTAATAGTGGTAGGTCATTGTAAAACCACTATATTTTTATTCTATTTATTATTGGTTGTAAATATTATATTTTATTATTTATTAATATTAATTGGTTTAATTTTTTTTAATTAAATAAACAATATTTTGGGGAGAAATATATGTTGGATTTTATATTAGATTTTAATTAATTAAATTTAGAAAAATAGGTCATTTAATTATGGTAAAAACTCAAGTCCTGCATAGAACAACATAAGTTCATGTATCACTTTCTTCTCCTATATAAGGAGTAGGATAGTTCAAGCCCACATCAAGTAATATAAGCACATGCATCATCCCCTTCTTCTATATAAGGAATGAGATACCAAGTAATGGACAAGGCAAGAAAGCCTTCAAATAAGATGAGTTTGATGTGAAGCATTGACCCTATCATAGTTTATTTTTATCCCTATTTTTTTATCTTTTGGAATTTCCACTAGAGACATGGGGATTGTTTATGCACATCAAATCGTCATCTTAAGAGGTTAAAAGAGGAAAATGGGTTGTTCGAGTCCAAGTTTTGACCAAAGTCATGCTCAGGTCATTGAGCACGGTGTGCTCAAAGGAGCATGCCCATGTTAGCCAAGTGTTGTGGGAGCACGCTTGTAGTAGGTTTAACACGCTTATGCTCATCATGGGCTATTAAAGGGAATTGCAAGGCCCATTCTACGGTTATATAAAGGAATGACATGTACCAACCTTAGGGTGACACATCAGTTTTATGAAGACACTCATGTTGCTCTATAAAAAGTTAAGGAGAGGAACCCTTGAATAGCACCTCGAGGGAACAAGAAGGATGACCTTAAGGATCAAAGTATTGTTTGGAGTCGACAATCTAGGTAAGAGGAGGGAGTGAGATTATCTCTCTATGAGGCGCCAATATGAATTATGGGTAGAGGAATCATTCATAGGACCCCCGATCTTTGTATGTTTTTGGTGATATCTGAAAAGGGATTAAACCCACAGAATAGGTTTATTATCTTCTAATCCACTATGTTGATAAATGTATGTTCTTGGTGATCTTCAAAAGGGAGATTAAACTCCCTGGATTAGGAATTGAATGTGTTCAATTTTATATGTGTCTCTTATTAGTGACTTAGAGTCAAGCATTTTTTGACTTGGATGAATTTGTTATGTAAAGATTATGTGTATTGTGAGGAAAAAAAAAGCAATAGTTAGATTCCCTTGAATTTGCATTTTAAACAAAAATCTAGAATTTTGCGGGTCACCAAGCAATGACCACACTCATGCTCAAGATCAGCACACTCATACTCAATGAGCACACCCATGCATCAGTTAAGCACATTCGTGTAGGATTTCTTGCAGACATGAGAAATGAACATCAAGTACAATTAAAGGGTTGTGCGTACCATGACAAGATACCTAATCCTCCTAGAGGGGCAAGAATGAGCTTTGGTGTCACTTCTCAAGTGAGCTACCTAAGCCTTTGAAGGACAATGATAATGCTTACTACTTTGTGTGGGTTGTTAGATAAGTTACCTAGCCCTAGTAGGGTAAGGATGATCCTCATTGGCCCAATCTATAATAAGAGAAATATGAAAATGATGTGACATGCATCATGTAATGCAACAATTGTGAAGGAAAGTATATATGAGTTAATTGGTAAGGTCACTATATCTACTGAGGCTACTTAGTATGAAAATGCCAATAGTCGTGCTTTATCCCATGAGCCGAGGCATACAATGCAAATTAGATAGATCTTGGCATGCTATTAGAGGATTTCACGCTAGATGGTATGACTAACCAATAATTGTTGAGGCATATTACCCTAACCTACTATTTTGATTTGTGATAGTACCACATGCATATGAAGTAGAAGATATGGTGCATCTCTATCATGGCAAACACATTGTGGTTATGTCTTGTGTTACCTGTGAGTGTGCCTTGTGAGTATATATATATATATATATATAAGGTTTTGTTATGTGATCTACCCAGCCTTGTCAAGGTACTCCTACATAGGATTGGGATGTATTCTCACTCATATAGGTTGCATGTTTGTTTGGGTTTGAGTTGAACGTCACTTATAGGTGACGATGTTGGGCAGGATCTTGAAGATTGAGATGTTGTTTCCTTTTACTGTTTTATTTGCTTAGTAGTTTTATATAGGGGACTTTGCTCTGATAGATTGTGACATCAGGGCTGAATATCTACTTTGATTTGAGTTTTATGTTACATGTTTTTTGATTTCAAGAATATTATGACATTTGGAGTGTCATCATTTGCTTTTGAAAGATATTTCCACACATTTTAAGCTTTAAGAATATGAACTCTTTACACGTGTCATGAATAGATGTGAATTATTTTATTGATTTATTTCTTTATTAAGTTTAAATGTTAGAGAGGTAAAGGATATCACAATCATTACACTTAAAATTATAATGGTTGGTCAAATTAGTTTTTAAAATTTTAAAAATGACAAAATAATCCCTGAAATCATAAATCATGAATAATTTAGTCCTCCCATTATTAGATGGTGACATTTAATTTTGCTAAAAAGGTTGAATTGTCATGATAAGTGTATGAGTGAAAACCGACTAGGGACACAGGCGGGATTGCCATGTCATAGAAATAAAAATGACTGAAACATTGATGGAATAATAATCATTTTCTTTTCTTTCCTTTGATTTTATTCTTCGTGTGCCTATTAGTTTTGCATTAGTCTTCTTATCTACCCACTGAAAAACTTCTACCACAATAACCTCTAAAATCAAGTAGTGTGAAACATGCATAATTAAACTAGTAGATCAAAAGATTAATGCAAAAATAATGGCATAGGAAATACAAAAGGCATAAGGAAGAGAAAAAATGATTTTATTCCACTAATGTTTCAATAATTTCATCCTTGTGATATGACAATCATGTATGTGTGCCTACTAGTGGAGTCTAGCTTAGTTGGTTGAGTAGAATATGTAAGTATTGTAAATTATCTAGTAGTGTCTTCAATTCTTATGGGAAAAAAATATCATGTGTACCTAATTGGTAGTCACTTAAGCACTTAACACATCAATTCAACATTTTTAACGGTGTTAGATGGCACTAGCTAGTAAGGAAGAGACTAAATTGATTAATGATTTATTATTTAAAGGATTATCTTTATTTTTTTAATTTTAGAGACCAATTTGATCACCTATTATAATTTCAAAGACTAAATTAATTGATAGTTTACTATTTTACAAACCAATTTGATCAACTAATATAATCTCAATGACTAAATTAATTGATAATTTACAATTTGAATTATCATTTTATCATTTTAATTTAAATGACCAATTTAATCGATTTTTACAATTTTAAATATTAAATTAATTAATCACTTGAAATAAATTATAGTCATATAATCATTTACATATGATTAAGATTATTATAATTAATTTTAAGTTTAATTATTTATTACAATTATACTTTTCAGTTTTGATCGTCTCATGTTCTCATATCTACCTAATATACCCGTCCCTTGCTAGCTATGCAAAATTAAAAACAGATCAAAATAAAATAATATTAACATATATAAAGCCATTTTTTTATCCACATAAAATACGGAATTTAAAAGGAAATTTTAATTATTTTTAATTACTTAAAACTCCATTCAATATTTCTATAAATGAAAACATTTTTTATATTTATCAAATACAGTATTCATTTATATGATATTTTATTGAAATATTATTATCATTCAAATTATAAAATATTTATGGTTATTTTTAGTCATCGTATGACCCCAAACATAAAATAATATGTTTTGGTTTGTTTCAATTTATATATAATATCAAATCTAAATCAAACCAATTTATATGGTTCAGTTTGGCATTTTTTCAATTTTTAATTTTTATTTTGAAATAAATTTTAAAAATATTTTTTATTTGACAATTGACAACAAAATAAAATATAATAATTAATTGAGTCTTGATCAACTCTTCACAGGGACAATGTTACTCAGTTTTATAGGCAATGGAGTAATAAAAGATCACACAAGATGATAATTGTATTACAAACCTTTTATAAAAGGTTCATTACAAACTTTTACAATCAATTAGTCATATATTTTTAATTTTATAAACTCATAATTTAACATAACTAAAATGTCCAACATACATAAAATTACATATTATCAATATCAAAATTTTAAAATACTACTATATAAAAGCTTCTCCAATGAAGAACTTATCCATTAGTTAACTTACTTTTAGTGGCCTTACACCGGCATACAAGATTTAAGAAATTCAACTAGTTGTTTTCATTCTAATGGTAAAATTTTTAAAAACTTAAAATGAGTCTCACAGTAGATTTCATATCTTTATAATTTTTGGTTAATTCTGATAAGTAAAATAATTTTCTTAATGTGAAGAACTTTGTTCTTACATCAAAACTGATTCTACCTTGACAATCACGTCAGCAAACTCTAATGATAGAACCCCATAAGAACAAATTCTTATTACTACAGATCAATGTAAATATATTAAATACACGATTCAATTTTAACAATAGAAATAAAAAAAAATTAAACCAAATTACAATAAAAATTTTCAGTTTTTTCGATTTCCAATTCAACTTATCTTTTATTTTTCAGATTGGTTTGACCGATTAAAATGGATTGACGCAATTTTGAACACCTTTACAAATTCTATTACCAAAATTATAGATAATTTTTATTTTGTTAAATAAAAAATGTGTATTCATTTTTATTTCCTTTTCAATATGTTTAGTATTCTAGATGATATATAAAAAGAGCAAATACAAATGATTTTGGTTTTTGTTAAAAATAAGATAATTGAAAAAAAATACAAAATAAAACTTCAATAGTTTTATCTACATATGAAAGAGATAAAGTTAAAATTATTTTTGTTAAAAAAATTAAAAGTAAAAGGTTGAATAAAAATAAAGAAAAAAACTAAAAAAAGACATATTCAAATGTCAATATATTCAACCCACATAGTGCAGGGCATTGATTGAAAGTAGAAACAAGAACTTAGCAAATCCGGTAATGTTTGAGGAATTGAAAGATAACACAAATAGGTCGCTGTCCAGTGCAATAGCAAACCCAAAAATAAATGAAAAACAAATCTAGCACAAAAGATTACGATTGATTCATTGGTGCAATACGCCTAGTCATAAACATGCAATGCACAAAAGATTACGATTGATTCATTGGTGAAATGTTTAGATTTTGGAAGATATCTCTCCCACGCTCCTGGCACACGTTGTAGTTCGGGGAGAAAAGTTGATGGACCTCCTTGCTTTCTAACTGGAGCGTGGGGAACACACGTTTTGACTCGAGATTAAGATGCTCGACCATGCCCAGCACTTTCCAGTTTAACCGACACGTGGTTCACCAATAGAACCAAATCACGTGTCGACATTCTCCAACCTCATCCTAAACTCTCCTCTTACTTCACATAATTTTATAATTTTTTTATTTTCAAATTACGTTTTGTATTTTTCTACATCTGAATAGTCTCACATTATCTAAAAGTTGAAATCAATGATAATTTATAAATATTTTTTTCTTTAATTAAATAATATATCTTTTAAGAATAAAATTATAAAAATTTAAGAGAAACAAAGTGAATAATATCTTAAATGTAGTGATTTACGAAATTTTGAATTTTCTTAATAAGTTTGTTCTAATATCCTAAGAAAATTTTTCCTTAAACATAATGACCTAATTATTTAAGAACAAAAACTATGAAGGCTAGAGATGCAAAATAGACAATATCTCAAACTCAATGACCTAATTATGCTTTTAGATTTGAAGTCAAAACATTGGCACTAAAAGGAAAGTCTAGGTCACTCTTATCTTTATCCCTTAATCCACAGAGATGTCTTTTTTTTTAAGGACAAAAACCATGAAGATCCAAGAGATCCTAAAAAAAGGACCTAGGCCACTCTTGGCCTTGGGAGGCTTGCTCCAGTATTGTCAAAATAGTACTACATCACTTAGGAATCAAGGCCAAGGATACTAATCCACCAAGACACCTTTTAAAGACAAAATCATGAAGGCTTATAAGAGTGAAAGCAAACAATACTTCAAATGAGATGACCCAAACGATGTCTTTAAACTTGAGGTTGAAACATTGGCACTAGAGTGAGGGTCTAGGTCACTCTTACCCCTTAGTCTCAATTGTGGAGCTTGTTTTGCTATGCCAAGAAAGTCCTACATTTCTTGGGAGTCAAGATAAAGAGTAATTTATAAACACTCTCCTCTCTTAACCTACTAAGGTGCATTTAAAAGACAAAATCGTGAAGGCCCACAAAAGGTAAAGTAGACAATACCTTGAACGTGGTGACCCTAATGATGTCTTTAGACTTGAGGTCAGAATATTGATGGTAGAAGAAAGACCTAGGCGATTTTTGTTCCTTAGTTTTGATTGGATGACTTGTTCTGGTATGTCTAAATAGTCTCACTTCACCTAAAAGTCAAGATTAATAATAGTTTATAAACACTTTCCCCCCATAATCTACTAAGATGCTTTTTAAGGACAAAATCATGAAGATCCCCGAGAGGCAAATTGGGCAATACCTTAGACATAATGAGCCTAACAATGTCTTCCACTTCCTGTACATAATTATTAAATATTTTATGATTAGATATTTTATTTTGAATGTAAATTTATTGTAAAATTTAGTATAAATTCTAATTTCACATAAAATTTACTTCTTATCATTTTTAGTCACATTGATATTTGAAGGTAAAATATATTTTAGGTGATAATAATTAAACATATTTATATTTATTAAAATTATGTTATACAGAATATAAAATCAATTTTAATATTTTGCATTGTATAACCAAACACACTTACCCCTATTTTATGATATAAATTTGAAGTTTAGAATTGAATGAACTTGGAGAGAATAGAAAATGAGATAGAAAAAAAATTAAATTTAAATTGATGAGAAAAATAAATTAAAGAAACTTTTGAATTTTTGTGTTTAAAAGGTTAATGTTTTTTTAATTTTAATTAAATAAATGAAAATATATTATCATCCATACTTCTTTTCTATTTCATAAGTTTAAGTATCACATTGTGTAAATTGTGGTTGAATCTTATAAATAAACTAGTAAGAAATTTGGGTTGTGTGCTGTCATTGCTACAGTATAAATCTATTTATATGTCTTCATGCATGCATGATATCAGCAACGAATCTACATATTCAAGTTTGGGTAGTTACTTTCACAACTTTTAAGATTTTATTAATATAATATACACGTATAATTACAAATTACTCCATAATTAAAATATGGTAAAAAAAAAAATAAATTTATGATGTAAATATTATCTACAAATATTTATGTATATGAGTATTATTCTTAGAAACTAAAATTTCTAGATCCCGACATAATATTAGGATTTCTTTCAGTTTAATTACAAGTTTTCAAAAATCAAAATTGAATTAAATAAGTCTTATTTTATCTTGTCATTTATCTAAATTTAAAATCTCTCTCTTCTATTTTTTGGTTTCCACATTTAATTTGCCTTCTTTTGTTCTTCAACCTCGACTCTCAAGAGTATATAAAGCCAAATAGATAGAATATTCTAGCACATATCAAGTTAACTGTGATTACCACTTAGCCTTTGTTTGATATAGATAAAAGGAGATGAATAGAAGGAACAAAAACATTACATCTCAATTTTTTATTTAAAATATTTATATTATTTTATATATATTTTTTACTTTCTACATAACTAAAAAAAACATTTTATTTTTTATTTTTTCCTCTATTAAATAACTTAAACTTTCTACTTAGTTTTTTTTCTCTTTTTTTTTTCTTTCGTTTTCTTTCTTAAATCAATTTATTTCCTATTGTTTTATGATTTCATTATTCATGGGCATACTACAACTATATTCTTTCTTTTCTATCTTATTTCTTTTTCATCTAAATAAATCAGTAAAAAATGTATTAATATTTTTGTTATTTTTAATTAAAATTAAAATTAATCTCAACAACATAATTTTTATTAAATAAAATTTTAATTTTAGTGATAAAATAATATTCAAACTATTTAAAATATTAATTTACATATATTATCAACATAAAAATTTGTATACATAAATAATTATTATATATAAAAATTAAAAAAATTTATTATACATAAAATTTATGATTAAATAATAAAATAAAAACCATATATCTTTATATGACATATTCATATAAAAATTATATATCTTTAAACACACAAAAAATGACATAATAAAAAAATTATAATAAACAAAAGTTAGTTTATTCAATAAAGATCAAATTTATATTTAAAAAAGTAGATTTAAGTTCCGTTATCAATATAATAATTTTATTAATAAAAAAATTATAAATACATATATATAAACATTCATTGAATCTGAAATCTTATTCTAAACTCAAGTTCAACTCACCTTTTTTGTTTTGTATAAAAAAAAAAAAACTGTAGAACTTGATGGAAGAAGGATGACAGCAATATTATGAGGGCACACAGGTATGGCAGTGTAGTAGACACCTTGTGGTGGTTGATTGGATGATTAATAGCATCGGGTACATTACTTCACTTTAGTGAAAGGGCCCCCAACCCCAACTCAAAAATCAAAATCAACCAATGAAATCCAACTGCTGCCTGTTCTTTTGCCAAGACAGGTGTCCTTCTCGTCCTTTTCTCCCTCCACCACTGCTTCATTTATGGACCATTGCCCTAGAGAGAAGTCATGCCTATGAAACGGATTTGTACGATGGATCATGTGTCTTGTAAGACAAATTTCATACATCAAATCAATGCTGCTTTGAATTTAAATTTGTAAACTCCAGTTTAACTGAATTTTATTATATAAATTGAGATTGTAAAAGTAGTTTTTCTTTTTTTTTTTTATTTTAAATTATAATAATATACAAGGTAAAATATAATTTTTGTCTCTTTAAAATATATCAAGTTCGTTTTTTTTTTAATTTTTTTTTGTCTATATTTAGTTCTTAAATATATAAAAATTGTTAGCTTCAATTTCTCGTGTCTAAAATGGATGTGTCCATGAAACCTAACATCTAAAGAATTAATCCATAATACATAACATCCAAGAATTAAGTCATTATTTATTAAAAAAAATTAAAAAAAAAACAGATTAAGGGACTTGTAAAGATTTTAAAATAAAACTATTAAATGAAAAATAAAAAAATTTAATATCATTTATTTAAAAAATATAATTAAATAATTTATATTATTTTAATTCCTTAACAAGTTAGTTTGAGGCACTTATTAACATGTCAAATTTTCATGCTTAAAATAAAACAAATATCTTATTATTTTCAAATTTTAAAAGTTAAATTTTATTTTAAAATATTTGTCATTTTATAAAATGAAAATATATTTTTAAACTTACTATTGTGTTTTAGATTCTTTATTAAATAAGATGAGATGATATTTTTAATATTTTTTTTTAAGTAAAAAATACAATCACTTGTGACAAAACTCAAATTTAAACCTTTGTGTATAATATATATATTTTTAACCACTAAACCAATCTTAGTGGTTCATGTTATTAATATAATAAAATAATATTATATTTCTAAATCTTAAACAATATTTGATTATTTTCTTAATTTATATAAAATAAAATTTAACACCAAGTGTTATGAAATTGAAGAGATGTAATGTTTGCAAAACATTGATGTATGTTATTTTTATTTTATTTTAAATTTGATTTAGAATATTTTAATATATAAATAAAGATTAATAATAATATATAATATAAAAATATAATAACTTATATTAAAATATAATAAAAATAATAAATCTTTACTAAATATTTATAATTCAATAAATTAATGGTATGTTTATAAGTGATTTTTAAGTTGTATGTTTTAAAATTTTAAAAAATCAAAACTCATTTTTAATTTTCCTATTCTAGTTTTAGATTTTTTATTTCAAAAAATTATTTTTTAATTTTAAAATGAATTCATTTTAGAAATTTTATATCTTATTAAAATTAATTTAAGAATATATATAGATATGGATAGGAATGGTAGTGATGAGGGAATGATGTGTTGAAGGTGGTAGCGGTAGGAGTAATAGATGTGGTGGTAGTAGGAATATGATGTGGGTGAGAGTAAGGGTAGCGATAGCAATAATGAAAGTACCGACTACGACAATAAGAATGATAATTATTAAATATAATGAAAATATTTTTTAAAATTAAAAATTAAATTCTTAATTTTTTTTTATTTTTTAATAAATTTAAAACTATTTCAAAATTAAATTAAAATTTACTTTAACTCTATTTTAATCAAACATATTTTATTTTAAAAATTATATTTAAAAATAAAAAATCAAAAACTTGCAGTCATTTACGGGTTTCTCATAATAACTTTCAAATACTAACTAATTTTGTAACTTTTACTTAAATTTCAACTGTTAAATAACTTTTCAGTTACTTTTCTATACATAGCATGTAACTCAGTTTTTAGACTAAAATCCAAACACGAAATAGTTATGTAACTCATGAGCTTAAATTTATAGTTAGGGAAATCGACAAAAATGCATGAAGTATTTTACTTTGTTAATACATTAAAATTTATTTTATATTACATTTGGTTATAAAGAGAAATGTTAAAAAATAAAATACAAGAAAAATATGGTTAGAAAAATAAAATAAAAATTCATTTTTTTATTATTTAGATTAAAATAAAATAAAAAAATGATTTAGCTGAAAACTTGTACTGTCCTACATAGAAATATCCTTTTCTTATTCTATAGAAATATCTTTTCTACTACACAGAAGTATTGTAAGAAGAGGGAAAGGAATTAATACACAAATATTATAAAAGTTTAATTTTCATATACCATTAACATAAATATTTTAAAATTATTAATTAATTAAAATAACCATAAGGAAATTCTTATTAAAATCAAATAATTCTATTATATATATGAAAATTTATCACCAAATAAATTACAATATGAATCTATTTTAATTAAATTCTTTTTATAAACTTTTTGTATATTTTCCGTGTTCTCTGTTTATTTTCTCTGCGGTAGTATAGTTTGAGTTTGACACATTTTTTATAAAATAGTTATATGTTTGGGTCAATATAATATTTATGATATGATAAAATTAGGTTTGCTAACAATTAATTTCATATATCAGTCAAATTAAAAAATAAATATGTATGATTTGGTTCCATGATCCATTTTTTTATGTATGTATATATATTTTTCCTATTAGTAGTATTATGAATGGAATTTGTGTGTTTGTTGGATGATGGAAAAGATAAAGTAGTAGTAATGGTTGTTATTGGCAAATAAAACGAATGCACGTGTGAAGCTTCTGGAAATTGATGGGACACAAAAGTGATTTCCACATCGAAGGCGAGAATATTGTGCTGTGCTGCTCCCTGCAAAGAAGCCACGTACCCCCCTCTCTTTCGAGGAGTGCTGCACACTCTCTCCTTACTCATTGGCTGCTACCCATTGCCGTGGGACCAATCACAACGCCCTCGTCTACGCCTCCCAGATACGCCCCATTCCCCCAATTCACAAATTTATTATTTTATAAATAAGTAACAAATTTTCACTCTCCGCTCGCATTCAATTCTTAATTAATAATGTAAATTTGTTTACACACAAATTTATAAAAATTAAGTTTCTACTTTATATCTTTCAATTTTTTTTTGAAAATATAGGTAATGAACCGACTGCCTAAAATTTATTATGATGATTGGAAGATATTTATAAAACTTTTATATATAGTTAATGTATGACACTATTAAATTTAATTTTTTAATAATTTTTTATCATTAAAATATTAAATATTTTTATATTTTCAAGATATTAAAGGTTTTTTTTTTATTTAATTCAGTTTATTATGAAGTAAAAATTAGGTTGTTAACGAATAATATATAATAAATTTGAATATTTTTTATAATAATTATGTTTAAAAGTCATATATGATAATTAAATATTATTTGATAACGTGAAAATTTTACATAACAATTTATGATAAATAAATTAAATTAAAAATTATTTTAAATATAAGTTTAAAATAATTATTTATAATTAAATAATATAATATTTTATATAGTTAGTATTTTATAATTAAAATTTTTATTTTATATAATATTTTATAAAAAATATATTACTCATACACATTTTTATGATATTTTTCCTAATTTATATTTTACTATTTTTATTTTTCATATTTTTTCTAACTTCTATTCTGATTATATTATCTAATATTCCATATCTAATGTTATAAAAATATCACAATAATATAATTTTCCCTTTCTAAAATAAGGTTATATTAAATATTATAAATTATTTTCAAAACAAATATAATATTTTTATTTTTAATATAGTATCTATATTTAATAAAATATTTATTTTTAACATCTTATCATATATATATATATATATATGAACATAAAATAAAAAACTAACAATAAGTATTATGAAAATTTTAAAAAATAGGGTGAAAATATATCTTATTCTTAAAAGATATGGTACTATTAACAAGAATCACAGATTTTATTAAAAAAAGAGAATTACAGAATTACTTCCTAAGAAATTAATAAATATTTTTTTATTAAAATTACATTAAAAATTATAATATAAGTATATTAACAATAATTTTTAAAATTTAAATGAATTAATTAATATATTTAATGTTCTTGGTGGCATTTGTACTATGAAAAGATACACAATACTAGTTCTTCTAAATTTGCTCCAATCACCTTCCCTTTCTGTTCCCTCTGTTAACCTAGACACGTGGCGCTCGCTCACCCAGCCACCGTGCTGCCGTTATCATTATCGCTTCCGCTCCATCTCACAGCACCGAACCCAAAAGAATCGCTAGAGAGAGAAATCAAGAGATAGAGAGAGAGGAAGATCTAACTCTCGCTTTCGCTATTATTTCCTCCCTCAGACCGTGATGGACGGTGGCGATGTGTGGCGCGTGGCCGCGTGTGCCAACTCCAACGCCGCTTCCCACGTTAACAGGATAATGCTCCGGTTCCGTCCGATCGCGCCGAAACCGGTCGCCGGAAGTTCCGTCGCCGGCGGCGGCGACGCTAGCCAGAGCAGCAACGTGTCGGTCCTCGGGAAGAGACCTAAGAGGAAGTACGTTAGGATTCGGAGGAACAGTGGATACGTGCGACGAAAGAATGGTAACAGTAGTGATAACAATAACGATAAATCTTCGGCGGAGAGTGACGTGGCGGTTGTGACGTTGCAGTTGATGCCAGAGAAGGACGTGCCGGAGGGAGACTCGCTCGCCGGAGATTCGTGGTGTAAGAACGTTGATCTTGACCTAACCGTGGAGAAGATTCAGATCGTGGAGAATCCGAATCCGAAACCGCCGCGTGCGACGGCGAACGCGGACGAGGCTAAGGCTTCAGATCGGGTTCCGGCGGCGAAGGTGGCGGAGTCGTGGGTGACGGTGGAGAGCGTGATAGGCACGTGCATGGGGGAGGGAGGGGGAGGGTTAGGTTGTACGGACGCAGAGAAGGTGAAGTGTCTAGAAACCGACGCGTGTCCGGGGTTTGTGTGTGACGGTAGTTTGAGGGTACGGTGGGTGAATGACGCGTACAAGAGGATGGTGGTGAGCGAGGAGCGTGACCCGCAGCCAGAGAATATCGTGGTGTGGTTGAAGGTGAAGGATAGTGCTAGCGCTGCGTGGTGGTGCTACTCTCACCCGGCGTTCACCTGCGGGGTGAGGTTGCAGTACACGTGGCGGAACGAGAAGTGCACGAAGATGGTGCCGTGTGATGTTTGGAAAATGGACTGTGGCGGGTTTGCATGGAGGCTAGACGTGAAAGCTGCGCTCAGTTTGGGTCTCTGAAAAATCGGAGACACGAACACGACCTTAACTATATATATCCTTTTATATATATACACACACCCCTTTACATAACTTGCTAGCTCCAGTTCTGTGGATTGAGGTCAAGCCCCTCTCTGCACAAGGACGTGTTTGGTTAGGTATTATCCCTGTATGTGGTCTGCCAGATAACTATGCTCGAAAAGTATGCGGTAAAGAGTTCAATTTCTAATTTCGTGAGTATGAAAAAAATATTTATTGGGAAAAATCAGCTTCTTAATTAAATAGATATCTTGAGATATTATTCTAAAAGGATAAAAAAAGATTGAAAAAAAAAAGGAGGTGAAAGAAGTGTTCTTTACAAGTGAGTGGATGGAAGAGGGAAGAGAAGAAGGATTGGGAAACTTGGGAATGAGATTGTGATGGCGCTTCTTACTCTTTGATTAGTCTTCTCTTGGGAGGGGAGAAAAAGTATAAACATATGGGAATTAAACATGCAAAGTGCTACTGAAAAGTGCTGTGCTGTGCTGTGTGCTATCTATGTCTTGTAGTACTAAAGCTATTAGGTGAAGTGTGTGTAAACTATGTTGTCGCCCAAGACTTTGCGACTAAGAAAAATCATGGTAAATATATGCATATAGTTTAGTAATGGCAGTATATATGTATCTATCTATCTATATATATCATTGTCCTATTTCATGATTGACTAACTTACCTTATCTATGTGGATGGATACATTATATTAGACTTGGAGAGAATAATAATATGGAGAAAAAAAGAGAGATAGATAAAGAGTGTTCGAGAATACAAGTGTTATTTTGTGTCTGTCGTGTTTGGTTTTGTTGTTTATTTAAGTGGGGGCACATGGAAGTTAGGTAAAGCTCCAAAAGTAGTGGTATTTACTCTCTGTTTCTTTTCTTTCATACAAAAGATGACTCTAGTTTTGGTCATCTGATTAGTGTTTGCAAAATTTATTTCAGATAATTTACAGTCGTAAATTAAATTACATTTTTTTTATTAAAATTAAATTTGAAATAAAGTAATTTATATTTAATATTTTTATTTCAAAAGTTTATAAGAAATAAAATGTATATAAAAGTTTCAACTTAACACAAAATTATTATTTTACTTTTAATTAAATGTGATTTCAAAAGTATATTTAATTTTGATTTGTTGTAATCAAATGTGATATTTTGTTGTAAAAAATTGATGTACGACCAAGCATGCAATTGAAGTTGGCATATGGACGAGTTTTTATTGTAATCTTTAATCTTAATTTCCACTGATACAGTTACTTTCAATATGAAAGATAGAATGCCTTGATGGGTAGTATATATTAATATATGAGGATTGATCTCTCGGAAAATTATTAGCATCAGGAGTGGTTTTATTTCTGTCATGTAAGTGATGTATTAATCATAATTGTGTTGGTCATTCAAATTTAAGAGGTAGTCATACCTTAATAAAAAAAATAAAATAGTAGCGTTCGTTTTTTTTATTTATTTATTATTTATATCTATCTATAATTTATCTGATTATAATATGAATGTTATTTCACTGTCGTAGCCATGAGTCAACTTCAAATGCAATTTCTATTATAAGAAGCAACTATTCAAATGCTGTTCTTAAGTGGCTGCATAATCGTTTTGTTACACTACCATGTATAAAAGCTTACTGTCAACAACTTCAAATGTAAGTTCTTTCATTCAATAGGAACATATCAACAACTCTTGCCGTCCTTACTAGACAACATATTGAATTTGATCTGTTGCTGTCAGGCGAACTTGTCAACGTCAAATGTAGTTTCTTGAAGTTCTATTGCCATGAATTAATTACCAATACCTTGTCGATGCCAAAAAAAAAAAATTCTAATTTCAAAGAATATTTAGTATTTAGTTATAGACTATCATAAAGTTCTGAAATACTTAAGTATTAAATTTAGCTATTAGTTTAGATCAATACACAGATATAAAAATCTGAATGTTATATAAATTTATTTGATAGGACCACGTTATGAGGAATACCACTAATTATTTTCACAATTGAATAACTTTGGCAAATAGATCTCTAAAAAGAATTTCACATAATAAATCCACTAATATACGACATCTAAGTATTTTAGCATTATATATATAATTTGAAATTCTTTTACAACATTGTTCAATCTTTGTTAATACTTCATATTTGCTGAGATTGCCTATGTTAATAATCATTTAAAGTGTCAAGCTTATTAAGTGAACATAATTAAATATTATTAGATGCGAGAGAAATCACATTAAAACTAAAATCTTATAATTGTATAATCAAAATAATTGCATGCGATTAAACTAAACTCGTAGTATGTAACCAAAAAAAAAAAAAACTAAATTCATAGTGAATTATGTATTTTAATAAGCTTTAGTACAAAATATTAACGTATAATACACCAACGTAGAGCTTGTTGATTAATAGAAGCTAAACCAAAATCGAAATAGTTATAACCTAATGATTTAAATATATTATCCTTTTTCTTGTCTGTATATAAATAAAAGTGTTGATAACTAAAAAGACTACTCTATTAACGGATGATTAGTTTAAGTGATATATATTTAATTCCCTTTAAATAAGTTCTTGAATAGTATATAAGAAATAAAGCCCTCCACTGGAAGAGCTAACTTTATACTATAAATATCTTCTCAATGAATAAAATTATCTCGTATCTACGATACTTATTATCTATATAAAAAATAAAAAATATTTATTAATCAACACTAATTTATTTTATAATTAATTATCATTTTTCAATATAAATACATTGCCATTATGTGAAAGTAATATAAACTTGTTCTTAACTAGTCATGTGCCTAAATAATCTTACGACTATTTTGTAACTTGTTCCTGTCTACTTATCTATTATAGTTTTTTTTTTTTTTTTCTCTTAGCTCATCCTGAATTTTGTATTTGAAATAAAATCTTATTTAAAAAATTTACATTATTGTTTGGATAAGATTTATTTTACTGATATACTTAGATTATTATAATAATCTTATTTTAATATTATGAAAATAGATTATTTTAATAATGAATTATAAATATAATCAATTATATATTATTATAATTTATTATATGAGATAAGTTTTGTATTTGAATATGTTGGATGAAAAGTGGTTTGAAGATAATTTATTGTGTTTCGATTATTTAAAAGAATCGATTTTTATAGTAAAATTACAATAATATATGAAGTTATATGTAATAATTGGTTTTCTATTTAAATTAATCAATTGTTTGAAATGAAATGAGAGAAAACAAAAGTTAGTTAAAAACATAAACCGTTAGATTTTTAATGATAAACTATAGAATCATGTTTATCACGTAAAACTATTTTGTTTGTTAAGATTATAGTGCTTTTTTTTTAAAAAAAAAATCCCAATTACTAAACACATTTGAATAATAACACCAACAATTTTTTTTTTCTACCATCTACCAATCAAATTATAATCTCTAAAAATAATCCAATCCAAATAAACACTAAACAAGAATCTTTTAAATAAATCAAGAAACCCAATGTGTGTTCATGTAAGCATTTTCAAAGTTATTACAGATAATTTTAATTTAACAAAATTGATTTTTATTAAAATTGAGTTAAAAGTAAAATAATTTAAATTAAAAAAATTATCTCAGAAGTAATTGCATGATATAAGTTAGTATAAAATTTTCAACTCAGTGCACTTTTTTTTTTTAGAAGTAAACCTGATTTTGATGTAATAAAAAAAGTAATACACATTCACGTTTGTCTCAAGCAACCGGGTCTTTGAGGAGCTAAAATATACCCCTGTCAAACACGCTATTAAACTTTAAGCTTTTAATATTAACACAGCCTTTTGAAAAATTATATTTTTATAAAATTTATATGTCATATTAATATATAACTATAAATTTTGTATGTATGATAAACTCTTAATTATATATTTAAAGGAAAGATGAATAATTTAACTATATAACTAAATTGGTGGGCTACATTACATTTGTAAAGACCTATACCTTAATCTACTTAAGTATATAAATTATTTTTCTGAAGCACCAAACTTAACTTTAACTTCTTTCGTTACTAAAGCGATTCCCAGTCAATATTATTTAAAATATAATTATACAAGATAAAAAGGTTTAAAATAATACTTAAATACAGCAATAATAATAATAATAAATTTTTAGGTAGATAAAACCATTATTTTCAAATTCAAGCATCTAAAAACAACAAAATGAACAGGAAAATAATACTTAGATAGCTACAATGGACTCTTTTATTCTAAAAAAAAAAATATACTAACTCAACTAAAATATAATTAAGTTTCTTTGGTTTTAGTAACATTATTATTGTACTTTGAAAATAACACTTTTAATGAAATTTAATCATATTGAATCAAACAAGTTTTAAAAGAGTTCAAAACAATATTGTTCTCGATTGACATAGTAATTGAGAAAATCCAACCATGGTACCTACTAATATTAAACAAAATTTTCTTATAATAAAATCACACATAATTTAAATAATAACAAACTACCAACATCTTATCATATAATAACAATTAGAAGCAAGACTTTTGAATTTAACATAAGTAAAGACATAGTTATGATTATGAAATCACTTAACTTAACTCTTTGATTCTTGGAATTGATGCAAATTCTAGATTCACCTTCTCCATCCTAGATGGAGGTATCACATCTATTATCCTAGATGTAGGTATGTGATAGAATCAAGTATCTCATCTCAAATGATAATATCTTCCTTCTCCATCTTAGGTGAATGTACTTCATATACCAAAATAAACTTCATAATACAACTCCTTTAAAATCAAGTATAAGACACCGACTTCACACATGTAATTATAAGAAATCTATAGTTTTCATAATCAATATTTATATCCCAAAGACTAAATTATGTACACTACTTGGTGATTCCCGAAATCACCCTACCCAACTCTTAAATTCCCAAAATCGATGTGAATCCCAAATTTACTTATCTTTTTGATTTTCAAAATCTGTATGAGTCTCCGACTCACTGTGAATCCCAAATTCATTAATGTCTATGAGCTCATATCCATGCAATGAAGTCTCACTGCCTTTCCCATCCTAAATGGAGATATCTCATATCTCATATCAAATGTAGATATGCTCTCTAATTTGATATCTCATCCTACTCCTATAATAAAATGCACATCGTCATCCCTTCATAAAAGGTAATGACCAACTTATGCATATTGTAACTATCAAACTTAGAGAAAATTAGGCTCAAAATTGTGCATCCTCTTGTTGGAGAGTTCTTGTATAAATACAATTTAATTACAAGATATCAAGTTGATTTTCAGTCCACTAAATTAGCTAAACTGTCAACTCACTAAATTAGCTAAACTACCATATATACATTTACATGACAATTAATCCTAATTAAGAGAATAATAATTACAAGATATTAAGCTGATTTTTAGCCCACTAAATTAGCTAAATTGTTAACCCACTAAATTAGCTAAATTGTTAACCCACTAAATTAGCTAAACTGTCATATATACATTTACATGACAATTAATCATAATTAAGAAAATAATAATTACAAATAAATGTAATTCAATTGACATCTCCTTCAAATTGATGCTGGTAAATAGATAAGCATCAATTTGCCAAGTAGAAAATTGTGCTACTGATGTGTCAAACTTTTAGTGAAAATATCAACTGTTTGAATAGATGTTGAGACATGTGGTAGACTGATGATTCTACGATCATACTCTTCTCATATCGAGTGACAATCAACTTTGATGTGTTTCGTTCGTTCATGGTAAACTGGATTTACTGCAATCTGTATAGTACTAGTGTTGTGAACATGCAGCGGAGTTGGTTATGCTTAAGGGAATCTAAGCTCTGTAAGAAAATCACGTAGCCATATTATTTCAGAACAAGCAATGAACGTTGTGTGATATTTTGCTTTAGTGGATGACTTTGAGATTGAATCTTATTTCTTACATTTCCAAGAAATAAGAGCATTCCCTAGGAACATACACCGGTCAATAATAGATTTCGTTGTGTTTGGATAGTTAGCCCAATCAACATTACTATATGCTTGGAGATTTAAAGATGAATAAATAGGAAAAATAAATCATACTTTGAGGTGTCAAGGAGATATCTAATGATTCATTGTACTGTTGAAAATGAAAATGTCATGGAAATTGCATGAACTTGCTAACAATGTGTACAACAAATAAAATATCTGGGTGACTGATAGTAACATAGATGAGACTACCAACTAGTTTGTGATATAAAGTAGGATCATCAAGAATGTTACCTTCCCTTTGTCTATATTTAACATTAACTTCGAGGGGAGTGTCAACAGGGGTGAAATTTGTGAGTCCAACTAGATGGATCAAATCTTGAATGTACTTTTGTTGATTTAAAAAAATGTCTTCGGGATGATAGTATAAATCTAAACCCAAGAAATAAGTTAGATGACCTAACTCTTTCATGTGAAAGCGGAATGCAACATGTGTTTGAGTTTAGAAATTGCCTCTTAATCAGAAGCAATCACCATAATGTCATCCACATAAACAAGAAGCATCACGATTCTTTTAGGAGTTCTTTGGAGGAAAAGAGATGGGTCATACTGACTTTGAGTGAATGAAAAAACAAGTATTATGGATCGAAACTTTTCAAACCATACTCTTGGGGTCTGTTTCAATCCATATAAAGAGTGTTTTAGTTTGCAAACAATATTAGGATAATGTGTGTGCATACCATAGGGAAGTTTGATGCAAACTTCCTCCTTGAGGTCACCATGGAGGAATGCATTTTTGACATCTGTTTGATGTAGTGGCCAAGATTGTGATGCAGCCAAAGTAAGAATAGTGCGCATAGTGGTCATCTTGGCAACTAGAACAAAAGTCTCATCATAGTCTAGTCCATATTATTGCTTATTTCGAAGTACAACTAGTTGAGCCTTGTAACAATTTATGGATCCATCCAAACGAAGCTTTATAGAGAACACAAACTTTTTCCTAAAGGTTTAACAGATGGAGGACATGGCACTATATCCCATGTTTGAGTTTCCTTTAATGCGAGAAGGAGTAGGAATAGATGACAATGTTGTTGTCAAGGAACTTATGTACCTTTCTGGGGGCTTACGAATGTGTGAACTATGACATAGAGTAGTTGATTCAGGTTATTGTATTGGCCTTGGAATTATCTCGAGGGGGCCCTACTGAAGAGTTAGAAAACAATGGCGAAATAGAAATTGGAGAATGGAGAGAGTCATACTGTGTTGCAAAAAAAAGGATGGTCTTGGAAGATAACATTTCTAGAGACTCGAATCCTATAAAGGTTGGGATCCTAACATAGAAAGCCATTTTGAAAGGACAATAACCAAGAAAAGCACATTGAACAAACTATGCATTTAGCTTGGTACGTTCTTATGGAGGAAGATGGATATAACACACACAACCAAAGATATGAAGACTAGAGTAATCAAGTGGGTGACCAAATAATCGAGTGAAGGGGGACTCATTATTGAATGATGGAGACGATAATATATTAATAAGATGAATTGTAATGGAAAAGGGTTTCACACAAAAAACGCGATGGCACATGAGAATCCAACAACAAGGTGTAGACAACATCAAGCAAAGTGACGATTTTTTCGTTTATCTACCCCATTTTGTTGTGGGGTTGATGGGCATACCTTTGAGATATAATGCCATTAGATTGCAAGAATTCCTGAAATGAGTGTGATGTGTACTCCCCTCCATTATTAGAGATTTTTTTTTAATTTTAGAAGAGAATTGGGTTTGAACATAAGTATAAAAGAATTTGAAAGTGGAAAATACTTCATCTTTTAAGTGCAGAAAATAAACCCAAGTGAAATGACTATAATCATCAATGAAAGTAACAAAATATTTGTAATTGGTGCTACCCCCAAACATCACTATGGATGATATCAAAAGGTTGTGTTACATTTAGATGATGAGTTGGGAATGGTAGAATTTTACTTTTTTCCAAGCTTACAAGAAATGCAATAAAAATGAACAACATTAAGAGATGAAGTGTGTTTATTTCCAAGAAAACTAGATTTTAGAATATCATGAAGTACATTTGAGTTGGGATGTGCAAGACGCTTTTGCCACACTTGGTAATCATCTATAGTAGAATTACAAGAAACTAAAGGCAAAGATTGATTTGGAGACAACCAAAAATAAATAGGAAAAAGACGTCCAAATTGCATGCAATAGAAACTTTGAACAACACTTTAGTCATGGCGTCGTGACTTTCCTTGTGCTACAATGCCATAGGAAAAATGGATGATTTCTGCTCTTCGACGAGAGACTATGTAAGAAGGCATTGTTCTTCACGTAATAAATGATTGAGACATGCATCTAATGATGGTAGAAGGTCTCTATGCATGAGATTGGACTGCATACTTTCAAAATCAGATCTTAACTTCATAAGAAATTTGTCTTATTTAGTAGTTTCATGAACTATTTGAACTGAACCTAGACCTTCAAAAGTCAAACTTGCATAAATTATATTAGTATATTTAGCTCAAAGATTCATGAATTGAGAGTAAAAATCAGAAATAGAGAGACTATCTTGGTTATAGGTAGCAATATTGTGTTCAAGCTAGAATCATCAAGCTGTGTTATTGTGACTATAGAATATCTTCAAGTAAGCTCACATTGTGGCATTTTAGTAAGGTTGAAGATTTAAGACAATGGTGGACTCAATACAACCTAGAATCCAGGCTATGACTTATGCATCTTTGACTCCCCATTTGTTATAGGAAACATTGTCTTGGTCTTTGTTAGAGGCAAGAGTGTTGCCATCAACATGACCCCACAAACCTTTCCCTTTGACAAATATCTGAAATTGGAATGCCCAAGCTAATTAGTTTTTTCCATTAAGGTGAACAAATAAGACATCATACTTTTCAACAGGCATGGGGGGCTAGGAAAAAAAATTGAAGAAAAGGAGAGAGTAATCTAGGTTTAGGAAGTGAAACAAGATTGTGAAACTTGGATGAGTCTAAAAGAAAACAAGAAAAAAAAATAGACGAGGTTTTAAATCATAACCTAGACTGATACTATGTTAAACTTAGAGAGAATTAGATTTAAAATTGTGTGTTATCTTATTGGAGAGTTTTCGTATAAATACCATTTAATTACAAGATATCAAGTTGATTTATAACCTACTAAATTAGTTAAACTGCTATAAATACATTTACGTCATAGTTAATGATAATTAAGAGAATAATAATTACAAGATAGATTTTTAGCCCATAAATTAACTAAACTGTTAACCTACTAAATTAGCTAAACTATTATATATAGATTTACGTAATAGTTAATTGTAATTAAGAGAATAATAAGTACAAGATATCAAGGTGATTTTTAGCCCATAAATTAACTAAACTATCAACCCACTAAATTAGCTAAACTGTCATTTAAGCGATAATTAATCCTAATTAAGAGAATAATAATTACAAATAAATATAATTCCATTGATAGCAACATATCAAAAGCATACCAATGTTATAACATTAATGACTGAAATACTGAAATTAAGATTATATATATGTATATATATACACTCAATTTCGGTATTTCAGTCATTAATGTTATAACATTGTTATGGATATATATATATATATATATGACATTGCTAACGCATGTTACAATGAGAAATCAAGATCTTGAATCTTAATTCAAGGCATAACTATTTGTCAATTTAGAAATCATGCAACTCACAAGTCATGCAATTGAATTTATTTAGCATCAATCTCATGCTTAGTTATTTCACTCTCTGCAAAGGAGTCATAACACTATTGCACAACGATTTCACCGTCATGGTAGATTGAAAGGTAAAATGCCCGAGCAAGGATTTGTCATGGCTAAGTAAAATTATATGTATAAGAAAACAATCTATCATTTGAGAAATTATATCTAGTATATATGAATATTAAGAAGTAATCTAATTATAATATCTATTCCAAATTATCTAATCAAGAACCTTAAGAAATTTTTTCCTTCAAGAATTATACTATGGAGGTTTTAAAAGAAGAGTGTTTTAGTTATCTTGAACAAATACTAAGTGGCAATCTCTTTAGTGAGATGACATCTTCCTAATCTCCTTGGCGGTGTTCCTATCCTTCTTTCTTTTCTTTGAGCTTTACCTAGGTTTTCTAATCGTAGGAGTAACTGCTTTTTATCTTATTTTTTCATAACTATAAAACAATCCCCACCCGCTTCTCTTTAAAGTCATGTGGTGTAAGAGAAAAATGTACTAAATTTTCTTTTAAAGTTATATTTTATTATACTAAATTATACTCATCCACTTAAATATATATAATTTATAACATTGAACTTTCCTTGTGTGATTAAGTAAGTTAATGAAGTCATTATAAGAATAATTTAATTTAATTTTAATATAAAATTTAATAGTAAGTTGTGTTATGCATTTTTAAGAAAATCTTAAATGAGACCAGAACAATCTGAAACACACTTTTTGTAACATTGAAAGATTTTAATTGTGTTTAATTAAAGTGATTGAGTAATTAAGAGAATAATTAAATTTAATTTAGTTGAGTTGTGCATTTTTTGAGAAAATCTCGAAAATGACTAGAACAGCTGAAAACACATATACGAAGGCAAGTTTTTCTTGAAAATGGTTGTCCAAGTTGAGTAAACACCAAGAGTTGATAGATAGTGACCCTAAATACTTTCTAATTAAAGTTTGTTGTACAAGTATTGTTGACACGCTCTTTGGTTTAAACATATTTTTTGAGGCAAAACACCAAACAATTGGAGTTCCAAGAAAATCCTAGAAACCCCAATTGTCATTTTGGTGTTGTAGCCTTTTATCCAAGGGACAACAAGACCCCTTTTGACCAATGGTTTCCCGAATTCCATGGACCAATGGTCCTTCAAACCCTAAATACCCATTGGATAATAACTCACCTCCTAACCCTATAAAAGACCATATCTTGGATGAGTTTAAGACTATTGAAACAAAAAGAAGCACCTCCTAACTTATATTTTTTATCGCCCTTCTCCTCCAAGTCTCGAATCACCATTGTTGATCAAGTTTTAAACTCCTTCACTAAAGTTTTATATCATAGTCTTCAACCAAGAAGTTTTATATCATAGTCTTCAACCAAGTAAGGGAAAATCTTCCTTGTATGATTTTCGTGGTTGCTTGATGTTATTAGGTGATTAGATATTTTGTTTAATGTTTAAGAATGCATGCATGTAAGCCTATTTAGTATTGATAACCATTATTATGGGTTTTTGAGTTTTTATATGAACATGTTAAATTTGTGATGATTCTACCTATGCATGTTGGAAAAGTTATTGTTTTTAGGTTTAAATGTTGATTACATGATGTTCTAGAGTTTTTGGTTGAATTATATGTTGGTTTGGTTGAGTTTGGATGATTTTTTTTATGAGTTTTCATGTTGTTGTTCAAGACATTTATTGTCCGAGTCCTTTGCTCCCTGAGTGAATCCATTTTTTCTAGGTTTTTGTTGAAGATTTATTGAGACAACGAAGGCTCTTGCTAAGTGACCTTGCATTTTTAGGTATTTTTTGGAAAACTATGACTTTTTGCTGGGCAAGGGACTCACTCACCAAACAAGAACTCAAGAACGCATGAATATATTGAGTACCTCACCCATTGGGCGAG
This sequence comes from Mucuna pruriens, assembly GCA_025330945.1. Classification (NCBI taxonomy): domain Eukaryota; kingdom Viridiplantae; phylum Streptophyta; class Magnoliopsida; order Fabales; family Fabaceae; genus Mucuna; species Mucuna pruriens. Next base: position 799,355 of record JAENHJ010000527.1, on the reverse strand, counting down.
TACCTTACCCATCGTTGAGTGAGTACCTCACCCATTGGGTGAAGCCATTTGTTAAGTGTTTAATAGGTAAGTGCCTTACTTGCTGATTTGTTGGGTGAGTCTCACGTACCATTGAGTGAGAGTGAAATGGGATCTTTGTGGTTCCTCTCACTGGGTGAAGGAGTGCCTTCGTTAAGCGAGGTAGGTAGAGTTGAGAGTGTGAAGTCTTTGTGTGTTCAATCGCTAAGTGAGACATCCCACTCGCTGACCGAATAAATGAGATTTTTGGAGGATGGTTTCTATGGTTCTTTTTGTGAAGTGAGGATGGATCCTCTGATAAGGATCTAGATAGTCAACTAGAAGACACATAAGAGGCAGAGGACTATAAAGCATACACAAGCCCAGTGATAAGCGGGTTTTTAGTCGTCTTACACGCCTCAAATAATTACTAAACCTAACTATAGTATAGCTAACCTAGGTCAATTCTCTCAAGGACACAATGTGTTCAAATTGTGCTAAGTGTAAAAATAAGAGTGTTGCAGAAATGCTAAGTGTTGTGAAATGTTGACTTACTGCCAGTCGGCTTAGACAAACGCAACGGATTCGGACTGACTCAGTCTTAGACTCTATAAAGCAGTAAATAAGGGGGGTTTTGTGTTTAAGTGCAAAAAATAAACTAAGTGCTTAAAGTAAACTAAACTATGCTGAACTAATCTATGATAACTATTGTACCAATTCGGAAATCAACACACAAAAGGTTGTCATTCTTACTTAGAATTATACTCCGAATCAACCTTATATTCTTATGATGACCGCCGAACGCTTTTCCGTTGCCATACCGAGGATTTACACAACCACTACCTCATCAGTTGGCAGGGAGTATGTACTTGGTTGATTTTAGGTTCTCTACCTAATCAGATTATTAACGTGATCTAACCCTAACAATGTGTCACGACAAAGCTAAAAGTAGATTAAAGTGCAGGAATTATAATCAAGAGACAGAATTGCAAACCAGTTATATTATTGAAAACCAAATCGAATACAAAGATGAGAAATCAGAGTCTCCAGATAGTCCGCCTTCCACGATGACCACCAATGGAAGAACGACAGTGATGCACCAATGGTGGCCAGACGTTGAGGTTTCCGTCCAATAGAGTGCGTTGGCTATACCGAGCGATCACCTCCGAAGGCTTCCAGCTTCCCAAATCCTGGTCCTGTACCTCTTCGACCGAGAGAGACACCGTATTGAAGCATTGTGTACCATTGTACTAGCTTGGAGTGTCTGCGATTACTGACGGTGCTAGCTCTAGATTCTGCTGAAAATTCCACATTTGAAGACGTGGCCTGGTGTGCTTATTTATACACAAGCTAGATAAATCTAAATCTAATCCTAATAACAAAAATTCAAATCCTAAAGATTCCAATTCGAATTACAAATTACAATCTCCTAAATCTTAGGAGTTTCTCAGTTTTCTAATTTCTAGCAGAATCATATATGCATTCCTAGTTACTTGAATTACAAATTCCTTGATCTTAACAAATCATATCTACATTACAGATTCCTTAATCTTAGCAAATCATATATGCATTACAGATTCCTTGATCTTAGCAAATCATATCTGCATTTCAGATTCCTTAATCTTAGCAAATCATATCTGCATTATAGATTCCTTAATCTTAGCAAATCATATCTACATTACAGATTTCTTAATCTTGGTAAATCATATCTACATTCTTGCCAGAGTGATTTTTAGGCAAGATTTCCATCACTGATGTCGGCTTGACCAGGAGCGCTGGACTGGTCAGGATGTTCCTGGCTTGGGCCGAGATGACTTGGGCCAGGCCTGCAAAACAAGTCTTAACCTTTTTATTAGTTAAAAACCTCATTTTAGCACAGATTTGTATTTCTCCTATTTTTAGGCCCATAATTCAAATCTTGATTAAGACAAGACTTTTAATCATTAAACATTCTTAACAACATTCATCTTAAGCCCACATAAAGTGTATAAAATATGACTCATCACCCAGTAACTAGGGGAAAGCTAAGGAGGTTGCAACAACATGTGCTTTAGGCTATAGAGACTATATAGAGATTGGACAACTCAGGCCTAGGCCTATGCCTGCTTTTATACACTGTATGGGCTTTCAACCTTCAATCATAAAAGCATGAAGACATCAATTGATTTCATTTCAAATTTTAATTGAAGTTCATTTGTACAGTTTGGAACCACTAGCAATGTAGTTGTTTGGCTTGTATAGTCTTATTCCTTTTAGGATAAGGTTTAGCTTGTTTGGCTAGAAGGATATACTATCCACCCTTCCAAACAAACATAGGCATGGGGAGCTTATATGAGGACTCCTTCCACCCTTGTAAACCAACTTTTGAGTAATATTGAGTGCATACTTGAATAGAGAGAGGATTATCCTATTTTCTTGTTTTGTACAAGAGTTAATTGTTTTTATCAAGCTTTTAAGGAGCTTATGGTGAATCTCAAACAACTTTTATCCTTATATTTGGAGAGATTGGCGAGTTACATCCATCCATTCCTTTTCTCATCCACAATTTCACATTCCTTCCTTATTGCTTCCATGTGCACACACACACCTAGTGCAAGTCCTTGGAGTCATTTGGCCCCAAGCTGATCCAAGCATCCACACCCTTGTTGGGCAAAAGATATGAGATTTTAGGGGCTAAACTAGTATGGCTAAATTTGCTAGGCTAATAGATGTAGTAGGAGCTCTTTGTGACTCCATTCGCTAGGCAAGGCTATGCACTCGCTAAGAAAATATGTATACTTGAGTAGTACCCTTTTTGTATACTTGAGTAGTACCCTTTTTGTAGGTAGGACTTAGTGGGCGAGAGATACCATTTGCTAGGAAAATCTAGTGGCAATGAGAAAACTTGTTAAGAAAATTGAATATCTTGGATAATTATACCTCTTAAAAGACTTGTTGATAATATCATAAAAGATTGATTTTAGGTAGGATGATTTAAAATGGTAAAGAGAAATAATATCAAAATTAAATTTCATAAGACTTGAAATGTTGCTATCTTTGAGAGATAGAACATGTGTGGTTAAGGTTGAAGGGTATGAGGTTTCCTTACTCTTGAGGAAATGGTTGGTGGATCATTACTTATTGTTATGGTTCCAACTTTCATTGGAGATTTCCAAGTTAAGATGGTGGATACGTGTTGTTAGTACCTAGATGTTCAAGGAAGCTTGAAGTGATATGAGAGTCACAATTGTTGTTGTTGTTAAGTCCCTTACGGACACTATTGATGAGCAGACATGTAATTTGTTAAATCACCATGAGTTTTCAAGGTTCACAACTAGTGTTGGATTATGAGAGGTCAGGCTATGTAGCCTTGGGGAGTGGTGGGTGGGAATTTCCTCACAAATGAGTGTAGTTTTCTCAAGGGCTAGTGACTGTGGAAAGCCGCTACCTACGTCCAACCTATCTCGACCCGGATTCTTTCTAATTTGTAGTATCATGTCCTCTTTCCTTAATACCAAGTTGAGGGTATGTTAAGGACGTGTGATATGATTTTAAAATAGGTTTATCTTGAAATTAGGTAAAGGAGGAACTTGACCCTAACCGCGATCTGTCGGTAGAACTAAAGTTATTAAAGAGCGTAACCCTAACCACAACTTGCCAGTAGAACCAACACTATAAAAGTTATTAACCCAAGAATAAAGGGAAAGTTCTCACAATAGAGAAAACTCAATTTCATTCAACTTCTAAATTTTGTCCTTCTGGTTGTTTACAAGAGTTTATTTATAGGCCTAGCTAGGTAGTCCTAAAGTTAATGTCCATTTATATTTTAATTAGCATAAAATCCCGTATGTTATAACTCCCCACTAACCTTTTATTTGCCACCATAAATGACCTTTTCATTTTTCCACCAGCTATCAAACTTTCCAATTTTCCACCAACTATCAAACTTTTCATTTTTCCACCAGTTATCAAACTTTGCATTTTTTCACCAACTATCAAACTTTTCATTTTCCACCAACTATCAAACTTTCCATTTTTTTCACACTTAGGTCTTGTAAAGACTGCTTCATCATATTGATTTTGGGCCTAGTCAAGGAACCTCCAATGTCACACAAAGGGTCTTCGACTTTGTTGGTAGGGTCTTTATCAAAGTGATAGGAGTGATCGCTCGACTTATAAATCTACATGGAGTAGTTGTATATATATATATATATATATATATATGAGTTTTTAACTTATTGATTTATATCTATTGAGAGCCAAGGCTCATTATTGACAATTGTTTTATTTGCGATAATTGATGTCAAGTGTATGTATGTCGGTCGTTGTGGTTATCGCTTGTTGTTTATACATAAGGTTTTCCTTGCATAGCTTATCCTTAAGTTTGTGTTGTATGTGTACGACTACAATGACCTCGAATGACATGTTTGTGGGAGAAAATGTTGAGGCTGCCACAAGGATTGAGGTTGTTGGGCATCCTTCAGATGAGGGTATATCTAGGGTCATTTCGCATTCGCTTATAGGACACCATGGTGGGCCTAGGAGGGATATGGAGGATTCATCAAGACCAATAATGTGTTTGTTACCAGGGAAAAGTGATGATGAAGTATGTATCCAGTAGAGTTTTTGAGGTTTTTTGTCACTTTCCATACCTATGTGGAGATGTTTTTGCTAATATTAGGGATATGGTGTTAGCCAGTTGGTTTGTCTAGAACAGAGTTGACTAGGAACCAATGCTAAAATCCAAATGTTGTCAGCCCTTGCTTGTATCGTTTTTTACTAACACCATTGAGACCTAAGGGTGACGGTGAAACTTCCTCTTTTGCATTGCCACCACCTTAGTGACCTGGTTAATGTCTTAAGGATGAACTTGATTACGGTGGTTTGGTTATCACTGTCCCTTTTGATGTATCCCTTCTTTAAATTTGGGTAATTGTTAGCTCTCAGCTTCATGTTTTCCTATTTTTATGTTGTAAGTGCCATAAGACAAAGGCAATTTCTTGAAGTGTTCAAGGTTTTGTAATTGGACTTTGTGACACCATTCTACCCCGAATACTTAAATTAAAATAATCAAGTAAATAAAAAGGAAGACAAGGTAATAGATAAAATCAAGGAAACTCAATTCGTATTAAGGATAAAAGGTTCACATGGTCATTATCATGTTCAAACATTAAGTACACATAAAAAAATTATCCCATAAATTATGAATGTTGATCTAAACACGTCATTCATGTGTTTGACACATATTTCAAATATATAAATCACTTTCATTTCTATATACATTTAGTAAGTTATTGATATGCCCATCATTTTCAAATATTTAAGATGCAAAAGTACGTAGGAAAAGACATAGGACCACTATTCTAAATCCCAAACCCCGATGTCACACAAATCAAAGCAAAACCCTGCTTCTTCAAAACTCGGTACCACGAGTGCCCTCAACATTACCTAAAAGAAAACCACAAGAGACTACGGTGAGAAATAACATTCAATCATATATAAATGTAGATAGTACCCAAAAACCCACCTATTACCGTACCCAATTACTAACAGTTAACAAATACTCATATATCAATCACACATTCCATCGCATTCAAAATCAATCACATTCCATTCATGTTTATAAAATGCACATGCTCGGACAATGCATATGCTCATCACCACACCTAAGAGTCTCGATTCGGAACTCCACACCATGAGCGAACCTCCTCAATCCCCTTAGTTATCACTAATGATGGCCACACTGTTAAACACCCCATATGGGCGGTGTGTCGCACAATTAAACACCACCTATGGCCCGTGCGAAGACATTCTACACAACTGTTAAACACCACCTATGGCCGGTGTGTAGCATGGTTAAACACCACTTATGGCCCATGCATATGAATGTCCCCTATCATTAGTACACCATGTTAAACACCACTTTTAGCTAGGGTCCCCTGTTAAACACCACATATGGCCAGGGTATTATAGCCATGTCTAGCTTCTCATGCATCTCATGCATCTCATGCATCTCATGTCCATGCTCAATGCATTCCCATCCATATTCTCATTCTCATGATTCATACATCATTCACACAGTCCATAATCATGCGAAAATCATATCAATTTATCCATCATTACCATAAATCATAAATCATTTATAAGAACACACAGAAACGCATATAAAACACCATTGAATTTCACCCAATTTCACCATTACACACAAGCGTCCCAAATTGAACCTCAACCATGAATAACCATAAACAACCACGAGAATCAAGTAATTACGATGATTAACCATACAATTTCAAACGAAAATCACATTAAGGCAAAACGTTAATCCAACAATTTAATCCCCTTTCAATTGCCACAAGACACCATACAATAACAATTATTAATAAAGGCCCTAAGGAAGACCCTACTGCTCTTTCTTATGTAAATGAAACTCAAATAGTGAGATAGAACTGACATCTCTGCATACTTGGAAGCATAATGAAGAAAACACGTTCATCAAAGTCGTTTTTCTTGTTCCTTTAGGATCCCCTCTAGAGGTTTTCCTTCACACTAAAGGCAACCAATTACATTATCAATTAAGTCAACCAAAACCACGGTACACTTTGACGAATCTTTTCTACCGATTAAAATATTTTTAGAACATAATAATCAAACAAATTTGAGAATTTAGATCCTAGAGGGACTTAGGGATTGCCCTTACTACCCGTACACCCCCGCATTCACATATAACTGAACTCATTTCCCCCGTACCTTAGATGCAAAGAACAGTGATGATCTGATGCAGCTCTGGGACGATCTAAACACCCTAACCCCTCCTTCTTGTAGATTTGCGTTCTCTCTCCTCTAGGTCTGACCGTTTGACACACAAAACACAAATTGGCGTAAACTAATTACTCCCTGTTTAATATTCTAATTGGGTCGAGTCAACCCTGACCCGCCCGTCAGCCCCCGTTAATTCAATTAATTAAATTAATAAATGAAAATAATTCAGATTAATGCCTCATCAGTTTATAAAACCATTAACTCCTCCATTAAAATAAAATTAAATGTAAATATTTAAGTACTAAATTAATTTTCTGCCATCATTAAGAATAATAATAATAATAATAATAATAATAATAATAATAATAATAATAATAATAATAATAATAATAATAATAATAATAATAATAACATTTCAGTTTCAAAATGTTTAATAAAATAATTTCTTGCAGCAATTAATAATTAAAATAAAATTGATAATAATAATAATGAAATTTATTTCTAAAAATAATTAAATAAATTTTAGGATGTTACAATTTTCCCCTCCTAAAAGGAAATTCGTCCTCGAATTTACATAGAGTAAGTATTTTCCGTACCCTTGCAATTGTCCTCCCCTTACTCATTTAGTGTTTCTAATGACAGTCCTTACTCAATTCGCGTTGGCTAAAATAATCATTTCACCTCTCTAAACCAGTTAACCTTAAATCTTTCACAACTTCTACTGTCAATTCTCATACCTAGTCTTCTTTTAACCTTCAAACAAGCTAGTTCGATTACTTGCCAGAGTAACCAATGTACGTCCAGAGTTGAAACATGTGCAATTATTATGTACATGGCACGGGTGAAGTGATAGACTAAACCCAATCCAATTAGATTCCTTGAGTTTAACAAAATCTCTCCCCCAAGTTCTAAAATAACTCTAGGATTCCTACCTGTCAACCAAATAGGTGTTCGCACTTATCTACTCTTCCTATGATTTAAGCTGCCAAAACTTCTTCCAAAGATCCTATCCTCTAACCACATGAAAGGATGCGAAAGGATTTCCTATTTACGACATTCTACTATCTTGATTCTACCTAGTGATGACTTCCTAAAACCTTGGTCATTTGGAAATTCCAATCACCTCATCTATTTTAGGTTCCACTCCTACTAGTTGAATTTCCACTTAGTGTTTCTTCGTCATCGAGAATATCGACTTAAAATCATGCAAGTGGTGTCTTTGAATCTTAAGAGTAGCCACTACTGCTACTACCTCCAAGCTAGGGGTTACATAATTCGTCTTACAACTCCCAGTTGTCTATGAGATTAAAATACATCCTCACCGTCTAGTAACACACTCTTCTCAATAACCAAGGTCAGGTATTACTAAGGTAGGCATGTTATCTAATTCTTCTCCAAGACATTAGGAACTAATTCCAATTTATCAATCCACCTAAACCTTGCTCTCCTCCTAGATTCTTGAGTTAAAGACTATACTAACTTAAGGAATACGTCTAGGAATTCACCATGGTATTTGTCTGATCTCAGGAAAATTTATAATCTTACTCACTAATGCAAGGTTTTTAACTTAAGAGAAACTCGTACCTTAAAAGGTCGACTATTGGGTTCTCACACTAAAGATCGCATAACTTAAAAGAACTCACATCTTCCATTTAACTTTTATTAAACAACTATACCATGACTCATCTCCAATAGTACGGACTAGTATCCTTAGATTCTACTCAAGCTTCTCTCAAACTAAACAATCATTAACAAAATTCGCTATGTTCCTACTCATGAAATGCATTGAGAATCAAGAAAAATCGTGGCACGATTGAGCGTAGAGCCCCATGAAGATCAGCCTTGGGATTGTTGGCAATAACAAATTGAATCAACGAGCTAGGAAGGGGCCAAGTGGCGAGATCAGACACACCCCTAGCGCCTCCCCAAAGGCTATAAAAAGCCTCATCACAAAGAGCTTGGGGCCAAGAATCACTAAAGAAATGCTGTCGGAAAAAATTCATAGGACGCTTGTGTAAGTCCCCAACTACTCGCACTAATCGTCTTTCTGGACACCAGGTAAGGTTCTTGGCCAAATCTTATTCATCATCCGACAAGCCCTTATTCATTTCATAAACACTTCAGATGATCGGCGAGCCATTATTCATTTCATAAATAGTGTGCATTACACTTCAGATGGCTGGCGAGCCATTATTCACTTCCCAAACAATGTGCATTACACTCCAGATGGCCGGTGAACCCTCATTCATTTCCTAGATAGCGTGCATTATACTCCAAGCTGGTTCATAGGACGACCTATAGCCAATCCTTGAATTTAGGCATTCAAGCAAAGAGCATCTCACACATCCAGGTTAATCCACGTATTGCTTGATTCATCCTAGCTTACTCTCACATAGCCAGAGGACGGCCAAGGGATAGTCTGGCTTCAGCTCCTTGGTCATCGAGTCGAGTATCCATAGATTTAGTCTCCACCGCGTTGGGGATGCCCAAGCGAAAGTCCCCTCCTACTAGTTGTAACACAAAGGACGGCCAAGGGATAGTCCGGCTTCAGCTCCTTGGTCACCGAGTCGAGTATCCATAGATTCGGTCTCCACCACGTTGGGGACACCCAAGCGAAAGTCCCTTCCTATTATTTGTAACACAAAATTTCTCTCCTAAGGAAAGATGCCTAATGGAAAGTCTAATCTTGCATGCACTCACAAAACTAAATCGACTTTGATTCCTCCCGGCTAGGAGGGGTACGTAGAAGCGAGAGGTACACTCTCATCAAGTCTAAAATCATCCACATATTATTTCACATATTTCAATTAGGTCAAACCATAGGAAGTGAAGGTTGTGCTAACATATACAAGTCGTCGAGTAACTACCAAGTGGTAGACGGATGAGATGGCGTGCCACCCCCATGCATAAACGACCCCTTACCTGGATCTCAGATTCGCTTACCTGCCTTATCCATTTTAGGTTCCTAATGTACCATTAAAACATTGGTGACGACTCCAATCCAAGTTAGTTCAGGTTCAATCAATATTGACTCGACGCTGGGTTAGTGAGCGAATCTGGTCCCCAGTCTATCTCTATTCGAAAAAGATGTTTCAAAAAAAAGAATTAAAATAAAAGAAACACCTTACGACACAATTTAGGTCGCGTCAGTATCTTTTTATATAATTGAGTTCTTGTCATGGTCTTGAAAATATGAAGATAACATGTTTATGGAAATGCCATGAGAAATCTTTGAGATTTTGTTGAATCTTTTTGAAGTTTTGGGCTAGTTTTGTATCTAGAGATTTTTGCCCATTGAGATCTTTAAATTTTGAGTTATGAAATTGTATAAATAGTGGTACTACAGTGTGTGTTTTGGTCATGCACACCTAGTGTTTATTAAAAATTTTGTGGGTTATTGTGAATATAGTTCTTGAAGAAATTGTTGGTAACTTGTATTGTAATTGTCAAAAGAATGTATGTAACTTGTGGACCAAGAAAAGTATGACCAAAGAAAATTATGTTTCTAAAGTAAAAAAGATTAAATTTTATTTGTGGCATTAAACAAGTGTATGAAAATAGTGATTAGCCACACAAAATAGTTGAAAAACTTTTTCTAAAGATTTTTACTAACTTACAAGCTCTCATTCTTGTTTTTCTTTACTTTCTTTTCTTTAATATTCTTACTTTTTTTCTCTCTTGAGTTTTTCTGTTTCTTTTCTTCATCTGTTTTTTGTTTCATTTTATTTAATCCTTTTGAACTTCTTTTGGAGTTAAGGGCTTAAGAGTTACCTTATTACCTTCAGGCACAAAGGAGAACTTTGTAGTAACAACATCATGGGTTACCTTCGTATCTAATTGCCATGGTCTTCCCAATAGGATATGGGTAGCTTCCATTAGAACTACATCATAAAGAATTTTATCTTTGTACTTGACCAATATGATGGCAATTAATATCTACTAATCCACAATCATTTCTCCATCTTACTCAACCATTGAAGTTTATAGGGTTTGGGATGGGGAATAATATGAATACAAAGTTTCTCAACTAGTCTTTGAATAACTACATTTAAAGTGCTTCCTCCATCTATTATTAAAGAACAACATTTGCCTTGGATTAAACATCTTGAGTGAAATATGTTGTCTTTGAGATTGATCTTCTCCAATAAAGTTGCTCATCAATCTCCTCACTAACAAGAGGTCTCCTTCACAAGATGCTTCTTCTCTTGAATGGCCACCTTCACTTCCTGATTTTGAAGTTTCCTCTTGGGAGCTTTCACTTTCAATTCTTCATTTTTTCTTTGGATCATTGTTCTTTAATTGGGGCATTGTGAGGCAATATAACCTTTACCTAAACACTTAAAGCACTTATTATTACTTGATTTATAAGTGTTAGGATTAGAGATACTTTCCTTGTTTACCTAATCTTTTTGGCTTTTGAAGGATGCACTCCCCTTCTTAGGACTTTTGTTCCTTTTTGGAGATTCATCTTCTCTCCTTTCCTTCCCTTCCAATTGGAACTTGTCGTAGGGTAATTTCTTTTTCAATGCCTTTTAAGTTGGAGTTCAAATTTTGAGGCTTGGTGTACAAGTGTAGGTAGAGATGTAAATTCATGCAATTCAACAATGTCTTGTATTTTTTGTTCAAGCCATGCAACAATCTAGCCATTGTGGCTTCTTGTGTCTCAATACATTATGCTCTTAAAGTTACTTCCATCTCTTTAAAATATTCTTCTATACTTTTGGGACCTTGATACGTTCTTTGTAACTTTACAAATAAATCTCTATTGTAAAAACATGGTACAAATCTCTCTCTCATATCACTTTTTAGTTCATCCCATGATTCAATGGGAGCTTTTCTCTTGCCTCTCATTTGAATGACAATCTCATTCCACTAAATCAAAGCGTATCTTTCAAAAGACAAGGTCATTAGCTTGACCTTAATCAAATCTTCACAATCAAGACAATCAATATTTTTCTCTACCTTTAGTTCACAATTATAATAATCATTTGGATCACTTTTACCAAAAAAAGGAGGAATTTTACCTTTGATAAGTTCCCATGGACTTTTCTTTGGTTCATCTGTTGGCTTATCATGTCTCCTTACTTTCTCATATTTTGTTATCTACTAGACTTACTATTATAACTTCCATAAATTTCATCATGATTATCTTCACTACTTCTAGATTTTACTATTTCTTTCTCCTTTCTTTTACTCAAAGTTCTTATCTTCGCATTCTTAGGAGAAAAGGAGAAAAGGAGATTGCAAGAAGAAATGCTTAAGGGGATGGGCCTCCTTAGGAGAAAAGGAGACTCTGCCAAAATCCCAATCCTCTACTCTTTATGGGCTTGTAATTTAACTTCATGATGTTTAATATATTTTTTGTATTAGCTTAGTTTCAATTGTAATTATTTACTTTGTAGGCCACATAGGCCTTAATACTTTATATAGGATTTGTAGGCAAATCCTTAGTTACTCTAGTTGCTCTAGTTGCTACCTTGTGTGGATTGCTTGACTAGTTGTTTTCTTGTAAGGATGAGCAACTTAAGCTCAAATCTAAACACCAAGCAGACTTAGGACATGAGGGTCCAAGTCTATATAAGTATTCCTTACACCCTTGTCAACTCAACTTTTGTTGAATAATAAACTTGTGTTGCAAGCAACTAAAGTGAGGATTATCTTATCTTGTTCTTGAACAAAAGCCTTCATTCTTATTAAATTGCCATGAGACTTGTGGCAAATCTCAACCCTCGTATCTTTTTCTTCTTCGAATAGTGGCAAGTTCCCTTCCTATAATCAAATTATGTTTTGCATCTTTTTTTCTTCCTTTTTCTCTTAGTTACTACATTTCTTTTTCTACATTGGTTGTCTTGAATTTTGTGTGAAGAAAGTGGATCCTAAGGTTTCATCAAGTTCCTTTTGGTCAAATAGATAGTTTAAGCTCTTATGGTCACTAAACACGTCAAACTTTTCTTTGTAGAGGTGGTGCATTCAAATCTTCAAGGCAAACACTGCCGTTGTTAACTCTAGGTCGTGCATCAAATAATTCTTCTTATGAATCTTCAGTTTTCTAGATGCATAGGCTACAAACTTCCTTTCTTGGATCAATATGCATCCTAGACCTTGATGGGAAGCATCATAATAAACCTTGAAAGGTTTACTAGGTTTGGGAAGAATCAACACTAGTGAGGTAGTTAACCTTTCCTTCAGCTCTTGAAAACTTTGCTTGCAATCTTCTATCCAACCAAACGATTGATCTTTCCTCATTAGTTGAGCCAATAGGACCACCATTAATACCAACACACAGTGTTCTTGCTCATGGCATTAGTTACCATGTTCCCTTTTCTAGGATGATACATAGACTAGAAGTCATAATCCTTGAGGAATTCCATCCATTTCCTTTGCCTCATGTTCAATTCCTTTTGGTAAAATAGATACTTCAAGCTCTTATTGACACTAAACACAACAAACTTTTCTTTGTAGAGGTAGTGCCGACAAATCTTCATGACAAATACTGCTGTTGCTATCTCCAAGTTGAGCATCAGATAATTCTTTTTGTCTGGATGCATAGGAAAAACCTTCCTTTCTTGGATTAACATGCATCCTAGACTTTGGTGTAAAGAATCGCAATAAACCTTGAAAGATTTACTGGGATCAGGAAGAATAAACACCATGAGCACTACAAAAATTGATGTTCTTTCTTGCAGTTTATTTCTAGTGATCCTAATAAACCGCCAAAAACTTTGTAATTTTTGACACATTGGGGAATGTCAATAATTTGATACACATTTGGCAGTTTATATTTTATTTTCAGCTATTTATAACCACTACAACTTGTAAATATTTTTTATTTTCCTTTTTGACATGTATTTTTTCAAATATTTATGAATAAATGTAAAAAATATGTAAGTAATAAAACACTATTTTCTTCTATAAATATAATAAAAATTTATGGTAAACAACTTACTTAAGCATGTTAAATTTTTTTGTTCAGCAATGATTGGGTGAACTCTAAGAATGGGTAAGAGGTTTATCGATCAATGTTGCATAATTAGTGAATTAAGGTCCTATATGAAGAAGGAATGATGGATATGGTGGAGAATATTGATAGAGCATTTTTTAGGCACCTAATAGTGACTTAAGTTGGACATATTTGATATTGTTTTCTGGTTAATAATCACACATTAGTTGAGTCTTGGGTCATTGAGCTTAATTGAGGATAGTTGTTAATCTTTACTTATTTTTGAACTTAATTTTCACTTTGAGTTACAAACCTCCAAATTAGGTAGCCCAGGAAAACTAAGACAAAGATCTACAACTTCTCTCTTTACAATCCAACCATTTGAAGTGTCAAATATGGACGTGAAGTTACTGCTTCTGCACCACTCTAGATTGGACTTTTCCTTGTAAATTGGTGGGCTTGTTGGGCTACTAAAACTTCTATCCAAGTCCATTCTCCTTTTCACTTTCGACCATGTGATCATTTAGGAAGTTAGTTAGGTAGTTGAGGGAGGGAGTTAGTTAGTTAGTGAGTTAGTTAGTTAGAAACTTGTTAGAGACTCTTGAGTTTTGGGAAGTTGAAGGGGTTTATTGCATTTGATGTTTTCCTCTCTTCTCCATAGTCTTTTGCTGTGTTTTTTTTTTGCAATTTTCTCTATTTTTCCTTCTCTTTATTTTTTTGGGTTTTCTATAATGACGGTCATGGAAGGCTAAGCTTCTTTGTCAATTCAAGTTTCAGGAATGCAAATCAGTTTGAGTTGATTCTTTATCTTCTTTATGCAATTTTTACTATTTTGTCTTTCCAATTCTTAATCTGTTTTCATGATTGTGATCTTGCTTGATTTTTGGATTGTATTCTATTAGGTAATCAGTTGATAACCTAAAATCAAACAGTTATGATCCTAGATCCATGTTAATTAAGGGTTGCGATTGTGATCTTAATATGCATAGACGAATCTTAGATGATTATCTAAAGAAACTTAGGTTGATATAAAATTGCATGATTGAATCCTTGAATTGATGTTACACAAATAATTTTAGATCCATTCTATTTTTTATGAATTCTATTCTACGTAATTCTTGTTCTACATAATTTTGTATCATCAAACCCCCTATTTTTCACATTCATTTTGGATTTTGATCAACAAGATTAGGCATAATATGATTGTGTCCTTGTAAGAATCGACCTATGTGAGTCCCTACACTACAAAAATTAAGGGAAATATAGTGATTTGATAATGTCTCAATAGCATTATCAAATATCATACCCCAACTTGATTCACTCACTTGGATTTTCCATAATTTACTCATGACGATGTGAATGGATGGATTTTGAAATGTGAACAATATTTCTTGTTGGAAAACACACCAGAAGCAAACAAGGTGACAATGGGAAGTATTGCGCTTGATTAACAAGCTTTTAAATGGTTCTAAGGGTTGAAACGAGGGGTAGTTGGAAGATAGAATTGGCAATTACTGGTGGAGGCAATGCAAATTAGGTTTGGCTCTATTTTTTAGGATCCAATGGAGCAACTAATGCACTTGAAGCAAGTCGGATGTTTGGATCAATATGAATAGTTATTTGATGGTCTTATATGCAAGGTTAACCTAAGTGAGCGACAAAAGACAACAGTTTAAAACTTGAGATTGTAGTGGGAGTCAAGCTACTTGGTCCTTGATCATTGTTGGAAGCAACTAAGTTAACTAACCTGAAAGAATGAAACATTGAATTACACAATAAGGGAGGTTCTTGGGGGTGAACAACAACAATAATAAATGGAGAAAGGACACAGTGGGATTGCTTGAGAAGAAAAAGGAATTTGATACCAAGATAGTGGAGGTAACTAGTAGCGGTGAAATATATAATCAAAATAGTGTATTAGGTAAACCAACTTTTAGGTTTCAATAAAGGAGGTAGAGAAACATAAAAGTAAGGGTTTGTGTTATTTTTGCCACTAGAAATATACTCCAAATCATGAGTGTCTAATAATGCTATTTTTCGTGGTGGCTTTATCAAATAAAACTAGAGCTAACTATAACATAGTGCAACCCTAGGTTATTCTTCTCAAGGACACAGTGTGTTCAATTATGACTCAATGTGGAAATCATAGTTTTATGCAAAATACTAAGTGTATGCAGAATGCTGACTCTGTCTCAGAATGAGATGACTCGGACTCGGTCTCGGACAGAGACGCCAAACTGGGACGGGAGTCGGACTGACTCAGACTCAGATTGAAAGCATAAACATGGGGGTTTGTGTTGCTGGAAACGTAGAGTATGACAGAAAGCAAACTAAGTAATGAAAGTAAATGCGAACTAAGCTACTATAGTTATTGCACCAATACAAAGATTCAACAAGCAATCGGTCCTCAGTTCTGTACTCAAGAATGTGATTCTAAACCAACCTAGAGTTCTTACAACAATCGTCGAACGTTCGTCCGTTGCCAACCGAGGATTTACACAATCGCTACCTTATCAATTGGGAAGAAGTATGCACGTGGTTGATTTTAGGTTCTCTTATCGATTACCTAATTAAGTTGTTAGATCGGTTCCAATCGGCCTAACCTAATGTGATCCACTCTCACAAATGCACAATCGTGACAAAAGCGAAAAGCAGATTAATGACAAGATTCGCAAAGAGAGATAGGGAAACACAAACCAATTGTTATTGCTGAAACAAATTATTGTTACAAGGTTATGTGAATTCATGGATATTGCTTTCCACAACGATCACCATGGAAGAACGACGATGGTCCACTAGGAATGACTAGAGCATTGAGGATTCAGTCCATCAGAGTGCGTCAGGTATACTGAGCGATCTCCTCTGATAACCTTTGATTTCCCATACTCTAAACTTGTACCTCCTTGATCGACGAGATGCCTTACTAAAGCACCGTGCACCACCAAGGGAATGGAACGAAAGCATGAGTAGTATGAGGTGTGAGTGATACAATTTTCTGATCTCTACAACAACCTTCACGAGCTCTTGCATCCCTTTTATACATGTGCTTCGTTCCTTGCTCTACACGCTTTTCCCTAACTAACTTCTAACAGAATTATAATTCCTGATTTGTCCTATCATTTCCCTAAGAGACTACGTGCTCACACGCGTCCCTGGAGTGACTTGGGCCTTGAAGATGGACTCGGCTAGGAAAGGACAGCCTGGCCGGACGGGTCCTTCCTGGGCCGAGATGCTTCTATTGAGCCGAGACGCTCTTGGAACTGGCCTGCAAAAAGAATCCAATCTTTTTATTAGCTAAGATCCCTAATTTAGCACAAATTTATATTTTCCCTATTTCTAGACCATTAATCTAAATCCTAGCTAAGATGTGATTCTTAGTTGCCAAATAGTGTTAATAATATCCATCTTAAGCCCTTGTGAGGTGGGAGGGGAAGGATGAGGAAGGAAATGAAATAAATGAAAACAATAAAGAGGAAGGAAATATGATCAATGAGGTTGTTATTTCTCTTAATGCACTACAATTGGAAGTCAAATACCCTACTATTGGAATGGTTGGCTGGTTGGGAAAGAAGCAAATTTTCATTATGTTAGATACTGGGAGTACTCATAAATTGATAGATGAAAAGTTATGAAAGGAAGGAATAGTAGTAATAAGGCAAGTTGACCCACTGTTCATAACAGTAATTAGAGAAGGAAGGATGCAAAGAACTTATAGGTGTGAAGGAGTTAATTTCTAGACGTAAGGGCATAACTTCAGAACATATGCCATAATGATTCCTCTAGTTTGTTGACATGGTTTTAGGTATGCAATGGCCATGACTTTTAGGGGTTAGTGCATGAGAATGCTTGAACTTAGTAATGGAGTTTTGGAGGGATGGGCATAAGGTGAGATTATTGGCAGATAAAGTAAGAGGAAGTAAGGTGTGTTGTGAGATTATATGAGAAGAGATGCAACAGGACTCAATAGAAATACAACAATTACTAAGGGAGTTTAAGGATGTTTTTGAGGATCCACAATAGCTTACCCTTGTAGAGGCATCCATGACCACAAAATTGTTCTTAAAAGGGGCTCAAACCCAATAAGCATGAGATAATATTGGTATCCACCAGCTCAAAATGATGTCATTCAGTAAAGGATCAAAGAACTCTTGAATGTAGGTACCATTCAACCTAGCACCTCTCCTTTTGTTGCCCAATAGTTCTAGTGAAGAAAAAGGATGGGAGTTGTATGATGTGTGTAGACTATAGGGGCTTAAATAAGATGACAATAAAAAGCCACTTCCCTATTCACTTGATAGAGGGTTTGCTTGATGAGCTAGGGCATGCCAAGGTGCTTTGAAAGTTGGACTATAGATTCGGATATCACCAAATCTAAATGAGGCTAAAGATGTGGAGAAGACAACTTTCCAAACTTTGGTCAATATGAGTTTATAGTCATGCCTTTTCGCTTAAGTAATGCACCATCAATATTTCAAGGAACCATGAATGCCATCTTTGAACAACATTTGTGAAAATATGTGTTGGTTTTCTTTGATGACATCCTTGTTTTATCAATTATTCACAAACACTATTCTATGTGAAGATAAGCAAATATAATTTTTTATAGGAAGGTGGAATACCTAGGACATTTAATCTTAGCACAGGGAGTATTAATTGACTTGTTGAAGGTATAAGCAATAAAAGATTTGGCCCGAACCACATTCTATTAAACAATTAAGAAGTTTTTAGGGTTGGTTGGCTATTGTAGGAGATTTATTTAAGGTTATAGTATGGTTGCTTCCCTACTTACTAACTTACTCAAGAAGGAAGGGTTCAAATGGGATGACTCTACACGGGATGCTTGCAATAAACTCAAGAAAGAACTAACAAGTGTGTCGGTTTAGGTCCTTCTTGATATGTAAAAGCAATTTGAACTGGAAACAAATGCATCCAACATTGGTATTGGTGTAGTATTATTTTCCCAAAATAGGTTTTTATCAGTGTACGATAGGGAATTATTGGCTCTAGTTTATGTAGTACCTAAATGGCACCAATACTTGTCTATCGAACCACTTTTCATATTAATTGACCAACAAAGTTTGAAGTTTCTTTTGGAGTAATGACTATCCACATCAGGGCAATATAAATGGGGTCACTAAACTCATGGGACTACAATATGTAATAAGGTACAAGAAAGGCAATGATAACATTGTAGCAGATGTATTATCTAGGACTATTCATGGCCAATTATTGTAGTTGATAGTATCCTTAGTATCCACTAATTTATGGGAGTAAATTCAATAGGTGTATGCACAAGATGCTTCTTTACAAAAACTTAAGCAACAACTAGAAAATGGCAAAGTAACGAATCAAATATATAGTTGCTAGGAAGGGTTTGTGTTGAGAAAGAATGGTTACAATGGTTACATTTCTCACATCAAGGGAGAATTATGGAATAAAAGGTACATTGTAGTGCATAAAACAAATGTTTTATTGGAAGGGAATGTTGAAGGATGTTAAAGAATTCATTAAAAACTATGACACTTGTTTGAGATGTAAGTATGAACCGATGGCTTATCTTGCATCATTATAGCCTTTACCTATTCCGAAGACCATCTACCATAGTATTGCAATGAATTATATGGAGAAGCTACCAACCACATGCAGCAAGGATATAATTTGGGTGGTGATACAATCCAGGGTGACGAGGAAGATTGAAAAAGGGACATGAAACGAACTAAAGGGTACAACCTTCAAGGACCCCCTGACCAGGGGAATATTGAAGAAAATGGAAGGTTGACATGCAGAAGAACTAGACCTCCTCAAAGGGAAAGGGGCGTCCAAAGCAGGATCTACTTATTTTTATTATCCTCGTGTTGTTTAGATACTTCTATAGGCATTTATGTAGCTTGTAATAAGTAGGAGGACCTTGTAACTTGCTTTGGACGCATGACGCCTTAAGGATTCTTGTAGCCTCTTTGAACGCACTTTGTATTTTTGGACGCTTCATTTGAACGAAGGATTCAGTGTGATATATGAAGCTATTTAGAGGTTCAGTGAAATCTTTGGACGATTGATAATTCATATTTTAGACATCCAACCATGTCTTAAGATAGGTATAGTGGACTCTATTTGGTAGCTAAGAATCACGTATTAGCTGATTTAGATTATCAGGATAAAAATAGGGAAAATACAAATCTATGTTAATTTGAGGATTTTAGCTAAAAAAAAAGAGTAAACTCATTTTGCAGGTCAAAATAAAAGTCCTAGATGAAGTCTTCCCAACCAAGACCGAAGTCATCCCGGTCAGATGAAGTCATCCTGGCCAGACGAGTTCCTCTCTAAGCCAACTCTGCCTTTGCATGCTGACTTAGTCTCTAGAAGTCGAGTCCATTTCACTTCCCGACTTCGTCTCTAGTAATCAAGTCCAACCCATGTGCCGACTCCGCACCAGTAGCCAACTCTAAATGCCGAAGTCATCCCGTCTATTCGAATTCATCCCTACAACATGACTGATTCCGTTCCAGTGATTTTGAGGTTGATTTTAGGTTCTCTACCTAATCAGATTATTAAACCAGTTCCAATCGGCCCTAGTCTAACGTGATCTACCTCTAAAAATGTTCAATCGCGGCAAGGTTAAAGCAGATTAAAGCACAGGTGATATAATCAAAGTCAGAATTGCAAACCGGTTTTATTATTAAAAACAGAATCAAATACAAAGGTGAGAATTCAGCATTTTCCAGAGAGTCTACCTTCCATGACGATCAATATGGCCAGGCAACTATACTGGAGTGCGTCGACTATACCGAGCAATCACCTCCGACAACTTCCAGCTTCCCAAATCCTGGTCTTGTACCTCCTCGATCGAGAGAGGCACCTTATTGAAGCATCGTGTACCACCGTGCTAGCTAGGACGCATTGAAATTGCTGATGGAACTAGGTCTAAATTCTGCTGAAATTCCACACCGAAGACGTGGCTTGGCGTGCTTTATTTATACACAAGCTAGGTAGCTGGCGGCGCACCTAATCTTAATAGATTACAAATTTGAATTATTGATTACAGATTCCTCAATCCTAGAAGATTACAGATTCCTTGATCCTATCATATTTGTATCGCAGATTCCTTAATTCTAGTGTAATCATATTTGTATCACAGATTCCTTAATTCTAGCATAATCATATCTGCATTACAGATTCCTTAATTCTAGCATAATCATATTTGCATTACAGATTCCTTAATTCTAGCGTAATCATATATGCATTACAGATTCCTTAATCCTAGCATAATCATATTTGCATTCTTGCTGGAGTAGTTTTAGCCATTGAAGTCGACTTGGCCGGGAAGGCTAGTCTGGCTGGGACCGCTTCTTTTGGGCCGAGATGTTCCTTTTGGGCCGAGATACTCTCGGCTTTCAGGCCTGCAAAACAAGTTAAATCTTTTTGTCAATTAAAATCCTCATTTTAGCACAGATTTACATTTCTCCTATTCCTAGGTCCATAATTCGAATCTTAACTAAGACATGACTCTTAATCACTAAACAGTCTTAATAATACCTATCTTAAGCCCTTGTGAGGTGTATAAAATATGACTTATCACTTGTCCATTGGTTATGCATTCATACACACCACAACCTCCATTTCTCTATTGTTTGCATATACACTCTTGCTCCACTGATTAGTGTTTCCATGGTACTTTAATATGGCGTCCAGTCGATCGAGTGGATGCAAGTTCAGGGTTTAGGTAGCGATCGGTTGCTAGAGGAGGCTGACCAGTTACTGGCACACTTTAGTGTACTAACCCCTCTATATCTAACCATCTTTGGTGAACACTATAGCTCTGCCATGACGATCGTTATGGGAGGCTGAGTTCATAATTCCATGTACCCACATTCCATGTATCAATACACTAGTTTTGTAATGAAATGGGTTTGTGTTTCTTTACTTTTCTGTTTATGATTCCTGTTTGTTTCTTTGTTCTTGCTTCTATCATGATCATGCATGTGTAAGAATAGATGAAGTTAGGTTAGAGGCCGGTTGGAACCAATCTAGCAACTTATTAGGTAATCAATAGAAAGCCTAAAATCAACCACGTGCGTAATCCCTGCCAACTCGAGGCCGCGGTTGTGTAAGCCCCAGTCGGCAATGGATGAATGTTAGGCGATCGTCTTAAGACTTAGGTTGGTTTAGAATCACATCCTTTATTAGGAACTGGAATCAACTACTTGTTGACTTTGGATTGATATGCTAAGCATTTGTTCATTGTTTGTTTGTCTTTAATTTTGTAGCTCGTAGTTTACTTTCTGCAATTACTTTGTAATCCTACAAAACCCCCTTGCTTTTACATTCATTGTTTGAGTCTCCATTCTACATTCCTGATTCTGCATGTTTCTTAGTTTTCTACACTAGGCATCATATGAATAACGTGTCCTTGAGAGATTCGATCTAGATTGACCCTATGCTATAGATATTATAGGTAATCTAGTTATTTTTTATATTTGTATTGACGACTAAACAACTTATCAAAATTGACACGGTTGTTGGGGACACACATTATGTGGTGTCCTAGTGTGCTGAGTTTGAGTATTTTGCTGAATCTGAGTCTGTAGAAATGCATGCCTATGGTATATTGAGTCTGAGTCTGTAGAGTGCCGAGTCTAAGTCAAGTCTATTTTTAGTTTATCGAGTCTAAGTTTTTGGTAGCATGCCAAGTTTGTGGGTACCCAATTTTTGTTTGTGTTTGTGATAAGTTGTTGTATATGTTGAATTTGTATGTGCTGAAATTGTCTGTGCCAAGTTTGTATATGCTGAGTCTATGCATGTGCCGAGTCTATATGTAGTATGTGTCGTGTCTACATGTATAGCTGAGTTTGTGTTTGAGTCTGTTGTGTGTAGCTACGTAAGTGATTTCCATTGTTTTGCATAATTTTTTTACTATATCTTGCGTTTACTTTGTCTGCATAATTTTTTTTATCATCATCATTACGCTAGTTTTCTACATAATCTTTTCCTTTTTGTTACGTAGTGCTTGATTAGGAGTAGTTCTAACAATTTGTATAAATTTGACTTGTATAAATTTGACCTGTATAAATTTGACCTAGAAATAGATAGGACTTTGTATAGATTAAGAAAAGCTAGAAGCACTGACCATTCTGCTAATAATACTTGTACAACTAACCATTCTGATTTTGCTGAATCTAGTAGTTTTGATAATTCCAAGCCTAACATTAACAAGTCCCACGAGCCGGAGCAAATGGAGAATAACAATAGAACGCTTAAAGAATTTGGCCACGCCGATGTGTTGTACCAACCTTGGTGCATTCAATATCCGCAGTTGGAGCTGGCTCAATCATACGAACTTAAATTTGAACTTATTAACTTGTTGCCTAAATTTCAAGGTCGCGTAGGTGAAGATCCACACAAACACCTGAAGGAATTCCACGTGGTATGCTCCACGATGAGGCCGTTGGGGATACTAGAGGACTATATCAAGATGAAAGCATTTCCTTTTTCCCTAGATGGAGTTGCAAAAATAACTAGATTACCTATGATTTCTATAGCATAGGGGAAACCTAGGTCGAATCTCTCAAGGACACGTTATTTGTGTGATGCCTAGTGTAGAAAACTGAGAATCATGCAAAATCGGGAATGCAGAAGACGAACTCGAACCGCGGAAGTAAAAAAAGGGGGGGGGGAGGTTTGTAGGATTACAAAGTAATTGCAGAATGTAAACTACGAGCTACGAAATTAAAGGCAAACAAACAATGAACAAACAAATACTTAGCATATCAATGCAAAGTCAGCAAGTACACGATTCAGGTTCCTATTAATGCATGTGATTCCAAACCAACCTAAGTCTTAAGACGATCGTCTAACATTCGTCTATTACCTAATATAATGCTCTGAAGGGGGACATGCCCGCTAATTGATGGTAGGTAGTGTTGAAACAGAATTATGCACATGCCAACCATTAAGGCCATTGTTTTGATTTGCCCTCTATAAAGCAATGTTGGTAGTCTTCAAGGCACAAGTTAACCACTTCAGTTTGCCCATCTATTTGCAAGTAATAGGTTGAGCTGTACTTGAAAGTAGTGCCTGCTTGTTTGAACAATTCTGACCAAAATTTCTCAAGAAAAGCCTATCAATTTTTGCATTGCCAGGACAATGGCATAAACTCTCTCTCATATATTGATTTCTTTTAAGCTCGTTCTAATGAAGCTTGGCTGATGAAGGCTATTGGTTTGCCTTCTTGTAGTAAGACAACTCTAATTCCCTTGCTTGAAGTATTAGATTTCGGTATGAATGTCTTAGAAAAATCTCAAACAACCAACATTGGTAAGGCAACCATAGCTACCTTCAATTGATAAAAGGCATGTTGAGCATTTTCATTTCATTGGAACTTTTCCTTTTTTAATAGCTCAGTTAATGGCCTTGCTATAACACCATAGTCCTTAACGAGTCTCCTGTAATAGCTTGTTAATCCTAAAAATCCTCTTACAGCCTTGACATCCTTAGGAATAGGCTAGTTCTGCATCACCTCCACTTTTGTGGGTCTATTGCTACACCTCTCCTGACACCACATACCCCCGATATTCCATCTCTCGTTCAGCAAAATTGCATTTCTATAAATTTACCATCAACTCATTATCTCTTAGATGTTGTAAGATAGTTCATAAGTGTTGTTTATGCTCTTCTAATCTTCGAATATAGATTAAAATATCATCAAAGAATACAATCACAAACTTCCTTAAGTTAGGCTTATGTACCTTATTCATAAGGGATTGGAATGTTGACGATGCATTAGTGAGATCGAAGGACATTAGTAAAAATTTGTAATGATCCTCATGTGTCCTAAATGAAGTTTTATGAATGTTTGCTTACCACATTCTAATTTGGTGGTACCAAGATTTTAGGTTGAATTAAACCAAGTTACTTCAACTAATTCATCGAGCAATTCATCAATTAAGGGGATTGGAACTAATCTAGAACATATAAAATCTCCAACTTTCGTCTTTCTTTTTTTACTAGAATAATAAGGCTTGCGTATGGGCTGATACTCGACCTAATAATTCTTTCCTTCAACTTATCTGCCACTAACTTTTCAATGAGTTTTTTTTTATAGTAAGGGTATCAATAAGGCCTCAAATTAGGAATATTAGCTCTTTCCTTTAACATGATTCCATGGTCTCGTCTTCTATTTGGTGGAAATCCTGGCTGGCTTGTAAAAACATCTTCAAATTCCTTCAACATTATTGTGATATCCAACGACATGAATTGATCATGATCCCAATTCTCCACTATTGTCATTCTACACTCCACCAAGAATGTTTCCATATTAGCTTGAAACTATTTTAACATATATTTCAATGTTAAGGGCGTTATACCCAATGACGGGTCGTCTTTAATCACATTTTTTCTCCTTTTAGCTTCACCTTCATCACAAGTTACTCAAAATCAGCTTTAATTGGGCCTAATTTCCTCAACCATTCCATTCCTAATACCACATCATCCCTATTCAACAAAAATAGATAAAAATTCTTGGTGACAGGTAATCCTTATAACTGAAATTTTAAATTATTGCAAACTACCTAAGCCTTTACGCTATACCCATCGCCCACCTTCACCTAATATGGTCTTTTTTTTGACCGAAAATTGCAACTTTTGGACTAGCAATTCAGAAATGAAATTGTGAGAAGCTCTATAATCAATTAACACCAACATCTTTATCCTATTTAATTCACCCCAGAGTTTGAATGAGTGCTTAAAGGTAATGCCAATTGTGCTATTAAAATTCAAGGTGGTAGATTTACCTTGCCATTGTATTTCTTCCTCCTCTTTTGTGGTGTCTGCATATGTTTTTGGCCCTTCTTCTAGCATTATTGTTGGTAGTTACTTATTCTTGCACACGTTCCTAACCCCAAACTTCTATCGAAAGCATAATTCTTTTCTTTTCATGGTACTATGCATCCATCATATTTTTCCAGGTGCTCTTGCCCCCATTGTCTTTTGTATTTCTAGAAGATCCCCCTCCTCGAGTACTACTTTTTGAAATTGATCTTAGTTTGTACTGTTTCTTTTCATCATTTTTTCTTGAGCCTCCATATCTTCGAGTTGTATACCGATAATTCCCTCCTTAGTTTGTCAATGGGTGTGATGATCCCACCTCTCTCTTCCATATTGTATTTCTCTCATCGATCAACAATGCCTTGTCCATTAGTTCTGCCAATGTCTAAGAAAGATGTATCCTTAGTTCTGCTTTAATCACTTTGTTCAATTCGATCACAAAAGCCCGTTTGAAATATGCTTGATTAGTAACTTTGAGTGGCCCTGAGCAATCTTTAAACTTCTCAAAATACTCCATTACGCTTCCTTTCTACTTTTATCCTAGTAACACCTCAAAGGGATTTATGATCAATGTTGGCTAGAACCTCCTAATTACTGCTTGCTTGAAATCGTGCCAAGATTAGGTCATATAGCAAGATTCCCACCATTGAAACCATATAAATGGTTTTCCCTCAAATGCTACCATGGCTGCCTTGAGCCTTTCCTTTTATGGAATTGTCCTCAACCAGTGTTAGAAGTAAATAAATCAAGTATATATGCACGACTAATATTTACTGTTGATTGAGTCAAAGCATTTTAATTTAGTTTCCAACTTTCCCGATTTTGTTATTTGATTTTCTGTTACCCACATTTAGGATTATGTTGTTAGTGTGTGGGATAGTTTCCAACTTTCTAGATTTAGTAGTTATAGAGTCAAGCCTATAAATTTGGCTCTCTTGGGATTGTTACCACACCACAAAAAATCAAGTTTGAGATAAAATAATATATTCTCTCTTCTCTCTTGCTTTCCACAATATATGCATGTGAGTATTATTTTCTGTTAAAAAATTATGTCCCACTGATATCAAATTGGTATCAAAGCTGGTTAGATCCAGCATTGGTTTTGTGAGGTTGTGAGAAAGTTAGTTTCAAAAAATTATTGAGTGTGTGAGGAACAAGAGAGTTCTCACTTTGCCAAATTTTTTTTGAGAAAGAGAGATGGCCACAAATTACAATATTGTTTGGTCTGGTCCCAAATTAGATGGAAAATTGGATTATAACTATTGGGCATTGTTAATATCCACCCATTTGAAAGCTCACAATATTTGGAGCTTTATTGAACCAGGCTTACAACAAAGAGCTGATGATGCTGCTCAAAGGAAGGATCAGTTGGCGCTATCGCAAATTCACCAAGGTGTAGATTATTCAATTTTTGGCAAAATAGCAAATGCCAAGACAGCCAAACAAGCGTGGGACATTTTGAAGTTGTCATACAAAGGAGTAGAAAAAGCCCAAAAATCCAAACTGCAATCCGTACGTCGAGAATATGAAAGATATGAAATGTCCAATTCTGAAATCGTGGAACAGTACACGAGTAACAAATCTTGTCAACAAGATGAGGGTGTATGGAGAAGACATCCGTGAAAGCAAGGTGGTGGAGAAAATTCTATGCACCATGCCAATGAAGTTTGATCATGTGGTGACTACAATAGTTGAAGCCCACGACACAGACACCATGACAGTTGCAGAATTGCAAGGTAGCATTGAAAGCCATGTGAGTAGAATCTTGGAGAAAACTGAAAAAGAAAATGAAGAAGCCTTGAAGAGTCAAGTAAGTTTTACCAACATAGCAAAATTCAGTCAAAGTGAAGATAGTAAAGCTCGTGAAGGTGGAAATAGAAATTCCAGAGGTAGAGGTCATGGCAATTTCAAAGGAAGAGGTCATTATAATTCCAATCAACAATGGAGAGACAACAATTTCAAACCACCTAATCAAGGAAGAGGTGGACACAATTTCAGATCTACCAACTATGGAAGAGGAAAAAGCAACAACTCCCAAGAAAGGACAAATTCAATTCCTACCACTGTGGAAAGTTCGGGCACATAGCTGCAAATTGTAGATTCAAACAACAAGCAAATATAGCAGAAAACCAATATCAACATACTAGTGAGAGTTCTGATAATCCACAAACTTTACTTCTAGCAACAAACAATTTTGCAGGCGATGGAGATATTTGATATCTAGATACAGGCTGCAGCAATCACATGTGTGGAAGAAATGAGTTATTTTCCTCACTAAATGAAACGGTAAAATCTACCGTGAAATTTGGAAATAATACAAATATTCCGATTTTAGGGAAAGGCAGAATTGCTATCAAATTGAAGGATGGTTCTCAAAATTTCATCTCTGATGTTTTCTATGCTCCTGGTCTTCATCACAACCTGTTGAGCATGGGACAATTATCAGAAAAAGGCTACAACATGCAGATTCTCAATGGTTACTGTTCCTTGATTGACAAAAGTGGGAGATTTGTTGCTAAGGTAAAAATGACTCCTAATCGTCTGTTCCCTTTAAAAGTTGATCACAAAGAATTATCCTGCTTGAGTTCTTTTATACCAAATAATGATTGGTTATGGCACATGCGCTTTGGACATTACCACTTTTCTGGATTGAATTATTTATCTAAAAAAGAATATGTATCTGGTTTGCCTATTATAAATATTCCTGAGGGTGTATGTGAGACTTGTGAAATTGCAAAGAAGCATAGAGGGTTTTTTCCAACTGGGAAGTCTTGGAGAGCAAAAAAGCCATTGGAAATAGTCCATTCAGATTTATGCATGGTTGAGATACCAACACATGGTGATAGCAGGTACTTCATTACCTTTATTGATGATTTTAGCAGAAAAACCTGGGTGTATTTTTTGAAACAAAAATCAGAAGCTTGTGATGCCTTTGAGTCATTTAAGGCATTTGTAGAAAAACAAAGTGGTTGCAGAATTAAAGCACTGAGGACAGACAGAGGCCAAGAGTACCTTGCCTGTGCAGACCTTTTTGACCAACATGGAATTCAACATCAATTAACAACAAGATACACTCCTCAACAAAATGGAGTAGCAGAAAGGAAGAATAGGACAATCATGGACATGGTGAGATGCATGCTAAAGGATAAACAATTGCCAAAAGAATTTTGGGCAGAAGCTGTTGCCACTACTGTGTATATTTTGAATAGGTGTTCAACAAAAAGTGTTTATGATAAAACACCAGAAGAAGCTTGGAGTGGAAGGAGGCCCTCAATCCGACATCTCAGAATTTTTGGGTGTATAGCATATGCCCACGTACCTAATCAACTTAGAAAGAAGCTTGATGACAAAGGAGAGAAGTGCATCTTCATTGGTTACAACACCAACTCAAAGGCGTACAGGCTCTATAATCTAGTGACAAAGAAGGTAATTTTAAGCAGAGATGTGACCTTTGATGAAGAAAAAATGTGGAATTGGTCTTCTAAAGCTCAAAAAGAGCCTATAGTAATTCCAGAAAATTATGAAGAAGAGAATGGACATGTAGATCCAACACTTGATGAGTCAGAAACATCAAGCAGACCACAAAGGCAACAAAGACTACCAGCCAGATTGGAGGACTATGTTGTGGTTAATAACAATGACCCATCTGATGAGAAAATTATCAATTTTGCTTTATTTGTAGATTGTGAACCAGTGACATTTGAAGAAGCTGCAAGTGATCGATATTGGAGAAAAGCAATGGATGAAGAAATTCATGCCATTGAAAAAAATCAGACATGGGAGCTGACAGACTTACCAGAAGATAAAAGGCCAATTGGAGTGAAGTGGGTGTACAAAACTAAGTACAAGCCTAATGGAAAAATAGATCGTTTTAAAGCAAGGTTAGTAGCAAAAGGATACAAGCAGAAGTCAGGTATTGATTATTTTGAGGTATTTGCTCCTGTAGCGAGATTAGATACAATTCGTATGCTTATCTCTCTATCAGCTCAAAATAATTGGAAAATTCATCAAATGGATGTTAAGTCTGCTTTCCTAAATGGTACTTTAGAAGAAGAAGTCTATGTTGAACAACCTGTTGGATATGAGATTGAAGGCAAAGAAGATAAAGTCTATAAGCTAAAGAAAGCATTGTATGGCTTGAAGCAGGCACCTAGAGCGTGGTACAAGAAGATTGATTCTTATTTTTTACAAAATGGTTTTCAAAGATGCCCGTTTGAACATACTCTATATATTAAATTTGTTGACCCTAGTGATATTCTTATTGTGTGCCTTTATGTTGATGATTTAATCTGTACTGGCAACAATTCAAAGATGATTGCAGAATTTAGGGAGGCCATGATTAGATGCTTTGAAATGACAGATTTGGGCCTGATGTCTTATTTTCTTGGCATTGAGGTCATTCAACAGGCTGATGGAATTTTCATTTCTCAAAAGAAGTATGCTGTAGACATTTTGAAGAAATTCAAAATGGAGAATTCAAAACCAATCTCAACACCTGTTGAAGAAAAGTTGAAGTTGAAAAGAGATAGCGATGAAAGAAGAATTGATTCAACATACTACAAGAGTTTGATTGGAAGTCTTAGATATCTGACAGCTACTAGACCAGATATAGTGTTTGGAGTAGGATTGCTCAGCAGATTTATGGAAGAGCCACGTGCATGTCATTTACAAGGAGCAAAAAGAATCCTGAGATATATTAAAGGTACTTTGACTGAGGGGATCTTTTATGATAATAATTATAATATAAAGCTAGTTGGATACACAGACAATGACTGAGTAGGAGATATTGAGACAAGAAAAAGCACGTCAGGGTATGCATTTCATCTAGGCACTAGAGCAGTAGCATGGTCCTCGAAGAAACAACCAACAATTGCACTCTCAACAGCCGAGGCAAAATACATAGCTGTAACAAGTTGTGCTACACAAGCAATATGGATGAGAAGGATCCTTGAAGCAATGCATCAAAAGCAAAATACTCCCACAATGATTTTTTGTGATAATAAGTCTGCAATTGCACTTTCAAAAAAACCCAGTTTTTCATGGGCGGTCCAAGCACATAGACATTCGGTTTCATAAAATTCGAGAATGGGTAGTTGAAAAAGAAGTTATTGAATACCGTCCAACTGAAGAACAAGTTGCAGATATTTTTACAAAACCACTGAAAGGAGAATTGTTTTATAAGTTGAAGAAAATGCTCGAAATAATTAGTGTGCATACTTGATTTAAGGGAGGCAATGTTAGAAGTAAATAAATCAAATATATATGCATGACTAATATTTACTGTTGATTGAGTCAAAGCACCCACATTTAGGATTATGTTGTTAGTGTGTGGGATAGTTTCCAACTTTCTAGATTTAGTAGTTATAGAGTCAAGCCTATAAATTTGGCTCTCTTGGGATTGTTTCTCTCTTGCTTTCCACAATATATGCGTATGAGTATTATTTTCTGTTAAAAAATTATATCCTACTGATATCAACCAGAAGTATCTTTCCATACTTCCAATCCAACCCGATGCATCTTCTCCATTGAAACTAGGCATTTCCAGATTTCGCATCTTCCACTATTTGTCCCGTTCTCGTTCCCCGTTGGTCCCATGTTATGGTTGGGCATGGTTTTTTTGTTGATTCCCTATTGCCACTTTTGGTGCCTCCGATCCATCAAAAACCTTTTGCCAACAAAGGTCGCCTTGTGCTCTTCGTCCCGCTTCCATCTCTGCACGCTACTATAACTCCTCCAATCCTCGTTCAATTGCGTCAATTTTGGCCTCCATCCTCCACTTCATGAACCCTTCCACTCCTGGAAGAACCAGCTCTGACATCAGTTGATTGATTCAACTGGACTAGAGAGAGAATTAAGCAAACAACTCTACATGTAAAACGATTTTATTAATGCCCTATGATCAATGTAACTAGCTGTAATGGAAATTTAATGTTGAGGATATTCGAGAGCTCCTCAAAAACTCTTCTCCATTCATTACTTTCTTCTCCACCTTCCTTCCCTCATCTCATCCTATTAATAATGTTGCGCTCCCCATCCTATTACCATTTTCTATTAGTTAGTTGTGAACTGCCTAATTGTTTTCCAACTCTCTTCTATTCCTCCAAATATATACCTTTTTAATGAGACGTATTATCACTTATATGATTGTTAGAAACTTGATTGGCAATGTAAAACACAACTAAAATAATGTATGTATTCGCATTTTCTAACCTGATTTCTAGGTGATAT
Source organism: Mucuna pruriens (assembly GCA_025330945.1). Lineage (NCBI taxonomy): Eukaryota > Viridiplantae > Streptophyta > Magnoliopsida > Fabales > Fabaceae > Mucuna > Mucuna pruriens. The sequence goes on along the minus strand of JAENHJ010000527.1, from coordinate 767,632 downwards.
CAAAGTTTGGTCAGGTCTGCAAATGAAACTAAAGAAAATTGCAATATCAGAAAAGAAAATACCAGGATAGTCCTAGTCATTGAGAGGCCTGGGTCTCTCCCATCAATTCCTTGGTCACTTTTTTTCCTAACTTTCGTTTATCTCTAAATAAAGAACTTTTCTCAAGGATGTAGAACAAAGTTAAAGATAACATATGTTTTCACCTCCGCTGACCCGATATTAAGGTGATATAAGAACTCACTAGTCTTTTGAATGAAACTGGAGAGATTTACAAGAATAGGGTGAAAAATACAATGATAGTTCGTGTTTGAGAGGCTTGATTCTCCCCCTCTTATAGCCAAATCCCTCCCTTGGTTCTCACACTCCCTTAGCCATATAGCCATGTGTGTGTAATAGGTTGTTATATGAGGTGCACTTCCCACTTTGCCTACATGCAACTTTGATCCCTTAGTGCTCCCACTTCTTTGCCTAATATACACCTTAGTCATCTAGGTAACCTCATACATATTGTTTTAACATCCTTTTTATGTACTAGTTTTGAGCAAAGTTATCAAATCATGTTTCAAATTGCGAGCCATCAAGATAATTTTGAATCTTGAATTGTAAATAAATCGTATAAAATCCAGAGACACTGTAAAAAAAATAGCTTAGAAGTTAAAATATCATCATATAAATGATTTATAATGCTCAATGTTATCATAATTTTAAACTACAAATTAACCAAACAACTTAACTATAAGTTTCACAATCCAAAATCACAGGTTATAACTGAGTGTATTGAAGCCTTTATTTTAGAAGAAAGAAAACAGAGCAATAGAACAATTATATAGAATGCATAGAATGAATGAGACCTGTGCGAAACCGTTTTAGAAGAACGAAAATAGAGCAGCGAGGAAATAAGATAGGCTGCATTTGGCTACTTCTCCATTTCCATTTTGTAAACAATTTAAATTTATTTGAGTTTTCAATTTTATTTTATGAAAATTGGTGAATGATTATACTTCTATTCTTGCTCGATGAATTATTAATTATTTTTATTAGAAAGACAGATCATTATAATTAGAAAAATAATGTAGTAATTTAATGTTTGAAATATAGTAGAAAACCTAAATATTTTTTATCGACTAAACAGCAACATACTATTCCAATCTAGAAACTTAGAAAAAATGCTCTATTTTCTCTATTTGAAAGGAGATGGCTTAATGATTACGAAAATTAATATTGTAATTTACCTTAAATTGAAGGGTATCTTTGGCAAAGAAAAGGTTTCTACAATGCATGCTTAATATTATGGTATAGATATAGATAGGTTATTGATTATCCATTTTCTACCTTCATGTATTAGGTTTATATACTGGTGGTGTTTTAGCTAATTAAGAAAGAAAAGGAGTGCTCGCCTATTTTCTTTTTACAGCTTCGTGTTTGTTTTCATTTATCATTCTATATAGTTTGAACTTGTATTCCTTTATAATTGTGCAGGCAATATTCTTTACTGGGTTACATCAAATTTGTTGACTTATGTATGGACTCGGTAAGTCTCTTGAAAAGGATCCTTTTTCACTCTCTCAACTGTTTAGTTTAAACAAAAGTGAATCTTTGTTATATGTTCTTGATGCTTTTCTAATCCCTATTTTACGTTGCTTAAAGTTCCTGGTGTAAAGAAAACTGTGGGTATTCCTGAAATACTTGTTGCTACAGCACCCACCAGTGCTCCTCAATCTCCCTTTTCTATATTTCTAGCTCTAAAACAAGCTACATTAGCGACAAATGTGCCAAGCTCAATTCCAGATAAACCATCAAAACATTCAAATAAAAATATTTCTTTTTCTGTTATTAGTTAAAGTCTTAGAAGAGAGAAACAAGTGAAAGGAAGAAGGAAAAATAAAATGTGAGGAAAATTTACTGGTTCTTGAATGATGCCAAGGTATGATTACGCGTGGAGCAGCAACTTCTGTTTTCTACAATTTAAGGCAAAAACACTCAACCCTTGGCTTGCCTATGATTGACTATGACAAAGCACTTTCGTTTCAACCAATGTTGATGAATGGAAGATTGGAGTTTCTTCCAAGGTGATTTTTCCTGACTAGATGCTAACAACTTTGTTAATAATAATTTTCAAAGGTATAAATTGCTTAAAAATTGAATCTTTGCTCAATTTCTTTTCTTTTCTTGCCTATCATTTGATGTAGTCTGAGATGCTCGTGCAAAAATTTATTTTCAGATTCAAGGGTTGAGTTATATACCTTCTACATTGGCTACTACTAAATTCAACATGCTATTAAAGAGATTGAATCATTTTTATTAATTTAATACAATGGACTGCCGAAATCAACTTATTGGTTTACTAATATTTAATTTCTTGAACGTAGTAACTTTTATGCTAGTTAAAATTGCTCGTAGCATAATTTAAAGAGATTCAAAGGTTGGATTCTTTACGATCTTTAATTTCTTGAATATAGTAACTTTTTTGGCATTTAAAATTACTAGTAATATATACTCATTTGGGGGTGGTTTTTAAGCTCCAGTAAATGCTAACTTTGACTAAACTAAAAAATATGGTTTTATTGGCGGATTTTAGATGAAAATAAATGCTAACATTAACCAAACTATTTAACTAAATTAAAATTGCATATTTTGGTAGTTTATAGCCGCTACTAATTATTAATCCTATTTTGGCAAAAATACCAGCGGTCAACTTAAAATTCCAAATCCTGCTTTTAGCCGCCACAAACTGCCTTTTTCTTGCTACTATTTGTAATGGAGGTAGTTAAAGCCTATCCTCCAACTTCTGAAAACTTTGCTCGCAAGCTTCTATCCAAGCAAACGATTGATCTTTTCTTGTTAGTTGAGTCGACGGAGCCACAATTAATGCCAACACGCACATGGTCTTTTTACTTAAGGAATCAACTATTATGTTTATCTTTCCAAGATGATACATCAATTGGAAGTTATAATCCTTGAGGAACTTCATCCATCTCCTCTACCTCATGTTTAGTTCCTTTTGATCAAACAGATACATCAAACACTCATGGTGGCTAAAAATGTTGAACTTTGCTTTATAGAGGTAGTGTCTCAAAATCTTAAAGGCAAACACTACCATTGCTGACTCCAGGTCATGTGTTAGATAATTCTTCTCATGAAGCTTTAGTTGTTTAGATGCATAGGACACGACCTTCTTTTCTTGCATCAACACACATCTTAGAGCTTGGTGTGAAGCATTGCGATAAACCTTGAAAATTTTATTGGGATTGGAAAGAATCAGCACTGATGAGGTAGTTAACCTCTCCTTCAGCTCTTGACAACTTCTCTCACAAGCTTTCGTCCAAGCAAACAATCAATCTTTACTCGTCAATTGAGTCAACGGGGTCGTTCAAAGGAGGATGCGTCCAAAGGACCCAAGTACCGTTCAAAGGACCTACCGTACAAAAGGTGCAAAATGCTAGACATGTCCAAAGCTCCAGGCTTCAAACAAACAAAAACAAGTCATAAAAACTATACAAGGTCTTACAACTACTCAAGGGCATAACCGTAAAGTATGAATAGCATTAAGCCGTTTTTGGATGCTCCTTTCCCTTTAAGAAGATTCATCTTCCTTTAAATTTCTTCTTCAAGCCTCTTCAACCTTCCTCTAGCTAGGGGTCCTCAAAGGGATTTGATTTCTTTATGCTTAGTGTCCTTCCCTTACTCTTCCAGCCTTCCCAGATTTACATTAGACTCTCCTTCTTGTAAAGAATTTGTTCTCAAATTCATGTCATCCATACCTAAAATAAAAGGAGACAAGTCAACAATATTGAAAGTAGTACTACCCCGATATTCTTGAGGCATGTCCAAGACATAAGCATTATCATTGATCCTGCATGATATTGTGAATGGTCCATCCCTTTGAGGGAGAAGCTTAGATTTCCTTAAGGTATGAAATCTCTCCTTCCTTAAGTGGACCCAAACCAAGTCACCTTGTTCGAAAACTTTTCCCATCTTGCCTTTGTTGGCACTTTTAGCATACTGCTCACCCTTCTTTTCCATAAAAGCATGCACTTTTTCATGTAGCGTAGTTACAAAATAAGCCTTAGAGAGGCCATCCTAATGAACTATGGATGCCATACCAGGAAAGGGTAACAGGTCCAAAGGGTCCAAAATATGCGCTTTTAGCATACTGCTCACCCTTCTTTTCCATTAAAACATGTGCTTTTTCATGTAGTTTAGTTACAAGCTAAGCCTTGGAAAGGTCATCTTAATGGACTATGGACGCCATACCAGGCAAGGGTAATAGGTCTAAAGGGGACAAGGGTTAAAACCATACACTAGCTCAAAAGGAGTGTAGGATGTAATTTTATTAACTACCCTGTAATATGCAAGTTCAATATAAAGTAGTCATTCCTCCCAAGATTTCAAACTTTTTCCCACAAAACACTATAAGAGTTGAGACAAAGTTCTATTTACCACTTTAATTTGCCGATCCGTCTCAAGGTGCAAGTGGTGGAAAAGAGTAGATTGGTACCAAGCTTAATCTAAAGGGTCTTCCAAAAGTTGCTAAGAAATTTTGAGTCCCTATCCAAGACTATGGTTGTCTGGATACCATGTAGCCTTACCACCTCCTTAAAGAAAAGATTGGTCATGTGACTCGCATCATTAAACTTATGACAAGGTATAAAATAGGCCATTTTTGAAAATCTGTCTACCACCACGAATATGAAATCTCTACCCTTTCTTGACCCCCAAAATCCCATAACAAAATCGATAAAGATATCCACCCATGGTGAAGTAGGAATAGAAAGTGTGGTATGTAATTTATTGGACAAGACCTTGGATTTAGCCATCTTGAAAATCAAGCACCTCCCGTAAAGTGTGATGCACACCTCTCCTCATGCGAGGCCAATAGAAATACTCATGCAAGGTCTCATATGTCTTTTGCTCCCCAAGTGACCCATTAGGCCATCTTTATGTGCCTCTCTGCCTAGTAATTCTATAATTGAACTCCTAGTCATACACAACGTCTTTTCCTTAAATAAGAATCCTTGATGCCTAAAGAAGCCTCCATTGGACGAGTTGGCACAAAGTTCATAAGCCTCCTTGAAGTCATCATCCTCAACATACAAGTTCTTAAGGCTTCCAAAACCCAACAACTTGATTTCTAGCATGGCAAGCAATGCATGTCTTCATAGGCTTTCTTGTTTGTGTTTAATGACATATGGAATTGTTCCAGGAAATCAACCCACTTAGCATGCCTTTTTTTTAACTTATATTGGCCCCTCAAGTGTGTTATTGAATCATGCTATAGACGACGAACTCATTGGACAACAAATAGTGTTGCTAGACTTGCAAGGCCTTGACTAGAGCATAGAGGTCTTTATCATACGTGAAATAATTAAGTTGGATACCTTTTTGGTTCTCACTAAAAAAAGAAATTGGGTGCCCTTCTTGCAACAACATTGCCCCTATGCCCACATTGGACGCATCACATTCTAGTCAAATGATTTATGAAAACTTGGAAGTGCTAAAATGGTGGCATTAGGTAGTCAATCCTTCAGCGCTTAGGATGTTTTTTCCTTGGGTTCTTTGATAGGGCTTCGAGTTGGTCGTCACTTCTCCTATCAAAATACTAGATTTTTCCTAAGCTAAAGCAGCATAGGGTCAACCTAGGTCATTCTTCTCAAGGACACTTTGGTTCCTATGTTCTCTAGGGTACAAGGCTGAGTTATATGTGAAACAGGATATGTAGAGTGCAAACTCGACAATTAAAGTAAATTGGGGGGTTTTGACAGAAAAGTAAATTGCAGGAAAGTAAAGTTTACGGCAAAGTAAACTAAAGCTACAAAGGTAAAGGTAACTACAATTAACTACAACTAACATTAACAAAACTATTAACGGACTAACTAACAGACATAATACTTATTATACCGGATATAATGGTTCAATAAAATGGTTCTGCTTGGATTCCTAGTATGCCTGTGATTCCTCACCAACCCAATTTCCTACGACGATTGTTGAACATTCGTCCATTGCCAACTAAGGGCTTACACAATCGCGGCCTCGAGGTGATAGGAATTACGCCCTTGGTTGATGTAGATTATCTAATGATTACCTATAATGTTGCTTAGGTAGGTTCCAACCGACTCCTCATCTAGCATGATCTATTCTTAACATGCACAATCGTAACAAAATCAAGAATAGATTAAATTATAGGAACTACAAACACACAAGTGCAAAGAAACATATTCATTCATTGGTTAGTCAAAATACCGATACAAAGATGGATTCAATGGAAATGATGATGGCCAACTTCCTACAACAACCGCCAGTAGTAGTTGTAGTGTTCCACCTTTGATGGTCAGGTACTGAGGGGTTGAATCACCAAGTAGTGTGCTAGCGCGTCCTGACAGTCTCCTCTTGGCAACTGACCGCTACCTAGACACTGGTCCTACACCTACTCGACCCACTAGGCACTTTATGAAGCACCGTGGAACAAAGATGACTAAGGTGGTAATGGAGGTTAATGGTGAATGTAGAGTATGAGTTTATTGATAATTTGTGCTCACTAACCTTGAACTCAGCTTTATGTCCCTTATTTATACATTCATCGGCCTAACTAATTTCTAACGGAAATAACATAAATAGTAGTCTTGTTGTAACTAACTAACAGACTCAACTAACTAACATAATGGAAATGACAAACTTGAGTAATTGTTTTCCTAAATGACACGTGCTGGAATTGCTGGAGTGGAGTCGACCTCTTAGGAATCGGCATGTTGGAGTCAACTAAAGACGGAGTCAACCACACAAAACCAAAGTCAGCGTGATCAGGTCTGAGATGGTTCTGGTTTTGGCTGGGATGGTTTCATCTAGTCGAGATGTCTTCAATGCCAAGAAGCCTTTGGTCTTAGTCTTGGTCTCGGTCTTGGCTTCAACTAGTCGAGATGCCTCCAATTCGTCAAGATGCATTCGGTCTCGGTCTCTACTAAGATGGTTCAGGACTCTAGTTTGACCTACAAAATGAGACTAATATATTTGTTAGCTAAAATCGGTAGATTAGCAGAGATTTGTATTTTCCTTATTATAACCTAGGAAATCTGAATCTTAGCTAATATGAGATTCTTAACTACATTTTATGCTCTAGTCTACCCACCTAAAGACCTTATTGGGGGTATAAATTGTGTATTATCATTCTTCCCACTTAAACCCAACATCCTTTTTAATTACCTTATTTAGGGGGCCAACAAGAGTACTAAAATCCTTAACAAAGTGCCTATAGAAACCTACCTGCCCGTGGAAGCTCCTTACATCACTCACGTTTGTGGGTGTTGGCTAGGTTTGGATGACCTTCACCTTTTCTTCATGTACTCTAACTCCATGTGAGCCAACCACAAACCCCAAAATGATTGATTACCTTACTAGTGTAAAACATGAACTTCTCCAAGTTAGCATACAATGTTTCATTCTTAATAGTTGCAATACATCCCTAACATGCACAATATGATAATCTACACATACAAAATAAATAAGAATGTCATCAAAGTAGACGACCACACAACATCATATGAGACTTCTGAAGGTGTGCTTTATGAGTCTCATGAACGTACTAGGGGCATTGGTAAATCCAAAAGGCATGACTAGCCATTCATATAGATCGAACTTGGTCATGAAGGTTATTTTCCATTCATCCCCTTCTCTCACGCGAATTTGGTGATATCCACTCCGCAAATCAATCAAAAACACCAGATGATACGGATCAAGGAGGCCAAGATAAGACAACAAAGGATGTGGGCTAAACTTTAGGGGAAAGCCTTCAAGGACCCTTAACAAGGGGCAAGATGAAGAAGTTGGAAGCTAAAATGCAGAAGAACATGACACTTCTTAGAGGACAAGGAGCATCCAAAGAGGGATCTTATTTGTTTTCATTATCCTCGTGTAAATAGGAACCTTTATATAGCATTTCTTTCACTCCTTGTAATAAGTATAACAGCCTCGTAAGGCTGGATGAACGCTTGAGCCCTACTAGTCCAATGGACACGCTCTTGGAAGCCAGAATACGTATGGATGAAGGAAGGGTACCTTTTGGTTTCTTGTTCCTTTAGGCCAAGTGTCTTTGGATGTGGATTCCACAAGTCACTTTGGCCTTGGGTCAAGCTTGAAGGCCTTTGGACGCGGCTATAGAAGCCACTCTGTCATTGGACGCAGCTATTAAAACCATTGTGCCATTGGAGGTAAGCAAATTTAAGCTTTTGTTTATAACCGGTATATGCTCACCTAGTAAGTTATCTTTTGTAAAAACCCTTTTGTTTTTATGATAGCATGAAGAGACTAAGTATTAAAGAATACTTAGTGTAATCAAGTGGATTACAAGTGTTGTATAACCTGTAGAAGTTTGAGAATACTTAGTTTGTAAGTCAGTTTAACCTAATGGAAAAATTCTTCATGTTGAAGAGATTGCACGCAACTATTGTGGAAGAGTGAACAAAAATAAAATATTTATATTGTTTTCTCTCTTTCCTTCTTCCTGTTTTTATTTTACACATCTTTGGACGGTTCGTTTAGATAACATTTGAAAATCTTGAGTTTTCGAAAAACTTTATAAAAATCACACATAATTCAACCCCCTTCTGGTGTGTTTCTTATTTCTTCACCTCACCTTTTTCCTTCTATCTTTTTTCTTTTTAGTCTTCTCTAACTATGTGCTTCCAATCAAGAGAAACAATAGATAAGACTCATTATATACAAGTGTTCTAAAAAGTAAACATATATTGCATAAATAAAATAGACGAGTAGTTTCATAAAAATAGATACATTTTATTACATTAAGTGACTTTTAACAAATTTAAAAAAGATGCATCATAATTTTCATTCAAGTTACTCACATATATATCATTTATCATTGACAAAGTATCAGTATTATATTAAAGCTTATATATACTGTTTTTCTTTATTAATATACTAAATTTAGTTTAGATTTTTTTTTATATGGTTTCTATTCTTTATCTTATTATAAAAAAAGAAAATACTTTAAGCTTACCTTATCGTTGGTCCATTGCATGTTCAAATAATTAGAACTTTGATGATAGCATTAAAATTTATATTGAAGGTTTTTTTTTTTTTTTTATAGGAGTCAAGAAGTTAAATTTTTTTATATACCATATTATAATGTAATAGTTTAGATGAATTCACATTCACATGTTGAGCACATATATCTATCTGTAGTTTATCATAGTATTAAAATATTTATTAAATACTAAATTGATTTAAAATTAATTTAAGAATTTTTTTATAAAAAATAATTATGTTATAAATGAGTTAAACGAGTCAAGTTCAAGTCTTATATTTTTTAAACAAGTTGATCTCAAGTCTTGTATTTTTTTAAATAAGTCAAGCTCAAGCCTTATATTTTTTAAACAAGTCAAGTTCAAGTTTTCAATTAAACTCATTTAAATAAATGATGAGTCAAGCTTGAGTAACCTATTTTTTTCACAAATCAAGTTTAAATTTTAAGTGTTTGACTTGACTCAACTAATTTATACCCCTACATATTGATATCTCATAATGAATTAGAAATTTATTTAACATAAATTTATGAATGTAACACAGAAAAAATTAATAATCAAGAGAATGATACTTTCTAATTACATGTCACATTTTAATTTGGATATAGAAAATGAGACAAAAAAAAAAATGAGATAGTGATTTCAACCAATTTATGAAAATAACATAAAACAATGCTACCTTTGTTAAAAAAACAATTGATGTTTAAGGTTAATGAAGACAAATTAAGGAGGATTTAATACGTGTAAAATATTAATGTATTTAGTTTAAAATACTCTTATTTAATATAAGATGTATATGTAATTTATTGTAGGGATGATAAAACAATTCATTTATCCATCCAATCCATCCATAAAGTAAATTCATCAGATCCATCAATTACACACAAAAAAAAAATTAATAGATTGAATCCAATCCATCCATTTAATTTTATGGATGGTTATCTATCCACTATTTTTCAAAATATGTTAGATTACGTTAAATAAATAAAAAATAAATTTATTGGATATGAAACAAAACCGAAAAAGGCAAGACAAAGTCAAACCGAAGTGCTTTGACCAAGTTCAAAACAAAGACACTCTAGCCGAAGCCAAGATAAAGATGTTGAAGCCAAAGATGTTTTGGTCAGGATCGATTCGAAGATATTATAGCTAAGACCGAGTTGAAATTACTCTTTTAGAAGTCGAGTTGAAAATATTATAATAAACATTTGAAACAAACATTTTTGAAATAGTCATAATTTTTGTAATTTTTAAAAAGAAATTTATGCATCATTAGATATATGTAATACTCTAGTTTTTATTCTATTTTATTATTGATTGTAAATATTATATTTTATTAATTATTATTAATAAGTTGTTTAATTATTTTATATTTAATAAATAATATTTTTAGAGGAATATATGTTGGATTTTAAATTGAGCTTTAATTAATTAAATTAAGAAAAATATGTCATCTAAATATGGTAAAAGTTTAGGTGCCCACATCAGGCAAAATTAGTTCATGCATCACCTCCTCCTCTTTTATAAGGAGTGTGATAACTCAAGTTCCACACCAGGCAACATGAGTTCAAGCATCGTCTCCTTCTCCTTATATAAGGAATGGGATACTAAGTAATAATAGGAAAGGCAAAAGAGTCTCTAAACAAGTTGAGTTTGATGCAGACCATTAAACTCATGATAGTTTAATCTTTCTAAAGATTTTTGTGGGAGCAAGCTCATGTTTATTGTGGACCATTAGAGGGAGTTGAAAGACCCATTCTAGGGCTTATATATAGAGGAGCGACTAGAGGAACTATGAAATCTTCTGCTACTCAGTTAATTTTCCTAAACATGTGATTTCAAATCAAAGAACAGAAGAAGGAAAACCCCCGAAAAAAATATCTAAGGATGAACAGGAATGACCTTGAGAAGTGGGGACCCTGCTTAGGAATCGACATTCTAGGTAAGGGGGAGTGAGAAATAACTATGGGTATAGGAGTCGTCCCTATGACCCATAAAATTTTATGTTTTTGGTTATTTGAAGGGGAGATTGAACTCTTGGATTAAGATATTGCCTTTTTAATTAATTACTGTTAATTATATGATTATTACTTGTATGTTCTTGGTGGTTTCTAAAAGGGAGGCCGAGCTCCCTAGGTTAAGTTGTTTTTTTTATAATTTTTATGAAATTTGTGGTGCAATTGTTTGTATCTATGAAAAACATGGAATATTATAGGTTTGCTCATGAGAATTTGAAATGCTGGGTGAAAATCCAGAAAATTCGAGTTGTAGATTTTTTAGCACAGTTGTACTCATGAAGAATAGCTCGTGGAGATTTTGTGTACACCCGTACAGAGTCATGTTGACAGTTCTTGTCGATGAGGATCATTCTTGTTTTTGAGGACCATTCTTGTTGTTGAGGATCATTCTTACCTCTCACAGGCTAGGTTACTCAATAGACAAGTGTCTCTCGGGCTCATCATTGTCTCGTATAGACTAGGTCACCTTTTAACGACATTTATCCTTATCACTCATTTTCATACAGAACATAGTTTAACATAGAGCAATAAATTCTAATTACATTCCAGCACAAAAACTAATACAAGCACAGGTAGGACAACATGAGCGTGCACGGAATCTGCATGAGTTGTTCTTCATGAGAATGGTCGTGCTCAATTGCAACTCAAATTTTCTGGATTTTTCACCCATAATTTTGAATTCTCATAAGCAAACCTATAATTTTTTATATTTTGATACATATAAACAATTAGAGCACCAATTTCACAAAAAAAAATTATAAACAAACAACCTAATCCAAGAAGCTCGGCTTTCCTTCTAGAGACCACCAAGATCATACAGATAATAATCACATAATTAATGACAATTAATTAAAAAGACAATATTTTAATCCAGGAAGTTCATTCTCCCTTTAGATAACCTAAAACATACAATTCTAGGGGTCCTAGGGACGACCTCTCTACCCACAATTATACTCGTACCCTTGAGCGAACTTTCTCACCTCCCTTTACTTGGAACGTTGATTCTTAAGTAGGGTCTCCACTCCTCAGGGTCGTTCCTCTTGATACTCATATGTCCTCTCCAGGAATTCTCCTTCCTTTGCTATCTGGTTTGAAATTACATGTTTAGAAAGATTAACTCAGTAGTAGAAAAGATCTTCACAATTCCTCTAGTAGCTCCTCTCTATAGTCTTAGAATGGGCCTCACAACTCCTTCTAACGGTCCATGATGAGTATAAGCGTGCTCCCATGAAAAATCCAAACAAACGGTCCCTACATCTCTAGAAAGAAGCTCTAAGAGAGGAAAATTATAATGGATTCAATGTTTTGCATCAAACCCAACATGTTTAGAAGCTTTCTTGCCTTCCTTATTACTTTGTATCTCACTCCTTGTATAGAAAAGAAGGTAATGCATGAACTTATGTTGTCCAATGTAGGACTAAGCTTTTACCATATTTAAATAGTCTATTTTTTTAATTTAATTAATCAAAATCCAATATATATTTCTCTCAAAATATTATTTATTTAATTATAAAACAATTAAACTACTTATTATTAATAATAAAATACAATATTTATAATAAATGGTAAAATATAATAAAAACTGAGGTGTTACAATATTCATCCATAAAAAAATATCAATAGATGGACTAAATGGATTTTTTTTAAATGGATCATATATGGATTGAACTTTTTTAATGAAATTTTAATGGATATAAATGAATTAATGAATTGTTTTTAATCCTTTCATTATAATCAAAATTTTAATTTATCTCATTCATCCATTTGTCACCTCTAGTTTATTGTTTGTTTAAATGTTTTTTTTTTAAAATAGGTTATAAATGTAAATAGTTAGGGTATGTGTTACCTTTTTTTTTTTCTTTAAAACTTACTTTTAAATTAAAGTTAAAAATAAGAGTTTAAAAGATTAAGTAGAATTTTTTTATCAATTTTTACTTTATTTAGCTTAAAATCTTTTTAAATTAAAAGTTGTTTGATATTAAACTTTATTTAAAATAGTTATTTCTTTTAATAAAAAGTTATACTTATAAAATAAAATTATTTAATTTAAAATTAATTTAATTTACATAAAATTATTTTAATAATATTAATTCCAAAAAACACTTTGGTTGATAAAATTTATTTATTAGTAATTTGTAAATAGTAAAAATGTCAAAATAATAAAACCTAGTACGAAGTGCGATGAATAATAAACATTTCATGGTAAAATAGAAATATTTTAAAATTTAAATTTTTTAAAAAATAGTTATTTATCTAATGAAAAATTATTTATAAAACAAAAAGATATTATAAAAATAATTTAATTATAATAATAAAATATTAAAATAAAGATATTTAAAATTTTTAATTTTCAAAATGTCAAAATTATATATATATATATATATATATATATATATATATATATATATATATATATATATATATATATATATATATATATATATATATATATATATATATATATATATATATATATATATATATATATATATATATATATATATATATATATATATATATATATATATATATATATATATATATATATATATATATATATATATATATATATATATATATATATATATATATATATATATATAGAAAAACTCATGTAAGGTGCTAACCTGAAAAAACATATGGCATATAGAAGAAAAAAAAATAGCCGACTATCCACAAGATTCCAAGGGGGTGGTTTGCTCAAAAAGACCGCAGAAGCTTAAGAAAACTAGTTATATTTGTAAAATTTTTTATTAAAAGTGTTGACCCAGCTTCTCATTTTAAGGAGAAGAAAAGTCATAAAAAAAAATTAGGTCATTGTATAGTTAAATTTGTATGCATTGTCATATAAAATTTACATTATCAATTAATTAAAAATCGTAATAGATATAATTTTTTTATAATCGTAATAGATATAATTTTTATATAATTATTATAAAATTCAACATACTTACTAGTACATTCATACATAAACTATATACTCCTTTTTATAAAAACTAAATGCACTTATTTTAAATAGAAGTATATGTGAAAAAAAATAATTAATAAAATTGGTAAAACATCAATAATTTTGAAATAAAAAGAAAAACTAAAACTTCGATAATTTTGAAAAAACAAAGTAATATTAAACTTGCACAACTTTAATAATAATTCACAAATATTAAACTTTATCCAAAGTTTTCATAAAATAATTGTCTATCAAATTTTATATAATTAAAAATTAAAAAATTAATTAACATTTCATTGTTGTTATTTAAAATTTAATATATAAACAAGTCTGTACTGTCAAATTATATATTTAAATTGTCTATAAAATTTGATGTACACAATATATAAAACAAATAACTAGTTTGATACCAATAAAAATAATTTAATTAATTTCAATTAATAATGTCACAAATTTAAATTTTATTTTAAAAATACTCGTAATCAAATGGTTTCAATAACAATTACATTTAATAACACTACATATTGTTAAATAGATAATAAATTCATCCACTTGAATGAAGTATCAACTATTTAAACATTTTTGTTCTTATTTATTTGTTGTTTTCAAAATTCAAGATAACATTAATTACTTTTTTTTTTCAATTATACCCTTTGCTCCTATTTCTTAAGTCCATTAAAGTTGGTAACTACGTGTTCATTAGAACAAAAATCAGAAAACGAGTAGAACGACTATAACCATAAACATGCTTACATTTTAAAAGAATTTTATTTGTTATAAACGTCGAGAAATGTGGTTAAGAGTTTACAATCCCTGTAAAACCACCTTACTAAACAAACGTATCCTTAAATACTGAACCACGAGTATCATAGCAACATAGAAATGAAGTAAAAATGAACCTTGTTTCCAATTTCCAAACGGAACATCTTGGCCTAGTCTCTGTTTCTTATAAGATAACCAAAACAAACCCCAATCACAGGTCAATTACCATAACAGTATAGGGGTCCTGGAGAATATCACAATACATAGGTTTGAGAAGGGAGAAAAAGTGAAAGTAACTATATCTCACATACATGGAGCAGCTTTATTTCTACCTCAAACAAAAATATAACATGCTTCAGTTACTCCATCAACGAATTTGATCTGACAAAATTATTGCCAACAATAATCTTTCCTGAGGTGAAAAATGAAACTTGTAGGCAGCTAGTTGACAACATCAAGAACCAGCTTGCGAGACTTTAGAACAGACCACCGAAGGCGGCGGTAGTAGGCAGCTTGAAGTAATGCCAGTGATAGAACAAATATCCATTTAAATCCCATCTGCATATGGTAGCAATGTCCTTAGAAAATAAGGTATTTTCTTTATTGATCTGGTAGAAAAAGGATAATGAAGGAAACAAACCAGTTTTCTCTCTTCCATCTCGGGTTCTGCGGCCCAACTCAGGAATGACACAATATCTTTACCCATCTGCAGCAAAAACATAAAAAAACAAAAGCTCATAGATAATCAATGTGATTAGATTTACTGAAATCAATCCTCAACAAACAAAAGTACCTGAGCTTCTGTAGCAGGGATACCATCTTCATATTCAACAGCACCATCATTAAGCATTTTAGGCATGGCAATGGCCCCACCAGGAAAATAAGGATTATAGTGCAGTCCCTCTCTAATCTACATTAATATTTTGCAAGATAACCATAATCAAAATTTTCACTTCAAGGTCAATCTTGACACACTAGTATAGGGACGGACTAGTCATGAACTAGCATTAAATATTTAGATTTGTTAAGAATTAGAAAGTTGAGAAGTATAATGAATTAGTAAGAAAATTATGTGCAAAAAATTCATGAACATCCCTAACCCACCATGTATTCATATATTTATTCATTGGTGTGCAAGAAAAAAGGGAAATGAAAAGGGGGGAAACTTTATTTGACAGTCATTGACTGTGCTTGTACAAATTTCAAAGCCACACAACAAATTTTACAACAAAGTTTGTTTTGGTTCTGAACCACCACCACCCATCAGGTGATCGAGCAATTTCCACATATGACAACTTAGGTAGAATGTGCAAAAGGTTACTGTAGTAAGCATGGTTTATTAGTTTAAAAAATATTGTTTAAGAAGTATTTACCGAAACACCAGCAGGAGGGTCACGATAACCGGTTAGAAGTGCAAATACATAATTTTGTCCATTGTGACGAGCCTGAAATATTAAGGGTAAAATTATTTCTGATATAAAAGCAATAGAAAATCTAAAGACGTTACTAGAAGACTACAGTCATTACTTTGGTAATAAGACTTAGATCTGGAGGATAGGCTCCTCCATTGGCAAACCTAGCAGCTGCTTCATTTGCATATGGCTGAGGAAAGCGATCACTGAGTTTACCAGGGCGTGTAAACATCTCACCCTCGTCATTAGGACCATCAACCACCTCAATCTCAGCTGCCATAGCCTTTACCTCTTCTTCTGTATATGCAACACCAACCAAATCACGGTATGATATCAAAGACATAGAATGACAAGAAGCACAGACTTGTTGATAAACTTGATGACCCCGACGAATCCTGCTCATTCAAAATCGGTTAACTGTATTAAGACCTCAATTAGTATACATAGTTAATATATAGTATTCATGTAAAAATAATGATTTGAACATATGGTGGCATAGAGCAGAATACAGATTCACAATATTATTTCAAAATTTGGAATTGCAGCTATTTCATTAAGAAAATTAGATTCTAAGAATCATTGTACGATATTTTTTGGATAAAATAATGCATGATAAATAATACTAATCAGCATGTACACGTGGAGATCATGTGTAAAGACATGAAATGACAAAGCGAGAGAGGAAGAGTGAATGACTGATCCAAGGCTGAGAAAAATGATAATAAGGACAATATGACAAAAACAAAGGAAAATGAACATGTACCTATAATTAATAACTACTTGTAATTTACCTTTATATGCAACAGGGAGTAGTTTGACAATAAATAGTTGCTAACACAGTAAATCTATTGTTGAGCCAGAAAAATAGAAAGGAAAATGTAGGGAAATTTCAGGTCAAACTCACGAAGCATGATCATATGAACTGAGGATGCCGGTGTGAGGCCATGGATAGCTTGGACATGCCAGGCCATGCTCAGCTTCATCAGCTAATGCCGTTGTTGAAAAACCTAAAAGCCCCGAGACACCAGCTCCAATTAATGCAAGGGCTCTTAAGGTGTTGCTTCCAGTAGAGTCAGCACCATCTTTCTTTGTGATAATGGAAGACACAGAAGAAGAATTCTGCAACAAGTATAAAGTAGCTATCATGGATGCACATTGTTATAAAATCATCAAAACTGTATAAGATGCACAATTTGAAGCAGACTCTCTAATGCAGACACTGGGAACATCACAAACACTCCGAAATGTCATATATATAGGTAGGGGGGGAGGGGGGGTCTTTTATAGCTAACTCCAAAACCGCTAAAGTGGGATAGTGGATAGCTGACAACTATTCTACATTTATTCATTACTATTATTATTTAATTTAATATATTATATATTATGCCTAATTTAGTTTTATATTATTATTATTATTTTGTTTATTATATTACATGTTATGCTTTAAATAGTTCATTATATTTTTTATTATTATTATTCTTTAGTTTATTATATTACATGTTAATTTAAATAAAAAAACAAAAATAAGAGAAGTTAAACTAGACTCAACTGAAGCCCAACAAATAAAAACAAAAAGAGAAAAGAAACAAACTAAAAAGCGTTAGGTCCACATGGCCCAAAAAAATTGAAACACTAATTCACTAGGACCAATCAGCTTTCTACTAGCTAAGTGTCATTGCCTTTGTCTAAAACCAAAACCCAGAGATTGAATATGGAAGGCTGGCAACGACAAGAGGAAGGTTGTCTAACTTCTGATTTTTGGTGCCACATTGCAAATCGTTGACCCAAACGAGTGTGACTTCTGCATATTTTTCACAAATTGCAACTGTTTTTCATGCGACGACAAACATGTTACACGAGAGCCTTTCACATGATGCAAGTCTAGATTCTGCGATTGCATCCCGTGATTTTCCGCAATTCATTTTCTTTTAATCTAAAGATAAAAAATGAGTTACTCATTAGAATAAAAGAAAATAAAGGGCAAGGATGGAGAGTAACTCTTTTAAAATTACTCTTAAAGTAATTTGATCTCTCCTCTATATATATATATATATAATATATATATATATACACATAAGTACACACACGAGAAACTCAAATGTGAAATATGAGCAACATAACAAGACCTAGAGATTTGAACTGATCAATATTTGTATAAGCTTGCATATTCACATTTTAATTGTCATAACAAACCTATAAAAGAATATTAAAAGCCATCATTTTACAATGTAAGTCTCTTCAAAAAATTCCAAATATGATGAAATTATATATTTCAAGGAACCTATTCACCTTTTCAAACCAACTTTGGCAACTTTTACATTTTTTTCTATTATAACTAGCCTTGCAGAAGAAAAACTAAGATGCATTATTTTTTAACATTTTATATTATAAGTTGACTTTTCTAAAAGAAAAAAAAAAAGGAATATTTTTTTAGTGTGAGACCATTCATATGGTGTCCATAGAGTCCAAATTGTATGGAGATGTCAATTCAAGTGTCTAGCTAACAAAAAACTTATTTTTTTAATTGGACACTAATGAGAAGTGTCTAACAAATGTCGAACATGTGTCAGGATTCTAAACATGTGTCAGGAAGGTGTTGGTATCATTTCAAACAGGAGAGATGTTCATGCTTCAAATTTCCACCATTCTAGTTTGCATAATGGTCTTTCACTCTTTCCTATAAGCAAAACAATGACTATAAGCCTATAATGGAAGATAGCTCCCATTAATTGGAATTGATTATTTGGACCCAAGTCCTCAGCAATCCTATTAAGAGGGAGGAATTAAAGCTAGGACATAGACAAATCCATCCATAGTACTTCTAAGATAAGTAATGTTTATACCATTCAATATAAATGATGAGAGGAAGCATAATTGGATATCATATTGCATGTAATTGGGATTTATTGACTTAGTTTTGATAGGAAGATAGTGTTAAAAAAATTGCATTGCCAATGTACTGTATGATGCCACCTAAACAGTTACAAGAATTTCCTGCAAATGAAAAATTTTAATTGCTACAATGAATGCACTTTTCTTTGTTATCAATAGTGCAAAAAGTTTTGCATTAACATATGGATGAAATATAAACTTGTAATTTAATTTTGTATTCAGTAGTTTGGTTGTCAAAATTGAGATCTTATTCAAGATCAGGACGAAGAGTTAGGATCGTAAATTGAGGGAATATAACAGGAATCATAAGATCTTACAAAATTCATGATATATATATGAGAACGTATCAAGTGAGATGAATGTTTATATGAGAGGATAAAGGAAGAAATCTAGACAATATAATCATTCATGAATAGTTTGAATTAAATCACAAAGTAATGTTACTTTTTTAAGTGGTCACGTGAGTATATAATAACTATCAATTCTAAGTTTCCATGTTTAGTTGTACATACAGTCCAAATTTACTCTTCTCACCCCTCTAATTATAAACATTTTTCTCATTTGGTATGCTTTATATATATATATATATATATATATATGAGAAGAAATCAAATTACACTAGTATAACTTACACTAACTATTACACCATCAATAACATCATCTAGAATGCAAATTTTGTCAATCTAAATATTGAAATACAACTTTATCTTACCTAGATTTATTATATCAAATTTTATGAAAATTGAACAATAAAAAGCAATCAAATAATTCTTATTATAGTATATTTTGAAATGTATATATTCCATCAACTTTGTTAGGAACCTAAATTATAAAGTAGAAGAAAGAAAGAAAAGATTGTATTTCTTGATTGGAAAAAACAGAAAATAGGAGAAATAACTCTCCTCTAGGGGTTTCCCCTTCACAAAGAATTTCTCCTTTCACAAAGAGCATAAAAGCTCAATCTAAAGATTATACAAGATACAATGTTTCTTCCCTTGCATCCCCTATTTATTTACCTTGTAAGTCCCCTCTAACTAACTCCTCCTATTAACCAATTACAATAATTGTCCTGACTAGCTACCTAACTCCTAACAATACTACCCCCTTGAAATTCATTCTTGTCCTCAAGGTTGGAAATCTAAAATTCAATCCTAGCTTTACTTAGAGTCTTGTTCAGCTGGGAAAAGTGACAAAAGATGTAAAAGTAGGCCTGTTTTGATATGCAGGGCTGGATAGTGGGAGCATCATTTGCTTGAGAACCAAATAAAGACCTTGTACTATTTTCCAATGGTAATTTGTAATAGACTTGGGCTTGGCCCAATACTTCAAAATCTAAACTTTGTTGGTAGAGTTGCAGTTACCCACTCCTTCATTAACCAATTGCTAAGACTAATTTGGCTTGGCCCATTAGGACAACAGTGGGACCATTCTGCAAATGTCCATTCTGCCTCCACTAGTAGCAACCCACTAGCTGCTATATGCAACCTCACATCTGGCAGCTTTGGTGGTGTGGTGGAGGTACAGCTGGAGTTTGTATGATGCCATTCCTTATGACTGACAGTTTTGGTGGTAGCAACGATAGGTTGACCCAGTTGCTCCAAACCCAAAGTTTCTGGGCATAGAAGGGTCCTTCTCGCTCATGCTTGATCAGTGTACATTAGTCTTTTTCCAACTCAATGCTTATGTTGACCCCAAGACACAGCATTGATTGCAAAAATTTGTCTTGTGGTAACAAGCTCCCTCTGCAGTTCTCCATTGTCAGCTTTAGCTGAATCTGGGTTTTGAAAACAGTGGGGAATTTCTGCATTTCCACTGTTCTTATGCAATGATTTCCTCCATCATCTTCTTTGCCTCAACAACTATCTTTGAATATTGTTCATTAATACGCAGCTCCTCCTATATGGTGGGTTTGAATCTCTCATTGGTAGAAACCTCAAGGGCTTTCTTTGGATTGTTGTCTTGCATTGACTCCCTTACTACTACACCTAGTTGTAGAGTCCATAGTAGTTAATCTCATAGCAAAACAAAGCGGCCGACCCCCGATATGGAATAGCGGGATAGCATATACAGGATCGCCACTATTCTAATATTATATATATATATATATATATATATATATATATATATATATATATATATATATATATATATATATATATATATATATTAAAAATTATTAATATATATATATATAAGCTCAGAAACAAACATTACTCGAAACTCATAAACTAACAACTGTCATTAATAATGAAAATTCATAAAAGACTTAAAATTCAAATAGAAAACAGATAATCAAATAAAAAACAAATAGCCGAAGAAGACGAGTGGTTGGAGAAGACGCATCGCCGGAGAAGACGAGTTAGCCGAGAAGGCAAGTTGTGGAAGAAGAAACATCATCAGAGAAGGCAAGTCGCCAAAGAAGAAAGTTTAAAACCGGAGAATAGAAAACGCATGCTGAAAACGCAATATTTGAAATCCTAAATGCCAAAAGTCAAAAATACCCTTACTAACGTTTTAAACATAAAAGGCATTTTCGACTTTTCCCCAACATGCTACCCAAACTCAATAAGAGTGACCGCAACAGCCGCGATTTCCTAGATCATGCCCACCTGGATCACACCCGCTTCACACTGCCGCAATTGCGGCCACAACAAAGAACTGTGCCGCTATGTGTCGACTGTTGTGTGTCATCGCTACTCCGCCCCGCTACGATGGCGGCTGCTATTGACTACTCTTATAGAGTCAATTCTACTTGAGTGGGTTATTTGTTCTCTTTCTCTAATAGAAGACTGATCACCATTTTCTTGATCAACAATTGTAGCATTTGTTTGATCTTTTTTATTCCCTCAACCATTTTCTTGATCTTTATTTCAGACGACTATACCTCCACTCTTTACTCCCTTTTAACCTCAAACAATTTCTGGACTTTTTAGTTGTTCATGCTTCAGCTCTAAAATGCTAGCCTTGCAAGAATGAAGGTGCAACCCACAAGAATTAGGTGCCTCTTTCTCAAATGCCTCTTTCTTCCATGATCTATCTAGTCTTGGTTTAGGTTCTTGTTTCTCCATTAGTATCACCACTTCGATGAGGGTTCTGTCTCAGTTTGTTCTTGCTTCAAGGTAGTCAATCCTCCAAAGACATGGCTACCATAGCTATCTTCGAATCTTCTTTCCAAAGCTGTGGAAAATGACTCCCAATTTGAATCGAGGTTCTTTTGGCTCCAAAAGTAGAACCAATGC
The DNA here is from genome assembly GCA_025330945.1 of Mucuna pruriens. NCBI lineage: Eukaryota > Viridiplantae > Streptophyta > Magnoliopsida > Fabales > Fabaceae > Mucuna > Mucuna pruriens. The sequence continues at coordinate 745,330 of JAENHJ010000527.1, read as the reverse complement.
ATTGCCACACCCTCCATGCTCTTGAATGCATATTGCAGCTTATGGAATGAATGTATTTCTTGTACCTCAAAATTTTTCAGCCCAACAATCCAACCAATTGGGTTTGCCCCCACAAACGCTAGCAACACCTCCTTCTTGGCCCAAATTTGCATTTTCTCCATCTCTAACACAAGCTCTCCCTCAAAGATCCGAAGGTCAAACCAATTATTAAGAACTTAAATTAGAATACAGAAGAAAGAAAAGATTGTATTTCTTGATTGGAGAAAACAGGTCAGAAATCCCTTCACAAAGGATTTCTCCTTTCACAAAGAGCATAAGCTCAATCTACATATTATACAAGATACAATGTTTCTTCTATTACATCCCCTATTTATTACCTTGCAAATCCCCTCTAACTAACAACTCCTCCTCTTAACTAATTATAATAACTATCCTAACTAACTTCTTACCTCCTAACAAATTTTGATCAATATGATTGAGGTATCAAATAACTTTTGATTAATATAAAAATCTGTACATATGATTTATGTAAAGGAAACTTTCAATCCAACGGTGAGCTTTGAGATAAAATTATCTAATTAAAAATTATCGAATGGTGTAATAGTTTGTATATAAGTTACACTAGTGTAATTCGATCCCTCCTCTATACATTCATATATATGTGCATACAATGTAGCACAAATAAGACCTTGAAATCACACTTCAAACGCTTAATTGAACTTAAATTCAAAATCATAAGTAAAACAACTCAAGTCATACACAAGAGAAGCCATTACTTGCAGCAAACAGAGAAGCCACAAGAATCTTGCAGTTGCAGCAAATAGAATGAGAGAACCCACAAACTTTGCAGCTGCAGCAAATAGAGAACAAGAGAGATGGGAGAGAGAATGAAATGGAGCGAGAGCAAGGGAGATGAACTGTGAGCAAACGAGATAGAGCCAAGGATTGATTTCACAATGGAATAGGGGGTGCAAGTGTTTGGACACGGGAAATTGGCAAACAAAAGGAGAAATTGAACTAGAATTTTGTTCCTTTTGAGCCTAAACAGGTTTTGCGAAATCAGGTAAGAAAACCTGAGCCATAAACTAACCACAAAAAAATTACAAAAATGACAATTTCTGCAAGTTCCAATATTTTCCTCAACGATCCTATGTGATCCCACAAAGTTTCAGTCATACCAGAATCAAAATCATAAAAGGGGGCAAAGATCATAAAGTCGTACAATCTTATGTTTCGACATGAGATTTTGACTACCTTGGATTAACTAATAGTAAGTGGGTAATAATTTAAATTCAAGAGTCTTTAAAGCCTTAAGTTTAAAATATATGTAAAATGAAATTGAAAAAGTATGATATGCTTGTAGTAAGGCCCCAGTAAGAAATAAACTTGTGACAATGGTTAAGATAAACAATGTAACACTAATGCATGGGAGACATCTAAAAATAATAGGAAAAACAACAGCCTAAATTTCATAAACATATCAGTTTTTAGCACAATCTCATCTTGATCCATAACACAAAAAATTCGATAAAGTTATATGTTTGGTGCTATCTACATTGTTAGGATTAATTCAAAGCTGAACTAACTGAAAAGTTAGTTAGGAAGAATAGTTAGAAAGTTAGTTGGGGTTTGTTACTCCTAACTAATTTAAGTTTTTGACTAAGTATATAAACAAGGCTAGTTATAAACATTTTTTGTAATACACTTTCTATCAAATACAATTCATTCATTTTATGAGTGATTGCTAACATGGAATCAGAGTCCATTCGAACCTAGACCTATGAGGAGTAAGAAAAATAGCAAATAATGTTGACATCTACTAAGAGAAACCCTTTTTTTGAATCTGTAAGTGTGGTGGCTTAGTGGAGTTCTTGGAGAAACAAGAACAGGCATAGAAGAACTTGGAGTAGTGAAAGAAAGCAAGATTGAGGAAGGAATAAGGTGCAACATGGCTGGCTCAAGCAGTTTTGTCCCAGGATCCTTACCAGTTTTCGATGGGAAGTTGTTTGATAATTAGAGAGTCAAATGCTGGCAGTCTTTGGCTTCCAAGATGTGATAGAAGTGGTGACAGTTAGGTTTGTAGAGCTTGGAAGGAATGCAACTGAGAAGCAGAATTGATATTCAAAAAGCAGCAAAAACTGGACAACAAGGCATGGTTTTTCATCTATCAATGTGTAAATTCAAAGATATTCAACAAGATCTCCAATGCATCCACCTCAAAGGAAGCATGGGAGATTCTAGTAAAAACATATGGTGATGGGGAAAAAACAAGAAAGTTAAACTGCAAATATTGAGAAGGTATGAACTTCTTGAAATGGAGGACAGTGAATCTGTTGGCAATTATTTTGACAAAATTCAAGAACTAGTTAATGCAATAAGAGCCTGCAAGGAGAAGGTTACAAATCAGCAAGTGGTAGACAAAATATTGAGGACCTTACCACCAGAATTTGATTATGTAACTGCTGCAATTGAAGAGTCAAAGAACCTAGATACTATGGAGGTTGAAGAATTGCAACACTCACTTGAGGCACATGAGATGAGGGTAAATAAGAGAAAAGTCCTTAAAGAAGCACTTCAGGCACGGACCAACTACAAAGGAAAAGGAAAAGGTCCCTGGAAAGGGAATAAATTCCAGCACCAATCAAAAACACCAAGATCAAGAATTTGGTGAAACTAGTGAATCCTCTAAAGAAAGGAGGACAGACCAAGCACAGAAGCAAGGCTACAGCTCCAAAAATAGCAAGGAATGGAAGTTTGACACGAGGAAAATGAGATGTCATAACTGCCAGAAACTTGGTCATTATGCAAGAGAATGTTGGGCAAGAGAAGGTGCCAATGCAAGAGAATGTTGGGCAGGAGAAGGTGCCAAGAACAACCCCAACAATCGTGCACATCTGACACAAGATGAAGAGACAAATTCAGACTCTGAAGCTGTGTTGCTTATGGCAATCACAAGCAATGAAACTCAGCCAAGGATACCAATAGAAGAAGAAGAAGAAAAAAATTGACAGTTACACCCGTCTTCAACAAAGCTTATGTTGTAAGAAGACCATTACAGTTAAAAGACCAAGAGCTGTTCCAAGATTTGGCAGTCATCTCAGAAGGAGAATTGATTCACTCTGCACTTATAGCAGAGGCTAAACCTGTTGAGTTCGAAAAGGCGGTGACTGAGGAGAAGTGACTGAAAGCTATGAAGGACAGAAGGAGGAGATCAACTCTATAGAGAAGAATCAAACTTGCGAATTGGTGGATCCTCCTTTAAATAAGAAACCCATAGCACTAAAGCAGGTCTTTAAAGTAAAGGTTAACCCAAGAGGTGAAGTGGTAAAGAACAAAGTTAGGCTTGTGGCAAGAGGTTTTCTACAGAAAGATAGAATAGACTATGGAGAAGTCTATGCACCAGTAGCCAGGATTGAAACTATCAAGTTGGTAGTAGCCATTGTAAATTTGCAATTAATGTTGGCTGGTCTATGCATTAGCTGGATGTGAAATCTGCCTTCCTCAATGGTCCACTTGAAGAAGAGGTTTATGTGAATCAGCCGCAAGGTTTTGTAGTTAAAGGCTGAGAAAACAAGATGTACAAACTGAAGAAGGCACGTTATGGCCTTAAACAGGCACCAAGAGCCTAGAACAAGAGAATTGATGGCTACCTATCTCAGATTGGCTTTAAAAATTGCACCTAAAAACATGGAGTTTATGTGAAATGCTGAAAAGGCAACATGAAATTAGAGAAATTGCTTGTATGTTTGTATGTTGATGACCTTTTGATTACAGGCAACAATGAGGTAGAAATTACTGGTTTTAAAAAACAAATGATAAATGAGTTTGAGATGAGTGACCTTGGACTCCTCTCTTACTTCTTAGGAATTGAATTTGAAATGACTCGATATGGAATGGTTATGCATCAACCCAAGTATGCAAAGGATCTATTGAAGAGGCTCAATATGCAGCGAAGTAATCAATAGGAACACCAACAGAGGTTGGACTCAGTTTAAAGAAGGAAACAGATGAAGAACAAGTTGATCCTACTCACTACAGAAGGATAGTTGGATGTTTGAGGTATTTGTGCAACACAAGGCCTGACTTAAATTTCAGTGTTGGGCTAGTCAATAGGTTCATGCAAGATCCAAGACAATCTCACATGTTAGCTGCAAAGAGAATATTGAGGTATGCACAAGGGATAGTTGATTTTAGAATCTTATTTCCAAAGGGAGAAGCTGCTGCAAAACCAGAACTAGCTAGGTATTTTGATTCAAATTGGTGTGGAGACAAGCAGGATAGAAAAAGCATTGCAAGGTACATTTTCTTCCATGGAGGAGCTCCAATTTCTTGGTCCTCTGCAAAGAAACCTGTAGTAGCATTGTCATCTTGTGAGGCTGAGTATATTGCAATCTCTGAAACTACATGTCAAGTAGTTTGGCTAGAGGCCTTGATGAAAGATCTACAAGTGGAAAATTTGGGAAAAATAAAGCTGCTGGTAGAAAACAAATCTGCCATTGATCTAGCAAGGCATCCAGCATCTCATGGGAGGAGCAAACATATAGAAACAAGGTTTCACTTCCTAAGAGAACAAGTCAGTAATGAGAAGCTGCAAATAGAGCATTGCAGAACTGAATTTGCAAACATATTCACTAAAGCTTTGAAGCGGGAAAGATTTAGGTGTTTGAGAGATTCTATTGGAATTGTTTGTGTAAATGCAACTTTAAATTAAGGAGGAGTGTTAGGATTAATTCAAAGCTGAACTAACTGAAAATTTAGTTAGGAAGATTAGTTAGAAAGTTAGTTGGGGTTTGTTACTCCTAACTAATTTCAGTTTTTGATTAGGTATATAAACAAGGCTAGTTATAAACATTTTTCTGTAATACACATTCTATCAAATACAATTCATTTATTTTATGAGTGATTGCTAACATAATAACATAATAATTCTCCTTTGCATGGGCCTGGGCAATCAACTATAAAGGTTTGGACAGGTAAGAAGCACAACATAGGCAAAAATAGGTCAAGTGAATCTCATTAAAAAACATGACATGATGTAAAAAGCTTTGGTACCTATGCAAGATATCACAAAAAGATGGATGATTTATTTCTACAAGCTACACAATGAAGGGCATGCAACAATAACAGATATTGAGAGTCTAATCACTAAAGAACATACTTAAAATTATACATGTCACATAGAATTCAAGAATCAGGTACTAAAAGGGCTAAAAGAAAGATGGACAATAGTAAAACAATTGAACAAGAATATTCTTATTGAAATTTGAAGTTTAGTGGGGAGAATAGGTTACTAAGTTGTTCAACGAGACAATGAAATCCAAGAAAATGCTAGACAAGCAGAAGAGGAACAATTTGATATCTATTTACAAGAATAATGGGGACATATAGAATTATGCAAACTACACAAGAATCAAGCTCATTAACCACATTGTAAGACTATGGTAAAGAACAAAGTTTTAAATTGCAATTGCAGTGATGATCACATTGTAAAGTTATGAATCAGGGGGTGATGTGGTTGTGGTGACCATCACAACTGAGAAGTTGTAGATGCATTAAGTGATGTAGACTTGGACTTAAATCCTTGGTAGGTAGAGAATATTTGAGAGTAAATTAGGCCAACACAGTGTGCTAGAGCCTAGAGACCCAATTTTATTTTTATCCCAAGGAGGCCATATATCTGTTGCTTGATTTTATTGAAGATTCAAAAGGAAACAAAAAGATTTTCACATATTCTTTTTATTTTAGGAGAAAAGGAAATATAGATTCATGTATATTCACATAAACTCACAAGTTAAGTAACTCAGTGGTTCCAGTAAAAGAATGCTATCTATGCCCCCAATTGACACAAAAGTCCAGAACAACACTGATTTTAGTTCTCATTACACATTACATGCAATTTTGAAGGTAAAGAAAATGTGAAACATAAAATTTGGATGGCACAATCACAAAAATTGATTGAAAGTCTCATTCTCATTCATTTTCTGCAAATCATTCAAAGCTCAAACACTACTTAGATTTTTGTTCCCATCAATCCAGCATTGTGAACCCAGCATATCAAGACATGAAGACATTCCCCTTTATGCTGCAACGATGTCTGTGAACCCAACATTTGTCATGAAGGAGTGACAAGATATGTAAATAGAGGGTTTTGAACAACATGACAGAGAGAAATCCAAGTCAAATTCTGTTTGTGTTCTGTTCTTTCAACTGCAGAGTTGTTTTCTGTTCATTTCATTTGTTATTAAAACCTCAAAGGAGTACATACTACATACATAAACTGAGTAAGCTATTGGACGTGAGAGAGGATGTGGATTATTGTATTGTGCTTTGACATAGAATACTTTTTGGATAAGCAGCATTATATCCTTCTAGCAAGCATTCTTTGTTGCAAAACATAACACAACTATAGTTGGTGAAATTTTAATAAAAATTATGGATATCCTTTTTACCTTATTTTTTGAGGTAAACACTCACCATTTACAAGTCAAGTTACAAAAGCTCTATGGGTTTATGTAGACTCTCAAGTTTGAAAACGTTGTTAGTGAATATGAGAACACTCAGGTGGATGATGGGAAGATACTAGAAAATATAGGATTTGAAACAAATATAACTAATTAAAAGATCATGTGACACTTATTGAGGAGATGACAAAAACTCACATAAAGTGGTTTGGTAACAAGAGAAAAAGACCGAAAGAGGCTTTTGTAAGAAAAATGGATCAAATGGAACATAGTTGGATTATAAATAAAAAAATTACTACAAATGAATTAAAATTTAAATTTAAATTAGGTTTTGATAGAACCTAATGGCCCATGTAGGCACCCAACCCCACCTTGGCTTGATCACTATTCTTGATGCATATCATTAGTACATTGCAAGAGTTTTTTTTTTTTTTTTAATTTATCTTTGTCCATCTTCAAATGTTCATTTAAGACTTAGAAAGATCTGCAAGTTTGTCAACTCTAAACATTTTAGTTTCAACTAAAGATTGGCAGGCTTGAATATTGTGTGTTATAAAGCTATAGTGCAGTCTATTCTATCTATGACTTAAAAGAACTTGATAAATCTTCTAAAGATTATCAGCAAAGATATGATATATAAATCTTTTTTAACAGTATTGTCACATTACTCTAACAACAAACAATATTGCTCAAATAAGCAATTATAAGTAAAGATAAATGATCAGCTCTAACATCTTCCAGAAAAGCTAATGTTCCCTATGCTTAAAATTCATATATCAATTTTTTTTTCTTTTCCCAACCCACAACATTTGGTCTAATGGTCTCCATTTTAAGTCCCATATTTCAAGGACCAGAAAAGTAAGGGGCCATTTGGTTTAGGAAAACATTTTCTGATTTGATTTTCTATTTCTTGTTTTCAAAAGTTTGTATAGGAAATCATGAAAACAGAAAACAATAAAAAAAATGTTTTCACAAACTTTTGAAAACAGGAAACAAAGTGAAAAAATGTTGGCATTTTGTAACTAAAAGTGAAAACAGAAAATGCTCTCTCAAAGTAAAGAGGCCCTAAATATTCCAGAACATATAATCTTGTCATGAAGAGAGGAGATAATGCTTACAGGAGAATGAGATTGCAGTTTCCTCCTCAATAACTGCCAAATAACACCTCCAGCCATCTCAGTTCACACTGCAATCATTCATATAAAAAAAAGTTACAGACAAGTAAATAAATACCCCCAACCAAGTATTGTAGATTGATCAAATTCTACAATATGCATAAGGACAATGAAAAAGACAGCATCACCAGAGATAAGTAAAATTACCAACTATTTCTGCAATGAAGAATCATGAAAACTGAACCCTAACATGAAGATAGCCAGGAAAAATGCTAGCAAATTTTATATTTTAGATTATGGTGAGATGATCTACCAAGAAAATCACTTTTAGCTTTGTTTGATAAACTTCTTCATAAGCACTTAAAGAGAAGAAAATAAATAAATGAATTAAGCTTCTCCTAAAGTTAATGGCCATGGTTGGATAAACTTTTCAATAAGCACTTATAGGAGAAGGAAAAAAAAAAGGCAATATGAAATAAATTTTCTCATAAGTTAAAATTAACTTCTGCATAAGATAATTTACATAAACTCTCACTTAGCTTCTCAAAAGCTGATTTTAACTTCGGCATAAACTAATTTTTAAATTATGAGAAAAACCATCTTCTTATTTTCTTCTCCTATAAATGTCTATAGAAAAGTTTTCTCAAAATAAGGCCAAAATCAACTTATGCACATCAGCTTTTGGAAAAGTTAGATGAGAGAGCTTTTATAAAACTTCAAGTGCATAAGTTGATATTAATTTATGATAGAATCTTGATTCATTTTAGCTTCTTATTTTCTTCTCCTAGAAGTTTTAAATACTTGTAAAGATTATTCAAACAAAAGTACAAGTATGCGCACACAAACAGAGAGAGAATAATCTTAAGACCTCGCGCATAATTAACACATAATTAGTTTTACGGTTTTATTGACATCATCCCTTAGTGCTAATTTCAAACAACTGAAAGTGGAAAGTTATTTTATTGGGAAAGAAAACATTTATTACATAAAAAATACTCCGTACAGAAATGTAATATATTGTGTATTTTCAGGCATTTTCAGTACCAAATATGCTAAAACACACGCACACACAAAAGAAAGTGATATAAACAAAAAATGCAGCAACATCATAACACCACATCACCAACACATTCAAACGAATTCTCAATAGGGCAGATAATTTTTCTTCAACGGCATAAAAAAAGGAACCTAGGTTTAATCCAGAAAATGAAGCTTCGTGCGCCCAAATGTGAAGTAACAGAAAAAAAAAATAGATGTGAAATTGTTACACGTGCAAATAGATACACGGTAATGAAAATTGAAAAACACGTAATTCGGGAGCGGGTCACAGATCCGAGTCGCAGTGATAGCTGACCATACAGAAAATAATAACAAAAAATAAAGACAGAGTGGGAGATAAAGAGAAAGGGGAAAAGGAACTTACGAAATGGAAGCTCTATTGGGAACTGAGGATCTAATGAAGAATAAGGAGAAAGCGAAGAGAGAGAAGCTGTAGAAAGAAGAGGACGATTTGGGACACAAACGCTTCTATCGTTGCAGCCACAGGAACCGCTCTGGGCTGTAGGGCTTTAGTGATGGGCCTTAGGTTGTTTTTTTTTTCTTGAAAGACTATATTTTTTTGTGATTAATTTTCATGTACATTTTTTTAAGTCAATTAATAAAAAAAATAACCAATTATAATTAGAAGAAAATATAGATTATAAAATATTTTTATACTTTATCCAATCATAAAATCAGTATATAAGATAAGTTTTAACACTTTGATAATAATTTCTTTAAAAGTCATACTAAATATAATTTTTAATTGGTTGATATTAATGGTACATACTAATTAAACTTTAATTAGAATTAAATTTTGTTTAAGAAAGTTTGATGAAAAATAATTTGAGTTAAATATATTTTTGAATTTTAGTTCTTACAAAATTTTTTATTATTCTTAGATCGTGATATTTTTTTAGTGTTATTTTTTAGTCTTTATTACTAACTATAATTAATTTAATACTGATGTAATTAATAAAATGGGTAATATTAATTAAGATAACAAAAAATATTTCAAATTAAGATAATTATTTTATTTTATGTTTTAATATATTTATTATTTTATATTAATAAGATAATTATATATAATTTATTTTTTGTAATATATTATATATGAACAATAGTTATTACTATTTATAATATTGTTTTTACTTTTCAATTAACTAATTTGTTTTTATTTTTAATTTTAAAAAAATAATTTAATTATGTTCTTATAATTTAATTTTAATATATTACTTTTGAAGTTATTTTTATATTTTAAGTTATTAATTTTGACTTATTGTAATATGATTTATATTTTAATATATCTTAAGCAATGATTTTTTCTCTAAAGACAAAAATAAATTAAAATATAATATATTAAATATAAATTATATTATAATCACTTAAAATTAATAAATTAAAATATAAAAATAACATAAAAGTAATATATCAAATTATAAATGTCTAAATAAATTATAATTTTTTAAAATTATAATGTTAAAAGTAAATTAGTAAATTAAAATTTACGAATAATATTAAAAACTATAAAATCATTACTCATTATATATTAAAATTTAATAATCATATATTGATAGTATAAAATAATTTTACACTATCATTTAATCATAAATCATAAATCACAAACTTCCTTACATGGTGGTTTATGATTTGATGACTAAGACTTGTATATTGTGAGTGTATAACCTATTTTTTCTAAGAAATTGTTTATAAAAATAAACTATATGTAATTATCTTATTTATATAAAAAATTAATTAACTAATTAATTGAATTGTGCACCTAAAATAATTTAATCATCTTAATTTAAAATATTCTTTATTAATTCATGTGAGCACTAAAAAAACTAGAATTAGCGATAAGAACTAAAAAATACTAAGAAAATGTCAAAAATCTCAAATAATAAAAAAATATAAGGATTAAAAATAGATAAAATCATATTTTCGTATACTTAAAAAATAAGTTTTAAAATTGTAAAATATGAAAAAAAAATGTGTATGAAACTAAAAGTGAAAAAAAGCAATTAGAAAATTTGGAATAATATGGAGGTGATATTTTTTAAGAATATATAACTTGTTGAAAAAAAATCATAAGGTTTTACTCTTTGAATGCGAAAGAAAAAAAGTTATTTATTAAAACAGAATTTAGTAAAGTTAAACTAATATCGTCTCAAATATGATGAAATTTAACAGAAAAACTCTCAAAAGAAAAGGCAGTTAAAATTTTTCAATTGTCCCAAACACGCTTTAAGATTATTTTTTACATAATCAATGTATTTAAATTATTTTCTTTAATCGTTACTCTAAAATTATTTTTACAGTAAATAGTATAAAATATTTCCATTCAATCGTTTAATCATAAATAATTATGAATTATAAATTAGTTTAATTTTATAATAATTATCTCTTATACATCATATTTATTATAATTTTTTTTTGGTTAAGAGACAAAAACTAAAAGAGAGGGATAAAGATATCGACACAAATTGTTTATCTTGGTTCACTCTACATCTTAGAGTTATGTTTAGTCCCTTCCATTAAGACCATTGGATCCATCTAGATCAACAAGGGACCCTTGGATCCAGTTAGGTCAGCAAGAGGAGACAAAGATCCATGTCTAGCTAAGCACCGGGGGACAAGAATCTCATGCTCCCAAGGAAATGGGATCCTCGATCCAGCCACGTCCAGCACTAGGGGGCAAGAATCTACGTGAATCAACCATCCCTAAAGTGATTGTCGGGAACATGCCACGACCTGACGTAGGGTTCAAGGCACATGACGTAGGGATGCATGATATCAACAAAAAGAAGAACAAGAAGGATCAAGGGGTTGAGGTCAATCCACATGGTTGGATCGGACACACTAATGACCTCAGCACAGCCTATAAAAAGGCCCCAAGAACGAAGAACAAAATGGGGGAAAATCTTTGGTCGAGAGTTTTAGGTTGAAATTTTGGATGAGAAATTCATGAGTGCAAATTTGATGAAAAATTTTAGCAAAGACTTTGAGAGAGAAAGTTGGAGAGATCGAAAGAGAGAGTAGAAGAAGTCTAACAAAGGAGAGAAGCTAAGAGCTCAAACGTAAGTGGAGGTTGAGAAAGAGAAAGAGTCTTTAGATGTGGAGCTACTACTAGTTCCCGACAAAAAGAGCAACTCAAGCAAAAGAGAAGGAGTAGCAACTACACCTCTAGATACTAGGTAAGTCCTCCAAGCTCTAAAGGAATACATTTTAAATTAAAGTAGGTAGCGTATACCATAAGGTCTGTCATCCACATCACCACACCATACTTTTAATCAAAGTAGCCAGGTTAGCCAACATGTATTGGCACTGGTGTAGGTCGAGTTGATCTCGGCTCTTCTCTCTACATAAGACCACAAAGTGTACGTCTCTATATGAACAGTCTCAGACTGGTCTTGGCTCCACATGGCCGAAGGCCATGTCCTTGCCGATTTGGTTGGTCGAGTCGGTTTTAGCATCAGTCACATCTAACACCAAGTCGGTCTAAGTTCTTTATTAGCATTTGTCGTTAAAATATTGCGTCAATTGTCCAAGCTTTTCAGCTACCTACCTGGACGCCTATCGGAAAGTCCAGCTCTCTCTAAAGTCATTTGAAGTCTGGACGCCTAATGGATAGTTCAGTCTCCCCCACCCCCGCACAAGACGTCTAATGGATAATCCACTTGTCTTTTTAAAGTCATCCTCAGCTACGACGCTTAATGGATAGTTCACTTGTCTTTTTAAAGTCATCCTCAGTCAGGACGTCTAATGGAAAGTCCTTCCCTTCAATGTCATCCCATTCTTGGATGCCTAAAGGATAGTTCATGTTTCGTCATCCAAATAGTATCCATAACTATGTAAACTTTGATTCCTCTAACTAAAAAGAGATACGTAGGAGCAAGAGGCACACTCTTGTCAAGTTATCCATCCCCAAAACCAAAAAGTATGTATGTAATTCCCATTGTAAACCGAGTCCATTAATTAAGAAGTGCATAACATAATGTAAAGGTCATTTCAACTCATGCAAACCATATATAGTAACTATCATGTGATAGATGTGTGGGGGTACCATGTGATCCCAACGCGTAACCGACTCCTTACCTAATCTTTGATTTGCAACCTGCCTTATTTATTCCCAGTTTTCAATGTTTCCATTAAAATACCAATGGCGACTCCTATTAGAGCCAAATTGGTCTTGGTCGTCCTCCCGGATTGGCTGAGTCAGTTCTGCCTCTACATAGTTGGTTCCTCCTCCAAGATGGATTCAGCTATCTATTTTCAAACATTCAAAAATTCGCGATATTTCCCCCTCGCGACAGATGGCGACTCCACTAGGGAAGCATTATATAATTTAGAGTCAAGCCCTTTTAAGTGTGGATTGCATGAGATGATTCGACCCTTTGCATATGTTTTGTGCTTATATTTATGTTTTGATTCAGCAATCATATTTTACTCGATCATGCAAAAACCCTAGGGTAAAAGATTCAAATATATTGCACTATGATTTTGAGAGCTTGGGGGGTTTACTTTGGGGGGATCCTTATATTATTTTAGATCACACTTTTTTTTAGAAGGTCCTATTCCTAGGCTTGTGTGTTAGTGAGTGAAGGACGTGTAGTGTAATCATCTTTGAGTTTATCTCTAGACTAGTGACCATGATAGTTCCATCTAGAGCATGATCTTTTAGGGGATAACCACACTCTAGGATTTACTCCTATCTGTGGAAAGTTCCCGAAAAAGGTCCTGAGCCCTAAAGGACAAATGGTGAGATGTGAGTTTAGAACCTATGGAAAGGAGCTGCCTTAGACCCCATAGGATCATCCTAAACCACCTATAGGAAATGGGTAAAACAGGGGCCCCTAAAGCGAAATTGGCAAAAAAAAACCTCCTACACAACAATCTTAGAAAAAGCACAACAGCAAGGCCCTCCCGAACAATCCCCTAGTGTCAAATTATGGTGCATGCAAAAAAAAAGAGAGAAAAGAATGAAAAAAACAAAAATCCCATGCATAGCATATCATTAGCGTAATCACGGGAAATTTCAGAGAAATGGACACAGAAATTCATTATGGAGCCAGAAAACTGCGCCCTATCCAGACTAAGACCCCTAACCTCTAATCCCTCCAACACTGGGGCAATTACCTAAAGGGCCAATGGCGTAGAACTTTCCAAGGAAGGTACGACAACCTCTCGAGCATCCTAGAAGTAGAAGTGCAACCAACAGTGTTGTCGGCCCTGACCCAATACTAAGACCCGCCATTGAGATGCTTTACCTTTAAAGATTTCTAGTTAGCCCCTACCCTGGAATAATATGAACAGCTTCACGGATTGCCCTTGGTAAAGTCCCCACATTACTTCTATAGAGGACATTACCCGTCCTGGGCTTTAGTGGCAAAGCTGTTGAGGGTGCCAAAGTCGAAAATATTGAAAAAGAAAAGAAGACGGAATCGTCTGGAAGGAATTCAAAGGACCAATCTAGAAGAAAGGTTACACCAGCTCCTAGGAGTGGAAGATTGACAGACTTTCATGGACATCTATGGACTCCTGGTCTATAGGATAGTGTTGTTCCCTCACTTAGAAGATTACATAGACATAACAGTTGTAGACGCATTCCTTGCCAAAAGAGATAGAGGAGAAAATCTTGTCATAGCAGTACTGGCCAACATATACTACACTTTAAACTACTGTTATGAAAAGAAGGGGAAGAGCCTGAGGTGCTATACTCCTTTACTGTATCTATGGATGACTGCCCATCTCTTTCACAGTAAATAAAGGAAGACATGCCCCATATAGGATTACCACTAGAATTGGGTTAAAGCCATATCAAAGTTGGAATGGACTCAATGTTTAGAAAAAGCCTCGAAAAAAAACCATATGCTGGTACCCTAAATGGAACGAAAGAGAGGACGTAATCATCAAATGCGAAGGAGATTCGAATGTTCTACTTATGGGCACCCAAGGAGGTATCAACTATAAGCCAAAGTTGGTACCTAGATAAGCGGGGTACCCCATGATCCTCCCCCCATCTGAAGAAGCAATCTTCCCCTTTGTCATCCATGGCATGGGAGCGTAGAATGGGGAATACTTCAAGAAAATCAGACATGCCTAGAAAAGCATGGTCAAGAGAGGACATGAATGGGGAACCTGAAGCTTCGAGGCTTCATCTAGCTATAAAGCATGGACCAAAAGCCGGATTGAACGAATCAACTTGCCTTTCAACGATCCCCAACTCAACACCGGAAAGATGCCAACCTCAAAAATCCGAGAAGCGTTCAAGACCGAAGAGCCTAAAGCAACCCTAGGGCAAATAGAATGGAAACAAAGGGTATTAAAAAGGAAGCTTGAGGCGACCTTGGAGGCATAGGTCATTACACAAGAAGAAGTCGATTAGGAGCAACAATTAAATGAAGAAACAAATAAGAGAGTTTGAAGAGAAAGGGAAAGTCGGCTAAGGATGATCGACTCTTTAAAAGCAGCAAACTAGGAGGCACGCTCCAAAAGAGCAAAGTGCGACCAGGCCTTGGCAAAAATAGAAAAACTAAAAGAAGCCATGCTGGACTCCAGGATGAAGGAGACCGAACTAAGAAGCCAACTTTGTCTACTCCAAGAAAGGGTAAACCTACTAAAGGAAGAAGTGGCAAAAGATAGGCTACACAAAGAACATTTGGAGGGCTAAAGACGACATAGCCTGGTCGAACTAATAAAAGAGCGTAGGAGGGCAGCCAAATCAGAATAACAAGCTCAAACAACCATCCAAGAGCTGAAAGAAGAATTGGGAAGTTCGAGAAGAAAATGCATAGAGATGGTAGACCATGCTGAGGAACGAGTGCGAGAAGCCTAAGGAGAAGTAGTATTTTGGAAGGACCGCCACGTCAAGCTGGTCTAGTTGGCAAACCAAGCCATACTGGACATACCCAAAAACATTCTAGCGGCTAAAGGCATGGTCAATCCATTAAACACACAAGCTGAAATAACCCAGTTCTTAGAGTTGCGTAGAGGGTTATATGAAGACATGAAAAAGTTGTCCTCGCCTCCTTAATGGTTGGCTCTGTATTGTAATCAAATGAATAAAGCGAATCTGTTTCTGTGACAACTTCTCTTAAATAACCTGTGATTAGAATAAAATCATTGCATAAACATGCATCGTCCATTCTTTTTGCATACATGCATATCATACATCATTTAACTTATCTAATAAAAATGCAACTGGGATACCAAAAGGGATAAACAGCCCGTGTCATTGCACTGGTATCACACTCGCTCCAAGTCCAAAATCATGGAAAACAAAATGGAAAGCTTGGAACAGCAGAATGAGGATCTAAGAGGAAAAATTGGACAGCTTAAGGAGCAGCTGAGTAAGATGTTTGAACTCCTCTTTAAGACAACAACAACTACTACATCTGCAACCACCCAAGGGGCACTAGTCTACCCATAAGGGTACGCCCCACTTGTCTATACCAGTGTCCCTCCACCTTTCAACACTAAAGACCCCCCTACAGGATGCCATACGGTTGGAATGCTAGCAACAAGGAGCACCAACCTGCTGAAGAATACAAGCAAACTAGAGCTGGACTGAATCAAGGATCCGGAACCATGGTTGTCCAAGGATTTAGAGCAGGACCGACTTTAGGATCCGAAGCCGGACCGATTCCGACATTCGAAACCAGCACATATGGACATCAAGCTGGAGCCTAGCCCCTAGCTAACCAGGGTCGACAAGCTGGACAGGCTCTAGTCATTCAACAGGTGGCTCCCCAAACAGAGGAGAAATGACACCTACTCGAGGAGTGACTTCGCATGGTAAAGGGGGTTGACCGCTACGGGTTGGATGCGGCAAACTTATGCCTAGTGCCAGATGTAGGGCTCCCCACAAACTTCAAAAACCAGAATTCAATAAATATAAGGGGAGCTCCTGCCCACGTGTACATTTGGCAATGTATTGCAGAAATATGGCTGCCTATGTGCATGATGATAAGATCCTCATGCACTGCTTCCAAGATAGCTTGAGGGGAGCAGCACTTAGTTGGTACGTAAGCCTAGAGCGAGGGCGCATAAGGTCATGGAGGGATTTGGCCGAAGCCTTCCTAAGGCAGTATAAGTACAATGAAGATATGGTGCCAGATCACTCCAAGCTGCAAAACATGATGAAGAAGGAGCACAAAGGATTTAAGGAGTGCCTAAAGGTGGTGTGAGTTGGCGGCTTAGGTCCAACCACCCCTAACTGAGAGGGAAATGGTCACAATGTTCATTGACACATTCCCTTCTCCTTATTATGACAAGGTGATCAGGAATGTGACCTCCAATTTCGCCGACCTGGTAGTGGTAGGTGAAAGGATCAAGTTGGGGATTCGACGAGGGAAATTCGCTCAATCTAGCAACAATGTAGGTTTTGCCAAGAAACCTAATCAAGAGAAAAGAAAGGCGAAGCCAACGATGTGTTGGTAGAGTCGGTCCTCCCCAGGGGCAGAGGAAAGCCTCCTCCCTCGTATCCAACTTAGATCCATCTCAAAGGATCAAGGCCAGCAGCGACCTACATGAATTCGCCACCACTCGTTGCTCCTTATTTGCCAAAGTGCCTCCCTCCTTACATACCTCTTTACCAACCCAAGAGTGACACTGAAGTTGTAGCCAGCTCCAACAATACGCGGCTAGCACAACAGAACCTTAGAAGAAGCATCCCAAGAACGTTGGACCCCATCCCAATGTCTTATACGGAGCTGCTCCCCCTCCTACTCCAACAAAACTTGTTAGATATGATTCCCCTTAAACCAGTCCAGCTACCATACCCCAAGAGCTATGATCCCAACACTAAATGCGACTTTCATAGTGGGGTCATTGGACACCCTACAGAAAAGTCTTGGGGTCTCAAACATAAGGTCCAGGACGTTATAGATGGGGGCTGACTTAATTTCAAAGAACACAGGCCTAATGTGAAAAGTAACCCTCTCCCGACACATGGAGGAGTATCCATTAATGCCATAAGCCATGAAAGTTGGGAAGAGGAACTTAAAGAAGCCCAACAAAGGGGAACCAATAGAAGATGGGAAGAAGAAAAAGAAGCTGTAAGCCCTTCGGATTTAGCCCATCAAGTGGAGGATGGATCCCACTCAAGTCAGCAAGACCAGGCCAAGTCCTCCTTGGTTGTAGTTGTTGGGGGAAATGGCAATCTCTGCCCAAAACCGCTAATTATACATTACAATCCAGCCTCTAAACCCAAAGTGACATTAATTATTGAAGTCCCAGCCAAGCCAGCCTACAAAGACAATTATGCAATACCTTGGAGGTACAAGGAAGGAGAACTGGTACCTCCAATCCAAGAAAAGGCAGAACTGCCCAAGGCGGTCACCAACATAGCTGGAATCGGAAGGGTGACAAGAAGCGGAAGAATTTATTTCCCTGAAGGGTTGCGAAAGAAAGACTCCACCCTTGAAAAGAAGGGAAAAGAAGTAGAAGGCCCAAAAGGGTTAGTGACGGAAGGAGAAGCCATAGAGTTTCTAAAACTCATCTGTCATAGTGAATACGAATTGCTGGATCAAATGAACAAAACCCCAACATGAGTATCACTCTTCTCTCTACTTATCAATTTAGAGGGTCATCGCAACCTTCTCCTCAAAGTACTAAATGAAGCCTATGTGGCTCAAGATATAACAATGGAGAAGTTTGGGGGCATAATAAATAACATTACAACAAGCCGTCATCTCTCTTTCTCCGAAGTTGAAGTCTCGACTGAGGGAAGAGGCCACAATCAACCCTTACACATTGTTGTGAAATGTGGAAACTATATGCTAGCAAGGGTGTTGATTTCTAACGGATTCTCCTCAACGTCCTGCCAAAAGCCACTCTAGACAAACTTTACTCCACTAGTTCCCAACTAAGAACCAGTTCTATAGTGGTAAGGGCCTTTAATAGGTCCAAGAGGGAAGTAATGGGAGAAATTACGCTCCCTATACATATTAGGCCAGTTACATTTGACATCACTTTCCAAGTGATGGACATCCGGCCCGCGTATAGCTGCCTCCTAGGAAGACCTTGGATCCACACCGCCAGGACAATTCCTTCCTCCCTCCATCAAAGAGTTAAATTCATCGCCGGTCAATAGCTGATTAGCGTAATGGGAGAGAAAGAATTAATGATCAGTACTCTCACACCTGTTGAGTACATAGAAGGGGATGAAGAGGCCCTTGAGACCTCCTTCCAGTCACTAGAAATAGTGGGAATGATTGGAGCTGAACTAGAACAAGGAGGTTCCAAGCTGTCAAGGGCGTCAATCATGGCGGCGAAGATACTGATCAGAGGAGGGTTCCAACTAGGCAAGGGACTAGGCAAAATGTTGGAGGGCATAGTCGAGTCGGTGACGGTGCAAGAAAATCTAGGAGAGGCTGGACTCGACTATAAAGGGGCCAACATGAAAGGAAGGACAAGATGGATGGCCTAGAGCCAAAGATTGATAAGACCAGACCTCTATCACCACTTCGTTAATAGGGGCATCATACCCCAAGAACAAATAGCAATGATAGAGGGTCAGCCTATAAACCAGATAGATGGGTCTATCCCACTAAGGAGGAGCCGACAAACTGGATAGTCGAGGCACTACTCGATCTGTTCTACCAGAAAATGTAATCATAATCAAATATGTACCCAGAATTAGTGGCGGAAATCAAGATTGAATGAATAAAATACAGTGTGTCCATTTTTCATATTGGCCTCTACTATTTTCTTCTTTCGTACTTTGTCTATTCTTTCATTCCTTTCTTTCCTTTCAAGCTTGATCCATGCATCTCATCCAACTTCGTCTAAAATATACCTTTTCTTTTTCTTCTTTTCCAAACTTTAAATAAAATAAAAATATTATAAACACATAACCTTCCACTCAGATTGATAACATGAACCTCATGTTTGAGGGAGTTGACGAATCCATCAAACAAGACGAGGGTGAAAGCATTGAATCTAAGGCCTTGGTTGAGATCGAAAAGATGATAGAACGAGAAAGTCCAACGTTCCAATCTCTGGTGGAAGACTTGGAGGTTATCAACCTGGGAGAAAATGAAGAAAAAAGGGAAATCCGAGTAAGGAAGTAGATGCCATCAGACCTAAGGCAGAGTCTCCTTGAACTCCTGAAAGAGTATGTAGACATCTTCGCATGGTCATACCGAGACATGCCAGGTCTAGATAGTGACATAGTAAAACACAAGCTACCCCTACACCCCCAATTCAATTCTGGTTCGGCAGCAGTTGAGGAGAATGAAATCGGAAGTGACATTAAAGATCAAGGAAGAATTAGAAAAGCAATGGAATGTCAAATTCCTTGCTATAGCAAAATACCCTCAATGGGTAGCAAACATAGTGCCAATACCCAAGAAGGATGGGAAGATGCGAATGTGTGTCAATTACAGGGACCTCAAAAAGCCAACCCTAAGGATAACTTCTCTTTGCCTCATATTGACATGCTAGTGGATAACACCGTGCAACATGCATTTTTTCCTTCATGGACGGCTTCTCTAGGTACAACCAAATCTAGATGGCACCAGAAGATAGAGAAAAAATGACATGCATTACCACTTAGGGTACTTTCTACTATAAAGTAATGCCCTTTGGACTTAAGAATGTCGGAGCAACATATCAAAGGGCTATGGTGGCTCTGTTCCACGAAATGATGCACAAAGAGATTGAAGTATACGTGGATGATATGATTGTAAAATCAAAGACACCGAACAACATTTGGAGGACCTGATGAAGCTGTTCGAAAGGCTCCAAAAGTACAAACTCAGGTTAAACCGGGCCAAATGCACATTTAGAGTAAAGTTGGGAAAGTTGCTAAGCTTTATGGTGAATGAAAGAGGCATAGAGGTGGATCCAGATGAGGTCAAAGGCATCAAGGAAATGCCGACTCCGAGCACCGAGTTGGAAGTTCGGGGTTTCCTAGGAAGGATAAACTACATAGCCTGATTCATCTCTCAGCTAACTACGACGTGCATCTCAATCTTCAAACTCCTTCGCAAGAGCCAAAAAACAGAGTGGAATCCGGATTGTCAAGAGGCTTTCAAGAAGATCAAGAAATACTTGGAAAACCCTCTTGTCCTCGTTCCGACGGTACCAAGGAGGCCACTTATACTGTATTTAACAGTGTTGGAAGAGTCAATGGGCTATGTCTTGGGGCAACAGGATGCCATAGGAAAGAAAGACAAGTCATCTACTATCTCAGCAAAAAATTCACAGATTGCGAAAAAAGATATCCAACACTAGAGCGAACCTACTACACTTTGGTCTGGACACTAAAAAGGCTGAGACAGTACATGTTGGCCAATACTACATGGCTAATCTCCAAGGTAGACCCTATCAAATACATCTTTGAGAAGCCAGCACTGATAGGGCGAATAGCACGTTGGCAAATGGCTTTGTCAGAATATGACATCGTATATACAAGCCAAAAAGCAATCAAAGAAAGCGCCCTGGTAGAATACTTTGCCTATCACCCTATATCAAACTATCAACCGCTTTTGCATGAGTTCCCAAATGAACACATCATGACAGTAGCCAGAATCGAACCCGAGTCGGACAAATGGACGTTGTGGTTTGATGGAGCATCTAACCTGCTAGAAAACGGGATAGGAGTAGTGTTGGCCTCTCCAAAAGACCAATGCTTTCCTTCTCGACCAGGCTAGGTTTTGACTGCATCAATAATATGGCAGAATATGAAGCTTGCGCCATGGGAATCACAATAACTTTAGAGCATCAAGTGAAAAAGCTCAAAGTCTTTGGCGATTCAGCATTGGTCATCTATGAGCTCCGTGGGGAATGGGAGATGCGTGACACCAAGCTGATCCCCTATTACAATCATGTAAAGGAAATGAGTGAACTTTTCAATAAGATCACCTTCCATTACATCCCACAAGAGGAAAACCAGATGGTCGACGCCTTGGCAACCCTATCAGCCATGGTGCACATGAATCAAGGACAAGAAATGTCCATTCATGTCTGGCACCAATTAAGAGTGGCCCACTATCAACAACTAGACTGGGACGATGCAGAAGCAGACAATAAACCCTAGTACCATGACATAAAAGGATACCTTGAAAAAGGAGTGTATCCAGAAGGGGTGACCGAGAATGATGAAAGGACATTAAGAAGGCTGGCATCCGATTCTTTTAAAAGGAGCGTAGATTTGACATTGCTCCGTTGTGTTGATGACCAGGAAGCTAAGGGAATAATGGAGGAGGTACATGAAGGAACCTTTGGCACACATACAAATGGCCATGCCTTGGCTCGAAAAATCCTAAGAGTCGGATATTACTAGACCAAGATGGAGTTGGACTGCTGTCAGCACGTAAAAAGGTGCATGAAATGCCAAATCTATGCTGATAACATCAACGCAGCTCCATCGGCCTTGCATAATCTGACGTCCCCATGGCCATTCTCCATGTGGGGCTTAAACATAATCAGTCCAATAAAATCCAAGGCATCCAACGAACATAGGTTCATTCTAGTTGTCATTGACTACTTTACCAAATGGGTTGAAGCTGCTTCTTATCCAAGTGTAACAAAGAATGTAGTGGTAAAGTTCATAAAAAGGATATCATATGTCGATACAGTCTTCCAACTCACATCATCACAGACAATGATTCAAACTTGAAAAATAAGATGATGATTGAGCTGTGTAAACAATTCAAGATTCGACACCACAACTCTACACCCTATCGTCCCAAAATGAATGAGACTGTAGAGGTTGCTAACAAAAACATAAAAAAAATAATGTAGAAAATGGTGGTGACCTACAAAGGCTGGCACGAAATGTTACCCTAAGCGTTACATGGATACCGTACCTCAATATAAACATCCACAGGGGCAACCCCCTATTCATTAGTGTACAACACAGAAGCAATACCCCCAATAGAAATGGAGATACCTTCTCTAAGAGTCTTAGTCGAAATCAAATTGGAAGAGGCTGAATGGATTCAGAATGAGCTTGACCAACTCAACTTGATAAAGGAGAAGAGGTTGACAGCTCTATGCCACAGACAACTGTATCAAAAGAGAATTAAGAATGCTTTTGACAAAAAAGCAAGACCCTGCACATTCAAAGAAGGGGACTTGGTGCTCAAGAAGATACTGCCAAATGCTAGAGATCATAGAGGAAAATGGATGTCAAACTACAAAGGCCCCTACGTGATGAAGCATGCCTTCTCTAGGGGAGCCCTAATCCTGACTAACGCTGATGGGCAAGATTTGAAGCATACTATCAATGCCGATTCGGTCAAACTATTCTACCCTTGAAGATTAACCAAGGAGAAATTGAAAGTGTTGATCCCAAACCTGAACGAAGGAGTCAGAAGAATCCGACATGAAGGGAAGCGTTATCAATCTCCGACCAAAGACATTAGGCTAGAAAGCTGGTTCCAAGCATATACCAATCCAATAAAATCCCCCAAGAGGGATTAATTTGTACCATACATCAATAAAATACTTTGTCCTTTATTTCTTCTGTATTCAATTTCATCAATTTTGGTTAAAAAGAAAACATTTTCTAAAAAGTTTTGAGAGGGGAAATGCTTAGACTTTGTTCAGGTCGTTAGCACCATTGACCCACCCCCTCCCCCCTATGTTTGGTCAAAACAAGTGAAGCTCAACCCCTAAATAGTCGAGTCCATCCTAACCATTGGTATCATGACAGACAAAAAGGGACCGTGGACGCATGCATTGCTATCACCCCAAGGAAAAACACCCAGCATGCATACAAGGTGAGGATGAGGGGCATTACATGCATACACCCAATTCTCATACACAAAAAACTTAGCCCTAAAAAAGTGGAGCCTTGTTAACCTCCACCAAGGAGACTCCATCACGTACCGACTCTGTGTCGAGACTCCATCATAAACCGACTCCATGTCGAGAACCCATCACATACCGACTTCGTGTTGAAACCTCCACTAAACCGACTCCGTATCGAGACTCCATCATAAACCGACTTCGTGTCGAGACCCGATCATAAACCGACTCTGTGTCGAGAACCCATCACATACCAACTCCGTGTCGAAACCTCCACTAAGCTGACTCCATGTCAAGACTCCATCATAAATCAACTTTGTGTCGTGATCCATTACTCATGCCGACTCCGAGTCGAGATTCTAATTATATCATTTTGGGCTTGATCATTACTAACTCTGGCTTAACAGCCTAGTGTGCATCATTGTAAATAAAGAGAAAAAGAAAAAACCTTGTTTTTACACAGTCACCTTCGACTTCATGTCAACCTTTCAACCTTTAGGATTTTTTTTAGATTCAGCAATTCTCAAGGTCCTATGCTATCTTTTTACCTTAGTCATTCTTGACTCAATGCCAACTTTTCACTCTAACAATGAGTTGACACTTCCAAGCTAATTACCAATCTCTTAACTTAGTCATTTTTGGCTTAGTACCAACCCTTGCCTTTCATTTTGAACTTGGGTTAATTGTTTGTAGTTAGCACTCTGGTTTCTAACTTAGACGTTTTCATTTGTATAATAACTCGGCACTTCAACCCCAGTTGTCTTAATTATAAGATGGTTATGTTGTTTTTCTTTACTTAGCCGTTTCTACGCATCTTTGATTGTGTTTTGGTTTTAGCTCAAAAGAAAGAAAACAAAAATAAAAAAAAAAGAAGATAAGAAACAACATAAATGAACAAAATCTCATCCATTACATAAAAAGTGAGTACATTTATTTTGGAGGAGGATCAAGGATGGAGACCAACTTCTCATCCTTGATTTCTGTCATTATAGAGCAAGAGTTGAGGTCGACATTGGGAGTTGGAATATCAAAGAAATATTTCGCATAGACGATGAATTCTTCAAGATTTTTGATCTTCAAATTTGGTCTTAAGGGTATCAAGATTTTGGGATTTTTGATCCATAATGAGCTTTTATGCTAGGGTTTTAGTGAGAAAAATTGTAAAGAAAGAAGAGATTTTTGCAAAGGGTTTTCATAGAAAGATTTTATTAAGACAAATTTTGAAAACATTTGTATTTAAAGCGAAAACATGGAAGAGATGGAGAATGAAGCATTTAAAGCTCAATAAAACGTTTCCTTTGTACAACGGTCAAAAAGATTTTATTGAAAATGTGCAAGTACAAGCGGATTGACTCAACTTTGAAAAAGATAGAAAATCAAATAAGACAAAAGATATAAATATGTACAAGTTTATGGACACACATATATGGACTCTATGATGCTTATGGACTCAAACATGTTATGGACTAGTCACATAAACTTAAACTTCATTTCGTTACAAGTTTCATACAAAAAAAGATATCTAATATGAACAAGTTTATCTTCGGAAAGGGATTTTATGAAGATATCAGCCAATTGTTCTTTAGTGCCAATGAATTTTATATCAAAGATCCCTTTCTAAACATAATTTCTTATGAAGTGATGTTTAATCTCTATGTGCTTAGCCCTAAAATGTATTTTTAGAGAGATTTATAGTAGTAGTATTATCATAAAGAAAATGGATGTTACTCTCATAGATATTATAGTCTTCAAGTTTATGCTTGATCCATAGCAATTATGAGTAGCAACCAACAATAACAATGTATTTTGCTTATACAGGAGACAGAGCAATGATGCCTTGTCTTTTACTTATCCACGAGACTAAGTTGGCTCCAATAAATTGACAACCACCATTAGTATATTTTTTTTCTATTTTATCTCGAACATAATCAACATCACAGAAGTCTATTAACCTGTACTCATCAAACTTCTTAAAACACAAGTCAAGGTAAGTAACCTTTTAGATATCTGAAAGTCTTTACAATTATGAGATGAGATTCTCTAGGATTAAATTGAAAGTGTACATGCAAACATATACTAAACATAATATTTAGTCTAAATGTAATTGTATGTAATTTGGTATATCTTTTTTTATCATAGCCATCTAGCTCAAAACAATTGTGGGATGCATAAGTATACCCATACTTTTGCAGTCATCTAACTTGAGCTTTTTGAATAACTCTTTTGCATACTTTGTTTGATAAACTTAAATACTATATTTGTTTGCTTCATTTGTAGTCCCCAAAAAAAACTTCAATTCTCCTATCAAACTCATTTCAAATTCCTTTTGTATAAACTTAAAGAATTCTCTACATAGTGATTAGTAGCACAAAAAATATGGAATCAACATCAATTTATACAATAATAAAATGTAAGCCATCATTTTATATAATTCAAAAGTTAATTAATACTTCATTGATTTTATTTAAAATATAAATAAGTATGCATTATCAAATTATATGATTACAAATATCTAAATTATCTATAAAATTTATAGAAAACAAATAACTAGTAATTAATTTAATACCAATGAAAATAGTTTAAGTCAATTAATTTTAAAAAAATAATGTCACAAATTTAAATTTTATTCTAGAAATATCTATTAACTTAAATAATTTAAATAGTAATCAATATTAATAACACTACAAATAATTCAAGAAATATTTTTTTCACTAATGAGTGGATCTTATATTATTAATAAATCAACAAATACATCCACTTGCATAATAAAATAAGATATCTCGTGCTCCCTCCGTTTTTATTTTAAGTGTAAACCGTTGGAAAAAAAAATTCTTTGTATTTATCTGTAGTTTATAATGTTCAAGATAACATTTTTTTTTTTAATTTCGTGTTCTTATTTCACAAGCCATGATCCATTAAAGTTGGTAACTCCGTGTTCATTAGAAATCAGAAAACAAGTAGAACGACTATAACCATAAAAACATGCTTACATTTTAAAAGTTGAATTTTATTTGTTTTGAACTGCGAGAAATGCAGTCAAGAGTTTACAGCAGTCAAGAGTTTACAATCCCTGTAAAACCACCTTGCTAAACAAACGTATCCTTAAATTCTGAGCCATGAGAGTATCATAGTAACATAGCAATGAAGTAAAAATGAACCTTGTTTCCAATTTCCAGACGGAACATTTTGGCCTAGTCTCTGTTTCTTATAAGATAACCAAAATAAACCCCAATCACAGATCAATTACCAAAACAACCAGATTGAGAAAAAATAACAGTATAGGGATCCTGGAGAATGTCACAATGCATAGATTTGAGAAGGGGGTAAAAGTGAAGCAACTATATCTCACATACATGAAGCAGCTTTATTTCTACCTCAAACAAAAATATAACAGGCTTCAGTTACTCCATCAACGAATTTGACATGATGAGACAACTTAAGCATCTGACAAAATTATTGCCAACAACAATCTTTCCCGAGGTTAAAAATGAAACTTGAAGGCAGCTAGTTGACAACATCAAGAACCAGCTTGCGAGACTTTAGAACTGACCACCGAAGGCGGCGGTAGTAGGCAGCTTGAAGTAATGCCAGTGATAGAACAAATATCCATTTAAATCCCATCTGCATATGGTAGCAATGTCCTTAGAAAACAAGGTATTTTCTTTATTGATCTGGTAGAAAAAGGATAATGAAGGAAACAAACCAGTTTTCTCTCTTCCATCTCGGGTTCTGCAGCCCAACTCAGGAATGACACAATATCTTTACCCATCTGCAGCAAAAACATAACAAAAAACAATTGCTTCATTCTTTTAAGCTCATAGATAATCAATGTGATTAGATTTACTGAAACCAATCCTCAATAAACAAAAGTACCTGAGCTTCTGTAGCAGGGATACCATCTTCATATTCAACAGCACCATCATTAAGCATTTTAGGCATGGCAATGGCCCCACCAGGAAAATAAGGATTATAGTGCAGTCCCTCTCTAATCTACATTAATATTTGCAAGATAACCATAATCAAAATTTTCACTTCAAGGTCAATCTTGACACAATAGTATAGGGACGGAAGTCATGAACTTGCATTAAATATTTAGATTTGTTAAGAATTAAGAAGTTGAGAAAGCATAATGAATTAGTAAGAAAATTATGTGCAAAAAATTCATGAACATCCCTAACCCACCATGTATTCATATTTTTATTCATTGGTGTGCAAGAAAAAAGGGAAATGAAAGGGGGGGAACTTTGTTTGACAGTCATTGACTGTGCTTGTACAAATTTCAAAGCCACACAACAAATTTTACAACGTTTGTTTTGGTTCTGAACCACCACCACCCATCAGGTGATCGAGCAATTTCCACATATGACAACTTTGGTAGAATGCGCAAAAAGTTACAGTAATGAGCATAGCTTATTAGTTTAAAAAATATTGTTTAGAGAAGAATTTACCGAAACACCAGCAGGAGGGTCTCGATAACCAGTTAGAAGTGCAAATACATAGTTCTGTCCATTGTGACGTGCCTGAAATATTAAGGATAAAATTATTTCTGATATAAAAGCAATAGAAGATCTAAAGACGTTACTAGAAGACTACAGTCATTACTTTGGTAATAAGACTTAGATCTGGAGGATAGGCTCCTCCATTGGCAAACCTAGCAGCTGCTTCATTTGCATATGGCTGAGGAAAGCGATCACTGAGTTTACCAGGGCGTGTAAACATCTCACCCTCATCATTAGGACCATCAACCACCTCAATCTCAGCTGCCATAGCCTTTACCTCTTCTTCTGTATATGCAACACCAACCAAATCACGGTATGATATCAAAGACATAGAATGACAAGAAGCACAGACTTGTTGATAAACTTGATGACCCCGACGAATCCTGCTCATTCAAAATTGGTTAACTGTATTAAGACCTCAATTAGTATAAATAGTTATTATATAGCATTTGTGTAAAAAAAATTGATTTGAACATGTGATGGTGGCATAGAGCAGAATAGAGAGATTCACAATATTACGAAATCTTGGCCCAGAAAAATGCCCTAAAAGAAAAAGGGGGGATACTTATATTTCAGAATTTGGAATTGCAACTATTTCTTTAAGAAAAATAGATTCTAACAATCATTGTATGATATTTTTTAGATAAAATATTCATGATAAATATTACTAATCAGCATGCACAGAGACAAAATTTAAACCATGTGAGATCACATGTAAAGACATGAAATGACAAAGCAAGAGAGGAAGAGTGAATGAATGACCTAAGGCTGAGAAAAATGAAAATAAGGACAATATGACAAGAACAAAGGAAAATGAACATGTACCTATAATTAATAACTACTTGAAATTTAGCTTTATACACAACAGGGAGTAGTTTGACAGTAAATAGTTGCTAACTTGGCAAACCTATTGTTGAGCCAGAAAAATAGAAAGGAAAAAGTAGGGAAATTTCAGGTCAAACTCACGATGCATGATCATATGAACTGAGGATGCCCGTGTGAGGCCATGGATAGCTTGGACATGCCAGGCCATGCTCAGCTTCATCAGCTAATGCCATTGTTGAAAAACCTAAAAGCCCTGAGACACCAGCTCCAATTAATGCAAGGGCGCTTAAGGAGTTGCTTCTAGAAGAGTCAGCACCATTGTTCTTTGTGATAATGGAAGACATAAAAGAAGAATTCTGCAATAAGTATAAAGTAGCTATTAGCAAACAACACAATTGGATTGTTCCATGGGAGGCACATTATTATAAAGTCATCAAAATTTTATGAGATGCACAATATGAAGCACAAATGGACGCAAACACCAGACACATCACACACACTCCGACATGTCATATATATATATATATATATATACACAGAGAGAGAGAGAGGGAGAAATGAGGGATTAAGTTACTCCAAGAGTAATTTTTTATAGTTACTAGTTAGAATTGTTAGATTAAAAGAAAATAAAAAGTAAGGATGGAGAATAACTATTTTAAAGTTACTCTTGGAATAACTTGATCCTCTTGTCAAGGGGAGCCTTATCATTGACATTTTTTTTTTCTTGGCAGCAACTGAAGTAACCTCTGTTGATGATGTTGTAGACCTTTTTCCACTTTTAAGCCTTACAATCTCTTCCACTTCGTCTTCCTCATCTCCAACTTCTTGCACTTCCCCCATATATATTTCATTTTCTGCTTTTTTTGTTCAAAAGCTGCCTTCAATTCCGACCTAATGTCTTCCGGTATTTTCCTACAAGCACCCACATCTCCTCTTATTCCAAGCTGATGTCTTTTGGCTCTAGTGATTCCTCCTGTAGACATTTTTAGGCAAAAATCACATGTTACACTCTTCCTGTTATTTTTGTCCTTTAAGTTGTTCCACTTTCATGCAATGTCAATATTTTGACCAGGGACTTGAACATTGCATTTGAAGATCTCACTGATGGTGTAAATGTACCACTGCCACCAATAGCAGCAGCAGTAGCGGTGGTTTTTTCTGTTGATCATTGGTTAGTTGGGAACCAGGTGCCATGATGGAACAAGAGAAGGTTCTGTTGGCCAGAAAAAGAAGGTACAAGAATTAAGAGAAAGAAAAAAGAATATATTTCTGTATTGTGAGCATGAGAAAAAGAGGACCCAGAGAAGGAAGAGGGATAGGCAAAAACAGAAAAAATAAATAAATAAACTAAAGGAAAAAAAATACGTGAAAGCTGGAGAAGACGAAGACCAGTTGGAGAAGACACGTCACTGGAGAAAACGCGTTGTCAGAGAAGACGCGTCCCCGAAGAGCATGCCACAGAAAACGCAGGCTGCAAACACATTAACGCAGGCTGAACAGGGAAAACGCAGGATGAACAGTGAAAACGCAGGCTGAACAGTGAAAATGCAGGCTGAACAGTGAAAATGCAGGCTGAACAGTCAAAATGCAGGTTGAACAGTGAAAGCGCAGGCTGAACAGTCAAAATGCAGGTTGAACAGTGAAAACGCAGGCTGAACAGTGAATATGCAGGCTGAACAGTGAATATGCAGGCTGGAACAGTGAAAAGATAGGCACTTTCAAGGCAAACAGAAGTACAGAGAAGGAAAACACGTAATATTTGAAACCCTAAAGATATTTGAAACCCTAAAGGCCAGATCGTGGCCGCTCCGCTCCACCATGACAGAGAACCGCACTACTACGTCTCTACCGTCAAGCGTCGTTGCCGCTCCGCCATGATGGCAGCCGCTATTAACTACTATGATATATATCTAGGAGAAACAGAGAGAGACTCAAATGTGAAATATGAGCAACATAACAAAAGATCTAGAAATTTTAATGGATAACAAATATTTGTATAATCTTGCATATTCACATTTTTCTTGTCATAAGGAACCTCAATGAATATTAAAAGACATCATTTTAAGTAAAACAACAATGCAACACTAATGCCTAGGAGACTTCTAAAACAATAGGAAAAACAACAGCCTATAAAATTTCAGAAACATCAATTTTTAGCACAATCTCATCTTGATCCATGCCATAAAAGATTTGACTAAGTTATATGTTTGGTGCTATCTACATAACATAATAATTCTCCTTTGCAAGGGCCTGGGGGATCAGCTAAGGTTTGGACGGGTAAGAAGCACAGCATAGGCAAAATTAGGTCAAGTGCATCTCATTAGAAAACATAACATGATGTAAAAAGCTTTGCAAGATATCACGAAAAGATGAATGATTTATTTCTACAAGCTACTCAATGAAGGGCTTGCAACTATAACAGACATTGAGAGTTTAATCGCTAAAGAACATAGTTAAAATTATACATTTCACATTGAATTCAAGAATCAGGTACAGAAAGGGATAAAGAAAGATGTTAAATGGTGGTAAATCAATTGAACCAGATAATATTCTTATTGAAATTTGAAGTTTATAGGGGGAAGGGTATAACATATAGCTTATTAAGTTGTTCAACAAGACAATG
Source organism: Mucuna pruriens (assembly GCA_025330945.1). Lineage (NCBI taxonomy): Eukaryota > Viridiplantae > Streptophyta > Magnoliopsida > Fabales > Fabaceae > Mucuna > Mucuna pruriens. The sequence goes on along the minus strand of JAENHJ010000527.1, from coordinate 714,012 downwards.
AAATCCAAGAAAATGCTAGATCAGCAGAAGAGAAACAATTTGATACTTCTTTACAAAAATAAAGGGGTCGTACAAAATTGTACAAACTACACAAGAATTGAGCTCATAAGCCACACTGTAAGACTATAGTAAAGAACAAAGTTTTAAATTGCAATTGCAGTCATGATCACATTGTAAATTTATGAATCAGGGGGTGATGTGGTTGTGATGATCACAACTGAGATGTTGTAGATGCATTAAGTGATGTAGACTGGGACTTAAATCCTTGGTAGGTAGAGAATATTTGATAGAAAATTAGGCCAAGAGAGTGTGGTAGAGAACCAATTTTATTTTTACCCCAAGGAGATCCACCTAGGAGGCTATATGTCCGTTGCTTGATTTCATTTAAGATTCAAAAGGAAACAAAAAGATTTTCACATATACGTTTTTATGAGAATCAAAGGAAATAGAGATTCATGTAAGTTCACATAAACTCCCAAGTAAAGAAGTGACTCAGTGATTCCAGTAAAAAAATGCTATCAATGCACCCAATTGACCTAAAAGTCCAAAACAAAACTGATTTGAGTGCTCATTCACTACACATTACATGCAATTTTGAAGCTAAAGAAAATGTAAAACATAACATTTGAAGGGCACAATCACACAAATTGATCGAAAGTCTCATTCTCATTTGTTTTCCACAAATCATTCAAAGCTCAGACACTACTTAGAGTTTTATTTCCATCATGTCCAGCATTGTGAACCCAGCATATCAAGACATAAAGCCATTGCCCTTTATGCTGCAACAAAGTCTGTGAACCCAGCATTCATCACGAAGGAGTTACAACATTTGTAAAACAGAGGGTTCTGCACAACCCTACTGAGAGAAATCCAAATCAAGTTCTGTTTCAAACTCAAGTTCTGTTTGTGTTCTGTTCTTTCAACTGCAGAGGTGTTTTCTAAGTCAAGTTCTGTATCTGATTGTTACGGTAATTTATTTTCTAAGTTTTTTTAGAGTTATGCATTTTATTTCATAAGCTATATATTATGTAAATATTTTAATTATTTTTTTTAACCTAGCTATTTAATTTTAAATTATTAATCATATACATATATATATATGTTAAAACCCATTTTGATAATTATACACCCAAAATCGTTTTTTGATTGCAAATTTCCAAACAACATTGTTTGTCAAAATCAATTTTCTAATATATGATATCCAAACAAAAATCACATTACTATAAACTCACGTTTACTTGGAATCAATTCTATAAAATCACATTGATTCAAAATTAATTTTATAAACACATCCAAACACGCACAAAGATCAATAGAGGCTTTTTTAAGAAAAATGAATTAAATGGAACATAGTTGGATTATAAAATTTTTTTTTACTACAAACGAATTAACATTAAATTAGGTTTTGATAAAACCTAATGACCCATGTAGCCAACCAACCCCACCTACCAGTTGGCTTGATCATTATTATTGCTGCATCTCATTAGCACATTACAAGAGTTTGTTTTTCGTTTCTTTTTTTAAAATTTACCTTTGTCCATCTTCAAATTTTCATTTCAGACTTAGAAAGATCTGTAAGTTTTTCAACTCTAACCATTTTAGTTTCAACTAAAGATCGGCATGTTTGAATATTTTCAATGCGTAATTAAGCTATGTTGCAGTTTGTTCTATCTATGACTCTTAAAAAGAAATTGATAAATCTTCTACAGACTATCAGCAATGATATGATGTATAAATCTTTTTTAACAGTATTGTTATTACTCTAACAACAAACAATATTGCTCAAATAAGCAATTATAAGCAAAGATAAAATATCAGCTCAAACATCATCCAGAAAAACTAATGTTTCCTATGCTTTCACATATCATTTTATTTTTCTTTTCCCAACCCTTTATGTTGGGTCTAATGGTCTCCATTTTACATCCTATGCTTCAAGAACCAGAAAAATAAAAACAGAAAATGTTTTCTCAAAGTAAACAGGCCCTAAATATTCCAAAAACATATAATCTTGTCATGAAGAGAGGAGCTAATGCTTACAGGAGAATGAGATTTGAGTTTCCTCCCCAATAAATGCCGAATAACACCTCCAGCCATCTCAGTTCACACTGCAATCATTCATAAAAAAAATTACAGACAAGAAAATAAATACCACCAACCAAGTATCATAGATAAAATTCTACAATATGCATAAGGACAATGACAAAGACAGCATCGTCAAGTAAGTTTGAATAGAAATAAGTAAAATTTACCAACTGTTTCTGCAGTGAAGAATCATGAAAACTGAACCCCAAAATGAAAATTGCCAGGTAAAATGCTAGCAAATTTTATATTTTAGATTATGGTGAGATGATCTATCAAGAAAATCACTTTTGGCTTTGTTTGGATAAACTTCTCCTTAAACACTTATGGGAGAAGAAAATAAGTAAATGATTTAAGCTTCTCCTGAAGTTAAAGGCCATGGTTGGATAAACTTTTTAATAAGCACTTATAAGAGTTAAAAAAAAAAAAAAGATATAAGCTTTTCTCATAAGTTAAAATTTATGCATAAGCTAATTTGCATAAAACTCTCATTTAACTTCTCCAAAAGCTGATTTTAACTTCTAAATAAGCTAATTTTTAACTTAAACTTAATTCATTTTATCTTCTTATTTTCTTCTCCAGCAAGTGTTTATTAATTTTTTTTCCAAATGGACCAAAATAAATTTATGCATATCAGCTTTTGGAGAAGGTAGATGAGAGAGCTCCTATATAAGTTGATTTTAGTTTATGATAGAAGCTTAATTTATTTTGCATTCTTTTCTTCTTCTCTCCAAAAAGTGTGAAGTGTTTATGCAAAGTTTATTCAAACATACCTTACACAATCTATAAATAGCCATATAGTTTAATTCTTGACAACAAGTATGAGGAAGTAATAGACAAGATAGACAAAAGGACAAGTATGCAGACAGACAGATAGAGAGATAGAATAATTTTAAAACCTCATGCATAACTAAACCATAATAAGTTTTACGGTTTTATTGACATCATCCATTGGTGCTGACTTCAAACTGAAAGTGGAAAGATTTTTTATTGAGAAAGAAAACATTTATTATTATAAAATACAAAAAAAAAATGTAATAAATTGTGTATTTTCAGGCATTTTCGGCACCAAATATGCAACTAAACACACACAAAAAGAAAGACAGTGACATAAACAAAAAAAATGAAGCAACAACATAAACCCAAATCACCAACACATTCAAACGAAATCTCAATAGGGCAGATAATTTTTTCTGCAACAACATAAATAAGGAACCTAGGTTTAATCCAGAAAATGAAGCTTCGTGCGCCAAAAATGCGAAGTAAAAGAAAAAAAAATGATGTGAAATTATTACACTTGCAAATAGACACACAGTGATGAAAATTGAAAAAACCGCAATTCAGAAGTGGGTCGTAGATCCGAGTTGCAGTGATAGCTGAACATATAGAAAATAATAATAATAAAGAAAGAAAGAAAGGGACTTACGAAATGGAAGCTCGATTGGGAACTGAGGATCTAATGAAAAATAAGGAGAACGTGAAGAAGAGAAAGAGAGAAGCTGTAGAAACAAGAGGAAGAATTGGGACAAAAACTCTTCTATGGTTGCAGCCACGGGAATCGCTCTGGGCTCTTGGGCTTTATTGACGGGGCCTTCTTAGTTTTTTTTTTTGTATGACACTATTTTGCAGTGTTTTATTATTCAGCTTTTGCTATTTCTACTCCTCTAATTTGATAAATTTTAATGTTTAATTTTCAGAATTTTCTATTTATACTCCTCTAATTTAATAAATATACTCTCCCTTTCCATTTTTTTTAAACTATCGGCTCCCCTCAATTTAATAAAAACTGAAGAGTGTCAAATTGATGAAATATGTACCCCAGAATAGAATGAATGATAGAGGTCTATTCGTACAAAATTTGTTTTATCTTTTTCCCTTATGCTAAAGAGAAAGGTACTTGCTAAAGAGAAATTCCCCGAACTCAAATTTTACAGCGTACTTGGATAAAAGCAATTTTACAATTTTTTTTTCTTAGGTAAAAGAGAAAGAGAAAAGAAATAAATAATAATAATTTCTAAAAATATTTTTATTTTTAGTTTAAAATTTAAAATTTTATTTTCTCTCTCATTTTTCACCCTAATAAACTTAGGACTAAAGTATTATTGTATTAGGTTTTAAAAACAAAATTTCCAAATTAGTTTCTTAAATATTTAAAACACTATTATTTTATTTTTTAAAATTATCATCAAATTAATTTTTTAAAAATTAATTTACTACTAAATTTGTTCTTTCGAAATGTAATATCACCATACAAAAATTTAAGAAACTAAAATAATAATAATTTTTTGAAAAAAAAGTATAGATAGGATAAAAAATGATATGATCATCCAACCATATACAATTATATATATTACAAATTTATTAATTTTTATAATAATAATAATAACAATAAAAATCAAATATAATTTTATTTTTAATTGATTAATAATGATAAAAAATTTTATTGTCAATGTATATTCATTAAACTCTATTTTTTAGAAATTAACTAATATAATAATAAATTACTTTTTTATAATATTAATTTATAAAATAAAATCTTGAGGATAAAATCTTGAGGATAAAATCAATGAAAAAATAATTAAAAATCTAATTTAATTATCATAATTTAAAAAAATTAATGTCCTAATTAATTCTATCTTTGAATAACTAAATGTGACTTTTCTCTTTCAGTAACAAAACAGAGGTCATTCGAAGTTTTTTTAAAAACTGATAAAAAAAATAATAATACAAATAGTTAATTGAAAAATTAATAAAAATTTATCGAAACACATTTTTGGAATATACTCTTTATTATTAAATAAAATTTATTAAAAAAATACAAAGTTATAAATAAAACTCATTAAATAAGTGGAATAAATCAAATTTTAATAAAAATTTATCGAAACATATTTGTGGAATATACTCTTTATTATTGAATAAAATTTATTAAAAAATACAAAATTATAAATAAAACTTATTAAATAAGTTAGATAAATCAAATTTTATATTTTTAATAAATTTTAATCAATAATAAAGAATATTTAAAAATATACAGCTGGTATTTCTCTTATAAAAATGAGTTAATTATAAAATATTACAATTAAATTATTTTATTAATATTATTATATAAATTTGAATAATAATACATTGATATTGCATTAAATTGATTATTTCTTAGACATCTATTTTACAAATTATTAAATAACATTAAAAAATTAAAACTTAATTATAAATTTTGGAATGATCGACCACTGTGTTGTAGAGAACGAAAAAAGAAAAATTACGGTTAGTTGTCAAAGATAGCATTGGGACATTAATTTTCTAAAAAAAAATTGATAATTAAATTATCTTTTAAATTATTTTTATTTATTTCAAGATTTTGTTTTCAAATTAATTTCATGAAAAATTAATTTATACTTAAACGTAAATAAATTTTACATTATCATTCAATTATAAATAACGATTAATATAATTTTAAGATAATTATTATAAAAATTAATAAATTTATAATACGTAATAATTTGTTATTGAATAATACTATAATTATTTTCCACTTTCAATATATAATTTATCTGCTTTTAATTTATTATTATATTAATTAATTCCTAAAAAAATTATTATTATTTTAGTCTCATAAAATTCCATAGTGATATTTACACCTTGGAAGAACAAATTTAGTAGCAAATTATTTTAAAAAATTAATTTGATGATAAAATCTAAAAAAATAATAATATAATAGTAATTTAATTATTTAAGAAACTAAATTGATAATTAATTTTTTTTAAAATCTAATACAATAATACTTTAGTCCTGTGGATAATAGAGGGAAATGAGAGTGAAAAGAAAATTTTATAATTTAAACTAAAAATAAAAAATAATTTTAGAAATTATTTATTTTATATTATTTTTCTCTCTCTTTTAACTAAATAAGAGAAAATGTAAATTCCTTTTATCCAATACATTGTAAAATTGAAGTTTGGAAATATTTTTTAGTGGGTAAAAATATATGTTTGATATTGTACCTTTCTCTTTCGTCATAAGAAATAAAAATAAAACTGAGTTTTATATGAATAGATCTCTATCGTTCATTCTAGTCTAAAAATCCATATTTCTTCAATCGGACATTTTTCAATTTTTATTAAAGGGAGAGGATTCGGGTCCCAAGTTATCCTAGTAAATACGCTTTCCTTGTCTTGTTCTCCTTTACATACGAGGAAAAAAAAATCCTCTCTTATAACTACCCAAAAAAGCATTAATTTTCTTCCAATTAATTGTCACTTTTAGCTAAGGTCTCAGTTATTAATAAAGATCTAACAAGCCAACTCAAAAATCTTTTGTATGATGTTGGAGGTTTTGTGATTTAGCTTAAAACAAAGAGGATGAAGCAATTTTTAAGAGGCCTGATTATAGAGATCAAGAAAAGTTTAAAAACAAAATAAATTAAAAGGTCACATCAAAATAGGTCATTTTTCTATAAATTGATGATGTTTGGAGCTCAATTTAAAGGCAATATGAAAAGCACAAAGTCATATGACCAAAAAATATTTGTTGAAACTTTGGACCCACAATCAATCTACAATAAAAGGAAAACTGAAAATTTCATGGAATTAGGGAAACCAAAAAATTGAAAAGGAAGAAAGTAGAAAATGGATTGAGGTAGAAGATGAACTCGCCATTAATCTTATTGAATTAGATAAGAGAAGTAAATATTCTCCACAAACATCTTGAAAACTTGATGAGAATTAGAATTCTTATTTAAGAAGAAGAAAAGAGATAAAGTCTTTCACAAATACAATGCACAATTTTATTCAATGTATAAAATGATTAGCTTAATTACATTTTAAGTTTATATAGGTCTTCATTAATCACCTAATTAACCTAAGGTAGTCTCAAGACTAATTTAAGCAAGACCAAGTCCAAAAGAATACAAAATACAACCTAAAACACTCATGGTCGCACCCACAAAATGCACCAAATTTTTTACAGCATTAAGTGACCAAAAGTTGGTCCTAAATGGGCTTCTCGACTAGATTGGGTCTTTGGGTCCAAATGCAGGCTAAGCAACAAAAGTAAACTACACTCTAATATAGAGATAACATATCCTAAAAAATTTATACACAACCACAAAGAAACTCAAATAAAGTGTAAATAATTGGACCACAATTGGGTTCTCCTTGGCCCATAAGGAGACACATCCTCTATATGCTTCCTCTTGAAGCTTTCTCAACCTCCCCCTTATCATGTGGCCTTCAATTACAATAACCTTCATGGAATTCAATCCCTCTTAAAGGTCATCTTCATGTCCTTCCATATTCATGAGATGAGCACCATGTGTGTTGGGCTCTCCTTAGTCCTTAAGGAAGTCTATCTTTTCTAGCTTTCCTTGGGCTTATCCTTGAAGTCTAGATTATTTTCTCTAAATGGGCTTCTTAACTAGATTGGGCCTTTGGGCCCAAGTGTAGGCTAAGCAACAAAATTACAAGTAAACTACACGCTAATATAAAGGTTAACATGTCCTAAAAAGGTTTATATAAGGCCACAAAGAAGCCCAAACAAAGTGTAAATAATTGGACCATAATTGGGTCCTCCTTGGCTCGTAAGGATGCTTATGCTCTATGTGCTTCCTCTTAAAGCTTTCTCAACTGCCATATCATGGGACCTTCATGTACATAGCCTTCATGGTCTTCAAGCTCTCTTAAAGGTTATCTTCATGTCCTTGCATATTCATAAGATGAACATCTACGTGTGTTTGGCTCTCCTTATGAATGGTAAAGGAAAGTGAGAAGGGCTACTTACTTTGTGACGAATGAAAATGGCCCCTTATCATGTGGGTACTTGAGCTTGGGAGGGGTTAAAGGGGTACTCATATGAGTGTGTAATGGGTCATGGATTAGGTACTTAGGGCGAGAATGGTCTTCATCGGCTTAATTTGAGGAAAGAGAAAATAATAAATTAATTAAACCTCATTATGCATCATGTAGTGAAACTAGTGGGAGAGAAATATAGATGTGAATCCGAGTGGTAAGATCACTAGACCTCCATGGACTATTAGGAATGCATTTATTGACAGCATTCATATGCATACTTGTTTGTCCTTGTCTACTAAGTGTGGTTATGATTGATTGTTAATTGTTGATTGCATGACAAAGTTTTCAATATTGTGAGCCTAAGTGAGGAATATTTCTCAATCTATTTTGTTTGCATTGTTTGTATTTTGGCTGAACGTCACTTGTAGGTGATGTTGAGTAGGAGTGTAAGGGTTAAGCTAGGGCTCCTCAATTGCTATTTTCTTTTGTTTTTCTTGTTTATTTTGAGTTACGCTTTGATAGGACATCGAGGTGCTTTATTTCTGTAATTACGATTTTATATATTGTGATGTTTAGAAATTAACCTTTGGAGTGTCATTAGAAGCGCATGCTTTATTTTTAATTTTCGTGTTAATGACAATTTGAGTTTTATTTTGTGAATCCTTTATTACTAAATTATATCTTATTTATGTCGCTATATATTAAGGATAGAGGGTGTCACACCTAGTGAGCCCTTTGCCTCACCTAGCAAATGAAGCCACAAAGAGCTCCTAATATGTTTAGTTTCCTAGTGAATGAACTATTCGCCCAACAAGCCAAACTATACTAGCTTAACTCCTAAAACTTCACATCTACCACCTAGTGAAGCTCCATCCTTGTTCAACCAAAAAAGCCATAGGGAACATCCTTTAAAACTCCTCATGTATTTGCTCAATGGTGGAATATTACACTAAGTGAATGAAACCACAAAGACTCCACACTCTCAACTCTGTCTAACTCACTCAATGAGAAGAGCCATCGAGAGCCCTTTAAACTCCCAATTAGCAAAATGCAAGACTTCCCTAGCGAATCTATCCATTTTTGGATTCTCAAGATCCTTGCTTAACGAGTGAGGCAGTTGCTCAGCAAACACTCAATAAACCCAGGTTTTCTCTCTAAGTTAATGTGGCTTTGCTCAACGAGTAAGGTACTCGCTCAACTGGCCTTCATCTTGTTCATGTGTTTTTGAGTTCTCACTCAGAGAATATAGTACTCACCTTACTAAAACTCATAGTTTTCCAAAAGGTTATCTAGAAATGCAAGGTCGGTCAACAAGAGTCTCCCTTCGCTTAGTGAGCCTTCAACAAAAACCTAGAAAATAAGGATTTGCATAGTGAGCTAAGGACTCACCTAGTGAAACCCTAGAACAACAACATGCAACTTCACCAAAAATCATTAAAACTCAACCAAATCAACATGTAAACGTAAAAACCATAACAAATCCAACATGTAACCACAGATCATCATCAACTCAATATTTTCACAAAACTTCAAAACTCATGGTAATGGATACTAATCTACAACAGTTTCATATACATGCATCTCTAAGCATTTATCCACATATATAACCATACAACCACAAAAATACACAAACAAGAGCTTCTTTTATTTGGTTGAAGAACTAGGATAGAAATGTTTAAAGAAAGAGTTAAAATCTTGGATCAACACTTGGCTCTCAAGCTTGGGTAGTTGGGTGACAAATTTCAAAGGAAAAGGAAGGTGAAGTTGTTTGGAGAACTAGCCTTTACTCACCTAACTCTTGGTCTATTTATAAGGGTTTTGGGGTGGGTTAAAGTCCAAGGGGGCTCTATGGACCAATGATCCAAAGGTTTTGGAAATCTTGTGGGTAAAATGGGTTATTTTCCCATTGTGTAATTAGTCAAATGATGACGATAGAGTTTTGGGATTTTCTTGGAACTCCAGTCGACTGATGTTTTACCTCGAAAAATGTGTGTATGCACTAAAAAAGTGTGTCGTCAGTCTTGGTTCAACCAACTACAACTGAAATTTGTTTAGTCTATCAACTTAAGGTTGTTGACATCCAATTTTGTCTGGGTAACAAAATAAAAAATCCAAAAATGAGAAAATTTAAAAGTAAAATAAAGTGGAAAAAGAACAAAAAAATGAATAAATAAAATAAAAAAAGATGATAAACTGAATTAATGTGATGTGTCAACACTTTTATTAAGTAAACATATGTAGAAGAAAAATAGAAAACAAAAGGCAGAAAATTTTGAAAATAAAATATTTTTATCATTAAAAGGTGACATCGTATCATGAGATATAATTGTCTGTTTAAGGTGTTCTTTGCACCGTTGAAAGTCATGTTGAAAACTCTATAACTCATGTTTCTACCTTAAAAACTAAAATCAATTTCTATCTTAATGAAAATTAACCCCAAATTAGGTCATTTAATCATGATAAAAACTTAAGTCTTATACATTCATCTCCTTGAAAAAAAAGTCTAACATCAAGCAACACAAGCTCATACATCCTCTTCTTCTCCTATATAAGGAGTGAGCTACTAAGGAAAAAAGACATCTAGAAAAAGGGGACTAAGCAAAGCATTAGACCTATGATAGCATAATATTTTTCCTTTTTTTTATTATCTCTCGGAGCTTCTACTCTTAGAACTTTCACTAGAAATGCATGATCATTTTGTTTTCACATTATGCTCGTAACGTTGTCTCGAGGTAAGTTTATTATTATTTATCTTTTTTATGTTTTTTCTTTTTTTTATTATTTTTACTTTTTGTGCATTTTAAATTAGAATTATTTTTTTATATTTTTGAAATATAAAAATAAAATTAGTATTAGTTATAATTATTTGAATATGCTTTAATTTTCTAAAAGGGATCATTTAGATATGACATTTTCTTGGTTCTTATATATTTCATAAGACACAAATGGTAGACTTAGCAACAAGGCAAGGACGAGTTTGACTCTACCCATCCTTGTCCCACAAAAACTAAGGTGAGGGCTAGACAATAAAAAAATCCCAACTCTATTGGATTTTTTTAAGTTTGGGAAAACCTGTGGGAACCCACTCTATATTTTTTTTTCTAATTTAAATAAACAATATATGAAGTTAATAATTATATTTTGATTCAAATAATATATAAAATTTAATAAATAGCAAATAACTTAAAATTTATTTAAGAATTAAATTTTATTTTTAGTTAAACGTATAATTTTATCTTTGTTATTTAATTATTGTTATTACTTTAATTATTAACTACTACAATAATTCATTTATATTTTAATAGTTATAAAAAAATAAAGTATAAAAATAATTATATAACTAATAAGTATATATAGTATTCAAAGCTATATATAATTATATAACTAAAAGTTTTATATATATATACCGGGGCAGGTTTGGGACAATGACAAGCGAGTAATTACCCGTATCGGACCCTATTTTTTTGAGTCAAAAAACTCAAACCCAACTTTGGTCAATGTGAGTTTTTCTCGTCAAAGTTAAGGAAAAGTCGAATGAATACCCATGAGTTCAAATTCAATTGTCATGCTTAACAAATGGTGGCAGTTTGATAATCTTAAAACTTTTTATAAATGAAATATTTTATAAATTAAAATCAAATTTTATAATCTATTTATAAAATAATTTATAGTAGAAAGATTAAATGAACCTAACATTTTCTTAATCTCAAAATTTAAGGACGTAATTTGTGACAACTTGATGTCTAAATTTTTCTCTATAATAAAATTTAAAACCAAAATTAAATTACTACAACATAAAAAAATATTAAATCAAAATTAAAATGTTATAATGGTTTGATTTAGGTGTACATATCTGTCATATCTATTTATGACATTTATGAATAAATTTAATAAACAAAATAATAAAAAAATTATTCTCACACAAATATTTTCTACCCTAAATAACTACGTAACTTTGATTCTACATTGTACATAGAGATACAAAGGAGTAAGTTAAAATCCTATCGAACTAAAAAGATAAAAAAAAATTAAAAAACATATTAACTCTTTTTTATAACAATAATAATAAAATTTAATCTTTAACAAAATAAAATAAACGTGTGTGTTAAATAAAAAAAATATTTATAATATTTTTTATTTTCAATTATTTTTTGGTGAGATAAATATTGTAAAAGTGATAAATAAATTTTTAATTAATTAGAGGTAACTATTTTTTATTGAATATTGTAAGTTGCTAATACCTTTCCTATATGTAATCGAGGATATTTATTAAGGAAAACACTAGAAAAATCTTTTAATTAACTCTTAAACTCAAATTTTGGTTTTAAAGACCATTTTCTTTTAATTGTTTTTCTAATGTTTTCTTTGATAAATATTGATGGACATTCATATGTTATAGGTAGTAAAGTTATTAACACCCTACAATGTCCGTTAAAATTGGATATATCTAATTAATTAAAAAAATTATTTATCACCTTAAAATATTTATCTTGCTAAAAACACAACTGAAAATAAAAGATCTATAACAAAGATTTTTTTTTTATTTAACACACACATTGATTTTATTTTGATAAAGATTAAATTATTATTATTATTATTATAATTATAAAAAGAAGGTTAATATATTTTTCTATTTTTTTAGATTGACAAGATTTTGATTTGCTTTTACTAATCTCCAAGTGCAATGGAGAATCAGATATATGTAGTTTATTGGATAGAAAATATTTGTATGTTAGTTTTATTATTTTATTTATTAAATTTAGAAATTTTCTTTTGAACTATCAAAATTCATGCATCCTAGAAATATAATTAATAGAGATGTCCACTTTATGCCAATCTATTAAAATATTTTAATTTTGGTTTAACATATTTTATGTTGTAGCAATTCAATTTTGATTTTAAATTTTAATTTAGAAAAGAGTTTAGACATCGAGTTATCTCAACTTAATTTTGATTTAACATTTTTTATGTTGTAGGAATTCAATTTTGGTTTTAAATTTTATTTTAGAAAAGATTTTAAACATCAAGTTATTAAATTTCAAGATTTAGAGATGTCACGTATAATTAATCATACTATTATAAATTATTTACTTAAGAGATTATAGAACTTGATTTTAATTTATAGAATATTTTATTTAAAAATGGTCTTAAGACTATCAAATTGTCATCGTTTGTGTCTAATAAAATATAAAGATAAAGAAAATATCACATTTAAATGATCATTTTTAGAAAATCAAAACAAATTCAAATAATTATAACTAATATCTATTTTTTTTACTTCAAAAATATCAAAGAACATAAATCAATTATAATTTAAAATACACAAAAGAATAAAATTAATAACAATAAAATAAAACATAAGAAAGAGAAATAAATAAACTCACCTCAATACAATGATTTGTTATAAGTGTAATGTGCAAACAAAACAATTTCACGTGTCACTGGGAATAGTTCCAAGAGTAGAATCTCCAAGAGATAAGAAAAAAAAAGAAAAAAAAATTTATACCATCATAAGTCCAATGTTTTGAATTATTCCTATTTTTTGTCTTCTTTCATTATAACCTGCTCCTTATATAGGAGAAGGAAATGATGTACGAGTTTGTATTGCTTGATGTAGGAATTTTTTTCAAGGAAATGAAAGTGTAGGACTAAAGTTTTTATCATGATTAAATGACCTACTATTGGGTTGATTTTCATCAAGGTAGAAATTTATTTTGGTTCCTTAGGGACACGAATTGTAGATTTTTTAACCAGCTTTCCAATAGTGTCAATAACACCTTAAGCGAACAATTATATCTCAAGATACAAAATCATCTTTTCACGATAAAAATAAGGTTTATTTTCCAAAATTTTCTCCATTTTATTTTCTTTTTCTTCTACATATTTTTTCTTAACAAAAGTGCTCACACATCACATTAACTCATTTTATCCTTTTTTTAATTATTAATTTTTTATTCATATTATTTTTGCACTTTTTCTTTTAAATTTTCTCATTTTTGGATTTTTTATTTTATGTTAATTGAATGAAATTGAGTATCAATGGAAAGCCCCTATTTACTTAGTTTTTTACTAGATAATATGAATGATTGACATTTTCATATTAATATTATCATAATAAAAGGTAAGTAAAGATAGAAACCCTAATTTCATTTGGGAGCTATGTAACGGTCATGAAGACCTTTAGGACAAATACAAGGGAGCCTTGAAAGGTAAAACAATAGGCATAAAGACCTTCAACTATAGAATAGTAATAAGCGTGGGGACTGAGTTATAAAATAGCAGGCGCAAAGGCCTTAGAAGGTAAAAAGTAGGCACAAGGGTCTTGAACTGTAAAACAATAGTAGGCATAGGGATCATTAGTTATAAAATAGCAAGCAAAAAGGCCTTGAAATGTAAAAGAGCAAGCGTGGGGGGCTTAAATCGTAGTAGGTGTAGGGGACCTTGAAGTGTAATAGGCACAAGGGCCTTAGAGTTTGAAATGCAATGAACATGAGGACTCAATATTGTAAATGCGACAAGCACGAAGACTCAAAATTATAAATGCTACAAGCATGAGCATGGATGCTCGAAATTGTAAATACAATGAGAACATGGACTTGAGTTGTAAATGCAATGAGCACAGAGATGTAAAACATAAAAGTGACAAGCATAAGGACTCATAATCATAGATGCAACAAGCATAAGGACTCATGATTGTAAATGCATTGAGTGAGGAGACTCAAAATTATAAATGTAATGAGCATGGGGACTCAAGATTGTAAATGCAACTAATACGAAAACTTAAAATTGTAAATGTACTGAACATAGAGACTCAAATTGTAAATGTAATGAGTGCAAGGACTCAAGATTGTAAATTCACTAAGCGTATGGACTCAAATTTGTAAATTTAATGAGTATAGGGACTCGAGATTGTAAATTTAGTGAACACGAAGACTCTAAATTGTAAATGTAATGAGCACGAGGACTCAAGATTGTAAATGTAATAAGTATGAGGACTTCAAATTTAAAGTGCATTGAGTGTGGGGACCCAAAATTGAAAATTGTTAATACAATGAGCATGAGGACTCAAGATTTAAAAGCCTAAACAAGCATACATGAAATGTAATAGGGCCTAGATAGATAGAAAAGAAATGTAAATAAGCCTAAACAGTCAAACAAGAAATGTAAAAGGCCTAGATAGGAAGACATGAAATGTAGAAAGCCTAAAGTGGTAGACAAGAAATGTATAGAGCTTAGATAGGCAAAAAATAACTATGGAAAGCCTTGAAAATTTTAGACTTTGATGTTAATGTCGAATAGGTACCAAACTTTGATGCAAGTGTTAGATAAGTACAAGGCTTTGATGAAAGTAATGCAGGTAATTGAATTGGATGCAGATGTTGGGTAGATACCAAGCTTTGATCCATGAATGATGTAAGGGTCAGGCTAGTTTTGAGCTTTGGGTACAGGTGGAAGACAAATACTAGGCTTTTTATGAATGAATGATGCAAAGAGGTCAAGCAAGTATTGCATTATGATGCAAGTGATGCATGTGCCAAACTTGAATGTAGGTGTTGGAAAGGTACTTGGATGTTAGTGCCAAACAAGTACTAGACTTTGGTGTAGGTGTCGAGCAAGTACCAAATTTGGATGTTAATGACATAGGTAAGAGTTCTTTTAATATTTCTGGTTTAATTCCACAAAGCATCTAAATCCTTAATTTTGGGGAAACTAATTATATGACCCCGTTTCCTTCATATTTTACATCATACCTTAAAGTATCCAAAGAGCAACTCATTATTGTTGCTAATGGAGATCATGTTCCTATTGTTGGATTTGACAATGTCCAACTTTAGTCCTCTTTATCCCTACACAATGTTTTTCATGTTCCAAAACTGGCTAACAACCTTATCTCTATACATAGACTCATACAAGATTGGAATTGTTCAGTAACATTTTTCTGATCTCATTGTGTTATTCAAGAACTTACAACGGGGAGGACGATTGGAGTTACTAAAGAGTAGGGTGAGTTATACTACTTACAACATACAAAGGTAGGTAACAACACCAATAAGGAAGATTTGCCTTCCAGTCAACGGACAACCTTAGAAACTTAAGCAGCTTCTCAAATTTGGCTTTACCATAAACGTCTTGAACATCCACCGTTTAGGTTACTTAAGACAATGTTTCCACATTTATTTACAAATCGAGTCCTTTAAGTGTGATGTTTGTCAGTTTTCAAAGCACCATCGAGCAACATTTCTCCTAGTAATAATAAAAGTCTCGAAACTTTTGACCTTATTCATTCTGATGTGTGGGGGCTAGCTAGTAACTCTATATCAGGGCCAGCTAGTAACTCTATATCGGGGGCTAAGTGATTTGTATCGTTTTTTGATGATTGTATCCATGTGACATGGATATTTCTTATCGAACATAAATATGAGGTTTGTCAAATATTTGTTGATTTTTTCCGTCTTGTCAAAAACCAATTCGGTAAATCTATTAAAAGACTAAAGTCAAACAATGGTACCAAATTTGTAAATCTTGAGTTCTCCAAGTTTCTTAAAGATAATGATGTGGTTCATGAACTAACATGTGTGAATACTCCCCAACAAAATGGAGTTGTAGAAAGGAAAAATTGTCATCTACTTGAGGTTGCTAGAGCCTTCCTCTTCCAATTGTCTATTCCTAATGTTTATTGGGGAGAAGCTGTCCTAATTGCTACCTATCTCATTAACAGGTAACCCACTCGTGTTTTAAAGGGTATTAGTCCAATTAAACATATGTTATCCTTCTTTCCTAACTCTCCCCTAATGTTAAGCTTACCAAGTCATGTCTTTGGGTGTGTTGCTTTCGTCCACTCTCATAATCCACATCGTGGAAAGTTAGACCCTAGAGCTGTCAAATGTGTTTTCATTGGTTATTCCTTAAATAAAAAGGGGTTTAAGTGTTATCATCTTTCGAGTCATCAAATCTTTATCTCAATGGATGTTACTTTTCATGAAACACAATCATTCTTTGTTAGCCCTCCACTTCAGGGTAGAGTTATCTAGAAGTTGAGCCTGTCATCGATTCATTACCTTTTCCTACTCAAGATGCCATCAATTCATTACCTTTTCCTACTCAGGATGTCATCGAGTCATTACCTTTTCCTACTCAAGATGTTCAAGTTCAAATTCAACAAGTCATGGAACCCACTTTGGTCCCAAAGCAAGTCCAATTGTCTTAGTTGGAGGTAAGTATTCTTAAGACCCCCATTGAGGATGTTATTGATGATATGCCTATTACTTTGAGGAAAAGGAAACGATCATGTGTTAAGTATCCTATTTCTCAATTTGTGTGTACTGACCATCTCTTTGTACAACATCAATATTTTATTGTTACCATTGATGCAATCAAAACACCTACATAAGTACAGATAGCTTTGAAAGGTGAGAATTGAGTTCAAGAAATGAAAGAAGAGATGAATGCATTAGAGAAAAACTCAACTTGGGAGATTGTTGGTAGGTCCAAAGATAAAAGAACTGTAGGTTGTAGGTGGATATACATTGTGAAGTGTAAATCTGATGGGACCCTTGAGTGATACAAAGCAAGATTGGTTGCTAAAGGGTATACACAGACGTATGGAATATATTATGAGGAAACATTTTTCCCTTGTAGCAAAAATGAACACAGTAAGAGTTATTCTTTCCCTAGCCGCCTACTTTGGCCGAAACTTGCAACAATTTAATGTTAAAAATGCCTTCAAGACCTATAAGAAGAAGTCTACATGGAGATTCCCCCAGGATTCTATTCTCATAATGAAAAGAATAAGGTATGCAGACTCAAAAAGGCATTGTATGGACTTAAACAATATCTCTGAGCATGATTTGGAAGATTTTCTCAAGTCATGATATCCCTAGGATACAAGTAGAGTCCAAGTGATCATACTCTCTTTATAAAACATTCTCCTGATGCTAAACTCACTCTTCTCCTAGTTTATGTAGATGATATGATTGTTATAGGCGATGATGAGATTGAAAAACTAACTTTGAAAGAAAAGTTAGCAACATAATTTGAAATGAAGGTGTTAGGAAAGTTGAAATACTTCCTCGGGATAGAGGTTGCATATTCCAAACAAGGTATCTTTATCTGCCAAAAGAAGTATGTACTCGATCTCCTCAAAGAAACAGGAAAACTAGAATGCAAGACCTCATGGGTACCTATTGAGTATAACCATAGGATTGAGTGTGAAGAAAGTCCAATCATAGAGAAATCTCAATATCAGAGGTCGATGGGAAAATTGATCTACTTATCCCACACTAGGCCAGATATTGCCTATGTTGTTAGTATGATCAACCAATTTATGCATGATCCCAAGGAAAGGCACCTTCAAGAAATTGAAAGGATCCTCTAGTATTTGAAGGCAAGTCTAGGAAAAGGACTGTTGTTCAAAAAAGAAGGTACATTGTCCATGGAAATATACAGATGCAGACTATGCATGATTAGTTGTGGATAGAAGATCCACTTCTGGATATTGTATGTTTTGGGGAGGAAATCTAGTAACTTGGAGGAGTAAGAAGCAAAATGTGGTTGTTCAATCTAGTGGAGAAGAAAATTTTCGAATCATGACACACGGTATATGTGAAGGATTGTGGATGAAAATTATTCTTGATGACCTCAAAGTAAAATATGAGGGACCTATAAAGTTGTTTTGTGACAACAACTCAACTATTAGTATTGCTCAAAATCTAGTCCAACACAACAAGACAAAGCACATAAAGATTGACAAACACTTCATTAAAGAGAAGTTGAACAATGGACTTGTACTCACAACACATGTTCCTACAAGGCTCTAAGTAGCAAATGTTTTCACCAAAGGGTTCCCTATAGCTAGATTTCAAGAACTCAATGGCAAGTTAGGAATGATTGATATTCATTTACCAACTTAAGGGGAAGTGTTGGAGATATAGTAAATATCTCATTAGATTAAGAGGTTACAAATATCTAAATATCTCATTAGGAAATTGTGAATATCGCATTTTATCTACAACAATTTTTTTTTCTTTTTGTAAGCTATATTATCTTTATGTAGTTCACCTTTACCCTATAAAAAGGGAGATTAGTAATTGTATTATTCAATTCAATCAGTACACAATTCCTTTTACTTTCGATTAATGTTATGTGATTTGAATACAAAGGTAAATGTATGCTCCTCCCAAGAGGTGGTTCTATGATTCTAAAATAGGTTCGCCAAGGATCTTTTCTCAAAATATTATTCATAACAATAGATAAACTATTAGAAGTGATAATACTCTTGAAATCATTAAACTCTAGGTGAGACCTTCATGATAACCAAGCATGATGTACATCTAGGAGGCTACCACTACTTAACCTCTTACTCATCTTAAGTTGCACTCAGGTCCAGGTATAAGACTTACTCATAAATGTAAAATAGTATAGGTGAAGTGTGTGAAATAAGCAAGTCCTAAACTACACAATCTGTAAAACAAACAGCACACATATAATACAATAAAGGCTTAAATATGTTTTCAGTCCCTGTTAAATAAGTGATTTTTTTTTATTTTAGCCCCTATAAAATTTTTTAATCAATTTTCATCCCTCTAAAATTTAAAAATTTGTTTTTGGTCCTTATTATTATGTGATCTTTGTTAGTCACATATACTTTCAAAGGAAGATTAAGTAACCATCATAGGTTATACATACTAGTATATGTGGTATCATGTTAGCATATGACATTTTCAAAAATAATTTAGATCCCTAAAATAAATATCATTTATCTATCTTAAAATGAAAATTAGAGACTAAAAATAAATATTTCAAATTTTAGAGGGATGAAAATCAAATAAAAATGTTTTACATAGACCAAAACTAAAATTTGCTCATTTTATAAGGACCAAAATCAATGATTACAATTTTTTAAAGGATGAAAATCGATCAAAAAATTTTACAAAAACTAAAATCAAAATTCGTTTATTTCACAAGAACTAAAAAACATATTTAAGTTTATAATAAAATGTATTCTATCATATGGTTCAAAACATGCAAACATATATATAAAGATTACCAGACATATAATGCATCAATAAAACAACATTATATACAATAATAAAGCAGACAAAAATATAGAAAAAAGTGAAATAAATAAATTAAAGTTTACAAAAAATTTGCTTGATTAATTGTAATAGGCTTGACTCTCAAAATTTTCCAATGGAGTCGCCATCTTTCAAAATTATAACAAGCTTGACTCTCAAAACCTAGTTGCGGCATGACAACGAAAATAATTTAAAAATAGAAGAGTTGTCATTAATATTTATTAAGAAAAATATTAGAAAAACCTTTTAAAAGAAAATGGTCTTTAAAACTAAAATTTAAGATTAGGAGTCTATTACACATAGGGGAAGTATTAACACCTAAAATGTCTATTAAAAAACGATTACCCCTAATTAATTAAGTACATTATTTATCAATTTTAAAATATTTATCTCACCAAAAAATAGTTGAAAATAAAAAACTACCGAAAAAGATTTATATTTTTATTTAACACATGCATTTATTTTAGTTTGATAAAGATTAAATTTTATTATTATTATTATTATTATTATTATTATTATTATTATTATTATTATTATTATTATTATTATTATTATTATTATTATTATTATTATTATTATTATCATTATTATTACTATTATTATTATCATTATCATTATTATTACTATTATTATTATCATCATCATCATCATTATTATTATTATTATTATTATTATTATTATTATTATTATTATTATTATTATTATTATTATTATTATTATTATTATTATTATTATTATTATTATTATTATTATTATAATAATAATAAAAAAAGAGGGTTAACATTTTTTTTCATCTTTTTAGCTCGACAAAATTTTGGCCTACTCATACATATCTCTAGGTGTAATGAAGAAATTAAAGTTAAGTAATTCTTTTGATAGAAAATATTTGTGTGTTAATAATTTTTATTTTATTATTTTGTTCAATAAATTTATGATTTTTTATTTTGATAAAACATTTTTTATGTTGTAGTAATTTAATTTTGGTTTTAAATTTTATTATAGAGAAGAGTTTAGACATCAAGTTGTCTCAACTTGTGTCCTTAAATTTCAAGATTAGAAGAATGTTACATTCAATTTATTCTTCTACTATAAATTATTTTCTTAATAAATTATAAAATTTGATTTTAATTTAAAGAGTATTTTATTTAAAAAAATCTTAAGACTATCAAACTGTTATTGTTTGTGTCTCAAGAAAATATAAATATTAAGAAAATGTCACATTTAAATGGTCATTTTTTTAAAAATAAACTAGATTGAAATAATTATAACTAATATATATTTTATTTTACTTCAAAAATATAAAAAACATAAATAAATTCTAATTTAAAATGAACAAAAAGAATAAAAATAAGAATAATAACAGTAAAAAAGAAAACATAAGGAAGATATATAAATAAATTCACCTCGAGACGACAATTTTTTGTAAGTGTAATGTGTAAACAAAATGTGTGTATCTAGTGGAAGTTCCAAGAGTGAAAGCTCCAAGAAATAAAAAAAAAATTATGCTATCATAAGTCTAACATTAGTCCCATTTTTTTAGATATCTTCTTCCTTAGTAGCCTCCTCCTTATATAAGAGAAGGAGATGATGTATGAGCTTCTGTTGCTTGATGTGAGACTTTTTATTCAATTTTGTCAGAGCATGGAACTTGAGTTTTTATCATAGTTAAATAACCTACTTTGGGATTGATTTTCATCAAGATAGAAATTGATTTTTATACACGCCCCTGCTGAGAACCTTTCGGCATGCTGTGACCTTCTCGGTCTTGGTCGAGAATAGCTCAGCCCACTCAATACTATGCGCGGTGCTTACCTACACTTATCACGGGAGCATATCCCTGAAACCATTTTGCATGGATGACCGGCGCACACATGCTCAATGTAAGTCCAACTCTTATAAATAGGGGAAGTCACACTCATACCAAGTAAGCTTTACTCAATATATACCTACTTAAGCTTCGACTCGCATTGACTTGGGTGTTGGAGTGCCTTTGCAGGTATCCCCTCTTAGCGACACTCGACCTAGGCCGAGAAGGAAGAAGTGAGGATCCACTCACCCAACAATTCAGAGTAGGGACCAGAACTCACCCCTATCCGAGAAGTCTCTACCAGGATTCTTACTTGGGGATTCTTGGCAGGAAGATTGGCGTTGTTTGTGTGGACAAGATGTCTAACCCTATGCTTGACCCTAGAGCTGCCTTGACCCCTTTGATCTCCGTAGGGGAGTCCTCGACCCTCCAAGCTATCTTGAAGGAGTTAGAAGAGATAAAGAAGCAAGCTGCAATCGACAACGAGGAGCTGTCTAAAGTACGAAAGCGTGTTACAGTCGAGAGCTAAATATGGAAAAGGCATGCCTACGAGATCATGTCGCTAAGGTGGGTGAACGACGAACTCCGCGCCCAATTCCGACATGTGAATGCTAGTCACGGCTCCTTGACAACCTGAGAGGACTAAGGAGATTGAAGATCGAGAAGCCTGTTCAACAGAAGTGACAAACAAACAATCTGCACCTGCACATCCTGGCCTTGGGGCACCCAATACTTCCCATCCACAAGAGCACTCGTTCGTGGACGGAATCATGGAAGCCCCCCTACCAAAAGGCTAGAGGGGCATCTATCTAGATCAGTATGACGGTACTTCAGAGGATGCCATCTTGTGTTGAATATTCTTGACCTAGTTGAAGGGGTTGACCTTTACATTGGTACACCAATTGCCCGCCAACTTGATCGGCTCATTTGCAACGTTGAAACAAAAGTTTAGCACACAATATTTGACCAACCATCCTCACCATCTCACTATTGTAGCCTTGGTCAACCTACGATAGGGTGAAAACAAACCTCTACCTTCCTTCATGGTGTAGTTCTTGGACGTCGCAGTTAAGATTCATGACCTTAATCCCCAGGCCGCCCTCCATGCCATGTTCATGGCACTGAAAGCTGGGCAGTTCTTAGATAGCCTATGTAGGGAGCCCCCCACGACCATGGACGAACTGAGGACAAGGGCCGGCTACATTCAAATGGAAGAGATGGCCAAGTTTCGCGACAGTATCCGTGCCAGACAGTCCTCGACACCATGTAACACCAAGGAACACAGACATTCCAGTCGAAATAGCGAGAAAAAAGGACGAAGTGAGGGGTCGACCCAAGAACCAAAATATTAGGTTTTCACTCCCCTCAACACTAGTCAGGTCGCATTGTTTGAAGAAGCGTGTAGCACCGACCTCATCACCCTTTCCCCCAGCCACGATTGGCCTATAATGCCAACAAGATCAAGTACTATTGTTACCATTGAAATTATGAGCACAAAACCGAGGGGTGCCTAACACTGTAGGACCAGATAGAAGAGTTAATCTAGGTGGGCTATCTTCACAAATTTGTGAAAAAAGAGGTAGATCCCGACTACATAGCATGAAGACAAGGCAAATGCTCTCCTTGGAGGGAATGAATGCTGAGAAAGGACTTGACCCCTCAACGTGCTCAAACACCTCGATGGGAACAGGCACCCCGACGTGAAGGCACATTGAGACTCAAAGGTGTTATCAACACTATAACATGGGGGTTTGTTAGTGAGTCTTTGAGCTCAACCAGAAAATAGTACCTGCCCATCATAAACAACATTCACATTGCCCTTGACCGAGCTCTTCGACAACTCCCTCCCATCACCTTCATCGACCAAGACTTTGTCGGACCTGATCTCGAACAAAATGACCCCATGGTAATCATTATCGAGGTCATCAACTTTGCCGTCAAGAAGGTATTGATCAATCAAGACAATTCTACCGACATCCTCTACATGTTCACCTTCAAATGCCTACAGATCCCGGAATCTGAGATATGACCATACCACAAATAACTAGTAGGGTTCTTGAGAGAACGTGTGGACACGCGTGGATACATCAATCTTCACAACCTTTGGAGATCCTCGTGTGCTCTGCACAATTTCAGTCCGCTATCTCATAGTCGAGGTCGACACATCCTACAATGTTTTGATCAGCCGACCAACATTGAACCCTTTGGGCGTCATAGTATCCA
This sequence comes from Mucuna pruriens, assembly GCA_025330945.1. NCBI lineage: Eukaryota > Viridiplantae > Streptophyta > Magnoliopsida > Fabales > Fabaceae > Mucuna > Mucuna pruriens. The sequence continues at coordinate 690,043 of JAENHJ010000527.1, read as the reverse complement.
CCCCACACTTGTTTATGAAGTTCCTTTCTTCAAATGGCAAAGTGGTGACCGTAAAGGCTGACCGAAAGATGGCTTGACAATGCTATGTTGACAACCTCAAATTAGGGGCCAAACCCCCAAGAGAAGACATTGACCCTATACCCTAGACCTTAAAGTAAAGCTTGACCCTAGACCTTTGTTTAAAGTAGGGGTTGAACCCATCGAGAAATTGGAAAAAGTTTCCTTGACAGATGATGAACATTACACTTAGATAGGGGAAAAGATGCAAGGGCCATACTGAGAACAGCTGATATCTACCCTCCGACAGCATGCCAACCTGTTCGCGTGGCATCCATCCACAAATGCTAGGAGTGCCAAGCCATGGCCCTATCGACCACTCCCCCGCCAAAGAACTACAACATGTTGCATCGCCATGGCCCTTCTCTACGTGGGGCATGGACATTATGGGACCATTTCCTAAAGCTAAAGGACAAGTAAAATTCTTGCTCATCGACATGGACTACTTCACCAAGTGGATCAAGTTCGAACCCTTAGCTTAGATCACCATTTAGAGATTCCAAAAATTCATATGGTGAAACATCATATGCCAGTATGGAATCCCCAACTCAATGGTGACCGACAATAGCACCCAATTTGTTAGTAAGACCCTGAGTGACTTCTATGAACATTTGAAAATCGCGCAAAAGGTGACTTTAATCGAACACCCCCAAGCGAACGGTCAGGCCGGTAATTTTGGGCGAGCTTCAATGTCATCTCAACAAAGCCAAGGGACTTTGGGCCGAACACTTACCTAGCATCCTATGGGCCTACCACTGCTCCCTCCAATCCTCTACAGGGGAGACTGATAAGCGGATTTTTAGTTGTCTTATGCACATCAAATAAAACTAAAGGTAACTATAGTATAGCTAACCCTAGGTCGATTCTCTCAAGGACACAGTGTGTTAAATTGTGGCTAAGTGTAGAAATTAGAGTTTTGCAGAAACACTAAGTGTTGTGAAATGCCGACTTGACCTTGGTGACACTAAGGCCGACTCGCTCTCGGCAATCCGATGCGGCTAACAGGGAACCAATATCGTTTCGGCCAAAAGTGATTTAGACGCGACAGAGTCGGACTGACTCGGTCTCGGACTTTGGGAAGCAGTAAATAGGGGAATTTGTGTTTAAGTGCAAGAAAATAAACTAAGTGCTGAAGGTAAACTAAACTAACTAATCTACTGTACTGATTCGGGAATCAGAAACACATCACAACTTACCATTCCTACTGAGAGTTATATTCCGAATTAACCTTAGATTCTTACAATGACCATCGAACGTTTGTCTACTGCCATACCGAGGATTTACACAACCACTACCTCATCAGTTGGCAAAGAGTATGCACTTGGTTGATTTTAGGTTCTCTACCTAATCAGATTGCTAAACTAGTTCTAACCGGTCCTAATCTAACGTGATCTACCCCTAACAGTGTGTCACGGCAAAATTAAGAGTAGAATTAAAGCGCAGGAATTATAAAGAAATTTAGAATTGCAAACCAGTTGTATTTATTGATATACCAAACAGAATACAAAGGTGAGAAATCAGAGTTTCCAGACAGTCTGCCTTCCACGACGACCGCCAATGGAAGAACGACAATGATGCACCAACGGTGGCTAGACGTTGAGGTTTCCGTCCAACAGAGTGCGTCGGCTATACCGAGCGATCACCTCTGAAGGCTTCCAGCTTCCCAAATCCTGGTCCTGTATCTCCTCGATCGAGAGAGACACTGTATTGAAGCTTCGTGTACCATTGTACTAGCTTGGAGTGTTTGCGATTGCTGACGGTGCTAGCTCTAGATTCTGCTGAAAATTCCACGCTTGAAGACGTGGAATGGTGTTCTTATTTATACACAAGTTGGATAAATCTAAATCTAATCCTAATAATAGAAATTCAAATCCTAAAGATTTCCAATTCGAATTACAGATTACAATCTCCTCAATCTTAGGAGTTTCCTAGTTTCCTAATTTCTAGCAGAATCATATCTACATTCCTAGTTACCAAAATTACAAATTCCTTGATCCTAACAAATCATATTTGCATCCTAGATTACTTGATCTTAGCAAATCATATCTGCATCTTAACAAATCATATCTGCATTCTTGCCAGAGTGATTTTAGGCATGATTTTTGTCACTGATGTTGGCTTGACCGGGAGCGCTGCACTGGCCGGGATGTTCTTGGCTTGGGCCGAGATGACTTGGGATTCAGGCCTGCAAAATAAGTCTTAACCTTTTTGTTAGTTAAAAATCTTATTTTAGCATGTACTTGTATTTCTCCTATTTTCAGGCCCATAATTCAAATCTCGGTTAACACAAGACTCTTAATCATTAAATATTCTTAACAACACCCATCTTAAGCCCACATAAAGTGTATAAAATATGACTCATCAGAGACCCCCTATCAACTCACGTATGGGACTAACGCCATGATTCTGGTAAAAATTGGCAAACCCTCTCTGAGAAGGGACTCTTTCGACCCCTTTGAAAACCCTTCGTCCTTGAGGGTAGACCTTAACCTAGTGGAGGAAGCTAGAGAACAAGCATGCATATGATAGACAACTTGCAAACAACGGGTAGCCTGATGATACAACTTCAAGGTTTGATCCCGTTACCTTGACAAAAACAATCTCGTATGGTAGAGGACTGGAGACGCAAGGAAGAAGGAAGAGGGGAAGTTGGCACCCAATTGGAAGGGACCATTCCGAATTCGAGAATCCCTTTACAATGGTGCATATCGACTAGAACAACTAGACGATATGGCCATCCTGAGGATGTGGAACTCCACCCACCTCAAGCACTATTTTAGTTAGTTAGGCGTTATGATGTATTCTTTTTCCTACCCCTGTCACTAGTCCCCTCGAAAACATTGTAAAGGACGTTTGGGCCAGGAAGATTTTTTAATTAGACATCTTGAAATAACTCTGCCTCCCACTTTTTCTATCAATTTACTTTGTCTGTCACTGAGCACCCTTTAGTCCAATCATACTCGAGCATGGAAAAATGCTCAATCTCCTAAACATGCACTACCACCAAACACCCCTCGGCCCAATCGGGCCTAAGCGTGCAAAAATGCTTAAGTTCCCAAACATGCACTACCACCGAGCCCTCTTTGGCTTAATCAAATTTGAGTGCGGAAAACTGCTCAAGTGCCCAAACATGCACTACTACTAAGCCCCCTTAGCCCAATCAAACCCGAGCATAGAAAAACGCTCAAATGCCCATGCGCACACCTCACCCAAGCACCCCAGAGTCCAATCAAATTGAAGAGGAGAGGGCACTTGCACCTAAATGCGCACTCATCAATTACGTTCTAGACTACCCATGCAAATTATTAAAGGAAAAAAAATTAATGCAAAGACAACAAAACATTGCGAACAATCTCTTCTCATAAATAAAAATGACAAGTACAAAGCAGCATCCGTATTGCATTTAAGTCTCATCCTTGGACATCTCATCCAAATCCACCAACGCCTTGCTCTTCATGTCCTTGTGGACACTTAGAGTAGTCGCATCCAAATCTGGTGCGACCACCACCAACTAACGGACAACCTTTGCAAAGCCAGCTACATGCTTGGCCAAGATAAATGACTCAGCCTCCTTCAAGTCTTTGGCCAAATTCTATGTTTTGGCCTTAGACTTCATTAAAGCGACTTCAAGGACGATCGCCCTCGCCTTAGCAACTAGCTGGGTCTTACCCAAGGCCCTACAGCGAATGCTTGCCGCTCAACCCATTGAACCACACGAGGTTGAGTGCTCGAGTCCTCGACCAACGACCCTTGATTGATAGTGGGGCCCTCGACCAACGATACCATCTCTTTCCTCTTGTGCCCACGAGAAGTGCTAGCTTCAACTACCGGCGTCGGCCCTTGAACCGCTTCGCTCGAATTCTCGTGAGCAAATGCCACGTTGTCCTTAGCCACCTCCTTCTCAATATTAGTTGGGCCTTCCCAACACTAGTTGCCTCCTTCCTGTTGAGGTACTTATGCCTTAGGCCGCGGAAGTCAAACTTCTTCCCCATCAAATAATCTGCACAAAATAAAGAAAGAAGTCAGGAGACATCGACACATGGCCAACCTACCAAGCATTAGCTAATAAATAACTCACCACTCAAGTACTTGATAGGGTCATTGACAAAGACTACTTGGACGAGGTCTTTGCAATTCATGCCTCGTGGGAGTTCATCGAGGAACGACATGTTTGACCTATCCTCATCTGACATGTCCTCTCGAGGCCGTCCGTTGAACCTTCGTGGCTTCCGCCAGTAGAGGGGTATCAACTTATGATCAATCACGAACAATGCTTCACCAATTGCTTTAACCTTCATGAAAAGAACCTTGAACCCCTTATATGACGTGTACTAGGTGGTGAAAAGACGAGTATTTAAAAGGCTTTTCAACGACACCCACCCAAACTTAGAACCCATGCGAACAACATAGTGATGTAGGAACTTGGGCGTGGTAGGCTTCATAAGAAGATAATGGCAAATCACCCTAAGTTCCTACATTGTGGCCCACCTTTTTAGGTGCAACTGGTTGGGAGTGACGTCCAAGTCTAAAGGACGTCAACCTTAAATGTGTTGAAAGGGAGACTTACATCGAGATCCTTAAATTGGGTCACGTATAGGTAATAGAAGTTGACTTCGCCCTCCCTTGCCAACATGAACGCATGCTCGTTGGCGGCGCAAGACTCCATCGCAAAGTCTTCTTCGTTGCCCGATGTTGCCAACATCATGTCCTTCAACAGTTCGACCACGTTCTCCCAGGAGGACAGCCGAGAGGGGTACGTGTCAACCTCACCACTCAGCTAGTCGAAAATAGAGAGGCCTATGGGGGAAATACCCTCCTTTGTTGGGGGACTTGAGTTTCGGTCTTGTTGCCTCGCTCCGAGGTGGTGATCGGTCGAGAAACAGCTTCGACTAGTCGAGAACTAACCCTGGCATTGACCTCAATCACCTCTTGATCGACTAGGCACTCGATGAACTAGACAATGAAGATGAGGACAAAGAGGGGAAAGAGAAGTCCAATGAAGTCATTGCACCCACAAAAGCCACCTCTCTCTCAAGCATTTGACCCTTGAAACCCGTAGAACTATCCAAACTCATGACGTACCTACGAATAAGGAGGAAGAATTGATAAAAGAGAGCTCCACATAAGAAGATGAGAACAGAAAGGAACTTCGGGGAATGAGCAAGTGACACTTAGGTCAACCTCACTATTTATAGCAGTGAGATGAGCCTTCCAAGTGTGGTTGGGGGCCCAATCTACGACATACAAAACGTCACGCCTCGTGATTGGCCAGAAACCCAATAGCCGCCACCTTGAAACTAAGTGAAGCATTTAATGCGTGCTCTGCCCCAAGACAGGGCAATGTTGGCGCGTAGGCATAGGGCTCCAAACGTCCTCTTTTACCTAGATACTATCAGTCACCGTGGCCCTCTCCAAGGCCTCGTGACTCAGGGGGCAAGTTACACACCCCTACCGAGAACCTCTCGATGTGGCGTGGCCTTCTCGGTCTTGGCCAATAACACCTTGACCTACTCAACCTTATGCGCGGCGCTTACCCGCCACGTACCATAGGAGCACATCCTTGAAACTGTTATGCATGGGCCGCCGACACACACGGGCCCAACGCAAGTCCAACTCCTATAAATAGGGGAACTCACACCTATATTAGGTATGCTTTACTCACTACACACCTGCTTATGCTCCGACTCACACTAATTTAGGCATCAAAGTGTCTTTGTAGGTTCCTCCCCCTCCTAGCAATGCCTCGGCCTAGGCCGAGAAGGAAGAAGTGAGGATCCACTCACCTAGCAACTTAGAGCAAGGATCGAAACTTGCCCCATATCCGAGAAGTCTTTATTGGGGTTCCCACTTAGGGATTCTTGGTAGGAACAATTTTGGTTTTTGAGGTAGAGACATAAGTTGTATATTTTTCAACAAGCTTTCCAACGATACTAAGGATACCTTAGACGGACAACTATATTTGAAGATACAACATCGCCTTTTCATGATAAAAATTATTTTTTTCCAAAATTGTCTCATTTTTCTTTTTTTTTCTTCTACGTATTTTCGCTTAACAAAAGTGCTCACACATCACATTAACTCATTTTATCCTCTTTTTTTATTTTTAATTATTATTTTTTATTCATTTTTTTTGTTCTTTTTACATTGTATTTTTCTTTTAAATTTTCTTATTTTTGGATTTTTATTTTATGTTACCTAAACAAAATTGGGTGTTAACAAAGATGTTTACTCAACTTAGGTTATTACTTTCATGGAAAACTCATTTCAATCTATGTGCTTTTAATCATTCTAATCTTTTTAAAATTTTTTTCAAAAGATACACAACATAATATTTATTAATTCTTTTATACTAAAATTAAACTTAATTATTCTTTTGATTATTCAATCACTTAATTAAACTCAACCATAAACATTCAATATTACAATAAACACCTAAGCTCAAAATTACTTATCCTTTCTTGTTTCCTTAAAAGAAACCTCGTATTTCCACATTGACCTTTTCACATCGAGGTGGCTCCCTTAACAAACCATCCCCACAACTGGATAACGCATGCATCAAGGACTTGATTCTTTTCATTGCGTATAATGGGGTTTGGTGGTGACTAGCAGCACAACAACGAGTACAAAGATGACGATGGTGGCACAAGATTGGTCGACGGTAGGAGAAGGTTTAGAATGATCGCGACATGAGTAAGGAGGGAGAGGAAATGAATTTGACACGGCTGCTTTTAAAAGTTATTATACATTTATTATATTTATAATCAATGTAAAAATTACTTTATTACATAAATTATAAATATAATCGATGTTAAATTATGTTTTTATATTGGTTATTTATGAAGCAATATAGTAAAGTTAATAAGATTACAAAATTATTATCATGTTTACTTTTACATTAATTAATTGTTTAATAATTAATGTAGAAATCTATTATAAAATGGTATTTTTTATTAATATAAGTCATTTTTGAACAACATTGATGAATAAGTTATGAATTAGGCTTTTGTTTTTCACAATTGTACATCCACAAACAAATGAGCAAATTGAAATCGTGAGTAAAACACTTACTATCTTGTTATATAAAATCATTCAAAAGAATTTAAAATAATGAGAAAAATATTTTTCATAAGTTGAGTTTTACATATAATAGAATTGTTTATTCTACAACTTCTTAATGATATATATATATGAGAGAAGATTTCGTCAATTCAACGAACTATACTAGGGTTCAATCAATCAATAAAAATTTAGGTTATATGTTATTTCTTATTCCTCAATCTATAAAATGATTGGTTCGTGATTGTTGCAAACTTAGGTTGAGTACCCAACCTAGAGTTTGGACTTGCTAAATGTTAGCCTAAAGTTGGCTTCAAGAATTAAATATCTAACTTAGAGTTTGAACTTAGATCATGATAAACTTAAAGTCAAGTCAAGAATTAAGTAAATCAATTAAAATTCAAACTTAATCATGATAAGTCTAAAATCAATCTAAAAATCAAACCAAAAACTCAAGATGTTCTACCTTAATTTCTAGGTCTAGCTTCAATTTCTAGTTGGTAGTTTTTACTAATTCTTAGTAATTCATAACTTTTTCTCATAACTTTAGAGCATACATAAAGTCTTTTTAGAAGAATAATCCAAGTTTATTTTTTCAATGTTTAGAATTCATTACTTACATTCCTGTGATTATTGTATTTCTCCATGATTCCTGCTCTTTGTTAGATTATAATATGTTGATTTTGTGCTTAACATAAAATCACTTGCTTGAGAAATTAATGACACATAAAGGGTTATCAATAAGAGAGTTGGATTCTTTTTTCATTATGATTACAAAGAAAACCAATTTCTAAAACTTCATTATATCTTACCTTTCAAGGCCACGGCATTTCCACCTACAGAACACGTAGTCATCGAAAACCCTCTTTATTTATTCAAAACAAACCATAAATGAACAAGGGGTCTTGGTCTTCGCCCTGGTCTACTTGACTTGCAAAGAGGAAATAACTAATCAAATACTTTCTTATAGTGTCAGTCAGACAGTATAAATGTGGTAATTATTTTATGACAAAAATCGATAAGGAAATTAATGAGAGCAATATATAAAACTCCATACTTTAAGCAATTATTTGAGAAATTAATGACATATAAAGGGTTATCAATAAGAGAGTTAGATTCTCTTTTTCATTATGATTACAAAGAAAACGAATTTCTAAAACCTCATTATATCTACCTTTCAAGGAGATGGCATTTCCACCTACAGAACACGGCATTTGGTGATTGTATTCAAAACAAACCATAAATGAACAAGGGGTCTTGGTCTTTGCCGCCGCCTACTTGACTTGCAAAGAGGAAATAACTAATTAAATAATTTATTATAATGTGTCAGTTAGACAGTATAAATGAGGTAATTATTTTATGGCAAAAACCGATAAGGAAATTAATGAGAGCAATATATAAAACTCCTTAATTTAAGTAAATTTTGAGTCTTTATTTATCTATATTGACTGATGGAACTTTTGGTATTAATTTCAACAATGACATGTTGAATTAAATCCCTTTAAAATTTATTCCAAAAAGCCAACCTAATTGTGTGAAGAAGAAATTAAAAAAATGGAGCTTAAATAAATTGTTATTGTATAGAGCTGGTTAATGATTAATGATTGGGGGCGGGGAGTACTGCAACTTAACTCTTTTGAAATTTGTAAGATAATTATTAAAAGAATAAAACATAGTTTCCTCAAATCAAATCAAATTGAAGGCATTGATTCTCATATTACAAACATTCTTGAGTAATAGAAGTATTTCAATTGATTTTTTTTTCGCAAGTTCATAATTTTAATGGCTTTCAATTGAATCTAGAAAAAGACTGCGCTGTTAAGACAGAACATCAATCTATTTCCAATGTAAATAAATAAATAAATAAAGTACAGAACTAAATGGTAGGAAATATATTATAAGAGAGATAAACACCTATTCATATCTCGACAGATTTAATAATAAGAAAATTGTTTATCCGTAGGAAACTGATTTTCTTAAAATAAAATGAATGCCTGTTTACAGTAAAAAAAAAAAAACTATACTTTTAATTCATAATTATTTAGGAAAAAAAAAAGTCTGTAGTAGTGGTAGTGAACTATATTTTTTAATTCAAGTAGTAGTATATATATTTTAATTCATAATTATTTAGAGAAAAAAAGCCTGTTATGCCTGTTGTCCATTTTTTTTAATTCAAGTAGTAGTAGTAAAATGCCTGTAGTAGTAGTAGTAAACTATATTTTTTTTTAACTCAAGTAGTAGTAGTAAACTATATTTTTTAATTCATAATTATTTAGAGAAAAAAAAAAGTAGTAGTAGTAGTAATTTTTTGCATTATACTCTGAGTTATTCAAACTTAATCCAATATTTTATATGCTAAAATATATTTTTTTAAATATTTATTAATAGTAAAATACCTTTAATTAATGAATAATATTTTTATAACATAATATTATTTACATTTATATTATTTTTCTTGAAATAAAATATGGTAAAATAAACTTTAATTGTAATTTTAAATTTTTTTAAAAATTTAACTATTATATACTATCAATATAAAATAATTTTATATTAATATTCAATCACAAATTACCATTAATATGATTTTAAAGTAATTATTTTAAAATTCAATAAATTTATTATATATGGTAACTTATGATTAAATGATTATTATATATTATTAATGTAAAATTATTTTATATTATTTATGTATAGTTTTTTTTTTTTTATAATTTTACGATTTAATTATATATAATATTAAAATGTAGATTAATTAATCTGAGTTTTGTCTCACATATTATTTGAGTATTTATTGAATTGGATTCTATTCTATTAAAATGTGTGATTAAGTAAATACAAAATATATGTCTATCCCAGACACCTTAGTTAAATATCTTTGATTGCATCCCTTCAACCAATTGGAAAACTTTGATTATGGCCACAACTTTACGTGAAAAGTGGTTCTAATTGATCTAAAAATGTGAACGTATATATGTTGAGCTAAAATTCAATTTTTTATAATAATAAAAATGAGAGCAGATAGGAGGACAAATATTGGGCTCTATATCAATTAATCACAGTGATATTATTGATAGAGCATGAGTATTAAATTCGAAACTTAAACTCTTGAGCACAGGTAGATAAATGACTTTTTAATTTTTTAAGTAAATTTTTCCATATAAGAGGAGAAAATAAGAAAAATAAAATAAAATATTTATAAGTTTAAAATAACTTATATATAAGTTTATTTATTAAAAATATCTCATTAATTTTTTAAAATTAATTTTTAATTTATATATAAACTAATTTTATTTTATAAAAAAATTATTCTATTTTTCTTTCTTATTTTCTTTTCATCTACACATCCTAATGTCTCAATCTACTTAACAATCAGTCGTAAGTCGTATATGTGACTTTTCTACACATTCATTTATTCAATGTTTAGACCGGATGTGAATTTCTTTTCAATCAGTTATTTATTAGACGAAAATTGGAGTGTTTTAAATTTGATTCATTGAAATAAAAGATCAACCGTCAATTTTTCAGTAGCTATGCACATTCCTGCTCCAGAACCTATAATATAAATAATAATTATACACGAATACTTCCGTAATTATACACTTCATTAATATTATTATTTCTTTTTATCATTTTCTTATTATTATATTATATATCTGGTTATATTATTTTTTCCTCTTCTTTCTTTTTTCCTTCCCTGGGTGTTAAGAGAGTTTTTTTAATTTACCTTAAATTAAAATAAGATTAAACAGCTTTATTATAAATGATAAATACAATAAAAAATTGTATTAACCATTTTTAAATACATAAAAATTGTATTAATTATTTATGACAATTTTTTTTAATTCCATTTTTACCTTATATAATTAAGTTAGAGAACCCTACTATGGTACCAGAATTTATATTTCTATATATCTATACAATACTAGAAAATTTAAAATTTGTTATAAAATAATTTTAGCTAATTTCTAGTAAAAATAATCAGTTATAAAATTATTATAATATTGATGATAGCATGAAATAAATAGTAAATTAGTTAAGAAAATAATCTTAATTAATTTATAGTAAATTTTTAAAATTTATAATTATTTTTTAATTAATTTGTAGTAATAAAAAATATAAATAAATATAATTTAAATTTAACTAAAAAAATAATATTTTAATTAATTAATAATTAATTAATTAATTAAAATTTAACTACTAATTTAGTAATAACAAAATAAAAGAAATCTTTTTCACCAAACATTCATTTACCCGTCGGTGACCACACATTCATTTATTCAATACCTCGGTCTTTCTTGGTCAATGTGACGAAGCTTCTCTCTTCAGTGTGGTGGGGGAAGCAGTAAACAAGGAAATTGTTGGGAGCAATATAAATCATGTTTTCCAGTAAATTTCAAGCCTCTATATATTAGCACCTACCCTATGGAACTTCAGCAACCAATTTTAACAAAACCTCCACACTAAAGAGTTGCTATGAGGAACAAAGTTGCACACCCTTTATGTCTTTTCCTTTTGATTTCACTAACCTTGTTTTCAAAATCAAATGCAGGAAGCCTTGTGGTATACTGGGGCCAAAACGAAGGTGAAGGCAGTTTGACAGACGCGTGCAACACTGGACTCTACCAGATTGTGAACATAGCATTCCTCTCATCTTTTGGCAAATCTGGTCCACCTCAAATCAATCTAGCAGGCCATTGTTCCCCTGAGTCAAACGGTTGCCAAAGGGTAGGCATAGGCGTCAAGAACTGTCAAAGTAGAGGCATTAAGGTAAGTGAGGACTTAATTACTACTAGTCAAGGGTGTACAAATGCATTCCTCACGTCACTTATAAAATTACAAATAAATATCTTGAGTTTTTATATTTTTTTTCTCTATTATTATATATTTGAGTTCATTATCCCCAAGTTTCTCGATATCTTTATATGCTTAATTAGTATTTTTTTATTAAGTATTCTGACTTAGAAGTCAAATTTTGTATTTTCTCCATACAAACAATATTATTAAATTTTGGAAAAATATATTTTTTATGTATGTACTTTCAATCAAACTTAGTTTTAGTCTTATGCTTTAAAATACATAAAACCAGTCTTTCAATTTTTAAAAATACATGGCTTATGTCCTTTCAATATTTGATTTTGTCATCAGTGGAGGGTGAAAAAAATTGGATGACTAATTTTATTAATTTAAAAGTGACTAAAACTTATAAGTTTGATAAGGCTAAAAATATAATTTTTTCTTATTTTTTTTTTATAATTTTTAACATTTATGTTTTTATTTTATAAGCATGATAAATATAATTATATATTAATTATTTTTTTCCCCCACTAAATCAAGATCCTTATCTCCCTCTAAGGTTATGCTTTCCATTGGAGGTGGCACCAACAGCTACACTTTGACATCCCCAGAAGCTGCTAGACAAGTTGCAGACTACATTTGGAACAACTTCTTGGGAGGGAACTCTAACTCTAGGCCCTTTGGGGATTCTGTATTGGATGGGGTGGATTTTGATATTGAAGGTGGTGAACTCCACTATGCAGCACTTGCTCAAAGGCTGCACGATCATTATGCTAGTTCTAGCAAAACGTTTTACTTAACTGCTGCCCCACAATGTCCATTCCAAAATAATATACTCAATAGGGCACTTACTACTGGCCTCTTTGACCATGTTTGGATTCAGTTCTACAACAATCCTCAATGTGAGTTTTCCCCAAACAACCCCAATGGGTTTAAGAGTTCATGGAACCAGTGGACCACCTCAATTAATATTAAGGGCAAGTTCTTTGTTGGACTTCCTGCCTCACGTGCAGCAGCTGGTAGTGGTTTTGTGCCATCAGAAGCTCTCATAAATCAATTGTTGCCTATTGTTCGGTCACCTAAATATGGAGGTGTGATGCTCTGGGATAGGTTCAACGATGTGCAGTCTGGATATAGTGGCAGAATTCGTTCTAGCGTTTGAACCTAGACAACGTGCTTATGTGTCCCCACTAGTAAATAAAAGCTCTAATAAGGAGTCTATGTGTTTCAAATAATTGTTGTTAACTAATTAAGGAGTCAAGTCGTCGGTCCTATTTTCTAGTTGTGCGTGATTAAATGGGACAGAAGTTGATTCCTGTGAAAATAAAATAAGAGTGTACTCTAGAGAATGTATGATTCCTAACTTGCATGACCTAATCATGTATAACTCTAAATACCATGATATACTACTACAACAAAATACAAAATTACTGATGGACCCTTGGCACCGATATCAAGACAGTCACGTATAAATGACCTAATCATTGCTTTTTTTTTTTTTTTAAATCTTGTAAAAAATAATTTTCAAAAAAAATATCTTAATTCTAAGTAATGTCTTACTGTCGCATCTAAATAATATTGTAAGAAAATAATTTAATTCCAAGTGACTGTCTGTTTCTCACTTCGTCCACCTATTTAAAAAAGATATTGTAAAAAGATAGTTTTCAAAAAAACATGTTAATAATACTATATTAATGTTATAAGCGATGCTTGTCAAGGTATTTAGATTTATTCAAGATGGAAATGACCGCTTTTAACAAATATTCTTCTATACCACTAGAATAAAACATGAAATTAGTGATGGACTACTAGCTATGATTTCAAGACCATTACATATAGTGACGGTCTGACCAATGTTACACTCTTTTTTAAGAAGTATTGTAAAAAATAATTTTCAAAAAATTATTTTAATTCTAAGTAACGCCTTAACTGTAATATCTAAATAATACTATAAAAAAATAATTTAATTCTCTGTCACTAAGCCGACCTTTTAAAAAAAATACTGTAAAAAAATAGTTTTCAAATGATATGTTAATGGTTGTATTTTAATGGTAAGAAATGTCTTGAGGTATTCAGATTTATTTAAGGGAAATACCACTTTCAACAAATATTCTTCTATAGCATTACGACAAAACACGAAATTAGATGAACTATTAGAGATGATCTCGAGACTGTCATTTCTCCTGTAGTAGAAGCAAAAATGGCAATAATGAAGTTAATTAGATATTATACACAAGCTATAAGATACATTTGTTCAAACTATAAGATACATTTGTTCAAATAAGAGGATGGTTCAAGAATATTAGGAGAATACTAAAGGGTTACAATATAAATGGAAAACTTTCCTGCTGCTAGAATGTAAGTAAAGAAAAAATTCTTCTCAAACTTACTTATGGTAAGAGCTATAAGACACATTTGTTCAAACAAGAGGATGGTTCGAGAATATAAGGAGAATACTAAAGGGTTACAATATAAATGGGAAACTCTCGTGCTGCTAGAGTGTATGTAAAGAAAAAATTCTTCTCAAACTTACTTATGGTAAAAACTCTAACCTTGTATGATGTCATGTATGTTCTTGAAATGCGTAGGAATTAGTGTTAGGGGCTTTACTTATAAAGTTGATTTAAAAATAGTACTTGAATAAGATAAAGTTGTAATAACTAAGAATGAACAATTTGGGGGTAAGGGATATCTATCTAGTGGTTTATAAGTTTTAAACAACATTGAAATGAATAACAATGCTTCTAGTTTTGCTTACGTCGTTGAATCTATTAATCATTGTCATGGACGACTAGAACATGATAATATAGATTCTATTAAACGATTAAGTAATGTAAACTTGTTGTCTCCTTTAAAGGAAGATTTGATTTCTAAATACCCTATTTGCATAGAAGTCAAACATACAAAAACACCTTTTAAACTTGTAACCACTAGAGAAACTTAACTACTTGAATTAGTTCACTATGATCTAGCTTATTTTAAAAATACAACTAGTAGAGGAGGAAAAAAAAATACTATATTACATTCATAGATGATCATTCCCAATACACTAAAGTTTATCTTTTAGAACCAAGGATGAAGTTGAAATTATGTTCATCAATACAAGACAAAGATAGAAAATCAATTAAATAAAAAAAATAAAATGACTACGATTAGATAGGAATGGTGAATACATAACAAATAGCCTCTTAGAATTATATGAAAAGAATGGCATAATAAATGAGTTGATTGTACCTATACACTACAACAAAATAGGATAGCTAAAAAAAAAAATAGGATCCTTAAATATATGATGAACGCCATGATAACCAATTTTTGTATGCCTAACTATATTTATGGGAAGCTATATTAATTACATGTTATATACTAAACAAGGTCATAAGAAATTAAATAAGACACTATGACACCATTTATCATGCGATCTAATTACTAATATTTAAGGAATTATTTAAAAATGGATAACATAGAGTTCTTTTGAAAACATGACATCATGCAACTATTTCTCAATAAAAATAAAACTTCATAAACATAAACTCAAGGGATATAGAATTCACATGTCTATAATCTCATCAACAAAAATTGGAAACTTAATATAAAAGCTTAAAGTCATAAAATCCTACTGGCACTCCAAAGATCAATCTAAAATACTTAAGTCTCAGCAAAACATGAAAATGTAATTAACCCAAACAATGTGTTCAACCTTGATATCACAATCCTATTAGAGCTGATAAAACCCAGACATAAAATGACATAAAAGGTAGCAACACTCGTTGTCCTGCATCTACTCTTCTTCACCTACAAATGACATTCAGCCCAAAGAAAACAAGAAAAACAATGCAAGAGGAGTGAGAATACATCTCATTACTATCAGGGCAACCTCGACAAGGTCGAGTAGCATCCATACACCACCACAAACAAATACAATACCTACATTCACCTCCATAGTTCACAATAATTATATATGTAATGCTATGATAGTAATGCATCCTACTCACTACTCCAAATACATGTGGTACCAACTCAACTTAGAATGGTAGGCTAAGGGCAACACTATTAGACTTTGTCTCTGAAGTTAGCCATACTACACTAACATGATATCCTCTGATAGCACATCAAGATCTATTCAGGTTTTACCGTATGCCCTGGCTCGTGGAATCAGTCACAACCATTGGGGTTTTCATACTAAGTAGCCCCTAGTAGGCCTAGTGACCTTACTACTTGGCTCATGTTTACTTTCTCATACACTGATTCCATTATATGATGAATGTCACACAATTTATATTCTCATTAGTTTTTTTTTTAAATTAGACCGATAAGGACCATGCTCGCCCACCGTAGGCTAAGTACCTCATCTCACAACCCCACATAGTAAGCATCATCCTCGCCCTCACATAGGCCTAGGTCACTCATCTGATAAAGGTCACCTGAGTTCCTTTTCTACCAACTCTTGACTTAGGAAGCTCATTTGATAACCACTCATCCTTATTCATTTCTCATACTCATCTCTTAATGCCAGGTATATCTTACTCAAAGTTCATACTCAATAGTATATAAAGGCATGAATATAAGAACATAACTCATAAAAGAACACATAACTCAAGTTTACACAAGGGATTCTAGCCACCAAGTTCAACTCTTGCTCAGTAAATTAGAGTTATAAGCAACTCTGTCCGCACTCTCGCCCAACGAACCACTCTATTTGTCCAACGATAAGAGTCACATAGAGTTTACTACTCATTGTTCCCCTTTCTCACCAAGCAAGACTCCTCGCTCGCCCAACAAGCACACCCAATAGAGAGTCCCAACTCTTTGTTGTACACTCTTGCTCAACGAGTTACGACCTCAAGGGTCCTACATGTACTCTCGCTCAATGAGCCATAACCTTTGCCCAACTAACACTAAAGACAAAGGGAATATAACTATGTTTCACTTTCTCACTTAGTAAGGCCACTGGTTACTCAGTGAGTTAGAGTCATAGTACTTCATGACTTCCCTTCGCTTAGCGAGACACTAACTCGCTCGACAAAAACCCGTGAAAAAGTTCTCTCTATTTCACACTCTTGCTCGGTGAGCCTCGCTACTATGAGTGAGACTACAAAGAGTTCTACTCTTAAGTCATGACACTCTCTCTCAACGAGCCTCACTGCTTACTTAATAAGGAGAGCCATAACGCTCTAAGGCTCTCATCGACGAGCTTCGCACTCGACCAGTGAGTAGACCCAACAAAGAAGAAACTCCTTTATTCAACGTGTTCTCGCCCAACAAGGAGCGGTGAACAATAGTTCACGATCTACAAATTTTGTACCAAACTCACCAAAAAACATAAATTGAATAGGAAAACTTAATCAATCTATGTTCTCTTATGCTCTACAAATTTAGCACATGAAACATACTTAGAACTCCACTTAATTGCATTCAATTCATTCCACATAGAGAAAAACCCCAAATCAAGACCCCAAAATCAACTTAAACCCTAATATACACAACAGTCACAAAAATCATCAATTGACAATAATTAATCACATTTAAACCAACAAAAATCACACAAATGACATACACTAATCTAGGGGGTTTAATCTTCCTTTAGAGACGACCAAAATCATGAAAAACTGAGGTCTTATTGATGACCCCTCTACTTGTCTTATGTAAAGAAAACCTAAATAATGAGATATAACCCACTCTCCCACTTACCTTGATTGTCGACTCCAAGCAAAAGCCTTGTTCCTATGACATCCTCTCTAAGGTTCTTTTCCTTGATCCTCTAGAGATGGCAATTTGTTGTGAGCATCATGTTCAAACAAATAGTCCCTAAGCCTCTAGTGGAAGCTCTAAGAGATGTGAACAAAATTAAACTATCATGGGTTCAATGCTTTGTATTAAACTCAACTTAGTTGGAGACTCTTAACTTCCTATTACTCGGTATTCCACTCATTATATAAGAGGAGGCGATACATGAGCTTATGTTGCTCAATGTGGAACTTGAGCTATCTCACTCCTTGTATAAGAGAAGGAGATGATGCATAAGCTTATGTGCCACATGTGGGACTTGAGCTTTTACCATATTAAATGACCTACTTAAGGTTAATTTTCATTAAGATAGAAGTTGATTTTGATAATAAGATGTAGACGCAAATTATAGATTTTTCATCAAGCTTTCCAACAGTACCAAGAACACCTTAAACGAGCAATTATATCTCAAGATACAATGTTGCCTTTTTCAACCTAAAGGCTTATTTTTCCCAAAATATACTTATTTAATTAGCGACAATAAAAATAACCAATCGCTTGTTAGCTAGGATGATGATGATGATGATGATGATGATGATGATGATGATGATGATGATGATGATGATGATGATGATGATGATGATGATGATGATGATGATGATGATGATGATGATGATGATGATAATAATTAAACCCTAAATAATAACAATAAAACATATATTACAAGCAATAATAATATTAATAGCAATAAGAATTAGGGTGTTATAGATACCCTATGGGTTACCAAAATGGTCATCTTCTAAACCTTAATTACTTAAAAATGAGGAAGTGTTTGGCTAAAGTTAGACTACCAGATTTCAAAAGAAAAAACATTGGTCCAAAAAGCAGTTGATGTCATATTTATTGGTTATGTCCAAGATAGTGTTGCTATAGGTTCATGAGCTTAAATAATAGTTATATATTATAATATCAAGACATTGAATTTTTTTAATATATTTTCTTATGAAAATATTGAATTCTATGAATGACGTTACTACTTCTATTTCTTTTCCTACTATTCCCAAACATGTGCAAAATGTTGAAAATTATGAACCATGAAGTAAAAGGATTAGAACATAAACAAATTTTGGTCCAGATTTTGTAACACCTTTTTAGTAGAAATAAAGGATATTGATAAATAAATGAAGAAATTATTTATGTTTATATGTTAGAAGAGGATCCAAAGATCTATGAGGAAACAATAAAATCACTCGATTCTATTGATGAGAAAGAAGAGTTTAATAGTGAACTAGATTATATAATAAGTAACTATACTTGGGAACTAGTAAATTTGCCTAAAGGTAGTCAAACCATAGGTAGTAAGTTGATTTTAAAAGAAAATATAGGCTTGATGAATCCATAGAAAAATTCAAGGGTAAATTGGTGATTAAAGGCATTACTTAGAAAAAAAGGTAAGACTTTTTTATACTTATTCACCGTAACCAAAATTGCTATTGTTTGTGCTTTAATAGCTTTGGCAGCAATCCGTAACTTGATTATACAAAAAATGGATGTAAAAATTGCTTTCATAAATGGAGATTTGAAAGAAAAAAGTTTAAATAAAGAAACAAGGAGGTTTCATTGTATCACGACAAGAATTGTAAGATTAGAATATTTTTATATGGTTTAAAACAAGCACTTAAGCAATGATATGAAAAGTTTATTAACACATTGGTGAACTATGGGTTTCCAATAAATACTTTTGATTCTTGCATGTATGTAAAAATGATAAATTCAAATTGCATCATTATATGTTTATACGTAGATGATATGTTGATATTGGAACCTCTTTGAAAGTGGTAATCAATTTTTTTTTTAAAAGTTCTAAATTTGAGATGAAAGACTTAGGAGAACCTAATGTGATTTTGGGTATTAAAATATAAAATAGTGAAAATGTTTTCAATCTAAGTTAAGCTCATTTTGTTGAAAAACTTGTATGAAAATTCAATAGCCTTTATGTTGCTTATGCAAAAACACCGTATGATCCTAGTATTTATCTTAAGATAAATGGTGGAATAATGTATCTCAATTAGAATATGTAAAAGTAATTGATATTGTTATGTATCTTATGAATTATACTATACAAACATTGCATATAGTATAAGTAGTTTAAGTAGAAATACTCATAATCTTAATAGTGACCATTAGAATGCTCTTTTATACCTTTTAAAATATCTAAATGATACTATGGATTGGAGTTTACTTTTTGCTAACTTTCTATTAGAATATATGATTAGTTTGTTTGTTATGAAATTAGATACATATGGTTAGCATTATAAGATATATAAATAGAAGTATTTGTAATTCTTTTATTATCATCTTTTAATCAATCAGTATGAATTGTTATGAGATTGCATCTTTCTTAAATTATTTGGCTTTAGCCTATGATCTTTATCTCTCTCATCCTTTTATTACTAACATGTTATTAGAGTGATATTGAAGGTGACATTCTCCACTTCTTCGATGATGATGTTGAATTTGAAACTATTGAAAACATTGAATGTGGTGTGTCCTTTAATACTTCCTTCAGATGCAACGATTGTATCAAAGATCAATTAGAGAAGAATAAAGATGAAACCACAAAATCACAAGAGTTCATTGTCGATGGGAGAAACTCCTCTACCATTGTCAATTTGGTTTTTAAAGATGCTAAGCAATCAAAGGAAGTTTTCTAGAAAGTTGATTTGATGAATCCAAAAATAATAGATCTATTTCTAAACAATGCAAAGTTATGGTTTATTCTGTCAAATCGCAATTTTGTGAGCATTGCTGATGCATATATGAAAAGGGTAGACCCTACACTTGAAGGGCCTATCACTCGGAGTAGACTAAGAAGGATCCAAGAAGAAGTTCAACACCAGTTGACCATCCTTAAGGACCTAAGAGAAGGCCAAGGAGGTTCTATTGTATATAGTGTGACCAACTGTCTTGAAGGCAATGTATGGGACTGGGAATACTTTGTATCTTTGTACCTTCTTTTGTATAGCTCGTAGTATAGGATAGCCTTAAGACAAAGGTCATTAAGATAGCCCAAGCTACTTAGCCACTTTTTTGGTCTCTAACTTCATGGCTAAAGCTAGTCTTATCTTGATTACTAAGTTAGGGATAAGACTAGTTTTGCTTATTGGACCCTATGTGTTTCCGATCTTGTCATGGGCCTTAGGCATGATTAGTGAAGCTCACTTAAGTCACTAATCATGCTATAAAAGGATTTTTCATGCAAGGGTGTAAAGGACTTTTGATCTTATCAATGTGGAATAGTTTGTGCCTTTGCATATGTGAGAGATTTCTCCCCTTTCTCTTGGTTTGTCCAAGGACCCTATTCTATCAAGCATCCAAGGTGCTTGTGGCAAATCTCGATATTCTTATCTAGTTCTAGGACTAGTGGAAAAAATCCCCTTCCTTCCTTCCCCACATTTTCTTTCTTTCTTCTTTTGTTTGTTCTTGCTTCCACATTGCTTTCTTGGGTGTTCTTGAGGGTTTTCCCTTGGTTCCAGCTAGCTTGGGTAGGAGACATGAGTCCAGGTTCATCAATTGCCACTATCGTAAAATTTTTCATTCCTTGGTTGTTCATCAACGAGATGAGAAAAGGGATTGACACTCTAGTTGAGGCATTGGAACGACAGGTTGTAACCATCACATTTGTTGTTGAGAGTTGCATTTGGTCTTACAGCCTCCATGGTGTATGCACTATTGTCTTCCATTCTTTTTTTATTTTTTTTCTTTCAAGCTAGCTATGGTTACCATTTCTCACTTACGAGGATATTAGAATATATGATTAGTTAGTTTGTTAAGTAGTTAATATGGTTAGTGACAATGTCGTCGAAACATTATCAAAATTACTAGATTTTCCTTTTATTTGGAGTGTAGGAACTAATCTAGATCGAATATCTCAAGGACAAAATCATGCAATGCCTAACCTTGTTGAACAGAAACCAATTTGAATGTAAAAAGGGGGTTGTATGTAAAACAAAATTATGCAAAAAACAAAACAAGATTGAAAACAGAATTATATAATACCAATCTAAGGATCCAATTATGTAATTTTGTTATCCCAATTCACATAAGGGTATAAATTTATATCAATTTAAGATTCATTAGATAATCATCTAACATTCGTCTATACAAATTGATATCACAATCACAGTTCCTAATTAGCATGAATTCAAACACATAATTGGTTGATTTCAGGTGATCAATTGATTACCTAACCTTGATTATATTAGGAATAATCAATCCTAACAATCCAAAATCTCAAACGAAATCATAATCATGAAACGGGTCAAGAATTGGATAGAAAAAAAAGACATAACAAAATTTGCATAATAAAGAATTCAAGAACTCAAACCTAATCACAATCATGAAACCTTGAATTGATACAAGAACTTAGCCTTCCAAGGTAATCATTATAGAAAATGTAGCACAAAACACAAAGGAAACCTAGAAAAGGAGAGAGGAGAGAGAATAGAGAGGAAACTTATGATCCAAGAAACCTCCAAAATCCAAGTGTGTAAAATCTAAAAATGTCTCGTGTAAAATCTAAAAATGTCTCATGTAACCCTACTAACAAACTACTATTTATTACATGCTCTGAATGCCAAGGAAGGTGAATTGAGCCAGAGCAATTTGTGGCCCAAAGGCCCACCAACCAAGGTCCTAAAATTGGGCCAGAATATACAAAGAAAGGCTCAATAGAGTAGGTGTGGAGGCTTCAACTTCACGTGGACTTTTGACACTAAAGATGCTCAAATGGGTTGAGCTCAAAAGAGAGAAGTTGTAGATATTTGTCTTATATTTCTAGAGCCACCAAGATTGTCCAATTTGAAAGTCTATAGCTCTAGATATGACTTGTACTATATAGCAACATCATTATAAAATTTAAGTCCGAAAATAAGCAAAGATTAGCAACTAAATCCAATTAAGTCGAATAACCCAAGACTCAACCAATATGTCAATATTAACCATAAAATGATGTCAAATATGTCTAGCATAAATGATAATTTTTTTTGTCGTGGTGGCTTTTATCAAATAAAAACTAAAGCTAACTATAGTATAGCTAACCCTAAGTCATTCTTCTCAAGGATGCAGTGTATTTAGTTGTAACTAATGCAGGATTAGAAAGTCATACGGAAAACACTAAATGTGTAGAATGCCGACTCGCTCTCGGTAGAGATGGATCCGATATAAACTTGGTTGAGCTATATCTGATATTGTCTCGGCTAAGCGTGGACTTGGACACAAATGAACGCAAACAGTCTTGGCCAAAGATAGGTTGTGTTAGACAGATTTAGACACCTCCAGTCTCGGCTAGAGATGGAGTCGAACAGACTCGAACTCGGACGCGTACTTATAGAAACATAAACAAGGGGGGTTTGTGCGTAAATTCAAGACAGAAAGTAAACTATTCTATGAAAACAATGACAATCTAAACTATGAAAAATTACTATATCAATTCACAGGTTCATCAACAACCGGTTCTGATTCCTAATGATTTGTACACAATTCCAAACCAACCTAAGTCTTACGATGATCACTGAACATTTGTCTGTTGCTTACTGAGGGCTTACATAATCATTGCCTTGAGGAAGCAGGGATTACGCTTTTGGTTGATTTAAGGTTCTCTTAACGATCACCTAACTTGTTGTTAGATCGGTTCCCTTCAGCCTAATATAACATTATCTACTATTGTTCTTCTTGCAAGCATGGAGTACAAAGCAGTTCAATATGAATGGAATTGCACACAGAGAGAATATCGAAACATCACTATTTATTGATGAAACAAGTTATCAATACAAGGGTTGATACATGAAATGGAGGAAAACACAAACTCAATTCCCCACAACGATCACCATGGATGAAATTGTGGTGGTTCAACCGAAGAAGACCAAGGAACATGAGAGGCAATACCCTCTAGAGCATGCCGTGAAGATGAATGAATTTATCCCTCCTAGTCAGTCATCTTTGATAAATTAGCTCAGCTCGAACCTTGACCTACGCTCGCTCGATCGACCAAGCGTCATTGAGGCACCGTGCACCACCAAACGATGGAGTGAGAACAAAGAAGAGGAATTGCATAATTGTAAAATGGAGTGTGTATCAACTTGTCAACTGTGACGTGTGCTTCCCTTTTTATACACGTTCCTAGCTTCTAGCGGAAGTTTCTTACAAGCTTTTAAGAGAAGCCACAAAGAAGTTTCCAGAAGTTTCTACCTACTAACTACCTATCTTTCTAGAAGCTTCTAATCAATAACCGCCTACAACTACTGCTAGCTTCCTTGAGGCTCTTGGCCATGTGCTAGAAATTGTTGGATCTAGTCTTAATGGCTGTAGTAGATCCGGTTCCTTTGGTTCAGAGCCGGGGCCGACTAGGAGTCAGGCTCGGGCTTCGGTTTGGAGTCAGTCTCGGCTGGTCCGAGACTCTTGTTATGACCTGCACAATTTAAGATGAACATTTTATTAGCCAACATCCTCATATTAACATAGATTTATATTTTTCCTATTTCTAGGCCAATAATCTGAATCTTAGCTAATATGAGTTCCTTAGTTACAAATCATATTTAATTGTGCCCATCTTAAGACCTTGTAAGGTGTCTAAAATATGACTTATCAATAAGTCACTATTAAGTGCCTAAAAAATGCTCTATTAAATTCCTCCACACTTGAACTTTTGCACTTCGAGCAAAATCAGATATTAAAAAAATTTAAAGGAAAAGGAAATGAAACAAATGAACTAAAGTAAGTACAAACAAAGTTGAGCACTTTCCAATGAATCCTTAAATTATAAAAGGAATAAGAGTACAAGCATCCTAGAATCAAGGTACCCAACAATCTATGAATTTAGTTCTAACATCTAAAGCAAACAAGAGAACAATAAAACTTAAAGAATGAGCCACAAATGATGGAACCCTCTCAAGATACATACTCTCAATATCTCAAGTGTTTAGGTTTGTCTTTACACTCAAGCACCATATGCTAACCAACACTACCAAGATTTGACTAGCCTCTAATTTCTACAAATTGAAACATATACACAAATGACCAAAAGGGCTTTTATTATGGTTGTAACGTGGCCAATGACAAGGTAGGATATGAGAAGTAATTTAAGCTTACATAACCAAAGAGGGAAGAGGAGCAATGGGGAATAAGTCAATAAGCATGAAAATTATCCCTAAAACAATACAAGTCACCAAAAACAATGCAAAACAATAGAAGACAATGTCTACTTTGTCTCCTTTCCTTTTTTTTTATATTCTTTCTTTCTACTTCAATTTCACTTCTCTTTTTGCACCACTACAACCATTTGTTGCATTTTTTCTTTCAACCTTTATGTTACCTCTTTCTTTCTTTGATGTACTTTTCTTTTTCAAAAAGAAATCAACCTAGCACCCCAAATTGTAAAAGCCAAATTATTAAGGTACCACTTGCAAAGCCTTGGGGTATCATCCCCACACTTATTCAGAACTCATTCCCAAAACAATTCCAAAGCTCCTTTAGCCCCTTAGGTTAGGGTGATAGTAATTTTTCACTTTTAGGCTTGTAATGAGCTATAATATCAAAGAAAGGGTTAGATAGGCTCAAAAGGGGTAAGGAAGGGATTTAATGCAAAATAAGTCCATTTGGCTAGTGGCTATAAAGAAAGAATGCCTAAATTACATCACCAATACATGTGAAACAAAAGGCATGAAAGAGAGTCAAGGCAAAACCTAGAGTAACTAGCAACACATATGCAAATCACACAAGAAGGAAGAGAATGACAAGATGCAAGCCATCAACTTACTAGGCTCAAAATCTCACAAGGATAAATACTTTATCATTAATGATTCAAACTTTAATTTCTAAGCCACTAATTACACTAAAGATGCAAAGTGGTTCTATATCAAGTTGTGAAACCTTTCAATCAAGAATGATGCAACTATTCACAATTTATACAACCTAAAAATCCACTAAAAAATGCTCAAAACTGCAAAGTATTTTTTCCCTTCTTTTTAGCATAAATTTGATGGCAAACAGCAAACAACAGTGGAAACAGCAAAAACAGAAAACAACAAAACAACAAAATAGAATAATAGAAAACAACAAAGTAAAATAGTTAACAGTAAAATACCCCTCCCCCCTTATATGATTTTAAAATGCAGGACCATCTTGAAAGTAGGCAAAGGAGGAACTTGACCTTAACTGTGACTTGCTGGTAGAACCAACACTATAAAAGTTCTTAACCCAAGAACAAAGGGAAAACACTCACAATAGAGAAAACTTAATTTTATTAAACTTTCAAATTTTGTCTTCTCTAGTTGCTTACAAGAGTTTATTTATAGGGTTAGCTAGGCAGCCCTAGAGTTAATGTCCATTGATATTTTAATTGGCATAAAATATCACGGATTTAATGTTCATTAATATTTTAATTGGCATAAAATCTCATCCGTTATAACTCCCCACTAACCTTTTATTTCCCACCATAAATGACATTCCTATTTTTTCACTAGCTATCAAACTTTCCATTTTTCTACTAGCTATCAAAATGATTTATGCAAAAATACATGTAAATGGATCCTAATTAATCACTCAACTCAAATTACATGACAATAACTTTGGCTTTATATGTGTTATTCAAGATAGGCTCCAATTATCATCAACTTGTAATAAAGTGACCCATTTTGGTGTAACCTCTGATTAACTTTGGTCTAAACTTTCCTTAATTCCCAAACTCAAGCCTGGCAAAGATTGCTTCATCATTTTGGTTTTGGACCTAGTCATGGGACCTCTAGTGTCACAAAAATGATCTTTGGCTTTGTTCGTTGGGTCTTTATCACCCCCAACACACACACACACTTAAAATGAGAATTGTCCTCAATGTAAGCATTTAGGAACACAAAATAAAGAGAAGATATGAAGCAATAACAACAAAGGAAGGGGTAAAATAAAAAAATACTTCTCTTAAGGTGGAAAATATGTATAAAATTTTGCATCCAAAATCTTTTTTCCGCTCCTATCTATAGTTGTTTGGGGGAGCCTCATCCATTTTACCAATTCCAATGCCATATCCTCTAGTGGCTTCTTCAAAAGGAAATTGAAAGTTGAATGCTTGACAAGGTGCTCATAGAAATCTCTCAACTTCTTCAAGTCTTGCAACAACCTCTCCTTTTGCTCAACTTGGAGTTTGTTGGCTGTGATTATTGGGAGCTATAATGGCTGCACAATGGATTACAATAGAGGTTGAACTACTACAACCTCCACAACTCCTACAATATTTGCACCTGCAATATCTACAACTCCTATACCTGCAATAATAACACTACTAATTTCTACACAAATTCGAGCACTCAATTAATCTAGTACAAGTACAAGTACAACTACAATCAGTAAAATCATCAAAATCATGGAATTTAGAATGTAGATTTACTGTTTGTTGTTGGGATAGCTCCTTGGCACTCCTTAAGGTTATGTCACTCATATTTGGTTGTGGACTAAGAATGGTTTGAGAGGGAATCTGTTTAAAACCTTTGGACTATAGTTGATTCACAATAGTGGTCAATTGTCCAATCTATGTTTGCAAGTGATGAATTGTAGTAGTTAGATTTTGTTGAAACTGAATGTTGCTTGTAGCCATCTACTTGACCAAATCCTCTAAGGAATTTTGTTGTACAGGTTGCATAGGCTGTTGGAGGTGGTGGTTGGTATCTTTGGTGATTCTGACGTACATTTTGCATAGGGTGAGAACCATATCTCAAATTCGAGTACTGATCATGGGGTTGTCTTTACTACTAACTACCCATCATTGTAGCAACTTCAACATTGTTTAGTTTAGTTTCTTGCAAAGTGGGACATGCATTAGTTGGATGTTCTATAGAAGCACAAATGCCACACACTTTCATTGGTGGACTAATGTGGTGTTGTCCAATGGTTAGTTGTCTAACAAGAGAGGTCAGTTCATTTATCTTATTTTCCAATCTTTGATTGCTAGTAGCAACTACCTTATCACTACTTTGGATGCAACAAACCCCCTAACACCAAATTGTTGAATGTTACCTGCCATATTAGAAATTAAATTTCTTGTACCATGGAACTCCTTAAGATGGCTTTGAGGATCTTCACTTGCAAGACCATGAAACTTAGGCAACAAATCGATTAGTCCATACTTAAGCTCATATGATTGAGCTTGTTCTAATTCAGGATATCAAATACACCAAGGGTGACACATAATATCAAGTGTAGTTAACTCCTTCAAGGTACCGTAATTGTTAGTCATATTATCTAGACTAAATTTGGATATGCAAACACTAATATCAGAATCAGAATTAGTAGGATCATAATCAAAATCAGTATTATTAAATTTAAGAATAGTAGAATCAAATGCAAAAGCACTACTGTTATGACTACTATTAGCTACTTCACTACTCTTAGGACTTCTTATCAACCTATGGAATATCCTATCTATTTTTAGATTCAGTCATGCAATTTACCAAGATTACTCCTAGTCATATACCACAGAAATAGATTGACAAAAACAATGACAGAAAATAGTAAAATGATAGAAAAAAATAGCACAATAACATTATATGTTTATGATTTTCTAGAATTTTTTTTGGTGATTTTTAAAAATCATGAAAATAAAAAAAATTGATATACCTCACTATACTAGGCTCTCTACTACAACTCTCTACCTACTACTACCACTCCTTATATTAGGTTCTCTACTACAAATTCTTGCCTACTAATACCAATATATTACAACTCTACTATGCCTCCTAATCTTGAAAATGCTACACAAAAAGAAGTGTAAACTACTCACACAAATAATCTATATACCACCACCACCAACAATAACAACAACAACAACAACAATAATAATAATAATAATAATAATAATAATAAATAAATAAATCAATCAAAATATCACAAGTTTAGGACACAACAACTTGTGTTCCCAACATGACGCCAATTTCATAATGTTATCGAAATACTATCAAAACTACTAGATTTTTCTTTTATTTGTAATGTAGAGACTAACCTAGGTCGAATCTCTCAAGGATACAATCATGCAATGTCTAACCTTGTTGAACCGAAACCAATTTGAATGCAAAAAGGGGGATTTGTATGTAAAACAAAATTATGCAAAAAATAGAATTATGCAAAAAACAAAACAAAATTATGTAACCAATCCAAGGATCCAATCATGTAGTTTTGTTATCACAATTCACGTAAAGGTGCAAATTCATATCAACTCAAGATTCATTAGATAATCATCTAATAGTCCATATAGATTGAGATCACAATTATAGTCCCTAATTAGCATGGATTCAAGCACATAGTTGGTTGATTTTAGGTGATCAATCAATTACCTAACCTTGATTAGATTAAGATTAATGAATCCTAACCTAACATAATCCAAAATCTCAAACGAAATTATAATCATGAAAATGGGTCAAGAATTAGAAAGAAAAGAAAGACATAATAAAATTTGCATAATAAAGAATTCAAGAACTCAAACCTAACTACAATCATAGAACCTTGAATTGATATGGGAGCTTAGCCTTCCATGGCAATCGCCATAACAAATGTAGCACAAAACACAAAAAAAAACCTAGAAGAGGAGAGATGAGAGAGAATAGAAAGGAAACTTGTGATCCAAGAAACCTCCAAATATAATACTTATAGTCATTGTTACAATTTGCCCCAATGTCACATCCTATCAAAGCATGAAAGCCAACGATGAAATGAAAACAAAAACAATGAAGGATCCTAGCTCAATCCTCATGCTCATGCTTAACCTCACTTGTAAGGGCAATAAGCCCAAACACAAAGACAACACAAACAATAGGGAATGAGAATATATCTCACTACAAGCTCATGGTATAAGTGTAAAGGCCAAGTAGAACACTCCAAACATACCACATAGCAAACATAAACTACATATAACAATCACATATTTAAACATCCACAAACACATATGCTATGATAATATGCACTCCTAATTACTACTTCATATGCAATGTGGTACTAATTCTAAACTAAGAAGTAGGCTAGTGGTAACACTACTCCACCCTCTCGTTGACCCTTTCTACTCTATCATAATAGTGTCTGGTAGCATGTTAGGTGCTACTTGGCTTGCATTCTCACCCTCGACATGTGGGATCCATCACAGCCATTTGGATTTTCGTACCAAGTAATCCCCAAGAGGTCTAGTGACCTTACCACTTGGATCCGTATCTACTTCCTTACATGTCCATGGCTTTATTAAATGATGCATGACACATATAACTCTTTTATTGTTCCACTTTCACAAATTGGGCCAATAAGGACCTTGTTCATCACTCTAGACTAGGCATGTCATCTCACAATCCATCACAATTAGTAAGCATTATTCTTTCCTCTCTCAGGCTAGGTCACTCGCCAGACAAGTGCCACTCAAACTCATCTGTACCATCTTGTAGGTTAGGTCACCCATCACAATGACACTTATCCTAAATTACTCATTTCTTAATTCATATCTTAATGCAATGCACTCATATTATATCTTAACAATTGTTCATAATATTAACCCAACAACAATAAATCACATATAGTGAGGTTCAACATATAATTACTCAAAAACACATAAAGCTACAAACATACATACAATCAATAACATGAAATTTTATATCCTAATCCCAAGAGTCTAACTCTCATTTAGAGACATCCAAACACTACAATTGGGATTCTATGGGAAATCCCGCAACCCACGATGGCGAGGTTAAAAGTCATGTGCTCCACCAAATAGGAGAAACAAACATTATAGACTAGGGTCTATGCTCAACCCTTCAACCCATAATCATAAAGTTAAAAACATTGTACTTAATCAATTTTGACAAAGACAAATCAAACACAACCAAACATGACCAATTGGGACGGTCAACCCCTCAACCCATAGTCATAAAGTTATAAGCCTTGTACTCTATCAATTTGACAAAGACAAACAAACACAACAAATTGAGATTTAGAGTTAACTCCTCTACCCACAATTACACCCTTACCCTTGAGCAAGACATTCTCACCCTCTTGGAAAAGAAAAGCTTTTGCAGCATTGCGTTCCTCGAGGTTCTCCTCTTTTATCCTTTCTAATGGCAAAACAAGAGGATTTTCTTTTAAAAAAAAATTCTAACACATTAGGGGTTGTGCTAGCTCCCTTTTTTTATATCATTTGAATGAGTTCAGCTAGGTTGTTAAGTATTCATTATATAAGTATTTGAACAGTATTAAATATTTGTTATATGTAAAAATAATAGCTTTTAAATATTAAAAAATGTTTGTTATATTTGAAATTAAAGATTTAATGTTAACTCAACAAAAACTCAATTTAATAAACCAATACCTATTTTTTCAAAAAATACAATTTACTTAATTAATGACAAATTATAATTTAAACACTCATTTATTTAATAAAATAGTTACAAAACAACAACAACAATAATAATAAAACAATAACAAGAAGAAAAAGAAGAATTGAGGTGCTACTTGTTTAAGACATAATATTATTAGGAACCTAATTAAAAATGGAGACATCTCATTTAAGTACATAGTGAGAAAAAATCATGCAAGTCCTTTTACAAAATGATTATTAAGAAAAATTATCTTGAATATGTTGAGGAGGTGGGCTTAAAGCCTTATGACTTCAATTGCTCAAATCAAATCCTTGTACTTTTAAAATTGATGAAACTTAGTTCAAAACTTAATTTACCATCAAATTTCTAGCAGCATTAAGTGATATTTCATTTAAACATGTTAGCGCCACATCATCTCTAATGACTATTAGAGATTATGTGGCACTAAGAAATTGAGTTTTGAGATTTAAATTCACTACTTGATGTTTTAATACCCTACATATCTAAGAACCACTAAACTACTTACTTATATGCATAAAAAATATATTATATGCATAAAAAATATATTATATGACTTAAATGTGGGAGAAACAAAAAAATACACATATATTTACTACTAATAAATAAATAATATAATATTATAAACTAAAAAAATAATAATTTGTATGTTTTTAATATTGTATATTATAATTATAACTTTTTCACTACTATTTATAATTTTTTTATAAAATTGTGTTGCTTTATTTTTTTCAATACTTTACAGACTAAAATAAGATTTAATATTGATGTAATATTTGTTATTAAAATATTAAAATAAAAAACAATTTTAATAATATCTTGAATATTTATTTTTTATTTTAATATTTTAATTAAAATTAAAAATATCATATATCTTAAAAATGAATAATAACATTTCTATATTTTTGTAATTTTGCTAAAAAATTATTATATCAATAATAATATCAAATTTCAGTCCCTAAAATAACCTTTTTAATTTTAATATTATATAACTTATTTAGTATTAAATTAAAAACAATATTGAAAAAAATTGTTTATAAAACTACAATTATATTTAACAAATTCTTTTAGTAAAATAAAAAATAATTATGTCAATAATAATGTCTTATTTTAGTCAATAAAATATCAAAAATAAAAATAAAACAATATAATTCTATGAAAAAAATATATTTATAATAGAAGTGAATAAGTTATATTTAAGATATATTGTATTATAAAAGTACAAACTATTATTTGTTTAGTTTTATAATATTATATTATTTATTTACTAGTAATAAATATACATTTTTTTCTCTACATGTTTAATTCATATATATATATATATAAAGTTAAGCAGTTTAATGATTCTTAAATCCGTTAAGTATTAAAATATTAAATAGTGGGTTCAAACTTTAAGATTTTTTTTTTCAATTTTAAACTCAAGTTTTGAACACCACATTATCTCTAATAACTATTAGAGATTGTGTGACATTTGACTGGTAAATTATGTATTAGACTGAATGTTAACAATTTTAAAATTATAGAAATTTGATTTCAACAATTAAAATAAAAGTTAAAATTACTCATCTAATAAACTACAAGTAAAAAAAAAACATAATTCAGCGTCAAACATAATATAATTATATTTCAATCTACTTCACTTCATCCCTTTCTATTAATCATTTAATCTAAATATAGTGTAGTCTTTAAGCTAATGTTTGGTTTTGCATCTATTCCGTCAAACGTGCATAAATTACGTGAATTTTGAAAGCTATATATATAACCTCTTCATTAGCCGTGAATTTGAAGCTGTCTGTGTGCGTGCATAGCAGATACGCTACCAACCATGCACTAAATTTATTGTATCAGTTTTCTTCTTGAAAGCAAGGTTGATCAATTCTTACTTGAGCACTTTCTGGTCGTTGTTAATGATTATAAATGATCTCGATCGGACATTTTCCTTGTTTTGCTTTTGGTTAATTGGTTGGATAACTTCATATTTATCCTTATTGACATTTTGAATGTCATTACACCATTTTATCCTACATTAATAGTATCGTTTTTTTTAATGCACACCATATGTATCACCTGTTATAAAATTAAGAATAAATGCATTAGAAGGAAAAAAAACAAATTAAAGTGACACCCATTATAAAGAAAAACATAAAATCTCATTATAGGTGGTTTGGGCATGTGTGACAAAACATGTAAAGAATTCAATTAGGAGAATAGTTCACATGGAAAAAGAAATACTGTTACTAGAGATAGAGGGGTATTTAATTTTTATTTAAACCACAGCAACTAGAAGTTGCCAACAGTCTATATACAGCAACTGGGACTACCATGTGAAAACCACATTGGCCAGTTTCTGGGATGAATGGTTTGCACTTTACGTGCATGTTTGGAACGAATTTATTTACGTGGGTCTGGTACTCGCACCACATCTAGCATTTGAAATACACAGAAACTAGTTGTAGTGTTTGTTTTACTCAAGTCTCGTGGGATGCCAAACATGATGCTAGTAGCAGCATGCCAGCAAGACAGGGTCCAGACATTATTCCACAGCCAAGAAAGGTTGATTGGGGATATGTGGATGGCGAAATTAAAGTTGCAAAGGTCAACATAAACAAACGCTGCTACATACCAAATTTTTCTCCATTATGGTTTCATCAATTTTATCCCACTTAAATTCAAATTGATTTACATTGTGCAAATATTTGTGGAGTGCCAAGATCAAAGACAATACTTGAGTAATGATACAGTACCTAACTTCTAAATCCAACTTCTCCAACAGGACCCACAACACAGAACAATCATCTTATCCACTTTTGTGGAGCTCATAAGAATTCGCTTATCTCATTTAGCCTCTCCCTATCATTTGTAACACATACAGCAAAATAACTTTCGTGACATTTAACAATTTTCCAACACTCGTTTAAGTAAACTACAATCAGATGGTTTGACGTGCAAAACTAAAAAAACGGATCAATATATAATCCAGAGAACTGCATAGAACTATATACACAATTGAATTAGAATTTGTGATTGAGGTTTCAATTTACAAAGATTACTATCATTCCAACACTCAAATTAAGAATCATGGGTGACACTGAGTAAGACAAAAACAAAAATTTGCTCAAATGATGCCTCCTTACCTACCTAGAACATGAAGCAATGCCTACTTGAAGGGGCATACAGAAAGTACTCGGTTTGAGATTTTATCTTAACGGGGTAAAGCACACCCATAGCCTTCTAAATCTGGAACTCTCTTGCACCATTGTTCAATGAGCCATGATTCAAATATATGAACTTGTAATTGACCTACGAAATAAATCACAGTATTCAGAAATTACTTTATTCTATGCATCATGGTTTTTCAAAATCAAACTTCTTTCCCTGTTCTTTCTTTTAGATACAGGAATTACCAGTCCACAATTATAAATAGACCCCTAACAAACAGACCCCTAACAAACCCATGATGCATAAGCATTTACAAAAGCAGTTAGAAATCTGAAAAAAGAACAATCCTGATTCAATAACTACCAAACAACATAGCACAATCACTTGATTTTAAAATAATGGATTATACAAGGCTATCTCTTTCTTAACATTTTTTTTTTATTTCAAAGATATTATCTATTAAAATTTACAATTCAGCATTTATTGAACAGTTTGCTTAATAAAGGGTGTTTTTCACACAACCAGAAGTTTAAAGAATCATGAGTACCTTTTCATATCCACATCCACATATAGGCCAGAAGAGGGTAAACTACAAATTACCCTAATTCAGGGGATTTCTAATAGGATGCATATCAAAAATATTTAATTTGACTGACCTGGTTCATCAAATCCATATTGTACAGTACAGACATCCAGTTCCTACAAAGTAGATGACAAAAATTAAGGAATTTTACTGCAGATATTTCTAATTCATTAAAAACATGATGGTGCTGTTTAAAAGCAGAGAGAAAGAGAGAGTTGGACCTTTTTATTTTAACAAAGGTGCATAGGGAGCAGGACAAGGAGATACACTGTGGTCTGGTAGCTGGTTTATGAAATCAGTGGTTGCCTGCAAACAAGCATGAAGAATTTTTTTTTCCAGCCTAACATATTGGGTAGCAACTCGTTTCTTTGGATTCAGATTATCATCTGTCAGCTAATGAAATATATAGATTATCAATGAAACGTTGATAAGTCATACAGTACATTATAGTTAACTTCTAATTCATGCAAACAGTACCACAGATTCATCTTCAGCCAATGTTGTAGGGTAGCCAGCCAGCCGTGTCTTGAAATAATCAGCCAGCTGGTCCAACACAGCCCGTTCCATACAAGGGCTTACCTATAATGTACAAATGGAGTAAACTTTTCACATCACAAGATTTACTCTCCATTTAATTATATAAGAATAACTTTTTTAAGAAAAAGGAAAAAAACATGTCTTAATTTATCACACAGTACTTCCAAGATCGAACCCTCAAGCCATGAAATCAATATATGAAAGAGGTAAATGGATAGGACATCAAGGGAACTTATTTTACTTGTACCTGGGACAAGATACTGGACTGTGACCATGGCATTCTTAAAATTCTTCAAATTCAAATAAGGAAAGCACTGAATGAAACAAACTTACAGGACAAACTGGACCTTGAGAAGAGATGACAGATTGCATCTCGGAAGGATCTGAAACATAGCCCAATCGCATATAACGAAGCATATTTAAGACAGCTTCCTTTTCCTTCCCAACATATACCTGCACAAAGGTTGAACTAAGGAATTAATGAGAAAATTCACTAAATAACCTTCAAAGAAAGTAGGTTCAGTATTGATACTTGAAAATTTTGAACTGATAACTTTCCATTTCTTTGAGCCACCATTCTTTTATCTTGATATTGTGGATCTTCAGTATTTAAAGCTGCCTGGGACAGTTGTATCAGCAAGGTTAAATTTGAATTTAAACAACAAAATACTGGACAAAACAAAGTAAATGTCCAACTCATACCTCAACTCTCAGACGGTCATTGGAATTATTTTCATCAACAAAACCATAGTTTATAAGCAACTTTGAGTTAGGTTGTGGACCACACCTGAAAATGACCAACTGTAAATCTTATAATGAAGTTCCTAATACAGAAGCAAAGTTATTGCCAAACAATGTCCTTTTTCCCAATTACATTCAATCAAATGAAGTATTATACCAGACAACAATAGGGTCCCCAGCTTTATATGGGCGATCAACTGCAAGCTCAACAGCGCCATCAATAGCAGTTAACATTGCCTTGCAGTTGCTTTGGTAGGCCAGTAAAGGAGGTCCCAGGGGAACTAAAGCAAATCTCCGAGCTAAACTAACTTTCTGATTTCAAAAGGGATAAGCAATCAATTTGCACTCCTTGCAGAAAGAGAAGGGAAGCAATGTATGCATATTATACAAGGCAAACAATTGCTGTTGTCCAGACAGAAGAAGAGCACTGAGCTCCCAGCAAACATATTAAATGGCAGAAGCAGAACAGTAAATCAATCAATGAGAAATCTAGCATGAAATATTAAAGATAAATGATGAAACTGTAACGGCAACAACTGTCCAAGGAGCAAGAAAACTACTGCATTATGCAAAAGTAAGAAATAAGACCAATAATAATATCACCACTTCATCTAACAAATCCAACAATCAATTAAAATATATCTACAAATTAGATCAAATAAGTAAAGCTCTGTGGCCTGATATTTAATTGTATCATGGAAGATTACAACGCTGCAGATTCAGGTAATTCAATACCATGGACAAATGTAACAACCTCATTAGAGTTGAATAAAAATAGACTTAAAAGATTGTTCAGCCACTGTTTAGTTTGGAGTTTTTGTGCATACTTAACCAACTGTATAGATATGTATTGGATAACAAGGAAATTTTACCTGTAAATGCACCACACAAGACTGAATAGCAGCAAAGGCTTGTTTGAAAATCTCAAATGAAAAAGCCTCAGTAGGAATGTCATATGGATATTGCTGCATTATATTTATGCATATAATGTAAGCACTAAATGTCCAAATGTAAAATAACTACTGAACTTGTTCTAGTGCATTTGTATTACCTGAAACAGAGAACCTGCCATAAACCAGACTGTGTCGAGTTCATTATACTCTTTTCTTATTGCTTCTTCCCTTTGAATGACTTCAGCCTAAATCAGAGACACAGACATCAGAATTTAGTCTGATTATATTTGAAAAATATCAAGCAATAATCAGGAGAAAGAGAGAGGGAAGGGGAAAACCTTAATCGGACTTCCTGATAGGTAATCCAGCTCAGATTCTGACCATAGAAGAGGTGATTCCACCGCCAGCTGGCCCCTACCTCGTTGTCGATCAAGCTCCCTGATGTATGGATACCAGAAAGACTTCTTCCCCTGTTTTTTCTCGTACATCAGATACAATGCCAAGCATGCCAATTCGGACAATTTATTTGTAGTCAATAGCTCAGCTGCAATAAGGATAAAGCACAAGATATCAATGTTGTTAAAATTGAGATCCTACCTAGGATCGGGAGGGAGATGAAAACTCATAACATGGGAATCATAACTTGGATGGTAAGATCCTTTGTTCCCCTACCTAAAATACTTATATATAATACATAATTTTTTATTACTATTATTCTTTAATTTATTATATCATATATTATGCTTTTTTAGTTTATTATTATTATATGTTATGCTTTAAATAGTCAATATATTTTTAATACTATTACATTTTTTATTTCTGTTATTCTTTAGTTTATTATATTGTATGTTATGTTATCTTTTACATAAAAAACAAAAAAAAATGAGATAAGCTAAATTGGACTCAAATTGAGGCCCAACAAATCAAAGCAGCAAAAGAGAAAACAGAGAAAAAACAGAGGCTGTTGTCCCACCACTGTTGTGATAGTGCAAATGCAAGCCTAATTCCCCCTATGGCAGAGAACATATGGAGGAGTACTAGGAGGTCGTCGGCAGCAAGAGGGAGACGACAAAGGCTGTCCGGTGATGGTGCAGGTCACAACACCATGTCCGGTAATGGACAAAGGAGCAGTGGCAAAGCCCGCAAAACGCTGACCCATTTTTATGTTTCTTCCGACTCAGGGGATCGCCGATCCCACAATTGAGCATAGAAGATCAAGATCCCACTACAATCCCGCTCCGTCACGATCCATGGCACAAGTTAACATGGAAGGGGGCTCCTGACACGTAAAATCGTGCAATTACATGACCTAAATCGTGATCTTATCAAGAGTGCAAGATATATATTCAAATTTTAAAATTCTTCAATACACCTCCAATTCATTGATACCTAGCTTTTATTACACCTGAACACAGTGACACAAATCAATCACTGCAGGTAGGAAAAAGGACACAAACCACCCTCTCCATTGTCCTATAAATTAATTCAAGGGTCAATGTTTGCCAGATTCACTTCCATGAGTATGCATGTTCTGTTGCCCAAATGGCAATACCTCTTCCATACAGTTTCTAATGTCTTGCTGACACTAAACATGATTAACTACAGGAACATGCCATACCTCCATCAAAAATATCTATCCTCAATCTAATATAATAATTCATCTTCGTGAACTCTCCTTTATATCTATGATATTTCAAATCAATATGCCACCTTAGTGGACAAGTTGACACCATATCAGCCATGACATACTAAAACCAACTATTGCTCATATATTTTCTTGCTGGAAAAGAAAATCTTGCTAATCAATTCCCCAAAAAGCATTTAATATCTTTAATTAAGTTATCATAATTAATTAAAAAAGAAAGGCTTAAAAATGATTTTTTGGTCCCTACTTTTCCTATATATATTATTATTTTAGTTATGTCCTAGGTGCTACTAACACCATCAATTGAAGACTTTGAATTTTAACATAGTAAAGCTTAAAGACTAAATTGAAATTGAGTGTTATATATAGGAACTATGTATAAATACTATATTTTTTCTCCTTAAACATGATAATAATTTTCAATTTGGTCTCTATACTTCACTTTCTTGTCAATCCCAGTGTCACAACAACAACCAATGGTAAGGACAATGTTTAAAACAATTATACCTTTATACACATAGGAAGGGATCATCAGCTTCTTTTTTCTAAGATCCATATAGAGACCAAATTAAGAATAAATGAAACGAATAAAAAGTAAGAACCAAAAATCCTATTTTAATCAAAAGAAAGTATTAAATGTTATTGCATTTTTGAGCTATTTTAATTTCCATCACTTGTTAGAAAATTAGTAAATAAAAAAATTTAAATATATGCAATTCACATTCTATTGTAATGTAGAGAGACACAAACAACATAAGACAAGTCAAGACCAAAGAGTCAAAAACATTGCATAATTACCAACAGTCTCGTTTCCCAAGACCCTATCCAGTGTAACCACCAAGGAATTAGGAACGGAGAATGCAACTTCGCCAACCTGCAAGGAAAGAAAGACAACCCTAAGTAAAACATAACAAAACCCCATTAAAGAAACAAGAGCAAATTACACTGACATACATGTGGTTTCTTCAAAATTCACACAATACTCCAGCCTTCCGGAATTCCTACAATAATCCTCTGAAAAAGAAATGCTAGCAACACACTCTCTAGTCTCTACTATTGGCTGAAATTTATTAAATCACAAAATTTTGTGCATTTCATTTTTTATTTAATGAGTCTCACTCATGTTTTTGTAAATTTTATCCAAAGAATGTATCAGAAAGAGTGGTAAAGAAAGAATGCTGTTAGCACTCCTTTCCTCTCAATTGTTCATAATCCCGTAATTGTTTGAAATACATTACACTTGTTGGCCAAGAAATAGGTCACACCATGTATCCTTACAAACTATTAATGAAATAATCACACAACAACAACAATAATAATAATAAATTTATTTTGCGATGGTGAATGAACCTGAAGATCTTGACTAGCTGCAACGTAATGTATAGGCTTATGGGAATTATTGTGGCAAGGTTTATCCTTCAGAACAACCTTGCACGGAGGGAGGCCGTGTTTATGCATCCAAGATTTCAGGTCCTCCTCGTGGTTCTCCCCGGCGCCGGCGACAACGGAATCGCCGGCGGCAATTAAGGTGTCGGGATTGGAGACGGAACAGATGCTCCTCTTCCGACGGCAGTTATTGCGGAGGTTGACGGCGAAGAATGTGGATAGCGCCGGCGAAGAGGAAAAGCGAATCGGAGAGGAGAAGAAGCACTTGTCGGAAACAAAGAGGCGCGAGAGTTCCATAGGGTTAGGGTTTGGAGAAATTGGGATATGGTTTGAGTGCGAAAGAGCGTTTCAGTTTCGGAGGAAGAAGTGTGTGTTGTTGAGGTTTGGTTAAAGAGATATTTTGGTTTGGGGTTTTGGAGTGTTGCAGTGAAAGTATGGTTCTGTAACTGCTGTGGGATTGTGGGAAGGATAAGAGAGTGAAAGGAAATGAGAATTTGGTTGGAGGGAAACAAAAATCTAAGTCCTGCTTTTGCCAATTATGCTTATGCACCATTTAATAGTTGTTCCCCAAGCATTATCAAAATTGAGAAAATAGAAAATAGGTTACCATGTAAAAGCTTAAAACGGTTAACTAATTACATGTTATTACGTATAATAATTATTTTAGAAATTATATTAATGATAATCTATAACTAATTAATAATTAATAATATAAAATTATTTTAGACTATTTGTATATAAGTATTAAAGTTATCAAAATGCTTGACACAATTTTTTAATACGTTTAAGATATATTAAAATTATAAATTTTTAAGTTTTTATTTTTATTAAATAAATAATTTTTATTTTTATTTTTAGTAAATTTCAACCAATAATAAAATTAACAAAATAGTTGCCGTTATTTAATTTTGTTTTTATAAAATTGGCAAGGTTCTAGTTGCTTTATCTGGAATAAAATTGTCCAAAGTTTCTTTTGATAAAATGTGCTTACGAGATCCTCAGATAAATAAAGGATTAAGTGCATCTTTGTTTTAGTTTACTTTTAGAAATAATTATTTATTTGTCTCAAATTTTAAAAGAAATTTAAAAATGCTATAATACATGTATTTATATGTAACTGTATTTAAAATGTGTAAATCAACCCTACTGAATTATATTAACTTTGATAATCTTAAGTTTAGGTTATAAATATATAATTAGATTAAACATTTTAGAAAAATTGTGGATCATAATCAACCTATAAACTCAAGCAAAATTATCTCCTGAAGGAATGATTTAAAACAAATAGCTGGATTTGACAACGTTGCTCCTACTTCGATTTTTGTTTCAACTTGTTTAGTAAAAATATGAAGAATTAATTGTGAACTTCAATTCATGATTTTGGCATAAGTGGCATTTGTGTGTTTTGTGATAAAATAATTATAATTTAATAATACTATACTATTTACACAATATAATTTATATATTTATATTAATAATTATATATCAAAATTGAAGAACCATAGGAAGTCATCAAAATGGAAAATGAGGTGCCTATATTTATCAGTTATATTATTGATAGACCTACAATCAGTACACACTTTCCAAGTACCATATTTTTTAGGTATAAGGATTACAAAAGTGATATATGGGCTCATGCTTTCTCTTACCCATCATTTTTCTAAAAATTTTCTCACTTGCTTTTGTATTTCTTTTCCTTCCTTGGGATTTGTCCAATATGTAGCTTTGTTGGGCAATGATGCTCCAGGAGATAGATTTATATGATGCTCAATTCCCCTTAAGGGTGGTAATCCCGAAGGTATATCATCTAGGAACACATCTTTGAACTCTTTTAGTAATGTTGTCATACTTGTAGGTAAAGAAATCACAAAAGAAGAACAAGCATGTAACATGTTAGTGGGCAAAGCATATAAAAGTTTCCTCTTGACCAAGAGGACCTTTCTCACCTTAGGGCCAACTAATAAGGATTCCTTACTTTTTTCCTCTTTTTTGCTTTTACCACTAGGGGTTGGCTCCTTTATTTCTACTTTTTTTTTCACTCTTGCTTTTCTCAGTATTTTTCTCGAGTCCTCTCAATTCAACTTCTCTATCTTTTTTTCTCTTCTCTCTCATTTTATTTTGATCTTCCTAAATAGCTCTTAGAGACAAAGGCTTAAGAACTACCTTTTGTCTCATATGTACAAATGCGAACCTGTTTGTGGCTCCATCATGAATCACCTTCCTGTCATACTGCCAAGGCCTCCCTAACAAAAGGTGTGTGGCCTCCATCGATACCATATCACATAACACCTTATCCTTATACTTTCCTAGGGTAAAGGCTATCTTAACCTGGCGATCCACTATCAATTCTCCATACTCACTTAGCCATTGAAGCTTATATGGCCTCGGATGTACAATAGTGGGTAAAGCTAACTTATTCACCAACCTCTCACTGGCTACTTTCACACAACTACCCCCAAGACTAGACACCTAGAATGAAAAATATTCTCCCTCTATGTCACAGCTTCCTCAAACATCTGGCTACCCATCAACCTCCTGCCCATCAACCTCCTCACCATCAACAAGTCACCGTTATAATGTGAATCATCACTATGCTCCTTGAACTCACTAGAGGTAGATGTCTCCTATGAGTCATCACTAGCAATCTCGCCATCCTCTCTCAATATCATGACTCTTATTAGGACACTACGAGGCTATGTGACCTTTGCCAAGGCACTTAAAGCACTTCATACTGCTCGTCCTAGGGGTAGAAGGTGTAATAGACAACTCCTTAGGACCTTGAAAGGGCTCACTCCCTTTCTTAGGCCTTCTATCACTCTTAACTTTCTCCTTCTCCCTATCTCTTCCATTCTAGCCACTAGTACTGGCTGTGGATCAACTCAAGGCACTCCTCCTCTTCAACTGCATCTCCACCTTCACAATTTGATGTACCAATTCTCCTAGATTACCATAGTCATGCAGATATACTACATCCTGTATATCTTTGTTCAACCCATGCATAAACCTAGCAATGGTAACCTATTCTCTTTCTCTTATATGAGCTCTCAAGATAGTCATCTCCATCTCCTTGTGGAACTCCTCCACACTCCTAGAACCTTGATACAAACTTTGAAGTCTATGGTGTAAGTACCTAGTATATGAAGATGGTACAAACCTTTTCCCCATCACATTTCAAATCATACCAATTCTCATAAGGCTCAATAATGCCTCTCCTTGTGTCATCTGACATAGAAGTCCACCATATCAAAGCATAATCACCAAACACCAGTATGACCAACCTCACCCTTCTTTGGCCTTGTATTCCAAAGCTAGTTATCATCTCCTCCATTTTGAGCTTCCAATCTATGTATACTTCATTGTTATAATTATCTATAAATAAAGGTATTTTTCATTTTCCAACATCCAAATCTACTTCTCTCCTACCTTCATCTCTCCTCTCTTCATCCCTTCTATGTCACCTTTTACGCCTCTCCTCATCCTCTTTAGAAGAGTGGGAACTCCTACCTTGTTCCCTATAATTTCCTCCATACCCTTCCTCTTTGGCTTTACTAAAAGCCTCCAATCTTTCATTAGTGCTTTAGGCCTCCTTTTGCACTATGTCAAGCCCTTTACCTACCAAGTCCAGTTTTGCCCTTAACTCATTCATAGTATCCATGATATACTTAGACTTAGGTGAAAGACCTTCCTAATTCACACTAGAACTTGCTATTCTACCAATCTCTCCCCAAAATCCTCCTAAACTCCAAGACTACAAAGCACCAAAAATAAGGAAAACAAGACCTTACTCCAAGTGTTTCACTCACACTTGTGTTTCACACTTTTTAGGAAAACTATTATCTACGAATCAAGCATCTTAGCTACAAAGTGAAAGCTAAAAAATCTCAAGATACTCTTAGGAAAATTAAAGGGAAGAAAACTCAAAGACAAAACTAAAGGAAGCAAAAAATTGGACAAGCAAAACAACTAATAAAGAAAGCTAAACTAAAATGGAATTAAATGTGACATAAAAGAAGACTTAAGGAACAAAGAAATGACTTTAAAACATACCAAGAACTCAAGATAATTGGCTGAAAATTATTGCACATTCCATGTACCAAATCAAGCAATTCAAGACTCTAAAATTTGCACATGCACCTTAGAACTTTCAGGACCTTCCAAAACTTTTTTCTTTTGAATTTTTCTAAGTAGCTACATGCTTTTTTTACTATAAAGAAAAACCATAGAATACTCTTTTTTCTTTCACTTTTTTTCCAATTCTTTTGTTACACAACCACTTGGTCCACAAACTTTTAGCACAAAAGCAAACTTTTAACACATTTGCATAGTCTTTTCACAAGCATTTCTACAAATACATGGTAATCATATCTTTATGGAACTACACATAATAACAATAAGAAAATCATGTTTTGTCACTCAGATTACAACAAGAATCACGACCAAGACGCAACAATACAAACCATGCAAAAGAATCAACACATGCATCAAGAACTTAAACAAAAAAAAAACGACCAAACCCTCAATGAAAATGAACTTCAGTCGCAACTCAAGAACTGAACACATAAAACAAATTTCTGCAAACAAAGATTATAACCAAAAACTAGACTCAAAGATAAAAAGAACACATCAAGAATGAATGAAAACAGATTAGAAATGAGCACAAACGAAGCTCACGAACATACCCAATGTGGTTCACATAACCACTATGTGGTGTAATGAAAACTTCCACATTGTAGTGTTCTGCGAGCTTCCACCTCGATTTTCTGGTGCTAGAGCTAGCTTTGATACAATTTGACATGGCTAGACTTAACCTCCCATTGGAACTCACAAGAATCACTCAAGAATCCTTC
The DNA here is from genome assembly GCA_025330945.1 of Mucuna pruriens. Classification (NCBI taxonomy): domain Eukaryota; kingdom Viridiplantae; phylum Streptophyta; class Magnoliopsida; order Fabales; family Fabaceae; genus Mucuna; species Mucuna pruriens. The sequence goes on along the minus strand of JAENHJ010000527.1, from coordinate 645,203 downwards.
AAGAAATTTGATAAAGGCTGCACGAAACCAAGAAACAAGTAAAAGGAAGAAAATTAAAAATATGGTGAAGTAAGATAGGGTTTTGCCACTAGCTTTTGAGGCTAGATATGAGAATCAGGATTCTCCATGAGCATCATGGATGCTTGACGAGAATGGGTTTCTTGGGCAATCTAAGAAGGAAAGAACTCTCTCAAAAGTGCAACAACACTACTATATTCCTTTTAGGGATCCTTTTATAACACGATTAGTGACTAAGTGAGCTTCACAATCATGTCTAAGGCCCATGACAAGGTTTGAAACACATAAGGCTATTATATCCTACAAGCTATACAAAAGAAGGTACAAAGATATAGAGTATTCCCAACCTTGTACATTGCCTTCAAGGCAATGGTCACACAATATACAATAGGACCTCCATGGCCTTCTCCTGGGTCCTTGAGGGTGGTAAACTAGTGTTGAACTTCCTCTTGGATCCTCCTCAGCCTTTCCCTAGTGATAGGTCCTTGAAGTGTAGGGATTTCCCTTTCTTTATATGCATCATAAAGAGTGATACACGAGTGAAGAGTGCAGACACTTAGAGAGTGTGTGAGCTTTTTCTTGGGTTGTTTTCGGTACTGCAGGTTTTTAATAGGAAGTATATGAGGTTTTGGGAAGAGAAAAGGGAGGAGAAAGTATGGAGGGTTCAAGTGTTTATTGGGGAAACTTGTTCCCTAAGTCAAAATTCATGATGAACTTTGGAGAGAAGTTGGATAAGGTTGGGAAAGACATGGATTCAGTGCAAAAGGACACACAAAGTGTTAATGCTAAAGTAGAAGCTCTAAGTAGAGAGAGGGATGAGAAACCTAAGGTGATTTCTATGCATGAGAGTAGGGAAGTTTTGAAGAGGGGAAGTATAGTGAAGGAGGTAAGAGCTAACGATCCTCTATAGGAGAGAGGTGTGAAAGACATTAGAAAGTTGAAAGAAATAGGAGGAGGGAAAGGAAAGAAAGACATGGTAGGAGAGAAGAGAAGCAAAGGAGGGAAGAGATAGACATGGCTAAGTGCAAAATTCTTCCATTCTTGGGGAATTGCAAACTGAAAGTATATGTTGATTGGGAGCTCAAGGTTGAGCAAAATTTTGGTTGCTTTGACCTCCATGGCCAAATGGTAGTAAGACTTGTCATCCTTGAATTTGGTGACTATGCCTTAGTTTAGTGGACTCAAATGTTGGAGGATATAAGGAGGGGAGTTAGGGATCCTTGTAAAGGTTGGGTAACCTTGAAAAGAATGATGATAGGTAGGTTTATCCCACCTTCTTATAGTAGGAACTTGCATAACAAATTTCAAAGTCTAAACTAAGGATCTAGGAATGTGGAGGAGTACTACAAAGAGATGGAAATAGACTTGATGAAAGCACAAATTAGAGAGAGTGAAGAGGCCATAATGGCTCGGTTTCTCTATAGGTTGAATAGGGAAATCTAAGATGTTGTGGAGTTGCAACATTGTAGCACTTTGGGTGAGTTGGCCCATCAAGCCATCAAGGTAGAGATGCAAATTAGGAGGAGGAGTTGATGGAGCATTTTTGAGAAACTTAATAGTGACTTATGCTGGACACAATTGACATCATTTCATTGTTAATATTGACACATTGGTTGAGTCTTGGGTTATAGGGCTTAATTGGGTTTAGTTGCTAATCTTTGCTTATTTTCGGACTTAATTTTCATTATGATGTTTCTATCTTGTGCAGGTCATATTTGGAGCTATAAACCTCCAAATTGGACAATCTTAGTGGCTATGGAAAGCTCAGACAAATATCTACAATTTTTCTCTTTTGGGCACAACCCAGTTCGACTATCTTTAGTGTCAAAAGTCTGTGTGAAGTAATAGCCTCTACATCCATTCTATTGGGCCTTTCTTTACATATTATAGCCCAATTTTTGGACCTTAGTTGGTGGTACTTTAAGCTGCGAATTCCTCTGGCCCAAATCACCTTCCTTGGCATTTAGAGCATGTATAAATAGTAGTGGTTAGTAAAGTTAGGGAGAGACGTTTTAGATTTTATACACTTAGATTTAAGAGGTTTCTTGGATCACAAGTTTCTTTTTTATTCTCTCCCCTCTCTCCTCTTCTAGGGTTTCTTTGTGTTTTATGTTGCATTTTCTATGATGAATTCCATTGAAGGCTAAGCTCTTTTATCAATTAAAGGTTCCATAATTGTGGTTAGGTTTGAGTTCCTAAATTCTTTCCTTATGCAAATTCTATTATGTTCTTTTCTTTCCAATTCTTTAATCGCTTTCATGATTATGATTTTGCTTGAGGTTTTGGATTGTGTTAGGTTAGGATTGATTATTCAGAATCTAATCAAGGTTAGGTAATCGATTGATCACCTAAAATCAACCAATTATATGCTTGAATTCATGCTAATTAGAGACTACGATTATGATTTCAATCTGCATGGACGAATTTTAGATGATTATCTAATGAAGGTATTGTCTTAGGGCATTTAGTGTCTAATAGAGGTATTGAGGTCGATAAGGCAAAAATTGATATTATTTCTTCTCTTTCTCACCTCGCATCTATGTGGAAGGCTTGTTCTTTTCTTAGACATGTAGATTTTTACAAGAGGCTCATCCAAAATTTCAGCATAATAGCCTTGCCATTTCCAAGCTTTTACAATAGGATGTGGACTTTGTCTTTGATCAACCATGCATTGAGGCCTTCCTAGAGCTGAAAAAGAGACTTACCACCACTCCCATCCTTTAGGCACTTGATTGGAAGCTCCCCTTTGAGCTTATGTGTGATGCATCTAACTTGGCACTTGGGGTAGTTTTAGGTCAACGAGTTGGAAAGCATTCCACCTTGAGGTTCCTATTGAAGAAGCCACTAGAAGATGTGGCATTGAAATTATTAAGATGGATGAGGAAGAGGCTCCCCTAAACAACTACAAATCAGAGTAGAGCAAAGATTTTGGATATAAAATTTTGCACATATCTTCTACCTTGAGAGAGGAGTTTTTTTTCACCCCTTCCTTTGTTGTTATTTCTTCATATGTTCTCTTTGTGTTATGTTTCTATATGCTTACATTGAGGATAATGCTTATTTTAGGTGTGTGTGTGTGTGAGGGTGTATTACTGTTTGCTATTTTGTTTTGCTATTTTACTACTTTTTGTTTTCTGTTTTTGATTTCTTGGTTTTGCTATTTTCTATTTTTACTTTTTTTCACTATTTTTTTTTTTGTCAATTCTACTATTTGTTGGTAAATTCATTTTTGTTAAAAAAATAAAAAGAAGAAAAAAATATTTTTGCAATTTTGAGTACTTTTTTTAGTGGATTTCTAAGTTGCATAAATTGTGAATAGTTGTATTATTCTTGATTGAGAGGTTTCATAATTTAATATGGAACCACTTTTGCATCTTTAGTGTAATGAGTGTCTTGGAAATTAAAGTTTGAATAATTGATGATAGAGCATTTATCCTTGTGAGATTTTGAGCTTTGTATGTTGATGGCTTGCATCTTGCCATTCTCTTCCTTCTTGTGTGATTTGCACATATGTTGCTAATTACTCTAGGTTTTGCCTTAACTCTCTTTTATGCCTCTTGTCTCACATGCATTAGTGATATGATTTAGGTCTTCTTTCTTTATAACCACTAGCCAAATGGACTTGCCTTGCATTAAATCCCTTGCTTACTCCTTTTGAGCCTATATAACTCTTTCTTTGATATTATAACTCATTACAAGCCTAAAAGTGAAAAACCATTATCACCCTAACCTTAGGGGTTAAAGGAGTTTTGGAATTTTTTTAGGAATGAGTTCTAAATAAGAGTGGAGGTGATACCCCAAGGCTTTGCAAGTGGTACCTTGATAATTTGGCTTTTACAAGTGGTAATTGTGGTGTTGGGTTGATTTCTTTTTAAAGAAAAAAGAAAAAGAAAAAGAAAGTACATCAAGGAAAAAAATGCAACAAAAAGTTGTAGTTGTGTGAAAAGGGAAGTGAAATTGAAATAGAAAGAAAGAGTATAAAAAAAGAGGAAAGAAGGAAAAGTGGACCTTACTTGTCTTGCATTTCTCGGCATTGTTTTTGGTGACTTGTATTGTTTTAAGGATTCTCATCATGCTTATTGACTTATTCCTCGTTGCTCCTCTTTCCTCTTTGGTTGTGTAAGCTTAAATTACTTTGCATATCCTACCTTATCCTTCAACACATTATAACCTTAGTACATATTCCCATAAGCTATCAAAAGAACAATCCCAAAGATACTATTTAAACTTCTCTACTAGAGATCAATGGTCAAAACTCCATAAACAGAAAATTCAGTGCATAGAGAAGCAAGTATACCTCCTATTCAAGACATCATTTCTGGTCCAAGCTATAAGTCCAAAAGAATATGTCTCTGGGGTACACCTGCCAAAACATCACAATTAACCATATTAAAGTTGGCTAAGCAACAAAGTACAACCAGCAATAGGAAGGAAAGAGAATCAATCATGTACTAATTCTTCAAAGAGTAGGCAACAATCCTCCAACCAAATAAACAAATCTCCTAAAAGGTACGTCATGTCATGAGAACATGAATAGAAGGGTCTTAGGACTAGGAAAGCTCCAATTCTAATTCATTAGCACACGAGAAAGTAATTAAAGTTTAATAAAGACAGAAGTCAGAAAAGGGTACATTCATGTTGTTTGTGTGTTTGAAAAACAGTTTGTACATTAATAGCCCAAGTTCATTCTTTTTTTTTTTATTATTGAAGTATCCCAGGAGCGTAATGACTTTCATTACAAACATATTATTTATTATTGATGTAAAATTAGAAAATGCTAGCCATTGCTTCCACCTTTTTGCATATAATAGTCAGTTAATGCATAATTTAATGCCATCACAAAGACAATGTCTCCTTTGGTACAATTATGCCAATTATAGCTCCTGTTAATCACCTGAGTTTAACAATTTAATTACTCGATAATAAGAAAAAATTCATAGAACTACTTACTTTGCTCGGTCTCATTGGCTTCTGCAACAGCAGGTTGCTCTTTCGCTGGTGTAGGTGTTAGTTTTGCGGTAGTTTGTGCTGCTACTTCAACAGCAAAATCCTGGCTTTTCTTCTCTAAACCCTCTCCTAGGTTGAACCGCACAAACCTCTTCACTTAAATATTTTCTCTAATAGTAGCAATAGTTTGCTTGACCCAGTCCTTTAGTGCAATCTTATCATTCTTAATGTAGGGCTGCTCGAGCAATGCCAGCTCCTCAAGTCTTTTTCTTATCCGCCCTTCAACAATCTTTGATCGTATCTGCTCTGGTTTTGATGAAAGATCTTCCTTCTACATTTCTATCTCTTTTTCTTTGTTCACAATTTCCTCGGGAGCATCTTTAGTAACAAGATACTCTACTTGAGGGCATGCAGTCACTTGCATGGCTATAGCATCCATAAGCTCTTTAAAAATTTCACCGCGGGAGACAAAATCTGTCTCATAGTTTATTTCTACCAAAACATCGATCCTGCTGTCGTGGATGTAAGAACCTATCCTTCCTTCAGTAGCTACCCTTCTTGCTTTCTTTTCTGCACTTGATAAGCCTTTCTTCCGAAGGTACTCTTGTGCTTTAATAATGTCCCCACCAGTCTCTAATAGAGCTTTTTTGTAGTCTGTCATTCCAGCTCCTGTTTCTTCCCGAAGTTGCTTCACAAGTGCTGGTGATATAGTTGTTGCAATCCGAAAAAAAAGAAGGGACAAATATTTAATTATTATAAATCCTTTTGAAGAATGCAAAGAAAAGTCAATAGGGAGGAAAACCACAAAATATCAATGAATGTAAAGAAGTGTTGGTAACATTTGTCACAATTTAATCCCCAAAGGCAATGCCATTGATCAACTAGGAATTGCAACGCCTTGCATTGGTTAATCCAACTCCCAGTTGGACCCAGTGGCAATATAGCAAACTTGTTATACATATAAATAATATAAAAGGATGGAAAATGAGAAGTATCAAGATTATGTAATGTACAGTTAAACTACATATATACAACAACTATGAACCCTCTATCATGTGCTCTACGTCACCTACATATTTAAATATAAAAACTAATATATATATATATATATATTCAATTCTTGCTAGCATACTTCAGTTTGATGCAAAATAATGTGAAACGAAATAGTATGAAAATCAGATGAAACTTAAACCTTTACTCAAGCCTTCCCCTAAAGTAGCATCGGTTTGTCCATCAGAATTAGATAAACTACTATTTTTGTCAGATGCAATTGCAACCTCTTTATCTTCAACTTGTGAGGTAAAAGAATTTTCATTCTCTGTGGCAGGAGTTTCTTTTTGCACTTCTTCTTCAGGTTCATCAATGGAGGTTTCTACTACTTCAATGGCCGAACTTTCAGGAGAAGGAACTTGATCGTTTTCTTCTGTTGCATCTATTGCCAGAGGATTAAACAGTTCAAGAACACTACTTTTATAATAGTAGATAGAAAAAGAAAACGAAAGAACACTCAAATTATGAGAGAAGGCGATTATAAGGAGGTTAATTGTTTCAGCTACATAAACTAATTGATTGGGATCCAATGGAAATTAAAGGGATGCAATATCATGTAATATATGAAAATCAATTTTGGGAAACTTGCTAGCTATTCTCATTCATTAGTCAAAATGAACCATGCAAATAGGAATTGAAAAGAAATTAAGGCATAACCTGTATTCAAGCTTCCCTCAAGAATAGCTACTTGGTCTACTCAAACTAGCATCACTGTCATTCTTCTCAGGAATAGCTCCAACATCATCATCTGCATGTGATGCAAAGGAAATATTATTTGATAAATTAATAGCTAGGCTCTAGTACATGCATCTAATTGACAAAATGTGTTTTGTATTAGACTTAAAATCTGTATTTCTGTATGTAAATATAAATTAGATGTTTGATATTAGACAAAATGTGTTTGATAAATTAATAGCACAGTAATAGCTTATTTTTACATCCCTTAGAATGTTGGTATGGTTATTATTTTTTCTATATTCATCAGTTTTAAGTGGAACTCATATAAATCCCCAAGAGTCGGTATGGAGAGCATAATTTAGAACAGGGCTATGGGATTTTGGGTCATCAAAATTTTAAAATATAGTGGATTCTATTGAAATTTATTTATTTTTTCTTAAAGAAATTTGGTTGTTTCTTTTCCTTTCAAAATATATTTTATTGCTCAAAAGCATTTTTGTGCTACTCCTCTGATTTTCTCTTTCAGTGTTGCTTCTGCTCTTTGGTATATGTTAACATGCCACTGCCTCCTACTTGTTAGTTGTTACCTTTCTGCAAACTTTCATCAAAATATCTTGATTTCTATACTTCCAAAAATTCACCTCAATTTTCTCATTACACCTATCCTTGTAAACATGAGACGTAGCTGCTCAACAGAGTTAATTTTCTCTATAATAAAGCAGAATCAATAAGACAGAGCCTAAATCAATTTCTTGAGGAACTGTGTACATGTCATCTTCTATGAGGAAACTAGAACACTCAGTTTCAACTTCTCCGAACAAGTCAAACCCAAAAATGAATAGTCCCAAGTTGGATAAACTGAAGTCATTGTAAATATAACCATCCTGGCAAAAATAGGTAGATGGAAACTAAAGCTATAAATCAGAGAAGATTTATACACCTAATAACAACTTTACCATTTCAACTTTTTTTTCTAAGATTCAGACAGATGCATGCCTTACATGAGACAAGAAAACAACCTAGACATTGTAATGTACAATAATTGTTAAACCCATCAAAAAAGCATAACTAGTGTCTCTAAAAGATCCATTAGAACAATGTTTACAACTATAGATGCCCTAGCATAAAAATGTGGTTAAGTTGTTTTTATCCATTACAATGTCTATGCTTTGAGTGCATTACTCAAAAGCTGAAGATAAAAGAAATGTATTATCATGTGTAAACTCAATGAAATGAAAGGTAACCTCAGTGAGGGATCATGATGATACACAGGGTCTAATGAGTCCTCATGACCTGACACAGTAAATGAAAATTCCATAGAAGAAAGGTCATTGGATAAGGTTATCCCCTCAACATACAAGATGTCAATGTCCGAGGGATCATAATCTATCATGGAAATTTCAACAGCCTGCATCCGAAGAAATATTTAAATATTGATGTGATTGAGGTAATCTTGAGTTACATAATCTCCATACAAAATTCCCACTGAAGTGATTCAAGTGGGATTAAAAAGACAAAGAAAATATAAGATAAACAGTTTTTGTATAGTGATAAACCATTATTAACAATCTACATTATGTCAAATTAGTTATTCCAACTCTAATTCCAAACATAATGAATATAGAAAATGACAATAAAGTAGAATTAGAATAATTTTAAAAAATGCATTAAATATCAATAAGTGGAACCAGTCGTGGAGTCCGCATGAATTATCATGCCATGATGAATAAACTATGGAATGATTGTATAAAATAATTATATAGTTATCCAATCATAAATCACTATATATAACAAATTTATTTACTAGCAATAATAATTTGTGATTGAATAAAAATGTAAAACTGTTTTATATGGTCCATGCATAATTATTAAACTCAAACGTTATTTTACCCGCTCTAGAGAATAACTCGCACTTCTTGGTAGCATTTTGATTTCATTTCTCTTGTTGTATGTGGCCTAAATAGCTGCATCCCTCCATAGTTCCTCCATCATTTCTCTTGTTGTATGTGGCCTAAATAGCTGCATCCCTCCATAGTTCCTCCACCAGTGGTGCATATTCACGAGCAGCAGCTGGAAATATTGCATCCAAGTTACCTGACACCATGTATTTGAGTAGCCATTCTAAGAAAGCTTTCGATCTTGGGCTAATGGAACAGGTTGTATCAATTTCCTCAGTAATCCCTGTTGCAAAATGCAAATTTGACATTAATTACCAATATATTGTAAAAGCTTATTCACTTAGCTAATTAACAAGGGGTGTGAAGCAATACTAATGCATGGCTTATATAGACTATTAAAAGAACGCAATTACCAAAACAAGTTGATTCTTCCACATGTCGTCCATTACTTTTTTGACACAAACTCTCTTCAAAAACTTCTCGCGCCTCCAGTAGTATACCAAGGTACCTAAACAAGTTGCTTTGAATTACCATCTTGATGTTTTGGCGCTCGTTTTCAGAGAAAGGAACATTATACAGAATCTTGGCCTGCAATAAAAGATTCAGTATTTAGTGTTACTAATAAAATCTTACATGCAGATCAAAGGAAATCCTGAAATTGAAATTGAAACTAATATCACCTTTAAGTCACAAACAAGCTGAAAACATAAGTATGATCCAAACTTGCTGAAAACAAAGTTACTTGCTGAAAATCGTTTATGATCCAAACCTTTAAGTCAAAATAACATAAACCCTAAAAAACAGAACATGATAAAGAAAATAGAGAGAGAAGGAAGCAAAATTGGCACAAATTTTCAACACAACAATTAAGGCACAGAAGAAAACAACAACAAAGAGAATTAGTTAAGTAAAAAACCAATTCAATTTTCTTATAGTAAGTAACTGAATAAAAAAAACAAAAGATCAAACGATGAAGTGTAATTTGTTACGAGAGTAGTTTTGAAGTGCAATCTCTATGAAATTGCTTGAACAGAAAATTGAACGATGAAGAGAGAAAATGGATTTTGTTCCACGCATGCAAACAAAGGTGATTTAAACCGATAGGAAGAAATAAATAAAATGAATCCAGAAGGAAAAGAAGAGGAGTTACCTGAATGATCCAAATAAAAGTGAAATGAGAAGAGAAAGAGAAAGAGAGAGAAATCTCAATCCATTTTCTCTCTGCAACTTCAACGAGAAAGAGAGAGAAGAAGGTGAGAAAGAGAAAGAGAGAAAAGAGTTAAACTGAGGAGAGCCATTGCTTTTTTTTTTTTAAATGAAGTTGTAAGAGTAGTAAAAATGTGTTATCAAATTAAAAAAAAATTAACTCACAATTTGTGGGGGTTAATGTATGCGTCAAAATTTATAACATTTTGTGGCGGTTTACTGTGACCTTCACAAATAAATTGCCACTAAAAATCATATTTTCTCTAGTGATTGTTGGGTACGTTGATTCTAGTATGCTTGTACTCTTATTCTTTTTATTAACTTAAGGATTCATTAGAAAGTGTTGCACTTTATTTGAACTTACTTTAGTTCATTAGCTTTATTTACTTTTACTTTAGATTTTTTTTATTTGGTTTTGCTTGGAGTGCAAAAGTTCAAGTGTGGGAGAATTTAATAGAGCATTTTTTAGGCACTAAATAGTGACTTATGTTGGACACAATTGACATCATTTTATGGTTAATATTGATACATTGGTTGAGTCTTGGGTTATTGGGCTTAATTGGGTTTAGGTGCTAATCTTTGCTTATTTTCGGACTTAATTTTCATTATGATATTGTTATCTTGTGCAGGTCATTTTGGAGTTACAGACCTCCAAATTAGACAATCTTGGTGGCTATGGAAAGCTAAGACAAAGATGTACAAATTTTCTCTATTTGTAGCAACCCAATTCGACTGTATTTAGTGTCAAAAGTTCATGTGAAGTTACAACGTCTACACCCACTCTATTAGGCCTTTCTTTATATATTATGATCCAATTTTTGAACCTTAGTTGGTGGGCCTTTGAGTTGCAAATTCCTCTGGCCCAAACCACTTTCCCTAGCATTTAAAGCATGTATAAATAGTATTGGTTAGTAGGGTTAGGGAAAGATGTTTTAGATTTTATACACTTAGATTTATGAGGTTTCTTGGATCACAAGTTTCCTCTCTATTATCTCCCCTCTCTCCTCTTCTATGGTTTCTTTGTGTTTTGTGCTACATTTTCTATGTCGATTGCCATGGAAGGCTAAGCTCTTTTATCAATTCAAGGTTCCATGATTGTGGTTAGGTTTGAGTTCTTATGCAAATTCTATTATGTTCTTTTCTTTTCAATTCTTTAACTACTTTCCTGATTATGATTTCGCTTGAGGTTTTAGAGTTAGGTAAGAATTTATTAATCTCAATCAAATCAAGGTTAGGTAATCAATTGATCATCTAAAATCAACTAATTATATGCTTGAATCCATGCTAATTAAGGACTGCGATTGTGATCTCAATCTGTATGAATGAATTTTAGATGATTATTTAATTAATCTTGGGTTGATTTAAAATTTCTTTCTTATTAGAATTGCGATAACAAACTACATAATTGGATCCTTGGTTTGATGTTACATAATTATATTTCCAATTCTGTTTTATTTCTGCATAATTTTATTTTATATACAAACTCCCTTTTTGCATTCAAATTGGTTTTTATTCAACAAGGTTAGACATCACATGATTGTGTCTTCGAGAGATTCGTCCTAGGTTAGCCTATATTCTACAAAATTAAAGGAAATCTAGTGATTTTGATAGTTTTTCAATAGCATTATTAGGAATGCATCTAGATAAACCTATGTGGGCTCTAGTGGTTGGAAAGGAAAAGAGAGAAAGGAGAAAGCTAGAAGGGAGATAAGTCCTAAGAAGGGGAGTCATCCTTCTATAGGCTAAAAAGAGATAACCTTCACCATTACACTTATGGCTCCTAGGACTAGTAAAATCAAGTGTTTCAAGTGCCTAGGCAAGGGATACATAGCATTATAATGTCCTAATAAGAGAGTCATGATTATGAAAGATGATGGGGAGGTAGAAAGTGAGAGTTCACTTGGAGAACAAATTTCCTTTAGTGAAGTCGAGAGCCTTAGTGATGGTTCTCACTATAAATGAGACTTGCTACTAGTGAGGAGGTTGATGAGTAGCCATGTGGGAAGTAGTAGTACGAGGTAAGAAAATTGAGTAACTCAGAATTGGCTTAAACTTGACCAGTTTATAGTAAAAGGTTCATACATTTTGGGACACAAATGAACACATTTATCACAATTTTAGATCACTTAGTAATAAAAGAAACAAAACCTTAAAAAAACACGAACGGCACAATAGGCAAGAAAGCATGTGTTTTCGATTAAGCTGAAAATTGGTAGGAAGGTAAATAAAATTAATACAAGAATTATTGCAATTAACACAACAGGATCTAAACCTTAAACCCTAATATAGTGAGTAGTAGTACTAGGCAGGAAAAGTGAGTAACTCGAAATTGGTTTAAACTTGACCAGTTGATAGTAAAAAATCCATACATTTTGGGGAATAAATGAACACATTTGTCACAATTTTAGTTTGCTTAGTAATAAAAGAAATAGAACCCTAAAAAAACAAAACAAAAACACAAATTGGCAAAATTAAGGCAAAAAAGATAGTGTCTCCGATTGGTATATTGAGTAGTAGTACTAGGAAGGAGAAGTGAGTAACTTGAAATTGGCTTAAACTTGATTAGTTGATAGTAAAAAATATATACATTTTGGGGTATAAATGAACACATTTATCACAAATAAGAGAAACAAAACTCTAAAAAACAAAAAAACACTAAAATCGGAATAATTAAGACAAAAATTCAGTCTCTGATTGAGTTGAAAATTGGTAGAAAGGTAAATAAAATAAATACAACAAGATTTATCGCACTTAATACAACAAGGTCTAAACCCTAAACCCTATAATGAGTAGTAGTACAAGACAGGAAAAATGAGTAACTCAAAATTGGCTTAAACTTGACCAGTTGATAGTAAAATTTACACATTTTGGGGAATAAATGAATACATTTGTTGCAATTTTAGTTTTCTTAGTTATAAAAAAAACAAAACCCTAAAAAACACAAAAATCGACAAAATTAAGGCAAAAAAGTGAGTGTTTATGATTGAGTTGAAAATTGGTAGGGAGGTAAATAATATTAATACAACAAAATTTATCGCAGCTAATATGATATGATTTAAACCCTAAACCCTAGTGTAGTGACTGGTAGTACTAGGCAGAAAAAGTGAGTAACTCGAAACTACCTTAAACTTGACCTTTTGATAGTTAAAAATTCATATATTTTGGGGAATAAATGAACAAATTTATCGCAATTTTAGTTCCCTTAATAATAAAAGAAACAAAACCCTTTAAAGAAAAAAAAACATGAAATTGGCAAAATTAAGGCTCAAAAGACAATGTCTCCAATGGAGCTGAAAATTGGTAGGAAGGAAAATAAATTTAATACAACAAACTTTATCACAATTAATAAAACGGGATCTAAATGTGAAACCTAAGTATAGTGAGTATTAGTAATGGGTAGGAAAATAGAGTAACTCGGAATTGACTTAAACTTGACCAGATGATAGTAAAAAAATCCGTACATTTTGGGACATAAATAAACATATTTATCGCAATTTTAGTTCACTTAGTAATAAAAGAAACAAAACACTAAAAAAAACACAAAATTTGTCAAAATTAAGGCAAAAGGTCAACGTCTTCGATTGAATTGAATTTTGGAAGGTAAATAAAAATAATACAACAAGATTTATTCCAATTAATTCAACACGATCTAAACCCTAAACTCTAATATAGTGAGTAGTGGTACTAGGTAGGAAAAGTGAGTCACTCAAAATTGGCTTAAACTTGACCTATTGACAGTAAAACATTCATACATTTTGGGGCATAAATTAACACATTTATGCAATTTTAGTTCGATTAGTAATAAAAAAATAAAATACTGATAAAAAAAAAAAAAAAAAATCAACAAAATTAAGGGAAAAAAGGTAGTGTCTCTGATTGAGTTGAAAATTGGTAGAAAAGTAAATAAAATTAATAGAAGAAGATTTATCACAATTAATACAACATGATCTCAACCCTAACCCCTAGTATAGTGAGTTGTAGTACTAGGCAAGAAAAATGAGTAACTCGAAATTCGCTTAAACTTATTCGATTGATAATAAACAATTCAAACATATGAAGGCAAAAAAAAACACATTTATCGAAATTTTAGTTCTCTTAGTAATAAAAGAAAAAAATCCTAAAAAACAAAAAAAAAAATGAAAATCGGCAAAATTAAGGCAAACAAGTCAATGTCTCTAATTGATCTTAAAATTGGTAAGAAGGTAAATAAAATTAAAACAATAGGATCTAAACCCTAATCCCTAGTATAGTGAGTAGTAGTAGTAGGCATGAAAAGTGAGTAACTCGTAATTGGCTTAAACTTGACAAGTTGAGAATATAAAATTCATAAATTTTAAACGAACGCATTTATCAAAATTTTAGTTCGCTTAGTGATAAAAGAAATAAAACCCTAAAAAAACACAAAAATCGGCAAAATTAAGGCAAAAATGTCAATGTCTCTGATTGAGCTGTAAATTGGTAGAGGAAAAATAAAAATAATAAAACAAGATTTATCGCAATTAATATAACAAGATATAAACCCTAACACTAGTATAATGAGTAGTATTGCTAAGCATTAAAAGTGAGTAACTCGGAATTGGCTTAAACTTGTCTAGTTGATAGTAAAAAAATTCATACATTTTGGGGCATAAATGAACACATTTATTGCAATTTTAATTTTCTTAGTAATAAAAGAAACAAAATCGTAAAAAAACAAAAAAAAAATTTGACAAAATTAAGGCAAAAAGGTTAGTGTCTCCGATTGAGCTGAAAATTGGTACGAAGGTAAATAAAATTAACACAAGAAGATTTTTTGCAATACAACATGATCTAAACCCTAAACCGTAGTGTAGTGAGTAGTAGTAGTACGCTCAAAAAGTGAGTAACTTAGAATTAACTTAAACTTGACTAATTGATAGTAAAATAATGCAATTGTAGTTTGCTTAGTAATAAAAGAAACAAAACCCTATAAAAAACACGAAAATCGGCAAAGTTAAGGCAAAAATTTCAATGTATCTAATTGAGCTAATAATTGGTAGAAGACAAATAAAATAAATACAACAAGATTTATTACAATTAATACAATTGGATCTAAACCCTAAACGCTAGTATATTGAGTAGTAGTACTAGGTAGGAAAGGTGAGTAACTCGTAATTGGCTTAATGTTTACTAGTTGATCGAAAAAAAATCATACATTTTGGGGTCTAATTGAACACATTTAATGCAATTGATAGTCAGTGTTTCCAATTGAGCTAAAAATTGGTAGGAAGATAAATAAAATTAATATAGCCAGATTTATCACAATTAATATAACATGATGTAACCCCTAATCCTTGATATAGTGAGTAGTAGTATTAGGAAGGAAAAGTCAGTAACTTAGAATTGGCTTAAACATGATCAGTTGATAGTAAAAATTTCATACATTTTTGGACATAAATGAACATATTTATCGCAATTTTAGTTTGCTTAGTAATAAACGAAACAAAATCCCTAAAAAAACAAAAATAACAGGAAAGTCGACAAAGATAAGGCAAAAAGGTCTTTGTCTTCGAGTGAGCTAAAAATTGGTAGGAAGGTAAATAAAATTAATACAATAGGATTTATCACAATTAATACAACATAATCTGAACCCGAAACCTTAGTATAGTGACTAGTAGTACTAGGCACGAAAAGTACGTAATTTTAAATTGGCTTAAACTTGACCAGCTGATAGCAAAAAAATTCATACATTTTTGGGCATAAATGAACACATTTATTGCAATTTTAGTTCTCTTAGAAATAAAAGAAACAAAACCATAAATAAAAAACAACCCGAAAATTGGCAAAATTAAGGAAAAAAAGTAAGTATCTCTAATTAAGATGAAAATTGGTTGGAAGGTAAATAAAATTAATACAACATGATTTATCGCAATCAATACAATAGGATCTTAACCATAAATCATGTTATACTAAGTTGTAGTACTAGGCAAGAAAAGTGAGTAACTTGGAATTGGCTTAAACTTAACCAATTGAGAGTAAATAATTCGTACATTTTGGGGGCGTAAATGAACCAATTTATCGCAATTTGAGTTCACGTAGTAATAAAAACAACACAAAAATTAGCAAAATTAAGGAAAAAAATTCAATGTCCCTCGTTGAACTAAAAATTGCTAGGAAGGATAATAAAATAATACAACAAGATTTATCACCATTAATACAATAGGATCTAAAACCCTAAACCATAATTTAGTAGTAGTTGTACTACGCAAAAAAAGTTAGTAACTCAGAATTGGCTTAAACTTGACCAGTTAATAGCAAAAAATTCCTTCATTTTGGGGTATAAATGAACATATTTATTGCAATTTTAGTTTGCTAAGTAGTAAAAGAAACAAAACACTAAAAAAAAGCACGAAAATTGGCAAAATTAAGGCAAAAAAGTCAATGTCTCCAATTGAGCTATGAAAATTGGTAGGAAGGTAAATAAAATTAATACAACAAGATTTATCACAATTAATACAATAGGATCTAAACCCTAAACCCTACTATAGTAAGTAGAAGTAATAGGTAGGAAAGGTGAGTAACTCAGAATTGGCTTAAAATTGTCCAGTTGATAGTAAAAAATACATACATTTTGGGGGCATAAATGAACACATTTACTGTAATTTTAGTTTACTTAGTAATAAAAAAATAAAATCCTAAAAAAACACGAAAAATGACAAAATTAAGTCAAAAAAGTCAGTATCCCCGATTAAGTTAAAAATTGATAGGAAGGTAAGAAATGAATACAACAAGATTTCTTATAATTAATATAACAAGATCTAAACCCTAAACCTTAATATAGTGAGTAATAGTGCTAGGCAAGAAAAGTGAGTAACTCAGAATTAACTTAAACTTGACTAGTTGATTGTAAAAAAATACACATTTGGGGGGCATAAATGAACACATTTATAACAATTTTAGTATGTTTAGTAATAAAAGAAACAAAGCCCTAAAAAAAAAAAATTGACAAAATTAAGGCAAAAAATTTAGTGGCTTTAGTTGAGCAGAAAATTGGTAAGGTAAATAAAATAGATACAATAAGATTTATAGTAAATAATACAAAAATATCTAAAACCATAAACCCTAATATAGTAGTAGTTGTCGTGGGCAGGAAAAGTTAGTAACTCGGGATTGGCTTAAACTTGGCAAGTTGATAGTAAAAAATTCATACATTTTTGGGCATAAATAAACACATTTATCAAAATTTTAGTTGTCCTAGTAATTAAAGAAACAAAAAAGTAAAAAAAAGGAACGCTAGTATAGTGTGTAGTAGTAGTATTAGGGAGGAAAAGTTAGTAACTCAGATTTAGTTTAAACTTGACGAGTTGATAGTAAAAATAATATATTTGTGGCATAAATGAACACATTTATCACAAATTTGGTTAGTTTAGTAATAAAAGAAATAAAACACTAAAAAAAAAAAACATGAAAATTGGTAAAAATTAAGGCAAAAAAGTCACTGTCTTCAATTGAGCTAAATTTTTTTAGGAAGTTAAATAATTTAATAGAACATGATTTATCACAATTAGAACAATAGGATTTAAACCCTAAACCCTAAATCTTGGTATGGTGAGTAGTAGTACTAGGTAACGAAAGTGAGTAACTTGGAATTGGTTTCAATTTGGCCAATTTACAATACAAAAATTCATACATTTTGGGGGCATTAATGAACACATTTATTGGAATTTTAGTTTGCTTAGTAATAAAAGAAAAAAAAACACTAAAAAAAAGAAAAAAAAACACGAAAATGAGCAAAAAAGACAGTGTCTACGATTGAGCTGAAAATTGGTAGGAAGATAAATAAAACTAATGCACCAAGATTTATCGCAAATAATACAACAAGCTCTGCACCTCCTAAACCCTAGTAGAGTAAGTAGTAGTATTGGGCAAGAAAAGTGAGTAACTCATAATTGACATAAACTTGACCAATTTATACTAAAAACATCATACATTTTTGGGCATAAATGAACATATTTATCGCAATTTTAGTTCACTTAGTAATAAAAGAAACATACTGTAACAAACACGAAAATCGACAAAATTAAGGCAAAAAGTTGGTGTCTTCGATTAAGCTGAAAATTAATACAATATGATTTATCGCAATTAATAGAACAAGGTCTAAACCCTAAACCTTGGTATAATGAGTAGTAGTACTAGGTAGGAAAAGTGAGTAACTCGAAATTCCCATAACTTGACTAGTTGATAGTAAGAAATTCATACATTTTTTGGTGTAAATGAATACATTTATCAGAATTTTTGTTTTCTTAGTAATAAAAGAAACAAAACGCTAAAAAACACGAGAATTAGCAGAATTAAGGCAAAAAAGTCAGTGTCTTTGATTGAGCTGAAAATTGGTAGGAAGGAAAATAAAATTAATGCAACAAGATTTATCGCAATTAATACAATAAGATCTAAATCCTAAACTCTAGTATAGTGAGTAGTAGTACTAGGTAGGAAATGAGAGTAACTCATAATTGAATTAAACTTGAACAATTGATAGTAAAAAAGATATACATTTTGAGGTATAAATGAACATGTTTATCGTAATTTTAGTTCACTTAGTAATAAAAGAAACAAAATCCTAATAAACAAAAAATAGGAAAATAAAAAAAAGTAAGGAAAAAATGTCAATATCTCCAGTTGAGTTGAAAATTGGTAAGAAGGTAAATTAAATTAATACAACAAGATTTATCACAATTAATATAATAGGATCTAAACCCTAAACCCTCGTATAATAAGTAGTAGTACTAAGAAGGAAAAGTGAGTAACTTAGAATTGGCTTAATCTTGATCAATTGATAGTTTAAGGCATAAATAAACATATTTATTGTAATTTTAGTTCGCTTAGTAGTTAAAGAAACAAACCCTAAAAAAACAAAAAAAAACATGAAAATTGTCAAAATTATGGTAGAAACGTCAGTGTCTCCGATTCAGTTGAAAATTGGTAGAACGGTAAATAAAATTAATACAACAAGATTTATGACAATTAATACAATAAGATCAAAACCCTAAACCTTAGTATAGTGAGTAGTTGTACTAGGCAGGAAGAGTCAGTAACTCGGAATTGCCATAAAGTTGACTAGTGGATTGTGAAAATTTCATACAATTTGGTTTTTAAACGAACAAATTTATCGCAATTTCAGTTCACTTAATAATAAAAGAAAAAACCCTATAAAACATAAAACACGAAAATCGAAAAAATTTAAGCAAAAAAGTTGGTGTGTCCAATTGAGCTGAAAATTGGTAGAAAAATAAATAAAAATTAATACAACAAGGTTCATTGCAATTAATGCATAAGGATCTAAACCCTAAACCCTACTATAATGAGTAATAGTACTAGGCATGAAAAGTAAGTAACTCAGAATTGGCTTAAACATGAGAAGTTGATAGTAAAAAATTCATACATTTTGTGGCATAAATGAACACATTTATTGAAATTTTAGTTTGCATAGTAGTAAAAGAAATAAAACTCTAAAAAAGTGAAAAAAATACGAAAATCAGCAAAATAAAACGAATAAAAATCAATATCTCTAATTACATTGAAATTTGGTAGGATGGTAAAAAATTAAAACAATAGGATTTATCACAATTAATATAATAGGATCTAAACCCTAAACCCTAGTATAATGAGTAATAATACTAGGCAAGAAAAATGAGTAACTTGGAATTACCTTAAACTCAACTAGTTGATAGTAAACAATTCATACATTTTAGGGCATAAATGAACAAATTTATTGCAATTTTAGTTTAGTTAGTAGTAAAAGAAACAAAAACCTAAAATACTAGAAAGCATGAAAATTAGAAAAATTAAGGCAAAAAATTTTATGTCCTTGATTGACCTGAAAATTGGTAGGACGATTAATAAAATTAATACATCAAAACTTATTGCAATTAATAAAACATGATTTAAACCATGTACCCTAGTATATTGAGTAGTAGTACTAGGAAAGAAAAGTGAGTAACTCGAAATTTGCTTAAGCTTGACCAGTTGATAGTAAAAAATTCATACAGTTTGGGTCATCAATGAACACATTTATCGTAATTTTAATTCGCCTAGTAAAAAAAGAAACAAAACCCTTAAAAAAAACATGAAAATCACTTAATTAAGGCAAAAAAGTTAGTGTCTCTGCTTGACCTAAATATTGCTAAGGAAGGTAAATAAAATTAATACAACAAGTTTTAGTGCAATTAAAACAACATGAACTAAACCCCAAATCCTAGTATAGTTAGTAGTAGTTCTAGGCAGGAAAAGTGAGTAACCCAGAATTGGCTTAAACTTGACCGGTTGATAGTAAAAAATATTATACATTTTGGGCCATGTAATAAAAAGAAATAAAACCATAAAAAAAATAAACACGAAAATGGGCAAAATTAAGGCAAAAAAGTTAATGTCTCTAAATGAGATGAAAATGGGTAGGAAGGTAAACAAAATTAATACAAGAAGATTTATCGCAATTAATACAGCATGATGTAAACCCTAAACCCTACTATAGTAAGTAGTAATACTAGGCTGAAAAAGTGAGTAACTAAGATTTGACTTAAACTTGAGTAGTTGATAATAAAAATTCATAGGTTTTAGGGGCATAAATGAATACATTTATTTTAATTTTTGTTCGCTTAGTAATAAAAGAAACAAAAACCTAAAAAAACACAAAAATTGGCATAATTAACGCAAAAAAGTTAGTATCACCGATTGACCTAAAAATTGGTAGGAAGGTAAATCCTATTAATACAACAAAATTTATTGCAATTAATATAATAGGACCGAAACCTTAAACTCTAATATAGTGAGTAATAGTACTAGGTAGGAAAAGTGAGTAACTTGGAATTGGCTTAAACTTGACTAGTTGATAGTACAATATTCATACATTTTTTTGGTAGAAATGAATACATTTATCGCAATTTTAGTTCACATAGTAATAAAAGAAACAAATCTTTAAAAAAACAAAAAAACACGAAAATCGCAAAATTAAGGCAAAAAAGTTAGTGTCTCTGATTGAGCTGAAAATTGATAGGAATGTAAATAAAATTATTATAACAAGATTTATCGCAATTAAGACAACAAGATCTAAACCCTAAACCCTAATATAGTGAGTAGTAGTACTAGGCAAGAAAAGTGATCAACTCGAAATTACTTTAAACTTGACTAGTTGATAGTAAAAAATTCAAATATGTTAGCGCATAAATGAACACATTTATCATAATTTTTGTTCAGTTAGTAATGAAAGAAACAAAACCCTAAAAAAAACATGACAATCGGCAAAATTAAGGCAAAAAATTCAATGTCTCCAATTAAGTTGAAAATTTGTAGAAATGTAAAAAAAATTAATACAACAAGATTTATCGCAATTAAAACAACAAGATCTAAACCCTAAACCCTGGTATAGTGAGTAGTTGTACTATGCAAGAAAATGAGTGACTCGGAATTGGCTTAAACTTGACGTGGTTGTAATAAAATATTCATATATTTTGGGGCATAAATGTGCACATTTATCACAATTTTAGTTTGCTTAGTATATAAGAAACAAAACCTTAAAAAATTAAAAAAAACACGAAAATCGGCAAAATTAAGGCAAAAAATTGAGTGTCTCCGATTGAGCAGAAAATTGGTAAGAAGGTAAATAAAATTATTACAACAAGATTTATCACAATGAATACAACAAGATCTAAACCCTAAACCCTAAACCCTAGTATAGTGACTAGTAGTACTAAGTAGGAAATGTGAGTAACTCGGAATTTGCTTATATGAACACATTTTGGGGGCATATATGAACACATTTATCACAATTTTAATTTGCTTAGTAATAAAAAAAACAAAACCCTACAAAAATTAAAAAAAAAACACGAAAATCGGCAAAATTAAGACAAAAAAGTCAGTGTCTTCGATTGAATTGAAAATTAGTAGGAAGGTAAATAAAATTAATACAATAAGATTTATCGCAATTAATACAACAGGATCTAATCCCTAAACCCTATTATAGTGGGTAGTAGTACTACGTAGGGAAAGTTAGTAACTCGGAATTGGCTTAAACTTGACCATTTGATAATAAAAAATTCATACATTTTTGGGGCATAAATTAATACATTTTTTGCAATTTTAGTTAGCTTCATAAGAAAAGAAACAAAAGCCTAAAAAATAAAAAAAAAACACAAAAATTGAAAAATTAAGTGTCTTTGATTAAGTTGATAATTAGTAGGAAGATAAATAAAATTAATACAAGATTTATCACAATTAATACAACAGGGACTTTACCCTAAACCCTAAACCCTAGTATAGTGAGTACTAGTACTAGGTAGAAAAATTGAGTAACTCAAAATTGGCTTCAACTTGACCAGTTGATCGAAAAAAGTTCATACATTTTAAGGCATAAATGAACATATTTATCGCACTTTTAGGTCACTTAGTTATAAAAGAAACAAAGCCCTAAATAAAATATAAAAAAAAGAAAAATCGGTAAAATTAAGGAAAAGAAGTCAATGTTTTTGATTGAGCTAAAACTTAGGAGGAAGGTATATAAAATTAATACAATAAGGCTGATTATAATTAATAAAATAGGATCTAAACCCTAGTATAGTGAGTAATAAACCCTAAATCCTAGTATAGTGAGTAGTAGTACTAGGAAGGAAAAGTGAGTAACTCAAAATTGACTTAAACTTGACCAGTTGATAGTAAAAAATTCATACATTTCGAGTCATAGATGAACACACACTACAAAAAATTCAATTTTTAGTGGGAGTTTATTTGTGACAGCTATTATAAACCGTCACAAAATGATATGATTTCTGACGATTTCTTTAACCGCTACAAAAAAATCCAAAGATACAAAAAGAGCTTTTCGTACTTAGATATACAAAGAACACTTATTTAAATAAGTGCTTTATAGGTGCTTGTTATTCTTTTTTGTGTTTAAAAAATACTTAGAATTTGAGCACTTCCCTCAAAATTCTCATTCTCAAGTGACTCTCACCAAAAAGGAAACAAACCTTAATGCTTCGCCTCCAATTCCTACCTTCACTATCGATGTTGTCCCCTCCATTCATTCTTTGAAGTATCCCCAACCTTACCATGCTTAGAGTCACTTTGAAGCACGATGCCTTCACTGCTTGCAACCACAACCACACATAAAGCTCCCTCTCCAAAAATAACGGTGATTCTCTCTTCTTCACTCTTTGCTTCCTCACCTTTGTTCTCCTATTCTCAAATCTGCTACCTTTCATTTTGACCACTAGTTTTGACATTCGTAATCTTAACATTCATTCTTTCTTTCCTTTGTTTTGAGTTCTATGCTCTAATTTCATCTTTTCTAGGGCTCAGGTTTCTCTTTTACAAGACTCGTTCCCCTTTAAACCATATATCGTTTCTCATTAAAATGCAGGAAAATGCTCTATGAGAGAGATATTACAAAAATGGTTTGTGCTGATTTTAAAGCTTGGATTCAATGTTTTGTTTATGTTTTATTTTTATTTTTATTTTATTTCTTTTATTATATGAATTGCCTTTCCTACTTGGAGGTTAGGTTGTATTTGTGACTTTAATATTAGCCAGCATTGTGCTTCTTTCATGTTCGATGAAATGCCGCAATCACCACACACTTTAGAATGCCTTTGAAATTTAATGTAGAAAGTTGTTTTTATCTTAAGAATTTCTAAGATAGAACTTTTCATATTGTGTTTTAACTGATAATGAAAATTGTGTTAGAAGTTGTGTATTAGAGAGTGTTGATATCATTCCTCTTTTTAGCATTATTGCACTCGTGTAAGGCTTTAAAACATTCTCTTTTATATTTCTTACCTTGCCTTGAACATTTTTATTCCAATTCTAAGGTTTTTTATCTCTCAGTTTAAAACCTTTTGATTCACCATATATTGCTTTAGCAACCTTAGACATCTTATCCTAATTGAGGTTAGCATTACCTTGTAATTCATAATTAACTTCTTCCAATACTTTCTTCTTAAAATTCAAATGTTTAAATATCATTCACTTGCATAATTTACAGTGCTTGAACTTACGTCAATGATTTTTGTATGTTTTCCCTTGGTTTATTTCTTGTAGCTTCTCTTTGGTAACTCTTGCTGATATTACTGATATTACAAATATTCCATATTTCATCTGGATTAACATGATTTTTTATATATTATGTAATTTTAGGGACAATGTATCAGTAATTAATACATTCGTATTGACCTCAGTGGTGAAGAAAAGTTATGATAGAGTTCTTTTGGCAGTAGTTAGAAGTGACCTGCTCTTTTGCATGGTCCCTCTATTTCGAGAAAATCTGCTCTCATTACCAAGTTGGCTCATGATAGTGGAAACCAAGGTATGCCTTAATATTTACCAGCTAGTTATTATTTTTTGTTTTTTCTTTTCTATAAATTGATTGAGCATATAGAGTTGGAAGAACATGTCTTGAATTAGACGGTTAGTATTTATTTGGTGCAAATTTGCCTTTTATAAGGTTTCTTGCTTTTTTTTCATGATTGTTTTATATTTTGTTTAGGAGGATAATGATCATTACTAATTCCTTCTTCAAAATAATAACTGCTTATGCTCTTATTTTGTTTTGCAGTTCTATTTATCCAGATGGATGATCAAATTGATGGTAGAACATTGGTTGGAGCTTATTTCTATATTGATCGGCCTAGGGAGTTTAGATGGCACAACCTGAGTCACTTACCCAGGTTTGTTTTAATTGTTTCTATCCATATCTATCCATTGGGTAGATGCAGATTTTTTGCTTGTTAGACAATAACAGAGTTTGTGAATAATTAGACATATATACAAGACTGGGTTACTACAGTAAAATAATCTAGTTAGACAATAACAGAGAAAATATACTTGTACAAACTCTGAGAATTATGTGCATAATTAGGACTATTTTTTTTAATAATTTGCATAGGAATATGTGAAGAGTGAAAAGTATCAAGCTTAATGATTTGAAGCAACTAGTAGGTTTGCTTTATGCAAGTAGCAGTGGACTTTTGATTTTTCCTCTTAAGCACAACCCTGACTACAGAAGCTTTTGAAATTTACAAGTCATGTAGGAACACTACATATTCCACTCTTATACAATTGATTGGCTAAAGGCTAAAGCATATGACATTGATAGGTATAAAAGGTTGATTACATAGAAGTTAATTAGCTAAACAATCCTCATACCTTACTGCCATGTTCTCTTCGATAATATGTATTTTCTAAATGGTTCCAATGTGAAGATCCACTAGTCCTGCTCAATGTATTGTTAGATACATCGGATATACTTTCTATATCATCGGAGCCAACACTCATTTCATCCATATATTAATTTGCATCCTTCCTGTGCTATCCCATAAGAATGAGTGCATTTTTTTTATGATAAGCATACATAAGTTAAACTAGAATTAAGTTATTCATGAATAGTAGACCTGTGTTTGCTCCTTGGGTTCAAGCACTAAATTTCAACCTGAAGAAAAAAAAAGAGTAAAAGGGTCAGTTTTTAAATAATTGTACCAAATCTTTGGTTGTACTTGGAACAGCTGAAACCAGAAAAGTGGAAGATACTTGTAAATTTGGGATGCAATTGTTTCCACTTATTTGGTTGCATCCACTTATTTGGTAAAGAAAATATTAGGATTTGCTAGTTAGGGAAGGTGAGAATTATTACTTGGTAGAAAAAGTGGATTATAAAAAAGAAATTTTCATACCTAATGTTAGAGATTCAAAACCATTAAACCTAATTTATCTAATAGCTTAGGGCCTATTTGATATTTAAAACTATTTTTTATTTTCATTTTCTATTGTTATAAATAATTAAAATTCTCATATTATTTATTTTATTTCCTATTTTTAATGATTTGTACGGAAAATGGTGAACATATGATGTTTCTCAAACTGAGAGTTTACCCTTTAACACAGGGAATATTTTTCATTTCCTATATTCAACCGAACCATGAAAGGCTTGGTGTCTTTGGAGTATAACTAGATGAAAATCCATGAATATATTATAATGTTAAGAGATTAGTAAAAAAAGAAAAAGTATATAAAATATATATAATAATGTTTTTAGAATAAATTTTGGTAAATTATATTTATGTAATATAAAAGAAATATTAGTTTAAATTAATGTCTTACGGTATAATTTAAAAGTAATTTTTTTATTAAAAAAAATCTAATTTGTGTTTATGTTTTTGTTAAAAGTTTGTCTTTATTTGTACATGTTTGAAGTCCTAAGTTATTTTTTTTAATTGAGATTTTGAATCAATATTCGTTCTTAATTATAGGATATTGTGCCTTTTATTTGTTTGAATGAATTTAATTTCTTCTTAAATTGAATTCAATTGTCTATTTATCTGATAATGTTGTTCGTATGCTAATCTTAGTCTAATTAACTACCAATTAGCTATAACATCTTTTTTCTAGCCAAAGTTAATTTATCATATATATTATAAATTCTTTTTTACTTAAACTAATTTATTGTATCTATTATAACTTTTTCAAGGGACTTAGTTTTCTTTCCTCCAGTAGGCTGTACTAAGGTAAAAAAGAGAGATGCCAACTACAACATTTGGTGTTGTATTAAATGAGTTTGGATCTCACATCTTAAGTGGAGGAAAGAGGAGCTAGGCCTTGCTTGATGTTGGCATTAGAGGCAAAGTTGGTGCTTTTGTTAGTCCTAAAAGAGTTGTTGTGGCAATTGTTGATGCACCAAAGAAGTTGTGGATCCTTGTAATAAAAGGTGGTGGAAGTTTCATTGACCTAGAATGGCTTGATGGCTTGTGAGTCCACTCATCTATCTACTCAGTTTCTCTTTTCGTTCACATATTCTCTGTTGGTAATTCAAGTATAAGTAATTAGGCTCATATTGGTTAGAAAATGACTCAATAAAGTATATATAAGATTTTGGATAAATATATAATTTTTTATTCTCTTGATAATCCTGGTTATTAGTTGGTTAATCCTTTTTGAGTGCTCCCAAAATTGATGGATTTATTTCTTGTTCAATAACAACTACCTTTAGATTTAAATTCCCTATGATACTTAAAATTCTTATTTTGAACAGTTATTTTGTCTTTGATCCTTAAAAGTTCCAAGATTTGATTTGCGGATATTTTTGGATATTTCAGTGAAATTAAACTCCTATGTAGGACCCTAAATCCGTCCGGCCTAATGTCGACCCAATCCAAGAAAAGACTTACGGATAGACTGGCCAGGTTACAAAGACACAAACTGGGCCCAAGAGGCGAGAAGAGCCAGTCCAGCCCATTGGTGAGGGAAGCCTAGCCGAATCGGTCTACCTTCACCAAGAGAAGAGCCCAAAATGGCAGGCACGTGTCAACGATCCAATTCATGCGAAGGAAGTCCAATATCAACCACTCACACAAATTTGGCCCAATTGGCAAGGCACGCCACAACCAGCCCAAGCCGGATCTGGGAGCTCCAGCTCAGCATTGACGGAGCCAGCCACATTAGTAGAACCGAGCAAGATCAACCATCTCAGATGAGGAATGCCACTTCACAGTTCTTGAGCCATTAGATCCTCCAAAGACGCGAGGAAGCCCCTTGATGAAGCCACGTAAGCGAACTCAGGTCGCCACCCACCAATAGAACTGGAATCCTCGCCAATCACAGCAAAGGAACGCGCCATGTCAGCCACTACCCACGAAAGGTGTTGCGAATTCAGGGAGAACGTGCCACAATTGGGCGTGGGATCCAACGAGCATCAACCTGGAGATTGCCAAGGGTAACGAACTGAATCAGGAAGATGGGGTAGCTCCACGTGGCGAGATCAGGCGTGCCTTCATCACCCTCCCAAAGGCTATAAAAGGCCTCAACGCAAAGAACTCAGGGCTAAGAATTGAGGAGTATATGATATAGAGCAAGATTGTTGGAGAATTGTTGCGCAACCAGTGATTCAAAGTTATAGAAGGACTTCCAACTGCGAGTGAAGGTGCCAATCATCTCTCTAGATACCAGGTAAGTCTCTTGGCCAAACTCTGATCACGCTATAGATAGTGTCCCTTCTCGCCCTCTTAGTCACACTTCAGATGGCAGGTAGCTAGTTCGCCTTAACTTGAACCGAGCTAGTTACATTTCAGATGGCAAGCACGTAGCTCGCCTTAACCCAAATCGAGTCAATTACACTTCAGATGGTAGGGATGTAGCCCACCTTGGCCAAGGACCGAGCCAACCTCGGTCCCTCGTTTCATAACATATAGTGCATTCCACTCGACTCCGATTCAGTAGACACATATCCAAGTCGACCTAGCATGCATACTCACAAACACTCCACTTAGCACTAAGGTGGAACACCTAATGGATAGTCCAAGCTTTGAACTCAAACCTTCGAGGGTTGAACACCCAATGCAAAGTTCAGACCCTATGTCTCAGACTCTGGTGGACGCCTAAGGGAAAGTCCAACCATACCAAAACTAGCCTCATAGCAAGGTCCATACCTAAGAGGAAGGACGCCTAATGGAAAGTCCAACTCTGTATTTCACTGCATGCACCCAGAACTATGTAAACTTTGATTCCTCTGTGCTAGGTGAGGTACCTAGGAGCAAGAGGCCTACTCTTGTCAAGTTATCCATCCCAAACATTCTGACTTTGTATAAACAGATTCCCGTAGTTCTAGTCAGTCAATAACAGTAAAGGTAATGGTTATGTTGCATGCATTTCATAGGGTAACTACTAGATGATAGGCACATGGGGAAATACGTCATTCCCATGCGTAACAGACTCCTTACCCAGACTTCGCGTTCGCCAACTTGCCTTATCCATCCCTGATAAATCATATTTTATACACCTCACAAGGACTTAAGAGGGGTACTTTTGAGATTATTTGGTAGTCAAGAATTGCATTTTAGCTAAGATTCAGATTATAAACCTAGAAATAGGGAAAGTATAAATTTGTGCTAATTTGAGGATTTTAGCTAATAATAGATTGGATTCATTTTGCAGGTCAAGCAAAGGGCATCTCAGCCCATCAAGAGAGTCTCGGTCCAGGAGAGTCGTCCCGGCCAGACTGACTCCTTCCTAGACTGACCGACTATGCAGTCCAGCAACCTAAGTGTAGCGGCCTAACCTAGGCACGCTCATCCCAACTTTATCCAACTCAGCTGCCATGTCACTCCTAGAAGAAACTTGCAACACAAGGAGAACGATTAGAAGGGTAGAATAGGTAATCCATGATTTGTAATTCTGTTAGGGAAGTTATTTAGGGATAGTGTGCAGCGTAAGATACCCAGCTCATGTATATATAGGGAACGTTGGGCACGTTTTAGTGTTGTTGAATTCATACCTAATTTCCATATTCTTCCTATTCCATCTTCTCGCTCTCGCCTCCATTCTTACGATGGTGCACGACGCTATTAGAGGTGTCTCTCTCAATCAAGGAGGCGCAGGTCAAGAATTGAGAGGCCAAAGGTTATCAGAGGGGACCAATTGGCTTGCCAACGCACTCTGATGGACTTGATCCTCAACGTCTTGGCTACTGTTGGTGAACCATCACCGTCCTTCCATGGCGATCGTTGTAGAAGGTAGAATAGCCGAATTCACACCTTGTGTTTGTACTATGTTTCTAATAATACAAGTAGTTCTATTGCTTATCTCTTGATGATGAATCCTGCATTTAATCTATTTTGTTGTGTCGCGATTGCACATTGTTAAGTAGACCAGCATTAAACTAGGCCGATTAGAATCAGTTTAACAACTTCAGTAGGTAATCGATTAAAGAACCTAAAATCAACTTCGAGCATAATCCCTGCCAACTGATGAGGTAGCGATTGTGTAAATCCTCAATATAGAAATGGACAAATGTTTGGCGATCGTCATAAGAATCTCAGGTTGATTCGGAAACATAATCTTGAGTGAAAGGGGTGGAACCGACTTGTTTATTGGGACTCAGCATAAATATAGTAGTAGCTGTAGTCGTAGTCTAGTTTAGTCGCATTTACTTTCGTACTTAGTTTAATTTTTGCTTTATATCCTATATAACCAAACCCCCCCCACTTTCCTGCATTTCTATCCAAAACCAAGTCAGTCCGACTCTGTTGCATCCGAGTCTGTGCTTAGCGGAGACCGTGTTGGATTCGTCTCTACAAAGACCGGAGCAGATCAGTCTCTACTGAGAGCAAGTTGGCATTCTACACTTGAGTGTTTTTTGCGTTATTCTAATTTCCACACTAAGTCACAATCGAGCACACTGTGTCCTTGAGAGAATTCGACCTAGGGTTGACTATGCTAAGTTAGCTTTTGTTATTTGATGTGCGTTAAGATGATTAAAGTGAGCTTATCAACCCCTGGGCTCCAACGTGCCTTTAAACATTGGTGACGACTCTAGTCCGAGCCGGATCAAGTTTGGTCAATCTCCCCGGATTGGCCGAGCCTGTGCCGACTCGTCGAAGCCGACTCTTCCTCGGAGATGGATTCGACTTCCCTTCAAGTTTTCAAACAAATTAAATTCATTAAAACTTTTTCTTTCTAAATCGCCCCCGGTGTGATTTAGGTCGCATCAGATGGCGACTCCACTGGGGAAAAAATACTTAGGTGAGAGTCAAGCCCTGGTCAAATGAATTGCATGAAATGTAACCTTTACTGTTCTTTTTGTCTTTTTTCCAATTACTGTATCTATTTGTATATGCACACCCTAGGATAGACGACTTATACATGTATACTATTCTATGCTTTTGACTACTTAGGAGCATGTTGGGGCGGGGAAGAAAAAGTTACTGGCAATTGCCACCGAACCCTACTTTTGAGAAGGTCCTATTCTCAGGCCTGTGTGATAAGTGAGTGACGGGCGAATAGTGATGATCCTCTTGGAGTTTATATCTAGACAGGTGGTCACAATAGTCTAGCCAGAGTGTGATCTTTCAAGGGACGTCCACACTTTGGGATTTATTACTGTCTGTGGAAGGTTCCCGAAAAGGGTCCTGAGCTTTGGTGGCCAATGGTGAGATGTGTGATTAGAACCACAAAAGGATCCTGTAATTGCCCTAGAACCCTTAGGACTGGCCACAACCACCCGTAGGAGGACAAGGACCCCTTACGTCGGATCAACAAAACTCACCAGCCTAAATCGTTCCAAAACCGAGTCTTCTCGTCCGAGTGCCTCCGAGGAGTCAAAAGCGTGGTGCATGCATTAGTACATAATATAAAATAAACAAAGGGAGAGAGAAAACAGAGCATGCATTACATGAGCATACCTAATCACGTGAATTTTCAGACACATGGATATGGAAACTGGTTATGGGATCCAGAAGTTGCACCTTATCCACGTTAAGACCCCTGACCTACTATCGTTGAGGCAATGGGGAAGATGCCTAAAGGGCAATGGCACAGAACCTTCGAGGGGAGGTATGGCAACCTCTTAAGCCTGCCCGAAATTGAAGTACAACCCGATGCCCTATCAACCTTAATGCAATACTATGATCCCCCTCTCAGATGCTTCACCTTTAGAGACTTCTAGTTGGCACCAACACTGGAAGAATATGAGAGGATCATTGGCATGCCCTTAGCGAAATCTCCGCCTTACTTATTCAAAGGGCAGTATCCTTCCTAAGCCTTAGTGGCCAAACTATTGAGAATCTCCGCGTCGGAAGTTCGTAGGGAAAAGAGAAATAGGAATGGCCTGGAAGGCATCCCGAAGGCCAGCCTAGAGGATAGACTTGGCCAACTCCAGCAAATGGACTCTTGATATATGGCATAGTGCTCTTTCTGCACATAGAGGACTACGTGGACCTGGCAGCCATAGACGCATTCCTCTCCAAAAGAGATAAAGATGAAAACCCTGTTATAGCAATATTGGCCAACACCTATTACTCTCTAAACTATTGCTACGAGAGAAATGGGAAAGGGCTGAGGTGTTGTACATCTCTGCTATACTTATGGCTCACGGCCCACCTTTTCCACAACAAAAGAAGAGCGACTTGCCCCATAGAAGACCATCACTAGAGTGGGGTCAAGACAATGTCCACGGTCGAATGGACGAGGCACCTGGATGAAGCTTCTGAGAAGTCCATCTGCTGGTACCCGCAGTGGAATGAGAGGGAGGACACGATTATTAGATGTGGAGGATTCCCCAATGTTCCCCTAAGAGGCACCCAAGGAGCCATCAACTACAATCCTGAGCTGGTGCCAAGACAGGCGGGCTACCCCATGGCTTTACCCCCGTCCGAGGAAGCCATCACACCCTTCGTCATACACGACTTAGGAGTGTAGAACGTGGAATGCCTTAAGAAGATCCGGCAAGCCTAGAAGTGTGTTGTCAAAAAAGGACCCTCGTGGGGACCCTAGAGTTGCGGAGCCTCACCTAGCTACAAGGCCTGACTCAGGAGCAGATTAGAGCAGGTCAACCTGACATTCGAGGATCCCCGACTCAGCACAAACAAAGAGTCAGATCCAAGCCACGCGAGGCCATACGGATCTTCTAAGCGAAAACTAAGGGGCAATCTTGAGCACCCAAGAAGGGAGGACGCGAACAAAAGGGCCTGCCTAGAGAAGGAAAGCTGGTCCAGGGCAATAGCCCAGGAAAGATACTTCAGGGAAATAGAGCGAGACCAAGCTCTAACCAAGAAAGAAAAGTTAAAGGTGGCCTTAGCCGACTCTTGGAAGAAAGAAGTAGAAGGCAACGACTAGTTGAGCCGACTCCAGGAAAAAGCGCACCTCCTCAAAGCTGACAGGCTCCGAAACGAACACCTGCAAAACCAGAGGTGATAGGGGTTGGTCGAGCTCATCAAAGAACGAAGCAGAACCATTGAGGCAAAACAACGAGTAGAGGCGGACATCCAAGGCCTGAAAGAAAAGGTAGGTTATGCCGAGGGAAGAATACAAGAAGCTTAGGGAGAGGCAGTTTTCTGGAAGGACAGGTATATCAAGTTGGCCTGGCTGGCTAACCAAGCCCTCATGGATATACCTAGAAGCTTGTGCGTAGCCGAGGGTATGGTCAACCCGCTGAATACATCGCCTAAGATCACGCAGTTCCTAGAGCTCTATCAAAACCTGTATAATAATCTAAAGAGCCTGTCCTTGCCTCCTTGAGGTACTGTTATGATCAATTAATGAATAATAATAACTAGTTTCTATCCTCATGTGTATGAATAACTCATGATTACAGCATAGCATGCATGGCCTTCTTTTCTTTTTCTTCTGCATACCTAACATACATTAACACATAACATCATAAATTATATATCTAATAAAAATACGCTGGGTGACCAGAAAGGGCAAGCAATCTGCGTTGCAGCACCGGTACGCAACATGCTCTAAGTCAAAAGCTATGGAAAACAAAGTCGAAGCGATGGAACAGCAGAACCAGGATCTTATGGGAGAACTGAGTCAACTGAAGGAACAAATGGTTCAGATGTTCCAAATCCTCTCACAGACCAATGTCGTCATCACAACTATGGCCAACCAAGGGGCTGTGGGGTATGTCCAACCTGGCTACACTAACAGTCCTCCACCCCACAATGCTAGGGACCATCCCTATGGGATGCCATATGGGTGGAAAACCGAAGGCCCCGCCATCGAAGAACATGAGCAAAGAAAACCGTGAATAATGATAGAGCCAAGGTTGTACTCAACATGGGCTTAGGAATCAAACCGAATCATGGAGACGACACCCAGGCACAAAATGACGCCAAGGTTCAACCCTAGGCGTTGCGAACCACCTAGCCCTTTGTAATTCACAGGCGAATGCCTCACTCAGAAGAAAAATGGTAATCCCTAGAGGAACGACTCCATGCCATGGAAGGCAGGGATAAATATGGGCTAGAAGCTGCGAACTTATGCTTAGTCCCGGACGTAGGGCTCCTTGCGGACTTCAAAACTCCGGAATTCGATAAGAACAAAGGGAGTTCCTTCCATAGAGTCCACTTGGCTATATACTGCCAGAAGATGGCGATGTACATTTATGATGATAAGATCCTCATCCACTACTTCCAAGACAGCCTGACTAGAGCAGCTCTCAACTAGTACGTCAGCCTTGAGTGCGGGCGCATCAAGACATGGAGGGACTTGGCAAAAGCCTTCCTAAAACAATATAAATACAATGAAGACATGGTGTCAGATCACTCCCGGCTCCAAAACATGCTCAAGAAGGAGTAGGAAGGCTTCAAAGAGTACACCCAGAGATGGCGCGAGTTGGCAGCACAAGTCCAACCACCAATAACCGAAAGAGAGATGGCCACCATGTTCATTGGCACTCTCCCCTCTCCATACTACGACAAGGTGGTAGGAAACTTCGCCTCCAACTTCGCGGACCTCGTGGTGGTGGGGGAAAGAATAGAGTTGGCATTAGACGTGGGAAGTTTGCCCAAGCAAGGAGTAATGCAGGCTTCGCCAAGAAGCCCGTATCAGAAAAGAAGAAAGGCAAAGCCAATGCCGTGTTGGTGGAGCTTGTCTTCCCATAGGGGAAAGCGAATGCCCCCTCGTACCCAACTTAGATCCACGTAGGATCCAGGCTAACGGTAGCCTATACTAACCCACCACTAGTGCCATATGTCCCTCCATATCAACTACGAGCAGACACTAGAGCAGCTACCAACTCAAGGCCAACGTAGGAAGGTACAAAACGGCCTCTTCTGTTGGAATAGAAACTAGTGGAAATAATCCCTCTCAAGCCCCTAGAACCTCCATATCCAAGGAGCTACAACCCCAACACCAGGTGTGACTACCATGGTGGGGCCGTAGACCATGCCACCGGAAGGTGTTGGAGCCTAAAACACAAGGTCCAAGACCTTCTAGATGGCAGTCTACTCGGCTTTCGGGACTAGGGGCCAAATGTACAAAATAATCCTCTCCCGGCCCACAAAGGAGTGGCAATAAATGCAATAAGCCACAAAAAAAGGGATGAGGCTGAAAGGGCCAACAGATGGGAAAGAGAAGAAGGTGCGACCGAATGCACCACGGACTCGGCTAGCCAAGTGAAGGAAGGAGCCCATTCAAGCCGGCTGAACGAAGCCGAGTCTGCCTCGGTCGCGTATATTAAGGGAAACGACAACCCTCGCCTAAAAGCGTTAATAATTCACCACAACTTGGCCTCCCAACCCAGAGTGCCATTTATTATTCAAGTCCTAACCATACCAGTTTACAACAATAATGTAGTCCCATGGAGGTACCCGACAGGGGAAACAACGACACCTCCAGCAATAAAAGAAGACCCAGTCCCAGAGGCCACCAACATAACTAGGACAAAGATCCGACACATGTAAAGAAGGACAAAGCAGTATGATGAGTCACAAATTATACATCTTTTGGACACCTAAGAAGGATGTTTGCAAGACTATTTTGTGCTTAAGAACGGATTGCTAGCTAGGATTCATTTTATGGGCTTAAGTATAGAGAAAATACAAATCCGTGTTAATTCAGAAGTCTTAGCTAGTAAAAAGTATCACTCCTTCTTCTGCAGGTCAAGTCGAGTTGACTAGGGCCAACAGAAGAGTCTCAACCGAGATGAAGTCGACCTAGCCAGACCGACTCCATCTCGGCCAAGCCAGATTCGTCTCAGGTCAGCTATCCAGCTTAGCGCCAGGTCTGCCACCATGTCACTCTTGGAGAATCTGCCACGTCATTTTGGAAGATCTTCACAAGGGTAGAATAGGAAATTCACATTGTAATTCTGTTAGGATATTTTGTAGCGTCATCTAGCTGCTCAGCTTGTGTATATATAGAAGGAGCTGTGCACTTTTTAGGGGTCTTGGGGAATTCACTCTTGATACACTCTCATTTTACCCATTCCTTCGCTCTCGTTCTTCCATTCCATGGTGGTGCACAGTGCTGCATTGGCGTTTCTCTTGATCGAGGAAGTGCATGTCTAAGACTGGGAAGCCGAAGTCTGTCAAAGGGGACCGATCAGATTACTGACGCACTCTGATGGAGCTGATCCTCAACGCTCAGGCTAACGGAGGTGAACCACCACCATCAACCATGGCGATCGTCATGGAAGATGGATCCACCTGAATCCTGGCCACTGTATTTGTATTCTGTTTCTGTTAAATCAATTTCATTCTGCATTTCTTATCACCATTCTCTTCCTCTCCTTTAATTCATGATTTAATCTGCGATTGCAATTGAATTGTGAACAATGTTAAGCTAAGCCGATTGGAACTGGTTTAACGAATTTAGTAGGTAATCATTTAACGATTGTTAATCGAGAACCTAAAATCAGCTCTGAACTTAATTCCTATCAACTGATGAGGTAGCGATTGCATAAATCCTCGGTATGGCAATGGACGAACCTTTGGCGATTGCCATAAGACTCCCCAAGGTTGATATGGACTAAGAATTGGAGTGTGGAACCCAGACTGAACGTGGACTAATGGGACTGAACACGAACACAGTTAAATAATAATAATAATAGATAACTAGTAGCAGTAGTATATGTTTACTGCATTCATACTCTTAGTTTAATTTCTGCTTTGCTTACATTCAAAATCCCCCCTGTTTACTACTTTCCAGTATGAGATAGAGATAGTCCATCTCTGTAGCGTCTGTTTGCACTCAGCCGAGACCAAGTCGGATTATCCCTGCTGAGATTATCTCGGCTCAGTCTCTGCCGAGAGTGACTCGGCCAGTGCCGAGAACAGTCAACACCTTACATTTTAGATTCGACAACATTTCACTTCACACTAAGTCACACCTGAACACACTGTGTCCTTGAGAAGAATGACCTAGGGTTGACTATGTTATAGTTAGCTTTAGTTATTTGATAAGCGTTTGAACGACTGAAAAAGAACAAATGAACACAGTAGAAGCGCCAAGGAGGATAGTGACGAAAGGGGAAGCCACTGAATTCCTCAAACTAATTCGTCACAGTGAGTACGAGATGCTGGATCAACTGGACAAGACTCCAGCACGTGTCTCACTCCTCTTACTACTCTTCAACTCAGAGGGTTACCATAACTTCCTCTTGAAAGCGTTGAATGATGCCCATGTGGCCCAAGATATCATGCTTGAAAAATTTGGAGGCATCATCAACAATATTATGGCGAGCCGTCAACTCTCCTTTGAAGATGAGGTCCCAACATAGGGCAGGGGCCACAACCAACCTCTACACATCACTGTTAAGTGTGGCAACTACATGATAACGAAGGTACTGATAGAAAACGGCTCCTCCCTCAATGTAATGCCTAAAACCACTTTGGACAAGTTGTACTCAACCGACTCCACCCTCAAAACCAGTTCACTGGTGGTCAGGGCCTTTGGTGGATCCAAATAGGAAGTGATGGGTGAAATCACTCTCCCCATACGCATAGGGCCAACAACATTCGACATCACTTTCCAAGTGATGGACATTCGGCCAGCATACAGTTGCCTCTTGAGCAGGCCATGGATCCACGCCGTCGGGGCAGTTCCTTCTTCCCTTCACCAAAAGGTCAAATTCATAGCTAATTAGCAATTGATCAGTGTGATGAGAGAAAAAGAACTAATGATTAGCACCCCTCTCCCTACTGAGTATGTCGAAAGGGATGAGGAAGCATTATTAACCTCCTTCCAAGTGCTGGAAATAGTGGGCACAACCAGCACTGAAGTGAAGGTAGGAGGCTCCAAACTATCCAGAGCTGCGATTATGGCTGCCAAGGTGCTAATTAGCATTGGCTTCCAACTCGGCAAGGGGCTGGGCAAGGAATTAGATGGCATAGCCGAGCCAATAGCACTTAAAGAGAATCTCGGAAGATTCAGACTCGGCTATACCGGGATTGCGAAGGAAAGAAGAACAGCATAGATAGCTCAAGGCAAGAAGTGGATACAGCCAGACCTCTATCACCATTTCACCAATGGGGGCATCATCTCCTTGGATCAAATCGCGACGATAGAGGACCAACTCCCCAAGCTTGAAGAATGGGTCCTCCCCATAAATCAAGAGTTGGACAATTGAACCGCCAAAGCCTTTCCCGAACTGGTCTCCCAAGAAATTATAAGCACAAAAACCTCCCTTCGGATTGATAATGCGACTCTCGAGCTCAATAACGCTAATGAATTCTATGGGCTAGATGAGGGGAAAGGTCCAAAAGAAGATGCCTTGGTAGAGTTGGAAAGGCTGCTAGGGCAGGAAAGACTGAAACTCCAATTCGGAGTTGAAGAGCTGGAGATTATCTACCTTGACAAAGAGGAGGAGGCACGAGAAATCTGGGTAGGGAAGCAAATGCTGTCTGACCTAAGATAGAAGCTAGTTGAACTGTTGAGAGAATACGCTGATGTCTTCACCTAGTCATACCGCGACATGCTGGGTCTGGACACCACTATTGTGGAGCATAGGTTACCCCCGATTCCCAACACGATCTCGGTCCAACAACAACTCAGAAGAATAAAGCCAAAGGTGACACTTAAGATCAAAGAGGAGGTGGATAAGCAATGGAATGCAGGCTTCCTGGTGATAGCAAAATACACTCAACGGGTGGCCAACATAGTGCCGATCCCCAAGAAAGACGAGAAGGTCCGAATGTGCGTCGACTATAAGGATCTCAACTGGGCGAGTCCCAAGGACAATTTTCCCCTGCCTCATATCGATATATTAGTGGATAACACCACTCAACATGCTTTCTACTCCTTCATGGACAGTTTCTCCAGATACAACCAAATCCAGATGGTAGTAGAAGACAGGGAGAAAACCACCTTCATTACCACAAGGGGAACATTCTGCTACAAGGTAATTCCCTTCAAACTCAAGAATGCTGGAGCGACATATCAGAGGCCATGGTGACCCTATTCCATGACATGATGCATAAAGAAGTTGAAGTCTACGTGGACGATATGATAGCAAAGTCGAGGATGCTGGATCAGTATGTGGAAGACCTAAGAAAGCTCTTCGAGAGACTATGAAAATACAAGCTCAAGCTAAACCCAGCAAAATGCACCTTTGGGGTCAAAACAGGAAAGTTGTTGGGTTTCAAAGTCAACGAGAGAGAGGAATAGAGGTAGATCCGGATAAAGTCAAAGCCATCTGGAACATGACGTCTCCAAGAACCAAGACCGAAGTAAAAGGTTTCCTGGGAAGGTTCACCTCTCAGTTGATTGACACATGCATCCCCATATTCAAACTCGCCCAGAAGAACCAGAAAATGGAGTGGAATGATGAGTGTCGTGAAGCCTTCGAAAAGGTCAAACAATACTTGGAAACACCTCCCGTCCTCGTCCCGGCAATACCAGGGAAGCCCCTAATCCTTTACCTAATAGTGCTAGAAGAACCAATGAGCTGAGTTCTGGGGCAACAAGACACCTCAAGAAAGAAAGAATAGGCCATATACTATCTCAGCAAGAAATTCACAAACTGCGAACAAAGATACCCAACGTTGGAGTGAATGTGCTGTGCTCTAGTCTAGACGGCAAAAAGGTTGAGGCAGTACATGTTGGCCCATACTATGTGGCTCATAGCCAAGATGGACCCCCTCAAGTATATCTTCGAAAAACCAACATTGATAGAGCGGATAGCACACTGGCAAATGGCTTTGTCTGAATATGATATAGTCTAGACAAGCCAAAAGGCCATAAAAGGGAGCGCCCTGGCTGAAAAACTGGCTCATCACTCGTTGGATGATTATCAACCACGTCTGCATGAATTCCCGGATGAACACATCTTGTCGGTAGAAGAAGTTGGATCCGAATCTGAGCTGGCAAGATGGAAGCTCTGGTTT
Source organism: Mucuna pruriens (assembly GCA_025330945.1). Classification (NCBI taxonomy): domain Eukaryota; kingdom Viridiplantae; phylum Streptophyta; class Magnoliopsida; order Fabales; family Fabaceae; genus Mucuna; species Mucuna pruriens. Next base: position 605,803 of record JAENHJ010000527.1, on the reverse strand, counting down.
GATAGAGCATCAAACCTTTTGGGAAATGGGATAGGAGCAGTATTGACATCTCTAGAAGGTCAATGCTTTCCTTTCTCGGCCAGACTAGGCTTCAATTGCACCAACGATATGGCAGAATACAAAGCCTGCGCCATCAGAATCACGATGGCCATCGAACATCAAGTCGAAAAGCTCAAGGTCTTCAGCGATTTGGTTCTAGTCATCTACCAACTCCGCGGGGAATGGGAGACGCGCGATGCTAAGTTGATCCCCTACCATGACCACGTAATGGAAATGATTGAACACTTCGACAAAATCACCTTCTATTACGTCCCGCGAGACGAAAACCAGATGGCTGACGCCCTAGCCACCCTATCATCCATGCTTCTAGTAAACAAAGAGTAGGAGATGACAATCCAAGTTTGACATCAAGCTAAGATGGCATATTGCCAACAATTAGACCAGGATGATGTAGAGGCGGATGGTAAGCCCTAGTACCATGACATCAAGGGGTATCTAGAGAAAGGAGCCTACCCACTAAGGGCAATCGAAAACAACAAGAGGACACTAAGAAGACTCATGGCCGATTTCTTCCTAAGCGGTGCAATCCTCTACAAAAGAAGTGCTGATTGGATGCTGCTCTACTGTGTTGATGAGCAAGAAGCAATGGGGATCATGGAGGAGATACATGAAGGAACCTTCAGCACCCACACCAACGACCACACCTTAGCTCGCAAAATTCTTAGAGTCGGCTATTATTGGACCGAAATGGAGTCGGATTGCTATCAGCACGTAAAAAGGTGCACGAAATGTCAAGTCTATGTTGATAACATCCATATGGCCCCATTTGAGTTACACAACCTAACTTCCCCATGGCCATTTGCCATGTAGGGCTTGGATATGATTGGTCTTATAGAGCCTAAGGCATTCAATGGACATAGGTTCATTCTAGTGGCCATCGACTACTTCACCTAGTGGGTAGAAGCCGCGTCTTACGCTAGTGTAACAAAAAGCGTAGTGGTCAAGTTCTTCAAAAGGGACATCATATGCCGATATGGTCTCCCAATACACATCATCACAAACAATGGAACAAACCTAAACAACAAGATGATGACTTAGTTGTGCAAGTAATTCAAGATCAAACATCACAACTCTAAACCCTATCATCTCAAGATGAATGGAGCCGTAGAGGCAACAAACAAAAACATCAAGAAAATAGTGTAGAAAATGGTGGTAACATATAATGATTGACATGACTTGTTACCCTACACGTTACACGAATACCATACCTCAATACAAACCTCCACAAGGGCAACCCCCTACTCACTGGTGTATTGCATAGAAGCAGTTCTCCCAATAGAGGTAGAGATACCCTCCCTAAGGGTCTTGGCTGAAGTCGAAATGAGGGACACTAAATGGGTCCAAAGCCGGTTGGACCAACTCAACTTGATAGAAGAAAAGCAGTTGACGACTCTATACCATGGGCAGTTGTATCAGCGTAGAATCAAAAATGCCTTCCACAAGAAAGTAAGGCCCCACCGATTCAAAGGAGACTTAGTGATAAGAAAAATACTACACAATGTTAAAGATCCGAGAGGCAAGTGGACCACTAACTACGAAGGTCCCTATGTGGTCAGACATGCCTTCTCTAGAGGAGCTCTAATACTGGTCGACTCAGAAGGACAAGAGCTCCAACATCCAGTTAACATAGATATGGCCAACCTGTTCTACCCTTTAAAGCTCAACCAAGGAAGAATCCAAAGGGCTGACCCCCGAGTCTCCAAGAGGAAGGAGTTAGCACCACCCCGTATGAGAGGAAGCATTATCAATCCCCAACTAAAGGCATTAGGCTGAAAGTTAGTCCTGACCTCCAGACCCAAAAATCCAAATGGGATCCCCAGGAGGGAATTGTAATTTATACCATCAATAAAATTTTCTTTTCTTACACAACACGCGCTATTTTATCAAGTTTGCGAAAGAAGAACTGAAATTGCATTTTCTATTCAAAGACTGGAGAAGGGAAAACTTCATCCCCGTCCACGAGTTCAACAAACTCTGATACAACGCCAGGACAAAATCTACGTAAATCGACCCTAGGGAGCCAGGTCCGCCCTGATGACATGAGACTTTCTAAGAGCAAAGGGCACCCAACTAAACATTGGAGGCTTAGGCGTAGGCATTGCGCGCTTAGGGAAAATTCCTATGCGCATAACAAAACTAGGGTGAGAGGCATCCCATGCATACATAAAGCATGTGCATTCTAGATTTGAAATATGCCCACATGCATACACGCATATAAGGCGAAGAGGGAAAATACCCCATGCATGCATGAGCACTTGCATTCAAAAATCTAATTCGACTCCGTATCAAAGCCTACCATGCGTAGTGAAATCCAATCTGATTCTGTGTCAAAGCCTACCCCACGTAGTGAATCCAATCCGACTCTGTGTCGAAGCCTACCTTGCATAGTGAAATCCAATCTGACTCCATGTCGAAACCTACCTCGCATAGTGAATCCCATTTCGACTCCGTGTCGAAGCCTACCCCGCATAGTGAATTCCAATCTGACTCCGTGTCAAGGCCTACCTCGCGTAGTGAATTCTATTCTGACTCCGTGTCAAAGCCTACCTCGTGTAGTGAATCCAAGCCGACTCCATGTCGATGCCTACCTAGTGTAGTGAATCCTTATCCAACTCCGTGTCGAAGCCTACCTCGTTAGTGAATCTTTGTTCGACTCCATGTCGAAGCCAACCTAGTGTTGTGAACTATTTCCGACTCCTAGTCGAAGACAACATCAAATAAACATTCTAATCCGACTCTATCCAACTTCGTTCCATAAACTTAAACCACAACATTCCACTTAACACTTAGTCATTTCCAAGTTTGTTAGCTAATCATTCCGCTCAACACTTAGTCATTTCCGAGTTTGTTAGCTTAGATGTTCCTGAGTCTCAACATTTGGTCATTTCTAAATTCGTTAGCTTAGTCACTTCGAGTCTCTTAATTTAGTTGTCAAATTGTAAGTCACACCGATTAACTCAATGTTTCTACCTTTGTTTCCTTGAGTCGTACGAGTCTTTGAGTCTCAGGTCCATAACTTAGATTTTTCATTTTCATTCTTAGTTGCATATCAGTTTAGCCAAAGTCGTTACTTCCTATTTCGTTAGGACCAGTTCACATTAATTCTTAACTTAGAAAAATAAAGCAAGTAACAAAAAGATAAGAAGAAAGAAAACACATTTAAATTGATAAAATGCTCTTCATATTAATTTGTAAAGTGATTACATGAAAATTCATTGCATCATTCATCAAATAAAAACAAAATACAAAATACACTATTCTAAAGGGAGACTATTCCCATCTTTGACATCTGGTTCCACGGTGCATTTGCTAATGTTGGTCGCGGGTACAATCAAGGCTGCCTGCCCCAAAGCCTTCGTGAAACCATTATGGTGTTCATTCACAACGGCTCGTAGAGCCGTATTGTTCTTCGACGAGTACGACCTCATAAGCCACTAGGTCGATTCCTACAACCACCTTCGATTCCTCCGGCGACCTCGTCGTTGCACCCAACTTTGACCCTTCCAAGAAGGGTGACAATGAACACTATCGTTACTCCTTCGTTAAGCTTGACAAGCCCAATTTCTAAGGGTGGCGAAGGCAATGCCGAGGAGTTTAAAAGACTTCCCAGACATGCTTGAATCCAGAGGGTGACATACGCTCCCTAAATCAAAGTCAAAGTTAGGGTTCAGGTATATGTTCTAAAGAAGGTTCTAAGTGATAAATTCAAGATCGAGAACAAAGAATCCCTTGACAGAGAGATCCTAAAGAAAGGTGACAGGGAAGTTATCATTGGGAAGTTTTTGTCATGGTCAAGTCTGATTCGTATTGGATGAAAGACGTCGAAAAGGATGATTGTGAATTCGACCATGGAGGTTGTTCCTCATTAAGGGTGTAGAGAAGACTTTTATTACACAAAAACAACCGTATTTGAAGAGGCTATGGATTATAAATAATCTAGCGTGGATGATTGCCTACAAGTCATAGGTGAAGAGAAATAGGATGGTTATTAAACTGGTAGGAAATTCCAGGATTTTTTTTTCACTCTCGATGCCTTATCAGACGAAGAGGTTGGGGGTCTCATTGGTTGTAGCAACGATGAGGCTAGAATCCATAATACTCTCCTTACATTTGTTCGCGATGCTAATAAGAAATGTGGAGCATTGCAGGGGAATAGGAATGTAGTTCAATATATAGAAAAAGTTGTAAAAAGTGTCCAATTCTCGCCTTCGGAGTCTATTCAGGAGTGCCTTGAAATGTGTGTCTTTCCTGGAATTAGCGGTCCAAAGAGAAAGGCATTCTCCCTTGCATATATGGTGAAGGGCCTCTCGCTGGCCTATACTGGACGCAGAAGATGTGATAATAGAGACGATTTTTGGAATAAGAGGCTCAAATTGGCCAATGAGCGTGAGTCGAAAGTACACATTGCACATGCTTGGAAGTGAATGTAAAATTACAAGGAGACCTTATGGGGATCGAAATGTACGCCCAACTAAGCGCTATCTTGACACTTCAATAACTGCAAACAGTCCACAAAAGGCATTTTCAACAGGAGCATGGTCACATCATGGGAGGATGGAGAGGATTTCAGGAGCGGTTGAAGTGCTTCTAGTTATACTTAAGGGAAATGTACAAAGGAAGCCAGGGAAGTGTGAAACCACGAAACGACGCAATCATACACCATCAATGTAAAGGAGGCGCATTCAAGGAGAAAACGACAAAACACATTCAATGTGAGGTGAAATGACTCTCCATTCCCTAGTGGCCACATCATTCAAATTTGAAGGCGTCCCCTTTACACGCGACCCTTCGCTTCCCAGAAGCCACATCAACTAGGTGGTCCCACCTCCTATCAAGTTGGTCATCCACCAAGACGGATACCTATGACACGACCTTCCTTCCAAACGAGTCGATACGTTCTCTAGTGAGTCGGCCCCCGGCTAAGGTAGTCCTTTAGAGACCCAGCGTCCTTCCTAGAAACCCGGCATTACCCCAAAGAGTCGGCTTAGCCCTTGGCAAGCTGACCACTTTTCAAGTCGATCGTCTAGTGAGTCAGCTGAGCCAGCTTCGCCTCCCCGGCCAGCTAACCAAACACCCAAAGGACCTTCCTCCCCAGTGCGTCAGCACCATCAAGCCCCTCTAAGGATTCGGTCTCCCTCGCCATTAGGCCGACCCGGCACAAAATAACTAGATGGCAGTAAACTCGGCAAAGGCATCTTTATTCCTGGTCACCCAAGGAGACACTAATGTCTCCCCTACACAACCACAAATAAAGAGGGGGCAGCTGTAGGACCCAAAATCAGTCTGACCCAACATCGACCCGATTTAGGGAAAGACTCCTAGATAAACTAGTTAGGTTACAAAAACCCAAACTGGGCCCGAGGGGCGAGAAGAGCTAGACCAACCCATTAATGAAGGAAGCCTAGTTGACTCGGTCTGCCCCTACCAAGAGAAGGCCCCAGAATGACAGGCACGTATCAATAGACCAATCCATGTGAAGGAGGTCCAGCATCAGCCACTCACACGAATTCGGCCCAATCTGGCAAGGTGTGCTACAACCAGCCCAAGCCGGATCCGGGAGGCTCTAGCTCAGTGTTGACGGAGTCAACCACGTCAACAAAACCAAGCATGGTCAGCCATCACAGATGAGGAATGCCACATCATAGTTCCCGAGCCATTAGATCCTCCAAGGGATGTGAGGATGAAGCCACGTAAGTGAACTCAGGTCCCACACACCAACAGAATTGAGATCCTCGCCAATCACAGCAAACGAATGGGCCATGTCAGCCACTACCCGCGAAAGGCGCCATGAATTCAGGAAGAACGTACCACGACTAGGCACGAGACCCAATGAGCATCAACTTGGAGTTTGCCAAGACTAACGAACTGAATCAAGAGGTTGGGGTAGCTGCATGTGGCGAGATCAGGCACACCTTCATTACCCTCCCAAAGGTTATAAAAGGCTTCAACATGAAGGACTCTAGGCCAAGAATTGAGGAGTATAAGATATAGAGTGAGATTGCTGGAGAATTGCTACGCGACTAGTGATTCAAAGATGCAAAAGGACTTCCAACTACAAGCGAAAGCATCAATCATCTCTCTAGAGACCAAGTAAGTCTATCGGCCAAACTCCAAACATGCTATATATAGTGTTCCTACTCGTCATCATAGTTACACTTCAGATGGCAGGTAGCTGGGTCTCCTTAACCTGAGCCAAGTCAGTTACACTTCAGATGGCAGGAACATAGTCGGCTTTAACCCAAACCGAGTTGATTACACTTTAGATGGTAGGCATGTAGCCCGCCTTGGCCTAGAACCAAGTCAGCCTCGGTCCCTTGTTTATAACATACATTGCATTCCACTCGACTTCGAGTCAGTAGATACACATTCGAGTCAACCTAGCATGCATACTCACAAACACTCCACTTAACATCGAGATGGGATGCCTAATGGATAGTTCCGACTTCAAACTCAAACCTTCGAGGGTTGAACGCCCAAGGGAAAGTTCAGACCCTATGTCTTAGACTCTGGTGGACGCTTAGAGGAAAGTCTGACCATACAAAACAAGCATTGCACACTTATAACAAGGTCCCTACCCGAGAGGAAGGACGCCTAATGGAAAGTTTGACTCTGTATTTCACTACATGCATCCAGAACTACGTGAACTTTGACTCCTCTACGCTAGGAGTGGTACGTAGGAACAAGAGGCCTACTCTTGTCAAGTTATGCATCCTAAACATTCTAACTCTATACAAACGCATTGTTAATAACAGTAAAAGTAAAGGTTATGTTGCATGCATTTCATAGGGTAACTACCAGATGGTAGACGGATGGGATGATTCATCATTCCCATGCGTAACTGACTCCTTACCCAGACTTTGTGTTCCCCGACTTGCCTTATCCACCCCAAGGTCCAACGTGCCTTTAAACGTTGGTGGTAACTCCAGTCCAAGCCGGATCAGGTTTGGTCAATCTCCCCAGATTGGCCGTGCTTGCACTAACTCGTTAAAGTTGATTGTTCCTCGATTATAGGTTCGGCTTCCCTTCAAGTTTTCAAATAAATCTAAATCCATTAAAAAAATTTATTTCTAAATCGCCCCCAGCACGATTTATGTCGTGTCACTTGGAATTGTCTTAAAATTGACTAGATGATAGTAAAAGGTTCATACATCTTGGGGTATAAAAAAACACATTTATCGCAATTTTAGTTCGCTTAATAATACAAGAAACAAAGCCCTGAAAAATAAAAAGAAAACATAAAAATCAATAAAATTATGGCAAAGAAGTAAATGTCTCTAAGCTGAAAATTGTTAGGAAGGTAAATAAAATTAATACTGAGTTGTAAGACTAGCCAGGAAAAGGGAGTAACTCAGAATTGGATTAAACTTGACCAGATGATAGTAAAAAATTCATACATTTTGGGATTATAAAAGAACATATATATCTCAATTTTAGTTCACTCAGTAATAAAAGAAACAAAACCTTAAAAAAACAAAAAAAATGAAAATCAACTAAATTAAAGCAAAAAAGTCAGTGTTTGTGACTAGTCTGAAAAATGGTAGGAAAGTAAATAAAATTAATACTACAAGATTTATCGTAAATTAATTAATACAATAGGATCTAACGCCTAAACCCTAGTATAGTGAGTTGTAGCACTAGGCAGGAAAAGTGAGTAACTCGGAATTGGCTTCAACTTGACTAAATGATAGTAAAAAAACATACATTTGGGGGGCATAAATGAACACATTTATTGCAATTTTAGTTTGCTTAGTAAGAAAAGAAACCAAACCCCCAAAAAAGAAAAAAAAAACACAAAAATATGAAAAATTAAGGAAAAAAAGTCAGTGTTTCCGATTAAGCTGAAAATTGGTAAGAAGGTACATAAAATTAATACAACAAGATTTATCGCAATTAATACAACAATATCTAAACCTTAAACCATAGTATATTGTGTAGTAGTACCAGGCAAGAAAAGTGAGTAACTCAGAATTTGGTGAAACTTGACCAATTGATAGTAAAATTTCATACATTTTAGGGCATAAATGAACATATTTATCACAATTTTTGTTCGCTTAGTAATAAAAGAAACAAAACCATAAAACATAAAAAAACCACAAAAATCGACAAAATTAAGGCAAAAAAGTCAGTGTCTCAAATTGAGCTAAGAATTGGTAGGAAGATAAATAAAATTAATACAAGATTTATAACAATTAATAAAACATGATCTAAACCTTAATCCCTAGTATTGTGAGTAGTAGTAGTAAGCAGGAAAAGTAACTAACTTAGAATTGACTTAAACTTGACAAGTTGCTAAATAAAAATTCATACATTTTGGGGCATAAATGAACACATTTATTTCTATTTTAGTTCACTTAGTAATAAAAAAAACAAAACCCTACAAAACATAAAAAAAAACCTACAAAACAAAAAAAAAACACAACAATCAGCAAAATTAAGGCAAAAAAGTTAGTGTGTCCGATTGAGCTAAACATTTGTAGGAAGGTAAATAAAGTTAATACAACAAGACTTATCACAATTAAAACAATAGGATCTAAACCCTACACCCTAGTATAGTGAGTAGTAGTACTAGGTAGGAAAAGTGAGTAACTCGGAATTGTCTTAAACTTGACCAGTTGATAGTAAAAAAATTCATACATTTTGGGGGTATAAATGGACACATTTATCACAATTTTATTTCGCTTAGTAATAAAAAAATGAAACCCAAAAAATAAAAAAAATATGAAAATCGACAAAATTAATGTCAAAAAGTCAATGTCTCTGATTGAGCTGAAAATTGGTAAGGTAAATAAATATAATACAACAAGATTTATCGCAATTAATCCAGTAGGATCTAAATTGTAAACCCTAGTATAGTGAATAGTAGTACTAAGCATGAAAAGCGAGTAACTCAGAATTGGCTTAAACTTGACCAGTTGATAGTAAAATGTTCATACATTTTAAGGCATTAATGGACTAATTTATTTCAATTTTAGTTTGTTTAATAATAAAAGAATCTAAACCCTAAAAAATAAAAAATAAAAACACGAAAATCGACAAAATTAAGGCAAAAAATTAGTCTTTACGATTGAGCAAAAATTGGTAGGAAGGTTAATAACATATATACAACAACATTTATCGCAATTAAAACAACAAGATCTAAACCTTAATTCATAGTATAAAGAGTAGTAGTACTAACTAGAAAAGTGAGTAACTCGATATTGACTTAAACTTGACCAAATGATTGTAAAACATTCATACATTTTGTGGTAGAAAAGAATAAATTTATCACAAATTTAGTTCGATTAGTAATCAAAGAAACAAAACCCTAAAAAACAAAAAAACACAAAAATTGCCAAAATTAAGGCAAAAAAGTGAGTGTCTGATTGTATTTAAAATTTGTAGAAAGGTAAATAAAATTAATACAATAAGATTTATCACAATTAATACATCATGATCAAAACCCTAATCCCTAGTATATTGAGTAGTAGTACTAAGCACGAATAGTAAGTAACTCGGAATTGGTATAAACTTGACAAGTTGATAATTAAAAATTCATACACTTTGGCACATAAATGATTACATTTATCACTACGTTTGTTTTCTTAGTAAAGAAAGAAACAAAATCCTATAAAAATAAAAATAAAAACACAAAAATCGACAAAATTAAGGTAAAAAAATTAGTGTGTCTGATTGAGCTAAAAATTTGTAAAAGGTAAATAAAATTAATACAACAAGATATATCATAATCAAAACAATAGGTTCTAAATCCAAAACCTTAGTAGAGTTAGTAGTTGTATTAGGTAGAAAAAGTGAGTAACTCGGAATTATCTTAAACTTAACCAGTTGATAGTAAAAAATTCATACATTTTTGGGTATAATTGAACACATTTATTGCAATTTTAGTTTGCTTAGTAATAAAAGAAAAAAAAACCTAAAAAAACACAAAAATTAGCAAATTTAATGCAAAAAGTCAGTGTTTGCGATTGAGCTGAATATTGGTAGGAAGGTAAATAAAATTAATAAAACAAGATTTATTAGAATTAATACAACATGATGTAAATCCTAAACCTTAGTATAGTGAGTTGTATTACTAGGTAAGAAAAGTGAGTAACTCAGAATTGCCTTAAATTTGACCAATTGATACTAAATAAATTCATACATTTTGGGGCATAAATGAACACATTCACCGTAATTTTAGTTCGTTTAGTAATAAAAGAAACAAAACCCTAAAAAAAGAAAAAAAATGACAACATTAAGGCAAAAAAGTCACTGTCTCCCGTTGAGCGAAAATTGGTAGGAAGATAAATAAAATATATACAACAAGATTTATTGCAATTAAAACAACAAGATCTAAACCCTAAACCCTAGTATAGTGATTAGTAGTACTAGCCAAGAAAAGTGAGTAACTCGGAATTGGCTTAAACTTGACTAGATGATAGTAAAAAATTCATACATTTTGAAGTATAAAAGAATACATTTATCGCAATTTTAGTTCGCTTAGTAATATAAGAAACAAAACCCTTAAAAAAAAAAAAACACAAAAATCAACAAAATAAAGGCAAAAAAATGAGTGTCTCCAATAGAGCTTAAAATTGGTAGGAAGGTAAATAAAATTAATACAAGGTATATCGTAATTAATAAAACAATATTTAAACCTTTAATCCTAGTATAGTGAGTAGTACTACTTGTAGAAAAAGTGGAATAACTCGAATTAACTTAAGCTTGACCACTTAATAGTAAAAACTCCATACATTTTGGAGCATAAATGAACACATTTATTGTAATTTTAATTTGCTTAGTAAGAAAATAAACAAATCCCTAAAAAGACAAAAAAAAAACACAAAAATCGGAAAAATTAAGACAAAAAAAGTCCTTGTCTTGGATTGAGCTAAAAATGGGTAGGAAGGTAAAGAAAATTAATAGAACAAGATTTATCGTAATTAATACAAGATGATCTAAACCCTAAACCCTACTGTAGTGAGTAGTAGTACTAGGCAGGAAAATTATGTAACTCGGAATTGGCTTAAACTTGACCAATTGATAGTAAAAAATACATACATTTTGGGGGCATAAATGAACACATTTATTGCAAATTTAGTTCGCTTAGTAATAAAAGAAACAAAATCCTAAAAAAATACGAAAATCAAAAAAATTAAGGCAAAAATGTCTGTGTCTTTGATGAAGCTAAAAATTGGTAGAAAGGTAAATAAAATTAATACAACAAGATTTATTGCAATTAATACAACATGATCTAAACCCTAAATCCTAGTATAGTGAGTAGTAGTACTAGGTAGAAAAAGTGACTAACTCGGAATTGGCTTAAACTTGTTCAGGAATGAATATTGTGGATAATTTGTGTGTATATTGGTGTATGTTTTAAAAAATTCAATTCATTTTTTTTCAGTTCCACAAGGGGGTGATTGACCAAAGTAGGATAGTTTTACAAACATATTATCAATGGAGGGCCTTTTTGAAACAAAAGTGATCTGGTTGACACTCAAAAATATTTGTCAAATAAGACGTTTTGGTGTCATGTTAATTTTTTTTTAAAAAATAATTTTGAATAGTTAATGCCACATGTTATCCACGTGGGACATTCTATTGGTGATCGTGTTCTGTAGACAACACTTAACTTAGAAGGTTAATAAAATTTGGATATGGATTATTGAATGCCTCTTAAGTTGACAATGAATTTGAGGCACTTAAGATCTTATTTGCTTCTTGAACTCATTAGAATCTTTTTCTTTTGTTGAGGGAATATTTAATTTTCATTATATTTATATGAGTATCACTTAGGATTTAAAATGATTCCTTCAATAAAATCTACTAGTGAACCTCAATCACACTCTAGTAAAACATTTATGTTGATTTTGTAACTAAGATACATGTCTCTACCCCAAATACTTAGATTAAAATAATAATGTAAATAAAAAGGAAGACAAGGTAATAGTTAAAACCAAAGAAACACAATTCGTATTGAGGATTAAAGGTTCACATGGTCATTAAACAAGTAGGTACAATGTTTTCGAGAAGATTTTAAATCTAAATATTATAATTGAAAAATAAAGTCATTATCATCTTCAAAATAAGCTCTTCAAACAACAAAAGACATAGAACAACTATTCTAAATTCCAAAGCCTCAATGTCACACTAATTAGAGCAAGACCCCACCCCTTCAAAACTCGGCACCATGAGTGCCTTCAACATTACCTAAAAGAAAACCACAAGAGAGTAAGGTGAGAAATAACATTCAATCATATATAAATGTATATATAGTACCCTAAATCTCACCCATTACCATACCCAATTACTAACAGTTAACAAATACTCATATATCAATCACACGTTCCATCGCATTCAAAATCAATCACATTCCATTCATGGTTACAAAATGCACATGCTCGCACAATGCATATGCTCATCACCACACCTAAAAGTCTCGATTCGGAACTCCACACCATGGGCGAACCTCCTCAATCCCCTTAGTTATCACTAATGATGGCCACACCGTTAAACACCCCGTATGGCCGGTGTGTAGCATGGTTAAATACTACCTATGGCCCATGCATATGAATGCCCCCCATCATTAGTCCACTCTGTTAAACACCATTTTTGGCCAGGGTCCTCTGTTAAACATCACATATGGCCAGGGTATTATAGCCACGTCTGGCTATTCATACATCTCATGCATCTCATGTCCATGCTCAATGCATTCTCATCCACATTCTCATTCTCATGATTCATACATCACTCACACAGTCCATAATCATGCCAAAATCATATCAATTTAGTCATCATTACCATAAATCATTTATAAGAATGCACATAAAATACCATTGAATTCCACCCAATTTCACCATTACACACAAGAGTCCCAAATTGAACCTCAACCATGAATAACCATGAACAACCACGAGAATCAAGTAATTAAGACGTTATCACATTAAGGCAAAACGTTATCCAAGAATTTAATCCCCCTTCAAATGCCACAAGACACCATACAATAATAATTGTTAATAAGGGCCCTAAGGAAGACCCTACTGCTCTTTCTTATGTAAATGAAACCTAAATAGTGAGATAGAACTGACATCTCTACATCTCTGCATACTTGGAAGCATAATGAAGAAAACATGTTCATCAAAGTCATTCTTCTTGTTCCTTTGGGATTCCCTCTAGAGGTTTTCCTTCACGCTAAAGGCAACCGATTACATTATCAATTAAGTCAACCAAAACCACGGTACACATTGGCGAATCTTTTCTACCGATTAAAATATTTTTAGAACATAATAACCAAACAAATTTGAGAATTTAGATCCTAGAGGGACTAATGGATTGCCCTCACTACCCATATACCCCCACATTCACACTAAGGCAACCGAACCCATCTCCCTCGTACCTTAGATGCGAAGAACAGTGATGATCTGATGCAGCTCTGGGATGATCTGAACACCCTAACCCCTCCTCCTTGTAGATCTGCGTTCTCTCTCCTCTAGATCTGGCCGTTTGACATGCAAATCACAAATTGGGGTAAACTGATTACCCTTGTCTAATATTCTAATTGGGTCGGGTAAACCCTAACCCGCCTATCAACCCCCCATTAATTCAATTAATTAAATTAATAAATAAAAATAATTCAAATTAATGCCTCATCAGTTTATAAAACCATTAACTTCTCTATTAAAATAAAATTAAATGTAAATATTTAAGTACTAAATTAATTTTCTGCCATCATTAAGAATAATAATAATAATAATAACATTTCAGTTTCAAAATGCAATTATTTAATAAAATAATTTCCTGCAGCAATTAATAATTAAAATAAAATTGATAATAATAATAATGAAATTTATTTCTAAAAATAATTAAATAAATTTTAGGAGGTTACACTTTTGTTGAGGGAATATTTAATTTTCATTATATTTATATGAGTATCACTTAGGATTTAAAATAATTCCTTCAATGAAATCTACTAGTGAACCTCAATCACACTCTAGTAAAACATTTATGTTTATTTTCTAACTAAGATACATGTCTCTTCGAGTATTATGATACAAGTTCTTTCTTCTCATCTTCTTGGAATTGAATATGTACTCTAGGTTGATGCTTTAGGAGTTTATTTTCTAAAATCTTTGTCCTTATATAATAAAAAAAACACATTTTTTAAGTAACTAGAAACATTTTAGTAAAGTATATTTAATGTTCTTTAACTAATATATTTAGGACATATAGCAAGACTTGTAAAAATATAGATATTATGTCTTTTTAAGGACTTGATGAGCTTAAGTTGATAATTTACTACAATAGTAAAATATGAGTTAATTTATAGGTTGTTCTAGTGAACAAGGTAAACAATTACTAATATCAGAAACTTTATAATAAATTATCAATGACTAATAATTAAGTATTTTGAGATAGATGTCTTTTAATTTTTCATAAGTTAAATTAATGTTTCCCTGTTTATTTAAGTATACAAGTAAATGAGGTTTTTAGTTTCCGTCATTTCTTTCATGGTCCCAAAGTTTCTTTAATCAACATTAAGCATACTAAATAAATTATATAAAAAGCATCACATATATGGACTAGCTTTTTAAGAGAAGAGTAAGACGAGATTGGGAAGATTCTTTTGACTTTGTATTTCCTATTTAACCTTATATTAAATTTATAAAAGTCAAGTTTGTATCAATGATGTAATTTGGTAAACACTTAAAGGTAAGTTCATGGTAGTAATAAAGTTGTGAGTTCAGATATTGTACTCAAGAGACTAGTAGTATGTAAATTTTCAATAAGTCTTTATGTAGTTTAGGCAATCAAGTTTTAAGAAGATTTGTGTAGTGAAATAGAAGAAAAAAATAAAGTAGAGAAGTGAGAAAGTAGATGAAAAGAATTGGTTCTAGTCTTTTTGAATTATAGGTTTTGGTTTCATTATGCTTTATGCAACTCTATTATCCTACCTCCTTGTGTTACTGAATTTACTTCTTAATTTTACGTAAAGGACCTTCGTCTCCTTAATAATCTTTATCTTAAGATGATTCCTATTTGATCATTTAGAAACACAACTTTAAGCAGGCTTGAGGTTTATAGAAGTCGATTATTACTAGTTAAATCAGAAGTCTAAGAGAAATTGGTCATTCAGTTCCCCCTAAACACAATTATCCTATAGTTCTACCAACTGACTAAGCTATGCAATTATCCTATAGTTCTATCAACTGACTAAGCTATGGTTGTCTCCATTAGTTGATTAAACATGCAAGAATAGTCAAAGCAATAAGATAATTTAAGCAGTAAAAGGCAAGAAATAAAAAATTGAATTCAAAAGAATAGTCAAGGATTCTCAACACAACTACTCTATAACTCCTAAAAATGATTTAGCTACCCATGCACATGATACATGACAGATAAACTAAAACAAACAAAGAAGGAAAACCAAAAACACACAGAAGCCAAGGGCTTTGCTCCTCCACTCTATATTGTGCTTTTAGCCTTGACAACGTCTTCAAGTGTCTTTCAGGGAGTCTCGAAGTCAAGAGGAACATTGGAAGAATGAAGAGAATGAATTATGAAGTGTTGGCGAGTGATGCAATGCAATAGCATGTGTTGGGATGTCCTCTTTCTGCTCTCTAGTTGCTCCCTTTTATATTGTGCAAAGTGGACCTTTTTGGGTGTTTATTTTTTTTTTGTTGAAAATCTTGATTTTTGTTATATTTTTTTGTTTTCTTACTTGTGTACCTGTATTGCATTAAACTTAATAAAAAAATGATTATACATTTTATATATATACAAAATACTAAAAATTTTCTAAAAAAAAATATAACATTAATATATAACATATCTATTTATTAGTTAAATTTTAGAGAAAAATTTAAGGAGGAAGTTTCCTACCTTTTTATGATGACAATCTAATCACATAAAGGAAGTGAGATTATGACTATCTTGAATTTTGTCTTAGACACCACCAATAGGTTCAAGTCATGATTTTCTCGCCTTTTGTACGAAGAAAAACTCTTTTTTTGCAAAAGAAAGAAAAAAAAGAAGAAACTTCATTCCTTCCTTGTCACTACTTAACACCACTATTTGAACCATCATGTAACCGAAAAGAATTGAAATAAGATTGATATAGAAAATGGTTTAAATAATGGTTTAAAAAAAAAAGTAAAATGTCAAATAAAAAGACACGTGAATCAATGAAAAACTTTTTCCTTTAGAACATTACAATCCATAAAACATACCTAAGGGTAGAAATGGAAAATTCCTTAAAAATATCGACTACATGAATTAAATGTGTATACATGGCTAAAAAAATTCACGAAGAAACTATTAACTATCCTTATAAGCCAACATCACATGGACGGATGAGACATGAAAAACACAAGTTATCTTCCCTTGAGATTAAAAAAAAAAAAAAGAGGTAATTTTAAATATTATCAGAGAGTTGTATATACCAACTGAGATTTGTCTCTTTTAATAAAAAAAATTCATAAATATAGTTAGTAATTAAACACTAATTAGCATGATTAAGAAATTTAACTATTAATCAATTATGTTGACTTTAATTTGTTGATTTTTTGTATACTTATTAATAAAAAAAGATAGATTAAATTTAGTTAAATTTCTTATTGTATTCAAATTGAACTACTACTTCATTCTTTGATTTAAAAATTAACTACTATGTATATGACCTGAATCTTACAATTAGATATGAAATGAGTTATATATGTTAGATATTACCTTTAATAGGCTTAATATTTTTTTAAAAAAATTTAAAACTTAAAGTCTTAAACATGACATATTTATTTGATATAGGCATCATTTAAAGGGTTAATTTAACCTTTTCAAAAGCTTTACTTAACCTAAAAAGTTATTTTTAATAAGTTAATAAATTAACCTATAAGAAGAATGGGTATGCCAAAATCTAAGCCTTTGAATAAACTATTTAATATATTATTCTAAATTACTGTAACAAAATTTCAATGTAATAACACCAAAATTTCAATGTAATAACACCAATATATTATTTACATTTATTAAGCAAATTGATTGGATATTTTTTAAATGATTTAAAACAGAGTAAATTACACTTTATTCTCTTGAGAAATATAGATATTACACTGTCCTCCCATCTTATGTTAAAAATTACATTCCCTTCTAATGCGATCTAAATCGCGCTGAGGGAAATTTAGAAAGGAAATTTGTTTTTTTCAAGAGATTTTGATTTTTGTTTGAGGTTTTGAAAGGGAGCCGGATCTACCTCTAGGGAGGAGTCGGCTTCTGACGAGTTGGCACCGGCTTGTCCAATCTAGGGGGATTGACCAGGCCAGATTCAACTCGGAGTCGCCACCAGCGTTTAAAGGCACGTCAGAGCCCTAGGGTGCATAAGACAAGTTGGTAGAAGCAGAGTCTAGGTAAGGAGCCGGTTACGCATGGGGTTCACCCATCCGCCTACCATCTGGTAGTTACCCTACGAAATGCATCCAATGTAACCTTTACCTTTACTGTTATTAACTTAACGGACGCACAAGGGTGAGTTTGATTGAGACTGGAATATTAGGGACGTATAACTTGACAAGAGTAGGCTTCTTGCTCCTACGTCCCTCCTATAGCATGGAAGAATCAAAGTTCACGTAGTTCTCGACGCATGCGGTGAAGCATACATCGAACTTTCCCTTAGGCGTCCCTCCCGCCTAGGCAGGGATCTGCCACAAGTGTGTGACGCTGGTTTGATGGTCGGACTTTCCTCTTAGCGTCCGCCAGAGTCGGAGACTTAGGGTTTGAACTTTCCCTTAGGTGTTCATCCCTCGCAAGTTTAAGTTCGGAGTTGGGACTATCCATTAGGCGTCCCGTCTCGATGCCAGGTGAAGTGTTTGAATGTGCATGCCCAGACGCGAACTTATTTATTGACTCAAACCAATGGAAAGCATGGTGTGCTATGGCTACAACCCTGAGACCGACTCATATTTTGGCCTAAGCTGGCAGCATGCCTACCATCTAAAGTGTAATGGACTCGACTTGGCTAAGCTGGCTACGTGCCTACCATTTGGAGTGTAATTGACTCGGTTTATGTTGAGCTGGCTACATGTCTGCCATCTGGAGTGTAATTGACTCGGTTTTGGGAGAGGTGGTGTTTACCGCATTCTTGGAGTTGGGCTAGAGAACTTACTTGGTATCTAGAGAGCAAGTTGGCACTTCACTCGTAGTCAGAGATCGATGATCCTCACCCGTTAGTCACGCAGCACTTCCTCAACACTTTTGCTATTCTTCTTGTACTCCTAGATTCTTGGCCCCGAGCTTTTTGCGCTGGGGCCTTTTATAGCCTTCGAAGGGGGACGAAGGTGCTCCTGATCTTGCCACATGGAATCACCCCAGTCTCTTGATTCAGTCAGTTAGCTGTGGCACTTCCCATGCTGATTCTTGTTGGATCCCTCGCTCAGTCGTGGCATGTTCTCCTTGGAATCACAACGCATCTTGTAGATAGGGGCTAACATGGCATGTTTCTCTACTGTGATTGGCAAGGATCGTAGTCCCGTTGATGCGTGGGACTTGGGTTTGCTGATGTGGCCTCATCCTCGTGTCCCCTAGAGAATCCAACGGCTAGGGAACTATGAGGTGGCACTCCCTCTCCGAGGCGATGACTTGGCTTGACTTTGATGACGTGGTCAGCTCTGTCAACGTTACGTTGGTGTTCCTAGATCCAGCCTGGGCTGGTCATTGTGCGCCTTACGAGGTTTGGGCCAAGCCTGTGTGAGTGACTGGCGATGGACCTGACCCGTTGACCCATGCCTATCGTCCTAGGCCCTTCTCTTGATAGGGGCAGGTCGAGTCGGCCAGACTCCCTTGATTAACGGGCTGGTTCGACTCTC
Organism: Mucuna pruriens; assembly: GCA_025330945.1. Classification (NCBI taxonomy): domain Eukaryota; kingdom Viridiplantae; phylum Streptophyta; class Magnoliopsida; order Fabales; family Fabaceae; genus Mucuna; species Mucuna pruriens. Next base: position 586,910 of record JAENHJ010000527.1, on the reverse strand, counting down.
CTTGCTTTCTAGGCTGTGTCGTGATCCAGTCATCTTACTCATGGACTTTTTTATTTTGAGCCGAACCAATTTGGGGTCCTACAGTTTCCCCCTCTTTATTTGTGGTCGTGCGAGAGAGACATTGGTATCTCCTTGTGTGACCAGGAATAAAGATGCATCTGTTGGGTGGTCGTTGTCTGGTTACCTTATGCCGAGTCGACTCCATGGCGAGGCGGGCCATGGGATCCTAAGGTGCTAGTTTACTGGGGGAGGAAGTCCATCTAGGCATTTGGTTGGTTGGCTAGGGGCAAAGCTGGCTTCTGACTGGCAGAGGTGATTTGCTAGGGAATGAGGCTGACATGTCTATTGGTCGACTTGCAGCACGGCCAGTTCGTTGGGGCTGAATCAGCTTTTGGAGCCTACTGACTCGCTGAGGGGGACAGGCGAGGCTTTAATGCCCCACTCAATGGATGACCGACCCGGTTGGAGGTGGGACCGCCCTGGTGACGTGGTTGTTGGGGGCGAAGAGGTGTGCCCTTAGGTATGGATAACGTGGCCACTAGAGAATGGGATAAAGTTTGAACGACGTGGATATTGGGAGGTGAGAGGTCGCGTGTGGTAGGGATGCACTTTAAAGTTAGAATGGTGTTGGTCACGTCGTTTTGCTTCGCATTAAATGTGCTTTGTCGTTTTCTCCTTAAATGCACCTTCTGCATTGATGGTGCATGATTGCGTCGCTCTGGGTTTTGCACTTCCCTGCCTTCCTAGGTATGCTTCCCTTAAGTATAAATAAGGATACTTGGCTCTGGTGTGCTTTTTCTGCCTAACTCGTTCCTTCTCTATCCTTGCTTTTCCTACCTTCTCGAGTTTTCTTCGTACTTTCTCATCTTTGTTTTCCAACGTCCATGGCAGGTCAAACTAAGCGTAAGTCTTCAATATCTTCCTCCTCAGAGTCTTTTGTGTCTTCTTCTTCCTTCACCTCTATCGATTTTGTACCTCTGGCCGTAGTGTCGAAGTCTGTCGTCCCTACCCCAGCTCATCCTCATGTCGAAGAGCATTATGAGGAATGGGTGAGCCAAGATGTTTTGGCTCATGTGTCCAGTGTGTCTCCCTCTTATGTAGACTCCATAATCTCCAAGGGCACCTGGGTGCGAGAGTCTTCTGTGGGCCAGTTCATTATGATGGCCCCTTTTGACGACGAGCGCATTTGCCATGCGGCTCTAGAGGACGAAGACGATTTTATTTTCATGTATGAAACCGTCTTCATAGACTTAGGGATTTCCCTCCCTTTGACCCCTTTCTTTGTCGATGTCCTTAGGACATTGCGGATAGCCCCTTCCCAACTTCACCTCAATAGTTGGGCTATCTTCCAAGCTTTCCGAACCGTGTGCCGAACCTTGTCCATTATTCCCACAACCCCTCTTCTTTTTAGTTTCTATTCTGCTCGTGTTAGCCAAGGTGCTAACTGGGTTTCCCTTACAGCCATGCACCAAATGAACTTGTTTCATCCTTACCTCAAGTCCTATAAAGGGTTTAAGACCCGCTACCTAAAAGTGCTCTCGGTGAAGGATGCCCCTTTCGCCGTAGATGGGGAACCCATCCCTTGGTACTGGCATTTTCCGAACAAGGTAAAGGGGCTAACCCGGGAGCAGTTGGATGCTAACGACCGGGGAAGTTGGGATACTCTCAACCAGCTCCCCCCAGAGAGTCAACTGTAAGGAGGTCATAGCGACTTTCTTCACCCAAGATCCCCTCTCTTGTTTGAAAGGTAATCTTTTGGTTGAGGGTTTTTGAGTTGACTCGGCCTGGTGCCGAATTGTTGACATACTGTTTTTTTGTTTTTTTGCAAATATTTTCAAAAAGTTCGGCAACAATTTGGTGCCTTGTTGTAGAAGGACGAGTCTGCCACTACCAAAGAAAAACTAGGGAAGGTAGGAGCTGAGGCTACTAAGCCCAAGCCTAATCAGGCGGCCCCAACCCCTCAAACTAAGGTAACATCCGGTATCGGCTCCACCTCCACCTCCAGGTCCTGTGTTGAAGAAGAAGGAGACTTCTTCCGCTTCTGAGGGTGTCGCCAATTAAAGGAAAGCCGTGGAAGGGGTCTTGGCGCCCAAGCCTATGCCCACCTCGACTCCCTCTACTGCTACCGCCAGCCAACCTATTGCTTCCAAGTCTTCCACCACTGTTGCCATTGGAAAGATCAAGACAGTCGCTGCCCCCAACCCCGTGGTAATTACTCCTGCGGTGCCGATTGCAAGTGCAATTGATTGCAAGTGTGAAGAGCTTTTTATTGATTCCAGTGAGTTCTTGGCTTTTATCTTTGTTTTTTTCTTTTTTTTCTACCTTAAAGGTTAATGACGACTCTAACCGAACCAGTGTATCAAAAGAACTAAGTGTTTGTGTGTGACTTAATAAAATATTAAGTTAATTGGTGTTCCCTCTAACTCCAACTTGACAACTAGGTTAAGAGATTCGGAATGACTAATCGTTAGCAAAAAAAAACGACTAAGTGTTAAGATGAAAGCCATCTATGCTAATAATTTGAAAGGACCAAGTGTTGTGTCTAGGCTATTGAGCTCTGAAATGACTAAGTGTTAAATCTGCTAACAAACTTTGAAATGGTTAAGTGTTAAATCTATGCTAACAGACTCTAAAATGATTGTGTTACATCTATGCTATTAAACTCTAAATGACTAAGTGTTAGATTAGAATGTTAACAAGCTCTGCAATGACTAAGTGTTACATCTATGCTGCTAAGTTCTGAAATGACTAAGTGCTAGATTAGAATGTTTCGTCAAATTGTCCACTATACCAAGTCAGCTTTGACACGAAGTCGAAAAGAGTTCCCAACATTGAGTTGGCTTCAACGTAGAGTCGGAAATGGTTCATTGCATTAGGTAGACTTCGACACGGAGTCGAAAATGGTTCACTACACTAGGTAGGCTTCGACACGGAGTTAGCAATGGTTCATTACACTAGGTAGGCTTCCACACGGAGTCAGCAATGGTTCACTATGCTGGGTAGGCTTCGACACAGAGTCGGAAGTGGTTTACAACACTGGGTAGGCTTTGACACGGAGTCGGCAATGGTTCACTACACTAGGTAGGCTTCGACGCGGAGTCGGCAATGGTTCACTACGTGGGGTAGGCTTTGACACGAAGTCGGAAGTGGTTCACTACACTGGGTAGGCTTCAACACGGAGTCGGCAATGGTTTTCGAATACTAGTGCTCATGCATGCATGGGGGTGTTTTCCCTCCTTGCTTTGTATGCGTGTATGCATGTGGGAATATTTCGAATCTGGAATGCACATGCTTTTATGTATGAATGTGATGCCTGTCGCCCCGATTTTGTTATGCGTTGGGGGTTTTACCTTGAGCGCGCCATGCCTACGCCTGTACGGCCGGCATTCAGTCGAATGCCCTTTTGCTTTTTGGAGGTTGCGTTACCAGAGCGATCTTGGCTTTCTGAGGTTGGATTTTGCCTCAGCATTAGATCAGAGTCGGCTGGACTCATGGACCGGCCGGTGCGTTCCCCTTTTCGGCCTTTGACCAAAAATGTAATTTCACTCTTCTTTTGCCGACTGGATAAAATATTGCATTCTGTGTAAGAAAAATGGAATTGTGTTAACAGTATAAATTATAATTGTGAGTCCGTGCTGAGGGATCCCACTAGACTTTCTTGAGGTCTGGAGGGTGAGGCTAACTTTCGGCCTAATGCCTTTAGGTAGGGGATCGATAATGCTTTCTCTCGTGTGGGGCGGTGCTGGCTCCTCCCTCTTGGAGACTCGGGGTCGCCCATTTGGATTCCTCCCTTTGGTTGAGCTTTCAAGGGTAGAACAATTTGGCCGCGTCGATGTTGACTGGATACTAGAGCTCTTGTCCTTCCGGGTTGACCAGTATTAGAGCTCCTTTGAAGAAGGTGCGTTTGACGATATAAGGACCCTCGTAGTTGGGGGTCCACTTGCCTCTCGGGTCTCTGGCATTGAGTAGTATTTTCTTGAGCATTAGGTCCCCCTCTTTGAACTGGTAGGGCCTTACTTTTATGTCAAAGGCGTACTTGATTATGCGCTGGTACAACTGCCCGTGGCATAGAGCAGTCAACCGCTTTTCTTCTATCAAGTTGAGTCGGTCCAGTCGGATCTGGGCTCATTTGGCGTCACTTAATTCAGCTTCGGCCAAGACTCTAAGGGAGGGTATCTCTACTTCCACAAGGAGAACCGCTTTTGTGCCATACACCAGTGAGTAGGGGGTTGCCCCTATGGAAGTGCATACTGAGGTACGGTATCCGTGTAACGCATAGGGTAACATGTCATGCCAATCTTTAAACGTCACCACCATTTTTTGCACTATCTCCTTGATGTTTTTATTGGCCGCCTTTACGGCCCGGTCATCTTGGGGGCGGTATGGTGTTTGTTTTTGAACTATTCGCATAACTCAGCCATCATCTTGTTGTTTAGGTTTGTGTCGTTGTTTGTGATGATGTGAGTCAGGAGACCGTATCGGCATATGATGTCCTTTTTGATGAATTTGACCACTACGCTCTTTGTTACACTAGCATAGGATGCAGCTTCTACCCACTTCGTGAAATAGTCTATGGCTACTAGGATGAACCTGTGTCCGTTGGACACCTTAGGCTCTATAGGATCGATCATATCCAGGCCCCACATGGCGAAAGGCCATGGGGAAACTAGGTTATGTAGCTTGGATGGGGCTGCGTGGATGTTGTCAGCATAGACTTGACATTTCGTGTACCTTCTTACATGCTAACAGCAATCTAACTCCATTTTGGTCCAATAATAGCCGGCTCTAAGAATTTTGTGGGCTAAGGCGTGGCCATTGGTGTGGGTGCCGAGGGTTCCCTCGTGTACATCCTCCATGACCTCCTTTGCCTCTTGCTCATCCACGCAACGAAGTAGCGTCTAGTCGGCTTTCCTTTTATAGCGGACTGTTCCGCTTAGGGAGAAGCCAGCTGCAAGTCTTCTTAGCATCCTCTTATTGTTCTTAGTTGCCCCTGGTGGGTACACTCCTTTCTCTAGATACCCCCTTAATGTCATAGTACTAGGGGTTTCCATCAGCCTCTGAGTCATCCTAGTCTAATTGTTGGCAATGTGGCATTCTGGCTTGGTGCCGAACCTAGATGGTTAGCTCTTGCTCTTTATTTACTAGGAGCATGGTTGATAGGGTGGCTACGGCGTCGGCCATCTGGTTCTCATCTCGTGGGACGTAATAGAAAGTGATTTTGTCAAATTGTTCACTCATTTCCATCACATAGTTGTGGTAGGGGATTAGCTTGGCGTCATGCATCTCCCACTCCTCACAGAGCTGATAGATGACTAGCACCAAGTCACCGAAGACCATGAGCGCTTTAACTTGGAGCTCAATGGCCATTATGATTCCCATAGTGCATGCTTCATATTCCGCCATGTTATTGGTGCAGTCGAAGCCTAGTCTAGTTGAGAAGGGAAAGCATTGGCCTCTTGGAGATGCCAATAAAGCTCCTATCCCATTCCCTAATAGGTTTGATGCTCCGTCAAACCAGAGTTTCCATCTGGCCGGGTCGAATTCGAGTTCGGCTTCTTCCACTGCCATGATGTGTTCATTTGGGAATTCATGTAAGAGTGGTTGGTACTGTCCAAATGGGTGGTGAGCCAACTGCTCAGCTAGCACGCTCCCTTTGATGGCCTTTTGGCTTGTGTAGATTATGTCATATTCTGATAAAGCCATTTGCTAGCTCGCTATTCGTCCCGTCAGTGCTGGTTTCTCGAAGATGTATTTGAGGGGATCTGTCTTACCAATGAGCCACGTAGTATGGGCTAGCATATACTGTCTCAGCCTTTTTGCTGCCCAAATTAGAGCACAATAGGTCCATTCTAGTGTTGGGTATCTTTGTTCGTAGTTTGTGAATTTCTTACTAAGGTAGTATATGGCTTGTTCTTTCTTCCTTGAGGCATCTTGTTGCCCTAGAACCTCGTCCATTGATTCTGCCAGCATTGTTAGGTATAATATTAGGGGCCTCCCTAGCGTCGCTGGGACGAGCACGGGAGGTGTCTTTAGGTACTGTTTGACTTTTTCAAAGGCTCCTTGGCACTCCTCATTCCACTCCATTTTCTGGCTTTTCCGAAGGAGTTTGAAGATGGTGCTGCATGTGGCGGTCAGTTGAGAGATGAATCTTGCTATGTAGTTAACTCTTCCCAGGAAACCTCTCACTTTGGTTTTGGTTCTAGGAGGAGGCATGTTCCGGATTGCTCTTACTTTATCTGGGTTTACTTTGATTCCTCTCTGGTTGACTATGAAGCCTACTAGTTTTCCGATTTTGACCCCGAAAGTGCATTTTGCTGGGTTCAACCTGAGCCTATATTTTTGTAATCTCTCGAAAAGCTTCCTCGGGTCTTCCACATGCTGGTCCAGTGTTTTTGACTTTGCGATCATATCGTCCACATAGACTTCCACTTCTTTGTGCATCATGTCGTCGAATAAGGTCACCATGGCCCTCTGATATGTCGCTCCGACATTCTTGAGCCTAAAGGGCATAACTTTCTAGTAGAATATTCCCCACGTCGTGATGAAGGTAGTTTTTTCCCTGTCTTCTTCAACCATTCAAATTTGGTTGTATTCGGAGAAGCTGTCCATGAAGGAGTAAAAGGTATGCTGGGCTGTGTTGTCCACCAGCATATAGATGTGAGTGATAAGCGGGTTTTTAGTCGTCTTACACGCCTCAAATAAATACTAAAACTAACTATAGTATAGCTAACCCTAGATCGATTCTCTCATGGACACAATGTGTTAAATTGTGACTAAGTGTAGAAATTAGAGTTTTATGCATAAACGTCAAGTGTAGAATGCCGACTTTCTCTCGGCAAAGGCTGATCTGACACGGTCTCGGCTAAGGGCAGACTCAGACGCAACAAAGTTGGACTAACTCAGTTTCGGATGGACGCGACGAAGTCGGACTGACTTGGTCTCAGACTCTGGAAAGCAGGAAATAGGGGGTTTTGTGTTTAAGTGTAGAAAATAAACTAAATACTGAAAATAAACTAAACTATGCTAAACTAATCTATACTAACTACTGTACCAATTCGGAAATCAACACACAACAAGTTGTCATTCTTACTTAGAATTATACTCCGAATCAACCTTAGATTCTTACAACAATCACCAAACATTTGTCCATTTCCATACTGAGGATTTACACAATCGCTACCTCATTAGTTGGCAGGGAGTATGTACTTGGTTGATTTTAGGTTCTCTACCTAATCAGATTATTAAACTAGTTCCAATCGGCCCTAGTCTAATGTGATCTACCACTAACAATGTGCAATCGCGGCAAAGTTAAAAGTAGATTAAAACGTACGAATTATAATTAAGAGACAGAATTGCAAACTAGTTATGACATTGAAAATAGAATTGAATACAAAGCTGGGAATTCAGCGTTCTCCAGAGAGTCCGCCTTCCACGATGATCGCCTTGGAAGGACGGAGTGGTGCACCAATGATGGCCAGACGTTGAGGTTTTTGTCCACCGGAGTGCGTCGACTATACTGAGCGATCACCTCCGACAGCTTCCAGCTTCCCAAATCCTGGTCTTGTACCTCCTCGATCGAGAGAGGCACCTTACTGAAGCTTCGTGTACCACCGTGCTAGCTTGGAATGTCTACATTTGTTGATGGCGCTAGGTTTAGAATTCCACTGTTTTTCCACATCGAAGACGTGGCCTGACATGCTTTATTTATACACAAATTGGCTAAATCTAAATCTAATCCCATAGAATCGCTGATTCCTTGATTCCCATAGATTTCCTACTCAGTTACATATTTCCTAATCCTAACAGATTACAAATTTGAATTATTGATTACAGATTTCTCAATCCTAGGAGATTACAAATTCCTTGATTCTAGCATAATCATATCTATATTACAGATTCCTTAATTCTAGGATAATCAAATCTACATTATAGATTCCTTAATTTTAGCATAATCATATCTATATTACAGATTCCTTAATTTTAGCATAATCATATCTACATTCTTGCTGGAGTGATTTTGGCCACTAACGTCGGCTTGGGCTGGGATGTTCTCGGCTTCTACTGGGCCGAGATGCTCTCGACTTTCAGGCTTACAAAACAAGTCCAAACTTTTGTTAGTTAAAATCCTCATTTTAGCACTGATTTATATTTTTCCTATTTCTAGGCCCATAATTTGAATCTTAGCTAAGATAGGACTCTTAATCACTAAACAGTCTTAATAATACTCATCTTAAGCCCTTGTAAGGTGTATAAAATATGACTTATTAGTAAGGCAGGGGGAAATTGTCTTTTGGGCTCGCCCTGTGAGGCCCCTATAATCAACGCACATTCGGACCTTCTCGTCTTTCTTGGGAACCGGCACTATGTTGGCTATCCATTGAGGGTATTCTGCCACCACCAGGAAACCCGCATTTCACTGCTTTTCCACCTCTTCTTTAATTTTAAGCGCTGCCTCCGACTTCATTCTTCTGAGCTGTTGCCGAACCGGGATGGCATTAGGAATCAGGGGTAACTTGTGCTCCATGATGGTGGTATCTAAACCTGGCATGTCACGATATGACTAGGCGAAGATATCGGCATATTTCCTTAGAAGTTCAACTAGCCTTTGTTTGAGGCCCGACAACATTTACTCCCCTACTCCAATTTCTCGTTTCTCCTTCTTTGCCGAGGTTAACGGTTTCCAGTTCTTCGGTTCCGGATTAGAGTTTTGGTCTTTCTTGCTTCAACAGTCTTTCCATCTCTACTAGGGTTTCTTCCTCGGAGTCTTCCCCTTTGTCTTGTCCATAGGATTCGCTAGCATTGTTGAGCTCAAGAGTTGCATTATCAATCCGAAGGGTATTTATATTGTTTATTTTTGGCGCATTTCGGGAAGAAGAAAGAAAGAAAAGAACACATTTTAGGCGTGATTTGAATGAATGAATGAATGCATGGAATTTGAAAGAGACTAAGGAAAGAATAAATATGAAAGAAAGTGATTGAATGCGAAGGTGAGAGCACACAACACATTTTATTTATCTTGTCTTTGAAAGGCGACCTGAAGGCCTATTTACATATGTACGTTTATTTACAATTTTGGGGAGACTAGTTCGGGTAAGGCTTTGGTGGTTCAATTGTCCACTTCTTGACTTGTGGGGATGACCCACTCTTCAAGCTCTAGAGGTTGATCCTCTATCGTCGTGACCTGATCCATGGAGATGATGCCCCCGTTCATGAAATAGCGATAGAGGTTTGGCTGAATCCATTTCTTTCCTAACGCTCTCCGCCCTGGTCCCTTTTCTTTTACAGCCCCGGTGTAGCCGAGTCTGGACCTTCCAGGATTCTCTAGCAGTGCCACTGGCTCGACTATGTTATCTAGGCCTTTGCCCAATCCCTTGTCGGGTTGAAAGCCATTACTAATTAGCACCTTAGCAGCCATGATCGCCGCTTTGGATAATTTGGGACCTCCTCCCTCAACTTCACCGCTGGTTGTACTTACTATTTCTAGTGCTTGGAACGAGGTTTCTAATGCTTCCTCATCCCCTTCAATGTATTCCATTGGAAGAAGGGTGTTAATCATCAGTTCCTTCTCCCCCATCACACTGACTAGTTGCTGGTCAGCTATGAATTTGACTTTTTGGTGGAGGGAAGACGGGATTGCCTCAGCTGCATGGATCCAAGGCCTGCCCAAAAGGCAGCTTATGCTGGCCAAATATCCATCACTTGGAAAGTGATATCAAATGTCGTTGGCCCTATGCGTACGGGGAGAGTGATTTCGCCCATCACTTCCGGTTTGGATCCATCAAAGGCCTTGACCACTACTGAGCTGATCTTGAGGGTGGAACCGGTTGAGTACAGCTTGTCTAGCATGGCTTTGGGCATGACGTTGAGTGAGGAGCCGTTGTCTATTAGTACCCTCACTATCATGTAGTTACCGCACGTAACGGCGATATGGAGAGGTTGGTTGTGACTCCTGCCCTCTGCTGGGGTCTCATCTTCAGAAAAGGAGAGGTGACAGCTTGCTGTAATATTGTTGATGATGCCTTCAAACTTTTCAAGCGTGATGTCTTGGGCCACATGGGCATCATTCAACACTTTCAAGAGAAGGTCTCGGTGACCCTCTGAGTTGATTAGCAGTGAGAGGAGTGAGACACATGCTGGAGTCTTGTGCAGTTGATCCAGCATCTCATACTCACTATGACGGATTAGCTTGAGGAATTTTGTGGCTTCCCCTTCTGTCACGATCCTCTTTGGCATTTCTGGTGCCTTGTCTTTCTTTGCGTGCACCGGTCTTTATTCTGCAAGCTCTCTAGGGCAAAGATTCTGCCGCTTCGAGTCACCCCTCTGGTCCTAGCTATATTGGTGACCTTTGGGACTGGGCTATCCTTTGCCAGGTACCTCCACGGGACTGCATTATTATTGTAGACCGGCTTGGCTAAGACTTGAATAATAAATGACACTCTAGGTTTAGAGGCCTAGTTGTAATGAATAATTAATGGTTTTGGGCAAGGGTTACCGTTTCCCTCAATCTATGCCATTGAGGCCCAAGAAGGGTTCTGCCCTTTGAACAGGTAAGGCGGAGATTTCACTAAAGGCATGTTGATGATCCTCTCATACTCCTCCAGCGTTGGTACCAATTGGAAGTCTATGAAGGTGAAGCACCTGAGAGGAGGGTCATAGTATTGTGCCAAGGTGGTCAGGGCATTAGGTTGTACCTCGACCTCGAGCAGGCTCAAGCAGTTGCCATACCTTCCCTCGAAGGTTCAGCACCATTATCCCTTCAAGAATTTACCCCATTTCCTCAATGATAGCAAATCAAGAGTCCTGACATGGATGGGGTGTAGCTTCCAGATTCCATAACCAGTTTCCATTTTTATGTGTTTGAAAATTCTCGCAATTAGGTATGCTTATGCAATGCATGTACTATTTTCTCTCCCCCCCTTATTTCATGTCATACAGTAATGTATGTACAATGCTTTTGATTCCTTGAAGGTATTCGAGCCAAGAGACTCAACTCTGGAGTGGTTCGGGTTGGTGACTTGTGTTAATGTGGCGCAAAGGGGTCCCTGTCCTCCTAAGGGTGGTTATGGTCGTTCCTGAGGGTTCTAAGGCAGTTATAGGTTCCTTTCATGACTCTAATCACACCTCACCTTTGGCCACCAGAGCCTATGACCCTTTTCGGGAACCTTCCATAGACAGGAATGAATCCTATGACCCTTATCGGACACGTAGGGGTGAGTTTGCATGAGACTAGAATGTTAGGGACGCATAACTTGACAAGAGTAGACTTCTTGCTCCTATGTACCTCCCCTAGCATGGAGGAATCAAAGTTCATGTAGATCTCAACGCATGCGGTGAAGATACAGTCAAACTTTCCCTTCGGCATCCTCCCTCTTAGGTAGGGATCTGCCACAAGTGTGCAATGCTAGTTTGATGGTCAAACTTTCCTCTTGGCATCCGCCAGAGTCGGAGACTTAGGGTTTGAACTTTCCCTTAGGCGTTCATCCCTCGCAGGTTTGAGTTCGAAGCCAGGACTATCCATTAAGCGTCTCGTCTCAGTGCCAGGTGAAGTGTTTGAATATGTGTGCTAGGCTGACCCAGACACAATCTTATCTATTAACTCAGACCAATGGAAAGCATGGTGTGCTATAGCTACAACCTCGAGACCGACTTGGATTTCGACTTAGGTTGGCAGCACAGCTACCATCTGAAGTGTAATGGACTCGACTTGGCTAAGTTGACTACGTGCCTGCCATCTGAAGTGTAATTGACTTGGTTTGGGTTAAGTTGGCTACATGTCTGCCGTCTAGAGTGTAATTGACTCAGTTTGTGTTAAGCTGGCTACATGCCTACCATCTAGAGTGTAATTGACTCGATTTGGGGAGAGGTGGTGTTTACTGCATTCTTGGAGTTGGGCTAAAGAACTTACCTAGTATCTAGAGAGCTAGTCGGCACTTCACTTGTAATCAAAGACTGACGATCCTCACTCGTTAGTCACGCAGCACTTCCTCAACACTTTCGCTATTCTTCTTATACTCCTGGATTCTTGGCTTCGAGCTTTTTGAACTGGGGCCTTTTATAGCTTTCGGAGGGGGACGAAAGTGCTCCTAATCTTGCCATATAGAATCACCCTAACCTCTTGATTCAATCAGTTAGCTCTAGCACTTCCCATGCTGATTCTCATTGGATCCCACGCTCTATCGTGGCACATTCTCCCTAAAATTGCAGTGTATCTTGCGAGTAGTGGCTGGCATGGCGTGTTTCTCTATTATGATTGGCGAGGATCGCAGTTCCATTGATGCGTAGGACCTGGGTCTGCTGATGTGGCCTCATCCTTGCATCCCCTAGAAAATCCAACGGCTAGGAAACTATGAGGTGGCATTCCCTCTCCGAGGGGATGACTTAGCTTGACTCTGTTGACGTGGTCAACTTTATCAGGGTTGCGCTGGTGTTCCTGGATCCGGCCTGGGCTGGTTGTTGCACGCCTTGCGAGGTTTGGGCCGAGTGTGTGTGGGTGACTGGCGGTGGACTTGACCCGTGCTTGCCATCTTAGGCCCTTCTCTTGATAGGGGCAAGTCGAGTTGGCCAGACTCTCTTGATTAACAGGCTGGTCCGACTCTCCTCACTTTCTGGGTCGTGTCGTGATCTAGTCACCCTACTCATGGACTTCTTTATGTTGAGCCGGACCAATTTGGGGTCCTACACCCTCCCTTAATAGATTCAACTATATGACATTTTACTCATTTTAAAAATTTTTCATTAAAATTTTCTTAGCGCTTGTTAATTTTTTTTATTAGTAAACCATCTCTTACACTACCACTCCAACCTCAAAGGTGTAACTATTACATCACCCTTCCTCCTTACATTTCCTATTAACAAATACAAATATATTTACTTTACTATATGATTTTATTTTAAATATTTTATTCAATTGTACGTATTTATATATATATATATATATATATATATATATATATATATATATATATCAATTTATCTCTTTATTTATTTCTTTAATTATTATTTTAAAAATTTTATTATGGACTATGCTAATTTTATTTATATATTTAATTTTTTTATTTTTTATTTTTATTATTTTCACAAGACAAATTTTAAAATAATAAAATAATAAATTTTATATATAAGTAAAAAAACCAGAAGTATTAAAATATTTTTTAATTGATGTTATTAATATAATATTTTAAAAAATATTTATATAAATTCATATTTTTATTAAATTTATTATATGGCAAATTTTAAAAATATTATTAAATATAATATATTTATTAAATTTAATAAATTTAATTTTAATATATGTATATTAAACATACAATATATTGGATGAATTTATTTATATTAAAATATGTTATTAAATAAAATTTCATTATTAAAATTTAATACTTAATATGTATATATATATATATATATATATATATATATATATATATAATTAATTAATTTTTTATTTTATTAATGTTTATAAAATATATTTTTAAACTAAAAAGATCAAATATATAAATAAATAAATAAATATATATATATATATATACATATATATATATATATATATACACACATATTATTTTCTCATAATTTTTTTTAATTATCATTTTAATAAAAAATTAATTAATTTAAATTAAATTAAATATTTTATAAAATTATAGAGTAAGTGAATAATAAATTCTTAAATTAAAAATATTTCAATCTACATTTTAAAATCTTATAATGAATATTTTTCAATAATTTAAGGTTAAATAAATTAAGTTATATATTTTAACATAAGAGAGAAAATATAATATAATATACTATCTTTCAATGAAAAAAATGTTAATTTATTCTATATTTTAAGATAAAAAAGAAAAAAAATATAATACTTGTATATCTCAGAAAAAAAATATAATACCTACATCTTTCAAAGAAGAAAATATGTAATTTAATTTAATAGTATCAAGTTAATTAGACTAAATTGTATATTTTAAATTAAATAAATTATAAAAAAAACTGAACCTAACTTATTTATTGCACGAGTCTCGTCTAGATTAGTCTTAAGAGAATTTTGCTTTGTTGGTGAAAATAATATAAAAAAATTAATAATTTTCTAAAGGTCCTTTCCTTTCAGACCAGTTGACCTTTGTGGCCACCAATGTCTTATTTAACCACAGAAAAAGACTCGACTTTGGAAGATTGAAATGGTGAATGGAATTCTCAATAAATATTAGTAGCAGAAACAAATAAAATAAAAATTCATAAATTAAAATTAATTTATATATAAATTAAAATTAATTTATATATAAATTAAAAATAAATTACTATTTTTTTTTAAATTAACTTATATTTTAATTTATAATTTTTTTTCTTGTATAAGTGTCTAAGAAGAAATGTGTCCAAATATATTAAGTAAAATGTGCTAATACTTCAATTTAATGTCTTTGTTAAATTGTGTCTTTTTACCATATATTTTAATTTTAATTTTTTAATATTTTCTATCCTTTTCAATATATACTTTCGCCAAACTTAGCCTTCCAACCATTACTTGGATTTTTTTATTATTAATTACACTAAAATCTGAAGATGATTTTTTAAAATTATATTCCACATCACTAAAATTTCTTAAATATATCAATCAGTAAATTACTTTTTAAAAATATTTAAGTGTGATCATAGACGTCTTTAATTTTTTTGAATAAATCAGTTCTTTGAAAAAAAACTCAAACATAATCATATTTGTCTCTGTAAAAGATTATGATAAAAAAACGAAAAGACTAATTTGGTAACACAAAAAAAATTAATGACGCAACAAATTTGTAATAGTCTAAATTAATGACTGTTTTTAAAAAATTAATGTGGTAAAACACATATGTTTAACATAAAAAAATTATTTAATTTTGTTCTTCTTTTATAAATGTTGTACTTATTAACTTTCAGTACTTTGACACTTAAAATTGGTGGCTAGAATTTCAATAATTTTTACATTAGAATTTCAATAATTGAGCATATTTGATAAAGCATTTTAATTAATTTGTATTTTATTTAATTAGTGTATGACTTCATTCGATTAAAATAAATGTATTTAGTAAATAAATTTATTTTATTAGTTTGTAACAATTGTTTAAACACTATTTAAAATAGAACTTATTTTATTTTCTTCATTCTTACCTTAATACTTTAACAAAACTTCTTATTTACCATTGTCTTTAATATTATACTATTTACTTTAATTATAATATTATTTATTTTAACTTTCAATAAAATATTTGATTTTTAAATAAAAATGATAAGAGTTTGGAATTAAACAAAAATTGTAATTATAATTAATTTTTATATACAAAATAATAAGCGTCCTTCTTGCTGGATTATTGCTGAAATAATCATAAAAATCTTTTTTATTTTGGAAAATTTAGTCCAAATTTTTAATAAATTCGATTTTTGGTTAATCTATCAAGATATTTCTTGATAAAAATATCTCTTTAATGGGGTTGTTGAACCATATCACATGGTTCCAACAACATCAAAAGTTGGAAAAAGGACAAAAATATTGCGAGAATGGACAGTATTAATATTTCCACATGGTCACGGAAAAGAAAAGACTGCTCACTGATATGTCAGATCGATATTCCTGTTTTAATGCGATGAGAAGCTATTTTCTCTCACACAAAAGAATCAAACCTTAAATATGTTTTCAACGTGAAATAATTTATTTTCTTTTAGTTGTTAAAAAAATATTATCAATTTTTATTTTTTAAAATTCAAATTTTTATTTTTGATTCTGATTATTATGGGATTCTTGTTCGTCACATATATCTCTAAAGAAATATCAAGTGACCATTATAGATTATACTTATACTGGTGTTATATCATGTTAACACATGTATCTCTAAAAAAATTTAAATCTTTAAAATAAATATTATTTATTATCTTAAAATAAAAATTAGGAACTAAAAATATATTTTTTAAATTAGGGATTAAAAATATATATTTTACAGAGTTGAAAACCAAAATTTATTCATTTTATAAGAATAAAAATTAGTTATTAGAAATTTTTGAAAATTAAAAATCGATTAAAAAAATTTTCAAAAATAAAAATCAAAACTCACTTATTTAACGAGAATTAAAACTTATTTAAGCCAATAATCAATTATATAACTGCATATAAACCTATTATTTTTATATTAATTTCAACAAATACTTAATTAATGAGTTATAGTTAATTTTTCGATTTTTAACAATTATTTTCCCCAGATAACCAAATATATGAAGCTATGGCTGATGACACGGTTTAGATGATCAGTGGAATTTTGCATCATTGGAATAAAAAAACTTAAATGCGGTTTATTAAGTGTTTTTATATTATCTTTTAATTAAAATTAAAGTTTTTATTGGTTTCGATTTTTTTCTCAGAGGGAGGCTTTAACCTGAGGAATGTCTATGAACTCATGTTACGAACTTGGTATCTAGAGGAGTCAAGCCCCTTCTTCCTTTCATCAAGTACTTTTGCTTCTCCTTCGATTTGATCGTGGGGTTCCTGCCTGATCTCCTTCGAACAATCGTCAGTTTTCTCCTCTTTCTCGCTTGCCCACACTCTCTCTCTCTTTCTCACTTGTCAGTTCTCTTTCTCACAATTTTTCTCACTAGCCTCTCCTTTCTCTCTTCAATTTTCGACCTAGTGCTCTTCGTCTCAAGGCCTTTTATAGGCCTTGAGACTAGCCTAATGTAACTCCCCATGATCCCATGATTCCCTTACAGTCATGATGGTTACCTGGTTATGGGAGCTGATTCCACTACCCCATGATCCCTTCCTCATCATGAGTCGTGGTGGGGCCCACGAAGACATGTTGGAGACTAAGTCCCGGACAGATTTAGGGTCTTACACTCATTAAGGGTGTAGAGAAGACTTTTATTGCACAAAAACAATCGTATTTGAAGAGACTGTGGATTATAAATAATCCAGGGTGGATGATTGCCTATAAGTCACAAGTGAAGAGAAATAGGATGGTTATTAAACTGGTAGGCAATTCGAAGAATTTTTTTCGCTCTCGATGCCTCATCGGACGAAGAGGTTGGGGGTCTCATTGGTTGTAGCAACGATGAGGTCAGAATCCATAATAGGAATAGGAATAGGAATGCATCTGTTCGCGATGCTGATGAGAAATGTGGAGCGTTGCGGAGGAATAGGAATGCAGTTCAATATATAGAAGAAGTTGTAAAAAGTGTCCAATTCTCACCTTCAGAGTCTATTAAGGAGTGCCTTGAAATGTATGTCTTTCCTAGAATTAGCGGTCCAAAGAGAAAGGCATACTCCCTTGCATATATGGTGAAGGGCCTCTTGCTGACCTGTACTGGATGTAGAAGATGTGATAACAGAGATGATTTTTAGAATAAGATGTTCAAATTGGTCAATGAGCTTCTTGAACGTGAGTCGAAAGTACACATTGCACATGCTCGGAAGCGAATGTCAAATTACAGGGAGACCTTATGGGGATCGAAATGTACGCCCAACTGAGCACTATCTCGATGCTTCAATAACTGCAAATAGTCCACAAAAGGCGTTTTCAACAGGGGCATCGTCACGTCATGGGAGGATGGAGAGGATTTCAAGAGTGGTTGAAGTGCTCCTATTTATACTTAAGGGAAACGTACCAAGGAAGCCAGGGAAGTGCAAAACCACGAAACGACGCAATCATACACCAACAATGCAAAGGAGACGCATTCAAGGAGAAAACGACAAAACGCATTCAATGTGAGGTGAAATCGACACTACCGTTGGCACTCTGCTCTAAAGGCGCGTCCCTTCCACACGCGACTCCCCATTCCCCAATAGCCACGTCATCCAGACTCAAAGGCGCGTTCCTTCCACTCGCGACTCTCCATTCCCCAGTGGCCACGTCATTCAGATTTAAAGGCGCGTCCCCTTTACATGTGACCCTTCACTTCCCAACAGCCACATCACCCAAGTGGTCCTACCTCCTAGCAAGTCAGTCATCCACCAAGACGGATACCTATGATTCGACCTTCCTCCCCAACAAGTTGATACATTCTCTAGTGAGTCGGCCCCCGGGTAAGGCGATCCTTTAGAGACCCGGCGTCCTTCCCAAAGACCCGGCATTACCCAGAGAGTCGACTCAGCCCCCGGCAAGCCAGCCACTCTTCAAGTCGGTCGTCTAGTGAATCGGCTTCATTCCCTAGCAGACCACCTCTGCCAGCTTGAGTCGGCTTCGCCTCCCCGGCCAGCTAACCAAACACCCAAAGGACCTTCCTCCCCAACGAGTTAACACCATCAGGCCTCTCCAAGGATTCGGTCTCCCTCGCCATCAGACCAACCCAGCATAAGACAACTAGATGGTAGTAAACTCGATAGAGGCATCTTTATTCCTGGTCACTCAAGGAGACACTAACACTGACCCGATTCAGGGAAAGACTCCTAGATAGATTGGCTAGGTTATAAAAACCAAAATTGGGCCCGATGGGTGAGAAGAGTCGAACCAGCCCACTAATGAAGAAAGCCTAGCCGACTTAGTCTGTCCTTACCAAGAGAAGGGCCCAAAATGACAGGAACATGTCAACGGACCAATCCATGCAAAGGAGGTACAACATTAGCCACTCACACGAATTCAGCCCAATCTAGCAAGGCGTGCTACAACCAGCCCAAGCCGGATCCGAAAGGCTCTAGCTCAACGCTGACGGAGCTAACCACGTCAACAGAACCAAGTAAGGTCAACCATACAGATGTGGAATGCCACCTCATAGTTCCCGAGCCATTAGGTTCCACACACTAACAAAACTGAGATCCTCGCCAATCACAGCAAAGGAATGTGTCATGTCAGCCACTACCTGCGAAAGGCACCGCGAATTTAGGAAGAACGTGCCACAACTAAGCGTAGGACCCAACGAGCATCAACCTGGAGATCGCCAAGACTAACGAACTGAATCAGGAGGCTAGGGTAGCTCCATGTGGCGAGATCAGGCGCACCTTCATCATCCTCCCAAAGGCTATAAAAGGCCTCAACACGAAGAACTCAGGGCCAAGAATTGAGGAGTATACGATACAAAGTGAGATTGCTGGAGAATTGTTGCATGACTAGTGATTCAAAGTTGCAGAAGGATTTACAACTACAAGTGAAAGCACCAATCATTTCTCTAAAGACCAGGTAAGTCCCTCGGCCAAACTCCAAACATGCTATAGATAGTGTCCCTGCTCGTCATCATAGTTACACTTCAGATGGCAGGTAGCTACCTCACCTTAACCTGAGCCGAGTCAGTTACACTTCAGATGGCAGGCACGTAACCGGCCTTAACCCAAACTGAGTCAATTACACTTCATATGGCAAGCATGTAGCTCACCTTGTCCTAGGACCGAGTCAGCCTCGGCCCCTTGTTCATAACATACATTGCATTCCACTCGACTTCGAGTTAGTAGATACACATTCGAGTCAACCTAGCATGCATACTCACAAATGCTCCACTTAACATCGAGACGGGACACCTAATGGACAGTTTCGGCTTCGAACTCAAACCTTCGAGGGTCGAACGCCCAAGGGAAAGTTCAGACCCTATGTCTTAGACTCTGGCGGATGCCTAGAGGAAAGTCCGACCATACCAAACAAGCATTGCAAACTTATAACAAGGTCCCTACCTGAGAGGAAGGGCACCTAATGGAAAGTTTGACTCTTTATTTCACTGTATGCATCCAGAACTATGTGAACTTTGACTCCTCTACGCTAGGAGAGGTACGTAGGAGCAAGAGGCCTACTCTTGTCAAGTTATGCATCCCAAGCATTCTGACTCTGTACAAACGCATTGTCAATAATAGTAAAAGTAAAGGTTACGTTGCATGCATTTCATAGGGTAACTACCAGATGGTAGGTGGATGGGATGATATGTCATTCTCATGCATAATCGACTGCTTACCCAAACTTCGTGTTTTCCAACTCGCCTTATCCACCCCCGGGCTCCAACGTGCCTTTAAACGTTGGTGGCGACACTTGTCCGAGCCGAATTAGGTTTGGTTAATCTCCTTAGATTGGCCAAGCTTGCGCCGACTCTTGAAGTTGACTCTTCCCCAGATATGGATTCGGCTTCCCTTCAAGTTTTCAAATAAATCTAAACCCATTAAAAATTTTTCCTTCCTAAATCGCCCCGGCGCGATTTAGGTCGCGTCACTTGGAATTGGCTTAAACTTGACTAGATGATAGTAAAAAGTTCATACATGTTTGAGTATAAAAGAACACATTTATCGCAATTTTAGTTCGCTTAGTAATACAAGAAACAAAGCCTTGAAAAAATAAAAATAAAAAAATAAAAATCAATAAAATTATGGCAAAGAAGTCAATGTCTCTAATTGAGCTGAAGATTGTTAGGAAGGTAAATAAAATAAATATAACAAGATTTATTGCAATGAAAACAACAAGATTTGAACCCTAAGCCCCAGCATACTAAGTTATAGTACTAGCCAGGAAAAGAAAGTAACTTGGAATTGGCTTAAACTTGACCAGATGATAGTAAAAAATTCATACATTTTGGGATTATAAAAGAACACATATATCTCAATTTTAGTTCGCTTAGTAATAAAAGAAACAAAACCCTAAAAAAACCAAAAGAAAATGAAAATCGACTAAATTAAAGCAAAAAAAAGTCAGTATTTGTGACTGGGCTGAAAAATAGTAGGAAGGTAAATAAAATTAATACTATAAGATTTATCATAAATTAATACAATAGGATCTAACGCCTAAACCCTAGTATAGTGAGTTGTAGCACTAGGGAGGAAAGGTGAGTAACTCGGAATTGGCTTCAACTTGACTAAACGATAGTAAAAAATTCATACATTTTGGGGGCATAAATGAACACATTTATTGCAATTTTAGTTTGCTTAGTAAGAAAAGAAACCAAACCCCAAAGAAAGAAAAAAAATACAAAAATCGGAAAAATTAAGGCAAAAAAGTCAGTGTCTCCAATTGAACTAAAAATTGGTAAGAAGGTACATAAAATTAATACAAGATTTATCGCAATTAATACAACAAGATCTAAACCCTAAACCATAGTATATTGTGTAGTAGTACTAGGCAAGAAAAGTAAGTAACTCAGAATTTGGTGAAACTTAATCAATTGATAGTAAAATTTCGTACATTTTAGGGCATAAATGAACACATTTATCGGAATTTTGTTCGGCTTAGTAATAAAAGAAACAAAACCCTAAAACATAAAAAAAAACCACAAAAATCGACAAAATTAAGGCAAAAAAATCAGTGTCCCTGGTTGAGTTGAAAATTGGTACGAAGGAAAATAAAATTATTACAATAAGATTTACCGCAAGTAATACAATACGATCTAAACCCAAAATCCTAGTATATTGAGTAGTAGTACTAGGCAGGAAAAGTGAGTAACTTGAATTAGCTTAAACTTGACCAGTTGATAGTAAAAAATTCATACATTTTGGGGACATAAATGAACTGATTTATTAATTTTTTAGTTAATTTAGTAATAAAAGAAATAAGTCCCTTAAAAAAAACACGAAAATCGAAAAAATTAAGACAAAAAAATTAATGTCTCCGATTGAGTTGCAAATTAGTTGGAAGGTAAATAAAATTAATATAATAATATTTATTGCAATTAATACAACAATATCTAAACCCTAAAAACCCTAGTATAGTGAGTAATAGTACTACGTAAGAAAATTAAGTAACCCGGAATTGGCTTAAACTTGACTAGTTGATAATAAAAAATTCATATATTTTGGGGTATAATTGAACACATTTATTGCGATTCTAGTTTGCTTACTAATAAAAGAAACAAAACCCTAAAAAAACAAAATAACGAAAATCAGCAAATTTAAGACAAAAAGTCAGGTTCTCGGATTAAGCTAAGAATTGGTAGGAAGATAAATAAAATTATTACAAGATTTATCACAATTAATACAACAGGATCTAAACCTTAATCCCTAGTATAGTAAGTAGTAGTAGTAAGCAAGAAAGTAACTCGGAATTGGCTTAAACTTGACAAGTTGCTAAATAAAAATTCATACATTCTAGGGCATAAATGAACACATTTATTGCCATTTTAGTTCACTTAGTAATAAAAAAAACCTACAAAACTTAAAAAAAAAAACCTAAAAAACAAAAAAAAACACGAAAATCAGCAAAATTAAGGCAAAAAGGTTAGTGTGCCCAGTTGAGCTAAAAAATTGTAGGAAGGTAAATAAAATTAATACAACAAGACTTATCGCAATTAAAACAACAGGATCTAAACCCTAAATCCTAGTATAGTGAGTAGTAGTACTAGGTAGGAAAAGTGAGTAACTCGGAATTGTCTTAAACTTGACCAATTGATAGTAAAAAATTCATACATTTTGGGGTATAAATGAACACATTTATCGCAATTTTATTTCTCTTAGTAATAAAAGAAACAAAATTCAAAAAACAAAAAAAAATACGAAAATCGACAAAATTAAGGCTAAAAAGTCAATATCACTGATTGAACTAAAAATTGGTAAGGTAAATAAATATAATATAACAAGATTTATTGCAATTAATCCAGTAGGATCTAAATTGTAAACCCTAGTGTAGTGAATAGTAATACTAAGCAAGAAAAGTGAGAAACTTAGAATTGGCTTAAACTTGACCAGTTGATAGTAAAAAAATCATACATTTTAAGGCATTAATGGACTAATTTCTTGCAATTTTAGTTCGCTTAATAATACAAGAATCTAAACTCTAAAAAATAAAAAATAAAAACACGAAAATCGACAAAATTAAGACAAAAAAATTAGTCTCTACGATTGAGAAAAAATTGTTAGGAAGGTAAATAACATATATACAACAACGTTTATCGCAATTAAAACAATAAGATCTAAACCTTAATTCATAGTATCAAGAGTAGTAGTAACCCTAAGATCACTTTGAAGAGGGACCAATGCACCAGCCAATTGAGCCACCACCACTTACTGTTATAAAGGAGTAACAAATAACTATTAATCTCTCAGTCGGTTACACCTCATTTCGGAGACACGAATCCACGACCTTAGGATTACTCAAAAAAGGGTTCGACACACTAGCCGACTACGCCACCACCACATATTGTTATAAGAGTAATAAATATATGTTATTTCTATCTTCTCTCTTAAAATAACAACTACAGAGATAAAGATGACTTGTCCCTCCTCCGTCCAACCTCATCACCACTCACTTACTCATACACTTTCTCAAAAAAAAAAAAAAAAAAAAAAAAAAGGCTCGAAGGCTCGGAGTGTGAGGCATAATCTTGAGGGCTAGAAAATTGTAGACCTTTCATCAAGCCCAGGATCAAAGGCCCACACATCCTCTGCCGGCATACCCACAATGCCACGGGAGGAACCTCGAAATCGTCGGTAAGTATTTTTATATCTTCAAATATGTAGGACCACAATCTACAATTCATGCAGGTACCCAAAAAGGATTTCGGCTCCTCGAACAAAGCTTGAAAGCATGCAAAGACAAAAAAGACCTAAGAAGGGCGGCCAAAAAAGGTCCCTCCAAGTCACAAAGACAAGACTTGAGAAGGGCGACCAAAAAAGGTCCCCTCCAGACACAAAGACAAGACCTAAGAAGGACAGTCAAAAAAGGTCCCCTCCAAGCACGAAGACAAGACCCGAGAAGGACGGCCAAAAAAGGTCCCCTCCAGACACGAAGACAAGACTTAAGAAGGGCGGTTGGAAAAGGTTCCCTCTAGGCATGAAGACAAGATCTGAGAAGGGTGGCCAAGAAAAGGTCCCCTCCGGGCACAAAGACAAGACTTGAGAAGGATGACCAAAAAAGGTCACCTCTAGGCATGAAGACAAAGACCTTAGAAGGACGGCCAAAAAAGGTTGCCTCCAGGCATGAAAACAAAGACCTAAGAAGGATGACCAAAAAAGGCCGCCTCCAAGCATGAAGACAAAGACCTAAGAAGGACGACCAAAAAAGTTCACCTCCAAGCATGAAGACAAATACCTGAAAAGGATAGCCAAGAAAGGTCGCCTCCAGGCATGAAGACAAAGACTTGAGAAGGACGGCCAAGAAAGGTCGCCTCCAGGCATGAAGACAAAGACCTAAGAAGGACGGCCAAAAAATGTTGCCTCTAGGCATGAAGACAAAGACCTGAGAAGGACGACCAAGAAAGGTCTCGTCCAGGCATGAAGAGGAAGACTTGAGAAGGGCGACCAAGAAAGGTCCCCTCCAGGCATGAAGGAAAAGACCTGAGAAGGACAGCCGAAAAAGGTCCCCTCCAGGCATGAAGAAAAAAGAAGACCTGTGAACTCGGCCAATAGGTCTCGTCCAGGCGAGAAAAGAAAGACTTGTGAACTCGGCCAAAAGGTCCCATCCATGTGAGAAAAGAAAAGACTTGGGAACTCGGCCAATAGGTCCCCTCCAAGTGAGAAAAGAAAGACCTAGGAACTCGGCCAATAGGTCCCGTCCAAGCGAGATGAGAAAAGACTTGAGAGTAGCCGGTCATCAGATCCCCTCCAAGCGAGATGAGAAAAGATCCATCAGAGACAAGCCAGTCAAGGCTATATTGGGCATTAAAGACCTGGAAGCACCCAATCATTAGATCCCCTCCAGGCGAGATGAGAAAAGACTTGTTAGAGAAAAGACTTGTTAGAGACAAGCCAGTCAAGGCTATCCGGGGCACCAAAGACCTACAAGCGGCCAATCACTAGATCCCCTCTAGGCGAGATGAGAAAAGACCCGAAAGCGGCCGGTCATCAGATCCCCTTTAGGCGAGATGAGAAAAGACCTGAGAGCAGCTGGTCATCAGATCCCCTCTAGGTGAGATGAGAAAAGACTTGAGAGCGGCCAGTCATTAGATCCCCTCCAAGCGAGATGAGAAAAGACCCGACGGAGACAAGCCAGTCAAGACTATCCGAGGCACCAAAGACCTGCGAGCAGCCAGTCACTAGATCGCGAGATGAGAAAAGACCTGAGAGAGGTCGATCACTAGATCCTCTCTAGGCGAGATTATTAAAAACCTGTCAAAGACAAGCCGGTCAAGGCTGTCCGGGGTACCAAAGACCTACGAACGGCCGATCCATAGACCCCCCAAGGCAAGAACACTCTGAACAAGAGAAACCAAGAGGTGGCAAAAGAGAAACTCCCAAGAATCAACACGGTCACATCCACATATGTCGAAAGCTTTCAAGGCCTATCCCGAACAATTGCTCAGCCAATCGAATCTCATACTAGATGAAACTTCAAAGTACCTACCGCTCCATCCCACACATGAGGGGTTGAGTACTAGTCAACCCACCGAATAGTCCGAGTCCACGCTTACCGACTGAGTCCACCCCGGCTGGATATTGCTTCACCTGACACATGAGGGGCTGAGTACAAGTCGGCCCACCAGATAGTTCGAGTCCACGCCTGCCAATTGAGTCCATCCCGGCCGGTTATCGCTTCACCCGGTGCGTGAGGGGTTGTGCAGTAATCGGCCCACCGAATAGTCCAAGTCCACTCCTACCAAGGCTTATAACAAGATGTGACCAAAGGAGGGACCAAGACCCAACCAGCCGACCCGCCAATCAAAACTAGGAACCATGTCCGGCCGTCTTAGACCAAAAAGGAGAATTAAAGCTTATTCCCTACGACAAAAAGCTTGAGGGGCTGTGTACCGATCGGTCACGATGACCAGGCTTCGACATGTGCGTAGGCCCACACGACAATCGGCACCCTCCGGACCTGGGCCTAAAGGCAGATGCGCCCCAACCCAACAGAGTACCTTGGCCCAAGGAAGCCAGTCCACTCAGACTAGCCCCTTCCTGGCCCAAACGCTCAGCTCCCAAAGTCAATTAGAAGGCAGTTGGGGCGATTAGGAGTCTGTTAGGGAGAATACTAGGGGGTCGTTCATGTATAAAGGGGGACTATGAGGCACATCTAGGATAGGTTACAATCAGAGAGTAGAACACACTACACTACCTGTACTCGCGGACGAGAACAATTAGTAATCAAAGAAACAAAACCCTAAAAAACAAAAAATAACACGAAAATTGCCAAAATTCAGGCAAAAAAGTGAGTGTCTCTAATTATATTTAAAATTTGAAGGAAAGTAAATAAAATTAATATAATAAGATTTATCATAATTAATACATCATTATCAAAACCCTAATCTCTAGTATATTGAATAGTAGTACTAAGTAGGAAAAGTAAGTAACTTGGAATTGGTATAAACTTGACAAGTTGATAATTACAAATTCATACATTTTGGCACATCAATGATTACATTTATCACTAATTTTGTTTGCTTAGTAAAGAAAGAAACAAAACCCCATAAAAATAAAAATAAAAACACGAAAATCGACAAAATTAAGTCAAAAAAATTAATGTGTCCGATTGAGCTAAAAATTTGTAAAAGGTAAATAAAATTAATACAACAAGACTTATCGTAATCAAAACAGCAGGTTCTAAACCCTAAAACCCTAGTATAGTTAGTAGTTGTACTAGGTAGGAAAAGTGAGTAACTCGAAATTGTCTTAAACTTAACCAGTTGATAGTAAAAAATTCATACATTGTGGGGTATAATTGAATGCATTTTTTGCAATTTTAGTTTGTTTAGTAATAAAAGAAAAAAAAACCCTAAAAGACACGAAAATCAGCAAATTTAATGCAAAAAGTCAGTGTTTGTGATTGAGCTGAATATTGGTAGGAAGGTAAATAAAATTAATACAAAAAGATTTATTTGAATTAATACAACATGATCTAAACTCTAAACCCTAGTATAGTGAGTTGTAGTACTAGGCAAGAAAAGTGAGTAACTCGGAATTGCCTTAAACTTGACCAGTTGATACTAAATAAATTCATACATTTTTGGGGTATAAATGAACATATTTACCACAATTTTAGTTCGTTTAGTAATAAAAGAAACAAAACCCTAAAAAAAGAAAGAAAAAACGAAAATCAACAACATTAAGGCAAAAAAGTCACTGTCTCCAGTTGAGCGAAAATTGGTAGGAAGATAAATAAAATATATACAAAAAGATTTATTGTAATTAAAACAAGATCTAAACCCTAAACCCTAGTATAGTGAGTAGTAGTACTAGCCAAGAAAAGTGAGTAACTCAGAATTGGCTTAAACTTGACTAGATGATAGTAAAATTTCATACATTTTAGGATATAAAAGAATACATTTATCGCAATTTTAGTTCACTTAGTAATATAAGAAACAAAACCTTTAAAAAAAACACGAAAATCAACAAAATTAAGGCAAAAAAAATGACTCTCCAATAAAGCTTAAAATTGGTAGGAATGTAAATAAAATTAATACAACAAGGTGTATCGCAATTAATAAAACAAGATCTAAACCCTAAATCCTAGTATAGTGAGTAGTAGTACTTGTAGAAAAAGTGAGTAACTCGGATTAGCTTAAGCTTGATCACTTAATAGTAAAAATTCATACATTTTGGAGCATAAATGAACACATTAATTGCAATTTTAATTTGCTTAGGAAGAAAATAAACAAATCCCTAAAAAGACAAAAAAAAAAACACACAAATCGGAAAAATTAAGGCAAAAAAGTCCCTATCTTGGATTGAGCTGAAAATGGGTAGGAAGGTAAAGAAAATTAATAGAACAAGATTTATCGTAATTAATACATGATCTAAACCCTAAACCCTGGTGTAGTGAATAGTAGTACTAGGCAGGAAAAGTATGTAACTCGGAATTGGCTTAAACTTGACCAGTTGATAGTAAAAAATGCATACATTTTGGGGCATAAATGAACACATTTATCGCAAATTTAGTTTGCTTAGTAATAAAAGAAACAAAACCCTAAAAAAACACGAAAATTGGAAAAATTAAGGCAAAAATGTCAGTGTCTTTGGTGAAACTAAAAATTGGTAGGAAGGTAAATAAAATTAATACAACAAGATTTATCGCAATTAATACAATAAGATCTAAACCCTAGTATAGTGAGTAGTAGTACTAGGTAGAAAAAGTGAGTAACTCGAAATTGGCTTAAACATGTTCAGGCCTGAATATTGTGGATAATCTGTGTCTATTGGTGTATGTTTTAAAAAATTCATTCATTTTTTTTTTTCGTTTCCACGAGGGGGTGATTAACCAAAGTAGGATAGTTTTACAAACATATTATCAATGGAGGGCATTTTTGAAACAAAAGTGATCTGGTTGACACTAAAAAATATTTGTCAAATAAGACGTTTTGGTGTCACGTTAATTTTTTTAAAAAAATAATTTTGAATAGTTATGCCACGTGTTATCCACGTGGAATATTCTATTGGTGATCGTGTTTCGTAGACAACACTTGACATTAGAAGGTTAATAAAATTTGGATATGGATTATTGCATGCCTCTTAAGTTGACAATGAATTTGAGGCACTTAAGATCTTATTTGCTTCTTGAACTCATTAGAATCTTTTTTCTTTTGTTGAGGAAATATTTAATTTTCATTATATTTATATGAGTATCATTTAGGATTTAAAATAATTCCTTGAATGAAATTTACTAGTGAACCTCAAACACTCTAGTAAAACATTTATGTTGATTTTCTAAAATACATGTCTCTTCGAGTATTATGATACAAGTTCTTTCTTTTCATCCTCTTGGAATTGAATATGTACTATAGGTTGATGCTTTAGGAGTTTATTTCTAAAACCTTTGTCCTTATGTAACAAAAAAAGCACATTTTTTTAAGTAATTAGAAACATTTTAGTAAAGTATATTTAATGTTCTTTAACTAATATATTTAGGACATATAGCAAGACTTGTAAAAATATAGATATTATGTCTTTTTAAGGACTTGATGAGCTTAAGTTGATAATTTACTACAATAGTAAAATATGAGTTAATTTATAGGTTGGTCTAGCGAACAAGGTAAATAATTACTAATATTAGAAACTTTATAATAAATTATCAATGACTAATAATTAGGTATTTTGAGATAGATGTCTTTTAATTTTTCATAAGTTAAATTAATGTTTCCCTGTTTATTTAAGTATACAAGTAAATGAGGTTTTTAGTTTCCGTCATTTCTTTCATGTTCCCAAAGTTTCTTTAATCAACACTAAGCATATTAAATAAATTATATAAAAAACATCATATATATGGACTAGTCCTTTAAGAGAAGAGTAAGACTAGATTGAAAAGATAGTTTGACTTTTTATTTCCTATTTAATTTTATATTAAATCTATAAAAGTCAAGTTTATATCAATGGTGTAATTTGGTAAACGTCTAAAGGTAAGTTTATCCTACCGTGGTAGTAATAAGGACTTGAGTTCAGATATCGTACTCAAGGGACTAGTATGTAAGTTTTCAATTAAGTCTTTATGTAGTTTAGACAATCAAATTTTAAGAAGATTTGTGCAGTGAAATAGAAAAAAAAAAAGCAGAGAAGTGGGAGAGTAGATGAAAAGAATTGGTTCTAGTCTTTTTGAATTACAGGTTTGGGTTTCATTATGCTTTATGCAACTCTCTTATCCTACATCCTTGTGTTACTAAATTTACTTCTTAATTTTACTTAAAGGACCTTGGTCTCCCTAAAATTTTTTATCTTAAGATGATTCCTATTTGGTCATTTAGAAACACAATTTTAAGCAAGCAGTCTAAGAGAAGTTATTGGTCATGCAGTTCCCCTAAGCACAATCATCTTATAGTTCTACCAACTAACTAAGCTACGATTGCCTCCAATTAGTTGATTAAACATGCAAGAATAGCCAAAACAATAAGATAATTTAAGTAATAAAAGGCAATAAACAAAAAATTCCATTCAAAAGAATAGTCAAGGATTCTCAGCACAACTATTCTATAACTCCTATAAATGATTTAGCTACCCATACACATGATACAAGACAGACAAACTAAAAATAAACAAACAAAGAAGGAAAACCAAAAACACACAGAAGCCAAGGACTTTGCCCCTCCACTCTATATTGTGCTTTTAGCCTTGCCAACGTCTTCAAGTGTCTTTCAGGGAGTCTCGAAGTCAAAAGGAACATTGGAAGGATGAAAAGAATGAATTATGAAGTTCTGGGGAGTGATGCAATGCAATAGCATGTGTTGGGATGTCCTTTTTCTGTTATCTAGTTGCTCCCTTTTATATTGTGCAAATTAGGCCTTTTTGGTGGGTTTTTTTTTTTTTTTTTGTTGAATATCTTAAATTTTGTTATATTTTTTTGTTTTCTTATTTGTGTATCTATATTGCATTAAACTCAATAAAAAAGTTACTATACATATTATATATATATATATATATACAAAATACTAAGAATTTTTTCAAAAAATATAATATTAATATACAAAATATCGATTTATTAGTTAAATTTTAGAGAAAATTTTGAGGAAGTTTCCTACCTTTTTATGATGGCAATCTAATCACATAAAAGAAATGAGATTATGACTATCTTGAATTTTGTCTTAGACACCACCAATAGATTCTAGTCATTACTTTCTCGCCTTT
This sequence comes from Mucuna pruriens, assembly GCA_025330945.1. Taxonomy (NCBI): domain Eukaryota; kingdom Viridiplantae; phylum Streptophyta; class Magnoliopsida; order Fabales; family Fabaceae; genus Mucuna; species Mucuna pruriens. The sequence continues at coordinate 556,525 of JAENHJ010000527.1, read as the reverse complement.
TGTACGAAGAAAAACTCTTTTTTGCAAAAGAAAGGGGAAAAGAAAAGAAATAAAAACTCCGTTTCTACCTTATCACTACTTAACACCACTATTTGAACCATCATGTAACCGAAAAGAGTTGAAATAAGATTGATATAGAAAATGATTTAAATAATGGTTTAAAAAAAGTAAAATGTCAAATGAAAATACACGTGAATCAATGAAAAACTTTTTTCTTTAGTAACATTACAATCCATAAAACATACCTAAGGGTAGAAATTGAAAATTTCTTAAAAAAATCGACTACATGAATTAAATGTGTATACAAGGCTAAAAAATTCATGAGGAAACTATTAACCATCCTTATAAGCCAACATCACATGGACGGATGAGATGTGAAAAACACAAGTTATATTCCCTTGAGATTAAAAAAAAAAAAGAGAGGTAATTTTAAATATTATCAGAGAGTTGTATATACCAACTGAGATTTGTCTCTTTTAATAAAAAAAATATTCATACATATAATTAGTAATTAAACACTAATTAACAGGATTAAGAAATTTAACTATTAATCAATTATGTTCACTTTAATTTGTTGACTTTTTTGTATACTTATTAATAAAAAAAAAGATAGATTAAATTTAGTTAAATTTCTTATTGTATTCAAATTGAACTACTACTTCATTCTTTGATTTAAAAATTAACTTCAATGTGTATGATCTGAATCTTACAATAGATATGAATTGAGTTATATATGTTGGATATTACCTTAAATAGGCTTAATATTTTTTTTAAAATTTAAAACTTAAAGTCTTAAACATGACATATTTATTTGATACAGGCATCATTTAAAGGGTTAATTTAACCTTTTCAAAAGCTTTACTTAACCTAAAAAATTATTTTTAATAAGTTAATAAATTAACCTATAAGAAGAATAGGTATGCCAAAATCTAAGCATTTGAATAAACTATTTAATATATTATTCTAAACTACTGTAACAAAATTTCAATGTAATAACACCATTATATTATGTACATTTATTAAGCAAATTATTGGATATTTTTTAAATGATTTAAAATAGAGTAAATTACACTTTATTCTCTTGAGAAATGTAAATATTACAGTGTCCTCCCATCTTATGTTGAAAATTACATTCTCCTCCCTTAATAGATTCAACTATATGACATTTTATTTATTTTAAAAAAAAATTATTAAAATTTTCTTAGCTCTTGTTAATTTTTTTTTATTAGTAAAACATCTCTTACACTACCACCCCAACCTTAAAGGTGTAACTATTACATCACCCTTCCCATGTATTTCCTCTTAACAAATACAAATATATTTACTTTAATATATGATATATTTTAAAATTTTATTTTTATTTATAAAATTTATTTTAAGTATTTTATTCAATTGTACGTATTTTTTTATACATATGTATAGCAATTTATCTCTTTATTTATTTTTTTAATTATTATTTTAAAAAAATTATTATGGATTATGCTAATTTTATTTATATATTTAAATTTTTTATTTTTTATTTTTATTATTTTCACAAGACATATTTTAAAATAATAAAACAAAAAATTTTATATATAAGTAAAAAAAGAGAAGTATTAAAATATTTTTAATTGATTTTATTAATATAACATTTTAAAAAATATTTATATAAATTCATATTTTCTTATATATTATTAAATAGTATATTTATTAAATTTAATATATGGTTAATTTTAAAAATATTATTAAATATAATATATTTATTGAATTTAATAAATTTAATTATAATACATGTATATTAAACATACAATATATTGGATGAATTTATTTATATTAAAATATATTATTAAATAAAATTTCATTATTAAAATTTAATACTTAATATATATATATATATATATATATATATATATATATATAAAAAAATTCATTTTTATTATTTTATTATTATTTACAAAATATATTTTTAAACTAAAAAGATCAAATATATAAATATATATATATACACATATTATTTTTCTCATAATTTTTGTTTTTAATTATCATTTTAATAAAAATATAATTAATTTAAATTTAATTAAATATTTTATAAAAATATGAAGTGAGTGAATAATAACTTATTAAAATAAAAATATTTCAATCTATATTTTAAAATCTTATAATCTTATGATGAATATTTTTCAATAATGTAAGGTTAAATAAATTAAATTATATATTTTAACCTAAGAGAGAAAATATAATATAATATATTATCTTTCAATGAAAAAATATTAATTTATTCTATATTTTAAGATAAAAAGGAAAAAATATAATATTTGTATATCTTAGAAAAAAGTATAATATCCACATTTTTGGAAGAAGAAAATATGTAATTTGATTTAATAATATAAGTTAATTAGATTAAATTGTATATTTTAAATCAAATAAATTATAAAACAAAACTGAACCTATATTTATTGCACGAGAGTCTTGTCTAGATTAGTCTTAAGAGAATTTTGCTTTGTTGGTCAAAATAATATAAAAAAAATTAATAATTTTCTAAAGGTCCTTTCCTTTCAGACCAGTTGACCTTTGTGGCCACCATGTCTTATTCAACCACAGAAAAAGACTCGACTTAGGAAGATTGAAATGGTGAATGGAATTCTCAATAAATATTAGTAGCAGAAACAAATAAAATAAAAATTCATAAATTAAAATTAATTTATATATAAATTAAAAATAAATTACTAATTTTTTTTTAAATTAACTTATATTTTAATTTATAATTTTTTTCTTGTATAAGTGTCTAAGAAGAAATTTGTCCAAATATATTAAGTAAAATGTGCTAATACTTCAATTTAATGTCTTTGTTAAATTGTGTCTTTTTACCATATATTTTAATTTTAATTTTTTAATATTTTCTATCCTTTTCAATGTATACTTTCGCCAAACTTAGCCTTCCAACCATGACTTGAATTTTTTTTATTATTAATTACACTAAAATCTCAAGATGATTTTTTAAAATTATATTCCACATCACTAAAATTTCTTAAATATATTAATCATTAAAGTAATTTTTAAAATAATTTAAGTGTCATCATAGACGTCTTTAATTTTTTTGAATAAATCAGTTCTTTGAAAAACTCAAATATAATCATATTTATCTGTGTAAAAGATTATGATAAAAAAAACAAAAAGACTAATTTGGTAACACAAAAAAAAAATTTAATGACGTAACAAATTTGTAATAGTCTAAATTAATGACTGATTTTAAAAAATTAATGTGGTAACACACATATGTTTAACATAAAAAAATTATTTAATTTTGTTCTTCTTTTATAAATTTTGTACTTATTAACTTTCAGTACTTTGACACTTGAAAGTGGTGGCTAGAATTTCAATAATTTTTACATTAGAATTTCAATAATTGAGCATATTTGATAAAGCATTTCAATTAATTTGTATTTTATTTAATTAGTTTATGACTTCATTCGATTAAAATAAATGTATTTAGTAAATAAATTTATTTTATTAGTTTGTAACAATTATCTAAACACTATTTAAAATAGAACTTGAGCTTATATTTTATTTTCTTCATTTTTACCTTAATACTTTAACAAAATTTCTTATTTACCATTGTCTTTAATATTATACTATTTACTTTAATTATAATATTATTTATTTTAACTTTCAATAAAATATTTGATTTTTTAATAAAAAATGATAAGAGTTTGGAATTAAACAAAAATTGTAATTATAATTAATTTTTATATGCAAAATAATAAGCGTCCTTCTTGCTGGATTATTGCTGATATAATCATAAAAATCTTTTTTATTTTGGAAAGTTTAGACCAAATTTTTAATAAACTTCGATTTTTGGTTAATCTATCAAGATATTTCTTGATAAAAATATCGAATGAGTAGAACCAAATAATTTAATGGGGTTGTTGAACAATATATCAAAGGTTGGAAAAAGGACAGCAATATTGCGAGAATGGACAGTATTAATATTTCCACATGGTCACGGAAAAGAAAAGACTGCTCAATATGTCAGATCGATGTTCCTGTTATAATGCGATGAGAAGCTATTCTCTCTCTAACAAAAGAATCAAACCTTAAAATGTTTTCAGCGTGAAATAATTTATTTTATTTTAGTTGTTATAAAAAAATTATCAATTTTTATTTTTTTAAATTTAATTTTTTTATTCTGATTATTATGTGATACTTGTTCGTCACATGTGTTTTTAAAAAAATGTAAAGTGATCATTATACATTATACACACTAGTGTTGATATCATATTAGTACATATATCTCAAAAAAAATTTAGATCCTTAAAATAAATATTATTTATTTATCTTAAAATAAAAATTAAAGACTGATAATTATATATTTTAAATTAAAAAAAATAAAAATAGAATAAAAATATTTTACAGAAATCAAAATCAAAATTTACTCATTTTATAGAAATAAAAATTAGTGATTAAAAATTTTTGAAAGATAAAATCGATTAAAAAATTTATAAAAATTAAAATCAAAACTCACTTATTTTACTAGAATTAAAAACTTATTTAATCGAATAATTAATTATATAACTGCATATAAACTTATTCTTTTTATATTAATTTCAACAAATACTTAACTAATAAGTTATAGTTAATTTTTCGATTTTTAACAATTATTTTCCCCTGATAACCAAATGTATGAAGCTGTGGCTGATGACACGGTTTAGATGATCAGTGGAATTTTGCATCATTGGAAAAAAAAACTTAAATGCGGTTTATTAAGTGTTTTTTATATTATCTTTTAATTAAAATTAAAGTTTTTATTGTAGTAATTTGTGCAATAAAAAACTAAATTAAAGATATTAATTACCGAAATAGTCATATAAAAGTACCTAAAAAGCCTGATTTATAGTACTATTATAAATTTTATTCTTCTTTTTAGGTGCTTTTAATATGATAGATTTATTTTACATATTTATTTATTTTATGTATTACATGGTCTCTAATTTTTTTTTTCACATATGTATAGAGAAAAAATTTCCACTCTCACACTCACTTATAATATATCTATTTCTGATGACAATACTTGCGATTCTTGTTGTTAAATAGATGCAAAATATCTATTTATAAAAATAGTAATTAATTTTTGTGAGAGACAATAAAGTCACAAAATAGTAGGTATTTTTTGAACTATTGAGATCGATATAGTCATGAACAATTTAGATAACATGAGCAAAATCTTAAATTCTAATCTTGTTCATTTTAATTTTTTACTTAAAAAATATTTTTTTTTTTTAAAAAAATATTATATCTAATGACTTACCCTAACAGTGCACCTATACACTACCAAAAAAAAAGTAATTCACCCACCTAAAAATAAATCTTACATCTCACTTATACATTCACCAACTATCTCTTTATTTTCTCGTAGAAAATGCATCTCTCTATTTTCTGCTATATATTCATATAATTTTTGGCATTATAGGGACTACTTGTTCTCCTGCTAATGGGGGTTAATTTTGAACATTGGATGTCAAAATTGGAATTAAATATTGATCATCATTTATCAAATTCACGTGTTGGTTCCAAAATTAAACTCAATCCGTTACGATTATTAGCTTTCATGGAGTAATGGCAGCATTTATTTTAGCTCCATAAGTTAGATACCTACATCTCAATGGCCTTTAAATGTACATTATGGACATGGTCCCTAACTCAATCAAAACGAATAAAACACTGGGGCACTACAGTTATGAGAGTGTGACTCAATTGATAAGTTTAAAGTCTTTTTTCTATAGAAAATGTTTTCTATTTCCTATTTCTTATATTTGTTATTTTTATAAATTAATGCTTGTAAAATCATTCCTTTTTTTTTATTATATTTACTATTTTATATTTTTGTATAAGAAAAAATAGAATTTTGGTTATTCTCTACTTTTTTTTTTAAATTGAGTTAAACCTAATATTTTTAAAACTAAACTAGTCATTGTACCTATTCAAACTTTAATATAAGTTGAATTATTCACCTGTAATGAAATTGATATTAATAAAATAATATATAAAGTAATTTAACAAATATAATATCATAATTTTATAACATTAAAATTTTAAATAAAATATTATTTTATAAATTTGAACCATTCGAAGTTCATATGAAAGTCTAAATCAAAATATGTCATAATATTTAGATTTAAATTTTAATAAAATACAACAAAGTCCATTAAGAATAAGTTTACGTTTAAAATAAAAAATGAAAAATTAATATATTATAAAGTTATAAGAAATTAAGATATAAAAATTATAAATTAATATAAATTATTATATTATATATTTTATAAAAAATTAGTAATAATTGATAAAATAATTTATTTCTATTTATAATTGTATTAGATATATTTTATTTATCTTAAAAACATTTTAAATTAAATTGTTTTTTAAAATTACCAGTTTAAATCGATTCTCTGTATAATTTTTACTAATTGTTGACAATTTTTACTAATTTTAAAATTGTCCAATTTTTTAGAATTATCAAGTCATTCATCAGATTGGTTTTGGTCAAATCGGCTAATAATAACAACAGTCGATCACTTTTTCTTTCCTACAGTCATTTACTTTTATTGAGAGTATACTAAATATTATATTTCTTATCTGTCACTAATTACATTCTCTACATTTACACGATATGAAAATAGTCCACGTGTTTGGATCTGTCATGGAATTAATGTAATATTCAGTGAGTTGTATTATATAACAATATACAATGAAAAAAATACAGAAAATTGCTAGCACGCAGTTAGTTTCACAGTTGTTAAAGTTCGATCTCTAAAGCATGAGGAGTACTTTTTTTTTTTATAATTCATACTAAAAACAAATTCAGTTAATATTCGTGGGTCCTATACGTGGACATTAATTCTTAGCTTTTATTTTACCACTATTTTTTACATTTTCTTTTATCAAACTTTCGCAATATATACCGTTTTTTTTTTTATTTTGTAATATCACAACTTTACACTAATAAATTTGCAAATCCTTTTCAACTTTCGAATACAAGACAACTTTTGCACACATAAGTTTACAAATTTCCTTTCCAAACTGAGCAAATTTAATATAAAAAGTTGAATTAATCATCCATCCTAACACCTAAGTTGACAAGAAGATTGGGTAATACCCTTAATCTTTAATGCTTCCTTTATATTTATTTTACTAAATTATACTTTTCTCTTTTTGGGTATTGGACAATTTAATTTATTAGATTTTAATTGTGTTAGGTCTCAAAACTTTCGTTTCATTTATAATAAAGTTTTTTCATTAACTTTCCATGAAATATTTAACAGATTTGGTTGATGTGATATAGTCGTCGCCGTGGGATTGAGATGGTACACTTTTCATTTTAAATTTTTTAAATTAGTTAATGTACCGGTCGGCAAACTGACTGGGTGTCCAACCACGTGGAGTGTACTAGCTAGCTCGACCGGTCGGGTCTCCGTACACGGGTACGACCACATGCTGCACTGTACTTGTCTAGGACAGAAGCACCTTGCGATTTGGCATGTCAGGATACAGTTTCGTAAAGTTGTTTTGCCTCCGACAGATTCATGTACTATTGTTGGATGATGTGGTCATCTTGTATATATATGTGTATTAATGAAAGAAGAAGAGGGGGTGTATTGTCCGGGTGGACCGTTCGGTTACCCGGACAGTCCACAGAGCAGGCCGACTGTAAGGTTACTAGTCCGTATGGCCACGTGGTAACTGTCCCCCGAAGGACATTTCACTCCTGCACCTAACGTGTTAGAGGATCCGTCCCAGACAGTGCCGTTCTGCTCCTGTTTTGTTTGTACCTTTGTTGGATGACGTGGAATGCTTTTGTCTGAATGTATATATATGTACATGGAAAGGAAAAAGAGGAGGATGAGTGTGTAATTAGTGACAGAAGGTTCTGTTAGTTGTGGGTGGGGGGGGGTTCCATTTCAAGGGATCCTTACCTTGGGACGGAACAATGGCACCCACCGTGGGGCTCGGTGAAACCTTTTCCGACGCTCACAAGATTGAGAGCCTTGGTGCGAAGTTCCAAGTTGGAGGAGAATGAAGAAGAGCGACGACGACCATTGTGCTTAGGGGTAGCGACAATCGGAGTTGGTGGAGCTTCACCGTGCCCTCACATCGATCTGTCTCTGTCGCTCACAGAACGATGGTCGGGTCTCGCATCGCATAGATTCGGTGCACTCGGATTTGTCGCACTGAGTAGTTGTCGGAACCGACATCGACCCCAGACATAGAAGGAGGAGCTGAGGAAACACTCGCCTTCGCTGTGAGCAGATCTTCATCAGAGCGAGGAATAGCCGGTAACCCATCCTTGCACTACTAAACCAACGGAGAAGAAGAGTGAGATTGGTTTGCCTACTACGCTGGGAAGAAAGAACACGTCATCAGAGACTTTGGGAGCAAGAGAGACTTGAACCAGCAACCCATCACCAAGGGAAGGGACCAACGCACTGACCGACTGTGCCACCACCATTACTATCATAAGGGAGCAGTAAATAACTGTTGATCGCTCGCTCGGTCGGTCACACCTCAGTTCACATCTCGGTCGGTCACGCCTCTTGTTGCCTCTCGGTCGGTCGGTTAATCTCTCAATTGATCGGTCACTCCTCACGTTGCCTCTCGGCCGGTTACATCTCACTCTGCCTTTAAAAAAAAGGTTCAGGAGCAGTTCAAAAGTACCCGCACATCCTCCATTGGCATATCCATAATGCCATGAAGAGAAATTTTCAATCTTTGGTACATATATTCATATCTTAAAACATGCAGGACTATAATCTACAACTCATGCAGTATCAAAAAGTTCCGGCTCCTCACTTTGAACAAAGAATGAGCCTACAAACCCATTAACGGATGACTGAAGAGGTCGATCCTAGGTACGGCGACGGATCTACAAACCCATTAACGGACGGCCGAAGAGGTCGATCCGGGGTACGACGACGGATCTACAAACCCATTAACGGACGGCCGAAAAGGTCGATCCGGGATACAACAACGATTCTACAAGGCCCAAAACGGACGGTCGAAAAGATCGATCCGGGGTCTGACTACAATCGAATGGGATCTATAAGGCCCAAAACGGATGGTCGAAAAGACCGATCCAAGGTCCAACTACAATCGATTGGGATCTACAAAGCCTAAAACGGTCGACCGAAAAAACTGATTCGAGGTCTAACTACAATCGATTGGGATCTACAAGGCCCAAAATGGACGGTCGAAAAGACCGATCCGGGGTCCGACTACAATCGATTGCGATCTACAAGGCTCAAAACAGATGGTCAAAAAGACCGATCAGGGGTTCCACTACAACCTACGATCTACAAGGCCCAAAATGGACGGTCGAAGAGGCCGATCCAGGGTACTACGAAGAAGTAGTTCAACAAAGCCCGTAAACGGATGGCCGACGAGGTCGATCCGGGGTTCTACAAGATAAAAGACCCATGCATAAATCTCAGGCGAGATATTTAAAGACTTGTTAGGGACGAGTCGGTCGAGACCGTCCGGGACACGCACGCAAAGACCAAAGAAACCGCTTCATAGTCGAGACCCTCTTGGCCAGTCGAACATCATCCCAACTACATCCTTAAACTACTTAATGCTCCACCCGGAACTTGAGGGGTTGCATACCAGTCAGCCCACTCGACATGCCCAGTTCATTCCCGCACCAAGGGAGGGAACAATACCAACCTGGCCAACCTAAGAACCATGCTCGGTCACCCAGCCTATGCGTGCAACGTAAGAAGCCCATTCGTGTATATATCGGGACCTTGGGCATGTTTTCTCGGCACTCCACAAGTTGAGAGCAGAACAACCACAAATAACTAAAGAACCACGGAGATAAGCAGCTATCCCAACCGTAAGGACAACCCACCGATTGGGAACAAAAGCTGCGACCAGTTACCATGGCCGAAAGAGAAAAGTTAATCCGCCGCCCCAGCCATGAGACGTAACCGGGACGGAATTAAACGGAGACTGGGACCGATACGACCGATTCATCAGTCAAGACCTGAGGGGTTGTGTACTGGTCGACCCTTAGAGTCCTCTCGACCCTTATAGCCCTCCCAGCCAGCAGAGTTCACCCCCGGCTAGCTGAATCCACTCTCGGATAGCGATCTCTCGTAACCACGTGCTTGGAAGAGAAATTAAGCTTACGTCCTACGGACAAAGCTTGAGGGGCTGTGTACCGGTCGGTAAACTGACCGGGAGCCCAACCACGTGGAGCATACTAGCTGGCTCGACCGGCCGGGTCTCCGTACACGAGTACGACCACGTGTCGCACTGTACCTGTCTAAGACAGAGGCGCCCCGCAGTCTAACATATCAGGATACAGTCTGGTAAAGCTGTTTTGCCTCCGACAGATTCCTGTACCATTGTCGGATGATGTGGCCATCTTGTATATATATGTGTATTAATGAAAGAAGAAGGGGGGGGGGTGTACCGTCCGATTACGAATGGTCCACAAAGCAGGTCGGCCGTAAGGTTACGAGTCCGTACGACCACGTGGTAACTGTCCCACGAAGGACATTTTGCTCCTGCTCCTGCACCTGACGTATCAGAGGATCCGTCCTAGACAACGTTGTTCTACTCCTATTTTGTCTGTACCTTTGTCGGATGACGTGGAATGCTTTTATCTAAATGTATGTATATGTACATGGAAAGGAAAAAGAGGAGGATGAGTGCGTAATTAGTGAAAGAAGGTTCTATTAGTTGTAAAACGAGCGGGGGTTCCATTTCGAGGGATCCTTACCTTGGAACGGATTAGTTAAAAATGACATTTTATATTGAACATTAATGTGTTGAAAATTCAAAAGATATATAATACAAAAACTGTTTAAATTGATTATTGAAACAATGTAAAAAAAAATTTAGATCAGTAACAAAATTAAACTAAAAGAGTTTTTTTTCTACATCGAATACTAATAGAACTAATGTAAAACATTTTGACCTTATCGGGAGTTTAAACCTTCGTTAAACGCATTACCCTGAAAAAAATATTTGAATAGAACCAACACATCAAAGAAATAGAAACATAGAAGATGACTAGTAAGAGGCAAAAGATCAACAAACGAAAATAAAAACAAAAAATGAGAGACAAAACCATATAAGGGGAAAAAAATAAAAAACCTTTATCAAATAAAAGGAAAGAAGAACAAATAGAAAACAAAGAATAAAAAGGCAAATGAAAGAAAAAATGAAACGATGAACATATACACAAACAAAAAGTTTCTTAACCCTCATGAGATAACCCTCGACTAATTAAAAGATTAATTAAATTTAATTTAGTTAAAAAATTAATAAAATATTAAATTGTACATTTTTTGAAAAAATTTTAAAAATATCTAGAATGATCGAAAGCATGTATACCAAGATGAGTTTTCCCTAAAAATAGTTATTTGATTGAGTGAGCACCTTGAGGTTAAAAATAGTAGTCTTAAATGCTTTCAGTTAAGATTTAATGAATTGGTGTCATCGATACATTTTTTGATGCAACCACATATTTTTTGAGGCAAAATATTGGTTGACCAAAGTTTTAGAAAAACATTAAAGTTTTGGAAAAACTCCAAAAACCCCACAACCATCATTTTGAGACTACCTTTTATTGTCCAAAGGACAAAGGAACCCCTATTGTCTAAGGGATTCTCAAACCTCTTTAACATTTGGTCTAAAAATAACCTTTAATATCAAAGATTTCTAAGTCTTTAACCAAGTAAGAGAAGTTATCATTTGTGTATTTTCGTTGATGCATGTTGTTAACATGAGGTTATCTATGTTATTTTATGTATGCCAATGCTTGGGTATTAATTGTTGGGAGTTTGGTAGCTATTTTAGTAGTTTTGAACTTTTTATGAAAATGATGAATTTGTGATGATTTTGCCCACGCATGTTGGAAAAGTTGTTGTTTTTATGTTTATATGTTGATTATATGATGTTTTGGAGCTATTGGTTGAATTACATGTTGATTTGATAGAGTTTGGATGATTTTTTTATGAGTTTGCATGATGCTGTTTAAGGAATTCACTAGGTGAGCCCTTGACTCCCTAGATGAATCCCTCTTTTATGGGTTTTTGTTAAAGGCTCGCGAAGAGAGGTGGCGTTATATTTTTGGGTAGTTTTATGGAAAAACATGAGTTTTCGCTAGGCGAGGACTCAATAGCACATGAATTTGTTGAAGCTCACTAGGCAAGTTCCTTATTGAGTAAGGATCTTGAGAACCTAGATATACATAGATTCGTTGTGTTTTGCTGTGTGAGAGAGAAAGGGGCTCGTTGTGACTCCTCTCACTAGGCAAAGGAATGCCTTTGTTGAGCGAGTTAGGTAGAGTTAAGAGTGTGAAGTCTTTGATGCTTTATTTGTTGAGTGAGACATCCCACTTGTTGAGAAAATAAGTAAGAATTTTGGATGATGTTCTATGTGGCTCCTTTTGTTGAGTGAGGAAGGACCCTCGCTCAGCGAATGGATTATTTGTTGGGTGACTAAACATAGTAGAAGCTCTTTATGACTCCATTTACTGGATGAGAGATACCACCTATTGGGTGAATCTAGTGGTAGTGAGAAAAGTTGTTAAGTTAAGAAAACTAAAATATCTTAGATAGTTATTCATTGGGTGGGATAATTTAAAAGACTAAAGTTGAATGATAGTGAGTTGAATTTCATAAGATTTGTAATGTTATTGTCTTTGAGAGATAGGATATGTGTTATTGATGTTGTAGAGTAAAAAGGCTGATGTTACTCTTGAGGAATGGTTAGTAGATTGTTCCTTGTTATGGTGATCTTAGCTTGCCTTGGAAGTGACCATGATGAGATGATGGGTACGTGTTGTTAGTATCCACATATTCAATGAAGTTGGGAGTGATTGGTGAATGGCAATTGTTGTTGTTGAATCCTTTAAAGATGCTATTGACGAGTAGACACGTAAGTTGTGTGATCACCATGAGGTTCAAAGCCAATGCTAGAAAGGAGTGAGGCTAGATGGGCCTTTGGGACAGATGAACGAGTGAATTGTACAAAAGGTTTAGGTGATTGCAAGCCTGATTGATAGACGCCTGAAATCAAGTTGAAGCCAAATGACTCTTCCTTAGATCTTTGATTGGTGTAAAATCAATATTTAAAGGAAAAGGGTGAAGAAAATGTAAAACATGGATGAGAAATGGATGAAGAGTAACTCACCACTCTTTCCTATGACGAAGATAAGAGTTGAAGGAGATTCGCCATAAGCTTCTTGAAAGCTTGATAAGAACAAAACTCTTGTACAAACAAGAATATAAGAATCCTCTCACAAATTCTATTGAATTCAAAGATTTATCGAAGTTATGAATACAAGGGGTGGAAGGCTCCTTATATAGGCACCTTTACGCCTAGTGTTTTGATGGTGGGATAGTATATCCTACTTTCCAAACATGCTATATCCTTATCCTTGAGTAGGAATAAGGCCATCCTAACCACATACAAGTCAAATAGACATATAGCTAGTAGTTTCAAACTAAGATAGTACAAATGGAAATGAAATGAAATTCAAATGATGTCTTCATGCTTTTGAGAATGAAAGGAATAAGCGCATACAATGTATAGGATTAAGCTTGGGCATAGGCTTGGGCTTGAGTTATCCAAGCTCCTCAGAGATTCCATTTTTTGAAGCACTTCTTGTTGTATTCTTCTTAGTTTTCCTTTAGTCATTGATCCTTTATAAACTTGTTAGTCATTGGTCCTTTGAGACTTGGGGGTGACATTGGGCTTCCTCATCTACACATCATCGTTGCCTTAATGATCTTGTTGTAGAGTTGATGTGGTAGTAGGAACCAATTTGTTTAAGGTGCTTTGTTATCCTTGTCCCCTTTGATGTACCCCTCGTTATGTTTGTTGGACAATTTGTTGTAAACCCTCTGACTGCAGGTTTCTTTAATATTTTGATGTTGTAAGTTTTAGAAGACATAGAAGTTTATAATAAGTTTTGATGTTGTATGTGTGCCTATATAAATAATTAATTATATATATTCATAATTAATTACGAAATACATATAATCAATTATATATATATATATATATATATATATATATATATAAATATAAATATATTAAAAATATATAAACATATAATATATTTCAAAAATATATTAATGTAAACAAGCCCGTGAATAATTGATTATCGGTACATATAATCAATTATATATAATTAGAGGTCGTATTTTAATTAACGAAATAATCGATTATGTAATCCAATAATTGATTAAAATTGAAAGGTTAAATTTGTAATTTGTTATTAAATGTTATTTCTTTGTTCACTCATTGATTTATTTCTTTGCTCACTATTTATTCGATAACAGATAATCTTACATGTTTTTGTCGTCACTCGTGTTCCCTATTTCATGTCTATCAAACTGACGCTAAGTTGTTTAGAACATATTAGTTATAAAAAAAAACTAGTGAATACTTTACCCCATTGCATGTTAACCCAAAAATATATGTAAGTTTTCAGTCCCTATGTATTTAAATTATATATAATATAATTTAAATATATATACTAAGCTAAATTATATATAATATAATTTAAATATATATACTAAGCAACCATCTCTCTCTCTCTCTCTCTCTCTCTCTCTCTCTCTCTCTCTCTCTCTCTCTCTCTCTCTCTCTCTCTCTCTCTCTCTCTCTCTCTCTCTCTCTCTCTCTCTCTCTCTCTCTCTCTCTCTCTCTCTCTCTCTCTCTCTCTCTCTCTCTCTCTCTCTCTCTCTCTCTCTCTCTCTCTCTCTCTCTCTCTCTCTCTCTCTCTCTCTCTCTCTCTCTCTCTCTCTCTCTCTCTCTCTCTCTCTCTCTCTCTCTCTCTCTCTCTCTCTCTCTCTCTCTCTCTCTCTCTCTCTCTCTCTCTCTCTCTCTCTCTCTCTCTCTCTCTCTCTCTCTCTCTCTCTCTCTCTCTCTCTCTCTCTCTCTCTCTCTCTCTCTCTCTCTCTCTCTCTCTCTCTCTCTCTCTCTCTCTCTCTCTCTCTCTCTCTCTCTCTCTCTCTCTCTCTCTCTCTCTCTCTCTCTCTCTCTCTCTCTCTCTCTCTCTCTCTCTCTCTCTCTCTCTCTCTCTCTCTCTCTCTCTCTCTCTCTCTCTCTCTCTCTCTCTCTCTCTCTCTCTCTCTCTCTCTCTCTCTCTCTCTCTCTCTCTCTCTCTCTCTCTCTCTCTCTCTCTCTCTCTCTCTCTCTCTCTCTCTCTCTCTCTCTCTCTCTCTCTCTCTCTCTCTCTCTCTCTCTCTATATATATATATATATATATATATATATATATATATATATATATATATATATATATATATATATCTCTCTCTCTCTCTCTCTCTCTCTCTCTCTCTCTCTCTCTCTCTCTCTCTCTCTCTCTCTCTCTCTCTCTCTCTCTCTCTCTCTCTCTCTCTCTCTCTCTCTCTCTCTCTCTCTCTCTCTCTCTCTCTCTCTCTCTCTCTCTCTCTCTCTCTCTCTCTCTCTCTATATATATATATATATATATATATATATATATATATATATATATATATATATATATATATATATATAATATATATTAATATATAGTATATTTCAAAAATTTAATATATTAAAATTATATAGATATATATTCGACTGAAGAATTGGTTAGGAAAATCGACATGCGAATAATTGATTATCGATACATATAATCGATTATATATAATTGGAGGTTGTATTTTAATTAATGATATAATTGGTTATGCAATAAAATAATAAGTTAAAATTAAAAGGTTAAATTTATAATTTATTATTAAACGTTATTTCTTAATTTACTCATCGATTTATTTTTTCGCTTGCTATTTTTTTTAACAAATAAGTCATAATTCGTGGTCTCTATTTCATGTCTATCAAATTAGACACTAAGTTTTTTTTTTGGAATATATTAGTTATGGACAAACTAGTAAATACTTTACCTCATAATGTGATAACCTAAAAATATATGTAAGTTTTTTGTCCCTACATATTTAAATTATATATAATATAATTTAAATATATATACTAAGCAACCAACTTTACCTAATTGTTCTTATGTTGAAGTCAACCCTTCAATACTATGTGAATTTATAATCCATTTAAATTATGTTTAGATAAAAATTAGAAAAATATTTTTAGAAATTCCAATGTATATTTTTCAATTTTAAAATAGAAAATGAAGAAAGAATTTATTATTTTGAAAATAAAAATACTTTTGAACTCTTTCAATTGAAATTCAAACCTTCACTTTTTCCTTTTCATGAGAATCAAAAGTGAATAAAGTCTTTGACTTTATACATAATTAAAAAGAGATAAAGAAAACCAAATTAAAATGGAGAGGAGTGTTAGCAGTATATTATTTAAAATACTTCATTATTAGTTAAAATTTATTAAAAATTATAAAATTAGGAGAGAATCATTAAATACGAAAGTGAAATTTTTTAAAATTTATAATTTTTAATAAATTTTAACTAATAAAAAAAAAATATATTCAAAAGTATAATATAAGATGCTATAACCTCTCGTTTAGTCATTTGTTAATCATTCCATGAAGCTGTCCACAGATGGGAAAATGGTTTGATTTGAATAGCCTTCTTAATTTATTAGTGGATGTAATGTTCCAGTTCAATACAAATACATTAAACACACAAGAAAATTCTGTTACAGAATCAATTACATGACATATATTTAAATAAAAAATATTAACAAGAATATATATAGTGGAAGTACATGTCTTCCATATACTGATTTTATGCCGAAATCCTTCTTGCTGCTTCCGTTATCATCTCAAGAGAATTCTCCATACACGACTTGAATAATTGCTTGTCTATGAAGTCCTTCTCTAATCCAAATGCAATTCTTATCTTTCCCATGTAGCTCATGATCGTTATGGTCAGACTCTGCAAAACCCCGTTAATATGTATTATCTTCTAAAATTGACAAATATAAAGGAGTGATAAAGTAGATTTCAATGTTATTAGCTAGTACCAAAAAAAGGTTCAAATAAATGTATTAGTAATTTGTTTTATTATTTTGTCTTTTACACTTATGTTTAATAATAAATTAGTATGTATAATAAGTTTATTAATTATTTGTTTGTTTAACTAATATTTTGAAGACATTGGTGAATAAATTTGTCTTAATTAATTGTGCTGCTTCAAAACAGATAGTGCTTTGTCATTGGTTTACCTGCATTGATGATGCCAACTAACAAAATTCAACGACAACAAAATTAATGGATCATTAATTGCGAAAAATTTAGACACAAGCTAAACATGCTAATGTTTTTGTTTTACTAAAAGAATTTAGTTGAGTTAGGTGCTTATAAATTATTTATTAACTATTTTTTTATATCAAAATGAAAATTGAAGCCTACATATTTTATTTTTTTTTTCAAAAGATTGGAAGCAATAAAAGGACAAAATGCAATCACATACCTCAGGTGAACCAGCGACCATAAAGTAAAACCCTTTAATTGGAAGATTAGCCACAGCCATTTGCTCCACTGGTCCAATCATGTTTGAGATGGTTGTGCTTGAGTTTCTTAAAGTACTGCGCAAGTATCTAGCTGCAGCCTGAAACCCCATGCATTAAGATAAATATTTAAATTATTATGTACAATTAATTTGTATAATTGAAGTCACTCTAGAATATATCAATATTTAAACCACATTCACGATTTACATAATTTTGTAATTATTAAATTTAATATTAAAAATTTAATTGCACTTTTAGTTTTCTTACTATCTTTATTTTGTGAATTTGATCCTTTTATTTTTTTCCGGTAAATTTGATCTCTTGTTGTTTCTTTTTGTATAATTTTACTTCATCTGGTAATAAAAATATTTAATACAAAAAATATTATAAATGTAGTAGAATGTCACGTTAGTATAAATGTGCTGACATATTAATACAGAAAATGCCATATATATATAATATTAGATATTAAATTAATAGATAAATTATATTACATAATTAAAATAACAAGAAATTACATTCGTGAAAAAATAAATAGAAAGACTAAATTCGCAAAATGAGAATAATAGAGAGACAAAAATTTTATTAAGCTTAAAAAGACTAAAATTTAGTTACAATTCTTTAAATACTTTTTGATATTGATCTTTATTCAAAATTAGAGTCTTACTTTAATAATTAATGCAATAAAAATTTACATTAAATTAATATCATTCAACTATTTAGACTTTAATTTAATTTAAATGAAAAATAACATTAAAAATACTTAAAAATATATATATATATATATATAAAGAGTGTCTTACTATCATGTCTCCTAGAATTAATAATGAGAAATAATAGCATTTAATTAAGCTTAGGTACCCACCTCAGGACCTCTGAGTTTTCTAAGTGAATCCAAAAGCATGCCAGTGAGAGGAGTGGCCAAAGAATTTTTCTTCTTGTTCATCTCTTTATGGGCTTCCAATATAAACTCAAGTGGGTTTGCATATTTGGAATCACTGAGCTCTGGGATTGGAATGTGCAAAAAGGCATATTGATTCCCCCATGCAGCACTACTATTGGTCTTCTCAACCATCTCCTTTATTGACCTGTAACCTTCAATGTTTCTGGTGTTCAGCAACACCAATGCTGTGGACTCAGTTTTGCTCGATTTCAGATTGATTTCTTGCATATAGAGCCGAATGCCAAAAAATATTAAGCCAGCAAGCACATCATTTATGCTCTGTTATTTAGTCACAGAACCCAAAATAAATAAATCAATAAATCAATAATCAAGATAGTGAGAATGAAGATTAAAACTAATTAAGGGACTGCTTAATTGTAATTTCACTTTTGAGATACACATCCTCCTAACTTGACATATAATATTTCATAAAAATATAGTTACATAAAACTTATTGGATGTACAATTTAATGAGACATCATATTTTTGTTAAATATTAAATGTAAGTTAACAAATGACTCATAATTAAAATATCAAGAAATCAAATTTGAAAAATGAGGATAGTAGAGAAAAAATTTAAAAAGTTTAAAAGGTAACTAAGTTAAGAAAAGTATGAAACTATAACGAGATAAAAGTGCAATTTATGCTTAAAACTATATACATTAACCAACGTCATAATATTAAAGTCTAGTGTTAGTAATTTGAGAGAAATTTCACTTACCACTCCAAGTTTGGATTTCACTTCTTTGATTTGATCCAAGGAGAAGGTGACATTTGAGATGGTAATTTTCCGAACCTTGGTGTCTTCCGCACAAGACCTTATTGGTGTTTGATCATCCTCAATCAAGCTACTCTTCAACAAACTCCATCCAAATTCCGATATAGTGCGGTATGCTAAGGAAAAAATGTAGGGCAATCTCTTGAAAACCGTATTAGAGGTTGAAATTGACTTGGTCCCTTGACTTGAAGGGAGTGTGAAGGGGAGAGAGATTTTGTCAGCTCTTTGCATGCATGAAAGAAGAGCACCCATGAGAGAGAAACCATCCCCAAGGGCATGGTGAAGTTTGAATACCAAGGTGCCAGCACCACCACTTGATGGGTATTTGATAATGTGAAGTTCCCATAGTGGTCTATGTTGTGGTAAATGTTCCATTGCTATTGCGGACATGTACTCATCAAGATACTCATCATACAAGAAGTTGGATGACTTGCCAATGGGAAATGTAGGAACTTTGATATGGTCCTCCAGCTTAACTTCAACACTCTTCCACTTCTTCTCTCCATTTTTGTCCCTAATCTGTTCAAGTGTACTCCATACTCAGTTTATTTTGTTTTGTGCCGAGGTAATGATAGAAAAAGTGTATAGGTGTGCCCAATTAAATATGTATATCTTTATAGATAGATAGTACATGCATGTGTATAGCACAAACATTAAATGTGATTTTTCTCATAATTTAACCAATAGGGTATAATTTTGATGAAATAAAATGAGTTATATCACTGTCCATGATTTTGTGTGCGTGAATGTATATGCATGCTTAATTTGTTATTTTTTATTATTATAAATATATACTTATTTTTCTTCTATTTTATTTTTATTTTTCTATCTCTTTCTATCATCACTTTTATTATCTTTTCTCAATATTTTTTTTAGAAAAATATAATCATCCATTCCATTTTTGGGTGATAGAAAAAAATAAATAAAAAGTTATAATAAATATGATAAGTGATGTAATAAAAAAATATTAAAAAATATAAATATATATATATATATTTTTCTTTCTATCTCAGTACTCTCCACCTAATCCACCCCCAAAATGGGGAAATGTTTAGTATTTTCTAAAAAGTGTAGTTAATACTTTGTAAATAAAATCAGTAGACTGTTAAAATATTTCTATCACCTTTTTTTTTTAATTAATATTCACTCCCGACATCACAGCGATTTAATTTTTCTTAATTTTTTTAAGCAGATTTTAAATAAAATTAAATAGGATTCTAAACTAAGAGTAAATGGAATTACAGTCATTAAAAGTTCTCCTGGATTGTGATAATCTCGTATAAAAAAAATCACACATCATACAAAAATATGATAATTTTTTTATAAATATTTATGAAAAAAAGATAAAATAAATTAATATTATCTCATAAATTAAAATTAACTTATGTATCTCAACTTTTAAAATTAAATAATTTTTTTATAAAAATTAAATATATAAATTAATTTTAACTTATTATTTTATTTTCTTATAAATATTTACGAGAAAATTTTTCTAAATGGGATACATAATGCCTAATGAAAATGCAGCTTTGACCCATTTGCCTTCTGTCTCTTTCTGCTCTTTGACATAATAAGGAAGTACAGATGAAACGTGCTGTCCCATTAATATAGTTACTTTCCCACTTAATGACTTATTGTTAAGAGCAAGATTTGAGATTTGGTTCACCTTCCAAACATAAATCACTTTTATTAGCATTTATCCTAAGAGTATTATCGATACTTTTTAGTATTATTTTCTTTTTATATTTTTAATAATATCTATTAGATAAAAATATTACTAATAACAATTTGCAACATGACTCAAATACTAAAAATTAATAAATAATATTTTTTAAATATTATTAAAAACAGCAACCATTCATTCCATAAAGAAAATAAAATAAAGCACTATACTAAAACACTTGAAAGAGGAAAAAAAACATAAATAAGATAAAATTAATTTTAACTCCGTCATTGGTTAAAAATAATTTTAGTCTCTATATTCTTAAAAACAATGTTTTGATATGTGTAAATTTGAAAATGTGATGGATTTAGTTTTCGACGAAGTAAAAACAAATTATAAAACTATCACATTTAAAAAATACGAGAAACAAAATTTAAAATATAGAAATTAAGATTAATTTAAACCGAATCAGGTAAAACATATTTTATCCTATAAAAGAGAGTGTGAGTGAATTACCATGATGGAGGAGAAACGTGGGTTGATGGGAAGGAAGAGATTCTGAAGCAGTGAGACGGTTTGAGGGTTGTGGATGGGAACCTCAGTTTCTAGGACACCAAGAATATACACACTGAGTGCAGAGCTTGTCAAGTATTGCCCTGTGGGACTCACAGGCTCTACAATTTCCTCCTCATAAACTCTTTCCATTTCTTCAGCTATAACAAGCAAGCAAGAAAGTTAGCTAACTAGGTTTTGTGTTGAGATTCATTCTTGAGTTGGGGCTAGATATATACAATGGGAAGAGAGAGGGGGAAGGGGCATTGTTGAAGGTAATTAAATATCTCTCACTTTTTGTTTGCTCCTCTTTAATGGCCACACAACTAGCACATCCTACCCTTGGGCGGTTCCATAATGTTCTATTCAAATAATAGAATTTGTGGTAGCTTTAGCATTCAATACTTATTGTGAGTAACACAATTCTTTTCAAGCTTGGACGTGAAAAGTGTAGGGAGAAATATAATAAAAGAAAATCATAAATTTAATTTCCCACCTAAATCATAAGTCCAGCTTCAATTCGGTGGAGATATGATAAAGGTACACCCCATTTTTTAGGGTAACACAATAACAATAAGGTAGTGTTTAACTCAATTTTTAGTTTTTCTTTTTAGAGAAATTGGGACAAACACTCTTTAAAAGTTTTAAGTAACTTTTTTTTATAGAAAAAATATAAGAATTTGTTTATGTATATTTCACTATAAACAGTTATAAAATGAGAAAATAAAAAAAATATGTTAAAATTAACTTAAATACATAAATTAAAATTTTAATATAAAAAAGTTTCTGCATAAGTTAAATTTAATTTATAAAAAAATTATTTTATTTTTCTGTTTTTCACTTATGATATTTGCATTAAAAGAATAAGCTTTTAAAAATGTTCCTTTAAGAGGAACTTTTTTTTTATTAGCATATATGGATTTTTTTTTTTGGTTGGCCTTCGGTTGGAATCCACGCGTGTCTTTTATTTATTTATTGTTTTAAAACAAATTAAAAAAACTTCTCAATCTACATACTCTGCAACCCATGCCGTTTGAAAAACAATGTGATAATTCAAATTATTATTGTGCCTTCTAACAAACATAACTTAACCCTTGATTGAAAAGAGAAAAATGATTCTAGCTAGTCCTTTAAATATGTATACTGTTTTATTTAATTTTAAATAAAGTTTTAGCACTTAATTTAAATATAATTTGTAACTTAAACATTTAATCATTTATAAGCATTATTTAAATTTTAAACAATATAATAACTTAAACATTTAATCATTTGTAATTAACATTTAAATTTCATTAATTAATATTATATATATTATTTGCAAAACATCCTTAAAAAATTTATTAATTAAAATAACTTTTGAAAATTTTAAAAATAAAAAGTTTTAAATATTTGAATTATAGTATTTTATTTATTTTTATTATCATTAAAATATGTTTATATAAATTAAATTAATTTTACGCAATATTTTTATTTTATGAATTGATATACATTTTTGTTATAACTAGTTTTAAATAAAACTATAAAATGTTTTACCAAATAGATTTTAACTTAAAAGAAACTTCTAAACTAAAAAAAAAACCACTTTTATTTTTTTAACTTTAATTTAAAAGTAATTTTTAAGTAAAGAAAAAGTTGGGCCAAACATATTCTAAAGTTAGATCTCACTAGGTGAAAGTAGGTATATGAATCACACAACATCATTTGACACAAAAATCAAAACAAAATAAAACATGTAATAAGAAGGGAAGGAGAAAATAAAGTAAAAAAATATAAATGAGAAAGTAAGTGTATTTTTTTTTTGTTGGTTAGTAAATGTATTTTATTACTAAAAGAAAGACCTTTTAATTAGTGACTATTTTTTTTATCTCTATACGATGAAATTTGGTTGCATTTTTATCCCTATACGATGAGATTCAATTGCAAAACAAGTTGGTGACTGATACACAACATTTGTAATTTATTTAGTCACTAATAATGAAATGAGTTAAAAATTAAATAAATTAGTCATCATTTCTAATTTTTACATAATTTATTAATATTAACAAGTACAAAAATATTGGTCAATGTAAATTTCAACATAATCATAAGATCAAATAAATAAGTCGTAGTACATATTGAAAACTAGAAAAAAAAAGTATTTTAGTACAATATTACCTATATCATACTTAATGATATAAAATAAATAATGTAAAGTACTAATAAAGTAAATAAAAAAATGACCACATATTAAACAATGAAAATTAAAAATGATTAAGATGATGAAGTGTCATCAACATGGTCTTCAATATTATTAGAGTGGTGCTCAACGTCCTTCTCTGTATGAGGTGGTGGACGACTAGTGACATAAATTAAGGTTGAATTTGCAGGTACTTTAACACATCGCATAGTCTTACTCTATCGTAGTGAATTATGAGTTAGCTTCGCAATTTATGCCTCCATCAACCTTGCCTCCTATACTTCCTTTGTAGTGAGCTCATTGTTCAATCTTTTAATTATCCTCCTTATATCTTTTTAACTGCTGTAGAGAGACCATTATCAATTAGGTCTTAGTAGGTTGACCAAATGATGAGTCAACAAACTCATCGCACAATTGATCAAGTCCCATATGGATATCCCTTCTTGTTCCTACATTTGACAACTTTCAAATATATGGTGTCATAAACAATAAAAAAAAATAAGAGGATCCCTAAGCATAAGTGCCTTCTTATAAGGCATGTGATAGAACCTCCTCTCAAAGTTGATGATATCTTTCCTACAAAATAAAGTCAAAAGATTGTTATTTACAATTATTAGCATATAAGAAACTATCCACAAACCTATTATTTGAACTTCATTACTTTTTTTTTTCTACTAATTTCCAAGCACTTAGGGTTGGTGAATCTACATAAATTTAAGTTAAAATTGTAATATATCTAATCAATTATATCAACTTTAAATCAATTAAATAGAAACTAAAATGATGTAAACATACCATCTTGAGTTGCAACCAATATGGAGCTATCGATGTAAGCAAATACTCCTTTATCTACAACATGATTTTGCCTAGCAATGGAGCTATGTAACACCCCAGTTTTCATGTTGTTGTTGTTATTATTATTATTATTATTTGTAGTTATTTTTATTAAATAGGTGATTGCTTATATTATTATTACTATTATTATTATTATTATTATTATTTATTATTATTTATTATTATTATTATTATTATTATTATTATTATTATTATTATTATTATTATTATTATTATTATTATTATTATTATTATTGCTTGTAGTTATTTTTATTAAATAAGTGATTGTTTATATTATATTTTGTCCCTAATTAAATAATTATATTTTGAGAAATAAGTCTTGAACTTAAAAAATGAGGTTTATGAGTAAAATTAGATAGAAGGGGCTTTTGGGCCTTGTTTTGGTCAAAAGTGTGCTTGGGTCATCGACCACCTTTGTACTTAAGTGAGATGCCAATGCTAAATAAGCATCGAGTGAACATGTCTGTGTTGCTCGTAGGTTGTCAAAGTAAGTAGCAAAGTCATTTGGGACTTTATAAAGGGGCGAGCGCTGACCTTTTGAGTTAGAAATTAGAGTTTCTGAAAACCCTGGTGCTTCTTTGCAAATGATCAAGAAGGAGAACCCTTAGAGAAGACACTAGAAAAACAAGAGGGAGCAAGAATTTCTAGAGTTTCAACATTCTAGGTAAAGGGAGTGAGTAATCTTACTTAATGGTATATGCATAATTGTGGGTAAAGTGGTCGACCTTAGAACCCCTAAAATTGAATGTCTTGGTTCTCTAAATAGGAGATTAAACTCCTCGAATTAGTTATTGAATTGTACATATAATTGAGGAATTGCATGTTTTGCATGTCTCTTAAAGGAATATTAAACTCCTTGGATTAGGATATGAAGTTCTATGTTATTGATTTATTGATTGAGTTATTGTTGTGATTTTCATTGAATATTAAATAACATAGAGAAACTCGTATGTAACCTTGTGAGTATCAGATTTTGGGCAAAAATATGGAAACTTTTGACCTATGGACTAAAGAGCATGCTCGTGCTTGTTCCTAGAATGTTGAGCATATCCATGTTTAAGACGAACACGCTTGTGCGTAGGTTTTTGCATGAGCATGCCTATGCTTAAGATGAGGACATTCGTGTAAGGCTTGTACCAATTCCACACACCCGTGCTTTTTGGAGCACGCCCGTGCTAACCTAGACATACTTATGTGTGTTATGTGTAACACTTTAGTTTTTATTCTAATTACTATTAGTTGTAAATATTGTATTTTATTATTTACTATTAGTAAGTGATTTTATTGTTTTAGAATTAAATAAATAATATTTTGAGAGAAATATAAGTTGGATTTTAATGAATTAAATTAAGAAAAATAGGCTATTTAAATATAGTAAAAGCTTAAGTCCTACATTGGACAACATAAGTTGGTGCCTCACCTCTTTTTCCTATATAAAGGAGTGAGAAAGCTTAAGTCCCAAATCGAGCAATATGAGCTCATGTATTCTCTTCTTCTCTTATATACGAAGTTGGATACCAAACAAAGGAAGATAAGAGAGTCTCCAAATAAGTTGAGATTGATGCAAAACATCAAACCCAAATAGTTTAAATCTTTCTCAAAATATAAGGCAAGGGTTGTGGGAAAGATACTATATAAAACTAGAATATATTTTCATTTCATTACATTCAATTTAACGATTGACCAAAAGAGAATTTAAAGTTGTTAGTGGGAGTTGCAAGGACATTTTTTGGGCTATATAAAGGAGCAACTAGAGGAATTGGAATGACCTCTATTGCTAACACTTGACTTCAATTCTATAGAGTTTTGGAA
The DNA here is from genome assembly GCA_025330945.1 of Mucuna pruriens. Classification (NCBI taxonomy): domain Eukaryota; kingdom Viridiplantae; phylum Streptophyta; class Magnoliopsida; order Fabales; family Fabaceae; genus Mucuna; species Mucuna pruriens. Next base: position 530,292 of record JAENHJ010000527.1, on the reverse strand, counting down.
GGAGAACCTCGAAAGTAAACCCCAAAGAACAAGAAGAACGGCTTTGATGAACATGTTCTCTACGTTTACACTTCTTCAGGTAGGGGAGTGAGAAACCTCGCTTAGGGTATGGGTAGGAAAGGGGTCATTCCTAGGATCCTAGAGTGTGAGGGGTTGTCCCTATGACACTAAAGTGTGTATATTCTTCTAGTTTGGGTGAACTGACATCTTGTGGCCAAGGGGTTGGGGTTTTCCCATGAAATCCAAAGTGTTTGTTCTTGGTGTTTTTGGAAGGGGACTAAGTTCTCTAATTTATTGAGTCTTCTTTCTTTGTGTAATTAGTTGTGTATGTGCAATTATTTGTGTGTTTTCAAAACATAGAAAAACCATAGGTTCCCCTTACGTTCAAAACTCTAGATGAGAATCCAGGAGTTTCGGTAGTATGCTATCAAGCACGATCATGCAGAACCTGTGCACTCCCTACAGATTGTGCACGCTTGTGCAGGTTTTGTGTATGTCTGTGTAGAGTCACATCAATTGTGCACGCCTATGCTAATGGGAGCATGCCTGTGCTGCCCTATCTATGTTGTATAAATATATGGTGTCCAATTGTATTTGTTGTTTCTCTATTAACATATGTGCTTGTATGAATTATACTGCTGTAATTATTGTTGCATTAAGAACGACAATATGACATGTAAAAATAGTAAAGAAAAATGATAAGGGTGACCTAGTTTGTGACGGATGAGAATGACCCCGATGGACATTTATACTACAGGTACCTAAGCTTGGGAAAATCCAAAAAGGTACTCATGTCAATAGTTAAGGAAAATGAAAAGGATGACCTAGTTTGGGACGAATGAGAATGACCATGATGGACATTTGTCTTGTAGGTACCTAAGTCTGGGAAGGGCCAGAAGGATACTCTTGTGAGTGCGAGACGGATCGTGGATGAGGTACTTAGGCCTAGAAAGGTGAGAATGGTCATCATAATCCTAATTTGAGAAAAGAAAAATAATAAATTAATTAAACCTTATCAAGTATCATGTAATGAAAGCGGTGTGAAAGGAATGTACATAGATGAAAACCTGAGTGGTAAGGTCACTAGACCTCCTAGGGGCTACTAGGTACATATGTTGTTCCAATAGCCATGAATGATCTCACGTGCCAAACTTGGCCTTGCAAGTCGAGTAGTACCTCACATGTTACCAAAGGGGCTAACAATAGAGGCGGAAATTAGCAAGGTTGTGCCTATCCTACATCCTGATTTAGTGCTAGTACCATATGACATATGAAGTAGTACTAGGAATGCATTCATTAATAGTGTTTGTGTGCATACTTGCTTGTCCTTGTCTACTAAGTGTGGTTGTGATTACTTGTTAATTGTTAATTGCATGACAAAGTTTTCATGTGTCCTACTTAATGTATGCTCATACCGTAAGTCTACCTGAGGAATATTTCTCAATCCTTTTTTGTTTGCATTGCTTGTGTTTGGCCAGAACACCACTTGTAGGTGATGTTAAGAAGAAGCGTGAGCATCTAGGGATCCTCAATTGTTGTTTCCTTTTACTATTTCCTTTTTTTCTTGTTTTATTTGGGTTACACTTTAGTAGGACATGTGACATCGAGGGACTTTATTTCTATAATTACATTAGAACGGTTTGTATAAAGTGATGTTTAGAACTTGGCCTTTGGAGTGCCATTAGGGATGCGTTAGATATTAGCAATGGGCCTTTGGAGCACTATTAGGAACACATGCTTATTTTCCAATTACCATGATAATGACAATTTAATTTTTAGTTTGTAAATCCTTTACCGTTAAATTATTTTTTTTATCTATATCATTATGTATCGAGTGTAGAGGGTGTTACACTATGGCTTTGTTATATTATAAATTTGTGTGTAACACACTAAGTTCTATTACATCGTGAGTTATGGTTGAGTTTATAATATGAGTTACATGTTGAGTTTTACTAAGAATGCATTGCATTACGTTGAGATAGATATTGTGGAACTTAAACTGAGAATTGAGTAATGAAGATGAGTGTTTGTGTGATAGGTGACCTAGTCTACAAGATGACAAGGATGGACTCAGGTGACACTTGACAACTGAGTAACCTAGCTTGTGAGAGGTAAGAATGATGTTTGCTAAGTGCGAAAAGTTTTGAAATGAGTTCCTAGCCTGTGAAAGGTAAGTGTAACCTTTATCGGCCTATAAAAGAGTAATTAGAGATTTATGTGTCATGCATCATTTAATGAAACTAAGGTGTAAAGAAGTGATTGAGAACTCAAGTAGTAAGGTCCTTAGACCTCTTGAGACTATTCGATGCAGAAATTCCAATGGTCGTGACTCATCCCATGATCTAGGACACACAATGCAAGTCCAATAGTACTTGACATGCTACTAGAAGACTTCATTCTAAAGCGATATGGATAACCATAGAGGGTTATCAGTACTGCCCTTATACTACTTATTGGATTAGAGCTGATACCACATTTCATATGAAGTAGTAATTAGAGTGCATTACTATCATTTATGTGCATTCGTAGGATACTTATTATATGACTGCTTATGATGTGGTATTTGAATGTATGTACTACTTAGCTTTATGCACACACCACGAGCTTGTAGTGAGATATATTCTCACTCCTTTTTCCTTTTTGTTGTATTGTTTTTAGGATGATCACCATTTGTAGGTGATATCGAGATGTATTGTAATGGTGATTTATGCATATTATAATTACTTGGTTTATGATTTTGCTTATCTTAGTTAGCTCTTTGGAGTGCTAATTAAGTGTTTTAAATTTCATGAGATTTCATTATAAGAATGTGAATCTTCTATCCTATGTATGTGCTTTAAGTTTTAAAATTTATTGTGTTGTATTTGCTTAATTATCAAATAGATTATATGGTAGAGAGTGTCACAAGCTATGTCTTTGAAAATCCTCAAAGGCCTAATGTTGCTCCAAGGCTTCTTGGACATGGAGCACCATCCACCTCCCCTTATCTTTGCCTAGAACTGGAAAAATGACCCACCCGACCTAGCCTAGTAGGATAAGAAAGGGAAAATAGGTCAAATCGAACTACACGAGTTAACTTTTTGTTAACCTCGTGGCCTGGAAGGCTAGATCAATTTGGGCTTACTTTTTTACCCTTAAATATGTGTAAATTTTAAAATGATAAAATAAATAATACCAAGCAAAATAGGTCTAATTTTTTTTGGGCTAGCTTTTTTAGGTCTAGCTTAACCCGTCAAGTTGGGCCAAATTGTCCTGATTCTATTTGGAACAATTTTATTTAAGCCTATACCAACCTAGCCTGCCAGATTGGGTCATTTCACCACCTCAATTGGTTTTAGTTTTGAGCTTGTTCATTGCATTTTGTGCTCAAAATCTACTCTTGTGGTTTAGTGCTGGTGTAGCTCCATTTAAACTATTTCTGCACGAAAAATGTATTAGGCAACAAGTATAATGCAACAAAATCCTCTTTTGCACACACACACATATATAAAGTAGGGATCAAGTTATTACAAGAGTAACTCTAAGAGAGTTACTCTATATCTCTATCCTTCACTTTCTTGTAGTTTTATGGTTCTAAATAAATAGTAATGATGAGGAGTAACTTGATCCCACCTCTCTCTCTCTCTATATATATATATAAGAAAAGCTATTTGTATTCTAAAGACTTCACTCTCCTTCACATCCATTCTCATTTAAATACCTCATTCTTCTTGGATAGTATACTACACTCTCCCTAATGTATCTCCTATTCAATTTTCTTCTCCTTTCCTTCAAAATCTCTTATTAACTGAAATCTTATGAAATCTCATATGAAAAGACAATTTGGCTTCTCTGTAGGACAATTTGCTTTTCACATCTACGCTACTAAAAGATAGAAAAGGTATCAATCTTTATATCTCTCAATATTTATCTCTATGCTACTACCAAATAAAAAAAATATTGGTCTTTATCTCTACTTTTTTTTATTACTACCACTCCAAAGATTATCTTATTCTCTTTATAAATTTGTTATTTTTTTTTTCTTCCCTTATCTTTCGTATTATTTATTTTTCTTGATATCTTATCAAATTTTATAATATCTAATTCTTAGGAATAGATTATCTTTATTTTTCTTCAAGTTTCAATCAGGGATAACAATTTTACGCTTATTTCAATTGGCTATTAAAACAAGGTAGTGAAAGTTTTTTTAAACCTTTTACATCTTGGAATCATTCTTTTTGCAACAATCGTTACTTTGGTATTTATTTTTTAATGATTTTATTTTCCTTTTTAATTAATGATAAAATTTTAGTTTAAAAGTTGAAATGTTGTTCCTTTTCTATGATTTTTGGTAGGTCTTTACAAAAAAAAATCATTATGATTCATGTGACACCCTTCTACCCCAAATACTTAGATTAAAATAATCAAGTAAATAAAATGAAGACTGGGTAATAGTTAAAACCAAAAAGCACAATTTGTATTAAGGATAAAAGGTTCACATGATAATTAAAAGGTAGACACAAAGTTTTCAAGGAGGTTTTAGATCTAAACATTATAATTGAGAAAACTAAAGTCATCATCATCTTTTTTAAAATAAGTCATTCAAACATCAAGGCATAGAGCAACTATTCTAACTTGTAGAACCCCGATGTCACACTAATCAGAGCACGACCCCGCCTTTTCAAAACTTGGCACCATGAGTGCCCTCAACGTTACCTAAAAGAAAACAAGAGAAAGTACGGTGAGAAATCGCATTCAATCATATATAAAGGCAGATAATGCCCCAAATCCCACCCATTACCGTACTCAATTACTAACTAACAGTTAACAGATGCTCATATATCAATCACATTTCATTCATTCAAAATCAATCACAGTTCATTCATGTTTACAAAATGCACATGCTCGCACAATGCATATGCTCATCACCACACCTAAGAGTCTCAAGTCGGAACTCCACACCATGGGCGAACCTCCTCAATCCCCTTAGTTATCACTAATGATGGCCACACCGTTAAACACCCTATATGGCCGGTGTGTCGCATAGTTAAACACCACCTATGGCCCGTGCGAAGACATTTTACACAACCGTTAAACACCACCTATGACCGGCGTGTAGCATGGTTAAACACCACCTATGGCCCATGCATATGAATGTCCCCCATCATTGGTCCACCCTGTTAAACACCACTTTTGGTCAGTGTCCTCTATTAAACACCACATATGGCCAGGGTATTATAGCTTGGCTTCTCATGCATCTCATGCCTCTCATGTCCATGCTCAATGCATTCTCATCCACACTCTTATTCTTATGATTTATTTATACATCATTCGCACAGTCCACAATCATACCCAACCATATTAATTTAACCATCATTATTATAAATCATTCATCAGAAAGCACAAAAACGCACCTAAAACACCATTGAATTTCACCCAGTTTCATCATTGCACACAAGAGTCTCAAATCATGAACAACCATAAACAACACAAGAATCAAGTAATTAGGGCAATTAATCATACAGTTTCCCAACAAAAATCACATTAGGACAAGACATTAATTAGACCACAGAGCATATTGACAAATCTTTTCTATTGATTAAAATATTTTTAAAACATAATAATCAAACGAAATTGAGAATTTAGATCCTAGAGGGACTTAGGGATTGCCTTCACTACCCGTACACTCCCGCATTCATATATGATCAAACTCATCTCCCCCGTACCTTAGATGCGAAGAATAGTGATGATCTGATGCAACTCTAGGACGGTTTGAACACCCTAGCTCCTCTTCCTTGCAGGTCGGCGTTCTCTCTCCTCTAGGGCTGGCCGTCTGACGCGCAAAACACCAATTAGGGTAAACTGATTACCCCCTGCCTAATATTCTAGTTGGGTCGGGCCAACCCCGACCCGCCCATCAGCCTCCCCTGTTAATTCAATTAATTAAATTAATAAATAAAAATAATTCAGATTAATGCCTCACCAGTTTATAAAATCATTAACTCCTCTATTAAAATAAAATTGATAATAATAATAATAATGTAATTAATTTCTAAAAATAATTAAATAAATTTTAGGATGTTAGAATTCATCACTTTCTAAGGGAGTTTCTTCTATTATGAAAAATGAGATATGTGAAATCTTTCAATTTTGAAACTTGTGACTTTCTATAATTTTACATTACATTTTTTTATAAAATTGGCTTTAGTTTTTACTCAAACAATACAAACAATACATGACATTTTTAATAGATTTCAATTTTTTAGTGTATAATACTAATCTATAAGTAATATTTTAGAAGACCAAGTACTTTTTTTAAATTGCAATCACTATTTGCAAACAACCATCTCTCTCTTTACAATCATTTTTTAAATCTAGTCATATGTCTTGCTTATGGAGCATTTTTTCTTCGGGGAGAGTTCTAGTTGGAAGTGATTTGATTGTTTTCTTCGTGAGTTTATAATGAGGGAAGAAAAACAGAAATTTTTGGTTTAACATTTGAAATATTCTTAGAAAATTAAATTTGATACTTTTTTAGTATTTTAGCCTAGTAAAATTGTACCATACATCAATTATACAAGAGAAAGTTTTTGCTATAGGAGTAGGCCAATGTTATTTAAGAGTAAAAGTAAATCTTAATGTTAAATCAATTGTTATTTTGCACCTATCTTGGCAGGAAAAGTGTCTAGTGTGTGATTGGTGTCATGACTCAAAATTTTAATTTCATCTGTATATTCATTAATAAAATATATATTAACTTTATCCTATGTAAATTTATCTCTCTCTTTGGTAATAGGAAGTTTAGCTATATTGTTGTTAGGAAATCATGTTTTACTTTTCTTACTTTAAAATTTATCATAACAACCGAGTTTGATCATAAAATTTAGATATTAAATTTGATTCATTCAATGCACAATATAAAATACTAGTTAAAATTAAAATTATTTCAAATTCTCTAAATCATATATCTCAAAGATACCAACTTCTAAATGGCCCACATTTCTTCAAACTTCTCCCTAATGATATGTGAGATGACCTCAGTAAGGCCATGCATGGGTATAAAACCATGGAAAAAGATATTATTAGAATCATATTTAAATAGTGTTATATAAAAATAACTATTAAATTAAAATTGTTTATTCTAGATCTCAAATCCTCAAAAGAGGTGGTGAGAGAGTTGTGGATGATGATGTTATTGCTGAAAGTATGAATTGTACAATAACGGTAATGGTAAACCTAATTATGGTTTCCCTACCTCAACCACGAAGTTGTGATCCACTAGTAACCATTACATTATCTATTTATAGAGACCATAATTTTCTATTAACCTCTCTTCTTATCTTAAATTGCATCAATTCTTTCTAATCATGTTTGCGTATATACTTTATGGGAATGTTCAAATCCTAAAGGTTCAAATCTTAAAGGATTCATATTAATGTTCTTGGTTGAAAAACAAAAGCTTTTTAAATATATAACTTGAGCTAAATAATTTTAAAACAATCTAAGCATGACATAAGTAAATGTAAATAGAAAGTAAAGTGAAGTAATTGTTATAGGTTACATTGTTTGATATAAGGTCTTAAATGAAGTGCAGACATGGGAAAAAGGAGTATATTTTTTCCTATATTCCTTAGACTTTGGTGGCTTATCCTTATATAGCAAAAACATGTGACAATAATGCATTAGGTTACTTGAAAAGCTTAGTCCAAGCATTAGATATCTGATAGAGAATTTTTGAAGCACTTAATAGTGATTTGTGTTGGATATATTTGATATTATTTTCTGGTTAATATTCACACATGGGTTGAGTCTTGGGTCATTGAGCTTAATTGAGGATAGTTGTTAATCTTTGCTTAATTTCGGACTTAATTTTCACTATGAGATTGCTATCTTGTGCAGGTCATATATGGAGCTACGGACCTCCAAATTGGACAATCTTGGTAAGACAAAGATATACAACTTCTCTCTTTATAGTTCAACCCAGTTAAACCATTTGAAGTATCAAATATGGACATGAAGTTACTGCCTCTACACCACTATGGATTGGACTTTTCCTTGTAAATTGATAGGCTTGTTGGGCTGCTAAAACTTGTTGGACTTCTTAGCATTTTTGAGCATGTAATCATTAGGAAGTTTAGTTAGGAAGTTGAGGAGTTAGTTAGTTAGTGAGTTAGTTAGTTAGAAACTTGTTGGAGACTCTTGAGTTTTGGGGGAAGTTGAAGGGGTTGCTTGTAGTGGAAGTTTCTTTTCTTCTCCAAAGAGTTTTAGCTATATTTTTGCTGGTTTTTCTGCATCTTCTCTGTTTTTTTCCTTCTTATAATGTTTCTAAGTCTTCTATGACGATCAACATGGAAGGCTAACTTCATTATCAATTCAAGATTCATGATTGCAACCGGTTTGAACTCTTGATTATTTATCTTCTTTATGCAATTTCTACTATTTTGTCTTTTCAATTCTTAATTCATTTTCATGATTATGATCTCGCTTGAGTTTTGGATTGTCTTCTATTAGCTAATCGATTGATAACCTAAAATCAACCAATTATGATCCTGAATCCATGCTAATTAGGGACTGCGATTGTGATCTCAATATGCATGGACGAATGATGTTAGATGATTATCTAAAGAAACTTATGTTGATATGAAATTGCTTCCTTCTTAGAACCATAATTAATTGCATGATTGAATCCTTGAATTGATATTACACAAATCATTTTAGATTCATTCTGCTTTGTATGAATTCTATTCTTATTCTACATAATTCCTATTTTATATATTTTTGTATCATCCACTCCCGCCCCCATTTTTCACATTCATTTTGGATTTTGATCAACAAGATTAGGCATAATATGATTGTGTCCTTGTGAGAATCAACCTAGGTTAGTCCCTACAATACAGAAATTAAGAGAAATCTAGTTATTTGATAGTGTCTCGACAACATTATCAATACCCCAAATTTAGTGGATAAGAAACTCGCCTCCCTATTTAGCAATGAAAACCTCAATTAATAATGTACTATATGGCCTTGCAAAATAATGTAGGTATGCACATGAATTAATTTTGGAGATGAATGATGGTAGCTATATTAAATCTTCATAAATCTTCTCCTAAGGCTTGAATCTTCACTATATGAGTTGAGAAATCAAGTCTTTCATAAAAGATGGATTTTCCTCTATTGAAACTAAAGTTAGTGATTTAAATTGTAGACGAGTCAAATAATAGGAAAAACAACAATACAAGACAATCAATCTTTGTCGTCTCACAAGGATTTTTAATTTTTATCAACAATTAGGAATGTTAGAAAGATGGGGATTTTAGTTTTTAAGAGTAAAAACATATTTTAATTAAAAGAAGAAAATTCAAATTAATAAAAATGGTTAATCCATTAGTTAATTTTTCTAATTGAATTTATCATCTATTTTTAAAGATCTAATTCCAATTATTGATTCAATTCTCATTTGATCCCGAAATTAACCAATTAAGCATCAATCAATTTCAAGAGAATTCCTACCAAATAGGTCCCAAAGTATAGGTCCACAAGATTTTAATTAGCTCAATTACAACTTAATTCCATATAAAATAGATGAGTTATAGAGTAAAACATGTATGTTGTTGTCCATGATCTATTTTACCTTTAAATGATTGAATTGACTTGTGTTGTCACTATAAAAGTTGTAGATAACTTTCTTCTTGAAATTTTGGTGTTGGTGTCATGTCCTTTTGACATCTATGCCTTAAGATATGCTCTAATTATTGCACATAGTTCAAATGGTGAAGATAGAACAATTCCAACTTTAAGTAAATACTCATCTATGATCTAAGCAAAATATGCCCACAATATCTTAATGAAAAATATAGATTTTCTTTAGTCTTTTCATACACATCAAGATCATTTATATCACATTTTTGAAACCCAAGTTATAACCTAAACTAGGAAGAAAGGTCAAAATACCTTCATTGTTTGTTTTCAAGCGGCTTAGGTCTCATTGTACTTGATATTTTATATAATAATCTCTTCTCTAAGGGTTTAAGTTTGATGATCAACCGAATCCATTCTTGACTTCACATACATATAAGATTTCTATCTTTGATTAAGAAATTTCTTTACAATATCATTTCTCAACTTATATTCCAAAGGAATATTTATAAAGAGGTTTTTAACCATTGACCTCGTAACTAAACATTTCCAAAACAATGGACTCTCTCCATAATTATTTGTTTGGTTGGACTCCAATTAATTTTACCACAACTAATTGTAGTAACACAACTATAAGTGAATTTTGTCTCATTTGGATTAACATCATTGTATTTTCTAATACAATAGAAAATTCATTGGGTTAAATACCCTAATTTATGGTACCTCCTAAGTATCTCATGTTTATACTCAAAACATTTTTTCTAGTCCACACAGACCCTGGTATCTCATGTCACAAAGACGGTTACTTTCAAAAGTAAAATTGGAGAGCTCATATCTCATTTTGTGTTCATCTAAGAGATCTTAGTCGCAATGCTTCAAGTACTATTTTTTATTTTTTGCATATGTCAATGTTATATCTACTTCTAGTTCTAGTTTGTTTATCCCTTTGGAGACAACTAGCCAAAATTCTTTTGATCTAAGAAAATTTTCCATGAACATGCTCAAATGATCGTAATGACCATCGAAGCGAGGGATTATTGGTGTAATAAAGCTCTTAGTTGCTATTGCAAAATAAAAGGCTCACAATCCTCTTTGTTAACCAACTCAGGTACCATTGTTAACTCCAATAGATAACGCCAATATAGGAGTGCAACATACAAATACTACAACTACCAAATAAAATCATATAACAATTGCTTTTAAAGAATAGGAAACTACTATTCAAACTCGATTTAAACAAATAGTAGCAAATAACATCTAATATTTACTAAATGATTTTATTTCAACAACATTATCCATTCTTCTAGCTCTCTTCTTGGTCTTTGACTTAAAAAAAAGAGTATTTTTCACCTTTTGTAAGTGGTTTAACCTGAAACTTATCCAGAAATTCAGCAAGGCACACACAACAACAGAGCAACAAAACTAGAAATAAAAAGTAATTCAAAACAATTTAAAGAAGAGAAGGAAAGAAGATGAAAAGGAAAGAATATGAAAATAAGATATACATGTTTCAGTCTTAAAGACCTAGGTCCATGAGAAAGGAGCAAAATTGTTCACTATGAAAGGGAAGAACAAGATCAAGATAATACAATAGAATTTCCTTGGCCCTTAACAAAAATACCCCAGTCTTTCACTCTATTTTCACACATTCCCTAAATCTCAAATTCTAAGAATTACATGAAGTGAAACCTCTCCCCTCTATACCTTGTCCATATAGAATAACACCTATGCTAACATTAGACATCAATCACAAGCCAAAGGAAGGATAATTGCAAACAAATCCTACGATACAAGTTAGTTATGACCAGTAACTAAATGTAATAGAAAAACTGAATGCAACAACTTGTAACTGCTTTCCAATTGATTTTGAGACACTTCAAACAACAATTATTCACATTGTCTCTAAATTAGATAACTGTCTTCATAGTTTTTTTCCTTTTCCATAACTTTTACTCTTCACTGAAACTAATCAAGTCCAAGTAGTGCTTTTACTTAAATAGAGGTAGAGACCTAGTAAAACATTTATATGATTATCTTCTGTTGCAACCTTCTCAACCAATATTTCCTTGGTTTCAATCACATTTCGAATGAAATGTAATTTAACATCAAAATGTTTAGAATTCTCATGATAAATTGGTGTTTTGAGAGATGGATGACACTTTGGCTATCACAAAATATAGTAACATTGTTTTATGTTATCCTAAGTTCACCAATCAAACCTTTAATCCACATGGCTTTTTTAATACCTTTTGTGAGAGCTATAAACTAAAATTGAGTTGTTGACAGAGTCATGACCAACTATAGGACAGACCTCCAACTAACAACAGTACCAAATAAAGTGAAGATATAACTAGATAGAGACTTGTTTATGTCAATATGTCCAGCATAATCAGAGTCAACATGCACACCACACCATACATAATGCTACATACACCACTTGCAAATGGAACTAATGTCATTCTATCCCTTTCCTCATTTGTACTAGGATCATGCTTAATTGATAGCTTATCATGTTTCCCTAATGGAGTTGTAACATGTTTAGATTCATGTCCTGAATTTTTCAACAACTTTATTCATATAGCCTTGTTGAGATAAGAATAATTCTCCCTTTGATCTATTCTTGCCTATGTCCATTCCAAGAATTCTCTTAGCTTTTGTAAGTTCCTTCATGTTAAATTCTGAATAGCCTTGTTGAGATAAGAATAATTCTCCCTTTGATCTATTCTTGCCTATGTCCATTCCAAGAATTCTCTTAGCTTTTGTAAGTTCCTTCATTTCAAATTCAGAATTTAACTTTGGCTTGAGTCTATTTATTTCATCCTTTCATGAGCTTGCTAGGAGTATAACATCCATATATTTCAATAGATAAAGAAGAACCGCTACATCTTTTTTTAGAATATAAACACAAATATCATAATTTTACCTTTGAAATGTCATTCGTATCATAAAGTCATCAAATTTTTTATACCATTGCTTAAGACTCTACTTTAGACCATATAAGGATTTCTTTAGCAAGCAAACCTTTCTATTAACTTTAGCAAAGCCTTTTGGTTGTTACATATATATGGTTTCCTCAAGGTCTCCATGAAGAGATGTAGTTTTGACATCTAGTTGCTCCAACTCAAGGTCAAATTGAGTGACTATGGACAAAAGTATTCTAATAAAGCAATGGTTGACTACAAGGGAGAATATTTTATTGAAGTCAACACCCTCAAGTTGAGAGAATCCTTTAGCAACAAACCTTACTTTAAATCTAGCCTTTTGACCACCTTAGATACATTCTTTCTTTTTGAATATCCATTTACAACCTACCATCCTTTGATTTTTTTGGTAGTTAAACAAGAATTGAGGTCTTTTTTTCTCAAGTGAATGCATTTCTTTAGTCATTACTTCCAACCAATTTTCACTTTCCTTGCTACCCAAAGCTTCTTTGAAATTACTAGCTCATTTTCTAAATTTCTTCACCAACATTCAAAGCATAATAAATGAGATAAGTATATGCAAATATTTTTGGAGGCACAATGTTTCTTTTGGCCTTGTCTCTAAATAGATTATAGTCATTAGTCATTGGTTCAAACTGTTGATTTTCATTTATTTCTTCTATTTGAATTTTGTATCCATTCTCTTGATGAACAAGAAATTCCACCTCAACTTGAGTATTATCAGAATCACTCTCTTGATTGTTGACTTGTTGTTGGTCTTGAGACATCATGGCCATTCTTGTTTCATCAAAGACAATATCCCTACTAATGATGCATTTAAGTTCACTAGGTTCCATTCTCCATAGTTTGTATCCTTTTATTCCAGGAGGGTATCCTATGAAGACACATTTGATTGCACGAGCTCCAAGTTTATCTTGCTTGACATGGGCAAAAGCTAAAGCACCAAACACTCTTAAGTTTGATTAATATGTAGGCTTTCCATTTCATAGTTCCATAGGGGTTTTAAATCCTATTACAAAAGGATATATATTGATTAAATGGACAATAGTAGTAACAACTTCACCCCCAAAAAAGTTTTTTCAATAAGCCAACACTTAACAACATTCATTAAACCCTTTCTAGAATTGTTCTATTCACTCTTTCCGCCAAACCATTTTATTGAGGAGTCCCAACAATTGTCTTGTGTATTTGAACACCTAGTTTCCTACAAAACTTATTAAATTTCTCTAAAACAAACTCCATGTCATTGTCAATCCTTAAACATTTTAATTTGGTTCCCATTTGAGCTTCTATTTAAGTATGTGATTCCTTAAATTTCTCAAAAGTATTACTTTTATTTTTAACAACATAGATCCATACTCTCCTATAATAGTCATCAATGTTAGTGAGAAAATAAGAACAACCTCCATGAGTCATGGTCCTTGTTGGACCCTAGAGATCTGAATGATCATGTTCAAAAGGTTTACTTATGGTGTGCAAATGTATTTCTAAGCTAACTCTTCTTGCCTTTCCCAATATGCAATGATCACAGAACTCTAGTTTCTCCATTTTATCACCATTTAATAGATTTTGTTTTGCTAACTCAGGTAAGACTTTTTCACTAACATGTCACAATCTAGTTTTATCATGTTGGTTTTGACTAGCTAAAATAACTTAAGCTATAATAGTGGAGCCATCTAGAATATACAAGCCATTTCTTTTTATTCCTTTAGCAATAACCAAGTTATTACTAGAGATTTTCATGATGTCATGTTCAATTTGTATAGTGTATCCTAGGTTAACAAACATACTAATGGATATCAAGTTCCTTTTGAGTTCGAGTACATACCTTACACCTAACAATAATATTTATTGACCACTGAACATCTTTAATCGAATTGATCTCATGCCTTGCACCTTACATGGCTTGTTATTTCCCAACAACACCACTCCACCTTCTTTCAAGTTTAAGGACTCAAAATAGTCCTTTCTTGGACACATGTGTAACGTACAACTAGAATCCATCACCTAGTCTTCTTCAATCTCAGAATTAGAGACAACTAGAACATTTGCAGTTTCATATCCTATAGTAGCAATGGCTACATCACCTAATTCTTGAAGTTTATTTGAGTCCTTATTTCTTCTTTTAGAACAATCCTTTTTGAAATGTCATTTTTTATGACAGTGAAAGCATTTAAACTTACTTTGAGACTCGTTTATGGATTTTTATATATTCTTGTTTGATTTAAAATTTCTTTTCTCTTATCACGTTCAAACCTTCTGATTTATTCTTAATTTTCACCTCCTACCTTTCCTAAAGTTCTTTTGTTCAAATTGAGGATTGTACTTCATCAAGCATGATGGTTTGATCTCTTCCAAACAAAATAGCATCCTTGAAGTGTTCATATGAGCTTGGTAAGACACTAAGAAGAATAGGAGTCTTATCTTGATCCTCTAATTTCACTTCAAGATTCTCTAGATCATCCAAAATCTTCTTGAAGTTAGCAATCTGATAAGTGAGTAGTTTATCCTTAATCATTTTGAAAGAAAACAATTGTTGATTCAAGAAGAGTTGATTGGACACAAATTTTATCATGTACACGGATTCCAGCTTCAACCACTATGCAACATTTGTTGGTTCCCTTGTTACTTCTATGAGAGCTTTGTCTCCAATACACAAGATTATAGTACTATTGGCTTTTTCGATGAGGTCTTTCTTTTCTTTTATGGACAAAGTTGTAAGACCCCAATTTTTATTCTATTTATTATGGGTTGTAAATATTCTATTTTATTAATTATTATTAATTAGTGGTTTAATTATTTTATAATTAAATAAATAATATTTTGGGAGAAATATAGGTTGGATTTTAAATTGGATTTTAATTAATTAAATTAAGAAAAATAGGCTATTTAAATATAGTAAAAGCTTATGTCTCACCTCCTTTTCCTATATAAGGAGTGTAATAGCTTAAGTCTCACATTTGGCCATGTGAGTTCATGTATTTTCTCCTTCTATATAAAGAGTTGGATACCACATTGGTAAGAATTTCTCTATGTCAAATTTGTTTGATCCCATGGTTAGGCTTCCTCTCCACTCCATACAGATGGTGCCAATTGTAAGTGGTTTAACTTGCAACTTAGCAAGAAATCCAACAAGGTGCACACAACAATAGAGCAACAAAGCTAGAAATAGAAAGTAATTCAAAACAATTTAAAGAAGGGGAGGAAAGAAGATGAAAGTAAGATATATATGGTTCAGTCTTAAAGACCTACATCCACATGAAAGGAGAAAATTTGTTCATTATGAAAGAGAAGAACTAGATCACGATAGTACAACAGAATTTCCTTGGTCCTTGTATCACCACTATTGAGAAAATAGAACAAGAATACCCAAGTCCTTTACTCTATTTTCACACATTCCCTAAATCTCAAATTCTCTAAGAATTATATGAAGTGAAACATCTCTCCTCTGTACCTTGTCCACATAGAATAACATCTATGCTAATATATAGACATCAATCACAAGACTAAGGAAGGATAACCACAAATAAATCCTACAATACAAGTTAGTTATGACTAGTAACTAAATGTAACAGAAAAACTGAATGCAACAACTTGTAATTGCTTTGCAGTTAATTTTGAGACACTTCAAACAACACCTTCCAGTATGCATGAATGAAACATGTAATGAACACACGTGTATGTAGTAAACTCATAAAGATCATTTGAAATATATAGATAATTTCAAGTGACCAATGTGATGAATGTAACATGTAGTAATAACACGTGTGTGTACATATAATGTATCTAGTAGAAGCATGTGAGGTGAAAATAATTAATTTTAACAATGTGATGGTACATAAATAATTAAAATATGCTTACTCAATCCAAATTAATTTTATAATATATTATAATTACACTACAACATTGTAAATCATAAAAACAAATTGTTGGAATTAAAAAGCCATTTGCCTCGTAATCCTCATTAAAATATAGGAATTATGTGCCTCTGGAGAAACATTAGAGATTTAATATTGGCAACCAAGTAGCACCCAACATTGTCATCCATTCATTACAGCTATTGCTTGTTCTTCCAAACACCTTGCTCCTTCCTTCAAGTTGAGAACCCTCAAACCAAAAACACAAGATGAAGGGAGTTAAAAGCCTCATTGAGTTGTAAGAAAAATGGATTCAAAAGATATTAAGAAATTGTTCACAACAACAACTAACTAAAAATTTAAGTCCTTAGTTATAGTAGTTGTTCATTATCACCTCTTTTCACGAATTCATGCCTAAGTTAAGAATTGAACCTCAGACCATAGTTAAAGAGTACAAGCATTGAACCACTTGTGCTAACAACTTTCAATCTTGATTCAATCTTTACCTACATGAAACATAATTTAACATAAACACAGATAATTTGAGACATGCGATAATCACACTATCATTAAGGACTTATCCGTAAGATGAGCAGGTCCCCCAAGATACAACAGGTTCTTCCAATAATAATTGGGGCAATAAAACTAGCAAAATAATTTAGTAGCCTATAGGAAAATGGGAAAGAAAAAGATGTGAAATAGAGTATCTTCTGTAAATCTTTTGAAAGACATATTTATTAGGAAAAACAATATTTCTAAAAGTACTTAAGACTAAGTTAAAAATATAAGGTGAGACTTAATTTAAAAGACAAAGTCATCAAGACTAAGTGTAAAAATAGGATAAAACCAAGTCAATAAAACCTAATAATTTTTTTTTCAAAATTAGAAAAAAATTTTTATATTTAATTAAATAAAAAATATTTAATATTTTGAAATATCACAACAATAATATATATGAGTACAAGTTTTACCTAGTTACATCATAATTGATATCGGTGGGACATAATTTTAGCATAAAATAATACTCACATGCACGTATAGTGGAAAGCAAGAGAGGAAGAGAGAATATCTACTCAATATTTTTTTGATCTCAAACTTTATTTTTATTTTTATTTTTTTGTATTTTGTAACAATCCCAAGGGAGCCAAATTTATAGGCTTGGCTCTACAACTACTGAATCTAGAAAATAGGAAACTACCCCCACACACTAATAGCATAATCCTAAATGTGGGTAACAGAAAATCAAATAATGAAACCGAGAAAATAGGAAACTACCACACACACTAACAACATAATCCTAAATGTGGGTAACAGAAAATCAAATAATGAAACCGAGAAAATAAAATTTTAAACTAAAATATTTTGACTCAATCAACAGTAAATATTAACAGTGCATGTATACTTGATTTATTTACTTCTGACATTGTCTCCCTTAAATCAAGTATGCACACTAATTATTCCAAGCATTTTCTTCAACTTATAAAACAGTTCTGCTTTCAATTCGTTTTGTAAAAATATCTGCAACTTGTTCTTCAGTTGGATAGTATTCAATCACAACTTCTTTTTCAACTACCCATTCTTGAATTTTATGAAACTAAATGTTTATGTGCTTGGATCATCCATGAAAAACTGGATTTTTTGAAAGTGCAATTGCAGACTTATTATCACAAAAAATCATTGTAGGAGTATTTTGCTTTTGACGCATTGCTTCAAGCATCCTTCTCATTCATATTGCTTGTGTAGCACAACTTGTTACAGTTATGTATTATGCCTCGGCTATTGAGAGTGGAATTATTGGTTGTTTCTTCGAGGATCATGCTACTTCTCCAATGCTTAGATGAAATGCATACCCTAACGTGTTTTTTCTTGTCTCAATATCTCTTGCCCAGTCACTGTTTGTGTATCCAACTAGCTTTATCTTAGAATTATTATCATAAAAATTCCCCTCAGTCAAAGTACCTTTAATATATCTAAGGATTCTTTTTGCTCCCTATAAATGACATGCACGTGGCTCTTCCATGAATCTGCTGAGCAATCCTACTCCAAAGGCAATATCTGGTCTAGTAGCTGTCAGATATCTGAGACTTCCAATCAAACTCTTGTAGTATGTTGAATCAATTCTTCTTTCATCGCTATCTCTTTTCTTCAACAGGTGTTGAGATTGGTTTTGAATTCTCCATTTTGAATTTCTTCAAAATGTCTGCAGCATACTTCTTTTGAAAAATGAAAATTCCATCAGCCTATTGAATGACCTCAATGCCAAGAAAATAAGACATCAGGCCCAAATCTGTCATTTCCAAGCATCTAATCATGGCCTCACTGAATTCTACAATCATCTTTGAATTGTTGCCAATAAAGATTAAATCATCAACATAAAGGCACACAATAAGAATATCACTAGGGTCAACAAATTTAATATATAGAGTATGTTCAAACAGGCATCTTTGAAAACCATTATGCACAACGTAAGAATCAATCTTCTTGTACCACGCTCTGGGTGCCTGCTTCAAGCCATACAATGCTTTCTTCAGCTTGTAGACTTTATCTTCTTTGCCTTCAATCTCATATCCAGTAGGTTGTTCAACATACACTTCTTCTTCTAAAGTACCATTTAGAAAAGCAGACTTAATATCTATTTGATGAATTTTCCAATTATTTTGAGCTGATAGAGAGATAAGCATACGAATTGTATCTAATCTCACTATAGGAGCAAATACCTCAAAATAATCAATACCTGGCTTCTGCTTGTATCCTTTTGCTACTAACCTTGCTTTGAAACGATCTATTTCTCCACTAGGCTTGTATGTAGTCTTGTACACCTACTTCACTCCAATTGGCCTTTTATCTCCTAGTAAGTCTGTTAACTCCCACGTCTGATTTTTCTCAATGGCATGAATTTTTTCATCCATTGCTTTTCTCTAATTTCGATCACTTGCAGCTTCTTCAAATGTAACTGGTTCACAATTTGCAAACAAAGCAAAATTGATAATTTCCTCATCAGATGGGTAATTGTCATTACCCACAACATAGTTTTCAAATCTGGCCGGTACTCTTCGTTGCCTTTGTGGTCTGCTTGATGTTTCTGGCTCATCAAGTGTTGGATCTACATGTCCATTCTCTTCTTCATAATTTTCTGGAATTACTGTAGGCTCTTTTTGAGCTTTGGAAGACCAATTCCACATTCTTTCTTCATCAAAGGTCACATCTCTGCTTATAATTACCTTCTTTGTCATTGGATTGTAGAGCTTGTACGCCTTTGAGTTGGTGTTGTAACCAATGAAGATGCACTTCTCTCCTTTGTCATCAAGCTCCTTTCCAAGTTGATCAGGTACGTGGGCATATGCCATACACCCAAAAATTCTGAGATGTCGAATTGAAGGCCTCCTTCCACTCCAAGCTTCTTCTGGTGTTTTATCATAAACACATTTTGTTGGGCACCTATTCAAAATATATATAGCAATGGCAACAACTTCTGCCCAAAATTCTCTAGGAAATTGTTTAGCCTTCAGCATGCATCTCACCATGTCCATGATCGTCCTATTCTTCCTTTCTACTACTCTATTTTGTTGAGGAGTGTATCTTGTTGTTATTTGATGTTGAATTCCATGTTGGTCAAGCAAGGTACTCTTCGCCTTTGTCTGTCCTTAGTGCTTTAATTCTGCAACCACTTTATTTTTCTACAAATGCCTTAAATGACTTAAAGGCATCACAAGCTTCTGATTTTGTTTCAAAAAAATACACTCAGGTTTTTTTGCTAAAACCATCAATAAAAGTAATGAAATACCTACTATCACCATGTGTTGGTATCTCAACCATGCATAAATCTGAATGGACTATTTCCAATGGCTTTTTTGCTCTCCAAGACTTTCTAGTTGGAAAAGATCCTCTGTGCTTCTTTGTAATTTCACAAGTCTCACATACACCCTCAGGAATATTTATAACAGACAAACTAGATACATACTCATTTTTAGATAAATAATTCAATCCAGTAAAGTGATAATGTCCAAAGCGCATGTGCCATAACCAATCATTATTTGGTATAAAAGAACTCAAGTAGGATAATTCTTTATGATCAACTTTTAAAGGGAACAGGTGATTAGGATTCATTTTTACCTTAGCAATGAATCGTCCATTTTTGTCAATCAAAGTACAGCAGCCATTGAGAATCTGCATGTTGTAACCTTTTTCTAATAATTGTCTCATGCTTAATAGGTTGTGGTGAAGACCAGGAGCATAGAAAACATCAGAGATGAAATCTTGAAAACCATCCTTCAGTTTGATAGCAATCCTACCTTTCCTCAAAATCGGAATATTTGTATTATTTCCAAATTTCACGGTAGATTTTACCATTTCATTTAGTGAGGAAAATAACTCTTTTTTTCCACACATGTGATTGCTGTTGCAAAATTGTCTACTGCTAGAAGTAAAGTTTGTGGATTATCAGAACTCTCACTGGTATGTTGATATTGGTTTTTTGCTATATTTGCCTATTGTTTGAATCTACAATCTGCAGTTATGTGCTCGAACTTTCCACGACGGTAGCAATTGAAATTTGTCCTTTCTTGGGAGTTATTGCTTCTTCCTCTTCCATAGTTGGTAGATTTGAAATTGTGTCCACCTCTTCCTTGATTAGGTGGTCTGAAATTGTTGTCTCTCCATTGTTGATTGAAATTATAATTACCTCTTCCTTTGAAATTGTCACGACCTCTACCTCTGAAATTTCTATTTCCACCTTAACGAGCTCTACTATCTTCACTTTGGCTGGATTTTGCATCGTTGGTAAAATTTACTTAACTCTTCAAGGCTTCTTCATTTGCTTTTTCAGTTTTTTCCAAGATTCTGCTCACATGACTTTCAATACTACCTTGCAATTCTGCAACTGTCATGGTGTTTGTGTCGTGGGCTTCAACTATTGTAGTCACCACATGATCAAACTTCATTGGCATGGTGCGTAGAATTTTCTCCACC
This sequence comes from Mucuna pruriens, assembly GCA_025330945.1. Lineage (NCBI taxonomy): Eukaryota > Viridiplantae > Streptophyta > Magnoliopsida > Fabales > Fabaceae > Mucuna > Mucuna pruriens. The sequence continues at coordinate 508,910 of JAENHJ010000527.1, read as the reverse complement.
ACCTTGCTTTCGGGGATTTCTTCTCCATACACCCTCATCTTGTTGACAAGATTTGTTACTCGTGAAAATATTGTTCTACGGTTTCTGAACTGGACATTTCATATCTTTTATATTCTCAACGCTAGGTATTGCAGTTTGGATTTTTAGGCTTTTTCTACTCCTTTATATGATAGCTTGAAAATGTCTCACGCTTCTTTGCCTGTCTTGGCATTTGCTATTTTGCCAAAAATTGAATAATCTACTCCTTGGTGAATTTGTGATAGCGCCATAGCGCCAACTAGTCCTTCCTTTGAGCAGTATCATCAACTCCTTGTTGTAAGCCTAGTTCAATAAAGCCCCAAATATTGTGAACTGTCAAATGGGTGGATATCAACAATGACTAATGGTTATAATCCAATTTCCCATCAAATTTGGGACCAAACCAAACAATATTGTAATTTGTGGTCATCTATCTTTCTCAAAAAAAATTTGACAAAGTGAGAACTCTCTTGTTCCTCACACACTTAATAATTTTTTTGAAACTAACTTTCTCACAACCTCACAAAACCAATGCTGGATCTAACTGGCTCTGATACCAATTTGATATCAATAGGACATAATTTTAGCATAAAATAATACTCACACGCGCATATAGTGGAAAGCAAGAGAGGAAGAGAGAATATCTACTCAATATTTTTTTGATCTTAAACTTGATTTTTTTTTTTTTTGTATTTTGTAACAATCCCAAGGGAGCCAAATTTATAGGCTTAGCTCTACAACTACTAAATCTAGAAAATAAAAAACTATCTCACACACTAATAGCATAATCCTAAATGTGGGTGACAAAAAATCAGATAATAAAACCGAGAAAATAGGAAATTACCACACACTAACAACATAATCCTAAACGTGGATAACAAAAAATCAAATAATGAAATCGTGAAAATAAAATTTTAAAACTAAAATGTTTTAACTCAATTAAAAGTAAATATTACCGATGGATGTACTTCTGATAATAATTGAACTAATGAATTGTGACCCTTTTCATTTGCATAAGCAGGTCCCATGGCAGTAGAACATTTTGCCTAGCCTTACAATTATCATTTCAATGGTTAGTATCATAATTGAGTATCTAGATTGATAAATTCTTAGAGGGTGTATGTATCAAGCTATAAAAAGAAAATTACTGACAAGTGACTTTTTACCTTCTTTCATTTGATATAAGTTTTGAATAAATATTCTAGAACGGTTGATTTTCAAAAATATAAATTATTCGTATCTCGAATGCTTTTTATGTTCACGATGAAAAGTAAATATTTTGTATTCTTATGAAAATAGAAATTATTTTCTATAATAACTACTTATCTTTACTTCTTTCTTTCACTTTTTATTTTTTATTTTTCAATTAATTTATTTTTTAAAATTATTAAAGACTAACTAAACATGTTTATAGAAATAATATTCTTAAGTATAATATTTTTAAAAATATAATTCCTACACATTAGTATTAAGTATTATACCATAAAATAAACGCTTAAAAGTACAAGGAGTATTGAAAATATCTTAAATGGATTTCAAGGATGAGAAGACCATGTGGGCAAAGTTAGCAAGACGTTGAGCATTGAATGTGATAGGTGCCATAGCCCATAGGTACGATTATTGTGCATCCAAATGTTAAAGTAGCTTGAATAGTCAAAATGAGGCTAATACTTAACTTTGCAGCAAAAGAAGAAAAGTATCTATTTCGATAACCCTTTTAGATATTTTTATTATATATACATCTTTATTTTTATTTTTAAGTATGTAATTTAATTATATATTTATTATTTTATATAAATAAAATAATTACATATAATTTATTTTAACAAATTAGTTTTAATTTTAATATATTATGATTTATGAACAATAATTTTTATTACCTTTAATATAGTTCTTATTTTTTAATTTACTAATTTATTATTAGTATTGTATTTTAAAACATATGTATATATAATTTATTTATATGCTTATAATTTACTTTTAGTATGTTACCTTTATTTTCAGAGACAAATTACTACCTGTAATATATTAAAAAATAAATTATATTAAATCAATCAAAATTAATGAATTAAAATCTAAAAATAATATTAAAAGTAATATATTAAAATAAATTATAAGGTATATAGTACAATGTTAAAAATAATTAGTGAATTGAAAAGTAAGAATAATATTAAAAACAACAAAAATTATTGTTAATCATATATTAAAATTAAAATAATTTTTAAAAATAAATTATATATAATTATTTTATTTATATACAATAATAATATGTTTATTAACTGAATTACGTGCTTAATAGTAATATAACTATTTTAATTTAAAATATTTTTTATTATCTATATTATCTTAATTAATATTTTTTATTTTGTTAGTCATATTAATACTAAATTAATTAGAGTTTACAATAAAAATTAAAGAAAATACTAGAAAAATGCTACGGTTCTAAAAATAACAAAAGCTTCTATAAAAATTAAACCCAGAAAAAATCGAAACTTAAAAACATTTTTTTAAGTTAACAAAATGAAAAAGGATAATATTGCCTTGCGTAAACTGAGCAGGACATACATTTTATCAAGCATGTGATAGTACTTATAAAGAATAACTAAACATCATTTTCAATTACATGTACATCTCTGTCTTATTTAGTATATTTGATTGAATATTCAAAACACAAATAGAATAAAATCCTTTTTCATATACCATTTTATTATGATTATTATATAACAATATAAATTTGTTTATATATTATTTTTTAAAAATTTAAAACATATCATGTATTTCTTTACTATTTGTTTTAGTGTCAACTAATTAAAAATTATTCAAACTTATCATTCATATATATATATATAAATCTTTTGTTTATATTTCTTTAACTAATATTTTAAGATATTAATTGATCAATAAATTTCTTATTTCTTAATTAAAAAACTCTGCTGCAAAACAGATTCGACTTGTCAAAACAACATATATTTTCATTTAGGTCAATGTGTCATCATATTTGTTTGTACAGTTTACACAATAAAGACCAAAAGTTTGTTGGACTAAATTTGTAGTTTCAGCTTTATAAAACGTGAGATTTGCTTAAACTTTTTCTCTAATAATTAAAAGATATTTGATCGCGATTGAAGGACCTTAACATCCACCACCGTAATTTTAACCTTTTCACTCTTATTTAGCTTGTGAATTTGGCTTGTGTGTCTACTACTTCTCATGATTAATTAGTTTGGTACTCTAACTCTGAGAAAGGTTTTCTTTGGTGTAATTTTGAAAATGTTGAGAAACTGAAGTTATATGTTAAAGGAATGAATAATATCAAGTAATAAAATTTTTTATTTATACGAGATCTTATGAAGCAAATTTCCTCCCTCGTCCCAAATATTGTTTCTTTATGCTATTTTTTTTTCTAGAAATATGATAGTTTAGATGTAACTGCATTATCTTTTTGTATTATAGCTTTTTCCTTAAAGTTCTTTTCTTATTGACTTTTGTATATCTTTCTCCTTTCTGTTAAACTAGGTTTAGGAAAATGGAAGTACAGTGAGGCTAATATTTAGGAGCTAAAAAATGTGAAGCCTCTTAGAAACCTTAAATTGAGAGCGTGGTCTTATGTGAGTTAAAGTGATTTTGATTGCTTGGTCTCTAATATAGTACCTTTTTTTTTCCTTTTCTTTGTTATTTATCATTAAAATATACTTTGAAACGGCTAAAGCGAAGGGTTCCTTAAATATTTTGTTGGAGTTTATAAATGGAAGATTTATCTCATCACTTTTGTATTTTGGGGAAATTCATATCCTTCCCAGAGTATATTTTACTTTGAGACATATAAATAATCTAAAATTTTTATTGTAATATCAATTTGAAAATTTAATGTAATAATGGTAATTAATAAATCTTCATTGATAAGAATTACCTTCAATTATTGTTAGCTACCATTATTATTTTGATATTTTTAATTATTTATTAATTCAGAAAATCTTGAGCATGTTCTATAAAATATTAATCTTTTAAAGTAACAAAACTATTTAAAAGAAATTGTTTAAGATAATACTTCTTTAACAAAGTGTTATCCTAGATACTTGTACTGGTCAGTCACTCCGGTCTAAGTCCATTAAAGTCAATCCCCTGATCCAACAAGGTCTAATCAGGGGAAGAGAGGCCCAAAGAAGATTGATCACCCCTGAGGGCCTACTACGCGAAGGAGATACCCCAAAAATTGTTACTGATTTGTTGCAAAATAGTTAGGAGGTTATTGGCCTAACTAGCCCCCTACTAGGTTACCCCTACAAGGTATAAGAACCCAGGGGGCTCAGGTGGAGAGGTTGGATTCTATAGACTACGACACGAATACTACTACACGTTCAAACGAGAACAGTGGCACCCATTGTGGGGTCTCGGTGAAACTTTTCCCGACGCCTCAAGATTAAGAGATTGACCTTGAAGCTCAAGAGCGAGAAGGAAAGAGAGCAACGACGATGCCCATCATACGAAATCAAGTAGCCAGTTCCACCAACAACAGCGAAGAAGACACATTACAGTGGTTGATGTAGGCGGTGGCTTCCTTGTAGGCTCGTAGCGAGGAACAATCCAGGCTAAGTGCAGAAGCGGAATAGAGTCAGATGGAAGTGGAGGAGAGGCACAGAATGGTAGAGGAAAGATACAAGGAGACGTTAAGGATGGCAGAGCAACGGGAGGAAGAACTTTGACGTCAGCTAGCGGTAGTAAAAGAGATGATTGATAAGTCGGCCAGTTCATTGTCGGCGAAGAGCCCCCCAATCTTTTGGGCCCAACCTTTCAGTGAAGAGATTGACTAGACACCCGTTCCCTCGAGTTTCTGAGAGTTAGTTATGGAATCCTTTGATGGGACACAAGACCCTCACACCCATCTTCAGGCATTTCAGACTCAGATGTACATTAGTGGAGGAGATGACCAACTCAGCTAGAAAGTGTTTCCTGGAACACTACGATGAGTAGCTATGCACTGGCTGGCCACCTTCCCGCCTCAATCAATCAAGACGTTTGGTGACCTGGCTACCTCTTTCACCTCCCAATTCGCAGCGAACAAGACAAAGCAGTTGGAAGTAGCCGACTTCTTCGATATCAAGCAAGGCAAAGGCGAAACTCTCAAAAACTACCTGGCATGCTTTAACAACGCTATGGCCAGGGTGAACGACCCTGATCAAAAATTCTTTGTGAAGGCTTTCCAAAAGAGATTGAGAGTAGGTCAGTTCAGCGACTCCCTCGCACTGAGAAGACCCCTTACGATGGAAGAGATTAAAGCCCGGGCAGAGAAACCAGGCCGACTGATTGGAAGTGGAGAAACAACCAAGGATAAGTGATGTCCGACCGACTCAAAAGGGAGAGAACAGGTACCCGAACAAACCAAAGGAATACCCCCCTACAAGAAAAGAGAACCTAAATACTACACAAAATCTACCATACTAATCTGTTAAAACTACCGAGATACATGAAAGGGCAACGACTAGGACCCAACGCACAAGAGTGGTGCGAATTTCACAAAGCGTATGGTCACTCTACCGAAGACTGTCGAAATCTCGAGAGGAGATTGAGAGGTTGATATAGGAGGGGCACTTGGACCAATATGTCTGCAGGGGGGACGAGAAAACCCCAATCAGCCCAAGGGGACCCAAAAGGGAAGAAAGAGGCGAAGAGCCCAAGGAAAGTCATTGGAGGCTGGAGAGGGAAGAGAAGCGAAAGGAAAGAAGCAGGTCACCACAGAGGAGGAACACACGACACAGGGGTGTCATTACAACCATATCAGGAGGGGGAGGTGAAGTAAGAGTAAAGAGAAATTGAAAAAGGAAAGCAGGCGAAGTTCTTGTGGTACAAGGGAATGTCGACGCGACACCAACTCCAGTGATCACGTTCGGCGAGAGGGACATGCGGTATGACCCGCCCAAGCATGATGAGCCTATGGTGATCTCGGTGGTGGTAGCAGAATACAAGGTGGAAAGGGTTCTTATTGATCAAGGAAGCTTGGCCAACATTTTGTACTGGTCAATGTACATGAAGATGGGGTTAAAACCGATCGACATGGAACCCTGCACAGGAAAATTATATGGATTCACGGGCGAGCAAGTGGAGATTAGGGGAGAAATCGAGCTAGAAACCACATTTGGATAGGGCAATCACACCTGAACCATCTCGATACTATACACAATTATTGACGTTGAAGCATCATACAATATAATCATGGGACAACCGACGTTGAACAAATTAGGCGTAGTGGTCTCCACATACCATCTATGTATGAAATACCCAATGGAGAAGGAGGTAGGAAGAGTGTGGGCTAACCATCGAGTCGCTAGGCGATGTTAAGAAGATTGCCTAAGAGTTGGCTCCCGATCGGCCAATAGAATGGACGTAAATGTCCTAGACTTCGACCTTGACCCTAGGTGTGATAGTGATCACAAGAGGTCCCTGCCTGCAGAAGACTTGAAGGAGATCAACATCGGTCCAAACCCCATGCACAAGACGAAGATTGGAATAGCTTTAATGCAAGAAGACGAGAGCTGCCTTATCTCTTTCTTAAGGGAGAATCGAGACGTGTTTGCGTGGTCCCCGACCGACATGTCCGGGATCGATCCCAAATTCATATGTCATCGCCTGTCAATATCTCTGGGTTTTCGACCGATCGCCCAATGATGGAGGCAGCTAGGGGAAGAGAAGAGAAGGGCCGCCAGGGAGGAAACTAAGAAGCTACTTGCGGCCAACTTCATTTGGGAGATACAATACCCCACCTGGTTGGTGAATGTAGTGATGGTCAAGAAGGCCAACAAGAAGTGGCGCATGTGCACTGATTACACAAACTTAAACAAAGTCTGCCCAAAGGACCCATATCCCTTACCCAGCATAGAGCAGTTGGTAGATGGAGCTTCGGGCTCTACACTCTTGAGTTTCATGGATGCATTATCAAATTAAAATGCACCCCCAAGATGAAACCAAGACCGCCTTCATAACGAATGCGGGGGCCTACTGCTATAAGGTGATGCCCTTCGAACTTAAGAACATGGGGACAACATACCAATGTTTAATTGATCGGATTTTCGAGGGTTTGATTGGAGATGACATGGAGGTGTATGTAGACGACATGGTGGTAAAGTCGGCAACAGCCACAGACCACTATGAAGCTATGGGAACAGTGTTCCAAGTATTAAAGAAGCACTGACTCAAGTTGAACCCTGAAAAATGCTCTTTCGGGGTTCAGGCTAGAAAATTTTTGGGGTTCATGCTAACGGAGAGAGGGATATAGGCTAATTCAGAGAAGTGCTAGACCATCATCAACATGAGGAGTCCGTAGACGGTTAAGGAGGTGCAACAACTAACCAGGATGGTCACTACCCTTTTGCGTTTCCTATCCCAGTCGGTAGAGATGGCCGTCCCCATATTTAACACTCTCAAAAAGGAGACTCGTTTACCTGGGCGGCAGAGAGCGAGGAAGCGTTCTTAAGGCTGAAAGCCCTATTAGCCTCCCCCCCAATATTGACAAAGTTGACACTTAGGATCCCTTTATTGATATACATATCGATCACAGAAGATGTCGTAAGTGCAGCAATGGTGTAGGAGAGAAGAGGAAAACAACATCCCATATATTTCATAAGCAAAGTCCTCCAAGACACAAAAAGGAGATACCAGAGGATAGAGAAGGCGGCCCTTGCCCTAGTGATCGCATCTTGAAGACTACGGCCCTACTTTCAAAGGCACTCGATAATCGTAAGGACGGACCTACCAATCAAGTAGGTACTCAAGAAGTCAGACTTGGCCGGATAGATGGTGACATGGAGCGTTCAATTATCCGAGTTTGATATATCATATGAGAGCAAGGGCCACATAAAGGCTCAGGCGTTGGCCGACTTCCTCACAAAAATGACGACAAAAAATCCAGAAGCGGAGGTGAAAATGGATGGTTCTTGTCAATGGATGGAGCATCCAACCAGACTAGAAGCAGGGCCGGAGTAATATTGGAGGGGCCGAATGGAGTGCTGATCGAGTAGTCACTCCATTTTGAATTCAAAGCCAACAACAACCAGGCTAAGTATGAGGCACTACTGGCCGGGATGAGATTAGCCAAGGAATTGGAGGCAAAAACCTTAATCGCCAAGAGCGACTCGAAGCTAATAATAGAGCAAATAAACGGGGAGTACTAATAAGTTCGTTTTTAGTTATCTTAACGCGCATCAAATAACTAAAGCTAATTATAGCATAGTCAACCCTAGGTCGATTTTTCTCAAGGACACAGTGTGTTCATTTGTGAATTATTGTGAAGCGAAATGGAGTAGAATCCGAAGTGTAGAGCTTGACTCGTCTCGAAAAGTGGCCGAGTTGCTCTCGGTAGATACTAAGCCGACATGGTCTTGGCAAAAACTTATCTGACTCGATTTCGGCTGAGTATAGAATCGACGCTATATAGATGGACTATCTCTGTCTCATACTCGTAAAACAGTACACAAGGGGTTTTACTTGCGAAACAAGAAAAAGTAAATGAATGCAGAGAATAAATGCAGAGGCAAGGATGCTACTGATACAATATAGCTACTATTGTTATTACGATATAACCGTGTTCGCGTTCAATTCCATTAATTCAAGTCCAATCCAATTTCCTTACTCCAATTCTTAGTCCATGTCAGCCTTGGGAGTGCTTATGGCAATCGCCACAAGTTCGTCCATTACCATACCGAGGAATTACGCAATCGCTACCTCATCAGTTGGTAGGGATTAAGTTCGGAGCTGATTTTAGGTTCTCTATTAACAATCGTTAAATGATTACCTACTAAATTAGCTAAACCAGTTCCAATCGACTTAGTTTAACTTCGTTCATGGTTCAATTGCCATCGCGGATCAAATCATGAATTAAAGAAGAGGAAAGGAACAGAGGCAAGAAATTCAGAATGAAATTGATTAACGGAAAATAAAGTACAAACGCAGTGGTCCAAATTCAGATGGATCCATCTTCCACGACGATCGCCATGGTTGATGGTGGTGGTTCACCTCCAGTAGCTTGAGCGGTGAGGATCAAATCCACCAGAGTGCATTGGAATCCTAAGCGGTCTCCCTTAATAGACTTCGGCTTCTCAGTCTCAAGTCTGTACTTCCTCGATCAAGAGAAACACCAATACAGCATCGTGCACCACTACAGAATGGAGGAAACGAGAGCGAGATAATGGACTTAGTGATAATGTGTAGAGAATGAATTCAAAGACCCCTAAAATGTAAACTACTATTCCTATATATACAAGGGCGTGCAAACTACGATGCCTAATAGAATTACAAAAGTGGATTTCCAAATCTACCCTTGCAATGCGCACTGTTGGTTACTCCAGGAGTGACGTGGCATCTGAGCTGGAGCTGAGGTGGTCTCTGTGTTGGATGGCTCACGTCAAAAGTACTATAAGGCCACTTCTTATTGGGCTGTTCCCTTATCGGGACGCTGGGCCACGTGGCTTGGCCTGGCCGAGATGGAGACGTCTCGGTTGGGTCCTCTTGTGTTGGGCCTGAAAGCCTTGGCTAGACCTGCACGAAAAGGGGAATTAGCTAAGATCCTTGAATTAGCACAGTTTTGGACTTTCCTCTATTTTTAGGTTCCTAATATGAATCCCAGCTAATATTCATTCCTTAAGTGTAAAATATGCTTGCAAATATCCTTCTTAGGTCCAAGATAGGTGTATAGGTTGTGACTCATCAAGTACCAGGCCAGGGATCCCAGTTTATGAAGTACCTAAACAAAGCAACTAAGATGGCGGTAGCCTTTGAGAAATTCACCCTTCACCATGTGCCTAGGGAGAAAAATGAGAGAGTTGATTTGTTGTCGAAGCTAGCCACCTCTTAGAAAAGAGGAGTGCAGAGGTTGGTCATCCATGAGAGCATAGGCTAACCGACGGTAGAGGAGCCTGATGTCAACTGTGTAGAGGAGCGGATGACATGGATGAGTCCCCTCATAATGTACCTGAGGGATGACAAGGAGGCGACCAGATATATTATCATTGGTGAAGAATTGTATAGGAGAGGTTTCTCCTTTCCACTGTTGAGGTGCATTGAGGGCAAGGAGATGTAATATGTGATCAAGGAGGTGCATGTGAGGAGATGCGACAAGTGTCAAAGATTCTCGGAAGCGGGTAATGCGCCCCCAAAGCAGCTACATTCCATCACCTCCCCCTGGTCGTTCCACAAATAGGGGTGGACATCCTAAGATCCTTTCCACCAACCCTAGGGCAAGTGAAGTACCTGATCGTGGCGATAAACTACTTTATCAAGTGGATCGAAGTCGAGCCCGTTGCCACAATATCGGTAGAGAGGATCAAGTGCTTATACTATAAGAAGATCATATGTCGTTTTGGTCTACCAACATAGATCGTGTCCGACAACTGGACGCAGTTCGCATCCCGGTTGACCCGAGACTTTTGTACCCAGTGGAAGATCAAGCAGCGATTCACATCGGTCGAGCACCCACAAATGAATGGACAAGCCGAAGCCGCAAATAGGGTCATCCTGAGAAGGCTCCGTAGAAGACTCAAAGAAGCAAAGGGGACATAGGCCGAGGAACTCCCCCAAGTTCTTTGGTCCTACCACACGACCCCCCACTCCTCAACCAACGAAACACCTTTCAGACTGACTTTCGGCATGGAGGCAGTCATCCTGGTCGAAATCGGAGAGTCGTCACCACGAACCGCCCTATTTCGATCGACCGAGAATGAAGACGAGATAAGGGTGAACTTGGACCTGTTATAGGAGGCGCGTGAAGTGGCACAGATAAAAGAATGTGCCGCCAAGGCTCGAGCTACCAAACGACAGCGACGAAGACTAGCCACCAAACATTTCTAACCCCACGACCTAGTTTTGAGAAAAATAACAAGAACGACCGACAGCAACAAACTCACCCTAGTCTGGGAAGGACCATATAAAATAATAGAAGAGGTCTGTAGAGGAGCATACCACCTAGAGCACCTCGATGGCAAGAAGATACCCCGAACATGGAATGCTATGAATCTCCGTGTATACAATAGTTAAACCTAGGTATATCACTGATGAATCAAAATACAATTTTCGCTTACTAATTCAATAAAATGAGAATGCATTTACAGCCAAGCAAACAAAAGATCAAAAAGACCTACAAAGGACTGCCCCAAGGGTCCCTTCCAAGCACGGAGAAAAAAGACTTGCGAATGACGGCCCCAAGGGTCCCTCCAGGTACAAAGAAAAAAGACCTGCGAAGGACGACCCCAAGGGTCCCCTCCAGGCACAAAGAAAAAAGACTTGCGAAGAACAGCCCAAGGGTCACGTCCAGCCATGAAGACAAAGACCTGGGGACCCGACCAAAAGGTCCCGACCAAGCGAGAAAAGAAAAAGACTTAGGGACCCGACCAAAAGGCCTTGATCAGGCGAGAAAAGAAAAAAGACTTGGAAGCCCGGACAAAGGGCCCCACCCAGGCGAAAAAAGACCCAAAGAAAAAGGCTGACAACCAAATTTCAAAAGATGTCGAGTTCAAATCAAAGACCCAAAGGAAAAGGCCGACAGCCAAAGCTCAAAAGACGTCCAGTTCAATTCAAAGACCTAAAGAAAAAGGCTGACAGCCAAGTCCGAAAGACGTCGAGTTCAAATCGAAGATTTAAAAAAAAAAGGAGACCGAGAGCCAACTTTTAAAAGATATTAAGTCCAATCGAGACCGCCTAAAGAAAGAGGCCAAGAGCCAAAACTCCAAGGAACACCCCAAAAAAATAAAACCGAAAACCAAAACCACAAATATTCTGAGAAACGCGACAACTAGATCCAACAGTAAAAAGTTTGCAGAGACAACCGAAACGATTTGGCCGGAAGCCCAAAATTGCCAAAGAAAAAATGGGTAAGTTAACACAAGTTGAAACAAACAAAACCAAATTCATAATAAACCAAAATGTTTCGTGTGACACCCTTCTACCTCGAATACTTAAATTAAAATAATCAAGTAAATAAAATGAAGACAGGGTAATAGTTAAAACCAAAAAGCACAATTTGTATTAAGGATAAAAGGTTCACATGATAATTAAAAGGTAGGTACAAAGTTTTCAAGGAGGTTTTAGATCTAAACATTATAATTGAGAAAACTAAAATCATCATCATCTTTAAAATAAGTCATTCAAACATCAAGGCATAGAGCAACTATTCTAACTTCTAGAACCTCGATGTCACACTAATCAGAGCAAGACCCCGCCTTTTCAAAACTTGGCACCATGAGTGTCCTCAATGTTACCTAAAAGAAAACAACAAGAGAAAGTACGGTGAGAAATCGCATTCAATCATATATAAAGGCAGATAATGCCCAAAATCCCACCCATTACCGTACTCAATTACTAACAGTTAACAGATGCTCATATATCAATCACATTTCATTCATTCAAAATCAATCACAGTTCATTTATGTTTACAAAATGCACATGTTCGCACAATGCATATGATCATCACCACACCTAAGAGTCTCGAGTCGGAACTCCACACCATGGGCAAACCTCCTCAATCCCCTTAGTTATCACTAATGATAGCCACACCGTTAAACACCCCATATGGGCCAGTGTGTCGCACAGTTAAACACCACCTATGGCCCGTGCGAAGACATTCCACACAACCCTTAAACACCACCTATGGTCGGCGTACAGCATGGTTAAACACCACCTGTGGCCCATGCATATGGTTGTCCCCATCATTAGTTCCCCTATTAAACACCACATATGGCCAGGGTATTATAGCCACGTCTGGCTTCTCATGCAACTCATGCCTCTCATGTCCATGCTCAACGCATTCTCATCCACACTCTTATTCTCATTATTTATTTATACATCATTCGCACAGTCCACAATCATACCCAACCATATTAATTTAACCATCATTATTATAAATCATTCATTAGAAAGCACAGAAACGCACATAAAACACCATTGAATTTCACCCAGTTTCATCATTGCACACAAGAGCCTCAAATCATGAACAACCATAAACAACACAAGAATCAAGTAATTAGGGCAACTAATCATACAATTTCCCAACAAAAATCACATTAGGACAAGACGTTAATCAGACCACAAAGCATATTGATAAATCTTTTCTACCGATTAAAATATTTTTAAAACATAATAATCAAACGAAATTGAGAATTTAGATCCTAGAGGGACTTAGGGATTACCCTCACTACTCGTACACTCCCGCATTCATAAATGATCAAACACATCTCCCACATACCTTAGATGCGAAGAATAGTGATGATCTGATGCGGCTCTAGGACGGTCTGAACATCCTAGCTCCTCTTCCTTGCAGATCGGCGTTCTCTCTCCTATAGGTCTGGATGTCTGACGCGTAAAACACCAATTAGGGTAAACTGATTACCCCCTGTCTAATATTCTAGTTGGGTCGGGTCAACCCCGACCCGCCCGTCAGCCTCCCCCATTAATTCAATTAATTAAATTAATAAATGAAAATAATTTAGATAAAGCCTCGTCAGTTTATAAAATCATTAACCCCTCTATTAAAATAAAATTGATAATAATAATAATAATTTAATTAATTTCTAAAAATAATTAAATAAATTTTAGGATGTTACATTTCGACAACCCAAACATACAAGAAAAGGTAACATAAACTCTGTCTAGCAATTGAAAAACGTAGAAAAAGTTCAAAAAGAAACAACAAAGACCAAAATACAGAAAATTAATCCTCAAAAGCAGGAGGAGGCTCCACCTCAACATCCATAAGTTTCCCATCAACTACTTCCTTAAAAGGACTAGCGACAGATAAATCCACGTTCGGGTGAAGACTTGGCCAACGCTAGAGCCTTCTTTTCCTTCAGCAAAACTTCTGTTTGAGCACGAAATTAATCTCGGGAGCCCTCCAACTCTTGTTGCACCAGCCGTAACTCCTTGATCTCCTCCACGGCCTGGTCGAGGTCGCCTTCAAGGTTAGCAGTAGAATCTCGGTAATTATTTATCTTCACTTGGGGGTCTAACTTAGCTTCAGTAGAGCCTCATGAGCCTTCTTATTTTTCGCTAATGTGGTTGCCTCACGAGCCGCCAAATCCCCAAATTCTTGTTCTATAGCCCTAGCGAAAATGAAGGCATAGCTATTATACCTTTGCAACACTTCCAAAGACTGTGGCAACCCCAACTCCCTGGCTTTAAATTGGTCACTCGGGCACATCAGTTGCTTATCCACTATCGTGCTGACCAAGTAGCATGGATTGAAAACGGACGGATTGGGAAGCCGACTCAGCATCACTCCCACCCATGCCTCATCCGCCCCTTCTCGGTCGGTAGCTGCAGAGGCCAGCCTAGCAAACAGGTTCATAGCATCGTCCTCGCGTCCCCCGAAAGTGCTCGCTTTGAAGGGCGCTCCTCGTCATCAAGCACCCCCACCTCGTCAGCCGGCTTACTAACAACACCACCGACCTTCTCTAGGGCCACCTGGGGAAGCTCTTCGGCCAAGTCCACCTCCACCACCTAAGTCACTATCTCGGCCGGCCCAACAGTCGACAGTGGAGTCGCCTTCATCGCAACCGTCGGAGTAGTGGATCGAGAGCGTGCCTTCAAAGAAGCGATATCTTTTATAGAGTATCCTACACAAAGAATAAAGACATTTAAAAAAAGGAAGAAAGAGAGAAGAAAGAATAGTCACTTTTATCATAAATCAACTTAGCACAAGAGAGGATAGAGAACGATTTTAGCTCCTCAATAAACTTTTTTTCCCAATCCTCCAGCTAATTCTCTACAACCGTAACGAAAATAGTCAGTTGATCACTCTAATATAAAGGGAAAAGGGGTTCCCTAGATTCACTCAAAAGCAAATTTGGTCCTTTCCGCCCAGCCGCCACCCTAAAAAAGTGATCCTTGAACCGCTTATAACTCTCACAGTATGGCTTCATCAACTTCCGTTTTGGCCGACTGCTTAGAGAGTTCCACCCAACCTTATTCACTTGACGTAGTGAAAAGTATCAGAAAAATACACTAAGGGAGGGCTCCCTCCCCATGTCTTTACAAAGAAGCTCGAAGGCCTTGACAAAAGCCCAGCTGTTGGGATGCAACTGGGTTGGAGCCACGTTCAGCGCCCGCAAGATGGCGCACTCGAAGACAGAGAAAGGGAGCCTAATACCCAACTTCGAGAACATAGTCTCGTAGGAGTAGAAATGGGGTTGCCCCCTCTCACTAGCACACGAGCACACAACTTCATCTGGCTAGCAAGGAAGCACTCGTACCTCCTAAGGACCACACAACAGATGGCATCGACCATCCCCACCAAGGAATCCAACCACTTATAAATCGAATGGACTTCCAACACGTCGGGATCAATCCAAGAGGGAGGTCTCACGTCCTCCGAGTCTCTCTTCGGAGCCTCCGTAAACAAAATGGTGAAGGGGAACTCCTCCACTGCCACTAACGAAGCGGATTGTTGGGTTTCATCATTCCCCCGCACAATGGAGCCGCCGGGATTGGAGGAATCCGATGACCCGCTAGAATGGCTCCTTATGAACAAAACGCAAGGGTCAAACTAGAGACCCAAGCCAAAACAAAGAAGGAAGGGGGAAGAGAACTCACACAAAAGAAGAAAAGAAAACACAAACAGAAAACCAGAACGAAGCAAAGATAGAGACGAAGTAAGAAAATAGAGCAGAAGTATACCTCCTCGCTTTGCCATTAGAAAGTGCAGGAAAATATTGATGGAAAAAGCACTGAAGCGATGTGAAAGCAGAGCGCAATGAAGAACGAAGGGAATCGAGGGGCTTGTTTCTCTGAAGAGAAAGAGTAAGGTTCTGAGAGTAAAAGGTTCGTCGAAAGACAAGAATTTTGAAAAATAAGAGGTTTTGAAGAAATATCCTTGAAAAGTAACTGCATAAAAGAGTAGTTAAAATCGAAACGATACCATAAAAGCGTAATTAAAATGGACACGTAAAAACGTGCATACGACGCGATGATTAAACACAGTAACCCAGAGGTGCATTTAATAGGAGCGAGGAGGCCACAACGTTGACGGCTACCCGACCGAGACACCTAGACGACTGACTCGAGTAGAATAAGCTCTCGGCTTTCAATCGAAAGCTTGGGGGTTGTGTACTGATCGGCCACCCCAATCCAAGTCCATTAAAGCCAATCTCCTGATCCAGCAAGGTCCAATCAGGGGAGGAGAGGCCCAAAGAAGGTTGATCACCCCTGAGGGCCTACTATGCGAAGGAGATACCCTAAAAACCGTTACCGATTAGTTGCAAAGTAGTTAGGAGGTTATTGGCCCAACTTGCCCCCACTGAGTTACCCCTACATGATATAAGAACCCAGGGGCTCAGGTGGAGAGATTGGATTCTAGAGACTACGGTACGAATACTACTACATGCTCAGACAAGAATAATACTCCAAAAATATAAAAAATATTACTATAAGAAAAGTAATAAATAGTGATTGAAAAAGCATTCACCGCTAAAGTGTATGTCTTGCCGCTTTTGCTGATCGATAATGAATTAACAAATGTTTTAGTGACTAATTTATGTAGTCGCAACATAATTAGTTGTCAAATCACAAGTTTTTTAAGTCGAAATTCACGCTTTTCTCGCTATACTTTTATTACTATTGTTAATTCTGATAAAAAAAATCCTAATTATCTACACACATTATATGTTTATACACACATTATATGTTTATACACACTTATATATGTATTAATTTCCATGTTAATTAGATTTTATAATTACCATTGATTTGTTAATGTATTCAATAGTATAATTATATTAATATAATACGATCTTTACAAACAATATATTCAAAATATATTACAAAAATAGTACGGACTCATCCTATCTAATGTACTATAATCTAGAAATTTATTACAGATTCCTCTGTACGATACAAAGTTAGAAATGTGATTAAACTTATAATAACAATATTAACGGTCAATATTGCAATACTATTACTAGCATAATAATACTAATAATTTGAGACTATGTACCCATTTGACACATTAACAATTGTGATGTATCGATATTTACATCAAACAAAATACTTATATTTGACCCTGTATATAATACATGTCTTATATTTATCATGTATGACTGTATTATTAATTTATAAGTTATGCATACTGTACTATACTATATATAATATGACCATGTGAAATATTATAACATGTATGACAATAATCTATCTAATATTGGTACTATATTACTATTATATATACAGTGTACTGCTGATAATTATTATTTAGTCATGTATTATTATTTAGATATTTAGTACTATACTATCCATAATATTTAGTACTTACTATATAACAAAAAAGAAAATCTTAGTGTCAAGATTATTGGTTGAAAAAGAAATTGATCACTAAATAAGTATCATCATAAAGTAAGGTATAAAAAATGTCATTCTAGAAAATCTATCTATAACTAGAAAAATAGAATTTTTTCCACTCTTAGATTTAGGTAAGTCTAAGACAAATTTCATAGAAAGATCTATCCAAGATAAAGTAGGAATAGAAATTGGTGTACAAAAATTATGGGGTTTAACTTTAGCTTTAGTAGACTTACAAACTAAGCACCTATCACAGATATGATGAATATCTCACTTCATAAGAGGCCAAAAAAAGTGCTCTAACAAAGTCATATAAATTTTTATTCCCCAAAGTGTCTCATCAAACCACCTTCGCGAGCCTCTTTCACTAAAAGTCCTCTAACAAAACTTTTGGGCACATAACTTTTTGTCCTTAAACAAAAATTCATAATGTATGTAGAAACCTCATTTGGCTCCATTAGCACAAAGATCATATATTTCTTTAAAAAAAACTCATCTTTAAGTGAAAGAACTTTAAATTTTCAAAACTTATAAGTTTAGTTTGAGGCATAGAAAGTAAGGAGTGCCTCCTAGATAAGGCATCAATAGCAATGTTTGCTTTTCCTTGTTTGTGTTTTATGACATATGAGAATTATTCTAGAAATTCTACTCATTTGGTATGTCTTTTATTACGCTTATTTTGGCTCCTTAGATGTTTGAGTGTCTCATGATCATTGTTGATCACAAACTCTTTCGACAACAAATAGTTCTACCACACTTGAAGGGCTTTAACCATGATATGAACCAAGGAGACAAGGAAGAATAAGAAAAACACATGACATGAACTGCAAGATACGACCTTCAAAGACCCGTAAACAGGGGCCGACTTAAGAAGTTGGGGTTGAAGTACAGAGGAATATGAACCTCCTAAAAGGGCAAGGGGCGTCCAAAGTAGGATCCACTTTGTTTGTATTGTCCTCATGTAGTTTAGACACTTATGTATAGTCCTTTATGTAGCTTGTAATAAGTAGGAGGGCCTTGTAAACTCTTTGGACGCATGACACCTTATGCACGCTTGTACCGCCTTTGGACGCACTTCGCATCTTTGGACGCTCCTTTTGGACAATGGACTCAATGTGACATTTGAAGCCTTTTGGAGGTTCTGTGAAGCCTTTACACAAGGGTGTCTTTTGGATGACCCATTTGGTTGACGTGTTTTGACGTTGAGGCCTATGGATACTCCCTATGGGCGCTGGTAGCCTTTGGACAATGGAAGACCCTTTTCAAGGAATGCACTTCTTAGGTCAATTGCCGCTAGATGAAGACTCCTTAGGACAACTTTGGACCCTAGATGAAGCCTAGATGCCATTTGAGTTAGTTGTTGACTTTTCTTGCCTTTGGATGCACAACCTTAGGTAGACCTTTGTTGGAAGGTCTATAGGAGTTAGCTTACGACTCACGGCTCAAGACCTAGTTAGGATAGTTTGAATACTTGGCACGCCTTTTCCTTTTATAAATAGATGCATTTAGGCAAATTTGGTTGAAGTTTTGGATCAATTTTGAATGATATTTGCTTTTCAGCAATTGAGAGAATGACTCTCGTTTGTTCTTGGATTAGAACACTTTATTCTCATCAACTTCTCCATGAGACTTCTGGCGAATCTTGATTCTCTTATATGATTTTTCCCTGAAAATCATTGGTGAGGCATCTCTAAACTCGTTCCATTTTTCCTTTTCAATTACTTTATCCTATCTTTAATTTTCGTGATTTACTATACTCTGATAATTCCTAAAATCCTATTCCTAATTTTCTATTTCATTTATGGCAATTTTGAAGTGTAGAGGATGCAAGTAGAGTCAAGACAATCCACGAGAGTGATTCCAATCAAGAGTAATCTAAATCCTTAATTTTGGAATCCAGATCATATCAGGTGGTATTAGAGCTCACGAGCTCTGGTATCTAATTATCATCAAATAGTAATTCACAGTTTTCATTTCACAGTTTGTGCAATTGAAGTGTAATCTTCACGATTTTACATCCTTTGAACTCATGTCAACTGGTAATCTAGTCAGATGCAACATCTAACCTCAATTCATTTTGCATTTGAAATTTTTAGCTCAGGTTTTGCTCATTGATAATTCATATTTTAGACATCCTATAAGGTCTTAACATGGGTAGAATAGACTTTACTTTATAGTTAAGAATCACGGACTAGCTAAGGTTCAGATTTCCAAGGTAAAAATAGGGAAAATACAAATCTATGCTAATTTACGGATTTTAACTAACAAAAAAAGTAATCTTATTTTGCAGTTCAAACTGAAGTCCAAACAAATCCTCTCCAGGCCAACTTCATCTTGGCCGGATAAAGCCAACTCCAAATGGAAGTCGGCCCAGCTGAGGCCAGAAGCGTCCTAGCCGAATGAAGCCGACTCCACAATGCTGACTCTATCATCAACAGTCGAATGCCGACTTAACATGTCGATTCCTATAGAGTCGACTCCGCAGGCTGACTCCGTGTCTAAGTCCTATCCGCATGTCAACACCAAATCGGATGCCAACTCCAAAGAAGATGCCAACTCCAAAGTGGATGCCGACTCCCATCCATTCGAATTCCTCCCGACATCAAGGACCAATTCCACTCCAGCAATTTCGAGCACATGGATAATTATGAATTAGCACGTGGTCATTTAGGAAATTAGCTAGTAGTCGTAAAGTTAGTTATTTTTGTTATGTCATACAGTTATTTTTGTTAATTATGTTAGAGAGTTAGGTAGTCTGACATGTATAAATAAGGAGATGTAGTTTGTTCATTGGTAACACACATCTATAGATAGCCAAACGCATATGTATTCATATTCTCCGCCACCCAAGCCTAATTTTCACTTCATACCACGGTGCTTCAATATAGCATCTAGTCGATCGAGTGGATGCAGGACTAGGGTCTAGGTAGCGACCAATTTCTAAGAGGGGACTATTAGGGCTCGCTAGCACACTATTGGTGGACTGACCCCCTTGTACCTGGACATCTTCGATGGAGCACTACAACTCTATCATTGGCAATCGTCGTGGGAGGCTGAGTTCATTTTCCATGTATCTCTACTTCACTTCATGTATCACTCAACTAGTTAATCAATGAAATGGGTTTGCTTCCTTTACTTTTATGTTTGTAATTCCTATTATCTTAATATGTTCTTACTTGTGTCACGATCGTGCATGGTAGGAATAGAGCACGTTAGATTAGGGGCCAATTGAAACCAATCTAACAACACTATAGGTAATCGATAGAGAACCTACATCAACCACGGGCATAATCCCTACCAAACTTAAGGCAGCGATCATGTAAGTCCTCAATAGGCAACGGACGAATGTTAGGCGATCGTCTTAAGACATGGGTTTGTGAGGAATTGTATGCATAATAGGAACCAGAACCTACAACCATCTCATTGATACCTTTGGAGGTGATATGATAACTATATGTTCTGATAGTTGTAGCTTGCCTTTACCTTCATAGATAGTCATTTACTTTCTGCAACTTTACTTTATAGTGCCAAAAAACCCCCCATTTTACTTTTCCTTGCGAAGTCTGCATTCTACATTCTTAAGTTTTTCATATTCTCAGCCTATTACATTAGACTACACTAGAATCACGTGTCCTTGAAAGACTCGACTAGGTTGCCCCTATGCTACCCAAACATAGGAAATCTAGTCATTTTGATAGGTGAAATAACGACTAATTAAACCTTATCAAATTGGCGTCGTTGCTGGGGACACACATTCTGTGTCCTAGTGTGCCAAGTCTGAATAGTTGCCGAACCTGAGTCTATAGAAATGCCTATAATTTTTTTTAGTGGTCGCGTCTGTTTCTTTTTCATGTCCTTGGATGTGTCAATAAAAAGTTTTTTTTTCAACTGACAAGTCTGTTTTGCTTATTAAATGTCGAGTCTGTTTTGCTAAGAGTCTAGTATGTTGAGTCAAGTTTCAGTTTTTATGCATGCGGAGTCTGTTTTAGTTTGTCGAGTTTAAGTTTTTATGCATGCATAGACTGTGTTTATTATTTTGCATATGTTGGTAATAAATCACTATATGTGTCGAAACTATATGTGCTGAAATTTGCATGTGCCGAATCTGTATGTGTTAAGTCAATATGTGTCAAGTCTGCATGTATAGCTGAGTCTGTGTGTGAGTATGTTTTGCGCAATTGAGCTTATGTGAGTTCAATTTCTCCATATAATTTTGTTTTCCCTATCTTGCATATTTGGTTTTTTTTTTTTCTGTATCTCGCATTCATTTTTCTGCATAGTCTATTACTGTATTCTGCATAATATTTTTACGGTATCTTGCATTTATTTTCTTTTTGCATAATTTTTTTTACTACATTATAATTGTATGCTAGTTTGTCTGCATCATTTTTTTACTGCATTATAATTGTACGTTAGTTTGTCTGCATAATTTTTTAGTAATGCATGGCTATGAGTAGTTCTAGTAATTTGCATAAAATAGATCCAAATATATATAGGACATTGCATAAACTAAGAAAAGTTAGAAGTATTGATATAGGTGGTAATAGTAGTTTTGTTTCAATTCCTGAGTTTGTTAATAATCATTGCACCACTAACCATTCTAACTCTTCTGAGTTTAATAGCTTTGATTTCAAACCTAACATTTCCCATGAGCCGGAGCAGATGGAGAACAATAATAGGACGTTGAAAGAGTTGGCTACAACGGATGTGTTATACCAACCTTGGTGCATCTAATATCCGTAGTTGGAGTCGGCTCAATCATACAAGCTCAAATCTAGACCCATACATTTGTTGCTTAAGTTTCATGGTCTTGCAAGAGAAGATCCACACAAGCACCGAAAGGAATTCCATGTGGTTTATTCCAAGGTAAGGCCGCAAGGGATACCGAAAGATTACATCAAGATGAAGGCGTTCCCTTTCTCCCTAGATGGAGCTGCAAAAGACTAACTTTACCTACAGCTAGTTATATTCAACACATGGGGAGATATGATGTGCATGTTCTTGGAGAAATTCTTCCCGACATCTAGGATTGTGACCATCTCGAAGGAAATCTATGGGATCAGGCAACATTTAGGAGAGACATTGCATGAGTATTAAGAGCAATTCAGGAAACTGTGTGCCACATGTCCACACCATTAGATCAGTGAGCAGCTATTACTACAGTATTTTTACGATGGACTAATGATGATGGACAGGAACATGATAGATGTTGCAAGCGAGGGAGCGTTGATGGACAAGACTCTAGCAACAGCAAGACATCTGATCTCGAACATGGCCAGCAATATGCAGCAATTTGGGACCAAAGGAGGAGGAGTCACATCGAGAGTGGTGAACGAAGTTGGCACAGTCGACAACCTGAGGTTGGAGAATCAGCGGACATAGTTAACATCGCTTGTGAGGCAACTCGCTGTCAAACAGCATCAACAAAGCACACAAAGAGTATGTGGAATATGTACCTCAATGGAGCACTCAACAGACATGTGCCCCACATTACAGGAAACCAAGCCGAAGAGCATTGAATGTCTTGGAGTTATAGGTGGTGGATATTATTAGTATGGAAGACAACTATATCTGAATTGGCAATATGATAGTCAGCAATTCTGAAGGCATCCGTATCAACTGAATCTGAATCAAGGGCAATATACATCCCAAAGATTCAAATCAGCCGAGAGCATGCTAGTTCCGAATCATAACAACTATCAACAATCGGTTCCAATATACCAAGCACCATTATTTCACCAGCAACAACAACAACAAGTGTCACCACAAGATAATTCTTCTTCAATGGAAGAATGGATGAAGTAGATGAGCGAATGTAATATGCAGTTTCAACAGAATCTGACTGTCATGATCCACGATTTAAAAATGCAGGTAGGACAACTAGCCGACATTGTAAGTCAGATGCAGTCAGCTGGTTATAGAAACATTCCCTCTTAAACAATTCTGAATCCAAAAGGGGGAGTAGGTGCAGTAACATTGTGAAGTGGTAAAGAATTGCCACATCAGTTCGCGCCACAGCCAAATCCAAGACCAGTCGATGCCAAGTCCAAACCGGGAGCTGACTCCCGAGTGTAGCAACCAGCTAGAAGCGTCCTGCTACCATTTCCCACTTGGATAGTCTCGACAAAGAGGTTCGAAACTGATGAAGAGTTGCTAAATCTGTTCAAGAAGGTAGAAATCAACATCCCACTCCTTGATTCAATAAAACAAATCCCAAAGTATGCAAAGTTCCTCAAGGAGCTATGCATGCACAAGAAGAAACTGAAGGGAGGCATCAAGATGGGAGGAATCGTGTCAGCGTTGATTCGAAATGAAGATGTCACTACCAGTTCACAACAAGTTTTACCAAAGAAATTTCGAGACCCTGGTATCTTCTCTGCTCCATGCACCATTGGCGGGTATACCTTCGTCGATGTCATGCTGGACCTAGGAGCATCAGTCAACATCATGCCAGCATCAATATATAAGTCTCTAAACTTTGGGGATCTAGAGCCTACAAGGATGATAATTCAGTTAGCCAACAAAAGTGTTGTGCTAACTTTAGGCATTCTCAAAGATGTTTTAATCCAAGTCAATAATTTGATCTTTCCAGCTGATTCCTATGTGCTGGATATGGAGGATGAAGCGTCTGAAAAAGGATCCATTCTGATTCTTGGACGACCATTTTTTATGATAGCATGGACAAAGATTGATGTGCATGCCGGAACGCTTTCAATGGAATTTGGGGATGACATGGTGCAGTTCAATATTTTTTGAAGCGATGAAGCACCCCACCGAAGACCATTCAATCTTTAGCATTGACATTGTTGACGAACTCTTTGAGGAACATATGCAATTAGGCATTGACAGTGCCGACTTCACTGATTTTGTTGAAATACCGAATGTAATAAATTGTTTAAATTTTGTGGAGGATATTTTCAACTCAGTTAACATGTTTCATTTATAAGATCATCCCGACTCCGAGGACAATATTGTTGACCTAGCTGCTTGGTCAATATTTTTGAGTTTTCTGATGTAATTGACCTTGTATGCAGGTGCAATGGAAACCCGGAGTGTCTCTAATGTGCAAACCTTCCCAATGCTGACACTAACAAGTCAGGAGTAACACAAGTATAGGTAGCAACAATTGTAGAAGCTGAGTCTGATTCCGAAAACCAATTCCAAAAGCTGAAGACAGCCGAGTCAGACTCCAGATAAGAAGGAGGCCGAGATTGACTCTACCAACCTAGAGGAAGCTGAGACTGACTCCAACATATAGGAGTAGGCTGAGACTGGCTCGACCAACCTAGAGGAAGCCAAGACCGATTCCAGAAGTTAGCCAGAAGTCGGATCTAACTCTAGTCAACCAAAGGCCAAGCATACGACCATCCCAAAAGAAACATCGAAGAAATTTCCACATTTCCTTAGATATATTTATTTCATAAAAAAATAAAAATTATACATAGAATTATATTAATATTTAAATGATATGATAATTTATATCGAAATATGAAAAATTCACATAAAAATATCAATATATAAATTATAGAATTTGTCCATAAAAAAATATCATATATAATGATATATTTACAAAATTACGTATATATAATATAAAAATAAATTTTTAATTTAGTCTTTACGGTTAATATGTTCAATTAATTATATTTTTATATTTAAAAGTAAAATTAAAAGTAATATAATAATTAATTTTAGTGTACAAATATCAAATTGATTTTTAATATTAAAAATATAAATTTTATTACAAATATATAATTATGTTAAGAGTTACGTAGAATCATATATATATATATATATATATATATTACTCTTTTAAACTTGTTTAGGTATGAAATCTGGAAAATTTTTTTACAAAGTTAAAATAAATTATCTTAAAAGCACTTCTAAAATAACAAAAACGCTTAGATAAAAATACTTTTTTGTACATAATAAAAATCTTTAAACAAATAACAATATAAATATCTAATTATAATTAAATTTTTGTATTAAAATTAAATATACTTTTATAAAGAAATAATTTTATCAACAAATATGTAAATAGATCATTTATTAAGAGTGTCTATCCATTCATAAAAAAAAAAACATATATTTTGCATTATTTCTTATTTTACATGCCTAATACAAAACAATGTATGCTTAATTTGAGAACATGATAATACTCTACAAAATAAAAGATTCTAATATTATATTATTAAGTGACTTAGTTCACTTTTTGTTGATAATATAACACAAACTATTTATTACAAATGATGCTTTTTGCTTTAAAAAATATGAAAGTTCATAATTTTCAATCTCATTTCTTTTTCTATTTTACGCATTTGATTATTTGGAGAAGGTACATACAATTTTTATGTTTTTTATTCTTAAATAAAAATTTATCTAAACATCTTATAATTTTTTATAAATTATTCTTTTAATAAATATTTTTACACAAACACACTATAAATTAGATGATAAAATATATATTCCATAATATTACATAAACTGATGACACTTTATAGCGTGTAGACTCATGCTATGCAGAATATACATTAAAAATATAATTTTTATATTTAATGTATACTTTTAAAAAAATTATCTATAATAATTTAAATATTAATGTAATTTCATGTAAAATGTTTAATACCTTATAATATATTTTTATAGTATAATTTAAATATTATTAAAAAGAAGAGAAAGGAAAGGATACAAAATTCTACACTATAAATTTCGTCATTCAAATATCTATGTTTTTTTATTTCATACTTCATCCACTTCTAAAGGTAGTACCTCAAATGTAATATTTTTATTTTTAAAATTTTGTCAAATATTATAGCAACTACTAATGCAAAACTTTTTGACTCAAAGATACTATATTACAATTAAGAGTCCATTTTGTTAAGAAAATCTTTTGGTAGGCTAATTGTTGTCTACAATTTTAGAAATTTAAATATTTAGATATTGAAACTTTTCTATTAACCACATAATTTCTTTCACATTTAGTATTATTAATGGTTGGTTATAACATTTAGTTAAACATGTACCATGAGTCATTTTGATACAATTTTAGAATCATTCTACTCAATAAAATCAAACTATATTAGGGAGACATTCAATCTAAAGTATAATAAAATCCTATGCCTAAATTCTAAACCTTAAACATGATATGCTAGAATTATTTTTAGGTACATCGGTGTAGTTGGATTATTTAAAATTATATTAAATATTATTTAATGTAATTTTGAACAAATATTCATATATTTAATTTTATATTAAAAATTAATTTTGAATCTAAAATTATTTTTACTTAACCAATTTAGGGTACTTATTAGATTAAAAAACTTGTCTTAATTTTTTTAAAATACATGCTAATGTAAATCAAGTCACTCTAAAATTAATTTCATTTAAAATTCATTTTACAAATGTTCACTAAAATATATAATCTCTATCTAGCAATCATATTTTATAGACTATATTTGACATATTTCAGATAATTTGTAGTAAATACTTACAAATATATAAATTATATTATAATTAAATTTTATAATAAATAAATATTTTAACATATATATTTTTTAAATTTATAATAAACAATCTATATTGTAATATACTGTTATTTTTAATTATTGATAATTTTTTAAAAAAATGTTAAAATATTGAAATTCAATTTAAAATTAAAGAAGTATTATAAATAATAGATGGAAGAAGATATAAGGTTAGGAAAAAAATTTTAAAAATATTTTTATTGAAAAAAAATAGTTAAAAATGCTTCCGTTGAATAATGAAAATTAAAATTATTCATATAAATAATACTTTAAAAATCATATCAACAATATGATAGAATAAAATACAAAAACATTAAACATTTATAATGAGATGATATACGATCAAATATGTGAATTTTTAAACATTATAAAATCCATATATTATCAAGAATAGTCCACTCATTCTTACAAGCCTAGGGAATAAGTACACTAAATCAGCGCATTAAGCATGGGCTTTTATGTGAACCTCAATTTTTTTAATTGTAATAACTAATCAATGTGTTGTATATGATATAAATAATGTTTTTTTATTTATTATATAAAAATGATATTTATTAATTTATTAGTAGGATATATCTCATATATTATATAGAAATACTAACCATATATCTTTTTGAATACGTTATTTAATATTGGCTCAATTTTATTAGAAATTGTATTTTTTTTTTAGATTTCATTTCTTATTTAACACTCTCTTTTAGTTTTGTAATTTTTAATAAATTTTAAATAATTATAAAATGTGGGTTAAGAAGTATATTCCTAAACATTACTCTTGCATAAATATTTATAAATTTATAAAAAAAATTAAAAAATAAATATAAAATATTCACACATCTCTCAGGTGAATCGTCCCAATATCCAGTCCAATGTTACCACCAATTCCGGAATAGTGTTACTATTCCTATGGGAGATTACAGGTGCTCTCATCCAAACAACCCCAAAATCCTAGAATATATATTAAAAGTCTCTGCCTCTTAGAAATACGGTTTCTTGCTTGGGGCTATTTCAGACAGTTATATTTCTTCAGAGAAACCTAACGCCACCATGGTTGCTGCCAAGAAAACAGTAATCTCTCACACCATGTTTTTCCTTTCCAATTTCCTTTCGCTCATTCACGATCATCTCGTTTTGTTTTGTTGTTTTTCCTCTTCATTCATGTTCTGTGTTAATGGTTTTTGTGATCTATTTTTGTATTTTATTTTTGCAGAAGACCCATGAGAGTATCAACAACAGGCTCGCTCCTGTGATGAAGAGTGGGAAATATACTTTGGGATATAAAACGGTTCTCAAATCCCTTAGGAGTTCCAAAGGTTTTTTTTTTTTTAGATTCCCCTTTGATCAATTTGATCTGATTTGGTTGTTATTACCCTTTGAATGCTAAATCAGCTTGATTGTATTAATGGGTCGTGCTGAAAATTTGATTTTTTTTATTCTGCAATATTGGAGAAAAGTTTCATTTTGTTTTTCTGGCATTGTTGTGTTTTGGGGAGATTGATTTGTTTTGGGATTGGGAAATCTGGCTTAATGAACGATCGCATTTCAAATTGTGTGTGTTGTTGATGGGGGAATATGCTGAGGCTTTTGTTCTGTATGTTGGAGATTGAAACCCAATTGCTTTGATTAGATATATGAAGGTTATAACTGTTTTTTTATCTGCTGTTGATTTTGATGGTGTGTTGAGTGATTTGTACTGAAGTTTTTGTTAACTTTTTCATTTTTGTTTTGCAGGGAAATTGATTATCATTTCCAACAATTGCCCACAATTGAGAAAGTCCGAAATAGAGTACTATTCTATGTTGGCGAAGGCTCGAGTTCATCGTTCCAGCGGGAGTAAGTTCGTAATCTAAGTATCTAACAATGTTGTTAAATAACTGTTATAGTGTCATCATACCACTGTAACTTGGCATTTTTTCCACCCCTCTGCCATAGGCAATTTGTGAAGGGGGGCCTGCTATGGTGGCGTTATAGGCTGCAATGGCAGGTTTATATGGTAGAATTTTGGCCTTCTACCATCTGCCATTGATAACCTTGGTATCTAAACATTTTCTGCGTTGTCTTATTTTAACTAATAAATGATAGGTGGGAAATGTTTTGTGTCTGTGTGGTTGATGGTTTAACATACTTTCATGGTGTCTTTGTGGGATTGAAGAGTTTCAACTGTTAACGTTTACCATGACACAATCTCTGGGACATGGCAGTAAAATCAGGATTCAAATCGTGAATCGGACCTATTTTTCAAATCGCAAATTAAATCTATCGTGAATTGTAAGATACATTATCAATAATAAAACATAATATATAGACATTCATAAGCATACATTGATGATCAATAATTAAGAAACATAACTCTAGAAGCATTTTAACATAAAGAAACATCTGAAAAATCAATACATGCAATAAATATTAGGCTTATATGACTTTTAAATTTTTTCACGAGGAATTGATAAAAGAAAACAACAAAAGACAAAATAATGAATTGTTGAATTGTGTGATTCATAACGATGATACGAAATTGTATAAATTCATTCATTTATTGTAAGCTACAAAGTCATTTAAGATTCATTCTAAGATACGAATCGGTAGGTAATTAAATTGTATCGAATAGTAAGAAACTAAATTGTATCGAATAGTAAGAAACGACTCATGAATCATAATATTCTGATAATTATGCTTTGGTATTTAAAATTATATGGTTTGGCTCAATTATATATGCAGTCGATGCTTTCTTTTACTTTAGTATTCAGGGATATATTTGATTATTAGTATTATTCATTCATTGAGATTTAGGTCACACATCTTATGTTAGATTAGATTCATTATACACTAAGCCCATATCTGTAGGCTAGCTTTACTATCTTGAACTTTACTTGAAAATATTAGTCTTAATTTTAAATTGGTCTTTTAAGTTGAAAACAGAAAATAGTCAGGTCAGATTAGATCATGGTTAAATTAAATTGTCTTTGGTGATGAATTTTTATGAATTCCACTTGATTAGTTGAGTTGTTGCTTTGGTAATTTTGTATTTGCTACAATTAGATTTTTTTTTTTTTTTTTTTTGCAGAATTGGTTGTTTTGATGTTTGGTTGAGTTTGTCAATGAACTTGACATTGTTTATCCTTGACTAAGCAAATTCCTAGAGCAACTCTAATAGTTTAAGCTAGCTCATTCTAACAATTACCTAGTGTTTGAAGGAGAGAGATTTTAAAGTTTTGTTGTTTAGTTTAATTTTAAGGAAGGGAAGAGAAGATATTGGAGGGGACTAAAATATCATATAAAAATAAATTTATAAAAAATTATCCTTTTTTCTTGTGAATAAAATTTGAAAAGGATTATTTTTTCATACATTAAAATCTCTTCCCTTAACCAACCATTTTCATTAAAATTCTTTACTTTTTTTTTTAATCAATTAGGCCCTTGTGCAACAGTTCCTACATTGGAACTAAGTTGTACTATCAATTAAATTCCTCTGGACCTAAAAAATTGAAATATTTTTAATAGTGCACCGAGTCATAAAACTAGTGAACCAGTTTGGTTTGGGCGAACAGTTTCTGGTTTGATTCAAGTTTCTGCTTATAGAAGCCTTGATTGCTTATGACCATAAGTGGCCCCAAGTTGTATGGTGCTTCATAAGGTGAACAAGTAGTGTTTGTGGAACGAGGTATCTTTATTTTGTTCGAAATTATAATAGTGTTATTTTTATGAATTTGAATCTAATTCAATTTAATAACAAATGAAACATGATCGAGTTAACTCAATTAACTGACATAGTATATTAATTTTAATATTTTAATGTAAATAATATTATTAAATTAAAAAGTTGTATTATTAATACATAATTAGTTTATATATATATATATATAAATAGTATTACATTGAATTTGGTTGAAATGATTTGAAATATAATATGAACTTGTCCTCGATAATATGTTGGATTTAGTTATCAAAAATATTTTTGAACTGAACTAAATCAGTAAAATGGGTCGGGTTGTGAACATATTATACATATTCAACCTAGAGGAGCAGATGATGTCCAAGAAATAATCAATAAAAAGAATTATGATGATGAAAACTTGAACCAAAAATTAACCCAGTAGTATTTGTAGAAATTCGATTCGTGTGGCCTTTTATAATCATTGGGTTACTAACGATTATAGTAGTTTGGTAGCATCATGGTACGTCCTCAATCATAGTCATAAGATATTGCAACAGTGCCTTCACCTTGGTTAAATCGCAAACCACTAAACAGATTCACGATGGTTCTCAATAAATAGTCCAAAACTCCATGGTATGCCTGTCAGTAATGTGCACTTGAAGGAGAAGGGTAAGCTAATTTTTTTAAAGGGTGGAGGAAGACAAGAGAAGCGGTACAATGAGTTCGGGGTGGGTGTCGCAAGACTAGTTCATCTCTCTAATTCCTCAAATTAGTGCAGTGTATTCATACTGTATTTGGACACCTTTTTTATTCAAGTTCAAGTCAATTTTTCATGTCAATTATTGAGAATACGTATAAGCTATAAAATGTCATTTCAGCTTAGATATGAATCTTGTTTTGATAATGCCCAACCAAACATACACATAGAAGATGAGTTCAAGTTCTCTCAACTTGTTTCGATGTTTTTTTATTTTTTTTTAAGTTTAAAATTTTTTAAAATATATATATTAATAATAAAAAGTTTATGTAATAAACATTTTATATAGAGTGATATTATATTTATAATGTTATTATTTATTATAAAATATAAATTGTAATATATATTTTATTTTAAATTTTATACTTTTTTTTTTATTCTACAATGTAATTATATAATATTAAAATTACTATATTATGATAATAATGAAAATTGTGATCAAGCAAATATGCCCCAATAATTTTTAAGCTAAGAAGGGACAAACAAAACTTGCCCTACATATTCACCCTTAAAATGAGTTTAAAATTTGGTAAAAAAAAACTTTCAAGACGAACATCCTGTGCTGTGAATCAAGAGAAGAGTGTAAACTTTGGCGAAAAACCGTTTCCTCAAAAAGAAATAGAATATGAAAAAGATAAAAAAAAAAGTTACAAAATAAAATTATATTGAATTAATAAAAATCTCAAAAGTAATTGACTGTTTTGCATCCAAGTTAACTTGAAAATTCTTACATTTGACGAGGAAACAATAGGCTACTTAAAAAAATCCAGAACAAGATTCAATGTAGAAGATAATATAAAGTATGGTTCAATATTTTAAGGTAATAACTTTTTGGTTAAGGATTAAAGACAATTTTAACACTACTAAAATGATCTCACTAAAATGACAATAAAATTAAAGACAATAACATAAAATTGGAGGAATTATTTCCCTTACATGAAAGAAATATTATTCAATTATTTTATGGTAAGAAATTAGTGTTATTATATATATATATATATAATCAACGAATTTCGAATTTACCTAAGTAAAATTGGTGAAAGAAAAATACCGTTTCACATTAGATTATGATTGTAGTATTCGCAGAAGATTTTGGTATCGGATATGTATGGATCGATATTTTGACTTTATCTAAAGTAAGGGAAAAGACAAAATAAGTGACAATGTTAAATATAATGTATATTATAAAGGTCACGGGCCAAAAGGAATAAGATTGGAGATATGGGATGTCTTGGTTGATATATGGAAATCAATATTTAGACCTTCAATCTATGGATTAAACATAACAATTTTATATCTATCATCACACTATCACATTATGGTTATTCACGAGACACTAAGTTCAATAAGTGTCATTATTTAGATATCTATTTTATGGATTAGACATGACAAATATGTCTACCATCACATCATAACCTATCACGAGACATTAAGTTCAACAAATGTCACTATTTAGACCTCCATCTTATGGATTAGACATGACAATTATATGCTTGTCATCACATCATGACTCACCACGAGGCTCTAAGCAAAATATCTTGAATTTGAGGCACATTCTCAATAAATCTTTTAGATTTTTTACAATAGACTTTTTTATTGCTCAACATTTTTCTTTAGTCGTGCGTTATAAAATTTTATGTAATCATTTAATTAATTATACTTATATATTTTTATTATTTTAATAAAATTAATATCTCAATAAATTTCACCATAATTGTTTGATTTTCTCATTAATTAAAAATGATTTGTGAGTGAAGCAAAATATTCTTGACCTCATACGATTATTAAAATTTTAAAATTCTATAATTAATTCAAATTAAATTAATCAATTTCAAAACTTTATTTTAATCTAATGATTGGTTTCGACATTTAGAAAATTCTTTAGAAATTTTCAAAGTTAATTATCAAAGTAAAATTATTAAATTGCTCTCACGATTAGTAATTGATTCAAGATTAACGAAGATTCACAATTAATTTTAAAAATACCTAAAATCTAAAATCTCATAATATTTTTCATGAAAATATATTTGTTCTTGACTTATGAAAATTTCTCTTCTCCTATAAATTTTTATAACAAAATTCTGTCATTAATTATAAAAGGTGCAATTTATCAAAATTCACTTATTTTCTCAAAAAGTTTTTAAATTCTAAATTTTATAATAATATGTAATATAACTTAATAAATTCTGAAAACATATATATCTAAGCTTATAAAATTAATTTTAAATAATAATAAAATTTCTAGAATATTTAGAAATTATTGAGGTAAAATCTGGCTTGAAATTATTTAAAAAGATCAAGAATTAAAAACTGAAAATTTTCTCTATTTTAACTTTAAATTTAAACATAAATTTGGACCATTAAATAAATTATGTTACAAATAAATCATATATGATTGTAAAGGTCTAAAACTCTATTTTCTAAAACAACAATCCTCATCTAAAACAAAAATTTGCAAAAAGAAAACATGATAAATTTTAAAGTGGACAGAAGTTAGTTTCAGATTTTTACACTATAGTTAACTTTATTTATATTTTTCTCTTTCAAATTAAAATTATTATATTTGTATTATCCTTCATCATTCAGGCAAGTAGAATACCCATTAAATCAAAGAGTTATGATACCACTCTAATGGGAAAAAATCAATAATACACATGCAATGATACAACAACCAACAAATATAAATTCCTATGACTTGTAAGAATCTACAAGGAGTAACCACAAATAAAAATAGCAGAAATATCAAGAAGAATCACGCAAGAGAAACCAAGATGAAAACCCCTCAACATGACAGGTAAAAACCACGGGTTGTCCAGACCAAAGAAATCAATCCAGTATAATCAAATAAGGATACAAGAGTGTTCAACCAAGAGCACAAATTCGTGCATACAATCAACCAACACAATCAAGCAACAAAACTTGCAAATGGAGAGCAAGAAATGAGGAACAAGAAATTGAAGAACTCACAAAATCATGCTATTTTACGAGCATGATTTCTCACACCACAAACCTTAAATCAAGATCAGAACGGTCAAGATGAAGAATTATGAATGTTGAACTTGCTATCAAATTTCCAGTCCAATCCAATGGTTAACGAAAAAGATGTCGTGGTTTTGACGTTGTGCTAATATGTGTAGAGATGAAAATAAAACTCTTTCTTTTTCTCTCTTTTCTCTTCTCTCTTTTGGCTATGAAAATCTACTCTCTCTCAATCTCTCAATTTGACCCATTCTCCTCTTATAAGAGAGACCTAACGAGCTTGAGAGTATTGGGTTTTTGTTCATTGGGAGCTAAAAAATAACCCAACATTTCCTTGAAAAAAAATCAAATGCAAAGAGTTAGAGGATAGGAAGTAATTTGTTACACTAAGAAAAAAATGAATAAAGATGCTCACCAACAAAGAGTAAAGGTTAAATATAAAGGGGCAAGATAAAATCTCACTTGCTCACCACTTAAGCTTATTTCTTCTTTGGGATTCTAGAGAGCTTCAAAGAAAAAAGAAAAAGAAAAAGAAAAGTGATAAAGGGGAGCGAGAGACTATTATGGTGAAAAAAAGAAAGGGATGGAAGAAATGGTCAACAAGTCCAAACCCCATCAACCATTACAACAACCCTAAAGTACATTTCACAGTATGGTTAGGGTAAAAAAAACTGAATTAAAATTTAAAATTTTCTAAATGTTTCTACAACTCTAGGCACAATGGAAAGAGGGGAGAGAAATTGAATTGTAGAATTTTGACATTAATAAGTATTAATAGATTAATAAGTATTAATAGATAAGGATTAGCTAGAGTTGGAGAGAGAAAATGAATTAAAGTTTAATATAAATATTTTAATTATCCAATTAATTGTAAGAACTTTTTCAATGAAGTAATGATATGCTAAAAATAATTTAAGACATCTAAAAATATTCTAGACTTCTCAAAAATAATTTTACTTGATAAATGATATTAGTCTATTAAAAATAACTAAGTAATTTAAAAAAAAAAGCTTCTTAAAAGTGTTGAGTCAATAAACATTTATAATTAAATGAATGTACATGCATACTAAATTATGTAGTTAATTGTATAAATTGAAATAGATAGTTTTTTTAATTAATAGTTTTCATTTTACTTTTAATAGTGAATCCCTTTTTTAAGAAAATAATATTATAATCTTTGATCTTCTCAACTTTTCTAAAGAAGAAAAAAGTCAATAACGCTACAAACTTCATCCTATGAAGTTACAATAGAAAACTATAGGGCAGTGCCAATATTCTATTTGTTTTGTTTACTTTATAAATGTATTAACTTTTTAAAAACGATTTTATGACACTTTTTTATATTTTTTGGTAATCAAGAATCCAATTTTTGTACATGTAATTATGTTAAAAGCTAAAAGTTAAAATTATCTTCACATATCTATCATATCAATTTTTAATAAATAATTTTGCACCCCAAAAAATTCAAATGATAAAATTTCAATTAAATTATAATTATTGTTCTTGTATGTGAGTACAAGTAGTTGAGTCGTTCTACTCTTATATTGTAGATTTCCATAAACGTGCCCCTTGGTCCCCATTTATACATGAATGATTCCCTACTATTCTCCCTAACCAAGGGTGCCGGTTGTCATGCAGTCCTATACACATGTCGGAGTCCGATCGTCATGGCCGACCGGTACACATCCCTTCAAGTTTTTAACCGTAGGGAATGAGCTTTAATTCTCCTTTCTGGTTTGAGATAGTTGGGCATGGTTCCCAATCTTGATTGGCAGGTCAGTTGGTTGGGTTTCAGTCCCTCCTTTGGTCGTACCTTATTGTAAGATGTTTTAATGTGCGGTTCGCTCAGACTCGGCCAGCCGAGATGGACTCAATTAGCAGGAATGGACTCGGACTATTCGATGGGTTGACTGGTACACAACCCCTCATGTGTCGGGTGGAGCGGTAGGTACTTTGAAGTTTCATCCAGGATGAGATTTGATTGGCCGAGTGAGTTTTTCGGTTGTTTAGAGTATGCTCTAAAGGCCTTTGACATATGTGGGAGAGGCGTGATTGTGTCGATTTTGTGGGAGTTTCTCTTTTGCCACCTCTTGGATTCTCTTGTTCAGAGTGTTCTCACCTTGAGGGGA
This sequence comes from Mucuna pruriens, assembly GCA_025330945.1. Classification (NCBI taxonomy): domain Eukaryota; kingdom Viridiplantae; phylum Streptophyta; class Magnoliopsida; order Fabales; family Fabaceae; genus Mucuna; species Mucuna pruriens. Next base: position 472,550 of record JAENHJ010000527.1, on the reverse strand, counting down.
TCTAAGTATTGGTTGCTCGCAAGTCTTTGGTGCCCCGAACAGCCTAAACTGGCTCGTCTCTGACAGGTCCTTAATTATCTCGTCTCGAAGGGATCTAAGGATTGGCCCTCGCAAGTCTTTGGTGCCCTAAATAGCCTTGACCGACCTATCTCAGTCAGGTCTTTAATGATCTCGCTTGGAAAAGCTCTAAGGACAGACCGCTCGCAAGTCTTTGGTGCCCCGAACAACCTTGACCGTCTTATCTCTAACAGGTCTTTAATTATCTCGCCTGAAGGGATCTAAGGATCGACCGCCGCAAGTCTTTTGTTGCCCTAGATAGCCTTGACCGACTTATCTCAGCCAGGTCTTTAATGATCTCGCTTGGAAGAGATCTAATGACCAATCACTCGTAGGTCTTTGGTGCCCTAGATAGCTTTGATCGGCTTATCTCAGTCGGGTCTTTAATGATCTCGCTTGAAGGGATCTAATGACTGGTCCTTTTGGGTCTTTTCCTTTGTCACTTATAGGGGATCAGATGACTGGTCCTCTCAAGTCTTCTGCTTGTCGCCTCTCATCTGGAAAGGATCTAATGACTAGTTCTCTCAAGTCTTTATTGCCTAGAGGGGATCTGATGACCGGTCCTCTCAAGTCTTTGGTTTCCTGGAGGGGATCTGATGACGATCCTCTCAGGTCTTTGTTGCTTGGAGGGATCTGATGATCGATCCTCTTAGGTCTTTTGTTTGATGCCTCTTGCCAAGAGGGAATCTAATGACCACAAGTTTGGTTTGAATTATTTTCTTAAAAAGAATCTGATCTATTCTTATCCAATAAAATGTTGTTTAGATTGGATAATTCAACTTTTATTCACACATCCTTATTGACATTTTAATTTGCAATGACGGGAAGTCTTTAACTCAAATATTAAACATTATTTTTAAAATAAGTGAATTATTTTAAGTCTAAGTATACTAATAACTTTTTTTAAAATTAAAGAATACAAAAGATAAAAAAGAAGTATGATAATTAATCAATTAATTATCCCAGAATATAGTTCCTTTTTCCTAAAAATATATGAACATATATATATTTAAAATAAAAGCTAAGAATAGTTCTACTATATTGGTCGCATACATGAAAAGTATAATAAAAATATTAGTAAAATAGTCAAAAATCTATAAAAAAAAATCTAAAAATTACATGTGAAACAAACAATAAGCTATATGTATTAAGAAAATATCAATTTGGATTGGATTTTGAAATCTGATTCAAATAAATAGTCTAAAACAAACTCTAAAATTCAGTTTTATTTTGTTTGCTATTTTTTGAATAAGTTTGTTTTTTATTTTGGATTGGATCGTATATCTAGCTATTGTATTCTAACAAAATTTTGAAAAATAGAATTTAATCCTTCGTGTAGTGTTTTGTTCTTGTTTTTATAATTATTAATTATTATTTATCATTTCATTTGTTAATATATAATTAAAAATAATACATTAATTTTTAAGCACTAAATATATGACAAAATAAGTTACACATTCACTTAATAAAACAATTTTACATTATCATTCAATAATACTGTTATAATAAATTTAATTTTACAATAAACTAGTTTTTTTTATCTCATGCATTGCACATTCAATTTAATATGTATATTGCATGATTAAAGTAAATTATCATAAAAAATGGAAAAAATATTTACATCAGATAAATAATAATCAATATATAAATTATAAGGACATATATATATTTATATAGTAAGAAAATAAAAATTATACATGAGATTGTATAAGTTAATCTGTGTCTGGTTATAATTATAAAAATAAATTTTTAAATAAAATTAGTCTTTTTAACTTGTTTAGGTATGAAATCTAGACATTTTTTAGATAGTTTAAATAAAGGATCATTAAAAACACTTCTAAAGTACTAAAAATTTTAAATTAACAATATAAACATCTAATTATAATTACTTTTTTATTGAAAATAATTATACTTTCATAAGGAAATAATTTTATGAGCAAAGATACAAATAGATAATGCATGAGGAGTCTTTATCCATTCATAAAAAAAAAACCTGTATTTAATTACTTCTTATTTTGTACACCTAGAACAAAATATGGTACCTAATAAGATATAACCACTAGACTTAGCGTGAGAAACATGACAATGTTCTAAAAAATAAAAGATTTCAATATTATAAAGTCACGGTCCCATTTTTTTTTTTTTGATAATATAATACATAATCTATTATATGATAAAGGGTATTTTTTTTTGCATTAAAAAAATATGAAGGTTCATAGTTTATAGTTCATAGTTTTCTATCTCATTTTTTTTCCTATGCATTTGAATTTTTGGAGAAGGTTTTGTTTTTTATTCTTAATTTTTTAATCTAAACATACAAATTTTTGTATAAGTGTTTGTTTTAATAAATATTTTTACATAAACACATTCTAAATTAAATGATAAGATATATATTCCACAATATTACATAAAAAAACTAATCACACAAACCCATGTTATGCATAATATACATTAAAAATATAACTTTTATATTTAATGTATAATTTCTTTAAAAAATTATCTATAATATTTTAAATATTAATTTAATTTCACATAAAATATTTAATACCTTATAATATATTTTAAGAGTATAATTTAAATATTATTATAAAGAAGAGAAAGAAAATGATACAAAATTTTGTAATTCAAATATCTAAGTTTTTTATATTTCATATTTTATCCACTTCTAAAGGTAGTACCTCAAACGTAATATTTTTATTTTTAAAATTTTTTCCAATATTATATGAGCTACTGATGTAGGACTTTCCAACTCTTACATATTAAAACACAATTAAGAGTCCATTTTGTTAAAACTTTGATGGTTAATTGTTTTTTACAATTTTAGAAATTTAAATACTTAAAAATTGAAAATTTTCTATTAATCTCATCATTTTTTTTCACATTTAGTATTATTGATGATTTGTTATGGCATTTAATTAAACATGTACTATTAATCATTTTGATACAATTTTAAAATCATTATGCTCAACAAAATCAAAATATATTAGGGAGACATTCAATCTAAAGTATAATTAAAATTCTATACCTAAATTCTAAATCTAAGCATGATATGTTAGGATTATTTTTAGGTACATTGGGGTGATTGAATTTATGTTGGATTATTTAAAATTATATTAAATATTATTTAATTTAATTTGAAACAAATATTTATACATTTAATTATATTAAAATTTGATTTTGAATCTAAAATTATTTTTTACTTAACCAATTTAAGTATTTTTTTTGTTAGATTAAAAAACTTGTCTTAATATTACTGTTAATTTTTTTTAAAATAAATGCAATTGTAAATCAATTTTATCTAAAATTAATTACAAATGTTCACTAAAATACAAAATTCTTATCTAGCAATCATATTTTATAGACTACATTTGACGCTTTATTTCAAAATTTGTAGCATTCTTTTAAATAAATTCTTATGAATATATAATTTAGATTACAATTAAATTTTTTAATAAATAAGTATTTTTAACGTATATTATATATTTAAATTTACAATAAATAATATATATGGTAATATACTAATGTCTTTAATTATTGATAATTTTTTTTAAGTGTTCGAAATCTTGAAATTCAATTTAGAGCTAAAGACTTGTTATAAATAATAGATGGAAAGTGATATAAGGTTAAAAACAAATCTTTAAAAACATTTTCATTGAAAAAATAGTTAAAAATACTTTTGTTGAATAATGAGAGCTAAAATTATTTATATAAAGAATATTTTTAAAGTCATATCAACATTAATTTATTATTGGATGATAGTATAAAATTGATTACATAAACATTAAACTCACTTAAATATGCCCTAAATATGTAAATTTTTAAACATTAAAAAAATCCATATTATGAAGAGTAATGCACTAAGTCTTACAAACCTAAGAAATTGGGACACTAAATGAATACATTGACTATAATTTTTTAAGTGAAGTTCAATTTTTGTCACTAACAAGTAAAATATCATATATTATATGAATAATATTTTTTATATTCTATATGAAATATGTTATTTATTCATTTATTTGTATGAGATATTTCATATATTATATAGAAATAATTACTAACTATACATCTTTTTGAACACATTCTCTATTACTTACTAAATTTTATTAGAAATTATAAATTTTTATAAATTTTATTTCTTATTTAATGGGTCTTTTTTAATTTTTTAATTTTCAATAAATTCTAAATAATTATAAAATGTCGATTAAGAAAGCATATTCCTAAACATTACTCTTATATAAATATTTATAAAATTATAAAAATAAAAAATAAATATAAAATATCCGCACATCTCTTAAGTGATTGTTATCGATAACTGGGCCTAGTGTCCTGATATCCAGCCCAATGTACCACTAATTCCGGAATAGCGATAGTAACTATTCCTATACGAGATTACAAAAGTGCTCTCATCCAAACAGCCCAAAACCCTAGATTATATATTAAAGTCTCTGCCAAATTGATTTAGGGTTTCTTGCTTGGGGCTATTTCAGACAATTATCTCTCTTCAGAGAAACCTAACGCCACCATGGTTGCTGCCAAGAAAACAGTAATCTCTCACACCATGTTTTTCCTTTCCAATTTCCTTTCTCTCATTCACAATCATCCCGTTTTGTTTTGTTGTTTTTCCTCTTGATTCATGTTCTGTTTTAATGGTTTCTGTGATTTAATTTTGTATTTTATTTTTGCAGAAGAAGACCCATGAGAGTATCAACAACAGGCTCGCTCTTGTGATGAAGAGTGGGAAATATACTTTGGGTTATAAAACGGTTCTCAAATCCCTTAGGAGTTCTAAAGGTTTTTCTTTTTTTTAGGTTCTCCTTTGATCCATTTGATCTGATTTGGTTGTTATTACTATTTGAATGCTTAGTCAGCTTGATTGGATTAATGGGTCGTGCTGAATTTTTTTTTTTATTCTGCAATATTGGAGAAAAGTTGGATTTTTTTTCTGGCATTGTTGGGTTTTCGGGAGATTGATTTGTTTTTGGGAAGATTGATTTGTTTTGGGTTTGAGAAATCTGGCTTTATGAACGACAGCATTTCAAATTGTGGGTGTTGTTGACGGGGAATATGGTGAAGATTTTGTTCTGTATGTTGGAGATTGAAACCCAATTGCTTTGATTAGATCTATGAAAGTTATAACTGTTTTATTATCTGCTGTGGATTTTGATGGTGTGTTGAGTGATTTGTAATGAAGTTTTTGTTAACTTCTTCATTTTTGTTTTGCAGGGAAATTGATTATCATCGCCAACAATTGCCCACCATTGAGAAAGTCTGAAATAGAATATTACGCAATGTTGGCGAAAGTTGGGGTCCATCATTACAATGGGAGTAAGTTCCTAATCTAAGTATCTGATGATGTTGTTAAATAACTGTTATGGTGTTGTCATAACACTATAACTTGGCTTTTTTTGACTCCTCTGCTATAGGCAATTTATGAAGGGAGGCCTGCTATGGTGGCACTATAGGCCTCAATGGCATGTTTATATGGCAGAATTTTGGCCTTCCTCTATCTGCCATTGATAACCTTGGTATCTAGTCATTTTCTGTGTTGTCTTATTTTATTTTATAAATGATAGGTGGAAAATGTTTTGTATCTGAGGTTGATGGTTTAACATACTTTTATGGTGCCTTTGTGGGACTGAGGACTTTCAATTCTTAATGTTTACCATTATACAATCATATATGCAGTTGAGGCCTTTCTACACTTTAGTGTTCAGGCCTTTATTTGATTATTAGTATTATTCATTCATTGTTATTTAGTCACACATTTTACATGTTAGATTAGATTCATTATACATTAAGCCCTTATATGCAGGCTAGCTTTAGTATCTTGAACTTTACCTGAAAATATTAGTCTTAATCTTAAATTGGTCTCTTAAGTTGAAAACAGAAGATAGTATTGTTTTCATATGATTAAATGGCTCCATTTGTACCTTTGGTGGTGATTCCAATGGAGGTAGTCAGACTAGATCATGGTTAAAATTAAATTGTCTTTGGTGATTAATTTTTATGATTTGTGTTTGATTAGTTGAGTTGTTGCTTTTGTAATTTGGCATTTGTTACAATTAGTTTTTTTTTTCCCTACAGAATTGGTTGTTTTGATGTTTGGTAGAGTTTGTCAATGAACCTAAGCAAAACAATCTTATGTGTCTATTAAACATCTTTAACCAAATGTTCTTGTTTCCAGACAATGTGGACCTGGGCACTGCATGTGGCAAGTACTACAGAGTTTGCTGCCTCAGCATTATTGATCCTGGTATTTAATTAGTCGTTACTACATTATTATTTAAAATTAGAAAATAATTTTGTGTGTTTTTTAATACTGTTATTATTTTCAGGTGATTCGGATATCATCAAGACAATGCCTACTGAGCAGTAGAGTTGTTATATCAACTCCTCTTTTTTGGATCCTTATAAAACTTTGATTGTTTGATATTTGATCCTGTTTCTTTTGGATATTGATAAAAGAAAGTTTAATGTAGGCTTGAACTATTTGGGTATTCGAGTTTTAAGTAATTTTGACTACGCATTTTTTTTCCTGGTTTAAGAAAGCCATATTTTTCTATGATGTCATTCATTGTGTTTGCATCAAATTTTGCTTCACATTATTTACCCTTTGAGTACCTAAACAATTCCTCGAGCAACTCTTATGGTGCAAGCTAGCTTGACATTGTTTACCCTTGACTTAACAAATTCCTAGAACTCTAATAGTCTAAGCTGGCTGGCTCATTCTAACAATTACCTAGTGTTTGGAGAGAAATTTTAAATAAAGGGAGAGAGGATACTTCGGATATTGGAGGGGACCGAAGTATCATATTTATGTTCTAAAATTATCGAGATATAAAAGAATTTATTTTTAAAATTTTTTCTTTTTCTTGTGAATCAAATTGAAAAAGGATTGTTTTTTTTTTTCTTTCATTAAAGTCTCTTCTTCCCTTAACCAACATTTTCGATAAAATTCTTTACTTTTATTTTTGAATCAATCACTCCCTTGTGCAACTGTTCGTACATTGGAACCAAATTGTACTATGAATTAAATTCACTCGGGTCTTAAAAATTGAAATATTTTCAACAGTGCATCGAATCATAAAACTAGTGAACCGGTCTAATTTGGCGATCATATTTTCGTATGGTTCGGGTGAACAGTTTCTGGTTTGCTTCGAGTTTCTGCTTATGGAAGCCTTGATAGTGGCTCCAAGTTGTATGGTGCCTCATGGTGTGCAAGCAGTGTTCGTGGTACGAGTTATCTTTATTTGGTTCGAAATTTTAACAGTTATTTTTTTGAATTCGAAACTAATTTGATTTAATAACAAATGTAACATAATCAAGTAAATAATATATTGCTTTTAATATATATATAGTTTAATTATTATAGGTTTAGAAAAATATAAGTATATTTTAATGATAATGTTTTAATATAAATGATATATTATAAATATAATAATATAATATTATATCATATTAGGTAAAATATTAAGTTAAAAAGTTATACTATTAATACATAATTATTTTAATTTTTTTAAAAGAATATATGATATTGAATAGAATTGAGATGATTTAAATTATAATATGAATATGTCTTTAAAATTATATTGGTTTAATTCGTAAATTTGAATTTATCATTTTTTTTTCGAATTGAGCTAAATTAGTCAAGTAGGTAGAATCATGAACACTCTTAGATTGAACAAATTTCACATATTCAACCTATGATATTGTTCCCACCTAGTCATTCTCAGGTTTCACTCTATTATTAATAGAAATGAAATTGAATTATTAATTTAACTCCATTGAAGCCTGAAACATATCTCGAGTTTCACATATATTTAATTGGATCTATAATCTTCTTCATGTCTTCTTGTGTCGATAACTAGAATGAAAAAAGGGGAATATCAATGAAAAAAGAGGGGAATATCAATACATATGAAAAAAATGATTGGTTTATGTCAAGAGACTTGCCAAAGCCTTGAACCATAGAGTAATATGTTTTTAAATCTTGCATTTCAAATCCTCCTTTTTTTAAGTCTTTTTATTATTCTATATATATATATATATATTATTTATTTTAATATATATTATTTATTTTTATTTAATATTCTTTTCCTTTTCATATTCTATATGTATATTATATTATAGTATAGAAAATTAAAAAATGATCATTAACCATGATCATTACAGTACTACAAATTACCTTCACCTTGGTCAAATCTCAAACCACTAATCAAATTCGCGAGCCATCCCTTCAAATTGACCTAATCAAATTGAGAATCATCAATTAGATTTGTAAGTCATCACCAAAATCATAGTCCAAGACCCCTTGGTATGCCTATCATCCAAGACCCCTTGGCATGCCTATCATCAATGTGCACTACATGTATTAAAAGAGAAGGGTAAGCTAAATTTTTTAAAAGATTTGTTGCTATGGATGGAGGAAGACAAGATAAGTTGTAGAATGAATTTGGGCATGTGCAAGATTAATTCATCTCTCCAATTTGTCTTGACTAGATGTTGATTTTACATATTTGGATTTTATAAATTAGATGCAATGTATTTATAGTGAATTTGGACATACGATTGTGACCCAAGTTGAGGTCAAATTTTTATGTGAATTATTGAGAATACATAGAAGCTATAAAATGTTGCTTCATCCTAAACATGAATCTTGTTTTGGTACTGTGCAACAAAAAAAATATACTTAGAAGACAAGTTCGAGTTATGTTTTGAGTTGTCTCAACTTGGTCTACTGTCTTATATTCTTTTAAAAACAATTTTTTAATAAGTATATATTAATAATAAAAAAATATTATTTAATAAATATTTTATATAATATGATATTATATATTAAAATATAAATAAAATTTTTAAATATTTTATTTTAAATTTTATACTTATTTTATTCTACAAAATAATTATATGCAATATGAAGATTGATATATTATGATAATAAATTAAGTTAGCCCAATCTTATTCCTTATTTACTAGGTCTTGATTGAATGGAAATTAGGTTCAAGCAAATAATTCTAACAAATTTTCAAGCCAAGAAGGGACAAAGAAAAATCGGTCCTACATACATCCCTAATTTGAGTGTAAAATTTGGCAAAAAAAAACTTTGAAGACGAAAATCAAGTGAAATGGGGGAATGAAGAAAAGAGAATGTAAATATTTTGCAAAAAAAGTCATTTCCTGAAAAAGTAATAAAATATGAAAAAGATAAAAAAAGTTACAAAATAAAATTATAATTAACTAATAAAAATTGCAAAGTAATTGATTGTTTTCCATGCAAGTCAACCTGAAAAATGTTACACTTGATGAGTGTAGGACCCCAATCGGTCCGGCCCAGCACTAACTCAACACAAAGAAAGTTCTCGAGTAGGCTGGTCGGATCACGTCAACCCAAACGGGGTCTAGAAAGCGAGAAGAGTCGGACCAACCCATTAATCAATGGCCGACTCGACCTGCCCGTACTGAGAGAAAGGCCTAGGACGACAGGTGTGACACCCTTCTACCCCGAATACTTAAATTAAAATAATTAAGTAAATAAAAAGGAAGATAAGGTAATAGTTAAAACCAAAGAAACACAATTGATATTAAGGATAAAAGGTTCATATGGTCATTAAACAAGTAGGTACAAAGTTTTCGAGAAGATTTTAAATCTAAATATTATAATTGAAAAATAAAGTCATTATCATCTTCAAAATAAGATTTTCAAACAACAAAAGACATAGAACAACTATTCTAAATTCCAAAGCTCCGATGTCACACTAATCAGAGCAAGACCCTACCCCTTCAAAACTTGGCACCATGAGTGTCCTCAATATTACCTAAAAGAAAACCACAAGTGAGTATGGTGAGAAATAGCATTCAATCATATATAAATGTAGATGATACCCCAAATCCCACCTATTACCGTACTCAATTACTAACGGTTAACAAATACTCATATATCAATCACACGTTCCATCGCATTCAAAATCAATCACATTCCATTCATGTTTACAAAATGCACATGCTCGTACAATGCATATGCTCATCACCACACCTAAGAGTCTTGATTTGGAACTCCACACCATGGGTGAACCTCCTCAATCCCCTTAGTTATCACTAATGATGGCCACACCGTTAAACACCCCATAAGACCGGTGTGTCGCACAGTTAAACACCACCTATGGCCCGTGTGAAGACATTCTACACAACTGTTAAACACCACCTATGGCCCGTGTGAAGACATTCTACGCAACTGTTAAACACCACTTATGGCCAGCGTGTAGCATGGTTAAACACCACCTATGGCCCATGCATATGAATGTCCCCCATCATTAGTCCACCCTGTTAAACACCACTTTTGGCCAGGGTCCCCTGTTAAACACCACATATGACTAGGGTATTATAGCCACGTCTTCCTTCTCATGCATCTCATGCATCTCATGTCCATGCTTAATGCATCTCATGTCCATGCTCAATGCATCTCATCCACATTCTCATTCTCATGATTCATACATCATTCGCATAATCCATATTCATGCCAAAATCATATCAATTTACCATCATTACCATAAATCATTTAGAAGAACGCACAAAACGCACATAAAAACACCATTGTATTCCACCCAATTTCACCATTACACACAAGAGTCCCAAATTGAACCTCAACCATGAATAACCATGAACAACCACGTGAATCAAGTAATTAAGACGATTAACCATACAATTTCAAACGAAATCACATTAAGGCAAAACGTTAATCCAAGAATTTAATCCCCTTCAAATGCCACAAGACATCATGCAATAACAATTATTAATAAGGTTCTTAGAGAAGACCCTACTGCTCTTTCTTATGTAAATGAAAACCAAATAGTGAGATAGAACTGACATCTCTACATACTTGGAAGCATAATGAAGAAAACATGTTCATCAAAGTCATTATTCTTGTTCCTTTGGGATTCCCTCTAGAGGTTCTCCTTCATACTAAAGACAATCGATTACATTATCAATTAAGTCAACCAAAACCACGATACACATTGATGAATATTTTCTACCTATTAAAACATTTTTAGAACATAATAACCATACGAATTTGAGAATTTAGATCCTAGAGGGACTTAGGGATTGCCCTCACTACCCGTACACCCTCGCATCCACATATACCGAACCCATCTCCTTCGTACCTTAGATGCGAAGAACAGTGATGATTTGATGCAGCTCTGAGACGATCTAAACACCCTAGCCCATCCTCCTTGCAGATCTGCGTTCTCTCTCCTCTAGGATCTGACGTGCAAAACACAAATTGGGGTAAACTGATTACCCCTATCTAATATTCTAACTGGGTTGGGTCAACCCTGACCTGCCCATTAGCCCCCATTAATTCAATTAATTAAATTAATAAATAAAAATAATTCATATTAATGTCTCATCAGTTTATAAAACAATTAACTCCTCTATTAAAATAGAATTAAATGTAAATATTTAAGTACTAAATTAATTTTCTGCCATCATTAGTAATAATAATAATAATAATAATAATAATAATAATAATAATAATAATAATAACATTTCAGTTTCAAAATGCAATTATTTAATAAAATAATTTCCTGCAACAATTAATAATTAAAATAAAATTGATAATAATAATAATAATAAAATTTATTTCTAAAAATAATTAAATAAATTTTAGGATGTTACAACAGGTACAGGCTAACGGACCAGTCATGCAAAGGAAGTCCAGCATCAACCACCCACACAAATTCGGCCCAAATCTAGTCATTTTTAATTAGTATAAGATAAATTAGTAAATTTAATTCAAATAAGCTTAAAAAAAATTCTAGGAATATTTCTAAGTGGTAAAGTTGATTTATAAGCTTATATTTAATTTTTTACTATCTATTAAGTTCATTTTAATTCATTTCAAAATTCTAGAGTTTAATAATTTTATAAAAAATAATAAATATAATTTAATAAAACTTATAGTTCACTTAACTTTCGTCAAAAGTTTAATAGTTGAGAGATAGTAATTTAAGACTTATTAGTATAAATTAAATACTTAAAATATTCTGTAAAATTAATTAAATTCTTCATGATTCTTTATAACATATGTCATATGTTGTTAATGAAAACGTTAAACGTTAATAATGAAATTTCTTATTAAGTAGGAGTTATTTGGTGAGAGCCTTACTTGAAAGAGGTTATTTTTGAGACCTCTATCCCTCTCTAGAAAAGGTGTTTGATGAGACCTTTTCAATATGTTGTTGACTTGACAAAAACATATAAGTAATTAATAATAATTGTTGTTATTAATTGAATGTACCCGTGATTGAGGTAGATGATGATGAACCTCATGTCGTGTTGCAAGCAAGCATGTAAGTTAGAGCTGCTTGGTGTGAATCTTAACCTAGTGCTAGAAAGGTTGGAGGGGTAGTTGTAGATAGACCTTGAGGATAGATAGACAATTGAACCCTACAATGTAGATCAAGGTCATTGCAAACCTTGTGTTATGGTAAGCCATTACCCACGTATGTTTATCCTAACAAATCACTATATCATTTCTATATATCAGTTAGTAGTGTCCCCTAATGGTTTTTAGCATGTGCTACCCTCCGGATATGCGAAGTCCGTCTATGCTATCATACGATAAGGGACATGGTCATTGGAATGTTGGAAATCTCCATGGAATTGAGTCTTCATGCATCTCTTGACTATCTTTCTTGTGTATTTCATTTGCATAAATAACTGATGACTAATTATGATTTGAGTTTATTACCTATTGATTGATTTTTAATAAATATTATCCTATTTATCTATTATTTTAAAATTTTGTAAGCTTACCCTTGTGCTATATCTTTTGTAACTACGATGATTGTGATGTTACTACGGGAGCAAGTGGCGAGCCTGTATAACAACTCAAACCCTTCATCGTTATGCAGATGTGACGTGCACGTGTTTACACATGAGGGCCATTACACAAGTAAAGATGTATAGGATGTTGTTCCAGGAATTAAGACTCAGTTTCAGGAGAAATCTAGTTAGGCGTTGTAGGAGTCTTTCCTTCTTTTTGTCTATTGTTCTTTCCTACCATCTTAGCTCACCTTAGATATAGTGTGTAGAGATGGCTAGCTATGGAGTGCGTATGTATATTCCCTTTTGTTGTATGTACTTACAGACATGTACACATGTGCAGACACATACCTTCTCACTTTTTAGATACTTCAACATATTCTATGTATGAGTTGTGGTGTGACAATGCTGTCAAAACACTATTAAAACTATTAGATTTCCCTTATATTTGCAATGTAGTGACTAACTAGGTCAAATCTCTCAAGGACCCAATCTTGTAATGCCTAATCTTGATGAACCGAAATAAAATTCAAATGCAAAAAAAGGGTTTGTATGCATACAATAGAAAACATAAAATCTAGAATTATAAGGTTGCAAAATGCAGAACAAAAATAGAATGTAATTGAATTGTAGGACACCAAAATCATGCAATTTATTATCATTATTCTAATAAGGATACTAATAAGGATACAAATTCATATCAGCCTAAGATTCATTAGATAATCATCTAACATTCATAAATACAAATTGAGATCACAATCATAGCTCCTAACTAGCATGAATTCAAGCATTTAATTGATTGATTTAGATGATTAATCGATTACCTAACATAGCACAATCCAAAATTTCAAACGAAATCATAATCATGAAAATGTCAATAATTGAAAAGAAAAGATAAGCATAGTAGAATTTGCATAAGGAAAATTCAAGAACTCAAACCTAACCAAAATTATAGAACCTTGAATTGATAAAAGAACCTAGCCTTTCATGACAATCGTCATAGAAAAATGCAGTAAAAACCAAAGCAAACTGAAAAGAGAAGAGAGAATAGAGAGGAAAATTGTAATGTAAGAAACCTCCTAAACCAAAGTGTGAAATGTCTCTAGAAGTGTCTAACTGAATTCTAACTAACTCCAACTAACTATTACATACTCTGAATGCTAAGGAAAGTGGTTTGGGCAAGAGGAATTCTCAGCCCAAAGGTCTACCAACAAAAGACCCAATACTAGGCCATAATATATAAAGAAAGACCCAATAGAGTGGGTGGAAAGGTCGCAACTTTATGCAGACTTTTGACAATAAAGAAGGTTGAACTAGGTTAAGCATAAAAGAGAAAAGTTATAGATATTTATCTTATCTTTCTAAAGCTACCAAGATTGTCAAATTTGGAGGTCTTTAGCTCTAGATATGGCCTACACAATACAACAACATCATAATGAGAATTAAATCCGAAAATAAGCAAAGATTAAAAACTAAGCCCAATTAAGTCCAATAATTCAAAACTTAACAAATGTGTCAATATCAACCATAAAAAGATGTCAAATTCCACATAAGTCACTATTAAATATCTCAAAAGTGCTATATCATGGTGCCATAAGGCATAGTACTTTATTTCAATTTTTTTCTTATATATGTATGTTACTCAATATACCTCTATCTACTATTGAAGTTTTAAGTTGCACATTTTATGGTTAACAACTAGATTTGAGAATTAAAATGAGAAAAATTTAATCTTATTTTTATCAACAAAATAATAAAAAGAATTTAATGAAAACTAAATCTTTCTATAAATTGTTGTTAAGTTGTCAAGTAGCGACAAATGATCATGACATTTGTGATATCAGCTAACTGTGTCTTTTGGGAATAAACCTATATGTAATAGGTCTATTATGTCTTTGGTTGTCCATGTGGAATTATTCTTCCAAGGGAATAATTGTTGTTTGGCAAGTCAATAGACTTTCTTTGAATTATCTTCAAAAGGAAATAATGGTTGTTGATGGCTTATGGCCAATGTTTGTTTTTAACCTTGTTTGATTTTGTAGGGTAGTGATGAGGAGATCTTCTCAACCTCTTCCTCCTCCACCAGACTTGACTTAGATAGCCCATATGTTAGAGGCGATGGCAGCGGCAATGGCTCAACAACAGGCTACTTTGGCCCAGTACCATGTTGTCACAGCACAACAACACTAGACTACTATGGCTCAATAGTAGGTTGCCATGGCTCAACAACATGAGGCTACTAGAGTTGTTATACAACTAGAGTTTCAAGGCTTAGTTGAGTTCAAGAAGAATGATCCTCCATAGTTGAGAGGAGAATTAGACCCAGATGTAGCTGACCTTTAGCTCAAGGAACTAGAGAAAATCTTTAAGGTAATGAATTATTTGAATAACTGAAAGGTGACATATGCTACCTACATGCTGATTGGAGAGGCCAAGTATTGATGGCAAGGGACTAGGCGACTTATGGAGGTTCATGGATAGATCATTGATAGTACACAGTTTATACCCCTTAGTAGGATTTTAAGATGAGTAAAATAGAATATAAACAATGGTTAATAATCGAATGTTAGCTGAGATTTATATTTCCTAAGTTTAAACTAAAGAATAAACAAATCCTGGCTAAATTTTTGATATTAACTACAAAAGAAAAAGTATTTTTTGTAGGTCGAAGAAGAGACTAAGAAATGAAGTCAAAAGTCAACAAGGAAGTCATCTCGGCCAAACAAAGCCAACTCCTCCGGACCAACTCCGTGGCCGACCTCAAACCAAGAGCCGACTCCCATTCAGAACTAGATTTATCCCAACATAAGAAGGTCGACTCCATAAAAAGCAAGATCCAAGCACATAGAGTATGAAACTAGTTAGATTTGTTGTTTTTGGTAATTCTATTAGGTCAGGTAGTTAAAGTCGTTCTTTCAGTTAATACGATTATGGAGTTAGTTAGGAATGTATGTATAAAAGAGATGTGTGTCAACATCCATTTGTTAGCTAGACCGATCATACACCACTACTACATACTTTCCATTTCATGAGCCAAAATTCCATTCATACCTTTTTGTTCCACGATACTTCATAGAGTGCCCAGTCGATCGAGTGGGTACAGGACCTGTGTTTGGGTAGTGGCCAGTTGCTAAGAGGAGACTATCAGGGCGCGCTAGCAAACTACTTAGTGACTTAACCCCTTAGTACTTGGCCAATAGTGGTGGAACACTACATCTACTACTGACAATTGTCGTGGAAAGTTGATCCACAATCCATACACAACTCTATACTTTTCTTTTGTATCACATTCCAGGTTAATCAACGAAAGATCAAGATTCAGTTTCTTTTATGACTGATTTTTGTTAGCATAATCTTTTCTTGCATAATCACGATTGTGTGCAGGGGCATTTCTACAGACTCGACACACTAGACACAATAGAATGTGTGTCCTCGGCAACAACGCCAATTTGATAGTGTTTGAATTAGTTGTTATTTTAACTATCAAAATAACTAGATTTCCTATGGTTTGGGTATCATAGGGGCAACCAAGGTCAAATCTCTCAAGGACACGTGATTCTAGTGTAGACTAGTGTAACAAATTGAAAAGATGCAGATAAGGGAATGTAGAATACTGACTTTGCAATTGAAAAGTAAAATGGGGTTTTTCTCTTGAAAAGTAAAGTACAGAAAGTAAATGGCTACCTATGAAAGTAAAGGTAAAGCTACAATTAGAACAAGCATGGAAAAGAAAAGATAGTTATCATATCACTTTCATAGTTATGCAATTAAATGGTTTCTAGTTTCGGTCCCTACTATGTATGCATTTCCTCACCAACCTATGTCTTAAGATGATCGCCTAACATTCATTCGTTTCCTACTGAGGGCTTATATGATTACGGCCTCGTGTTTGGCAGGGATTACGCCTATGGCTAATGTAGGTTCTCTATCGATTACCTATAGTATTGTTAGAGTGGTTCTGGTCAGTCCTAAACTAACATACTCTATTCCTATGATGAACAATCATGACGCAAGCAAGAACATATTAAGCTAACATGAATTACAAACATAGACGTAAAGAAATTCAAACCCATTCAATGATTAACTAGTGTAGTGATACATGAAGTGTATGATTCATGGAATGTGAACTCAACTTCCCACGATGATCGCCAATGATAACTACAATGTTCCATCGGAGATGGCTAGGTACTGAGGTGTTGAATCACCAAGTAGTGTGCCAGGGAACCCTGGCAGTCTCCTCTTAGCGACTGACCGCTACCCAAACACCGGTACTTCATCCACTCAATCGACTAGACACCATACTGAAGCACCGTGGAGACATTGAGGAATGAAGTGAGAATCTAGGCTAGGGTGATAGAAGTATGAATGCGTATGACTACCTGTGTATGGATGTGTCACCAATTAACAAATTATATCTCCTTATTTATACATGTTTAGCCTAACTAACATTCTAACTAAATTAATGGAAATAACTATCATAACAAAAATAACAACCACATGCTAATTTCTAATTAACTGATAACTCGTTTTTAGTCGTGTTCCATTTATCAAATAAACTAAAGCTAACTATAGTATAACTAACCCTAGGTCGAATTCTCTCAAGGACACAATGTGTTCTAATATGACTAAATGTGAAAATCAGAGTTAATGCATAAAATACTCAAGTGTAGAATGTCGACTCGGCAAAGACTGATCCGATTCGGTCTCGGCAGAGATGAATCCGACACGGTCTCGGCTAAGCGCAGACTCGGACAGATGCGACGAAGTCGAACTAACTCGGTCTTAGACTAAAATGCAGTAAATAAAGGGGGGTTTTGTGTTTGAGTGCAGAGAAATAACTATGGACTGAAAGTAAACTAAACTATGCTAAGCTAACTATTGTATCAAATCAGAATTCAACACACGGTCGGTCCTTAATTCCTTACCTAAGATTATACTCCGAATCAACCTGAAACTCTTGTGACAATCGTTGAACGTTTATCCCTTGTCATATCGAGGATTTACACAATTGCTACCTTATCAGTTGGCAGAGAGTATGCACTTGGTTGATTTTAGGTTCTCAGGGTTGTGTTGACAAACTAGGTTCGTTATCGGTCCACAACCAAGTTGGGGACCCTATATCTATAAAAAAAATGTTTTTCCATATGAATTTTTGAACCTTCTAAGTGGTGATCTTAGCCATGGGTTCAGCCTCGATCCACTTTTTGAAGCAGTCCACACCGATAAGCAGGAATTTCACCTATCCTTTGGCCATCGGGAATGGTCTGAGGATGTCCATGCCTCTATTGAAAAGGGCCATGGTGTTGTGACGTGTTGTAGTTCTTTGGCGGGGGAGTGATTGACGGGGTCGTGGGCCTGACATTCTTGACAGTTGTGAACATAGCATTGACAATCCTCCCTCATCATTGGCCAATAATAACCGGCACTAAGCACGCGTGCCACCATGGTTTGTCCACTTGAGTGGAATTTGTAGACGCC
The DNA here is from genome assembly GCA_025330945.1 of Mucuna pruriens. NCBI lineage: Eukaryota > Viridiplantae > Streptophyta > Magnoliopsida > Fabales > Fabaceae > Mucuna > Mucuna pruriens. Next base: position 454,193 of record JAENHJ010000527.1, on the reverse strand, counting down.
TCTATAGATCTCATTCAAGATGTGGTTTGCCTAGCTCTTTGTCATACAATTTAGAAGGGGAGCAAAGAATCCTCTTTTGTATAGGTGGTTGGCTTTTATGAGGTATCGACTAGCTATCTGTTTTACCTTGGCAGCATTAGCCTTGTCCTCAGGGGAGGTGTCGTGCTTCAAGTAATTCCAAATAGGGGTCATCCATTCCCGATCCTCAATCTCGACATGTAGTACTTCGGGTTTGTCTACTACTAGCGATAGTAGGACCCTATGGAGAACTGTCTACCGAGGAGGGATCTTGGTCATAGCCAACCTCGCAAGGGTGTTGGCGTAGGAGTTATTGGTGTAGGAGACGTGTTGAACTTTGCCCCTGTCGAACCTCTGGAGTGCGGTCTAGGCCTGGTGGTAGTACCTTAGGAGTAGGGGGTCCTTTACTTGATATGTCCCTTTGATTTGTTTGGTCACCAGCTAGGAGTCAATGTGGCAGCGTATTCTTCGTTCTCCAACCTCTCGTGCCAAGTCGAGTCTTGTGAGGAAGGCCTCATACTTGGCCTGGTTGTTAAAGGCATTGAAGTCAAACTTGTGTAAGTTCTCTAAAGTAATTCCCTTAGGATCTTAAGATGATCCTGACACCTTAACCCTTCAGATTTGATGAGTCGTCCACACATAAGACCCACCATGGATCTTCTTCAAGGGCCAACATCATTTCAACAAAGAAGTCAACTAGTGCTTGGGTTTTAATGGCTCCTCTTCGCTCAAATTTGAGGGTGAATTTAAACATTTCTACCAACTAGGCCATCATCCTTCCAACTAACTTGAGCTTTTGCAATACCTATCGAATGGTGGTCAATTCAAACTACCATTATGTGAGAGTGGAAGTAAGGATGCAATCATTGAGCCGAAATGACCAGGGCGAGGACAAGCTTTTCTATCATTAGATATCAAGACTTTGCGCCTTACAACATCTTGTTGATGCAGTAGACAGGACTTTGAATCTTTCTAACCTCTTGGACCACCACAACATTGATTGAGTGTTAGGAGATGGCCAAGTAAAGATATAGGCCTTGGTCATCTAATAGTCTTTTTAGGACACGTGGTCAAGTTAGGAACTGTTTAAAGTCTTGGAAGGTCTTTTCACAATCATCGTTCTAATGGAAGGAGGTTGGCTTCTTGAGGAGTTGGAAGAAGGGGCCTTCTTAACTGCCCTTGGCAAGAAGCGAGACAGGGAGGCAAGTATCCTTATCAACCTTTGTACCTCCTTCACATTCTAGGGACTCTTCATTTTGATGATGACATTGCACTTGTTGAGGTTGGCCTCTATGCCCCTGTGGGTGAGCATGAAGCCTAAGAACTTCCCCCCTTGGACTCCAAACATACACTTGTTTGGGTTCAACCTCATGTCATACTTTTGGATTTAGGCAAAGATCTCTTCCAGGTCCTTGATATGTTCTTCAGGGCTGATAGAATTGACAACCATGTCTTCCATCGAGGTTGCAACTGATGTGCTTGGCAAAGGCTTTGTTCATTAGTCATAGGTATGAGGCTCCTATATTTTTTAGGCTGAACGACATAACCTAGTAGTAGTAGGTCAGCCCATCCATCATGAAGGCGGTCTTGTCCATGTCTACCAAGAACATCTTGATTTGGTTATAGCCGGAGTATGCGTCTATGAAGCTGAGAACTTGAAAGCTTGATGCCCCGTCAACCAACCGATCTATGCTTGGTAGGGGGTAGGAGTCCTTGGGGCAAGCTTTGTTCAAATCAGAGTAATCAACGCACATTCGCCACTTCCCGTTGTTCTTTTTGACCAATACCATGTTGGATAGCCAAGTCATGTAACTAACCTCCCAAATGAACTTGGCGACTCTAAGCTTAGCCGTCTCTTGTTCTATGGCCTTTCGCCTGTCGCCTCCCGTCTTTCTCTTTCATTGTGTGACTGGTTTAGCTTCTGCACATAGCATGAGATGATAGCAAATGACGTTCCACTCTATCCCCGGCATTTCAGATGGTTGCCAAGCGAATAGGTTGATGTGGCCCCAAAGGATGGATACTAGTTGTTCCCAATAAGGCCCTTGCATCCTTTCACCTATCTTGGTGCGGTGCTCCTAGTTGGTCAAAGGTATCTTTTCAAGCTTCTCGATGGGCTCTTCTCCTTGGTTGATTAGAGGTCTGGGGCCGAGTTCGATGTTGGTTGAGATTTCGACATGTGTTGAGATGTTGTCCTCCTTCGAGGGTCTGGTCGACACCCTGAGGCTGTCGACGTAACACTATCGGGCCATCTTTTGGTCGACTTTGATGATCATTGCTTGGCCATTCGAGGAGGGGAACTTCATGACCAAGTGAGGGGTGGAGACTCTGGCGCCGAAGGTGTTCAATGTCGATCGCTGATCAAGACGTTGTAAGAGGTGTCAGCTTCAACCACGAGATAGTGGACCAAGATTGTGTGGAGGGTGTTGGGGTTGCCGAAGGTCGTTAGGAGGTCGATGTACCTACGAGTGTCCACGTGTTCTCTTGAGAAGCCTACCAATTATTCGTGGTATGAGCTTATCTCAATCTCTAGGATCTGCAGACATCAAAAGGTGGACATGTATAGGATATTGTCCGAGCTACCTTGGTCCATCAACACCTTCTTGACAATGAAATTGGCTACTTCAATGGTGATAACCATGGGATCATTCTGTTCAGGGTCGGATCCAACAAAGTCTTGGTCGTTGAAGGTGATGGGGGACAACTGTTTATAGGCTCAATGGCACTAGCATGGATGTTGTTGACAATGCGCATATATTGTTTTCTAGCCGAGCTCGAAGACCCACCGACAAATCCCCTAGCTATGGTGTTGATGACTCTTTTAAGCCTTAGGGTGTCATCACGTCAAGGCGTCTGCTCTTACTGAGGCATCCAATCGCATCATGGGTCCACTCCCTCCTCAGCATTGGTTCTCTTCTTGGCGATCGCTCCCCCCTTTGGTTGGCGGAATCTTACTTTCAAGCTGAGTATCCAAGGTCGACCACTCTCTTCACGAACTTTCTAAGGTGGCCTACCTAGATTAACTCTTCTATCTTGTCTCTTAGTAGCAACAATACTTGGTATTGTCGGTCCCATGGGCCAGTCGGTGTTGCGGGGAAGGGTAATTAGGTTGGTTGCTGCATGCTTCTTTGAACAATACGGTTCAATTGATGTTGAGGGGTGTGAAGACCTAATACTTTGGCTCTTAGGTCGGCTCCTCATTTCGACCCTTCTTCCTGTTGGGATGTCCTTGTTCCTTATGGTTGCGCATGGCCAAAGGTTACTTGGCATGGATGCTGTCGCGAAATTCAACCATCTCTTCCATCTAGATGTAGTCGATGACTCTTGTCTTAGGTCGTCCATGCTTGTGGGCAGATCTCTACATGGGCTATCGAAGAATGGTCTAGCCTTAAGCGCCATGAGCATGGAATGAAGAGCCACCTCAGGATTGAGGTTCTGGATCTTCATAGAAACATCTGAAAATCATGCCATGAAGGAGTGAAGGGGTTCCCCATTCCCTGTTGAAATTTATTTAAAATTATAAAATGTGTAAGTTTCACGTATTATTTAATAAATATTTTTTATAATTTTATAATTTTTAATAAATTTAATTTAACTAATAGTAAAAAATAAATTAAAAGTATTAAGTAGTTCGAGATCATTATGATTTTCATTAATTTCTACATCATACATAATTAATCAAGTTCATAGACATGTAGTCATTCTATACCACTTAATAATTTTTTGCTAAAAAAAATGGGCTAGAGTAGTCATTTTCCTTTTTTTTTAAAGTGCTTATAAATTACTATAAAAATAATTTTATGACTTCTCTAAGATTTTTATAAAAATATTATTGAGAAATAATACATAAAAATTATTATGTTAGTCGACAGTTAGGAGAGAAAAAAAACATATAAATATGATAGATTATCATATAACATGATGAGATAAAAAGAAAAAGATAAAGAAAAATTATAAGAATTAATGGAGTGTTTGTGATTTAAAAGTATCCAAATAAAATTATCCAAAATTATTTATTCCATATAATTTATTTATTTTCTTATATACTACCTCTCTAATTTTATAAATAAGTAACTGATAACTAATTTATTAAACTAATGAAAATAATTAAGTTAGTTAATTTTAATTAATAATATTATAAATTTAAATTTTATTTCAAAAATACATATAAAATTAAATAGTAGTTATATTTAATGATATTACTTCTAATTCAAATTTTTTTTTCACCAATGATTAAATTTTTAATAAGCCAATAAATGGATTTACTTTCATAAAAAATGAGTAAGTGTCTTTTTTTTTATATATGTAGAAATCCAACACAACTAAAAGGTTTATAACACTCATGACTAAGCGTCATTTCAATAGAGTTCATATAAGTTAAAGTATAAAAATAAATGTGTAATTAATATATTTGAAAATGAGTATATATTTTTATAATTAAAAAAAATTATTTATTTGTTTCTTTATAAAGGATTAAATGTAATATTATTTTTGTACTCAATGTAGTTATATATTTTTTAATTATAAAAAAAAATTTAAATATGTTTTTAATACATATAAACATTAGTGAATTTTGATTTTAGTTTTTATAAAATTTATTGATTTTCATCCCTAAAAAAGTAAAATTATTGTTTGTGGTTTAAATATTTCTTTGGTCCTTACTATTATATAACATTTATTAACTGCGCATGAGTATATCGGAATATCAAGTGATTATTTTAGATAACATTTGCTAGTGTAAGTGGTATCATATCAACATAAGATACTTTAAAAAAATAGAGATTTTTTAAATAAATATTATTTATTTATCCTAAGATGAAAGTTAGGAAAAAAAATAGTAATTTTAGATTTTAAAAGAATAAAAATAAAAAATGTATAGGAACTAAAAATATTGATTTCAAATTTAAGATAAATAAAAAAAATAATCTTTTACATGAATTAAAAATATATTTAAACTAAAAAATATTAGATATATAATATTTTTTATGTTTTATACATGTAGAAAATTTCTTCACTAATCGTTTTTATTCTTGGCCTCCTCTAGTCCTGACTCCGTTCCGAGTATTGTTTCATTGCTGACCTCATCTCTAACGTATGTTTAGCAGAAAGAAAAAGAAAAAGAAAATATAAATAATAATATATTTTTATTGAATAAAAGTATAAAAAGAAAAATAAAATAAAATTTCGTTTTCCTTCCTATAAACGATAACCATGGCCGAGAAATAAGTTGTACGGCATGTCTTTTTCACGAGCGAAGGGAAATCCGACGAAGTTTGAGGTGCTTAAGCACGCTACGTGTCGGATAATTAACGTGGCATGTGGGTCCACTCGAATCCAAGTAGTTGCATTTATTGGCTCACACACTTGTCATATCTCGTGTCGTAAACCATGAATGGCTGAACGGAGATAAGGCACGGTTAACACAAACTAGTTGTCGTTTTAAGATCATTCTCAACAAACCATTACCATTACCATTAATGGAAATACTAAGTAGCCACTTCCCATGTTCTCCTTTGGAATTCCGAAGCTTACGTTTAAGTGATGATAGATAATAATTAAACAAACTTCAATTGTAGCACCTTAGAACACAGGTAGGTCCAACCCTTCTTAAAGCAAGTTATGGATTTTGAATTTTATGTTTTTATTAGTGTTTCTTCATGTTTTTATCTCTTTCTTTCTTTCCTTCTTCGCCATTTCAGTTCTTTAGCTTGCTAGAAAAAAGTTAGTATTATTTATTATCTTTGGTTGCATAAGGTGGGTTTTTTTAGTGCAAAATGATTGATTTCTCTTCGGTGTTCTTTCTTTGCATGTTGACTGATAACATGGTTTTCATTTCGTGCTATTTGACAGTTTCAGTGTTTCTTGCTTAAGCTGAAGTCAGGAGTACCAAAGCCATGTTAGAATAAGAATATAAAATGAATTAAACATTCTGCCATAAATTAAAACTAGTTTATGTACTTAAATTTAATAGAAGTTTTGGTACATGAGTTGACTTAATTTTTAATTTTTTTAGTGTTCGTAGAAAAATTTATTCAAACATATTTTAATACAAAATAGCAAATTTCTGTTTTCATGATTAATTACAAAAATATCCCTTTGTTTTCACTTTATTTTGTATAAAAAAACATTGTAAACAAATTACAGGAGACAAAAGTGAATATAAGGTGACACTTTTGTAATTGCAGAAAACATTTTTTCGTTTTTGTAATGTTATGAATATCATCTTCCTCTAGGTGTTGCTTATCCTTTTCTCTCTTTTGTTTTTCCTTCAGGTTTTTCATGGCTGCATTTCCTGTGTTCTACAAAACGCCCTACAAGGACCAAAATCTGCCAATCCAAAATGTACTGAGGCAGAATGAGAAGAGGTTCATGTATGAGTGTGATACTATTATGAGGTCCATCTCTTCAATTCCTGGTCAAATTTGCAGGAGTTGCCAACCATGGAACAAAGTCATCAATGTCCTTACAAAATCAAACATAAAAGAGAGGAATGTATCAAGGTGTATGGTTCATGACAGAGGTTCTTTGCATCATAAGAATGTGACAAAACTTTGTGGTTCAGACAGTCACCTAAGCCTCATTCAGGGATGTTATTCAAAGACAGAAATCCTTTACAGAGTTAGGTGTTCAGCAGAGTCTAGCTCTACTGAGAAGCAACTAAGGTCATTAGATTCTTATTTTGGAAAACTCCAAGATTATGCAAAATTGCGTACATTTGATTCATCACACAAGGTGATACAGGTGCATCACACAGATGGTCAAGCTAGACCAAAAACTGGACTGGAGTCTCTTGATGAGTATCTTGGCAAACTAAATCATGGTAAAGTGTAATTACTTTGAGTATTATAGTGCTCTCTCATTTAGTGTAATTTTTATGCATATAAATTTTTTTACACAGGTAACCAATCAGAAATCATCAGTATGATTTTTAAGATAACTATCATAAAAATCAACAAACTCACTATATATGTTTATTTGGGATTGAATGACAGTGTAAAAAATCTTTATACTGTTAGTGCAAATACTATTTACACTCATTTATTATCCTTCTCTTCTTCTGGCTGACTAGTTCTTCTCAAATCTCAACTACTTAAAACCTTGTGTTAACTGAGAAAAGAACAAGTTTGCTTCAAAGGTGAATGTGTGAGCACTTATATATGCAGGCACAAACCAAGAATCTCGCGTGCCATCTTATGTTGAGAATCCCAGTGAAGAAAATTTAGCACCAAAACAATCCCTCAGCAAAGATATTGAAAGGTCAAACTTTAGGAAACCAAATGCTTATGTGGATATAAGAAGACTAGAAGGTGTACGTGCTCCAAGGTCTGCTGTAGATTCACAGCAGCATGATGAAACCTCCAGTCTCTATTTAATGTAAGTTCGTCTCTGTCATAATTCCTGTTTTATCCTTTCAATGACTACTCTTGATGCTATCATACTCATTTTCCTATATTACTTTTTTAATATTTGGCATGTTGTAAATAACTTTGTTTTTAATCCTTCTTTTATGTTATCTTGGGTGCAGTGGCATGTTGGCTTCTGTAAACATTGCAGTGTCTCTATTTGAAATAGCAAGTCCTATAAGGAATGCTGAGTTGGAGTTGTTTTCAATTCCGCTACTATATGGAGCAAAGATAAATCATTTGATCATGGTTGGAGAATGGTGGAGGCTTATAACACCAATGTTTCTGGTACAAGATTGAGAATTGGGTCTGTGTTTCTATTCTGCAGATATAGAGCATTGTTTACATGACACTCCATCATTTGGGAAAAAATCACATGGTTTAATTTCTGATGTTTGATTTAAATTTTTGGGTTAAATATATTTTTGTTCATGTAAATTTGGTGAATTTTAGTTACATGCATCTAGACATGTCACGATAACAACTATTAGATGACATGTGACATGACATGTCATGTCATCAATACATGGTTATTAGAATCATTTTCAGAACTTTTAAAATTTACAGCAAAAACCAACAAAAAAAAAAAGTTTTTGAAAGACTATAAAACAAATAATTGTCATATTTACTGGAACTAAAAATATATTAAACCTAAATTTTTTTCTTTGTTTTACACTACATTTACTTTGGGCATTGACTTTATCTTGAAGTTTTAACTTCCAAACTAACAGCATTAAAATACAGCCATTACAGTCTAGAATATACTTCCTGCATGGAACGAATGGAACTCATTGCTTAAAACTATCATGAAAAATCATGATTAGTATTGATGGAAATCATGCATCACACGTGTAATCTTGATATCTAGAAACACTTAGCAAAGCTAAAGTGAAAAAGTGTCCTCTGTCTGTTGTGTAAGAGACATAGTTAGTACCAGATGCTAAACTAATCTCACTGTGACTATGATTCTTATGCCTGCTTCACACTAAATTGTTATATGCAGCATGCAGGAATATTGCACATGGTTGTCAGTTGTTGGGCCCTTGTAACATTTGGGCCTCAAGTTTGCAAAGGCTATGGTTCATTTACATTTTTCTTGATCTACATACTGGGTGGAGTTGCTTGCAACTTGACAAGTTTTCTACATACACCAGATCCCACTGTTGGTGGAACTGTAAGTGTCATGCTACAATTCTAAACCATTGTTCTTTTGGTTCAGCATTTTTTTTCAATTAAAACGAATTCTAGAGAATTATATGTTCATGTGAATTCCAAAACCAATGAAGACTTTGCTGTTCACTCAAAATTAATGTTTTAATATTTGTTAACAAGGATGTTACATGAATTTGATTAATTCCAAATCCCAATTATAATGGCTTTGCATTTGCACAAGTTCTATGGCTTTGAAGTAAATCAAGTGAGGATCATTTTGTTAAATTAAGTACATATATTATGCAAAACCTTCTACAAATTATTTGTGAAGTTGGATCAACTTTTACAACACCTTTCTTTCTGTTTGTTCTCTTTTGTTTTGCCTTCAACCCTCTTTCTAACTTCAACTTGTACTCAGGGACCCGTATTTGCGATAATTGGTGCTTGGCTCATGTATCAAATTCAAAACAAAGATGTTATTGCAAGTGATGCTTCAGAGAGCCTGTTCCAGAAGGCAGTTATTATTACTGCTATTGTTTTCATATTAAGCCACTTTGGTCCAATTGATGAATGGTATGGCATACACTATTCAGAGAAAGTAGTTTACTCATGAAGCTCAATATGACAGGAACTTAACTTCAAAAGAAAGTGGCATGCATGAAAATGATTAGATTTCATAAGATGAGAGAGCAAGTTCACTTTTCATATCAAGGCTACATGAAATAATTAAGCTGACATGTCAAAATTATGCATGAGAGCCCAAAAATAAGAAAAATTATTGTATGGTCTGAGACCTCATTGTCCTAGTCAATCTTCACATGATAGATAACCATGTTTTATTAAATTTTCTCATATATATCATAGACACGCGGTGGTCCCAAACAATACAAAAATTTCTTCCAAAATATAGGAATGGAAGAGACATAATGGAAAAAAGAAGTTAATTTTTCAAAAATGATGTTTATATTGTAAAACAGAAACCTTTATTTGGTGGCTGACTGATTTGTAGGTCACACTTTGGAGCAGCCTTCACAGGCATGGCATATGGCTTTTTAACCAGTCCAATACTTCAGTTGGATGATACATCATCAGGAACTGGTCAAGAAGAAGGACTAAAACTTGTTAGAAAATATGGTGACTCTTGCAAATCACTTTTCATATTCACCATATTCATCATTGTTTTAAGCTCATTCCTTTTCTTCATGGAGCCCCCACCCAATGCACTGGCATCTGTCAATGCAGCAGCTGTTGATGCCTTGGAATATATGTTGATATTTGGTTGATGCAACATGTCATAAGGTTTCTGAAGCAGATTTACCTTGTAGAAAGGCAGTGGCAACTTCCCTACACAGACATGTACATTGTAAAAAGTGAGAAGTGCATGAGAGGCACATACCACTTAGAATAGGCTCTAATGTTTCTTCTAGTACAAACATCTTATAGGGTTACAAAAGTATAATTGTATAAGCTAAACCCCCGGCCCAATAAACTATGTTACACAAACACATATATTTTCAAGAGTAGATTAGAATTCTCATACTTGATATATGCTTTAAATACAAAGTTCTTTTCCACCATTTTAAAAAATTACATATATGCTATAGTTTAGTCTATTTTATTGTAAATGAACCTCATAGACATAATTTTTCTCTCTTTGTGATGCTACCTTAGGCACGTGTCAGATCCGGCAAGATCAATTGTTACAACCGAAAACAAAGAATGAAATGAATTAAAAGAACACTTTTATTAACATGAACAGGAAAAAATCTGTCTTCCAGGTTTCTTGTGCCTAACAGATGCGACCTCTCGGCAACTGTACCAGCTTGTTCTAAGTAAATTTTTAAAACCATAGCAACCAAAATATCATTTTCAGGGATTGAAAGTTAAATTGCAACTCACAAAAACAATTCTGATAGAACCACATGGAAAAGATTTGTATTAGAATTATTTGAGAGAAAATAGTAATTAAAATTTAAAAGAAGCAATCACGATTTATTTTTAGGTTTTTCTTTTAAAAGCAAAAATGCAACAACACAAAGAAAATGATTGAATCAAATGAGATTTGGTTCAAATTCTTCACATTCACATGGCTATTAATTCAATTTGGTTTTTAACTTTTTCAACAGAATTTGCTAATTTACTTAAATTATAATTTTTTAGGCAATTAAACTTTTATTTTTAATTAAGAAGTCTAATTGTGAAATTAAAAGGAATAACCTTTTGAGAATAGAAATATTGAAGATAGGGAGTGTCTAATAATTTTTTTGGGTTTCTCTCAGCAATGATGGATTGGTATTTTCAGCATTGGCTTTGATCCAATTTTTAAGTTGAGTTTGTTTCTGTTAGTTTTAAGTAAAAAAATTAGAGTAGGTTGGTTTTAATAGTTGATACGTGGGAGGATAATTAATATACTGGATGATGGGAAGATAGTCATAGTTGGTATGTTATTGTTTTATGTAGGATATAGTTATAGACTTTTAGATATAATGTACTTGATTGATTTGATGGAAAGAATCAATTGATATTCATAAGTGCTTGGTGTCAAAATAATCTGTTGTAAGCCTATTTATAAGCTCTATGCACAGACATTTATAGCTACAGCAAGTGAGTAACTTAAAATATCTATACATTTTTCTTCGGGATATATTTTCTAGACTTTCATTGTTACTTCTAAGACTATTCTAAGATTAAAGGTCTAAAAAATCTACACTGCTCAACTAATAATATTTCTTGAAGTTTCTTATAGCTATGATGAGAATTTCATAAATTTGCTGTATTTTCAACACTCATCTTTGATATAAATTTTTGAAACTCTAAGCATCTTGTAAATCTTTAAATTTGATTATGAGGAATGTATTTGTAAATATGTTTGCAACTTGATCTTTTAAGTTGTAGTATTCAAGTTGGATTTGCTTAATCATTCTATTTTACACCCTTTTTTAAGTATTCTTTGTAGTCATATGTCTTGTCATGTAAAATTTGTTAGTTGCCACATTCACTACTTTTACAATTGATTATGCAATAATTGTTTGCTTCTTTGACACCTAGGAGAATATTCTTCATTCTAGTGAGAAAGTAGATTTTGACATATTCTTCATGTCATCTATAGAACATGTCCAATCATTATCATACATATAACTAATCAACCTTGAGTTGATCATGGTTTTATACCATATACCATACTCTTTCATGTCTTGTAAGTATCTAAGAATTCTTTTAATTAATCCATAGTGAATTTGACAAGGCCTTTGAATGAATCTTGACGGATGACTTGTAACATACATGATATTTGATTGGGTTGTTGTGAGATATAGTAGACTCTTGATCACCCCTATAGCGTGATGCATATACTTCAAGTGTTTCGTCATCTTTTTGTAGTTTCTTGTACTCATTGTGCTGAAAACACTTTGCCCCAGCTCGCTTCACCCTAGCCAAAGTCAACCATAGCTCGACCCCTCTCAATACAATATGCACTAGGATACGCACCGAAACCCTCAAGCGGCACATCCAAGAATCAAGACGTATGAACCACCACTGTAGACGGGGTCAATCTCTATAAATAGGAAAATACACTACTTGTGTTTGTTAGGTTATTTTTGGGCTCCCAACTATGTGAACAAAAGTCCAATACTCTCAGACCTGCTAAATCTCTCTTATAAGAAGAAAAGGGGTCAGATTAGGAGATCGAGAGAGTGTTTTTACAGCCAAAAGAGAGAAGAAAAGGAGTGAGAGAAAGAAAGAGTTTTTTTTTCGTCTCTGCACATATTAGCACGGCGTCAAAATTATTATATCTTCTTCGTTAATCGTTGGATCAGACTGAAAATTTGACAACAAGTTCAACACTCATAGTTCTTCATCTTGACCGTTCGGATCTTGATTTACAAGTTTGTAGTATGAGACATCATACTAGTACAATAGCACGATTTTGTGAGTTCTTCACTTTCTTGTTCCTCGTTTCTTGCTCTCCATTTGCAAGCTTTGTTGCTTGATTATGTTAGTTGGTTGTACACACAAATTTATGCTCTTGATTAAACACTCTTGTATCTTTATTTGATTATAGTGGATTGATTTCTTTGGTTTGGACGACTCGTGGTTTTTACCTCATATTGAGGAGGTTTTCTACGCTAAAAATCTTGGTGTTTCTTGTGTGATTCTTCTCGTTGTTGCTACCATTTTTATTTATGGTTACTCCTTATAGATTCTTGCAAGTTAAGGGAATTTATATCCACTGCATTATTGCATCATTGCATGTGTATTGTTGTTTTTCCCCATCAGTGTCAAGTGCGTTTAATTCGCCCCATGCTTGCACATACCCCAACCAATACTAACTTGAGCGTCAAAGTGTCTTTGCAAGTACCTCGTCATTAGCGACACCTCGGCTTACGCCGAGGGCGAAGAGGAGAAGTTGAAGCTCGAACACAAAAGCACGGTCAAAAAGAAGAAGAGGAGATCGTCCCCAACTTGGGAAGTTCTCGTCGAGAATTCCATGTGAGAATTCTTGGTAGGAACATTTGACACCGTTTGTGGGGATAAGATGACCAACCAACATCGAAGCAACTTCAACCCCTTTGGCACCCTCGGGTAGTCGTCTACACTTCAGAACATCATGCAGGAGATATTCTAGATACAGAAGCAAGCCGTAGCTGAATGTGAAATACAAAAATGGCATGCCGATGAGATCGAGGAGTTGAGATGAGAGAATGACAAACTCTGAGTTCAATTCTGGCGCACGGATGCCAACAACACAACTACCTGGTAGCCTGAACAGACTAGGGAGACCAATGCTTGAGATGCCTGCTTAGTGGAGGTAACAAACAATCACTCAAAGCCCATATGCCTCACTCCCAAGGCACCCCATATTCGACAACACCCATTCGTAGGCAGAATAGTGGAGACCCCCCAACTGAAAGGGTGGAGGGGTATGCACTTGGACAAATATGACGATACCATTGACCCTGTCGAGCACCTCGCTAACTACCTCACCCAAGTGAACTTATTCAGCAATGAAGACACCATCCTATGTCGAATATTCCTGATCTCCCTAAAGGGGTCAACCCTCCATTGATACACGCAGTTACCTGATTGACTCATTTGAGACACTAAAGAAAAAGTACGACACTCAATATTCGACCAAACGACCCCACCACCTCACGTCTATGGCACTGGTCAATTTGCAACAAGGGGAGAGTGAACTCCTTCGTGGCGTGGTTCTCAAACATTTTCATGAAAATTCGCAACCTCAACCCTAAAGTGGCCCTCCACTCCATTATCATGACGCTAAAACCGAGGTCGTTCTCCGACAGTCTATGCAAACTACCGCTCAAAGACATGGATGATCTAACGATAAGGGCTCCAACTACATCCAAATGGAAGAAATGGCTGAGTTTCGTGATAGTGATCACATTGAGCAATCCTCTGCTCCTCGCAACCACAAGGATCATAAAACCCTGGCTGAATGAACGAGAAGAAGGGCAGGAGCGAGGGGTTAACCTGAAAGCCAAAGTATCAGGTCTTCACCCCCCCCCCCTCCTCAACACTAGTCAAACCACACTATTCGAAGAAGCAAGTAGCACCAACCTAATCACCCTTCCCCTGCAACGTCAACTAGCCCACGAGAACGACAAGACCAAATATTGTCACTACCATAGGAACTACGGCCATACAATCGAAGGATGCCTAACGCTAAGAGACAAGATAAAAGAGTTAATCCAGGTAGGTGCGACGGGACCCCAAGGCTCAAAGGAGTCATCAACACTATCACAGGAGGGTTCATCAGAGGCTCTTCGAGCTCGGACAAAAAATGGTACTTGCACACCGTCAACAATATCCACGTAGGTGCCAATCAGGCTCGTCGACAATTACCCCCCATAACCTTCGCTGACCAAGACTTCATCGAGTTTGACCCCAAACAAAACAACCCCATGGTTATCACCATAGAGGTAGCCAATTTTGCTATAAAGAAGGTGTTGATCGCTTAAGGAAGCTTGGTAAGCATCCTATACATATCCACCTTTTGACATCTATAAACCCCGAAGACAAAAATATGCCCATACCACGAACAATTGGTGGGCTTCTTGGGAGAGCACATAAACACCCTCGGGTATAGAGACCTGCTCACAACTTTCAGTGACTCTAACGCACTCCGTATGATCTCGATTTGATACCTCATAGTGGCGGCCAACACCTCGTACAAGTCTTGATCGATCGTTCGACATTAAACGTCCTTGGCACCATCATCTTCACCCCTCACTTGGTCATGAAGTTCCCCTCCTCAAATGGCCGAGTAGTGACAATCAAGGCTAACCAAACGATGGCCCGACAATGTTACATAAACAACCTCAAGGTGTCGACCAAACCCTCTAAGGAAGGCAACATCTCAACACACATTGAATTCTTGACCGAAGTCGAGCTCAACCTTAGGCCTCTAGTCGACCAGGGAACCGAACCCATTGAAAAGCTTGAATACATACCTTTGACCGACGAGAACCACCGCACCTAGATAGGGAAAAAGATGCAAGGACCCTACCGAGAATGGTTGGTATCCACCCTTTGGAACCACACTGACCTATTCTCATGGCAACCATCTAACATGCCGGGGATAGATCTAAACGCCATTTGCCACCATCTTGCACTATGTGGAGAAGCCAAGCCAATAGCATAGCGGAAGAGAAAGATGGGAGGTGATAGATGAAAGGCCATAAAACAAGAAAATGGCCAAGCTTAGAGTTGCCAAGTTTATCTAAGAGGTTAGTTGCATGACTTGGTTATCCAACATGGTACTAGTCAAAAAGCACTACGGGAAGTGGCGAATATGCGTCGACTACTCCAATCTAAACAAGGCATGTCCCAAAGACTCCTACCCCTTACTTGTCAAGCATAGATCAACTGGTCGACAGGGCATCAGACTTTCAAGTTCTCAACTTCCTAGACGTGTATTCTAGTTACAACCAAATTTAGATGTACTTGTCGGATGTGAACAAGACCACCTTCATGATGAATGGGTCGACCTACTACTACCAAGTCATGTCATTTGGTCTAAAAAATGTAGGGGCCACCTACCAAAAGTTGATGGATAAGGTCTTTATCGATCACATCAACTACAACCTCAAGGTATACGTGAACGACATGGTTGTCAAATCCACTAGTCCCAAAGGACATATCAAGGACTTGGAAGAGATTTTCGCCCAAGTCCGAATATAAGACATGAGACTAAATCTGGAGTGTGTGTTGGGAGTCCAAGGTAGGAAGTTCTTGGGCTTCATGCTTACTCATAAGGGCATAAAGACCAACCCTGACAAGTGCAAAGCCATCATCAAGATGAAAAGTCCCCAAAATGTAAAAGAGGTGCAGAGGTTGACAAGGCGGTTAGCCTCCCTCTCTCTCTTCCTACTAAGGGTAGTCGAGAAGGCCCAACCCTTCTTCCAACTCCTCAAGAAGTCTACCTCTTTTTGTTGGAACGATGACTGTGAGAAGGCCTTCCAAGACTTCAAACAATTCCTAGCCTCACCACCCGTCCTGACAAGGTCGATTGACAGTCAGGGACCTATACCTATATCTCGTCGTCTTCGAGCACTCCATTAGCATCGTAGTGGTCCAAGAGGCCGGAAAGATGTAGATTCCTTGTATACTGCATTAGGAAGACAGTATAAGGCACAGAGTCTTGATATCAGATGATAGAAAATCTCATCCTCGCTCTGGTCACCTTAGCCCGACAACTACACCCCTACTTCCACTCTCATATGATGGTAGTCCAAACCAACCACCCTATCGAACAGGTGCTACAAAATCCTAAGTTAGTTGGAAGGATCACGACTTGGTTAGTGGAGCTATCCGAATTCGCACTCAAGTTCGAATTGAGGCGAGTCATCAAGACCTAAGCCCTAGCTAACTTCTTGGTCAAGATGACATCGCCCCTAAAAGAAGACCCATGGTGGGTCTTATACGTGGACAACTCTTTAAATCCAAAAGGTGGAGGTGCCAACATCATCCTCGAAGGTCCTAAGGATGTAACTTTGGAACACTCACTCAAATTTGACTTTAAAGCCTCTAACAACTAAGCAAAGTACGAAGCTCTCCTCGCAAGACTCAACCTGGTGTGAGAGGTCAGGGCAACGTGAATACGTTGCCACACGGACTCCCAATTGGTGGTCGAACACTTCTAGGGGATGTATCTAGTAAAGGATCTCTTACTCCTAAGGTATTACCACCAGGCCAAAACTGCACTCCAAAGGTTTGATTTTTTCAAATATTATTAATGTAAAGTTTAATCAATTTAAAATTATTATATATATATATATATAATATAAAAATATTATATATAATTTTAAAATAATTATTATAAAATTTATAAATTTATCACACTAACAGTTTATAGTAAGATAATAGTATAAAAAAATTATACTATCGACATATTTAAATTAAATAAAAATATAAAAAGAAAATAAATGAAAAAGGATACACGTGTATTTCAATAAAATATTTTTAATTTTCATTCATTTCAATTGTAAAAACTTAATTATTATTCTTAATTACAGTGAAGATAAAAAATTAATTAAAGAATTAAATCTTCCTTTCACTCCAATAATTTCAAAATAAATTCTACATTTATATTCACAATTAAAACATTTAATCAAAGTTCAAACTCACCATTAATAACTTTTCTCTTATTTTCTTTTATTATCTCCCATTAAAATAATTCTTATTTAAACTCAAAATTTAGTAGTGAATCACACTTTACATTTTTGTTGAGAGAGTTTTTCAAGGCCCAAACTGCACTCCAAAGGTTCGACAAGAGCAAAGTCCAACATGCTCCTCGTGCCAACAACTCTCATGCTAACACCCTCGTGAGGTTGGCCACAGCCAAGGTTCCCCCCATTATACAATCCTCTATAAGGTCTTGCCGTTACTAGCGATAGATAGGCCCGAATTACTACACGCCAAAGCCGAAGATCGAGAATGGATGACCCCATGTACAATTATCTAAAGCACGACACCTCCCCCGAGGACAAAGGCAACATTGCCAAAAATCAAGTGGACGGCCAATTGGTACCTCATCGAGGCTGACCACTTATATAAAAGATGGTTCTCCACCCCCTTCTAAAGTGTCTAATAAAGAGTCAGGCTATGTACGTCATGAACAAGATCCATAGAGGCATCTACAACTTTCAATCAAGCGAGCGGACCATGGTGGCACGTGTGCTAAGGATTGGCTACTACTGGCCAACAATGAAGGAGGAGTGTCAACTCTATGTGCACAATTGTCGGGAGTGTCAACCCATGATCCCAACGATCACTCCCCCGTCAAAGAGTTGCAGCACATCACAACATCATGACCCTTCTCAACGTGGGGCATGGATATCTTTGGGTCATTCCTCATGGCCAAAGGACAAGTAAAATTCCTGCCCGTCGGCATAAACTATTTCACAAAGTGGTTCGAGGCTAAACCTTCGGTTACGATCACCACTCAAAAGGTCCAAAGATTCATGTGGAAAAATATTATATACAAATATGAAATCTCCAACTCGATGGTAACCGACAATAGGACCTAATTTGTCAACAATTCCCTATGAGAATTTTACGAAGAGTTGCAGATCACGCATAGGGTAACCTCGATTGAACAACCCTAGGAAAATGGCCAAGTTGAAACTGCCAACAAAGTCATCCTTGGTGAGCTAAGGTATTATGGGCCGAGCAATTACCCAACATCCTATAGGCTTAGTGATAATGTTGTCAAAATACTATCAAAATCACTAGATTTCCCTTAATTTCATAGTATATGGGCTAACCTAGGTCGAATCTCTCAAAGACATAATCATGCAATGCCTAATCATGTTGAACAAAAACCAATTTGAATGTAAAAAGGGGGTTGTATGTAAAATAGAATTATGCGTAAAACAAAATAGAATTAAAAATAGAATTATGCAATATCAATCCAAGGATTCAATCATGCAGTTTGTTATCACGGTTCTAATAAAGAAGTAAATTCATATCAACCCAAGATTCATTAGATAATCATCTAAAATTCGTTCATACAGATTGAGATCACAATCATAGTCCCTACTTAACATGGATTCAAGCACATAATTGGTTGATTTCAGGTGATCAATTGATTACCTAACCTTGATTAGATTTGGATTAATCAATCCTAACCTAAGATAATCCAAGATCTCGTATAAAATCATAATCATGAAAATGGATCAAGAATTGGAAAGAAAAGAAAGACATAACAAAATTTGCATAATAAAGAATTCAAGAACTCAAACCTAACCACAATCATGGAACCTTGAATTGATAAAAGAGCTTAGTCTTCCATGGCAATCGTCATAGAAAACATAGTACAAAACACAAAGAAACCCTAGAAGGGGAGAGAGGAAAGAGAATAGAAAGAAAACTTGTTATCCAAGAAACCTCCTAAATCCAAGTGTGTAAAATCTAAAAATGTCTCTCTAACCCTACTAACCAACTACTATTTATTACATGCTCTAAATGCCAAGGAAGGTAGTTTGGGCCAAAGGAATTCGAAACCCAAAGGCCCACCAACCAGGGTCCCAAAATTGGGACAAAATATATAAAGAAAGGCCCAATAGAGTGGGTGCAAAGGCCGCAACTTCACGTGAACTTTTCATACTAAAGACGGTCGAACTAGGTTGTGCCCAAAAGAGACAAGTTGTACATCTTTGTCTTAGCTTTCCATAGCCACCAACAGTGTCAAATTTGAAGGTATGTAACTTTATATATGGCCTATACAAGATAGCAACATCATAATGAAAGTTAAGTTCAAAAATAAGCAAAGATTAGTAACTAAACCCAATTAAGTCCAATAACCCAAGACTCAACCAATGTGTCAATATTAACTATAAAATAATGTAAAAAATATCCAACATAAATCACTATTAAGTGCCTCATAAATGCTTTATCACTTACCATTACTTCCTATAATCCTCTATGGGAGAAACCCCCCATCAGTTAACATTTGGGATCGATGTCATGATTCCAATCGAAATTAGGGAACCCTTGTTGAGGAGGAGCTCCTTCATCTCTACGGAAAACCCATCCTCCCTATAGACAAACCTCGACCTAGCGGAAGAAGCCAAAGAACTAGTATGTATAAGGCAGGAAGCATGTCGATAGCAGGCAACCCGCAGATACAACTCCAAGGTTCAAACCTGAGACCTCGACGAGTCTAACCTAGTCTAGTAGAGGACAAGAGATGAGAGAAAGAAAAAGAAGAAGGGAAGCTTGCAGCCAACTAGGAAGGGCCTTTTCGAATTTGGGAATCACTCGGCAAAGACGCATACCGCTTGGAACAATTAGATGACATGATGATCCCGAGGACGTGGAATTCCATGCACCTTAAGTATTACTTATGTTAGCTTAGCGATGTACTATTTTTTCTACCCTAGTCGTTGGTCCCTTAGGAAAATATTGTAAAAGGGTACTCTCAGCCAAGAAGGTGTTTTAACAAGGCATCTTAAATATTTTTCCCTCTCCTATTACTACTTATCGCACTCACACGCACTCGTCGAGCGCACCTCAGGTCACTAGGATTCAAGTAAGGAAACACTCAAACACCCAGAGGTGTACACCTTTGCCGAGCACACCTTAGACCACTAGGATCCGAACGAGGTCCAAGCGAGGAAACGCTAAAGCACCCAAAGGTGCACATCTTCGCCAAGCACCCCTTGGGCCACTACGATTCGAGCGAGAAAATGCTCATGCACCCAAAGGTGCACATCTTCGCCAAGCACCCCTTGGACCACCCGAATCCGAGCAAGGAAATGCTCAAGCACCCAAAGGTGCATGTTTTTGTCGAATGCCTTGCGGACACCGTTGCAACAACCACACACTCGCAAACTCGATAACTCCCAAACATCTAAACAAAACTCTTATAGAATGAGTGAATAAATAAAACTGGGCGAACATATATAACTCAGAAAATAAAACATAGCTCGATGAATGTATATAGCTCGACATATATAAATATAACTTAGCAGTCCAAAGAGATAAGAATAAAAGAAATAGTTTTTCATTAATAAAAAATGATGAGTACAAGGCAGTGTAGAATATGAATTACATTAAGACTCATCCTCAGACAACTCCTCCAAACCTATCATCACCTCATTCTTCACGTCCTTAAGGATGCTTGACAAACAACCTTAACAAACCTTGTCTCATGCTTCAACATGATGGCCAGCTCGGCTTCCTTCAAGTCCTTGTCGCACACTTGCAATGACTCGGTCAGCTTGGTGACATTGACAAAGGCCTCGTTAGCAGCAACTTCAACCAAAGATGCCCTTGCCTCCACGAATAGATTGCTCTCCATAAGAGACACAACTTTTTCCTTCTCCTTAGCGAGCTCCTTGTCCTTGGTTTCCAGCATCGACTTTTCCAAAGTGACGTCCTTTAGCAACTCGTCTGAGGTCCACCTCACACTCACCGTCTCTACGCCAACCTCCTTCTGTAAGTCCTCAAGCTCTGCAGCCCTGGCATTCAATTCCTTGTTTTGCCCATGGAATGTTTGAAGGTACCCACCCAAAACTCTGTCATCGCCCATGTTTGGGCCTAATCAAGTTCCGAGACCTCCATCATGAGCTCTCAAGCTAGCGTTAACTGCTGCCCTCTCGGCATTGTATCCGATCTTCAATGTGCAGAATTCAAATTTCCCCATCAGTCTATAAAGACAAAAGAAACTGAAATCAGGAGACACCTGTATGCGATTGACCAACCATACACAATAAACAATATACTTACCACACAAAGCCCTGATGGGGGAGTCGACGAGGACTACCTTGATAATATCTTTGCAGTTGATCCCCTAAGGGAGCTGGTCCAAAAATGCCATGTCTGACCTGTCCTAGGCTAACATGTCATTTCAGGACCAACCATTGAAACCCACCCCATCTTCGGACACAAGCAAACCACATAGTAGTGGAGAAACTTGGTCCAGTAGGCTCCATGCAGAGGCAATGGCATATCACCCTGAACGATTGCATGGCTACCTACCCATTAGGGTGTACTTGGCTAGGGGCAATGTCCAAGGTTTGCAAAATGTTGGCCTCAAACCTGTTGAATGGAAGGTTGATGTCAAGGTCTCGTAGTTGTGTCTCGTACATATAGAGGAAGTCTTCCTCCCCTTCCTTTGCCTCCATGTAGATCCACTTGTCCATTGAACATGGCTCTATCGCAAAGTCTCGTGCATATCCTAGTGACCCCACTTGCACAGTTTTGGCCAATTTGGCCCCCATCCCCCTCAAACACAACTATGAAGGGTATGTCTCCACCTCTCCACTCAACCAATCATAGTTGAGAAGGTGAAAGGGAGGGAACACCCTCCTCTGTGAGGGAACCAGTTGGTCAAGGACCGCAGCCGCGACCTTCCTTGTTGGAGGTGCTGCCATAGAGGCCCTCGATGGGGCAGCGAGTGGTTGAGATGCCACCTTGACCACCACCTAGATTGACTAGGCACTAGATACACTTGATGAAGACAAAAAAGATGAATTTGACAAGGTTGGCGCATCAATGGGCACCACCTCGGCCTCCACCATCTAGTCCCTAGAGCCTAATGAAGAATCCTTGGAACTGGTGACATACCTAGTGTTGTACCCCAATTTTGTCCAATCTGCATTATTGGATGGACAAAAAACATAAAAAAGAAGAAAAAATGAAAAAATAAAGAAAAAGAAAAAACAGAAAAAGAGAGCGAGAGGCACAACGGGATAGAAGGAAAAAGAAAGAGAAGTGGTGGCAGGGAAAAGTAGAAAAAGACGAAAAGCAGGGAAAGGAGACAATGGCAGGTGCGTCTTTTCCCGCCTTGGGTAGGCGCACGAGGAAGAGGTAGGTAGTGGCTTCTGCAAGAAGCCACCCTCAGTTCTGCCATGGTGTAAAAGCAGAGACACAGAAGCAACTTTAGGGTGAGAACCGAGAAAGCCAACGACAATGCATTAATGGAGGAGATCTCGTTGAAGATCTGCAATGGTAACCTGAGGGTGAGAGGTCCACCTATAAAAGGATCGAGGCTAGGCTTGAATGGAGAAGGGGGCTTTTTGGGTCTGGGTCTTTTAGTCTTGGTCTTTGGCTTTTGGCGGAAGAGGAGAAGGAAAAACTTGGGAGACCAAGGGAACATCTGGGCATATTAATCCCAAAACCCATTCTAGTTCAAATGTTCATAGACGAACAGAAGAGCTAGTAGCGAAAGAAGAAGGTTGCAGAGGTTCTTCGGAAGAAGTTCAATCACTTCGCAACATACTTAGACTCCCTGAATACAAGGTAAGTACTTTCGAAACCTCCTCTTGCATCTACCCGTTTTAGTGGCCTTAAGCTCCAAGCCAATATACTCCCTTACATAGCCTAGCAAAGTACTACATTCTAGGATTGACTCCAAACCGACCCCATGTAGCCAATTCCAAGCCATGTGTCGACTCCAGGACCAGCTCCTATGTGACTAGAACTGGGGTTGACTAAGAGCTAGCTCCTTTGGGACTGGCTCATTAATGGGACCAAGTCAGTCTTGGCTTCCCTTCCATTCCACTGGCCGAGTCAATCTTGTGTTTTTTTTGTCTTTTTTTTACCAATAGAAATGGACAAGGTCAGAACTGCATTGAAAACCACGTTGAGTCGGCTTTTGGAAATGACGTGTGGATAGAACAAAATTTGGGAAATGGCATGGAGCCAGATTGAAGTGTAAATGGCACAAAGCTGGATGTTGATACTGGAGCTGGCACGGGGCTGAGACAAAAATTGAACAAATGAAAACGACACAAAGCCGAGACAAAATTTGAAAACACGGACTAGCATGGAGTCGGTACAAAATAGAATGGACGGAAGCAACATGGATCTGGGACGAAGTTGAAGACACGAAGCCGACATGGAGTTGGGACAAAATGGAAGAGACAGAACTAGCATGGAACCAAGAAAACTAGAAGATACAAAGCTGGTATTGATAATAGGGTGGAAGCCGGAATGGATCCAACATATAGGGGTATAAACCTGTGTTTCGAATTTTGGTGAAGATCGAAAGTATAAGTCCCCTTAAGTGTCCTAGAGCAGGTGGGTTTAGCTTAACAAGGGTCTAAGTCCATTATGTGATTCTCACTGAGGTAGGGCTGTATTTTCTCACAATTTTGGCCTCTAGAACTCAGTACCCATTTCGTGAAATTCCCACAAACAGGAAGTGCATCCCTAATGTGGATATTCGCAAAAGGGTCACACTCTAGATGAGACTGCGATGTTCGAGTAGGGAGAATTCCCCAAAATGGCTACCACTACTCACCTCTCACTCCCTAAGGTACACTCAAGCCCAGATATAGGACCCCACTCAATGTGTGAAAAATGTAAGTGTAGTGTGTGCAATAGGCTACCCACAGATTTGTCCTTGCTGTAAAACAAAACAAATATATGTACATGTTTACTATCCTGAGGTTCAAACCAGATAAAATATGCAATGAAAATGGAAACATACGGATAAAAGTAAAATGTAAACCTAAAGAGATGAAATATGCAAACGAAAGGTAAAAACAACAATTAAAGTCGAAATTTAATTAGGAATGAAAGTTCGATTTTTCATTCGAAAATATGTACATATTTAATGACTAATCGTGTCTTAAATAAGACTTTTCAAATAAATATATATTTAGGAAACAAACAAAATTTGTAATTTTTAAACTAAAAAATATTTATTTTAAAAATAATAACTATTTTAAAAGTTAACAAATTTATCATATATAATTTTAATTTTCATCTATTTCAACAATAAAAACTTAATTATTATTCTTAATGAGAATGAAGGTGAGAAGTTAATTAAAGACTTCAATCTTCTTCTCACTCCATTAATTTTAAAATAAATTGTACAGATATATCCTCCAAATAAACATCTGATCAAAGTTTAAATTTAGAGTTAATACATTCATTATCAATGACCCCGTTAATAAAATTTTTCTTATTTTCTTTATTCTTTTCCAACAAAACAATTTTTATATATCTAAATGTAAAGTTTAGTGGTGAATCAAAGTTTGAATTTACGTGGAAAAAGATGCAGATATTTAATATTTAATCGTGTTTTAAATAAATTTGTTTTCATAGAAATACATATAAAAAAAACAAGAGTCTTGAAATAATAATTATTATAAAAATCAACAATTTATTTTAAAATAATAATTATTATAAAAATCAACAATTTATTATATATGATTTTAATTTTTATTTATTTCAATTGTAAAACCTTAATTATTATTCTTAATTACTCCACCGAAACTAAAATAGAAATTAAAAATAGGTCATATACGGATGATTAAAATATAATCAAATTTTAACCAACTTCACATTGGTTAATGATATTATCTCTAAAATAATTCAATTGTATTTTCAATCAAATTTTTTTTTTTTATAAAAGTTCCCATGAAATATTATTTTAAAAAAATTTAAATAAGATTAATAAAATTAAATAATGTTAAAGTGAAATTTCAGTTCAAATATAGTACAATGAAAGTGAACATTTAATCAAAGACTTAAAATCTGCCCCCATTTAATCAAAGACTTCAAATTCAGAGTTAATACTTTCATTACGTTTGACCACCGTTAATAAAATTTTCACTGTTTTCTTTATTCTCGTATAAAAATAATTTTTATATATTTAACTTGAAATTTAGTGATGAATTAAGGTTGGAATTTTTGTTGAGAAAAATAAACATATTTATTGTCTAATTATTTTAAATAAAATTGTCTCTATAAAAATATATAGATATAGACTTTTTTTTCAAAAAAAAATACTCCTAATTTTTAAAAAATAAAATTATTTTAAAAATAGTAGTTTTATAAGAGTCAATAAATTTATTATAATTTTTAATTTTTATTAATTTCAAGTGTAAAAACTTAATTGTTATTCTTAATTATAATGAAAGTAAAAACTTAATTAAAGGCTTGAATCTTCCTCTCACTTCATTAATTTAAAATAAATGTTACATTTATATCTTCGAAATTAAACATTCAATTAAAATTCAAATTCAGAGTTAATATATTCATGATCATTAATTACCATAATAAAATTCTCGTTATTTTCTTTATTCTCGTGTGAAAACAATTCTTCTATATCTAAATTCGAAATTTAGTAATCAATCAATGTTTGAATTTTGTTGGAAGAGATGCATATATTTAGTGTTAATTGTGATATAAATAAGATTGTTTAAAAAATATATATTAAAAAAATCGAAAAAACACAACTCTTAATTTTTAAACTGAAAATACACTCATTTTGAAAGTAGTAGCTATGGTAAAAATTAACAATTTTATCAATATGATAATATGTAATTAAATAATATAAGAAACATTTATAAATGTATTTCAATTAATTTCACGAAAATATTTTAATTTTCATACACAATCAATCTAAATACTATAACACAATTAATTAATTAAAAAATATCATAGGTACAATTTTAAAAATAATTATTATAAAATCAATGATTTTATCATTCATGCAGTTTTCATGGTTAATTTTAAGCATTAATAATATATTTTATATATTAACTATTTTCTATATATTTTGATAAAAATATGATTATTTCCTTTAAATTTTTTGAAAAAACAAACAAAGTTTTAATAAATTTTTTTGCATATTTTTATATAAAATTTATTTAGTATACAAGAAAATGAATAAGTCTAGCACATTTTAAAAGAAATTAACAAATAGATTATTTAATTTTTATTTAGTAGTAGACGAGGGTATAAAAGATATAAAAACGGTTATTACTAAAGTAAAAAATATATATTCCAATAGCATAAAAAGGTAATTTATTAATTAAAAATTAGTATTTACATACTATCATTAAATACTTAAAACATTACATAAGAAATAATATTATCAAAATATTACATTTAATTATACATTATAAACTTAATTATTTTAGTCTCTTCAATTTATTATTTCAAGTTCTACCATTCACTGCTAAAATACTTTCTTTAAATATATAGCATAATTACACACATATATATATATATTTAAAATTCAATTAAATTAAATTAAAATAATATAAGTTGATCTCCTCACTCCTTGGTAATAAATTAGTTTCAATTTGATTTTATTTTTCATTCATTTCAACTATAAAAACTTAAAATAATGCCACACTTAATAATTTAAAAAAATAATTTCTATCTCTCGTAATCTCGTATTAATAAGGTCCCTTCTACTCGATTAAATAAATTCATTTACATATCTCTAAATTAAAGGTTTTTTTTTTTAATTTAAGTTGGCATTCAAAATCAATACATTAATGTCCACTATTAATAAAGTTCCCTCTTTTCTTTTCTTTTCTTTTTCATTTTCTTCCATACAAACCATTTCCACATGTCTCTCCAAAGGGCTCAACACAACTCTGTTTTTAAATCAAAAGGGAAGAGAGAGAGAGTGAAAGAAACCAAATTGACCACAAAAATTCAATTGGTTTTCGCACTGTTCCAAGTTCCCGCCATCTCACCATTGAAGGAGGGAAAAAGAAAGTTCCCAAAATATCCTTTTTCAGTGTCTTATTACAACAAAAGTTCAGAGTTTGTTAAAAACTCACTGACAAGAGTCTTTGGTGTGTGTTTATAACTTATAACTATGATCCCCAACTTGAACATGGAACCCGCACTCTCTTCTGCTCAGCATCAGAACCTGAAAAAGGTTGTGGCCAATGGCAAGAAACTGAAGCGTTCCAAAAATTCTCGCGGAGTTCGAAAAGTGGGAACCAGAATCTACGATTCTGCAAATGGAAAAACTTGTCACCAGGTACTTTCTTTTTCTTTCTTTTTTGAGTTTTTGTGAATGCCCATTTCGTTTTCTTTCTGTGCTTTTGCGTTGTGGAGTGTGGTGGCTTGTGGAGATGGCGAAATCTGAATGTGGGCATGTGAGGAAATGTATAATTATGTGAAATTCAGAACTTTGATTTACAAGATTATTTCAGATTAATTGCTCATCTCAATAGTTTTGAATTTGAATTTTGAATATATAAATACTCATATTTGATAATTTTAGCTGACTCTATGGTCATTGTCTCTGGATGATATTGGTGGACTCTAAAAAAAAAGTACTTATAAAAAAAAATAATGACAATGATGACCATGTAGTTTAGCATTTGAAACTTTGGTTAAATTTCTATTTATAAGAGATAAAAAGAAAAGTGAAATAAATTTTTCTTTAGATTAAAATTAACTTATGGTTAAAGTTAAAGATTAGTTTTTGAAAAAATTAAAATGAGAGAATATCTATTAATATTTTTAAAAATTTATTTTTTAATTTATATATAAATTAATTTTAATTTATTAAAAAACTATTTTTTTTTTTTACTCTAAGGGTTTATGGAAAAGTTATTATCCAAACATACCTTTACTTTGTTTGTTTTGTTCCATTTTTGTTGTGTTGGTGTGATGGTTTGTAGAGAGGGAAAAATCCGGATGTGGGTATATGAGGGAACGTGGGAATTTTGGTTATGGAGTTGTATGATGATGGTGATTGTAGTTTTGCTTTTAGTTTGTGTGTTTTGTTCATTTTGTGTCTGTTTTTGCTTTTGTTTTGGATGATAACATTTTTGTATCTTGGTTTTCAACGTTTAAGTGCCGGCAAAAAACCAGAGATTTTTGTGCTCCGTGTAAGAATGAGAAGAACGGGAAGCCTTGCCCCATTAAGTTCTGCCACAAATGCCTCTTGAACAGGTTAGGTTCAGCAATATAAACATTGGCTTTTCTTTGTTCTCTTTAAATGTTATTATATTTCACAATTATTCTATTTTGTTAAGCATATTTTTTGGCTATGTGTATGGAAAAGATTTTCTCACTTAGCAAGAGTGTCCAAAGCGATGATCTCTGGACACAATAAAAGAAAATAACGAGTATAATGATAGAGTACTTGTATATTTGTATGTGTTTTTTTCCCTTCTGAGAATTTTTCTGTGGTGAATTAGGTACGGGCAGAATGCAGAAGCGGTTGTGCTGTTGGGTGATTGGAAATGTCCAAAGTGTGTAGGTCTTTGCAACTGTAGTAATTGCATGTGAGTTTCTTTTCCTTTTCTTTTTCTCTTTGTGTGTGTTTTAAGTTGGTACTGTATCTGCAAGTTCATTCTGAAAGAAGAGTGATCTTTGTAGGAAAAAACAAGGTCAACTACCTACTGGTCCATTATATCATACAGCCAAGGCATCTGGTTACAAGTGTGTGTCAGAAATGCTTGCTGCGAAGGTTGTTAATAAATCTAAAGATGTGGAATCGAACAAGGTGAATGATGTTGCTGTTTTGGCTTCAAAGGAAGCTACTGTGGAAAAGGTGTGCTGTTTTTCTCTCCATGCCCCTTCCCCTTCATCTTGTGGTTGACAAATTAAGTTTACTTACATTTTCTGGTTAAAGAAGCTCCTCTTTACAAGTATGTATCTTTTCCGGTATGGGAGAAGTCCAATAGGATAGAGATACACACAAATTCATGTTAAGTGTGTTAAAAGTTTTAAGGAGAGATGAATTTGTGTGTATCCCTATGGACTTCTCTAGTACTGGAGAGTATATGCACTCCTCTTTACATATGCAAATTCATGATGAGTTAATGATGACAAGAGCAAATCGAATTGATAATTCAAGTTCTGACAAGGTTCTTTATTTCTTTTTTCTTATCACATCATATCATCTATATATCTTACACTTCTGGCTCTTTCTCTTTCGAATGGAGTGTACATGCATCTTTATCCATCTTTTAAACTTTTAATGAATATTTTGTTCCTTGCATAATGAAAGGATCAATATCGTATCTGGAATATAATATTTTTTATTTAAATTTGATAGCGGTTATACATTTCTAATAAATTTTTGAAGAGATTAAATTAAAGACTAGCAATAACATCCTGATGATGGAAAATCAATATAAATACAAACTATATGAACAAAAAACAAGAAAGCAAGAAAAGTAAGTTGATAAAATATAAGTAATTTATAAATATATTTCATTTAATATTTAATATAATATTATTGTATCCATATGCATTATAGCCTCTTATGCTCTTGTGGGTTGTGATTGATGTTCTTGTTTGTTATCTCTTGCAGGAGCTTGTAGTAGTTCTCTCAGGGGAACTTGGGAAGGAAAACACACTAGATGTGGACGTTGAAAAGGCATCATCATCATTTAAAATATCTAAGAAAACAAAGCGTAAAGAATTAAAGAAAATATCTAATGGGAGCAATGATGATTATGCTGGCAAAAGGAAGAGCCTGAAAAGGCCTAAAATTTGCAAAGAAGTTCCAAGTGAGGAAGCAAAAGGAAAGGCAAATGATGACACTGAAGTTTGTAACAAAGTCTCTAAAGAGGAAACAATAGACAGCAACCATGATGCTGCTCGTGTACCGATGGACTGTCCGGAGGCTTGGGCTGTAGATGATCATTGCTTAGACATTAACAATCTGCTTGAAAAAAAAAAAAGGTAAATCTTTCTCTGGGACTGTTTTTGGAGATCCTGCAAGTGATTTTGTTGGTCCTGTGACTTTTGCACCAAAAAGTTGTTTCTTTCAATTCTAAGTATCATGATATGAAACATATGCATGGTGAAAATTGGAACAAAACTGTACTAGTAAATGATGATGGTGATAACAAGTTCCAAGCAGGAATGGCAAAGTTACCAAATGTTATGAACTGGGAGATAGAAAAGATTAAAAAGGAAATTCCTTTGCCCCCTGGCACTGAGTTAACAGAAATATTGGACATCCAGTTTCCACCTCAAGATGTTGGGAGTGCATTGCAGCTTTTAGAATTTTGCAGAGTGTTTGGAAAGGTATGCCTTCATGTTAATTCCTTCAACAATTGTCTCTTTTAAGTTTTTGTTTCATTAATTGCAATTCACTGTTGCTATGTAGTAGCTGAGCAACTGAAATTCTTTTAATGCCATACAGTAATATTACAAAATTGGAACTGCTTACTGTTTTATTAATATCATAACTTCAAGATCAAATGTTAGATTATTTTCTAGTTGGTCGATTAATTGAATGATTACACAATGAATGGATGATATTTTCTTGTGTTATGTTAAATTATATACTCTAGATATAATGGTGTTATTTTTGCATTTATAGTTCTTGTTTTACACTTAATGATGTTGCAGGCATTCATACTTGCTTTATCAAGTGTTTTCTCACATTTATTTCTGTGTATAATTTTAATCAGGCTCTTGATCTCAAGAACGGAGAAGCTGAAGCCACCTTACGAGAGTTAGTACGCAAACAAAGTTTGCGTCGAGGACAAAAGACCTTAGTGGTTCAGTTTCAAATTAGAGTGTTGACCCTGATACTAACGGATTCAGGAAATGAGTGAGTTATCCTTTATAGCCTTTATTTATTTGTTTGTTTATAGTTTTGGGGGTGATAACTTTTCCATGATATACTTGGATTAAAGTTGCCATATGGATGACTTTGGTGTAGGTCTCCATCCTTGACTGCTTGCAATGGAGATAATTCATGGTTGAAGCCTCTGGGGGATTTAATTACTGAATCTTATCGTGTACTAAAAGATTTTCCTTTGGATTGGCTTCAAGAAGGCATTGATGGATATTACAATTTGGATTTATCTAAAAAGCTCACACTGCTGAATTTTCTTTGTGATGAAGCTTTAGCCACACAGTAAGTATTTCAAGCCCAGTTAGAAAATAATTTTATCGTGCACTTTGCTTTTGTTTTATTTTTTCTTTTTTCTTCTTAGTCTTGTTTAAAGTGGTTGGAAACTTGCATAATGTGTCCAGGAAACTAAGGAGTTATATTGAGGGTCAAAATTCAAGACATGTGGAAGAAGTGAAAGAAACAAAATCCAAGGTTGCTGCAGCTAAGGAAAAGGTAGCAGGAAACAAGGTGTTGTGTTCTTTGTATCTGGATTGTTCTATTGTGCTCATAATTTTGTATACATTTTATCTCAGGAAAAGGGTCTTAAGCAGAAGCTACAGAATGAGATGGTTAAAGCTATTATGTCAGATGTGGCTCCCCTTTCAATGGAGGAGCATGATGCTCTTCTTACAAAGATGAAAGGTGAAGTGGCTCAAGCTCATGCTGAGTTGCTCGAGTTAAAGGGCACAATTCCTAAAGGTATTCTATGATGTTTATGAATTATGCATCTAAAGTTCTTCAATCTCATTCTCTGAAGTCAGAATATTTAGGTGATGGTACAAAGTTCTGTAACTCAAAAAGACTTTCCAAATTGCAAACAAGTAATAATTAGTGCAGGAAAATGAAAATGAACTAAAATGTTTTTTATTTTATGATTACACTAACATGAAAAAGAACTAATGCTCATATGACAAACATGTGTTAATATATCATATACTTGCTCTTAGATTGTATAATTTTATTTTTATTATCTACTGATCTTCAATCTAATGTTTCTTTTCTCATGTGATACCAGTCATTTACACAACATCCAGTAAGACTTTTAATTCTAGGTTGTTTAAATTCATCAATTTCTTATGGGAAATGTGATTGTGGTGGCATGAGCACTTATTTTTCACAGCATCCAGATTGGGACTTGGTTTGGTGACTAAATAAATGCTCTTAAGGAGGCCAAAATGGAAAGTTTAAGTACATATGGTTACTTTCTATCTTGTAAGAATTTAAATTTTTCTGCTATTGTAATGGTTGACATTTTTTCTCCTAATATTATGTAGGGAAACCTAGTTCTGATGCTGTGAGAACCGACCCTGAGTTTTTGGATAGCAATGGTCAGGTTTTTTGGAAATTGAGAATTTATAATGGTGAACATGCTGTTCTGTTGCAAGGTAGTTCTCAAAATGCATTAGCTTAATTTTTATGAATGACACCATTGTGATTTGTGCTCTAGCAAGTTCTCTAAAAGAAAAAGAAACATGCAGATATCAAAATAGGGGATGAAACTGCTACTGCCCTTGCACCTGAGGAAAAATGGTTTGTGTATGGTCCTGAGAAGAAGGATGAGGTTTATAAGTACATTTCCTTAAGGTGAGTTTTTTTATTAGTATTGAAGTGGATTCTTCTTGTGGTTTTGGATATGGTACTTGATATTGGAGAGTTTGCATTCTTTATATTTGTCAAGGAACATGATGGTTAATAGTTACCAAAGCTAGCTTTAGTGAAGGTGTTGAATATGTTGTTGAGAGAAGAGTGAAGCAACGAATTAAGTGTATTTCTTTTTACCTTGGTTGCAGGGCTAAAAGACTTAAAAGTCTCAAGGTTTCTCTCAGTGAAGCAAATGTGTAGGATGTTTCTGGTTAGTATTGCCATCTTTGATTAGAATTTACAATTGTGACAACATCTATTATTGCTTCAAGTATATATCTAACTTGCTAGAGGCTAATAGTGTTTATAATAACATAAATTTTAGCAAACACACTCATTGTTAGGTAAATTGCATATGGGTCTTCTCACTAATAGTGTTGGTGTTTGTTATAAATAATAGTGGGTTAAAAATAATGTGTTGTAACATTATAACATGATATACATTTATTTGGTCTGAACTTGGATATGATTATAACATGGAAATGTATTTTTTTTTTTGCAGGTTTTGGGGGGAATCTTATTCTCTCCTTAAAATACTTACAACTAAGGGTAGAAAATAGTAAATATCTCTTGGTTGGCATTTTTTCTAGTGCTGTGTACAAAGGGAGCTTCATTGGGGGTCAACAATCTACGGATAGGAAGATTCCTAAATTGCTGATATTGATGTTACAACCTAGAAACAAATATTCTTAGTTGTTATTTTCTTCATTTGAATAATGTGAATTGGTTCATTGGAATGGAAAGTGATTTCTTCTCAATATTCCAAAGTAGTCCAATTTAATTCTTGGCATTCTAAGACTAAAAATCTCACATCTTTGCGTGTTTGGCAATTCAAAAACTTAACCAAATTCTAAGTTTTTTATATATTTTTTAATTAGGTGAAAGAATTTTATTTTTCCTAAGGTTGGAATATTTTTTAATATTTTAAACTATGTTATGTATTTTTGTTTTAATAATTATTGCTTTTTCTAATGTTAGTATTATAATAGCATTCATGTTTTATTAGTTTAATAAATAGCATAATGAAATGTTGTTTTACCAAGTTTATTAAAATAAGGGTAATGAGTCTGGTGTAGGTATATAGATAACTGTATGTAAAGATACGGATTCAAAAAATATGTAACTAGATATGAGTATTTTTAAAAAATGTTAATATGGAGTTTGATGTTGTAATATCTTATTAATTTCTTTTATAATCTCAACATGTCATTTGAGGAATGATTCCATTATTAGCCCTCTTGAATAATCTATATGTTGCTATTGTAAGTCTATGTTGGGGTGACTTTGATTACTGTCAAAATTAAAAGTAAAATCTAAAATGGGGAAGAAAAATGCAAAAAATCGAGATAATTTGTCCTAAAAAGATATAGTCTTTCACATTTAATTTAATGTTCGATATATATTTCTTTAATGTTCGATATATATAATTTAATGTCCTAAAATGAGAGACTTTCTTTAATGGAACTACATGATAATGTTATTAAAATATAAAATGTCATAATTATATTTTTTCCCCCAATTTTATATGAAATTAGGTGAATTTAACTATCATATTTAACCATTAACCAAATTAATATTTTATAATTTAAAAATGGACAAATTTACAATGGAAAATTTTAAATTTATAATTTTTTAACATTTAAATACATCTATTTATTATTTATTTCATAGATTTGCCTGCGAAGCGTGTATTAAGCCAATAATCAAGCTTTAAACTAAATGATTGTTTGAATTTTTTAGATTTTCTTTTCGAATTCTGAAGTTATCAGTATTCTCAAATATTTTATTATTTTCTTTCATTATTTCCTGAGACTTCTTTCAAATATTGCAACATTTTTCTTCTTTCACATATTCTATTGTTTCAATTTTGCTTTTATTTCATTTTATAGATTTTATTTATAACTAATTTTATACATTAAGTAAATAAAATATAAGTTAATTGCTTTGATTTAATGTCATGTCTGAACTCACATTGATTTGAACAGATAAATATAAATTAACAGCTAAAATTCCTTTTAATTGCTCATCTATATTATTTTATTTTAAGTTAATTAATATATAATTTTTTTATTTTCTTATATTAATTATGGCAACACTAATTATTTTATCTGCTATATAATTTTAACATTTATATGTTAATTGCTTTTAATTACGTGTTACCGTTTTAATTACGTTAATTTCTTTCAAATA
The DNA here is from genome assembly GCA_025330945.1 of Mucuna pruriens. NCBI lineage: Eukaryota > Viridiplantae > Streptophyta > Magnoliopsida > Fabales > Fabaceae > Mucuna > Mucuna pruriens. Next base: position 419,417 of record JAENHJ010000527.1, on the reverse strand, counting down.
TTTTTTTCTCATTTAAATTGCTTTTAATTTGATTTAAAATACGTTATGGCTCATTTGGTTGATAATGAGTTTTTAGTTTTCTAATTTAATTTTTAACACAAAACATGTAGGAATTAAGGATCAGTATGACATAACCTATCCTGCCAACCTCACTTTGATTTGAGATTGATTTGGACGTGTTTGATTTTGAAAATAAATTTCGTGATTTCGAAAGATGAGTTTAAGTTATTCTGTGGGTCATACTAACTTGATGTTCTATATTTTTTTCAAAAAAGAAATATAATTTTAATAATTACATGTTAATAATAATTTTTTTATTTAATAAATATTATTTTGTATGATATAGTATTATTATACTTATAATAATAATATTTATTTTAAAATATATTTTATTTCAATTTTATACTTTTGTTTTATGATTTAATTATACAAATGTTAAAATTGATACATTATGTTAAGAAGTGATGTTGATACAGTTTTGTCATATAATTTTTGGGCTAGTTTTAATAAATAATCTAATCAAAATTTCGAGTCAATAGGGATAAAGATAAACATAACCTAACTCATTTCTTACTCACCTCTAAATGGAGCTGAAATGAATTTAATTAAATTTTAGAAAATTTTTATATTTATTTTCAAAATCAAGAAAAATTATTTGTAAATTTAATTTTTAATGTAAATAAAAATACTTACGACATTTCATAATAATCATTCTCGCTGCTACCACCATAGAACATGTGTCATCCTTTACCCCATTATCTATTTATTAATATTTAAGTCAATTAATTAAAGTGAATAAAATGAAATTTTGAAATATCATACAACTTATTGGTAATAAAAGATACTCATATTATAAATCTCAAATGTCAAAAGGTAAATGATCCACATTTCTATACTCTCATCAATTGAAATCTCTATATAAAAGGTAACATATTGGCACTCCAAAACCAATCCAACTACTCATTTTTTTTGAAAAATAAAAATAAAGACATCACTAAACTTAAAACAATGTGTTTCATCCAATGTCATAATCTTATCAGAGCAACAACCCAAAACAAAGGAATGTGAAAGCAAGAAGACAACAACACAGAAATATCAGACTGCGTCCTTCACTTGCTCATCTTTACCAGTAAATAATGTTCAAGACAAACAACATAAGAGTAGCACAAACATCAATAAATACTAATTATTTGCTATGATAGTATGTATCCTAGGCATTACTTCATATGCATGTGGTACCAACTTTACTCAGAAAAGTAGGTTAGGGGCAATACTGCTAGATTCCACCTCTAGAGTTAGCCATATCATGCTAGCATGATATCCTCCGGTAGAACATAAGGATCTACTCCACTTTTATTGTGTACCCTGACTTGTGGAATCAGTCATAGGCATTAAAGTTTCCATACCGAGTAGTTCTTAGTAGGTCTAGTGACTTTACTACTTGGCTCATGCCTACTTTCTCTCACACCGGTTACATTATATGATGAAAATTACACAATTCATTTGCTTATTTCTTTCTCTTTAATTTGGGTCAATAGGGATCATGCTTGTTGTAACACCATGTTTCTTATGTAATTAATTAAGTGATCGAGAATTAATTACAAGATGAAACTAAATTTAAATTCAATAAGAAAATATTTATATAAATTAGAGTTTGCATGCTTTCAAGAAAAATCTTGAATAAAATAGAAAGGTTCTAATGCATGTTCTTCATGGTAATGATCTTCCTTGATGGAATGAATCTTCCAAGCTTAGAGATACCAAGAGTTAGTACCATCATGTTATCTACACATCTTTCATGGTAATTAGTATGTATTTTGAGGTAAATTACCAATTGACGTTCCATTTTTGACAGAAGGTGATTATACAATTTATAATTAATTACCTTACCATTTATGGTATAAATCTCAAAAGTGAAACTTACCAATAATGGTAATTTCACATCAACCCACACTCTCTATCACCTTCCTTTAACTCTTGGACGATGGAACCCCCCTTAACCTTTGGACATTGACCTACCTTGAACCTATCTATATAAGGCCCTATCAGTTGGAATCAAAGCTCTCCTTCTACCTCTAGAAGCTCTGATTTTCGTCTCCCTCACGCACACCTTCATTGTTGAAAGCTTAGCCCCTTCACTAAAGACTTCTTTTCCAATCTTCTCTTTAGGTAAGGGAATCTTACCTCTCTGTGATTTTGTGGTTGACATGTGTAACTTGTTACTTTAGAATGTGTTTAAATGAATCATTACATGCTATATGGATCTGGGTTAAGATTTTTAGAAAAATTCTTGAATGTACGAATATATATAGGAAAATATGTAAATGAGATATGTTGTGTTATTTGTGTTTTTGAAGAATGGAATGTGTTTATTATACTATATAATGAAGTTTTGGGTAGTGTTTATGAAATTTCATGTCATTTTGAGTATTTTCATGGTGAAGTCGTGCTAGATCTTGAATGTGTCTTATGCTCTCGTTGTGGAAATGGTTCCATTCGCCTAACAAAGCTCATTTTCTAGAAAGCTATACAAGTGCTGGCTGAGTGAGACTCGGTTCTCGCTGAGCGCCTTGAGAATAATGCTTAAAATTTAGAAAAAAAATTTCTTGTCATTGAGCGAACCCTTGTGCTCGCTGAACGAGTGTTCATAGGCTGATGAACATGATGAGTGACGATTCATAGAAACCTAAAAATTCATATTTTCGCTAAGTGAAAGCTATGTCTTGTTGAGTAAGGATCTTAAAAACCCAGAAAACCATTAAAATACTGAGTGAGTTATCCATTTACTAAGCGAAGACTAAGAACTTTGAAAATTTTAATTTCCCATGAATGATTTGTTGAGCGAGCCCTAATCTCACTAAGAGACTAAAATGAAACTTGATAGTGAAAACTCTCTGTGGCTTAATTTGCTGAGCAAACCCATTAGTTCGCTAAGTGGATTAGAGAGCAAGACTTTTTGGGTCCACCTCGTTGAGCGAAGTAATTTCTTTGCTAAGCAAACAAAATGAGCAACTCATTAAGCAAGTTAAGAGACTTACTGAGCGAATCAACCTGAGGAAGTCAACACCTTCTATATGAAGACTCACTAGGTGAAGAAATATACTTGCTAAGCAAGAGAGGATTCTTGTGAGGAACTTTGTTGGGCAAACCCATTGGCTCATTGAGTGAAAATAATAGAACTTATGAACCTTGAAGAAATTCCTTTCCTCAAATCAAATAGGTTAGTATCCACTAAGTTTCCCTAATAAAAATAAGAAGCAAACCATATGGGATTACTTGTTTGCCACATGATAAATGCTATAAAAGTGATGTTGGTTTGGGAATGTCATATGTGCTTTTAATGTTGAGGCATATTGAGTGTGAAGGTCAGTAGTTTTATATTATGTTATGAGTAGGCATGTAAGCTTGGTTGATTGGCTACATTAGGCCTCCAAGCCTAGTTTTGGATAAGAGATGTGCGACATTCAGGTATCGGGGAAAAGAAGATGGATGATTCCACAGAGGTGATCGTGTCCTTACGAGAATGAACCTGTGGGGAATAGGTCCATTGTGTTTTTGTTGTGTGCTATGAAGCTATTTCTAAAAGGAAATAACTATTTATTGATGATAGTAGAATGAATTTTGTTTATGCTACCTTTAAGAAGAGATAATTGTGTTTTGGCTTCTAGCCAAGTTTTCCTGATCTTGTTTTCGCTTTGTAGAATCACGATGAAAGGACATAATTAAACATTACCTGCTAACTTCTCCCAAATTTCCAAAGCCATGGAAGCTATGGCCACAATTATGGTACAACAAAATGTTGCCAATGCTCAACAACAAGCTGCTATGGTTTAGCAGCATTAGGTTGCTATGAAACACTTGAAGACTGCTAGGGTCGCTGCTAAGGCCACTAGGACAGTTAACCCACTTCAGTTTCACAGGTTGGTTGAGTTTTGTAAAAATGACCCCCCATAGTTCAAGGGAGAGTCTAACCTCAACATCGTCAATGGATTCAAGAGATTGAGAATATTTTTAGAGCCACGAACTATCCCAAGGAGTTAAAAATGACCTACGTCGTGTACATGCTTGTAGGAGAAGTATAGTACTGATACCAAGGAGCCTAACAGCTCATGGAGGCAAGAGGTGAAGTCATGGTTTAAACCAATTTCAAGAGTCGTTTCCTCAATAAGTAATTCCTTGACAACGTTAGAAGCTAGAAGGAGTTGGGATGTCTAAGATTATATCAAAGAGTTTTGACTGTCAACGAGTACACAACTCAGTTTGAGTATATGTCCTGTTTCTATATCCAACCAACATTAAAAGAGTGAAGATGCATAAAATTCAAGGAAGGACTGAGGCATGAATTGAAGAGAGTGATAATCCTTATGGCTATTTAGGAGTTTCCTAAATTGGTAGATAAGGAAAAGGTTTTGGAATGCTTGGAGTACACCACCAGAAAAGTCATATAGTAAACCTTAAGACCAATAGAGATATTCAAACCCCAAATGGTATTTAGGAACTTCAATTGCTTCCAATCATCCCGGAACTACTCAAAATCAACATGAAAGCCCTAGAATGTGAGCGAAATGCAATGACTGATAGGTGGTTGGCATCGTTGTCTTGGTTTTTACCAAGGGTAGCAAAAAAAGCATGACCCTTTTTCCGACTCCTTAGAAAGCCAACCACTTTCTGTTGGAACGAAAAGTATGAAGCAGCATTCCAAGATTTCATGAAGTTCCTCGCTTCACCCTCACTATTGGAAAAACTACTAGAAGGACACGACATCTACTTGTATCTTATAGTGTTCGAGCACGCCATCAGTGTAGTAATGGTGCAAGAACAAGGAAAGATCCAAGACCTTGTGTACTGCATTAGCAAAGTACTACAAGAGACAGAAACTCAGTATCAAATGATAGAAAAGTTGGTGCTAGCCTTGGTCACTTCAGCTCGGCGACTACGACCTTACTTCCACTCCCACATGATAGTTATCCGTACCGACCACCCCATTTGCTAGGTACTGTGCAAACCCAAGCTCGTAGGGAGGATGACTATGTGGTCGGTAGAACTATCTGAGTTCTCCTTGAAGTTCGAGCCGAGGGGAGCGATCAAATTCCAAGCCTTGGTAGACTTCATAATAGAGATAGACTCGATACTTAAGGTGGACCCCTAGTTGACATTGTACGTGAATGGTTCGTTGAATTTAAAGGGAGGAGGAGCATACATCATCTTGGAAGGACCAAGACAGGTGGTGTTGGAACATTCTTTGAAGTTCGATTTCAAAACCTCAAATAATTAGGCCGAGTACGAAGCCTTGTTGGTAGGCTTGGACCTAACACTAGGGGTCAGTGTCTGTCGCGACATACTCGCGACCTCACTGTGGAGGATAGGAGTCGTCACTGACATTTTATGGTAGAAACACTAGAAAACCCAAAAGTGAAGGGGTGTTGAATAAAGCAAGAGTCTAAACCATAGAAATGGATTCGGGAGCCGATTACGTGAGGGATACATTATATCCCACACGCCTATCACCTGATAGTTACCCTAACTAGATGCATGAAACTAATAGAACTCTCATTATGTATTCATTTGTATGAAGGCATGGCAGGATAATACTTAATATGAATAAGCGGGAAAGTGGGTGGTTAGAATAAACTTGACAAGGGGAACCCTTGCTCCTACGTATCTCCCGTTGTGTAGAGAAGTCAAAGTTTACGTAGTTCTGGAATCTGAATGGTTCGCTAGTGGAGAGCCGAGATTGACTCAGTTTGAATGGGGTGAAAAGGAAAGAGGGTCGAGACCGACTCGATCCCGGAGCTGGAATGGGGGGACGAGACGTAGTTAGCTAGGTGGAGTGGAAAAAAGGCAGAGATCAAATCGGCCGGTTGATGTGGAAGGGATGGATTGTCCATTGGGCGTCCATGGATTGGGTGAAAGTGGACTTTCCATTGGCGTCCAAAGGTTAAAGGATAGGATTGAGATATGAGCCGAAACCTATTTGGCTCTCAGCCTAGGCCGACTACATGACGACGAAATTAGATGATTGGAATGGATTCGACAAGTCTTTCGAAATGGTATTTAGGCATACCTATTCGGATTCAGGTCTCTGTCTAGGATCCTTGTAGATGTGACTATTGAGTCATGTTTCCCTTGTTTAACGTTTAGAAAGGGGGGGGGTGTCATGCATGGATGAGGTTGTGAGGGCTTGGTTGGGGTTTTACCTGGTATCCAGGAGGGATGTTGTCGTATCAAATGAATAGATTCTTGCTAAAGATGAACTCTGGACCTCTAAATGAAAGACTTCCTTCCTCTCTTTTTTCTATCTCTTCCCTTCTCTCTCTTAGGAGCCTCCTCCCTTCTTCTTCCCCCAAAAGTCCCCCCCTTTCTTCTGCCTTGAGCCTTTTTATAGGCTCCTTCTCTTAGGTCGCCATCTTGGATATCTTCAGCATATCTCTTCTCATTAATGTGATGGCTTCTTCCCTATGCCTATTAAATGTTGTCGTGCCTCCTCAGGCTCTTCTGTTGTGCTTTTCATTTAATGCGGTGCCCATGGGTCAACGCTTGGTCTCTGAGGCAGCTACCCAGAGGTGACTTCTTCGTCCCCGTCACCCTTCTGGTGGTGAAGCCGAGGGCGTTTCTAGGTGATTTTCCAATACTTTCACCATTTGTCTCATAATGGCCTACTCGAGGCATGGAGACTCCTACATTTTTCTGATTTCCTCTTGATTTCTCTTTTGTCTTTTTCCTTCTTCGAGGAGAACAATATATATTCTTTACTCTATTTTGTCCTCCCATTTATAGCTTTCGTTGCCATGGTGGTAGTCTTTGACCTTTTTCAGCCAACTGGATCCTTCTCAAGTCAAACGTGGGTCCCCCTGCCCAACTAGACCTTTCTTTTATTTCTGAACAGAATAAGGGTCCTACAGTTGCCTCCTCTTTGTTTATGTTCTTTCGGGACGATTGACCCGAATGAACATGAATAAAGATTCGAGACAGATTTTCACGTCACGAGTTTAAATGACCCACTAGTGGAGAGTCGTGTTGTAGGAGTGACTCAAGGTCGACTCACTAGACCATTCGAGGTACAGAGCCTTATGGGGTGCCTCGGTCAGAGAATTGGCTCTAATCCTGAGTACGATAAGGTAACATCGCGTAGTTAGGCTGGGTGTGGAATAGGTTCCGATATGGGTGTGTAGCCTTGAGGCCGAAATTTGGCCTTGGGTCGGATTGACGTGGAGTTGAATGGGCATAGTCTAGAGGATTGAATTGGTGTTGGGCCGAATAAACATATAGTCTAGAGGATGGAATTGGCCTTAGGCTGAATAGACGTGTAGTCTAGAGTATGGAATTGGCCTTGGGCCAAATAGCTGTGTAGTCTAGAGTATGGAATTGGCCTTGGGCCAAATAGACATATAGTTTGGAGGATGGAATTGACCTTTGGTCGAATAGATGTGTAGTCTAGAGTATGGAATTGGCCTTGGGCCGAATAGATGTGTAGTATAGAGGATGGATTTGGACTTGGGCTGAATAGACGTGTAGTCTAGAGTATGGAATTGGCCTTGGGCCGAATAGATGTATAGTCTAAAGGATGGAATTGTTCTTGGGCCGAATAGACGTGTAGTTTAGAGGATGGAATTGGCCTTGGGCTGAATAGACGTGTAGTCTAGAGTATGAAATTGGCCTTGAGTCGAATAAATGTATAGTCTAGGGGATAGAATTGGCCTTGGGCCGAATAGACATATAATCTAGAGGATGGAATTTTCTGAGTAGGTAACCAAAGGTCGTGTCTTGTTAAGACGTGCTCATCTCTCTCCTTCATCGTTGTGTCTTTTCATTTCTGACGGCGTAATGATGGGACGCTTTTATTACATTTCCTCGGGCTGCCCTTTGCTTTGAATGCGCCCCATGCTTACTTAGCACGCCTCATTGATATGGGCCAGGCTGTCATTTGTGGGCCCACCCCATTAATCCATGATGTGATTAACCAATCTTTGTCTTTGCAAACTCCTATCACTTTTCATCTTCTTTCACCCAGTGTTCATCCAGTTTTCTGAGTTCAACCTTTCTGCTTTGTGCTCACTTCCCTTCTCTAGCGACAATGTCAGGTACCTCTTGACCTTCATCCTCCGTCACCCCCAAACCTAAACTTATGTACCAACCTTAGGAACGCTATGATTGGGTAGGTCACGAGTGAAGGATTATTCATCTTCTCTTCCTCCTTCTGAAGTTGAGCATCTGGCGAACGATGGCGGGTGGGTCATTTCTTCGTTTTGATAGTGTTTCAAGATGGAACACTGTTCTCCTTATGAGCGCGTGTGCTACGCTGCTAAGGATGGCAAAGATGAATTCGTATATATGTATGAAACCACTTTGAGGGATATGGGAGTGACCATCCCTTTCAACTCCTTCGTTGTTGTCCTTAGGACCTTAGGTTTGGCTCCTACCCAATTACATCCCAATGGTTGGGCTGTCATGCAAGCCTTCAAGTGGTTTGCAAGGCGTTAACCATTATTCCTTTAGCCTCCCTTTTTCTTTGCTATTACGCCACCCGCCTTACTCGTGAGGTTGGTTGGGTTTCCCTAACACCCATCGTTTCCTTTCCCATAAGGGCTTTGTTCACCCCTTATTCTACTTCTTACAAAGGATTAAAAGACTACTTTATCTGGATAATGACGATAGGAGGGGTGTCATTTTCCACTGATTCAGAGCCCTTCCCTCTTTATTGGAAATACCCTATTAGGTTTCCTGGATTTGATTAACCCGCTCTTTCGCCATCTGAAAGCATCGACTTTGGTTACTTGGAACAATTCCTAGGAACATGGACTACAAAAGCCTTGTGGCTTTAGTTTTCGAATCTTAGTCTACATGACTCTTCATTGGTAAGTATTGGCATTGGCTTTTTTGGTCTCGATTTGACCTCGCGTTGAAAATACTGACTTGTTTATTTTTGTCTTGTTTGAATATCTTGTGAGCAAGCAGAAGCTCAACATTCGGGACCTAGTTCAGAAGGTCTGAAAACAGAAGAAAGACCAAGACGTAACTGCCAATCCTTCTCCTCAAGCCGACAAAGGCAAAGCCACCACACCTTGGTCCAAAGGGATTACTATTAAGGAGTCTTCAGCCACACCTTAACAAAGCTCTCAATACCTTGGAGCATTCGTAAGCGACAATGACTACATGGAGGGAAGTTCTGCAAGGGCTGAATCTGGATGCCCAAAAGAAAATTGAATTTGAGAATCAAGAGTTGAAGGCAGAGAATCAATAGTTGAGGGCCGATTTGGAGGTGTCCAAATCCGAAGCTGCTCCGTCAAAAGCCCAAATGGTTGCATCCTAAGTTGAACTTGACAAATTACAACCAATCTTGGATCTATCTACTAAGAATTTAGATGCGGCCTAATCCAAGATTTTAGCATTGGAAGAGTGATAAGTCACATTTTATCCACAATCCAAGGTTTTAAGATGAGCACAATAGAACATGTTTTGTGACTAAGAAACTCATATTAGTTAAGATTCAGTTCATTGGCCTAGAAATACGAAAAATACAAATATGTGTTAATATAAGGATATTAGCTAATAAAATGTTCATTGTGTAGGTTGTAGTAGAGGTCTCAGTCCATCCAAACTTGAGTTCGAACCTGACTCCCAGCCGGCTGACTCTGAACCTTGAGTAGGATCTGCATCAAGACTGACTCCAGCAATCTCTGACACGTGGCACATAAAGAAGGTTGTAGGAGGATCGTGACAGCTGTAGGAGGTTATCAGATGGAATCTTCCAGAAGTTGTTCGTTAGTATATACTGTTAGTTTGTTATGTAATCATGAGTTAATTAGTTATGTAATCATTAGGGATTAGAAGCTTCTAGGAACTTCTCTGGAACCTTCCGCTAGAAGCCAGGAAAATGTATAAAAGGAGAACGTAGGATATAGGTTCAGGGGTTGATACACATATCCACTCTAATTCTTGCACTTTGTTCATCTTCTTCACTTTGCTCCATTATTGCTTGGTGGTACACGATTCCTCAGTATGGCGTCCAATCAGTTGAAGGGGTGCAAGTTTTGAGTTTGAGGCGGAGGCTATTAGAGGTGATCGATCGGTATAGCCGACGCGGTCTGGTAGAAGGAAACCTTAGGGCTTGGTACAATTCAGGTGAACCACCACAGTCTCTGCCAAGGTCGTTACCGGCGTAAGAGACTGAGTTATTCTCATCCATTTCATGTATCAAACCCTGTATAAATAACATGTTCTTCAATAAATAGTTGCATTTTGTATCTGCTTTTTGTGTGCAATTCTTGTTCTATTAATCTGCTCTTATTAGTATCATAGCCATGTTTGTGAAAACGTAAGAGTAGAGCATGTTAGATTAGGCCCGATTGGAACTGATCTAACAACAAGTTAGGGAAACCTTAGATCAATCACGTGCTTACTCCTTGTCGGCTAATGAGGTTGCAGTTGTGTAAATCCTCGGCCAGGGCAACGGATGAATATTCGATGATCATCGTAAGATTTTGGGTTGGTTTGGAGTTGCATGTGAATCATTAAGGAACTAGATTGTGTGTTGTAAGCCTCTGAATTGATGCAGTAATTGTAATTAATATAGTTGTTACCATTCTCTTAGATTAGTTTACTTTCTACCATTCATCTACATTCAAATCCACGTTTATGTTCCCGGTCGCCTCTGTCTGAGACTGGCCGAATTGATTCTGTAAATACCACATTAAGGCTGAGTTGACCGATTACACTCTACCAAGATGAAGTCAGACTGGTCATCACCGAGAGCAAAAATAACATCTCGCGAGCAACTCAGTATCTAGTCGAGAGTGAGTCTGCATCCTTACATAACTCTGTTGTCTGCATGAATTTCTGATCCTACATTAGGCATAACTGAATATACTGTGTCCTTGAGAAGAATGACCTAGGGTTAGCTATACTATAGTTAGCTTTAGTTTTGTTTGATAGAAGCCACCACGACAAAAAGCGAACTATCAAGGAGACTCAGAAGTCTGACAAGGCGAAGATCGTCGAGTTGGAAGAGTCTTTAAAGACTTTTAAGGCTAGGACAAAGGTGGCCGAAGACAAAGTGAAGACGGCTAAGGACAAAAATGCTCAATCCGATTTGGACCTCTCCAAGGATAAAGAAGAAAAGGAATCCATTGAGGAACAAGTGCGCCAACTTGAGGATGTAGTGATGGAATAGTATCAAGGCGGTTTTGACAACACCCTTAACCAAGTCGCACTACTAGCTCCAGATCTTGACCTTAGCTCCTGCTCCATTGCCCAAGAGGTGGTGGATGATAAGTTGATTGTATACCCTGACCCTGAATAATAATTTGTATTCGAAACCTTGTTCAAATGAAATGCATTTTCTTCTTTTTTCAGTTTTTGCCTCTTGCTGTTGAATTACTTTGGGATGATCTTGATTGGAAAAGCATTCGTAATTCTTTTATTTGTTTCTTGGAATGATTCTGTTAACAAACTTAATTAATTGAATGAGCGAAAACGACTTAAAATGTTGACGGGTCTGATTAGGGAGTTGTTGGAATGGTAGATTTGCCACCTATAGAACGAATTAAGAATCTTACTCAGGATTGAGTAGAGGATATGGTTTAAGAAATGAATTATTGGAAACTAAGTCCCAAAATCTGACTTAGAGTCAACGATGGTAACAGACATATACAAATTGAATGGACAAAGTTGGGTTTTGAGAGTCTGAATTAGAGTTGGCACAGGATGATGAATTGAATAAACAAATTGTTAAAAAAATTGAGTTAGAGTCGGCAAAGAATGTAAACTGAATGGAAAAGATCTGAATCCAAGTTGGTAAAGAATGTGTGAATTGAATGGAAAGGATTAAGGAATTAGGTTTTTTAAGGGTCTGAATTAGAGTTGGCAAAGGATGTACAAATTGAATAAAATTGAGTTAAAAGATTTCAGTCAAAGTCAGCAAAGAATGTAAGGAATGGAAACTTGGGTTAAAAGATCCGAGTCAGAGTCGGCAACAGATGTAAGAATTGAATGGAAAATTAGGTTAAAATATCTGAGTCAGAGTCGGTAAAGAATATAAGAATTGAATGGAAGATTAGGTTAAAAGATCTGAGTAAGAGTAGACAGAGAATGTAAGAATTGAGGTGTGAAACCCCTAAGAGTCAAAATTTGATTTGACGAGGGTTGAATAGTCCTTGGAAATGAGGGTTTAGCTTGCTTTTCTAGTATGTTGCTGTTCCCTGTGCCCTTTTTGAGAGAGTGTGCCACGCAGCCTCACCAGGAAAAGATGACTTCATTCATATGTATGAGTCAATTATGCAGAGTTTGGGGGTAACCCTACCCTTCCATTTCTTTGAAATCGAAGTTTTGCGGACATTAGGGCTAGCTCCCTCCCAATTACATCCCAACGGTTGGGCCAACGTTCAAGCTTTCAAGTTAGTTTGTCATTTCTTCTGCATTTTTCCCACCGTCCCCTTATTGCTCCATTTTTATATCATCCATGTGGGTCAGCAGTCTACCTCGGTTTCACTCATTTCCCATCCTGGTGATAATATTTTTAGTGTCCATCCTGTGTCATCTGAGTACTTCCATCCTTGGTGCTTTAAAATAAAAGCTATAGATAGAATCACCTTTTCAATTGACTCCAAGCACTTCCCACTGTATTGGCAACAAACTTCTAGTTTCGAAGGGTTACTGTTCTTGTTTCAAGATGTTCTCCTGATTAGTTGACCCAAAGATCTCTCCCTTGACTCTAAAAGGTCCTTCCCACTTGGGCGTTAGTTTGTTGCTCTCGGCTTTGTGGGTTATTTCCCTCAGCACCAGATCCTTGGGATTGAACTTGCGAGGCATGACTCTTCGATTATACAGTCTAGCCACCCTAGCCTTGATAGCAAACTCCCTTATATGAGCTGCTTCTCTCACCTCTTGGACCATATCCAGGTTTGCTCTCAATCCGCCTTCATTTGTTTTTGGATCGCAGAATTCTGCCCGTAGGGAGGGCTCTCCAATTTCCACGTGAATGACTGCTTCGGTACCGAATGCTAAGCGGAAAGGTGTCTCGTTCGTGGATGAATAGGGGGTAGTGTGATACGACCACAACACCTGTGGTAGTTCCTCTGCCCACCGGCCTTTTGCTTCTTCCAACCTTCGCCGCAACCCCCTCAAAATAACTCTATTCGCCGATTCCGCCTGGCCGTTCGTTTGGGGATGCTCTACCAAAGTGAACACCTGCTTGATTCCCAGTTCTTAACAGAATTCTGCTGTGGTCTTGGATGCGAACTGAGTGCCATTGTCCGATACTATGACGGCCGGCAGGCCGAATCTGCAGACTATTTTCTTCCAGAGGAACCTCTTGATTCTTTCGGCCGAGATGACTACTACTGGTTCTGCCTCTATCCACTTTGTGAAGTAGTCTACTGCCACTATCAAGAATTTAATTTGCCCCGGTGCGAGAGGAAAAGGCCCCAAAATGTCCACCCCCCATCGGTTGAATGGCCATGGCGAAGCCATCGAGTGCAATACTTCAGGTGGCGCCCTGTAGTTTTCGGCGAATCTTTGACACTTGTCGCATTTTTTAACGAAGTCCATGCAGTCCTTTTTCAGCGTGGGCCAGTAATATCCAGCCCTGGCGATCTTGCTTGCGAGGGCTTGTCCTCCTATATGAGTTCCACATATTCCCTCATGGATCTCTCTCATGACATATTCGACTTCGTCTTTGTTTAGGCATTTGAGGAGTGGGAAAGCAAAGCCCCTCCTGTACAGACGTTGCCCCACCAAGGTATATTTTGCCGCCTCCTTGTTCAGTCGTTTAACTTCGTCCTCACTCTCCTCGGTCTTCCCTTCTTGGAGGTACTTGATCAGAGGCGTCATCCAGGTTCTTTGAGTGCTTGCCAATTTGGCTAGCAAGTCTGCTCTCTCATTCTGTTCTCGTGATACATGGACTAGCTTGAATTTTTCGAAGCCGGCCGCCAATTGCACTGCCCTCTCCTTGTATCTACTCAGCTGGGGGTCCCTCGCCTGATACTCGTTGTTGATTTGTCCAGTTACTAATTTTGAATCACTTTTAGCGGTCAGAGTTTTCGCCTCGAGATCCCGAGCTAATCTCATTCCAGCCAATAACGCTTCATACTTTGCCTGATTGTTGCTAGCTCTGAATTCGAAATGCAGGGACTGCTCCACTAAGACACCTCCAGGCCCTTCTAATATGACTCCGGCTCCCGATCCCGCCTGGTTTGAGGATCCATCGACCGACAAGTACCATTCGCCGTTCTCTTCGCTCGGTCGGTCATCCGGGGATAATTCGTTCACGAAGTCGGCCAGAACTTGTGCTTTAACATGTCCCCTCCTTTCGAACGAGATATCAAACTCCGACAGTTGAACACTCGATGCGACCATCCTCCCTGCCAAGTCGGGTTTTCTCAGGACCTGCCTTATGGGCAAATCCGTTCGGACGATGACGACATAAGTTTGGAAGTAGGGGCATAGGCGTCGTGAGGCTGTTACCACTGCCAGGGCCGCCTTCTCTATCCTCTGATATCGCCTTTCGGGTCCTTGGAGTACCTTACTGGTGAAATATACTGGCTTTTGCTCTCCTTTTTCTTCTTGGACCAGAACTGAACTAATGGCGTTATTAGATATTGAAATGTAAAGGTACAAGGGCATACCTGGCTTTGGGCGAGTCAAGACCGGGGGGGTTGCCATCATTGCCTTTAGACGTAGAAAAGCCTCCTCGCAATCGTCCGTCCATGCAAATTTTCCCTTTTTCTTAAGGGTTGCAAAAAGAGGGGTAGACGTCTCGGCCGACTTGGAGATAAAGCGGGACAAAGTCGTGAGTTTACCCATAAACTGTTGTACTTCTTTTACGTTCCTGGGGCTTCTTATGTTTGCTATTGCTTGGCACTTTTCTGGGTTTGCTTCGATCCCACTCTCGGTCAGCATGAAACCCAAAAATTTCCCCGCTTTAACACCGAATGAACACTTACTCGGGTTCAGATGCAGCTTGTGCTTTCTGAGTATGTCAAATATTCTTCTGAGGGCGCCACAATGCTCTTTCATGCACTGAGATCTGGCCACCATGTCGTCCACATATACCTCTATGTCTTTGCCCAGGATCTCCTTGAAGATTTTATCCATCAAACGCTGGTAAGTAGCTCCAGCATTTTTTAGACCGAATGGCATCACTTGATAACAGAATGCTCCTTCCTCAATGATGAAAGTTGTCTTCTCTTCATCGTGTGGGTGCATCCGGATTTGGTTATATCCGGAATAAGCGTCCATGAAGCTCAGGAAGGTGAAGCCGGCAACGTTATCCACCAATCTATCTATGCCTGGCAGCGGGTACGAGTCTTTCGGGCAAGCTTTATTCAGGTCGGTGTAGTCCGTGCACATTCTCCATTTTCCATTTGCTTTCCTCACCATCACAATGTTCGCCAACCAAGTTGGGTACTGCACTTCTCGCACGAAGCCGGCCGCAATTAACTTGTGAATTTCCTGTTTCGCTGCTTCTCTTTTCTCTTCCCCCATTTTCCTCTTTTTCTGGGTGATCGACCTGGCATTCTCGTCTATCGACAGCTGATGACATATGAATTCAGGGTCGACACCAAGCATGTCTTGAGCCGACCAAGCGAATACATCGTAATTAGATTTGAGGACCACTGTGAGCATCTCTTCCTCTTCTGAGTTCATTGTCGTCCCTATCTTTGTCATCTGCCCCTGCTCCGGCCCCAGCATTATTTCTTTCAACTCTTCGGCAGGGAGTGGCCCCTCTCTCTCGAACTGGCTCCTTGGGTCCAAATCCAAGTCCAAGACGTTCACAATCCTCGATGGAGGGGGTCTCTCTATTCTCAAACTGTCTTCATAACACCTCTGGGCTGTCCCAGTATCCGCCCATACACATCCCACTTTACCCCCCACTGGGAACTTCATGCACAGGTGCTTGGTGGATACTATTGCCCCTACCCTGTTCAATGCTGGCCGGCCGACAATGATATTGTACAACGCAGTGGCGTCTACAATTGTGTACTGCATTAAGATCGTTCGGTCGATCGGCTGTTCCCCCAGACATGTCTCCAACTCCACCGTTCCCAAGATTGGAACGAATTCCCCTACAAAACCATATAGACTTCCAGGGCACGGTTGTATCAACCCAGAGGGCAACTGCATCTTTTCCAAAGTAGATCGATAGAGGATGTTGGCAGAGCTCCCTTGGTCTATAAGGACGCGCTCCACCTTATATCCGGCCACCCCCATTGAAATCACCATTGGCTCATCTTGGGATGTTGCCTGACCTCTCATATCTCTGTCATCAAAGGTGATGGCGGGCGTCTTTGCCTTTTTCCCAAGGGGAACGGTGTTAGCTCCTGTCATTATCGTCTGTACTCGACCGTCCGTCATGCTTGCTGGTGCCCGAGTTAGGCCTCCCCCATAACCTGTCCGCCCGCCAGAAATGGTACTTATTGTTCCTCTGTGGACAGGGGTCGCCTGCCGTGATTTGCTTCTGTCCCTCTGGCTTGTGCCCGCCGAATGAGGTGAGTTCCTCCCCTGCCTTTGTGTTCGCCTTGGCACCGGTCTCTGTATGTAGCGGTCAAGGTGACCGCTTTGCACTAGTCCTTCAATCTGGGTCTTTAGCCCCCAACAATCTTCAGTGGTGTGGCCGAACGCCTTATGAAAATCACACCAACTATTTTTCTCTTTCCCCATCACTCTTCCCCTGGTCTCGGTCGGATAATCCAGTAAGGAAGTGTGGCAAATCTCATGCATGATTTGGGTCCTCTTCTCATTGAGAGAGGTAAAGTATTGGGCTTGCTCGTGTGGCTTTACCAGCATGGGTCGCTTGTCCTCCTTTACCTTGTTACTCACTTTAATGGTCTTCTGCTCGACCTTCCTCTCTGACTTTCTCCTCTCGTATTGGTCCTCCTCCATGTCCACGTGTTTCTCCGCCCTCGCTCGTATTTCCTCCATGTTTGTCGGTCTCCTGAGGGCCAAAGCGTCACTGAAAGGTCCCGCTCTTAGCCCTTTTCTGGAATGCCTTAACAATGAACTTCTGGTCAGGGTCATCTACTCTGACAGTGGCGTTGTTGAAACGTGCTAAGTATTTCTTCAAACTTTCCCTTCTCCCCTGTTTGATGTCGAAAAGATCTGCTACTTCTAGTTTTTTCACCTTGTTGGCTGCAAACTAGGATAAGAAAGAGCTGGCTAAGTCTTTAAATGTCTGGATGGACCTGGGTGGAAGCGTGACCATCCACTGCATGGCCACCCCCCTCAGCGTTCCAGGGAATAACTTACAGCTGAGTCGATCATTCCCACCACTAAAGTTGGGAGGGATAATGGTTTCGTCTATTTCCTTGCAGAAGGGTTGTCCCCAGAACGGTGGGGTCACCTCTTCTCCACGTTCTTCTTGGTTCTGTTCCTCTGCTGTCCTGAGGGCTGCTATCTGCTGGCGAAGCTCTTCTTCTCTCCTCTCTGCAGCCCTCATGTCACTTAGGTGCCTTTCTTCTGCTAGGCGGTGCCTCTCCTCAGCCTCCGCATGCCTCAACTCAGCCTCCGCACTAAGGCGTGATTGTTCATCGCTTCGCGCTTGCAGGGAAGCCACAACTCGCAGCAGACGCTGCAGCGTATCTTCTTCTCCTTCATTGGTAGAACTTGCTTGATTTCTAGTGATCGGCATACCTCCCTCGCTCTCCTCCTTCCTTTTTTGTGATCGTTGGGACTAGTTTTACCTGCCCCACGGTGGGCGCCAATGTTCTTGGTTCAAGATGTTCTCCTGATTAGTTAACCCAAAGATCTTGGCGCTAGAAGGAGGGCTTGAACCTTCGACCGAAGGAGAGATAGGCCGAGGGGCATATAAACTGGAGATGCAGAGAGGTAAAGAAATTCCCAGAACATGGAATGCTAGTTCCCTACGAATGTATTACGGTTGAAACACTAACGAGATGATTTTTCAGGTGATTTTTCCAATGCAGAATTTAAGTCCTGTAAGTGCCACCTAATACGGTCGGCCTTGGATTCGCCTCGGATTAGTCCTAAATGGCAACTCAACAAAGTTGATCATGGACTCGACTCGGATAAGTCCTGTAAGTGCTACCTGATACGGTCGGCCTTGGATTCGCCTCGGATTAGTCCTAAATGGCAACTCAACAAAGTTGACCATGGACTCGACTCGGATAAGTCCTATAAGTGCCACCTAATACGGTCGGCCTTGGATTCGCCTCGGATTAGTCCTAAATGGCAACTCAACAAAGTTGACCATGGACTCGACTCGGATAAGTCCTGTAAGTGCCACCCAATCACGGTCGGCCTTGGATTCGCCTCGGATTAGTCCTAAATGGCAACTCAACAAAGTTGACCATGGACTCGACTCGGATAAGTCCTGTAAGTGCCACCTAATACGGTCGGCCTTGGATTCGCCTCGGATTAGTCCTAAATGGCAACTCAACAAAGTTGACCATGGACTCGACTCCGATAAGTCCTGTAAGTGCCACCTGATACGGTCGACCTTGGATTCGCCTCGGATTAGTCCTAAATGGCAACTCAACAAAGTTGACCATGGACTCGACTCGGATAAGTCCTGTAAGTGCAACCTAATACGGTCGGCCTTGGATTCGCCTCGGATTATTCCTAAATGGCAACTCAACAGAGTTGACCATGGACTCGACTCGGATAAGTCCTGTAAGTGCCACCTAATACGGTCGGCCTTGGATTCGCCTTGGATTAGTCCTAAATGGCAACTCAACAAAGTTGACCATGGACTCGACTCGGATAAGTCCTGTAAATGCCATCTAATACGGTCGGCCTTGGACTCGCCTCGGATTAGTCCTAAATGGCAACTCAACAAAGTTGACCATGGACTCGACTCGGATAAATCCTGTAAGCGCCACCCAATACGGTTGGCAGAGGATCCAACATGAATAGCACTTGAAAACAGCAACCCCATAAAATCGACCGTACTACCGAATAGGAAAAATTCTGTGAATGCTACCCGACACGATCGGCTAGCGGTTCCCTCCGAAAGACAACTTAACACAATTCATCAACGATTCGATTTGGAGGAACCAAGGAGAGCAATTCAGCAAAACAGGTCTGAACTCGGTAAGTTCCATCTCGGAATCGACTTAGACAAACTACAATGCAATTGGTCCAAGCGAAGGATCATTGGCCGAATCAGAAGCTGATGATCCGAAAAGACTGGATCACGACGACTATGTTAATCCAACATCACGCTATTGGTTACCCAAAGAGTGGCAATAACTTAAACATAGTCACACAAAGAAGGGTAATCATAAGCGTATAAGCAAAGCATAAGACAAGCGCACGCGAAGCAAAATATAATGTTTTGAGAAATAAATCGAAATCAAATAACACGTCTCCTCAAGAGGAATACATAAAGAAAAACAAATTCCATTGAGTCTACAAATAAGCAAGAGTTACACATAATAGAAATAAACTAAGGGGCTGGAGACCCTGGCGGCGTTAATACTGATACAAGGCGACCGTCCAGGACCTCCTTAAATGGGTCGGCCTCTGAAACATCAACAGAAGGATGGAGGAATTCAACTTGCGCAATAGCGCGCCGAAAACCCACAACATACTGATCCGCTATGTCAATGCCTTGTTGATAGATAGTTCGATCACGCACAGCGATGGTGTCCTGAGCTGCCTTAAGAGATCCCTCCATTGATCCTAGCTCATCTCTATGGGCTAATTCCTTCTCGGCCGCCTCTTCGCGAAGTTTCTTCACCTCTGCCTGGAGGGCATCGTTACCAAGTTCCAACTCCGTCTTTGCCTGTAGAAGCTCAGCCTTAACGTCAAGTAGCTCTCCACTCATCTTCTGTTCTACCCTCAAAACTTCCTGGAGTTTGGCGGTCGAGAGACCATAGTCGAGGAGTCTCGCCTCACTGTCGGCCAAGGCCGAAGATAACTTGCGATTCTCTTCATTGAGACTCCTATGTTTATCTTCCCATGAGGATCGTTCAGCAAATATGTCCCCAAATTTCTTCTCAACAACACGAGCAAAGGCGAACCTATAGGCAGTGTACTGTTGAATAGCATCATAAACCCCAGCCAAGCCCATACGATCCACTTCGGCTTCCACCGATGAGGAGGCGATAGTTCGGTCAGCAACTTGAAGAAAAGACTTGTAGAGCTGAGGCCGAGGGTTAGGGACTTGAGGAACTGATACCTCGAGCCTGGCCGACACATTATCCTCTCGATCCTCATCTATATGAAGACGCTTGCTTGGGCGGTCATCCACCTCCTCCGCATGATGAATGGGAGAAGGAGGAGCGCCAACCATCAACTTCAAAAAAGAAGGAGTTCGCGAGGCTTCCTCTTGGGAAATTTGGGCATTGTCGGCCGGTTCGGCGGCCGCCAGAGGAGCAGCTTCAGCTTCCAAGCCGGTCGGGGTCGTAGGTTGCACTCGATTTTTCTTCCTCTTCCACAACTCGGCCAAAGCCTTAGTCGAATATCCTGAAATAAAGAGGAAACCGAGATTAAAATACAGGATAGAATAGTAAGAAGACCTACTCATCAAACTAACGCACCTTCCCCTTTTATTATGTCAGAACTACGATACATAGGCAACTCTCTCAATTCATCAATGAAGGCTCGCTCCCAGCCCTCTAGACTCTTAACAGCGACAGAGATAGACATCGCCGGCCGACGGGTCCACTGAAGAGGTGTAGTACCCCTAAATTGTCCGGGCTGGATGTGTCCCAAATTTTCCCCCCCCCCCGGCCCCCACCCCTCGGCATTTGGGCCATTCCGCACGGGCTCCAAGCCGAGACGCGCCCAGAGTCCACGCTTGACTCAGCCTCCGCTTTGACTCAGTCTCCGCTTGACTGAAGTCTCCGCACATCCCAGCTGGCCCCAAAGGCCATGGGAGAAACTGAAAGAGAGAGAGAATAATATCTGAGAAAATCTTGGGATTCGGTTGTTATGCAGCCTCTCCTAGACCCTATATAAAGCCCAGGCAGAGAAGAGAAAGGGACAACAAGGGAGAGAGCGAAAAAAGAGAGGACTAGCAGAGACCAAAGAGGAAGAGCAACCGGAGACAAACCGAGAGAACTAACGACGACGCGCCAGAGACGAAAGGAGGACCCCAAGGGCCGGCAGAGGAGAAAGATCAAGCATTGGACAAAGACAGGAAGACACGTCCACCATCTCCGAGCACCAGGTTAGTATTTTAATCCCCCTCTTACATCAGTCCAAGTCGTTCCCTACCACCCCTCTCAAACCCGAGTCCTCACCTACCCTGGCCGAGTCCATCTCACACCCGAACGCCGACCGACGTAGCCTTAAGCAGACCTTGACCCAGCCTTCTCCAAGTCGACTCGGTCTCGCCACACCAGATGGCCGAGATGGCAGGGCGGAGTCGACATGGCAGGCCGAGCCGACACGAGCCTACCGACCCCACTACAAACCATCATGCCTAATCCGACTTGGTTCCTTCGGAGCCGAGACTTTAACAAGCCATCCCTTATCCCCTTTAACTCACCTCCCACTAAAAGGAAAAACCAGTCAAACCTCCCCAGCCAGAACTACGTGGACTTTGAATCCTCTAGAGCCGAGGCATCGTGAGGGCCTAGGGGCACACCCCTATCAAGTCAAATCTTAAACCAAAAATCCAAATGCCAAACACCATCCCTCTTCCCATATAGCTAGCCTGAGGTAACTATCAAGTGATAGGCATGCTTTGGGGCCCCTACGCCTTAGCGTGTAACCAACTCCCCGAACCCATATGTCCGATTCGAGACCAGCCTTTCCAATAGGTTTCCTGCTGCTCACCCCAAACCAAAACGCCGTGGCGACTCTCCTACCCGACTTCGATTTGGCCGTCGACTGACCAACGTCACAATTTAGGGTTGTGACATGATGGCGACTCCACTAGGGACGGCTTGAGAGTTGAGCCTTGATAGGTTAGCGTGAGAGAGACCAGATGAGACCAGCAAATTCGGTTTCCCCTTTTGTATTTTTTATTTCATGCATGATTGTTTTATTCTTTTCGATTATTGTCATCATAATACTGTGGGGTTCATGGGGCGAGCACAATGAGGTGTGAATGTGAGGGCCTTATTCCCGTGCCCGTGAGTTAAGGAGAGAGGAATGTGTAGTGGTCTCCATACTAGAGGCGTCTCAGTACTGGGGATCACGATAGTTCCACTTGGGGCTGACCGTCCTAGGGGGGTAATCATGTTCTGGGATAGCTATCCTGTCCATGGTACCGCCTCCCAGGGAAAGTCTATAGACCCAAGAGCCTGTTGGTGAGGATGATTAGAAAAGCCCCAGAGAGAAGGGGGGAACATAGCCCATCCAACCATACGCCTGATTAAGGGACAACCAAGCTTAAGCCGAATTGAATCGGCTAGTACAAACCGAGATGGAATCAGCCCAAAAAAAACCCTTATACCAACCTAGCATGCATACATGCATCTCATACACCACATAAAAAGAAAAGAGAAAAAAAAAAAAAACAAAATCATGCATCATGATACATTGATCACGGAAATTTCAGATAATGGAAGTAGGGTCACAATATTGGGCTAGATCACCTCAACCCGTCCAGGCTAAAGCGCCGAATGTCCGCACTTTCGCCACTAGGGCAGCTGCCCGAGAGGCCCATGGCGAAGACGCTCGAGAAGCTTCATGGCAATCTTCCGAGCCTACATCGGAGGTTGAAACTCAGCCAGCCGCATTGGAAGCCCTCGTCCAGTACTACGACTCACCAATACGGTGCTTCACTTTCAGAGACTTCCAAATGGCGCCAACCTTGGAGGAGTATGAGCGATTGATGGGATTACCCCTCGTCGAATCCCCACTTTTTCGTTCGTGAAAATGTGGCAATGATAGGCAGCGGGCCCAAAGGTCAGTCCAGGGGAGTCCACGTTTTCGAGGGACAGCTAGCTAATTGGACGACGGAGCCACTCGCGGACGAATTTCTCTTTGCAATGTAATTCCTTTTGTAACTCGCCTCTCGGGGCGACTTTTGAATTAATAAAACTTAGCATGCATTTTTCATCCATTTCCAGTCACTTTCTTTTCCTTTCCGCGTTCTTTCCACACTTAAATTTCGCTAAAAAAAAACGGGAGGAAACTCCCTTAAAAAACACCACCAATAACGAACCTGTCCCTAAACAGCGATACAGCCTACGTATGCAAGGACCCTAGTCCTATTGAGGAACCGGTAGGAGAGGAAGACTCAGAAACTGAGGCTTTGGCCGAGGTAGAAAGGCAGATAGAACTGGAAAGACCAAAGTTCCAACCCTTGGCCAGGGAATTAGAAAGCGTGAACCTAGGCGACGAGAGGAATAAGAAAGAAGTGCGAATAGGAGTCGATGTCACAAGAATCGAGAAAGTTCCCTCATAGAACTCTTACAAGAGTTCTCGGACATATTTGCGTGGTCATACCGAGACATGCCAGGCCTCGACCGCAAAGATAGTGGAACACAGACTCCCATGCTCCCAAAAGCGGCCCCCTGCTCGCCAGCTAAGCTGCGAAGAATGAAACCCGACGTGGCCTTAAAAATCAAGGAGGAAGTAGAAAGCAGTGGGACGCCGGTTCCCCGGTCAGATCTAACTATCCCCAATGGGTGGCAAACATCGCACTGCACTCCAAAAAAGACGGAAAAGTACGCATGTGTGTCGACTATAGGGATCTAAACCGGCCAAATTTCAAGGATAATTTTCCTTACCCCACATCGACATGCTCAGAGACAATACGGCATGTCATGCCTTCTTCTCCTTCATGGACGGTTTCTCGGGTATAATCAAATTCTAATGGCGAAGGAAGATCAGGAGAAGACGACCTTCGTCACCTTATGGGGAACGTTTTGCTACAAGGTAATGCCATTTGGCCTCAAAAATGCCGGGGCAACCTACCAAAGAGCGATGGTAACCCTGTTCCACGACATGATGCATAGGGGAAATCGAGGTATATGTCGACGACATGATTGCAAAATCAAAACTCCTGAGCAAAGACATCGAAGACCTACGAAAAATTATTCGGTAGACTTCGCAAGTACAAAGCTAAGACTTAACCCGCCAAATGCACCTTCTGAGTAACTTCGAAAATTGTTGGGCTTTGTGGTGTTTAAAGGGGTATCGAAATGGACCCAGATAAGGCAAAAGCTGTCGTGGAAATGCCCCTCCCACAACAGACTTCAAGTCCGGCTTCCCTGGGACGAATAAATTTCATAGCCAGATTTATTTCCCAATTAATTCGGCAACATGCAACCCCATATTCAAACTCCTTCTAAATGACATAAGTTCGAATGGGATGCAGAATGTCAAGAAGCCTTTGAGAAGATCAAGCAAGACTTGAATGTCCGCCGGTCCTCATCCCCGCCCCCCTGAAAACCTCTGATCCTGTACCTTACGGTTGCTCGACAAGTCCATGGGTTGCATGCTAGGACAGCAAGATGAGGCTGGGAAAGAACGAGCAGTCTACTACTACCTCAAAGAAAAGGTTCACAGAATGCGAGAGAAGATACTCGGCCCTCGAACGAACCTGCTGCGCGTTGGTCTGGGCCGCCAAAAGGCTTCGACCATACATGTTGTCCCACTCAGTCCGGCTAGTAGCCAAGACTGACCCCATCAAATACATACTGGAAAAGCCCGCACTAACCGGACGCATAGCACGTTGGCAAATGGCCCTATCCGAGTTCGACATCGCGTATGTGAGCCGTCACGCTGTAAAAGGGAGCGCCCTAGCAGATCACCTGGCCTATCACCCACTGACAGATCCACAGCCCCTGGCTCACGAATTCCCAGACGAGCACATCATGGTAACAGGAGACGAGCCCCGACCAAAGAGCGAATGGACGATGTGGTTCGACGGGGCGTCTAACGTGTTGGGAAACGGGATTGGCGTGGTCTTGGCCTCTCCAACCGACCACTACTTCCCCTTTGCCGCCAACCTGGGGTTCGATTGTACAAACAACATGGCAGAGTACGAAGCCTGCACCATGGGACTCGCCATGGCCCTGGAACACCAGGTCAAGAAACTCCGGGTCTACGAGACTCAGCCTTGGATCTATCACCCGGAGAATGGGAAACGCGGACAGCAAACTCATCCCATGCACTACCCGACTACGTGAGGGAGATGACAGTAAGCCTTCGACAATCGTCACATTCCACCACGTGCCACGCGAAGAAAATCAAATGGCAGATGCCTTGGCGACCCTGTCAGCCATGGTACGAGTAAATGACGGGCGGAGATGACCATACATGTCCCAAGAACTCCTCGCACAGCCTATTGCCACCACCGGGTCTCTGAGCACCCAAAACGGACCTGAACCCTGGTACCTCGACATAAAAAGGTACTTGGAAAAGGGGAATACCCTGGGGGGCGCCAGAAAAATAGCAAAAGGACATTGAGAAGGCCGGCAGCCAACTACCTCTTGAGTGGAAACGCTATACAAAAGGAGCGCAGACATGACACTTCAAGGATGCGTGGATCGCCCCGAGGCCGAATAGATAATAGAAGAGGTCCACGGGGACCTTCTAAGACCCATGCAAGCGGCCATACTGGCTCGCAAGATCCTCCGCTAGGTATTACTGGACTAAGTTGGAATCAGACTGTCACCAACATGTCCAAAGGTGTTTGAAATGCCAGGTCCACGCCGACCGTATCAATGTCGCTCCTTCCTCCCTACACAGCTTGGCCGCGCCATGGCCGTTCTCCATGTGGGGCATAGATGTGATCGGGCCCATCGAGCCCAAGGCTTCTAACGGGCATAGGTTCATATTAGTGGCCATCGACTACTTCACCAAATGGGTAGAGGCAGCGTCAGATTCTACCGCAACACGAGCGTAGTGGTAAAATTCCTCAAAAGGGACATCATCTGCCGTTACGGTATCCCATCCCACGTCATTACAGATAACGGCACCAATCTGAACAACAAGATGATGACGGAACTTTGTGAACAATTCCAGATCCGTCATCACAATTCTACTCCCTACCGTCCCCAGATGAATGGAGCGGTAGAGGCCGCCAACAAAAATATCAAGAAAATAATACGAAAAATGGCGGTAACCTACAAAGATTGGCATGAAATGTTACCCTACGCACTACACGGATATAGGACTTCTGTGCGAACCTCCACCGGAGCAACACCTTATTCCTTGGTCTATGGTACCGAAGCCAGCCCTCCCAATAGAGATTGAAATACCCTCTTTGAGGGTCCCGGCCGCAGAATTAGAAGACGCCGAATGGATCCAAAGGCGCCACGATCAGCTAAACTTGATCGAGGAAAAATGTCTCACGGCCTTATGCCACCTGGTCAGCTCTATCGAGCAGGTTAAAAGTGCCTTTGACAAAAAAGTGAAACCTCGGATGTTTCGCATGTGGGACATGGTCCTCAAAAGGTACTACTAAACGCCCGAACCCGGAGGAAAGTGGGGCACCCAACTACGAAGGGCCATATGTGGTAAAGCACGCTTTCTCGGGGGGCGCTACTCCTAATCGACGCTGAAGGGCGCGACCTCAAACACCCCAATCAACTCGGACTCACCAAGAAGTTTTTCCCTTGAAATCTCGCCTAAGCAAAGCAAAGTGGAAAGTCGTCCGCATCCAACCGGAACCAAAATAGGATTAGGGAAACCAAGCGCGAGGCTACCTCGTTGATCCCATCAAACAACCCATCCCGCGCAAGAATGCGCAAAACCATGTTTTCACTTTGTAAATCACACATTGTCAATAAAGCCTCGTTTCATTTTTATCTCCTTTGTTTTTACATGCTAAGCTTCATTAATTCAACAAAAAGAATTTACATCGCTAAAGAATAGTTCGCAATCAAAGGCACTGTCTCCGTTACGAACCCTCGTGATCACTGATGGCTCAATAGCGCGGCGATATCCTGGTCGAGGTGGCCAAGCGCAGTCGAAAAAAAAAAACAACAACAGAAAATAATGACACTAAGCGCGCATTCCTAGGAAATAGGAGAAATTCTGCATTCTAAGTTTGCCCTAGGTTGATTCCATCTCGGTTTGGCCAAGCCAATTAATTGGGTATTCCCATAAAAAAAAAAAATTTAAAAAAAAAAAAAAAAAAAGAAATAAACAAAAAAAAAACAAACAAAAGAGATAATAAATTCTCATTCCATAATAATAATAAATTGTTTATACATAATCATTGGGGAGGGGAGTCAAGGAGGGAAACAAGCTTCCCATCCTTGATTTCTAAAGTGATGGAAAATGGGCTCAAGTCGAAGTCCGGGGCCAAAAGGGCTATCTGCTGAAGGGCTTTCTCGAAGCCCGCCTCGTGTTGGGCTACGATAGCACCTTCCAAGCGCTCCACTCTGCTAGCAAGGCGCTGCTTTTCCTTTGCTGAGGCGGCAACCTCGGCCTCCAGAGCAGTAGCCTTGACCCCCGCGGCCTTCAGTGCAGTCCCCAGCTTGGCCTTGGTCTCCTTGTCAGCCACCACGACCGCCTCCGCCGAAGCCGCTCGGGAGCGGGCTGCGTCCAGATCCTTAGACAAGGTCTCTGCAGACTGTTGTGCAAGTGCCAACGCCGCCTTCAGCCTCGCCGCTTCAATCTTCCAGTTTGCGGCTTCGGCCTCTGCCTCTGTCATCTTCTGGGTCAGCTGAGTAACTTCAGCTTCAGCCGCGGCCGCCTTGCCCACCATGGACGCCGCCTCCGACTTAGACTTCGCCAAGTCAGCCCACAAACCTTCTCGGTCATCCCTCAGCTTGGCTGCTTCTGCCTTCACCCTCTCAACCTCGGCCCTTAGGTCCTGGTTGGCTTTAGCCACCTTTTCAAATTCCTTTTTATTCAGAGCCTCCTTCAGCACAATTTGCTCCGCCTTCTTCACCAGGCCCCTTGACACCTCTAAAGAAGCCAACGACCTGAGATGATAGGCTTCCAGCATATCAAACGTCCCGCCCACCCCAGCATCGACCAAGAGCCTGCGGTCATATTGAGGAATTGAGCTTGGGGGAACCACCCTGAGGTCCACGTTCGCTCCCCACAAAGATCTTACATTATCAGGGGCCTTGAAACAGGACAGCCCCCCCGAAGGCAACTCGGGTCCCGTAGTAATGGTAACCTTGCTCCTCTCTGTCAAGCTGACCGGAGACGAACTAGGGGGCACGACGCTCTTCCCCTTCTTCCTAGCAACTTCTTCAGCAGCGAGGGCTTCAGCTTTCCTCTTGGCCCCTCGTGTCTGCACATCTGAAGCAAGGGGCCTCGCTTCGGCCTGAGCAGGCATGCCTTCCGCTTGCACCGAAGTGGCCGGGCGGGCAACCACAGCAGGAGTTCTAGTCGCCTCGGCCACACGTGCCGACTGCCTCTAAGCAATCGACGTTTCTCGGCAAGGGGAGCCGGCTCGCTGGCGGGTGCCGCTTGCACTTCGGCCGTGGGCGTCGAGGCCTCCCCGGCTGGCCGCACTGCCGACTTCATTCCGGACTCGGCCCGTTGGGCCAATTTCACCTTCTTGATTAGGGCGGCCATGTTGATCCCCTCATCTTCAATCATCCCTGTCAAAAAAAAAAAAATAATAAAGACATTAGATACTCTTCTATGCCTAAACAAGAAAAAAACAAGACTCACTTTTCAAATGGGAAACAGGCTTCTTCCCAAGGGCCAAGGCCACAATCTCCTTGCAATTCATCCCCCGGGGCAACTCGTCCAACAGTTGGAGAGTCGCTTTCTCCTCACGAAAAGTCGGCTTCTTCAAGGCCCCTCGAGGCCTTCAAAGGCAGCCTCCAGTACAGTGGCATTGGCTGCCCATCTGTGCACAAGGACCCCTCAGGTAGGGCCCTTATCTTCAAAAAGCGATCCTTGAAGCCCTTGTAGGAGGCTGTGTACGCGGTGAATAGACTAGTGTTGGGGAGGGGTGCCAAGGAAACCCAACCCACCTTCTTCCCCACTCGGATGGTGTAATGGCTTAGGAACACCGTGGCAAGGAGTCGGGTCAGCATCACAAGACACCACCTTGAAAGCTTGAAGAGCCGCCCACCCGCTGGGATGAAGTTGCGAAGGAGCCACGCCCACCAGCCTCAACACCTCCGCTGTAAAGCGGTCCAGAGGGAAGGTCACCCCCAAGTCTTGGAGGACAGCCTCGACATGTATAACGAAATCGCCTCTCCCCTCTCTCTAGATATGGTGGCAGACCCGCCCGAGGAAGAAACAAATGGTCATCTCCAACGGGGGGCATGAGGCCCACAAACCCAGTCCCTTTTGGCAGCAAGGGACTCCACCTCCTCGGGTGTCATTTTGGAGCCATAGAACAGAACGTCCGGGTGGACCCATTCATAGTGCTCCTCCCCTGATAGAATGGGGGCACTGGGACTCGACGCTGCTTTGTCCGCCACAGCTACAGGAATGGCAGCTATGGCCTCAAGACTGGGAACCGAAGAAAAAGAAGAAGATGACGAAGAGGGAACTTCTACAGCACCTAACATGTCTGACGGTGGGAAAAACAATTGAAAGGAAGAGAAGCGTTGAAGAAAAAGCGCGAGAGAAAAGAAGGAAACTCCAAGCTCAAATCTGGAAAATGGGGAAATGAGTGCCAACGGGTAGCTAAACGCCTATTTATAGGAGCCAAAAGCCACCTCGGAACGAGCAGCGACGCGCCATTAAACAGGCGCAACTCCCCAAGACGGCGCAATCATCACCCCTGGAATTAATGCGTCCCAAGGAACGAAACGACACATCAATGCACCCCGAGGAACGAAAAGACGCCATTAATGCGCCTCCCAGAAATGAAAAGACAAGCCAGAAAGGCGCGTGCCCTCAGGCGCGACCTTTGAGTTTCCAAAAAAAAATAATAATAAAGCAATAAAATGAAAAAAAAAAAACAAAACATAAAGGAAGAAAATAAAAAAGGGAAAGTTAATAAATCCAAATAAACCGACTTCGGCCAACGCCAAACCGATTCGACAAAGCATTCAATCCATCTCGGCCAACGCCAAGACGGCCCTAAGAAGCAGTCAATTCGACTCGCCAACGCCAAGCCGATTCGATAGCATTCAATCCATCTCGCCAACGCCGCCGATTCGACAAAGATTCAATCCATCTCGGCCAATGACAAGCCGACTTCTGATAGCATTCAATCCATCTCGCCAACGCCAAGCCGATTCGACAGCATTCAATCCATCTCGGCCAATGACAAGCCGACTCAGACAGCATTCAATCCATCTCGGCCAATAGCAAGCCGATTTGGACAGCATTCAATTCATCTCGGCCAATGGCAAGCCGATTCGGAAAGCATTCAGTCCATCTCGGCCAACGTCAAGCCGACTCGGACAACACTCAATCCATCTCGGCCAACGTCAAGACGACTCGGCCAGCATTCCATCAAACCATCCTACCCAATATCATACCAAGTTCCAATAGATGATTCACCCCTCCAAGCAAGGTAGGATCAGAAATACCATCAAACCTAGGCGCCTAAAGGAAAGCCTAGCAAGTCATCCTCAGACACAAACAGCCCAATGACCGCCCTCAAACTTGGGCACCTAGTGGAAAGCCCAATGGTCAACCAAGTCAAAGCAAGTCAGCAACATCATCAAACCTAGGCGCCAAGCGGAAAGTCTAGCGATCACTCAAAAAACAAGTACCCCAATGGCCATTTTCAAACCTGAGCACCTAAAGGAAAGCTCAAGGGCCAATCCAGTTAGGATAATTCAACAGCACCATCAAGCCTAGGCGCCAAGTGGAAAGCCTAGTGACCACTCGAAAGCAACCATCCTGACGGCTTCTTCAAATATGGGCACCCAATGGAAAGCCCAACAGCCACTTACTCCAGAACAGTTCACTACTCGCAGCCCAGTCCTAGGACCGCCCCGTCAGTCGGCTCCCCAGGAAGGCTCAGAGTCTTTATCCGCATTCATTATCACAAACCCAATACTGAATGCAAATAAAGAGGGGGCAACTGTAGTACCCCTAAATTGTCCGGGCTGGATGTGTCCCAGCCTTTCCCCCCTGAAGCCGGCCCAATTTCTGGCATTTGGGCCATTCCGGCACGGCTCCAAGCTGAGACGCGCCCAGAGTCCACGCTTGACTCAGTCTCCGTTTGACTCAGTCTCCGCTTGACTCAGTCTCCGACATCCCAAAGGCCCCAAAGTCCATGGGAGAAACTGAAAGAGAGAGAGAATAATATCTGAGAAAATCTTGGGATTCGGTTGTTATGCAGCCTCTCCCAGACCCTATATAAAGCCCAGGCAGAGAAGAGAAAGGGACATCAACGGAGAGAGAGAAAAAAGAGAGGACTAGCAGAGACCAAAGAGGAAGAGCAATCGGAGACAAACCGAGAGAGCTGACGACGACGCGCCAGAGACGAAAGGAGGACCCCAAGGGCCGGCAGAGAAGAAAGATCAAGCATTGGGCAAAGACAGGGAAGACACGTCCGCCATCTCCGAGCACCAGGTTAGTATTCTAATCCCCCTCTTACATCAGTCCAAGTCAGGTTCCCTACCACCCCTCTCAAACCCGAGTCCTCACCTACCTGGCCGAGTCCATCTCGTCACCGAACGCCGACCGACGAGCCTTAAGCAGACCTTGACCCAGTCTTCTCCAAGTCGACTGCCTCGGCCACACCAGATGGCCGAGATGGCGGTGGCGGAGCCGACATGGCGTGGCCGAAATGACACGAGTCGGCCTGACCCCCACTACAAACCATCATGCCTAATCCGACTTGGTTCCGGCGGAGCCGAGACGGAACAAGCCATCCCTTATCCCCTTTAACTCACCTCCCACTAAAAGGAAAAACCAGTCAAACCTCCCCCAGCCAGAACTACGTGGACTTTGAATCCTCTAGAGCCGAGGTACGTAGGCCTAGGGGGCACACCCCTATCAAGTCAAATCTTAAACCAAAAATCCAAATGCCAAACACCATCCCTCTTCCCATATAGCTAGCCTGAGGTAACTATCAAGTGATAGGCATGCTGGGGGCCCCTACGCCCTTAGCGTGTAACCAACTCCCGAACCCATATGTCTGATTCGAGACCAGCCTTTCCAATAGGTTTCCCGGCGTTCACCCCAAACCAAAACGCCGGTGGCGACTCCTACCCGGCCGACTCGGCTTCGGCCGACTCCGCCCAACGTCACAATTTAGGTTGTGACAAGAGGAAAGTGCTGTCGCCCCTCATGGTCGACCAATAGTCTCGAATTGGGATTCCGCGGAGCGACTCTAAAGAAATGATCCTTGAAACCTTTGTAGCTTTCAGAGAAGGGCCGTAAGAGCGAGTGTTTCGGCCTGTTGCTTAGAGACGTCCATCCAACGCAATCGGTCTTACGCGGGGCAAAGAACCAGAAAAACACCCCAAGGGATGGAGCCTTGCCCAAGTCTTCACACAGGAGTTCAAAGGCCCTAACGAACGCTCAAATGTTGGGATAAAGCTGTGTAGGAGCCACATTCAAAGCCCGAAGCACCGGTCGCTCGAAATGGGTGAAGGGGAGATGTATCCCCAGCTTCGAATGGAGCGTGTCGTACATGTAGAAGAACGGCCTCGAGGCTTTTGCAGAATTCATGCAAACTGCTTCCCCTGATCGACAGGCCGTCACTATCACTAACCATGTTCTCGACCGACATATGGTGGAAGCCATCCCCAACAAGGAGCCCGATTTTGTTAAAACCGAGGAGACTCTTAAGACCTCAGGGTCTACCCACGAGTAAGCACCATCGGCCAAACTATCAGACTTATCATTGCGATAAGTTATCCTAAAGGGATAGTCCTCTCGAGAACCCGAGCTCGATGAAGAGTCATCGTCTCGATTAGAAGCACCATCAACAGGCGCTATAGAGGAGGAAGGCTGGGCCTCCTGGTTGGAGGTACCTGGTAGGTCCCTCATAACTTCCTCTGCGAACGAAAGAGAGCAAGGGTCAGAATGTGACCCTAGCTAGGGCACAAGTCTCCTCGTCAAAACGAACAACGTTCTGAGATTGAAATCAAAGAGAAGACCTAATTGGGAGAACAAAAATTGAAGACAAGAAATAAGAGCGGTGGGAATCATTACTTGTGGGTTCCATCGAAGAAGGACACTTAGGAAGATCAGCGAAGTTGGCGACGCTATCAAAGAATAGAAGAAAGAGATAGAGAGGAAGAAGCGCAAAGGTGCAGCCAGAGAAGGAGCGGAAGTGAAGAGGCAAAAGACAAATATCTGGTAATCGCCAATATCTATGATTGCGAAAATCTTCCCCCAAAGCGCATGGTCCCGAGGAAACCATAAATGCGGGGAATTTAAAACGTCTCCGTAGCCCAAAGCCCAAGGTCAGAGTCACGCGTGTACTGAACCGACGTCCCATCATCAATTCGGCTTCCTGGTATCAAGCTTATGCCTAGTCGACTAAGCTTAAGGGGCTGTGTATCGGTCAAACCGAATGGTTCGGTCGGTAGGAGGCCGATTGACCATGTCACGGTCGGCCAGGCAGGTGGTACACGCACCCAGCTAACTGCTCTCTCTCAGCTGTCAACTCTAGGGGTCAGCGAGGGTCAATCATGAGAGTCAGGGTAGAGGAAATGTGTCAGAAAGTTGCGTGTACGAAAGCCCATATCGAAGCTTCGAATGGCTGCTAGAAGACAAGAGTTCGCTTTAGAATAAAGGGAGAGACTTAGAGAAGGAGAGGGGTCCTTTTTTTGGGAGAGATCTTTGGGTCAACTAATTAGGAGAACATCTTGAAACAAGAACAGTTACCCTTGAAAGTTCTTTCTCCTAAGAACCAAACCTAGATTTCCTGCTTGGACGCACTTTGATGAGTCGTATTTTATACACCTCACAAGGGCTTAAGATGGGTGTTGTTAAGAATGTTTAATGATTAAAAGTGTTGTCTTAATCGAGATTTGGATTATAGGCCTAAAAATAGGAGAAATGCAAATACGTGCTAAAATGAGGTTTTTAACTAACAAAAAAGCTAAGACTTGTTTTGCAGGCCTAACAAGCCATCTTGGCCCAAGTCATCTCGGCCCAGTCTAGCGCTCCTGGTCAAGCCGACATCAATTGCAGAAATCTTGCCTAAAATCACTCCAGCAATAATGCAGATATGATTTGTTGAGATGCAGATATGATTTGCTAAGATACAGATATGATTTGCTAAGATGCAGATATGATTTGCTAAGATAAAGAAATTTGTAATACATATATGATTTGTCAATCTGTAATTTGGGTAACTAGGAATGCATATATGATTCTGCTAGAAATTAGGAAATTGGGAAACTCCTAAGATTTAGGAGATTGTAATCTGTAATTCGAATTAGAATCTTTAGGATTTGGATTTCTATTATTAGGATTAGATTTAGATTTATACGGCTTTTGTATAAATAAGCACATCAGGCCACGTCTTCAAGGGTGGAATTTTCAGTAGAATCTAGAGCTAGCACCATCAGCAACTGTAGACACTCAAAGCTAGTACGGTGGTACACGAAACTTCAGTACGGTGTCTCTCTCGATCGAGGAGGTACAAGACCAGGATTTGGGAAGCTGGAAGCTTTCGGAGGTGATCGCTCAGTATAGCCGACGCACTCCGTTGGACGGAAACCTCAACGTCTAGCTATCACTGATGCACCACTGCCGTCCTCCCATTGGCGATCGTCGTGGAAGGCGGATTATCTAGAAACTCTGAACTTCTCACCTTGTATTCAATTTGGTTTTCAATCACATAACTGGTTTGCAATTTTGTTTCTTAATTATATTTCCTGCACTTTAATCTGCTTGTAAGTTTGCCGTGACACATTGTTAGGGTAAACCATGTTAGACTAGAGCCGATCGGAACTGGTTTAATAATCTGATTAGGTAGAGAACCTAAAATCAACCAAGTACATACTTCCTGCCAACTGATGAGGTAGCGATTGTGTAAATCCTCGGTATGGCAATGGACAAACGTTCGGCGATCGTCGTAAGAATCTAAGGTTGATTCGGAATATAATTCTAAGTAAGAATAGTAAATTGTTGTGTTTTGATTCTCGAATTGATACAGTAGTTAGCATACATTAGTTTAGTATAGTTTAGTTTACTTTTTGCAATTAGTTTATTTTCTGCACTTAAACCTCAAACCCCCTATTTACTGCTTTTCTAGAGTTTGAGACCGAGTTAGTCCGACCCCGTCGCGTCTATCCAAGATCGAGTCAGCATTCTACACTAAATGTTTTTCTACATTAACTCTGATTTTTACACTTAGCACAATCTGAACACACTGTGTCCTTGAGAGAATCGACCTAGGTTAGCTATACTATAGTTAGCTTTAGTTTTATTTGATGCGCGTAAGACGACTAAAAATCCGCTTATCACACTTCCTAGGGACATGAATTGTGAGACTTTGGTAGACATATCTTTTATTTAGACCATGTGGATGAAGCCGACATGCTTCTTTTCCTATCTTCAAAAAAATGTTTTATTCTAGTGCCTGTTATCATAGAAATGCAATGCGAGTAAAGTGGGAAAAACTATTTTATTGCTTTGGGATATTTGTACAGCTTTTTGATTGGGTTTTGGAAGATACAATCAAATTAGCTTCTCGGCCTAATGCCATAAGCCTTTAACTAGCAAGATAATGTCTAGCCTTTCCTTCTTGCCTATCTAGAGGTCGTGCTTTTTGGCTCTTCCCAATCCTTCTTAAGGGTAGAACATCTTGTAGAATCTGCATTAACAAGATGCCTTAGGTCTATTCCTTCAGCGATGGTCAATATCAGAGCTCCACTTGAGAAAGCCCATTTCACCATGTAGGGGCCTTCATAATTCGAGGCCCACTTTCCCCTCTAATCTTTGAAATTTGAGGGGACCTTCTTGAGAAGTCCCCTTCCTTGAATATACGAGGCTTTACTTTCTTATCAAATGCTTTCTTGATCATTTTTTGGTATAATTGCCCATGGCACATAACGGTTAGCCTTTTTTCCTCAATCAAGTTCAACTGGTTGAACCTATGCTGGGCCCATTCGCTGTCTTCCAACCCAGCTTCTGCTAAGACTCTCAGAGAAGGGATCTCTATGGGAAGTACAGCCTCCATGTCTTATACTAGTGTGTAAGGGGTTGCTCCGTTGGACATCCGTATCGTAGTGCGATAACCATGTAGAGCGTGGGGCAACATATCATGCCAATCTTTATAGGTCACCACCATTTTTTGCACTATCTTCTTGATGTTTTTGTTGGCTGTTTCTACGGCCCCATTCATCTGTGGACAATAAGGTGTAGAGTTATGGTGGTGCACCTTGAACTGTTCACACAATTCGTTAACCAATTTATTGTTGAGATTGGTGCCATTGTCGGTGATGATATGGGCTAAAGTCCCATATCGGCATATGATATCTCTCTTGATAAACTTTGCCACTACACCCTTTGTCACACTCGCATAGGAAGTTGTTTCTACCCATTTGGTGAAATAGTCTATGACCACCAAGATGAACTTGTGTCTGTTTGAAGCTTTGGGTTCTAATGGGCCGATCACATCCAGACCCCACATTGAGAATGGCTAGGGAGACGTTAAATTCTACAATACCGATGGGGTCGCATGGACGTTATTGGCATAAATTTGACATTTCAAACACTTTTTGACGTGCTGATAACAATCTGACTCCATTTTTGTCCAGTAATAACTTGCCCCCAGGATCTTTCGTGGCAAGGAATATTCGTTTGCATGTGTGCCAAAGGCCCCTTCGTGCACTTCTTCTATTATCTCCTTTGCTTCTTGACTATTGACACAATGCAGTAGGGTCATATTAGAGCTCCTCTTATACAAAACTTTGTCGTTTAGAAAGAATTCGGATGCCAGCCTTCTCATTGTCCTTTTGTCATTCTCGGATTTCCTTTCAGTTATTCTCCCGTCTTTAGGTATTTTTTGATGTCATAATACCATGATTTTTCATCCAGATAGGCCTCGTCCAAGCCGAGATACTAGCAATATGTTGTTTTTATCTAGAGTCGGATTTGGATCACCATTTCTTGGTCGGCATTTACTTGGATCATGGCTGCCAAGGTGGCCAGGGCATCTGCCATTTGATTTTCTTCGCGGGGAATATGGTGGAAGATGATCGAGTCAAAGGATTTGGCCATTTCTTTTATATGGGCATGGTAGGGGATT
Organism: Mucuna pruriens; assembly: GCA_025330945.1. Classification (NCBI taxonomy): domain Eukaryota; kingdom Viridiplantae; phylum Streptophyta; class Magnoliopsida; order Fabales; family Fabaceae; genus Mucuna; species Mucuna pruriens. Next base: position 382,456 of record JAENHJ010000527.1, on the reverse strand, counting down.
AGCTTCGCATCTCGTGTTTCCCATTCTCCTTTGGTTGGTATATGACCAATGCCGAATCCCCGAAAACCTTAAGCTTCTTTGCCTGGCACTCTAAGGCCATGGCGATACCCATTGTGCATGCTTCGAATTCTGTCATGTTGTTGGTGTAGTCGAAGCCTAGTCGTGCTAAGAAAGGAAAGCATTGATTCGTCAAGGATGCCAACGCTGCCCCTATGCCATTTCCCAATAGGTTAGATGCCCCATCAAACCACAACGTCCATTCTTCTTGGGGTTCAATCTCGATAATAGTCATGATGTGCTCGTCGAGAAATTAATGTTGAAGAGGTTGATAATCCAATACTAGATGGTAAGCTAGATGCTCTACTATGGCGCTTCCCTTGATAGCCTTCTGGTTTGTGTATATGATCTCAAATTCTGCTAGATGCATTTGCCACCGAGCTATTCGTCCTGTAAAGGTTGGCTTCTCGAAGATGTATTTGATGGGATCCGTCTTGGCCATCAACCACATTGGGTTAGCTAACATATACTACCTCAACCTCTTTGTTACCCATACCAAGCTACAACAGGTTTGCTCTAGAGTCAACTATCTCTTTTCCCAATCCGTGAACGTCTTGCTAAGGTAGTATATAGCTTGCTCCTTTTTTCCTCGTAGCATCTTGCTAACCTTGGATGCATCCCATCAATTTCTCCAGCACAGTTAAGTATAATATTAAGGGTCTTCTAGGCATTGGTGAGAGGGTTTTCCAAGTATTTCTTGATTTTTTCGAAGGCCTTTTGGCAATCAGGGTTCCATTCTATTCTTATGTTCTTTTTGAGAAGTTTGAAAATGGGGGCGCAGGTCACCGTTAACTATGATATGAAGCGGGCTATATAGTTCAACCTACCCAAAAAGCCCCTGACTTCTACCTTCATTTTTGGAGTTGGCATTTCTCGAATAGCCTTGACCTTGTCCGGATCTACCTCTATGCCCTTCTCGTTCACTCTAAACCCTAGCAGCTTCCCAGATTTGACCCCAAATGTGCACTTGGCAAGGTTTAACCTCAGTCTAAACTTCCACAACCTGATGAACAACTTTCCCAGGCCTTCCACGTGTTGTTCTAGTGTTTTGGATTTTTGCTATCATATCATGAAATAAAGCTACCATGGCCCTTTGATATGTTGCTCCTACATTCTTTAAACTGAATTGCATTACTTGATAGCAGAAGGTTCCCTAAGTGGTGACGAATGTCATTTTTTTCTTATTTTTAGGGACCATTTTGATTTAGTTATATCCCAAAAATCTGTCCATGAAGGAGAAGAATGCATGCCCAACTATATTGTCTACCAAGATGTCTATGTGTGACAAAGGGAAATTATCCTTGGGGCTGGCTCTGTTTAGGTCCCTATAATCAACACACATACACATTTTTTCTATCTTTCTTTGGTATTGGGACTATGCCCGCCACCCATTGAGGATATTCGGCCACAACCAGGAACCTGGCGTTCCACTATTTTTCCACTTCCTCTTTGATTTTTAATGCTACATACAACTTCATTCTTCTCAGCTCCTGTCCTACCAGGATTGATCCTGAGATAATGGGCAACCTATGCTCTACTATCTTAACGTCCATGCCAGGCATGTCTCGATATGACCATGCAAATACATCCACATATTTCTTTAATAGTTCTACCATTTCGTGTCTCGCCTTTGGTGGCATAGACTTCCCTACCTTGACTTCATTGACTTCTTCCCATTTTCCAATGTTCACAACCTCTATGCTTTCTTCTAGAGGTTGGATTTTCAAATCTTGATACTCTAATGTCTTTTGAAATCCACCAGGGGTTTGGGCCTCCATATCCTTACCTCTATTTTGGCTATTCGAATCACTAGACTCATCATGCACCTAATCGCATTATCATTATGGGTGGAGGGTTCTTATCTATTTTATTATATGATTTTTGTTTTAGAAAAGCAAAAGGAACAAAACAAACAATATTTCAGGTGAATTAATGCACAATAAATCAATGATTTGGAAAGTAAAAGCGAGTTTTGAAAGGAAAAAGGTGGAGTGCATTGTATTTCATAACAGATATAAGCCACGAAGGGCTGCGTACACATCTGAGTCTTAAACTGGATTACATTTTTAAGGAGATAAGATCTGGAAATACATTGACTGCCCAGTTGGTCAATTTTTCTTGGGAGGGGTACACCCATTCTTATAGCTCTGATGACTGGTCCCCCACCATGGCTACCTAGTCTAGGAAAACCACGCCCCCGTTGAAGAACCTATGATAGAGGTCTTGGGAATCCTTGAGGGTTTGAGACATTTTCCCTTGCATCTTCACACTACTCCTAAACTTGTAGAAACCAAGGCCGACTCTCCCCAAGTTTTCTTGTATTGCTAAAGGCTCATTCATCCTGTCCAAACATTTTCCCAACCCCTTTTCGAGCTGATACCTTGCTCTAATTACTATCTTTGCCACCATGAATGTTGCCTTTGATGGCTTTGGGATTTCCTGCCTTACCTCTGCGGCGCCCACTATTTCCAATGATTGGAACGACGTCTCTAGAGCTTCTTCACTGCCTTCCACATATTCGATAGGTGTCGGTGTGCTGATCATCAAATCTTTCTCACCCATTGCACTGATCAGGAGTTGATCTACTACGAACTTGACTTTCTGATGGAGTGATGAAGGGACTGCTCCAGCTGCATGGATCCAAGGCCTGCCTAGCAAGCAACTATACGCAGGTCTTATGTCCATTACCTGAAAGGTGATGTCAAAAGTAATTGGCCCTATGCATATAGGGAGTGTAATTTCCCTCATAACTTCCCTTTTAGATCCATCAAAAGCCCTAACTACTATGGCGCTGGTCCTCAACTGCGCGTCGGAGGAAAATAACTTGTCCAAGGTAGTCTTGGGCATCACATTGAGGGAGGATCCATTATTGATCAACACTCTCTCTATTATGTAATCCTCGCATTTGACAACGATATGCAAGGGCTGATTGTGATCTCGTTCTTCAGTTGAGACTTCTTCTTTCGAGAAAGAGATGTGATTGGCGGTAGTGATGTTATTAATTATACCCCCGAATTTTTCTACTGATATGTCTTTGGAGATGTGAGCCTCATTAAGCACCTTCAACAAGAGCTGGCGATGTTTTTTAGAACTCACCAATAATGATAGGAGTGAGATTCGGGTTGAAGTCTTGTTCAATTGGTCCAGCATCTCATATTCTCTATTATGACACCCTTCTACCCCGAATACTTAAATTGCCTTAATAAAATAAATAAAATGAAGACAGGGTAATAGTTAAAACCAAAAAGCACAATTTGTATTAAGGATAAAAGGTTCACATGGTAATTAAAAGGTAGGCACAAAGTTTTTAAGGAGGTTTTAGATCTAAACATTATAATTGAGAAAACTAAAGTCATCATCATCTTTAAAATAAGTCATTCAAACATCAAGGCATAGAGCAACTATTCTAACTTCTAGAACCCCGATGTCAGACTAATCAGAGCAAGACCCCGCCTTTTCAAAACTCGGCACCATGAGCGCCCTCAACATTACCTAAAAGAAAAAAAACAAGAGAAAGTACGATGAGAAGTCGCATTCAATCATATATAAAGGCAGATAATGCCCCAAATCCCACCCATTACTGTACTCAATTACTAACAGTTAACAGATGCTCATATATCAATCACATTTCATTCATGTCTACAAAATGAACATGCTCGCACAATGCATATGCTCATCATCACACATAAGAGTCTCGAGTCGGAACTCCACACCATGGGCGAACCTCCTCAATCCCCTTAGTTATCACTAATGATGGCCACACCGTTAAACACCCCGTATGGACCGGTGTGTCGCACAGTTAAACACCACCTATGGCCCGTGCGAAGACATTCCACACAACCGTTAAACACCACCTATGGCCGGCGTGTAGCATGGTTAAACACCACTTGTGGCCCATGCATATGATTGTCCCCATCATTAGTCCTCATGCTAAACACCACATATGGCTAGGGTATTATAGCCACGTCTGGCTTCTCATGCATCTCATGTCTCTCATGCATCTCATGCCTCTCATGTCCATGCTCAATGCATTCTCATCCACACTCTTATTCTCATGATTTATTTATACCTCATTCGCACAATCCATAGCCATACCCAACCATATGAATTTAACCATCATCTTATAAATCATTTATCAAAAAGCACAAAAACGCACATAAAACACCATTGAATTTCACCCAATTTCATCATTGCACATAAGAGCCCCAAATCATGAACAACCATAAACAACCACAAGAATCAAGTAATTAGGGCAATTAACCATACGATTTCCCAACAAAAATCACATTAGGACAAGACATTAATCAGACCACAGAACATATTGAAAAATTGTTTTTACCGATTAAAATATTTTTAGAATATAATAACCAAACAAAATTGAGAATTTAGATCCTAGAGGGACTTAGGGATTGCCCTCACTACTCGTACACTGCCGCATTCATATATGATCAAACCCATCTCCCCTGTACCTTAGATGTGAAGAATAGTGATGATCTAATGTGGCTCTAGGACGGTCTGAACACCCTAGTTCCTCTTCCTTGCAGGTCGGCGTTCTCTCTCCTCTAGGTCTGGTTGTCTGAAGCGTAAAACACCAATTAGGGTAAACTGATTACCCCTTATGTAATATTCTAGCTGGGTCGGGTCAACCCCGATCCACCCGTCAGCCTCCCCCGTTAATTCAATTAATTAAATTAATAAATGAAAATAATTTAAATAAAGCCTCATCAATTTATAAAATCATTAATCCCTCTATTAAAATAAAATTGATAATAATAATAATAATGTAATTAATTTCTAAAAATAATTAAATAAATTTTAGGATGTTACAGCTATGCCAGATGAGCTTTAGGAATTCCGCCGCTTCTTCTTCTGTCACAATTTCCTGTCGCTCTTCCATTTTCTCTTTTTTCTTGTCTTGGGTGACATCCTTCTTCCACAGCTCTTTGGGGGCATATATTCTCCCGCTTCTGGTTATTCCTCCTATCCCGACTATATTGGTAACATCCTTCGTTGTACTTGTTCCTTCTTTTTCCTCAAGGATTACCTCCCTGTCGTTATATGTCCATGGCACTGTGTAGCTTTTGTATTGGGAAATTGGTATCAGGATAACTAGAGGTGTTTTAGTTTAAGGGGCGACACTGTAGTGTATGATCAATGGCTTGGGAAAGGGGGTGTCATCTTCCCCTATGGTAGCAACTTCGTTCGGTTTGGCCATGACACTCTTGGCTTGGTGGGAACCTTCCTCCACCACAAACAGCTTATTGAGATCTTCCATGATCAACGGTTTAGGGAAAGGAGTGTCGTCTTCCCTGTAGTAGCAACTTCGATTGATTTGACCGTGACATTCTTGGTTTGGTGGGAACCTTCCTCCACCATGGACAGCTCACTAAGATCTTCCATGATCAACGGTTTAGGGAAGGGAGTATCGTCTTCCCTGATGGTAGCAACTTCGATTGATTCAACCATGACATTCTTGGTTTGGTGGGAACCCTCCTCCACCACGAACAGTTCAATGAAATCTTCCAATTGGCTTTCTTTTTCTTTGACTGTCCTCTCGTCTAGGGTCATAGGTGATTCATCCCTTTGTTGCTCGTGTTCGATGGAATTAATAGTCGAGCTCCTATGCTCAGGTAAGGGATTACTTTTGAAATTGGGTCCCTATTTTTGAAAAACCAGCCAACCTCTATTAATGAGATTTTTCACTTTGTGTTTGAGACCACAACACTTCTCTGTGGGATGCTTAATGACTCCCCCATGGTATTCACATTTTGTGTTAGGATCATAACTTTTGGAGTAAGGAGGTTCTATTGGCTTGAGAGGGATAATGATGATCAGTCTTTTTCCCAACAATGTCTTGAATAGTTTACCATATGGTACTAGAACAGGGTCTAAAGTTCTAGGATTACTTCTTTTGAGATTAGCCGGTTTGTTATTACTGTCGCTACTTGAGGCAGTCATACTTGCCGACTTTCCCTCCGTCTGGTCTGGCAAGAATAATGGTGACACTGGATTCTTCTCGGGGGTCAATGGTCCCTCCTTAACGTGGATCTATATAGGATACATGGATGAAGGCTTTCCTCTACCATATCCTTGGGCTACCTTAGATAGGACCACACTAGTTTCTCCTTTCTTCTTTTCCTGCATGGTTTTCTTAACGAACCTGATGCCACTGGTTACCGAGAAAATTTGCCATGCTTCAGCCCCACTTCTACCCTTTCTCCTACCATTACTAAATTGGCGAAACCCGAGGAAACACTTCCTACCACTATTTCATAGAAGGGAGATGGCAAAGTATCAATAAACATTTACACCATCTCTTTTTCTGTCAGTGGAGGTTGGACCTAGGCTGCCACTGCAAACCATTTTTTGGCGTATTCTTTAAACCCTTCTTTGTCTTTCTTAGTCATGTTTTGTAGCCGAGATCGATCTGGTGCTAGATCCTCATTATACTTGTACTGTTTTAGGAAGGCCTCGGCGAGATCCTTCCATGTTCTTATTCGTCCTCTTTCTAGGCTCACGTACCAGCTTAAAGTGGCCCCAGACAAACTATCTTGGAAACAGTGTACTAGGATTTTGTCTTCATGTACGTAGGCTGCCATTTTCCTACAGTACATGGCAAGGTGGATATGGGGGCAGGAAATACCCTTGTATTTATCGAACTTTGGCATCTTAAAATCCACTGGGAGCACAACATCTGACACTAGACACAGGTCAGCTGCATCTAGTCTGTACCTATCTACCCCTTCGATGATGCGTAACCTTTCTTCGAGGAATTGCCATTTCTCGTCCCCTTGGGGATCTCCTTCTACCCCGGGGTTGTCATAGCCAACCCTGCTTGGACATTTTGGCCAGTTAGTGATTGTGTTCCCAATTGTAGTCCGACTCCTGCTACTAGTCCATGCCCAGCAGAATTCGTTCTCGCCTGCTCATTATCCTCCGACGTCAGTCGCTCTTCAGCATTGGCGTTCCACCCTATTGGCATTCCGTACAAGGGGTTTTGGGGTGGCGTGTATCCTGGCAGATAGTAGGGTGTTGTCTGTGCATTCGGTGCTAACCCCCTAGTAAGGAGATCAATGATCTTGGTCATTTGCTCTTTTAACTGGGCAATACCCTTTTCTTTCTTTTTCATCAACCCTTTATCACCACATACACATATTATGTGGTACAAACCAATCTTTCACTGTACCTCTTGCCATGTCTTGCAGTGTCACCCCCACACTTATGTGGAACCTATTCCCAAAACAATTCCAAAGCTCCTTTGATCCCTACGGTTTAAGTTGATCATGGGTTTTCCGCTTTTGGCTTGAAATGAGATACCATAAGAAAAAAAAATGGTTATATAGGCTCAAAGAGGATAAACAAGGGATTTTATTTGCAAGGTAGGTCCATTTGGTTAGTAGCTTGTGAAGCAAGAAGGCCTAGATCATGTCATTAATGCATGTGAAACAAGCAGTATAAAAGAGAGTCAAGGTAAAACCTAGAGTAATCTAGCAACGTAGATGCAAAATCACACAAGAAAGAAGAGAATGGCAAGATGTAAAGTCATTTCATATAAGGCTCAAAAAAATATCACACGGATAATTGCTTTATCACACTAATGGTTCCAACTTTACTTTTTCAGTCACTTATTTCCTAAGGATGCAAAAAATTTTGTTCCATGTCAAGTTGTCACACCTCTTAATCTAGGATTATGCACTACCTCTTTATGTTTTATTCATCCTAAAGAAATCCATTTAACTTTGCAAAAGATTTTTCTCAGCAATCAAAAAAACAAAAAAACAAAGAAATAGTTAGAAAACAAAAAAACAAAGAAAAACAGGAATAGAACGAAAACAGAACAAAAAAAATGTAACAGCACCGGAGTTGGCACAAACTCAGTAGAAACAACACATCAAAAATAGAAAAAGAAAAAAAAAACACCTATGACTAAACCGACCCCCCATCCCCCTCACACAAACACACTTAAATGAAGCATTGTCCTTAATGCAAACATATATGCACATAAGGGAAAGGGGAAAATAAAAAAAGAAAAAAAGAACTTCTTTCTCAAGGTGGAAAGAATGTGCAAAATTTGATATATAGTATTTTTGCTCCGCTCCTATTTGTAATAGCTAGAGGGAGTCTCTTCCTCATCCATCTTGATAGTTTCAATATCATATCTTCTGGTGGCTTCTTCAACAAAAATTTGAATGGTGAATGCTTGACTAGGTGGCCATATAAGCTTCTTGGCTTCTACATATCTTGTAATAGCTCTTTCTTCTACTCTACTTGGAGCTGGTTGGTTGTAATTATTGGAACATGTAATGGCGGCACCCTGGATGTTAATGGGGATTGCACTACTACAACCTCTGCAATATCAGCATTGTCTATGACTCCTGCACTCGCATTAGTAGCATTGTTGATTTTTACACAAAGAGAATATTCACAATTAATAGAAATCTTAAAGTCAGAATTTCCAACAAATTCAGAGTTTTTAGACAATTCATAATGCAATTTTACTGAGGCTTGTAATAGTTGGACCATGGATGGCACAGGTATAATACTTCTATTACTGGTGAGGGAAATGAAGAAGGTTTACTCGCTGCTTCCTGACTTGGCTACCGGGATTGGGTTCGGTTGTCCAAGTGTAGAATCGATTGTACTAATGTCGTCCCGGTTATACGACTATCGAGTCGGTTACTAGACATAGTCTCAACTTCTGTCTGGTTGCACCCTTGGCTCTCAGAGGCAGACTTGGTTCCCATCTGTTTTCTGGAGTTGGACTCTACTCTCTTCCAATTTCTAGAGTCAAACTCGGCTCCATTCTGATTTCTAGAGTCGAACTCTGCTCTCTTCCGATTTTTGGAGTTGGACTCGACTCCCGTCACTACTACCGCTTCTGCCTCTACTGGTCCTTCAACAATAGCAACGTGAATTTCTGCACAAATGGAATAATTCGTGTCTCTATCACACCTACATTCATAGTCGGCTAAACAAGGAAAAGAAAAATCATCCATATAAACCATGTTAGCAAGGTCAAAAATATCAAAAGAGTCAGTAAGATCTGGCATATTAGCCGAAAAAATATTAACAGGGTCCAAAACTTCAGTCCTAGAATCTGAAACTTTAGCTAAGTTGGACTCGTTAGCGATAGAATCCAAAATCTCAATCGTATCAGCAAAATCAGAAATATTGACCATGGAGTCGGAAATCTCAATCATGTTAGCAAGATCCGAAATCTCAACCATAATGTCAGAAATCTCAATCATATTAACACGGTCCGACTTATCAACCATAGAGTCGACAATTTCAGCCATATGAGCACCGTCTAACATATCAACTACAGAGTCGGCAATTTCAACCATATCGGTAAGGTCAGCATCAACACACACAGAATCAACAATCTTAGCCATATCAACAAAGTTCAAAATATCAATCACAGGATCTACAACCACAACCATATTAAATACAAAATTAGCACCCTTGGTCATATTGGTAAGGTCAGCAACATCAATCACAAAGTTGGCAACCTCAACCATATCAACTAGGTCAGAAACAGTATCTACACAGTTGGCAATCTCAACCATCTTAGTAGAGTCAGACACGTTCGCTATAGAGATAGAAACTTCAATCATCTCAGTAGAGTCAAAAACATCATCTACAAAGTCGGCAACTTCAACCATCTCAGTAGAGTCAGCAACATCCACTACAAATGTAGAAACTTTAGTCATCTTAGCAGAGTCAAAAACATCATCTACAGAGTCGGCAACTTCAGCCATCTTAGTAGAGTCAACAACAGCAACCACGGAGTTAGCAAAGTTCGGCACAACAGTTGTGACTACTGAAGGTTGCAATGGCTGCGCCATGGACAACAATGGAGGTTGTACTGCTACCACTTCTGAATTAGCTATAACTCCTGCACTTGTATCTACATTAATAGCATTACTAATTTGTACACAATTAGAACATTGAGTTAAATCATTACGGGTGTAATCACAATCAGTAATAGAATTCTCTAAATCCAGAATTTTAGAAAACTCATAATGCAAATTAACTTATTATTGTTGTGGTAACTCCTTACTCCTCCCAGTTATATCACTCCTATTTTCTTCTCGTGGACTGGGGATGGTTTGAGAAGGATTATGTCCAATTCTCTTGGAATATAGCTTATTTGCTATGGTGGTTAATTTGCTAATTTGTGTTTGCAAATCCTGCTGTGTGGCACATATGTCCTCTTGGAATTTTATGTTGCTCATTGTCAACTGCTTCATGAACTCTTCAAGTGAAGATGAACTCTCAGGTTGTTGAACCGGTTGTTGTTGTGGTTGTCGGAAAGATGGTGCTTTGCATCACTGCGGTTCAATTTTGTACAAAATCAGACAAACATTAGTTAGATGTCCTACAGAACCACACATACCACATTCTTGCTCTAGTAGCCTATTGTGGTGTTGTCCAGTGGCTCGCTGTCTTACAAGAGAGGTCAATTCCTCTATGTTATTTTCCAATCACTGATTGCCAACAATAGCTGCCTCCTTCCATAATCTGAATACAGTAGTTCCCTTAAAGCATTGCTGAGTGTTAGCTACAAAATCATGAAATTCAGGCAATACATGGGTTAGTCCATACTGATAATGTTTATATGATTGGGCTTGTTCCCAGCCGGGATATCAAGGACACCACTATTGGTTCATCATAGCATGTATATCCTATTCCCTCAGGGTTAGAACCAATATTAGAATTGCCAATATCAGAAGAATTGGTACTAGTATTAGGATGGCCAAGATTAGAGGAATTAAAATAAGTACTAATATCAAGATGGGATGCACATGTGTTATTAACTAATTCAAATACAAAAACAACAGAAATAATAGAATGTCACTACAATTAGAAAAAAAATTATGCAGAAAAAAGGGGAAAAATGGATTATCCTACATAACAGAAAAAAAAAATAACCGAAAACAATGAAATGATCTAGATAACAAAAAAAAATGTAGTAAAAAAGATTATGCAGAAAAATTGAATATGCAATATGTGACACCCTTCTACCCTGAATACTTAGATTAAAATAATAATGTAAATAAAAAGGAAGACAAGGTAATAGTTAAAACCAAAGAAACATCATTCGTATTAAGGATAAAAGGTTCACATGGTCATTAACAATTAGATACAAAATTTTCAAGAAGATTTTAATTCTAAATATTATAATTGAAAAATAAAGTCATTATCATTTTCAAAATAAGCTCTTCAAACAACAAAAGACATAGAACAACTATTCTAAATTCCAAAGCCTCGATGTCACACTAATCAGAGCAAGACCCCGCCCTTCAAAACTCGGCACTATGAGTGCCCTCAACATTACCTAAAGGAAAACCACAAGAGAGTACGATGATAAATAGCATTCAATCATATATAAATGTAGATAGTACCCCAAACCCCACCCACTACCGTACTCAATTACTAACAGTTCCCAAATACTCATGTCAATCACAAGTTCCATCACATTCTTAATTAATCACATTCCATTCATGTTTACAACATGCACATGCTCACACAACGCATATGTCAATCACCACACCTAAGAGTCTCGATTCGGAACTCCATACCATGGGCGAACCTCCTCAATTCCCTTAGTTATCGCTAATGATGGCCACACCGTTAAACACCACTTATGGTCGGTGTGTCGCACAGTTAAACACCACCTATGGCCGGCGTGTAGCATGGTTAAACACCACCTATGACCCATGCATATGAATGTCCCCCATCATTAATCCACCTTGTTAAACACCACTTTTGGCCAGGGTCCCCTATTAAACACCACATATGGCCAGGGTATTATAGCCACGCCTGGCTTCTCATGCATCTCATGGATCTCATGTCTATGCTCAATCCATTCTCATCCACATTCTCATTCTCATCCACATTCTCATTCTCATTATTCATACATTATTCACACAGTCCATAATCATACCAAAATCGTATCAATTTAGCCATCATTATCATAAATCATTTATAAGAACACATAGCTAATATTCTTTAATCAATCATGGCAACATCACATACATTTACAATTCATAACCGTATGATAGACAACGATACATACCGAATAATCACATATTTCCATACTTCAATAATCACAAAATGCAATCGATTAAATTATCAATTAAATCAACCAAAACCACAGAACACATTGACAAATCTTTTCTACCGATTAAAGTATTATTCTTTTTTTTAGAACCTAATAACCAAACAAATCTGAGAATTTAGATACTAGAGGGACTTAAGGATTGCCCTCACTACCCGTACACTCCCGCATTCACATATGGCCGAACCCATCCCCGTACCTTAGATGTAAAGAACAGTGATGATCTGATGCAACTCTGGGACGATCTGAACACCCTAGTCCCTCCTCCTTGCAGATCTGCGTTCTATCTCCTCTAAGTCTAGTCATCTGATGCGCAAAACACAAATTGGGGTAAACTGATTACCCCCTGTCTAATATTCTAATTGGGTCAGGTCAACCCTGACCCGCCCGTCAGCCCCCAATTAATTCAATTAATTAAATTAATAAATGAAAATAATTCAGATTAATGTCTCGTCAGTTTATAAAACCATTAACTCCTCTATTAAAATAAAATTAAATGTAAATATTTAAGTACTAAATTAATTTTCTACCATCATTAAGAATAATAATAGTAATAATAACATTTCGGTTTCAAAATGTAATTATTTAATAAAATAATTTACTGTAGCAATTAATAATTAAAATAAAATTGATAATAATAATAATGAAATTTATTTCTAAAATAATTAATTAAATTTTAGGATGTTACACAATACAAAAAAATGCAAGATAAAGTAAAAAAAAATTATGCAAAAAAATCGAAATCACATACGCACAGCCATGCAAAACATACTCAAACATAGTCTCGGCTATACATGTAGACTCGACATATACTAGTTCAACCTATACGAACTTGGCACATGCATGGACTTAGCATATATAGACTCGACGTAGATAAATTCAGGACATACAACTTCAGCATATACAACTATTTATTACCAACATAAGCAAAAACTCACAGACTAAGCATGTAGAAAAACTTAGACTCAACAAACTAACATAGACTCGGCTTGCATAAAAACGTAAACTTGACAAACTAAAACATACTCAGTATGCATAAAAACTTAAATATGACTCAACAGACTTGAAAACTAAAAAAACAGAATTGGATTTGGTATTCCAAAATAGATGCATCAATTAGTAAACAAAAAAATAGACTCAGCAATTAGTGAACAGAAAATAGACTCCAAAGTTAGTGAGTGCTAGCACTTCCAAGTTTTGACTAGCCTCTCTATTTTTACCATTTGAACGTGCATGCTATGATGATCATTAGGACTTTTATTTGGGTTGTAACATGGCCAAGGTAAAGGTGGGATATAAGGAATGTGAGTGAGTTTTCAAAGAACCTAAAGGGAATAAAGGAGTAATGGGAAGTAAGCCTTATAAGCATGGAGAATTGACTCCAAGACACTACAAGTCTTTCTATGTTAGATACCCATTCGGCTCTTATTTCGACCTTTATTTTTTTCTTTTTCTCACTTTTTTGGATTTTTCATTTTCTTTGGACTTTCCCGGCTTCGAGTTTTACTTTTTGAACCTTTTTATTTTTGTTGTCACCTCTTATTCATCCACCAATTTTTCTTTCCAACCCATCTTTTTCTTTTATTTTTACAACCCTTTTTTTTTTCTTCTGGCAAGTATATGTCTCACTTCAGTACGATTTGTTTTTCTGTACCTTCTACTTGTAGGTTCCCTTAGTGTCCCTCCCCCACACTTATTGTGGATCTTACTCTCAACACAATTCTAATGCTCCTTTGACCCCCTCCCCTCCCAGGTTAAGGTGGATCATGGGTTTTTCCAGCTATTGGCTTGTAATGAGCTATTAATCCAAAAGAAGGTTTACAGGCTCAACGGGGTTAACAAGGGATTTTCGTTGCAAAGTGGTCTTTATTTGGCCAATGGTTATATAAGAAAGAGGGCCTAGATCATTTCATCATTGCATGTAAGTCAAATAGTATATAAAGAGTCAAGGCAAAGCCTAGAGTAATCTAATAACATAGATGCAATTTCACACAAGACAAGAAGAAAATGGCAAGATGAAGCCATTCTTATGTATATGACTCAAAAACCTCATTGGTTAAATTCCTCTATCACTTCTAGTTTTAACTTAGAAAATTTTTAATCACTTATTTTCTAAGGATGCAAAGGTTCTCTTTTAATGCCAAATAGAAAATTTCTTTAACCTAAGACTATATACTACTTATTCATGCTTTATTCTACCTAAAGAAATTCATTTAAGTTTTCAAAAACTTTTCTCAACAATCAACCAATGAAAAAAATTAGAAAAAATGAAAAACACACAAAAAAAGAAAAACAAAATGACACTCAACCGAGTCGGTATGGACCCGACAAAAAACACAACAAAAATGAAAACAACATATAAAACAACGGACTAAGACAAAGTCGGCTATGGAGTCGTCTCGGACTCGGTCGAAAAACTCTTAGAGTCAGTGCATGGCAAAACAAAACAAGAGACAACATTACATACAAAATATTTTAAACTTAACAGCAAAACAAAATTTAATTCCCGAACATTGCCCCCCACCCCTTAAATGGTGCATTGCTCTCAATGCAGCTGTTCATGCAGGGATTCAGGGATTTCTTCTGGTGGGACCTCGGGAATGATGGGCTTTATCAACTCAACGATTTCCACCTCACCCTAATTCAAACTCAAATTTAGACCTTCATGGTAGGGCTTTAGTTGGTGACCATTGACTTTAAACGTGCGATTGTTTGCTTCATTTCATACTTCTACTACACCATAGGGAAAAATGTTAGTTACAACAAACAACCTGTCCCACCTAGAACAGAGCTTACTAGCTATAAGTTTTAACCTGGAATGGAACAAGAGTACCTTTTGCTCGACCTTCAACACCTTCCTTAAGATCCTACTATCACGAAAATGTTTTACCTTTTCCTTGTAGATCCGAGAGTTCTTATAAGCTTCCAAGCATAGCTCTTGTAGCTCTTGTAGGTGTAGTTTCCACTCTCAGCTGGCTTGGTCATAGGCCATATTGCACTTCTTGATCGCCTAGTAAGATCGGTGCTCTATATCCACCAGTAAATGACAAGCCTTATCGAAGACAATCCGATAGGGTGACATCCCTAACAGAGTCTAGTAAGTTGTTCTATGCACTCACAGAGCATCCTCGAAGAGACGGCTCTAATCGTTCTAGCTCGAGTTTGCCATCTTCTGTAATAACTTCTTGATTTCCCTATTAAAGACTTCAACTTGGCTATTGGTTTGAGGGTGATACGCAATGGCAACTTAGTGCACCACTCCATACTTCTCGAGTAGCACGGCCATGGTGTGGTTGCAGAAATGACTTCTTTGGTCATTGATCAGTGCCTTCGACACACCAAACCTACAAAAAATATTAGATTTCACAAAATCTACAATAGTTTTAGCTTCATTGGCTTTGATGGCCTTGGCCTCCACCCATCGTGAAACATAGTCAACGACTAATAAGATGTAAGAGTGTCCGTAGGAGACGAGGAATGGCCCCGTGAAGTCAATACCCTATACATCAAAGATCTAGCAAAACAACATAGGTTGTTGGGGCATCTCGTTCCTTCTACTTATAGCCACTCCAGCCTTTTGGCACTATTAGTAGGCCGATACGAATTTGTGTGCGTCTCATAATATGGTGGGCAACTATAGCCAATAGTCAAGGACTTTTTGGGTTGTCTGCATTGATCCATAATGGCCCCCTTCAGTCGTTGAGTGATAGAAGTGGAGGATCAACTTGATCTCAGATTCCAGAATACACCTATGGGTGACTTGATCATTGCACAATCTCCATAAGTAAGGATCATCTCGTACGTAATACTTCGCATCGCTTTCTAATCTTTCCTTGACGGCTTTGGATTCTCCTATAGGATACGTAGATATGACAAGGTAATTACAGATATCTGCATACCATGGCGTTGCATGCATCATCTGTAGTATCTACTCGTCCGGGAACTCGTCTCGAATCGGCATAGGGTCGACTTCTCTCTCAAGTTGGCTCAAGTGGTATGCTATAGTGTTCTCTACACCCTTCTTGTCTTTGATCTCTAGGTAGAATTCTTGAAGAAGTAGCATCCACAGAATCAGTCTCAACTTCGCATCCAACTTCTTCAACAGATACTTCAGCATTGCATGATTATAGAAAACTATAACCTTGGAGCCAAGTAGATATGATCTAAACGTGTCTAAGGCAAACACAATTTCCAACAGCTCCTTTTCTGTAGTTGTGTAGTTAACTTGGGTTGGATCCATTGTCCGAGATGCATAAGCAATAACGTGCGGCTGCTTGTCGACTCGCTGGCCGAGGACCACTCCCAGTGCAGAGTTAGATGCGTTGCACATTAACTTGAATGGAAACTCCCAGCTTGGTGCTTGGAGGATGGGCATGGACATGAGTCTTCTCTTTAGCTCCTAAAATGTGTCCATACAAGGCTAATCGAACACAAAGTCCACGTCCTTCTAGAGCAGCTTGGACAAAGGAAAGGCAATCTTGCTGAAATCCTTGATAAATCGCTTGTAAAAACATGTATGACCAAGAAATGAACGAACCTCCCACATAAAAGTGGGGTTAGATAGAGAAGACATAACATTTATTTTTGCTTTATCGACTTCAATACCTCTAGCTGAGACAAGGTGGCCCAAAATGATTCCTTCAATAACCATAAAATTACATTTTTCAAAATTTAATACTAGGTTACTCTCTATATCTACATAACATTTTGCATAGGTTGTTCAGGCATGCTTCAAATGACTCAGCATAGCCCGCGAAATTTTCCATGAAGACCTCCATGCAGTCCTCTAAGAGGTCCGAGAAGATGCTGATCATGCATCTTTGGAAAGTTTTCAAAGCATTGCAAAGTCCAAACGACATTCTTGTATACGCGAATGTTCCGAAGGGACATGTGAAGGTGGTTTTGTGCTGGTCCACTAGTGCTATGTGAATCTGCATATAACTTGAAAAATCATCCATAAAACAAAAATCGGACTTCCCTTCTAACTTTTCCAACACTTGGTCGATAAATAGCAGCAGGAATTGGTCCTTGCGGGTTGTTAATTTAGCTTTCTGTAATCAATGAAAACTTACTAGTTGTTCTGAATCCTAATCGGCACCATCTCATCTTGTCGATTCCTTATGACTGTCATCCTAGACTTCTTAGGCACTACTTGAATCGAACTTACCCATTGGCTATCCGAGATAGGATAAATGATCCTGGCTACAAGTAGTTTGGTAACCTCCTTTTTGACCACGTCCAATAGGATTGGATTCAATCTTCTTTGTTGTTGTTTAATTAGTTGGGCATCCTCTTCCAATAGAATTTTGTGCATCCAAATGGAGAGGTTGATCCTTGGAAGGTCGGCTAGTGTCCAGTCGATTGCTTTCTTGTGCTCCTTGAGTACATCTAACAACTTCTCCTCCTGCTCTCTATTGAGGTTGTTGGCTATGATCACCGGAAATTGCTAATGTCCCCCAAGTAGGCTTACTTTAGATGCTCGGGCAATGGATTTAACTCGATATTTGATTGAGGTGAAACATCTTTGTCTTCAGTTGATGGAGTCAGTTGGCTAACTCTGTCCAACTGTGGACTTGGTTGCCTGAAGTTAGACTCGGCTTCTATTTGTTGGGACTCATTTCGGCTCAAGTCGAATTCGGCTTCTGGTTCGCTATTGGAAACGGTCTCGGCTCCCTCCGGGTTGACCGATTCGGTCTCAACCGACTCTTGCATGTTGGAGTCAATCTCGGCCAGCTCCATACTTCTTGAGTCGGACTCAGCTTTGTTCTTCCCTTGGGAGTTGGACTCGGCCCTGTTGGCCATTCGGAATTTGATCCCAGAATCGAACTCGACATTTAATAAGGTTGCTACTTCTATTACACCCAGCTTGCTGGTGTCGACAATTGGAAATTTGGCATGTTGGGAACTTTCCAAGACTTCGTCAATCTTGCAATGAATTAAATCAAAAATAAAGTCCGTGGAATAAGAAAAATGTAATGTGTGAGATAAGATTTCAAAATCGGCTTTTGCCGCCACAGTACAAAAATAATTGATTACATAAAAAATATCAACAAAATTAACTAAGTTAGCACTACCAGTTCCTATTCAGACGTATTCTTCAACGAGCTTATCAATGGCGTCAATGCTAAAGATAGAATAGTCTTCAGTGGGATGCTTCAGTGCTTCAAAAATGTTGAACTTCACAAAAGTATCTCCAAACTCCATTGAGAGGGTCCTATCATGAACATCAATCTTTGTTCTTGCCGTCATCAAGAAAGGTCGTCCCAAAATCAGAGCAGATCCTTCCCTAGACGCTTCGTCCTCCATGTCCAGCACATAAAAATCTACTAGGAAGATCAACTCATTTACCTGGACGAGAACACCTAGGGGTTGCACAATGCTTTTGTTGGCAAGTTGGATCTCCATCCCTGTCGGCTTTAAATCCCCTAAGTTGAGTGACCTATATAACAACGCTGGCATGACATTGATCAAGGCTCTAAGGTCTAACATGGTACCGGTGAATGTACGATTGTCAATGGTGCATGGAATTGTGAAGATGCCCAGGTCTTGACATTTCTTTGGCAAAATTTGTTAAAATCTTGCACTAGCATCTTCATGCTTGACTAGCACCAAGACAACTCCCCCTGTCTCAATTGCTCCATTTATCTTCTTCCTTTTATGGATTCAGAGTTCCTTGAGGAACTTAACGTATTTGGGAACTAGTTTTATTGCATCGAGAAGTGGGATATTAATCTCCACCTTTCTGAATAGGTTTAGTAGGTCATCATTAATCTCAGATCTCCTTATCGAGATTGTTCAGTTGGGGAATGGCAGTGGAACGCTTCTGGCCAGTTGCTGGATTCGGGAGTCAGCTCCAAGTTCGGTCTCAGCTTTGACTAGTCCCAAACTTGGCTGAGGCTCATCCAGCTATGGTAATTTCCTACCGCTTCGTAGTCGTATAGTGCCAACTCTTCCCCCTTGTGAATTCAAAATCGTCTTTGAGGGTATGCTTTCGAAACTGACTGACTGCATCTAACTTACAATGTTGGCCAACTATCCTACTTGCATTTTTAAGTCATGAATAGTAGCAGTTATATTTTGTTAAAATTGTAAAATCAAATCCTCCATTGCGGGAGAATTTTCCTGTAGTGGCATGGGGCACATGTTGGTGGGGTGCTCCACTGAAGTGCAAATTCCACATGCTCATTGCGCAATTTGTTGATGCCGCCCAATAGCGAATTGCCTTACAAGAGATGTGAGCTTTGTCGTTGGTTTCCAATCTCTGTTTGTCAAAAGCACTAACCTCGCTCACCATTCTTGAGGTTCTTGCTCCACCCTTGGTCCCGAATTGCTACGTGTTACTCACCATGTTCAAGATTAAGTCTTGTTGTCGCTGGGGTTTTATCCATTAGGATTCCTTCACTTGCTGCATCGACCATGTTCCAGTCCATTATTAGTAAACCTTCATAGAAGTACTACAATAATAGTTGTTCGCTGATTTGGTGGTGCGAACATGTGGCACACAACTTGTTAAATCTTTCCCAATACTCATGCAGTGTTTCCCTTGAGTGTTGCCGGATTCCACAGATCTTCTTCCGAATAGCCGCTGTCCTGGATGCTGGGAAGAACTTTTTGAGGAACAGCTGCTTCATGTCTCCCCATGTGTTGCACATAACTGGTTGCAAATATAGCCAGTCTTTCATTGCTCCGTCGGAGGAGAACGAAAATGCCTTCATCTTTATGTAGTCTTCTGATATCCCTTACGGTCTCATCGTGGAACAGACAACGTGGAACTCCTTCAAATATTTATGTGGGTCTTCATTTGCAAGGATGTGGAACTTGAGCAGTAGGTGTGTGAGTTCAGACTTGAGTTCATACAATTGGGCCAACTCTAGCTATAGATACTGTATGCACCACGACTGGTACAACACGTCCGGCGTCACCAACCCTTCAATGTCCTGTTGTTATTTTTCATTGGTTCTGGCTCGTACAAGGGATTATATGAAAAATCAGGCTTAATTTCAAAATTATCAGTTTTGGATATAGAGCTAAGACTACCACTACTATGTCCTACATGCATGTTTTTAGATTTTCTAATCCTGTTCAAGGTTTTATCTATCTCAGGATCAAATGGATGCAAACTACCAAAATTCCTTTTCCTAGTCATGCGTACTACTATCTAACATACAACGGCTATGTGTGGTCAAAATGCAGAAAACCAAATGCACAATACAGAGAACACCATATTTTTACTGAAAATTAATTACAACCTACAATACCGAAATATATGCAGAAATTGATTAAGCACAACAAGGAAAATTTATGTGAAATTCCACCTAAATGACTAAAATGGCAGTTATGCAGACAGACAAGTACATGCAAGATATCAGAAAATATCAATGTACGTAGAAAGAAAAAGCAAGAATTCAAGAAAACTTATGCAAAGAATTCCAAAAATACAAAAGACTTTATTACAGAAAAATTATCTACAGAATTCAATCAAAGAAAATCACATAAGAAATTCAAAATTACAAAACAAAATCAAAACTCAGAGATGCCAACTGCACTAAATGTGACAGACACGGACTCAGCTAAACATGCACAACAGACTCGACCTATATTAACCTTACACATATGGATCCTAGCACATGCAAAATCTAGTCTAGACAGTCTCGACACATATAACAACTTATTACAAATAGAAATGGAAACTCATAAAACGCATGTAGACGTAAACTCGACAACAACTGACTCGCCATGCAATGAAAAATAAGACTCGCAATTAATGGACAAACATACTTGGAAATTAGAAAAAAGACAACAAACTTAAACACAAATATAACAGTAAATATACAAAACAAAATTTAGGTAGTTAGTAAAAAAAAAGAAAAATAGACTCGGTATACCTATAAACATGCATACTATAGACTCAGGTTCAGTTTTTTATCAGACTCAACACACTAGGAACATAGAATGTGTCCTTGGAAACTGTGTGATAAGTTGTATTTTATACACCTCACAAGGGCTTAAGATGGGTGTTGTTAAGAATGTTTAATGATTAAAAGTGTTGTCTTAATCAAGATTTGGATTATGGGCCTAAAAATAGGAGAAATGCAAATACGTGCTAAAATAAGGTTTTTAACTAACAAAAAAGCTAAGACTTGTTTTGCAGGCCCAACAAGCCATCTTGGCCCAAGTCATCTCAGCCCAGTCTAGCGTTCTCGGTCAAGCCGACATCAATGGCGGAAATCTTGCCTAAAATCACTCCAGCAATAATGCAGATATGATTTGCTGAGATGCAGATATGATTTTCTAAGATACAGATATGATTTGCTAAGATGCAGATATGATTTGTTAAGATAAAGAAATCTGTAATACATATATGATTTGTCAATCTGTAATTCGGGTAACTAGGAATGCAGATATGATTCTGCTAGAAATTAGGAAATTGGGAAACTCCTAAGATTTAGGAGATTGTAATCTGTAATTTAAATTAGAATCTTTAGGATTTGAATTTCTGTTATTAGGATTAGATTTAGATTTATCCATCTTTTGTATAAATAAGCACATCAGGCCACGTCTTCAAGGGTGGAATTTACAGTAGAATCTAGAGCTAGCGTCATCAGCAACTGTAGACACTCAAAGCTAGTATGGTGGTACACGAAACTTCAGTACGGTGTCTCTCTCAATCGAGGAGGTACAGGATCAGGATTTGGGAAGCTGGAAGCTTTCGGAGGTGATCGCTCGATATAGCCGACGCACTCCGTTGGACGGAAACCTCAACGTCTGGCCATCACTGATGCACCACTGCCGTCCTCCCATTGGCGATCGTCGTGGAAGGCGGATTATCTAAAAACTCTGAATTTCTCACCTTGTATTCGATTTGGTTTTCAATTACATAACTGGTTTGTAATTCTGTTTCTTAATTATATTTCCTGCACTTTAATCTGCTTGTAACTTTGCCGTGACACATTGTTAGGGTAGACCACGTTAGACTAGGGCCGATCGGAACTGGTTTAATAATCTGATTAGGTAGAGAACCTAAAATCAACCAAGTGCATACTCCCTGCCAACTGATGAGGTAGCGATTGTGTAAATCCTCGGTATGGCAATGGACAAACGTTCGGCGATCGTCGTAAGAATCTAAGGTTGATTCGGAATATAATTCTAAGTAAGAATAGTAAATTGTTGTGTTTTGATTCTCGAATTGATACAGTAGTTAGCATACATTAGTTTAGTATAGTTTAGTTTACTTTTTCCAATTAGTTTATTTTCTGCACTTAAACCTCAAACCCCCTATTTACTGCTTTTCTAAAGTTTGAGACCGAGTTAGTCCGACTCTGTCGCGTCTATCTAAGATCGAGTCAGCATTCTACACTAAATGTTTTTCTGCATTAACTCTGATTTTTACACTTAGCACAATTTGAACACACTGTGTTCTTGAGAGAATCGACCTAGGTTAGCTATACTATAGTTAACTTTAGTTTTATTTGATGCGCGTAAGACGACTAAAAAACCGCTTATCAAATTGGCGTCGTTGCCGGGGACACAAGTTCTTTTGTGTCTTTGTGTGCCAAGTCTGAGTTTAAGCTGAACCCGAGTGTGTGGGATGTTGTTTAAGTCATAGAGTCATAGAGTTTGTCGAGTTTTTTTTGGGTCTGTATTTGTTTTCTTTTTGGTTTAGTCTAAAATAATATAGCATGCTGAATATGTGTTAAATTTTTTGCTTACATCTTTACATTGCAAAAAAAAAAAAAAAAAAAAAACCCACCTTTACGTCATTAGCCATATCTATTTTTCTGCATAAACATTCTCTAATTTTTCTGCATAATTGATTTTGTTTTCTGATAGCTACTTGTTTTTGATTTGCATTACTAACTCTAACTTCCTCTGCATAATTGATTTTGATTGTTCTGCATATTTGATTCTGCAATATCTTTGTATGACTCTTTTCTTTTTATGCATCAATTTTTTAAACATTTAGAGCAATTTATGATTGTTATGTTATTTTTCATTATTCTATTTCCTTTTTGTGCCTTTATTTCTTTTGTCGTTTCTATTTTTGCTTTCCTTCTATTTTTTTCTTTGTATTCTTTATTTTTCTATTTTATTCTTCTTTTGATGTTTTTTTTTGTTTTAATTCAATTATTTTTCTATTTTTTCTATTATTCTAATTCTGTTATCTTTTTGTTCTTCTCTTTTTTTTTTTAATCTTAATCCTGTTAGCAACACTTGTGCATTCTGATACTAATATTGTCCTTAATTTTTCTGATCTTAATCATTCTGCTCCTGAATTCAATTGAGAAGGGAATAAACTATACATTGTTGCTGTGATGTATCAACCGTGGTGTCCTCAATATCCCGAATGGGATGGAGCCTGGTCATATGAGAATTATCCATCTGAGCTAACAACTATGCTACCTGAGTTTTATGATTTTGCAGATAGCACTCATCATTTTGACAATAGGGGATCCACGACATCCAGAGGAAGGAATGAGATTGCTGCTGTTAACAATCAGAGATTTGAAGGATACATAGATGGATGTAGCATGTGTGGTTCTGTAGGACATTCATTCAATGATTGTCCCATTTTGCAAGAACCACCACCTCTACTCAGACCACAGCCAGTACAAGAAAGTTCATTAGAAGAATTAATGAAGCAGGTACAACAATTTCAACAAAATACCATGCAGATTCAGCAAAACAACATGCAGTTTCAACAAAATATAATTGCCACAGTGCAAGAGTTGACAACACAGATTGGTCAACTGGCCACCACAATAAATCAGCTGCAATTTGAAGATTCTGGACAGATTCCTTCCCAAGCCATTCTCAGCCCACAGGAGAATATAAGTGACATAACCGTGAGGAGTGACATGGAGCTGCCGCAACAACAATCATTAAAAGTGCAATATGGATTTTCTGGAAATCCGGATTCAGAAAATTCAACCACTGTGTTGGGCTTTGCCGATTCCAGTAGTATTGCCAACTCCATGCTTGTTGCTACCGACTCTATTAAGATGGTTGAGATTGACGACTGCGTGCCAACTATTTCTGATATGGTTGATGTGGTTAAGATTGCAAATTCTATGACTGATGTTACTGATCCTACTGATATGACATTGGATGAGATTTTGGACCAAGTTAATAGGGTCAAGATAGTTGATTCCGCATGTGCTGACATTGACATTACTAATTCCATGTGTGTTGATGCCAAGATGGTTGATCCCATATATGTTAATGCTGATAATGCTTTTGCTGAAGGGGCTGAGGATGTTGATTCTCTGGTTGACAAGTCGGACAATGTTAATATGGCTGAAATGACCGACTCTGTAGTTTCTATGTCGGACCATGCCAATATAATAGAAGTTGCAAACTTTGTGACAGAGGTTCCGAGTCTTGCTGATATAATTGAGGTTGCCGACTCTGGGGTCAATATTTCTGCTTTTGTTGATATGCCTGAAATGTCAGATTATGTGGCTAACGTGTCCAACTTTGCCAATGTGGTTGATAATTCCAATAGTGCCGATATAACTAAAGTTTTAGATTCTGAGACTGAAGTGTCAGATTCTGTTAATAATTCTTTGGCTGATGAACAAACACTTGCTGACTTAGACAATCAAAGTCGAATCCACTCCCGGAAGCCAAGTCAGGAATCCACGAATGAACCTTCTTTACTTCATTCACTAGCAGCAGAATCAATACCAGTGTCATCCATAGTGCAGCCATTCCATGCCTTAGTAAATTTGCATTTTGAATTGACTAAACACTCTGAATTTTTTGGAAATATGGATTTTAAAAATTCTATTAATTATGAGTGTACTGATGGGTCATAAAATGCACATCCTAAGTGGACCTAAGAAGGGCACCATTGAACAACTCACGAGCTTAAAAGATGACTGTTAGCTAAGATCCAGATTAATGGCCTAAACTTGAAGTAAAACACAATCTGTGCTTAATCAAGATTTTTAGCTAACCATCTCCTCATTGCAGGTTCAGCCAAACTTAGCCCGCCATCGGAAGCCCAGGCCGAGAGCCTCTCGGCCAGGCCGGGACTCAACTTGTGCAGAGAGCCCAATCAGGCAGGTCTAGGTGGAACTCCACGTTAGCAATCAGAAACACCGTGGATCCAGCTCAGCTTCACGTCACTACCTGGAGTAGCTTGCAGCGCAAGTCACAGCAAAGGGTAGAGTAGGAATTGTTCATGTAATTCTGTTAGCATCGTTAGCTGTGCCCACTCATGTATAAATAGATAGAACTCTGAACGAATAGGGGCTTTTTGGCATTCAAGCTTTTTCCGCGTTCATAATTCTCTTCATCTCCGCTCACGGTGGTACACGTAGCTGTTAATGGCGTTTCTCGATTGAGGAAATGCAGGCCGAGAACCGAGAGGTCGAAGGTTATCGGAGGAGACCGATTGGAGCACCAACGCCTTTCTGGTGGACCTGATCCTCGGCGTCTTAGCTAGTTGAGGTGAATCATCGCCGCCGTCCATGGCGATCGTCGTGGAAGATGGAATCATCGAATCTAGGCCCCTGTTTGTATTTTGCTTTCAATATTATGAGCATTTTCTGAATTCTGAACTCCATTGCATTCCTGAAATCTAAGTTCAATTATTGTGTTGCGATTGCACTGGTAATCGGAACAATGCTAAACTAAGCCGATTGGGACTGGTTCAGCTAATTCAGTAGGTAATCACTTAACGATTGTTGATTGAGAATCTAAAATCAGTTTGAACTTAATCTCTGCCAACTGATGAGGTGGCGATTGTGTAAATCCTCGGTATGGTAATGGACGGACCTTTGGCGATTGCCATAAGAACACTGGAGGCTGATGAGGACTGTAATTGGAGTGATTAAACCAGAAAGAACTCGATTATTGGAACTAAACATGAACACAGTAATAATAA
Organism: Mucuna pruriens; assembly: GCA_025330945.1. Lineage (NCBI taxonomy): Eukaryota > Viridiplantae > Streptophyta > Magnoliopsida > Fabales > Fabaceae > Mucuna > Mucuna pruriens. The sequence continues at coordinate 356,390 of JAENHJ010000527.1, read as the reverse complement.
TAGCATTAGGAGTAGCGTGATTGTATTCGATTACAGTTAATTTCTGTTTTGATTCCAATTGCATTTCAACCCCCCTGCATTTTGCTATCTAAGTGCGAGACAGAGACAGTCCATCTACGTAGCGGCGTCTGCATTCAACCGAGACCAAGCCGGATCGTCCTGTTGAGATCGACTTCGTTTCAGTCTGATTGAGAGCAACTCGGCCATTTCCGAGACAGTCGGATCTTACACTTAGATTCAACTACTGTTCGCATCACACCAATTCACAACTGAACACACTGTGTCCTTGAGAAGAATGACCTAGGGTTAGCTATACTATAGTTAGCTTTAGTTATTTGATAAGCACGTAAAACGACTGAAAAATACGCATCATCAAATTGGCGCCGTTGCCGGGGATACAAGTTCTTTTGTGTTTCAGTGTGCCAAGTAAACCGAGTCGAATCCGAATTGTAAGAAGTTTTTGATTTTGAATTTGTCAATAAATCTCTACGTGAATTCACTGATAAAATAAAAACAAATACATACATATAGACATAGAATAAATTCTCAATTCTGCATTGCATACATTAAATTTTCTGACTCTGCATCACATTTAATTTTGCATACATTACATTTAATTTTGCAGTAGAATTAATTGTTGTTTTAATTACTTTAAATCCCGCATGATGCATGACTAGGAGTAGCACTGACCCATTGTATGTTTTTGATCCAGAAATAGAACTAACTTTACGCAGATTGCGAAAAATTAGAAATACCACAGTAAATATCAGTAGTGGTGTGAATTCTGCCATTAACTCTTACCAGTTTTGTACTGACCATTTTATTACTAGTGCTAACAATTTCACAGAGCTAGGGCAGATGGAACACCAAGACAGGACGTTGAAAGAGCTAGCTACTCCAGATGTGGTGTACCAACCATGGTGTATCCAATATCCATAATCGGAGCCGTCTCGGACATATGAATTGAAGTCTGGTTTGATACACTTGTTGCCTAAATTTCATGGTCTTGCAGGAGAAGACCCCACAAACATCTCAAAGAATTTCATGTGGTTTGTTCCACGATGAGGCCGCAGGGAATCCCCGAAGACTACATAAAGATGAAGGCATTTCCATTCTCTCTGGACGGGCTGCAAAGGACTGGCTATATCTACACCAGCACTCTTCAACACTGGGAGATATGAAACGGACCTTCCTAGAAAAATTCTTTCCAAATTCTAGGACTGCGACCATCGGGAAGGAAATATGTGGGATAAGGCAGCACACAGGAGAGACTCTGCACGAATATTGGGGGCGCTTCAACAAGCTTTGTGCCACCTGTCCCCATCACCAAATCAGCGAACGATTTGCTGATCCAAAGATTTTTTAAGGACTATCAATGATGGACAGGAGCATGATTGATGCCGCCCGATGGAGGAGCATTAATGGACAAAACACCAGTAGCAGCAAGGCATCTGATCTCGAACATGGCGAGCAACACTCAACAATTTGGGATCGGAGGGCCAATCCATCTCGGCCAAGTGAACGAAATCGGTGCAGCCTCCAACCAAAGGATGGAGAACCAGCTAACAATTGACATCTCTGGTGAGACAACTGGCTGTTAGTCAACATCACCCACCATGGCAGCAAAGGTCATGGCATATGTACTTCAATGGAGCATCCAACTGATCTGTGCCCCACTCTCCAAGAAACCGAGTCTGGCCAAACAGAAAGTGTTGGGCCAGGAGGATTCCAAAGATGAAGCAGCCATACCAGAACCGGCAGTTCGATAATCAACCATATGGGAGACAACCATTTCGGCCTAGCCCACAACAAGGACCATATGCAGCTCAAAGAGCCGGAGCCATGCCAAATGTACCCTATGGAGTGGCTGGTTACCAGCAGCCGAGTCCGCAATACCCAGCACCATCCTTCCCACCACAACAACAGAGAACTCCTACCCAAAGCAATTCTCCATCACTAGAAGACTTAATGAAGCAGCTGGCAACAAGCAATTTAGAATTTCAACAATCAGTAAGTTCCAGCAACCTACAATTCCAACAGAATATGACCGCCACCATCCAGGACCTCAAGATGCAGATAGGACAGCTAGCAAATACTGTGAGCGAAGTTACAGTCAAATGGGCTCAAGCAGCCTTCCTCCCAACCCATTCCGAATCCGAAAGGAATGCCAATGCGATAATACTCGAAGTGGCAAAGAATTACTTCAGCTTGCACAGCATCAGGTGCGTGAGCCAGCTCAAGCCAACTCAAGCAATGGCCGACTCACCGTCTCAACCATAGACAACTGTCCCATTGCCATTTCCATCCCAGCACCGTCTCGGCACGAAAACCAGATTCGATGACGAGCTGCTGAAGATGTTCGGAAGGTGGAAATCAACATTCCACTTCGATGCGATCAAGCAAATTCCGAAATACGCAAAATTCCTCAAGGAATTATGCGTACACAAAAGAAGAAAGATGAAGGGGAATCGAGAACTTCGGAGGTGTGGTCTCAAGCTTAACTAGGAGCCATCCCACTGCGGGGATTTCCCGTGTCTTACCAAAGAAGTGCCGAGACCCCAGGTATCTTCTCGGTCCCATGCACTATCGGTGATTGCACATTCGCTGATGCTATGCTGGACACTGGGAGCGTCAATCAACGTCATGCCCGCATCAACTTATAGGTCCTCAATTTCGGAGATCTGGAACCTACGGGGGATGACCATACAGCTTGCTAATAGAAGCATCGTGCAACCCACGAATTCTCGAAGATGTCCTCGTCCGGGTGAATGAACTAATATTTCCAGCTGATTTTTATGTGCTTGACATGGAGGACGAAGCATCGGAAAAGGATCAACATTGATCTTTGGGGAGACCATTTCTAATGACGGCAAGGACGAAGATCGACGTGCATGCTTGGAACACTCTCTATGGAATTCGGTGACACATTGGTGCAGTTCAACATTTTTGAAGCCATGAAGCACCCCACCGAAGATCACTCTCTTTTGGCATAGACATAATGGAATAGTTGGTGGAGGAATACTTCCAACTAGGCAGTTGCAGATGAGGAATGGAAGATCTTGCTAGAACTGCGGCCCGTGGCTGCTCAAGGCCAACCATAATGGAGTGCTAAAGCCCCCGGACTCTGAGGATGATCACGGTGGCGTCACCAACTTGGCATTTGAAAAGAACTAACCAGGTTAATAAACCAAGTCTGCTATCGACCCTCGGAGAATGAGAATAGTGCAGAGGCAAAGTTGCCGAGACTACGAAGCCTCTACTGCACAATTGGCAACAATATTCACGGTAGAAGTGAAGTCGGCCAAAGAAGGCCGAGTCAATGCAAGTTCAAAAGTCAACTCGGCCGACGAGTCAAACACACAAGCCGACACACTAACCGAAACCATCTCGGCTAGTAAGGACCGACTTCGAGCCAAGAAGCTCATTGCTCCACCCTGATCCAAGATCGAAGCTACAAAGGGAACCAAAGCCGACCTCAATCCGAGCCGGCCGAAAAGATAAGGGCCGAGGCCATGACGGCAACCCTAATGCCGAGTCTAGAACAAGCCGGCCAGACGGATCCGAGAGCCGTAACTCAGGAATCTCCAGTTCCATCTCCACCACCCATAGAGCGAAACCATTGCCTAGTCACCTCAAATATGCCTTTTGGACAGTGAACAGCAGCTCCCTGGTCATCATTGCAAGTAACCTCCTCTTAGAAGCAAGAAGACAAGTTGCTTTGAAGTCCTTAAGCAACACAAAAAGGCAATTGGGTGGAAACTTTCTGACCTTCCAAGTATTAACCCCCTCCATATGCATGCACGAATATTAATGGAAGAGGATATTAAGCCCATAAGGCAACAAAGAACGAAGGCTGAATCCTACCATTCTAGATGTGGTCAAGAAAGAAGTCACGAAGCTGCTTGCTGCAGGCATCATTTACCCTATCTCGGACAGCCAATGGGTAAGTCCTTGCAAGTAGTGCCGAAGAAATCTGGAATGACCGTTATGAAAAACCAACAAGATGAGTTGGTACCTACACGGATTCAGAACAGCTGGCGGGTGTATAGATTACAGAAGACTCAATCAGGCAACCCAAGGATCACTTTCCTTTGCCTTTTATTGACCAAATGTTAGAAAAAATAGCGGGGAAATCCATTACTGTTTTTCTGGATGGATTCTCGGGATACATGCAAATACACATAGCAGGAGGATCAACATAAGACCACTTTCACATGCCCGTTTGGCACTTTTGCGTACACCCGCATGCCATTTGGCCTGTGCAATGCGCCGAGTACATTCCAACGTTGCATGATGAGCATCTTCTCGGATTTGCTACAAGATTGCATGGAGGTGTTTATGGATGACTTCACGGTGTATGCAGAATCATTCGACGCATGCCTGAACAACCTGTCCATGGTGTTGAAGAGATGCATGGACACGAACCTGGTTCTCAACTTCAAAAATGCCATTTCATGGTGACTGAGGAATAGTGTTGGGACACCTGGTCTCCAACAGAGGCATCGAAGTGGACAAGGCGAAAATAGACATAGTCACGTCCTTCCAAACCCCGCCTGCAAAGGAAGTTCGCTCATTTTTGGGACATGCAGGTTTTTATAGAAGGTTCATCAAAGACTTCAGCAAAATAGCACTGCCTCTATCCCAACTTCTGCATGGGATGTGGACTTCAACTTTGACCAGCCCCGCATTGAGGCATTTCAGGAGCTGAAGAACAAACTCACATCCGCACCTATCCTGCAAGCACCAGACTGGGACCTGCCATTTGAGCTCATGTGCGACGATCCAATTCGGACTAGGAGCTGTTCTCGGCCGGAGAGCGCGAGTCGGCCAACCAGTCCACGTTATTGCGTATGCGTCTAGAACCATGGACTCAGCCCAGCAAAATTACCACGACGACCGAGAAGGAACTCCCGGCAATTGTGTTTGCCCTTGATAAGTTTCGCTCCTACCTTCTCGGTTCTAAGATAGTCGTGTTCTCTGATCACTCGGCTCTCAAGTACTTGCTGAAGAAGCCGGATGCCAAGCTTTTAGACTAATCCGGTGGATGCTTCTTCTCCAAGAATTCGACCTGGATATCGAGATAAGAAAGGTGCTGAGAATTGTTGCGGACCACCTCAGCAGGATTGAAAGAGAAAGCGAACAATTGCCTATCCGAGACGAGTTCCCCTGACGAGCAACTCCTGCACCTCAAGACGGCTACACCATGGTTTGCGTACATTTGTAATTTCGTGGCAACATCTCAATTTCCACCTGAGGCATCCCAACTTACAAAGAGAAGATCAGAAGTGATGCTAAGCACTACGTATGGGATGACCCCTATCTATGGAGATTATGCAATGATAAGATCATCCTTGCAGTGCATTCCTCGATGCCGAGATCAAGTCGGTCCTCCACTTCTGCCATTCGGCCCCGGAGGAGGCCACTACGGCTCATCTCGGACTGCCAGAAAGTGCTTGATTGTGGCCTTTATTGGCCTTCTATTTTCAGAGACGCTCATCAATTCGTCTCCTCCGCGATGATGTCGAAAGCGAGAACGGCCTTGAACCAAAGACATGAAATGCCCCAACAACCCATCCTGTTTTGTGAAATCTTTGACGTCTGGGGTATCGATTTTATGGGGCCATTCCCAATCTCCAATGGATATTCATACATCCTGCTTGCCGTCGATTATGTATCAAGATGGGTAGAAGCCATTCCCACCAGAACCAATGATGCCAAGGTAGTAGTGGACTTTCTTAAGTCCAATATTTTCTGCAGGTTCGGTGTCCCAAAAGCGCTCATCAGTGACCAAGGGAGTCACTTCTGCAACAGAGCCATGGCCTCCCTTCTTCAAAAATATGGGGTAGCACACAGGATAGCCACAGCATATCACCCCTAGACAAATGGGCAAGCTGAAGTGTTTAACAGGGAAATCAAGCACACTCTGCAAAAGATGACCAATCCCAGCAGGAAGGACTGGAGTAGACTCCTTGAGGATGCTCTATGGGCTCACAGATCTGCATATCGAACACCGCCAGGGATGTCTCCCATCGAATTGTGTTCGGAAAGCCTGTCACCTTCTGTGGAGCTCGAGCATAAAGCTTATTGGGCGGTTAAGCAATGCAACATGGCTTATGACCAAGCAGGAGAGCATAGGAAGTTCCAACTTCAAGAATTAGATGAACTTCGCATGGAAGCCTATGAAAACGCCAGGATCTACAAGCGTAGAAAGTATAAAAGTTCCACGACCAAAATATCCCGAGGAAAGATCTCCAGATTGGCCAAAAAGTGTTGCTATTCAATTCCAGATTAAAACTCATAGCAAGTAAGCTTCCGCTCCAGATGGGATGGACCTTTTTGTTATTACTGACATATTTCCCCACGGTGCAGTGCAGCTAAGAGAAGAACAGACCAACTGCACCTTTCAGGTCAATGGGCACCAAGTCAAACCTTTCCTCGAAGGTCCAAAGACCAATGGGAGAGAACACAGAGAACATTTCATTGGTGGAGCCGACTCCACCAGGATAAAGTGCCTAGGCCGACTTGGCCTACCCCTCCTATCTAAGCATTGAGGGCAATGCCGAGATTAAGTGTGGGAGAGGGGTTCTGTCCATTTTGGAACTGATCATTCACGTCATATCTGCCCTTCTCTTCTCTAACTTTTTCATTTCCCTCTAACTTTTCCATTTCGTTTCTTACATATCTGACATACCATTTTAAGCCTCATTAGTATTTTTTTTTTCTCTGCTTAAGTTTGTGTTTAATAAAAGAGTCCCACTGCCGAGTCTGCCACAGCCGGAATGACCTTATCCTAGCAGAATTGCGTGTCCAAAAGAAGAGAGGAAATTCCTTGCTGAGTCCGAGAGTCTGACAAGCCAGTAGAAGGAATCTCTCTATTCTCGAGCAATAGCTGCTCTGCCTGAAGGGAACCAAACCTCTGGGTCCCAAGTGCTAAATGGTGAAAATGGGAAGAGGGAGCCTTCAGAGTGAAGGAACAGAATCAGCCAGCGTGAGAATTTGAGCCTTGCAACAGAGACGGCTTACACTCTGCCATCTCCCTTCTTTCTGAGTGATTTTTGCAAGCATGTTAATTGTGTGTGCTGAATTTTGCCTTAACTCTCTGGATACAACTGTTTTACACATGCAGAAATGAAATGATCTAGGCCATATTTCTTATGAGCCCAGAGCCAAATAAGCTGTCCAAAAACAAGCTGACCCTTGCCACCCCCTTTTGAGCCTAAATTGACCACTTTTCTTGCAGCTCACCACAAGCCGAGGCCAGAAAAACCATTCTTACCTCACCCTCGAGAAGCCGAGGAGCCATGGAATCGTCTTGGGAGTGAGTTAGAATCAAGTGTGGGGGAAGTCTAGGGAGCTGAAGTCGACCAAAAAGCAGTTGAAGGTTCAGAAGAAGAAAAGAAAGAAAGAAGGAAATGGAATGAAAGAAATGAAAAGAAAGTACATAAAAACAGAAAACAGGCAGCTAGAATAAATGAGCTGAAATAAACAAGATCAGCAAGCTGCATGAGTAAAAGAAAGAAAGAATGAAAAACGGCGAGTAAATAAAGATCAAAGGAGACCACAGCAACCGGGACCGCCCTCATACTGGTTACACTCACTCCCCATTGCTCCTCTCCGCCCCGTGGGTCCTGAAGCCAGTTTTCTTACATCTATTCGACCCATAACCTCAACCTCACTACAGGCCAGAAAAGTCCTAGTGATCATAACTGTTGTGTTTTGCAGGTGTAAGAGGAGAGCTCTGTCAAGATATGGTGACACCAATCCCATGCAATGCTGAGTGTAAACACAGCCCCCGACACTTGAGAGAAGCGAGAAAATTGAGCACATGAGTAAAGTTCTATCGCTCTGGGGCACCCTTTCACAATTGGAAACCATGAAGGCCCCGAGAACCAAAGGAAGTAGCTCCCTGACTTGCACGGCGCTTTGAACCAAGGGATGAAGAGAAGCCGACTCTGTAGAGTTAGCTTAAGGAAATCAAACGGGAAATTCTCTCACTAAAGTCACCCTTAAATTGAGTCATATGTTTTGCCCAGGAGTGCAAAAGACTAAGTGTGGGGGTTTGATGGGTCATAAAATGCACATCCTAAGTGGACCTAAGAAGGGCACCATTGAACAACTCACGAGCTTAAAAGATGATTTGTTAGCTAAGATCCGATTAATGGCCTAAACTTGAAGTAAAACACAATCTGTGCTTAATCAAGATTTTTAGCTAACCATCTCCTCATTGCAGGTTCAGCCAAACTTAGCCCGCCATCGGAAGCCCAGGCCGAGAGCCTCTCGGCCAGGCCGGGACTCAACTTGTGCAGAGAGCCCAATCAGGCAGGTCTAGGTGGAACTCCACGTTAGCAATCAGAAACACCGTGGATCCAGCTCAGCTTCACGTCACTACCTGGAGTAGCTTGCAGCGCAAGTCACAGCAAAGGGTAGAGTAGGAATTGTTCATGTAATTCTGTTAGCATCGTTAGCTGTGCCCACTCATGTATAAATAGATAGAACTCTGAACGAATAGGGGCTTTTTGGCATTCAAGCTTTTTCCGCGTTCATAATTCTCTTCATCTCCGCTCACGGTGGTACACAGAGCTGTTAATGGCGTTTCTCTCGATTGAGGAAATGCAGGCTGAGAACTGAGAGGTCGAAGGTTATCAGAGGAGACCGATTGGAGCACCAACGCACTCTGGTGGACCTGATCCTCAGCGTCTTAGCTAGTTGAGGTGAATCATCGCCGTCGTCCATGGCGATCGTCGTGGAAGATGGAATCATCGAATCTAGGCCCTGTGTTTGTATTTTGCTTTCAATATTATGAGCATTTTCTGAATTCTGAACTCCATTGCATTCCTGAAATCTAAGTTCAATTATTGTGTTGCGATTGCACCTGGTAACGGAACAATGCTAAACTAAGCCGATTGGGACTGGTTCAGCTAATTCAGTAGGTAATCACTTAACGATTGTTGATTGAGAATCTAAAATCAGTTTGAACTTAATCTCTGCCAACTGATGAGGTGACGATTGTGTAAATCCTCGGTATGGTAAGGGACGGACCTTTGGCGATTGCCATAAGAACACTGGAGGCTGATGAGGACTGTAATTGGAGTGATTAAACCAGAAAGAACTCGATTATTGGAACTAAACATGAACACAGTAATAATAATAGCATTAGGAGTAGCGTGATTGTATTCGATTACAGTTAATTTCTGTTTTGATTCCAATTGCATTTCAACCCCCCTGTTTACTGCTATCTAAGTCTGAGACAGAGACAGTCCATCTCTGTAGCGTCTGTCTGCATTCAACCGAGACCAAGCCGGATCGTCCCTGTTGAGATCGACTCGGTTCAGTCTCTGTTGAGAGCAACTCGGCCATTTCCGAGACGAGTCGGTATCTTACACTTAGATTCAACTACTGTTCGCATCACACCAATTCACAACTGAACACACTGTGTCCTTGAGAAGAATGACCTAGGGTTAGCTATACTATAGTTAGCTTTAGTTATTTGATAAGCGCGTAAAACGACTGAAAAATACGCATCATCATGTACCTATACTGGATTAACTAAATCTTCTTTGCGTGTGAAAAGCAGCAATGACACTAATCCCAGTGCAGGAGTTATAGGCAAAAGTGCAAAGAAGCTACTAGAGGATATCATGTTGAAACTATCAAAATGGATGAGGAGAAAGCTCCCCCAAGCTGTAGACAACAGGAGCGGAGCAAAAATACTGGATATCAGATTTTGCACATTCTTTCCACCCTGAAAAAAAAGAAGTCTTTCTATTTCACCCCTTCCCTTGCGCACATATGCTTTGCATTGAGGACAATGCATCATTTAAGTGTGGGGGGGTGTTCCTTATAAGGGTGACGGTTTGTTTGGTTTTGTTTTGTTTTTAGTTTTGTTATTTCGTTTTTATTTCGTTACTGTTCTATTTCATTTTGTTTCTTTTCTTTTTATTCTGATTCTTCTATTTTTTGTTCAATTTTGGTTTGATTTTTTTTTACTAGCTGACTTCTGATTTCGAATTGCCAATTACTGAGAAAATTATTTTTAAAAATTTTGAATGGATTTCTTTGAGTAAGATGAAACGGCATGAAGCAATGCATAACCTTGGATGAGAGGTTTTTAAACCTGACAGAGAGTGAAATTTTTGCATCCTTAGGCAGTGAGTAAGTGAAAAATTGAAAAGATGAACCATTAGTGGCAAAGCAATTAACCGTGTGAGAACTTTTGAGCCTTGCATAAATGGCTTTGTATCTCGCCATTCTTTCATTTCTTGTGTGATATTTGCATCCATGTTGCTGGTTACTCTATGTTTTGCCTTGATTCTCTGGATATAACTCATTTCACATGCAGGAATGATATGATCTAGGCCATCTTTCTTTACAGCTACTTAGCCAAATAAAGCCTACCTTGTGAATAATTCCTTTGGTTACCCCTTTGAGCCTACAACCGTTTCTTGATATGACAACTCATTACATGCCTAAAGCCGAAAAAACCATAATCAACCCGAACCTTAAGGAACAGAGGAACTTTGGAATTGTTTTGGGAATAGATCTTGAATAAGTGTGGGGGTGACACCTAGAGGCATTGCGAGAGTGGTATATTTGGAAAAAAAAAAAAGTAAATGTGTCCAAAAAAGGGTTGATGAAAAGAAAAGAAAAAGGATACAAAAAGAAAGAAAAAGTAGCGCAAACAAAAAGGAAAGATTACAAGTGAGATTGCAACAAAAAAAGCTACAAGACAGGAAAAGTGAGAAAAAGAAAGAGAAAAATACAAAGGAAAAATTAGGACAGTAAACAAAGATGCTTCTAAGAAACTGGTAATGTTCGAAGGAGATAATCTCTATGCTTACAGATTAATTCCCCATTGCTCCTCTTGTCCCTCTGGTTACTAAAGCTCACTTTACCATCCTAAAACCTACCTTACCCTGGCCACGTTACAAGCCTGAAAAGTCCTATTGATCATTTATGCATGTGTTGTTGAAGGTGTGAAAGGAGATGATAGTCAAAGCTTGGCAGTGCTAGTTGACATAGGATGTTTGAGTGTATATACAAACCTAAACACTTGACAGATTGAGAGAATATGTCTTGAGAGAGCTTAGTCACTTCTTGGTTACTCTTAATGTTTGTAGGTTGCTCATTTGTTTATGGATGTGGAGAAAGTAACTTTCATAGATTGTTTGAATATTTGGATTCTGGGATGAATGCATGCTTAAGCTGTTTTGTTAAACTTGAGGAGTTTATTTGAAAAACATATTTCCTCTTTCAATTTCCTTGAATACTCAAATTTGATTTTGCCCAGGAGTGCAAAAGTGTAAGTGTGGGGGTCTGATGAGTTGTATTTTATACACCTCACAAGGGCTTAAGATGGGTGTTGTTAAGAATGTTTAATGATTAAAAGTGTTGTCTTAATCGAGATTTGGATTATGGGCCTAAAAATAGGAGAAATGCAAATATGTGCTAAAATAAGGTTTTTAACTAACAAAAAAGCTAAGACTTGTTTTGCAGGCCCAACAAGCCATCTTGGCCCAAGTCATCTCGGCCCAGTCTAGCGCTCCCGGTCAAGCCGACATCAATGGCGAAAATCTTGCCTAAAATCACTCCAGCAATAATGCAGATATGATTTGCTGAGATGCAGATATGATTTTCTAAGATACAGATATGATTTGCTAAGATGCAGATATGATTTGTTAAGATAAAGAAATCTGTAATACATATATGATTTGTCAATTTGTAATTCGGGTAAACTAGGAATGCAGATATGATTCTGCTAGAAATTAGAAATTGGGAAACTCCTAAGATTTAGGAGATTGTAATCTGTAATTCAAATTAGAATCTTTAGGATTTGAATTTCTGTTATTAGGATTAGATTTAGATTTATCCATCTTTTGTATAAATAAGCACATCAGGCCACGTCTTCAAGGGTGGAATTTACAGTAGAATCTAGAGCTAGCGTCATCAGCAACTGTAGACACTCAAAGCTAGTACGGTGGTACACGAAACTTCATTACGGTGTCTCTCTCGATCGAGGAGGTACATGATCAGGATTTGGGAAGCTGGAAGCTTTCGGAGGTGATCGCTCGGTATAGCCGACGCACTCCGTTGGACGGAAACCTCAACGTCTGGCCATCACTGGTGCACCACTGCCGTCCTCCCATTGGCGATCGTCGTGGAAGGCGGATTATCTAGAAACTCTGAATTTCTCACCTTGTATTCGATTTGGTTTTCAATTACATAACTGGTTTGCAATTCTGTTTCTTAATTATATTTCCTGCACTTTAATCTGCTTGTAACTTTGCCGTGACACATTGTTAGGGTAGACCACATTAGACTAGGGCCGATCGGAACTGGTTTAATAATCTGATTAGGTAGAGAACCTAAAATCAACCAAGTGCATACTCCCTGCCAACTGATGAGGTAGCGATTGTGTAAATCCTCGGTATGGCAATGGACAAACGTTCGGCGATCGTCGTAAGAATCTAAGGTTGATTCGGAATATAATTCTAAGTAAGAATAGTAAATTGTTGTGTTTTGATTCTCGAATTGATATAGTAGTTAGCATACATTAGTTTAGTATAGTTTAGTTTACTTTTTCCAATTAGTTTATTTTCTGCACTTAAACCTCAAACCCCCTATTTACTGCTTTTCTAAAGTTTGAGACCGAGTTAGTCCGACTCTATCGCGTCTATCCAAGATCGAGTCAGCATTCTACACTAAATGTTTTTCTACATTAACTCTGATTTTTACACTTAGCACAATTTGAACACACTGTGTCCTTGAGAGAATCGACCTAGGTTAGCTATACTATAGTTAACTTTAGTTTTATTTGATGCGCGTAAGACGACTAAAAAACCGCTTATCACCGTGACAATTTGATAAGCTTTGAGAATGTCATCACTTCTCCTATCAAAATACTAGATTTTTCGTATGTTAAAGTAGCATAGGGTCAACCTAGGTCATTCTTCTCAAGAACAGGTGGTTCTTGTATTTTCTAGTGTAAAATGCTGGTAAAGATTCCTAAACTGGTTATGTAGGATGCGAACTCAATCAAGTAAATGTAAATGCTGGTTTTTTACAGGAAAGGTAAATTGAAAGAAACGTAAAGATTACCTAAAGTATTAACAGAAAACTAAAGATTTACAAGCTAAGTAAAGAATTACAAATTATCTAACTAATGTATATTTATGATATCGAGTACAACGGGATCGAAGAATGGTTCTATTGTAGATTCCTGTATATTTATGATATCGAGTACAACGGGATCAAAGAATGGTTCTATTGTAGATTCCTAGCATGCAAGTATTTCCTCGCCAACCTATTTCCTAAGGCGACTGCCTAACATTCGTTCGTTACCTACTAAGGGCTTACGTAATCGCAACCTTGAGTTAGTAGGGATTAAATTCGTGGTTGACGTAGATTATCTATATTATTACTTATGTAGTTTCCAGCCAAACCCTAATCTAAGCGTGGTCTATTCTTAACATACACAAACGTAACAAAATCAAGAATAGATTAAACTCTAAGAATTACAACCATACAAGTGTATTCGGCCTATGTCTAGCAATCGCCCTGATAGTCTCATTTAGCAATCGGCCGCTACCCAGACATAGGGTCTACACCTACTCAACCAACTAAGCACTTTATGAAGCACCATGGAACAAAGAGGTATGAAGGGAATTTAGGCTAGGGGAATGCAAACTGTGTTAGGCTAGGTATAGTTGTGTATGATTGATCTACTAACCAATGAACGTTGACATGCACCTCTACTTATACATGCATCACTAACTAACTTTATAATCGTATTAATTGAAATAACAGATTTAACTGCCTGACTATAATAGATTTAACTAAATTAACTACCATAACTACCACGTGCTAAATCACATTTTATGCAAGTGCTTGAATCTTGCCAAAATGGAGTTGGTCTTCTAATGTCAAGGTGGATCTGGTTCTAGATGGGAGTCGGCATTCGCTTCGGAGTTGACATCCAGTATTGGAGTCGACATCTGAACTAGAGTCGGCCTTCAGAGTCGACTCTACAAGAGTCGGCATCTTGACTGTTAATGATAGAGTTGGTATCACGGAGTCAGCTTCATTCGACCGGGACATATCTATTCTCTACTGGGATGACTTCATTCTGATCAGGATGGAGTCGGCCTGGAGGGTCTCGTCTGGTCTGGATGACTTCCTCTAGCTTATTTGACTTCGTCCAGCTTTCTCTACTGACCTGCAAAACAAGACTTATATTTTTATTAGCTAAAATCAGTAACTTAGCCTAGATTTGTATTTTCCTTAGTCTAACCTTGGAACTCTAAATCTTAGCTAATACATGATTCTTAACTCCAAATTATAGTCTATTCTACCCATCTAAAGACCTTATAAGGGGTATAAAATACGTACTATCAGTTACCAAAGATAGACTCAACAATTAGTGAACAAAGATAGACTCAACAGTTAGTGAACAAAAACAGACTCAACTCAATAAACTTGGCAACTTAAAAAAACATAGACACTGTATATACCATAGATAAGGCATTCCTATAGACTCAAGTTCAGCAAAATATTCAGACTTGGCATACTAGGACACAAAATGTGTGTCCCTGGAAACAACGCCAATTTGATAGTGTTTGAATTAGTCGTTATTTCGACCATCAAAATAACTAGATTTCTTATGTTTTGGGTAGCATAGGGGCAACCTAGACCGAATCTCTCAAGGACACGTGATTCTAGTGTAGTCTAGTATGACAGGCTGAAAAGATACAAATCAGGGAATATAGAATGTTGATGCGATAAAGCTAAGTAAAATGGGGGGTTTTAGCATTGTAAAGTAAAGTTGTCGAAAGTAAATGACTAACTAAGAAAGTAAAGACAAGTTATATCTAACAGAACATATACTTATCATATCGCTATCGAAATTTATCAATGAGATGGTTATGATTCTAGTTCCTATTATGCAAGCAATTTCTCACCAACCTAAATCTTAAGATAACCACCTAATATTCGTCCATTGTTGATTGGGGGCTTACACAACTGCAGCCTCGAGTTAGCAGGGATTACGCCCGTGGTTGATGTAGGTATTCTATTGATTACCTATACTATAGCTTAGATTGGTTCCGACCAACCCCTACTCTAGCGTGATCTATTCCTACCAGGCATGACCATGACACAAGTAGAAATGGAGAATTTAACAGGAACTACAAACAAAATAGTAAAATGAAACAAACCCATTCATTGATTAACGAGTGTAGCGATACATGAAATGGATACAGGGAAAGATGTAATCAGCTTCCCACGATGATCGCCAATGATAGCTATAGTGTTCCACTGAAGATGGTCACATACAGGGGAGTTGCATCACCAGAGTGTGCCAGATACCTAGTTAGTCCTCTTTAGCAACTGGTCGCTACCCAAACTCTGGTCCTGCGTCCACTCAACCAATTGAACGCCATATTAAAGCACCATGGAACGATTGAGGAATGAAGTGAGAATATGGGGGTGAACAATGAATTATGTGTGTGTGTTTGGCATGCTATTGATAAGCTTCGCTAACTGATGAACAAACTATACTTCCTTATTTATACATGTCAGACTAACTAACTCTCTAACAAAAATAACTGTTTTAACTAACTACATAACAGAAATAACAACATAACTAATTAATTCCTAAATGACCATGTGCTTGAAATTGATGGAGCGAATCTGGTCTTGATGTTGAGACGGATCTGATATAGATGAGACGAACTGATAAGCTCGTTTTTAGTCGTCTCAACGTGTATTAAATAAACTAAAGCTAACTATAGTATAGCCAACCCTAGGTCAAATTTTCTCGAGGATACAGTGCGCACAATTATGACTTTGTGCGAAAACTAAGTATTGCAGAACTCAAGTATAGAATGCAGACTCGCTCTCGGCTAGGTGCTGAGTTTCTCTCGGCAGAGACTAGTCCGATATGGTCTCGGCAGAGCCTTATCCAACACGGTCTCGGCTAAGTGCTGACAGATGCAATAGAGTTGGACTAACTCTGTTTCGGACTAAAATGCAGGAAATAGGGAGTTTGGTTGCAGATTAAGTAAAACAACAATTAAACTAAGAATGTACATGCAACTAAACTAGCTGCTCCTACTACTACTACTGTGTACATGCCAAGTCTCAACAATCAAATCAGTTTTGGTTCATTCACTCAAGTCCATGTTCCATATCAACCTTAGGTTTTCTTATGACGATCACCAAACATTCGTCCATTGTCATACCGAGGATTTACATAATCGCTACTTCATCAGTTGGCAGGGATTAAGTTCAGAGTTGATTTTAGGTTCTCTAATTGATTACCTACTGTAGTCGTCAAACCGGTTCCAATCAGCCTAGTTCAACGTATGTCCACATTACTATATGCAATCGTTACACAACAAGCGGATTAAAGTGCAGGAATCGCAAACAAGAGATTGGAATTAGAAACTACTTATATTATTAAGAACAAAATACAAACACGGGGTGTGAATTCAGTGGATTCAACTTCCACGACAATCGCCATGAACGACAGCGATGGTTCACCTCTGTTAGCCAAGGCGCTGAGGATCAGGTCTACTAGAGTGCGATGGTAAGCCAAGTTGTCCCCTCTAACAACTTTCGACCTCTCAGTCCATGACCTATGCTTCCTCGATCGAGAGAAACACCATTGAAGGCATCGTGCACCACCGTGAGGATGGAAAATGTGCGTGAGGGAATGAAGCGTAGAGTGTGAATGGAAATAAGTTTGAATTCAACAACCATTAAATGTGCCCAACTCTTCCTATATATACATGAGTTGGACCTTGCTATACACGCTAGCTAATGACTCCTAACAAAATTACAAACTGAACTCCCTAATCTACCCTTGTGTAACTTACGCCACAAGCTTCTCTAGAGTGACATGGCAGCTGAGCTAGCTTGGAGTTGTGTTCGTACCTGAGCTAGGCTGCCTTACGTGGATAGTGCAATGGGCTACTCCTTATTGGGCTGTTGGACTATAGAGTTGACCGGTCCGAGAAGGAGTCGATCTGGTCAGGACGACTCACCTAGGTCGAGACTCTTGAAGGGCTGAGATCAATTCGGCCTGTAGAAAGGAATAAATTCTTTTATTAGTTAAAATCTTCAAGTTAGCACAAATTTATACTTTCCCTATTTCTAGGTCCATAATAAGAATCTTAGCTAAGACTCATTCTTAAGCATCAAATGATCCCAAAAACACTCATCTTAGGTCCTTGTAAGGTGTATAAAATATGACTCATCACGACCTCAACAAGCATAGACAGAGTCGGCACGTAGGGACGGAGTCGACTAGTTGGAGTCGACATGTAAAGCCTCCATGCGAAGTCGGCCATACGTAGTCGACTCCATCCGGCCAGGAAGCTTTTAGCCTCAATTGGGATGACTTTGATCTTTGGAGTCGACTACAGTCGGAGTCAGCATATTGACTTGACTACTGGAGACAAAGTTGGCATGCCTTTAGTTGGCTAGGACGCCTTCAGTCTTGGCTGGGATGGTTTGGGACTCCAGATTTGACCTGTAAAATGAGTTTACTCTTTTTGTTAGCTAAAACCCTCAAATTAGCATAGATTTGTATCTTCCTTGTTTTTAACCCGAAAATCTGAATCTTAGCTGTCACAACCAAATTTGTGACGAAGCGAAAAGGGAAAGTTTAAGGAGGGAGGCCAAAATCAATTCTGCCTCGAGAGGAGTCGCCACCAGCGTTTTGATTAGGAACGCTGGAAAACCAAGGTGGGGGGGATAAGGCTTGGTCTGGAACCAGATGAGTGGGTTCGGAAGTTGGTTACACACCGCGAGCACAAGGTGCCCCCAGCATGCCTGTTACTTAACAGTTACCTAAGACTAGCTTTTGGGTTTGCTAAGGTTTCGGTGTGGGTTGTGCAATAAATGCATATTATGGAATCCTATGTATGGGGGATGGTTTGGTTTGGGGGAAAAGACTTGAGAGGAGTGTGCCTCCTTTGCCTACGTACCTCGGCTTTAGAGGAGTTAAAGTCAACGTAGTTCTGGTTGGGTTATTAGTTAAGAAAGGGTGAAGCCAGTCAACACCAACTTGGTTGTGTTTAGGCTAAGATGAATTTGGCCTTGACAAGAGGGAGGCTTGGGAGAAAGGGGTTTGAGATATTTGGCTTTGGTTTCGTAGAGAAGGAAAAGGCTACCTAAGGCTTCCCCAAGGGAAATGTTTGCATTTACTTACTAACCTGATATCCCGAGGAGTCTGGTGTCTTCTCTTCTTTGTCCAAGATGCTTTCTCAGACTTCCTGGCTTCTCCCTCTTCTAGCTTTCTGGTGGAAAATTTCGTCCCACCCCCGTAGAAAAATCTCCGACCCCTGCTCATTCGCGGTGAGGTCTTATATAGGCTACGAAATGGGCTTGGACCTCTCTCCTGATGAGAGAATATTTTATTATATTTTATATTTGAATTTTGAATAGTTAACAGGTTTATCCTCTGATTCTTGGGATGAGAGAATATTTTATTATATTTTATATTTGAATTTTGAATAGTTAACAGATTTATCCCCTGATTCTTGGGATGGGAGAATATTTTATTATATTTTATATTTGAATTTTGAATAGCTGACAGGTTTATCCCCTGCTTGTTGATAACGTATAAAATCTTCAGGATTTTATCGTTATCGGTTAAGGGAAAGCCGACTTGTGGTTGTTTGTTGATAATATATAGAATCTTCAGAATTTTATTTGTTATCAATTAAAGGAAAGTCAACTGTGGTTGTTTGGGCCGGACAGTTTTGGGGTGCTACATTAGCTAATACGTGATTCTTAACTACAAAATAGAGTCTACTATTCTCATCTTAAGACCATATTACGTGTCTAAAATATGAATTATCAAACACACGATGGTCTCTCAAGTGCTGAGGGTAGGCTACTATTGGTCGACCATGCAATAGGACTACAAATTGTGTGTATGCAGCTGTTAGGAATGCCAAGCCCATGGGCACGTCAACCACTCACTGACCAACAAATTACAAACCGTTACGTCCCTATGGCCCTTCTCCATTTGGGGGATGGACATCTTGGGTCCATTCCTAATGGCCAAAGGGCATGTCAAGTTCTTATTGGTAGGAGTCGACTACTTCACCAAATAGATCAAGGTTAAGCCATTGGCAACCATGATAAGCGGGTTTTCAATCGTCTTACACGCATTAAATAAATACTAAAGCTAACTATAGTATAGCTAACCCTAGGTCGATTCTATCAAGGATACAGTATGTTAAATTATGACTAAATGTAGAAATTAGAGTTTGTGCAAAAAATACTAAGTATTGCAAAATGTCGGCTTGATGTCGGCCGGTTGGTATGTCAAAATACCGACTTGGCCTCAGCAATGCTAACGCCGACTTGCTCTTAACAATCCGGTCTCTGCTAACAGGGAACCAATCTGGTTTCGGTTGAGAGTAACTTAGACGCGACGAAGTCGGACTGACTCAGTCTCGGACTTTGGAAAAACAGTAAAAAGGGGAGGGTTGTTGTGTTTAAGTGTAGGAAATAAATTAAGTACAAAAAAATAAGCTAAACTAATATATACTAACTACTATACCAGTTTGGAAATCAACATACAATAGTTTACCATTCTTACTTACGTCAATCGTCGAACATTTGTCCATTGTCATACCGAGGATTTACACAATCACTACCTCATCAGTTGGCAAGGAGTATGCACTTGGTTGATTTTAGGTTCTCTACCTAATTCGATTATTAAACCAGTTCCAATTGGCCCTAGTATAACATGATCTACCTTTAACAATATGCAATCGTGGCAAGGTTAAAGCAGATTAAAGCACATGTGATATTGCAAATCGGTTATATTATTGAAAACAAAATTGAATACAAAGGTGAGAATTCAGCGTTTTCCAGAGAGTTCTCCTTCCACAACGATCGCCAATGGAAGGACGGTAGTAGTGAACCAGTGATGGTCAGACGTTGAGGTTTTCGTCCACCAAAGTGCGTCGACTATACCAAGCGATCACCTCCGACAGCTTCCAGCTTCCTAAATCCTTGTACCTCCTTGATCGAGACAGACACCTTACTGAAGCTTTGTGTACCACCATGCTAGCTTGGAACGTCTACAGTCGTTGACGGTGCTAGGTCTAGAATTCCACTATTTTTCCACACCAAAGACGTGGCCTAGCGTGCTTTATTTATACACAAGCTGCGCAGCTACGGTGCAGCCTAATCCTAACAGATTACAGATTTAAATTACTAATTACATATTTCTCAATCCTAGGAGATTATAGATTCTTCAATCCTAGGAGATTACAAATTCCTCAATCCTAAAAGATTACAAATTCCTTGATCCTAGTATAATCATATTTGCATTACAAATTCTTTAATTCTAGCATGATCATATTTGAATTACAAATTCCTTAATTCTAGTATAATCATGTCTACATTCTTGTCAGAGTGATTTTAGCCACTGAAGTTAGCTTTGGCCGGGAAGGCTAGTCTGGCTGGGACCACTTCTTTTGGACCGAGATGTTCCTTTTGGGCCAAGATGCTCTCGACTTTTAGGCCTGCAAAACAAGTTCAATGTTTTTGTCAATTAAAATCCTCATTTTAGCATAGATTTATATTTCTCCTATTTCTAGGCCTATAATTCGAATTTTAACTAAGACAGGACTCTTAATCACTAAATAGTCTTAATAGTGCCCATCTTAAGCCCTTATAAGTTGTATAAAATATGACTTATCAAACCATCACTGCCTAGAAAGTCCAGAGGTTTGTGTAGAAAAATATCATATGTAGATACGAACTCCCCACCTAGTGGTGACCGACAACGGAATGCAATTCATGAGTAACTCCTTGCGCGAACTTTACAAGGGATTAACACTAACCACAAGGTGACCTTAGTGGAGTACCCCCAACAAATAGACAAGTCAAAGCCGCTAATAAAATCATACTTAGAGAACTATGAAAAAGGTTGGGCAGAGCAAAGCGGTTATGGGCTGAATAGATGTCGAGCATCATTTGGGCATACTATTGCACCCCACAAACCTCCACTAGTGAAACCCCTTTTTGATCGGCCTTTGGGACGGACACCATGATCCTGGTCGAAATTGGAGAATCATCGCTAAGGTGAAATAACTTTGACCTTGAGGAAAAGACACAATTTGAGTAGACCTCAACCTAGTAGAAAAAGCCAGGGAGCAGGCCTACATAAAACAAGAAGCATGTAGGTAAAAAGCAGTACGACAGTACAACTCCAAAGTAAAGTTGAGAGATTTTAAAGAAGATGACCTAGTCTAGAGGAGGACGGGAGATGCTAGAAAAAGAAAGGAAGAAGACAAGCTCACAGCCAACTAGGAAGGACCATTCTAAGTCTGAGAAGTACTCGGTAATGGCATATACCAGTTAGAGAACCTAGATGGGACATATATCCCAATAACGTGGAACACCTCCCATCTTAAATTTTATTTTAGCTAACTTATGACCATGATGTACTCTTTTTCCTCCGAGAAGGTTTTAACAAGGCATACTAGATGAATAAAATTCTCTTTTATCGATTAAATTCTTTACTAATTACAACTTCTTTCACTGAGTAAGCTCTTGGCCACTGAATTAAATTCTTTATTAGTTAAACTCCTTTTACTAAGTAAGCTCTCAACTACTGGTTAAATTCCTTACGGATTAACTTCACTAAATATCTCACTTATGTAATACTCTTACATCAAATAAGTCCTCGTCAATAGGCCCTCGAGGTCTATAAAGGAGATGCTCTTGATAGGCCTCCAAGGTCTATACCAGAGACGCTCTTAACAGGCCCTCAAGGTCTATACGAGAGATGCCCTCAATAGGCCCCTAGGTCCATATAAGAAATGCTATTCAACAAACTCCTAAAGTCTCTACAAGAGGCATAATTTTGTTCGACCTCCAACATCCACATAGGACATCCATTCTTACACAAACTCGTCAAAGTCTATACAAGAGAAACTCTTAATCAAATTCACCACAATATACACATGGAAACAAAAAAGGCAAACAAATTTTCTATTAATAGCACAAGATTACAAATGGAGACACAATGCATAAATACATTTATTGACCCTAGTGCACTTGTCCTCACCCCAGTCAGCCCCTTAAGTGTCTGACAGCTCCTCTTCATCCATGATTTTCCCATCTTTCACATCCTTGAGTATGTTGATCATGGTCAAGTAGAAGGTGGGTACAGTCACAGCAACCTATCGAATTGCTTTTGCAAAACTTTTCTCATGCTGGGCCATGATGGTGGTCTTCGTTTCCTTCAAGTCCGTCCTTGCCTCTTCCAAGTCCTTGTCCCTAAACTATGGTAGCACCCTCGCCAACTGCAAGGACTTAGTCAACTTGGCCACATTGGCTGGGAGAGAAGCCGAAGTGACCTCGACAGAAGAAATCCTTGCCCTTAGAGATGCATTGGCTTCCTTCTCTTTGGCCAGTTGTTCCTCCTTGGCCACTAGCTCGGCTTACGCAAACGCCAAGTCCTTCAACAGCTTGTCAAATGTCCTTTTACGCTCTTTTACCTCTACCTTCAACACATCAAGCTCCTCTCGACTCTTCTCTAACTCAATAGTCTTAGAGTCTAGCGCAATGCTCTGGTTGTAGCTCACCCTAGAATTGCATCATCGCCCAAGACCGAGCTTGGAAGATAGAGACAACCTTCATTATCATGATAGGATTCACCTTCCTCATCAAACACTTATATGTGTCTGATAGGAAGTTGAGCCATATCAAGCCTTGAGGCAGGAAGTCCCAACCCTAAAGTGAGTAGCGTTTGAGCTCTATGGTCATATGTGTAACTTGAAAGAGTTGACTCTTTCGGTTGATGGGGAGTGGACCATCGTCAGGAGACGTTGATAGTGAGCTCAAAGCCCTCTTTGAGGAAGGCAAACTATCACCCAGGAGTATCCTTCCTCTTAGGATTTCACAGAGACCATTCCAGAGCAACCATCTCGAGGGAGCCAACGTTGGCAAGGCTAGAAAGGTAATCACTTTTAGATCAATGGGGGCCACTTCGAAAGACTTCCCAGCCCGCTCTGCTTGGAGAGATCGAAAATCAAACTTGCCCATTAGCCCTACGAAAACAAAACAATAGGAAAGAGTGAGATACCAACAAATAAACGACACCCATACATAAGACAAAAGTCACAATACTCACTCACCAGATCCTGAATCGGGGTATGCAAGAAGATGACTTTGACGACCTACCAACAACTAAGACCTCCAGGCCACTTATACAAGTCATCGAGATCCAACTAATCGAAGGTTGACATGTCCTCACGAACTCAATCATTAAACTTGTTTGGATACTGCCAATACAGGGGGAAGTCGAGTTGGTCATCCAAAGCAAAGACTTTCGAAGGGCCCCCGCCCTTGACCTTGACTTTAAAGAACCCTTCGTTGAAACCTTTGTAGGAGGTAGAGTAAGCGTTGAGCAGACACGTCTTGTGGATCCCCGTCAACGAGATCCACTCGAATTTTTGGCTCAGTCGCATGACATAGTGGTACAAGAAATTAGCCATGGTGGACTCCATACGCAGGTAGTGACATATCACCCAAAAGGTCTACATGGCTGCCCACCCATTGGGGTGCAACTGGCTAAGTGTGATGTTCAACCTATTTAGCATGTCAACCTCAAAGGCGTCGAAGGGGAGGGTGACCCCTAAATCCCGCAAGATAGTCTCCTACATGTAGATGAAGTTTGGCTCCCCCTCTTGGGCTCTCATAAAGACCCTCTCGACGGTCGCACAAGGTTCCACCGAGAACAGGTCAGCATACCTAGCTGGCTTAAGTGACACTTCCTTAAAAAGCTTGGCCACAACATCTTATGTGCAAAATTGAAAAAGGGTAGGCTTCGACCTTTCCACTCAGTCATTTGTAGCTAGGCACACTCACTGACAGGAAAGCCCTCTTATGTGAAGGAATCCGCTACAAAGGCACCGGGGCTAAAGGCACCAAGGTTGAAGGCTCCTCAAGTGTGGTTGGCGGGACCAAGGGTGGAAGGGGGATGAGGGAACTCAATAGCGTCGGCACTAACGTGCCAACCAAAGAAGCGACTACTAGTGGTTGCCTTTGACAAGCTAACATCAACATATCCCGAGCTCGAACTCGATGACGAGGCACTGATAGAATTCACCTTGACCTTTAGAATTCGGCCAACCCTAGCAGAAGAGTCATTGGAACTCATACTAATTGAAAAAAAATGAGTAGATAAAGGTCGGAGATGAGGAAGCTGAGAAGCTACAAAGATGGAGCAGAAGACAAGTGAGGAGGAAGGCTAGTGCGAGAAGTCAGTAGTGTGTGTCCCATCCAGGACGTGACCTATTTAAACAATATTGACCATAGGATCAAGGGATGCGACTGCAGCATGCCAAGAGTCGCGCCCAGCGATTGGCGAATACCAAATGACCTTAACATGCAAACCAAGAGGCACTTAACAAGCGTGCCAGTCTGCCAAATGATGCATTAATGGGTGCGACTCCCAAAGTGACACCACTTCACACTTGAGGAAGAAATGACTAAGTCTTTGCATTCCCAAAAATGAACTCGAGACTCAAGGGGCATATGTACTCTTGTAGGCCAAAGGCACCTTGGATAGCCGAGCAAGAGCTTGGCCCCCCACCTTTAACCAGAAACGTGTCGAGATACTCATCAAGATTCTCGAGATCTTGGTAACCAATGAAAAATAAGTATGAATTGTGTGTGAGAAAATCAACTATTATGGATAATGCGCCCAAGCCCACAACACTATAAAAAGGGAGCAAAAGACCAACACATATATGTTTTGAATCTCGAGGAAAAGACCTTTAGGAGAGAGATAGTTGACTTGGGTGTCAGAGTATTTTTAAAGGTACCCAACGCCTCGCCTCGAACAAGGTAGGAGAGCTCAAAGATTTATAGGAAAAGCTCGAAAGCTAACGAGAAGGATAAAGAGATCGATTGGAGAGTTCGAAGATTAGTCAAAGTGGTTCTCGAAATAAATTCTAGATGAGAACACTTACTTTTGAAAAATTAATTTTTTTATAAATAAAACATTTAATGATTAGAATATATCTTATGGATCTCGATTATATTAAAAATAATTAATAATACACGGATGTTGTAATTTTTAAATAAATTACCTTAAATTTGTGAAATAAATTCCTCAATTTTTTCTTTAAATTGTTATTATTATTAGTTATTATAATTTCATAATAATATATATTACTTATTGTATTTAAATTAAAATGTTATTATATTTAAATAAAATATATTTATTTATGATATATTTATTATTTAAATTACAATAAAAATAAAATAAAATGTCACCATTATTTATCATAAATTTTCTCCTATAATATGTAATTAATTTTTTATTATATTTTTAACATCTAATATATCGTTTTTAATGTTTAATTAATAATCTAGTTCAATTTTGTGAAACTGAATAAATGCTTAAATCATCATGGTGTTCTTTTTTTTTTCTACTCAGATTTAGGGTCAACTATATGTTCCTATGTTTCCTCTCTATTTCTTTTCTTGGGTTAACCTTTTCTTTTTCTGTTATTGAAGTTTCACAAAATGTGAATCTTAGCTTAATATGATATGAATGTTTTGTGGAGATAAAAAAGGAAAGTTTTTATAGGATTAGAAATAAAGATAGAAAACAAATACACTAATATAACATCACATAACAAATGATATATATCATATTTTTTTGTGATCTTTTATTATTATTATTTTTTACTTGTTTTCTTTTCACTTCTTATTTTATTGTTATGTTATTCATATATGCTTTTTTATTTTTACTACTATTTTATAAGTAATATATATATATATATATTCTGAGAAAAAAAAATCAATAATTTAACTTTGATACTATATATTCAACATATAATTTTTAATTTTGTTTTTAACATGATATAAAGGGAGCCTATTATGGTAATTTTTTCTTATATGTTAATTTTCTTATTGGTTATAATTTTTTATGCATTTTATTTAGTATAATTTAATTAATTTCATATAATTGAATTATCTCAACAACTATTTTTATTTTTTATACTTAAATTTAATTACCTATTATTATTATCTTTTATTATTTTTTCTGTTCTTTTTGTAGGTGTCATATTTATGCATTTTTTTCCTTTTATTTTACTATTACTTTTTTCATATATGTTCTTATATTTTATTTTATTATTATATTATAACTTATAAGTAATGCAGAGCAATAAAAAATTAATAATTTAACTTCCATGGTTCAACTTCCACTATTTGTTTAACAAAATTAAAGGAAACTTATTGTTGTTACTTTTGTTATTTTTTTTCTTTCTTATAATTTTATATGTATTTCAAATTTATAATTGTTCTCTTATTTATTGATTGATAGTTGAGCTTTATAATAGAAATTCTTCGATCTAATCAAATTTAATCAACTTAATTATATTTAATACATAATTAAATTACTTAAATTGATTGTATTTATTATGTAATTTTATTAATTTTATGTTAATAATACATTTCAAAAGTTAAATATGAAACAAAAAGTTAAATATATAAATAATATAATAATAGTATTAAAATCCATTTGAAAAAATATCTTAATTAAGATCTTATTTAATAAGTTCTTATTGCATGAGAAATTAAAATTCAATAAGTTGTTTATGATGGGATATACATATTGATAAACATTTACATAATTTTAAATTGTTTGGAAGTATTACTATACAAGTACTTATAAAATATAATTTTATTTTAAAATTAAGAAAACAATAAATTATAATTAAAATAAATAAAAAATTTTAAAATTAAATAATGATTATACTAACATTATATATATCACAAAAATATTAAAAATAAAAGCTACTAGTCACAATTTACCTAATTTTAGTTTTTATAAAACAAAAATTTGAGTATCATAAATTTAAAACAAAAAATTGTGAGACACAATTTTTTTTATCATACACCTATCAATAATTTTAAATATTAAAATATTTAATAATCAAAATCCGACTAAAATATACATTAAGATGTTAAATAAATATAAATATAAATATTTTTAAATCATTCAATCAATCTTTTGGTGATTTTTTTTGGAATGCATAATATATTTTTTGGAATGCATAATATATTTTTTGGTTATATCAAGATTCGAAGATGAATCTTTTTATAAAGTCCACACAAGTAATTTCTATAAGTTATACTTGAGAGCTTATAAAAATAAGCTAAAAAACAATTTATAAACTAGTCTTCACATATTTTCATAAGTTATTCCAAATACCTTCACAAATACTTATAGTACAAGATGAGTTTAGATAAGTTGTGTATAAACTTTTTTCGAACAAGACCTAAATATTATATTAATATTTATGTTCAACTTTTTTTTCATATCACTTAGTTTAAAATAAATTTTATGAACAATAAGAATTAAAATAAATAATTTTATAAATATGTGGTTAAATTTAAAATAATTCATAATAGTTTATATAATTAATAATTAAGGAAATAAATTATGATCTTATAAGTATAACTTATATATTAATATATATTTCACAAACAATAATAAGTAAAAATAATATTTTATAAGTATGCATTTAAATTTAAAATAATTCATAATATTTTATTTTAATTAATAATGGACAAAAATTAAGAAATAAACTATCATATATATATATATATATATATATATATATATATATATATATAAAAAGTAATATTTAAACTTCATTTAAGACTTACTTTGAATAAATAGTAGCAGTAGTATATAGTAACACTAGTAATAATGATAATGATACATATATATATATATATATATATTATTGTTAAAGTTGACAAAATGGTCGGTTTGAGACTTACTTTGAATAAATAGTAGCAGTAGTCTATAGTAACACTAGTAATAATGATAATGATACATATATATATTATTGTTAAAGTTGACAAAATGATCGGTTTGAAACTTACTTTGAATAAATAGTAGGAGTAGTCTATAGTAACACTAGTAATAATGATAATGATACATATATATATTATTGTTAAAGTTGGTAAAATGATCGGTTTGACTTATCTCAGCTTGGTTTATGGATCAAAATCTGAAAATTAGGTTGGCCTTACTTGACCTATATTTTCTTTAAGTAGTTATTTTTTAGGTTCAGTTTGTCTTTATGTCAGGCTATCAAGTCAAATTAACCTTAATTAAAAATAAATAAAAAATTAAAATAAAAATTCTATATCCAAAAAAGAAAAAAATAAAATTGATATTTAAAAAAATCAAATAATGTGAATGAAGTTGAAAATTTTAATATTAGTTGAATAACAATTTTTTATAAAATACAAACATAATATATTTTAATAATATAAACATTAAATTATTAATATAAAAATATTAAATGTTAATAAATTAAAGTTAAAATATCAACAACAAGAAAAATATTAAAGTTAAAATCTAATATGCACGTATATGAATTAGGATCAAGAAAGTCTCATGTAACTTGTATTTATATTATTTATCACTCAAAGAATCTTATGTATTAAATGAATATACAATGACAAATTGCTAGTAATGAGTAAGCAGCAAACATGCAACGTTGTGCAGCATACATGAATATTATTAAGTTACTTAGTAGTAATTATTGCGTATTAGCCTACAGTTTATTACAACTTACTAGTTATTTTTAATTTTTTTATTAGATTAATGATCTAGATAAAAAAAATATTTAATTTTATTTAAGTCATTATTCTAAATATTTAATCTAAGTCTAATTAATGGGATGATCAGCCTCGTCCATCAGTTAATACCTATTTTGTTAATTTTACATTGCATTGATAAAAGAGCTTTAATTTATGTCATGAGGTTATTCCATTCAAACTTTAATAGTACATAATTAAAACTAATATTATCAAAATGGTTAAAAATATATTTTAAAAATTAACAACTATATTTATTTAATAAAGATCATGCTATTCCAAAATCTTAATAATTTAAAGATAACAACTGCTCAATTAAAAATATAATTAATCATCTTTCTCAATTTATTATAATTAAATTTAATCTGCTACTAAATATTTTAAAAATAATAAATTTATTAATATATATATATATATTTAAAATATTTATAAATATATAAATTTATAATTTAAACAAAACAGTACAGCGAGTTTAAAATCTAGTTTAATATAACAAGAGACTACGAAAATGTTAAACTATTCATTCTTTTTCTGTATGATAAGACAAGAAAAGAAACAAGTAACCAGAATTTTATTAAAGAAAGGAAGTAACTAAAATTAATAAGTAGAATAACAGTTCTGCATTTATTTATTTAATTTATCTATAGATCATGGGAAAGATAAGTAGGACAAGTACCGCAAACTTGAGGACCTCGAATCGTTTCGTCTTTCTCTGAATTTCCATTTCTGTTTGTTAAGAAGCAAAGCAATTCAGTAAAAGGGCATTTCCATTGCTTGCGATGTCAGGTGGGATCACCGACTGCTTCAGTCACCGGTTTCTCTGTGTTCTTCTGCATTCAACTCGGTCGCGACCCGTTCCGGTTCAACTCCGCGGTAAGCGGTTCAGCCCCAAGCTGAGTCTTGTTCCCAAAGCTTATGATTCTTCCACCTTCAACTGGTTTTCCCACTTCTAAGGTCTTTTTTCTTCCTCACATCAACCGGTTTTTCTTTTTCTTATCTCAACCATTGAAACACCCTAAATGATGGATTTAGAATAACTTATTTTTCTTTTATTTTTGCATATTTTATGACATAAGCATTTGCATTTGCCTAAGTGTTTATAAGAATTTATAAAAATGGCTTATTCCATGTCCATAAATGATTAACTCCACTCCAAAACACCTCTCACACTGAGTATTGAATAAGTAGAATGTAAAGTTTACAAGAATAAATATCTATACATAGTTTGATCAAAATAATATCATAGATTCAACAATAATTATTAAGATAAAATTTGATATCATAATAGAATGAGTTTGAACTAAGTACTGTGATAACAAATAATATCATAGGTTGAACAACAATTATTAAGATAAATTTTGATATTATAATAGAATTTGAGTTTGAACTAAGTCAAACAAAAAGTAAGGATTTGTCTGTACTTATATACATTATTTTGACTATAGGTTAAAACAAATTAAGCTTATTTCTTTTTCAATTATAAAAATAACTTATACATAAGTACTTACATGATAAACACTTAATTAAATTATCTATTCAAATACACTCAACAAAATGTTAAATTTGAAAAGTATTTTTTATTTTCTGTTATCAAAATATTTACAAAAATATCATGTTATTTTTACCCTCTTTCCTGCTTTCAAAGATTTGTATGTATGTATAAGAAATTATGCAAGTGAAAGTAAGAAACAAACTAAAGCAATGTGACAATTTTGTATTTATGTGTTAAAAACAATAAATAACAATAATTTTTTTTTGTCAAACCAAACAGCCTTAATATTTCCTTTCATGGAAAAGGATTATGGGGCCCACTAGTTATTTTAGAAGTTACTAGGTGCTTTTTCTAACAATCTTCTCTTGTTATCTTAACAATACCAGAATATCAAGATGTATAATTATGAAATATCATTTTATTTTTGAGAGGGTACAAATACAATTAATAATATATAGTTTGAGACAAGTGCAGATTGCAGTATCTTGTGTTTTACTTTTTATATATTAGTATTTTGTGAGTATTCAACAACTCTGGTTTTTGCTCAAAGAAGCAAGAAAAGAAATATTGAATTATTGGTGATATATACTATGCAGTGAATGGATTTACACATATTCCAAGTGTAATCTCTTCCTATCTGTCTCATCACCAATGATATATGGCAGCAAATTGCTGATTCACTGCTTTATATGATTGTGCTTTCCCTTGCAACATAAAATTTTATAACTAGTTGTTGGGTTATATATTCTCAGGATATTGTTTAATGGTTGCAGGTTTCATTTTGTGTTGTTGGTCTAAGTGTTGGACTCTCACTCTTGTCCAGAGTTTTATTTTCTTTGTTCATCTTCTTCATTGATTTCATGTAATACATTAAGTGCTTCTGTTTCTTATGTTGATCTTTTTGTTCCATACAGCTTTGGTTTTGGGGCATATTTTAATCTTCTCCCTGGATCTGAATGGTCAGCTATAATGTTAACATATGGCTTCCCTCTTGTAATTATTGGAATGGCACTCAAGGTGATGAAAGTTTTACTGCTGTGAATAAATTTATAAGATGGACATTCATCATAACAAAGATGTGGAAAAGAGTCATGGTAGGAGTTCCTCTTCCTAATGTTCATGCTGTTGCTTCACAGTTTTATTTTCTCATTGGTGTTTTAGTGGATGCTCCTGTGGGTCACACACACTTCATATTTTGTTATTGGCCACTTTTTTTTGCAGTATGAAGAATTCAAGTCAGTCCCATGCCTAACATTCATATTCTCAAAGCTTGAGGGAAAAATGTGCAGCTCCAATTCTTAAACATGTAATCTCATCATAGATTCATGCTTAGTGCCAGGTTTGGTCTCATTTTAAAACAATGACTAATTGAAGGGTTAACCTTGACATTGCCCATTTAACCTATTTACAAGGCAATTCTAATTAAAGATGCCAGACAATTCCTTTTAAACCATTTATCTAAAAGCAATCAAGATTAGGTAATTTTAGAGGAAGCACGAATTAATGTGTTAAAATTTCCAATTTTGGCATCTTTCTTTATTTTATTTTGTAATTTCTTAGGTAAAATGATCATTTTCAATGTATATTGTAAAAAGCTAAACAGTTTAATTGGCAGACATGCACAAGTCAAACCATATATACACCATTAAGCAGACATAAAATGTGGATTAATTTTTAGGTTGCAGGATTTTAACTAGATTCAACTCATTTATTAGTTGTTCCTGTTAGGTTGCCTTTTTTTTATTCTGGACTTCGTGTTGGTAATCCAAACCTTGTAGTTTGGAGTCCATATTGAGCAGTGTCCATGGATCATGACAAAATTACCAATGCATACATTTACTAAGCAAAATTAGTTCATTCTAGGAAATAGTGACTTTTAAGCATTCAATATCAAATCCCTCCATGATTTTGAAACTATTTTTTTTTTGTTTGTTTATTACCATTAGATTCAATCTTTCCTCTGATCTCTGATCTCTTGTATTAAATGTATTAAGTAGCCATCATGTGCTTTCACAGGTGAACAGTGACGTTACCAGATTTGCTATGGTGATGAGCAGCATCTGGACGAGGCATTGAAATTGATATTCCAGTATGGCCAAGTATATTATTTGAATTAATGAATTATATTTTAGGTACTTATTATCTTTTCGTATATTATCTATTTCTCCATTTTTAATATTTTGAGGTGTACCAGTCGGCTTTCAGTCCTCTCGACCAATAGAGTCCATCCCGACCAGTCGAGTCCATCTTGACCAGTTGAATCACTCCCAGCCAGTCAGGCTCACCTCGACAAAGTTTCCTAATTCACTCGGCATTGGGCAGCTGTATATCGGTTGACTTTCAGCCCTCCCGGCGACCAAGTCCCTCCCTGGCGACCAAGTCCATCCCGACCAACCGAGTCCATCCCGGCTAGCGGAATCCATCCCGACCAGCCAAGTCACTCTCGGCCAGTCAGGCTCACCTCAGCAATGTGCCTATCACTTCACTCAGCACTGGGGGGCTGTGTACTTGTCAACTTTCAGCCCTCCCGGCGATCGAGTCCATCCTGGTCAACCGAGTCTATTCCAGCTAGCCGAGTCACTCCGGGCCAATTCCACACTTATACCTTATGAACACTTTGCGATCCTGCACCAAGGATACAAAGGTGAACATTACAACGACTTGTACTACCTTCTAGCAAAGGCGGATGGTAACTGACATGTCAAGGGGCAAGGCCTGAGACATGTCGTTTTGCCTCTAACATGTCCTTGGTACCTTTTGTCATGTCTTCCAGTAGCTTAGGAAGCTAGGGGACAAATCCTAATAGGAAAGAGAAAATAGAGAGGAGGTATATATGTTTCCTGAGGTTCATGAAGAAACCAGGTTGTTGGTTGTGTATTCTAATTGCAGACCAGAACATGAGGAATTAAATGAAACACACAAGTAACATTTTTTTTCTCTGTTTTCTACATGTGTTTGAAATGAAACTCAACACAATACTTGAACCCAGGTCATCTTTTGACAATATGTTCTGCGACTGTTAAAATGAAAACCCGCTTCCAAGCCTGCACCCTATATAGCTTAAAGTTAGGATGAATTGGTTCTGAACAGGGACAAAAGGAATCCTTAATACTTTGACATCTTTGTCATGAACCAACTACCCCAAAAGCTTAAGCTATTAGTCAAATACACATGAATATTTTTCCATACTACATCTCTAACAATCCTCATCCAAACCAGCAGCATTAGCTAAATAGTGAGGTTGCAACTATATGTACTTGTTAGAAGTTCTCTGGTTCTACAATTGATTCGTGAAGAAGTATGCTTGTCAATTTTGCATTAATTCACCAATCTGTACTATTATTTAAATATCATTATGAACATTTTTTCTTATTACTTGCTAGATCATTTGGAAATACAGAAAAAAGAAAATAATGTCATATTACTTAAAAGGAAAAATTAGTAGAATGTGTAAATTTATGGTACTAATTCATGTCTCTTCTGTCATACATACACTGTTGTCTATCCCTCTATCTACATTATAATCTTTGTTAAATGCACCATGTTTCCTATTTTTTTCTCATTCTGTTACATTATATAATTTACAATTACATTTATGTTCTTTTGTCTGCTTTTAACTTCATTTGTTTTATCTTTTGTTGGCATACCATGGACTCTTACTGCATCTTAAGCCTATAACCTCTAGCTTTGTTGTATTCGTTTCTTTTCCTTGAGCCATTGGTTCTGTTCTCTCCTAGACTTCATCTCTTGTTATGTTTTGTCGTTGCTTTTGTCATTAGCTTCTGCTCTATGGCCCATTGGTTCTTGGCTCTTTTCTTAAACCTCATCTCTGCATTTGTTTTCGTGCTCTCCAGGTTCTAAATCTTGAAGACAAACACCAAGCTCTGGTTGAAACAACTTGAACACAACCTTCTCAAAGGTAAAAAAAATGTGGCATTCTGGTTCTCCCAAGAAAGCCACCGACCAAGAACATCTCCCCTCAATGCCATCCAAACCCAAGACAACTTCTCCTCACGCACTCAAAGGCCCTCAAAATACCAATCTAAATTGATCAGCCACTAATAGGCTTTGTGATAAAACTTGGTATTTTATTATAAAGAATAGAGAAGAAATCCCCACTTTACAGAAAAGAACACTGCAGAACTTAGAGAGTCTGCACCTCCTAATGCCCAAAGGCTTTTCTCAAATGACAAGATAAAACCCTTCTCAACCCCTCTTAGTTATATCAACTACTAGTCTATTAACATAAACTCACACTTAATGGGCCTAATCATTTGCAGGCCCATTCCCCTTCTTTCTAACATAACCCTTTGTATTTCTTTGACTAACTAATTTACTAACATAACTACTTATTAACCTATCACATTGCCTGCCTATCAAATCTTGGAATCATCTTTCTGTAAAATTATGGAATCATTTTCACAATCCCACAGCTTTAAGATCAGAGCTCTGATATCAATTGATAGAAACCTAGTATCTTCTTAGAAAGAATAGGGAAGATATCCCCAATTTATAGAAAAGAACACTGCATAACTTCAAGGGTCTGCACTTCCCAATGCCTAAAGGCCCAAATCCTTTTCATTGACAGGCTGAAATTACTCTCAACCCCTTTTTCTATTTATATACAGCTACTGGTCTGCTAACATAAAGGCACTCTCAATGGGCCTAATAAGTTGCAAGCCCATTAATATAAACCCTTGTATTTCTTTGACTAACATAACTAATTACCAACAGGGTACCTAACACTAATCCATTTTGGTTGCTCAGACTTTTGTAATTAGTACAAAAACCTTCTAGTCTAATATTCTATAAATATAAGGGATTCCATAATACTTTTGAAATGGTAACCAGTTAATATTCTTCATGCAAAAATCTGTGTTGATTTGAGATGCTAAGTAGCATATTAGTTAGAGGATCATTTTTGTTGATTAGACTCTATGGTCATTCCCTTATTAATCTTGTCTCATGATGTGGTTACATCTTAGGTCACACAAGATGATAAATACTGTTTGGTTTTGGTTTTGGTTTTTGTGGCCAAGGCTCTGCAGTTGTCAGATTTTAGGCAGGTATTCAGCTTTCTTTCCTGGAGCATATTTTGTTTAATTATCTGAACGTTGTATTAAATTTTTTCACATGTTCATGAAGATGATGGACTCTTTGGATCTTGGACAGAACAAAAGTTAGAAAGTAGATAACTCTGCTATCTTTTGCTTGTAATTTTTTGGCAGGGAGGGGAGTGGAGTTTGAAAGAATTCATAGAGGAGAAAATCAGAATAGAAGAATCAAAAGACAGAAATACCAAAACCTAAATCTCATCCCCCCCAAAAAAAATTTCAAATAACAATCTTGTGCTAAAAAAGGTTGCAATGATAAACTTAATAACTTCAAATAATTTCTTCCTCTCATAATGTGGTATTAATAACTTCCCTTTTACTCCATTAAATAAATTCATTTATATATCCTCCAAATTAAAGCATTTATTTGAAGTTCACATTCAAAGTCAATACATTTATGACCATAATTAATAAAGTTCCCTTATTTTTTTTATTCTCTTCCATAATAGTCATTTCCATATGTCTCTCTTCCATAAAAACCATTCCACATGACTCCGAAGGATAGGACTCATCAGTTTTTAATCATAAGGGAAGAGAGAGAGAGAGTGAATGAAACCAATTTGACCACAGAAATTCAATTGCTTCCTGCACTGTTCCTGTTCCTGCCACCTCACCATTGAAGGAAGGGAAAAAAAAAGGTTCTCAGAAGGAGCATTAAAGTTTCACCGTCATCACCCTTATTAAAAGCAGGTTTTCGGTGTCTTCTTATGGCAAAAGTTTAGAGTTTGTTACCAATGCACTGACAAGAGTCTTTGGTGTGTGTGTGTGGTTTTGTTCTTATAAGTTGTAACTATGTTGGCTCTTGCAGCTATCCCCAACTCCACCATGGAACCTACACTCTCTTCTGCTCAGCATCAGAATTTGAACGAGGTTGTTGCCACTGGCAAGAAACCAAAGAGATTGAAAAATTCTTGCAGGGTTAAAAAAGTGCGAAGCAGAGTCTACAATCCTGCCATTCCAAAAACTTGTCACCAGGTACTTTTTTTTTTTTGTGAATGCCCATTTTGTTTTTTTTTTCCTGTAATATTTTGGGTTGTGGAGTGTGGTGGCTTGTGGAGAGGGCGAAACCTGAATGTGGGTATGTGAGGGAAAGTGAAAATTATGTGAGATTGAGAACTTTGGTTGACTGTGTTGTTTCAGATTAATTGGTGGTCTCGATTCTGTTTAAGATATTGTTTCGGATTTGAATTTTGAGTATGCTGATGAGTTGAATACTCAAATAGAGTTTCATCGTTTATGATAGTCTTACCTTACTCGATCATAATTGTCTCTTGTGGATGATATATGTGGCCTCTACAAAAAAAAAAAAAATCAATGATGACTTGTGATGTTGTAGTTTTACTTTTACTTTGTGTGATTTGTTCCATTTTGTGTTTTGGAGGTGTCGTGGTTTGTAGATTGCAAAATCCAGATGTGGGTATGTGAAGGAATGTGGGAATTATGTGGAAAATGGGAATTTTGGTTGATGGGGTTCTATGCTGATGATTATGTTTCTAGTTTTGCTTTTAGTTTGTGTGTTTTGTTCAGTTTGTGTCTGTTTTTGTCTCTAGATTTGAGGTTTGTTTGGATAATAACATTTTTATATCTTGGTTTTCAACGTTGAAGTGCCGACAAAAAACTAGTAATTATTCTGCTCCGTGTAAGAATGAGAAGAAGGGGAAGCTTTGCCCCCTTAAGTTCTGCCACAATTGCCTCAAAACAAGGTTAGGTTCAACAATATAAACGTTGGGTTTTCCTTTTTCTTTTTAAATGTTATTATTTTTCACAATTATTCTATTTTGTTAAGCATATTTTTTGGCCATGTGTACTGAAAAGATTTTCTCACTTTGCAAGTGTCCAAAGATTCATCACTTTGCAACGACTGTCCAAACACATGTAGACTAGACATCACTAAAATGTGTTTTCTTTTTTTATTTACGAGGTCACAGGTGTTTTTTTATGGGAGGTAATTTTGCTCAAACCAAATCCAATCACTAAGAGCTTTGCAGCTCATAGTGGTCTTATCCAGTTTGAGCAGGATTGTCTTTTACGGAAGATACTTGTGATCCTGTAAAAAATAAAGGCAAAACAAAATTTGGTGATTTCTACATGTGTGTCTGGACACTTGTTACAAAGTGATTGACCTTTGGACACTTGCGAAGCAAGAAATCATGTCTGTTTTTGCTAAAAAGCAAAAACTATGACTATTAACTTTGTAAACGACAGACCAAACATGCTATATGTTTGGAAGGAGTTAGTCTCTGGTTGTCGACCAAGAGATATCCTTGGTACAAACTAAAAGAAAATAGAGAATATAATGATAGAGTACTTGTTGTATATTTGTAGTGTTTTCCCTTCTTCTGAGGACTTTTATGTGGTGAATTAGGTATGGGGAGGAAGCAGCAGAGGTGGCACTGTTGGATAAATGGAATTGTCCAAAGTGTAGAGGCATTTGCAACTGCAGTTATTGCATGTGAGTTTCTTTTCCTTTTCCTCTGTGTGTGTTGAGTTGGTATTGTATCTGCAAGTTCATTCTGAAAGGAGTGATCTTTATAGGAAAAAACGAGGTAAACTACCTACTGGTCCACTATACCATCAAGCCAAGGCATCGGGTTTCAACTGTGTGTTCGATATGCTTGTTGCTGAGGATGCTCGTAACTCTGGAGGTTTGGAATCGAACAACTCTGGAGGTTCGGAATCGAACAACTCTGGAGGTTTGGAATTGAACAACCCTGGAGGTTTGGAATTGAACAACCCTGGAGGTTTGGAATTGAACAACTCTGTAGGTTTGGAATCGAACAACCCTGGAGGTTTGGAATTGAACAACCCTGGAGGTTTGGAATTGAACAACTCTGTAGGTTTGGAATCGAACAACTCTGTAGGTTTGGAATTGAACAACCCTGGAGGTTTGGAATTGAACAACTCTGTAGGTTTGGAATCGAACAACTCTGTAGGTTTGGAATTGAACAACCCTGGAGGTTTGGAATTGAACAACTCTGTAGGTTTGGAATCGAACAACTCTGGAGGTTTGGAATCCAACAACGTAAATGATGTTGCTGTTTTGGCTCCAAAGGAAGCTACTGTGGAAAAGGTATGCTATTTTTCTCTCCATCCCCCTTCTCATCTATCCTATGGTTGACAAATTAAGTTTACTTACGTTTGCTTGTTAAAGAAGCTCCTATTCACACATGCAAATTCATGATGGGTTAACAATGATAGGACCAAAAGCGTGTTGATAGTTCAAGTTCTGAGGTTCTTTATCTCTTATGTCTTATCACATCATATTATCTGTCATATCCTACACTCTTCCTTCCCAAGGTGTCAAATACTATGGAGTGTACATGCATCTTTATCCATCTTTAAAACTTATTGAAAGAAAAGAAAATTGTATATTAATTGTGTATTTTGTACAATTACTAATATCCCTTTTAAAGGGTAAAGATAAGAAAAGAGGAAAATAGGAAAATAATAGTAATAGGGAAACAAATATCCATGATATCTCCTAAAATATTTTTGATATTTATAACAAAAATATCTTTTAGAATATCTCTGATATTTACAACACTCCCCCTCAAGTTGGTAAATGGATATCAATCATTTCTAACTTGCCAATAAGATCTTGAAATCTAACACTAGAAAGTCCCTTTGTAAAGACATCTACCCTGTAGGTATATGTGCTATAACAATAAGGCCACCATCCAACTTTTCTTTGATGAAGTATTTATCAATCTCTATGTGTTTTGTTCTGTCATGGACTAAGTTATGAACAATGTTGATAGCTGACTTGTTATCACAAAACAATTTCATGGAACACTCATATTTAACTTTGAAGTATCAAGGATAATCTTCATCCGTAATCCTTCACATATGTCATGTGTCATGGCTCGAAACTCAATTTCTGCACTAGACCGAGCAACAACATTTTGCTTCTTAATTCTCCATGTCACTAGAGGTGGATCTCGTATATGTGACTAACCTTGCATAGTCAGCATCAGTGTCTATCTCTAGAGTAGTGAACCTTCTCTCCTAAATAATAGTCCTTTACTCGAGTTTGTCTTCAAATAATGGAGAATCTTCTCAACTGCGTGAAGGTGTCTTTCATGAGGGTTATGCATAAATTGATTGACCATACTAATAGCACAGGCAATATCTGGCCTAGTGTAATATAAATATATTAGTTTCCACACCAATCTCTGGTATTGAGACTTCTCGGCAGGTGGACTTTCTTCATTTCCAATCTTATGGATTTATTCAGTGGGCACCCTTATGGTCTTGCATCCCAATTTTCCTGTCTTCTTAAGCAAATCACGCACATATTTCCTTTAGGAGATAAAGATGCCCTTTCTGGAATAGACAACTTCTATTGCAAGGAAATACTTCAACTTTCCCAACTCCTTCATCTCAAAATGTTTTGCCAAACTTTCTTTCAAAGTCAGTCACTCTAACTTATCATCACCTACAATGATCATATTGTCTACATACACTAGGAGAAGAGTGAGTTTACCATCAAGGGAATGTTTCATGAATAAAGTATGATCACCTTAACTTTGCTTGTATCCTAGGGAAATCATGATTTAAGTAAATCTTCCAAAGCATGCCCGAGGAGATTGTTTAAGGCCATACAAAGCCTTCTTCAACTTGCACACTTTATTCTTTACACTGTGAAATTCAAATCCCAGGAGAATCTCCATATAGACTTCCTCTTCTAGGTCTCCATGCAGGAAAGCATTTTTAACATTAAACTGTTGTAGGTCCCAGCTAAAGTGAGCAACTAGGAACAAAATGATTCTTACTCTATTCATTTTTGCCACAAGGACAAATGTCTCCTCATATTCAATGTCATAGATCTATGTGTATCCCTTTGCAACCAGTCTCGCTTTATATCGATCAAGAGTACCATCAGATTTACACTTCACAGTATATATTGACCTGCAACCTACAACTCTCTTATCTTTAGGTTTATCAGCAATACCCCAGGTTGAGTTCCTTTCTAATGCCTTCATCTCTTCTTTGAACCCAATTGCTATTTTTGATAGCTTCCTGGACTGATACTGCAATAAAGCTTTGATGCTGGAGAGAGATGATCAATACAAACAAATTGAGATATAGGATACATGGATACCTGGCACATGATCTCTTGCCTTATCTCAAGGCAATAGATATATTCTCAATAACTTCCTTGGAATCATTATCATCCTCAAAGACATTTACTTCTAGTTCAAACGACTCAATATGCTGTGGGGCTAGAGTGAGTTTCTCTCGCCTTTGATATTTTATTCCAAAGAATTGATTCTCTTTTTTTGTTTCATTGTAATCTTCCTCTTCTACATCTATATGATCTTTTCCTTCTACTTCCTTATGGCCTTTTCCTTATGCTTCCTTATGATCTTCCCCTTCTGCCTCATTGTAATCTTTGTGTGTGTTTTCATGATTGGTATCTGGCACATCTTGCAAAGATAGAAGAGATAATGACCCTAAGACAGACTCGACTTCTGGAATACTCTGAAGTTGAGGGATGACAAAGAAGGATTGTGTTTTGTGAAAGGTAACATCCATTGACACAAAGAACCAATGACTCTGAGGGTTATAACACTTATATCCTTTTTTATTTGGAGGGTAGCCAATAAATATACACTTGATAACTCTTGGGTCCAACTTACCACAATTAGGACTATGAGAATGGACAAAGGCAACACATCCAAACACACAACATGAAAAACTCAATAGTAGGGGAGAAGAAGGAAAGAATGACAAGATATGTTCAACCGAACTAATACCTTGACACAAGTGGGTAGCTTGTTTTTGAGGTAGGTGGCAGTTAGGATAGCTTCTCCCTAGTAGACATTTGGAAGGGACATTTGAGAGAATGATAGCCCACCCTGCTCTTTAGCAATCAAAATCGTCCTCCCAAAGACAAGGACCTGAAAGACACAATGAAAATGATAAAAAGTTACCACACAATTCAAATCTTGTGCAAATTGTTAGCCAAATTAGAAACATGGAGAACATTGTGTAAGAACAAAGAGGGTTGGAGTTGGATGTTGCTAGATCCATTAGTAACTAAAGTGAGTTATTTTCCATGTGCTCTTGAGTATGATGTCAAGTGTGAGGAGAAAGGGATATGTGATTGGTTGTCCCAGAATCAAGGATCCAAATACTTTGGGAATTGGAACTAAAATATTCAAATAACTTTTATCCTTCATGGTCAAGGAGCAAGTGTCAAAAACTTACTAAGATAATTGGGATCCAAAAGAGATGACATTTACTTCAGTCATTAGAAAAAGCTCTAAAACAAGTAGAGGTGTTGTTGGTGATTCTTTCTATGGTGGTTTCGCCAAGTGGGCCACACAGGAAGGTAGCGTGCAAGTTATGAACGGCAAAGTGTGAACAACAATGTGTGAATAGTGTGCATGAACAGTACACGACAATTTTTTTTATATTTTTTAGTCTAACCATCAGTCTTGTAGGCAGAAGCAAGGGCAGCAAACAGTAGTGTCAGTATCAAGCAACAAAAACAAAGCCCCAAAGATCGAGAGCTCTGATACCAAAGAAGGGGAAGATCATACTTGGGCATGGTTTGAAAGAGGGATAGAGCCTGAAAAAAGTTTATAAATGGGGAGTAATTCTCACCTCATGAGCTAGCTTTTGAGGTTGAGTTAGGTGCAAAGCCCCTTTCTAAGAATATCTTTTGTTCCTTGCATAGTGAAAGGATCAATATCATAATTGGAATATAATATTATTGTTTAAATTTGATTGCGATTATACATTTCTAATAAGTTTTTCCAGAGCTTAAAGACCAGCAATAACATCCTGATGAGGAAACCCAACATAAATACAAACTATATGAACGAAAATCAAGAAAGCAAGCAAAATAAGTTTATAAAATATAAGTAAATTATAAATATAATTAAATTTTACTTAATATTTTAATATAATATTATTGTATCTACATTCTAATTTTTTTGTTAAAAAATTGTCATATATACCTATAGCATTGTCTTATATGATACTTGTACCTGTACCTATGCATCATAGCCTCTTATGCTCGTGTGGATTTGGTTGATGTTCATGTTTGTTATCTCTTGCAGGAGCTAGGGGAACTTGGGAAGGGAAACTCTTCAGATGTTAACAGTGGTTTAAAGCTTGACCCTGTGAACGATCAAAAGGAATCATCACAAAGAATATCTAAGATAACAAAGTGTAAAGAACCAAAGGAAATATCTATGGGGAGCAATGCTGATGGTGCTGGCAAAAGGAAGAGCCGGAAAAGGCCTAAAATTTGCAAAGTTCCAAGTGAGGAGGCAAAAGGAAAGGCAAAATATGACACTGAAGTTTGTAACAAAGTCTCTGAAAAGGAAACAAAAGTAGATACCAACTATGATGCTGCTCATGTACCAATGGACGGTGCTGAGGCTTGGGCTGCAAATGATTTTTGCTTAGACATTAATAATGTGCTTGAAAAAGTTTCCAAAGGTAAATCTTTCTCTGGGGTGCAACACAAGTTCATAGAAATCATTACTGTTTTAGGAGATCCTCCAAGTGATTTCGTTGTTCTTGTTTGGCTCCAAAAATTTATTTCTTCAATTATTAAGTATCATGATATGAAACATATGCATTGTGAAAATTGGAACAAAACTGTACTAGTAAATGGTGATGGTGATAACAAGTTCCAAGCAGGAATGGCAAAGTTCCCAAATGTTGGTATGAACTTGGAGATAGAAAAAATTGAAGAGGAAATTCCTTTGCCCCCTGGCACTGAGTTAACAGAAATATTGGACATTGAGTTTCCACCTGAAGATGCTGGGAGTGCATTGCAGCTTTTAGAGTTTTGCAGTGTGTTTGGAAAGGTATGCCTTCATGTCAACTCCTTTAACAATTTTCTCTTTTAATATTTTGTTTGATTAATTGTAATTCACTGTTGCATGTAGTAGTTGGGCAACTGTAACACTTTTAATGCTATACAGTAATATTACAAAATTGGAACTAATTACTGTTTCTATTAATATCATGCAACTTAAAAATCAAATGTTAGATTATTTTATAGTTGGTCATTTAATTGAATGATTACATGATGAATGGATGATATTTCCTTGTGTTACATTAAATTATACACTCTAGATATAATGGTGTTATTGTTACAGATATAATTCTTGTTTTACACTTTATGATGTTGCAGCCATTCATAATTGCTTTATCAGGTGTTTTCTCACATTTATTCCTGTGTATAATTTTAACCAGGTTCTTGATCTCAAGAACGGAGAAGCTGAAGCCATGTTGCGAGAATTAGTATGCAAACGAAGTTTTTCTTCTGGACAAAAGACCTTAGTGGTTCAGTTTCAAATTAGAGTGTTGACCCTGATACTAACTGATTCAAGAAATGGGTGAGTTATCCTTTATAACTTT
This sequence comes from Mucuna pruriens, assembly GCA_025330945.1. Lineage (NCBI taxonomy): Eukaryota > Viridiplantae > Streptophyta > Magnoliopsida > Fabales > Fabaceae > Mucuna > Mucuna pruriens. The sequence goes on along the minus strand of JAENHJ010000527.1, from coordinate 312,740 downwards.
TACTTATTTATTTGTTTGTTTATAGTTTTGAGGTGACATTTTTTGTACAATATACTTGGATTTGAAGTTGCCATATGGATGACTTTGGTGTAGGTCTCCATCCTTGACTGCTCGCAACGGAAATAATTCATGGTTGAAGCCTCTGAAGAATTTAATTACTGAATCTTATCTCGTACGAAATGATTTTCCTTTGGATTGGCTTCAAGAAGGCATTGATGGATATTACAATTTGGATTTATCTAAAAAGCTCACACTGCTGAATTTTCTCTGTGATGAAGCTTTAGTCACACGGTAAGTATTTCAAGCCCAATTAGAAAATAATTTATTGATAATTTATTGGGTATTTTGCTTTTTTTTTTCTGTTTTTTTCTTAGTCTTGTTTAAAGTGGTTGGAAACTTGCATATAATGTCCAGGAAACTGAGAAATTATATTGAGGAACAACATTTAACACATGTGAAAGAGGTGAAAGAAACGAAATCCAAGGTTGCTGCAGCTAAGAAAAAGGTAACAGGAAGCACGGTGTTGTGTTATTTGTATCTGGATTGTTCTTGCTGTTACATTGTGTTCATAAATTTGTATGCATGTTATCTACAGGAAAAGGATCTTAAGCAGAAGTTAGAGAATGAGATGGCTAAAGCTTTTACATCAAATGTGGCTCCCCTTTCAATGGAGGAGCATAAAGCTCTTCTTACAAAGATGAAAGGTGAAGTGGCTCAAGCTCATACTGAGATGCTCGAGCTAAAGGGCACAACTCCTAAAGGTATGCTATGATGTTTATCTATGCGTAAAGCTCTTCAATCTCATTCTCTGAAATCAAAATATTTAGGTGATGGTACAAAATTTGGTAATTCAAAAGACTATCCAAGTTGCAAACAAGTAATGATTAGCAGAGGAAAATGATAAGGAACTAAAATGTTTTCTATTTTATGATTACACTAACATGAAAAAGAACTAATATCTGCTCACATGACAAACGTGTGCTGATATATCATATACTTGCTCTTGGATTCTACAATAATTTTATTTTTATTATTTACTGATCTTCAATGCTAATGTTTCTTTTCTCATGTGATAGCATTCATTTATACAACATCCAGTAAGATTTTTAATTCCAGTTGGTTTAAATTTGTCAATTTCTTTTGAGAAATGTGATTGTGGCAGCATGAGCACTTATTTTTCATAACATCTAGACTGGGGCTTGGTTTGGTGACTAAACAAATGGTCTTAATGAGGCCAAAATGGAAAGTTTGAGTACATATTGTTACTTTCTATCTTGTAGTGTTTCTGCAATTGTAATGGTTGACATTCTTTGTCCTAATATTATAGGGAAACCTAGTGTTGATGCTATGAGAACCAACCCTGAGTTTTTGGACAGCAATGGTCAGGCGTTTTGGAAATTGAAAAGTTATAATGATGAACATGCTGTTCTGTTGCAAGGTAGTTCTCAAAATGCATTAGCTTAATTTTTATGAATGATGATACCATTGTGATTTGTGCTCTAGCAAGTTTTCTAAAGGAAAGAAACATGCAGATATCAAAATATTGGATGAAACTGCTACTGCTACTGCACCTGATGAAAAATGGTTTGTGTATGGTCCTGAGAAGAAGGATGAGGTTGATAAGTACATTTCCTCAAGGTGAGTGAGTTCTTTTATTAATGTGAAGTGGATTGTTCTTGTGGTTTTGGATATAGTACTTGATATTGGATATGGTACTTGACACACTGGTAAATAGTTACTACTTACTAGTGAATGTGTTGAATATGTTGTTGAGAGAAGAGTGATCACCCATTACATGCCCATACATACAAAGTTTAGGAAATATAATTAAATATACTTTTCATAATGACAGTTTTTTTGCTATTAAATAAGAAATATAATGAAATATGAAAACGGATTCTGAGAAATCGTCAAAGATACTTTAAGATATAATAATGTTAATGTGTGATATTTTCTAGATATCTTAACATCCTTAAATTTAATATACACTTTTTAATGCCCTATTTAGCTACTTTTTAATACATTATACAATAGTTTTTGTTAGTGGCATTGTAGTTATCTATCCTACAATCGAAACTCAGCATTTGCAACGAATTAAGTGTATTTCTTTTTTAACTTGGTTGCAGGGCTAAAAGACTTAAAAGTATAGAGGTTTCTCGCAGGGAAGCAAATATGTAGGATGTTTCTGGTTAGTATTGCCATCTTTGATTAATTTACAATTTTGACAACATCTATTATTGCTTCAAGTATATATCTAACTTGCTAGAGGCTGCTAGTGTTCATAATAACATTAATGTTAGCAAACACAGTCATTGTTAGGTAAATTGCATATGGGTCTTCACACTAATAGAGTGTTGGTGTTATAATTAATGAGACTCATGAATTTATCTAATAATAGTGTACTTAAAATAATGTATTGCTAACATTATTTAACATGATATGCATTTATTTGTTCTGAACTTGGATATGATCGTAACATGGAAATGTTTTTCTTTTTTTCAGGTTTTGGTGGGAATCTTTTTCTCTCGATAAACTACTTGCAACTAAGGGAAAAAAGAAAATGCATATCTCTTGGTTGGCCTTTTTTATTGAGGGTTGAGTGGTTCCCTCAGTTTTAATTTAGTGTTGTGTAGAAAGTGAACTTCATTGGAGTCAACAATCTACATATAAGAACATTCTGAAATTGCTGGTATTGATGTTAAAACATTGAAACAAATATTGATTCCTTGTTTCTTATTTCAGTGGACATGAAGCTAAGGATATTTTAGTTTCTTCTAGACTGAAATAAGATAGACATTATCGGGTTTCAATTTAATTACTATTCATCGTTGCTTTTTTCTTCATTTGAATGACGTGGATTGATGCATGTGATTGGAAGGTGATGTCTTCTGAGTATAGGAAAGTAGTTCAATTTAATAATTGGCATTCTAAGACAATCTCACATCTTTACCTGTTTCACAGTTCAAAAACTTCACCATTTATGTGAGATATTTGCGTTTTCATGCAACATCTCTTGCTACTGATTTTTTATTTTATTTTATTTCTTTTTTTTTTTTTGCAACGGACAGTGTATTCATCAAATGAATTTGAGGCTGTGGATGAGTAATTATTTATAAAATTTTAGGTTTGAGTATGGATTTCATACTGTCCGTTATCCAATTTATAATGATAATTTGAAAGTTTTTTAAATAATTATTAATTAAATTAAATAATTTTATTTGTGATGTTTTATAATGAAGAATTATTTAGTGTTACAAATTTTTTTTAGTCATTGTTTATTTTAGGTTTTCATCATTAATATTATTATTATAATAATGTTAACGTTTTATTAACTTGTGAAACTAATACATATATGGGTAGTGGATCCAAATGTAGGTATATAGATATCCAGTAAATAAAGATTTGAATGTAAAAGTTACCATCTGTTCACATAAATATGCATCTAGATATGGTTATTTTGTTCTTTAAATATAGATATGAAGTTGGACATTCCAGTATCTTATCAGAGCCTTCTCTGTTATCATTCCTAAAATAATCATTTGAGCAATGACTCCACCATTAGTAGTCTTAGATTATTTTAATCTTGCTAATAGAGTCAATGTTAGTGACTTTTATTACTGTCAAAATTAAAAGTAAAATCGACAGGGAAAGAAATATACAATAATTTAAGATAACTTTTCTCAAATCGTAGTCCTTTTTTATTTAATGTTGGATCTGGATAAATATTTTTTGAGAAAAGATAAACATGAATGACTGGGTAAGTATTTTTGGAGTTTAAAAATCTTTTTCTTGAAATTTAAGTCTTTGATCATCATTCTCTTTCAATTTTCTTTTAAATATTACTGTCATTTTACAACAATTTTATACCATCCCTTATTTGTACATCCTTTGATATAAACTTTCCTAATTGGGTATTGTCGAAAAACAAGATAGAACTGTAACAAAGGAATAAACACACAAATTTTATTAAATAAAAAGCATCACCCGATTCTATGTAATTTAGGCATCCTAATAGATAGGTGTCAAGTGGAAGTGAAGTGATGTATGTAATTTAGGCATCCTAATAGATTGGTGGACTTGAACCTTGTTCCTACATGATCCGATCAATTCGATCAGGCAATTACCATCTATTTTCATTGTTCAACTCTTTGACAATATGAAAAAATCAAAAACTTTGTCCCTCCTCTGTGTCTATCCAAGCCAAGGGATGAAAAGATAGAGGCTTATGGTGTCCCCTTCAATCAAGAATTAGGGCCTCACAATGAATAACCAATATATTTGCTTTTATCTCATGTCTGCCTTTCTTCGTTCATGATTTAATATTATGGTGTCCTAGGCGTAGAGGAACCACACCAATCCATTGGTAAATATTATATGTATTAATTGAATGTTGCTTAATAAGTGGTTCTACAATTGTATTTCTTAATTAAGATTGAACTTTGATCATCGATTTTGTCTTAACTTGATATGGAGTCATCACTTAGAAATGTCACTTTATCCTTAAAAGTATTAGATAAAAAGATGATTAGTTGGGTAAAAATAAGTCCTACATACCTCCTAATTTATAAAAAAAAAATTATATGCATTGATAAAAAAAATTATATATATTAATAGTATAAATAGTTATTTATTTCATTATAAATTATCATATATTAAAATTTTATTATATTTAACTAGCATAAACACGTGCATAAACCAGTTATTGCACAGATATTATTATATTTCTATTAAGAAAAATAAAGTGAAAAATTTTTTTAAAAAAAATTATGATCAATTAAAATATAGTCATTTAATAATAATTTAATCTATTAATTGCGGACGTAAAACCCAGCATATCTTTACTTTTGAACATCAAGAGAATAAGAAAATCTTAAATTCATACTTTCCTTACAATAAAATAAAAATAAAAATAAAAACAAGTGACAAGAATTTTATTAAAGAATGGAACAAACTAAAATCAAGAAGTAAAAGGAGGCTTTTAAATAATTTTTATAGATGGATAATCTGAAAGATAAAGAAGACACGTAGCCCAATTTTTGGCGGTTGAGGAGCAACTACCTCATTTTCTCTTACTCTTGAGTTTTCCATTTGTGTTGGATAAGAAACAAAGCAATTTCCCATTGCGTGTTTGCGATGCTAGGTGGAGCCACCGTCTGCTCCGGTCACCGGTTTCTATGCGTTCTTCCGCATTCAACTCGGTCGCGACCCGTTCCGGTTCAACTCGGATCCATATCCGCGTTGAATGGCGGTGTCAAGCGGTTCAGCTCTAAGTTGAGTCTCGTTCCCAGAGCTGTTGATTCTTCCACCGCCCAAACTTCCGTTGTTCCCGACGATGGCTTCTCTGTTTCCAAGGTCTTTTTAGTTCCTCACTCAATTAATGCCTTCTTTTTTTTTATTTTCTGTTTATTTTCACTTATTTTTTTGTGTCTAAGTGGTTAAAAGAATTTATAAAAATACATTACATAAGACCATTCCAAAGCATGTCCGAGCGGGAAATTTGTAGGAATGAATATTTGTAAATAATTCAGTAACAACATACAATCTCCTGCTTTGATAAACTTCTTTATAATTATCTAATATGGTTATAAGAGAAAAAATAAATAAGAAATAAATAAATAAAACTTCTTCATAAGCTTAAATTAGCTTATGCAAAACTAATATAAGAAAATTTTTATAAATTAACTTATAAAGAAACTTATTTTGTTTTATTTTTTATTTTTAGTGTTGATGGTTTACTCAAACAGGTTTTAAGATGAACTTTGATATCATATTTTGGGTTTTGACCTTATTTAACCCAACACTCAAGGTTGCTTCTACTTACCTTGACTATTTTGGTCATGTTACTGGTTATTGTGTGATATCTAACACTAGAACTTATGAAAATAATTTACAATTTACATGAAAACAGTTTGACTTTATTTTCTCTTCAATTTTTGAAATAACTTTAGTGTTTGCATTTATATCAATGTTTGAAAAAACTTATACAAATAGCTTATGACATGTCATAAACTATTTTTACCTCTTTAGGATAAGAAATATTGAATTATTGATGATATATACTATGGGGTGAATGGGTTTACACATATTGAAAGTTTGATCTCTTCCTATCTGTCTAGTGACAAATTATATATGGCGGCGAATTGGTGATTTGTCTATAATATTTTCCTTCTCTTTGAGGGAACTCATTTACTGATGCAAGTTCTGGTTCATGTCACTCATCTTGGCTTGCTGATTTACTGCTTTATATGATTGTGCTTGTTCTTGCAACATAAAATTTTATAACTTGTTGGATTATTTATTCTCAGCATATTGTTTAATGGTTGCAGATTTCATTTGGTGTTGTTGGTCTAGGTGTTGGACTCTCACTCTTGTCGTGAGTTTTATTTTCTTTGTTCACCTTCTTCATTGATTTCATATTATACATTAAGTGCTTCTGTTTCTTATGTTGATCTTTTTGTTTCATACAGCTATGGTTTTGGGGCATATTTTAATCTTTTCCCTGGATCTGAATGGTCAGCTATAATGTTAACATATGGCTTCCCTCTTGCAATTATTGGAATGGCACTTAAGGTGAAGAAAGTTTTACTGATGTGAATAAATTTATAAGATGAACATTCATCATAACAAAGTTGTGTAAAGGAGTCGTGTTAGGAGTTCCCCTTCCTAATGTTCATGTCGTTGCTTCTTTTATTTGTGCATTGATGTTTTAGTGGATGCTCCTGTTGGTCATGCACTCTTCATATTTGTCATATTATCATTGGCCATCTCTTTTTGCAGTATGCAGAACTCAAGCCAGTCCCATGCCTCACATATTCAGATGCTGAAAGCTTGAGGGAAAAATGTGCAACTCCAATTCTTAAACAGGTAATCACATCATAGATTCATGCCTACTGCCCAGCTTGTTATCAATTTAAATTACGCCACGATGATGCTGACTTATTGAAGGATTAACCTATTTACTATGCAATTCAAATCCAAGATTCCTAGCACTTTCCTTTCAAACCAATTATCTAAATACCAATCAATATTAGGTAAATAAAGGAAGCACATATGTGATGTCTAGGTTAAAATTGCCAATTTTAGCATCTTTCTTTATTCTATTTTGTAATTGCTCAGGTAAAATGGTCGTTTTCAATGTATATTCTAAAAGGCTCAACAGTTTAATTGGCTGACATGCATGAGTCAAACCATATATACACCATAAAGCAGACATAAAATGTGGATTAATTTTAGGTTGCAGGATTATAACTAGATTCAACTCATTTATTAATTGTTCCTGTTAGGTTACCCTTTTTCTTCTACACTCATGTTGGCCATCCAAACCTTGTAGTACAGAGTCCATTTTGTGAAGTGTCCATGGATCATGTCAAAATTGCTAGTGTCATACAGCTGTACATTTACTATGCAAAATTAGTTCATTATAGAAAACAGTCACTTTTAAGCATTCAATATCAAGTCCCTCCATGATTTTCAAAATGCGTTTGTTTGTTTATTACCATTAGATTCAATCTTTCATCTAAATCACTCATATCTACTCACTGCTAGTCTGTCTAACCTAGATGGTTTTCAATATTAAATCTTGTGCTTTCACAGGTGAAGAGTGATGTTACCAGGTATCGTTATGGAGATGAGCAGCATTTGGATGAGGCACTGAAACGGATATTCCAGTATGGCCAAGTATGTTATTTGAATTAGTGAATTATCTTTTAGGTACTTATTATCTTTTTCTATTTCTCCATTTTCATATTTTGATGTATTAAATGAAACATAAAAGTAACATTTTTTCCTCTGTTTTCTACTTACGTGTCTGAAATGATACCCAACACAATACTTGAACCCAGGTCATGTTTTGACAATATATTCTGTGACTGTTAAAATGAAAGCCCACTTCCAAGCCTGCACCCTATAGCTTAAATTTAGGATGAATTGGTTCTTAACAGGGGCAACAAGAATCCTTCTTAATACTTTCCAATATCTTTCTCATGATCCAACTATCCCAAAAAGCTTAATCTATTAGTTGAATATATATCAATATTATTTCATACTACGTTTAACAATCTTCATCCATACCAGCAGCATTAGCTAAATACTAAGGTTGTTACTGCATATGCAACATAGAAACATGTGAAGTTTCCAAGCCTTTAAAAAAGGTTATGAAAATTTAATACAACTATAAATGTGACATTATGTGAGATTGATACTATTTCTATTTGTAGACAATAGGAAGTAATTTACGATGACTATGATTTATAATTTTTATTTTGCTTTTAGTAATGTTTACAAAGTATGTTCTTAATTTGGATTTGTAGAATTGTAGTTATATATTTTTCGTTTTATGAATTTTTATCCATATCTATCTAGATACATATCTTACATATTGTATCTTATATATTTTTAAAATAATCATATTACCATATTGAATATAAGGCGTATCTGATACATGTATCATATTTGTGCATCGCATATGCCCTTATTGCAAGTGGGATTTAATCTTTCCTCTTTTGCAGCCCGTGATATGTTCTTCAGTTCCAAGACATCATTTTATCTGATTTTGTTTCAGGGAGGAGGAATACCAAGGAGAAGTGCTCCTGTTCTACAATCGATTCGTGAAGAAGTATGCTTGCCAATTTTTCATTAATTCGCCAATCAGTACTATTATATAAGTCTCATTATGACTTTTTTTTCATATTACTTGCTAGATCATTTGGAAATACTAAAAAAGAAAATAATAGCATATTTACTTTAAAAGAAAAATTAGTAGAACGTGTAATTTTATGGTACTAGTTCATGTCTCTTCTCTCGTACTGATAGATCAGAATGCAAGATTCACTTGATAAAACAGCAATTAATATTGAAGAACGAAGGAATAACAAAGAAATGAAAGATAATCTGATTGAGTAGTGTCTATCAGCCCAAGCCAAAAGGCTTCCCTCACCAGAGAAGATTCTTGGTGGTCTTCTCTCACTAAAACTGGATTCCTTTCTGCTCCTCACTCACCTGCCCCTTACTAACTAACTGATTACAAGTCACACCCTCCCTCTCTTGCCAGCTTAGCCCCCTTAATTCTGCTGCTGTGTTTCCTATAGTAGACCCTCCAAATCCTGGGCCTATTTTCCACATTTAGCACAAGCTGGCCCAAGTCTTTCTCTCTATTCACATCACATACATACACTATCATCTATCCTTCTATCTATATTATGAACTTCTTTAAGTACACTATGTTTCCTATCTTTTTACTCATTCTATAACTATTTATATAATTTAAAATTAGATTTATGTTCTTCTGTCTGCTTTAGCTTCATTTGTTCTATCTTTTGTTGGCATATCATGGAGTCTTACCGCATCTTAAGACTATATAACCTCTATCCTTATTTCTACCCACCTGGCCACCTCAACACTAGAGTACCCTTTCACAAGATGATTAAACTCAAGCACCCAGGTTGTCTTTGAGCACCATGTGATTCAGCTAAATGCCTTTTGTGTTGTCTCAGTATTTGTGTTGGTTCACAGTATAAAACTACTAGTAACTCTTCGATTAGTTCACTCTAGGTGCATTTAATTGGCCTTGGAACTCCATTTTATTCCACTTGACATTTAGTAATTTATAGTCCAAAATAGGACATGTTTTTAATTCTTTTTAATTCAACACTATTGGTGCTTGTGCTATCTTTTCCATTAATCATTCCATCTTTTTTATAGAATGTATTTATTATTTAATGTTTTCTAGAAATTTCTATTAAAGCCTTTTCGTGAACCAGCGCTGCCAATAGGCAAGCTCTAGTCTCCAGCAACTATTCTTTATCTTAAGATTGGATCCCCTCAATATTGTCTTTTCATTCAAGTAGAACTGGCCTACCTAAGCCATTTTGGTTGCTCAAGATTTTGTTAATATTTTTGACACAACAATCGGTGTAAATCTGAGATGCTAACTAGCACATTAGTTAGAGGGTCATTTTTAATGATTAGACTCTGGTCATTCCCTTATTAATCCTATCTCATGATGTGGTTACATCTTAGGTCACACAAGATGGTAAATACTGTTTGGTTTTGGCTTTTGAGGCCAAGGCTCTGCAGTTGTCAGATTTTGAACAACGACAGGTATTCATCTTTCTTTCCTGGAGTATATATTTTTTAATTATATAAATTTTGTATTCATTTTTTTTCACATGTTCATGAAGATGGTCTCTTTGGATCTTGGAGAGAACAAAAGTGCTAGAAAATAGAAACTAGATAATTCGTGCAATCTTTTGCTTGTAATTTTTTTGGCAGGGAGAGGAGTTCAAAAGAATTCAGAGAAGAGAAATTTATATTAGAAGAATCAAAAGACAGAAATACCAAAACCTAAATCTCATTTCACCTGGTATTTTAAACAAAAAAATTCTAATCTATCCTTGTGCTAAAAAAGGTTGCAACGATATGAATTGTCAGTTCAAAAAGCTCAAACTCAAACCAAAGCACCAAATGCCTACTAACAGAAAATTTCTTCAAAGTCCTACCCCAACTTTTTTTATACTGGAAGTGTTTCAAAGAATATGATTAGACATATAAAAATAAGCAATATAGAATTATATGACTATTAAGGGTGTTCATAACCCGAAATGTCCCATTAACTCAGCCTACACCATTTGACATATTTGGGTTTTAATGATTAGACTGGGTATGTTTTGAGAGTAGGTTTGGGTTATATTTCAGCTCATCTCAACTTGGAGTGGTGTCTTACATTCTTTTACAATTTACATATTTTTAATAATTTTGTATTAATAGTAAGACTTATTGACTTGATAGGTAAACTTTTGTTTATATTGATATTATTTGTTTTATCATATCAAATATATACTATATAATACCTTAATTTTTTGTGTATACTTCTTTTAATTTAATAATTTAGCTATACATAATATTAAAATTGATATATTATGTCAACAAATTAGGTTGATCCAGTCATATCCCATCTATCATTAAACTAAGTTCAAATAAATGATTCTATCAAAATTTTGAGTTGGGTAGGGAGTAAGAAAAATCAGTTCCAACCTGTTATATCCGTTTGATATCCAAAACTGCTCAGCAACAGTCAAACAAGTGGGAAATGTAGGGGTAAATCAGAAAAAAGTTGGATAGAGCCGGATCTAAATGTTGGTTAGATAAGCATCTAGTATTAACACGAGTTGTTATGAACCTTGTAGACCATCCACATAAGGGTGGTGAAGGGAATGGCCCAATTGGTATAGAAAAACCCACAACTCCTTGGGTTATCCTGCACTTTATAAACTCCAAAATTGCATGGAAGTTAAAACAATTCTCAAGAGATAAAATGTGCTCTCATTAACAGGTTATCCCTGTTGCATAACCGTATTGCAGACAGACAGAAAGCTTTAACCTTAGAGGACTGCTGCTTTTGGAATTTAATTAGTCCAATTCCTATTTACTGCAATTTCTAAGATCCTCTGGAGTTTTAATATCAAAGATATTGGTGCTAAGTGCTAACTATTTCTTAATCTGCAATTGTGTTTAGGCCAAATTTACTTCATTCTTTGGACCAGGAATTACAGCTGAAATTGGTGAGTCTGCAAATTCAAACAACTCTGCTTGTATGCTGAATTGCTAATACTATAAACAAGGTTTAGCACCTTGGTAGATAGTTGGATCCCTTAAACATGTTGGTGGAGAGTCAACTCATTCAGTAATCTCTACACCTCCAAAGAAATACTATTGACCAGGGAATATCCTTGGTGCAAACCAAAAAAGTTACTAATACTTAACAATTAGGTTAAACTATTTATTTGGTCCCTATAGTTGATTCCATTATAAATTTCAGTCTCTATACGAGAGAATTATAAATTTTAGTCTCCATGCATAAAAGTTAAGTTTTAGTCCTTGCCACTAATATTTTAGTAATGTGGCTGATGATGTTGGTGTTAACACAACAACAAAAATTTTCTGATAGTGTAAAAGTGCTATACAAATTTTCTAACAGTGTAAAATTGCTACAGAAGATTTTCATGTCCTCATTTTCTGGTGGTTTTATACCTTTTAGAAAATTTTGTAGCGTTGTTAACGGCAACACTGTTTAATGGTGTTAACGTCAGTGTCAGGAACCAAAAGTTAACTTTTATGCATGTGTAAGGTAGATACTAAAATTTATACCAACTAAAACTTAAAATAAGGATAACTATAGAGACCAAGTGAGTAATTTAATCTAATAATTAAAAGGCACAAAATGTATAGAAAGGAGTGGAAGCATTCTGACATAATATTTGGGTGTAGGTAAGGGCGAAAAAGATTTGTATGAGGTCCGACTTATCTCCAATACTGACCCCAATGCTTCTCCTTCTTGAAGTTCTGGATCTTTTTATCCTCTTCCATGTTGGATGGTTTAGTCAATTACCGGACTTAGTTCCTGTATAATATGTACAAATGTTACGTTCAAAAGCATCGAGTTATTGTATCAAGTGTAAATTGTTTTGATATATATTAAAAGAAAAAATTAGCAATTGAAAAGGAGGTGCCTAGCTAATGAGGATCACATAAGTTATGCTATTTTACATTTGATATATACAGGAACTTATAAAACTGAAATTTGCTTGAGAACTAGTTTGAAACATGGGATTGCTCAAGTCAGGCTCCCGGAATGCTTCTAGCAAAAATTTCTTGGCATGTCATAGATTATAAAAAGGATGCCATTACACTTGCACTTTATTGGCCAAGAGTTGGGATGTTGGCTCCATCCTTCGATTCTACTTCTACAGTTAGTTTTTTGTTTGGTTTTGGCAAAGTCTCCATCTAAATTATTTTAGTCACTCAGTTCGACCTAAATGAGTTGGGATATTGATGTGAGCCTATAGTTAGGAGCTAAGGATGAGGAAGCTGGAGGAAGATTTAGTTTTGTATTTCTTGAGTTTTATTAAAAGTTTGGACATGAATTAATCTAAGGGTCATTCAGTTTTGGCTTTGTAATGTTTAGGGGTGTGTAATTTGGCTTGGCTTGTATTTAGGCCCTAAATCTTTCTTTTCGGACTAGTATTTTTGTAGTTTTGTTTTAATTGTTTTTGAGCCTTGTTGGACCCAAGGTGGTGATGCTAGGTAGGGGAAGGGAAGGGTTTGACCTTTACTTTATTTTGGACTTAGATCTTGGGCTTGGGTTAATTCCTTGTCATTAGGTCAAGTTAGGTTAGTCTTAAATTAGTAAAGAGGGTAAATAGCCTAATATAACTAGGACTAATATTTTTTAATTATTGGAATGAAATGAAACTTCTAGTTTTTGAGAGTTTTATCTCTCTTTTGGTTTTTGAATGAAACTCTATGATTCTTATAAAGGATTTCACAAATTTTTGTGACAAATTTCACTTGAATTTATCAATTCATTAGAATTGTAGTGTTCTTCATCTCTAATCCTCATTCTTGTTCACTTTTTGATTTTTCTAAGTTAGAAAACTTAAATCTCTTGTTGTATCCGATTAAGGGAGTGTATTATGTTGTATCGTGAACATGGAATTAACACATAGAGAACTGCATTGCAGCCTTGGAAATTATGCAATTTGAGGTACAAATCTGCTGCAGTTTGCATCAGTTTTTGCTGAAATTTTTGCTATAGTTTTGGGCATTACTTCGAGTACATTTTTTTATCCAAATTCTTTGCGAGGATTTGTTCTCCTAACATAATGTAAATTGTGCTTTCAATTTCACATGAAAACATCACATACTAGGTGTTGTAGTCTTGTTTTTCAACAAGAGTTTTAAAGTGCGAATTTGATTTTTAAGTATGTTTTTGTAGATTTAGTTGTGTTTATGATCAATTGATTGTTAGGTTTTGTTCTCCTATCAGTATGTTTTGTAAAATTACCAGGAGAACAAAACCCAAAATCCAATTGAACAAAAATACAATTCAATCAACAAGAACGTAGAACGGAGATTAAAAATCAAATTTGCACTTCAAAACCCTTGCTGGAAAAACGGCACTGCATCACTTAATTTGTGATATTTTTTATGCAAAATTGAAAGCCACAATTGATACTATTATGTTAAGAGAACAAATCTTAACAACAAACAACAAGAAAAAACAGAATTTGGGTTAAAAACGTACTCAGCCTCAACTATAACAAAATTTTCAACGAAAATTGATGCAAATTATATTAGATTTACACCTCAAGTTGCACGAATTCCAAGACTGCAATGGATCTCTATGTATTGATTCCATGCTCATGATATCTGAAAAATATGCTCCCTCAATTGGATCTTTAAAAATCAACAAAGTTGAGATTTAGATTTTTTAATTTGAAAAAAATCAAAAAGGAAAAATAAAAAAAATGAAAAGGAATTAGAGATGAAGAACGTCACAATCCCAATAAATTGATAAGTTTAAGCAAAATTTACAACAAGAATTTGTAAAATTCTTTATATAAAATCATAAAAGTTCATCTAAAAACCACAGAAAAACTCTCAAAAGCTCAGAGCTTCATTTTATTCTAATGGAAAAGTTATTAGTCCATATAACATTATGCTATTTATACTCATTTCCGATCTCAAACTAACCTAGTTTAACCTAATAATAAGGGAGTAGCCCAAGCCCAAGATCCAAGTCAAAAAAGGTAAAGTTTCAACCTTTTCTTTCCCTAACTAGGCGTCACCACCTTAGGTCCATCTGACTCCAAAATAATTAAAATAAAACTTCAAAAATACAACTCCCATGAGAAAAGATTTAGAGTCCAAATATAAGCTAAGGCTGAAACTATATATCCATAAACATTACAAAGTAAAAAATGAATGGCCTTTAGACTTTAGTTATATGTTCAAACTTTCAATAAAACTCAAACAATGCAAAACTAACTCTTTCTCATATTTAGCTCCTACTACTCACATCAAATATACCATAAAAATGAGAAATTTTGAAGCTTCATTTCACGAAACTTTTAGTTATTCTTTTGCAAAAAGAACCATCAACCTCCCAACTTTTTTTTCTTTTTACAAATAGACAAATATTTTAATTCTATTCTAATTATATATTTTTTGCAATTAATCTATATGCATTTTGTAATTACCTTCATTTATGTTAACTTACTAATGAAAAGTGATTTTAATTGATTATTTATCTTGAATTTTATTTATTAATTTATTTTAAATTTTTTACTTTGCAAAAATTACAACATAATACGAAATTCATAAAAAATAAAATCAAATCAACAATTCAACGCGCAAAGAAAAGAAAAAAGAGTTAAAACGTTTGCTATCAATGAAGAAAGATCCATTATTGACATATCAAAATTGTCAAGATTCAACATAAATAATTGAGATCATTTCATCATTAGTAAGTTAATAATTGGTTAATGGAAGGAACTAATTCCAAAAGGAATAAGTTTAGTACAAATTAAATTTTAAGGTGAATTTTTGTTAAAAAAAAAAACAAAAGGAAAGAAAGAAACGAAGGTTAAAAAGTTTGAGTAGTATTGATTTTTGTAATGCAACTTAGGTTGTTTCTAATCTAGGATTTTTTTTTTTTTAAGTTTTTAAACGGGTCTTTACGTATTTCTCATTTTTATTTTTTTAATTTAAATGTTTTATAAGCACAGAATCTTTCCAAAATTTTAAAAAAATAACTAAACGAATTCTATCAATAACGCTAAATCTTTATATTTTATTAGTAATTTATTTATTAAGTTATAATTATCTTATTTATGAAACAATTAGATTATAAAAAAATTTGTAAAATATTTTTTATTAATACAACATAAAAATTTGAAAAATAAAATAGTTGATTTTCATGAATTATAGGTGTTTGGTTATTTTTAGACACTTTTTCATAAAATTTCTTAAAATAAAAGGAACTTATTTTTTTTACAAAAGAAAGGATAAAAAAACTTCATTGAACAGCTTATATCAAGCTGTTCTTCACAGGTTACTTAGCTAGTTTTTGCCGATTTTTTACATTGCAGCACCTTACTTCGACATGGTATTTTAACCAAGTGACTATCATTATATTACTATACTAAGTGACTGTCATTATTTCAATCAAGTAACTGTTAATTGATTTATATGTTTAGTAATATTTTTATCGTTTCTATATATTATAAAAATTGAATCAATTCATATGTTTCATATTATTTAAAAGTTGAAGTCAAGAATAATTTATAAATATTATCTTCTTTAATCCATCAAAGTGTCTTTTAAATATAAAATTGTAAATGTATGAGTCAAAGCATAAAATATTTTACACACACCAACCTTAATAATTTTCTTGGACTTGAGGTCAGAATCAAAATAAATAATATCTCATACATGATGATCCAAAAAAATTGGGCTAAACATTTTTTTTTTTTGTTTTAATTTAAAAGTAATTTTTATGTAAAAAAAATACACCAAAATACGCTTAAAATAATGAAAAATAGTTAAAGTTATATAATTAAAATATATAAATTAACTTGGAGCAATTTGAACCATTAATTCAAACATAAAATTTTGATATGAAAATTAAAGTATAGAAAATTGAAAATTGTCCGTGAATAAATTATGTTATGAGTAAAAATGTAAAAAATTAATTAATATAATCAACTATCACAGAATAAAAACTACCATTAAAATAATAAAAATTACATAATTAATAATAATTACATAATCAAAATAATAATAAACTTTGTTGACCATTGCATCCAAAATGTTCTCAAATAAGATTCGATTAAAGTTGATGATGATATTATCTATCATGAAGAAGTGAGAATCATTATGTATGTTAGTTGATGAGGCTCCGTTGTTGAGATTATATATATAACGTTATCTATCGTATCATTGTGTACATTAGTTTACGAGGTTCCATTGTTGAGATGATATAATAATAATAATAATAATAATAATAATAATAATAATAATAATAATAATAATAATAATAATAATAATAATAATTATTATTATTATTATTATTATTATTATTATTATTATTATTATTATTATTATTATTATTATTATTATTATTATTATTATTATTATTATTATTATTATTATTATTATTATTATTATTATTATTATTATTATTATTATTATTATTATTATTATTATTATTATTATTATTATTATTATTATTTATTATTATTATTATTATTATTATTATTATTATTATTATTATTATTATTATTATTATTATTATTATTATTATTATTATTATTATTATTATTATTATTATTATTATTATTATTATTATTATTATTATTATTATTATTATTATTATTATTATTATTATTATTATTATTATTATTATTATTATTATTATTATTATTATTATTATTATTATTATTATTATTATTATTATTATTATTATTATTATTATTATTATTATTATTATTATTATTATTATTATTATTATTATTATTATTATTATTATTATTATTATTATTATTATTATTATTATTATTATTATTATTATTATTATTATTATTATTATTATTATTATTATTATTATTATTATTATTATTATTATTATTATTATTATTATTATTATTATTATTATTATTATTATTATTATTATTATTATTATTATTATTATTATTATTATTATTATTATTATTATTATTATTATTATTATTATTATTATTATTATTATTATTATTATTATTATTATTATTATTATTATTATTATTATTATTATTATTATTATTATTATTATTATTATTATTATTATTATTATTATTATTATTATTATTATTATTATTATTATTATTATTATTATTATTATTATTATTATTATTATTATTATTATTATTATTATTATTATTATTATTATTATTATTATTATTATTATTATTATTATTATTATTATTATTATTATTATTATTATTATTATTATTATTATTATTATTATTATTATTATTATTATTATTATTATTATTATTATTATTATTATTATTATTATTATTATTATTATTATTATTATTATTATTATTATTATTATTATTATTATTATTATTATTATTATTATTATTATTATTATTATTATTATTATTATTATTATTATTATTATTATTATTATTATTATTATTATTATTATTATTATTATTATTATTATTATTATTATTATTATTATTATTATTATTATTATTATTATTATTATTATTATTATTATTATTATTATTATTATTATTATTATTATTATTATTATTATTATTATTATTTATTATTATTATTATTATTATTATTATTATTATTATTATTATTATTATTATTATTATTATTATTATTATTATTATTATTATTATTATTATTATTATTATTATTATTATTATTATTATTATTATTATTATTATTATTATTATTATTATTATTATTATTATTATTATTATTATTATTATTATTATTATTATTATTATTATTATTATTATTATTATTATTATTATTATTATTATTATTATTATTATTATTATTATTATTATTATTATTATTATTATTATTATTATTATTATTATTATTATTATTATTATTATTATTATTATTATTATTATTATTATTATTATTATTATTATTATTATTATTATTATTATTATTATTATTATTATTATTATTATTATTATTATTATTATTATTATTATTATTATTATTATTATTATTATTATTATTATTATTATTATTATTATTATTATTATTATTATTATTATTATTATTATTATTATTATTATTATTATTATTATTATTATTATTATTATTATTATTATTATTATTATTATTATTATTATTATTATTATTATTATTATTATTATTATTATTATTATTATTATTATTATTATTATTATTATTATTATTATTATTATTATTATTATTATTATTATTATTATTATTATTATTATTATTATTATTATTATTATTATTATTATTATTATTATTATTATTATTATTATTATTATTATTATTATTATTATTATTATTATTATTATTATTATTATATTCTATCTTAATTAGTGATTTTGAATTCCACTTTATATCTAACTGTGTTGAATGCCACGTTTAGAAATGATGAGAACTAAGACAAAATTTATATTCAAATTTTAATTTAATATAATTTATTAAAAATATTGTTTTTCTTATTAATTATAAAATTATTTATCAAAGTTTTACCGTTAAGTATTTCTAACATTTCATATATAAAATAACAATTTAATTTAATCTATTCTTTGATAAAGGTAATCTTAGTTAGATAAGATTTGAATAATTTAAATTTTAAAAAATTAGTTTTCAGTAATAACAATAATTATAACTTACAAGTATTGTCATCACTTCTATTTAAAAAGAATATTAATCTTTTATATAACGTAATGCTTTTAGTGGGTATGATTTTTTTATACAATTTTTATTAATATTTTATTTTAAAATAAATCAAGATTAATATAATAAGTGTTTTTTAAGTCATCATCATCCAAAGTTTTTTATTTTTAGAATTAAAAAATGAAAATTAAATAACTTTTAATTAAAGAAGTAAATTAATATAATATATATAAAATATTAATATAAAAAAATTAGTTAAACGTATGATCTTATCATTAACATTTTCACTACAAAATAAATATATATATATATATATATTAAATTTACTCTATATTAATTTCAATAGGTTTTTTTTTAAGGGGAGTAAAATTCAAAATAAATGCAAAATAATTTTCTTAATTTTTTAAAATTAAAATAATTTACAATAGTACATATTCATATTTTAAGATTCGTAGTCTTGTTAATAAAAGTAATAGTAAATAATATATCATATTATAATAAATTGTATTACCTAATAAGCAAGTGTCTAGTTGATTTTGTTTTTTCATGATCCTAAGTGATTATATCAAGTTCAAGTATGATTGTCTCTAATACAAGAGGTATGTGGATGCATGCATATAAATATGTTTGATTATATCCATGTGCTAAACACGTACAAGATAATCATGTATAATTGTAAATCAAAATTGAATTACTCTAACCGAACAGTCCACATTCTTCTTACTTCTTCATTTCTTCTTCTTGCTTCTTAATGTTGGACAACAATTTTCTTTTATTGTCTTGTGGCATTGGAATGATCTTTGCAGTAGCCTCATTCTTGATAAATACCTCATACTAAATAGTGCCTATGTTATATTAGATTCTATTTATAATATATTGTACTTTATGGGCTTGTTCTTCCAAAATATTATTAAACATAAGAGATTCATTTAGCACATTCATGTTTTTGTTTGAACTCACAATTCCAAAAAAAAATGCATGTAAAATGTACAAGTCTTATGATGTTAATGCTTTAAAGATGATTGTGAGTTTGTTATAAAAAATAAAGTTCAGAAGTATAAATATCAATTTTTATACTAAAATCATAATTTCATAGTCAAAACTTTAATTATATTAAGAATAAATTACACATCTCTATCCTGATAGATGTGGTTATAACACTACCTTAAAGTATACAATTTAATTCAATTAACTTAATATCATTAAAACAAATTACATTCTCCTCTCCAGACAAACACGAGTAATAATCTATCTTTTTTTATATTAAAAAATAGAATAAATTATATTTTCCTCTCTAGAGAAATACAAGTATCACATTATCACTCCTCCATTATTTTAAAATATATAATTTAATCTATTTAACTTAACATCAATAAAAAAATCATTAGAAGATTTTAAAATATATTTTAATTAAAATATATACTAAAATATTTATAATTTATTAAATTATCATTTACTCAGTCAATTATTATTTACAATATACGATTTAAATTAAAATAATTATCTATTTTATTTAAATAATAATTAAAAACAAATTTATGAGATAAATTATGTGTGTGTATATATATATATATCATATTAATATACATTTAAATTTTTTAATTTAAAATATATTTTATAAAATAATTTTTTAAAAATAAATAAAATGATAAAAAAATTATTTATATTTTAAATATATATTAAATTTTTTAATAATTACATTTTATTTAATAATATATTTTTAGTATAAATATATTCATTTCAAAAATTGTGTTTAATATACCTTATTAGAATTACATTTATTAATTTTAATAAATATAATATTTATATTGAATTTAATTATATATTAAATTTAATAAATAATACTATATATAAAATTAATAATTTATTTAAATATCTATAAAAATAATATTATATTAATAACATCAACCAAATAGTACATTAATAATTGTGTTTGATTCTATTTTACTTAAATATATAATTTTTAATTTAACTATCTTAAAATATGTTTTGTGAAAAGAATAATAATTAAAAATATTTTTTTAAATATAGTTAAATTTAGCATAATTTGTAATAAATTTTTAATTAATAATTAAAGGATTAAATAGATATAAATTATTTATATATATAATAAAATGTTTAGAATTTAATAAAATATTTAAAATAAATTTTATAAACTAATTTTTTATAAATAAAAAATATATAGTAAAATGAATATATTAACATTTGTTAAGGGAGAGAAAATGTATTTTAACATAAAAAGAGATAACGGTATAATATTTATGTATATGAAGAAATTATGATGTAAAAGATGTTTTGACAATATTTTTTTAATGGAAGCTAATGAAATTTTAACGAAAAATTTAAGAAATAAGTAAAATGTCATGTACTATAGTATGATAGAGAAGGAGAGTGTAATTTTTAACTTAAAAGAGATAAACAGTGTAATATCCATATATCTTATAAGATGTACTCTTCTAGTAATAATTTATCAAAACATAAAACTTCTTTCTTTTATGTCACATATAATTGAATTTACACTTAATTTTTTAGCATTTTTACCAATAGACATACCAATAAAAAATTCATTATTTATATTATTGCAAAATGTAGTCTTAACTATATTCATAAGTAAAAAAATACTATGTAACAACTTTTTCATAGAAACAAAACACATGCAAATAAACATTGACTTGTTGAAAAATATAAGTTAATTATATATATATATATATATATATATATATATAAAACATATACAGAGAAAAAATATACAATTAAATTAATTTTCTAATATAATATATTTTTATCCCAAATATAATATATTTGACAATAAGCTTAGTTGTTTTGTATGACATCATTCATATTCACCTATGAAAAAAATAAAAAATTGAAATAACCAATATATAAATTTATAAACATTTATATTTTACAAAAACTAATATCAATTATATATATTATGTATTTTGATTAGGTTTTTTTTCTGGAGAGGGGAAGTATCTTGCTCATGTAACAAATAGCAACATAAGTTTAAGGATTTTGGTGACCAAAATAGGATCTGGTAGAATATATATTATATCCTTTTGTAATTCATTATTTGTTGCGTTAATAAGATATGATAGTTTTATTTTATCCTATTGGTGAAGGAATAGTCGATTTAGAAAGCAACAAGATATAATAAAGTTTCTTTCTCTCTATATATACTAAATAAGATATAATATTACAACATTATATATATAATTCAAAAATATTATGTTATATATGTTTATAACATGTTTGACATTTAAATTTTAAGTATATTATTAATTAAAAAAACTAAGATTTAATTTATTTTTATTTTTATTTCTATTAAATTTATAATTTTAGAAAAGTGGCGTTCTAATGCTACCTAACATACCTAAAAAATCACATGTCTCTCCTATTTGTAGTAGACATTGTATGTCATTGTTATTCGGCTATCTTGCGAGACAAAGCCTTGATTGACTAGAGTTCCAAGACAAATCCTGCAAGCTCTAGCCATTGTCGCTGATCCCAAGGTTGATCAACCATCATCTCAAAACCCCTCATGATGATGGTTGCCCTTTTTACCCAAAGGTTCTTTAAACCCCCCATTACCCCTTGATTAATAGCCAACCTCCCATGCTTTATATTTAAAGGTAAACAATGGCTGAGTTAGAACTTCAGAAACCAAAGAAGAAAACCTCCCTTTGCTGAGATTTCGTCACCTTTTTTCCCAAGCTTGAAGCTCTATTACTGATCAAGCTTCATACCTTTCTTCCATAAAGTTTTTTTATCTATAGTCTTCAACAAGTAACAGATGTTTACCTTGTATTTTTCATGACAATTTTTTATGATTATGTTGTCACTATATGTTGTTATTACACGTCTATATGCATTATTACAATATGAGTAGTTGTAGTAGCCATCGTTGTTGTCTTGAAGCTTTTCATGAAAAATGTTGAATCTTGATGATCTTGTCATGCATGTGTATAAAGTCATGATCTTTAAGTATATAATATGCTTATATGTTATTTTTGGAGTAATTGAATGAATTGTATGTTGATTTTGTTGAAGTTGAAGTGATCTATAAGTTTTGCATTTTGCTATCTTCAAATTTTTGCTAAACAAGACACCCTTTCATTAGGTGAAACCTTCTTTTTGGGCTCTTGTTGAAGGCTCATTAAGGAAAGGGTAACTCTTGCTGAACGACCTTGCATTTTAAATAGATTTTTAGAAAAACATGAATTTTCGTTAAATGAGAGCCTTTCTTGTTGAGCGAACTCAAGAACACCATGAAGATTATGAGTGCTTGTTGAGGGAGTACACCACTCACTGAGCGAAATTATGAACTTAGTAAGAAAACTTTGAGTTTTTGGAAATCCTAGAAATTCATAAATTTGTTGAGTGAATCCAAAGCCTGGCTAAGCGAAGGAGTGCCTTTGTTGAACAAAGATATGAGACTTAAAATCTATCAAGTCTTAGTGAAATTTTCGTTGAGTGAGAGACAAGGGAAAAATTTGAGAAGGAGCTCTCTATGTTTCTCCTCGCCAAGCGAAATAACCATGTCTCATCTTATATATTATTAAATATTGATTTAGGTTTAAGTTTAAATAAAGTAACCTATCAAAATTTTGACTATAAATCAACCCAATCTATCCTATGATTCTATGAACACCCATAGACAGTTATTCAAGTAAAACTTGGTTTACCAGAGAGGAAATATTTAGAAGTGAGAGAATGAACAGATAATCAGAATAATTTTGTAAGTGAATGTCTTTATAGGTTGGAGAATGTGTTATAAAGAAGCAAAAGCCAAACACTTGATTGGTAGAAAATGTTCATGGGTCTTGCTAGAAAGTAGGCCTGAGAACATTACATAAATTATATAAAATGCTGCAACTACTTAAAAAAAATTAAGCATTAAATTGCTTTAGCATTTTTAAGGCAATAAATGTTTTGTTTCTCAGTAAAAAAAAAAATCTACTTTTATTTCCTTAACCCTCCAACATTTGCCAATGCTTATATACTAAACTAAGACCAACAAAACCAGATCAGTATCAAAACTATAAACACAAGTCTAGAGCAGACTTTATTTGGTATCCATATTCTTTACAGTGTTGGTTTTGGTCTTTTTAAAATCATTGACAGCCTCATCAAAAGTGCTCCTAACATGCTGGCACATAAGCATCAGATCCTGGCATCCATCTTTTAACACCTCTCTTGCTGGATCCCCTACACATGCATGCTCATTGAATAAAAAATTACAATGTCATAGTAGATTTCATACAAACAATAAATTTTATGCAAACATCAGATTCAGAAAAGGTACTTTTTTATGCTCTACCTAAACCCTATAATGTCCATCAAAACATCTTAAGTTCAACAGAGAAGTGTCAAGTGCCAGGAGAAATTTTTTATTATAATGAGATCTAGTGATGAAATGTAGCTTGCTTCAATAATTTTAGTATCATGAGATCCCAAATGTCATATAAATTATCTAACAAAAGTAGCAAATATATTAGATTGTAATAATACAAAATTATGGATTTGAAGCACTTGATTGTGGCAAAAATTTGTTAATTACAGTTACATTATATGACTGCATCCACCATGATAAATAAACACTGGACACTTCATATATTACCTGTTGTCTGTACTCTGATATTAACTCGGTTTTCTGAAGGATGAGGAATGCTGTACCCACAAAATGTCACTCTCGGACTGCAAAACAAGATTAATGACCTCGTCTCATCATAATATATTGAATTGAACCCATGATAAGGAAGAAAGGAGGTACATAGAGATATGTGTACTTTTGCCATACTCTCTAAAAAAAATTGTTTCAATGATATAATACCAAATAGAAGAACACAATGTTGACATTGCATGCACTTTGGTTTGGACACTGGGGAACTATAGAAAACTTGAGTGACAGAAAATGAATGAATCTACAAAATTATAAACTAAGCAACAGATAGTCACACATAAGAATATCTACACTACTAACTCTTGATTTAAGGTGAATCGGACAGAATTTGCAAATGTATGATCCTCATCCACCAGCGAAAAAGTTGATTTACTCTGATCAGAATATGACCCAAGCTCCATCACTGATAGTCAATCTGAAACACCATATAACATGTTTTAAGAACAACCTTAAAAAATAACAGACCATCGTAACCATTATGAAAATGTAAAAACACAAATTAGTTTTCTTGTACAATAAATTGTTTTTCAAGTTTGTTCACATAATAATAATAATAATAATAATAATAATAATAATAATAATATCTCTTAAAGTTTTACACTATTGACAACCAACCTGCAACCTGATATTAATCTGTTTTATAGTTTACACAAAACCTAAGAAGCCAGAAGTGTACATTTTAATCAATCTATAATACACTAAGCAATCACATTTTAATCATCTCAAAATGAAAGTAAGTCCACGATGTGGCACATCCAATTGACGAAAACAAAGGTAAAATTATCGGTGTTTGTCATGATTTAACACTCTTTCTACTTCACAAATGTCACTGTGATCAGAACCTATTGGTACCATAAGTTGAAGATTGAAACTTTGATGATATTGATCACGTCTTAAATAAAGTAAACTATAAATCAAAAGACACAAAGATATGTTGTGTGTGTGGAACTGGGGAAAACCCTTACCTGAGACAGAACCAAGGTGCACGGTTGATTTGAGAAGTGAAAGAGGAAAATATGGGATTTTACTTTTTTTGGGTACATAGGGGTTATTGTGCTACGTTAGTTTGAAACATACTGTTTGGCCCACAAAGTTGAATTTGGTTTTTTTTTTTGTTTTTGTTTCATTTTATATAACTTTAATTTTTTTATTTTTTTTCTTGTCCATATTATCTTTAGAAACACTAGGAATGAAAATATATTAGGTTGTTGATGAGAAACTTACCACTTGACCTATAATAAATACGAGTGAGAACTATTTGCTAAATTAGTTAACTTTTTTAAGTATATTTAGTTAGTATGTTAGTAGAGTCGAATTCAATTAATTGAGATGTGTGAGTAGATAAAATATATATATATATTTAGTTAAAAAAACTAACTTATTTATAATAATATATAAATCTATAATCTATAATATCTATAATAATATATAAGGGATAAGAAAAGTTTTATATATGTTTATTTTATCCCCATAATTACTTTTTACTTATATAAATAACTAGTTTTTATTTCTCTAATTTTTTTTCAAACCATTATATATAATAAAATTTAATGGTTGATTTGCGGGGAAGTTACAGGAAGTAAAAAGAAATAGATAAAAATAGTTGTTTATAAAAGTAATTATAAGATAAAATAAATATGTGTACACCAGATCTTCCTTATCTTTTTTATATATTGATATAAATTTGTTTATTGTTATAGATTATATATTATAGATAAACTAGATAACTATTTTGAACCATAGTAATTTTAACTATTATTCTTTAACTAGAGTATTTTTAATTATATTTTTTAATTGTTTTTAGAGATTTTTTTAATTTATTATCTATTTTAATTTATCATTTTTAATATATTTAGTTTTAAATTGAATTTTAATAATTTTTAATTAATTTTTTTAATGTAAGTGATCATGGAAGTTAACAAGTAATTCGTAAAGTAGTTAGAACGATAAAAAATAAAATAAAAAATAATTATTTATATAAATAATTATAAAGATAAAATAGACATAAAAATGTGAATATTATTGTTATATATTATATATATAGATTTATATATTGTTATCAAATATCATCTATCTATTTTTGTATTCTTACAAATTATAAATTATAAATTATAAGTCATAAATTATAAATTATAGATTATATATTATAGATAACAATATAATAACTATTTTGAACGATAATACTATTATTCTTCAATCATAATTTATAGTTATTTTTTTAGCACTTTTATTGATTTTTTTATCTATTTCAATCTAAATTTTAATATTTTTAATAAAAATTGTCAATAATTAAAATGATATTATATATAAATTATATTATAAATCTAAAATATAATTTATTATAAATTTTAATTTTAATTTATAGATTTAAAAATATTTATTTATTATAAATTTATTTACTATAAACTTACATTTTTTGTAGATAATTAAAACTTTCTGATCAATCCGGAAAACTTCAAATATCCATCGCTATGAAAAATATTTCGCAGGAAATTAGACTAAAAAAATATTTCGCGGAAATAATATATTCTTAAATTAAAAAATCGACAGGCGAAAAGGACTCCAACGAAATCCTATTGAGCGATTCCACCGCCTTTATTTTGATTGCATCATCACCGTTAATTTTTCCACCAACTGCGTCATCTCAGTCGTCGATCCTGCCCTCCCTTCTATATAAATCCTTTCCCCAATTTCTCTCCCTCATTCCAAGTAAGCTAATATGGTTTAGCTTATGGTTTCAGCCTCTTCTTCTTATATGTTTTCAGTTCTTCATCTTTTTCACTAGGTCTTGTATAGTTATTTCGATTTCGATTTCAATTCCTTGATCCTGAACTTTGGTATACGTATTCTTACGATCTGTTCACTCAATGGAGTTGTATTGTTGGTTTCGCTTTGTCGATTGTTATGCTTCTGGCTGGTTCTGATCTTAATCGAGTTTGTGTAGGGTTTTGGCGATTGAGAGTTGATACGAAGATTTCAAGAAATTGACAGCCTAGTGACTCTTCTTTTACGTCAATTATTTGAATATCATTCTTCCTTTAAGCGTTATTGAATTCTTGGAAATTTTTCTTTTCGTTTACGTCAATTCATTTGGTCATCATGGAGAATTGGAGGTCTATCTAGGCGTTGAACTGTTTGCGTTTATTTTACAGCGTGCTCAGTCTGATACATATTGAAGATTAAATCATAAAAGATATCATGCGATTCTTGATAAAGCGAATTGATCACGAGCGGTTTGAATGAATTGTGAACCTGTTTTTCTTCGATGAGTTTCTTCTCTCTTAATTTATTTCTCTGGACATGATCACGAGCGGTTTGAATTGTGAACCTGTTTTTCTGCAGCGTAGTGTTTGGAATTCTGTTTCGTGTAACGTTTCTGCACCGTATCGAGCCTCCTGCATGATTTGGCGATGTCTCCATGGGTTTTTGAATTCTTGGAATCTATTATGAGTGTTTAGTTTTTCTCGATTTAATTATCTCCGTGATTTCCGCTTGGGCCTAACAGGGAAGATAAGCAATGGAAGCTGTGGCGCGAGATTATTCCTTTGATTTGATGATCTGCGTCTTGGTTTAGAGAAATTTTACTACTCTTTTACTGTTTTCTTGATAATTCTTGATCCTAGGGTTCACATATCGGTTATTATTCAGTGATGAAGTCAGTATTACTTCTCCCGGAAGTTGTGATTTTTTTATTAACTTTGTTTTTCCATTTAAAATTATATATGGCATCATATATGATATATGATTTCTTATTGGGATCAAATTTACTTAATAGTATCTTCTAAAATTTTTAATGCTACTACTTTAATTGATTATTTGTTTTGGTGTTTTCTTATCTTAAAAAATGTTATGATGTTCACTCCACCAAATTGAAGACAGGATCTTAGAGAATGTCCTTTTATTTTACCTGATGACATAAGCAAGAACTCAAGACTATTTAATTTAATTTCTTTGATAACATTGTTTTGTCTTGCTTTTGTTTCCTGCATTGATTGCAATACACATGAATTGAATTTTGAACTTGTTTTTATGCAGTTTTGTGTTTGGAATAATCAACGATGTTGTGTTGGTTTCTGCAAAACATCAAAGCACTTGCATGATTTAGGTGACCTTAACCTGTAGTTAGAAGTCTTGGTTTTAACTTTTCATTTTTAGACTCCTTATGATGACAAATGTTAGTGTTAACTTTTGGCAATTTAACTTGTACAGATTAATCAATGAATATGTGCTGGTTTTGGTATTGCTCATTTGCTGACTTCCTACGTGGAATAGATTTTTTTGTCATCTGGAACTGGTTGATTTCCTTTGTGTTTCTGTATCAGTACTAAAGTCACCAAAGTTGAGACCCTAAATTTTTTTCTCTTCATGCTTTGTACTGATTATTAAGATTTGGATCTTTTATGTTTGTACTAATTGAACACTTCTTTTAATCCCAGTTTGAGAGGTTTTATGATTTTCTGCCACAAAGATCTTTCACACTGCTGTATATAACCTTCATTTTTTTGGAAAAGGAGTAAGCTTAAAAATATCTTTTGCTCTGTTTTCTATATTGTGTATCAAAATCCAAAGGCCTGAAAGAGAAGGTTGAATCAAACCTGAATAGGCTAATCCTGCAAGATTTGTCATGTATTTCTAAGTGTTGTATACATTATTTTTTTTAAATGATCAAATTATTATTTTTGCATGCAATTGTGTGTGTGGGTATGTGTATATATAATTTTGTTTATCGCGATACCTTTCTTGTTCAACTTGTACAATACTTTTTTATCTTTAAAATTTTCCTAGATTACTTGATATTTTACTAGTAGGTTCAAAAGTTAATCTTGTTTTTGGATTACATTTTAGGTATAACTTCATCTAGATATCGGCTATTCTTATTCTTAGGATCTATTCTTGTAATTGTATGGTTTTGCTTCTCCAATTGTTAAGTTTGTTTATCTTAATTTTATGATGTGCTTTGGATTGATGATTTAAACTGATAGTTCTTGTGACTTTCTCTTCTATACATCAATCATTTTAGTATTATTCTTCAGTTGATCATGGATATCTTGGTGTTGAACTTCTCAAGTTCATTTGTTTGCAGCATGCTGAAGTATGGATAAGATTTTGGTGTGTATCAATTTGCCATCCATTCATAGAGAATATTACAATGGCTAACAAGTCTAGCTTAATTTAATTTTCTTCAATGGGGGATCTCAGTATTGTTAGCTTCTGAGTTTCATTGTGTTGCATCTGGGTTGAGCTGTGAACCTCCTTTCTTGCAGTGTAGTGTTTTGAGTAGTTTCACGTTATGTTCTGCATAGCATCCAGCCTCGTGCATGATTTGGTGATCTCTATTACCCTGGATTCTGAATTTTCAGATTTGCCTCCGTTTTATTTTGGTTCTACTATAAGTGTTTCTTGATTTACTTCTCCATGATTTCTGCTTGGATCTCACAGGGAAAACAAGTAGTGAATGTGTGGTTGATTGTGCAAGAAGTGGCTATATTATTACATGATTTGGTGATCTCTACACTTGATTCTGAATTCTTGGATTTGATTTATACTTTTCGTTGATCTTGTATGAGCGTTTCTCTATCTACTTCTCCCTGATTTTGTCTTGGGTCAGGAAGATTAGTGACTATGTGGTGTGGTTGACTGTGGAAGTAGTGGCTATTTTATTGCTGGTTGTACTTCTCCATGGTTTCAGCTTGGATCTCACATGGAAGACAAGTAGTGAATGTGTGGTTGATGGTGGAAGTAATGGCCATCTTATTACATCATTTGGTGATCTCTACCCTGGATTCTGAATTCTTGGATTTGAATTCTACTTTTCATTGGTCTTGTATGTGAGTGTTTCTCCATTTACTTCTCCATGATTTTGTCTTGGGTCTCACAGGGAAGACTAGTGAATGTGCTGTATGGTTGGTTGTGAAAGCAGAGGCTATTTCATTGCTGGTTATACTTCTTGACCTAATCCCTTTTCCGATTCTGTTACTTCCTTGCTGCTTGCGATCTCAACTCTCAAGTTTGTTGATCTACCTGTATTCTCGAGTCTTTGGAGTTGTCTTTCAATTCTATCCTTGTTTGTTCTATTATTAGCACTTCTCAATTTAGTGCTTTGTGATTTCTGATTGGGTCTCACAAGGGAAGATAAGAATTGTTGTTTGGTTATGGAACTGGTAACCAGTCTCTTTTGTCTCGACATCTGAATTTAGGTTTGGAGAACTCTGAGACTATACTTTCACCGTTTGCTTGATAACTTACCTCCTCCTTATTGGATATTCTCATCTTCACAAATTCACATGACCTCCATTTGGAATAGGAATAGGAATTATATACATATATATATAAAGGCATCTCCATGCCTTCAGGTGAGGTCTCTCTCTAACACCTCTCTGCTAGCCTTATACACTTACTAACTTGGGAGTTGGAGTGTTTGTGCTTTTTTTGCAGGTCTGCGTGTTCCCCCATTCAGAATTGCTCAGAACCGTCATCGAAGAATCTCCCATAACACGGACAAATTGTAATCTTGACCTAGGCCTGTGAATCTTCTGTTGGGATCCTAGATTATATTTAATTATTTCCTCTCCTTAATGGAGATCCTCTTCATCGAAGTTGCACACGATTTTTCTTTGGGATAGGAGTTATGCTTTTAAATTGAGATCCAGATTCTGCAGGTAGATGGAAATGTTGGCCAAGCGCCTTGTGGCATAAAGGTATGTTCCTAGAGGTTGCTAGCTTTATTGTTGTTTTTTTAATGTGCAGTATTGATTCTGCATGTAAATTTTAGTTTCTTTTATAATGATCATGTTTCGTTTAAATTTCTAAATGATATCTTACCTTGATTAAATTTATTTTAATATGATGCTATATCTGCCTGGAAGAATGAAAATAAGAATAGGGTTCCTAATTGTTGATCCGATTTAATTGTATTTTGCAGCACCGTGGGGTCTGAAAATTATAGAAGACAGAATCTTAAAAGAATCTCCTTACATATTATAAGGCTTTTAGCAGCAGCAGATGTTATGGGCAAGTTCTCAGTATTATTGATTAAGTATTTTGGAGAAGTTTCACTGAAGGGTTCATTTTGGAAACAGTTGGCAAGTTCTGCTCTATTTTCGTATGAGAAGGAATTAAGTGCATATTTTTAAGTATATTTTAAATATATAAAATATTAATTTTTATTATTAATATTTTTAAGTTGACTTTTATTTTCGTTTAAATAATTTTGATATTCATAGTTTTAATTGTTCTATTTTAATATATAATTTTAAAAACTAAGTAATTTTAGTTTATCTACTGTTTATTTTGTTCTCTATATTTAAAATATAAATAATTTTAATTTGTATATTTTAGTTTATATACTAAATAATTTAAGTATTTATAGTATATACTTATTATATTGATGGTTAAAAGTGGATAATAAATTAATAACAGTTTAGAATTATTTTTTAAAATTTATAAATTAAAGTTGAACCATATGAAAACTAAAATCAAACATTTAAAATAAAAAATCAAATTGTTTATGTACCAAAATAAGAGAATTAAAAAATAGAAGACACGTCCGTGTATTATCGAAATAGCATAGATTTTAAAACTTATCTATTGTAATTGAAAAATACGACTTCTAATGCACATAGTAAATACAAATAAGGCTTATATCTTTGTGTTTTTAATTATTATTATTATTTTTTAACAAATCGTAGTACACAGACGAATTTTTTATTTTCTCATTTTTTATTGAAGTAAAATAATATATATTAATATCTATTGTAATTTGTATTTTTTAATTAACGTTGTAAAAATAAATACGATTTTACTTTTAAATGTTTTTATGTTTTTTAAAAATATATAATGATATCTTATGGAGAGATAAGGTAAAAAAATATTAATACATATTTTAAAAACATAAAAATATAGGAGTAGAAACTAACACTTCAAAAACATTATTTAATAAAAAATTTAAAATTAACTAAAATAATATGTCAAAAATATTTTTAATTAAAAATAAAAGATAAAAACCGTATTTTTCACGACTTCACTGAAAAAGATATAAAAATTATAAGAAAAATAGCATTTATCTACAATTTCTACGGAAAATATTAAATAGTTAAAGTCGTAATACAATTTCTGACTTGTGTAAAAGAATAAAAAAAAAAGAGTAAATTATGAAGTCGTTTTCAGTTTTACAACTTCATTATGGCTTATCCTATTTTGTACAAATTTTAAAAATTTTATCCTATTTTGCCATTTGGAAAAAGAACACTTGAACTGTAATATAATTAAAATAGAGATAGAATAATTTAAAATGATTAAAAATTGTTTTTACTAATTATAAAAATAGTGCATGATATAAAAAAATATATTGAAAAGAGTACTTTCTAAATTATATATTCAAATTGGTAATATAGTAGTAAAAAATTGAAAACAATTTGTTTTCTAATCTTTTCAATTCAGCTTCTAATTATACTAATTTTTTTTTATGGGCAATCTTTTTATTTTCTACGTTATTAATATTTTTAATACTATGAAAATATTAACATTAATATATTAAATATTAAGTATTGATGTTATATTGGCTAAATATCAAAATATAAAATAAAAACATGAGATTGTTTAGATTTAATATAATAGGATTTTTTCTCTTATTAATTTCGAAACTTGGGAATTTAACATGAGATTGCCATAGTTTTCTTGTTTACACAAATCTCTTTATTCGGAGTATTTAAGCGAATCCTTTACAATAAAAGAGAGACTTGGGAATTTGATTACCGAAGCTATTTATTTTCACCGTCGAGAAACGAGAGTTGATACGCTTAAACGCGCGTGAATAAGTTTGAGAAACGCAATTATTGACTAGTCAAAGGAAAAAGTAATAATTGCCTAGCTTTATTGCCAAGATTCTTTATTAGGGAGCACATGAAATACTTAATTAACCTTCTACTAGTTTAAAGCCAGTGTCAACAAAATAAGTTGCATCTCTATTTACATTTACACGAACATATAGACAAGTTACATACATTTCAATAAATTTTCAACAAGATTTTATATTTTTACAAAAGGAAAATATTAAATATTCTTAACCGTTGTATTTTAAATATTTGTGATATTTTTTCTAATAAAAATTAAAATTTTACTTTTAAGTTATTTAATGGCATTCACATATTTGATTTTTTTATGTCAGGCTTTAACAGAAAGATTATTGAGACAAACTTTTAATTTTAATTAAATATGACGCATATACAAAGGTTATATTAAAATTTTACAAAATAAATATTATGTTGTTTCAAGTAGAAATCTTTTTATAGAAATTAATCATTAATAAAATTTATACATATTTTGTATTTATAATAAAAAAATTATAAAAAGAGACAAAACAAAAAAAGCTGCACGTGAAGCTCAGTTTGAGCACAAGAAAACATTGGTATGTATCATGAGTGAGCATTGAATTACGCATCGCAAACATAAAAATGTACTACACACACACAATTGCCATTGTTCTAAACATTTCTATTTTTGGGCATATTTAATAAGCACTGCAAAATTGCTCAATAGAGTGAGAGAATTTCCAACTAACAGTCTCTATTACTTACTGTAGTAGTGTAGTACTTCTTTCTAGCAAACTTTGAAATGAGTGAAAAATATGCTATCCCTTTGTCTCTCTACTCTTTTCTTCCTTATCCATGAAAAGCACCCACCTTGCTCTTCTTTCTTTTTCCTACACTCCTTCACTTCACTCACTCTTTCTTTTCTTGCGTCCCATGTTTCTTTATCCTTCACTTCCACCTGCATGCACATGTATTTCTACCTCACATCAATTTCAATGCTTCCAATTTTGTACCTTCTAATTCCATCAATTGTGTTAGGAATTTATTAGGAAACTTTAATCAATTGTGCCATATTTCCGGAAATTATATTCGTTTATTAATTATAATAATCAAAGCTATTTGCATAACGTTTGATTCAAGTTTAAATGGTATTCCCATTCTATAAATTGATATGTCATATGGAAACCAATCAGGGTATGGTTGGGTAAGAAAGTTTTTATTAGGTAAGTACTTGTGTAAGTTATTTATACGTGGAAGAGAAAATTGGGTTAAATTATAAACTAAAAGCTGTGTTTTATTTTATTTTTTTTTATGAAATCTCTCATACTCTTGAACAATATTTATATCATAAAATAAGTATAAATAAGTTTCTTAGAAGAAAAGGAGGCCTTAAGCTAACATATAAATCAAATGAGCCTTTTATAAAATAATTTGGATACTTTTTAATGTACATTAATACTATCTAATTAAACAAATAATAATTAAATTTGTACTGTTTTATAATTTATTTTACATATAAATATATTTTATTCTAGAAAAATAAATTATGTAGTGATTGTGTAAAATATTTTTACATTACGTATTATCATAAATGAGTTTGTTAATTTTTATATTAACATCCAGAAAAAGAAAGGATATGATACAATATGGTAAAAAGAAAAAAAAATAAGTGTTGATATAATATATGGAAATATTTATATATTACCACTCAAAGATATATAAAATATAAATTTGACTTTTTATGTATGAAAAAACATTTGTGAGAAAAAGATTAATCTTTTAAATAAATAAGAGTATCTCAAAAGAATTAATGCCTCTTTATCACGAGTTTATTAAAAATATATATATAGAATGTTTTAGATTGTAGGAATGGTCACCACTGATCAGAAAAGTTAAAAAAGTTCATCCTGCAACCCACGTATGGGCGTATGTGTATGTAACATCTCAAATGTAGGACAGTGCAGGACTGTTTGGGAACCACTACATATTTTCCTTAATTAAGGTACATATTACCCTACCAGTTTTGTAACTCAATTCACACAAGTTCAAGTGTCCATTTGGCTTACACATAAAATTAATTTTGTTCACTCATATACTCATTTCTATATGAGATTAACTTAAGTCTACATTTCAACTACATTTAATAATTCAAAATTAATTTACTCTGAAACAAACCACTCAAGCTTATAAGTAGGGCTTTAACCTTGGAAATTCAATTCTTCAGTTACTTTTTGGTCTACCTAACACTCACGTGTGTGCAATTCCAATACAATAAAAGGAGGTTAAATCATTCAAGATGAAAAATTGGGTGGATTGAAGAGTTAGTTTTGAAATTATGTAATATATATATAAATAGTTTACATTTTTATTAATCTATATTATAAATTTATTGATTTTTATTATAATCACCTTATAAGTCATACAAAAAATTAATTTCTTTTGTTATAAAATATTTACGTTAGATTCCAGAAATACTTATACAACCTACCAATAAAATCCTTGCATCGAAAAAAAAAAAGTCGAACTCACATATTTTGAAATCTAAGTATAATTTTTGCCTACTAGAACAACCCTTATTAAGCTTTTATGGAATAGAGTAGCCATTGAAGCTGTGAAGAAATATTTTTGATGAGTAGAAAATGGCTTCCCGAAAAAAGAGACAAGTGGAAGTGTACGTGTAGAGACAGCAGACAAGTTGGGGTAAGTATGAAGGGACCAAAACTAGAGTGGCATGTGCTCATGAAACAGAGAGAGGGACCAACATATCTAGTACTGCCCCCACACATTTCACATTGGAAGGTTGTAATCTATTACATGACAACTAGATTTGATTCTCTTATCTGGGTAAACGCACCCTTGGCCTAGGTTTCTTCTTCTTTCTCTTCTTGCATTTTGCATTTTTACTTTTCAATTATGCAAAATAAAAAGCTGACTTTTGTGTATGGTTTTAGTACTTCGTCAGGTAGTCATAAAATTGATAACTACTCAACCTTTAATCAATGTTGCAGTGAATTCTTTTAGGATATGCTATTGTTTTTTCTAGCATTGAGATGCTTTGGTTCCAACCACAAGATACATTTTTTTTATGTTTTCTTGATTTTATCAAGCATTTAAATTTCCTGAATGGTTTAAAGTGAGTAACTCGAGATAAAATAGTTATCCCAGCCATTGATAAAAAAATGAATAATTAATAAAACATAAAAGATAGATAAATTATAGATGTATTAAAATATTAACGATTGATTTTTCATTATTTTACTTTATAATTCACTTAAAAAGAATCAAATCTTATATATATATATAGATAATCCAATATATAAAGTCATCCCATTGATCTAATTTTATATATTATCTAATCATATTGAGACAAATCATTAAATTCCAATGTCTATAAACATTAATTTATCAAATTTATGGTGAAGGTTTTATTGAAAAGTTAATTGAGTATAATATCTTTCTAGTAAAAAGAATAGTTAAAGATAGTGTTTAATTGTTATATATTAAACTAATTTTACATGATGAATCATTTAAAAATAATTATTCGTATCACTTTAAGATAATTATTATAAGAGTCATGATTATATAACTTATTTTCTATTGTAATACTATTTTAGTATTTTCATCATCAACTAATGCTATTCATTGTTTAAAAGGACCATCATAATAACTTTCATACTTTGATCAAAGAAAAATGAATCTGAAGCTAAAATGTTAAGCACATAACTAGAACATATTAGATTCTTACCAACTCATGGAAAATAAAGAGCAAGAAAAAAACTAGCACATACCTCTTCCTCAGTTATAGTTTTGGTATTGGAATTCAGGGAGTTTTCAGATAGCTTTATTGGTCTCTTTATGATGGATGGAGTTAAATCAATGATGGGATTGCTTGAACTAAGAGAAGGAGGTGTACTTTGAGTACCTGCATCTCTTGTCATTCCCTCTTTTCTCTTTTCTGCATACAGATATCAAATAGAATGTCTCATAAAGTGAAAGGAAACACATAACAGAAAACATGGCTAATAAAAGTATGTGAACCTGGAATGTTAAATTGAAGAGCAACTTCTTCTTGTGTGCAAGTTGATGATGGTTTTGTTTGAATTTGTCTTGAGGAGTAGACTAGAGGGGCAGACATGGTAATTCTGTTTGTTGTTAAATTTCTAAATGATCTTCCACTAAGAGTTTTGGCAGATAAACACTCCATTGGTACCTCCCCTGAGAAGGGGTTGCATATGTACTTTTCTGCTTCATTCCACTTGGAATTCAAGGCAAACCCTTCTGGAGATAAGCACTCCCAACTTTTATATGCTGACCTTGCTTGCAATGCTGCAGTGCACCACCATGCAATTGGTTGAAAATATTCAACTAATATTATAAACCCTCTATGCTAATTATCAAGGTGGTTCATTCTCTGGTAGTACCTTTAAGAGCAGTGGTGAAAGAATAGGTTGAAGGGTCTATTTCATCTGTAACAAAATTGGGAGAATTTGAGGGAAGTTAAAGGTTGAATGCAAGGTTTTAACAAACGATCAGTGATCGCAATTTCATGAATATTTTAAAACCTTGGTTGAATGAAAAAAAATAATTATGAAGTCATTGAATTAGGGAACAAGAAATGTACCTTTAAAAGGGTATCCAGGTGAAGAAGCAGTGCTAGAAATGGTTATGTTTGATCTAAAAGACCTTGTGTCTTCTCTAAAGCTTCTTATGTATGATGCTGAGTACCTTCTGGACTTGCTGTTCTCTCTACTGATTCTAGCTTTCACCGACCATTCTGTCAAATTGAACTCTGAATCATCTTGTTTTTTGGAACTATAAGATGGTTGCATTTCCACAGTGGAGGCCATGAATGAGTTAGAACTTGGAATTGTTCTCAAGTTCAAGGTGTGTACTAAAACTTGCACAGGTTTAAAAGTGGATGCAGGTATATGACATGACCATAAAAGAACTTGAGAGTTCAGAAGATGAAGCTTTTTCGTGTAGGTGGCATCATGTGGCTTTTGTCCTTAATCTGTTTCTTGCACAATTTGCCTCTTTCACCCTTTGAATCTCAAAGCCACAACTACATGGCTCAAATGTCTTTCTATGTTACAAGTCTATCTTTACTTTTATCTTTTTTTGGTCTCTGCATTAAATTCATAGTACTGCACCAGTAACTTTAGTATTCTTTGACCCCAACTAGTACATGGTGAGGGTGTTTTAATCTTCCTAGTTTAACAAAAGGACACAAAAAAGACCATTGGATTTATACTGTTCTCTGTTGAGGAAAGACAAATTATGAATTTGTCTACATTTTCCCCTCTAGTTCTATTAACTAGGGTGCTGCAATTGTTGATATTGCAATCTTCGAGTCTCACAAAATTCCATCAGTTCGGACAATTTTAAAACAAATGCTTTATCCTTTCTCACAACACACCTACACATACATATAAATTTATACTTGAATTTTATCAACTTAACTTTAGTATATGCTTTAAAAATTCATATGTTAAAGATATATATGGTTTATTGAAACTTCTCATGCATGAAAAATGGGAGGAAAGAAATGAAAGAAAACAAAAATGTAATAACAATTTTTTAAATAAACTCACGTGACTTGCTTGTATATTTTAATTTTGAGATACCGTCAATATTTATTTATTTTACTCCCACGTCAAATATATTCTTTCATTTAATATATATATATATATATATAAGTGAGAGAGTTATATATATAAGAGAATAAAAAAAAAGTAAAATTTAATCATATAACCAAACATGAATTATCAAAATTTAACATGACTATTTAAAAAAATTAGTTGATTTTTTAATTGCATGACTTGCGTGTTTCAAATTTTAATCATCCATAATAAAATTCAATTGTCAATATTTATTTATCTTATTCTCACATATAAAAAAATTCGATTACTAGATATTATATATGGTTATGGAACTATCGACTAACTTTATACAAATGTATGATTCAGATTTAAGCTGTCATTTCTCATAGTAATTTTTCATATAAATCGCCCCTTATAATATATACACAGTGCTTGCATTCGCTTGTAGTTGAAGCAGATATTTTTTTATCGAAATTTCAAAGTTACTGAACTACCGCATATAATTGGGCAGGTAGATGATAAATTGCCAAAACAATAATAGTGGGTCACAATTTGGTTATCTAATTGCAGCAAATCGCAATCCAATAGAGAAAGATTGACATTTGTGGGTTACCCTTCTTGTTGTTTTGCACTTAAAAAGGCCAACATGGGCCTTAATGTGTATCACTTATTCAAACGGATATGCTACCACCTCACAGAATCATTAATTTTTGTTTGATAAGACACAAACTCTTGATACCCAATTCAGGAAACTGTTCCTTTAGCTCTGTTAGATCATCAATGATAAACTTACATCTCAAAGCTCACAAAGAAGCTTTAAAATCAAAGAGAGCAAACATGACAGAAATTACTTACACCTTTCTTGGAAATTTTACCACTTAAAAGATGAAGAGTTTATTTTTGTTATATAATATTGTAACTTTTTTTACATTATTATTAAATCGGAGGACATTCCTTTATTTATTAATGCTTAGTAAAATACGAATTTGACAAGTCGAATCATTAAATCATGATATTATCTGGGTGATCTATACATATCAAATTGTAGATAAATTGAACTATTATAAATATGTAATTTTATAGACAATATTTATTGACATCCTGACCCATTAAAAACTTAATGGTAAATATACATTCTTACCTGTGACTTTAAAGATAAACTCATTTTACAAGTTTTTTTTCCTATTTAAAATTATATGAAACTTGTAAACTTAATTTATTAAATAAGAAATTCCAACCCAACAGTTATATTATGTTAATGAAACGTAACACATATGAAGTGTTATTAAATGACATAAGTATATCAGAAGGAACTTTAATCCACTATTAACTGCAGCTAATTTTATTTTAAGAAAAGACACTTAAAATGAAGCTGCCCGCTTTACTTGATGAAAAATGAGCTACTTTATGTTACTGTAACCTATGGAAAGCCCAATGGAGGTGAATCGGTGTGGCATTATTATTGTTTTTTAAGTTGGGATATGAGAATGCGATAGCATGAATAAGCAATGTTGGGTTGCTTTCAGTATGGGGTGTGAAGTAATAGCGAACAGAGTAGGAATGGGTTTGTGGTAGTGCATGTGCGAATGAGGCAAGGGTCCTCACATAATGGAAGTACAAGGGTCCATCTGGACCTCTTCATAGTCACCAGTTTTGTCTCATGTGTATGCTAAGTAGGTATCAAGAAAGAAAGGTTCCTTTAGTTGGGGTCCATACACTCCATTTATTTTATCAAGTTTTCCTGCTTTTCTACGAGATATTGCATCTCCACTTCACTGAATTGTCTTATCTTCTCACTTGCCCAAACACCTGCACAACACGATTGTGATTGATGGCCATGACCCCTTCGGGAATAACATCCACACCAACATCAACAATGCTGGGATCACTACTTTATCATTGCTTTCTTCTACTTCAGTATAACACTGAAATCTAACTGGCTAATTGATTGTTAGGAGGAATTATATATACATAATGCCACCCTAAATCTTTGTATGGGAACAAACCTTCCCTTAATCTAAACTTTTATGTACCCAAAAAGAGTGGTATGAAAACTAGAAAATTCCATAGCAGTGTATAATTGTCACTTCCACTTTCTACCTCCAATTTTTTTAACCCAGCCTTTCTGCTAAGTTTTACCCATACACTTACAATCATCTTCCCTCTATGGATAAAGTGTACAGCAAACAGAACTGAAATGGGGGAAATTCAGTAGTCCTTTTTTCTTTCTCTATATTTTGCCTATTTTCTTAGGACTAAGTCTTACGAATGATACCAACCTACCCCAGCCGAAGAATTCATACAGGCGTAGTCAAACTGGAACATAAATTCATCATAATTAATAGGTAAAAGCATTAAGGGAATCGAGATTGTCAAGTCAAGACAACAAAACATAACCCTGGATCAATAACACGACAAATCTCCTTCCTACTCCAAAAAATAACTTCCATAATAGCAAGCTAGAAATGAGAAAATTGCAATTCAAATAAACATTATTCCAACAAACAGAGCAACCCAATTGCCAAGATCATGCCTTTTATATCGAACCTTGCTCAGTTCACTGGCAGAAACCATAATTTCAGCCAACCTCCAGAAGATGAGCATCAAGCAAGTTGGATGAACAGCCAACATCTTTGTTGGAGGTGTGTACTCCAGCAGTTGACCGTGACAGGTTTTGCAGGACAGGTGATTTTAAGCTGTTGAAAATCGCAGCTCCAGAATTATAGAACTCCACGGATATTACCAGTCCAATGATCCTGTCAATCTAAAACAAAAACAAAAATGGTTTATGAGGAAAACAGCAATTTACCATGACCTAGTGTTGTAAAATCAACAAACTTTATTTTCAAATAGAAGAACCATAGAAATTCAACTCTACTGATCCAGTCAAAAATTCTTAACAAATAAAGTTATGATAGGTGGGTGAGAAAATAATTATCATAATATGCTTTTGAGTAATGATCATATATTCTGTCATCAGGTCACGTTATAGCATTGATATATTATCCTAGTAGCCTCATATATACACCAAAAGTTTTAAAATAGGTGTGAAACCAGGAGGGTTGCATCACAAAATTTACATACCTTCCATGATCTCCAGTATCTTAGGGATGCATTATAAGGTGAGGGCAACCAGAGCACCTGACTCAAGAATTATGGAAATGCCAGCCATGTTATTCAAATAATTTATAATGGGGGAGAAAAATTCAAGGAAAGTAAAATATTAGTTCATGTTCTGCAACATCTCACTGTTTGGGCAACAATGTATTTGCTATGAAATAACTGATAAAATACTTACTATGAAAGAGAGAATTTATCAATGAACCCCACAAATACACTTTAGAACGTCAAGTGAGCCAGGAATATTGATTTCCTACAAACAAAGCTTATGTCAATACTTTGTAGTTTGTAGCAGGTAAAAACAGGTCAGTAAGGTCACAAAGAGTGAGGCAAATGCTTACCACTGAAAAAGATAAAAAAATCAAAGCAGGTTCAGGAGATTGCATATGCATATAAGCTTCCTGTCCAGCAGGGAAAATTTTACATTGTGAATAAGCAAAAGATAAGATATTTTGAGCCAGGAACTGCCCAAGAGAAGCAATAAAAAGTAGTCTAGATCATATGTAATAATTTATAGAATGGAACTAGAAGCTGAACTCAAAGGGTGCGGCTTCCACCATTATGGGATCCTGCTGTCTTGGGAAGGGTTACATGTCAACAGCCTTAGGCCCATAAAAACAATGTAGGAAATACACACAAAACAGCCTATAGCAATTTTGAAACTCAAAATATGGTACACGTCCCAAATAAAAAAAAATAATATTACAACATATGCATAATGAGAATTTAACAAAAGCTATACTGCAACATGCCATAAGAACTTATTTTCTCTTTCCTTTTCATTTTATTATTCTTTGTGACAGGAACAAGGCAGAAGATGCTTGTGTCTTCAGCATAGAATTTAACAAAAAGTCATTATGAAAACAAAAGTAAATATTACCTTGTCCAAGAATCAGAATGGAATTTGCAGCTAGAGAAATGATATCTTGGATCTTCTCACTGGAGAAAAGAACATGATTAACTGAAACAGAGAAGAAATTACTTAGATTATGCATAAAAAGTGAAGAGAAGCTCATAGAAGGCATTCTAGGATCCTTAATTTGTATTAAAAAAATATAGGATAAATGGCATTTTGTCAACAACTAATCCAATAAGAGGAGAAAAATTAGATGAAAATATAGTCAACGATTTCCAAGTTACGTGAGCTCTGATAAGAACTTTTTCACTAAGCTTTATTTAATCAATATTATATTCTCCCACCATTTTCTCTCTCTTTCGCAGCTGCCATCTCAATTCTAGACTTCTACTGGTCTCCTTCCAGATCTGGTCTCACCTTAAGCAACCAGTCACCAAAATATATCCAGCCAGCCTTTCTTGTGAGCATGCTGCTCGTATTCCTTCCACCTTTACTGCTGTTTGCTTTGCTGCAGCATCTCTGGTTAGGCCCGGTCTCCATACCTTTTGTTTGCCACCTTCATGTGGATGTTTGGTTCCCTAAGGCTGCGTTTTTTCTAATCAGATCAGATGTTTTCTCTCTCAGGTTTGACATGTTTGGGCTGTTTCTTAGCATTCTCTGTGGATGTTATCTTCGGTTTGTCATTGTTTTGGTTACTGTTATGCTTTTTTACACTACTAGCATGGCATTGACAGGGAGAGTGAGAATGATAAAACCACATATTTTCTTACTGATAATCACTCTAGTAATTACAAGTGATCATACTAGTGATGACTGTTCTACCAGTCCATGTCATGATAATTCCCATGGTGATTTATAATGGCTATGATTCACATCAACCCCGTTTACAGATGCAGCCTGGCTCCACCTCCAATCCCCAACATGTTTGCCTGGCACAACATTATATTTTTAGTTTATTTTCTTTTAGTATTTTGATTGTAATAAGCTTAAATCATAGCAAGTTTTAGCTTGAGGGAGTCTTAGAATACCTAGAAAAACTCATCATTATCATATCTTAAAATATTTCATGGTATCTTAGATAATCTCTTCGGAGTTGTTTCATATTTCATTACATTTCATGATTTGTTTCCTTGTTTAATTAGGATTAGGGGTCTAGTATTAGTATAAATAAGGGTTAGAGCATTGTATTTTGTAACAAACCATATATCATATCAATAATATATTTTCTCTCTTTTCCTCCTATCCCTAAATCTCTATATAATCTCAACATACAACTACCTTGTTTATATAAATTTATATTTGACCCCCAAATAAAGTTCATAAATTGCAAGGGCACATATGTTTTATTTATAACACAATACCAACTTTTATATTTATTGAATTCGGGCTTTACTATTATTGGGCTAAGTAATTGAACATGTAAATCTCACTTTTATAAGAGATTTTATTAAAATTGGAATTATTTCCACAATCATGTTTGTAAACCTTTTTTCTTCTGATATGATTTCACTAAAATGCCCAGCATTTCCCAAGAATCATTTTTGCTTCACGAACAACTGGCTGTGCCTGTGATTCAAGATCTGCGAGTTGCAACCAAGAGAGGTGGACAAACTCACTGGTTGCTTCCTGCAAAGGATTTGAAGGACAAACC
Organism: Mucuna pruriens; assembly: GCA_025330945.1. NCBI lineage: Eukaryota > Viridiplantae > Streptophyta > Magnoliopsida > Fabales > Fabaceae > Mucuna > Mucuna pruriens. Next base: position 267,784 of record JAENHJ010000527.1, on the reverse strand, counting down.
TGTGAGCTGTGATAAGAGGACAATATGTGACGACTCACTTCAAATTTGGAGGATATGCGAGAAACCTACGCAGTTGCAATGAACCTGCAACCTAGGTAGTCTGAAACAAGCCTGTGTGAACAGCATACCTTCTATGTGAACAAGGGTGAACAATGTACCCTCTTCCCAAAATATCCCTCAAGTGCAAATTACATGAGCTGTTACATGTTCCCACTCCCATGTGTTTATTTTTTATAACTTGCAATATTAGTTGAGACTTAAGAACTTCAGATTTGAGATCATTGTTGTGTTTGGCATGCATAATTAAGTTTTTTTAATATTATTTTTGTATTAGGCAAACTATAAGTTTGACAACCTTGGAAAAATGTGTTAATAACAATATATATATATATATATTTTTTTTTTTTTTAAGAATGAATCCATGATGAAGTATATTCTTAACATTTTGATTTGTATAATTTATATTAGTATGGCTTGTTGAAATTTATAGTTAGAGTGTGCTGCTACTCATACTAGAAGAAATTACAGCAACATACAGATTTATGGTTCAATAAATAATTCAATCAATAATGGAAATGGAAGTTTGTGAACCTGGGAGATGCATAAGCTTTTCATTGCAATCATTTCCATCAGCTTCGTTTAAAGCATTTTCCATGTCCATTGCAGTGAACATGTGCACAGAATGGCATCCATCTGATATCCAGATAGTCTGAGACACTGCAAAATAATAACTAATTTTAGATGCAGAGAGAACAAAGAAGAAACAAAATACAGTGGACTTGTACAAGGGAAAGATTAGAGTTGTCTCTTTTTCTTTTAAATAAATTAGATCTAATAACTAATTGAACAACCATAACGTTAACAATCTTCTGTTGTCCAACTACTATTGACATTCTGAAGCTTAAAGTTTGAAGCAACCAAGAGTGTCCATTATAATCATTCATTCTTTTGTCATTGACTTCTTAACCAAAGGTAAGGTAATGCATGTAGCATGTAGACTAGAAACCATGGCAACCTTTCCAGCAACAAATAAGTGAACCTTCAAACTCCTTTTGCCTCTTGGGGAAAATATTTAAATCCCATTGTAGACACATCAGTTGTTACTATCTTACAGACACATCTTCAGAACATGAATATGAAATGAAACCACAAAGCATTGACAAACACAAGAAAGTCATGGCAATGTATAACTCGTCTTATACCAATGGTATTCCAACAAAAACTCCAAAAATCTTATAAGAACAAGTAGGTATGAGTGAACAAGAGCCACGACAACCTTTCCAGCCACAAATAAGTGAACCTTCAAACTCCTTTTGTTTCTTGGGGAAAATCTTTAAATCCCATGGTAGACACATCAGTTGTTACAATCTTACAGACACATCTCCAGAACATGAATATGAAATGAAACCACAAAGCATCGACAAACACAAGAAAATCATGGCAATGTCTAACTCGTCTTATACCAATGATCTTCCAACAAAAAGTCGAAAACATCTTATAACTTATAAGACAAGTAGGTTTTAGTGAACAAGAGCAAACCAGTGCCCAGATACTGGTCAAGATAATAATTGAACAGAGTTGTTGAAATTATGGTATTTTAGGTTATGGAGAATAGAGAGCTAAAAGAGAATGAAACACTAAATTAATATCAACTTATATGTATTACAACATGATGGGACATTCATGAAACTTAAAAGGACTAGACTAACCCTTATTTATACTAATTCTAACTGAATGAGGAAACAAATCATGAGATAAGGAAATATGGTTACCAATCACAAGAGATAATGGGAAATAGAGAAATTAATCCTAAAGGATAATCTAATACATTCTAACAAAAGTAACACATCAAAATCAGTAACTATTTCTTTACACTAATTGTCAAGTAATAAGTCACTCAAGCTTATATCATTAATTTTTTTAATAACATTCTGGGTTTGTATACATTTCAAAATTCAAGTTGATTCCAAAATTGGAGCAGATACATTCACTTTATAACCCTGATGGAGGTATTAGCCCAAGAACGAAGGCATATTATTGTTATAAATATATAATTTGATTATTCTTCAAGTGTACATTAAGGATTTTTTTTTCAACTTTTTATGAAGCAACTTGTTTAAGCTAATTTGTAATCAAAATAGTAAGGAATATTCAGCCTCTTCTACTAAATAAGTATTAAGTACCCCCATTTCCATCGTTATATTTGAAAAGGTGGTATACTTGTGCTTCGGGCAGTCTCAACCACAGCAACTTATGTATTAATAAGGGTGTTGGGGAAAGATTGCAGGGCCCCCAACAACAAGGTCAGTGCTTTATGTTATGGATCTCTTCAATCCTAAGTTTTATAAATATAGGCAATTAAGCATAATAGAAAATTGTGACTTCTACTGTTCTACATATGGTTTTGTAGTTCAAACTAATGGCATACTCCTTGGAGTAACTTGTATTTCAACAAGATTAGATAAATCATGCAGCCCCTTCTCCCTTCTTAATCTACTCAATTCAAAAAGGCTATAAATACAATGTAAATCTTCTCAATTACACAATGAATATATCTAAAGTAACAAATCAAAATATATAGAAAAAGTGAGGGATATGAAGTATATCTAACTTAAGTTTGCAAAAGCAAGCATCCCAATGTAACAGATATTTCAATCCGATGCTTATGATAAAAAGAAAAGAGAACTATGTTTTCAATTTTCACCATTCCCCGGTGTCTTTGTCTTTTCTTTATAGATGAAAGAGGGTGATTGGGAGACATTTTGTCTCTTGTATGTACACTGGTTCCATATTTATAGTGCAATTACAATCAATCAACAAGCTATTTAGGAGCTATCAGCACAGACATGATTATTATCAATATCACAGCTAATGGAAGGATTTAATGGAATATTGCATCCCCATCCAAAATCATTCCATGTTTAGTGGCTTATGCCAACATCAACATAAAATACTTCATTAAGAAAGCATCCAGAAATTGAATTTTGAAAATATATATATAATTATGTATATAAAATAAAATTAGACAAAGAAAGTAACACTTACTTGTAGATAGATCGGGAAGAACAGTAAGACTTTGCACTTTCATAATACGAGGCAGTTGCCTAACATTACCGGTGATATCTACTCCTATGCCAGAATTTGACAGGCATAGCAAATGTAAATCTCCATAAGAATCTAAGATCAGAAACATCCTCTGGGACACAGCCTGAATCGAAATAGCCTTTATGGACATGGATACCTTTGTCGTGGATTTTGTTTTAACCTCCTTTCCCTTCAACACCACAAAACATGAACCTCCATCTCTGTCATCATGTTTGAATTTAACATTTGTCTGCTTCACTGAAAGTAGAAAAGCATAAATTAGGTAATATACTGAATATTGGAAATGATTAACAATTATATATAGAATCAAGTTATCAGATCATGAGATCCCTACAGATCTAGCCTGTAGGAAAATATAGGGAGATGATGAAAGTAGATTGCCAATCTACTAGTTAGAGATTCCATTTGTAACACAAGAAATTCAAAATACAGCTTGCTGTTAAAGATATGTTCTTAATATCTAGTTATTTACCATTAAAACCATAGTAATTAATCCAAAAATAGCAGAGTGGAGCGGCCAACCCCTGAACTGAGATAGCAGGATAGCGGGATGACCGCTATTTTAATATTTTATATATATACTAAAATTTATTAATATATATATAAGCTCAAAAAGATAAATATTACTCAAAATTCATCTAACAACCATCATTAATAATAAATATTCATAAAAGCCTTAAACCCTCTAAATTGGGACATTGCAGTTGAAGATCCCATTGATGGTGTAGGTGTACCACTGCCACCACCACCAGCAGAGGTGGTTTTTTTTTTTTCTGTTGATCATTGATTGGTTGGGAACCAGATGCCATGGTTGATGGTGCAGGGCAGAATAAAAAAAGGTAGAGAAGTTAAGAAGAAGAAAAAAATATTGTTGTTGTCACTTGTCAGCAAGAAAGAAAGAGGAATGAGAGAAAGAAAAGGGTGAATCACTAGATATTGAGGATTGAATTTCCTTCGCACTAGTAGTCTCTGGTGAAGTACTCCTACAATTTATATTAATGTATGAAGCACTTCCACCCATAATAGATAGGGCATGGATGCTCATTTACTAGCCTGAAAAACAGTTTCCCTATCCATCACAAATATTAAATGGTACTACCCCAAACATGAATATTATCAAACAATAATGCCAAACACAATCCCATGTATACTGAGACTAAAATATAAATATACCAAGTACCAAACAAAACACAATTATGACAAAAATAACAGCCCATTAAGGCTAAATCTAAAAATTCAAAAAAAGAATAAGCATGAGATGAGATTATAACTAAAGCCTCACTTAATCTTCATAAAGATGACAAGTTGATAAGAAAAGCAGTATAATTGGAGAAAAGAAAGATACAAAAAATGTAACTGTCTAAAAAAGATTTCAAGACACAAATTAGTCACACAGGAAAAAGCAGGATGAGTGGAAGACAGAACCCAAAAGGAAAACATCTTTCAAAAAAACCATGTTTTGTAGTCTTAAAGCATCATCAGCCAGAATTAAATAATAAAAACCCAAGATAAAATTAGACAAGCAAATATCTAAATTCCATCCAAAATTAATTGAGGTGAACAACCATTACTTAAATTGAAGCAATCAACACAAGTAACCTTATAGAACATGTTAATTACTAAACTCTTAAGACAAAATCCAAAATAACAGAACTTGCATATCAAGAGTCTTAACAACCAAACACATTCCTAGCTTGATGGACAAAACTCCACAAGGCTCTCACTTTTTTACAAACCCCCTCCCCTAAATCCATCAAAACTCAATAAAAGCTAGACCTAATCACACAAAATAGAAACAAAAACACCAATTACAATTTCCACAAGAGGGCAAAAATCACTAACACTACATCATTATATCAAACGCCAACTGGACCAGAGTCAAAACCAATAAAAACAGCATTTGCTTTTCAAATTCTGCTGAGAACTTCAAATTACTAATTTTCATGAACCATCAGTATAAACATTTTTATGCTGTCAAAATCAGAAATTAACTCATATATAACTTTTAAATAATTATCACAAAAGTCATCAGTTTTATCAAAGATGACACAATCTTTGTTAGTCAAACTAATCAGAAACCACCTCATACATGACTTTTAAAGTAATCATAACATAAGTCATCAGTCTTACTACACATGACAATCTCTGATTAGACAACACCATAACTACATTCCAATTAGATTGAAAAGCAAAACACGCTAACAATATACTAAATTCAAAATCACACTCTCAACCCTAAACACATCTTTTAAAGTAATCAACAGTCTAACCATAATGAACAATTTATTATGGGATGGATGACAATGTAAGTGCATTTTAATTAAATTGAAAATCAAAGTTTACTCATTCACCTACCACCAACAACACCATGTCTTTCCATCCTCCCCTCGAAATCACCATTGCAGTTCACCACATCCGAACCTCCACGACCACCATTCCCATTCCTCAGCAGCTTCGAATTACCAAACCTCTTCACACTCCTTCCTTTCACGAGTCTCCTTAAACCAAAAACCCTAACCCCGTTCTCCTCGCCGAGAATCAAGAACCCGAACGAAACGCTCATTGAAAAAACCGGCCGCGCGCACTCAATCACCGCGCACCTCGTCAATCTCAGACCACCATCGCCATCTTTGACGGCGAAGAGCCAGACCTTGTTGCTGGAGAGAGCGTAGAGGGCGAAGTAATTGACGGAGCCGGCGAGCTTGACCGCGGGGCCGTGCTTGGCGTCGAGGAGGACGCCGAGGCTGGGCTCGAAGCGGAGGTCCCTGTGGGAGCAGAGGACGTTGGAGACGCGGGCGAATGAGGGATGGTCGCGGCGGCGGAGGCGGTAGAGGCGGAGGAGTATTTGGGAGCGGTGGGGGGAGGAGACGAGGAAGAGAACGGCGGTGGGGGGTTGTTGGAGGAGGAGGAAGGTGGAGGAAGAGGAGGGGGAGGGGATTGTTAGGGTTTGTGAATGTGAATTGGAATTGGAATTGGAATTGGAATGGGAATGAGGAGAGAATGAAGGGTAGAGAGAGAGAGAAGAGTCAGAGTGGGTTAGGGCAAGGGAGAGAGAAAAAGGTTCAAAGAGGATTGAGGTAGTGTGTGGGTGGGGAGGTGGAGAGAGGGAGGAAGGGTGTGGGAGAGGGACCTTGGAAGATTGGACAACAACCATTAGACAAAGTAATAGGAGAAATTGGTTTACTCACTCACCAACTAACTTACTAGGTTTTTTATCTGGTGTCTGGTTGGGAGTTAGAACAAGGAAGAAGAAGAAGTGGAAGAGAGAAAATGTATTGATTTGAGAAGAAGAGAATGAGGATTTGGGTCAAGTTTTTGGATTTAGGTGATATACACAAAGAGATGAGATGCTTTCAACATTCAAGGAACCTTTTTTTAATGGTCATTTAAAGGAGTCAATCTGTCAATGAAGGAGAATAACAGACTTTTGATTTTGAAATTTGGATTCAATGGGAATTTTCGGGGAAGAATTTATTTTTTAACTCAATTTAAAATATTATATATCAATATTTTAGTTTGTACAGCATATCTTATATAATTATAATTATAATTTATATTTAATAAATAAATAATTTGTAATAGATAAATTATATTATAATTATAATTTATAATTTTTATATTTATAAATCAGAATAAATATTTTCAAAATATTGTTAAGAATTATTTTTTAACATGTTTTTAGAAAAATAATAATAATGAAAATGTTTTTAGAGATTTTGTTTATTAGTTATAAGAGTTGTTATATCTTTACTGATTTTGTTTGTTATATAATTTTTTCTTTACAAGGTTACTATTCAATGAAGTCATATTTTCATTCATTCACTTTCTCTATTTCATTGCTTTCACTCCCTACTCTCACACATATTGCTCAAATACTTTTATGGTATCAAAGTCTAAATGATATAATAGTAAGTACTAATCCAAACGAGAAAAAAAAAATAAAAAAAATGATTGAGATTTTGAAACTTAAGAGGCACAAGTATAAGTAACAAAAAAAGAAGGTACATACTTTAGACCCTTGAGATCGATTTGAAAGTCTATGCCCCAAAAGATAAATAAACAACTCAAAGATAAAAAAAAAGATTTGACCTCAAAATTTAAGCCTTGCCTTGAAGTCTAAGAACAAAAAAAGGTATAGATAGACCTAAGACATCTAAGTCTTACTTGAATCTATTTCCGCCCAAAAGAAGACATGTGACCTCTTAGATGATGAATGCAATGATTCTAAGCTAAAAATAAACAAAAGACAGGTTGGACTTTGAGGGGAGTTAGAGAAAACGCAATCTCACAAACAAATAAAGATAAATAGAAGATTATATAAGGGTGAAGATGTTAATACCAATTAGTTCAAATCTTTTGATCAACATCCTTCCTCTATCTCAAGTCACACTCTCCTATTGAGCATGCTTTACAAACTTCCACAGGGAGATACCAAGAAGGGTCATAAATGGTTTATGTGAGTGGTATTTCCAACAAGCTTGTCATTTTTATTTTGCGAAACATAATCATCTTCATAATGAGGGTCAAACCTATGATAATAATTAAGAGCAATGTGGCCAAATTTGCCACACGCTTGACATTATTACCTTGCATACCACCTTGAGGGCACTAAACTAGTTGCTTTTGATCTTATCGAGACATTAGCAAAGCCTCCATTTCATCAACATTGTATTAGTATATGACAAGAACTTAGTCACAAAGCTTGTTTTCTTGGAACTCTTTAGTTGCATCTTCAGTTAACTAATTTTAGCTTTCAATATAATCTTTTTAGTAGATAACAATAACTCAATCACAAAACCTATTTTATTAGAAGGAGCCTATTGGAAGAGTGTGACTTTTTTTAGAAGAAGGATGTTAGCTAAAAGAATCAAACTAATTGATCTTAACCTCTTCATCCTTATATACCTTTCTATTTATTTTTATTTGTTCTATATGAGACTTGTTCTCTAATAATATAAAAAACAATAAATAATAAATAAATTATATAATTTATTTTTTCATACAATTCTCTCTATATATAAATTAGAAAAGATATTTTGAATTAGAATGTTTTTAATTGTCATTATTTATTGATAGTGTTTTTAGAAGTTTTTTCTTAACCTATTGTCTATTTTAATCTATCATTTTTCATATTTTTAATTCTTAATTGAATTTTAATATTTTATAATAAAAATTATTAATAATTAAAATAATATTATATCACAATATAAATTATTTATTATAAATTTAAAATATAATAAGTATTTAAAATATTTTTCTATTATAAATTTTAATTATAATATAATTTATATATTTAGAAATATTTATTAAAATTTAAGTTATATAAAATAAATATTTTTTATGAGCAATGTACAAATTAAAATATTACTAATTAGAAACATACAACCATTTACAATTGTTCATCTCTTTTATTTTGTTTCTATCAATTATATCATTGCATAAATTTGTCATTGGAGTCACTATTGAAATATATTAACTACATTGTGAACATAAGAAATAAAAAATAAAAAAAAATAACAAAATAAGAATAGAAGACGACAAATTATGAAGAAATAAAGGGAAATTATTGTATATTTGATAGAATGAAACTCAATTATTAGAAATGTAAATAGAGAGACAAAAAGGTTAATTGCATTCATACAATATCCAATTTATTGCGGACCAATTTTTATTTTGAGTCTCATCTCACATGAGAATGTCACAAGAGTATAAGAACTAAACTTTGATTAATGCATTTAGAATGTTTTAAATATGAGACATTTGTAAGGTTAGTTAAGATCCAAACTCACATTTTAAGATAATATTAAAACTTATTTTAACAATTATTATTAAACATATCACACAACCTACTATTAGTCGTCGGCCATAAGAAAAAGATACGTTGAAGATTTTGCGATGATTAGTAAGAATAAAAATTAGCAATTTTTAAATCATATAGAGTATATCCTAAACCCTAAATTTTGAGGACTCACTAACTTAAATTTTTGGGAATAAAAAAGAAAAGAAAAGAATATCATGAGTTTGGTACTATTGTTAACCAACATGTGCCTAAGTGCATTAATGTATATTTGGATTGCTACGTTTCCCTCTAAGATACAATACAATCAAACGTGAACTGAACCCCTTCTCAGCATCAAAAGAGTAAAAGCAAATTCACACATGCTTGATTTGATACTTAGGGAAAAGCATGGCAATGCAGAACATGGCTTTTTATGGCAATGCAGAACATGGCAATGCTGGGCTTGTGAAGGGGTTTCTTTGCAAATAATCTTATTCACAAGGACTGAAATTTAGTTTACAAAAGTTTGCCATTCATCCAATCTCACTATTCATTATCATAAATATTATATCAATGGCCAAAAACTAAGTCCCAACTTAAGTGCCGTCACACCACAATGCAATAGTCACATTTTACACTTTAGCATATATATCCATCTAGATTTCATTAATAAACAATATTCTCACATACCAAACTATCATTAGCATTCAGCGTGTGGCAAAGACAATGTTAAAAACTCTCAAGAATCTTACACAAAATTAAACTACACGATTCAGTAAGTTCAACAATAACTCTACAACAATTGTTCGTGCATCACTAAGTGCTAACTACACAACAAAAGCACATGGCTTCTGAAAATTCCCATCTTCCACCCCAGCAAAACCCAACCCCACTTGTCACTTTTCATTATTCAACAACAAAAACTCTACTATCTCACATCTTGACCCACAACTACTACACAAATCTCAATAAAAACAACAGCTGGTTAAATTGTGAACTTGTTGAAAGGGCCTTCAAACTTTGGAATTGGAAATCCCTCTAAAAGTAAAACAAAAAATCACATGTGAAACGTGAAACCAAAGTCAACAAGGAAGATTAAAAAGAAGCAAGAAAAATAATGATCCTCATTATGCCTCAGTCAGTGAAACCATCAATAACAGCATGTGGTTCACAGGCCTTGGCAGCTGGGCTGGGCTCAACAGCTGGGCTGGGCTCAACATGCTTGGAAAGAAGCTCCTGAGGCAAGTCCTTGATGCCCTTAAGATAAAATGTGTAGAATAGCTTAAAGGGGAACACAATTTGGTGCAGCTTGACCTGACCATACACTCCTTCAAAGATACCAGATCCACCAGTCACAGCAAGATAAGTGTCCTCATAAGTCCGATAAGAACCCTGCACTGAAATGTGACCATAGTCCCCAAAGTAGAAGCTGTATATTGCCTCATACATGTCTCCCTTCTTCTCTGCTTTGTTTTGGATCAAAACACAAATTCCAGCTGTTATCCCCACCCGCTTTTGCAGGCATCCAGAGTACAACTGCATGGTCCAGGGTTAAGAAGAAAAAAAAATCAATACCAAAAAATTGCACAAAATTGAAGAATCAAATAAACAAAACATCAACTGAACCAGATTCAGTGTAGTCAAAATTTCAAATTAGTACAATTGTAACTGTTGAATGAGGATCGAACTACTCGGATTTTGAATGCATGTTTTAATTTTGATTTACCTAGTATAATAAATTTTTGACACATTCACATAATTACTATATTTCTAAGTTCTAACTGTTAGATGAAGATCGTACAACCCAGATTTTGAATGAGTGTTTTAAGTCTGATTTAAATGTCATCTGATATTTATTCGATAGTTGCAACTTCCAGGTTGCAAAATGCATGAATGTGTGAAAAAATGAACACAGGGAATCCAGATTCAAACATGAACACCCTTTTACTTCAGATAAAGCTAAGGATAAAAAGAAAAGGAACTTTGTGGTTTAATAAACCCTTAAACAAAGATAAAAAAAGTAACATGCCTTGTTGCTAAAGGGGACTAGATCACCAAGGGAATTGACACTTTTCTGACTCAATCTAAGGTAAGCAGGGCTTCCTCGATCCCTCTCATTGATCTCATAGACATTCAGTTCTTGGACTTTGGCTGCAAGATCAAGCAAAAAACCAAAAGGGTCAGCACAGAATCAAGCAAATCCCACAGATCTTCAATGTGGGGTAGTGAACATTAGAACAGTAGAACAATAAGATTGAAAAACTTGTAGGGGCTGTTGGCACATGTACCTGAGTCAGATGATGGTTCAGCCTGGCTTCTGCAAGTGAAAGACTTGTGGGGTAATGAAAAGTGGGAGTGTGGGGAAGAGGTGTTGAGTTTGAGGGCTTTGGAGAGAGATGAGTTTGATGAATTGAAGGGCAAGAAGGAGGTGATAGATGAAGTGGTGAATGATGATTTTGTGGTGGTACAAGGTTTTACAGAGGAAGAGGAGATTGTCCTCAAAGCTAAGGTCAAGGCGGATGCCATGATTGATGATGATATTTAGAATATGGTGAGAGGATGTGGATTATGATGAGATGGGTGGTGTGAAAAAGTGAAAATGGATGTGTCAAAGTGGTGTATATATAGGAAGGAGAGAGAAAAATGAAACAAAAATGTTAATATTTTTTTAGTTTACACTAAAAACTAAACACTAAAAAAATATTCTTCAAGTTTTTGCCAACCCAAGTGAAGTATGTTAGATGGTTAAATGGATAAATTTAACAATAATTATTAAAATATATTTTTATATTATTTAACTTCAATTTAATTTAATATTATAAAATAGATTTATATATATTCAATCTCTATCATCTTATAAAAGTTAATTACATAATGCCATAAGAAGTAGGGCTAGTGAGAGAATGAGTGGACGGTGGGGTTGAGAGAGAAAAAGTGTGGAAACTATGAAAATATCAATCATGTTGTGGAATATCTATTTCTACGACAAAAAGTGAAGAAGAAAAAAAGAAATGAAACGTGAAGAGTCTCACTAGCTGGTCAACCAACAAGGGTGGTCTAACTACTGCATTCTTAACTCTTCCGCGTTCCTATGTACTAAACTAAACATGTTTTTTTTAATTCATTACATCAAGTTGTATGAATGTTACACGTGACACTTTGAATATTATAAGTTTTCTTCCAAAATCTTTCTATTCATTTTTTTAAGTTCAACTATTTATTAGCTTAATGCAGTTATTCTAATTCTAAATTTTACTTTTCATATGAAAATATTATAAAAATTTATTTTTATAGCAATTTATCATTGTTTAAAATAACTTTTTGCATGAGTTTTGCACTGTAAAAAAAAGTTTTATATGATATTAACAACAAAGACTAAAACTTAATCTTTATACACGTATCAACTAAAATTTGCAGTTTTCTCGACTAAAATTTAAAACAAGAACAATTGTAAGAATAAAATGAATATTTGTGGTTTTCTCAACTAAAACTTAAAATATAAACAACGGTAGAGATAAAATGAATAGTTTAATTAATTTTTATTTATCAATTAAAATATAAGAATAAATAATATTTATATTAATAATGTAAAGTGAAGAAAATTTTATATTATCATTCAATAATAAATTATCGTATATATAAATTTTTATAATAATTATATTAAAATTTTACTAAAAGTGGTTTTTGATTAGTTTAATGTGTAAAAATTAAATGCAAAAAATAATGTTATATTTCTTAATAATTTTTTCTAGTATTTTATGAAGAAAATATTTAAGAGAAAAAATAAATATCTTTAATATTTTATAAACTTTAAAAAAATTAATATTTTCTTTATCTACTAAATATGAGAATTAATAAAAAAAATTATAGGATGATTTAAAATTATGCTAAACATATATTAAATGCTTTAAAATTTTCTAAGATATTAAATGCCTTTTTAATAAAATAATAGAAAGATTTGTAAAATAACTTGTAAAAGGATATAATATTATTTTTTTATTGCTACATGAAAAAAAAGTTTCAAACTCAATATTCTCTTGAATCAAGTGATGTTGGTATAAATATTTATATTTTAATAATATATGAGAATTTATCGTTTCTATTATGCTATTTACAATCATTTTATGTGATAGAAATTATTATTATTATTATAAAATATAAAGATCAGATTTGCCTGTCCATGTCCATGCCTATTGTCTAATTTGGCTCACACTTCTCCACCAGCCATTAATCTCTCATGTAAGAGATAAAAAGAGAGAAAAAAACATTTCATACTTTATAATCATGTTTGTACACGTACTACCTTATATATAACTTCCTAATTTCGACAAAATTTTAAGAATAATGCAATATGTTATAATATTATGTAATTACATAATATTGATAAAAAAAGTCACGTGTAAATTGTAATTAACTGAAAACAATATTAATCTTATTTTACCAACTAGATATGCTAAAAAAAGATGGACCATCAGAGTATCTGATTGCCCTCTGGTTTGTTTTAATTACCAGTTTAGTTAATAATTAATTTCATTTTTTTTAATACATTATGCTAAGAAGATGAACATGTTATGAATCAACTTAGTACACTCCAAAATCTCTTCCTCATTCTGGTTAAGAGTGCAATTTGAGTAAATTTCTTCTACCAAGAATTAAACTCGGATCTAATTTTAAAGAAACACAAATCTTTACCACTTGTCTTGTGTGTCATCCCATGGAAGTCCAGTTTTTTACATGATTAAATAGAGTTTAATTTTTATACATTTTTATACCATAAATTAATAAAAAAAATACGGTAAACATGATCTTTAATTAAGATAATTATAGTAAAATCATCATACTTTATCATATATTAATTTGTAATTAAATGATAATTAAAATTTTTTTTACAATGTACATGCATGAGTTATTTCTCTTATTAAATTAAAGAAATTTTATCACATTTTTTTCTTATATTTAATTAATCCTTACAATTATAAGTATATGTTAATATAATATTTGAAAGTAGAAAATTAATTTTTAAATTTCTAAAATTATGAAATGATAATTTTTTAGTTTTTAAATTATAACAATAAAAACTAAAGTGACTAATATTTAATAATTTTAGAGATTAAAATAATATTTTTATAATTTAAAGAGTTAAGTCTGATATTATAATTTTAACAATTAATTTAAAACCAGTATTTTAGCTTATGCATTGTATCAAGTGTTTTTTATATAATTAAAAGTCATAATACGAAAATATTTTAAAATAAATTAATTAATCATATTATAGGTAAAATTCATAATGAATAAATATATTTTAATATCTAAATTATATTTTATACTTGTAATGAATAATATAAATTATGATATAAGATTATTTTTAATTATTGATAATTTTTTTAAATAAATTATTAAAATTTAATTTAAAAATAAAGATAAAAATAATTAAATTAAAATGATAGACAATTAACAAGATCACTATACATATAAAGATAAAAAAGAATAATTTAAAATGATTGAAAAAGAAACTTTTTAATTAATTGTAGAAATAATATGTGAAATGCATGAGTATTAGGTAAGATGAGTGTTAATAATAAAAGAGTGAGAAAAGTAAATAAGAACCTTGTAAGGAAGATTGAGATTGAATGTTATTAAACGAATGAATTACTAATTTAATTTATGAAAGTGTAATTGTCAATAAGTTAGTTCCTAAAATTAATAAAATATCAAACTAGTTCTTGAAATTGTACATCATCCATCAATTCAATTCAGTATCTTAAATTGTAATAAATAATTAAATTGATCTATTAAATAAATAAAATAGTAAAATGATCCTTAAAATGATAAATATAAATATATTTAATCTTTAAAATTATAATATTCAGTTAAATTTCTCCTTATAACTTTAAAACTTGACAATTTTTTTCATCTTCTATTCATGCATTTTAATTATTTAGTTTATATATAAAAATATATTATATACATAATTACTGTATTTGTTAATTTCACTTTACTTTTCTAAAATATATTTTATATTTATTATATAAAAGATATTATTAAAAAGTTAAGATGATAAAATTATTTTTAAATATTTCTATTTTAATTATATAAATTTTTAATTTATATAGATTAATTTATTAAATAAAATAAAATAATTTATTAGTTATATGATATCTTATAAATTTATTTATTAAATATTTTTATTTCCAAATAAATACTTTGTAAATAAAAAGGTGGAAGATATATAAATAATTTATAAATAATAAATATCTTTATATAATTAAATAAATAAATTTATATAATTAAAATAAAAATATTTAATAAATAATGACTTTGGTGGTCATGAAAATTTAAATGGAGGAGGCAAAAATTTGGTAAAGTTATATAAGTTTATGATCAAAATTTGCAAAAAAAAAAAAAGATTGAGGAACAAAATTCACAAAATATAGAAGTTAGGAGGTAAAAATTTCAATTATTTTTTTTTTAATTTTATGGATTAATTTGACCAACTATTATAATTTTAAGGACTGAATTAATTTTAAATACTAATTTGACCATTAAGTATAATTTTAATCAATCATTACAAATTTTAAGGATTAAATTAGATATTAACTCATTATTAAATTCAAACAATCCATGAAATATTATATGGTTAAGATTTCTTTCTCTCACCTATTTGTATAAACACTATCCTTAATATATTTTAATGAGAAGCATATCTATATATTAAAAAAAATATAAGGCTTAAATATGTTTTTAATTCCTGTAAAATAAGCGAGTTTTGATTTTAATTCTGTCAAATTTTTTTTGATCGATTTTCATTCCTCTAAAATTTGTAACAACTGATTTTGGTCTCTATAAAATGAACAAATTTTGGTTATGGTCTCTTTAAAATATTTTTATTTGATTTTCATCCCTCTAAATTTTGAAATAACTATTCTTAATCTCTAATTTTCATTTTAAGATAGATAAATAATATTTATTTCAAGGATCTAAATAATTTTTGAAGATGTCATAGGTTAACATGATATTACATGCACCAGTGTGTATAACATGTAATGGTTAATTGAACATATATGTAACTAACAAATGTTATATAATAGTAAAGACAAAAAAAATTATTCAAAATTTAGAGGATGAAAATTGATAAAATTTTTTTTTATAGGAACTAAAATAAAAATTGACTTATTTTATAGGGACTAAAAACATATTTAAGCCAAAATATAATGTTAAAATATTTAATTAAGAGAATGAAATTTTTACTTAAAATTAAACTTAAATATCTTTTTAATCTCTCAAATTTAGGATAAATTTTCTTTTTTAGTCTCTCAAATAAAAAAATGATTTTTTAGTTCAAAAATTTGAAAATATTCTCTTTTAATATCTCATCATTAACCATGTTACAAACCTTGCTTATGGGACTAAAGGTATACAACTCAACATATCACTTATAAAAATACTTAATTAAGTATAAATTTGTTTTTTAAAATTTTTTGGCTTAAATATCTTTTTGATCTTTTAAATTTAGTCCAAATTTAAATTTTTTAAATTTAAAATTGATTTTTTAGTTCCCTAATTTAAAAACAACCCATTTAGTCTTAAAAAACTAATGTTAAAAAATTTGCTAATGTGACTAACATTGTATTTTCTGACAATTTTAAAATAACAATTCACTACAACTTTAACCTCTCAAAATTTAGATTAATAAATAATATTTTAAAATTCATTTGGACAATTCATTAAAACAAAATGAAAATAGATATCGTTGGTGGGCTGTGTATGTTGAAGAATAGGAACTAGGAAGGGGGAAATGGAAGCTAGGGATCGGCATGCTTTCCCAAAAAGAACAATAATTTTTGTTTATGTTATATTATAAGGAATATGCAATAAATAGAAATTTATGAAAGGGTATATGATAAATAATAGGAGTATGGTTTTGAAACAAATTTAGACTAGACTTCAATATTGTTTTGTTTTAGAGATCAAATACAAACATTTTCCACGTGAGAACTCAAATCCTTATTGTTTTTTTTTTTTTTGAATTTATTTTTATGAAAGAAAAAGCCGAAGCCGAAAGAAAGAACAACTACCTAGCAAACCAGGTTCTATCTTGCCAAACCAGTTATTGCAACAATAGAAGTAGCAAATGGAACACTAAAAAAAAAATAATATGAACACCTACATTATCAGCAAGTGAATTAACTCTTCTCTAAGTTCATTGACTATATTTAAAAATAAAATAAAATTATCTTTCTTTCTCATACACAATTCCTGTCACTGAATAACAAGAGAGAATTTATATCCATACTAATATGCCCCTGTTGATGCAAACAAACAACCAGTCATTTATAATGTAAGTATACTAAATATTTTTATTATATCTTTAATGATTTATTCTGATGTGAGAAAATAAAAAAATTATAAATATGAAAGAATCTAATTAACATAGACGACAAGAGATATATTAAGAAATTGTATAATAAATTTTATGAAATCTAAAATATTAATTTCATTTCTTAATTTCCATATTAAAATTTTAAACATCAAACAAAATGAGAAGAATGAAATATTTAGTAAAGCCACTACGAATATTTATAAAAAAATAAATTATATTCCAACGATATAAAATAATTTTATAAAGAAAAAGCAAACCAATAAACTCGCATGTCATTAGTAATAAAGCACACCTTGTCAAGTTCATGTCTACAAACATATTAACCTCAAGTTTGTAAGGAGATCGAGGAGAAAAACCTGAATGCATTTATTCATTACACTATAAGCATGATAATCCATTTTCAAGGGTTTCTCAGAAGATCATGTCCATGAAGAAGGAAAAGATAACTTATACAGAAGATCATGATCATGAAGAAAGAAAAGATAATACAACTATAGAATAAGAAGTTTTCTAAAGCTAAAAAACACGAATGCTAAGCTTGTTTGGATAAACTTCCTCGTAAACATTTATAAGAAAAAAAAAATATGAAGAAAAAATCTCTATAAACTAAAACTAACTTATGTATAAACTATTTTTTTTTTTGAGAAACTAATATGAAAAAAGTTCTACAAATTAACTTATGCATGGACTAATTTTAGTTTATAAAAGAACTAACTTCATTTTTCCTTCATATATTTTTCTATAAGTGTTTATAGAAAAATTTAATCATTCAGACTATAAAACTAGGTATACAGTATGGTTGGAAAATTTTGAATAGCATTAACACCCTTATAGAAATCATGAACAATAATAACTATGAGGCCACCACAGAATCTTACAACCAGCCGCAGCCACGTAGGAAGAAAGAACTTATCCAGTTTCAAACCAGCCAAGTCACTCTTTAGCCAAGTAAAGTTTCAAACAAGAGATAGCCTCAAGGAAATTCAGAAAAATCATTCACAAAGGTATCACATGGAAAATATAAAATGTGCAATAAATAATTCACATGGAAAAAAAATATGGTAACATCCATAACAAAAATTGAGACAATTATATTGTCTCTCTCTATTCTACAGAAAATAAAGTCATTTTATTTTTGAAGAGCACACCTGATTCTTAGGGATGCAGTGATGAGAGCTAAGGCTAAAAAATCACATTTGGCATTCCTACCACATTGGCCAGTATATGTCAAAGAAAACTTGAGCAAGTTCTGCCTGATTTCAGATGAAAGCATAATACAATTAAGTGACCCTTGATGAGTATCTGGTGGATACAACTACAGATTTGGCAATCTCTGAATGAAAATCCCTCAGTTTGACAGTCAGGCAGGAAAACAAAAAAAAAAAAAGGAATGATAGCTGAAAAACATACCTAGGGATACCAAAACATGGGATTTGGATTACCTGCAATCACACAATCATGCATTCATGAATATGGACTGTCTGATGAAGATCAGATGGTTTGAATTCTAAATGTATATTTTAAGTTGAATTTATGAGATAATATATATGAACTGTCTAATCTTTCATTAGACGGTCTGAATTAACTGACTGCATGAATGTGTGCTTTTTCCAAGACGTGAGGGATTGCAGAGAAAGGTACACACCATAATACCATATGCTTGAGTTGTAGCATGAGGATGATGACCAAATTAAGACAGTGTGTGTATGAGTGAAAGTTAAATATCAGGTTCATTTCTAAATCAAGTTGCTTATACACTGTTTGTTATCATCCCTCATCCCTCATCCCATCTCCTAAATCATAGCATTAAATGTTCTGATCAAATAATACATACTAACTGGTGCAGCATTACATCACAATATAAACAAAAGAAAGCAAACAGTATTTGGATGACAGAAAGCAAAGTTACCAAAAAACAAAATAGAAAAAGAGAGAAAGAATGATAAGAATAAGACAGAGAGTTGCACTGGATTAGATGTATAATTCCTATCAACTAGTCCACTTCTGCCACAACAAATTGGTTTGGCAAGTTGGAAATTTGAAATAAATGTAAAACAAGATAATAGACTACTAACTAAAATACAAGAAGATATCAACAACCAAGGGCAGAGCTAATAATCAGGGGGACAAAGGGAACATACAACATTTTGTTTATGAGGGCCAAGCTTAACTATGTCTGTTATAATCAGAAAAAATATTACATGAAAAGTTGTTGTTTTGGGATAAATATTTGAGGGGGGATGCATACACTTTTCCCCACCTGTCAGCAACAACCAAGCTTTCTTCTATGAACTCCATTGGACTTCATTTTCAGTTAAATGATTTCAGTGAGGTTTTTTTTATTGGTTCTTCCAAGGTTTTCTTCAGCCTTCCTTTATCCATTATAGCTGGAATATCCTTCATTTGATTCCATCCACTAAGCCTCTATTATTTTTCTTCTTCTTACATGACCAAACCACTTGAAGTGAGTTTTTGTCATCATTAAAACATCAAGAAGATCACATTTTTCTCAGTACTGGCAATCAGTACCTCAATAAATCCAAAGAAGCAAATATCATTTGCTGAACCGCTCAGCATGGAGAGACTGTTAAGCAAACACCAAATGACATTACATCATCCTGTGACACAAAATCCAGCACCTTTCTTCATTTTTCAATCAAGCTCAAGTATCTTCTTGATAATTCCATAGACAAATCTTTTTCATCTTTCTTCTCAAGATGCTTCCTTATCATTTTGTACGCTGAAAAATTAGGTATAAGACCCTTGTCCATCATCTCAGAGAGAACCTTACAAGCAAGCAACACATTTCCATTCTTCAAATGAAGGGTAGCAAGCAAACTGTAGTTTGCATTGCTGGAACAGCTCAGCTTGCCAGCATAATCAATCACATATCCATGTGCTTCCTCATACTTCCCTGATTCAAAATAAGACTTTATTACTGCCGCATGAGTTAAAATACTCGGTTCAATACCCTTCAAAGTCATTTTATCAAGCAGCTTCAAAACTGAATCAAACCGACGACATTTACATAAGAAGTTAATAAGAATATCAAAGCTATGTGCTTCGGTTAAACCATAGTTTTTCTCAATAGCTTCAAGCAAATGCCAAGCTTCATCAATTTTACCCTTCTTGCATAGACAACTAAGCAACAAATTATAAGTACTCACATTCATATCACAACCACTTCTCTTCATCTCCTTAACCAAATCAACCACTCTTTCACAATCACCTCTCTTGCACATTATCCTCAACAAGACATTATAATGCTTCACCTTCCCCCCAGCTGTTCTTACCACAAACTCAGCTACCTCAAAAGAACCAGAAAGACCAAACATCTCTATCAACAACTGAACTCCACAACTTTGATACACCCCACCAACCTCATTGAACACAGTCATAACTCTCCTCACACATTCCATACTTGAAACCTTGTCTAATCCTAAATCCAGCAAGAACCCAAATGCCTTCATTCCCAAAAACACCCTTTTAAGGCTAAATTCACTCAAAATGGGAACCATTGCCCCATAATTCCCCAACAACCCACAGTTATTGACAAACAAGCTTCCTACATCAGGATCACAACAAAGTTCAGGATCAGAACCTTTAAGCCAATCAAAGAACTGCAATGCTGACACTCTCTCACTTTCTAATATCTGAAAAATGTCAACAACTGATGCATCAGACAAAGACACGTTCATGCTATTCAACTCGCACCCCAAATCATCCACACTCTCGCGAATCAATGCAATGATTTGAGAAACTTGCTCCGAAGTAGCAAGGGGTCTAGCCCAGTATGGAGTACACGTATACGTACAAAAATACATACGTGTATGCGAGTGTAGACGAAGATTGAAGTGCAAGTGCCCATTATGAATATCAGAGTGAAAAGTGGAAGAACTCGCAAAAGGGTGTTTGGGGGAGCAAAGAGTTGAACACCCAATTGAGAAAAGCAAGGAACTTGACAAGTGGTGAGGTGTAGAAAGGGGTATGGCGGATAAGATGTGAGAGAAAAAGAAGGTGGAGCGAGAAGAATGGGGAATTGAGAAGAACCTGGGGATGTTGCAGAGGTTTCGAATTGCCATATGAGTGTTGGTGGTGTTGAAATCAAAGGTTTTGGTACCAATTTTTAGCAGAAATTTATCTCTGTGTCTGTTTTTTGTTTTTGTTTTTGGTTTTGGTTTGGGTTTAGGATTAGGTTTTTATCACTTTGGGTTTTGTTGTTTTGGGCTATGATGATTGGGCCCATCACTTCAGCCCAATACTTGGTACCTCTCCCCTCATCTTATCAGCACTAGATTTCAACTTTTGGATATTTGGATCTTTTTGTTAGGCATTCTTTTGGTATCAACTCGAATTTGGCTGAAAAAAGATACATAAAGTTTAGAGAATAATGGTGTTTTCTTTTTTTTTTTTATTGAATTTTTGCATGTATGATTGAATTTATGAATGTGTTTGTTTTGGGGGCCAATGGTGATTGTGCAGGTCCAAGAATTCATGGTTCTCCTATAAGGATGACAACAAAATTATTCATGACAAGTTGAAAATAAATAGTTTAATAATAGGTATTCACTCATTAACGAGATAGCAATATATAATAAGATATTCGTATCCATCAATATTCACAACTTGAAATTATTTAAATGCTCTTCCTATATACAAAGTAAGTTACTAAAGTTTCTTTTTACTATAAATATGTATTTCAAAATTATTTATTTTATTTTAATATAAATATATGTCTCGGATTTTTTAATTTTAAAATTTTATATTTTAACAAACATCTATAAATACTCATAGGTATCAGTAAGACGATGAAAGACTCCATTATGTGATTGTCATTACTACTCATCTCATCTTATTAACACTAGATTTTAACTGTTTTGGATATTTTGATCATTTTGTTGTTGGGCCGTTTTTTGGTATCAACTTGTGTTTAGCTGAAAATATAGCATAGTGTGTAGAGAATAATGGTATTTTGATTGAGTTTCGGCTTATGATAATTTTGTCATTGAATTTATGTATGTGTTTTTTTTTTGGGGGTTTGGGTTTAGGTTTTGACTAGTTTGGGCTTTGTTTTGGGCCAGTGATGACTGGGCCCATCACTTCGGCCCAGGATTTGATGAATATCTTCACATCTTATCAACACTAGATTTCAACTCTTGTGGATATTTGGATCCTTTTGTTGTTGGACCTTGTTTTGGTATCAACTTGTGTTTAACTGAAATTAAATGTAGAGAATAATGGTATTTTACTATGATTGTATGATTTAGTTCCAATCCTACTATAAATTCTCAATGAAGTTTGTACTTGCTGTTTGTGATGTAGTAAAAATGACAATACTACGATTTCTGCACAATAATTACTTAAAGAAAATGTCTCCAAAATTTATACCACAAAGCACACGCAACATCCTAAACCTAAAATTGAGCATGAAGTTAAAAATGGGCCTATCATTTCTAACTTTTATGTTTAGAATTTATTTTGAAATTAAAATCACAATTTTATATGATAATTCTAATAATTACAATTTTTTTAGCTCAATCTCTTTTTAATTCAGCCAACATTTAAAAAATGGTCAATTTTACATATAGGAAGCAGATGTGCATAACTCAAATAATTAGTGTGCCTCTCCTGATTTTTTATTTTATTTCATTAACAAGCATTTAAATATACTAAGATAAGTTAAAAAAATAAATTTAGTATGTATCTAAAAAACACAGTGAAATAAATTGATTATTAAAATAATTTCTTTTATTCGCAAATCTTATTTATTTGATGCATTAATATTGTCCAAATTAAAAATATTTTTACTTATTTTAAATTATTATTTATTATATATTGAACAATTTTTAATGTTGCATTTTTAAATTTGATTTTACATAAAAAATAAAATTGATATTAAATTTAAATTAAATTAAATTAAAAAATTTCAATATATATCTTAATATTTTACACAAGTCAAGTATAAAAATTATAATTCTAAACTAATTTTAATGTTAGTAAAATTAAAATTTTAAAATATAATTTTAATTCTATTATTCAAACATCTTAATATTCTTAGATGACTATTGGCGGAAAAATAAACATTGTCACTTTTTCTGTCTGCATTTTTAAGAAAAGATGAAATGGCAATAGTTATGAGTTTTGACTATTAAAGTGAGGAGAATAAGAAAGGTTAATCTATAGTGTAACACTATTTATAAAAATTAAAATTGAAAATACATGCAATTATAATGCATTAGTGACAATTAAAGAATAAAATTAGTAGATTAAAAATTGATATTACCTTTATATTTTATAGATTACTAGTACCACAATTAAGCACTAGTTTACCCCTATAAAAATAGTTATATTTGGTTTGTTTTCAGCTATTATATAGGACTTGGATTCTTTTCTGCCCAAATATTTTATCTAGCCTCTCTATCTCTCAAGTCCAATTCTCTTCTGAGTTCTATCTCTCTATCTCTATATAGTTTTTCTTATCATCTACTTTATTTTTTCCATTTTCCTTTTTATTTATATTTTTTTTTTCTTGAGAAACAAAGGGTAGGAGAATATCTAGTTCTTTTTAATTTGTTATTAAAAAATTTAGATAACATAACCCACTTCAAAACTCAAAAGATCATTTTTACAAACATTTATACATTATTTATTAATAATATCTTTATGCCATATTTTTATAAGATATCAATCTAATCTTTACCCACCCAACCAAATTTCTATTCTCAGGTGTACATTTGAGCTATTCTCCATTTTTTTTTTCTTTCAACAATGTTAATCGATATAAATAATAATTATTTATGTTCTTAACTAAAATGTCATGATTAAATTTTAATTTTAAACATAAAAATTCATATTAAAAATATTTACTATCTAATAAATTTATAATCTCCAATAAAAGTTAATCATTATTTTTAAAATTTAAAATTTAGAATTTTTAACTATTAGATATTTACATTTATCTTTTACCTTATATGAGCATAAAAAAGAACATAAATTTTCTTTAGACTTTAGAAAAATATTGTAATTAGTATATGTGTCATGTGTGAGTGTCTAGGATTGTTATTTTCACTATGTACGAGAACCCAGAATTGTTTTCTGATGCCAAAGTCAATTCTGATTAATTATTTTATAACACTGCCACTGCCTCCATTTAGGAGAGGCTATCATCGCCATTGTAATGATTGTTTCTGACTTAAAATACAACCAAACATAATCATTAATTTAAATTAGAGTACAACTTTATTTTACTATACTGTAAATATAATTTTTTTACTATCAAATTAATTAAAAATAATTTTAAATTAATTACAATAAAACTCAACAATTTCATCATATATAATTTGTTTTATAATTAAATTCTTAAAATAATTTTAAATTCTACTATAATTTTATTAACAGCTACTAATTAACTTATATTTAAATATATTATTTATTAAACATTTTATAAATTATTTAAAATCATTACTCTTCAAATTCATGATCACAATCATTCCCCTGACAGCTAAAAAGCTGTTTTGTGTGCTATTTTCAGTTTACTTTGATAAACTTTAATGCGTTATCATGAATTATCACTTACACTTCTGTTCTTCTGTAATCAAGGAAACAAAATACAAAACTTTTGGGATATGTCAATTGTCATTCTAAGATATTTATTGTTATTATCATTCTAAGATATCTTTTTCAAATAAATTAATAGTATAAAACATTTTTAGTATTATAAATTACATATATTTTTGTTAAATAAAATAGTACAAACCTTAAAACTCTTGTTTTAAATATTTAGCACAATTATATATCTAATATTATGTATTAAACTAAAACAAAACAAGTTAATTAACGTATAAAGTAATATCAATATTTTTCTAAAAGTATACGAGAATAACAACAAAATACATACTTTTAGAACTTTGACATGGTCAACAATGAAGAAGTACGACATATCAGATTGTGTTTTGTGTTGGTTGATTTGACTGCCATGACAACAAATTAGTGTACTCTTCAGTAGAATATAACCAGTGTCGAGTGTAACAACTAAATGAATCATTATTCTCTGCAAATTTTATGGGTACCTGTAAATTATAACTTTTGACCTTCTCAGCTGCTCAATTTATTAATTGTGCAATGAATCAAACTTTATTTTAGATCTTTAATTCATTAATTTATGAATTGATTTATTACATAAAATATATTCAGATTTTATTCACAATATTTTTGTTTTGATATTATTTATATTTACAAATTATAATCGAATTTAATAAAAAATTAATCTCCCACATACCATGTAACAAATCAAAATTTAAAATTCTATTAAGAGATATTGATATTTAGTCTCTCATGTTACTTCAAACATGATTCTAACTTGTGGGAGAAAAAATAATTATCATTCAATTTTGATTTTTATTTAATTAAGTTATCTATATTAAATATATAAAAAACAAAATAGATTTTATTAAGTTCAAATCTTGAGCTTAATGTATTAAACTAAGAGTATTGAATTAATACAAGGCTCCATATATTTATTCAAAAAGTTTGAAAAGTTTAACGAGAAATGAACTTCAGTTAAGGAAAAATTTGGAAGAATTTTTATAAGAATTTATTTAGGTTTTAAAATTAATTTATAATTTTTATAAGTTCTTTATATATAGTTTATTTTAATAAAATTTATAATCAAATTGATAGTATGAACTTTTATATAATAATAAAAACTTATTATACACATGGTTAATTAAATTAATTATCTAAATATATATTAAAATTAATTTGTTTTGCTTTAATAATCATGTTCTCAGTTGGGGTAGACACTTTTTTGTTCTAATATTAAATATAATTGGTTTTAATAAGATTAATTTTAAATGATTGTTTTTCCAAATTAATCTCGATTTTTTTTATAATGGATCGTGTGTGACTAAGAGAAATTAAACATGAGGTGTAAAACAAGTAGGAGTGTTTGACAAACTATTGTGATGATAATTGATTAAGATTTAAGAGAGAAGTAATTTTATTAAAATATTATTAAAAATAATTATTTCCGTGTATGTGACTCACAAAATAAATCTATATTTATACCTCAAAGTTGATTCTATTTTATCATCCAAACACAATTAACTTTTTTCAATTCATTTTAAAATTTCATTCTCAAATACAAATAAATTTTTTTGACATTAATATATTTTAAAATTAATTTCACTATAATTTAAAGAAACATAACAGTAATCAATGGCAGATAGTTGTATATAGATATATATATTTATATATATATATATATATATATATATATATATATATATATATATATATATATATATATATATATATATATATATATATATATATATATATATATATATATATATATATATATATATATATATATATATATATATATATATATATATATATTTATTTATTTATTTTAGGATCAACACTTATATTATGAATTAACTATTTTTTTATTACATTTAAAATTATAAAAGTAATTTATAATTTTATATATATATATATATATATATATATATATATATATATATATATATATATATATATATATATATATATATTATATTTAAAAAATTAAAAAACTCGTGGAAGCAGCTACCCTCAAACCTTATAATGTTCCTGTAATTGATTTTGAAGAAGTTAATTTGTGTATGAGTATGATATTTTGAAAATGAGTTCAGAAAAAAATATTTTTTTTAGTGAAATAAAATTACATTTTAAGCATAAATTAGATATAACTCATGACTCTCACTCCAAGAATTAATTTCACCTAATAAACAAGTTTTAAAAAATCATTGTTTTTTTTTAATAAGCTCAACCAGGACCTGAAAGAGACAAGTAAACCAATGCTTCTTCCCCTTCAAACTCAATCTATGATCCAGTCCCAAAACAACATGCCTGAGGTATTCAAGGCTTTGCTAAAAAAAATAAATATTGGATAAATTTATAGGAAACCTTAATTTCAATTTGTAAAGAATAAGGATATGTTAATTTGTATAAATTTTTCCATAAGTGTTTATAAGAAAAAAATAAAAATAAAAATGAAATAAACTTCTACATAAGTTAAAATTAAGTTATGTATAAGTTAATTTAATTTTTAAAATCTCTATCTTATTAGTTTATTTTAAAATTAATTTTTAACTTATGTATAAATTAATTTTAGTTTATAAAAAAATTATTTTATTTTCTTATTTTTTCTTCTTGTACGTATTTATAATCTAAATATGTCTTGAAAACTTTACGGCTATTGCTATATCAAAGAAATGGTTTTTATCCTAGTTAGACATTGAAAATGCCTTCCTAATACTCACTCTAGCCTAAAAAACAAAAAAATTGTAGCCACTCTAAAATTGATTTTCATAACGTAACAAAAGTTGGCAAACACTTTAATTTAGTGTTCAAATTCTACTATTGTATAAGGAAACTAAGGTGTTTTCTAGGGCAAACCAAATAGGCATTCAGAGTTTGTTTGACATTGACTCTCCAAATCAGTTTACACGATTATTACTTACACATAAAACCCCATATACACGGTGAGAGAAAGGGGAAAAAAGTTGTACACATGCCAATTTTGTAACATGATAACCAACACAATAAGTACGTTCACAATTATGGTCATTGCCTTATCAAGCATTCTCTTTTGTCTGATTACCCTAGTTCATATTTTATGTAGTGAAACCAATGACATAGGCAATTGGAGAATCGGGAGAAGAGACAAAATATGTAGAAAGGGAAATTTTGAAAGCAAGAATAAGGATCTACTATTTAAAGTTATCAAACGTCAATGTATACTAGTGTCAATGGAAGTATTAATTAAGTATATAACATTCATGTGATAAGTGTTTAATTACATTTAGAGTTTATCTGGTTTTGAACAAGATTGTTCTTGAAAAAGATATTTATGGGAAATATAAAAAGATACAAACCATAGTATGTTATTTGAATTTTATTAAATTAAGATAATCATGTCTTTTGAATTATATTAATAATCATTATTGTATTTATCACTTTTTGTTAATATTTTTATTTTATATTTTTAGTAACATTTATTAAATATAAAATATTATGAATGATATTTTGTAATATAACTCAAATATAATATTTATTAAAATATTGTCAAAATTAATAGATAATATTTTTAAATATTGATAAAAGTCATATATGTGATAGGAAATATATATAATTTATTTTAATTTTTTTTCTTAAGCTTGAATTTTATTACTTCCGTTCACTTTGAAGTATTTCTTTTTTAAATTATGATAAATGAATTAAGAAAATAATTTATTTTATTTTTTTTATTAAAATTGTCATTTAATTTTGTAGTATACACTTTCTCCATCTTATTGATTAATTTCTGTGTTATTTTTTATTTCTTTCCTTTTAATTTTATGATAAATATCTAAAATAATTAAAATTAATAACATACAAAAACACTGATGCAGAGGAATGGACCCACACAATAAATAGCTATTAGAAATACCAAATACCAATTTCATCGGAATGTGTAAAATTTTTTTCGAACTAGTGGCAATCGCAAATTTGTAAAACGAGATTATTCGTTATTCTTGTGGATAGAGAGAAAATAATAGAAGATAAAAATAAAATTAACAGGTATTTGAAAAAAATTATATGAATTTATGAAGGTGACTTATGACATTGTTATAATTTTTTAAAATTATTTCAATAAAATTTACATAAAAACTTATCAATATAAACTCTTTTAATTTATTTCAGCATTAAATTTAAGAGTATATATAATGATAAACATAGTTAAAGTTATTTAACTTATTTTTATGTGTGTAACTACAGCTTATCAACTTTAAGAACTTAAGCAATTTTTCATTTTAATAGGATAATTTTTAAGAAATTCAAATAAGTATTATGAGTTGTTTCAACTATTTATCTTTTTTTAATGGGTCCTACAAGAAATAATTTTTTTTTTCTTGTTAACAACAAATTCTAGTAGAAGAATTATTTTTATTAAGAGCAACTCCGACACAGTTGTTTATGTTAATATTCTTAAAGATAAACAACTTGATAATACTATTAGGACAATTGAGTTCTTAAAGTTTTAATAGAAGTTGCTTATATATAAGCAACTACAACGAAGATTGCTTACTAATATTAAAAAAAAGTTAAAATAGAATTTTTTTTTGTGAGTGAAAAAATAAAATGATGATAGTAAAACAAATTAAAAACTCAAGTTAGATTTATCATTAAAGTAAAAATTCGTGAATGTTTTTAAGTTTCGCGAGACAATAAGGAAAATGATAAAAAAAAAATTCAAATTTAAAAGATGCTCTAACCCACCTCATTAATCGGTACCAATAATAATGAAATTGGACAAAAAATAATTATTAAATTTAACATAAAAAATTCTCATTAAAAAATAATCTTAGGTAAATGTCACATTTATTCATTTAAGGCTATTCGTGACCTAACATTCAAATAGCTCTAATTAGGGGACCAGCGATGATATTGATACTAATGTGTTAGTGTTTAATTTTTGGTTTATATTTGTATTTATTTTTATCAATGCACTTGTTTAATAAGATAGTGTTTATCCATTTCTTTTTTATCTTTTTCAAGAGGAGAGAACTTAGTAGACAAATAAATTTTAGTTAGTACAATTTGAATGCATTTTTTATTTAATATTTATTTTAAATATTTTTACAGGAATAATAATGACATAATTTTAAAATGAATTGTCTTGAAAATAGGTAAAAAAAGAACTTGACCTTAATTATAACCTGCCGATAGAATTAAAATTATTAAAACGCAGGAAAAGTTCTCACAAAAGAGAAAATATAGATTATGTTAAACTTTAAAATTCTGTTATTACTTAGAGTTTATTTATAGACTAGTCTTTGAAGTCAATGCTCATTAATATTTTAATTGAATTAAGATCTTTTGGAGTTAATGCTTATTAATATTTTAATTGACATAAAATCTCATGGAGTTAATGTCTATTAATAATATTTTAATTGACATAAAATCTCATGGAGTTAATACTCATTAATATTTAAATTGACATAAAATCTCATGGAGTTAATGTTCATTAATATTTTAATTAGCATAAAATCTCATATGATAAACTCTTCACTAATTTTTTATTTTCACCATAGATGACCTTCCTATTTTTCACCAATATCAAACTTTTCCTTTTTCTACTCACTATCAAAATAATATATGCGAAAATATACATAAAAATGGATCCTAATTAACTATTAAACACAAATTACATGATAATGACATATTTTGGTGTAGCCTCTAATTCACTTTACTCTAAACTTTTTTAATTTCCAAATTTAGGCTTAGCAAAGATTGTTTAATATTTTAGTTTTAGACTTAATCATGAAACCTCTAATACCACACAAATTATTTTGATTTTGATGATTGAGTCTCTATCTAGTAATTAAGTTAAATCATATTAAAATTTTCACAATTAGAATTTGTTTGAAATTATGTATCAGAATAAGAATTTGACTTACTCTAAGTAACAAACCTTTAAATAATTTGAATGCAATTAATTTTTACATCTCTAAATGGTTTATACGTGATTATATATTCAATATATATCATTTTTCATTATGTAATAGGTTGAAATTTTTTATCAAATTTATTGATAATTAATTTTTATCGAAAAATTTTACAGATTATTTTTAACTACTTTTTGATATATAAAATTTAAATATAATACCTTGCTTAACCTAAGTAGTGCTCAAACCATCATAATTAGTGAATGATGAAATGATCCTTTACACACTTCTTATTATTTAGTTCAACATGCAATTGAATTATGAAAACACACACACTAAGTTATGGAGCATATAAGTAAAAAATATGGAGTTGGAATACCCTGAATCACGCTGAACTCTGAGACATGTGCTGAGCCCTAACAAGAAAAGGACAAAAGAAAAGTAAATAATGGAATTAGAGACAGGCATGTGACGCAACATTAAGTCACCAATTTCCTTTATAGAAAAAAAAGTCACCAATTTCAAAGTAACATTGATCAAGTGAAAATGTAAGATCAATCATCATCATGTTAGCAATTGTTCCAGTAATTCCTGCTCGATATGTTCCTAGGAAAGCATAAACCATCATGAAACTGGACATGGGCTAGCCTTTTCATTTGCTTTGGTGTGCGTAAGCAGCAGAGATTAGGATGCCTCCAGCTCCATTTTCATCTAACAACACATTTAATCTAAACATTAGAATAATGTGTAGATGTATTTAATTTGAATTGCATTAAAATTTTTTTATCTAAGATTTATAAAATATAGTTTGAATTAGATGACGTCATTTTATTTTTATTATATATTTATTAATATTTTAGTTTGATATTACTTAAAATTTTTAATTTAAAATTTGAAAATTAATTTAAAATAAATAAATTATTTTTAAATATAAATATATTCATAACTTATTTAAAAATAAAAATTCATAAGATAAAAAGAAACATATTAAATAATTGAATTATCTTATAAAATAAATATTTTTCTAAAAAGATTGAAACATATATATATTTAAAATAAAAACTAAAAACTAAAATATATAAAGTTTTACTAGGTTGGTTACATGAAAAATATAAAAAAATATAATAAAAATATCAATAAATTATATATATATATAATTACATGTGCAAAATATAATTTTATATGTATTACAAAATTTCGGTTCAGTTTAAATTGATTCAATTTTACCTTGAATTCGATTTGATAAGTTGAGTATTAAAATCTTAAAAAAAATCTTTTTTTTTTCAGTTTTTAATTTTTATTAATTTATAATTTTATTTTAGATTGGATTCTTCCATCTAGGAAGAAAGTAAAATCAACTAATTATATAAAATCGAATAAAATTTTAGAGTTTTATTTTTATATATTTTTAATATTAATTTTTTAATTAAAATTAAAGTTTCGTTTCCATAATTTTTATTACATAAATTATTGAAATTGTTGAAATACACTTAAAAAATATAGTATAACGACATTTAAGAATTGAAGTGAAAATAGTTTATAAATACTACTTTTAATTTGAAGAGAAAATCATAAAGATTCACGAGAATAAAAATGAAACAATACCTCAAATAAAGTGAGCTTAATGATATACTAACAACATACTCGAGATCATAACATCGACGTTAAAAAAATTATCTAATTCTTACACGGTAAAACCTTCTAGTCCTTTGATCCTAATTGGAAGACTATTATTTTAGTATATTAAAGAAGTGTCACATTATTTAAAATCAAGGTCAATATCATCTATAAATACTATCTTCTTTAACTAAAAACATATTTTAAGAATAAAATTATGAAAATTTATAAAAATTAAAATAAATAATACTTTAAATAAAATGAAACATAACACCATAGCATAAATATTAAAAAAAAAATGCTCATAAATTTTGTGAAATAGAAACAACAATTTTCAAAATTAGACTAGATCAACTTCATCAACTTAATTAGTGAGTAGTCCCTTAAGTGTAATAAATGATAGAAAACATGTAACTCAATCTTCCCGACAAGTACTCCAAACATTATAGCACGAGCCAACTCACTGGAAAGTGTCATGATTGGCATTAATTTAGAATGAGGGGTCCGGTGAGAAGTGAAACAAAGTCCCATCTGATGATCCTCTTGGCGTTGCTTGCATTGCATGTTTGAGTGCCAAAATGACTCATATATATCACTTCATATGCCCTTCCTCATCTCATCCATCCTCCATCAAACAATTCAGTTCATAACTACAAACAGGACAAACACATGCAAAACTTTCTATTAATCACTTTCGCTCCTTTCCATGTTCTTATACGTGAAAAATAGATAAAAAATAAAGTAGAAATAAAAGTGTTTGATATAGAAGAAATGGAAAAAGAGAAATACAAAAATAAAAAATAAAAAGCATTTTAACCGATTAATACACAATTTAATTGATTAAATTTTTATTTTAATCCGTTAAAACTCATTTTTTCATCAATAACAATAGGTCTTAATTTGTTATGTTGTAAAAAGATCCATTTTACATTTTGCAGCGATTTTTAACTGCTGTTAAAGGTAAAAAATTGCAATTAAATGCATAGATAATTTAATATGCTAGAAAATCAACTGATAAAAAGTATTAAAATTGCAGTTTTCCAACTGCGTTTACGTGCATATCAATGAAAAAACAAAAAGTAAATTATATATATTTTTATTTCTCTTCTCTTATATTTTTCCTCTACCAAACATACATTTTATTTCTTACTTATTTTTTTTCTCCACTCTATTTTATCAATTTTTTCCCCTATCAAACAAAGCCTTTGATACTTGAGTTGAGTTTGATTGATAGCATACAACGAGACTTGCTCAATTTCGTTACAAGTGGGGTGGATATAATTATTAATAAATTAACCTCTGTCGCAATCGTCTCGCGACATCACGACGGACGATTAAGAGTTGCCACCAATGTTTTTTTTTTTTTGAAAAAAACATCAGGAAAACCATGGAAAATGAATAGTGTTGGATAAGGTTTGGATCTGGACCAGAGAAGTGGTGTTCGGGAGTTTGTTACGTGAGGGATAGTCAATATACCTCACGTCCATCACATGATGGTTACCTTACTTATATGCATGGCAACGGTGACACTCATTCATTCAACGCATTTTATTTGGAAAAATAATGTGAATACGAAGCTCTCCTAAAAAAAACATGAATGGATATTAAGGTATGTGTGTGTATGATGGATAGACTTGATGAAGGAATTGTTCCCGCATGCCTACGTATCCCTTTCATGAGAAATCAAAGTCCACGTAGTTCTGAGTGAGGCGAATTTACTCAAGCCATCGATATGGTGTGGGTCCGGCCTTCATGAGACCGAATGACCCTCGGCTTTAGTGTCGAACCGAATGGGTCTTGGCTTAAGTATTACCGAATGAGTCTTGACTTGAGTATGAGACCGAATGGGTCTCAGCCTAAGCGTGCTTGGGTCGTGGCTAGGCTTTAAGAGTGCTTTGGTCTAGACGAGGCATTAATAGTGTTTGAGGTTTTTACTTCATGATCGTACCCTCGCCATTTAGGTTCATGGCGATTTTGAGTTTGGGTGGGCTTAGTTGGATGGACGTAAGCTTAGTGCGTAATGCTAAGACTACCTAGGGAGTCTTTTGAGGTTACTTACCTGGTATCCAACAGAGTTTTGGAGTATCCCTTCGTTGTAAAGCTTTAGAAACCACAAACAACGTATCCCTTCTCCTGAGTTACTACGTGCTCTCTACTTGCTCTCTTCTTGCTCCCTATCCCCCCTTCGCCGTTTCATTTTGCGCCCTTTTATAGACATCTTCCCCTTCACCCGTCTCTATTGACAATATCTTTGGGCGATCTTCATTCATAAATGCGGTGGCGATTTTCCACGCTCATTGAATGCAGCAGCGTTCCTTCGCCTCCCTTTAGAGCACTTTGCATTAATTGTGGTGGCGATGGGTTAGGGCACTGTGTTTGGCGTGGTCATTCAAGGGTGAACTTTGTTGTTCTTTGCTTAGCAGAGGAACCATCTTGTCGAGCATGTTTCCTCATGCTTTCACCCTTTGCTTCATGGTGTTGCACTCCACATAGAGACTCTGCTTCTGCCTCTTTAATGCTTCCTTACCTTTTTCCTTTTTTCCAGAGATATATTCGCCTTGTCCCCTGTCAGGTTCTATTTTGTTCCCCTATTTCTAACTTTTCCTAAGTTGACTTCCTTCCCTTGACTAACCGTCTTCACAACTGTAGGTCCAACGTGGTCTCTTAATTTCCATGTCAGCTTCTGGACAAAAAGTAGGAACCACAACATCTTAATTTACTGAAAAACATATTTTAATTATTAATTCTATATGCTAATTTAAAAGATAATTAGAACCATTAATTATATTAGAATGGATTCTGCGTTTAGAGATTGGGGTTCTATCTTTCGAATATTTTCACAATTTATTATAAATACCAATTTAACATATCAATTTAGGAAATTATGCGATATTTACTTAATGTTATGTATATAAAAATTTAAGAATATTAAGTATTCATATAGTGTAATTTAATAAGTGAGATTTACTATATATTAAAAAAAATTATATAATAAAATAAATGATGCAATGAAATATTAAATTATTTTTAAATTAAATAATGATTTATAAATCCAACACTATTAAAAAATAAATAAAAAGATTGATTTTATAAATTGCTTATCCAAAAATATTGTTTGAATTTTAAAATTGATTACAGATTCAAGAATATTAATATGAAACTGGAGGCAAATGATTGCTTTGCAGAATTCAGATTTTTATTTTGGGATTTTTTTATTTAGAAAAGGGTATTGATATTTCGCTCAAGAAATATGAGAATGAGAGTGATAAGTCATAAGATTGATTGTCACAAGTTGTCTTGATAAAACCATATTTAGTTATTTGTCCAAGAACAAAAGGAAAGCTCTCACGGAAAAAAAAACTCAGTTTTTCCATTCAAATCTGAATGTAAATTACAATATTTTTCCTTTTAATAGGCTCATATGTCCTTTAAACTTCCCACCAAGCACTTAATTATTTGGGAAGTTCAAACACATTAAAAATTGACCAGAAAATATAAAAGACATGAACTTATTCTAACAAAATTAAGTGTGAAAATTATATTAAAAATAAGAAAATGAGTCTCAATTGTTTCTTTATCCCAAAAGCTAACATATACACTCCAATCCATAAAGACTTGATAAATATTAAGTGTTAGGAATTGTAGGACCCCAAATTGGTCCAGCTCAACATAAAGAAGTCCATAAGTAGGATGACTGGATCACAACACGTCCCAGAAAGCTAGGAGAGTCGGACCAACCCGTTAATCAAGGGAGGCCGACTCGACCTGCCCTTATCAAAAGATGGGCTTAGGATGGTAGGCCTGTGTCAATAGCTCAGGTCCACCGCTAGTCACCCACACAGGCTCGACCCAAACCTTGCAAGGCGCGAAGCGACCAGCCCAGGCCGGATCCAAGAACACCAGATCAATGCTGATAGAGCTGACCACGTCAATAGAGTCAAGCCAAGTCATCCCCTCAAAGAGGGAGTGCCACCTCATAGTTCTCTAGCCGTTGGATTCTCTAGGGGACACGAGGATGAGGCCACATTAATAGACCTAGGTTCCACGCATTAACGAAACTGCGATCATCGCCAATCACAGTAGAGAAACAAGCCATGTCAGCCACTACCCGCAAGATGCATCGCGATTCTAGAGAGAACATGCCACGATTGAGCACGAGATCCAACGAGAATCAGCATGAAAAGTGCTACAGCTAATTGACTAAATCAGGAGGCTAGGGTGGTTCCATGTGGTAAGATCAAACGCACCTTTGTCCCCCCGAAGGCCATAAAAAGCTTTAGTGCGAAGAGCTCGAGGCGAAGAATCGAAGAGTACAAGAAGGAGAGCGAAAGTGCTAAAGAATCACTACGCAACTAGCAGGGGAAGATCGTCGAAGAATTTCCGATTACAAGGAAAGCACCGATTAGCTCTCTGGATATCAGGTAAGTTCCTTGGCCCAATTCCAAGCATGCAATAAACAACACCTCTCCTCATCCTCGCCAATTACACTTCAGATGGTAGGCAAGTAGCCGGCTGCAGCCGAACCTCGCAAATTACACTTCAGATGGCAGACACGTAGCCAACATCAGTTAAACCGAGTCAAGTACACTTCAGATGACAGACATGTAGTTGGCCTTATCCAAATCGAGTCTACCACACCTCAAATGGCAGACATGTAACCAGCCTAAGCCTGAGTCCGAGTCGGTCTCGGACTCATGATCATAACACATCATACATTCCACCTAACCGTGAGTCAATAGACACGCATCCGAGTCAACCTAGCATACATGTTCACAAATTTCACTCAGTCTCGAGACGGGACACCTAGTGGATAGTCCTGGCTCTCAACACAAACCTCCAAGGACGAATGCCTAAGAGAAAGTTCGATCCCCATATCTTAGACTCTGGTACGAACCTAGAGGACAACCTATCCAGAGTTCATAACCAGGTCTTGACCAGGAGAGAAAGGATGCCTAATGGACAGTTCAACTCTACACGTCACCGCATGCATTCATAACTACGTGAACTTTGATTTTTCTACGGTAGGGGAGGTACGTAGGAGTAAGAGGCCTACTCTTGTCTAGTTATACACCATATACATCCTGGTCCTATACATACTCACTCCTGCCAGTCCAGTAACTTAAATAACAATAAAGGTAAATGTTACATTGCATGTATTTCATAGGGTAACTACAAGATGGTAGGCGGATGGGGTGAATCCCATGCATAACTGACTCCTTACCCAGACTCTACTTCTGTCGACTTGCCTTATCCACCTCGGGGCTCCAACGTGCCTTTAAATGTTGGTGGTGACTCCAGTCCAAGTCGAATCCGACCTGGTCAATCCCCTCAGATTTGATAAGCTGGTACCGACTCGCCAAAAGGCGACTCTTCCCTGGAGGTGGATTCGACTCTCTTTCAAAACCTCAAACAAATATCAAATTCCATTCAAGGAAAGATCAAATTTTCTTTCTAAATCGCCCCAACGCAATTTAGGTCTTGTTAGGAACTATTTTGCTCCAAATTATTGTCTTTAAGTTGGTTTAAGATTATCTTCAAGGTGAAAGAATGTGACAATTCTCATATTAGGTTACAATTCTGCTAAATCTTCTTTAACTTACATGTCCTTAACTAAGCATTGCAAAGTCTCTTTAACTCTTTTTGTTCTTGGTTTAGTTATTGGATCTTTTATTTCTTGCAAAGGATCTTGGAAATGATTGAATTCATCAAAATTTTCATCAAATATGAGCTTCCCCTCCCCCTTCCCCTCTCTTTATAATTCATTTTTAATTAAAATGTAAAAATTAAGAAAAAAAAATGTTGATATAAGTTTCAGCCTAGTCCGTATTGAATTTAAAAGTTCCTCTTTTAAGCCAAGAAAAGTTGGTTTACTTTCTTAAGAAGATAAGTCAAAACCAAAAACTTTACCAAAAACAAGTTAAAACCAAAAAATATTGTTTAACTGAACTTAATTTTGATTTATTATTAATATAATGACTTTTATACTATTTTTAAATCATGATTTTTTTAAATTATTATATATAATTCAAATTTACTTCTCATCTTAATTTTTTTATCATGTTATACTATAACGTATTTATTCATTTTTAATAATTAATCTTTATCGAAAAATTATATTTTTAATTTTTTAAGTAATCTCTCCACTCCCCACTACATTTTTCTTTACAAAACTTAAATTTGATTATTTACTTAAAAAATTCAATCTCAATTTAGATAACACTAATATAATATTAATATCTCACCCTCTTGTATATAAATACCCATCTCCTATAATATATATATTCCTGGTAAATAGTAATGCGTGATCGAATGAAAATGTTATAAAATTAAATATAATAAGATTTATTACTTTCATATAATTCATTATGTTGCTGTAACTTGAATGAAAATGTTATACATGCAAGAGATTTATTCTCAATATATTATTACATTTACTTTTGTTAATATACACATATAGATAACAAAAATTGTGAACCAAGTAAAGAAATAGTTTAAATGAAGCAGTGATTGGTTGGCATAAGAAAGTCAATAATATATACTGAAAAAGGATTGACAAGACATGCATTGACTGAGCAAAGGGTCTTGGCCCATTAAAAATGTGAAGTGCCTCCTATAAATCGAATGATGAGACCCTCCCTAGCCTCCCTCAGAGATCTAATTAAGCCCCCAATTAATTGAGCAGCATGTGGAACAGCTATCCTCCAGGCTCCATGACACTAGCCAAGGTACCAAGCTGTCTCCTTGCTCTTAAGAAAAGCTTTGCTGTGCACATGAGCTTTGTGTCTGTGGGGTTTTAGTGGGGTTGCAGGCATATGCAAGAGGCCAAGAGAATCAAGCAAGAGATTTCCTAAGATTGTTAACAAACTATCTAATCCATTTTTTAAATATATTTTTTTATTTATTCAAATTTATTAAATAAGTAGAATATAAAATTAAATATATTTTTAGTTTATATAAAATAAACAAATTTTAATTTTCAACATTATTAGGAAGAGTTATTATAGGATTTTTTAGATTTAAGAATTAGTTTTTATGCAATTTAATTGTTGGAATAATTGACCTGATGGTTCGTATATAAGAAACTATTGCTTGTATACGTAATAATTTTTTTATTGTTTTTAAGAATTTTGAAACAATTATATGACCCATTTTAAGTTCTTAAAGATTCCACCATTATAAAAAAAAAAAAAAACTTGTTGAAGTTCATAAACTCGCGTGGAATTGTAGGGTTTATCAAAAGTGAGTTAAACAACTCTTTCATGGTTGTATTATTGATAACTTTTTTGATAGGCAAAAGGAATCAAAACACCCAACCAACTCAGTAATTTTTAAAGAAAATTACATTTGAAGAGTTAGTCGATAGGCTTAAAAATAAAAACCAAGAAACATAAAATATATTCCTCAGCATTACAATGTAAATTATATTTTATGAGAACATCTATCATTTGGTTAGTTTCATGAAAAGCATTGGAGAAGACCATACATGTACTTAGTTATTACCAACTTCTTAATCTCATGAACTAAAAAAATTTAGGTAAACTAAAAACAATTATTTTAACTTTTAGAGGATAAAAACCAAAAGAAATCTTTTATGAAATTCATTTAATAATAACTAAACACATTTAAAATTTTAAAAAATAGTATAATTTTATATTTTTAATGAACTAAATTAATCATATAAAATAGTTTAAAAGAAAAAATTAAAAAAATGTTATAAAGTGTTCTCAGTTTTCCACCTTACTCACGTTTGGACATATGAAAGACACAGATATCTTCTTCTTAGCCGTATTATATATATGTAAGCACATGACATGTGAAGGTGAAGCACCAACCCGTGCATCTTTGGCTTCTGTTTTGCAGTTTCTAGTTAACACTCGATCTGTGGCACTTGTTCTCTTCATTGATGACCAAGAGGTCCTGTCGCTTTTAACCCCTGTCCTCACAGAATCACCAGTGGGACAAGTTAGGGTTCGCATGCCTTTCAACACGTGTACTATGTCTCTTCTTCTTCAAATACTCCTTATCTTCTTTTTTCTTAAATATTTTTCTCATACATTTTAAAACCAACTTTATAGTACAACACTTTACTTAAAATGTGTGTTTATTGTCGCATAACACATTGATGAGTTCAACTTAATTATTTCAACTTAATTAGTTGTAAATTTAAATTTTAAATATGTAGTTACATTAAATTTATTCTTCTGTTTACCTGATTCAAGTAAGTGCTTTCGAATTAAGATATTTATAGTTTCTAAAGAAAAGTTTATCTAAGATTATGAAAAAAGTTTAATCTAAAAAACTAAATTGAACTACTTCATGAAAATTGTTCGGTTCGAGTTGAATTATTTTCATAAAATATATAATTTGATTTAATTTTTATGATTCGACTCAATTTCTTTTTTATATACATGGATTTTTTAAAACATTAAATTGAATCGAATCAAACTATTTTATGAAAATGATTTGATTAGAATCAAACTATTTTTATAAAATAGTTTGGTTCAAAATTTTTTTCTCATCATAATTCAATTTTTATGATTCGGTTTAATTTTAAAACTATTAGGGTGATTTTTTTTTTTTTTACATTTCTAATTCAGACACAAATTTGACCCTTGAAAGAGACTATACACGTGTCAAGTACTGAGTGTCTAAGAAACAAGGTTCAACAACAAACACTCATGATTCAACTTGCACCAGGTCTAGTTCTTATCATGAGGTGAGAGCCAGACATCTTTTATTTATCTTTCATGACTAAGGTGTATATTATTGGCTTATTGAGCTAAGTGGCAAAGCCAAAAAGTATAAATGGAGGCGTCAAAGAATAAGTTAAATTAGGCTTTAATTAAGACAAGTGGCTAATTGACATAAAATTTTGGTAAACCAAAAAATTTAGGTAGGTTTTTGTTCTCTTTACTGCTATTAAATATAAAATTATTAATTAGTTTGTGCTTAACCATAAAATATTTAAATTATAATACCATCACTAGTCTCATGCAACAATTAGAAAATGATAATAATCATACTTTTGAACGTTAATGGGTTTGGGAAGCTTTTAATATTAGTTATTTTTAATTTTATAGATAATTATGGTTACAATGAACGTAGAAAGTCTATTTTTACAAAAGCTATACTAAATAAACAATTTCCCAAACCCAATTTTATATAGTCAATTCAAACACAATTACCGTATCACATCACTATACTTTGACAAACCAATTAATTGGCATAATTAAAATAACTAGTATTACAACATTTTTCGTCTAGTGCTATTGTAAAAAATAGTGTATTACAAAAACAAATGGTTGTCTTTTTGATTCGAGAACGGTTTTCAAACCATAGTAGTCTAAATAGTTGTCCATTTCTTTGGGAACAATTTTTGTAGCAAGGACAACACTAACAATAAAACCATAAAACCATAATTGTTGGTATCACATAGAAAAAATGCTTTTAAGCGATGTAGAACGACAATTTTTTTACTTGTTGTGTATGACCATCTCATGTTACTTATTATTGAGTTTGAAAAACGATTTTTTAGGTGCAACGAGGATTTTACCATTAAGAATATACATCAGTTTTTCTTTATAGAGCAACAATTTTAAATATAAATATAAAGAAATTTTTTTTATAAGATAATTTGAGAACATATTAAAATACAATTTTACTAAGGAAAGAAAATAAATTTTTATTCATTAAAAATTATATTTTATTGATGACAATGAACTAATTATTCCGTAGAAAGATATAATTTTGTATCTATCAACTAAGACAAAAAGGTAGGATGTCATATCATTAATAACTTTACTAAAATTAGCTTGAAATCTACAACAAAAAGTCATGATAAGAAAAATAAGTAATTAGGTATTTAATGTATTGGTCAAGAAATAATGTCAACAATCATTCATCATCATCTAGCTCTAAAATAACATTGCATTCTAAAAAAAAAGTTATGGTACACTTATGAACCATCATTATCTTTATCTTCGTCTTTTACTTTTAAGTTTTGTCCTAATTTCTTCGTCCATACCATTATTATCCATCTAAAAAATAAAAAATATCAATAAATACATAACTCTCATATATAATTTTCCCTATAATATCACAAAAATATTTAATTCAAAAGAGACGAGTATGAACAATTAAAACTCAAACCATCACCATTAAGGTTTGGGAAATCTGAAGGGAACTTGTCCACCTTAAAAAAAAAATTTACTTAAATAACTACAAACAAATTATATATTAAGTTAGTAATTTTATTTTAATTAAATAATGTGTAAAAATTAATAAATAATACTAACCATAAAAGTAAGAAATTTAAGAACTAAGTTATATATTTAATACATTATGTAATTTTAATTAACATATTTAATTATTATTATCATTTAAATTATTTAGTTATTAAAATAATTAATTTATATTTTAATAATTATCATTTATATTTTAAGTTACTAATAGTTTGTTTTGAGGTGTGATTATAAAAACATGACTTAATGATAACTTAATGATAACTTCACAAAAGAACATAGATAAAGCTTGAGAAGCGTCAATGTGAAGTATACAATCCTCCAAATCCAAGCTCTATTGATTAGAAGAAGCTTTATCAAAAGTAAAGTTGATAAGAAGCATACCAAACTAAATATACTTTTAGAAGATCAAATTGTAGCATGATCAAAAGTTATGTCTGATCAGAAACATGATCAAACAATGAATTTGGTCAAATAGTAGTAAGATTATAAGTTACATGTGATTAAAAGGTCTATTAAAAGATGTAAACTAAACAAGAAATGAGATAATGATATTTTCATTGTTCAAAAGCTATAAACCTTTAATATATGAAGTAGTAGTGCAAACAAAGCAATCAGAAGATCAGAATGCAAAAACGCTAAAGTATTCAACAACTACATGAAGCATCTTGCATAACACAATCTTCAAAAGTAACATTCCTGACAAATTTTATCAAAGAATTTGCTCCTCGAAACCCATGTTATACGAATGGTTAAGAATTCAAATTCAAATAGAAGTTCTGAATTTCAAAAAAAGGCAAAAGGAAATTACAAAGAAAAGTTTCCACATTAGCAGATAAGACAAATAAATCGATTAAAGAAGAATTGTGTGAAAAGGACAATACATACAACATTTGATAAGACTGAGTTTAAATTTTTCTTTAACAACCATAAATGGCTAGTTAATTTGGAGTATGGAAGGTTATAAATACACCTTCCATTCGAAGAGCTCATTGCAAGGAAGGAAACAATATAATTGGGGCCAATTTCATAATTTTGTGCTTCTAAAGAAAGAAAATATGCTTTTAAGAAGGTCCTCTTTTGTTAAACACTCTACAATTTGTGTTCTCTTTTTTAATATCCTAAAAAGTGTGCGTAAGACTCCATGTATCATTTTGTATCCACTCGTTAAGAGATTTAAGAGAAAGAAAATAAGTTTGTCCAGTTGAGATGTGTAACATCGTATTTTCTTCTATGATTAATTAAGTGATTAAGATGATTTTAAGATAGAATTAAGTTTAATTTTGA
Source organism: Mucuna pruriens (assembly GCA_025330945.1). Classification (NCBI taxonomy): domain Eukaryota; kingdom Viridiplantae; phylum Streptophyta; class Magnoliopsida; order Fabales; family Fabaceae; genus Mucuna; species Mucuna pruriens. The sequence goes on along the minus strand of JAENHJ010000527.1, from coordinate 223,900 downwards.
CAGAAAATCTTAATTAACAATGTTTGCATATTTTTCAAGAAAGTTTTGAATGAGACTAAAACGATTTGATACATGTTTATCGAGACAATGACTTACCCTAAAAGAATGAATGACCCAATCTAGAAATATTGTGAATCAATAACCCAATGTTATCAACACGCTTCCCGATGTATTGAGCATGTAAACTAAGATAAGTCAACAATTGACTTTCCATGTTTGGCAAAAGATAACTATACCCTTTATAGTAATTATCCAACCATTTATGGTATGAAATTCAAAAGAAAAACTAACCATTTGTGGAAAATGCAATCAACCCACTTTCTTGCCACTTATGGTAAAAAACCACTTTTCCAACCATTGCTTGATCTTTTGGATAATCAAACCCCCTTGACCCTTGGGTAATTGACTGCCTCAAAACCTCTTATAAGGCACCATCTTTAGTTGAAACAATTACATCCTCTCACTAGGGGAATAAACTTGCTCATCCATCGAAAACTAAAAATTTAGAAATCTATGAGTGTTCAATGAGTGAAACATGTCTCTCTCATTAAGCACCTCAAGAAGAATGCTTGAGAAATAGGAAAAATGACCATACTTGCTGAGCAACTCGAATGCTCATTGAGCGAGGATCATAGTTCTATGAATTCGTATGAATGCTCAATAAGAGAGAGGTGGTTCTCACTAAGTGAACCATGATTTTTACCTTTAAATATGAGAAAATAATGAGATTCACTAAGCGAGTCACACATTCGCTGAGCGATGATCATAGTTCTATGAGTCCGTATGAATGTTCACTAAGCGAGAGGTGCTTCTTGCCAAGTGAACCATGACTTTTACCTTGAAATTTGAGAAAAATAATAAGATTCACTAATTGAGTCACATATTCACTGAGCGAGAATATTAGAAACCCAAAAACTTATAGATTCGTTGAGCGAGTCGAACTAGCTAAGTGAGGATCTTGGAAACCCAAAACCCTTATCTTTTACTAAGTGAGTCATATACTCGTTAAACGCCTTTTGGACCCTTTAAAATAATCAATTTTTTCTGCCCTGGTTCGTTAGGCGAGACTTAAGTTTCACTGAGTGACTACCATCAGAGAGCAAAATTTTATGGCTTGTTTTTTTGAGCAAAAAGAGCTTTTCTTAGGTGACTAAAAAAAAGGAACTAAGTTCTTTTTGGTTGGATTTGCTAGGGGATCCATATAGTTGCCCAACGCCTTAACACAATACTAAAAACATGCCTTTTGTAACTTCATTCATTGAGCGATCCTAAGTATTTGTTAAACAAGTACGTTTAAACTTGGAAAGACTATCTCTTTATGGGTGGATTTGCTGGGAAAAAGTACCCACTAGCTGAGCGAAAATGTGAGTGGAAAAAGAAGACCCTAAGTGGTTCACTAAGTGACCCAAAGGACTTGTTGAGTGAGAGTGAGAACCTACAACACAAGCTAAAACCTTAAGAAAGGATGTAACTCTTATCCAAGCCATTATTTAAACCTTTAATTAAATAATTCCACACCTTAGTATCTCGAGAGAAATCAAAGATTAGAAAGAATACCAAGTGGAACACTAAATACCTGTTCATAAAACTTAAGAAAATTATTACTCGTGATGATGACGAATATTGGATGATAATGTTAAACTATAAGGTGAGTGTTGAGAATTATGTGTACTAATTCTTATTGATGTTATGATCATTTTGAATGTGGCATATAGAGTTATGCGAGTTGGCAGTTATATACTATGTTGTGAGTAGTCACATAATTTTGGAAGGTTGTCTAGATTGAACCTCCAAACATAGTGGCAAATAAGAAGTGGAGGATATAAGGTGTAGGGAATAAGGAATGAGCAATCCCACAAGGGCCAAAGGTCCTTACAAACCTTGAGTTGTAGTGAGCCATTACCTACATATACCTATTTTAACAAACTATTAATGTCATTCATTAATTAGATTCTAGCATTTTCCCCAATAGTTTTTGGCACATGTCATGTTTGTATGACTTGGAAGTCAGGCATACGATGTTAAGGAAAAATGTCCAATCACTCAAAAATTTATAAGTCTTCATGGAGTAGGATTGTTTTGGTCTATGGTAATTGAGAGTATGTTGACTTGTTTACTTGCTTGAATGATTGTGCCTTTATATGTTTGAATATTTTTTTGTACTATCTATGGAATTGTTAGAATGTACATGTTTTTTTTTGTATGCTTACCTTTATGTTCTTGTGTATATGTAACTGTGATGACCTTGAACCACGTGTACGCTTAGAGCAAATGTCGAGACCCCTCTAGAGCTGGAACACCTTCGACATGCCACGAGCATGGGTATATCTAGGCACCTTTAGCCTACGTTTCAAAGAGATCACCATGGATCAAGGAGGGGCTTGTAGAATTGATTCAGAGCTTCAATATGTCTGGTACCAAGAGAAAGTGGCTATAAAGTACACGCTAACTGGCATTGCATGGGTCATAGTTACTTTTTGTACCTCTTTGATATCTTGTTGTCAATTTAAACAATATGAAGTCAATTTACACACCTCACTAGAGATCAACTGAGTGGTGTCAACCACTATCACCCCTCTCCTCCAGGACCTAGACCTCATCACGATTGAGTTGTTTTTTAAGATGTTAGTTAAGAGCGAGCACCACCTTCTACTTCTGCTTAGTAGATTTGAAGGTAGTATTGACTAGTTATAGGTGTGTGACTGATGTATCCCTCTCCCATCCTTTTGATGTTACTGGTTGTATCCTAAAAGTTTATTTTATTTTGGGTTGTAACTACTATAAGGTACAAACAATTACATTGCTTTATTGAACTTATCTTTATCTTGTCGTATGAAGTATTCTTTAATATTTGTGTATGTGTTTGTATATTTAAATGTTTAATGTTTGAAGTGATTACAAAAAATTTATACACATTTTCATAAATAAGTTAATCAAGAACTTTCTAAAAGAAATGAACTATCATGTTATTTTGTATTTGTTTTCTATTGTAATGGTAGTGGGTCGTCACAAGATGAAATTGTGTTAGGATCTCAAAAGATCAATTAAGTGAACTGGTGCTTCTAGAGTGTGTCTTTGTACGCAACTAAATTGTTTTTGATAATAACAAAGACTATCAAAGTTTTGACTCACTAACAATGTGTTACATGTGTCACTTGTATTACTTCATAAAAGCCTAAGAAAATTATTTTTATATATTGTTTTTGAAATAAGAATTAAATCTCTTTAATTTATTAGAAACGTCTATCTTATACGTTCTTTGAAAAGAACAAATACGCTATATTAAGAACAAAAGTAGGTTTTATAAAGAAGTGTCCAAAGCATTCTTTAGATGATATCTTACATCTATGCATCTTAGTATATGGACTACGCATTTCATAAATATATCTAAAGTAAAAATGTATTTACAAAACCATCTTCAAAAAATCCGACTAAATGCTTTTTAAATATTCATAAAATGTCTTTTAAAAAAATGCTTACATTAAATGAAAAAGGAATATAGCTATGAGCTTAGTATTTTTGAGCAATGGAAGTAGGTCAATATATTAGTGCTAGTCTCTACGTTGCATGATAAAAAAAAGAAGAAAACTTTCACATCCTCAAAAAAATATAGTACATCTTTTAGATAAACTACAACACACTTGCTACCTTTTTCTCTCTTCTTTGGAAAAAGGACAAAGCATATTTGAAGAATGTGAAGAATATCTTCATGTATTTAATGCAATATCAACAAATACTTTCTACAAGACTATAAAAGGAAGACTTCTTCAACAAAATACATATAAAAGTTACAAGAATATCATATTCGAACAAAGCTATCTTTTGACGATCTTTATTTTTCATCTCTTTGTTTTTACAAAGCCTTCGTCTTAAACTTAACTTTCAAATCATGACTTGTATGACTCATCTTTGTAAACAAATCTTGTATTTTTGTAAAATCATGAAGAGACTTAATGATCAAGAATACTTGTTAAGTAATTTCAATTTGACGTTACTTGGTTGTACGATCTTAAGAGGTTATAAGCCTTGTTTAACTTAGTAGAAATTCTTTAGGTGAATCAACTGGTTGTAACTCTTTGTTATAGAGTAAACCAATATAAAATCTTCAATATGATCTTCTTGCTCATTTTCTATTTATTTGATCACAGTTTAAACATTGTACATTTTACACTCATTGCTTTATATTGCTAAAAATCATATTTGTGAAAAGTTTATAAATTCACATACATATAATTCAACCTCTTTTCTTGTGTGTATATTTTCTTATTTCAAGTTATGGTTGTGAATAGCTATTTAGTTGGGATTTGAGCTTGAAGAGGCTTGAGAAATAATACTTAGAAGTTATGAGTATGAAGACACTTGGAAAAGAATACTTGAGAGTTGTTGAGCTTGAAAAAGCTTAAGAAAAGAGCATTTGGTAAGTTATTAGAACCTACACCAGTTGAGAATACTAGTTGAGTTAGTAGCCTACATAGACTTGTAAAGAATAATGTTAAAAGCTTGACGAGGTTCGAAGAGAAAGAATACTTGTGTATTTGATGTGATTGCAATAAAAAATATCCTAAAAGTGATAGGAACTTAATGTAGCTCAAGTTTTTGGTAGAAGAATATGAAAATTCATGTGTATAATATCCTCTCTTATTTATTTCTAATTTATTTTTCATTAATTTTGTTGATGGTCAGTTACAATATATTCTCTATTTAACAAAGTAAGAAACCTTAAGTTGAACTAGTTTTAATTATTGAAACACCTTTCAAGTGAATTGATTGTAAAGTATCAGTTCAATCTAAATATAAGTTTCATACTTTGGAAGCAGGCTTAAAGTCAACCGAATAAGAAAAACAAACTTCTCTAATAATCACTAGAAGTAGTTTCTTTGCAAAATAAATTTTAAAAAATAACTTCTCAACGCTTAGATAGACCTTGATTGTGCTTTTATATTTGTTGTTATAGCGTGAGAAAGTAATTTCTTCTTCTAATAAATTTTTGATAATCAAGAAACAACTTGAACGATTCAAATCAATTATTTATTTATTTATGAAAAAATGCCTTAACCAATTAATGGTCATTATTTAATCTTCTTTTATTGACTCTTTTACCCTATAATTTAGATTTTTTTTAGTAACGTTGGAATATACGTACAAAACTATTAATTATAAAAACAAATTTGTTTGTTTCCAAATAGACATTTATATGCATGAGTAATTAAAACATCACTGAAATTCACCTTAGGTGAGTTGAAACCAATGGACATTCCATATTATGTACACTAAGAATTTTAAGAATTTTGAGGCTAACTCAACTCCAATATAAGTTAAAGGTTAGCATAATTTTTTGGAGAACTAAAAAGCTCGTGTTAATTATGACGTGTAAGTATTGATAAAAGTAAAACGATTGAAAATAAAATATAATTTGTTAGTATATAGATTTTCTAGTTTGTTTTGTTTATGGAGACTTTTTAGTTTAGTTTATTATTTATTATTTTTATAGATTCTCGAGGGTGAGCAAGTCATGTAGCTTTTCGAGAATTTACGTCTACTATAGTTTGGAAGTCCAATTATTTATGTTTTGATGGTTTTATGTATGAGTTATTATTACATCAGTTTAACTATTTGAACTATTGATGCATATACTACCTAATGTTTAGTGATAAGTAAGTTTAATATGTTTTTATTTCAGCTAAAATAAACGAATTCTGATTTTAGTTGTTGTAAAATTTTTTTATCGATTTTCATTCTTATAAAATTTATAATATCTAATTTTAGTTTATATAAAATGATCAAATTTTGATTTTTGTCCCTATAAAATATTTTTTTTGATTTTCATTTTTCTAAAATTTGAAATAAATATTTTTAATTCCTAATTTTCATTTTAAGATAGATAAATAATATTTATTTTAGGGATCTAATGTTTTTTGAAGATATTATAGGTTAACACGATACTACATATATTAGTGTGTGTAATATATGATAGTTACTTGACCTTTCATTGAATATATATATATAACTAACAAATGTCACATAATAATAAATACAAAAAATTGTTATTCAAATTTTAGAAAAATAAAAGTTAATCAAAATATTTTATAGGAACTAAAATAGGAAATTATTTTATTTAACAAAAAATAAAAATATATTTAAGCCTAATATGTATCATAATATTAGTGTTTAACTTTTGATATATTTAAGTGATACGATATTTCGTATTATTTGCGAGTTTCATACAAAAGTATAAACAAGTTATGAATAATTAGTTAATGTTAGACCATTACAAGAAATTTTTTATTTTGCTACTAATTTTAACTACCATTTAAATTAGTAGTTAAATCCTAGCTAATTAACTATTAATTAACTACCATATTATTTTTCTAGCTAAATTGAAGTTATATTCATTTATACTTCTTATTACTACAAATTAGCTAGGAAATAACTACAAATTTTAAAAAATTTACTACAAATTAACTAAGATTAATTTCTTAGCTAATTTGCTACTTATTTCATGCTACCATTCAATATTATAGTAATTTTATAACTAATTATTTTTACTAGAAAATAACTACAAAATAACTATTGATTTTAAAATTAGCCATAAAATTATTTTGTAGCAAATTTTAAATTTTCTAGTAGTGAACTAAGTGAGAGAATAAATGTGGCTTACTTATTATCAATATTTAGTAATTGATAGAAGAGATAACTTTACAATTTTGCGTTATTGGCTCTCAATGGAGACGAATGTATGAACAACCATTCTACACTTTATAATTAGGAAGTCCCTTACCATGCCTATAAAAGCATGCGATACTCAAATATTGATTCACATCACTTAGAAGAGACTAAGACTAGATGAACTCTCTCTTTCTTTCTCTAAACACTTTATTTTTTGTTGTGAGTTTTAGGTGCTCAATATTTTGCTTGTAAGAGATTATGAGTTATACAACTTGATAACAAGGCTTCAAATAGAGAATGACTTCTGCATTTTTATTTTTCTGCTCTTGTTTGATGGACTAAGATTCTACATATGATTTACATTCTTGTATATATGCAAGTGTTTTGTATCATGAACAAAAGACAATTACGTAAATATTATCACCTATTTAAGTAAATTCTTTTATAAATACTTATAAAAAAATAGAAAAAAAATGAAATAAATTTTTTTATAAGTTAATTTGTAAAAACAAATTTATATTAATTTAAAAAATTAATTTTTAACTTATAGATAAACTAATATTAACATGAAAAATATACTCTATTTTTTTTATTTTTATTTTTTCCTCGTATAAGTAATTATAAAAAAAATTATTTAAACATGTCTATATATATTTTGTATTTATTATTAAAATTCAATACTACAAGAATTTTTTGATTTTATTACTAATTTTAGTTACCATTTAAATTAGTAGTTAAATCCTAACTAATTAACTATTAAATAATTAGAATATTATTTTTTCTAGCTAACTTTAAGTTATATTCATTTATACTTCTTATTACTATAAATTAGTTAAAAAATAACTACAAATTTTAAAAATTTACTACAAATTAACTAAGATTACTTTCTTAACTAATTTACTACTTATTTCATGCTACCAATCAATATTATAGTAATTTTGTAGTTAATTATTTTTACTAGAAATTAATTACAAAATAACTAGATTTAAAAATTAATCACAAAATTATTTTATAACAAATTTTAAATTTTTTAGTATTACAACAATTACAACAATATGTTTACAAGATGAGTTGATAACGAAAAATGTAACATTGATGATTGTTGGTTCATGTGACAAGGTATTAAAATCTTAGGTCAAAGTCATACAAAATAAAAACATAAAAACAATGGGCGAGTTTTATTGATATTAGTGAATAAAGTATTAGATATTAGGGATACTTCAACCCACGTACAATGTCAATCACATCAATCAAATTCCAGAATTTACAGCAAAATAAAATGATATCTACCTACATCAAGATAATATGCAACTCACATGATTAGTACACCAACAACAAAAAAAAAAAAGAATGAGATTCACCCACAATATATGAAAACCAAGACCAGAATCTAACCTTAAGAGAGTTTAATTAACGACTGAATAACATCAAAACACCCTTCCTAAAAGATGACACTGTTCTGCATTAACCATATAAACCAAAACCACCACATGCCACACAAATTCATCTTCTTTTCTTACCTTGCATAAGATCTCCATGTTGAAGATAATGCAAATCAGCAGAAGCAGGGAGAGCAATATCAAAATCATTCCAGGTGTATAGAGATGAAGAAGAGGTGATTGCAATTATCATCTGGTAATCTACTACACAAAACACACATGTAGCTTCCTGCAGGTCCTTGATTATAAGCAAAACTCTACAAGACAGGGCCAGCACCTTCAAAGGGATATCAAGAATTAAATTAAATTAGTTGAAATCTAAGATGACTTCCAGATATCGAGAATCTCATTTCAAATTGGTAAAATGTGAACATTGTAAATAATAAATTTCAATCTGGCATGTTTTTGAATCGTTGTAAAAACTCAATATATCTTGCTAAATATATATAAGTTTTTAGTCATGGACATAATTGTCCATATATTGGTTTAGTATGACTCAGCAGCTTAGTAAACCAAATCAAAACTAATATAACTGGTTTGTTTTGGTTCATACATTCTATTCTTAGATTAAATCAATGCAAACTAATATCTTAAATTAAATAGATTCTCAATTTGTGGACAACTCTTTAGGAAGATCTTCTTATGCTTAAAAATTAATTGACTAATTATGATTGGATAAAATTATTTGTATTGTAGGCCTATGCACTAAATTTTTAAGTAAGTCTCCACCAACACTTTTAAGATGTTATTGTCGTTCTGTCATATGGTATTACTGTGACTTTTTTTTTAAGATAATAATGTTATAAGTGGTAATTAATCTTTGTCAAGAAATTTAATTGTTACTTTTAATAAGGTCTTTCATTCCAACTGCATTTTTTTTAATTATACAAAGTCTGAATTTGAAATCTTATATTACAAGATTTTTTTTATTTTAATACTAATTTTTAGTTACAATTTAAATTAGTAGCTAAATCCTAACTAATTAACTATTAATCAATTAGAATGTTATTTTTTTTAATTAAATTGAAGTTATATTTATTTATACTTCTTATTACTACAAATTAGTTAAAAAATAACTATAAATTTTAAAAATTTACTACAAATTAACTAATATTATTTTCTTAACTAATTTGCTACTTATTTTACGATACCACCAATATTATAGTAATTTTGTAACTAATTATTTTTACTAGAAATTAGTTACAAAATAACTATTAATTTTAAAATTAAGTATAAAATTATTTTGTAACAAATTTTTGAGTTCAAAATTTAAAATCTTATTTTAAAAATTTGAGTTGAAGACAACTTAAACGAACATAATGTTGATATTGAAGTGACTTGTTCTAAAGCTTTTTAACACCAATAAATAAATAAAATCAATGAAAGCAAATCTCTTTTATGGTTTGAAACCTGTAGACTTCAACTTGATAACATTTTTTTAAAAAAAATATTCTAATGGCATATGCATCGACGTTGTTTGATCTCTATAGGAAACTAAGCAAAATTTGATTCACACAGACTCATCAAGATATGATCTCTACCCCATAGTTGCCACCGTTTGCCTTGCCTTGACTTTCACTGACAAGGCATGACGATTCTGTTGTGATGTTCACCAACGGCGTTCATTGACTTCATACACTAGCTGCCCTTAGTCCTGGCTCTTTGTGTAGTACTGCTTCAGATTTACAAATCTATATACATGCATTATTGGATAAAGATAAGAAACTATGTTGGTCTGGCTTTTGTTTCTTCCTCTAATTGTGTAGTGATTCCTATCAGAATGCTATCCATTCTATCAGTGATGTGACAACTTGTAGAGACTTCTTCTATCTCTTTTTTTTTTTTGGTTTAATAATTTTAAGTTTAAATCAAGTATTTTATATAATTTGCAGAAGCTGGTGAGCTCATTAACTCATCCATGTTTCTATTATTGGCTCCTTTTATACAGTCCATGAAATAAATCAAACCTACCTATTCATCCCTCCTTTTAGAATTAGACCTTTGCATAATTTTTTTTAATAAAAAATAAATTATAAATTAAAATTAACTTATACATAAATTAATTTATAAAAATAAAAATTTTGTCATTTAATTTTGTTAAAACCTAATTTTAACTTATGTATTAGTTAATTTTAATTTATGTGAGAAACTTAATTTATTTTATGATTTCATATTTTTCTCTTATAAGTATTTGTTAATTGAGAAGTTTATAAAAAAAAGAGGTTTTAGTTTGTTTCAGCATTGTAAAAAAAATAAAGTTGAACCAAATCGATTTATGAACACATATGGGAATGGATAACTAGAATATAGTTAGTATTTGGTAGATAGTAAATAGATTTAAATCAATTTACAAAATACAAAAATTTTACATTATTTTTTTATAAGAGAAGGAAATTTGTTAAAAAGTTGAGTACCATAATGCTAAAGAGAGCAAACAAAGTACAATTGATTAAGACATAATATAAACCACAATGTGAACAATGACTCTCTAAGCAAGCTCATTGAAATTACCATCTATAAAGATCACTAGGCCATCCATCTGATATAGGGACTCCCCCAACTACTATAAAATTTGGTCTTTGAAGTGATCACTTATGTTGCTTAGGGATAAAATTCTTTACATGTTTATTACTTGGTAGGCTAAATTTGTAGTTAGTTTGACACTTTTGGGAATCAATTTGTATAAATGTAGGAATAAAATAAAGTAAGTTATCATTTAAAGACGTTATATGGAATTAACCAGAAATCTTAAATTTAAATATTGAGTATAGATTTTCTTAAATACTTAGAGAAATGACTTTGCTTTACCAATGAAGAATACATGTGATTTCTATTAAAAATAAATTATATGGAACAAAAATTAGTATAGTATTATATGTCCTTTTAATATTATTCTCTAATCAAATTTAAAGTTTCATTTAAGTAACATATACCCACTTTTTATTATATGGATATTAAGGTGAAATTTCAATTTTTCTTAATTAGAGAATAATTTTTTTTTTTAAATTTCTATAATATTGTATTGAAGTATTTTCTAATTATATATACTACCTCCATCCTCTATATGTAAGACTTTTTTTTGAAATTTATTTATCTCATTTTATAAAGATTCTTTTCAAGTTTTTATTAAAGTATTCTTAATTATTTTATAATAAATATTATAAATTAATAAGATAAATTCATTCTATCTTTTATCAAAAATAAAGAACATGACTACCACGCATTAATTAATTAGGTAGAAGATGATTAAATAGAGAGTAAAATAATAATCGATCTTAATCATTTTAGAAAAATAATACAAATTGTTATTAAACTTAATATAACTAATTAAATTAACCAACTTTCTTAAAAGTATAAATTAATTAAAAAAATTTATATTTAAAGACGAAAGTAATATTAACTCCAAAATATATTTGGAAAATTAAGTTAAAAGTGACCCTATAGTAGGTTCGGGTGTGTCGGCTTACCTTAAGAAGAATCCTCTTTCGAGATAGGAGTCCCTTTTATAGTAAGATTCAGGGGATTTTATCCATAATGATAAATTTTCTGGAGAATATAATTATGGCTTCCTTCTCAAAGATATGGTAATGGTAGGTAACTAAATCCAACAGAGTAATTGGCTGCTAGGTTTCAAACTTCTTGGTCAATGGGCTTAGGACCGAAATTTATATCAGGAAACAAATCATAATTAATTGTCTAATACTTCAATATTATAGGTATAAGGACTAATTAATTATCCAATAATTTAATTAAACTTAATTGTTGTATTTCTTATCTAACATAAGTAAGATATTTTTTGGTAGAGACAAAAGATATCCTTATGAGCAGCAAAATTGTTCTTTTCAGCATTAATTTAATGTAATTACATACCTAAAAGGTGAAAAAATTACACAAACAGTTTATCTACATACTTAATAATATCGTACATAAGATATATAATTAAAATTATTAACTTTCTAATAATTATTTTAAGAGTCATTTACCAACCATATATTAAAATTAAACCCACCCAGTGCAATAAATTATTATGTACCTCAATTAACGTACAATTTGCAAGATTGAAAAAGAATGTAATATTAACAATTTAATAATATTAATATTGGAGCTGATGATCTTTGATTTTGTATTGTGAATTGTGAATTGTGATTGGTAGATTACCACAAAGGGGAGGTTAAAGAAAGAGGTCAAGGGACAGTTATGTTCCTTTTTTGGATAGCATTGGAAAACCATAGCAAGAAATCTCCTCACTTTATTTAGCTGGTTAGGTGGGGTGGTCCTGAAAGAATTGAAAGGAAAAGTAGAGACCGATTAAACAAATCCATCTCCAAAAAATTAAGAAGAAGAAGTTAAGGTTTAATTTATCACACAAGGAACGAATTACCTAAGCAAAGTACTGGGATTCAGATCCAAGTGCAGATTCGCGAACCGTACTAAGCATATATTATATAGTTTCTTTTCCCAGGTTGTGTGGTACAAAACAAATCGAAATAGCTTAGGTTATGAAAGATGACTAAGAAACCATCCATGAGTAGCTGTGTGTAAACGCCAACTACAGGTTACTGAATACACAAATTGATAAGAGGGCAGGGACGACCCCCACTCTCCAAAACTGCAACAGAGCAATGATGTCAGAGATTGGATGAGTTTTCCGGGTTGAAAATGACACTAGGTGGTACGGCTCACTCAAAGGAACCCTAGTTTTTGTAATTACCAATTTGTCTTTTTTGCTCAGTCCCTAGTACGTTTCATCAATTTTTAAATTAAAACACTTTATTGATAATACAAATATCTCTGCCACTGTTTCAATTAAGATTGTTCACTGTTTGAAAACTCAATAAAATATCACTGTTTCAATTTAGACAAATGCTTTCAAGTGAACCATAGAGATTAGTTAATTATATTCTTAGGGCTTAAAATGTTCCTTTAAGGATGTCTTAGAATTTGATTTCTAGCTATGTGAATAAATAAGATTTTTATAGGAGAGACAAAATTTAATTTAATAATTCAAAAGATATCTTTGTCAAAAAAAATTAAATAATAATATAAAAGAATTTTATATTTTTTAATAGTAAAATATTATAATTTATAAGTGATAAAATTATTAATTTTTGTAATAATTACTAAAAAATAATTTTTAATGGTTTCTAATTAATTCACTGTGTACAAAGATTAAAGTTTTAAAATGAAGTTTGAATGCTTAAAAAACGATGAGGGAGACTGGAGTATTTGTATTAATATTGACAAGGGAATAGTGAATGTTAAAGGTATATGTGAATGAATAACTTGTTGTCTTAATTTTGTTGGTGATTAATTAATTACTATTTACTATCTTATACCTTCCTCGTCGTTGGAGTATCAAAACCTTTTTGTACAGAGAAGAAACAGTCAACAGTGTTTCCACCGTTTCACTTCCACCCACCTTTTACTTCATGGCCCTTGGGTTAAAAAGTTGAAGTCTCACAATTGAGAAAACCATTTTTCCCTAGTTAATTTGTACAGCGAGATGAGATAAAATTTTCACCACCCCATTTTACTTGCTCATGAATTAAGCGCGTATAATTTGAATTAATTAACACATCACGGATTACGTAGAGCTACTTTTAAGTTTTAACCCCTGATTCCTTCAAATTCTGTGAGGGCTAAATAGAACCCTAACCCTAACGACACCAGAGACAATCACAGGAAAACACACATACCCACACATTAACGGGTTCGAAAGTTGAATGATTTGACCCTGCTCTGCTTACGTTGCTTCCACATAATGAGGCAAAAAACCCACAAATTATGTGTGTCTTGTCCTCGGTTTACTTACACACTATTACTGTATCATTCTCTCTCTCTCTCTCTCTTCACCACTGCCAACGAACCTGGTCCAGCAGATAATCCATTCACATAAGAATAGACACTATGCACGCAAAGCAAATCCAACTTCCATCATTGGCCTAATTGAAACCCCTTCCTCTTACCCATTTCTCTAAACACTCTTTTTTCCTTCTTGGATGTGTTATAGTGTTAGCATAACTCATCTCTAGTCTCTTTCCCTTCCCTCAAAACCCTTTATATTAAAGGCTGTCTTGGGGTATCACTTTGGACCAATAAGTTGGGAGTTGAGGGCTAAAACCAGTTCATTGTTCAGAGGAAGATAGACATACACTTCTTCAAGCTAGAGCTAGGGTTTTGGTCCCTCTCAAATTCATTAATTGAAAAGAAACATAAAAAAAATCTTGAAATGTTCCCTTACATTTCCACCCCTTACCCTTCCTTCCCTTCATCATCTTCTTCCTCTTCATACCATCCTTTTCCTTTCCTCAACCTTGAGAATGCTTCTGCAAGCAACACCCTTCTTCATGACCCACTTTCTGTGCCTTACATGCCAACTCACAATAACCATCCAAGCATCCATGAAGCACTGACCAATTTGCAAGTCCCAGATCATAACTGTGGTAGTGGTGGCGGTGGCAGTGGTGGTTCTGTAATGAAACCGGACCCGAGCGGTGGCGGTGGTGGTGCTCCTCACTATGGCATTTCTTGTTTCCTCACAAAGAAGCCAGTTAAGAAAGACAGGCACAGCAAGATTTACACCTCTCAGGGTTTGAGGGACCGAAGGGTGAGGCTGTCCATTGAGATTGCTCGCAAGTTCTTTGATCTTCAAGACATGTTAGGGTTTGACAAAGCCAGCAACACCCTTGAGTGGCTCTTCAACAAGTCCAAGAGAGCAATTAAGGAGCTGGCAAGGAGCAAGAACAGCAACAACAGTGAGGAAGGAGCCAAGAGCTTCTCCTCTTCATCTGAGTGTGATGATGACTGTGAAGTGGTCTCTGAGATCAAGCATAAACAACAACAACTCCTCACTTGTGATGCTGCTACTTCACATAACCTACAACAAGGGTTGGATTCAAGTGATAACAAGTCTCCAACATCGGTGGCTGCAAGAGAGAGGATGAAGTTGAAAAGGACACAGAAGGAACCTGCAAGGATGAAGGAGTCAAGGGAGAAAGCAAGAGCAAGAGCAAGGGAAAGGACTAGCAACAAGATTATGTGCAATGTTAACACCAACAACACAGGGAAGGTGCAACAACAAGACTTGAAGAAAAAGTTCCCTGCAATTGAAAATAACCACTCTCAAATCATGCATCAATCAAGGTCACCTACTCACCCTCACCACCTTTTGGGAAGTGAAGCACCTAGAGATGACTTCAACGTTATTGAGGAATCCATTGTGATCAAGAGAAAGTTGAAGCCTTCTTTGATGTCCTCTTCTCATCACCATCATCACCAAAACCTTGTGATCCCTAAGGAACCACCAAGTTTCAACAACAACAACAACAGTGAGTACCACCCCTTCTCCAATTTGTCTCCAAATTGGGATGCTAATGGATCCACTGGCCGCTCCAACTTCTGTGCCATAGCTAGCATGAATCTATCCACAGGTATGTGTTATGTTGTGTGTTTCATGAACATGGTACCAGCCAGTGCTGATTGTTCTTCTTGAAAACCTGCTATTTTAATGATATTCACAGTTCTATGAGTCTTCAATTTTCAGGGCTTCAAATCTTTGGAAAGTCTTGGGAGGAGTGCACCAATCCACGTTAACACTAGTGTGTGTGTGTGTTTTAGCTTTTCCTTCTTTTTTATTTTTCAGTATTATCTGATCAAATGCAACTCTTCTAGTCATTTGCCAAGGAATCATGAAGCATCTTTCTGTGTTTTCCACCAGTTACTTTTCTGTCCTATATTCCCTTTCCACAATGTTTGTACCTCATTTTCTTTTCCTCATCATCAGCCAATGGCGTGTGACAGTTCGCACAAAGGTTGCTACTGCGTGTATTGGTTTCTGACCAATATTTAAAGTGTGGTTGGTATTGCATAATGCCAATTAGTTATCAAAAAACTGTTCCTTCTAGCAGATTTTAATATTATATATTTGGTTATTATTGTTCAACAGTGACCAATATTTATATTAAGAACATTTCAAGCAGTTATATACCTTGTTGCAAGAGGAGGTGGTACAGAAGAAATCTCAAGTTCTTTCAGCTTCTGTTTGTAATCGAGCTAAAGATGTTGAGCATGCACCTGATGAATTGCATTATTAATTACTAACCTGTAAAACAAAAAAACAAGACATACTCATAAATATACTAGTTTTCAATGTATAAAGAGATTACATACGGATGAAACTCAACTTCAATACAGAAGAATAGAAGCTAACCACGTTAAAAGTTCACAATAGACCCAGGAAAATTCATACAAGATTTGTCAAAATCCTAGAGAAATTTTGTACAACTTAATGGGGGTGTTGTTGTCTATCCTTTGACAATATGATTTACTTTCTCACAAACATTGCCTTTTTTTCTTTTTTGTATCCTTGACAATATGATGCTTGTTGTTGTCTCATTAAGGTATGATGGTTTGGTGTGATGTATTAATTTTCTAAATGCAAAGACAGATTGAAGTATCAGTTGCATAATTAAATATGGGAATGGACACAGGTATTTCTACTCATATATATGAAGCACTATTAACTTCATGTTTATATCTATTAGATACAGAATGCTTTTTAACAAGTCACATATTTGGAATTTTAGCTTTTTTTCTTATGGTTTTTGTGAATAATTTCATGTTTATCATCATGTCTTTGACAAGTTTTTTCGCTCAAAGAGAAGATCTTCATCTCTTCTGTGAAGTCCTTTGAAAATAATTATTGACCATTTGAGTTCTAAAATGCTTAAACTATATATCGTGGCTGAAAATGGCCAGCTTTATGCTATTTTAGATAACCACAAAGATAATTCACTGAAAAAAAATTAGCAACAATTATTAGTAGAAGAAAGGGTGATATTTACACCACTGAAATTGTTTGTTAAAGCTTGCATTTGTTCATCATTGAAGCTTATATAAGATCACTTGGGTGTATCCATTGCATGAATTTCACCATCTCTTAATTTCTTCCAAAGAGTAAATTGAATTTCTGAATAGATGGTATATTACCAAACTAGAAATATTTGCATTAATAGTGAGATTAGCACTCATGAGTTCATGTATAAAAAAAGGTTTGACAATGATTTTTGCTCTCCAGAGATTTAGAATTAGAAAATTTTCTACTCTGATATTTAATTTCTTATCTGATTTCTTAAACTTTTTAGTAGGTTTCTATCTTCAAAAAATGAAATGGCAAAGATTAATACTGATATACTGTCTTTGAGCATTTCTATTTAATTAATATTGTTCCAAAGGCAATGTCTGGGATGTCAGATAGGCTATATACTGTAATTGTTATGATTTGATTTCTTTCCGACTTTCCTAATTTTTATGTTATGCAAACCGGTGTTAGTTTCCCCCCCTTAAATTCTAGGATTCACAATTCAACAACAATAAATGCAAAAATAACATTCTCCTAGAATCCTTACAACATAAATGTGTGGTTGAAATTAATTTTCTTTAGCCTAAAAACTTTTAGCCATTCATGTATGATATGTGAGGATTTTTGGAACATCAATGCATCTATTATTTTTGTGTGATATTAAAATATCTTTGGTAAATACTTGGCCTAGAATTAACATGTAGAGATCAGTACAGCAACTTGCAAAAATTCTTTCGGTCTTCAGTGTAAGTTTTTAGGATTAATGTTCATCTACGTATAAATTTATTGTAAGTATATTTTTTAACTATAATTTAAGATTCTATCTTTACATGGATACATGATCTATTTGGATAAACTTCTCTATACGTATTTATAGAAGAGAAAAATGAAAAGAAAAAATAAAAAAATTTTCCATAAAGTAAAATTAACTTATATGTAAGTTAATTATAAAAACTCTATTTTCTTAAAATTAATATAAAAGAACTTCTACGTATTAACTTATGTATAAACTAATTTTAGTTTAATGAGAAATTTATTTCATCTTTTTTCTTATTTTCTTCTCCTATATATGCTTATAAAAAAATTTATCCAAACATATCCATAGAATCACAATTAAATATATTACTTTATCTGATGAAGGATAGGATTGACCCAGTAAGTGATGGAGTACCCCTAACTAAAAAAATGGAAACTTTGTTTCCCACGTATTTACAATGATCTAATCAATAATTGCATAGATGGAATAATTTCTCCCTTTATCTAATGGTATATGCGATCATAGATTTCAGAGAAACAGATATGATGGAATTCATTATCAAAAACAAGCTCTACAGAGTCTGTTTTAGTTTGGGGATCTGCATATAGATATTGAGAAGATCATAGCATACATATAAAATTAAAATTAAAATAAAATGAATTTTGAAAATTATATAGTTAAGATAATTTGTTGTTCTCATAATAATAAGTGAAAAGAATTTTTACTTTGGCCAAGTTTTTCTACGATCTTATATCTTGGTGGAGAAGCTTTTCTAGTTAGGTTCAATCATTTTTTTATTATGACATCACTTTTCTTTTCTTTTCTCTTGTGCTTTCCTTTTCATGAGAAGTTGAAATAGATGAATAATATAAATCACGAGTAATATTACACACTCCAACACGTGATTTGGTCGCAAGCAAACGATATTTTGGTAAATGTCACTGGACTGTTAAAATCGCCTACACACAGTTAACTTGTTTGTGCATTGTAATATGGAGTCTGATCGTGTGGTGTAGCATTACTGGTTCATTATATATAGGAGAAAAGGAGAGAATAAAATTTACAAGGTAGATAGTGGAAAATTAATAACAAAGGGAAAAAGAATATTATTAAAAAAATTAAAATTAGTTACAGAAAAATTAACATGTAATTTTTTTAAAAATTGTCACTAAAATCTAGACTTTGTATAATAGTATGACAAGTTGATTAGAAAAATCAATCCATAAACTATATATTTCTTTTTTATATTACTAATTATATATTGCATTTGAAAAAACAAGCGTGATTCTTTTAGGAATAACAATTCTATCAATACCCTATTTGGAAAAAAAATATTCGCAGTAGATAGAGTAAATACATGCAAAATTAATGGGAGATGAGTGTGGGTATCGTACTATAGTACCTACCACATCCCATACGGCACCTCTCTCTCTTTATAAATATAATTATTTAATTAAGATGTCTCTTATTATGATTTGTATATAAGTATAATATGTTTATTTTTTTTACTATAAGAATAATATATAAAATAAGAAATATAAGCATAATTTTTAAATAAAATAAATTTTATGTATAACTAGTACTAATATCAAGAAAAGTAAATGTAATTATTTCTAAAATTTACATAGAAATATTTTTATGAATTCAAAGTTAATTTATGGAGTGAAAAGGGAGGAGAAATGAGGTACCATTCTTTGTTTTATGGTCAGCCAAAAAAAAATATATTAAATGATATACAAGATACCTTAACTCATATTCAAGATAATCAATATCATTAACTAGTATCCTACAAACATATTAAAACCAGTAAACAGTTACATTCCTTCATACCAATATTGTTCCTTTAAAACACTAACATCTTCTAATCCCTTCAAACATTCTATGAAATTTTTAAACCATTAAAAAGAAAAAGAAGAATCATTTTATAATAAATAAAAAAACCTGTAAAGACTTGTTGTCATGAAAGATGAAAAGTTTAAGATTGAGATTCACAATATAGAAATAATAGATTATATTTCAATTTTACATTGAACTAGTGTGAAGATTATAAACTGAAAAAAGACATGTCGTAGACATTGTATCTATGTTTGGATAATTTAAAATTATGTTTCTAATATTATATGATTGTGACTTATATTTGAATTATTTAAGTTATTTTTATAATGTTGTATGATTATGATTTATTTTTGGATAATTTTAGGGTAAGTTTGGATGAATTAAGAATGGATTTTTATTTCAATTATTAAAAAAATAATAAATATTTATTTTATCAATTTATTGACCTTGCACTTTAGCAGATACAATAGCAGATACAATAATAGATATATATGTATAGGATGAGGATAAGAATGAGAATTATAGTTGCTACATCCACATATATAAAAGTGGATGTAAGTGTTTTTTTTAAATGCTAAATACTATAATATTTTACTCAAATTCTATTCATTGTTATAGTTAATTTTCTCTCTTGCTTTATAGTTTTAATTTGTTCATAATTTGTAGACTCCCAATCTACTAACATTTGGGAGCTTTGAAGATTGGTTGAGAAAGTGGATAAGAATTGTTACACGGTTGTGTTAGTCGACGTGGTATAATTGCTTGTACCTTGAATTTTAGGCCAATAAAATTTATAATTGGACTGTTCATTATTTTGAATATTTATGGTTTACAACATGAGTTTCTCTTAAGCCATTCTTTATTCAATGGTCCTACTAGAACATGCAAACTTTAAATCAATTCTAGATCTACTTCTACTTTCAGCTTGCATTTAACTACACAGCTATTTAATGAAACAAACCTTTTTCTTTATCCTTTTCTTCCTTGACTTCTTTTGGCCCCTCTTTGCTCCTTCTGTCTCTATCTATTTATCTGTCCAGACAATGAAAAAAAAACCCATTAGGTTTCACTCCATTTTCTGGTCTAAATATTGTACTTTATTATTTAAAGCACCTTAGCATTTTATTATTCTTAATTTGTTGATAATATTATTATTTACCAACCACAAATTAATTAATATCTACATATCATTGTAATAACTAAAACTTATAATTCCTTCATAATGTTTAATATTCTTCTAATGTCGTAAATCACATCATCACTAACACGTATTGGATGGGGTCACCACTCACCACACCTCTTAAATATGTGGTCTTAGGTTTAAGCTTGAAAGTTATGCCAAAGAAATACTATGAAGATGAGTCATCGCTTTACTACTTAATCTATTTAAAACCAGTAAAAAAATCATCGTGAACAATATTGTAAAAAAAGACTATACCAAGATGGGGACTTAAACCTATAATATCACTCTAACTCTAGTTGTTGCATTAAGCCCTTAGCATTAGGCTTTAAAAGTAGTGTTATTTATGGCACAACTTTATGGCCATACATATATTTGGAAGTGTTTAAAACATGCTGAGAATAGACTTGAAGAGCTTCCGTAATGCACAAATGGTGGTGGCTTTGTCGCTTTGATGGTGCGACCATAGGCGTAGCAACTCCAATGACAATTAATGGCCTCCCTTCTCTCATATTAATTATATGTCTATTTGACTGATTTAGCTTGTCTCTTGAAACTTTAGACAGGGATACATGAAATTGTTTAACTTTATTTTTATTTGAAGTTAAACAATTTCGTTATAAATTATTAGGATCGGCTTAATTTCAGGAGGTTTTAGAAATATGTACAAAGACAATTTTATTATTGTCCTTATATTTTCTTACCTAAAATAAATTTTATTATATATTATTTTTCTAATACAACCCTCGTATATTGAAATCTCACCTAATTAAAGTACGAGAGATATTCTAATTCATATAAAAAGGTAATAATAATTCATTTGAATAATAATTATGCATCTCACCTAAATATTAATTAATTTACATTCTCATGCTTTTTTTTAAATTAGGATAACTTCATCCAAGAAAGTTATAATAATAATTTGTATAATTGATTTGCATTCCCTTGTATAAAAGAGAAATAATACAGGTAAAAATGAAGTAATTAAATTAAAAGAGAATACAATCACTAAACTTTCTTCGTTATCAATTATTATGTGTTGATGTATAAGTGTGAAAGGAAATTTTTATATTGGATTAAAATGTACATGTTAAGTAATGTATAAGCAATAAAGACTTGTAAGCTTAATATTTTAAAATTTTAAATTAAATGTAATGTCAACTTTATTTATATGATTGACTTGTGACTCATTGATAGAGTTCTTTCTAATGATTAACTCCCTTATATGCTTAACATTATGAATATATAACTCTAGTTGTGGTAGGAGAGAAAATAATAAAGGTTGAAGCATGCACTTTTTTTTGCATTATTGTTTCTTTCTTTTTCCTTGTTAAGAGAGTCGACTGCTCAGCTAGGACTTTCTTGGGGTCGGGGGTTTTGAGTTCATTCTCATTTGTATAGCCCCTTTAATATATGTTTTTCTTTAATTGAATGTTGGGCAGTTTCTTGAAGGAGAATGAAGAGGCTCACACTTAAATTTGCTATATTTCTTTATCTTATATAGTAACTTCAAGGCATAAACTATTAAACTGTAATCATTATCCATTTCATCTTTTATATATACAAAGAGAGATTAAGTTATGCATCAAAAGTGTAAAATAGTATTATATAGTTATCTAATAATAAACTACCATGCATAATAAGTTTGTTGATTTCTATAATGATTACTTTAAAGTCATACCAACAAGTAATTTATGATTAGATAGCAATGTAAAACATACAATTAAACTCATATAATATATATATATATATATATATATATATATATATATATATATATATATATATATATATATACACATATTTCTAGTGATTCACATGACATTTTCAAATGATACAAGTCTTGGATAAGAATCTACAACACACTAGAACACCCTTTTGACCGATCCATTACTCGGAAACATCTAGAATTTCTCAAACAATGTGATATCTTACACCGGGTAAATCCTTAACTCTTTCTCCTCTTCCTAAGACTACAAAATGTTCTTGTAAATTATGGTCAATACCTAGTATATAAGTAATTTCAAATCATCATTACTACCACAGGTTAAGTGCCCTCTGATAACTTTACATAATGCAAAGTTTGGTTTTCTGTATGTAATTGTGGAAAAGTTGACAAATAAACCATCATTACTACCACACCATAGAATTGTACATGAGATTTTCACTTTGTACAACTCCTCGTTCAATTCTTTTGAAGTCATTGGATATGTTTTCTAGTTCAATTCGAGAATCTCCTCCCTCCCCCCTCTTCTTCTATACTATTCTAAAGAGTAATTGACCAATTTAGTCATGTTTCCATGTTTCAACTGGACACCTTTTCTATTATTCTAAAAAAAGAAGATAACTCTAAGAGTGTTATTTCTCATCCTCATAATTTATTTTTTTTGCAATTTAACGAATCTAACAGGTGACATATTATTCGTTAGATTGCAAAAAAGTGAATTGTAAGAATGAAGAGTAACTTTCTTAAAATTACTCTTAAAATAAGTGAATCCTTCCTCATATATATATATATATATATATGGGATGACATGTATTATATGTTTAATTTTGGTTAAGAAAAAGAATACCCATTATAAAAGCAAAATTAATTAATCAATGGGTTAAATTGGAATGACATCATTGCAACATAGTTTTTTTATAGGTAAAGAAATTATTACTAATATAAGTACGTGGGAGACTTAGCGTGGGTTTGACCTACCCTATTTTCTCATTTTAACACTAATCTTGATACTAACAAAATTAGCATATGACCAGTGCTAACTAATAATTTTTATAAAAAAATCTTTAATAATAACTAAATAATTTTTTTTTAAAAAAAATTGATGTGTATTTTAGCGACGACTAGACCGACACGTACAAAATTAAAATATCAAATTTCACACCTTGGCTTTGTCTGCACTCAAATCTCAAACTAGTGTCAAAAGAGTAATGTGACTAATGAGGCGCTACAGAGAGAAAATGGTCTTTTACCCCTTGCAACGATTGTGAGAACAATAGGACTGACAGTTGCACGACGCGCATGATGATGTTCCTGCATGGTCAATTCGTTTTTTTCTTTTTTCTTACTTGTTGATTGATTTTTTTTATGGTTTGTATGGATTCTTGAATGGTGGTGTTTAAAAGACTCATGGTGGTGCTTCTTAGTGTTTGCAATAGAGATGTGGCAACCAAGAGATGCTCTGGGTGCCTATGACCAAATTTAAAGCAACAACGGCATTTTGTCAATGATGAGAGGGTAAAGAGCTAGGAAGAAAAGGGATGGCCAAAGGAAGAGGAAGAAGAAGGGAGAAGAGAAAGAAAGGAGAAAAGGAAAGAAAAAGGAAGAGAAATATGAATAATGGTGGCTTCACCATCATCATTACCGAAGGATTTAGAAATATGAAAATTGCTATGTCAACGTTATGTCAAGTTTTGATTATTAGTGTCAGCTTTTAGCCAACAAAGTCAATGCTATTTGTGTTTTTATTGTAGTGAAACTTTTGAAATTAAGTAATTTGTGAAAAATAAAAAAAAATTCCACAAGATCAAAATATGGAATATTTTGTTAAAACATAATACATGTGTCCAAAATAACTCAAGAGTGTTAATGATAATAAATATTATGTCTAAAGAGTGATAACTAATGTTTAATAATGTTCTTCCTCTTGAGGAGAACATCAGGTTATTATCACTAAAGTTTGGTACACATTTATAGGAAGAGAAACTTTTTCTTTGAATAAGTTTATTTCGTGCGTCCAAAGAGATGACGACATTCATAAGAATGAGGCTTCATCCAATAAAGGATGTAGCCTCTTAAGCATAATTTTTTTCATTATTATAGTGCTTATCTTATCTCACATCTTATCTCTAATCGTATACATTATATCTGTAAGTTTATATTCATTCATCAGTATTTACAATGTTCATATTTTTTTTAGACATCATGTACTTCATTAAGTCTTGTTTATTTTTAGTACAGCAAAAGGGTTACACCTTAAATTCTGATATATCAAGTCAAGTTTGGTAGAAGAAAATTTTGGTCATGACTCTACATATAAGGAACCAAAAAGAATCAATATCTCTTAGCAAATGAAAACAACATAACTAAGAATAGAAAAAAAACAACTTTTCTCTTACACATTTTTTCTTTGTCTTCATAAAAAGGAAAGATTTTGTACACAGCACTGCAAAAAATGTATCTTTAGCATTTAATGTGGAAGGTCATTCTCCTCATGCAAAGCAATGTTCATCCCACACTCATCTATATATTTGGTTGATCAAGCTCTCAAAATAAACACGAAGAGAAAAGTAGAAAAGATAGAAAAACACTCAGTACTCTTTGTACTACAATCTTTGAATTTCTTGTATACTTGCTTTGTTAAGCAAAATTCAAAGTCTTTGTATTGAAATTGTTATATTTTCACCTAGTGAGTTATCTTTGTAAAAGGATCTATTTCTTTTGAGATAGCCTGAAAAGACTAAGTATTAAAGAATACTTGATATTGCTTGTAATAAGGTAGATTAAAGTGGTGTAGAACCTAAAGAGATGGAGAATACTTAGTTATAAGTCAGTTAGACTTTAGTGAATAAATCCTTCAAGTTAAGTTATGCTTAAGATATTTTAGACATTTAATCATGTATTGTTTTTGTTAATTCTCGAAGAGCATATCTAAATTCTTGAATTATCCCTCCAAAGCTTTAATGTCATACATTCATAAAAGTGAAACAAAGTTATAAAGTTACAAATTGTTAGACATGTGTGAAAGAGAGAATGGAGGTGAATAGACTACCATGGGTTCAAGAAGTGGGAAAGTAAGCGAATCAGGATCAAGTTCAAGATTCAAATATGATCAGTGGCTAGGTATATGTCTTCAAATGGGGGATCAAAGGATTGCGATTGGTTACTTACTAATTTTTAAGAGGAATTGGAAATAAATGATAGCAAAGAAATAAGAAAGGAAGAAAATGGAAAAAATGAAGGAGATAGAAGGTTAATCTGATACATAATGAAACTTATTAGTTTTAATATCAAAGGTTCATGGGAAAGGCGAAGAAAATTAAGGTGAAACAATTGATAAAAGACCATCAACCCAATAATGCATACAAGAAACAAAATTGGAAAAAGTGGGGAGGAAACTTTGTGATATATTATGGGATGATAAAGGTTGGTCTATCAAAGAAAATTTTGTAAGAATTGAGGGTTTGTGGGGTCAAGAAATTATATAAAACTACAAAAAAGAATATATATATATATATATTCCTTGTGATTTGAAGGATAAAACAGAGTTATGGAGGATTATCAATTAGATAGAAGTTAGAATAGGTTATAAATGGTGTGTGACTATTGATTTCAATTTTGTTAAACAAAAAAGTGAAGAAAGGTAGTGGAGAGTAATGGTAGAATAAAAGGGATGCAAGCTTTTAATGATTTCATAATAGAGGCAGATTTGATATATTTACTATAACGTCCTAATTTTTTTTTCTAATTATTTATTATTACTTGTAAATATAATGTTTCTTTATTATTAAATATTAATAAGTGAGAAATTTATACATGTCATTAACTTAAATAAAGTTTTTTTGAAAAATACTATATATGTGAATTTAAATTTTGGTTTTTATTAAATTTAAAATAATAAGAAAGTAGCCTTTTAGCCTAGTTTTAATAATAAAAAAAAGTGTTTGACTTGTTAAATTGAAAATTTGATATGTTTTTAAGCATCAAAGTCAATTGTTTTGTTAGTCAGTTTTGTTCTATTGTTTATATAAAAGAGGGAGAAATGAAAGAACTTGTGGAGTAAACATTAGAGGAACGTAAAGGATTGTCATGAGGAGCTTTCTAGGCTGGTTTTGTTACTGTTTGTATATCAATAAGAAGGAAATGAGTTTTATCTCACTATTTGGTGTATCTTTTATATAAGATGGGTAAAGGGGTCATCCTTGGGACCTCGATTTTGCATGTTTTTTTGTGGTCATTGAATGGGGATTAATCTTGTGTCTTTGTGTGTGATTTTTGTTGGTTTTGGTGTAATTATAATATATTAATTGGTGAATTGTGTGGTTGCTTTGAATGCTAGGTTTTCTAATTGAAATTCTGCAAATTTGGGGTTTTTTGTGTATGGATGAAATGAGTGTTTTAATCGTGTTATGATTCTTTGAGTGCATTTTTATGTGCTAAATTTGTAGCTATCAAGAGAATATAGAAATTCACTAGTTCCCCCATTGATTTGGTTGAGTTTGTTTGTAGAATCGCCACACACTAAAGACTAGACATCTTGAGCATAAAGTTTGAAAGATTAAACTTTTGTGGGTAGTTCGAGAATAGTTAGATAATGGATGACCCAATAAAACCAACAACAATCGCAAGGATAGACTTCGATATTATCTTAAATTTTTTAATTTAAATCTATTTAAACTCCAAAAGTTAACTCAAGAAGTGACGACTTCTCCCCACTTATGTACTTTGTTTTGGTCATATCATTAGTCAATATGGAATCTCCAACAAAAATCTTCATTTGAGGACTAGAATAAAAGTTTGTAAAATTAGATATTTGTGGGTGGTAATAACGACTCGATAGACTCAACAACAATTACTATAATAATATTTCATACCATCTTACAATTTTGAGTTTGGACTTAACTTATCCTCAAAAACTAGCTCAAAATGTGAAAATTAGCTCTCCCCTCCTCCTACACACTTATATAGACTATTTTGGTCATGTCATTAATTTATGTGATGTAAGACTATTAAATATTTAGTTTTAAGCCCACTAACAAAAAATTATTTATTATTAATTTTTTATAAAACAAAAAAGACGACATATATGTTAACAAAATGGTTCAATACATAACTCTTTAATTTAAAATAAAAAATGTTTTAGGTCTCACTCGTAAGTGGATCTATCCTTGTAAAATCTCCAACAGATTGTAAAGAACTTCTCACATAGCTTCTTTCATTCCGATATGCATGCCAGTCTATAAACACTTGAAAACGGAGCTTCTTAGTTATGTGAACAAAAAATGAATAGTGGACACCCATCTCTCTATTTATACTTAGTGAGTGAAATAAAAAAATATATAGATATACCAAGTAATATGATGTGATTGAAAAGAAAAAAGATAAGGAAAAGTAATAAGTGTTATCGAGATATTTAGATTGGTGGGAGGTAATGTGATAGCACAATTCAAGTAAGTACAGACTCAAAATTAAGAACATTGTGGAATTCTCTTTTCACGATTTGTGAACACATAAATCCAGGATATCATGTTGAGGAACTCGATTATTTGTTGTTTCAATTTCTAGTCCACTTGAACCTAATTCCGTGAACAAGGTAGAAATAGAAACTTCTTTTCACACATGAAATGCGTCTCCAGAAGCATCCTCCATCACCATTTGCATCAGTCCTATCTCAGTCTTTCTTCGACCATATTACTTAAAATTTTTTAATAAACCTTTTAACTCATTTTAACTTTCACTGCGAAACTTACTAAAATAAGCCTATTTAACACCCTACATAAATTGCAATAATTTCACTGGTTATATATCTTAAGTTATTGATTCAAATTAAATGCAGTATATTGTTGTGATAAAAGGTGATTGTGAGCCTAAGTAAACTTTTCTTATATTGTCAGTGATTTGAATCCTAAAATTGTCACTGTAGGGAAAGTTTTATCAAGCCAATATTCCCAATTTGAATGTTAGTTTCGCACTTTTGCAAGTATGCCTACATAGATACCTAATAAAAAAAAAAGTCATTCATTCAAAGCATTCTGAATTCAGGACTCTGTTTATTTATGCATTTTAAAAAGTGGTTTATTTTTTAGAGATTTTATGTCAAGTAGAAATTATGTTTTATTTGATTACAATTATAAAAAGTACTTTATTTTAAACGGTAATTGTAATTACATTTAAAAAAAATTATTCAATGGAACTTTATAAAATCATTAAAAATATTATTTATATTTACATTTAAAATTTTTTAATACACAACTATACCGGATTGGTGATGCATCACTCCCTCTTCTCTTAAGAGAGAAATTAATTAGAAAAAAAATAGAAAAATAAAAGATAAATTATGAAATCATCTTGAAATTGTTATTTTTTTGTTTTCAAAAATTGATTGAAAAACTTACTTCAAATCAGAACAGAAGACACCAAACAAAAATTTACTTGTTCTTTTATTTTTAAAAATAGGATAGTGTTTTAAAAAATAACATTCAAACAAGTTTTGAAAACCAAACCAACATTATATTAGTTTTAGTAGTATTAGATTTAATTTTTTTTAAATAAAATTTTGGATTCGACTCTTTTGATAAAGAAACAGTTAAAAATAAATATTTTATTATTAGATTTTTTAGATAGAAATTAGCCATTATTGATTAATATTCCACGTTTATAATATAACAAGAAGCTTATATCTTTGGTTTTGTTTCTTGTAATAGTTTACTTGCTAGAAAAGTTTCTCTACACCTAGATTTGAGTTTGGTGTTATGAAATTTGCTGCGAATTTTGGCATTTCTTTTTAGAATCTACTCCAGAATGGCCATGCTAATCGTGGCTGAACATAATGACCACGGTGGAGTTCATAGAGGTTGATCGTAGCTATAGACTGTAGTCGTTGAAAAGTGATTGTACTATCATGTGTTAGTGTACCAAACACGTTAGAACCAAATATAATATGAGAGAATATGATAAGACTCGATGATATGAAAAGATTGATTAGATCTTATATTATACATAATATACGCAACCAACTGGTAAATATAACTATATAGTACTTACCGTGTCTAGAAACATTAACAAGGTCACTATATATGTAGAAACATTCTAGCTGTCATGGAAAAAAGTTGGTGCCTCGCTACTGAAGACTGAGAATAGAGTTTAAAAAATAATAATAAATAAATAATAAAAAGCAATTTCATTACCCCACTGTAATTCCAAGCACCAACATTTGATATCCAATCATTCAAATACAGTGAACAATATTTTTTTTGTTCTTTGTTCAAATAGTTGAGTTGTTAAAAAGGTTTGTGCACCCTAGATTTGGGCTTGAAGCTTGAAAAAAGTTGCTTTGATTTTGGGGTTTGTTCCGTATTCTAGAGCGGGTTATGATACAATGATAAACAAAATTTAGATATAATTTTTTAAGTGATTTTTTTTTCTTATCAGAATTAGAGTTTATTTTGAAATTTTATATAATATTTAATGCAAACTTTTATTCTACATGTTATTAAAATGAAACTTTAATTTTAATTAGACAACAATACTAAAAATACACAAGAAATTACATTTAAGATTTGCCTTATGGGGATCGGTGGAATGGAAATGATGTTGTTTGAGTTCATGCAAAGTAGCCATAAGAATGGCTATGGTAGCCGCGGTATGGGGGGACAATTAACTTGATAGTAGTCAAAGGAGGTAGCATTTGGTTTGATTTTTTCTAATTTTTCCTTAAAATGAAAAGACAAAAGAGACACAATTTTAAAGGAACATTATTGAAAATTAGAAAGAGCTTTTAATGAAGATAAAGAAGGAAAAAAGTTTTCAAACAAGCTAATCAGAGGAGCAAAATGTTCCTATACCTAGAAAACATATGGTAGCTTAGCTGGAAGGAAGATCCTTCACTTCATTTATACCCTAATAGTTTCCACTCCACTATATATGGTAGACTGTATCAGAGGCTAAGCTCTAGCTAGCTAGTTTCCCACCTACTTGTCCACACCAATCACTTCTCCACCCACTTCACTCTTGTAACATGTTTTATATATAACCTTTAAAAAAACCTATGTTCAATTCCTCAAAAGTTTGAAATATAATCACTAATAAGCAAATATTAAGAAAGCTTTTTTCTATAGTAATGATATAAAGAAGCTGACAGGCCTTAATTTTTTTATTTGCTAAGCAAAATTATTCTTTCATGTAAGTATTTGGAGAGATTATCGTTAGTAGGTTAAGTTAGAACTACATAATTAAGTGGATTGACATTACATCCAATATTTAAAACTTTTAGGCATAATAGGTGTATTGGTCTTTTGTTACTATTTATACATATCAATTTGCATATATGTAGCTATTTTAATACATATCAATTATTGCATATTTATGCAGTGGGCCATCTATCAACGGATGATGTGGTTGGGTAAAATTAATGGATGCAGGGACTGTTTACTAATGTAAGAGGATGCAGGAACTTGACTATATATGTAAAAGGATTTGGGTATCTTTTTTACCTTTGTATTAAATAATATTTCTTTACCAAAAAAATCATATCAACTTACCTATTTCTATGCAAGATTTCTCATCTACACTTAACATTCCAATAATATCTCTTCAAATGCAATTAAGACCCTTCACTTAGTAAGTTTTTCCTCAAATAATCGATTCTAATATTAATTGTATCATAAAAGTAGGTAAGTAGACATCTAATGTAATTTAAAACTACAAAACATTAAGTGTACTAGTTTTTATTATGGTTCAAGTATAATACTTATTTAATATGAAACTTTTTACTTTTATTTCACTCTAACAAATAACTTAATAATGTATATATTATTGTGATTATGCTATCAATGCTTATCACATTGATCTTTCATTCTGATCTTGACTCATTTAATAAGTCTCGTTTGAATACATAGATAATATTTTTTTATTTATATGAATTGAATATAAAATTAAAAAATTTATAATATTTACGCACTCTACTCAATATTAAATATAAAGGTTTTAAGCACTATACATCACATTTTTATGTAACATATTACACTAAATATCTTAAGGCTGTACAATTAACCTTGACTATTAATCTTAGTTACAACAACAAACATTTTATGACTCTCAACATCTCACACTAAAATACAATTGATGATTGGTATACCATCCTGCTTGGGGTTGTTAGTTGCCACCATTCAAACTAATTGTAAACCATATTCGCTTATAAATAACTAAATTCTCCTCTCAAATAGGTATGTTTCTCTACCCATTTATTCTATCAAAATTTCTCATTTTCCTTAATGTTAAAGTTCATATAATTAAGTGTCACTACCTCTTTTTTACTGTCTTCAACCTCCACATTACTTCGTTAGTGGAAGCACAAACCATGAGAAGCATGTATGTAAAACTTCCAAGGGAGAAAAATAGTAACCTCATTATTGAAGCTTTCAATAAAAGAAGAATTATATTATTCCTACAATTTATTTTTATAATACTTTCACTAATATTCACTTTTAATTTATTGTATCTCTCTTCATCACATTCACATTAACTCATTTCATCACATTTATTTCTTCTTCCTATCTTTCTAGTAATTACATAAATTGATATATTTATAGTAAAAAATAACTTTTCAAAACTGAAAAGAGGGAGAGGGGAATAGAAACCGCAACCTCCACCTAACACCCCAAGTTCTATCACCAATGTTTGAAATTAAAACCCCATTCGTTCTCATTGTGAACGGTGACTTTTGGTGCGAATTATACCTTTGATTTTAATATTTGTTTAATCACGAGGAAGGTTTTTTCACCATAGAATTGAATTTGATGCTTAAAATTTGCCGCAAATTTTGGGATTTGTTCCCTGAATCTATTGGAGATTGGTCATGGTGGTGGCTAGAGTTCAAAGACATTCGATCACGGCTAAGGTGGATCAAAAGAAACAACAATTAGTAAAGGTTGAAAAAAGTGACCATGAAGCAGTGGTCGAAATTAAAGATTAGTTAGGATGGTGTCAGTGCATGTGTTCCTTTTTATTTCTTATTTTCTTTTGAAATGAATCTAGCGTCCATTTAATTTAATCTTAGAATAGAATTAGGTAGAATTTAAAGGAGAGAAAAAAATATTATTAAGAAAATTAAAATTAATGATGAAATAATTCATATGTATTTTTTTTAAATTATTATTAAAACTTTTGTAACTCTAATATTAGTGATGTAAAGGTAATTTTTATCACAAATTTTGGTTATTAATACATAAAAATTTTGTAGTTATTGACAGAAAAATTATATTAACATATGTATTTTGTTTATTAATTTAGGGGAAGAAGATTAGTTTTTTAAGAACTATCTAGCTGATGTAGAATTTTAATATCTAGTGTCATTTAGGCTTAAATACTCAGCTATATTGGATAGGAAACGGATCCGGATCCTCTCCAAAAATTGAAGTGTGTCCAATTTTACAATCAAACCATTTATTTGTATTTTTTTAATTTTTTATTTTAATTATTAAAATCAATGTAGGGTACAGATCTCATCCAGATCTTTGAAAACTGGAGAGGATCTGGTTTGGGCAGAAAACCCATCTTCACGTACGGGTAAAAGTCCAAATCCATTTTTAAAGCAGAAACAATTTACAAAAACTAAAAATAAAAAGAGTATAGCGATTATGGGAATAAATTCGATAAGAAGTTGAGATCGATCTATCTAGCTTATCTAACTTTAGGGCTCTGGATAATAGTTTAATAAAAATTAATTTATGTGTATTAAATTCATCTCAGCCACATATTTTATATTAAAACATGAGTTGTGAAAATAGCTTGAAATTGATTCTACAGATTTGTTAAACAGATACTTAATATAAAAAACAACACAGAAAGAAAAAAAAAGTCTAAATTTTATAAAGATTATTTTAATGATACTCCCTAACTGTTGACTGAAGATCTTAACATCATACCTTTTTCATTTCAACCAAATATAGGCTCAAATTATGTTTGGATGGTATGAGATAAGAAAGGAACTCGTAATAAAAGAGAAGTGGGAAAGAAATAAGGTACTTTATTTTTTATTTGGATGTATTGAAAAAGAGTGAATAGAGAAATAAGAATTAGTGATTCTCATGAACACCTTCTCCCTTCACAAGAAGCATGAAATTGGAGAGAATGACTTCTAGGTTTTTTCTTTTCTTTTATGTTTTTTTAAAAAAATCAAGTAAATTTTGTTATATCATAAAAATATTAAAAATATATATATACGGATAATATAAAAGCTTTTTCTATTGTTAAATCACGGTTGATAATGAAAAAAATTTATATTATTATTGAATCACAAATTATTATACATAATTTTTCAATAATCACATTAAAAATCATACATAAAATAACTAAATGAAGTTCTTACAGAGTTTTTTTTTTTTTGTATTTTTGTTAAAAGTTGCTTGTAGAAGGAACTACAATCAAAATGTTGCTTAACTTTTACATAAAACAATTTTCAAGTAAAAATAGAAATTCTTGTGTTAGTGGAGAGAAAAAATGAGACAATAAGTTAAAAACTCAGTTTGAGTTTTTTACCATTAATTGGAGTGAAAAAATATAGTGAATATTCTAAAAATTTAAGTGATAACAAGTAACTTACTAAAAAAAATTCAAGAATGCATTGATTTCTTGTATTAAAAATTTCTCATGTAACATTCTAAGGTCCATAAAAAGTGAGTTAGAGATGATTGATTTTGGTTAGAGATAATAATAGATTAAGTCTAGCTAGATAAGATACTTATAATACTCATTCTTATACTTATATTTAAAGAAAAAAAATAAGTATACTCAACCCTATAAATATGTAGGTAGCAACTTTTATATTCATAATTATACATATGATATTTATATACTTATACTTGCCTCCACTGCTCATATTTACTTAAGTATAATATCAATAAAAAATTATTTCTAATAAATTGAAAATTCGTTCTTAAAATGTTCAAACATCTTCATTCAACGATAAAAACATAGTTCTATCGAAACAACCAATAATATCGAGGACAAGGACTAAGTTGCTACGACACTCAAATGCTCTCGTATGGAGACATAGTATTGTTGAACAAGAATAAGGATGAAGACAAGAACAAGTGAATTTTCTAGGATCAAGACAAAGAAGGAGAAACTAGCAACAACGGGGGAGAAGAACGGTGGTGAGTCAGTCACATAGTGATCTTAGAACCAGATTTAGTTCGCGTAAAAAGTAAGGAACTAAGGTTCAACAATTTTCTCAATAATGAAATTAACATTATATTATATATATTATAATTAACGGATATTTACTCTGCTGGTTATTAAGTTATTAATGTGTTGAATTAAAATTACGTTAAAAACTGCTAAACATGAATCTTGATCTCAATTAATAATTATTTTGAACATAATTTTATACTAAACTAGATTAATGTTAAAACCAAACACGCTGAAGAATATGAGATTAATTGGATGAGATTAAGAGTCCTAAATTTGAGCCTTGAGCCTTCTCGGTGTTTCTATAATAAATGACTGACAACTGAAGATAACGACAGTGAACATCATCTCATTACAGTGTCTCTGATAAAAGCATATTGAAATGTACAAAGCAACCACCCTGTTGTCTGTACGTGCATCCAATAACTCGCTTCAAATACTATTGTCATACAAAATTAAACCCTCCAAAACCATGAAAGGGAGATATTTCCATCACTATCATAATCATTGCAACACTTTTAGATCGATGAGACGTTTACTTTATGCCAGGATGACCCTGCTCTATCTTTAATCTTCATAATCAACTCTTGGTCATAAATTTGGAGTTTTATGAATATGTATAGTAAATTTTAAAGTGTTTTCTTATATCTGTTTTAGGCTTAGATTTTAGGGTTTTTTCATTTTAAAATCTTATATTTTAATATTATATAAATTTTACTTTTTATGTGTATACTTTTTCTTAATTGGCAGAGTAATATAATTTTAAGTCGGTTACTAATCAAGCTATAATCCTATAACCTAGTATACATAGTTGAATGAGTTTTATCCATGGTTACAAGTACAAGAGAAGTTAGAGAATATGTATTGATTAAATAAAGATAAATAAAAAAAATTATATAAAAATAAAATAAAATAAGTTTAATTAGTTCAAATTTTTTTAGATAATATTATTTATTTAGCATAACTCACTCTGCTTGTTAAAAAAAATAAAGACTTATCAATATATTTGAGAGGAATTGTTAGAAACAAAGAGAGATATTATTATTTATGGCTAGATAGACAAATTTTCACGGTTTAATATTAGAATTAATTGCACAAAATTAGTTCAATTAAATTAGATATTCTAGGACAATTACATTATTAATTAATTCATATAATTAATACTTAATTATTATAATTTATCGTATTAATAATGTGATTGATTTAGTATATGCAAATAAATAAATGTATTAAATTTATGTGAGGTTTTCTCTAAATCTTAGTAACACCTGTTGATATATATATATAGTACAATCATATAGTATTTTTACGCATGTAATTTTTCGAAATATTTTTTATATCGCATTTTTCTTTTCACCAAGAACATGTCTATTTGTGACAAAGATTTAGCTGTTTTTTTTTCCTATTCTGTCTTTTCTTAGTGGGGGTCTCCTCCACCAAAATATATAACTTGTATTAATCATTTGCTACTGTGATTTCTGCAATCGGAGTAGGGGGCCATTGAACGTGTCTTGTATTGATCATCAATATATTGATCTGCCACATTTATGCTTGCAATTTATATTTCTATATATCGTTTTTAACAATTTTTTAAAACAAAAATTTATAGCGATGTTATAAGGTACGTAGTGTAATTATCTATCAGTTTGATATATAAATAAAATTAATTATAATTAAGATCTTCTAGACTTTAAATGTGATTTATATGCACTAACCTAGTTGAGCACAAATGATAGATAGTTACATTCTTTAAATGTGTTAGGAAAGTTGGATTCCTAATAATGTGTATGAGAAAAATTTTACTGAGAGAAACTAAACTTACTTTATTAATCTATTAATCTCAAAAAAAAAAAAAACAATCTCCTATTCTCGATTTAAGGATATAATTGGTGAAACCAAAAAATGTGATTTATATTCTAATCAAAGGGAGAAAATAGAGCTAGGTATTATAATAGTAATAAAAAAAAATAAGATATGTGATAGGTGATTAGTACTCTCTTCATGTAATTAATTATAATAAGTGGAGAATATTTCAATAGAAATTTTAAACATAAGGTAGAATTGTAACCAAAAGCATAAGCTAGAATTGTGGCAACAATTTTATCACAATGTATAAGAAAAACAAGCATGAAACTAAAGCATTCATATCAATGTAGGGAATAGTCATGTTTCAAGATAGGACTTACCTCAAAGGTGCAAGCACCTTTGACGAAAAACCCACGCAAAATGTGTACCCCTACGTTGTTGTCTCGATGATTAACCAGCTATATTTAGTAAAATAAACAAAAATCAAATAAAATAATTAGCAAAAACTTCCTCTTCAAACACATTTCTTCTTAGGGTAAGGAATGAAATTTGAACACAAAATTAACAAAAAGACGAACAAAAGATTGAAAATGGTAATGATTGCTGACCTAGATGGCAGTGACCTTTTTACATGGCTCGCTTCCACCTCTGTGTCATTCTAGCCATCATTAAAAAAGTCAATACAATCAAAATCTTGGCACTGATAAGTGACGAAAGAAAGATATGCGAAATAATAGCAATATATATAATAATCACATATCAAAATAAAGAAAAGACGCTTCGATACCATTGTACCAACGAACCAGCTTCAATTCTAGGAACGAATCATATATATATATATATATATATATATATATATATTCTAAGTGTGATATATTATTCCTTTCCTTTTTCAAATAAAAACTCTGGCTTGCTTCAACTTGCTCAGTTTCATATATATGGTGCAATCTTAACGGTTTTGCTCTTTGTTTTCTTTCTTAGGGATCCTAAGTTTTTTCCTCCTTCGTTTGGTGAAAGGTTCCAAATGCTTTCACGTGATGAACGTTATGTTTCATTTATATACGGAAAATAAAAGGGTTAAAAAAAAGAATGGAAAGAACAATTGTACGTCCTATACTTGGAAAATGACCAAATGCTGATATGTCATTCACTAAAGAAAGAAAAATGTAAGATAAAGTAAGTTGTGTGAGAAAGAAAAAAAAAATGTTGCGAAAATGTGAAGTGAAAATAACATTATTATAATCCACAAGAATATATAATGCCTTCTGTTTCAATCGTTTAACACATTCTTTACATTAAAAAAAACTAAGAATGCATAAATTCTCATAGAAAAGTAACTTTGAAATTAACCTCCACACCCCTGTATGGAAATTTTAATTGTAAATTAATTTTATAATATCGTTTAATTACTTGAGAAATTTATTGATTATAAACTTTTATAATAATTATTTTAAAAATTATATCAGATCTGTAATTAGCTTGTAATTAAATAATATTATAAAATTATTTGACTCATAATTTTTATACGAAAAGAGTATATATAAATTAATTTTTTTAATATAATAAATATTTTGTTTTGCAGTAAAAACGTATGACTTTGAAAGAAATCGATAGATGATAATATGAAAAAGCATGGTGTATATATGAAACAGTGACCACACATGAAAAAAAGAAAGAAGGTGAAGTTGTTAATGCAGAGAGAGAATAGACCAGACCAAATACAAAGAGAAAGAGAGAAGACACAAATAGTTACCTGAAAGAAGAAGTTGCTGAACAGAGATGCAGCCAGAGAGTGAGTGCGTGTGAGTCATAAACAAACATGGCTCAACAAGAACATCAGAGAAGAAAAGTGGTAATACGAAACAACTTTGAGAGTTGAGACTGAGAGATAAAGGGAGTGTAGCTAGCTAGTAAGAGAGTAAGAGAGTAAGAGAGTAAGAGACTAGTGTATGTATATATGTTTGTGTTAATCAAATCAATGGTATATATATATATATATATATTTTATTAAGATGTTAATTATACAGAGAGAGATGTGTGTGTATGTAAGTATGGTTGGTTTGCAGAAAGTGAGTAAAGTGAACTAACTAGTTCTTAGGTTCTATTGCATAAAAATAATATCTATCTGAACTGTGAACCTTTGATGTAATATGGTGGAAGGCTAATTGCTACTCTTATTCAGAAATATAGAGAGAGAATTTAATGTGTGTGTGCATGAGATTCGCAGAAGTGTGCAGTATCATACGTCACTCTCTCCCTCGGGCTCTCTCTCTGGGCAGTATGCAGCAGCAACTATAAAATATTAATTAATTCATAACAACTTGTTGCTCCCAATGATAACTAGATTATCATGTTTTAAGTAAAATTTAAAGAGTTTGAATTTTAAGTATAAAAAAATATAATTAATAAAAAAATTTACTAAAAATAAACTATTAAGAAAGTCGGTAAAAACTTTGTATCTATGTCATGGAAAAAAAAAGATAAAAAAGAATTTTCTTACCTCTTTTTTATGAAAATACAGAAAAAGTGAAAGATATAATAAAAGTTAAGTGTTGATTAAGTTGGAATATAAAAAAAATAGAGATAACTGTTGATTAAGAAAGACAGTTAAATACCGTTAATATCCCATAAGTAATTAAATTAAGAAAAAATGTATTATGGTACTTATGTAACGTATTCATCTTTATCTAGTGAGCTACTTTATTATAACACGATTTTTATTATTAAATAAATCTTTGGTAATTTTTTTTTACTAAAATTTAGAGAGAAGATGTATCCCAACTCAAGACATGAAAATTCTCCATACTCTTAAAAAGTACTTAGAGAAAAAATTACATTGGAACATCATATCTTATTCTATTCCACCAATTTATAGTTTAATTCCTTTTTTTTAAATGATTACCATAGCCCATATAAATTTTAATATATATATATATATATTTGGATGAACTCAAAATATATTTTTTTTGTCAAAAATTAATAACTAATACCTTAAAATTTATTTAAAATATCAATCTTTTTCAACAATTTTTTCAATATACACATATTTAAGCCTAAAACTCTTTACTATTTGTTAAGAGACACAGTACTAATATATTAGAAGATCTGTTACTAAGATATATATTGTGTTCTTGAGCCGTGACAATGACTCATAGAACCATCATTGTCATTCATTTTTCTTGGTTTCCTTTCCTCTGGGATATTTCTGGGCAAGAAATATTTTTCTATACTATTTGACTGCAAAGATGAGCAGCAAATCCAATATGATATTGTGAAGAAATCTTACTAAATGATCTTTCAAAGACTAAAGCCCTTCAGAAATACGGTGCATAGATTAGAGCATCATTGGAATATGAAATCCACTTCATGACACATCTCTTTCTCCAGCTATTTTCCTGTCTCTCTTATACACTACCAATTCCTTGCATATGATGCAGAATCTCAAGGCTCACTTTGCTACCATCACTTACCAAAATTACATTATTACATTTCAAATTTTTCACCTTAATTATCGCATAACGCTATGATTAGGACCGCAACCACAATTGCCCCTAAAAACTTAGCACATTGTTAGCCATTATTACACTATAACACAAGTCAACCATATAATATATGACGCAATTTGAAATCCTAACTATAATGTTCATTAATTAGCCATTGTTATAGTGCGTAAAGTATAGATCCGTAACATATATATAGTTATGTCCTTATTATTAGTTTGCAATTAGCACTCTAATGATTAGCTAGCTTCGTGTTCTTGGTGTTGCAAAAATCACTTTTAAAATATTCTTCTTCTTTTCTAAGTTGTTTTATATATACATGCATTTTAAAATAATGATAAGCTTCTTAAAATTGCTTCTAGAGATTATCAAACCACTGATAGTGACTTGCTCTTTTCTTTGGATTTTGAGTTGTTTCATGTTTCAAATTTATTAATTTCGATTCCCCTTTTGTACATAACTAACTAATGACAGGCACATAACTAGCAAATCATCCTTAATTTGTGATGCTTAAATGAGTACAATCTTTAGAGGTTGAGTGTTATATGTAACGAGTTTAGTTTAAAAGAAAAATGGTAAGTATTTATAAGAGAAAGAAAAATATAATAATTTTTTTATAAATTAGAATTAACTTATATATAAATTCAAAATCAAAATTTTGAAGAAATTAATAAGAGAATTTTTATAAATCAACTTGTTTTATAAAAAAATTTATTTTATTTTTTCTTCTTATTTTGTCTCCTATAAATACTTATAAAAAATTTATCTAAAGAGACCTAAATATTCAGAAAGAAAATTTTATTATTCATGATAATTTTAATTTATCCAGTTCAACAGCTTCAGTATAGTATACTTGTAGTTTCAAAAAATTAAATATTTTTTTTTATCTAAATAGACCTAAATATTTTAAAAAATTATTATTCATAATGATTTTATCCGGTTCAAGCAATTTTGGTGTATACTTGTAGTTTTAAAAAAAAATAAAAAAATTAAATTAGTACAAGTTTTGAACCGGTTTCCTATGGTGCTGGTACTTCAAGCTATTACATTTATATAATTAACCTTATTAAAGGATAAAGTACCACCATTTTCTTCGGTTTTCAAATATGCATGCAGACTTTTAGAACTAAAATAAAAATTTTAAATAAAAATATTTTATTTTCTTATTTAAGTTATTAAAGCATATATTTAACACTTTTAATCATTAGGATAATTTATAAAATATAATGAATGATGTTTAGTACAAATTAAAACACTATGATTTACTTTCCGAAATTCAACTTTGAACATTAACTTAATGGAGAACAAAAAAAAACGTTGGATTCGGCTAACTTACATGCAAATGATCGCTACTAACATACTATGATATAGCCTGTGTTCTCTGACTGAGAAGAAATTATTTTGACCAACCTAGCATTCTTACATACAATTTAACGAATATTTTAATAGCTTCCAAGAATAAAATTGTACGAGGAGAGTACGTTTGAGTGTATAATAATAAAACCCTAGCTAGGTGTAGGACATAATGAAAATCTCCTTTAACACAGTTTGACCAACCTCGCTGTGTTTTGACGTTCTTCTTTCCCCCTATAATATATACTCGTGTCGTATGAAGAAATTAGACACACCCACCCTCCTTAACCACAAAAAATATAAATAAAAAAGATAAACCCCTTTCATAAATCAAGAATAACAGTGATTTGGTATGTAAAATTGAAAGAGGTTGTGACATTAAAATTAAAAAAAAAACCTTTTGAAATGTTAAATAATTTTTTAAATTTAATTATTTAATATTATTTTATTTCTTAAATATATGTTAATATTATCGTTTTCTTCACATATTTTTTGAATTTTAGAATAAAGAAATGGTTGATTTACATTTTCATAAACTAATTTTTTTAATTTTGTTCGATTCAAAAATTAATGTGACAGTGTCTTTTAGTTTCAGAGAATAAAGTAACTTTTTATTGGATCCTTGATTATAAATGCTTTATAAAATTAAGTCAAACCTATTTCTTTTACAAAAAGTTCTTAAAAAGAAGTTTATTTTTAATAAAAAAAATAGAAAAAGAAGTGCCTTTTTAGAAATTAATATTAGTAAGGAAAACAATTTATATGTAATTTAAAAAAATTCATTACTAAAATTTTTGTGACATTAATATTATTAGTTAAAGAACAATTTTTGTCACTAACCCATTAATTTCCTGTAGTGAATTAAAAATTTCTTGATTGTAAATGCTTAATCGTTTTATCCACGAAATTTTATTAAGAGAATGCAACGACTATTCCATTTCATGTGTACAAAATTAATGATGCATCTAATTTGTTCCATACTCAGTTGAATCAAGCATTGCATAGGAAGAACACACCCTATTAAGTAGTGTTTGGTCTACTTTTTTAGTTTTTCTTATTTTTTAAGGAGAAGATAAGCTAACTACTTTTTTACAAAAAATTCTTTTAAAGAATAGCTTATTCATAGTTAAAAAAAAAAAAAAGAGAGAGAAAATAGAATACTAACATTTCGATGACTTAGTGAAGGATGATAAAATTCGATTTCTCTCCCTCCTACACTTACTTAATGGAGTTGTATACTCAAAACTCGTACTTGATAATACAAATTAAGTTGGAAGAACCTCATTAAAATAATTTTATGTAAATTAAATTAATTTTGCAAAATATTTATTATTTCCTAAATATACTTTTTATTAGATAAGATTACTAGCTTTAAATAAAATTAAATTTTTTTATTTTTTACTGAACAAATTTTAATTTTGAAAGAGCTTCTAAGTTAAAAAATAAAAATTAACAAAATAGT
Organism: Mucuna pruriens; assembly: GCA_025330945.1. Classification (NCBI taxonomy): domain Eukaryota; kingdom Viridiplantae; phylum Streptophyta; class Magnoliopsida; order Fabales; family Fabaceae; genus Mucuna; species Mucuna pruriens. The sequence goes on along the minus strand of JAENHJ010000527.1, from coordinate 181,129 downwards.
TTCTATTTTTTTTATTTTTTATTTCTAACTTTAATTTAAAAATAATTTTTAAGTAGAAAAAAATATGCCACACAAAGTAATTATATTTTGGAGGGAACAAAATAATTAAATTTATAATATATAAATCAAATAGAATGATTTTGATAATATTTTTTATGGGTAATTTTAAGCAATTAATGATATTATTTTAATATTAATTGTTTTCTTAATTAACAGTCTTTTTTATATTAGTTTTTATATTAATTTTTTTATTAATAATACTTATGCTACTAAATAAAAAAGTAAAGAGTTTATCTAATTTTTATTTATTACTTTGAAAAAAAATTTCAAGACATGGTAATTTTTTTATGAATTTTTTAAAAAATTTAAAAAAATAATAATAATTTTCCAAAATCATAACAAATTTTAAAAAAAGTTTCGTAAAAAAATAAAAAGAAAATAAAAAAATTCATTAAAAAAAATCTATACATTCAATTCATATTGTATGGATTTTTTTTGGGTACATAATGAAGATATAAAATCATAAAAATATGAGTTTAAAAATAAAAAAAATAGTTTAAATTATGAAAAGATGGTTAATTAATAAAATAGTTAATGTTTGAAACATATTTTGTATACTCAAAATTAGCTATAAGAGCTAATGTTATCAAAACTAAAAGTTTAAAGTATAATATTAAAATAAATTTGTTTTCATAAAAATAAATAAAATGGCTAAATATTGGTTTTAATTAAAATATTACTTTATACTTATTTAATGACTTAAAATTGTTATTAATTGGTGAATAAGTAACTTTAAACAATATTAGAAAATATTATAAAAATTCTTATTAGTATAAATTAAAAATAAATATAATTTATATATATATATATATATATATATATATATATATATATATATATATATATATATATATATAAATTGGGGACCATATTCGCTTCCTCTCCAAAGAAGCTCCACCACTGAAATGAGCCACAAGATAATAAACCACTAACTAGGTCAAACTCTTCTTTAATCATTTCGTAGAAAGATAATTTGTTACATGGTAAAAAAACTGATTCTGATATAAAATAATTTAGAGACTATTTTTAAGAGATTTAAAAAATTAAAACTAATTTATAGTTTTTAAAATTAATAAAAAAACAATTTTATAAAAAAGCTGATTTTTTTAAAAGTTTTCCAAAATAATTTCTTATTTTAATTCGATTGTTATTTTTAGTTTCTGATTACATTTTTAAAAAATAAAAAAAACGCAAGAAAAAATTTTTAAAAGTTATTTTAAAAAAAATAATTCTTTTATGAAAAGAGTTGTAACAAACATACATACTCATATTCTACACTAGTTATATAGTACATTTTATAGGACAAATATTTATTTGGATATAATTATAACTTATAATAAAAAAGTGTTTTTAAATTTATAAATTATACTAAAATTAAAATTGAAATTTATAATAAATAAATATTTTTAAATGTATATAAAGTATATTTTATATTTATATTAAATCATTTAAACTATGATATAAGGTTATTTTTAAATTAAAATAAATAAGTAATTAAAAATCAAAATAAACAAATAAAAGTAAATGATATAAGGTTATTTTTAATAGTTATTTGTGAAAGTTTGTAAATGCACTTTTGAAGAAGAAAAATAAAGTATTGAAAATACACTGTAAGGAACATTAGGCACTTGCGCTTTGTTTGGTAACAAAAGATTGAAGGGGAAGTGAAGAGAGAGAAGAAACAGGGAAGATATGAAAATCTTCTCTTGTTTAATAGCAAAGAAATTGGTGAAGAAATTAAATAAATAAATAAAATAAAATAAAAATAGAAAATTAGAAAAAAATATATAAAATATATAATATATAAAATAATAATAATAATAATTATTATTATTATTATATTATTATTATATTATTATTATTATTATATTATTATTATTATTATATTACTAACAATTATAATAATTATTAATAATTAATACACATATATTATCTGTTGATTATTTCAATATTTGAAAATCGATTATTTATAAACATAATCGATTATTTTTAAACATAATTGATTGCAAGAACGTGATCATAGCATGTGCTGCATTTTTCAGCATTCAGCAACATAATCGATTGAAGTTAACTTTAATTGATTGAAATTTTTATTTAATCGATTAAATTTAATTTTTAATTTTTTTACATATTTGTTTTATTATTTTATTCTCTTCTTTATTTTCATCCATCAATGTTAGATTCAGGGCACACCATCAATTTTGCTTCTTGGTCACTGCACCATCAAATCTGACACCCAAACTCAGCAAAAAGCATTTCCCATATACAAAAAATTATTAAACACTCTTAGCTTACTATGTGTTTATGATCTAATCTTTATATAATATACATTTAAAATTTTTAATTTTAAAAAATAATATTACTTAATTATATAGCATATAAATATTAACTAAAATTACAATAATCTGAAACTACTTAATAATTTTTCAATATACACGATTTGAATGTAACAAGGCCATGTGGACATAGAGCACATGGTATCACACAACAGCACCACACTGACATTCAAGGCTTCCATAGGCAACGAGCCCAGCAACACCATAGAGTCATGCTTCATGGGTCTGTAATAAAATTCTTATACTCTTTTTATTTTTATTTTATAGTGATATTGGCTTGTTTCTCTATGGGCTTTTATTCTTAATTTGTGTAGGGCTTTTTGGTGGATAGAAAATAGTAAGGTTTAAATATTTTTTAGTTTTTATAAATATAGAAATGTTTTTATTTTCATTCTCTTTAAACTTTTTGTCGGTTATGGTTCATATTAATTTCTTTTGTGATTTTAGTTTTTGATGATACCTTTTCAGACTCTATGAAATTATAATTTTTTTTATAAGTCTCTTCTATATTAAAAGATTTTTATTATTTAAAAAATATTAGACTTATTTTTTTAATATTTATTAATTATGTCTATCACTTAACAGGGATAGAAATTTAAATGAGAAAAATTATAGGAACCAAAATTAAAAAATTAAAAAAGAAAATAATTATAAACTGTAAGGACTAAAAAGTTGAATAAGTCAAATAGTAATAAAACAATATATATAATAAAGATAGGAAATTAGAGTCACTAACCTTGTATTTATTTTCTATATATGTTTTTTTATTTTTTATTTATCAATTATATAACTATATTATTCTTTGGACTTATGTTTTGGTTCCTTCTTTTATTTGTGAACAATATTACTCGAACATATTACATATTGATATCTCATATTCAACCCTTTTTATATAAAAAATTTTATTGATTGTAATTATTTTTTTTTCCTATTTTAATTTAAAGAGTTGATTTAGGTGAGATAATTTTTCATCTTTCTTGTTAGAAATGACACTTTAGTTTGGACAACATGCTAGACCATCTTTCATAAAGTTCTATAATTATTATTATACTTATTTCTTAGTTTAAGTTAAGAAATTGATTTAGCTGAGATAACAAGTCTTGTTTTTAAAAAGGTAAGAATTTAGTTGGAATGCGAGGGGCGCAAATCATATTTTATTAAAACTTGTAAATAAGGAAGCTCTCATTTTAATGTAGGTTTGAAATACACTTCTTCTTTATGACATTAAAGTTTTACATTGAAACAACATAATTTTAGTAGTTTAAATTTTCCAAAAATGCATAAAGAATAAAGAATGAGAGTATATTTAAGCAAAGAAAATAATTCAACTAAATATCAACTTATTAGACTATTTTAATCAATGCTTGCTATTGGATATTTGAAAATTGAAATCATTATCTTGAATAAATAGAGATATATTTCACTCAAATCATGAGACAAGCACAATTTTCTTGCTACATCAAAATTTGAAATAAATTATTCAAATTTAATTCAATAAAAAAAGTAAATGCTCAAAAGAATTCGATTGCAACATATGTCAAAGCAAATGTTGGCCAATGAATAAAAGGTAAGTTGTTTCAAGGACGCCAATGGAAGCTTATCTATTTCAAAAATGAGAAGTATATAAAGTGGGTGACTTAAAAATGTGTAACGTTCGTTACAATACTAACCTATAATAAAGCATATAAAATTTATTATTGAAAAATCTGTGGAGTTGAAAAGGTAAGAAATAATATCCCAATCATATTAAAATAACATATAATAATAAATTTATATATAAAAAAATAATTATATTCAAATTTAATCATTTCTTACCTAAAACATATCAATGTACCCAAAAATCTCACAACCTCTACTGACCAATCCAAACATTAAATAACCCAAAAATCTCATAGCCTCTAATAATAAATCCAAATATTAAATAAATAAATATATTCATTCATAATCAGATTTTTATTCAAATAGATATTAATAAATAGAAAAAAAATTAAATGAAGGAATATTAAGCCTTCAAGTATTCTCAATCTCAACAAGGACTATTTTTGTATTATGAAAATAACACTTTTAATGAAATATAATTTCAATTAATAGAAATAAGTTAAAAAAAAAAGAGTTTGCAAATAATATCTATTATAAGTCGATGCAATAACCTAAAAACTTATTTATAGTGCCCACAAAATAACATAAAAACAACAATTTCCAATCAACTATAAATCATTTACCATACATATGCAATAAAAATAAAAGATTTTATAAGCAAACAATCTCAATCCAAAATATTTAATTATAAAACATGACTTAGTAATGCTCAAGATTACTTAACTTGACTCTTCAATTCTTGGAACCAATGTAAATCCTAGATTCACCTTCTAGTCCCACATAACTCATCGGAAATACATATATGTGATAGAATATGGCAACTCATCCCAAACGCATATATGTGATAGAATAAGTGTATCTCATTTCTTAAAAATAAACTTTATAAATAAATATTTTTAAACAAGTGTAAGACATACATTTCATGCATATAATTCCAAGAAATCAATAATTATCATAACTACATTTATATCTCACAAACTCAATTCTATAGATTACTTGGTCTCACAATAACAAAAATATGTCATCTTGATGTTTGTTAATTGGATTCTCAAACCTCACCCCAATAAAATTCTTAATAAGAAAAAAAACTTTAAATTTAATTTAAACAAATAATTAGGTCTCCTTAAAATCCATAATTTTTTTTATTAAAATCCCAAAGAAAATTGTACTCCTTAAGAAATCATAAAATCAAACACAATAGTTAAGTTATATATAAATTCATAGAATTTTCTTAAAGAAATTATATTCCAAAAATTTATGCCATGAAAGTTTAATAGAGATGTTATTATACTCACCTTTTAACATATGTTAAATGGTGATCTTTTCAGTTATGACTTATCCTAAATTTCTTTAACTCTTTCTCTCTTCCTTTCTCTTCTAAGCATGAACTAGGTTTTCTAATTGCGAGGGTAACCTATAATTGACAACACAATATATCCTCACCTAATTACTTCAAATTAAAGTCATATGTTGTCAAAGAAAGCTATTCCAAATATTTTTTATATATTAGATTATATACATTCACTTAAATATATAAAAAATATAATGTGAGAACTTGTACAATGAATAAAAAACAAAAATTGTATTCTGAACTAAGATTTTATGTTAGTAAATGTGTATGCGAAGTTAATGCAACAATAACAATCATGATATATTTTAAAGTTATAACTAAAGATTTAAGAACTTAGATAATATTACTAAAGACATGTTAAACATTCCATCAATGTAGGAATGTGATAGACAATGTTTAAGTTCATTTCTATATTGTAACCTAGCAAACACATAAATTTAAATCAAAGCAAAATGACTTAGACATTGAGACACTTATATGTTGGAGATTTTGGAAAACTTCCTTAAAGATAACATTAATAATAGTGTTTGATGATTTTCCTTTCTTATCATGTACCCATATTTTCAATCCTTTCTTGCTTTGAACCCTTGAAAATGCCATGTATAACTAACCATAGTTGAACATGGGTTTAGGTAAATATAACCCAACATGTGACTAACCTTGAGACTTGTTTATTGTCATGGCATATAAGACAATCAAAAGAAATTGTCTTTTTATAAGTTTAAAAGGCCATAATGATTAGGATGAACTCAAACATTCAAGGAATATAAAACACATTTTCAATGTTCTTTCTAGTCATGATCTTTGGTTCAATTGCATGATTTGTTAGTCTTATGAAAATCAATCTAGTTCATTGCATAATCTTTCATGTTGGTTTAAATTTATCAATAGCATTATTGGTGTTCCAACCTTTAATTTTATCTTGTGGTTAAGTAGACCTAATGTTGTAAGAGAATTTAGAAATTGAGGAGTTAGCTCTTGGTTTTTAGCTAACTTTAATTTGTTGATAGAATATAAGCTTAAACATTATCTTTCATCACTTGTAATTAGACAATTTTCATTATCTTATTAAAATGTCATTTCTAAAAGTATTGTTATAAGTATAAATTCAAAAGAAAAACATAGTAAATCAATTATCAGGAATCAATGAAAAAAAATATTCATTGATTTCACCAACAGTTTTAATGGTTGATGTCAAAATAGTTCTAGAATACAAATTGTATTAATTGTATTAGTTTAAAGATGACATACATTGAAACACCATAATCTTAAGAAGTTTCTACTCAAAATTCAATCTAGAGGCATGTTAGAGGGAAAAGTGATATAGCTTAGGGACAATGTAAAATGATTAAGAAGAATGGAAAAATTAATATCGAGAACACTTATCAATTTTTTAGTTTATTTTCCTAAAGAAATTATTTTTCTAGAATATGTTAATGCTTCTCGTACCTTTATAATTGCTTATGTGTTATATAAGCTTTTTAGGGGAAGTTATATGTTGGCCCTAAGAATATTGTTTATATAGTGACAAATAACGCTGTAAATTATGTTGTTGTTGATAGGTTATTGGAAGCAGAGTTTCCTAAATTATTTTGGTCTCTTCATGTGGTAGACTACATTAATTTGATGTTGCAAGACATGAAAAAATTAGAGGAAGTAAGTGAGGTTATGTCACATACCTCAAAGTTACCAAATATGTTTATAATCATTGCTTTGCATTGTATTTGATGATAAAACATATATATGGAAGATAAATACTTCATCCTACTTCACCTTGATTTACCACTAATTTCATTATTTTGCAAAGTATTTTTGGCTCAAAAAGATGCATTAAGTCATGGTGACATCTAAAGAATGGACAAGCTCAACTTATGCCAATGAAGCCAATGCAAAAAAAAATGTGGAATAATAAGTTTTAGACTTTGGATTTTGGAGTAAATGTGCTAATATAGTGAAACTTAGTAAACCATTTGTACATGTGTTGTGTATTGTTGATAGTGAAAATAACTTGCAATGGATTTTCCTTACCAAGCCATATATAAAGCTAGAGAGAAAATGGCGAGGAGGTTTAGAATAAATAAAAACAATTGGAACCTTACTTGAAGATCTTAGATAATCATTGAGATTCATAGCTTCGTAAAACTTCATGTTGTTGATTATTGGTTCAATCTAGTTTGTCATTTTAATGATGATGAATTTGAGCGACATATGTCCACAACATCCAACCTTTTGAATGTTATTGAAAAGTATGCTCATGGAGATCCTAAACTGTGAAGTTAACTAGTGAGATAAGAACATACAAAGATGTCGTGTTAAATTTTGGAAGACAAGTTGTTTTACATGAACAAAATGTAGTGATGCCAAGTAACTTTCATAACTTGTGATCCATAATCTTTATTTTAGTTCAACACATATATTGATTTATTTGATGATATGTAATATTCTAGATCTAGGATGGGAATCTTATGGATGTGGAGCACCAAATTTGCAAAAGTTGGTTGCCCATGTTTTGAGCCACATTGTAGTGCATCAAGCTGTGAACAAGATTGGAGTTTAGTTGAGCACATCCATTTAAAAAAAAGAAATAGGTTGGAACATCATAAACTTAATGATATAGTTTTTGTTCGTTACAACTTAAGGTTGCAAAATAGATATTATTGTATTTATTCTTTGTTTGTTTAGCTTTCTATATTTTTTTAATATATGTGCTTAGGATAAAAAGACATTAAAGTTATGACCCTATCAATTTTGAAACACTTGATGACCATTTTAATTGAGTAATAGAGGAGTCACCACCATTCTTAACCAATGAGGAGTTAGATGCATCACATAATGATCTTGCAAATATGACCATTCAACCAATTTCAACTGGTATTGGTATGTTTTTATTACATTGTTATTACAATTTCATTGTTTTATATTTGTTATCACATAATGTTAATTACCAACTTATATCTAAAATGATGTTGTTATAGATGTAGATCAATTAAATTTGGATGAGGATGAAGATAAGGATGCACAAGATAATGAAAACATGAATATAAATGAAAACAATGTAGAGGGAGCTACTATTAGGAAAACTTCTAAGTTCTTTGACGAAGAAGGAGTGCCTAATTTTGGCACAACTTTTACTCTTTAGACCTAAATAAAATTTGGATTTGTTAAGAAATTGTTTAATAATGTATAGATTTTAGAACTTACTTGTGAATTTTGGTTTAATTGTGAGTTTGTTATTTGTTTGAACTTATATGTCCTTGGAACTTATAAGTTTGTTATTTATTTAGAACTTGTTGATTTATATGTATAGAATTGATGAATGTTGGATTTGAAGAATGAGTTTGTGGAATTATGTCAATTTGCAATATGATTTTTGACTTTTTTTAAGGCATGATATTGAATATTTTTCAATTTTTATGATAGGCCAGGTCATGCAGTTCAATTAGTGACTCACCGATTTAACTAGTAACCCAATATCTTGATTGAGTCAATGATCAACCCAAATTTTCAAACACTATATTAATGTAAAAAAATTGAAAAATGCCCTTAGATGAGTAAATCATTCATCATGTTAGTCTTCCATCAAATGCTCTATCAAATATAACGAACTTATTAACGTGACATGTTATGTCCCAACATGAGGTACCACATAGCCAGGGACCATTTCGACATGAGTAGGGAATAATTGATAATTTAAAATTAATATTATATGTCTTATTTGAATGCAAGTAAACTCTCAATTAGGTTTCTAAATATGTCAAGCACTTGCAATTTAATTCCTAAATATTACGAAATTTAAAAAACATCCCTGTATAAATTTTTCACCCCCTTTGTTAAATGGTCTTTGCTAACAAACTAGTAAACCCTTAATCAGATCCTTAAATGTGTCAAACACTTGCAATTTAATATCTCTAAGTATTATAAAACTTTTAAAAAAATATCTCTTAAATTATAAATTTTCCATTACGTTGATCCATCTGTCAACCCTTGACCATTACAAGCAATGTTTAGACATTTTGATTGATGATTAAAGATGGAGTTTGAACATTTAAGCTAACAACGCCTTGCATCGAAGAAGGTAAATATTTTTTTAGTTAGATATTTGAAATGTTAAATTATCACATTTATTTTGTGATTTTATTCGCTTTTTTACTATTTTATTCCGTGTTTTATGGTTTCATCATTATTGTGTTGAAGGTTTGAAGGGTTGTTGCCATTTTTAGTTTATTTTATGTGAGAGTGATAAGATATTAAATGAGAATCTTCAATAATATCTTTTTTGTAATTCTAATTTTTATTTTATTTTTTCTTTTCAATTTCATTCCCTTATTCTTTTAACATTTTTTTGTTTTGTTTGTAACGTTATTGTAAGTGTCTTTGTTTTAGGATTTTTTTAATTTTTTAAAAAATTTGTTTTGCTTCTATTATGTTGTTGTGGGTGTCCTTATTTTGATGTTTTTTCATGTTGTTTTGCCTTTAATACGTTTTCTTGTTGCAAGTGTCTCTATTTTATTTTATTTTTAATTTTGTTTTGCTTCTAATATATTTTGATGTTGTGGGTATCTTTATTTTTTGTATGATTTATCTTGACATGATGTATTGTAATTACTTTGTTTTGCACCCTTGAGAAATTTTGAAAGGAATGACAATAGGTCAGTAGAGTACAAGGGTGATGAGGTATGTGTTTGAGAGAAAATGTTGATAGATTATATGAATGATTTTATTTTGGCTAATTTATGCAAATGATGCTAAGGATATCACGAAATAGAGCATGTGTATTGACTTATGCATGAAAAAGAAATGGACAAGGTTTTGTATTAATGGAGAATGACACAAACATATGTGCCGCATAGCCCATCACAATAGTAATGAGGTGCACTTGTATTATGAACATCCTGTTATGACAAATTCAAGAACCTAATTAAGGATTTACTTGTTTATTGACAAAGGCCATTTGACATATGAACTAATGTGATGGATGATTTACACTTTTAGAGAGTTTGTTTTTAATTTCATAACATTCAAGAATTAAATCGTGAACACTTGACACAGTAGAGACTTAATTAAGGATTTACTCACATTTAAATAAAACATATAATGGTTACTTTAGAAACTATTAATTTAGTCTCTACTTGTATCCTAATGGTTCATAGCTACATACACTTCATGTTAGTACATAATGTACCACATCAGCAAGTATGCTACATTTGATAAAGACCATTTGTTTGAGGAACTAACATGATGGACAGTTTACACATTCAGAGAATTTTTTTTTTTATTTGTAACATTCAAAGTTAAAATTGCAAGCACTTGACACATACAAGAACAAAACTGGGGTTTAGATGGCGTATGCATACAAGTACTTTCCCAAGGATTTTATTCTACTTAAAATTTGTTAATAGCTATTCGAATGTGATTTTAAAGACCTTTGAAAACATATCAAGATGATCTTAAGGTTTCAAGTATAGTGGTCTAAATAATATATGAATTTTTAATTGATCCATGTACTTACGATTTCCCATAAAAATTGAAGATAAGATTATTCTTTTGCCTTTATTTGAACCTTAGGTTTAGGTCTGGTCACTATTTGCATCCAAATCTTGTATTTATTTATCTACTCTAAGTTGCCTTTGGTGAGTCTTGATATAATTGAGTCTCTTTAACTCTATAATACAATAATCATCAATTACAAATCGTTGAAAATGTCTTATTAACTTCCATGCCTTATTCTTTATGGTTTGGAGTCTACAATACATTCATTCTCTAATAGTAACTTTATTCATTTTCTTTCTTCGAGGATTGCATGCATGGTTGAATATTCATATATCTACATAGCCATCCTAAAATGATTAGTGTGCACGTTGTATTAATCTAGCATGACTAATAATTTGTGGATCTAGGTCACCTTGATCCTTATTTGTAAAAGAAATAGACAACTGTTAGTGTTCATATATCTAATTATGATAAGTACTTATATAAAATTATAAATACACTAAGTATACATGCACCTTAATCCTCTAAGTCTATTATGTATCTCGTTTTTAGTGACCTAAATATAAATTTGTGCAATTTTTGTTGTATGACCACTGGTGATAGGTTGCCAACAAGGTGGTCAATTCTAAAATAAGGTAATTATTTATCATTGTTAATTAGTTTGTCAAAATTTAATATAGGTGACATGAATGTTTTATAAGCTTGAATGTGTTTCTAATAATTTTTGTTATTACTTTAGTCATTATGAAATAGAAGATGTTATAGAATAATAACTAGTGTGGTTAATAGTGGAAGTTGAATCTTTCTAATGCCCTAACATAGCTAGTATTTAGGAGATATAGGATTTTTATGTTTTAATGTTCCTTTGAGACCATATACATGCTCTATAATAATGGAATTCAAATGTAGGGTTACTAATATCAAAATATATTGTAAAAAGATGACACACAAATTTAATAAGAATATCAAATACAAATTAAATAAAAAGAAAAAGTACTTCATTTCCAAAAGTATTCAGTTTTCAAAAGTTCTTATGTAGTTTACACAAACAATTATGATTTTTGAGAGAGTTTGTAGAACAAAAATAGTAGTAAAATCAAATATAGCAGTTAAAGATAAATAAAATAAATGGGAAAACATTTTTTGAATTAAGGGTTGTGGTTTCATCTATGCTTTCCCCCCTCGATCCCAATTTCATGCAACCTTTTGAATCTAATCTCCCATGTTATTGGTTTTACTTCTTACTTCTTAATTCTATTAGGAGACCTTGGTTCAGTACTCCTACTATTCTTTGCCTTAGGATGACCCCTAGTTGGTCATATAGAAACACATACTCAAGCAAGTATTAGGAAGATAGAAATTGATTAATAAATAATTGAATCATAAATTTAGAGATAAAAGGTTGGTTGTACAATCTCTCTAAGTCCAATTGTTTTATAAGTCTACCAACTAACAGTGATATGATCGCCATTAATTAATTGATGTAAAATCACTTTCTTACAAGGATATTAAGACAATAAAACAATTTAATTAGCAAAGGAAAGAAAAATAAAAAATTACATTTAAAAGAAAGATTGGGGATTCCAAACATAAATTACACCATAACCCTTAAAAGAAGGTTTAGTTACCCATACACATGGTAAAATGGAAGCAGACTGAAGCAAACATAAAGAAACAAAAAAAGAAAAATCTATAATAGTAAAGATGTTCACTCCTTTGTTCTATACTAAGCCTTGAGCCTTGCTAAACGTCTCACAGTGTCTTTAGAGAGCTTTAAAATTGAGGAGAAACACTAGAGGAGTGATGAAGTATGAGAGGTTAAGTTGTGTTTTGTTGGGATGATCCCTTTTGCTCCATTTTATACTATGCGAAGTGACCTCCTTAATAGGTTTACACAGGCATGCAAAGTTTAGTACAATCGTGTTGTTTTGTGCATGGTGCACGTGCATATTGAATGGAGAACGACCATGCTGTCCGTCTCTCATGTTTATACATGGGCATGTTGGGTTTGACACGACTGTGCATAAAGACTCTGGGGAGGAGCACGAACGTGCATACTGAAGGCATGGTTGTGTTGGTTCATTTAGGAGTGGCACGAAGCGTGCTTGGGATGTGCACGAGCATGCTAGATGACTCTGGAGTGAGCATGGTGTGCTTGTAGTGACACGGTCATGTTGAGTGATTCTGGGAGAAAGCACGGGCATGCTATGATGAACACAATCGTGCTAGTCTTCTATGACTTTCTCTTTTGGGTTGAAAATCTTGATTTTTCTTATATTTTTTTCTTTTTCTGCTTGTGGGTAAGTGAGATGTCATGACAGTTAAAAGTCTCTGAATCCTAATATATATACACAAACAGACAAATAGGGACATGTGAGATAATCACATCATATGACATATACATGAAATGAAAGAAACCTACTACCACACATATCAAAATAATGTACAACAACTTTCCAATATTAGAAGATCAATGCAAATGCATAGTATGCCTGAGGCCCCAAATCTCCAATCAATAAGATCAGTAAACAAAGTGAGTTACAGCTAAGAGTAAGTATTTAATATGATATTCAAAATTAAATATCACAATTTTAGGGTCTGTGTGGGGGTAGTTTTTAGTTTCAAAAATCAAAACCAATTTTTAGTTTTTAAAAACTAGCTTTAGTTTTTTTTTAGTTCCAAAAATTAATTTTTAATTTCAAAATAAATTCACTTTAAAAGTTCTCTATCATATCAAAATTAGTCCAAGAATGTGTTTTTATGGTATTGAAGATAACAATGGTGGAAGTGGTGACAATGGTGTTGGTGCAATTGTAGTGGCGACAATGGTAACACTAATGGTGGATTATAAATTTATAAACGCTTCTATATTTTTTTTTACAAAATTCCTGCTAGATATACACATGTTAGATTTTCAAGTATAGCAAAATCATTTTTCCAAAAATTTCTAAAACTTCATGATGTATTTAAACACTTTCTAGATTTATTTAAAATAGGAAAGCACCATATTTTTGCATGAAAAATTTGATTATAATGTCCTCTTATCCTTAAGAACAAAAAAAATATTATTCTTTAAATACCTTTTTAGAAAAATTTATAAATAAAAAATAAAACTAAGCTCCCTAAATGCTTAAAATACAAAATAAAATGTGATTAACCTTAAATTTGACCCATCAAATGATTCCATAAAATTACTAATATTTTTTCTATGGATAACAATTAACATATTCAATAATACAAATGACAAGTCATTTTAATTTTATCCATTAAAAGTTCCATCAAATAAATTTAAATTGGGGATAAAAATTTAGAAAATAACAAAGATTTGAACACTAATAATTTTCTTTTGATATGCATGTATCATTCATACATTTAAATAACAAAACTACCACCTTTGTCTCATCAAAACACAAACTTTAGCTCATAAGATGAATCAAAACTTAGAAATAGGATTAAACACCCAAAAATAGAATTGAAAAACTTGCATGCATGACTATAAATCATAAAAAATCAACATGCAAAGCCATTATCAAACTCAAACAAGTTCAAGCATTGTACTTGAATCGTTTATCCAACAATTAAGTCACCAAATTTCTCCAACATTTCCTCTACTCAAATTCATAAGGTCATATCTTCCTTCACCTAGTTAGTAAGAAGTGTTGGTGTTGAATTCTTAAAAACTCAATGCCTTTAGCTTCAAGTGGATTTATTTTTTCCAAAAATTAAAGTAAAAGGAAATAAGGTGCTAAGGTCTCAAAAAGAATAAAAATGTTTCTTATCTTTGTTGAAAGATTTAATGATAGTGAAAATGTGAGGTGCATGAGGCTTAGCCATCTCAATAAAAGAAGATTAAAGTGTTTCAAAGTTAGATTAGGGAGAGAAGACTAATAGATCTTACTTAAGTCACATTAAGTATGGATACAAAGATAATTTTATAAATAAAGGGTAATTGAAACTAATTTAAATAATTTGAAAATAAATCTCATGCAAAAAAAATTAGTTAAGGACACGTTTTAATATTTTAAAGATAAAAAATAATTATGCTCAAAATAATTAAACAATTAATTTTAACATTTATAAAAAAATTCAAAATTTTAAATTTTATTAATAGAAAAAAAACTATTTATTTATGTAGAAAGGAATACATAAAATAATTTATAAGCAATGCAAATTTTAGGAATATTACAATATATGTATAATTTATAACAATATATAAGGAAGATATTTTTTGTTTGATCTCATTTTTTTGACATTTTTACCCTTTCGTATATAAAAAATTACAATATATCTTTAACTTACACGTTAATTTCTAATATTTATACGTAATTTTTTCTTTATCTTTCCTTATTTTATTTTTAATTTAAAAATAAAACACAGAGTCACCCGTGCTTCTTTTTCCTCTAGTAATATATAAAGGTGATATGAAATTTTATTGAACATATTTTACGTTCATTTTATTCTTTAGTTGGTATTAATGTATTATAACTACACATTCTTTAATTTTAATTTTCTTTCTGAAATGTAAATTTCCGTATCTTAAAGAAAAGTAAGCAAAAAAATACAATGTTTATATTTACGCTACTAAAAGATAAGATTGATGCGAAATAAAATTTATGCTATTAAAATAAAAAAATACATAGTAACTATGAATAAACAATTAATTTCATAATTATTTATTATATAAAGATAAATTTGTTTATTAATTTTTTTATTGAAATATGTAATAATTGGTAAAATAAAATAGTAAGAACTATAGAATAAATAAAAATTAAGATATTATTGTAAATATTTTTATAAATTTTAATTATATAAAAATAAATATTTATTATCTAGACTAAAATATTAATTAGGCTTAAATATATTTTTAATTTTTAACTTTTATAAAATAAATAAATTTTTATTTAGTGTCTATAAAATTTTTTATCGATTTTGTTTTTTAAAATTTAAATAATTATTTTTTATATTATTATTATGTGTCACTAGCAAGTTATTTTTTTGTTATTTATATATTTAATAAAATATCAAATAATTATCTTTAATTACACACAAATATATGTAATATCATATTGAGATATCTAGTTGCATTTTGACATATTTAGCTGCACGTTATTGTACGTTGTATGACATTGACATATGATATATTCAACCAAAAAAATTATAGATTTCTAAAATAAATATTATTTATGTAAAAAAGTAGGGGTTAAAAATAACTATTTCAAAAAATTATAAAAATTAAATAAAAATATTTTATATGGACTAAAATAAAATATTTTATAAGAAAAAAATTAATAATTTTAAATTTTAGAGGAATGAAAATTAAATTAAAAAATTTAAAAAAATTAAAATCAAAATTTATTTATTTTATAATGAATAAAAATCTAATTAAGCATATTAATTATTATAAAAAATTAAAAAAATTATGATATATTTATAAGTTTATAATTAGATGAGATATATTTTAATTAAATTAATAAATAAATATATTCTTCATTAACGAGAGACCATGTCTCGTATAACAATTTATAAAACCTTATTTTTCGTAAAACCTTATTTTTATTTTTGTCAGAATCTTTATTATAGTATTTAAATTTATAATTTATTACATTTCATTTCACAATTTGTTTTTACTACAAAACTTCTTGTACAATTCATTTGTTAGAGAAGTAACATTTGTCCTATTTCTTGAAGGGCATGTAGCTATCCATACAATAAATCATAAAATTATTAGAATCAATTAATGAGAAAAAAAAAAGGTATTGATTGAGTAAATGTAGCTATCCACATAAAAGAAGTGATTATTTTGGTCACTGACTGCAGCATCTCATTAAGTTTTGGTTCCATCGAAACAAAGAGACATAAACCCTACTCTTGTTCCATGGATCCCTCTCGCCGAGCCCCACGCGCCGTGATCGATCCCGTCCCCAAGTTTCGTCAAGTCGGGTTCTTCGCCCCGCCCGAGCGCTCCCAATCGGGTCCTCCCGACCCGACTCACTCCTCTCCCCCAATCTCCAACTCCCTCTCGCCGGTCATGATCCCTCCGCCGCGCCATCTCTCCGACAACCTCCTCCTCCACGTCCGCCCCGCTGCCTCTTCCCTCCGCGCAGACTCCTCCGCCGCCGCCGCTGCCGGGAGCTCCTTCGACACTGCCGCCTTCTTTCCCGCAACGCTGTCTCCCGCACCTTCGTCGTCGTACTCCAGCAGGATCGCTGTCGCCGGCGAGGGAGGCTTCTTCAACGGCGGCAAGGGAAACGGCCCCGCGAAGGTGGTGGCGTCGTCGTTTCCCCGCGGGGGATTCGACTTGACGGCGATGAAGGCGAGCGTGGTGCCTGCCAGCGAGTTGACCACGGTTTCGGTGGTCAATGATTCGCTCGGGATTCCTGGTGAGGTTCTTATCTGTGGCTAGGTTTGGATTTGCATTTGAATTTGAATTTTATCAAGTTTACTGTGAAAGTAGAATCTGGGGTTTAAGAGATTTAGTGCGTGTTTGGCTGATTGATTGCAAAATTGATTTTGAATAGATGTAGTTTATACTTGGATGTTTTTGTTGTAAATTTAAGTTAATAGGAAAATTCACTAAAATTTTTAATCTAATGCCAAAGTTGCCTCAACTTAAAATTAATTCTTGAGGTGTTTGTTAGGAGAATCAAACATGTAAACATTTACTTGAAATCATGTTAGCTGGTATTTCAACGAGAATCCAAACTCTCACTTACTGTGTGTTTGGAAACAAGTTAGGCATTTCTAGATGTGGATTTGCAACGCAACTAATAATTGTTTTTGTATTGACTTTGACATGATTTTGCATTAAACATGGATCCCGAATGGGAAACCAATCCAAACATGCACTTAATTGAGCTTTTGCATTGGAAGGTGAGAAACTATGTTCTTAAAAGCATGGGCTGATAATCCTAAATATTTGATTGGAACTGGAGTGCGTGAAGTTTCAGGTTAATATGTTTTATAAAGGGAAGGAATCTCTATTGAGTTTGTGAATTTGACTATTACATTGTAGGCTTAGAAAGAAGGATCTTGTTTGTATCCTTTGAGTTTTTACCAAAACTAATGTTCAGTAGAAATGCAACAGAAGTTGAAGTTTGATTTATTTATCTTTTCATTTTTTGTAGAGGAGTACTAGGAGCACTCTCTAACAGACTCGTTCGTGCATACTCTCTATTATTGGTTAGAGTTTATTGGAAACTACAAAATCATGAGTTAGGCTCATTAAACAAGAAGTGAGACACAATTTTTTGTGATTTTCAATAAATTTCAGCTAACAATGAAAAGTGTTAAAGAGATTGTTGTTGGCATTTCTCTTTTTTGTGTTGAATATATCTTTTGCCACATATTGTTTTGATCTCCCCTTGGATTTTGTGTGTGATGATTTTGACTCTATTTGTCAATGTGTATGTGAATGTCTTTCTCAAGAGAACAATTCAAATTTGTTGTCTCCGTTTATGGTCCGGTTTTTATTTTCTTTTTGGCTTGACTTAGTTACCCTTTTCTTTTTCATCTTTTTTCCTTAATCCCCCATTAGAAAAAGAAAAAGGAAACAAAGGAGGAGGGTCAGCAGAAGTGAAAGACCAACCTAATAGTTCAAAACAGCAGAAACCGAAAACCTCAAAAGCTGAAAGACGTGCTCTTCAAGAAGCTCAACGAGCTGCAAAGGCTGCAACAAAAGGTGTGTAGATGTTAATATGTCCTGAGAGTCTGCATTTAAGCTATCTGACTGAAAGTGCTTTTATGCAGGACATATTATCTGTGATTACTGATTATGTGCTCATCTTATTCCTTTGTGCCTATTTTACCTAATTCTTTGTCAGAACTACTGTTAAGTGTTCATGGACTCTAATACTGTGTTTCTAATGATCTTAACATGCCTAAAAGTGGGAATTTATGATGTTCTTTCATGGGTCACTTTTCTGCACAACTCTTTGTGATAATGCTAATCAGTTAGCTTTAATAAAAAAATGTCACTAGCTGAAGGAAATAAGGCATCTGGAGCTGTGGCTTCAATGAATGCAAAATCAGCTAAAGTTGTAAAGCCTGCACAGAAAATTGATAATGCAGCAGTTGCAGCCTCTGAAAAGAAAGGAGGTGAGATTCCACCAGAAAAGGATAGAAAGAAAGATGTTCCTCAACCACGCATGCAGTATGATGACAAGAGCCGAGTGGAGAAAGCTAAACGTCGTGCTGTGGTGAAACAAACTGAAGCTAGGAACAGAGTTGAGTTGTTCAGGCATTTACCACAATATGAACATGGGAGTCAGCTTCCAGATCTTGAAGCAAAGTTTTTCCATCTTTCTCCAGTGCACCCTGCTGTTTTAAAGGTATTTATATTTTTCTGTTATTTCATCTTGCTACAATTCCATATATTTGTTGTTTGATTTGTTTACTACTGTTATTCTTGGGTTATAGTAATATATTTAATGTAGTATGTGTTGCCCTGAGCATTGCAATGCCAAACAGCATTGTGAGCCCTTCTCAAAACAGTATGCATCAAGGTATTTTACTTGCACTAATAACTCTGAACACTCTTTTGAATAGGTGACATCATATGGTTCTTTGATAGTTGATATAAATTAAATCCTTTACTCAATGAAAGAGGTAAAATCTTGATCTCATGGGTTATATTTCAGATGGTATGCACCATGCATTGCTACCTTCATTTCTTAGGTGTCAGTCAGTACCAACAGAAGGAGGGGCATCTAAAAGAAAGACCAAGTACTACTTGATTTTGTGCAATAGTGTAGTTTATATAGCTCAAATTTTTTAAATTTGTTGAGTGAAAGGAGTCTCTGCAAATTGCTTGGTGCAATTATCAATTTCATTGACTGTTATATTGCACTCATCTTCTTGCCTATGATGGTATCTGCAACTTAAGAAGTCATGCTGAATGACATCCAAATGAAAGTAAAGTGCATTTAGCCATCTACATTTGCCGAAAGGATACCCATTTGTGAGCTAATTCAGAATTAAAACTTATTCTGGTTTAATGAATAAGGCAGCTATCAAAACCTGGTTCAATATGTTTTGTGACTCAGACCTTTTTAAATATTTTTCCTCAAATCTTAGTGGTGTTTCAGGTGGGTTTGCAGTATCTAACTGGAGATATATCTGGTGGCAATGCTCGTTGTATTGCAATGCTTCAAGCATTTCAAGAAGCTGTCAAGGACTACAAGGTTCCACCTGAGAAGACTCTCGTGAGAGACTTAACAGCAAAAATTAGTAGTTATGTATCATTTCTAATTGAGTGTCGACCTCTGTCAATCAGCATGGGAAATGCAATTAGGTTTCTCAAAAGTCGGATAGCCAAGCTACCTTTGACCTTGTCTGAATCAGAATCCAAAGCTTCTCTCCAGTCAGATATTGAGCGTTTTATAGGTGAAAAGATTATACTGGCCAACAAGGTGATAGTGAAGCATGCTGTCATGAAAATAAGAGATGGTGATGTTCTTCTAACTTATGGCTCCTCATCAGTTGTTGAAATGATACTATTACATGCACATGAGTTGGGAAGACAGTTTCGTGTTGTGGTAGTTGACTCTCGTCCAAAGCTTAGAGGGCAACTTTTACTTCGCAGGCTTGTGGAGAAAGGTCTTAGCTGTACATATACTCATATAAATGCTGTTTCCTACATAATGCATGAAGTTACTCGAGTTTTTCTGGGTGCTTCATCAGTCTTGTCTAATGGAACAGTATATTCAAGAGTAGGGACTGCATGTGTTGCAATGGTTGCTCATGCATTCCGTGTACCTGTCATAGTATGTTGTGAGGCCTATAAATTTCATGAACGGGTACAGCTGGATTCAATATGCTCAAATGAACTTGGTATGTATGTTTAACAGTTGTACAAGATGAAGATTATATTTGCAGTTTACTATTAGCTTTTTGCATTGTGTCTGTGAGAAGGTTGATATTTCTATGATGTTCTTACAGGTGATCCAGAAGTCATTTCAAATGTACTGGGTAGAGAGGATGTCAACCACTTGGATGGCTGGGCCAGTATTGAAAATCTGCAACTTTTAAATCTGATGTAAGCATTCATATTGATAGGATTCAAAACCAAATTGTCATTTTCTCACTCTAACATTGCACTTCTCTTTAAATTGATGGCAGTTATGATGCAACACCTTCAGATTATGTTTCAATGATTGTCACAGATTATGGCATGGTAAGTACTGAAATTTTAGAGGATTTTTATCTTTGCTGCTAAAACATGCCTAAAATGTACCTTCAGATATTTATTTTATTTTGCATCGTTCTAGTTAGTCTTTGGGTAGATGTACTGAGTGCACTAATTCTGTCTCAATATTTTTAGGAAAATGATTTTGAGTGAGGATAGAATACCACTTTGAAAATCCTAAAAGAATACAATAAAACATAACAAAAATATAATAGAAAAATACTGTTAGAGGATAATATAATATAAAAATCATCGACATGTTAATCTAAAAGCTTGAGTTTGGGATAGTTAGCTCATGATATGGTAGCTTGATCTGTACTGTTTCCATTCTTCTATTTTAATCAAACCCCAGAAGGCTCGTGCAAGTGAGTGTATTAGAGATATAATATAATATTAATAAAAACCATTCCCGAGTGTTAACTTAAAGGTTTGTTAGTACATGTGTTACAATTTTTCTCTTTCATTAAATATCTAAGCAAAAAGGAGTTATTGAAAAGAAGCAAGAGGAACAGTAGAAGAATAGAGGTAAAGAACCATCCCTCTCTAAAGTAGTTCAATGCTGGTAACAACTACAAAAGAGCCTCATTTCCCGTGAAAAAAATACATGTTTTTGTTTTTGTACATTATGAAAGTGCATTATGTCATTATCCTTCCACATTTTGCACATTTAGATCATGATGATTTACAAAGAAAATGTTTTGCTTGGCATTTTTACTGTCAGGTTCCCCCCACAAGTGTGCCTGTAATTGTAAGAGAGTATGGAAGAGAACAGGTCTGGATATAAATTTTATTCAAATGTGTACCATGTCAATTTTGTGGGCGTGCAAAATCCCTATTTAGAAGCCTTGTATGTTGGCGTGCATGTTTCTGTATTATTTTCCCACCTTGGAATAATGTAATGGGCCTTTTTGTTCTGAAATTTTGGGCATTTCTGTATTCACCTGTCCTAGCGAAGAGTGCCAATTTTCGCCTCTCCAGGAAGATCTAGCCATGCATTCTCATCTGTAACACCTCATGTTAGACAACTCTTCTTCAAATTTTGGATAATTATTCGGTCACAATTTTGGCTTAGTAAGTTCTAGTTGTGCTTAGCCCCATCTCTGGTTACTGTACACTGTAATTATGAAAACCATCACCACGAATTGATGTTGTCGCTGAATTTGTATTTCCTGTGATTGCTCTCTAATTGTCGGAAACATGGAAAATGGTTGCTTGAAAACATTGGCCACGGTATGCTTAGATTCTATGTTGGCATTTACCCTTTTGCTTGTGAAGATGCAAGCTTGCAAATTATACTTTCAACTTTCAACCCATAATTTGTTTCATAATTCTGGATGAAGTTAACAGCAGTATGCAAAAATTGAAGCACCTAACCAGATGTAAGCTTGTGGCTCTGCATATGAATAAATTTTTGTATGTTTGGTGATCAACCTTCAGATTTGCGCCCAAAGGTGTTATTATTAGGGATTAAATTATGATAAATTGAACTAAAATCATTTCATAAAAGGTATTATATGTTACTTAACTATATGTTACTAACTTATTGATTGCATGATAATTCACCGCTCCCTTGTTATCTCACCCTCTACGTTGTTAATGGAAAAAATGACAATGAAAATGTAATAGAAACAATAAAAGATGCCCAGTTCAGAAAAATAATTGCATCTGAATTATTAAAATGAACATTTCACGATGAATCACGATCGCATGCAATTTAAAATAAAGTGCAGACGATCTCAATCTTTGGAAGGATATGGATCCTCTACGGTTTGAAAAATAACTGCAGGAGGTGCAGTTTCATCTCTCACCACACATCATTCTTTAATTATATTTTATTAATATTTTGTTTAAATAAAAATAATTTTAATGGTTGAGATTCATGCAGTTCAAAAAAGAACTGCAGGGGATCTTGATCAAATTTTAATATTAAAAAAAGTCATAGTTGAGTATCAATCATTAGATGACACCACATGCAGTTCTATTTTAAATTACAAATCATGCAGATTCTCGCACTTCCTTACTGTGTCTCCAAACAACTATTTATTCTCGCACTTCCTTACTGTGTCTCCAAACAACTATTTATGAAATCATCGTTGTCATGATGTGACAACTTGTTAACATAAGTTATACTATTATTAAATAAAAGTTAATTTATACACAACAGTTACTGGTTGCAATCTCACTGCAAAAGCAGAATTTAGGAAGTGATTTCCCTACACATCCTAGGGAGAAAATTTTGAAAATTTATTTTTAAGTCAATTTTTTCCTTTTTTAATGAAACAGATTGTATAACCATCAAACAAACAGGAATTAATTGAGATAAAATTGTTTTGATTTAACGGTAATCTTAAACTCAAATTCTAAATATGCAATTGCATTATCTATAATAGTCATATTTAATTAAAACAATTATTTTTTTATAAAAGATACGTGTGGTTTCTTAAAAAAAATTATCGTCATTTATTTTCTCTATCTATCTTAATCAAACATTCCGTAAGAGAAGCTAACTAGGTCATGAACAATGATACCAAACTTCATGAATGGATTTATCATTCGGGACATTTCCTTCCTTTTGTTTGTTGATGGGTCTTTAAGGCCTCTCTGCCCCCAAAATGGTCTTATAGTTGCAGCCTTTTCTTTTGGAGGTCTGGCCCTCAAATATACCAAAAAGTAAATACATAGTAATAAAAAAATCGATATTAAATTGCCAACATGTTATAACATTATAGACTCTTTCATCACTCAAAGTTGCCTCAACTTTGGATAAATAACTAATATGCACGAAACAAATGAATATTAATAGAAGGAAAATACACAGTGAATAAATCGAACATAAAATTTAACCTGTATACGCGTTTAATGAGTTTGTTCATACATCCATTTAACCTTGTATTAAAGATGGTACAAATGTTCATGTTCCTCAATTTTTGAATTATATAGATCACTATATGGTTACTCATTTCCCCTTATGACTTCACCTTTACCATAAACTGGAGTAACAACTCCAAGAATCACAAAGCCACCTAAAATGACTATCAAAATGCCCAAGGAATTGACCAGAAGTGATTCATTGGAGTAGCGCGTTATGATCTTGTTGACCTGAAGAAACGTAGCCTTTTCTAAAATACCAGTAGTAGCTGTGGTTATAGCCAAGGCATAGATATAGATCCCAAAGAACACATGCCATGGCAACAAGGTAGCTCTACTATTTCTTGATCCTCCAGGGTACCAAAATGTTGCAAAGCCAGCAGCCCACTAATTAACATTGTAGCAAGCAATCAGATACATGGAATCCAAGTTTCCAGGTAGACCATAGTTCTATTTGGATAAACTTCTCCGTAAACATTTATAGGAAAAGAAAATAAGATAAAATAAATTGAGTTTTTCTCATAAGCTAAAATTAACTTCTTTATTTCAGCTTCTATAAAAAATTAAGTGCGCAAGTTGATTTTAACTTACGAGAAAAGCACAATTCAGTTTGTCTTCTTATTTTCTTCTCTCATGGGAAACGTTTATCCAAATAGGGCCTAGAACAAGTTATAAAATCAAGTGTAGCTACAATGATATAGATACCTGGATGGAAAATAGGAAAAGGCATGCAAGGCCTAACCATGAATGCAGGCTGTAGAAATTGTCAATGCCCTTGTCAATGTGAAACTTCCAAGCAGCCCAGATACCAATTAAGCTCAAAATGAGAGCGATAAACTGTAATGCAAGATGAACTGCTTTTTTGAAGCTTTTAGTTCCAGATACTGTCTTGTATGCAAGCATCCCTGCATGTTTCCATAATGAAAAGGTAAAAGAAGTTAGTTCTAGCATGAAAGTACTCAAAACAATCAAGGGATAGGAAGAAGAAACAATGTATGGGATCTGACAGAATAAGTTCATTTGACTTAGGAATTTATATTCTCACAAAAAGTTGTCATGAGCATTTTGAAGGTAACAGCCAGCTCATCTTTGCTGTCTCTTACAATCTTGCCAGATTTTCATTCTAATTTGGCCTCTGAGGCTTCTTTTTTGGCTAGAGGAGGCTCTACTAGTCCTAGACTCCTAGGGCATCAGATACTAAAAGTAATCAAGACAAATGAGAGGAAAAATATTTTGGTCTATTTTTCACAGGTGTTATGAAGAGGAATGTTTCATAAACACAAAGTAGGGCCCTCATGCAAAATACACCACTCAGCACTATAAGCATATGATATGATAGGGGTTAACTTATTAGACATGCTGTGTAATCTAAGTTGAAAATATCATATTCCTAAGACAATAAAGAATATCAATTCATATCGATCTACTATTCAGGTTAGAACAGGAATCATAATGATCTACTATTCAAATTAGGACAGGATTCATATTGATCAAGTAATGGAACTTAATATACTGTTCTTGATCTCTTTAGAGGACCTAGAACAGTTTCATGCAAACTGGAAACTTAATAATTAAATTATATGAAGCCCAAATACTCCAAAGAATGGAAAAGTATTGGTAACGTATGCATATCTGATATCAATACATGTATAATACTCATACATATGTATCAAAGGAGTATCCTCCTTTTATGTTTTTTTTTTTCCTTCTAATTTTATTGACTTTGAATAAGACTACAATTACATGTGGTTCTATCTTTTCCTCTGCATCCTAAAAGATATAGTAAATAGTAGGCAATTGAATAGAACCAAGACCTCTTGATGCTTTTTGTGACATTCTAACAAGTACTACGGAAAAAATACATAACTTGGTAACATGTTCATAGGGAAAAGAATATATTTTGATATGGGCAGTGGAAAGATATCTATGGTTTATTATTATGATCACAAATATTGTTTCTGTAAATTGTGATCATCATCTGCTAATATAAATCTATAATAATGAAAAATGATCAAAATATACAAATATTGTGCATTTATGTTAACATATCCAGGTCATATTGTATCTTGAATTTTTAAAAATTTTCAGTATCCCTGTATCAATGTCATATCATACCCATGTTGTATCAAGTATCCAGGCTTTATAAATAAACCTAAAGACCCAAAAATTGTTTGCCTCCTAGGACACCCTAAACCATAGAAAAAATTGTGAATCAATAATCATGAACACTACAAGTCAAAGGCCAATTGAGTTTTTCTCATATCATTGACTGCATTACATAAGACATGGACCCTCTAATTTCAAATTACTACAAAGATCTAACAAAACCACTTCAGTGCAACTGAAATATGACCACAAAAAGTTTCAGGTTGATAAGCACATAATGAATTACTTATCGACAATTGGTGCAACACGGATTGAAGAAAAAATAACAGAAAATAAAGTAAGGTGGTCTAGACATGTACAAAGGTCAGGGAGCCACTAGTAAGAATAGTAGATTGTATGATTTTCAGTCCCAAGAAAAGGAGAGGAAGGTCAAGAAAGATCTTGACCTTTGTTGTTTAACCATAGTCAGCTTCATCTAGTGGGATAAGCCTTTGTTGTTATTTTTTTCTCTAGGAGTAATAATAATAATAATAATAACATTTACCTTCCCCATTGATTAGAACAAGTCCAATCACCATCAACACTGGATGAACCTACATTGAAAAAAAAAAAAGTTTAAAACCACAAAGCAGTCCAAATGCATTTGCTCACATAATGCTAAAAATGCAAACCTTGAGAGGAAAATACAAAATTTTGGAGCTAACATAAAATTGAGAAAAGAAATCTACAAAAAATTCAAAATCACTCTACCCTTTTTCTCTTTAAAAAATGAAAACAAAATTTCAAAAGAAAAAAAGAATAGATTGAGAAAAGAAGGCATACCCATGACCCGAAAATGAAAAGAGAGGTTATTGAAAAGAGAGAATTACATTAAAGATGAGATCTTTGTTATCAGAAACGAGAGCGAGGCCTCCCTGAAATGGAAGGCCCATGTCAGGACAAGAACGGTGACGGCCAAGCCAACCGCTCTCACCGCCGCAAAGATCGGGAAACTCGCCACCGGCGGAGTCGCCATTCTTACCTTTCTAGAGAGAGAAAATGGAAGAGAGAGATGGGAAGGAAACGCATAGAATATATAAACAAAAGAAAAGGGGTCAGCTCTGTATAGTTAGTCCAGTTGCTTCCCACACCAGAAAACTACTGTCTTTCTCTCTTTAAAATTAATTACTAAAATCAAATTACAAAAAAAAAATAATCTTCATCATTTATGTAAGGTGAGATCTAAAAAAAACATGATATTATGTTAGGATTTACTTGTTCAAGTACGAGGGAGAATAATAATAATAATAAATTTATAAATTAAAATTAAATTATGTATAAATTAAAATTAAGGTAAAATTAATTTATATATAATTTAATTTTAGTTTAAAAATATTTTTTAATTTTTTATAAGTATTTATAAAAAATAAAATAATTAATATTAATCTTTTATTTTTTTAATGATAATTTTCATGCACTTAACTAATTTGAAATTATTCTAATTTTAAAGGATTGGTCTATAAGTATTTTTATAACTATTCTTTTGAGTCTAAAAATTTTTCTTATCTTGAATTGACATGTCATTTTTTCTTTCTAAATTTTAATATCTCACATAAAAATAATTAAAATTAATATATATATATATAATTTTTAAAATAACTATTTCAAATTAAAAAGTTCTTGGATCAATTTATGTGAGAAGGTTATTCTAATTTAATTACGAATATCAAATTTAAATTTTGGATATGTATGTATATACGAGATAAAATTTGTTATCCATACTAATTCTATCTACACGATTGGATCATGAATGTCTGATTTTCATAGATAATACCTGTGTTTTTTATAAAAAAATTATTATAAAAATTAATAATTTTATTATATATAAAAATTTATAATTAATTGGTAAAAGTAAGAGTGTGAGATATTAACCGTATAACCATAAAAAAAATAATTGATGATTGTTATTACAAAGAAACTAATCTTAATTATTCAGACATCATTAAATTTAAAGAAAATACAAAAAATAATATTAATTAATTTTATCAAAAAAATATTATTATTAGATAAAATAATATTTTAAAAATAAAACATAATAATTTTAACTATTTATATTTAAAATAATATTTTGAAAATTAAAAATATTCTTAATTATTCAGACATCATTAAATTTAAAAAAATAAAAAAAAATAATATTAATTAGTTTTATCAAATAATATATATGGTATAACTGGTGAAACACGACTAATGATTTGACTGCATATTCTTACGTAAGATATGTTCTCAAAGTTTGGAACCAAGGTGACTTGTATAAATCAAAGCTTTTCCTTGGGTGAATGGTATTAAAATTTAGAAAAGCAACCTGCATTAAGCAATATGATTCTTTTCATGAAGATCTTTCCCTACCAAAAATATCTTATTGGTTAATATATAATTTTTTTTACATGGATAACATATAAAAATTAAACTCTTAAGTTAACTTCATTTAATATAACTTTTATTTAATAAAATTAATTTATTAATACAAACATTACAAATTTATACTAATAATATGATACATCGTATTAATATAAAAAATTATATCTACTATTAGAACATATTAAGTGTTACCAATGGTAATTGGTTCAGTTAACACATTTTTTAAAAATAAAGTTTTGAATTTAAGTTTTTACATAAAAAAGTTCACTAAAAGAGCAAATTTTACTATGTTATAGATATTATTCAATCATGATTGTTGCTAATAACAGATACAAGTGATCTAAACAAAATAATGATTTATATAGTAATAATTTTAATTTTTATTTGATAAAGATTATATTAATGAAAATAATTTTTATGTTCAACATTTTAATCCGTTAATAAATGAGAATTATTTTCTATTGCTTTCTTCATCCTTTCTATTATATGAAGATTTGTGGTTTGTCAAGTTTGGCATCAATTGGTTAGCTTTTGGTGATGGAAAGATCATCTTATTGTTAATGACTCGTTATAACATATTATATATATATATATATATATATTATGAATTAGAGAAAAAATTGAGACTGAAATTGTGTACTTGATAATGGAAAAGAGTTTATCTTTATTTAATCCTAGTGACGAAATAGGAGTTCAACTAATAATGTGAGAACAACTACCCTATTTGTGACGGCTAAGGTTTTCACAAATTTAATAAAACTAATTGATTGAAAAATAATTTTTATAGTCATGTTAGTGAGACGAAAATAATGACTAGTGACTCAACTTATCATAAGTCATAAAAAATTTAAAGGCCAATTATGTTTTTATCAACTAATCAAATGTTATGATTAAATTAATAATCTCTATAATTAATATATTCAATACTTGAAAAAGTTTATTCTAAATAATCAACTCAATATTAATCCACAAATGAATAATTCAACAATCTTGGATGACATTATTCAATAACACCTCTCCTAGTGACAGGAAAGTAACAGAATTATTTTTCGGGGTCAGAAAGTGATTTTGTATTTAAATAGTAATATTAATTTGTTAAGGATTGAATTAACATGTGTGGGACAATTATTTTTTTATAATTTTTTTTAACTAAATGAACTAGGTTAAGATACTATTATACACGCTTAACTTTCACTATTAAACAAATATTTTTTTTTATATTGGTCTCTTGGAAACCAATATAACACAAGAGGTGGTGTCAATTTTTTTTTTTAGTATTGAGATATAAATTTAAAATCATTTATGAATAAACTTTCTTCCTGTTCCCATTTACAGTGAATCTAAAATATTAACACATTTTCAATTTTAGACCTAACTTTTTTATATTGGTTGTATAATGAATGAATATAGAAAGTGTTAAACGAAAATTTTATCCTTCTAGAACCATTTCACTCTTAAACAATACAATATTTGCTCTCATTATTTTAAATTATGAAAACTATATGTTCTTCTTCTATATCCATGAATTGCTAGGAAATCATGCTTTAAAGAGATATTGTTTGACTTTGATGGTTCAAAATAATTATTTGAGTTCATGAATATATTGTGTGAAAGAAAATAATTTGTTGCGGTGTATTTTAGGTCTTTTGAGGGGCCATAAAAATTTCTATGTTTTGGCTGAGTTATATCACTTACCTTAAAAATGTGTGATGTGTGATTTTATACCTTGAGTGTATAAAAATGTTATTTTTCCTGTATGCTTTGCTGTATAATGAATTTTGGAGATTTTGGGGTTATTTGGAGCATAATATACCTTAAAATATATAAAATATTTAACATAAACTAAAATAAAATATGGAATGGTGACCTCTGTATCATGTGACTGAATATAGCTGCTTGATTACTGGACAAACCATGAGATAGGTTAAAGAAATAGATTTCATAAAAAAAACAAAATTGCAGAAATGGACTATTCTTAAATATTCAAAGCCAAATTAGTAGTTTAGAGTCCTAAACAATTAATTATTATTAAGTAGAAGTTTAAAAAGTGGTTTAAAATAATATTTTACCTAATTAAAGTGAGTTAAATTTGTTTTCTGATTCAAAAGTACGTAAAAAATTTATAATAAATTTTACAAAAAGAGTGTGAAAAAGTAGGCCAATATAGATTAATTTTATCTCAAAATTTCCAAATAAATTCTAAAAGAGTTATATATGTAATTTCACGTTTTAGAAAATATTAATATATGACTTTTGAAGTAATTTCATTAGAAATTGAATTTTTAGATTTATTTTTCTATTTTAGTAAATTTGGAAGTAAAACTAGTCATTGTTTTGTGAAAAATTTTAATTAAGGGATTTTTTTTATCTTTCTACACTTAGAAAAATTATT
This sequence comes from Mucuna pruriens, assembly GCA_025330945.1. NCBI lineage: Eukaryota > Viridiplantae > Streptophyta > Magnoliopsida > Fabales > Fabaceae > Mucuna > Mucuna pruriens. The sequence goes on along the minus strand of JAENHJ010000527.1, from coordinate 150,347 downwards.
TTGAAATAAAATAATATATTTTAATTGTATTTACAAAAATTTTCCAGAATTAATTTTTTTTAAAATTATTTGAAATTGTTCCTATTCTAGTATTTTATTTAACATTAAGGGTACTCTTTTCCTTCAAAACAAATTTGTAAAATTATGAGAAAGTTCACAGAGGTTATATATGATGACAATAGCCTATCATAAAGTTTCCATGTTAAAATGAACTTATTTAAATTAATTATGAATTTTCAAAGTTTAATGAATTTTGTAATTAAAGGCATTTTTTAATTTCTTATTTATTTTAATTTTAATATTTAAAATATTACTTTATGGATGATCACTTAAATTTAAATAATTTAATTAAAATGATTTAAGATTCAAAAATAGAATATAATTAATAGCCTTGCATGTATACCTTATGATTATTGTAGTAAGTTTATTCTTGCATGTTTGTTTGTGTGTATTTGATAAATTGTTGGAACATATTTTATATGCATCCAAAATAACCTAAGTATTTTGATTATAACAAACATTATGAATAAAGAGTGATGACTAATGATTTGACTCTATACTTAGTCTTCAAGAAAATAACAAAGTCACATAGTATAAAAGTTTGGAATGCATCCGTATAAAAAGAAACTTGTTACATTAATAAGTTTATCTATTTGCGTCCAAACAGGTTTTGTCGTCTAAAGGAGACACCTAAAAGGTGAAACTTTGTCCAATAAAGAATTTAGTTCTTGAGTGTAAAATTTTTCTTGTTCTTAGTACTTATCACATCTTATAACTTGCCTTTTTAAGTTATGCACTATCGCTTAAGTGTATCTCTATTCAAAGCTTTATATAACATTCATATTTCTATATATGTGTTGTGCTATGCTATGCTTTGTTTTTCAGAACAACACAGTTTCCTTTTCAAACCCTGAAAATCAAGTCAACCTTCGTATAAGAAAGTTTTGATTATGATTTACAATTAAGGAAACAAAAAGAACAAAGAATCTCTTATCAAGCGAAGATAACATTGTTGAGGAAAAAAAGAAAAATTTTCTCTATCACACCTTTTTCTTTGACCATAGAAGAAGACAAACCTCTAGACAACTCCATAAAAAAATCTATTTGGCATTTAATGCAGAAGATCTCTCTTTCCATGCGGAACAACGTCTTTCTTCCTCTCGTCTATATATTGGTTGAACAAGCTTTTAAAGAAGAGAAAGAGAAGACATAATACGAAGAGAAAACAAGATAAAAGTTCATCATCTTTTTGTACTCATTGGATGTCAATTTTAGAAAAATTTTCTTTGTGAAAAGCTTTTGTAAATTTAGAATCTTTTTTTGTAATTGCTATGCTCATCTAGTGAGTTATCTTTTGTAAAAAAATCTTTTGTTTTCATGATAGCCTAAAAAGACCAAGTGAGAATACTTGATGTTACTTGTAATCAGGCAGATTACAAGTGTTGTATAACTTGAAGAGGTTGAGAATAATTGATTTGTAAGTTAGTGTAACTTTAGTGGATAAATTCTTCAAGTTGAAAGGATTGGACGTAACTCTTGTGGAAGAGTGTGAAAAAACATAACGCACAAGAAGGGAAGGGGGTTAAATTGTGTGTGTGTGTGATTTTTAAAGTTTTTTTTTGCAAAAATAAGATTAACAAAGGAGTTTAAACACATTGTCTAAAGGGGGTGTCCAAAGTAGTCATCTAAAGAGACCGTCCAAAGTGGTCGTCCAAAGAAGTTCAGAAAGAAAAAAATGTAGGGTAAGAGAAAAAATGCACATAGTTTATATTGGTTCACTTTTTCAATAAAGTTATGTCTAATCCATTCAACAAGAAGAAATTTCACTAAGTCTACCTGACTTACAAACAAGTATTCTCTACCTCTCCAGGTATTATAACCATTGTAATCTACTTGATTACAAGAAATCCAAGTATTATTTGACACTTAGCCTCTTGATGAAACCCTAGGATCCACAACCATGGCCTAGTTCAAGTAGAATCTAAACATTAACCATTTCTAATATGAACCAAAAAATTGGAAGAAGAAATGTATAAAACGAATTGAGGAAGAGATGATTCACCACTAATTGATAAGAATTATAGAGATTCACCACAAGCATCATGGAAACTTGATAAGAATTGATTTTCTTGTGCAAGACAAGAGTAGAGAGAAAATGTTTTTAAAGTGTTAAGGCACCAATTCAATTTCATCAAAAAGTGATTACACTAATTATATTGGAGGTTTATATAGTTCCTCATTAATCCTAATTAAGGTCCCTAATCCTAATTAAGGTCTCCTAACCAACGCCTAAGGTCCAACAAGCTCAAACGTAAGCTGGATGGTCCAAAATGCCAACCTACATGGCCCTTCCCTTGGCCCTTACGTGACGTGACTTTCGGATGTGATTTTGAGCTGAAAGAGTGCGAACTGGCTTGAGATCTAAACATGAAAGTTTTATATCTCTTTCTTAGCTTTCCAGCGACACCAAGTTTGTTCAATTTGGAGATTTGTACCTCTAGATACGTTTGATTTGGCAAAGCACATTCGGGATGGAAGTTGTGACGGAAAATTAGAGACCGAAATTACGCTATCTAGGAAAATGGTCCTAAAATAGACTTTGGTCCAAGGATAAGCTATCCTAATAAAAATATACTCAAAGTAGTATGAAAATACAGAGAATAAGATCATTCTAGTCTTAAACAAAGCCACCTTGGCAGTTGGAAAAATTATACAAGTTAGGTGATCATAGTGCTTCCTTTGGACCTTTATGCATGACCAACTTTTTGGTACACTTTCTCTTGTGTTCTCTTGAGCCTTCCCCTAATCATATGGCCTTCAAGTGCAGGGGTTGCTATGTCTTTGAAGTCTTCTTTAGTTCTTTGATCGTGGCCTTTTAAGGGAAAGACCTTATCCCTTCTTGGTTCTCCTCTTGGCCTTTGACTATGGTCAACTTATGACTTCTTTCCTTGAGACTTCATGAATTTACCCTTTGTTATTGAATTCTCAAGTGTAGGTTAGCTTCCTTAACCTCATTCTCTTGGTTGTGCATTTTCGCATATGCATCATCCTCCCTTTCTTGAAGAGAATTTGACCTCAAATTTAGCAGTACTTGAGTACCTATTAGAATGAAAGAGAAGGATGAGTCACATAAAAGGTTAGTGGATAGATAATGGAAGCCAAGGAAGATTAATTTCCAACTCCTCCCAGGTCAAACACAAATGTAAAGAATCCATCACTCATCTTTTTCCACACAATATATAGCATAAGAGGCAACATCTCAAGAATATGTGAGACAATTTCAATGCATTCATCATACTTTTTATTTGCATTTTGCTCAATATAAAGTCCTAAGAAATGCTTATGCAATGCATTCCAATATTTGTGCAAGTCCAATAGCTCCATTAAGTTCCTACCATGATCTTCCTCATATAAAGCATAAAATAATAACAACTTGGGCACATAAAAAGTTGCATCTCTAGTTACATGTTCCCCAAGCCTACGAAATTCTCCTTGGATATCAAGACAATTCACAACCCCTTTGTAAATACAAGAATGTACAATACTATTTTCGACATCAAGAGATGACATGTCAAGTCTATCATTCTTAAATAAATGTAAGCAATGTTTAGGGGCTGCATATGAACAAGATATATTTTTCCTACATAATTCAAAGGAATGCTCAACAACAATATCTTTACACAATTTGAAATTCTCAAACATTCCCAAGAATTCAAGCACTCTCAATGAATTTCCAAAATGAATGCCTCCACTCAAAGATTTACGCAAACAATTCCTAGGCATTTCATAATAGGATTCACCCATAATCACATGGAGTTCATTTTGGCCATGGGTTCCCAACCAAATGCAAATTTCAAAATTAATGCTCATACTAAAGGATCTATATATACAAGTCTTAAACATTTCACAATAGGACTCATCCATCATAACATGGAATTCATTTCGGTCATAGGCTCTTAACCCCAACCAAATGTATGGTAAAAAACATTTCCTTGAACACACATCATCCTATTACTTTTATAGCTAATCAAATCATGCACACAAGTAAAGGATACTCCATTCAAGGTAACAGAAACATTAAGAATTAATTTATAATGTCCTGGGTCATGCATCAAAATGCCATAAAGTTCAAAGAACTTAAAAATATCTTGCAAGGAAATAATATAAGTTGTAGGCAACAAGCCATTAGCACAAGGCAATGGGTTCCTTGGCATAAGTGCACAAGCATCTTTAGGACACATGGTGGTTCTTGGAATATGCAGGCCAAAAGTTTGCTTGCCATGAATGTCATGTCCAACCCTCTCCATAGCTTGTTTCACACCTACAAAAAGAGAAGGTTCACAAGACAAGTGAAAGTCGTAAGGAGTTAGTAAACAATTATCCTTTTTCATAAACATAACTCTCTTAATTCCTCTCATCCCTAAGCTTAGAGTTTCCTTTTTTGTTTTAATCTCTCTCTTGCTTTTCTTTCTATCTTTTCTCTTCTCGACATCACTCTTGCTTTCTTTTTTTTCTCACTTTACTCTCGATTTTTCTCTCACTCTCCCTTTTCACATTCATTTTCTTTTTATCCTCTTGCACCTCACTTGGAAACAAAGGTTTAAGCACAAATCTTTGCCGCATATGTATGAAAGTGAAACAATTGGTGACTCCATCATGGATCACCTTCTTATCAAATTGCCAAGGTCTTCCTAATAACAAATGTGTGACATCCATGGGAACCATATCACAAACCACCATATCTTCATATCCTCCTAGGTTAAATATAACCTCAACTTACCTATCCACAAGAAACTTCCCTTTCTCACTTATCCATTGGAGTCTATATGACCGTAGGTGAACTATGGTGGGTAGAGCTAGCTTATTCACAAGCCTCTCACTAGCTACACTCACACAACTCCCCCCATTTGTAATCATCAAACACAAGTTACCCAAAACAAGACATCTAGAGTGGAAGATATTCTCTCTTTGTGTCTCAGCCTCCTCCCTTACATGGCTATTCATAAGTCTCCTTACCATAAGCAAATCCCCCTTATAGTGAGATCCATCGCTCAAGCTCTCGGACTCATTAGATGTGCTAACCTCTTTCATAAAACTCCCACTCTCAATCTCTCCAACATCTTTCATAATCATCACACTCCTATTAGGACATTGAGAAGCTATATATCCTTTTTCTAGACACTTGAAGCACTTAATGCTACTAGTTGTAGGAGGCATAGGTGTAGGAATAAGTGTGAGTTCTTTTTGGCCAATGAAGGCTTCACTCCTCTTCTTAGGACTTTTCTCCCTTCTAGTCCTATCCTTCTCTCTCTCTTTACCCTTCTATCCACTACTTCCTCCATATGTCTTTCTAGATTCACTCCACCTTCTAAGTTTCACCTTTACCTTAATGTCTTGATGGACTAGCTCACTTAGGTTCTTATAATGTTTTAGCTCCATAACATCTTGTATTTCTCTCTTAAGGCTGTGTAAGAATCGTGCTATTGTGACCTCCTCATTCTCCTTTATTTGAGTCCTCAACAAGTCCAATTCCATCTCCGTATGATATTCTTCCACACTATATGATCCTTGGTGAAGCCTTTGAAGTTTAATATGCAAGTCCCAAATATATGACGATGGGACAAATCTCTCTTTCATCAAATGCTTCAAGTCTCTCCAACCTTCACAAGGTCCTTTTTTGTCACTCTTTATCTCCTTTAACACTTGATTCCACCATACCAAGGCATATCCAAAAAAACTGTAAGGTGACAAGCCTCACCACCTTACGACCATGGAGATCAAAAGAGCTTACAATTTGATCCACCATGAGTTCCAAATATACATACTCATATGGCTTGCAATCTCCAACAATGGAGGGATTTTTCACTTAGACATGTGCAACTCCTCCTCTTCTACCATGTTTCTTCCTTTTCTCTTCCATCCTATTTCTCTCCATCCTTACATCTCCCTCACATCTTTCCCCATGGAAGATCGTGAGCTCCTCCTCCTTTCTCCACTACTCGCACTCAAGTTATCTCCTCCATAACTTCCCCCACTCTCATGCATAGAAGCTATTTTAGCCCTCTCCACCTTCCCCTTGCTCAAGGCCTCAACCTTGGCATTGACACTTTGAGTGTCTTTTTGGACCGAATCAAGTCCCTTACCAACCTTATCCAACTTCTCTCCTAACTCCCTAATGTAGCTTATCATAAATTTGGACTTAAGGGGCAAGTTTTCCCAATCTATGCTAGGTCCTTCCATTCTTTCTTTTTTACCTTTTTCTCCCAAAAATAAACCTCCCAAACCTCCTTATACCACTACAGTATAGAGGAAAAATACAATACAAGAACATTCACTAAACTCACCACTCACCTAAGTGTTTTTTTCTTCACTCATGTTTCACTCTTTTGTGGCTTGTTCTCTAGTGTACTCTCATGCCTTTTTCCATTCAACCCTCGCTCAAAGTTTGTACAAGAAAATCACTTTCTATTATCAAACAAACTGGCTGCAAGTGAAAGCTAGGAAAATCTCAACAAATTCTTAAGAGAAAACAAGGAAAGAAAACTCAAGGACAAAACTTAAAAAGTGAAAAATTGACAAGTAAGAAAAGCTCAAAGAAAGGAAGCTAAACTCAAAAGGAATTTAAGGAAAACATTAAGGGGGACTAATAATTAGTAAAAACAAACATTAAATGCAAGAGAATTAATTTCAAGTACAAACGTTCACTGCATTTAACAACGTTCAACAATTAACTCACAAAAAAATGGTTTTTACTAGTTTCCCAAAAATTGACAAGCAAGAAAGTTCAAAGAAAGGAAGTTAAACTCAAAAGGGATTTAAGGATGACAATAAGGAAGACTAATAATGACTAAAAACAAATATTAAATACAGGGGAATGAATGTTAAGCATAAACGTTAGTGAGATCTAACAGCGTTCAACAATTAATGCACCAAAAGTAGTTTACTAGTTTCCTAGGAGTCATGTGCAACTAGTGTTGTCATTGGACCTTCAAATACAATTTTCTTTCACTCTTTTTTATTTTGATTTTGTGTGCATATACTCTGTTTTTATTGCACTAAAACATCCACATGAACATTCTTTTTTTTTTTTTTCTCTTTGAACTCTTTTTTCACAAATTTTTGGTCCACAATTTTTTTGACAACTACAACACTACTTCTAGCACAATGTCTCAAGTAAAATCATCAAACGCAAGGTGCGTTCATCACAAAAATGTTGAACAAAAACTTCATTCCTTACCAATGATGCAAACTTTCACAAATTCAAGGTCTCAAGCATAAATGTCGAGGATGCAAGCTCAAACAATGCACAAATTCAACTAGTATGCATGATATGATTAGTAAAATAAAAAATCCTCAAATTCTTTGAAAACATAAGTTAATCAACGAATTAACTCAATCTGAACCGTAGAAACATGAAGGAAGGTTAGGTGAACAAAACCTAACAAATGCAAAGCAAAACGATGAAGATTTGACCTAGAAATGGAAGCTTGAACTTACCTCTTGTAGTTCGCCCAAAGCTTCATAGAGTTCTTCATTTTGCTGCATTTTTCTACTTGAATCCAGCTACTAGATGATGATTGAAAGCTCTGATTACCAATTGATGAGGCCCTAGGATCCACAATCATGACCTAGTTCAAGTAGAATCCAAACATTAGTCATTTCTAACATGAACTGAAAAATTGGAAAAAGAAAGATACAAAATGGATTGAGGAAGAGATGATTAGCCATTAATTTCTAAGAATTAGATAAGAATTGTAGGGATATTCCACAAATATCATGGAAACTTGATAAGAATTTATTTCCTTGTGCAAGAAAAGAGTAGAGAGAAAATGCTCTCAAAGTGCTAAGGCACAAATTCAATTTCATCAAAAAGTAATTACACTAATTACATTGTAAGTTTATATAGTTCATTATTAATCTTAATTAAGGTTCCTAATCCTAATTAAGGTCACTTAACCAAATCCCAAGGCCCAACAAGCCCAAACGTAAGTTGGATGGCCCAAAACGCCAACCTATATGGCCTTTCCCTTGGCCTTTACATGTCGTGACTTTCGGATGTGATTTTAGAGCTGAAAGAGTGCGAACTGACTAGAGATCTGAACATGAAAATTGTAGATCTCTTTCTTAGCTTTCCAGAAACACCAATTTTGTCCAATTTTAAGGTATGTAGCTCAAGATACATTTGATTTGGCAAAGCACGTTGGGGACAGAAGTTGTGATGGAAAATTAGCGACCGAAACTATGCTAGCTAGGAAAACGGTCCTAAAATAGACTTTGGCCCTAGGCTAAGCTATCCTAATAAAATATACTCAAATTAGTATGAAAATAAATGGAAAATAAGGTCACTCCAACCTTAAATAAAGCCACCTTGGCAACTGGAATACAAGTTAGGTGATTATAATACTTCATTTTAACCCTTAAGCATGACCAACTTTTTGGTACACTTTCTATTGGGTTCTCTTGAGCCTTCCCCTAATCATAGGACTTCTAGGTGCAAGGGTTGCTATGTCTTTGAAGTCTTCTTTAGCTCTTTGACCGTGGCCTTCTAAGGGAAAAACCTTATGCCTTATTGGTTCTCCTCTTGGTCTTTGACTATAGTCAATTTGTGGTTTCTTTCCTTGAGATTTTATGAGTTTATCCTTTGTTATGGGACTCTCAAGTGCAGTGTAGCCTCCTTAACCTCGTTCTCTTGGTTGTGCATTTTCGCATATGCATCACCTCTTCATACTATCACACTAACTCAAGAGAGTTTTTACAAGATAAGTAACTCACATTTACAATACAAAGCACAAACTTTTCTTTGTTTTGCAAAAAAATCTTTACAAGACAGTTGTCCAAAGCATCATAGTGCTTATCTTTGTTGTTAATAGTATGTGTTATGGTTCCTCTTGTTTTTCTTTCAAGTTTGATAAATTCCTTTATATAGCACATAGAAAATTTGAACGTTGCTTTTTGCATGAGGAGTGATTGAATCTACATTAAATGCTACATGATTGCTTCTTGTAGTACTTTTGCAAAGATTCCTCTTTTTTTGAAGACAAAGAAAGATTGTGTCAAGAAAAAAAACTACTTTTCCCTGAATTTTACGTTCTGTCTATTGTTTGATAAGTAAGGAGGCTTTTGTTGGTTCCTTCTAAAGAGAGTCATAATCTGGACTTCCTTTTATCAGAATTGACTTACAATATAAAATATTTGTTGTTGTTTTTCATCAATTTGAAAGCTTAATGCATTCTCAAACAATATATTAGGCAAAAATTTGAACGTTGATTTAAGATAACCAACTCTTTATATGAATGAAAGAATTCATGAGATAAGATAAGTAAGATAAACAATACTTGACACTTTTATGAGAGATACTTCCTGATTGGAATAGTTCAGTCGTTTTGCTTTTGGACGATATCTCTTTTTTACAACAGGAATGTATTTGGATGTTGAGTTCACTTATTTACAGTGAACTAGTCATTGGACGTCATACTCTTCTATGGACGGTGAGTCTCGTTATGAACGCTGAATACATCCTTTGGACAATGAGTTTCTCTATGGACATTGAACACATCCTTTGAATGATAAGTCTCTGAGTATGTCTATGGACGACGAGCTTCGTATGGATGCAATAGATCAATTTTCCTTAAACAGATGTGTTCCGATATTTAAGTCCAATAACTTGCAGTTCTTCTAAAATCTAGAGAATACTGGTTAATCATAATCTATTATCCATTTCCATAATTTTTGTTATTATCAAAACACATGTGTCATTTTGGACGCATAGACTTATGTTCCAAAAATCTCTTCTTTTTTTATGATGACAAAAATTATGTTAAATAGAAAAATGATTTTAGGATATAACATTTTAAGTGAGTGATTTATTTTACTAGCCCCCCCTAAGATATATAACATATTTTATTTTAGTTCCCTTTAAACTAATAGACGGTCAAAAGAAACATATATTAATTGCGTCAGAGCATGAGAGTTTGTTGGAACATAAGTCTATATGTCCAAAATGACCAAAGTGTTTTGATGATAAAAAATATTATGGAAATGAATAATATATTATGATTAACCACTGCTCTCTAGATTTCAGAAGAATTGTAGGGAAATTGACTTTAAAAGAAGTTCATCTACTGTGTCCATAAGGAGCTCGTCGTCCATAGATGCATTCATCGTCCAAAAGACCAATTCAGACGTGCTCAGCGTCCATAGAGTCACTCGTTGTCTAAAGGACATTCACAATGTCCATAGAGAGACTCATTGTTGAAAGGAAATATTCTGCATCCATAAAGAAGGACTTACCATTCAAAAAGGGACTCACCGTCCATGGAGGGACTCAACATCCAAAGACACAATCAAGGATCCATAAAAGAGCTCAGCAATCCAAAGGTGTGGTAATTTTCCAAAGACAAACTCACCATCCAAAAAAATGGGACTTACCGTCCAAAGGACGTGTTCACCATCAAAAGAAGGATTCACTATCTAATGCGAGAGCTCAACGTGCAAATGACTCATCCAACAACCATAGAAGAAGTGTGACATCCATTGATGATTTCACTATCCTTAAGTGAGCTAAGCATCCTAAGACGTTCTTACTATCCAAAGAAGAGATAATCTAGATAGTGGAACGACTACATTATTCCAATAAGGAAGAATATCTTGTAAAAGCGTAAAGTGTTGTTTATCTTGTTTATCCTATCTCGTAAACTCTTTTGTTTGTATAAAGAGTTGATTATCTAGATCCAATGAAATATCTACTTAATATACTATTTGAGAATGTATTGAACTTTTAGATTGAAGAAGAAGAACAACACAAATTTTTATAATACAAGTCAAGATTAATAAAAGGATGCCTTGATTATGACTCTATTTAGAAGAAACCATTAAAAACTTTCTCACTCATTGACAATAGACAATACGTAGAATTCATAGAAAAATAGCTTTTTTCTGACACAACCTTTCTCTGCCTTCAGAAAAAGGAAAGTCTCTACAAAAGTATTGTAAGAAGCAATCAAGTAGCATTTAATGTGGTTGCATTTAATGTGGATCCAACCACTCCTTATGCAAAAAGCAATGTTTAAATTTTCGCGTGCTATATAACATGATCTATCAAGCTCGAAAGAGGAGAAGCTAAATTACAACACATTTTATCAAGAAAGAAAAAACACTCTTTTATGCTTTGGATGACTGTCTTGTAAAACTTTCTTTGTGAAGCAAAGTAAAGTTTGTGCTTTGTATTGTAAATGCTTACTACGTGAGTTACTCTTTTATAAAAACTCTACTGAGTTAGTGTGATAGCTTGAAGATGCTAAGTGTTAAAAAATACTTGAGTTTCTTATAATTAGGTAGATTACAAGGGTTGGAATACTTGGAGAGGTAGATAGTACTTGTTTGTAAGTCAGGTAGACTTAGTGAAATTTGTTCATGTTGAAGGGACTAGACATAGTTTTATTGAAAGAGTGAACCAATATAGTCTTTATGCATTTTTCTCTCTTACCCTACACTCTTTTATTTTTTCATTCCTTTGGAAGATCATACCAAACTGTGTTTTTAAATCCTTCGAGTTTTCAAAAAGCTTTCAAAAATCACATGCACATAATTGAACCTCCCTTCTTGTGTGTTATCTTTTCCTTCAATTGGTATCAGAGCTCATCCTCTAGGGGTTGAGCACTTACCAGTGTTGGGGAACCCTCTTGAAAGTTGTGGAAACTGAATGACACGTAGTGAACAAACCTCTTCTATTCAAAGGCCAAAACTACGATTATTGGAAACAAAGAATGACAACATTCTCAGATGCATGCCACATTGACATGTGGGGCATATTTGAAAATGACAATTATATCTCTACCAACAAAGAAGGAGCAGAGATTCCAAGATCTTTGTGGAACGAAGAATTAGAGACAACGTACCTTCTAAACTTAATGGCTAGAAAGTTTCTCATGTGTGCATTAACCGAATCAAAATATGTGAAAATCCACAATTGCAAGTCATCCAAAGAAATGTGGGACACTCTTGCTCTAGCTTATGAAGGTGCGTCTCAGGTAAAAGACTATAAAATTATCATGCTAGTACATAAATATGAATTGTTTAAAATGAAAGATAATAAAATTATTGATATAATGTTTTGAAGATTCCAAATGATTATTAATAATCTTAAATCACTAGGCAAAACTTGTGATAATTATGATCACATAACAAAAATTTTGAGAAGTTTGCCTAGAAGATGGAGACAACAAGTCACAACCTTAAGAACTTCTAAAGACCTTAAGAAGCTTCCCATGGAAGAACTTTTGGGTGTGCTTAAAGTTCATGAGATGGAGCTAAACGAAGATGAGGGGTAACAAAAAAGAATGACTATAGCCCTTAAAGCTCAAAAGGCTCTTAAAGGCTCAGCATCTAAAGCCTTCAAGGTAGAGGAATCATGTGGAAACATCAGAAAAATATTGTTTTGATGAGGATGAACTTTCCTTCATTTCAAAGAAGATCCAATCTATGTGGAAGCACAAGAGGGGATCAAAATGGAAGAACAACTTTAGGAAGCATGCCAAGGAAACAAAAGAGAAGACGTAGGTGATGTGTTATGAATGTAAGAAATCGAGGCATGTCAAATATGAATGTCCTAATCTTGAAAAGGAGGAAGAGAAGGAGAAGAAGAAACCATTCATCAAGAAGAAGAAAAGCCTCATGGCTACTTGACAAGATCTTGACCTGTCATCCTCAAAAGATGAAGATAAAAAAGCCAATTTATGCTTGATGACATACACATCATTTCAAGATGAGGATGATGAAAAGGTAAATTTCAATAACTTAGAATATTTACAAATAGCCTATGAAAAATTTTCTCTCGAATACAAAGAACTAAAGAGAAAATTTTCAAAACTGACCAAAGATTTTGAATCCTTGGAAAAAGAAAATAGTATCGTTAAGAAAGAAAATGAAATGTTGAAAGAAGAACAAGCCAATGACTTATCTAAACTCAACACTTTTGAAGTAACTGAACTTCAAAAAGAAGTCATTGACCTTAGACAAAGTCTAGCCAAATTTGTCAACAGTATAGAAAATTTAAACATTGTCAACAATACAATGTCAACACTTTATTCACCACCTCTATTTATGTCTTTTTATTTTGTAATCTTTTTATTTTGTAATCTAGTTAATTTTGTACTTTAGTCTTGTATTTCATAAACATTGTTTTAGTTTCATCCTTTGCTCTCATTCTTAATAGATAAAATTTTTAGGAAACCTTGAGAAATTATCCACAAAAGTTATGTAATACATTTTGCCGTCATCTGCTAATAGAATTCTTTAAATTTGCCAATTTTGAATGCTATTCTAAAAGTTCTCGTTACTTACTGTACATTGTTTTAAAGGGCTTTTTTAGAATGTTTAACTTCCACGTGAATAGGACATTATTTTGAGCCATCTCTTCATTTATCGAGGGTAACATTCATATTTCAAATTCATTTTATAAAAACTAAATTAAGATTAACTAAGACTATTGGAGTACATTTCTCCATGAGAATTTATAAAAGAAAAAAATTAAAATTTTCATAAATTAAAATTAGTTTATAAATTAATTTATTAACGTTATATTAGTTTATTTAAAAATTTTTCTTTAATTTTGTATAAGCTAATTATAATTTAGGATAAAGATTATTTATTTTTTCTTATTTTTTTCTAATAAGTATTTATAAAAAAATTTATTCAAACATATTTTTAAAATATAAATAGAATTAGAGGCAATATCATTCTTGTCAACAATATTCAAGACAAATAAATCATCATTCAAGTAAACTTTTCTCATAAATTCCCTGTTCTTTGTTATCACAGTATAACTTTCAACCCAGTCTTACTAAGCAATGCACTAGAAACCAAATTTCTAAGCATAGATAACTCATTCAAATGTTTTAAGTTTAAGTTTTTTTCAGAAATAAAGTAATATTTTCCCTTTTATTGCTGGCTCAACTAGGTTAGCATTAGAGAAATTTTGCAAGTTAGATTAATACTGATTCTTAAGACATTTGCCCTGTGATTTACTCTCTCTTGTTTCGAATATAAATAAAAAAAATCATGTATTATAGTTTCAAATATAAATAAATTTGAACTACTTTTATTTTATTTATTAAAGTTGATAAGATATCTTTTATTTATTGAAATTTTTGTTTTTAAAGACTTTTTTTTATATATTTATAAATGTAAAAATTTAAATAAATTAGGTCCTGAGAACTCTCTAAGATTATGATACATTTCCAAACTTAACGAATATTTACAGATGTACTTATAAGTTATCTATTTTTTTATATCAAGTATTAATGAAGGACTGTTTAGAAAAATATAGATTTTAAATAAAATATAAATAATAAATAATGTTAATTATCTTTTTTAATTAATATAAAATAGTTTGTTTGTTGTTTTTTTTTTTTTTTACTTATATGCAATACAAGAGGCGATAAGGTATATAAGTTATGGAGAAGATATTTCGAAAAGAATATTTGCTTGCAGAATTCTACACTTATCTCTTTATTCAAAACACCAGCTACTAAATCTTCATACATGTGAACCTGCTCTATGGTTGGGTTGTCATCTACCATATGAAATTGCAACCACTTTCTAAATTCTAATTACATATTTTCTTTTCCCAAGATCATACTTCTTTTCCAAAGTAAATGTCTTTGAAGAAAACTATGCATATTCACCAAACAAAAAGGTCGAACAGTACTTTTTTTGGCATGTGACTCTAGAAGCGACCGCGCATAAATTTGTTGTATTTTCGTCATAGGTTTCCATGCCTCGTTAGCTTCTCAACACTATCAGCGGCTAGCAATTTCCAGGAGTAACGTATATGACAAGCATTACTTTGACAGTCATCAAAATGCAATAACAGCTTTCTACACCGTTCACAATTACATAGATTTTCCTTGCAACAAACTCTTGAATGAAGACATTTCAAGACATTACCCCGTGGAATAATGTTTAAATTCCTGTAGTAAAAATGTTGAAGCAAGATCATCTGTTCAACTGAATGTTTAGAACTATTGCATGCATTCATATAAGCAGATCCATCAAAACCAAAAAGATCTGCCAAGCTTTCTGATGTGAACTGTTTAATCCCCATTGAGGCTTCTTTAAAAAGAAGCCGCTGTTTCAATGTCTTCAGCCCCAATATTTGACAGGAATGTTTACCATGATTGTCAAAGAATGAATTAGGCTGGGCTATATAAGTTTTATCACGATTCTGTTGAAAATCCAGCTTTTGATGTTGATATTGCCTTATATCCCCAGGGATGCTCAGGCCAGGAGAAAGATTGGAAACTTGTGAAAATTCCCTTGAGACATGTTGAGGGCCAGCAAATTTGAAGAATCAGATTGGAGGGATTTTCCCATATTAATATAAGCCATTGAATCATTTTTTCTGCATTGTCCCAGAACAATCTCCATACTTTATCAGATCCATTTCCCCTGCCAAAGCAGTCAAACAAATGGTAAACAATACATCATATAGAATAACAATAGTTCTAGCAAAAGAAAAAAGGGAAAACAAAAACAAAAACATGGTTGCAAAAACAAAATCAGAAATGCACATGTAAAGATTAAAACTTAAGAAACCATATAACTTAAATAAACATACAATTGTCTGCTTGTTGCCGAGAAGAAAAAGTTGGAAAGCACACCCATACCAGTGCATGTAGCCATTGCTGAACGGTTATCAGGTGAAAGAACCAGCTCGTGACCAATAGAAGAATGAGATAGCCCTCCTTTTGGGAAGCCATATTTATTATCTACAGCCACTGCAGAATAATCAATTGCATTAACAATAGGACCAGACACGTTCTGAAAAGCAGGTTCCAGTACACTTCCATTGGACCAAGCATGGAATAACCCAAAAGAGGGCATCATCTTAGATGTGTAAGTAGTAAATCTATCAACTTGTTGACTGCATTTTGTCGCATGCAACTTCTTGAGTTCTGTTTCCACTCGCTGCATAACTGTGTCCTGGTTCATATACTCCTCCTGCCAAATATGTAGGAAGAAAAATCATCAATAATTACCAGGATGCTTAATTAAGAAGATTTGGGCGCACTTTGTATTTGATCCTCTAATTGCCTGGTTAACAAATGAAAATCTCACATGCTTAGACTCAATTCCAAAAACAAACATGTGAAGTAGCAGCAATAAATAGCCAGTATTCCACAATATTTGCTAAAACTGATGCTTGTTCTTGATCATAACAAATTTGGGACCCGAAAATTGCAAAACTAGAGAAAATTTTAGTTAGTCTAACTCAATGACAATTTTATGGTGAAGCAAATACCACCACTGATAATTTCAGCATCTTTATATCTTTTAGTGATAGAAGTTATAAAATCAGATTAATGTAAAAGATTATATCACTTACATTATATTTCTAATCAAATTACGGTAGTGGCTGATTCCAGGATCCTTATGCCAGTCTAAGAACCCTACTTGATTCGTTCTATTATATTGATGGCATAAATCAAAACCTCTCTGCAGAGGAAGGTTTGGGTCAAATGATGAAAATTTTCCAGACATTTGTTTACAGGAATTTCCGATATTAGCTTTATCAAAAACTAACTATTCTGCAGACACTATGAGACACTATAAATTGTTAATGATTGTTAGAGAAAATGCAACCGATGTTTTTTATAGTCAACAAGTACGGAAGAGGAAAAAAATCAGACAGACACAATATAGAATCATGCAGTAGAATCTATGAAAAATAGATATAACGATTGGGTAACTTCTATGATGAGGACGTAGATACATATTGGACACTTGACCTGGGGTTTAACAATAAAAATTTATATATTCATGCTGGACAAAATTCAAACAAAATTTCAGGGCTATGAACACTTTAGTAAATCTACAGAAGAAATCTGAGACAACTTGAAACTTATCTTGAAAGAATTTTTGCATGGTATGGAGACAATCAGAGTGTCAGTTCATACTGGACAACTTAGGATTCTTATTGTTTGCTACTTTGCTATAATTAAAACTATTTTGTATATGGAAAAGAAAATGCCAGAGAACCAAAATCTCCCATCGTATAGAGCTACAAGTAATTCTAAACGAAAGACAAAGGTCGAGAGTGCACCGGCACCGCTTGTATTGACGAACCGGAGTGGAATTTTAACTATCAAACCATATCTAAAACAAGCCGGAGTTTTAACAATAATTTCCGCAGTATTAAAACGACAGTTGGATTTCATGTAGCTATGCAAACATTACAAGTCACTATGATCACAGCATTCTCTTCTCTTTCAATAAAATTACTATCTAAGCAATAAAATACTGAGAAAAAAAAAAAAAAAAACTAGCTCCTTCAAGCAATAGTGATTCATATTCCATCAACATTCACTAATTCAACACATAAAGAAATCGCTTAATTAGGTGCAACATTCAAAGATTTCATTTAAAATTATAATAATGAGTACTAATTAAATTAAAAAGACTTGGTAGTTCTTTTTCCTTTCTTTTTCGCCCAATTAAAAGAGAAGAAAAAAAAACTAGCTCCTTCAAGCAACAGAGTCACATTCAATCAACATTCATTAATTCGAGATAGATAAAAAAATCATTTATTTGGTGTATCACAACCTAATTTGTGACGAAGCGCAAATAGTTCAGGGTGGGTCGAAATGGTCCCAACCATAGGATGGTCGAAACCGACTCGGTCACTAGGAGTCGCCATCGACGTTTTTCCAAGGAACGCCAAGAAACTTGGGAGAAAGGCTGGTTTGAGAATCGAGTTGTGAAGTTCAGGAGTTAGTTACATATTGGGATCACAGGGTGTCCCAACATGTCTATCACCTGATAGTTACCCTAGGCTAGTTGTAAGGTTGTGGGGATGATGCTTAGATTTGAATTCTGTAGAGATTACGGAGAGTCAAGGGTAGGAGTAAGTGTTTTTGGTTTTTTTAATTTATGACTTGATAGGAGTGTGCCTCCTGTGCCTACGTACCTCGGCTTTAAAGGAATCAAAGTCCACGTAGTTCTGCCTGGGTTGCTAGTCAAGAAAGGATGAAGCCGGTCAGTACCAGCTTGGTTGTGTTTAGACTGAGATGAATTCGGCTTTGGCGACAGAAAGTTTCAGGAGGATGGTTGGCCTACATGAGGCTGAGATAAACTCGGCCCTAACGATGGAGGAAGTCAAACGGTGAGACCGTTTCGTCTTGGCCAAGGGAGGCCGAGGCGAGTTCGGCCTCGGCAAGAGGGAGGCCTGGGAGGAAGGGAGTTGGGAGATTTAGCTTTGGTTTCGTAGAGGGAAGGAGCTACCTAAGGCTTCATCCAAGGGAAATATTCACGCATTTACTTACTAACCTGATATCTAGAGGAGTTCGGTGTCTTCTTCCCTTTGTCTAGTACTTCTGGCTCATTCCGATTTTCATTCGGCTTGTGTCATGCGGTCATCAACTTTTCTTTTCTCAGCGTTTCAGAGTTTCTGCTCTCTCTTTTCGGGAGTTCTTGTTCTCAATTTTCTAGAGTTTTTGCTCTCAATTTTCTAGAGTTTTTGCTCTCAATTTTCTAGAGTTTCTGCTCTCTCTTTTCTAGAGTTTCTGCTCTCCCTTCTCTAGAGTTTCTGCTCTCAATTTCCGACCCTCCCTTTGCACTTTGGCTTGAGGCCTTTTTATAGGCTTCAGGAGTGTAGACTCAACTTCCCCATGATCCCATAATTCTTGGTTCCACTCCTTCATAATGGTTCCACTCCTCCATGACTCCTTCATGGTCATCATGAGTGGCTAACTCCACTACCTCCATGATCCCCTCTTTGATGCGAGTCATGGTGGGTCCCATAGAGATGTGTCGAAGACTTTGTTCCGAACAATTTTGGGGTACTACAGTTGCCCCCTCTTTATTTGTGCTCGTATAGGGGAGAGAGTAATCTCCCCCAAATGAGCATAAATAAAGACTTAGAGTTGGATTGGTGGGTTGGTTGATAGATACTGGGATGTCCACTAGGGCCCAGGTTTGGCTGATTGCCATTGGACTATCTCTTAGCGTCCAGGTTTGATTGGAAGATACTAGGCTGTCCACTAGGGCCCAGGTTTGGCTGATACTCGACTATCTCTTGGCGTCCAGGTTTGATAAGAAGATATTGGGCAGTCCACTAGGGCCCAGGTTTGCTTGGTTGACACTGGACTATCTCTTGGCGTCCAGGTTTGCTTGATGGATACTGGGCTGTCCACTGGGCCCAGGTTTGCTTGCTTGACATTAGACTATCTCTTGGCATCCAAGTTTGAATGAGACACTAGACTATCCTTTAGCATCCAGGTTTGATTTGCTTGTCACTGGACTATCTCTTGGCGTCCAAGTTTGAATGAGACATTGGACTATCCTTTGGCGTCCAGGTTTCATTTGCTTATCAGTAGACTATCTCTTGGCGTCCAGGTTTGATTTGCTTGTCACTAGACTATCTTATGATGTCCAAGTTTTAATGAGACATTGGACTATCCTTTGGTGTCCAGGTTTGATTTGCTTGTCACTGGACTATCTCTTGGCGTCCAAGTTTGAATGAGACACTGGACTATCCTTTGGCGTCCAGGTTTCATTTGCTTGTCACTAGACTATCTCTTGGCATCCAGGTTTGATTTGCTTGTCACTGGACTATCTCTTGATGTCCAAGTTTGAATGAGACATTGGACTATCCTTTGGTGTCCAGGCTTGATTTGCTTGTCACTGAACTATTTCTTGGCGTCCAAGTTTGAATGAGACACTGGACTATCCTTTGGTGTCCAGGTTTGATTTGCTTGTCACTGGACTATCTCTTGGCGTCCAGGTTTGAATGAGACACTAGACTATCCTTTGGCATCCAAAAATTTGAAAACTCCTATAAGTTGGGCTTCCTTTTCCAATTGGTGTCGAGAGGGTTTGTGTGTGGTGCCGAGGCGGCTTCAACGTGTTTGGACTGACTTGCTGTGGACATCGTGCTGGTATGGATCCGGCTATGGCAACGTCGACGTTTGTGTCGGACTGGGACGACTTGACGTTGCGTTGAGATGATTTGGTGTTGGCTAAGATGACTTGATGCTTGCCAAGATGACTTGGTGCTGGCCGGGACGATTTGATGTTTGCCGAGATGACTTGATGTTGGCCAAGACAATTTGATGCTAAGTTAGGGCGGCTTTAGTGTGATGCCACGTGGAGGAATTCAAATTTTGAATTTTGAGGGATGCCAAAGGTTGCTTTCGAAGAGACACGCTTTGTCTTTCTTCAGACATGCCTCCTCGTTTCCTGTGTCGTAGTTATGGGCTTCAGCCACGCCTCTCCGTTTTCAGGACACATTAATGCTCAGTTGTGTAATGATTGCGCCATTTTGGAGGGGCGCACCTGGCACGAAGTTCTCAGATCCGCATTTATTAGCAGGGCGCATAGTTTTGGAGGGTTAATGAGTTTCCGTCTTCACTTTTCAAAATCCTCACTGCACTTGCTCTGCGATTTGAGTTTCTTGAGTACTTTCTTCCTCCTGCTTCCTTAGAGTTCTTTCTTCTGAAAGTCTTTCCCCTTTTTTCTTCTTCTTTGTTTGGCTTTGAGGCCCTAGTCGCCGTGCTCGGGGCTGTGGCTAAGGGGACTTCTTCCCCATCCCTTGCCCCCACCATGTCAGTAGAGGAGCACTTTGAGTGGATCAGCAAAGGGAGGTTCGACCTAAAGTCGGGTAGACGTCTCGTCATAGCGTTGGATTTGACGATGTTAGCTCATTGGCTCATGTCGAAATGAGCCTGGCGTAGAGTCGGACAAGTCTTTATTTCCCTACAGTTTTCTATCCCAAGACTCGTGGTGTAGGTAGAGCTTCTTTCGTTCTAGCTTTGGTGTTGGAGACGTCCCAGATGTTGTTACCTTATTATTGCTCATGGGTTGTGACTAGGCAGAGGCTCACTATTTTGGGTGATCTTTAACTTTTCCATCTTAACTATAACACGCCTTTTGTTTATTTTGTTTTTGGCTTATGGAGGAATGAAGAAGATGGTATTTATGTTGTTCCTGCGGAAGGGTTTACGGGGAGGGGTGACAGTGCTATCCTCATGTATGCAATTTTTGAAGAGTCCATCATCCAGTGCCTTTAAGGATAATTTGGGTGTCTCTATGGCTAAGTTGTTGCTTCTAGCTGGCTTTTCCCAAGGGCCATTACTACCCCCTGTGTCAGTGGCTTGCCCCCAGTATTGCATTTTCGCTTAGACTACCCTTTTCGAGTTTTCAGTTTTAGTGAACTTTTATTTGATTTTTTGGACTCTAACATTTGCCTAGGTTGTTATTTTGAGGTTTCAACCTAGCGAGCCGCTTTCTTTTTTCCTTTTCCTATGACTCTAACCATTTCTTTTGAGTTTTCAGTCTAACAAGTCACCTTTTCATTTTTCATTTTTTTCTTTTTGGGGGAGCGCTGAGCCAATGAGAGTTTTTAAGCATGATAAAGTTTGATGTGGCAGATCCTCTTTTCTTCTTGGTTTGGAGGCCAAGTAGTCAAACTAGATGCTTGAGGCTTTATAGATTACCTTTATTATCCTTTCCAATTTGATTGATGGAATAGTCAAAATTTAAACATGAGATATTAGCATTAGGGATGAATTTTTTATTTTTGACTTGGTTTAAGCGTGGGAAGAGAAAAGGAATCATGGAAAAGTATATTAATTCGAGAAAAAGAGCATTACATTCAATTTGAAAAAGGATTGAAGACTACAAAACAGGAGGCTCTTCTTAGGATGCAGCCTAATCAGAACTCGGCTTCACAGTTTTTTTTTGCCGAGCCCAAGCCGGTTCATGGAGTCGACAGTTGGAGATTCGAAGTTGCAACTAGGTTTGTTCCTTCGTCTTTTTCGCTGTCGTAGGACCGATATGGGAGGTTGCCGCCTCTAGCACAATCCTCCCTTTCTTCATCCCTACTTCCACCCTTTCTCCGATGAGGAGTAGATTCACAAAATTTGACGACACGTTCCCTACCATTTTCTCGTAGAATGGTGGGCGGAGTGTGTCGATAAACATTGTTACCATTTCTTTGTCGGATAGAGGAGGCTGAATGCGGGTGGCTAGCTCCTTCCAACGTCTAGAATATTCCTTGAAGGCTTTCTTTTCTCCTTTGGCCATGATTTGCAATTGAGAGATGTCTGGGGCCATATCCATATTATACTTGTATTGGTTAAGGAAGCTTTCTGCCAAGCTTCTCCAGGTTGGGATATGTTCGCGCCTTAATCCCAGGTACCATTTGAGAGCTGCTCCCGTGAGGCTCTCTTGGAAGAAGTGGATTAGCAAAGTGTCGTCATGGGTGTATGGGGTCATCTTCCTACAGTACATGGCAAGGTGACTCCGAGGGCAGGAGGTTCCTCTATACTTTTCGAATGTTGGAAGCTCGAAATTGGGAGGAATGACGATGCCAGGAAATAAGCATAGGTCAACCGTGTCAAATCTTGTGTGCTTAAATCCCTCCAAGGCATCTAGTCTTTCTTCAAGGAGTTGTAGGATTCGAGCGGACCAGGAGTCTTCATCAGGGTGAGCATGGGGTGGAACAACTGTTTCGGCCCCACTATTTTCATAATAAGGGCCTTGATGGGGGGTGGCTTGAGGTCACTCTAATGCCCCTTAGTTTGACATTGACTTCAGCATTTCCACGATTTGACCAATTTGTACCTTTAATTGTCTAACATCATTTTTTAGCGCTTCTTGTTGTTTTGCTAAATCCCTTATAGTTGTCTCCATCCGTTTTACCTTGGGAAGCGCCCTATAAAGGTTTTTCGGAACTTGATCCTTGCCCTGATATTGGTCTTGGTGAGCTGGTTGGGTGAAGTATGCAAATGTGATGGAATGCAACACCTAATTTTAAATGCATGATGGAGATGAATGCAACATATGATGCCTGCTATTTTTATGTTGTTTTTCATTTTTATTTTTATTTTATTTTATTTTTTTTAAGTCAACTCTGCATTCCTAACCGGACAAGGTCAGTACCAAATTGAAAAATGGCGTTGGGCCAACTTAGGAAGTGACGCGAGGGGTAAAACAAAATTGGAGAGATGGTAGGGAGCCAACTTATATAAGGAATGACACGGAGCTAGATTGGAGATGCCACGAGAATTGGAATCGGGATAGGGGTTGGAGTTGAGTTGAATAAAAGGAGACGACATGGAGCCGGATGCGACTTGGAATCGACACAAGGGTCGGGTCGAAATTGGATAAATGGGGACGACGCAGAGTTGGACGCGGATTGGAATTGACACAAGGGCTAGGATGAAATTGGTTAAGTGGGGACGGCACGAAGATGGGCTTGGATTGAAATCGACAAAGGGTGTACTAGCTGACCTAGACTCGGGTGTACTAGCCGACTCAAGCACGGGTTTACGGGTCGGCTCAGGCTATGGTTTACGGGTCGACTCGGGCTAGGGTTTGCTGGTCAACTCGGACTAGGGTATACTGGCCGACCTGGACTAGGTATACTGGTTGACTCATACTAGGGTTTACTGGTTGATTTGGACTAGGGTTCTACCCAATCAGTTCGACAAAAGGATTTCCCAGGGTTCTTATCGTTGGATTTCTAAATTTCCTCACCATCAGGCTCCTGGGTCTATGGACCTCCTAAGGGACATTACCATAGACAGGATAAAATTCCTAAAGTATGGTCGTCCCTTAAGGTTGTCAGCCCCAAGTGGAACTATCGTGATCACCAATATAGAGAAAACCTCCAGTATGAGTACCACTACATGTTCCGCACTCCTTAACACATAGGCTTGGGAATAAGACCCCTCTCATTGGTATAATCACAAATTAAAATAATCTCCCCACAAATGCCCGGCTGGTCACAGTATTATCATAACAACATTATGTCTTCTACCCTATGGTTTCACAGGCAATGTATAAAGGAAAAATACAAATTAAAGCACATGCAGCAATCTTCCCTATGCAACTAACCTAACAGGACTCAACTCTCAATAAAATGAGTCCCCCAGTGGAGTCTCCATCTATCACAACCCAATTTGTGACAAAGCGCAAATGGTTCAGGGTGGATCGAAATGGTCCCGACCATAGGATGGCCGAAACCGACTCGGCCACTAGGAGTCGCCACCGACGTTTCTCCAAGGAACGCTAAGAAACTTGGGGGAAAGACTGGTCTTAGAATTAGAGTTGCGGGTTTGTGAGTTAGTTACACATTGGGAACACAGGGTGCCCCAACATGTCTATCACCTAATAGTTACCCTAGGCTATTTGTAAGGTTGTGGGGATGATGCTTAGGTTTGGGTTCTGTAGAGATTACGAAGAGTCAGGGGTATGAGTAAGTGTTTTTGGTTTTTTTGATTTATGACTTGATAGGAGTGTGTCTCCTGTGCCTACGTACCTCGACTTTAGAGGAATCAGAGTCCACGTAGTTTTGGCTGGGTTTCTAGTCAGGAAAGGATGAAGCTGGTCAGTACCAGCTTGGCTGTGTTTAGGCCAAGATGAATTCGGCCTTGGCGACAGAAAGTTTCAGGAGGATGGTTGACCTACATGAGGCCGAGATGAACTCGGCCCTAATGATGGAGGAAGTCAAACGGTGAGGCCGTTTCGTCCCGGCCAAGAGAGGCCGAGGTGAATTCGGCCTCGGCAAGAGGAAGATTTAGCTTTAGTTTCGTAGAGAAGGAAGGAGCTACCTAAGGCTTCACCCAAGGGAAATATTCATGCATTTACTTACTAACCTGATATCTAGAGGAGTTTGGTGTCTTATTCCCTTTGTCTAGTACTTCTGGCTCGTTCCGGTTTTCGTCCGGCTTGCGTCGTGCTGTCGTCGACTTTTCTTTTCTCAGCGTTCCAGAGTTTCTGCTCTCTCTTTTCAGGAGTTCTTCTAGAGTTTTTGCTCTCTCTTTTCGGGAGTTCCTGCTCTCAATTTTCTAGAATTTCTGCTTTCTCTTTTCTAGAGTTTCTGCTCTCCCTTCTCTAGAGTTTTTACTCTCAATTTTCGACCCCCCTTTTGCAATTTGGCTTGAGGCTTTTTTATAGGCTTCGAGAGTGTAGACTCAACTTCCCCATGATCCCATAATTCTTGGTTTTACTCTTCCGTAATGGTTCCACTCCTCCATGATCGATGACTCCCTCTTGGTCATCATGAGTGGCTGACTCCACTACCTCCATGATCCCTTCTTTAACGCGAGTCATAGTGAGTCCTATAAAGATATGTCGAAGACTTTGCCCCAAACAATTTTGGGATACAACATGTTGCAACCGATTTTATTTAAGATTACGGTAACATAGTCAAAGCGAAGCATAAATTGATAGTAGAAAAAGAATTATTCCTGAAACCATTAAGGTTTAGGAAAAGAAGAAAACGAAAATTGCAGTGCAAGAAACACAAAAGTAAGAATTGGAGTGGATGAATAATAAAATAATAAGTCGTAACACTAATAGAGAGAAAGAGAAAGAGACAAACATGAGAGCGAGACAAACATGAGAGCGAGGATCTCTTTTGAGGTCTTTTTGGTCTTTGTCATTGTCACAGAGCGTGTCTGGTGGGACAAAGTGTCTGTCTCTTTATAAAGACAATAAGGCAGCCAATATACCAAAGAAATAAGATGAGAGCAGATCCAATGTGTGTGTTTTTTTGCATCCGTGAGTGAATCGCTTCCCCTTGATGCAGATTCTACAGTTTATATTCTATATCTATGTTTATATTTAATCTGCGAGATAGAAAATGATCCGTCTGATTTTTATCCAATAGATTTGATTATCTACGGCATGAATGTAATAACTTTATTACAGGAAATCCGCCTTGGAGGGTTATATTTAATTATTAAACAGTGGAGCACAAAATTTCTGAGGTGGCCTGAACAAAAACATTCCCTCCATGTCAGCAATGGAATGGGAGGGAAAATGGTTATCATTTTTTTTTTTATTTTGCATGTTTAAAAAGTTAAATTATTTTTTATAACATAAAAACAAAATTACTTGAGAAAATATGATACATTTAGAGAAAAAAAATAGTTTAGTATAGTCATGATTGAAAATCTATTATATATAATAAATTTATTAATTTTTATAATAATTAATTATATTAAAATTATATCAACAATTATTTATAATTTTGATATATAAGTTGATGACTATTAAATTTAAAATATATTATGAAATATTTAGTTGGATATTTTATCATCACTCAAATTTCATAATATATTTATTAAATATCACATTAATTATTATGTCATCATTTTCTATTATGTCATCCAAATCTATTAAATATTTAATAGAACATTGACACAAAATAAAATTTCATTGTGAGGATTTAATTCGTGCAATTGATATCTATGAAATTAAATTCTACCATTGTAATACTTAAAAAATAAAAAGTGTAATTAAGTTATTATGAAAAATAAGATGATAAAAAATATATTTAAAGTTAAATATGTTTTTAGTTGGTATAAAAAATTATAACTTTTTTATTTATCTAAGTAAAAAATTATTATTTTTTATATAAAAAATTATTATTTTTATATAAAAAATGGATTTTCTTATTTTATTTGTTTATGTTTTTCATTCTTTTAGTAGAAAAATGGCAAGAGTTTCCTTTACCCAAGACTACATTATACATTGATAGTATAAGAATAATTGTGAAAGTAAGGAAATAGTAAAAAAAATTAAAGATTCAATTATAACTACTCATTATTAATTATAATTAGGTCTATATTTTTTAATTTTATCTCATTACTGTTAATTAAAACAAAAATAATTCAATTTCGTTCCAATGAGTGAGATTTTGAGATTCTTTCGAAAATTGGAATTCTCTTATTCATTTTAAACTATTTGTAAATATCCTAAATCATTTTAGTGAATCATTAATTTACTAATTTATTATTAACAATTAATTTATCTTAATTACACCTAAATAAATAGTACACTTAAAATTGACTAACTAGTACCAAGTACTCAAGTACTTTCTCTCTTCTTTCCCTCAATAACCACAGTAACATATGGTCTTATGTGTGACCGTTTTATTTCAAAAAAAAATGACTTACCTTTAGTATTTGTTGTAAATCTTTGAATACATTTTTTTATTGTTGTTTAGTTTCTATTGGTGGTTAGATTCATGAAATATTTATGTTAATGTGTAGTGGATGTATTGCTGAAAATATATTATATTTTCTATTTTAAAATTTTTCTATTTTATTAAAAATATTTTTTTAGTTAATGGAAGTATTTTGTGAAAAGATCGATGAATATGACCTATTTTGGTGGCATCTAAGTATCATGATTGAGAGACCTTTTTGTTATGGAAAATATGAAAAAATGTTGAGAGAATTTTTTTATGAAGAATGGATGTTTTAGACTCTTGGTGGAGTGTTGGTTACTATTAAATTTCATGGTCAACTGCACTTAAAAAAAACAAAGCATTAAGACAAGTTAACTATTAGAAAAATTAGAATAAATTAAATTATTGGGATAAAAATTGAAACTTTGGCAAATTAACCTTATTTTACCTTGATAGAACCTAATAAAAGTGAATTTGTAATTAAATAAATTTTTAATAAGTTAAAGTGAAATTTATAAAATTAGTGTGCAAATAGTAGGCAAAATGATTAAAAATTCAAAATAATTAATCGGAAATTTAATTTTGTAATTTAGCATTTTTATAATTATTAATACACTGATTTTAATTTAATTATGAACAAAAATAAACAGTTAACATTTATTTAGTATTTTATTAATATTTTACAAAGGAATGACTAATAATAGTGATTTCAATGAGAAAATACTAAAAAGTGGTAAAATGGATTTTTTACTTCAAGAGAATTATTTTTATAAGTTAAAAATAATATTTTTACTGAAAATTTTCATAAAAATACGATTTTAATAGATTTTACTAATTTTTATGTTTTTAAGATAATTCTACTTTTTAAATTAGTATAGGGGTAAATTAGTAATTTACTTCAAATAATCTTAAAAAATTTCTAGAAATATTTTTAAGAGTTAAAATTGATTTCAGAAGCTTATATTTAAAATTTTACGATTTATTAAGTTCATTTGAATTTATTTCAACATTTTAGAGATTAATAATTTAAAATAAATAAAGATAATTTTAATAAAACTTAAAGTTTACCTAACTTTAAACAAAAGTTTAGTAATTGAAAGATAGTAATTTAAGATGTATTTATATAAATTAAAATACTTAAAATATTCCAGTAAAATTAATTAAATTGTTCATTGTTCTTTATAACATACGTTATTAACTGAAACGTTAAACGTTAAAAATAAATTTTGTTATTAAGTATGAATTATTTGGTGAGACTCCCATTTGATGGAGGTATTTTTGAGTCCTTTGTCCCTTCCTAGAAAAGGTGTTTGATGATACCTTTTCAGTCTATTATTGGCTTGATGAAAAATATATAAGTAGTTAATAATAAATATTAATAAAATGTACATGTATTCATGAATGAGTTGGTGCCTAATATAGATGATGATGAACCTCATGTTATGTTGCGAGCAAGCACGTAAGTTAGGGCTTTTTGTGTTGTAATAAGTCACTACCCACATATGTCTATCCTAACAAACCACTACATCATTTATGTATATCAATTAGCCATGTCTCCCAGTGGTTTTTAGCATTGCTACCCTCTAGATATATGAGATCCATCTCTATTGTCGCTATAATAAAGGACATGTGCTGGTCACTTAAATATTGAATATCTTCATGGAGTTGACTTTGCATGCATCCCATGATTGTATTTCATGTGTAATTCATTTGAATAAATAGTTAGTGACTAATTATGGTTCTCCTTGGATTTATTACATGTTGATTGATTTTTAATAAATATTATTTTATTTATCTATTATCTTAACATTTGTAAGCTTACCCTTATGATATATCTTTTGTAATTGTGTTATTGTGGGAGTAGATGACAAGTCCGCATCAGCGAGTTAGACCCGTCATAATTGAGCAGATGTGGCATGCACATGTTTATACTTGAGGGCCATTACACACATCAAGATGTATAAGATGTTGCTCTAAGAACTGAGACTCGGTTTTTGAAGAAGTCCAGTTAGGCACCATAAAATTCCTTCCTTCTTTTCATCTATTGTTCTTTCTTGTCATCCTAGTTCACATTAGATATAATGTGTAAAGATGACCAGCAGTTAGGGAGTGCATATGTATATCCTTTTTGTTATATATACTTATAGATAGGTACACATGTGTAGACACACACCTCACTTTTTGAGTTACTTCAACATATTCTATGTATGTGTTGTTATCTATGTATGTTTCTCAATATACCTCTATCTCCTATTGAAGTTTTAAATTGCACATTATTATGATTAATGACTATATTTGAAAATTAAAATGCACAAAATTTTCTCGTATTTTTGTCAACAAAATAATATAAAGAATTTTATGAAAATTGAATCTATTGTAAATCGTTATTAAGTTGTCAAGTAGAAATAGAGAGTTGCTACACAAGTCAAAGTGTGCCTCCAATTCATAAGCATACAACAAGTGAGAAAACAAAAATCAAACATTAAAAATTTAACCCAATAGCATTTTGATGATGATGATTTGAAAAAAATCTTCTAGTCCATTAATTATACTAAAGAATGTATTTCATACCATTTTCATTAGTTTATTATTTTATTTTATCATGTAATTATTTTGAAAAATATTTGAGTTGAGATAAAAGAAATAAATGGATCTTAAATTCTAAACACTAAGAGATTGTTTGGCAGTGAGGGTAGGATAAGAATAGGATATGATAAGAGCATGATAAATTTTAATCATATCCAATGTTCATGAGTGTAGAAAAGGCCTTTTACATCGGTTAAAATTGAGCTTTTACATTAGTTACACTAATGTAGAATAAGGTAATATAAAAGGTCACTCTTTTTACATCGGTTACCTCTAAGACAGATGTAAAAATGGTGACATTCTAAATCGGTTATATTTTTAACCGAGGTAAAAACTCACTCACGAGTCTATGCATCCAAAATGACTCATGTATTTTGATGATAACAAATATTATGAAAATTAATAATATATTATGATTAATCACTGTTCTCTAGATTTTAGAAGAACTGCAGGTTATTAGACTTAAAGGTTGGAACACATCAATTTAAGAAAAAATCACTTTAAAAGAACTTTATCTACTATATCCATAGGGAGCTCATTGTCCATAGACATACTCAATGTCCATAGACATACTCAGTGTCCAAAGGACGTACTAACACATGCTTAGCATCCAAAGAGTACTTGTCGTTCAAAATACATTTCAAGCATTCATAGTGAGACTCATCACCAAGGGATGTACTTAGACATTCCCAACATCTATAAAGTCACTTGTCGATGTTTATGATAAAGCTAGATTTAAGAAGTTGCCCAAGTTTCTGAGGTTGTTTGTTGACTAGAAGACAATTTTTCCTTATTGGTGTTGTTACCTATCTTTGTATGTTGTAGGTAGTATAACCCACCCTACTCTTAGCAACTCCAATCGTCCTCCCCGTTGTAAGTTCCTGAATAAGACAATGAGAACGAAAAAATGTCACTGTACAATTCCAATCTTGTATAAGTCTATGAATGGAGATAAGGTTGTTAGCTAGTTTTTGAACATGAAGAACATTGTGTAGAGATAAAGAGGAGTGAAGTTGGACGTTGCCAGATCCGACAATAGGAACATGATCTCCATTAGCAATAGTAATGAGTTTCCTTTCGGATACTTTAAGGTATGATGTGAAATGTGAAGGAAATGAGGTCATATGATCTATTGCTCTAGAAATAAGGATCCAGATGCTTTGTGGAACTGAACTAGAAATATTGAAGGAACTCTTACCATTCATGGTCAAACCACATGAGCAAAGAGGCTTACTTGCTGTGCTTAGAAGGGCTCGAACCATCCTCCTTACTAAAGGCTTGAATATCCTGGTCAAGTTGTGAAGTAGAAGGATGTTCAACTCCATTCTCCTTATTGGAGGTTGTTTGATTCACCCACATTTGAGTTGAGCCTTTATTTCTACCCATTCGTTCAAGAACCTTCTCCTTTCTATAACGCTTTTAGCAGGTATCCTTGGTATGTCCTGATCGGTTGCAATACGTACAGTATTCTCCACGACTACTCTTTGTGAATGGTTTTTCTTTGGAGGTTGATCTTTTTGTGGGACCTTTTCCTGTTACCATTGTAGATCCTGTGTTGGAATTTCCTTTATCAAGCATGACTGATCGCTGGGTTTCTTCACTCTGCACAATAAAAAATACCATAAACAAAGAGGGAAGCTTCTCCTTACTTAGAATCTGAACCCGAATCGTATTCGAAATTCAAGTCATGAAGAAACTTAAAGATTTTCCCCCTTTCAACAAGCCTAGTATATGCAACAGAATCAACTTTATACATCTTCAATCCTTGATACTGGTCCAACTCGATCTATAAGCCGTTCAAAGTCCCATAGTACTCTGTTATATGGAGGGTTCCTTGTCTAGAGTTTAAGATTTTTCTTTCAATATCATAGCAAGCAGCAGAGTCCTCTTTCATTGAATATGTCTCAATGAGATTCTCCCATATCTCACGTGCAGAGGAATAGAACGTATAATTTAGGCTTATTTCCGGAGTCATAGAGTTCCATAGTCATGTCATAATGAGAGCATCCTCATCATCCCATGCTTCAAACTTTGGGTTATCTCTAGGTGAGTCATTTCCTTCAATATGACTCAACTTCTTGCACCCTTTAAGAGTAGTACAAATATACTGTGGCCATTGTAAATAATTGCGACCGTCAAGGCGATAAGAACACACCAAATTTGGAAGTTCATTAGGTCCCAAGGTAATGACTTTGTCTTCTACCATTATCATCGGTAGTTGGGAACAACAAAGAGGATTTTGACTAGTCTCGCACCAGCGTGTGAATCTCGTCAGAGGGTAGCGGTTTATTGAAGTGAGGCAGCAGAAATAGAGCTCCCAAGATCTAGAGTTGTGATACCAAATTGGAAGTTAAAAGAAATTTTGTATTGATTGAATTGAATTATATAATTTCCAATCTCTCTTTTATATAGGATAAATGTCAACTACTAAAGATAAAGTAATAACAAATTAAAAGATAACTAGATAATACGAGATATCACGATCTCCTAATGAGATATTTAAATATTTGTAACAACTTAATCTAATAAGATATTTAGATGTATGTAACATCTTAATAGGTTATCTACCATATCTTATCATATATTATCAGATATTTACAATATCTCCAACAAAAATAAGAATATATAACAAACACTACAAGAAAAAGGGTTATTCAAAATGACTATTATCACTGCAAAAGACCATATATCTTTATCATCAACCAAACTTATTGCAATAAAATAATTTTTTAATAATTAATATCACTACAATAAGATTTTTTTTTTCGACTAAATTTTAATATTACTGTTATATCGTAATTTTTCTTAATAACAAAAATTGTGGCAATAAATTATTCTTTCTTAAAAACTTACGTCAGTGAAATTTTATATAAATATTAAATTTTATTTTAATAATAATTATATACTATTTTTTAAAATTAATATTAATAGAATTAATTTAATTCTCATCACTATTTAAAATTAGATAAATTAAAACTAATAAAAATATATACTTGTTTAAACAAAAATAGAAATATTATTAATACAAAAAATATATAAAAAAAACATAAACAACATATATAAATATTAATATATCATAAATATTCTTAACATGATTTAATGAGTAAAATTCTTATTTTTCAAAACGAAACTAATATATATAATGGACAAATAACTGAAAACTACAACTCCAACATTAATTTATTTTAACTTTATTTTGAATTTCTCCTTGTTTAATAATTAAACTACTGCCAGTTGGCCTGCAATTGTAAGCAAAAAAAATTAGTTTAACATATTTTTCTTAAGCAATTAATAAATAAAAGAGAAATTATGAAAATTAAAATTAAATATCACATCTGTTATGTATTTATGTATGTATCGTCAATAGGTGACTTGTGTAAAAGTTGTGAAGAAAAAATGAAATAATAAAAATTAACCTACTACAACAAATGTTGATTGCATGACCAAAAAATCAATATTTTGTGTCCAATAAAAAATCAAACTCTCCCTTCTATATAATGCTCTCAACCTCACATACGAAGCAAACAAAAAAAATGTCAAAATCAACACTACACTTTTATATTTTGATGCTTTCCACGCTTATTTGTTAATTGTTCTAGTATACCTATGTTGGTTGAATGTCAACATTAAGACCATGGTAATAATTCGATTGCTCTTCTACAACTTATTTATTGAAAAGTTCATTATTAATTTAGTCTTTATCTGTCTCTTCATCTGTGCTTATTAATTTCTTTAAATCAATTTGTTGAACCTTCATCTATTAAAAAAAATATATATAATCATTATTATTATAACACATGATTAATAATATTAAAATTAATTATAATTATAATTTATAAATCACATCAATAGGTCATATATGAAAGATACATATTTTATAAAACATTAAATTTTTTTCCTTTTGACGTTGTGTAGAATGCTAGAAAAATTATATATTTATACCCATTTTTTATAGGATGAAGTATTTTTTTTGAGACTCATGTATTACAAATCTAATCGAAACTTTAAGGTATCTTTTGTTTTACCTTCAATATTCAATAATGTCCCAATAATACTTTCACAAATCTTTTCCGTGTGCATCACATTTATTCAAATCAAATATCCATAAGTGGCAGGTAAAAAAAAATTTAAGAGCACATACATATTCAATATTTTATTATTTTTATAAAAAAATTAATGTAACCAACGAAATAACTAAGTTAGATAACGAAATAACTAAGTTAAATAAAAAATTCTAAAGATAAGATATTTTTTAAGTAAAAAAAAAAATTTTTTTTTAACCACCTATTTTTAGGATATGTTAAATTAGAATTTAAATAAGTCATAATGTATTTAATTATAAAACAAATACAAATATTTTACTAAAACATATAATAAAATATATAACATTAAATATTTTCAACAAATAGCTCCTAAAAATTTATCTTGAAGTTGGTTTTTTAAACTTGGAGGGAAAATATTTTGATTATAAATTTAGGTTTGATTTTGGTTTCTAGCAATTATCTTAAATGGAGTTGCTTTTCTTATATATACAAATATGTTTTACCTATGTAACTATGAAAACTAAAATTACTCATTTGATTAACTATAAAAATAAAAAATACAATTAAGCTAAAAAAACAATAAAAAAACAAAATTATTGGAATGTCTCAAGAATAAATATAACAGTAATTTTCTATTATTATAAATATGATATTTGAACAAAAATTATAAGTAAATTATATAAGTGTTGGTGATACTCTTTTAAATAACCATGTATAAGCATTAAAAAAAGAAATGATTCCAACTATCTTGATACCGCAAGTTTTCCCAATCATATGCACCACCATACAATTAAATAAAAATTAAAAAAGAATAAACAAAAGTATGGACAGACTTCAACCATAACCCATAAAAGACGTAACAAATAATCAATAATCGAGGAAAGCTACTCTATTACAATCTAGATTTTCTCTAATAAAATTAGAAACTTGGCAAATAAATTCTAAACTACAAATTTTAAGTTAGGTGAAATCAATTCTTCCAAAAACAAGTAATATTTGATACTCAATCTAGTCCTTACCGATATTTCCATTTACAGTAATAAGTCTTAATAGTATAATGTTTGAACTATAACAACAATTGAAACTCCACTGCAGTCCTTCCCAATATTTACACTTTAATTTTGTTTGGCGGACCAAATGGGAGTGTTTACAGTAATAAATATACAAGTCATTAACTAACTACTGATAATCAATTCTGCATGGACAGAGGTTTTTCCAATGAAGAGAGAGTGTTTGCTCTGCTGCTTTCCAAAACTGCAGCTCTACGTCGTTCTTCAGATTGCATTGCTATCCATTCTGCTTGGTTCTTCAGATCCCTGCAAATTAGACAAATATATCAATAAAGCTAGCTAGGAATAAATATTTATACACTGTACTGTAGGTTGTGAAATGTTAAAAGTAACGCACATGCAACGGGGGATGCGACATCCTGAATCTCTACAATTCCTTGAATGTAGAGTTAGTCCCATCCAAACCTTCTTACAATGTTGGCATCCTCCAGAAACTCGAATAGTGCACCTACTGGCATGAGAGAACAGCTTTTTAATTTGAAGGCAGTGCGGGTAAGTGCACGGTTGAATTTTAGTTGAGTGACATCGCGATGCATGCTTTATAACATTCTGCAGTTCCTGCATCTGCAAGCAAGCTATTAATTATGACAAGAACGAAAAATAAAATTATAGTGTGAACAAGACAAAGAGTGATGAAAACAATACCAGATTCGCCGAAGAACATAGTGCTGTTGAATAAGTTTGAATCAACGTGTGTGCTTGGCAATTAGCACCTCTCTCGTTGTAGCATGCAGAGCAGACAGTGAACTCTTGGCAATTCTCACATTTCCAGTAGGACTTGTATACAATATGTTTACAGCAAACGCGGCATATTGTTTCAACAGTCAGCAGAGTAGGATTCCTTACAAGATAGAGGATCATCATTGAGGAATACTTGGCTCTGCGGAGTGAGTCAAATTGAAAACTATGCTTTTGACAATAGCTCAAAAAGTCATGCCTGGTATCAAATAACCCGTTATCAAGGATGATATCATTCTCCTTGGTATCATCCCAGAGAATATCATCCATGAGGACCTGGACAGGCATATAATTCAAACATGTATCTTGTTTCAGAAAAATCAACAAGGATGAGAAAATCATATCAACTCAGCTTTAATTTTAGAAAGGTATAGCAGCACCAGACCAGTAGTCTCCATCAAAGTAAGGCAAACGAGCAGCTGTTACCTTAGAGTCACAATTTCCGGTAGGAACAAAGAAATGATCATATATGTTAGTTAAACCAACAACGATATTTTCTTCAGCAGCCTTTCTTAGCATTGAATGATACCTGCATAAATTAAACAAACAATGTATATAAATACTCAATGGTTACATGGCAGTGCTCATTTTCCAAAGCAAGGATGATAAAAGAACAGAAGCAATATACTCTCTCTTCACAGTTCTACAGTATTAAAGTAGCCACGTCATATTGGGATATGGCTAATGAAATGTACACAGAAGCACATGAAAACTAAAAACACAAACATAAGGGGAAAGAAAGACAGACCAGTGCCGTAGTTTATCGTTCTTCGGAGTTTTTTGAGTGTCTGGATGACAATATAATATATAATCACACGTAAAAGACGAGCCCCAGCAGAAATGTGGTCTTACCAAAACAGAAAGCAAGTAATTAGCAACAGAAATTATAAGCAACGTACCAATATCTCGTGGTAAACGAAGGTACGAAGAGCTTCTCCACTCGTAGTAACTCTTTTTGGCCTAAAATACCGCCGTAAACCCTAACGGTAACAGAGAAAGAGACAGAGGGAACAACCTGAGAGTGAGGATCGCTTTTCACGTCTTTTTCTGTCTTTGTGGACTCTGTTGCTGTCACTGTCTCCAGTTACTGAACAGAAGGTTTGAGCGAGTGCGTGGTGGTGTGGGACAATGTGTGTAGTTTAAAAGAAACAGTTGAGGGAAACGTAACAAATAAATAAGATGGGAGCAGATACAATGTGATCACCTTTTTTGGATCCATCAATCACTGCCGTTGGTGCAGAGATCTAATGGTTTATATTCTATATTTAATCCTAGAGATAGATGACCATTCGTTATCTACAGCATGAACGTGATAAATTTCTTATCCCAGAAAATCCGCGTCCAAGTGTTATGTTTAATTATTGGATAAATCTGCCGTTGGAGCACGAAAATTTTGAGGCGGCTGAACAAAAAAAATTCCACGAAAATTTTGATGTGGCTGAACAAAAAAACATTCCCTCCAGACCTGGCACGGAATGGGAGGGAAAATGGTTACCAAATAATATACCAATTATTAAACCAATTATTATGTCATCATTTAATATTATGTCAGTAAAATTTATTAAATATTTAATAAAAAAATTGATTGAAAATAAAATTTCATAATTGTGAGGATTTAAATTGTACAATTGATATTTATTAGACTAAATTGCATACTTATTGTACAATTGTAGTACTTAAAAAAAAATCAAAAGTACAATTAAGTCATTATGAAAAAATAAGATGATAAAAATATATTTTAATTTAAATTTATTTTTAATTGGTATAAAAAATTATAAAAAATATTTTTATTTATCTAAGTAAATAAAAGAATATTTTTTTTTTTTTATATAAATAATACATTTTTCTTATTTTATTTGTTTATGTTTTGTATTTTTTTTACTTTAAATTCGAATTTTATGTTGAAGGTTCACTTTATACAATCACCAACATGAGAATAGAGATATAAATGAACTATGCATTTAGATTTATTTTGATGATACACATTCTCTTAAGATATTATTGGAAAATGAAAAAAAAATAAATGAGATTCATATCTCTTATAATTTTTAAATAGGCACTCATTTTTATTATATTTTTAATAAAGAGACATTTGTCTCTCATGTGTTTTTAATAGAGACTTTCTTGTACCTACTTTAGTTTAAAATATGATACATATACCTCTTCTTTAAAAATTGCGGGATGTTAGTGTAATTTAGAAAAATCTAAGGGCAAGTAAGCACAATTTTCCTTAATACTTATCATTGAGGAGAATCAATCGGTGCAGAGTTATTTTAGTTTAACTAATGATCTTGAATTTGATTTCTACATATACAACTATGTTGAATACTTAGATGATGAGTTTTGTCACCCACGATATTCTTATTTAATTCAAATAAAATTATTTCTAATAAAAAATTTAATATTATATCAAATATGCAAGAATTGCAAGTCAAAGTGTGTCTTTAATTCATAAGTATACAAAAAGCAAGAAAACAAATATCAAACTATAAAAAATTAACCTAATAACACATTGATGATGATTTAAAAAAAAAAGATTTTAGTCCATTAATTATACCACTTTCATACCAGTTTCATTATTTTATTATTCTATTTTACTATGTAAATTACTTTGAAATATATTTGAGTTGGGATAAAAGAAATAAATGAATCCTAAATTCAAAATACCAAAAACTCGTTTAGTAGTCAAGATAGGAGAATAACAATATATGATATGATAAATTTTAATTATATCCAACATTCACTAGAGCAAAAAAAATAACTTATACATCGATCTTAACTGATGTAAAAATTCATTTTTAAAATTTTGTCATCTACCATATGAAATTGGAACCACTTTTTGTACCGGTCAACCTTTAGTCCTTCTGCCTAATCAAATCCCTCTCGTTCAGTCAAATCCATCCTGGCTGGTTCTCCAAGTCAACGTGTCTATCACTCCACTCGACACTTGGGGGCTATGTAATGATCGACCTTCAGCTCTCCCGGTTAGTTGAGCCCTTCCTAGCCTTCAGCCTCGGCCGACTCTCCGAAAGTGACTGGATCTGTAAAATGGTCAGCATAATACAACCCTAAAAATGATTATAAATAAAGAATAGAGAGAAGGAAAGGAGACTCTAATATTATATTCACCTGAGGACTTCTCTCAAATGGGAGACGTGAACATTGACGCCCACCGATTTAGATGTCATCAAGAGGAAGTTCGTAGTCAATCTTGAAGAGATCTCTTAGTAGCAACACAGAGAAGTTTTGGGTTCTAAACGAAAATATGATTCTTTCGAGTTTGATCAAGGTTTTGAGCAAAGGAAGAATGATTGGATCTTAGAGTTTCATGTGGATAACACCGTTGGAGCTAATAAGGTAAATCTATATGTTCATGCACTTATATAATCTTATAAGTTTTAACAAATTCCTAGAGTTTAGCCAAATTGTAGCTTGTGAGAGGTAGTCGGTCAATGACTGTGCGGGCCACCTAAGACCCATGAAAGGCAGTTGGTCGAGACCTCCCGGGGCACTAAGACCTGTGAGAGGCAGTCAATCAAGACTGCCTAGGCACAAAGACCCATGAGAGGCAATCAGTTAGTGACACCAAAAACACGTGAAAGGCATGTCAGTCGAGACTGCGCGGGGCACTAAAACCCGTGGGAGGCAATCAATCAAGATTGCCCAAGGCACTAAGACTCGTGTGAGGCATGTTAGTCGAAACTGCCCAAGTAACTAAGACCTGTGAGAGGCATGTCGGTCGAGACTGCCCAAGGCATAAAGACCTATGATAGACATATCGGTCGAGATTGCCTGGGACACTAAGACCCTTGAGAGGTAGTCGGTCAATGACTACCAAAGGCACCTAAGACCCATGAGAGGTAGTTGGTCAATGACTAACTTAGGCACCTAAGAGACCAGTGAGAGGCAGTCGGTCAATGACTACCCAGGACACCAAAAATCTGTGAGAGGTAGTCGGTCAATGACTGCCCGGGGCACTTAAGACCTGTGAGAGGTAGTCAGTCGAGATTACCTAGGGCACAAAGAGCCGTGAGAAGCAATTGGTCAAGACTTCTCGGGGCACAAAGAGCCATGAAAGGTAGTTAGTCAGTGACTACTTGAGGCACTAACACCTGCGAGAGGCAATCGATTAATGACTACCTCGAGCACCTAAGACCCATGAGAGACAGTCGATCGAGACTGCCCGGGACACTAAGATCCATGAGAGGCAGTTGGTCAATGATTGCCTAAGGCACCTAAGACTTGTGAGAGGCAGTTGATCGAGACTTCTTGGGGCACAAAGATCTGTGAGAGGTAGTTGGTTAGTGACTGCCCAAGGCACTAATACCCGTAAGAGGCAGTCGATCAGTGACTACCCTGGGCACTAAAGACCTTGAGAGAGGCGATCTTGAGACCCCAAGGGAACATTCAAAACCCTAAGAGAGACGATACAAAGACCCGCCAAGATTAATTGTTAAGCATTACTATTTATTTAGCATTCCAAAACTACTATTTTGTTGTCTATATTTGTTGTTGTTAATTTTATAAGGACGATGTATAAATGAAGACCCTGAGATAAGCAACCAATCGAGACCATCCTCGCTGGTTCTCAATTCAAAGTGCTTATTGTTCCACTCGACACTTGGGGCTATGTACCGATTGGCCTTCAACCCTCCTGGCCAGTCGAACCCCTCCTAGCCAATCGAGCCCGTCCTGGCTGGTTCTCCAAGTCAAAGTGCCTATCACTCCACTCAGCACTTAAGAGTTGTGTACCGATCAACTTTCAACCCTCTCGGTCAATCGAGCTCCTCTCAGCCAGTCGAGCCCATCTTGGTTGGTTCTCTAAGTCAAAGTGTCCATCGCTCCACTCAGCACTTAGGAGCTGTGTATCGATCGGCCTTCTGCCCTCCTGGTCAGTCAAGCCTCTCTAGGCCTTCAACTCTACCTGACTCTTCGAAAGTGATCGACTTTGTAAGGTGATTGACATAGTACAACCCAAAAAATGATTATAAATAGATAATAGAGAGATGAAAAGGAAACCCTGAGATTATGTTCAGCCCAAAACTCCTCTCAAATAGGAGATGTGAACACTTTCTAAATTCTAATTACATATTTTCTTTTCCCAAGATCATACTTCTTTTCCAAATTAAATGTCTTTGAAGAAAACTTTACATATTCACCAAACAAAAAGGTGGAACAAGTACTTTTATGGCATGTGACTCTAGAAGTGGCCGCGCAAAAATTTGTTGTATTTTTGTCATAGGTTTCCCGTGTCTCGTTAGCTTCTCCAAATGCTTCTACGTTAGTTTCATCCATATTGTAGGAACTTGAGAGACTTGAACAATCTCAAGTTGCTTGAAGAAATTTCGAAGCTTATGTGACCTCCTCTTATAGTTGGTATCTTTAATGGCCCAAGCTTTAAGAGGTTTGGTAGAGCATTCTTATTAATAAGAAGTGCCTCCATTATTTTTTAAGGGTTGGTTTTCTAAAAGATTTTTGTTTCTATTTATTTGTCGTTTTTAAAGTTTAAGATAACATTTATTATTTTATTAATTATATTCTTATTTTATTAATCAATTTATATATTTATTAAGAAAGTGAAAATAAAAAACAACCGGCATATATAATGGAAAAGAAATAAAAAAATGTACAATAAGAAACTTCATAACTATTTCATTAAGAACAAAAAAATTTATTGCATTTAATTTCTTGATTTCTGTATAAAAATCTTAAAAAGAAAGAAAGGTTGTACAAGTTATAAGTTGCCCTAATTGCAATTTTGGAAAAGACCATGTTTCGTAATTGGAAATTAAATTAAAAATAAAAATTAGGCTAAATTATGTTTTAAGGTCATATATAAGAACCACTATAAAATATATAACTTACATGTGGAGAATAGGCTAAATTATGTTTTAAGGTCTTAATAGTATAATGTTTGAACTATAACAACAATTGAAACTCCACTGCAGTCCTTCCCAATATTTACACTTTAATTTTGTTTGGCGGACCAAATGGGAGTGTTTACAGTAATAAATATACAAGTCATTAACTAACTACTGATAATCAATTCTGCATGGACAAAGGTTGTTCCAATGAAGAGAGAATGCTTGCTCTGCTGCTTTCCAGAACTGCAGCTCTACCTGGCTCTTCAGATTGCTTGCGTTGCTATCTATTCTACTTGCTCTTCAGATCCCTGCAAATTGGACAAATATATCAATCACGTAATTGCTTCTCTGGTGAGAGTACAAGCATTCTATTTTTAGTTTCCTTTAAGCAGCAAACTGAACATGTATACTCAGCACTGCAGTCCAAATTTCTTTTATAGTTACACAGTGCACATATTTTGATGCTGCCAACTTTTGCATTTATTACATTCAACCCACTAGAAGAAACAACAGTCATAAGAAGTAAGTTTAAAGTTCTCTGTATACAGCTGAAGTATACAGAGATTAAACTTACCCCTTCTTCACATACTCTATTATTTGTTTTTTTTATTAGAAACAGATCTCACATTGAGTGCAATGTTCCCACCTCCCACCTTGAGCAGTCTTATAGCACTTAGTGCAAAAGAATTGTTGTTGTGTATCATCTTCTTTTCTATAGTAATAGTATGGGTTTCGCTTGATGCGGTTGGCACAATTTAAGCAATGAATAGGCACAGGGGCAAAAGAAAGTGGTCATCAATCCCTGGTTCTTCATCAATTGTACTCTATTCAAGCAAGCAAGCATCAACTTATATATGATTCAAAAAATTCAAAAGTAAAATTACAAAATATAGAAATTCACATGTTCAAGGTACACACATCATACGCCACTACTGTTGTTGGGCATAATTAAATTTAGGGTAAAATATTCTTTTAGTCCTCCAAAAATATGTTTTTGTTGGCTTTGAATCTCACTAGTTTATTTATTTTTTAAATGTCTTTATCACAAGCATGCTACATCGTATGTTACTTTAAAACGGTGACAGAGAATATTTTAAAAAATAAATAAATTTATGGACCAAAATTAAAAACTTTAGAAGACAAAAATCAAATTTAAAAATTTTACAACAACTAAAAAAGAAATTAAGCCTTAAATTTAATTCAGTAAAATGAGTAAATCAAGGATTGAACACCTCACCAGTTAAATATGCCAAGTACTAATTACTCACTGTCCAAAAGCTTATGCTGCTAGGTGAAAGCACACAAATGATTTTATATGTCTAACATGCCTCTTAATGCACAAAATAGTTAAGCTTGCTAGTTGGTCCTTTAAAGCATCCAACAGAAAATAATTTAAAAGGAAAACTTAGTTTAGTAATTGAAGCTTTTATTAGAATGTATGAAATATTCAATATTCAATATCACAACTTATATCCTTTAGGATTGGTTACCATTTATATTCTTACTTCATGATCTGTTTTCTTATTTAGTTAGGATTATAATTAG
The DNA here is from genome assembly GCA_025330945.1 of Mucuna pruriens. Taxonomy (NCBI): domain Eukaryota; kingdom Viridiplantae; phylum Streptophyta; class Magnoliopsida; order Fabales; family Fabaceae; genus Mucuna; species Mucuna pruriens. The sequence continues at coordinate 107,524 of JAENHJ010000527.1, read as the reverse complement.
TACAAATAAGGGTTAGAGCTCTAGGTTTTGTGAATTATGAACACATTAATACATTGTAACATATTTCATTACATGATAGGATATCAAACACTGACCCTGCCTCAGCACTCAGTACAGTGCAGTTGCAATCCAGTAAGCATGCTAGTATAGAATTAGTATAACAACGTAAGAGTATTACGCAACTTTAATTATTAACAGAAAGATAAGAAAAGAAAGTTTAATAATAAATTCGAGAAAATAAAATCGTGCAATAAAGATTTCTATGCTAAAGATACTAGAGCACTGAAACAGATTAAGGTAATGGAAAACAGTGGAAGATGGTGTACTAACCTGATTAAATTGCTTTGTCAGACTTGTAATGTGTTCTGTTATTTCATTACTTGGGAAAAAATCAGTTAACGAAACAATATTAACTGTTGGATTTGGGGACTTCGTTTCCTTCTCTTGATCAGCTTTTGGCCCAATGATTTTCTATGTAGCATTTATCCCATCCTGATTGAACTCTGTTCTGTCTTGTTTGTCCTCTATATCTGCAGGTATAGGTTGTTTGCAAAGAGCATGCATACTGCAAACGGATATAGTGATTGCTTCCTCTAAGTTGCTGCTGGCTTTTACATCTTGGCTTTTGGGCTCTGGTTCCTATGTACCTGCAAGCATGAGTTCTTTGTAATGAGTATGCATATTGTAATTCGATCCAATGACAGTTTCCTCTAATTTGTTGTTGGCTTTCACATCATGGCTTTTGGAGTCTGGTTCCTTTATATCTGCGGACATGGGTTCTTTGTACAGCAGAGTATGTACAATGGAATTCAATCTAACGAACAGTTTCCTCTAAGATGCTGTTGGTTTTCACATCATGGCTTTTGGAATCTGTTTCTTATATTTCTACAGGCATATTGCTGCTGGCTTTTACATCATGACTTTTGTGCTCTGGTTCCTCTAATATGTGATCATCAGCTTCTAATGACAGTTTCCTCAAAGTTGCTGTTAACAGAATCCAGATATGAAATATATACAGAACGCTGATTTGGATAGCCACATTCCGAGCCAAACTCCTGGACATACATTGATGCAAAAAACGAACTCTTGGACATACATTGATGGAAAAAACGAACCCTAGCGAAAATCTGATCTTATAAAAACAAAAAGCAAGTAATTAGCAATAGAAATTATAAGCAACGTACCAATCTCTCATGGTTAAAGGAAGGTACGAAGAGCTTCTCCACTCGTAGTCACTCTTTCTGGCCTAAAATACTTAACAGAATCGAGATATGAAAGATATACAGAACGCTGATTTGGATAAGAGCCAAATTCTTGGACATACATTGCAAAAAGGCATACATCCACACCTTCAATATTCTGAAACAGAAGGATAACCTGAAGAATTATATAACTCACTGTTTTATGTTATTTTTTTAGGAGATAAGTTGTATTGTATTTTTGAATTGTAAGAGAGGAAAATAATGAACATGATGAGTTAGTTGTAACCGTATTAAGAAATAAATTAGGTCTTTTAAATTAGTAATTTAATTAAATAATTTTATTAGTTAAAAAATAATAAAATTCGTAGGTGTATATCACTGTTTATTAGTTAACAGATATTAAGAGCAAATTTTAATTCTCTAAAATCATAGAATACAAGAGTTAGAAATATTAAGTTATAAAATTATAAAGTTATAAAATTATAAAGTTACAAAGTTACCAACTGAATGTAAAAAATAAAATAAAAAATAAATGAAACATGTATAAAAAGTTATATTAAATGAAGAATAAACGGAAAATCTTTTATTTATCAAAATAATAATCATAATGATGGTTAATAAAATTAAATTAACTGCAAATAATTAACTAAAGATTACGTACGTACTAATTTAGAAAAATAAAAATTAATAAATTCTAAGTATTTAGCAGTAATATCTTAATTTTAAAAAAATGATAACATAAAAAGAAAATTACATGAGAAAATAAGATATACAACTTAGAAAAAAATAAGTTTTTTATAATAATGTATGATAAGTTTATTAATTTTTATAATAATTAATCACATTAAAATTGTGTCAATAATTATTTATGATTACTATCACATATAATTACATGATTATTAAATTCAAATTAAATTATGAAATGTTTAATTGCATATTTTATTATCGCTCAAGTATAATATTATATTTGTTAAATAATATATCAGTTATTATGACATCATTTATAATAATATATTTATCAAATAATATATCAATTATTATGTCATCATTTAATATTATGTAAGTAAAATTTATTAAATATTTAATAGAAAATTGACTAGAAATAATTGTGAGGATTTAAATTGTGCAATTGATATTTATTAGACTAAGTTGCACAATTGTGATAAAAAAAAATCAAAAGTGAAATTAAGTCATTATGAAAAAATAGGATGATAAAAAATATATTTTAAGTTAAATTTTCTTTTAATTGGTATAAAAATTATAAAATAAATATTTTTTATTTATTTTAAGTAAAAAAATATTTTTTTATTTTTTATATAAATAATGTGTTTTTCTTATTTTATTTGTTTATGGTTTTCATTCTTTTACTTCTAATCCAGATTTTATGTTGAAGATTCACTTTATACAATCATCAACATGAGAATAGAGATATAAATGAGCTATACATTTAAATTTGTTTTGATGATACACATTCTCTTAAGATATTATTAGAAAATTACAAAAAAAAAAAAATTAAATAACACTCATACCCCTTCTAGTTTTTAAATATACACTCATTTTTATTATGTTTCTAATATAAAGATATTTGTCTCTCTTGTGTTTTTAATAAAGAGACTTTCTTAACCCTGCTTTAGTTTAAAATATGACATATATACCTCTTCTTTAAAAACTAGGAGGGTGTTAGTGTAATTTAGAAAAATCTTATGGCAAGTGAGCACAATTTTGTAATATTTATCATTAACGTGAATCAACTAGTGCAGAGTTATTTTAGTTTAACTAATAATTTTGAATTTGATTTCTGGATATACAACTATATTAAAATTTTCTATAATATTTATCAATTATTATGTCATCATTTATAATAATATATCTATCAAATAATATATCAATTATTATGTCATCGTTTATTATTATATCAGTAAAATTTATTAAACATTTAATAGAAAATTGAGTGGAAACAAAATTTCACAATTGTGAGGATTTAAGTTGTGATTATATCTATTAGACTAAATTGCACAATTGTAATACTTAAAAAATCAAAAGTGCAATTAAGTCTTTATAAAAAATAAGATGATAAAAAATATATTTTAAGTTAAATTTGTTTTTAATTGGTATAAAAAATTAGAAAAATATATTTTAATTTGTTTTTTAATTTGTCTTTCTTGGCTATTACGGTGTCTCCTGGTTTAATATCTTTCATATCGAATCTTTCTAAGACTTTATGGATATAGTTCTCTTGTGATAACCTCAAGATACCTTAAGAACGATCTCTTAGTATCTGAATATCTAATACAAAAGAACCTTTCCCAAGATCTTTCATTTCGAAATTCTTCGTTAGAAATCTCTTGGTTTCATGCAACAAGCTTGTATCACTACTAGCAAGTAGTATATCATCGACATATAATACCAGAAATATGTATTTATTCCCTTTAAACTTGTGATATACACAATCATCAACTATATTTGCCTCGAAACCATATGAGGTAATGACTTGATGAAATTTGTGTTACCATTGACGAGAAGCCTATTTGAGGCCATAGCTGGATTTCTTTAGTTTATATACCATAGACTTAGGTAATGACTTGACTTAGGTTGCATCACATAAATCGTTTCATCAATGTCACCATTTGAAACACACTCTTAACATTCATCTGATGTAGCTCTAAATCAAAATGAGCTACTAGTTCTAAAAGAATCCTTTGAAGATATCACAAAAAAAGTTTCCTTGTAGCCAATATCTTCCTTCTAAGTAAAGCCTTTAACAACTAGACGAGCCTTATATTTCTCAATATTACCTTTAGAATCCTTTTTGGTTTTAAATATCCATTTGCAACCAATAGGTTTCACACCCTCAGTTAATTTGATGAGATCCCAAACGTCATTGTCTTGAATAGAATTCAACTCATCTTTCATGGTATCAATCCATTTTTGAGAGTTAGAACTTTGCATAGCTTGATAGAAGTTGATTGGATCATCTTCTGTTAAACCAATGTCATCCTCATGTTCTTGGAGAAAAACAATGTAACCATATGGAATTGCATGTCTCCTTTTTGTGATGGATCTCCTTAATGACACTTCTTGAGGTTGTTGAGGTTGCTCTATAGGTGTTTGAGGAAGAACCTCATCATAGTCTTGTTTTGGAATATTGTCAGGAACAATAGTTTGAACATTGTCTCCTATTACTAGAGTTATTTCTTTAACAGTAATAGGCACAAGGATTTGACCAATGTCATTAACAGATTCTTCCTCAAAGACAACATTCCTTACGTTCTCTTCCTTCTCAAACTCAACTTCCTCAAGAATTCTCACATTTCCCGTTTCAAAAAAGGATCTTGAAGTGAGATCATAAAACTTATAGTCCCGAGAGCGTTCAGCATAGCCAACAAAGTAACAACTAAAAATTCTTGAATCCATTTTTCTTGCAGCCTGTAAGATCATGCTTCAGTTGGACAACCCCAAATGGAGCGAGAGTGTATGTATGTATGTGTGTGTGAATTGAGCGATACAGTTGTCCAACTCAATTGTCTAACTCCATGAACGAGCTAAGCATCCCTTTTTATGCATGTTTTGAGTAACTAACTAACTAACCGTTCACTAATTAATTAACAAAAATAATTGACTAACTAACTAACAACTAACAAAAATAACATACTTAACTAACTAACTAACTATTTCCTAAATGATCACGTGCTCGAAATTTTTGGAGCGGAATCGGTCTTTGCTGCCAAGACGAATCCGGATAAACGGGACGACTCAACATCTGGAGTCGACTACTAGAGTCGGAGTCGGCACACGGATTGGGCTCAACTACTGGAGACGGAGTCAACACATAGATTGGACTTCGACTATTGGAGACAGAGTCGGCTTGGAGAGGAACTCGTCTGGCCGGGACGACTTCATCTAGTCGGGACGACTTTGGTCTTGGCTAGGATGACTTCATTTGGGACTCCAGTTTTGACCTGTAAAATAAGTTTACTCTCTTTGTTAGCTAAATTCCTCAAATTAGCATAGATTTGTATTTCCCAATTTTAGCTTGATAATCTGAATCTTAACTAATACGCAATTCTTAGCTATCAATAGAGTCTGCTATACCCATCTTAAGACCTTGTTGGGTGTCTAAATATAAATTATCAAAGATATTTTGAAAAGAATATTTCCTTGTAGAATTCTACACTTATCTCTTTATTCAAAACACTAGCTACTAAATCTTCATACATGTGAAACTCCTCTATGGTTGGTTTGTCATCTACCATATGAAATTGGAACCACTTTTTGTACCGGTCAACCTTTAGTCCTTCTGCCCAATCAAATCCCTCCCGGTTAGTCAAATCCATCCTACCTAGTTCTCTAAGTCAAAGTGCCTCTCCACTCGGCACTTGGGGACTATGTACCTGTCAGTCGAGCCCTTCTTGGCTGGTTCTTCAAGTCAAAGTGTCTATCACTCCACTCGACACTTGGGGGCTATGTACTGGTCGACCTTCAACTCTCCTGGTCATTTGAGCCCTTCCTGGCCTTCAGCCTCGGCCGACTCTCTGAAAGTGACTGGCTTTGTAAAGTGATCGGCATAGTATAACCCTAAAAATGATTATAAATAGAGAATAGAGAGAAGGAAAGAAGACTCTCATATTATGTTCACTTGAGGAGTCCTCTCAAATGAGAGACGTGAACATTGACACCTACCGATTTAGATGTCATCAAGAGGAAGTTCGTAGTCAATCTCGAAGAGATCTCTTAGTAGCAACACAGAGAAGTTTTGGGTTCTAAATGAAAATATGATGCTTTCGAGTTTGATCAAGGTTTTGAGCAAAGAAAGAATGATTGGATCTTAGAGTTTCATGTGGATGACACCATTGGAGCTAATGAGGTAAATCTATATGTTCATGCACTTATATAATCTTATAAGTTTTAACAAATTCCTAGAGTTTAGCCAAATTGTAGCTTGTGAGAGGTAGTCGGTCAGTGACTGTGCGGGCCACCTAAAACCCATGAGGTAGTTGGTTGAGACTACCCGGGGCACTAAGACCTGTGAGAGACAGTCAATCAAGACTGCCCGGGGCACAAAGACCTATGAGAAGCAATCAGTTAGTGACACCAAAGACTCGTGAGAGGCATGTCGGTCAAGATTGCCCGAGACACTAAGACCCGTGAGAGGCAATCGATCAAGATTGCCCAGGGCACTAAAACCCGTGCGAGGCATGTTAGTCGAGAATGCCCAAGTAATTAAGACCCATGAGAGGCATGTCGGTTGAGACTACCCAAGGCATAAAGACCTGTGATAGGCATATCGGTCGAGATTACCCGGGACACTAAGACCCTTGAGAGGTAGTCGGTCAATGACTACAAAAGGCACCTAAGACCCACGAGAAGCAGTTGGTCAGTGACTACCCAAGGCACCTAAGAGACCCGTTAGAGGCAGTCGGTCAATGACTGCCCGGGGCAACAAAACACTGCTAGAGTTAGTGATAAGCGAGTTTTTAGTCGTCTTACATGCCTCAAATAATTACTAAAGCTAACTATAGTATAACTAACCTAGGTAGATTCTCTCAAGGACACAGTGTGTTTAGATTGTGCTAAGTGTGAAAATCAGAGTTAATGCATAAAATGTCTGGTGTAGAATGCCAACTTGGTCTCGGCAAAGATTGAGCCGATTTAGTCTTGGTAGAGACGAATCCGACACGGTCTCGGCTGAGCGTAGACTCGAACGCAACGGAGTCGGATTGACTCGGTTTCGGACTGGACGCGACGGAGTCGGACTAACTCGATCTCTGACTCTAGAAAGCAGTAAATATGGGGGGGTTGTGTTTAAATGCAGAAAATAGACCAAGTATTGAAAGTAAACTAACTACGCTAAACTAATCTACTATGCCAATTCGAAAATCAACACACAACAGTTTACCATTCTTGCTTAGACTTATGCTCCTATTCAACCCGAGATTCTTATGACGACCACAGAACGTTTGTCCATTGACATACTGAGGATTTACACAACCGCTACCTCATCAGTTGGCAGGGAGTATGTACTTGGTTGATTTTAGGTTTTCTACCTAATCAGATTATTAAACCAATTCCAACCGGCCCTAGTCTAACGTGATCTACCTCTAACAATGTTAAAACAGATTAAAGTGCAAGGATTAAATTCAAAGATAGAATAGCAAACCAGTTGTGTTATTAAAACAGAATCGAATACAAGGTGAGAAATTCAGAGTTCCTAGAGAATCCGCCTTCCACGATGATCGCTAATGGAAGGACGGTAGTGGTGCACTAGTGATGGCTAGACGTTGAGGTTTTCGTCCACTAGAGTGCGTCGGCTATACCGAGCAATCACCTCCGACAGCTTCCAGCTTCCCAAATCTTGATCATGTACCTCCTCGACCGAGAGAGACACCTTACCGAAGCTTCATGTACCATCGTGCTAGCTTGGAGTGTCTGTAGTTGCTGACGGCGCTAGCTCCAGATTCTACTAAAATTCCACACTTGAAGACATGGCCTGGCGTGCTTATTTATACACAAGATGGCTAAATCTAAATCCAACCCTAATAACAGAAATTCAAATCCTAAAGATTCTAATTCGAATTACAGATTACAAGCTCCTCAACCTTAGGAGTTTCCCGGTTTCCTAATTTCTAGCAGAATCATATCTGCATTCCTAGTTACCTGAATTACAGATTCTTTGATCTTAGAAAATCATATCTGCATTACAAATTCATTAATCTTAGCAAATCATATCTGCATTATAGATTCCTTAATCTTGGCAAATCATATCTGCATTCTTGTTGGAGTGATTTTAGGCGAGATTTCCGTCGCTGATGTCGGCTTGACCGGGAGCGTTGGATTGGCCGGGATGTTCTCGGTTTGGGCCGAGATGATTTGGGCCTACAAAACAAGTCTTAACCTTTTTGTTAGTTAAAAACCTTATTTTAGCACGTACTTGTATTTCTCCTATTTTCAGGCCCATAATTCAAATCTCGGTTAACACAAGACTCCTAATCATTAAACATTCTTAACAACACCCATCATAAGCCCACATAAAGTGTATAAAATATGACTCATCAGACCCCCACACTTACGCTTTTGCACTCCTGGGCAAAATCAGATTCGAGCATTCAAGAAAATTGAAAGAGGAAATACGTTTTTCAAATAAACTCCTCAAGTTTAACAAAACAGCTTAAGCATGCATTCATCCTAGAATCCAGGTATTCAAACAATCTATGGAAGTTACTTTCTCCACATCCAAAAACAAATAAGTGACCTGCAAACATTAAGAGTAACCGAGAAGTGACTAAGCTCTCTCAGGATATATTCTCTCAATCTCTCAAGTGTTTAGGTTTGTATATACACTCAAACATCCTATGTCAACTAGCACTGCCAAGCTTTGACTATCCTCTCCTTTCACACCTTCAAAAACACATGCACAATGATCAATAGGACTTTTCGAGCTTGTAACGCGGCCAAGATAAGGTAGGATTATAGAATGATCAAGTGAGCTTTAATAACCAAAGGGACAAGAGAGGATGGGGAATAAACTTGTAAGTGTAGAGATTATCTTCTTTGATCACTGTTGTTACATTTACGAACACCTCACTTTTATTCACTATCCTACTTTCCCTTTTGTATTTCTCTTTTCTTTTTCTCCCTTCTTTGTTTTGCAGCATTTGGTGTTGCGCAATCTTTTTAGTTTCTGTTGCTTTTTCTTCTTTTTGCATCCTTTTTCTTTTCTTTTTGTATCCTTTTTCTTTTCTTTTCGTTGACCCTTTTTTTGGACACACTTACTTTTTTCCAAATATACCACTCTCGCAATGTTTCTAGGTGTCACCCCCACACTTATTCAAGATCTATTCCCAAAACAATTCCAAAGCTCCTCTATTCCCTAAGGTTCAGGTTGATTATGGTTTTTCCGGCTTTAGGCTTGTAATGAGCTGTCATATCAAGAAACAGTTATAGGCTCAAAGGGGGGTAACCAAAGGAATTATTCACAAGGTAGGCTTTATTTGGCTAAGTAGCTGTAAAGAAAGATGGCCTAGATCATATCATTCCTGCATGTGAAACGAGATATATCCAGAGAATTAAGGCAAAACCTACAGTAACCAGTAACATAGATGCAATAATCACACAAGAAATGAAAGAATGGTAAGATACAAAGCCATTCATGCAAGGCTCGAAAGTTCTCACACGGTTAATTGCTCTGTCACTAATGGTTTATCTTTTCAGTCTTTCACTTGCTCACTGCCTAAAGACGCAAATATTTCACTCCCTATCAGGTTTAAAAATCTCTCATCCAGGGTCATGCACTGCTTCATGCTATTTCATCTTACTCAAAGAAATCCATTCAAAGTTTTTCAAAATAGTTTTCTCAATAATTGGCAATCCGAAATCAGAAATCAGCTAGGAAAAACAAAATAAAACAAAAATGAAAACCAAGGGAAAATGACTTGAAAGAGATTGGAGTGAAAGGAAAAGAAACAAAATGAAGTAGAAAAATAAAAACAAAATGACAAAAAATAATCATACAAACTGTCACCCTCCTACGGAACACTCCCCCATACTTAAATGATGCATTGTCCTCAATGCACGACAGGACTATGGAGGAGGTTTTTATTGTCGTGTTGCTCAGGGCATGCCGCCACCGTGGCCGGTTCTGCTAGGGAGATGCTTTCCACTTCGCCTATTGTTGTTGTGGGGCCTTCATGGAAGATCTTGAGCTGCTACTCGTTGGCTTAGAAGGTGCTTCTTGTGAGTTCGTCCTGTAATTCTACTGCACCATAGGGCAAAACTTTAGTGATAATAAATGGACCGTCCCACTTGGAACGGAGCTTACCGATGATGAGCCTTAATCTTTATTTGAATAGGAGCACTTTCCAGCCGACGTGGAACTCTTTTCTTAAAATTTGGCGGTCATGGAATTGTTTGACTCGCTGCTTGTAAATGCGGGAGTTCTCATAGGCTTCCAAGCGAAGTTCCTCCAACTCTTATAGTTGGGGCTTCCTTTCTTCCCCAGCTTGGTCATAGGCCATGTTACACTTCTTGACTGCCCAGTAAGCTCGGTGTTCTAGTTCAACAAGTAGGTGATAGGCTTTGCCGAAAAAAATCTAGTAGGGACACATTCCCAACGGAGTTCGGTATGCTGTTCGATGTGCCCAAAGCGTGTTCTCAAGGTGGCGGCTCCAGTCCTTCCGGTTCGGGTTGGTCAACTTCTGCAAAATCTTCTTGATTTCTCTGTTGAATACTTCGGCTTGGCTGTTTGTTTGGGGGTGGTATGTTATGGCAATCCGATGCGCCACCCCATACTTTTCTAAGAGGGAAGACATGGCTCGGTTATAGAAGTGACTTCCTTGGTTACTGATCAGAACTTTTGGCACACCAAACCTGCAGAAAATGTTAGACTTAAGAAAATTCACAACTACCTTGGCATCATTGGTCTTGGTGGCCACTGCTTCCACCCATCTTGACATGTAGTCCATGGCCAGCAGAATGTATGAGTATCCATTGGAGACAGGGAACGGTCCCATGAAGTCAATTCCCCAAACGTAGAAGACTTCACAGAATAGGATTGGTTGTTGGGGCATCTCATGTTGGCGACTCATGGATGTTTCTGCTCGTTGGCATTGTTCGCAGGTCGAGATGAATTGGTGGGCATCTCGAAAAATGGTGGGCCAGTAAAACCCACAGTCTAGTACCTTTTGAGCTGTCTGAGTTGATCCATGATGGTTGCCTCCGACTACTGCATGACAAAAGTGGAGGACTGAGCTGACCTCGGAATCCGGAATGCACCTACGAATGACATGGTCGCTACCGCACTTCCAAAGATACGGGTCATCTCATATATAGTACTTGGCATCACTCTTAATCTTCTCTTTATACAACCGGGATGCCTCTGGTGGAAACTGGGATGCAACGATGAAATTGCATATGTCTGCGAACCATGGTGTAGATGTGTCCATGCGCAACAGTTGCTCGTCTGGGAAGTCCTATCGGATTGGCATTGGGTCAGGTTCATGTTCAATCCGACTTAGGTGGTCGGCCACTGCATTGTCAGCACCCTTCTTGTCTCTGATTTCTAGGTCAAATTCCTGCAGGAGAAGCATCCACCGAATGAGTCGTTTCTTCAGTAGGTATTTCAAGGCTACATGGTTAGAGAATACGATGAATCTAGAGCCAAGCAGATATGAGCGAAATTTATCCAAGGCGAATACTATTGCTAGTAGCTCTTTCTCTGTAGTCATATAGTTTGTCTGGGCCTGGTCCATGGTTCGAGATGCATAGGCAATTACATGTACCAGCCTGCCAACTCCGTCTCGTTGGTCGAGAACAACTCCAAGGGCCGAGTTGGATGCATCGCACATCAGCTCGAACGGGAGCTCCCAGTTAGGTGCTTGAAGGATTGGTGTGGATGTCAATCTGGTCTTTAACTCCTCAAAGGCTTGTTTGTATTCTTTGTTGAAGACAAACTCCACATCTTTTTGTAGTAGTTTGGACAGTGGTAAGGCGGTCTTGCTGAAGTTCTTGATGAAACACCTATAAAAACCTGCATGTCCTAGAAATGAACAAACCTCCCACACAAAAGCGGGGTTAGGGAGAGATGTAATGATGTCAATCTTAGCTTTGTCAACCTTGATCCCTCGACTTGATACTAGGTGGTCGAGCACAATCTCCTCTGCTACCATGAAGTGGCATTTTTCAAAGTTCAACACCAGGTCAGTTTCTATGCATCGCTTCAGCACTCGGGCCAGATTTCCTAGACATGCTTCAAAAGTGTCTGCGTACATTGTGAAATCGTCCATGAACACCTCCATGCAATCCTTCAGTAAATCTGAGAAGATGCTCAGCATGCATCTCTGGAACCTGCTTGGGGCATTGCATAGTCCAAACGACATCCTAGTGTAAGCAAATGTGCCGAAAGGACGGGTGATGGTTGTCTTGTGTTGATGTTCAGGTGCGATGTGTATCTGCATGTATCCGGAATATCCATCTAGGAAGCAGTAATGAGACTTCTTGGCTAGCTTCTCCAAGACTTGGTCTAAGAATGGTAGAGTAAAATGGTCCTTGCAGGTTGCTTGGTTCAGCTTCCTGTAGTCAATGCACACTCGCCAGCTGTTCTGAACCCGTGTTGATACTAGTTCATCATTCTAATTCTTCATCACGATCATCCCAGATTTCTTGGGTACTTCCTGCACTGGACTAACCCAACTACTATCTGAAATTGGATAAATGATTTCGACAACAAGTAGCTTAGTCACTTCTTTCTTTACCACATCCAGGATGGTTGGGTTCAGTCTCCTTTGTTGTTGCCTTACGGGGCGTGCTTCTTCCTCCATCAAGATTATATGCATGCAGATGGAGGGATTTATTCCTGGGAGGTCAGATAATTTCCACCCTATGGCCTTCTTGTGTTGCTTGAGGACTTGTAACATTTTCTTCTCCAGCTCCAGGTGAAGGTTGCTGGAAATTATGACCGGGAATTGTTGTTCATCACCTAGGTAGGCGTACTTCAGATGGTTCGGCAATGGCTTCAACTCAGTGGGTGGTTTTGGTGGTGAGACCTCACCTATTGGTCCGGAAACTGTTTGGCCGACTTGGTTGGAGTTGGGTAACTGGGTTGTCGACATGATTCCGACCTTTGATTGCTCCTTATGCTGATTGGCCGACTCTGTTTCGGCTTTGGTTCCGACTTGCTTCTAGTCCTCTTTGGTCGTATTGGTGTCGGCTTTCGTGACCGACGTGTCTTCGGTCTTCGTCCAGTCTCGGCTTATGTTGGCTGACTCGTCCTCAACAAAAGTGTGTTCTATTTGTGCTGATTGTTGTTTTGTGGTCCCAACAACTAGGACTCTTGCATGTTTTAAACACTCTGGTTTCTCATTCTTGCAGACTTGGTCAAATAAATCGGTACTGTTAGAATCAGGATCCAAGTGTGCAAGGGTAGTAGTAACTTTTGCAGAGTTGGAAAGGTGATGTACTTCCCAAGGTTCATCATAGTCAGGTTCCTCAAACATAGATCCCAAGCAGTCAATTACATTAGTGTTTCCAGCGACTTGGAAGAATTCGATACTGCTAGTGTTCGCTTGCATGTGCTATTTGACGAGTTCGTCGATCAAGTCAATGCCAAAGAGTGAGGTGTCCTCCACAGGATGTTTCATGGCTTCGAAAATGTTGAACTGCACTAGAGTGTCACCAAACTCCGTTGAGAGTGTCCCGGCATGCACATCAATCTTGGTCCTGGCGGTCATCAGAAACGGTCGGCCTAGGATCAAAGTGGACCCTTTTCCTGGTGTCTCGTCCTCCATATCCAGCACATAGAAGTCGGCTGGGAAGATTAGTTCATCAACTTGGACCAGGACGTCTTCAAGAACACCTAGGGGCTGGACGACGCTCCTATTTGCCAGTTGTATGGTCATCCCAGTGGGCTCCAAGTCTCCGCAATTCAAGGATTTGTAGATTGACGTCGGCATGATGTTTATTGAAGCTCCTAAGTCCAGCATGGCATCGGCAAAGGTAAAGTCGCCAATGGAGCATGAGACCGAAAAGATTCTGGGGTCTTGGCATTTCTTTGGCAAGGCTTGTCTCGTGCCGACAATGAGGTCGTCATTTCTGGTTAGTTCCAATACTAACCCTCCTAGTTCCACTCCTCCTTTCATCTTCTTCCTCTTGTGTACACACAACTCTTTAAGGAATTTTGCGTACTTGGGTATCTGCTTTATGGCATCCAGGAGGGGAATATTGATCTCCACCTTCCGAAACATCTTTAGCAACTCTTCATCAAATTCGGGCTTCCTTGTTGAGAGTGTCCGACTTGGAAAAGGGACTGGGGCGGTACTAGCCTACTGCGGTGGTTGTAAGTCGGCATCCGATTTTGACTCGATGTTGGTAGATCTCGGTTTCTGTTGCGGTGCTGCTTGAAATTGTTTACCACTTCTTAATGATACTACGCTCGCATTCCCTCTCGGATTTGGAATTGTTTGTGAGGGAAGGTTCCTGGATCCGGCCAACTGTAACTGACTTATAGAGTTGGCTAGCTAGCCCACTTGTGTCTTGAGATCTTGGATAGTGGTGCTCATATTTTGTTGAAACTCCATGTTGTTCGCTGCCATATGCTTCACCAAATCCTCCAAAGATGATGAGTTACCTGGTGGTAGTGTTTTTTGCTGTTGTTGCTGTTGGAACAGGAGCACCTGGTGTCTTGGATTCAATTGTTGATAGTTGCCTTGGCTCTGCGGCATGCTTCGATTTGAACTGAATCCTTGAGCTGCATACGGCCCTTGGTATGGTGGTCATCCGAATCGTTGGCCTTCAAATGACTGGGTTGCATATAGCTGCTTCCCGTACTGGTAGCCACCTATTGCTCCAACACTTTCGGGATGGTCCGGTTCGATTTCTTGCAATGTGGGGCACATGTCAGTAGGGTGCTCCACTGAAGTACATATACCACATGCCTTTACTACTGCAATGGGTTGGTGTTGGCCAATGGCAAGCTGTCTCACCAGTGATGTCAACTCAGTCAACTGATTCTCCAATCTCAGATTGTCAATCATACCAATTTCATTCACCATTCTAGGTGCTATGGTTCCTCTGGTTCTGAACTATTGCGTGTTGCTGGTCATGTTCGAGATCAGATGTCATGTTGCTGTCGGCGTCTTGTCCATTAGTGCTCCTCCACTTGCAGCGTCAATCATACTTTGGTCAATCATCATCAAACCTTCATAGAAATATTGAATCAATAATTGCTTGCTGATCTGGTGATGTGGACATGTGGCACAAAGCTTGTTGAACCTCTCCCAGTATTCATGCAGTGTCTCGCCAGAGTGTTGCCTGATCCCACAAATCTCCTTCCTTATGGTCGCTGTTATGGACGCTGGGAAGAATTTCTCCAAGAACATGCACTTCATATCCCCCCAGGTATTGAAGAGGACCGGCTGTAGAAACAACCAATCTTTTGCAGCTCCATCCAGGGAGAATGGAAACGCCTTCATTTTAATGTGGTCTTCCGGTATCCCTTACGGCCTTATCGTGGAACAAACCACGTGGAACTCCTTTAAGTGCTTGTGAGGATCTTCACCTGCAAGACCATGAAACTTAGGCAATAAATGAATTAGACTGGACTTTAATTCGTAACTTTGAGCTGGCTCCAGTGGTAGGCATTGAATACACCATGGTTGATACACCACGTCTGGTATGGCCAACTCCTTCAGAGTTCTATCATTGTTCTCCATTGATCATGCCTCTTGGTGCTCAAAAGAAATAAATTCGTCAGTGGTAAAATTACTATTCTTAGAATTCCAAATAGAATTAGAACTACTGCTATCAGATGTTATAAAAGTATGCCTAACTTTTCTTAAACGATGCAAAGTTCTTTCTATCTCATGATCGAAAGCATGCAATGGTTCAAAACTACTTCTAGTCATGCATCACTAGTTATGCGAAAAGAAGTGAAATGTAGAACAGAATGCAGTAAAACAGAATGTAGCGAGGATAAGATGTAGTAAAAGAACAAACTCGGTATACCCAGACGACTCAAACAAAAAACAGACCTTATAATACAAAAACAAAGATAGCATTCCATAGACTCAGGATTCGGCATAGACTCAGTTTTGGCACACAAAGACATAAAAAACTTGTGTCCTCGGCAATGGTGCCAATTTGATAAGCGAGTTTTTAGTTGTCTTACACGCCTCAAATAATTACTAAAGCTAACTATAGTATAGCTAACCTAGGTCGATTCTCTCAAGGACACAGTATGTTCAGATTGTGCTAAGTGTGAAAATCAGAGTTAATGCAAAAAATGTCTGGTGTAGAATGCCGACTTGGTCTCAGCAAAGACTGAGTCGATTCGATCTCGGTAGAGATGAATCCGACACAGTCTCGGCTAAGCATAGACTTGAACGCAATGGAGTCGGATTGACTCTTTTTCAAACTAGACGTGACGGAGTCGGACTGACTCGGTCTCTGACTCTAGAAAGCAGTAAATAAGGGGGGTTGTGTTTAAATGTAGAAAATAAACCAAGTACTGAAAGTAAACTAACTACGCTAAACTAATCTACTGTACCAATTCAGAAATCAACACATAGTAGTTTACCATTCTTGCTTAGACTTATACTCCTATTCAACCTGAGATTCTTACGATGACCACCGAACGTTTGTCCACTGCCATACTGAGGATTTATACAACCGCTACCTCATCAGTTGGCAAGGAGTATGTACTTGGTTGATTTTAGGTTCTCTACCTAATCAGATTATTAAACCAGTTCCGACTGGCCCTAGTCTAACGTGATCTACCTCTAACAATGTTAAAGCAGATTAAAGCGCAAGGATTAAAATCAAAGATAGAATAGCAAACCAGTTGTGTTATTGAAACATAATTGAATACAAGGTGAGAAATTCAGAGTTCCTAGAGAATCCGCCTTCCACGACGACCGCCAATCGAAGGACGGTAGTGGTGCACTAGTGATGGCCAGACGTTGAGGTTTCCGTCCACTAGAGTGCATTGGCTATACCGAGCGATCACCTCCAACAGCTTCTAGCTTCCCAAATCTTGATCCTGTACCTCCTCGATCGAGAGAGACACCTTACTGAAGCTTCGTGTACCACCGTGCTAGCTTGGAGTGTCTGCAGTTGCTGACGACGCTAGGTCCAGATTCTACTGAAATTCCACACTTGAAGACGTGGCCTAGCGTGCTTATTTATACACAAGCTGGATAAATCTAAATCCAACCCCAATAACAAAAATTCAAATCCTAAAATTCTAATTCGAATTACAGATTACAAGCTCCTCAATCTTAGGAGTTTCCCAGTTTCCTAATTTCTAGCAAAATTATATATGCATTCCTAATTACCCGAATTACAGATTCTTTGATCTTAGCAAATCATATCTACATTACAAATTCCTTAATCTTAGCAAATCATATCTGCATTACAGATTCCTTAACCTTGGCAAATCATATCTGCATTATTGTTGGAGTGATTTTAGGAAAAATTTCCGTCGTTGATGTCGGCTTGACCGAGAGCGTTGGACTGGCCGGGATGTTCTCGGCTTAGGCGAAGATGACTTAGGGCCAAGATGATTTGTTAGTTAAAAATCTTATTTTAGCATGTACTTGTATTTCTCCTATTTTCAGGCCCATAATTCAAATCTCGGTTAACACAAGACTCCTAATCATTAAACATTCTTAACAACACCCATCTTAAGCCCACATAAAGTGTATAAAATATGACTCATCAGGTAGCCGGTCAATGACTGCTCGAGGTACCTAAGACCCGTGAGAGGTAGTCGGTCGAGATTGCCTAGGGCACAAAGAGCCGTGAAAGGCAGTCAGTTAGTGACTACCTGAGGCACTAACACCTGTGAGAGGCAATCGATTAATGACTACTCGGGGCACCTAAGACTCGTGAGAGGTAGTTGATCGAGACTGTCCGGGGCACTAAGATCCATGAGAGGAAGTTGGTCAGTGATTGCCTAAGGCACCAAAGACCCGTGAGAGGCAGTCGATCGAGACTTCTTGGGGCACAAAGATTCGTGAGAGGCAGTTGGTCAGTGACTGCTCGAGGCACTAATACCCATGAGAGGTAGTCGATCAGTGACTATCCTGGGCACTAAAGACCTTAAGAGAGGTGATCTTAAGACCCCCAAGGGAACATTCAAAACCCTAAGAGAGACGATACAAAAACCTGCCAAGATTAATTGTTCAACATTGCTATTTATTTAGCATCCCAAAATTACTATTTTGTTGTCTATCTTTGTTGTTCTTAATTTTATAAGGACGATGTATAAATGAAGACCTTGAGATAAGCAGCCAATCGAGACCATCCTGGCTGGTTCTCCAATTCAAAGTGCTTATTGCTCCACTCGACACTTGGGTCTATGTACCGATTGGCCTTCAGCCCTCCCAGCCAACCGAACCCTTCCTAGCCAATCTAGTCCATCCTGGCTGGTTCTCCAAGTCAAAGTGCCTATCACTCCACTCGGCACTTGGGAGATGTGTACCGATCGACTTTCAACCCTCTTGGTCAATTGAGCTCCTCCCAGCCAGTCGAGCCCATCTTGGCTGGTTCTCTAAGTCAAAGTGTCCATCGCTCCACTCAGCACTTAGGAGCTGTAGTATATCATCGCTATATAAAACCAGGAATATATATTTATTCCCGTTAAACTTGTGAAATACACAATCATCAACTATATTTGCCTTGAAACCATATGAGGTAATGACTTGATGGAATTTGTGTTACCATTGACGGGAAGCCTGTTTGAGGCCATAGATGGATTTCTTTAGTTTATATACCATAGACTTAGATTCATTTGAAGCAAAGTTTTTAGGTTGCATCATATAAATCGTTTCATCAATGTCACCATTTGAAACGCAGTCTTAATGTAGCTCTAAATCAAAATGAGCTACTAGTTCTAAAAGAATCCTTTGAAGATATCACAAAAAAGGTTTCCTTGTAGTCAATACCTTCCTTCTGAGTAAAGCTTTTAACAACTAGACGAGCCTTATATCTCTCAATATTACCTTTAGAATCCTTTTTGGTTTTAAATATCCATTTGAAACCAATAGGTTTCACACCCTCAATTAATTTGACGAGATCCCAAACATCATTGTCTTGAATAGAATTCAACTCATGTTTCATGGCATCAATCCATTTTTGAGAGTTAGAACTTTGCATAGCTTGATAGAAGTTGATTGGATCATCTTTTGTTAAACCAATGTCATCCTCATGTTCTTGGAGAAAAATAATGTAGCCATCTAGAATTGCATGTCTCCTTTCCGTGATGGTTCTCCTTAATGAAACTTCTTGATGTTGTTGATGTTGTTCTATAGGTGTTTGAGGAAGAACCTCATCATAGTCTTGTTCTGGAATATTGTCAGGAATAATAGTTTGAACATTGTCTCCTATTACTAGAGTTGTTTCTTGAACAGTAATAGGCACAAGGATTTGACCAATGTCATTAACAGATTCTTCCTCAAAGACAACATTCCTTACGTTCTCTTCCTTCTCAAATTCAACTTCCTCAAGAATTCTCACATTTCCTATTTCAAAAAATGATCATGAAGTGAGATCATAACACTTATAGTCCCGAGAGCGTTCAGCATAACCAACAAAGTAACAGCTAACAATTCTTGAATCCAGTTTTCTTGCAGCCTATAAGGTCATGCTTCAGCTAGACAACCCCAAATGGAGCGAGAGTGTATGTGTGTATGTGTGTGTGAATTGAGCGATACAATTGTCCAACTCAATTGTCTAACTCCATGAACGAGCCAAGCATCCCTTTTTATACATGTTTTGAGTAACTAACTAACTAACCGTACACTAACTAATAAACAAAAATAATTGACTAACTAACTAACAACTAACAAAAATAACAGACTTAACTAACTAACTAACTATTTCCTAAATGATCACGTGCTCGAAATTTTTGGAGCGGAATCGGTCTTTGCTGCCAGGACAAATCCGGATAAACGGGACGACTCGACATCTAGCGCCGGCTACTAGAGTCAGAGTCGGCACACGGATTAGGCTCAACTACTGGAGACTAAGTCAACACATAGATTGGACTTCGACTATTGGAGACGGAGTCTGCTTGGAGAGGAACTTGTCTGGCCAGGACGACTTCATCTTGTTGGGACCACTTCATCTAGTCGGGATGACTTCGGTTTTGGCTGGGACGACTTCATCTGGGACTCTAGTTTTGACCTGCAAAATAAGTTTACTCTTTTTGTTAGCTAAAATACTCAAATTAGCATAGATTTGTATTTCCGTGTTTTAGCTCGATAATCTGAATCTTAGCTAATACGCGATTCTTAGCTATCAAATAGAGTCTACTATACCCATCTTAAGAACTTATTGGGTGTCTAAAATATAAATTATCAAAGATATTTTGAAAAGAATATTTGCTTGTAGAATTCTACACTTATCTCTTTATTCAAAACACCAGCTACTAAATCTTCATACATGTGAAGCTCCTCTATGGTTGGTTTGTCATCTACCATATGAAATTGGAACCACTTATTGTATTCATCAACCTTTAGTCCTTCTGCCTAATCAAATCCCTCCCGGTCAGTCAAACCCATCTTGCCTGGTTCTCCAAGTCAAAGTGTCTATCACTCCACCTGACACTTGGGGGCTATGTACCGATCGACCATCAGCTCTCCCAGTCAGTTGAGCCCTTCCTAGCCTTCAGCCTCGGTCAACTCTCCAAAAGTGACTGGCTTTGTAAAGTGATCAGTATAGTACAACCCTAAAAATGATTATAAATAAAGAATAGAGAGAAGGAAAGGAGACTCTCATATTATGTTCACCTAAGGACTCCTCTCAAATGGGAGACGTGAACATTGACGCTCACCAATTTAGATATCATCAAGAGGAAGTTCGTAGTCGATCTCGAAGAGATCTTTTAGTAGCAACACAAAGAAGTTTTGGGTTCTAAACGAAAATATGATGCTTTCAAGTTTGATCAAGGTTTTGAGCAAAGGAAGAATGATTGGATCTTAGAGTTTCATGTGGATGACACCATTGGAGCTAATGAGGTAAATCTATATGTTCATGCACTTATATAATCTTATAAGTTTTAACAAATTCCTAGAGTTTAGCCAAATTGTAGCTTGTGAGAGATAGTCGGTCAGTGACTGTGCAGGCCACCTAAGACTCATGAGAGGCAGTTGGTCGAGACCTCCCGAGGCACTAAGACCTGTGAGAGGCAGTCAATCAAGACTGCCTAGGGCACAAAGACCTATGAGAGACAATCAGTTAGTGACACCAAAGACACGTGAGAGGCATGTCGGTCGAGACTGCCCGGGGCACTAAGACCCGTGAGAGGCAATCGATCAAGATTGCCCAGGGCACTGAGATTCGTGTGAGGCATGTTAGTCGAGACTGCCCAAGTAACTAAGACCTGTGAGAGGCATGTCAGTCGAGACTGCCCAAGGCATAAAGACCTGTGATAGACATATCGGTCGAGATTGCCTGGGACACTAAGACCCTTGAGAGGTAGTCGGTCAATGACTACCAAAGGCACCTAAGACCCATGAGAGGTAGTTGGTTAGTGACTACCTAAGGCACCTAAGAGACTCGTGAGAGGCAGTCGGTCAATGACTGCCTAGGGCACCAAAAATCTGAGAGGTAGTCGGTCAATGACTGCCCGGGGCACTTAAGACCCGTGAGAGGTAGTCAGTCGAGATTACCTAGGGCACAAAGAGCCGTGAGAAGCAATTGGTCAAGACTACTCGGGGCACAAAGAGCCGTAAAAGGTAGTTAGTCAGTGACTACCTGAGGCACTAACACCTGCGAGAGGCAATCGATTAATGACTACCTGGGGCACCTAAGACCCATGAGAGACAGTCGATCGAGACTATCCGGGGCACTAAGATCCATGAGAGGCAGTTGGTCAATGATTTCCTAAGGCACCTAAGACCTGTGAGAGGCAATCGATCGAGACTTCTTGGGGCATAAAGATCTGTGAGAGGCAGTTGGTCAGTGACTGCCCAAGGCACTAATACCCGTAAGAGGCAGTCGATCAGTGACTACCCTGGGCACTAAAGACCTTGAGAGAGGCAATCTTGAGACCCCAAGGGAACATTCAAAACCCTAAGAGAGACGATACAAAGACCCGCCAAGATTAATTGTTAAGCATTACTATTTATTTAGCATTCCAAAACTAATATTTTGTTGTCTATATTTGTTGTTGTTAATTTTATAAGGACGATGTATAAATGAAGACCCTGAGATAAGCAACCAATCGAGACCATCCTCGCTGGTTCTTAATTCAAAGTGTTTATTGCTCCACTCGGCACTTGGGGCTATATACCGATTGACCTTCAACCCTCTTGGCCAGTCGAACCCCTCCTAGCCAATCGAGCCCGTCTTGGCTGGTTCTCCAAGTCAAAGTGCCTATCACTCCACTCGGCACTTGAGAGTTGTGTACCGATCGACTTTCAACCCTCTCGGTCAATTGAGCTCCTCCCAACCAGTCGAGCCCATCTTGGCTGGTTCTCTAAGTCAAAGTGTCCATCGCTCCACTCAGCATTTAGGAGCTGTGTATCGATCGGCCTTTTGCCCTCCCGGTCAGTCAAGCCTCTCTAGGCCTTCAACTCTGCCTGACTCTCCAAAAGTGATCGACTTTGTAAGGTGATTGACATAGTACAACCCATAAAATGATTATAAATAGATAATAGAGAGATGAAAAGGAAACCCTGAGATTATGTTCACCCCAAAACTCCTCTCAAATAGGAGATGTGAACACTTTCTAAATTCTAATTACATATTTTCTTTTCCCAAGATCATACGTCTTTTCCAAATTAAATGTCTTTGAAGAAAACTTTACATATTCACCAAACAAAAAGGTGGAACAAGTACTTTTATGGCATGTGACTCTAGAAGTGGCCGCGCATAAATTTGTTGTATTTTTGTCATAGGTTTCCAGTATCTCGTTAGCTTCTCCAAATGCTTCTACGTTAGTTTCATCCATATTGTAGGAACTTGAGAGACTTGAACAATCTCAAGTTGCTTGAAGAAATTTCGAAGCTTATGTGACCTCCTCTTATAGTTGGTATCTTTAATGGCCCAATCTTTAAGAAGTTTGGTAGAGCATTCTTATTAATAAGAAGTGCCTCCATTATTTTTTAAGGGTTGGTTTTCCAAAAGATTTTTGTTTCTATTTATTTGTCGTTTTTAAAGTTTAAGATAACATTCATTATTTTATTAATTATATTCTTATTTTATTAATCAATTTATATATTTATTAAGAAAGTGAAAATAAAAAACAACCGGCATATATAGTGAAAAAGAAATAAAAAAATGTACAATAAGAAACTTCATAACTATTTCATTAAGAACAAAAAAAATTTATTGCATTTAATTTCTTGATTTCTTAATAAAAATCTTAAAAAGAAAGAAAGGTTGTACAAGTTATAACTTGCCCTAATTGCAATTTTTGGAAAAGACCATGTTTCGTAATTGGAAATTAAATTAAAAATAAAAATTAGGCTAAATTATGTTTTAAGGTCATATATAAGAACCACTATAAAATATATAACTTACATGTGGAGAATAGGCTAAATTATGTTTTAAGGTCTTAATAGTATAATGTTTGAACTATAACAACAATTGAAACTCCACTGCAGTCCTTCCCAATATTTACACTTTAATTTTGTTTGGCGGACCAAATGGGAGTGTTTACAGTAATAAATATACAAGTCATTAACTAACTACTGATAATCAATTCTGCATGGACAAAGGTTTTTCCAATGAAGAGAGAGTGTTTGCTCTGCTGCTTTCCAAAACTGCAGCTCTACGTCGTTCTTCAGATTGCATTGCTATCCATTCTGCTTGGTTCTTCAGATCCCTGCAAATTAGACAAATATATCAATAAAGCTAGCTAGGAATAAATATTTATACACTGTACTGTAGGTTGTGAAATGTTAAAAGTAACGCACATGCAACGGGGGATGCGACATCCTGAATCTCTACAATTCCTTGAGTGTAGAGTTAGTCCCATCCAAACCTTCTTACAATGTTGACATCCTCCAGAAACTCGAATAGTGCACCTACTGGCATGAGAGAACAGCTTTTTAATTTGAAGGCAATGCGGGTAAGTGCACGGTTGAGTTTTAGTTGAGTGACATCGCGATGCATGCTTTATAACATTCTGCAGTTCCTGCATCTGCAAGCAAGCTATTAATTATGACAAGAACGAATAATAAAATTATAGTGTGAACAAGACAAAGAGTGATGAAAACAATACCAGATTCGCGGAAGAACATAGTGCTGTTGAATAAGTTTGAATCAACGTGTGTGCATGGCAATTAGCACCTCTCTCGTTGTAGCATGCAGAGCAGACAGTGAACTCTTGGCAATTCTCACATTTCCAGTATGACTGGTATACAATATGTTTACAGCAAACGCGGCATATTGTTTCAACAGTCAGCAGAGTAGGATTCCTTACAAGATAGAGGATCATCATTGAGGAATACTTGGCTCTGCGGAGTGAGTCAAATTGAAAACTATGCTTTTGACAATAGATCAAAAAGTCATGCCTGGTATCAAATAACGCGTTATCAAGGATAATATCATTCTCCTTGGTATCATCCCAGAGGATATCATCCATGAGGACCTGGACAGGCATATAATTCAAACATGTATCTTGTTTCAGAAAAATCAACAAGGATGAGAAAATCATATCAACTCAGCTTTAATTTTAGGAAGGTACCTGACAAAGTCTATGCTTCTCGCCTTTGTCAGAAGTGTGTGAGCCAGCAGTATGGCATCTGAAATATTAATATGAAAAGTAAATGACCTATGTCCTTTTTGTTTCTTATCCTGCTATACCCAACATATAACCAGAAAGCACAGTAGTATGCTACATAATGTAGGGAAAAAAATAAAAGATGGGAAAAGGAAAAAAGAGAAGACACCTAGAGATGCATAATCAAATTCAATTGAGTATATGCCAAGAACAAAGATTAATCAACACTAATCTCTAGTTAACATCTAGAGAGAAAAAGAGCACAGAGAGAGAACTTAGGAAACATAAAAAATTGTGCAAAGTGCGATTTACCGAGAAGAGAAGTGTGTTGCTATCAAAATTCTAATTAAAGCATAAACACCCTCGTTTAACAAAATGCAAGGGATGAGAGGGAAAAAAACAGTTCAAATATTTGACTTTTAAGTTATCATCACCTTTCACACTCTTGAAATTTCTTGCATTCGGTGCAAAACCATCGGTTCCAGTCTCTATCACTTCATGGCAGTGCATGCAAACATACTGTAATTGAACTACCATGAAATCTTCCTTGACAGGTAATATGGTTTCTCCCAGCTGAACACAAACAAGGAGGTAAAAAGAAAAGAAAGATCAGATAACACCTAATAAATATGAAGGATCAATGTACGTAACCTAAAGGAGAGACAAGTTAGACATACTCTTTGCATCACTATAATATCTTTGACACTTCCTTTTGAAGGATTTACATGTCCCATGGCCTTTAAAGTTCTCTTTGCTCCTAGTTTCTTACACATCTTATCATACTCTCCTCCAATCTCTTTTTCAATTTTCCAGGCTTCATCCATAGCAGCACCAGACCAGTAGTCTCCATCAAAGTAAGGCAAACGAGCAGCTGTTACCTTAGAGTCACAATTTCCGGTAGGAACAAAGAAATGATCATATATGTTAGTTAAACCAACAACGATGTTTTCTTCAGTAGCCTTTCTTAGCATTGAATGATACCTGCATAAATTAAACAAACAATGTATATAAATACTCAATGGTTACATGGCGGTGCTCATTTTCCAAAGCAAGGACGATAAAAGAACAGAAACAATATACTCTCTCTGTAACATGACAGTTCTACAGTATTAAAGTAGCCACGTCATATTGGGATATGGCTAATGAAATGTATACAGAAGCACATGAAAACTAAAAACACAAACATAAGGGGAAAGAAAGACAGACCAGTGCCGTAGTTTATCATTCTTCGGAGTTTTTTGAGTGTCTGGATGACAATATAATATATAATCATCCCCCTTTAAAGGTGGACAGGCCCTTATATAGCAAGTTATGAAACCTCGTTTCTTGCAAAAATCAAGATATCCAATCTGAGGATAAAAAAAGAAATACATAAATAAAAGAAATGGAAGGTAACAATGTCTACTGTGTGATTAATTCACGTAAAAGACGAGCCCTAGATGAAATGTGGTCTTACCAAAACAGAAAGCAAGTAATTAGCAACAGAAATTATAAGCAACGTACCAATATCTCGTGGTAAACGAAGGTACGAAGAGCTTCTCCACTGCTAGTAACTCTTTCTGGCCTAAAATACTTAACAGAATCGAGATATGAAAGATATACAGAACGTTGATTTGGATAGCCACATTCTGAGCCAAATTCTTGGACATACATTGCGAAAAGGCATACATCCACACCTTCAATATTCTGAAACAGAAGGATAACCTGAAATAGATGGAACTGCCGTCACTTCTTATGAATAATACACAATGCCAAAAATATCAAGAGAGATTTACAACTTAAGTAATTAAAAGAATATCTATCCATTGATTAACCTCTAGACTTACTTTTGATGTATAAGAAAACTCGGCAGGGTAATCCTCCTCCTCAAAAATGTCTAGAAACTGTTTCTTCACCTTCAATTCTTTGTCAACCGATAACACTACTCTAACAGAAAGATTTTCTGCTACTAAAACCTAACAATTTAAAGTCACCCAAGGGAAATCAGAAAATATTAACTATTAAATTAATATTTAAAACAATTAAAAGGAAATAGAAAGAAGCAATTTATAAATTAATAATATGAATATAATAATAACATTAATAATATGAGAAGAATAATATCTTATGTATTTTACATACCTAAACTGCAACCTTTTGGGACTGAAGCATAACTATTTTATCAGAAACTTGTTTTAATAGCAGAGTTCTTTAACGATACTAATAGATTACTAATTTACATCTATTTCCAATTTACTTTGCATAAAAATGTTAAAAGATAAAAAGTTTATGCACGTGCATGCTAATGCTAAAACATAGGTATTCAATATCTTTAATTGAATAGTATTGACCATCTTACCTCATCAAAATTTTTATTCCCTTCAACTTTTGCCCAATCTTCACTCTCTTGCATGAGACGCTTTAAAAGTCTCTTCTCTATGTGGTCACTAAGCATAGTGCTTGGCAAGTCCTTGGCACCAAACATAGCAGTCTTCGGTAAGGGTACATGCATTCCATTTTTAATTTCCTTTAAACGGCATACTGGACATGTATACTCAGCACTGTAGTCCAAATCTCTTTTATCGTTATAGAGTGCACATATTTGATGCTGCCAACTTTTGCATTTATTACATTCAACCCACTGGAAAAAACAATAGACATAAAAGGTAAGTTTATAGTTCTCTATATACGACTGAATTATAGTACAGAGATACTAAACTTACCCCTTCTTCACATACTCCATTATTTGTCATTTTATGAAGATCTGTCTTGGAAACAAATCTCTCATTGAATGTGATGTTCCCACCTCGAGCAGTCCTATAACACGTGGTGCAAAAAAGAATTGTTCTGTATCATCTTCTTCTCTTCTATAGTAATAGTTTGAGTTTCGCTTGATGCGGTTGCCACAACGTAAGCAATAAATAGGCACTGGGGCAAAAGAAAGTGATCCAGCTTCACATAATTGGCATTTGTTAACACCATCCGCTGATTCTTCATCGGTTGTACTCTGTTCAAACAAGCATCAACTTGTATATGATTCGATAAATTCAAAAGCAAAATTACAAAATATAGAAATTCACATGTTCAAGATACACCCATCATGTGCCACTAGTATTGTTGGGCATAATTAAATTTAGGATAAAATATGCTTTTAGTCTTTCAAATAAATTTTTGTTGCTTTTGATTCTCATAAATTTTAAAATTTTTTAAAATATCTTTATCACAACTTACTCATGAGATAACATTCACTCAAGCATGCAACATCATATGCTTCTTCAAAATATTAACAGTGAATACTTTAAAAAATAAATAAATTTATAGGCCAAAATAAAAATACAAATAAAAACTTTAGAAGACTAAAATGAAATTTAAGAATTTTATGAGAACTAAACAAAACTATCAATCAAGTAAAATGAGTAAATCAAGGATTGAACACGTCACCAGTTAAACATGTCAAGTACCAACTACCAACTATCCAAAAGCTTACACTGCTAGGTGAAAGCACACAAATGGTTTTATATCTCTAACATGTCTCTTCATGAACAATCGTTTAACTTGCTAGTTGGTCCTCTAAAGTACGCAACAGAGAATAATTTTAAAGGAAAACTTCGTCTAGTAAGTGAAGCTTTTTGTTAGAATGTATAAAATATTCAATATCAACACTTATATTATATCCTTTAGGATTGGTTTCCCTGTTTTCTCATTACCTCTTAGGATTGGTTACCAT
This sequence comes from Mucuna pruriens, assembly GCA_025330945.1. Taxonomy (NCBI): domain Eukaryota; kingdom Viridiplantae; phylum Streptophyta; class Magnoliopsida; order Fabales; family Fabaceae; genus Mucuna; species Mucuna pruriens. The sequence goes on along the minus strand of JAENHJ010000527.1, from coordinate 79,398 downwards.
ATATTCTTACTTCATGATCTGTTTTCCTATTTAGTTAGGATTATAATTAGTATAAATAAGGGTTAGAGCTCTAGGTTTTGTGAAATATGAACACATTAATACTATGTAACACATTTCATTACATAATAGGATACCATACACTGACCCTGCCTCAACACTCAGTACAGTGCAGTTGCAATCCAGTAAACATGCTTTTATAGAATTAGTATAACATTGTAAAAGTATTACACAACTTTAATTATTAACAGGAAGATAAGAATAAAAGTTTAATAAAATGTTTGAAAAAATAAAATCATGCAATAAATATTTCTATGCTAAAGATACTAGAGTACTAAAACAGATCAAGGTAATGGAAAACAGATGAAGATGGTGTACTAACCTGGTTAGATTGCTTTGTCAGACTTGCAATGTGTTCTGTTATTTCATTACTTGTGAAAAAATCAATCAAGGAAACAGTATTAACGGTTGGATTTGGGGACTTCGTTTCCTTCTCTTGATCAGCTTTTGGCCCAATAACCTTCATTGTAGCATTTATCCCATCGAACTCAGTTCTGCCTTGATCATTTAAGGAAACAGTATAAACTGTTGGATTTTGGGACGTCGTTTCCTTCTCTTGATCAGATTTTGGCTCAATAACTTTCTTTGTAACATTTATCACATCCTGATTGAACTCAGCTCTGGCTTGATCAGTTAAGGAAACAGTATTAACTGTTCGATTTGGGGCCTTCGTTTCCTTCTCTTGATCAGCTTTCGGCTCAATGACTTTCTTTGTAGCATTTATCCCATCCTGATTGAACTCGATTTTGTCTTGATCAATTAAAGAAACAGTATTAACTGTTCGATTTGGGGACTTCGTTTCCTTCTCTTGATCAGCTTTTGGCTCAATGACTTTCTTTGTAGCATTTATCCCATCCTGATTGAACTCGATTTTGTCTTGATCAATTAAAGAAACAGTATTAACTGTTCGATTTGAGGACTTCGTTTCCTTCTCTTGATCAGCTTTTGGCTCAATGATTTTCTTTGTAGCATTTATCCCATCCTGGTTAAACTCGGTTCTGGGTTCTAAAAGTGCTTCAGAAGAACAATGTTGAACCATGTTGGGAGTCGACCAATCTGAACGTACATTATTAATTAAAGAGACACCAAAAGCAGACTCCATTTTTTGCCTTTTCGCAGTTGGTTGCATGGCTTCAAAATTAGCACAAGGGGCATCTTTTTCTTACAACAAAACCCCCAAATACACCATCTGGAAATTCCAAACGACGCTCAACAATATCAGTGGCTAGCAAATTCCAAGAGTAACATATATGACAAGCATCATTTTGACATTCATCAAAATGCAATAACAGCATTCTATACCGTTCACAATTACATAGATTTTCCTTGCAACAAACTCTTGAATGCAGACATTTCAAGACATTACCCTGTGGAATAATGTTTAAATTCCTATAGTAAAAATGTTGAAGCAGGATCATCTGTTCAACTGAAAGTTTAGAACTACTGGATGCATTCATATAAGCAGATCCGTCTAAATCAAAATGATCTACCAAGCTTTCTGAAGTGAACTGTTTATCCCCATTGACGCTTCTTTTAAAATGCTGCGACTGTTTCAATGTCTTCGGCCCCAAATTTTGACAAGAATGTTTACCATGATTTTCTAAGAATGAATTAGGCTGGGCTATATTAGTTTTATCATTAATCTGTTGAAAATCTAGCTTCTGATGTTGATATTGCCTTATATCCCCAGGGATGCTCAGGCCAGGAGAAAGATTGGAAACTTGTGAAAATTCCCTTGAGACATGTTGAGAGGCCAACAAATTTGAAGAATCAGATTGGAGGGATTTTCCCATATTAATATATGCCATTGAATCACTTTTCTGCATAGTCCCAGAACAATCTCCATACTTTATCAGATCCATTTCCCCTGCCAAAGCAGTCAAATAAATGGTAAACAATACATCATATAGAATAATAATAGTTCAAGCAAAAGAAGAAAGGAAAAACAAAAACATGGTCACAAAAACAAAATCAGAAGTGCACATATACAGATTTAAACTTAAGAAACCATATGACTCAAATACGCATACAATTGTCTGCCTGTTGCCAGTAATAAAAAATTGACTTGGAGCTAACTTACAGGTAACTTTCCCAACGGAAAAAGAAAAGTTAGAAAACACACCCATACCAGTGCATGTAGCGATTGCTGGACGGATATCAGGTGAAAGAACCGGCCTGTGAACAACAGAAGAATGAGATAGCCCTCCTTTTGGGAAGCCATATTTATTATCTACAGCCACTGCAGAATAATCAGTTGCATTAACAACAGGACCAGACACGTTCTGAAAAGCAGGTTCCAGTACACTTCCATTGGACCAAGGATGGAATAACCCAGAAGAGGGCACCATCTTAGATGTGTAAGTAGTAAAGCTATCTACTTGTTCACTGCATTTTGTCGCATGCAACTTCTTGAGTAGTGTTTCCACTCGCTGCATAAATGTGTCCTGATTCATATACTCCTCCTGCCAAATATGTAGGAAGAAAAATCATCAAAAATTACCAGGATGCTGAAATTAATTGTATTTGATCCTCTTATTGCCTGCTTAACAAATGAAAGTCTCACATGCTTAGACTCAATTCCAAAAAACAAACCTGTGAATTGGCAGCAATAAATAGCCAGTATTCCAGAATATTTGCTAAAACTGATGCCTGTTCTTGATCATAACAAAGTTGGGAACCGAAAATTGAAAACCTAATGAAAAATTTAGTTAGTCTCAACTCAATGACAATTTTATGGTGAAGCAAATGCCACCACTAATAATTTCAGCATCATTGTATAGAAGTTATACAATTAGATTAATGTGAAAGCTTATATCACTTACATTATATTTCTGATCAAATTACGGCAGTGGCTGATTCCAGGATCCTTATGCCAGTCTAAGAACCCTACTTCATTTGTTCTATTATATTGATGGCTTAAATCAAAACCTCTCTGCGGAGGAAGGTTTGGGTCAAATGATGAAAAATTTCCTGGCATTTGTCTGCAGGAATTCCCGATATTGGAACCTTTGGCATGCATCTTCTGGCTTTATCAGAAACTATCTATTCTGCAGGCACTATAAAACACTAGAAATTATTAATGAGTGTTAAAGATAATGCAACCAACGTTTTCTATATGATATATGGTAACTTGGAAGATAAAAAGAAGGATTATCAGATATTTAAACAAACTCATAATCAAGTTCACACACATACAAACATTAAAATAGTCTAAAAATCATAATTTAACGAAGAAAAACATCCATCTTGAAACGGCATGACAACCAAACAAACACAAAATTGGATTATCAAATGTTAAAAATTTTAGGAAAAATAAAACTCATTATTCAGAACGTGATAAAATCTAAAATGATTACCAAATCTATATGACACTCTTTAAGAATCCAGCATTGTACATCATTATGTAATTTTGAATCACCCTGAGGAACATATTAAATTATTATTAGCTTTTAAAGAAGAAAATTATTTTTAGTTCCGAACTCTTCTTATATATGGTAAGGGTAATACAGGCAGGAAGGAAGGTGCTTTCCACGTTTTTTATTCTACATTAAAAGAATGGCCTTTTTTGTTTTTAATCAATTGCTTCTAGCTTAGATTATGATTGCATAGTCATGAAATGCAGAAGCAGACTAAATCTATCGTAAACTCGAAAGGATGAAGCTGTTATTAAGATTCCAACAAGTATGGAGGAAAAAAAAATCAAACATACACAATAAGTCAACAAAGAGTCATGCAGTGGAATCTAAGAAGAATAAATATAACGATTGGGTAACATCTATGATGAGGACATAGATACATATTGTACACTTGAACAAAATTCAAACAAACTTATCTCGAAAGAATTTTTACATGGTATGGAGACAGTCAGAGTGTCAGTTCATAATGTACAATTTAAGGGTCTTATTGTTTGCTACTTAGCTATAATTAAAACTATTTTGTATATGGAAAAGAGAGTGATAGAAAACCAAAATCTCCCATCGAATAGAACTACAAGTAATTGTATACGAAAAACAAAGGTCGAGAGTGCATCGGCATAGCTTGTTTTGACGAACCACAGCCATTTAATTAAGCATCAAGTATTAATATATTGAATAGTAAAACACAAACCGTTATACTGTTTCATATCTGTAAATGATATTATAAAACAGCTAAATATCAATCAGACAATGCAATAAAATATTATTTATTTTTCAAGGTTCACCCCGAAAAAACACACCGGCTTCAACCTCCGCCGACCAATGCCCTACGTTGCAGCAAAAAAAAAAAACACTTTGAACAACAGGTTAACTTTAAAATGCAATATACTAATTAACACCCCGCCCCCAGGGGTTTAGAATATCTAATTAATAATAATCATATACAGAACCATAAATAAAGCTATCTAAGTCTAAGTCAGGTACTAATTAAATTAACTACTTTCTCATTTTCTTTTTCCTTTCCTTTTCGCTCAGTTAAACAAACAAAAAAAAATATAGCTCCAGCAAGGAGCACAAATTCCATTCAAATAAAGAAATCGCTTATTTGCATTTAATAATTCAAAGATTTCATTTAAAATTAAAATCGTGAGTAGTAATTAAATTAAAAAAACGTGTTCTTTTTTCTTTCCTTTTCCCTCAATTTAAAGGGAGAAAAAAAGCAACACAGATTCACATTCCATCAACATTCACTAATTCAACACATAAAGAAATCGCTTAATTAGGTGCAACATTCAAAGATTTCATTTAAAATTAAAATAATAAATCCTAATTAAATTAAAAAGACTTGGTCGTTCTTTTTCATCCAATTAAAAGAGAAAAAGAACAAAAGGAAAAAAAAAAAAACTAGCTCCTTCACAAATTCACATTCCATTGACATTCACTAATTCGACCCATGATAAAAAAGCCGTTTATTTGGTGCAACTTTGCATGATTGCATTTAATTACAATAACGATAATAGAAACATAAATTGATAGTAGAAAAAAAAAATATCGAACTCCATGAAATTATTTGGGATTTTGATAGAATGACGAAGTAATGAAAAACAAATACGCGGTAAATCTAATAGGGTTTCAAAGAAGAAAACGAAAATTGCAGTGCAAGAAATACAAAATAAGTGTGAATCCAAGTGGAAGAATAATAAAATAGTAAACCCTAACGGTAACAGAGAAAGAGAGAGGGAACAACCTGAGAGTGAGGATCACTTTTCACGTCTTTTTCTTTGTTGTGGACTCTGTCGCTGTCACTGTCTCCAGTTACGGAACAGAAGGTTTGTGCAAAGTGTCGTGTGTAGTGTGGGGCAACGTGTCTGTAAACGTACCAAATAAATAAGATGGAAGCAGATCCAATGTGATCACGTTTTATTGCATCCGTCAATCACTGCCGTTGGTGCAGAGATCTAATGGTTTATATTCTATATCTATGTTTATATTTAATCTATGAGATAGAAGATGATTGTTATCTACTGCATGAATGCCATAAATTTCTTATCCCAGAAAATCCGCGTCCAAGTGTTATATTTAATTACTGGATAAGGGCGAATAATGAGGCGGCCGAACAAAAACATTCCCTCCACACCTGCCATGGAATGAGAGGGAAAATGTTATCAAATTTTTGTTTATTTTGGATGTTTAAAAAAAATTATAACATAAAAAAAATTACATGAAAAAATAAGTTTTTTTATAATAATATATCACAAACTAAAATGCATATAAATTTATTAATTTTTATAATAATTAATTATATTAAAATTATATTAATGATTATTTATAATTAGATGACACATAATTATATGATTATTAAATTCAAATCAAATTATGAAATGTTTAACCGTATATTTTATTATCGCTCAAATATAATAATATATTTGTCAAATAATATATCAATTATTATATCATCATTTAATATTATGTCAATAAAATTTATTAAATATTTAATAAAAAATTTATTGAAAATAAAATTTCACAATTGTGAAGATTTAAATTGTATAATTGATATTTATTACACTAAATTGCACAATTATCATACAATTGTAATACTTAAAAAAATCAAAAGTATAATTAAGTCGTTATAAAAAAAAATAAGATGATAAAAATATATTTTAATTTAAATTTATCTTTAATTGGTATCAAAAATTATAAAAAAGTATTTTTATTTATCTAAGTAAATAAAAAATATTTTTTATTTTTTATATAAATAATGCATTTTCTTACTTTATTTGTTTAGGCTTTACATTTTTATGTTGATGATTCACTTTATAGGATTACCAACATGATAATATAGATATAAATGAACTATGCATTTAGATTTCTTTTTGATGATACACATTCTCTTAAGATATTATTGGTTAAAAAAAATTAAATAACATCCGTATCCCTTATAGTTTTGAAATAAACACTCATTTTTATTATGTTTTTAATAAAGAGACACTTGTTTCTCTTGTATTTTTAATAAAGAGAAAATATATTTTATTCATATAAGAGATAATTTTAAAAAAACATATAAATTTAGAACAAATTTAATACTGCTATATAAGTAAATTAGTTTTCTTAATTTTGATGAATTAATTAATTAAATCTTGTAAAACGCTAAAAATATATTATTTAATAATAGGATGGGCTAAAATATCATCTCCATATTTCTACGTCATAGCAGTTTCATATATAGTAAGAGAAATAATATAACATTAATAATAAAAATAAATAAAAATATTAAAATACAAATATTTAAAATTTTTTATTTAAAAAATATAAAAAATTACTTTAATAATAAGATGACATTGATAATTTAAAATTTTAGTTTAATAATAATTTATAAATAATATATAATATTAATTAAAAAACTAACATATGTAATATAGTCTCAAATTAGCACGTTCACATGTTATGCTGGAACTATTATATATATATATATAAACCCAAACACGAGAATAAACCAATAAGCTCATACACATATATTACCTAATGCGTGATTATTTAGATAATAAAATTAACTTAAGGAAAAAAGAAACTTAAATATATGTACGCATCAATCGTAATAATTAAGATCTAGCTAGTTGCATCAAAACCGTGATTGTATACCGAAGGAACAGAATTCTCAAAATATGGGAATGTTGTACGAATAAAATGTTTTTGGGTTATAGAAAAGAGAAATTGAAAGTTCTAATATGTGTTGGGTGGGTTAAATCAGTAAAGTAAAAAATATTTAATCTGCAATGTAGTATATTATACTATGTTTAGGTAATGCCACAATGAACACTGAAATTGAACAACGAACATATTAGAATGAGGGAAGAAACAATTTTTTTTTTTTATAATTTCGTCTCAATTAAAACAAGTTCGGTACCTAAATTTGAGGAACGATTTTTTTTTTTTCCCACAACTTGTATTAAAATAAAAACCCTAGGAGACAGCACTGAGAAGAGACCACTTTGCCAGAAATGAAAGAAAAAAGTAGAAAAACAAGTGGATTGATAATTTAATATGTATGACTTGATTAAGAGATTGCATATTACGACACTCTAACCCCTGCAACACAAAACGAAACAACATTTGTTTTAAACATTGCAGGATCGTGATTAATGTACAAAAATAAAAATAAAAAGGAAAAAACAAAAGGAAGGTGGTGTAAATCTTAAAATCTAAACCTATCTCTCCTCTTCTTTTCTCTTCCTTTCTTCATTATCTAATTTTCTTCGATATTAATCCATTCACTGTCCCCACGTGCTCCAAATCCTTTCACCAAAAAGCCTTACTTCATTTTACATGAATTTGACTATTTCATGTCTTCAATACAAAATGCTAATTTCTAATCAGGCTAAAAAAAAGCCTTTGCTTTTATTTTGTTACTATCTAACTAAAAGTTTTTACCTTTTATATATATTAATATTAATACAATACAGTACGCTGCTTTCTAATCAGGCTAAAAGCCTTACCTTTTCCACTATGTAGCCTTCAGCACTCTGCTCCCTACCCATCTCCACACCACTCTAGTTTTGTATTCTATATTAATTATATAATGTTAAACAGAAAATTATGCAATGAGCACAGTTAATATTATTATATGAAAATGTGTTATATTATAGCATAAAATTATTGTTATATTATAGCATAAAATTATTGTTAGTAACTAAATTTTATAACAACTAAATACTTCTGAGTATATAAATTATATTATAATTAAGATATGTAATAAATAAATATTTTTAACATATAGATTATATTTAAAATTTATATTTAAAATTTATATTTTATATTATGATATAATGTTGTTTTTATTTATTGTTCTTTTTAAAATAATAGTAAAATTTGGGATAGAATCTATTGACCCTATTTGCACCAAATCTAAACTATAAATGCAAACTAATTTTGCGGTTTGTATCAACTTTATTTACGTAGAGAGAGAAAAACATTAACATACTTTGCGATCATCATTTAGTTAATTATAGTCAATTAATTTATTTATTTGATTTAATTGATTACTTGAAAAAATTGAGAAAAATAAAAAAATATTTTATTTTTTATTTGAACCATAAATAAAGAAAAATAAATATATACTTCAATATTTGTAAAAAATAATTTGTTAATAATTTTATAAATAGTCAAAATAAAAAAAATTAAATTAACCAAGCAATTAATTGAATCAAATCAAATAAATTAATTGATTACAAATATGATTTACTATCTATATCTATATCTATAGCTATATAGATAGATATAGATATAGACATGTTGTATTAACGTTTAGATTTAGGGTAAGTCTTTAGATTTACACCTAGTGTCAATGAATCTTATCTCTTAAATTTTAATTTATAACTAATAATATTAAAATTGATAGACAGAAAGAGATAATAGATTAAGAAATATCTCTTAAATTGATCTTTTGTTGAAAAAACATAGCTAAATAAATTATCTCGATCAAATGTATTTTTATGTTTTAAATTAAGTAGTTATAAATTAAATAGTTTTGTCGGATATATTAAATACGGAATTATGCATTGAGCATAATTAATATTATTATAATCTTAGACTTGACAAGTTATTTTAATTAGATTTTAGTTTTTTTATTAGCTTTCCAGATTGTTTGACGTTAATAGTAGTATTTGGTAAACTTTTTTAATACCTTATATCAGTTTTTTAGTAGCTTATAGTATTCTTTTAAAACGCTACTTTAAGTAGCTTTTTTTTAAAATGTTATTTTCTAATTTATAGCTTTTTGTATTTATTTCTTTTTTTTTAAGTATTTGTTAAATTTTATTTATATCATTTAAATAAGATAAGATTTTATTTTGAAATAAGATATAATTTTATTTTTAAATAAGATTCAATTTTATTTTTAAATAAGTTCTGATTTTATTACATTAAATTAGCATTTTAAAAGAATTGAAGTAGTGTCTAATTAACAATACATTACAAATTATTAAAAAACATTACACACTACTAAAACAAATTGTTGAAGGACAACTAAAAAGTTCTCTTTCAAGATAATTATGCTATATCATATTAAAAAATAACTAAAATTTAAAATAACTTTTTAGAATATATAAATTATATATTATAATTAAAATTCATAATAAGTTAATAAAAAAATTAAAGAAAATTGAACAATTAAAACTATTGAGACTAAAATTATTCATACCAATGTAATTAAAATTATGGAGACGAATATAATTTAAAAGATACAGATATAAATATAAATATAATCATAAATATTGATGTTGGGTTTTTTTTAGTGGCTTAACTATTTATTGTAAGGAATTTTGGAAATTTTGGAATTGAAGCATCATGGATCGAGTCTCATTTTAGTCACTCTTAAATTGTTTTCGTATTTTTTGGTTTGCTACGCATGATGTCATCAAGACGGGTGTAATACTTAAATTTTTTTTCTTCTGTGATTAATAATAACCATAAGAGATAATTAAATTTAATTTCATAAAAAATAAATTAAAAAAATATGTGTGATTTTGTTTTTGTAATTTATAGCAGAAGATTTTACTAAAATTAAAAATGTATTATACACTTATTGGTAAGATTATTTCCATTTTCTTTTCTTTGTTTTCTCCACTCACTACAAAAAAATTTATTTTTAGTGGAGGTTTATTTGTGGGGTTACTATAAACCGCCACAAAATTGTATGATTTCTGACGGTTTTCTTAACCTCCACAAATTACAAAACAAAATAGATTTTAGTGACATAATTTGTGGGGGTGTTCATAAATCCCAGAAAAATATACAATTTCTGACACAAAATATGACCACCACAAATTGACATATTTTTTGTAACTTATTTTTTTTTAATTATAAATTATTTTAAATTGATATATATTATTATCTATTTCTTATTTAGTTTTGATTTCTATTTTACTTTATATAATTCTTAATTTATTTTTTATTTTTTTTATCTTTTGTCAATTTAACTTGTTTAAAAGATAAATCAAATTTAAAAATTATATATTTTTTTATAAAAATCATATTTATATGTACATAACTTTTATTAGTAGTCAATACTAATAAAAAATTGTTAATATAATTTTTTAGTAATTTTTATAACTTATTTCGTAACATAAATATTTATATTAATAATTTTTTTTATAATTTATACAATGCTCATGTGAATTTATCAAAATAACGTATAAATTACTATCACTTTATTTCAATAAACTTTACATAATTTATAAAAACATCTTAAAACTTATATAAAAATTATTTGTTTATTTTTAATTATAAAAATAAGTATAAGTAATTACATACAATGGAATTGTTTAGAGAAATAATTTTGGGCAAGTTAAATTCTTTTTTTCCACGGAGCAAGAAAGATGACTTGAAGTACAAATATATTAATCTGATCTCAGAGTTAAAAGAGCAAATAGTAACTGTTCTAAAATCAATAAAAATACTCCACCTAACTATACACCAGGCTGTGAACCCCACCAGAACGCACCCGCATCTCTTTCTTCTCCCTCAACTTGCTCCCAATTCAAAGATCTGCAACTCCTTCACTCTCTCATTTTCGCATGATTTTTCTCTCTGCGTTGCCATGACGGAACCAACGGAGCCATCCACGTCATCTTCATTGGGGAGGGACCCAACCGCCGTGATTCACCCGAGGCACGAGCCATTTGAGCACGGCCTCTTGCCAATCCCACGCCTCATTTTCTCCGAGCCAGTGCAAACCCTAATTCCGTTGAAGCAGAAGATTCTAGAGTCATCCTCCAACCAGCGAGTCGACTCGGTGGCCATCTCCGAGTCGCTGCAATCTCTGTTGAGCACGCGAGGCTCGTCCTTAATACCCTGGCCTCGGTTCTGCACTCCGACTCCGAACCTCTCGTCGCTGCCAAGCTCGGCGAAATCGATTCTGTGGGCGTGGACGTCCATGATCTGCTCCTGTTCCTCTACATTCAATCCTACAAGAGGCTCCTCCTGCGGACGCACAAGGACTCCGCCGCCGTCGCCGATGTCTGGCCTTCCACTTCTGCGCCTTCGAAGGCTACTTGTCCGCCCTCTCCCCGCTTCAGGTGAATTTTCCGTTTTCTTTCGATCCTTTCATTCTCTTTTACGCAATTCGATGTGTTATTCGGCGCTATTAGGCACTGAGGTGTTGTTCCGGACCAATGCATTGCTTAATTCCTATAATCTTGGATTAATTTTAGCCAGTTACTTTCACATTCAAACCCTTGGATTATTTTTTTAGCTGGTGTTCGATGCCTTTTCGCTCATTATGATTTTTTTCGATTTGCATATTAAATTGCTGGCAATTTCGTTTCGTGTGATTCTGTTGATTTGATACAAAAAAGTGTTAGTTCTGATGGCGAATGTTGTTCAGCTTGTGGGCAGCAACAGTTGGCGGTTTATGCCATCGCAGGCTGACGAAGAGGCTCATTAGTTGTCGTATCTGCAAAAACACTTGGCTAACATTCTGTCTCTCCTTGCAGAGCCTGTGGAGGGAGAAGGCGAAGAATCTTTGGTTTGTTAATTTACTGTATGCTACCTATGGTTGTTGCTGATTTTGACTGCAATTGATTATTTCTTATATTATCAATAAGATACTTGGTTTATTGCTGCATTATATATATATATATATATATATATATATATATATTATCTTTGGGATTCATTCTTGTATTTCGTATGCTGTCTTGGACTTTTGGTGATGTCCCATGCAAACCAGGAAGAGAGATCTTGAATAATGAATGCCATGGAGAGTAGTTTTACATAATTTGTTGTATGCATTTGTTTAGCACATGTAAAATGTTGTTCTTTCTTTCTTTATTACTCAATCATATTATTTTACTTTTTGCTCATTGCTATCAATTTTCTCTGAAGTCCGAACATGATACTTTGTGCATACACTAAAGACACCACTTAAGAATTTTGTAGCACATAGGTACCCTTCTGTGTTACCTTCCTGTATGATTGCAACACGTTATTCTATTTTTTTGACATATTGTTAGCATGGCAATATCATCGTGGGGAGCAGAAAACATAATTCCATAGTTTGTGTTTGTCTCACTCTGCTTTGCAAGTCAAGCTGTCTAATGAAAACTACGTACTGTCGGCCTTAAATTCTTGAAAATTACATAAATAACATTTATGTAATTTATTTGTTCTGTTCATGTTGGTCCTAATTTAATTTGGCAATTTTATACTTATGTTGAAACATCTAGGGAATGCTTGATTTCAGATTGAAACAGAATGCTTGTATAATGAAGGCCATCCTCTTTTCTTCCCTTTTATTTGTTGTGGATAAATTATGTTTTATGGTTCGAATGCCTTACTCAATGCTTTACTGCATTTTGAAAGTTTTCTTCATGTTCCTTATTGTACCTTCTTTCTTTATTGAATAGGAATTCTAGCCAAACCCTCTGCCGAATTTGTTGCTGTTCCGCTTGCAATCAGCTATCCAGAAGTAGAGCTCTTGTATGTGATTAATAATTCGGTATGCTTTGGAATCCCTTTTCTTGTGTTTGTTTAGCATTTAGATGGCTTACAAACTTTATGAAGCTAGGACCTCCTTAATCAACCCTTGACTTTGTCTTCATATCTTTTATTTGAACTTTCAAATAGCTTATTTATTCATAGATGTTTGCCTTTGTGAAAATACATGACTAAATATGCTATGTAAGTATACCTTAAATATTATAAATTACATTTTATTGGATGTTTAATTTAGACATGAATAAACTATTGAATGAGGGATTCTGCTATTCATTTGTCCCTAACAAAATAATCCATATTGCTTTTGGATTAGTTTATATACTTCTGTTGTCTGTCATTTATTATGTCCCATTGATCGCTTCTATTGATAGAGTCTCGTGTATCTAAGGGGAAAAAATGGTTACGTGTTAACTAGTAGATTAGTTGAACCATTTAATTATTCTACATTACCTTTGTGCTTTACTTCTGCTTTGTGGATTAAATTTTAATGGAAATTTGATGATAATTTGGCTGTAGGATATATCTACAATACTCAATACTGAAGATTATAGTGAATTAATGCAAAGTGTAGCCAATAAAAGCTCCTGTCAGTTTTTTCATCTCCCACCTGTTCTCAACAAGTCTTCAGAGAAAAGCAGAGATGAACATTCACAAAATGGGGAAATTGATGCAGACAGAATTTTCTTGGATAATATTGGAAAATCTAGTAAGGAAATCACAGTTTCAGCTTTTATAAATTGATAGAGTAGAATCTTTTGCTAGCATTTTGTTGACAGTTCTTTGTTTTTCATATCCATTGGCATAGGTGAAGATGCTGCAGTGATTTTGTACACTAGTGGGACTACAGGTAAACCTAAGGGAGTTGTTCTTACACACAAAAGCATTGTTTCCCAGGTATGCTCTATGATGACCTCCAGTTACATTTAATACTTTGAATTGACAATTTCATCTACTAAAATAAAATTCTCTTCCTGAACACTAGCTCTACGACTGTGCAAATTATTTTGGTGTACTTATCAAATCATGCACGAACTACTGTTTATGATTTAATTTTAATTTTAATCACAATACAATTTAATCCCTGTTGACTTGAGGATGCAGTTCCTAATTTTGTCAAATTTTGGTGGTTTAAAACCGCCACTAAGTGTTTAATAAGGAAGATTCATTTTCCGGCGGTTTATAACTGTCAAAATATGTTAAGTGTAAAAGGAATTGGAACACATTTATTGTCGGTTTCAAACCCACACGAAATATCAAATGAAAGAAGAATGAAATGCAATTTTTGGCAGTTGTAAACCCCCAATAAATATGTTTTATTTTCTAGCGAAAAAACCAGGGGGTTAGATATAAACCGCCAGAAAACGTTTCTGGCGTATGCAAAACCAGCGGTTATTTTAACTCCAGAAATACCATTTGTGGCGGGTTTTAACAGCCACAAATCGTAATTTTAACCACCACAAGATTTAATGGTGTAGGATGCAGTTTTTCAAATTCTGATTCAGCAGAAAGTTCTTGATTAAAAGAAGAAATTATTAGTTTGAAGGATAAACTAGCAAGTTCTGAAGAAAGTGTTAAGACATTAAAAAATGTCATGCTTGCATACATTCAAATGAAGGAAGGATATATTCCTACTAAGTTGGAAGCTATATTTGGCAGTACTAGTAATGTAGTGGTAAGCACTTCATATATTTATGTTAACGTAATTTATATTATTAATACTTAAAATGAAATTTAATATCTTATATATACATTTATTGATTATCCTAACATGATACAATTTGTATTTTATAGGACGAAGGGAGTGGACAAGATGTGTCAACACCACAAGGAGGATCTTCATTAAATAGTAATCTTCATGGAGTTTGACATATAAGTTATGTAGTTTGTGTGCTTAGTAAAATGATTTCACATACATTGTTGTTTAGTTCAATTTTTGTGAACTTGTAAAACTTTTGTGAATTTGTAAAACTCGAGTACTTGAGTTTAATATGTTTAGTTTAATTCTTGAGATACTTTGTTAAATTCTTATATACAAGTTTAATATATTATGCTGATTAGTTTAATGTTGTGCTTTTAGCTGAAATTTATTTATTTATTTTAACTGGATTTGTATAATAATTTTAACTAGAGATTTTATATTTATTTAAACTTATATATTTTAATTTAACCTATTACATATTTTAAATATAATCTTTTTAAAATATATGTTGGAATTTGATAGGTAATTTTGAATCATAATAAATAATCTATAAATTTATTGAAATATAATTAATAGGTAATTATTGATAATTTTAAATAATAATTTGATGATAAACACGTATTGTCAATTTGTGGCAGCTAAATATCGTTAGTAAATGTTAAATTTAAGGATTTAAAATTTGGGGGTTTAAAACCGCCACTATATATTTAACAAGGAAGAAAAACACATTTTCGGGTTACAGCTATCAAAATTGGCGGTTTAAACCGTCACAAAATATCAAATGAACAAAGAATGAAATTCATTTTTTGTCGGTTTTAAACCCCAAAAAAAATTATTTTCTGGCGAAAAAACCAGGCGTTAGATATAAACCGCCAGAAATCGTCTCTGGTGCATGCAGAACCAGCTGTTAGTTTAACTCTAGAAATACCATTTGTCGCGGTTGTTAACCGCTAGAAATTATAATTTTAACCCCCACAAATAACATGTTTTTTTATAGTGAGAAACTAAAGTTAGCATATTATCTTCTCCTTCAAGCTTATATTTTAGCATTTCTTTGGCGTAATGGAAGCTGTTACTATTTTGATAGAGTAAAAAGCTTTTTTTTTTTTTGTATTGGAAGATGTATGGTATGGTTTAGCTAATTTATTTGTGTTATAGGTTATGAAAATGACTTACCTTTATTATTTGTTGTAAATCTTTGAATAGATTTTATAATTGGTGTTTATTTTCTATTTGTGGTTGGATTCATGAAAAGTTTACGTTAATATGTGGTAGATGTATTGCTGAAAATGTATTTTATCTTTTGTTTTAAATTTTTAAATAAAAATATTTATTTTAGTTGATGGAAGTAACTTGTTGAAAGATGGATAGATATGGTATGAGTTTCATGAAATTTTTGGACAAAATCTACATGATTGAGAGGAAATTTTTCATGGAAAAATCTAATCGCCAAAATTGATTAGAAATCAATTTTGTAAATTAATATTAATTAAATGACAATAAATGAATAAAAACTCTATAAATATCCAAGAAAAAAATATTATGAAGCATTGGCTGTTTTGACTCAAGGTGGACTTCATATTATTATTGAATTTCGTGGTGGGCCGACTTAAAAAAAATAAGCTTTCTTGAAGGTTTAAGACAAGTTAGTTATTAGAAAAATTAGAATAAGTTAAATTAATGGGATAAAAATTGAAACAGTAGAAATTACATTTATTTTACCTAATTAGGACCTAATAAAAGTGATTTTGTAATTAAATAAATTTTTGGATAATTTAAAGTAAATTTTATAAAATTAGTGTACAAAGGCAAAATGGTGATAATTTTAGCATAAAAATTCAAAATGATTTATCTGAAAGGTAATATTGTAATTTAATGTTTTATAATTATTAATACATTTATTTTAAGTTACTTACGTAGAGAAATAAATATTTAAAATTTATTTAATATTTTATTAATTTTGACAAAAAAATGACTAATAATAGTGATTTTAGTAAGAAAATTCTAAAAATGAGTAAAATGAAATTTTTACTCCAAGAGAATTATATTTATAAGATAAAAAATGTTTTACTGGAAATTTTCATAAAAATACGATTTTTTTGTGGATTTTACAATTTTTATGTTTTAAAGAGAATTCTAGTCATTTTAAATTAGTATAGAAGTAAAATAATAGATTTAATTCAAATAAGCTTACAAAAATTCTAGAAATATTTCTAAGGGTTAAAGTTGATTTCAGAAACTTATATTTAAATTTTTACCATTTATTAATTTTATTTGAATTTTTTTTAAAATTTTAGAGTTTAATAATTTAAATATATATATATAACTTATTGTTTACCTAGCTTTTGACTAAAGTTTAGTAGTTTAGAGATAGTAATTTAAGTTGTATTAGTATAAATTAAAATACTTAAAATATTTTAGTAAAATTAATTAAATTTGTCGTAATTTTATTATATACGTCATCCATTATTAGCAGAAACATAAAACATTACAAATGAATTTTGTTATTAAGTCGGAGTTATTTGGTATTAGTTGACGGAGGTTATTGTTGAGCGCTCTGTCACTCTCTAGAAAAGGTGTCTAGTGAGTCATTTTCAGTGTGTTGTTGACTTGAAGAAAAAGATAAAGGTAATTTAATAATAACTATTGTTATTAATTGAATATACATGCATTCATAAATGAGTCAATGACTAAGGTAGATGACAATGGACCTCACATCGTGTGCAAGCAAGCACGTAAGTTAGGGCTACTTGGTGGGGCTCTTAACCTAGTGTTGGAAAGGTTGGTAGGGATAGTTGTTGATGGACCTTAAGGATAGATAGATAGAAAAACCCTGCATTGTATACCAAGGTCATTGCAAACCTTATGTAGCAGTATGCCACTACCCACGTATATCTATCCCAATAAACCACTACATCATTTCTATAGATCAATTGGCAGTGTCCCCCAATGGTTTTTAGCACGTGCTACCTTCTGAATTTGAGAGGTCCGACTCTGCTATCGTACTATGATAAGGGACACATTAGCGTTTGTCGCTCAAATGTTAAAAATCTCCATAGAGTTGTCTGCATGCATCCATAATTGTCTTTCATGCGTAATTCATTTGCATATATAGCTGGTGACCAATTATGGTTATGCTTGGATTTATTACATGTCGACTGATTTTTAATAAATATTATTCTATTTATCTATCATCTTAAATTTTGTAAGTTTACCCTTGTGCTATATCTTTTGTAACTGTGATGATCACAACGTTACCGTGATAGTAGATGGCGAGCCCGCATCAACAACTCGAACCCGACATGATTGACCAGATGTGCACATGTTTGTACTTGAGGGTAATTACACATATTAAGACGTATACAATGTTGTTCTAGGAATTAAGACCCAGTTCCGGGAGAAGTCTAATTAGGCCTCGTAGGAGTCCTTCCTTCTTTTCGTCTATTGTTCTTTCCAACCATCCTAGAGAGTGCGTATGTATATCTCATTTTATTGCATGTACTTATCGATAGGTACATGTGTGCAAACACACACCTTACTTTTTGAGATACTTTTTGAAATACTTTATTTCAGTGCTTTTTCCTGTACATATGCATGTTACTCAATATACCTCTATCTACTATTGAAGTTTTAAGTTTCACATTTTTATGGTTAACAACTATATTTGATAATTAAAATACAAAAAATTTACTCGGATTTTTATCATCAAAATAATAAAAAGAATTGTATGAAATTGAAGCTTTTTCTATAAATCGTTGTTAAGTTGTCAAGTAGCAACAAAGGGTGATTACAACAGGGATCCAATTTACTTATGTAGAAAAATATGCAATTAAGCTTAAATATTAATATTATTTCATGTATAAATTATTATTATTATTATATAAATATTTTTCTTATAATTTATATATTGATTGTGTTTTATTTAATTTAAATGATGTTAATAAATTTTTATATTTTGTATGATATAATTAATTATAATTAATAATAAAACATTGATATTAAATTTGATTTGTATAATGCACATGGTTAAAATACTAGTTTATATATAAAGAGGATATTTAAAATATATATATATATATAGTAGTTAGATATATTACTTTTATAAATTTTAAGAATTTATTGATCATGCAATGATAATATAAAATTGTTTTACACAGTCATCTAATCACATATCACTATTGATGTGACTTTTAAGGTACCTATTGTAAAAGTTAACCAATTTACAATACATGGTAGGTTGTAATTAGATTTATTTTACATTGTCAATGCATAATCTATTTTTTTTCAAATTTTAATTATATTAAAGTAAATAATACAAGACACATATGGATTTTTATATAATAAATAATTTTATTTTTATGTATTAAGTGTGATTTGAATTATTAATGAACATATTTGCGAGGGAATTTTTTTCTCGCTACTTTTTGAGAATACTGTCATAAAATATAGCCCTTATAACCTAATTTTATATTTTGTCATATTCATAGATTTTTATGGGGGAAAGTTCTCTCGTGCATTAGTGAGGGAATAACTCCCTCTTTATATATGAAAGATTTGACTTCCTAAACCTCATTAAGGATTTTTGTGAGAGCTTTGTGATGAATGTGTTTAATCACTAAAGAATTAGTCATTATAATGAGAGTCAGTGAAGGAATAAATAATGTTCATTTATGTCTTGCTAATTAGTAAGGACATGAGTGAAAGAATTATGCCCTCGCAACTTACTTGTTCATTAGCAATGAAATAGTAAGAAAAATAGTTTTCCTTGCAAATCCCTCGCGGATTAGCGATGAAATAGCAAAGAAAAATATCCCTCGTTAAATTCCCTCGCCAGTCAACGAATTTCTTATAGTGAGAAATTTGCTCCTTACATCACATCCTCTCTCAATGAGTTTAGGGCCTCACCCAACAAGAGCTATGAAATGAAGATTGCGATTTTGCAATTAGGCACAAAAAAACTCAGCACTTACGGAGATCATTCAAGGAATTCCTATATTATCTTAATTCCTATGAATTTCAACATACAAGAATACATTCAATTCAATACAATTATATGATTAAACATGTCAATTCACAAAAAAATGTAATTAACCACAACTAATCTAGGGAGTTTAATCTCCCCTTCAGATACCATCAAAACATACATATTAGGGCTTGTAGGGATAACTCCTCTACTTACAAATTTCACTCCCCTTACCTAAAAAACAAAAAACAACAATATCACATTCCTCACAGCCTTCCTTCTTCCTCGTCCAATGTTTCTTCGAAGGATTCTCCCCCTTTTCTCTCAGTTGTAGATACTATATGTCAAAAGACTAACTTGGGATAAAACTAATTTCTAACATGTAAGGAGGTCGCATAAATTTTTTACTTTAATGAACTAATTAATTACTAAAGTCCTTTTAATTTTTTTTCTCACCAAAATAGGTCCAAATGGCCTTTTTTGAATTTAATTTATAAAACTCAAATTTAAAACTCAACCTCCATTTTCTCAAAATAATATTTATTTAATTAATAACAAATATAAATTAACCACTCACATATTGATTAGAATAATAATAAAACAAACATACATTACAATAAATAATAACAAGAAGAATGTTACACAATTTCTATCCATAAGAGGGAGGAATGTTTTAATTAATTTTTGTTGTCATAAAATGTTTTAAAAAATTAATCTATTTGGAAGTGGTTCTAATGTTTTAAAAAATTAAACAGATGGTTTGGTGAAGAATTATATAACTCACTGTTTTATGTTATTTTTTTAGGAGATAAATTGTATTGTATTTTTGAATTGTAAGAGAGGAAAATAATGAACATGATGAATTAGTTGTAACCGTATTAAGAAATAAATTAGGTCTTTTAAATTAGTAATTTAATTAAATAATTTTATTAGTTAAAAAATAATAAAATTTGTATCTTTACGAAGGTGTATATCACTGTTTATTAGTTAACAGATATTAAGAGCAAATTTTAATTTTCTAAAATCATAGAATACAAGAGTTAGAAATAATAAGTTATAAAATTATAAAGTTACCAACTGAATGTAAAAAATAAATAAATGAAACATGTATAAAAAGTTATATTAAACGAAGAATAAACGGAAATCTTTTATTTACCAACATAATAATCATAATGATAGTTAATAAAATTAAATTAACTGCAAATAATTAACTAAAGATTACGTACGTGCTGATTTAGAAAAATAAAAATTAATAAATTCTAAGTATTTGGCAGTAATATCTTAATTTTAAAAAAATGGTAACATAAAAAGAAAATTACATGAGAAAATAAGATATACAACTTAGAGAACAATAAGTTTTTTTATAATAATGTATGACAAGTTTATTAATTTTTATAATAATTAATCACATTAAAATTGTGTCAATAATTATTTATGATTAAATTACATATAATTATTTATGATTAGATCACATATAATTACATGATTATTAAATTCAAATTAAATTATGAAATGTTTAATTGCATATTTTATTATCGCTCAAGTATAATATTATATTTGTTAAATAATATATTAGTTATTATGACATCATTTATAATAATATATTTATCAAATAATATATCAATTATTATGTCATCATTTAATATTATGTAAGTAAAATTTATTAAATATTTAATAGAAAATTGACTTGAAATAATTGTGAGGATTTAAATGTGCAATTGATATTTATTAGACTAAGTTACACAATTGTGATATTAAAAAAAATCAAAAATGCAATTAAGTCATTATGAAAAAATAGGATGATAAAAATATATTTTAAGTTAATTGGTATAAAAATTATAAAAAATATATTTTATTTATTTTAAGTAAAAAAATATTTTTTTATTTTTTATATAAATAATGTATTTTTCTTATTTTATTTGTTTATACTTTTCATTCTTTTACTTCTAACCCAGATTTTATGTTGAAGATTCACTTCATACAATCATCAACATGAGAATAGTGATATAAATGAGCTATACATTTAAATTTATTTTGATGATACACATTCTCTTAAGATATTATTAGAAAATTATAAAAAAAAAAAAATTAAATGACACTCATACCCCTTCTAGTTTTTAAATATACATTCATTTTTATTATGTTTTTAATATAGAGACATTTGTCTCTTGAGTTTTTAACAAAAAAGACTTTCTTAAACCTGTTTTAGTTTAAAATATGACATATACACCTCTTCTTTAAAAACTAAGAGAGTGTTAGTGTAATTTAGAAAAATCTTATGGCAAGTGAGCACAATTTTGTAATATTTATCATTGATATGAATGAACTAGCGCAAAATTATTTTAGTTTAACTAATAATATTGAATTTGATTTCTGGATATACAATTATATTAAAATTTTCTGTAATATTTATCAATTATTATGTCATCTTTTATAATAATATATCTATCAAATAACCTATCAATTATTATGTCATCGTTTAATATTATATGAGTAAAACATTTAATAGAAAATTGAGTGGAAACAAAATTTCACAATTGTGAGGTTTAAGTTGTGCAATTGATATCTATTAGACTAAATTACACAATTGTAATACTTAAAAAATCAAAAGTGCAATTAAGTCTTTATATAAAGTAAGATGATAAAAAATATATTTTAAGTTAAATTTGTTTTTAATTGGTATAAAAAATTATAAAAATATTTTATTTATCAAAGTAAGTGAAAAAAATATTTTTTATTTTTATATAAATAATGTATTTTACTTATTTTATTTGTTTATGTTTTGATTTTTTTACTTCTAATCTAAATTTTATGTTGAAGATTCACTTTATATTGAAGATTCACTTTATATAATCATCAACATGAGAATAGAGATATAAATGAGCTATACATTTAAATTTATTTTGATGATACACATTCTCTTAAGATATTATTGGAAAATTACAAAAAAAAAATAAAATTAAATGACACTCATACCCCTTCTAGTTTTTAAATATATATTCATTTTTATTATATTTTTAATATAGAGACATTTGTCTCTTGTGTTTTTAACAAAAAGACTTTCTTAACCCTGTTTTAGTTTAAAATATGACATATACACCTCTTCTTTAAAAACTAAGAGAGTGTTAGTGTAATTTAGAAAAATCTTATGGCAAGTGAGCACAATTTTGTAATATTTATCATTGATATGAATGAACTAGCGCAAAATTATTTTAGTTTAACTAATAATCTTGAATTTGATTTCTGGATATACAACTATATTAAAATTTTCTGTAATATTTATCAATTATTATGTCATCTTTTATAATAATATATCTATCAAATAACCTATCAATTATTATGTCATCGTTTAATATTATATGAGTAAAATTTATTAAACATTTAATACAAAATTGAGTGGAAACAAAATTTCACAATTGTGAGGTTTAAGTTGTGCAATTGATATCTGTTAGAATAAATTACACAATTGTAATACTTAAAAAATCAAAAGTGCAATTAAGTCTTTATATAAAGTAAGATGATAAAAATATATTTTTAAGTTAAATTTGTTTTTAATTGGTATAAAAAATTATAAAAATATTTTATTTATCAAAGTAAGTGAAAAAAATATTTTTTATTTTTATATAAATAATGCATTTTTCTTATTTTATTTGTTTATGTTTTGATTTTTTTACTTCTAATCTAAATTTTATGTTGAAGATTCACTTTATATTGAAGATTCACTTTATATAATCATCAACCTGAGAGTAGAGATATAAATGAGCTATACATTTAAATTTATTTTGATGATACACATTCTCTTAAGATATTATTGGAAAGTTACAAAAAAAAAAAATTTAAATGAAACTCGTAACCCTTCTAGTTTTTAAACAGGCACTCATTTTTATTATGTTTTGAATAAAGAGACACTTGTCTCTTTTGTGTTTTTAATAAAGAGAATTTCTTATACCCTGCTTTAGTTTAAATTGGACACATACACCTCTTCTTTAAAAATTAGGAGGGTGATAGTGTAATTTAGAAAAATCTTAGGATAAGTGAACACAATTTTGTAATATTTAGTAGTGACATCAATCAATTAGTGTAGAGTTATTTTAGTTTAACTAATAATCTTGAATTTGATTTCTGGATATATAATTATGTTAAATTTTTTTGTAATATTTATCAATTATTATATCATCATTTATAATAATATATTTATCAAATAATATATCAATTATTATGTCACCATTTAATATTATATCAATAAAATTTATTAAATATTTAATAGAAAATTGAATGGAAATAAAATTTCACTATTGTGAGGAATTAAATTGTGCAAATGATATCTATTAGACTAAATTTCACAATTGTAATACTTAAAATATCTATTAGACTAAATTTCACAATTGTAATACTTAAAAAATCAAAAATCCAATTAAGCTTTTATGAAAAATAAGATGATAAAAAATATATTTTAAGTTAAATTTGTTTTTAATTAGTATAAAAAATTATAAAAATATTTTATTTATCTAAGTAAGTAAAAAAATATTTTTTATTTTTTATATAAATAAAGAAATTTTTCTTATTTTATTTGTTTATGTTTTGCATTTTTTTTTACTTCTAATCCAAATTTTATGTTGAAGATTCACTTTATACAATTATCAACATGAGAATAGAGATATAAATGAACTATGCATTTAGATTTGTTTTGATGATACACATTCTCTTAAGATATTATTGAAAAATTATAAAAAAATTAAATGATACTCATACCCCTTCTAGTTTTTAAATAGACACTTATTTTTATTATGTTTTTAATAAAGAGACACTTGTCCCTCTTGTGTTTTAAAAAAAAGACTTTCTTATTCCATGATTTAGTTTAAAATATGACACATACACCTCTTCTTTAAAAACTAGGAGGGTGTTAGTGTAATTTAGAAAAATTTTGAGACAAGTGAGCATAATTTTCCGTAATATTTATTATTGACGTGAATCAACTAGCAGAGTTCTTTTAGTTTAACTAATGATCTTGAATTTGATTTCTAGATATACAACTATGTTGAATATTTAGATGAAGAGTTTTGTCACCCATGATAGTCTTATTTAACTCAAATAAAACTATTTCGAATAAAAACAATTTAATATTGTATCAAATATGCAAGAATTGCAAGTCAAAGTGTGACTTCAATTCATAAGTATACAAAATGCAAGAAAACAAATATCAAACTATAAAAAATTAACCTAATAACACATTGATGATGATGATTTGAAAAAGAAAAAGATTTTAGTCCATTAATTATACTAAAAAATGTATTTGATACCACTTTCATTATTTTATTATTCTATTTTACCATGTAAATTACTTTGGAAAAATATTTAAGTTGGGAGAAAAAAGAAATAAATTGATCCTAAATTCTAAACAATAATAACTCATTTGGTAGTCAAGATATGACAAGAGCATGATAAATTTTAATTATATCTAACGGTCACCGGAGCAAAAAAGACCTTTTACATCAATGAAAATCAAATTTTTACATTGGTTACACTAATGTAGAATAAGGCGATGTAAAAAGTCACTCTTTTTAATCAGTTATCGATGTAAAAATGATGACTTTTTACATTGGTTGTGTTCTTAACCCATGTAAAAAGTCAGTTTTTACATCAGTTACTTATACAATCGATATAAAAGTGCGACTTTTTACATCGATTAATAGCATAATAGATATAACAAGTCACCTTTTTACATTGGTTATGATAATAACCGATGCAGATAGTGTATTTTTTTAAAATTATTAAATCAATTCTTGTAAAATTGACTTTGGTGAATCTTAAATATCATGAAAAAAAATCTTTTGCCAGGGACAAAATTATTGTTGCATGTCGTTCTTGCTGCTAACAATTTTGCAACAAGATTTAGTATTGTCATCACTACCTATGTTTTTGTTGGGTTATTTTTGGGCTCCCAACTATGTGGACAAAAGCCCAATACTCTCAAGCCCACTAGGTCTCTCTTTATAAAAGGAGAAGGGGTCAAATTTAGAGATTGAGAGAGAGTAGATTTCTCAAAGATCGAGAGAGAGTGGATTTCTCAGGCAGAGAGAGAGAGTGGATTTCTCATAGAGAGAAAGAGTGAATTTTTCACAGAGTGAGTGAGAGATACAGAAAATAACTCTTGTACTCTTAATTAATCATAGTGGATTAATTTCTTTGGTCTGGACGACTCGTGGTTTTTACTCCTCACGTTAAGGGAGTTATTCCACGTTAAAATATTGGTCTCTCTCTTGTGTGATTCTTCTCATTGTCACTGTCATTTGCATTTGTGGTTACTCCTTAGAGATTCTTGCAAGTTAGGGGAATTTTTATCCGCTGCGTTGTGTCATCACATTGGTGGTGCCTTATTGGTGGTACCGTACTACCTTCCCATTATCAAAGTGGTGGCCTTTTCCCCATCAGAGTGGTATCAGAGCTCTCTGATTTGAAGGGTGTTCTGCTTGCTAGAATAATGGAGGTTAATACAAATAGAATGGTGAGTCTAAATGACATTAATTATCACTTGTGGAAAGGGAAGATGAAATATTTATTATTTGTGAAGAAAATGCATCTTTCTATTTTTGCTGCTCAGACGCCAGAATCTATGTCTGATGAAGAATGGGACTTTGAGCATCAACAGGTATGTGGTTTTATCTGACTTTTTGTGGATGATAATGTTTATAATCACATTGCAAGTGAGATAGATGTCAAGACTTTGTGGGAGAAGATTGAATCCTTGTATGCCTCAAAGTGTGGGAATAACAAATTATTTTTGTTAAATTCTATTGTGAGTTTGAAGTTCAAAGAAGGCACTTCTTTGTCAGATCACTTGAATGAATTTCAAGGGATTATTGATCAAATGTCAGGAATGGGTATCAAGTTTGAAGATGAGATTTTGGGATTACTACTCTTGAATTCTTTACCTGAGTCTTGGGAGACTTTTAAGGTCTCTATCACAAATTCAACCCCTAATGGTGTTGTCTCTTTGCAAATGGTAATGGGAAGCGTCCTTAACGAGGAGATGAGAAAGAAGGAACAAGGTTTTTCATCTCAATCTGAGGTACTAGTCACTGAAAATAGGGGGAGAAGTCAGAAAAAGGAAAGAGAAAAGAGTAGAAGTAAATCCAAGTCTAGATACAAGAATGTGGAGTGTCACTACTGTCACAAAACAGGGCATATACCGAAGCATTGTTTCCTGTGGAAAAAGGAGGAACAAAGGAAAAAGGGCAAGTCAAAAGAGAAGGATGATGATCATGATCATGATCATGATCGTGTCACCACTGCTATAAGTGATGATCTTGTCATTCTTCGAGACTTTGAATTGGTTAATTTTGTATCCGATGAGAGCATGTGGAATATTGATAGTGGTGCTACATTGCATATTACACCAAGGAAGGAGTTCTTTACATCTTACACTACAAGTGATTTTGGAGTGTTGAAGATGGGTAATGATGGTGTGACCAAGGTGATCGGTGTTGGTGATGTTTGCTTGCAAACCAACACAAGAATGTAGTTGTGGCTTAGAGGAGTCAAACATGCTCCAGATGTTCACTTTAACTTGATATCTGTACATATGCTTGATGATGGTGGTTATGATAATCACTTTGGTCATGAAAAATGGAAACTCACCAAAGGTAACTTGGTTGTGGCCAGAGGGGAGAAGATTTCTAAATTGTATTGGACAAAAGCTTTGGTTGTTAAAGACAGTGTGAATGCCATGGGTATGTAGGCATCTTTGTGGCACCGAAGGCTTAGTCATATCAGTGAAAAAGGGCTGACTTGTTTAGCCAAAAAGGACATGCTTCCAGGGTTGAAGAATGCAGAGTTGAAGAAGTGTTCTCATTGCATGGCTGGTAAGCAGACTAGAGTATCCTTTAAGAAGCATCCTCCCTCAAGGAAGTCAGAGTTGCTAGAATTGGTGCATTCTGATGTTTGTGGCTCATTGAAGGTAAAGTCATTTAGTGGTGCACTTTATTTTGTTTGATTGTTTTAGGAAGCTCTGGGTTTATGTGTTGAAGACAAAGGACCAAGTGTTGGAGAAGTTCAAACAATTCCAGGCTTTGGTTAAGAGACAATCAGGCAAGAAGCTAAAATGTATTCATTTTGACAATGGTGGTGAGTATTGTGGACCATTTGATGTATATTGCAGGCAGTAGGGTATCAGACATGAAAAGACTCCTCCTAAAAATCCTCAGTTGAATGGCTTAGCAGAGAGGATGAACAGGACATTGATTGAGAGGGTTAGGTGCATGCTTTCTGAAGCAAAGTTACATAAGCATTTTTGGGGTGAGGCACTTTACACAGTAGTGCATGTTATTAATCTCAGTCCTACAATTGCTTTGAATACTGAGGTGCCAGACAAGATTTGGTTTGGCAAAGATGTCATCTATGACCATTTACGAGTCTTCGGTTGTAAGGCCTTTGTGCATGTTCCAAAGGATGAAAAATCCAAGTTGGATATGAAGACTAGGCAGTGTATCTTCATTGGGTATGGTCATGATGAGTATGGTTATAGGATGTATGATCCTATTGAGAAGAAACTTGTCAGAAGTCGTGATGTGCAATTCATGGAAGATCAAACCATTGAAGACATTGATAAGGTAAAGAAGTCTACACCTGAGAAAGACAATAGTTTGTATGAAATTGATCCAGTTCGGATGTCGGTACATGATCTGGATACTGTTGATAATAATGTTCAGAATGGTGAGCAACATAATTATATTGGTGATCAGCAACTTGGAGATGGCTTTGATGTTCCTCTTGATGATGATGTTGAAGAGGAGCAAGAGATGTCAAAAGATGAGAATCTGGGTGATGCTCCTGAATTACCTCCAGTTCAACTTAGGAGGTCTAATAGGCAGAGACAATCATCTACAAGGTATACTTCTGAGTATGTGACCTTAACATATGGAGAAGAACCTGAATGTTACTAGGAGTCCATGGAAAGTGAAGAAAGGCAAAAGGCTTGGCAGTCTAAATTGCAGAAGTATGTTGCTTGTCCACTACCAAGGCAAAGGTTGGTTTTGTTCAGGATGAACATTGGTTATTCTGTCACAGTCAGAGCGCTGACTTGATGACTAAGGTAGTTCCGATAGGGAAGTTTTGAAGCTTGCTGTGAGATTGCCAGACTGGCGATTACCTCCACATAGTTGTGAGGGGGAGATATGTTGGGTTATTTTTGGGCTCCCAACTGTGTGGACAAAAGACCAATACTCTCAAAACCGCTAGGGCTCTCTTTATAAGAGGAGAAAGAGTCAGATTTAGAGATTGAGAGAGAGTAGATTTCTCAGAGATCGAGAGAGAGTGGATTTCTCAGGCAGAGAGAGTGGATTTCTCAGGCAGAAAGAGAGTGGATTTCTCAGGTAGAGAAAGAGTGGATTTCTCATAGAGAAATAGTGAATTTTTCACTGGGTGAGAGATACAAAAAATAACTCTTGTACTCTTAATTAATCATAGTGAATTAATTTCTTTGGTCTGGACGACCCGTGGTTTTTACTCTTCAAGTTGAGGGAGTTATTCCACGTTAAAATATTGGTCTCTCTTGTGTGATTCTTCTCATTGTCACTGTCATTTGCATTTGTGGTTACTCCTTAGGGATTCTTGCAAGTTAGGGGAATTTTTATCCGCTGTGTTGTATCACCACATTGGTGGTGCCTTATTGGTGGTACCGTACTACCTTCCCACATCACAGTGGTGGCCTTTTCCCCATCAGTTTTAACGGCAATAATTGTTGTTATTATTGTTCCACATTTGTTGCTGCCACAACTAAAACTAATTTGTGATTATCACTAAAATGTTACTATATTTACTTGTCTTTATCATTGCAAAAGACCATCTTTCTCATCAACCAAAGTTGTTGTGATAAAATAACTTTTCTTAATAATTAATAATTAATATCACTGCAATAATATTTTTTTTTTCAACAACTAAAGTCATTACAATAAAATACTTTTTCAATGTTACTGTTATATCTTAATTTTTCTTAATAACAAAAGTTGTGGCAATAAATTATTCTTTCTTAACAACTTACGTTAATGTAAAATTTTATATAAATATTAAATATTAGTTTAATAATAATTATATATTTTTTTAAAATTAATCTTAATAGAATTAATTTAATTCCCATCACTATTTAAAATTAGATCAAAATATAACTAATAAAACTAATTTTATACAGAGAACGTCTTTTGATTTGGTGTATTGGGGACCATAAACGTTTTTGATGTGTTAGCCTACATATAGAGTTTCCATTATCCCCTAACGGACCAACATGGGTATCCACTCATTAAGCCTATATCAAGTCCTAATAGGAAGTCCATTTGATTACTTAAGTTGGATCATTTTAGGATTATAATCACCTTAAATAAATAGCTAATACAATTGTATATTAAAATATAATGCTCAAAAGATTAAAAGAAATTACAAATTTCTAGCAATCTCCCACTTAGGCTTCATCTTTTCTTAAAACAATTATATTACAAAATTCTTTAGGTGTGCTTGTATGCTATTTACCTTTAGACTTCCTCTTAATACAATTTGGTCCATCTTGTACATTAACAATGGAACCATTGCAATTTTCATCACAATTAAGCGTGATTAAATCACGATGATCACCATATTAATATACTCAATCACATATATCAAATATGAATGAGTGAGATCGAAATTACATGCAATGTGATTTCAAACATGTCTATTTCCAATTGGTCTTTATTTTTAATCTTTAGTGGAGATCAATCTAAATTCTTTGAATGTAACACAATTATTACATAAAAGAAAAAAAACAAACGAGTTCAAAATGTAAACATAAACCATCAACTTTATTTTTGTAGAAAATAAAGAACAAAATTATACAAATTGAAACATAGAACATACAGGCTCCCACTAAACTAAGGTATCCTAAGAAATAATACCCATATGAACAGTGGGCTCATTAAAGACCTTACGTATCAGCCCTTTAGTCAATGGATCAGCTAGCAAAAAACTTATTCCTATATGTTTTATGAAAATATGCTTATTTTGAACTCTTTCTTTAACAACAAAAAAAAACTTGATATCAAAGTAAGCCACAAACTCAACAGTTATGATCGAAGGGGCTATAAGAGTTTGTTTAACAGACTTACAAGAGATAGTTCCTCCAACCAACATGTAGATGTATCCAAACGTGGAGCGTTTGCTATCTTGACATCCAACAAAATTGGTGTCAAAGTTCCTGATGATCTCCAAACCTTCAAACTTCCAATAAGTGAGCATGTATGCTTTTGTTCTCTTTAAATAACACATCACACGTTTAATTGCCTTCCAATATTGCATTACAAGATCATTTAAATACCTGCCCAAAACTCCCACCACAAAAGCAATGTCGAGACGAGTACAAACTTAAGCGTACATTAGACTTTCCACTATTGAGACATAGGGAATCTTTTGCATCTTATTTCTTTCAAGGTCATTGTTGGGGCGCTATTTGAGACTAAATTTGTCTTCATTGCCTATTGGGGTGTCTCCTGGTTTACTATCTTTCATGTCGAATCTTTCTAAGACTTTGTGGATATAGTTCTCTTGTGATAACCTCAAGATACCTTGAGAATGATCTCTTAGTATCTGAATATCTAATACAAAAGAAGCTTCCCCAAGATCTTTCATTTCGAAATTCTTCGTTAGAAATCTCTTGGTTTCATGCAATAAGCTTGTATCACTACTAGCAAGTAGTATATCATCGATATATAAAACCAAGAATATGTATTTATTCCCTTTAAACTTGTGAAATACACAATCATCAACTATATTTGCCTCGAAACCATATGAGGTAATGACTTGATGGAATTTGTGTTACCATTAACGGGAAGCCTGTTTGAGGCCATAGATGGATTTCTTTAGTTTATATATCATAGACAGATTTCTTTAGTTTATATATCATAGACTTAGATTCATTTGAAGCAAAGTTTTTAGGTTGCATCGTATAAATCGTTTCCTCAATGTCACCATTTGAAACGCAGTCTTAATGTAGCTCTAAATCAAAATGAGCTACTAGTTCTAAAAGAATCCTTTGAAGATATCACAAAAAAAGGTTTCCTTGTAGTCAATACCTTCCTTCTAAGTAAAGCTTTTAACAACTAGACGAGCCTTATATCTCTCAATATTACCTTTAGAATCCTTTTTGGTTTTAAATATCCATTTGCAACCAATAGGTTTCACACCCTCAGTTAATTCGATGAGATCCCAAACATCATTGTCTTGAGTAGAATTCAACTCATCTTTCATGGCATCAATCCATTTTTGAGAGTTAGAACTTTTCATAGCTTGATAGAAGTTGATTGGATCATCTTCTGTTAAACCAATATCATCCTCATGTTCTTGGAAAAAACAATGTAGCCATCTGGAATTGCATGTCTCCTTTCTGTGATGGATCTCCTTAATGACACTTCTTGATGTTGTTGAGGTTGCTCTATAGGTGTTTGAGAAAGAACCTCATCATAGTCTTGTTCTGGAATAATGTTAGGAACAATAGTTTGAACATTGTCTCCTATTACTAGAGTTGTTTCTTGAACAGTAATAGGCACAAGGATTTGACCAATGCCATTAACAGATTCTTCCTCAAAGACAACATTCCTTACGTTCTCTTCCTTCTCAAACTCAACTTCCTCAAGAATTCTCACATTTCCTGTTTCAAAAAATGATCATGAAGTGAGATCATAACACTTATAGTCCCGAGAGCGTTCAGCATAGCCAACAAAGTAATAGCTAACAATTCTTGAATCCAGTTTTCTTGCAGCCTATAAGGTCATGCTTCAGCTAGACAACCCCAAAGATGAGTCAACACATAGATTGGACTTCGACTATTAGAGACAGAGTCGGCTTGGAGAGGAACTCGTCTGGCCGAGACGACTTCATCTAATCGGGACGATTTTGGTTTTGGCTGGGATGACTTCATCTGAGACTCCAATTTTGACCTGCAAAATAAGTTTACTCTTTTTGTTAGCTAAAATCCTCAAATTAGCATAGATTTGTATTTCCCAGTTTTAGCTCGATAATTTGAATCTTAGCTAATACGCGATTCTTAGCTATCAAATAGAGTCTACTATACCCATCTTAAGACCTTATTGGGTGTCTAAAATATAAATTATCAAAGATATTTTGAAAAGAATATTTGCTTGTAGAATTCTACACTTATCTCTTTATTCAAAACACCAGCTACTAAATCTTCATACATGTGAAGCTCCTCTATGGTTGGTTTGTCATCTACCATATGAAATTGGAACCACTTTTTGTACCGGTCAACCTTTAGTCCTTCTGCCTAATCAAATCCTTCCCGGTCAGTCAAATCCATCCTGGCTGGTTCTCCAAGTCAAAGTGTCTATCACTCCACTCGACACTTGGGGGCTATGTAACGGTCGACCTTCAGCTCTTCCGGTCAGTTGAGCCCTTCCGAGCCTTCAGCCTCGGCCGACTCTCCGAAAGTGACTGGATCTGTAAAATGGTCAGCATAGTACAACCCTAAAAATGATTATAAATAAAGAATAGAGAGAAGGAAAGGAGACTCTAATATTATGTTCACCTGAGGACTTCTCTCAAATGGGAGACGTGAACATTGACGCCCACCGATTTAGATATCATTAAGAGGAAGTTCGTAGTCAATCTCGAAGAGATCTCTTAGTAGCAACACAAAGAAGTTTTGGGTTCTAAACGAAAATATGATGCTTTCGAGTTTGATCAAGGTTTTGAGCAAAGGAAGAATGATTGGATCTTAAAGTTTCATGTGGATGACACCGTTGGAGCTAATGAGGTAAATCTATATGTTCATGCACTTATATAATCTTATAAGTTTTAACAAATTCCTAGAGTTCAGCCAAATTGTAGCTTGTGAGAGGTAGTCGGTCAGTGATTGTGCGGGCCACCTAAGACCCATGAAAGGCAGTTGGTCGAGACCTCCCGGGGCACTAAGACTTGTGAGAGGCAGTCAATCAAGACTGCCTAGGCACAAAGACCCATGAGAGGCAATCAGTTAGTGACACCAAAGACACGTGAAAGGCATGTCGGTCGAGACTGCCCGGGGCACTAAAACCCGTGGGAGGCAATTGATCAAGATTGCCCAGGGCACTAAGACTCGTCTGAGGCATGTTAGTCGAGACTGCCCAAGTAACTAAGACCTGTGAGAGGCATGTCGGTCGAGACTGCCCAAGGCATAAAGACCTATGATAGACATATTGGTCGAGATTGCCTGGGACACTAAGACCCTTGAGAGGTAGTCGGTCAATGACTACCAAAGGCACCTAAGACCCATGAGAGGTAGTTGGTCAATGACTACCTGAGGCACCTAAGAGACCAGTGAGAGGCAGTCGGTCAATGATTGCCCAGGGCACCAAAAATCTGAGAGGTAGCCGGTCAATGATTGCCTGGGGCACTTAAGACCCATGAGAGGTAGTTAGTCGAGATTGCCTAGGGCACAAAGAGCCGTGAGAAGCAATTGGTCAAGACTTCTCGGGGCATAAAGAGCCATGAAAGGTAGTTAGTCAGTGACTACCTGAGGCACTAACTCCTGCGAGAGGCAATCGATTAATGACTATCTGGGGCACCTAAGACCCATGAGAGATAGTCGATCGAGACTGTCCGGGGCACTAAGATCCATGAGAGGCAGTTGGTCAATGATTGCCTAAGGCACCTAAGACCTGTGAGAGGCAGTTGATCGAGACTTCTTGGGGCACAAAGATCTGTGAGAGGCAATTGGTCAGTGACTGCCCAAGGCACTAATACCCGTGAGAGGCAGTCGATTAGTGACTACCCTCGGCACTAAAGACCTTGAGAGAGGCGACCTTGAGAGAGGCGATCTTGAGACCCCAAGGGAACATTCAAAACCCTAAGAGAGACGATACAAAGACCCGCCAAGATTAATTGTTAAGCATTACTATTTATTTAGCATTCCAAAACTACTATTTTGTTGTCTATATTTGTTGTTGTTAATTTTATAAGGACGATGTATAAATGAAGACCCTAAGATAAGCAACCAATCGAGACCATCCTGGCTGGTTCTCAATTCAAAGTGCTTATTGCTCCACTCGGAACTTGGGGCTATGTACCGATTGGCCTTCAACCCTCCTGGCCAATCGAACCCCTCCTAGCCAATCGAGCCCGTACTGGCTGGTTCTCCAAGTCAAAGTGCCTATCACTCCACTCGACACTTGGGAGCTGTGTACCGATCGACTTTCAACCCTCTCGGTCAATCAAGCTCCTCTCAGCCAGTCGAGCCCATCTTGGCTGGTTCTCTAAGTCAAAGTGTCCATCGCTCCCTTTTATAGGGTAAATGTCAACTACTAAAGATAAAGTAATAACAAATTAAAAGATAACTAGATAATAGGAGATATCACGATCTCCTAATGAGATATTTAAATATTTGTAACAACTTAATCTAATAAGATATTTAGATGTATGTAACATCTTAATAGGTTATCTACCATATCTTATCATATATTATCAGATATTTATAATATCTCCAACAAAAATAAGAATATATAACAAACACTACAAGAAAAAGGGTTATTCACAATGACTATTATCACTGCAAAAGACCATATATCTTTATCATCAACCAAACTTATTGCATTAAAATAATTTTTTAATAATTAATATCACTACAATAAGATTTTTTTTCGACTAAAGTTGTTACAATAAAATATCTTTTTAATATTACTGTTATATCGTAATTTTTCTTAATAACAAAAATTGTGGCAATAAATTATTCTTTCTTAAAAACTTACATCAGTGAAATTTTATATAAATATTAAATTTTATTTTAATAATAATTATATACTATTTTTTAAAATTAATATTAATAGAATTAATTTAATTCTCATCACTATTTAAAATTAGATAAATTAAAACTAATAAAAATATATACTTGCTTAAACAAAAATAGAAATATTATTAATACAAAAAATATATAAAAAAAACATAAACAACATATATAAATATTAATATATCATAAATATTCTTAACATGATTTAATGAGTAAAATTCTTATTTTTCAAAACGAAACTAATATATATAATGGACAAATAACTGAAAACTACAACTCCAACATTAATTTATTTTAACTTTACTTTGAATTTCTCCTTGTTTAATAATTAAACTACTGCCAGTTGGCCTGCAATTGTAACAAAAAAAAATTAGTTTAACATATTTTTCTTAAGCAATTAATAAATAAAAGAGAAATTATGGAAATTAAAATTAAATATCACATCTGTTATGTATGTATCATCAATAGGTGACTTGTGTAAAAGTTGTGAAGAAAAAATGAAATAATAAAAATTAACCTACTACAACAAATGTTGATTGCATGACCAAAAAATCAATATTTTGTGTCCAATAAAAAATCAAACTCCCCCTTCTATATAATGCTCTCAACCTCACATATGAAGCAAACAAAAAAATGTCAAAATCAACACTACACTTTTATACCTATGTTAATTGTTCTAGTATACCTATGTTGGTTGAATGTCAACATTAAGACCACGGTAATAATTCGATTGCTCTTCTACAACTTATTTATTGAAAAGTTCATTATTAATTTAGTCTTTATCTGTCTCTTCGTCTGTGCTTATTAATTTCTTTAAATCAATTTGTTGAACCTTCATCTATTAAAAAAAATATATATAATAATTATTATTATAACACATGATTAATAATATTAAAATTAATTATAATTATAATTTATAAATCACATCAATAGGTCATATATGAAGTTTAAGATACATATTTTACAAAACATTAAATTTTTTTCCTTTTGACGTTGTGTAGAATGCTAGAAAAATTATATATTTATACCCATTTTTTATAGGATGAAGTATTTTTTTTGAGACTCATGTATTACAAATCTAATCGAAACTTTAAGGTATCTTTTGTTTTACCTTCAATATTCAATAATGTCCCAATAATACTTTCACAAATCTTTTCCGTGTGCATCACATTTATTCAAATCAAATCCATAAGTGGCAGGTAAAAAAAAATTTAAGAGCACATACATATTCAATATTTTATTATTTTTATAAAAAAATTAATGTAGCCAACTAAATAACTAAGTTAGATAACGAAATAACTAAGTTAAATAAAAAATTCTAAAGATAAGATATTTTTTAAGTAAAAAAAATTTTTTTTTTAACCACCTATTTTTAGGATATGTTAAATTAGAATTTAAATAAGTCATAATGTATTTAATTATAAAGAAAATAAAAATATTTTACTAAAACATATAATAAAAATATTTTGCTAAAACATATAATAAAAATATATAACATTAAATATTTTCAACAAATAGCTCCTAAAAATTTATCTTGAAGTTGGTTTTTTAAACTTGGAGGGAAAATATTTTGATTATAAATTTAGGTTTGATTTTGGTTTCTAACAATTATCTTAAATGGAGTTGCTTTTCTTATATATAAGAATATGTTTGAACTATGTAACTATGAAAATTAAAATTACTCATTTGATAAACTATAAAAATAAAAAACACAATTAAGCTAAAAAAACAATAAAAAAACAAAATTATTGGAGTGTCTCAAGAATAAATATAACAGTAATTTCCTATTATTATAAATATGATATTTGAACAAAAATTATAAGTAAATTATATAAGTGTTGGTGATACTCTTTTAAATAACCATGTATAAGCATTAAAAAAAGAAATGATTCCAACTATCTTGATACCGCAAGTTTTCCCAATCATATGCACCACCATACAATTAAATAAAAATTAAAAAAGAATAAACAAAAGTATGGACAGACTTCAACCATAGCCCATAAAAAGAAGTAACAAATAGTCAATAATCGAGGAAAGCCACTCTATTACAATCTAGATTTTCTCTAATAAAATTAGAAACTTGGCAAATAAATTCTAAACAAAAAATTTTAAGTTAGGTGAAATCAATTCTTCCAAAAACAAGTAATATTTGATACTCAATCTAGTCCTTACCAATATTTCCATTTACAGTAATATGTCTTAATAGTATAATGTTTGAACTATAACAACAATTGAAACTCCACTGCAGTCCTTCCCAATATTTACACTTTAATTTTGTTTGGCGGACCAAATGGGAGTGTTTACAGTAATAAATATACAAGTCATTAACTAACTACTCATAATCAATTCTGCATGGACAAAGGTTGTTCCAATGAAGAGAGAGTGTTTGCTCTGCTGCTTTCCAAAACTGCAGCTCTACGTCGTTCTTCAGATTGCATTGCTATCCATTCTGCTTGGTTCTTCAGATCCCTGCAAATTAGACAAATATATCAATAAAGCTAGCTAGGAATAAATATTTATACACTGTACTGTGGGTTGTGAAATGTTAAAAGTAACGCACATGCAACGGGGGATGCGACATCCTGAATCTCTACAATTCCTTGAGTGTAGAGTTAGTCCCATCCAAACCTTCTTACAATGATGGCATCCTCCAGAAACTCGAATAGTGCACCTACTGGCATGAGAGAACAGTTTTTTAATTTGAAGGCAGTGCGGGTAAGTGCACGGTTGAGTTTTAGTTGAGTGACATCGCGATGCATGCTTTATAACATTCTGCAGTTCCTGCATCTGCAAGCAAGCTATTAATTATGACAAGAACGAAAAATAAAATTATAATGTGAATAACACAAGAGTGATGAAAACAATACCAGATTCGCCGAAGAACATAGTGCTGTTGAATAAGTTTGAATCAACGTGTGTGCATGGCAATTAGCACCTCTCTCGTTGTAGCATGCAGAGCAGACAGTGAACTCTTGGCAATTCTCACATTTCCAGTATGACTGGTATACAATATGTTTACAGCAAACGCGGCATATTGTTTCAACAGTCAGCAGAGTAGGATTCCTTACAAGATAGAGGATCATCATTGAGGAATACTTGGCTCTGCGGAGTGAGTCAAATTGAAAACTATGCTTTTGACAATAGCTCAAAAAGACATGCCTGGTATCAAATAACCCGTTATCAAGGATGATATCATTCTCCTTGGTATCATCCCAGAGAATATCATCCATGAGGACCTGGACAGGCATATAATTCAAACATGTATCTTGTTTCAGAGAAAAATCAACAAGGATGAGAAAATCATATCAACTCAGCTTTAATTTTAGGAAGGTACCTGACAAAGTCTATGCTTCTCGCCTTTGTCAGAAGTGTGTGAGCCAGCAGTATGGCATCTGAAATATTAATATTAAAAGTAAATGACCTATGTCCTTTTTGTTTCTTATCCTGCTATACCCAACATATAACCAGAAAGCACAGTAGTATGCTACATAATGTAGGGAAAAAAATAAAAGATGGGAAAAGGAAAAAAGAGAAGACACCTAGAGATGCATAATCAAATTCAATTGAGTATATGCCAAGAACAAAGATTAATCAACACTAATCTCTAGTTAACATCTAGAGAGAAAAAGAGCACAGAGAGAGAACTTAGGAGACATAAAAAATTGTGCAAAGTGCGATTTATCGAGAAGAGAAGTGTGTTGCTATCAAAATTCTAATTAAAGCATAAACACCACTCGTTTAACAAAATGCAAGGGATGAGAGGGAAAAAAACAGTTCAAATATTTGACTTTTAAATTATCATCACCTTTCACACTCTTGAAATTTCTTGCATTCGGTGCAAAACCATCGGTTCCCAGTCTCTATCACTTCATGGCAGTGCATGCAAACATACTGTAATTGAACTACCATGAAATCTTCCTTGACAGGTAATATGGTTTCTCCCAGCTGAACACAAACAAGGAGGTAAAAAGAAAAGAAAGATCAGATAACACCTAATAAATATGAAGGATCAATGTAAGAAACCTAAAGGAGAGACAAGTTAGACATACTCTTTGCATCACTATAATATCTTTGACACTTCCTTTTGAAGGATTTACATGTCCCATGGCCTTTAAAGTTCTCTTTGCTCCTAGTTTCTTGCACATCTTATCATACTCTCCTCCAGTCTCTTTTTCAATTTTCCAGGCTTCATCCATAGCAGCACCAGACCAGTAGTCTCCATCAAAGTAAGGCAAACGAGCAGCTGTTACCTTAGAGTCACAATTTCCGGTAGGAACAAAGAAATGATCATATATGTTAGTTAAACCAACAACGATGTTTTCTTCAGCAGCCTTTCTTAGCATTGAATGATACCTGCATAAATTAAACAAACAATATATATAAATACTCAATGGTTACATGGCAGTGCTCATTTTCCAAAGCAAAGCAATATACTCTCTCTATAACATGACAGTTCTACAGTATTAAAGTAGCCACGTCATATTGGGATATGGCTAATGAAATGTATACAGAGCACATGAAAACTAAAAACACAAACATAAGGGGAAAGAAAGACAGACCAGTGCCGTAGTTTATCATTCTTCGGAGTTTTTTGAGTGTCTGGATGACAATATAATATATAATCATCCCCCTTTAAAGGTGGACAGGCCCATATATAGCAAGTTATGAAACCTCGTTTCTTGCAAAAATCAAGATATCCAATCTGAGGATAAAAAAGAAATACATAAATAAAAGAAATGGAAGGTAACAATGTCTACTGTGTGATTAATTCGCGTAAAAGACGAGCCCTAGCAGAAACGTGGTCTTACCAAAACAGAAAGCAAGTAATTAGCAACAGAAATTATAAGCAACGTACCAATATCTCGTGGTAAACAAAGGTACGAAGAGCTTCTCCACTGCTAGTAACTCTTTCTGGCCTAAAATACTTAACAGAATCGAGATATGAAAGATATACAGAACGTTGATTTGGATAGCCACATTCTGAGCCAAATTCTTGGACATACATTGCGAAAAGGCATACATCCACACCTTCAATATTCTGAAACAGAAGGATAACCTGAAATAGATGGAACTGCCGTCACTTCTTATGAATAATACACAATGCCAAAAATATCAAGAGAGATTTACAACTTAAGTAATTAAAAGAATATCTATCCATTGATTAACCTCTAGACTTACTTTTGATGTATAAGAAAACTCGGCAGGGTAATCCTCCTCCTCAAAAATGTCTAGAAACTGTTTCTTCACCTTCAATTCTTTGTCAACCGATAACACTACTCTAACAGAAAGATTTTCTGCTACTAAAACCTAACAATTTAAAGTCACGCAAGGGAAATCAGAAAATATTAACTATTAAATTAATATTTAAAACAATTAAAAGGAAATAGAAAGAAGCAATTTATAAATTAATAATATGAATATAATAATAACATTAATAATATGAGAAGAATAATATCTTATGTATGAAAATACCTAAACTGCAACCTTTTGGGACTGAAGCATAACTATTTTATCAGAAACTTGTTTTAATAGCAGAGTTCTTTAACGATACTAATAGATTACTAATTTACATCTATTTCCAATTTACTTTGCATAAAAAATGTTAAAAGATAAAAAGTTTATGCACGTGCATGCTAATGCTAAAACATAGGTATTCAATATCTTTAATTGAATAGTATTGACCATCTTACCTCATCAAAATTTTTATTCCTTCAACTTTTGCCCAATCTTCACTCTCTTGCATGAGACGCTTTAAAAGTCTCTTCTCTATGTGGTCACTAAGCATAGTGCTTGGCAAGTCCTTGGCACCAAACATAGCAGTCTTCGGTAAGGGTACATGCATTCCATTTTTAATTTCCTTTAAACGGCATACTGGACATGTATACTCAGCACTGTAGTCCAAATCTCTTTTATCGTTATAGAGTGCACATATTTGATGCTGCCAACTTTTGCATTTATTACATTCAACCCACTGGAAAAAACAATAGACATAAAAGGTAAGTTTATAGTTCTCTATATACGACTGAATTATAGTACAGAGATACTAAACTTACCCCTTCTTCACATACTCCATTATTTGTCATTTTATGAAGATCTGTCTTGGAAACAAATCTCTCATTGAATGTGATGTTCCCACCTCGAGCAGTCCTATAACACGTGGTGCAAAAGAATTGTTCTGTATCATCTTCTTCTCTTCTATAGTAATAGTTTGAGTTTCGCTTGATGCGGTTGCCACAACG
Source organism: Mucuna pruriens (assembly GCA_025330945.1). Lineage (NCBI taxonomy): Eukaryota > Viridiplantae > Streptophyta > Magnoliopsida > Fabales > Fabaceae > Mucuna > Mucuna pruriens. Next base: position 37,733 of record JAENHJ010000527.1, on the reverse strand, counting down.
TAAGCAATAAATAGGCACTGGGGCAAAAGAAAGTGATCCAGCTTCACATAATTGGCATTTGTTAACACCATCCGCTGATTCTTCATCGGTTGTACTCTGTTCAAACAAGCATCAACTTGTATATGATTCGATAAATTCAAAAGCAAAATTACAAAATATAGAAATTCACATGTTCAAGATACACCCATCATGTGCCACTAGTATTGTTGGGCATAATTAAATTTAGGATAAAATATGCTTTTAGTCTTTCAAATAAATTTTTGTTGCTTTTGATTCTCATAAATTTTAAAATTTTTTAAAATATCTTTATCACAACTTACTCATGAGATAACATTCACTCAAGCATGCAACATCATATGCTTCTTCAAAATATTAACAGTGAATACTTTAAAAAATAAATAAATTTATAGGCCAAAATAAAAATACAAATAAAAACTTTAGAAGACTAAAATGAAATTTAAGAATTTTATGAGAACTAAACAAAACTATCAATCAAGTAAAATGAGTAAATCAAGGATTGAACACGTCACCAGTTAAACATGTCAAGTACCAACTACCAACTATCCAAAAGCTTACACTGCTAGGTGAAAGCACACAAATGGTTTTATATCTCTAACATGTCTCTTCATGAACAATAGTTTAACTTGCTAGTTGGTCCTCTAAAGTACGCAACAGAGAATAATTTTAAAGGAAAACTTCGTCTAGTAAGTGAAGCTTTTTGTTAGAATGTATAAAATATTCAATATCAACACTTATATTATATCCTTTAGGATTGGTTTCCCTGTTTCCTCATTACCTCTTAGGATTGGTTACCATATCTTCTTACTTCATGATCTGTTTTCCTATTTAGTTAGGATTATAATTAGTATAAATAAGGGTTAGAGCTCTAGGTTTTGTGAAATATGAACACATTAATACTATGTAACACATTTCATTACATAATAGGATACCATACACTGACCCTGCCTCAACACTCAGTACAGTGCAGTTGCAATCCAGTAAACATGCTTTTATAGAATTAGTATAACATTGTAAAAGTATTACACAACTTTAATTATTAACAGGAAGATAAGAATAAAAGTTTAATAAAATGTTTGAAAAAATAAAATCATGCAATAAATATTTCTATGCTAAAGATACTAGAGTACTAAAACAGATCAAGGTAATGGAAAACAGATGAAGATGGTGTACTAACCTGGTTAGATTGCTTTGTCAGACTTGCAATGTGTTCTGTTATTTCATTACTTGTGAAAAAAATCAATCAAGGAAACAGTATTAACGGTTGGATTTGGGGACTTCGTTTCCTTCTCTTGATCAGCTTTTGGCCCAATAACCTTCATTGTAGCATTTATCCCATCGAACTCAGTTCTGCCTTGATCATTTAAGGAAACAGTATAAACTGTTGGATTTTGGGACGTCGTTTCCTTCTCTTGATCAGATTTTGGCTCAATAACTTTCTTTGTAACATTTATCACATCCTGATTGAACTCAGCTCTGGCTTGATCAGTTAAGGAAACAGTATTAACTGTTCGATTTGGGGCCTTCGTTTCCTTCTCTTGATCAGCTTTCGGCTCAATGACTTTCTTTGTAGCATTTATCCCATCCTGATTGAACTCGATTTTGTCTTGATCAATTAAAGAAACAGTATTAACTGTTCGATTTGGGGACTTCGTTTCCTTCTCTTGATCAGCTTTTGGCTCAATGACTTTCTTTGTAGCATTTATCCCATCCTGATTGAACTCGATTTTGTCTTGATCAATTAAAGAAACAGTATTAACTGTTCGATTTGAGGACTTCGTTTCCTTCTCTTGATCAGCTTTTGGCTCAATGATTTTCTTTGTAGCATTTATCCCATCCTGGTTAAACTCGGTTCTGGGTTCTAAAAGTGCTTCAGAAGAACAATGTTGAACCATGTTGGGAGTCGACCAATCTGAACGTACATTATTAATTAAAGAGACACCAAAAGCAGACTCCATTTTTTGCCTTTTCGCAGTTGGTTGCATGGCTTCAAAATTAGCACAAGGGGCATCTCTTTTTCTTACAACAAAACCCCCAAATACACCATCTGGAAATTCCAAACGACGCTCAACAATATCAGTGGCTAGCAAATTCCAAGAGTAACATATATGACAAGCATCATTTTGACATTCATCAAAATGCAATAACAGCATTCTATACCGTTCACAATTACATAGATTTTCCTTGCAACAAACTCTTGAATGCAGACATTTCAAGACATTACCCTGTGGAATAATGTTTAAATTCCTATAGTAAAAATGTTGAAGCAGGATCATCTGTTCAACTGAAAGTTTAGAACTACTGGATGCATTCATTTAAGCAGATCCGTCTAAATCAAAATGATCTACCAAGCTTTCTGAAGTGAACTGTTTATCCCCATTGACGCTTCTTTTTTTAAAATGCTGCGACTGTTTCAATGTCTTCGGCCCCAAATTTTGACAAGAATGTTTACCATGATTTTCTAAGAATGAATTAGGCTGGGCTATATTAGTTTTATCATTAATCTGTTGAAAATCTAGCTTCTGATGTTGATATTGCCTTATATCCCCAGGGATGCTCAGGCCAGGAGAAAGATTGGAAACTTGTGAAAATTCCTTGAGACATGTTGAGAGGCCAACAAATTTGAAGAATCAGATTGGAGGGATTTTCCCATATTAATATATGCCATTGAATCACTTTTCTGCATAGTCCCAGAACAATCTCCATACTTTATCAGATCCATTTCCCCTGCCAAAGCAGTCAAATAAATGGTAAACAATACATCATATAGAATAATAATAGTTCTAGCAAAAGAAGAAAGGAAAAACAAAAACATGGTCACAAAAACAAAATCAGAAGTGCACATATACAGATTTAAACTTAAGAAACCATATGACTCAAATACGCATACAATTGTCTGCCTGTTGCCAGTAATAAAAAATTGACTTGGAGCTAACTTACAGATAACTTTCCCAACGGAAAAAGAAAAGTTAGAAAACACACCCATACCAGTGCATGTAGCGATTGCTGGACGGATATCAGGTGAAAGAACCGGCCTGTGAACAACAGAAGAATGAGATAGCCCTCCTTTTGGGAAGCCATATTTATTATCTACAGCCACTGCAGAATAATCAGTTGCATTAACAACAGGACCAGACACGTTCTGAAAAGCAGGTTCCAGTACACTTCCATTGGACCAAGGATGGAATAACCCAGAAGAGGGCACCATCTTAGATGTGTAAGTAGTAAAGCTATCTACTTGTTCACTGCATTTTGTCGCATGCAACTTCTTGAGTAGTGTTTCCACTCGCTGCATAAATGTGTCCTGATTCATATACTCCTCCTGCCAAATATGTAGGAAGAAAAATCATCAAAAATTACCAGGATGCTGAAATTAATTGTATTTGATCCTCTTATTGCCTGCTTAACAAATGAAAATCTCACGTGCTTAGACTCAATTCCAAAAAACAAACCTGTGAATTTGCAGCAATAAATAGCCAGTATTCCAGAATATTTGCTAAAACTGATGCCTGTTCTTGATCATAACGAAGTTGGGAACTGAAAATTGAAAACCTAATGAAAAATTTAGTTAGTCTCAACTCAATGACAATTTTATGGTGAAGCAAATGCCACCACTAATAATTTCAGCATCATTGTATAGAAGTTATACAATTAGATTAATGTGAAAGCTTATATCACTTACATTATATTTCTGATCAAATTACGGCAGTGGCTGATTCCAGGATCCTTATGCCAGTCTAAGAACCCTACTTCATTTGTTCTATTATATTGATGGCTTAAATCAAAACCTCTCTGCGGAGGAAGGTTTGGGTCAAATGATGAAAAATTTCCTGGCATTTGTCTGCAGGAATTCCCGATATTGGAACCTTTGGCATGCATCTTCTGGCTTTATCAGAAACTATCTATTCTGCAGGCACTATAAAACACTAGAAATTATTAATGAGTGTTAAAGATAATGCAACCAACGTTTTCTATATGATATATGGTAACTTGGAAGATAAAAAGAAGGATTATCAGATATTTAAACAAACTCATAATCAAGTTCACACACATACAAACATTAAAATAGTCTAAAAATCATAATTTAACGAAGAAAAACATCCATCTTGAAACGGCATGACAACCAAACAAACACAAAATTGGATTATCAAATGTTAAAAATTTTAGGAAAAATAAAACTCATTATTCAGAACGTGATAAAATCTAAAATGATTACCAAATCTATATGACACTCTTTAAGAATCCAGCATTGTACATCATTATGTAATTTTGAATCACCCTGAGGAACATATTAAATTATTATTAGCTTTTAAAGAAGAAAATTATTTTTAGTTCCGAACTCTTCTTATATATGGTAAGGGTAATACAGGCAGGAAGGAAGGTGCTTTCCACGTTTTTTATTCTACATTAAAAGAATGGCCTTTTTTGTTTTTAATCAATTGCTTCTAGCTTAGATTATGATTGCATAGTCATGAAATGCAGAAGCAGACTAAATCTATCGTAAACTCGAAAGGATGAAGCTGTTATTAAGATTCCAACAAGTATGGAGGAAAAAAAAAATCAAACATACACAATAAGTCAACAAAGAGTCATGCAGTGGAATCTAAGAAGAATAAATATAACGATTGGGTAACATCTATGATGAGGACATAGATACATATTGTACACTTGAACAAAATTCAAACAAACTTATCTCGAAAGAATTTTTACATGGTATGGAGACAGTCAGAGTGTCAGTTCATAATGTACAATTTAAGGGTCTTATTGTTTGCTACTTAGCTATAATTAAAACTATTTTGTATATGGAAAAGAGAGTGATAGAAAACCAAAATCTCCCATCGAATAGAACTACAAGTAATTGTATACGAAAAACAAAGGTCGAGAGTGCATCGGCATAGCTTGTTTTGACGAACCACAGCCATTTAATTAAGCATCAAGTATTAATATATTGAATAGTAAAACACAAACCGTTATACTGTTTCATATCTGTAAATGATATTATAAAACAGCTAAATATCAATCAGACAATGCAATAAAATATTATTTATTTTTCAAGGTTCACCCCGAAAAAACACACCGGCTTCAACCTCCGCCGACCAATGCCCTACGTTGCAGCAAAAAAAAAACACTTTGAACAACAGGTTAACTTTAAAATGCAATATACTAATTAACACCCCGCCCCCAGGGGTTTAGAATATCTAATTAATAATAATCATATACAGAACCATAAATAAAGCTATCTAAGTCTAAGTCAGGTACTAATTAAATTAACTACTTTCTCATTTTCTTTTTCCTTTCCTTTTCGCTCAGTTAAACAAACAAAAAAAAAATATAGCTCCAGCAAGGAGCACAAATTCCATTCAAATAAAGAAATCGCTTATTTGCATTTAATAATTCAAAGATTTCATTTAAAATTAAAATCGTGAGTAGTAATTAAATTAAAAAAACGTGTTCTTTTTTCTTTCCTTTTCCCTCAATTTAAAGGGAGAAAAAAAGCAACACAGATTCACATTCCATCAACATTCACTAATTCAACACATAAAGAAATCGCTTAATTAGGTGCAACATTCAAAGATTTCATTTAAAATTAAAATAATAAATCCTAATTAAATTAAAAAGACTTGCTCGTTCTTTTTCATCCAATTAAAAGAGAAAAAGAAAAAAGGAAAAAAAAAAAAAACTAGCTCCTTCACAAATTCACATTCCATTGACATTCACTAATTCGACCCATGATAAAAAAGCCGTTTATTTGGTGCAACTTTGCATGATTGCATTTAATTACAATAACGATAATAGAAACATAAATTGATAGTAGAAAAAAAAATATCGAACTCCATGAAATTATTTGGGATTTTGATAGAATGACGAAGTAATGAAAAACAAATACGCGGTAAATCTAATAGGGTTTCAAAGAAGAAAACGAAAATTGCAGTGCAAGAAATACAAAATAAGTGTGAATCCAAGTGGAAGAATAATAAAATAGTAAACCCTAACGGTAACAGAGAAAGAGAGAGGGAACAACCTGAGAGTGAGGATCACTTTTCACGTCTTTTTCTTTGTTGTGGACTCTGTCGCTGTCACTGTCTCCAGTTACGGAACAGAAGGTTTGTGCAGAGTGTCGTGTGTAGTGTGGGGCAACGTGTCTGTAAACGTACCAAATAAATAAGATGGAAGCAGATCCAATGTGATCACGTTTTATTGCATCCGTCAATCACTGCCGTTGGTGCAGAGATCTAATGGTTTATATTCTATATCTATGTTTATATTTAATCTATGAGATAGAAGATGATTGTTATCTACTGCATGAATGCCATAAATTTCTTATCCCAGAAAATCCGCGTCCAAGTGTTATATTTAATTACTGGATAAGGGCGAATAATGAGGCGGCCGAACAAAAACATTCCCTCCACACCTGCCATGGAATGAGAGGGAAAATGTTATCAAATTTTTGTTTATTTTGGATGTTTAAAAAAAATTATAACATAAAAAAAATTACATGAAAAAATAAGTTTTTTTATAATAATATATCACAAACTAAAATGCATATAAATTTATTAATTTTTATAATAATTAATTATATTAAAATTATATTAATGATTATTTATAATTAGATGACACATAATTATATGATTATTAAATTCAAATCAAATTATGAAATGTTTAACCGTATATTTTATTATCGCTCAAATATAATAATATATTTGTCAAGTAATATATCAATTATTATATTATCATTTAATATTATGTCAATAAAATTTATTAAATATTTAATAAAAAATTTATTGGAAATAAAATTTCACAATTGTGAAGATTTAAATTGTATAATTGATATTTATTACACTAAATTGCACAATTATCATACAATTGTAATACTTAAAAAATCAAAAGTATAATTAAGTCGTTATAAAAAAAAATAAGATGATAAAAATATATTTTAATTTAAATTTATCTTTAATTGGTATCAAAAATTATAAAAAAGTATTTTTATTTATCTAAGTAAATAAAAAATATTTTTTATTTTTTATATAAATAATGCATTTTCTTACTTTATTTGTTTAGGCTTTACATTTTTATGTTGATGATTCACTTTATAGGATTACCAACATGATAATATAGATATAAATGAACTATGCATTTAGATTTCTTTTTGATGATACACATTCTCTTAAGATATTATTGGTTAAAAAAAATTAAATAACATCCGTATCCCTTATAGCTTTGAAATAAACACTCATTTTTATTATGTTTTTAATAAAGAGACACTTGTTTCTCTTGTATTTTTAATAAAGAGAAAATATATTTTATTCATATAAGAGATAATTCTAAAAAAACATATAAATTTAGAACAAATTTAATACTGCTATATAAGTAAATTAGTTTTCTTAATTTTGATGAATTAATTAATTAAATCTTGTAAAACGCTAAAAATATATTATTTAATAATAGGATGGGCTAAAATATCATCTCCATATTTCTACGTCATAGCAGTTTCATATATAGTAAGAGAAATAATATAACATTAATAATAAAAATAAATAAAAATATTAAAATACAAATATTTAAAATTTTTTATTTAAAAAATATAAAAAATTACTTTAATAATAAGATGACATTGATAATTTAAAATTTTAGTTTAATAATAATTTATAAATAATATATAATATTAATTAAAAAACTAACATATGTAATATAGTCTCAAATTAGCACGTTCACATGTTATGCTGGAACTATTATATATATATATATAAACCCAAACACGAGAATAAACCAATAAGCTCATACACATATATTACCTAATGCGTGATTATTTAGATAATAAAATTAACTTAAGGAAAAAAGAAACTTAAATATATGTACGCATCAATCGTAATAATTAAGATCTAGCTAGTTGCATCAAAACCGTGATTGTATACCGAAGGAACAGAATTCTCAAAATATGGGAATGTTGTACGAATAAAATGTTTTTGGGTTATAGAAAAGAGAAATTGAAAGTTCTAATATGTGTTGGGTGGGTTAAATCAGTAAAGTAAAAAATATTTAATCTGCAATGTAGTATATTATACTATGTTTAGGTAATGCCACAATGAACACTGAAATTGAACAACGAACATATTAGAATGAGGGAAGAAACAATTTTTTTTTTTTATAATTTCGTCTCAATTAAAACAAGTTCGGTACCTAAATTTGAGGAACGATTTTTTTTTTTCCCACAACTTGTATTAAAATAAAAACCCTAGGAGACAGCACTGAGAAGAGACCACTTTGCCAGAAATGAAAGAAAAAAGTAGAAAAACAAGTGGATTGATAATTTAATATGTATGACTTGATTAAGAGATTGCATATTACGACACTCTAACCCCTGCAACACAAAACGAAACAACATTTGTTTTAAACATTGCAGGATCGTGATTAATGTACAAAAATAAAAATAAAAAGGAAAAAACAAAAGGAAGGTGGTGTAAATCTTAAAATCTAAACCTATCTCTCCTCTTCTTTTCTCTTCCTTTCTTCATTATCTAATTTTCTTCGATATTAATCCATTCACTGTCCCCACGTGCTCCAAATCCTTTCACCAAAAAGCCTTACTTCATTTTACATGAATTTGACTATTTCATGTCTTCAATACAAAATGCTAATTTCTAATCAGGCTAAAAAAAAGCCTTTGCTTTTATTTTGTTACTATCTAACTAAAAGTTTTTACCTTTTATATATATTAATATTAATACAATACAGTACGCTGCTTTCTAATCAGGCTAAAAGCCTTACCTTTTCCACTATGTAGCCTTCAGCACTCTGCTCCCTACCCATCTCCACACCACTCTAGTTTTGTATTCTATATTAATTATATAATGTTAAACAGAAAATTATGCAATGAGCACAGTTAATATTATTATATGAAAATGTGAAGCTGTATTTTTACAATAAGCTAAATTTTAGTATTACTATAATGTTAATTAATCCTAATTTATATTTATTTTATAAAATTTAAATCTAAAATATTTTGAAATATATATAATACTATTATTTTAACTTGTATAAAGCATAAAATAAATATTTATTGTTTGTAACTCAAATTTATAATAATAAAATACTTTTGAATATATAAATTACATTATAGTTAAGATTCATAATAAATAAATATTTTTTAACATATAGATTATATATTAAACTTATAACTAAAAATTAACATTATGATGTAATATTAAAATTTAATTTAGAACCAATAATATTAAAAAAGATAAACCGAAAGAGATAACAAAGAAAAATCTCTTAAAAAATTGATTTTGTTGAAAAAAGATAGCTAAATTGCTATTCTTCAAATACATTTTTATGTTTTAAGTGAAGTAGTATTGCCAATATATATTAAACAGGAAATTATGCACCGAGAATAATTAAAATTATTATAATCTTAGTAATATTATATGAAATCATGAATATATATATATATATATAATAAATTAAATTTTAGTATTACTATAATGTTAAATAATCCTAATTTATATTTATTTTTCAAATTTAAATCTAATTTTTTTGAAATATATATAACACTATTATTTTAATCCGTGTATAGCATAAAATTATTGTTAGTAACTAAATTTTATAACAACTAAATACTTCTGAGTATATAAATTATATTATAATTAAGATATGTAATAAATAAATATTTTTAACATATAGATTATATTTAAAATTTATATTTAAAATTTATATTTTATATTATGATATAATGTTGTTTTTATTTATTGTTCTTTTTAAAATAATAGTAAAATTTGGGATAGAATCCATTGACCCTATTTTCACCAAATCTAAACTATAAATGCAAACTAATTTTGCGGTTTGTATCAACTTTATCTACGTAGAGAGAGAAAAACATTAACATACTTTGCGATCATCATTTAGTTAATTATAGTCAATTAATTTATTTATTTGATTTAATTGATTACTTGAAAAAATTGAGAAAAATAAAAAAATATTTTATTTTTTATTTGAACCATAAATAAAGAAAAATAAATATATACTTCAATATTTGTAAAAAATAATTTGTTAATAATTTTATAAATAGTCAATATATAAAAATTAAATTAATCAAGCAATTAATTGAATCAAATCAAATAAATTAATTGATTACAAATATGATTTACTATCTATATCTATATCTATAGCTATATAGATAGATATAGATATAGATATAGACATGTTGTATTAACGTTTAGATTTAGGGTAAGTCTTTAGATTTACACCTAGTGTCAATGAATCTTATCTCTTAAATTTTAATTTATAACCAATAATATTAAAATTGATAGACAGAAAGAGATAATAGATTAAGAAATATCTCTTAAATTAATCTTTTGTTGAAAAAACATAGCTAAATAAATTATCTCGATCAAATATATTTTTATGTTTTAAATTAAGTAGTTATAAATTAAATAGTTTTGTCGGATATATTAAATAGGGAATTATGCATTGAGCATAATTAATATTATTATAATCTTAGACTTGACAAGTTATTTTAATTAGATTTTAGTTTTTTTATTAGCTTTCCAGATTGTTTCACGTTATTAGTAGTATATGGTAAACTTTTTTAATAGCTTATATCAGTTTTTGAGTAGCTTATAGTATTCTTTTAAAACGCTACTTTAAGTAGCTTCTTTTTTTTAAAATGTTATTTTCTAATTTATAGCTTTTTGTATTTATTTCTTTTTTTTTAAGTATTTGTTAAATTTTATTTGAAGTAGTGTCTAACAATACATTACAAATTATTAAAAAAACATTACACACTACTAAAAAAAATTGTTGAAGAAGGACAACTAAAAAGTTCTCTTTCAAGATAATTATGCTATATTATATTAAAAAATAAATAAAATTTAAAATAACTTTTTAGAATATATAAATTATATATTATAATTAAAATTCATAATAAGATAATAAAAAATTAAAGAAAATTGAACAATTAAAACAATTGAGACTAAAATTATTCATACCAATGTAATTAAAATTATGGAGACGAATATAATTTAAAATATACAAATATAAATATAAACATAAATATTGATGTTGGGTTTATTTTAGTGGCTTAACTATATATTGTAAGGAATTTTGGAAATTTTGGAAATGAAGCATCATGGATCGAGTCTCATTTTAGTCACTCTTAAATTGTTTTCCTACTTTTGGTTTGCTACGCATGATGTCATCAAGAGATGGGTATAATACTTAAATTTTTTTCTTCTGTGATTAATAAAATGATTAAAAATAATCATAAGAGATAATTAAATTTAATTTCATAAAAAATAAATTAAAAAAATATGTGTGATTTTGTTTTTGTAATTTATAGTAGAAGATTTTACTAAAATTAAAAATGTATTGTACACTTGTTGGTAAGATTATTTCCATTTTTTTTTCCTTTCTTTTCTCCACTTGACTAAACACTTCCTCCATCTTCTAACCATTTTATCTTTTTGTTTTTAGTTTTGGTTTTGGTTATTTGGTTTGTTCATGGTGGTGATCTAAGGTTCTTGTTCAAGAGACTAAAGTTAGCATATTATCTTCTCCTTCAAGCTTCTATTTTAGCATCTCTTTGGGGGTAAGGGAAGCTCTTGCTATTTTCTACTATTTTAATAGAGTAAAAAGTCTTTTTTTTTTGTATTGGAAAATGTATGGTATGGTTTGTCTGATTTATTTGTGTTATAGGTTATGAAAATGACTTACCTTTATTATTTGTTGTAAATCTTTGAATATATTTTATAATTGGTGTTTATTTGCTATTTATGGTTGGATTCATGGAAAGTTTACGTTAATATGTGGTAGATGTATTGCTGAAAATGTATTCTATAGTAACTTGTGGAAAGATGGATAGATATGGTATGAGTATCATGAAATTTTTGGACAAAATCTACATGAATGAGAGGAATTTTTTCATGGAAAAATCTAACCTTGCTGCCAAAATTGATTAGAAATCAATTTTGTGAATTAATGACAATAAATGAATAAAAACTCTACAAATATCCAAGAAAAAAAACATTATGAAGCATTGGCTGTTTTGACTCTAGGTGGACTTCCCATTATTATTGAATTTCATGGTGGGCCAACTTCAAGCAAAATGAAGCTTTCTTGAAGGTTTAAGATAAGTTAGTTATTAGAAAATTTGGAATAAGTTAAATTAATGGGATAAAAATTGAAACAGTGGAAAATTAAACTTATTTTACCTAAGTAGAACCTAATAAAAGTGATTTTGTAATTAAATAAATTTTTAGATAATTTAAAGTAAATTTTATAAAATTAGTGTACAAATAGTAGGCAAAATGGTGATAGTTTTAGCATAAAAATTCAAAATGATTTATCTGAAGGGTAATATTGTAATTTAATGTTTTATAGTTATTAATACATTTATTTTAAGTTACTTACGTAGAGAAATAAATATTTAGTATTTTAATAATTTTGACAAAAAAAAAAAATGACTAATAATAATGATTTTAATAAGAAAATTCTAAAAAATGAAATAGTTCAAGAGAATTATATTTATAAGATAACAAATATTTTACTGGAAATTTTTTTTTCTGGATTTTACAATTTTTATTCTTTTAAGAAAATTCTAGTCATTTTAAATTAGTATAGGGTTAAAATAATAGATTTAATTCAAATAAGCTTACAAAAATTCTAGAAATATTTCTAAGGGTTAAAATTGATTTCAGAAACTTATATTTAAAATTTTACCATTTATTAATTTTATTTGAATTTTTTTTAAAATTTTAGAGTTTAATAATTTAAATATATATATAACTTATTGTTTATCTAACTTTTGACACCAAAGTTTAGTAGTTTAGAGATAGTAATTTAAGTTGTATTAATATAAATTAAAATACTTAAAATATTTTAGTAAAATTAATTAAATTTTTCGTAATTCTTTATTATATACGTCATCCATTATTAGCGGAAACATAAAACATTAAAAATGAATTTTGTTATTAAGTAGGAGTTATTTGGTGTTAGTTGACTGAGGTTATTGTTGAGACCTCTGTCACTCTCTAGAAAAGGTGTCTAGTGAGTCTTTTTCAATGTGTTGTTGACTTGAAGAAAAACATAAAGGTAATTAATAATAACTATTGTTATTAATTGAATATACATGCATTCATAAATGAGTCAATGACTAAGGTAGATGACGATGGACCTCACATCGTGTGCAAGCAAGCACGTAAGTTAAGGCTACTTGGTGGGACTCTTAACATAGTGCTGGAAAGGTTGGTAGGGGTAGTTGTTGATGGACCTTAAGGATAGATAGATGGACAAACCTTGCATTATAGACCAAGGTCATTGCAAGCCTTGTGTAGTAGTAAACCACTACCCATGCATATCTATCTTGATAAACCACTGCATCATTTCTATAAATCAATTAGCGGTGTCCCCCAATGATTTTTAGCACATGCTACCATCTGAATTTGCGAGGTCCGACTCTGCTATCGTACTATGATAAGGGACACGTTAGCGTTTGTCACTCAAATGTTAAAAATCTCCATAGAGTTGTCTGCATGCATCCCATAATTGTCTTTCATGCGTAATTCATTTGCATATATAGCTGGTGACCAATTATGGTTATGCTTGGATTTATTATATGTTGAATGATTTTTAATAAATATTATTCTATTTATATATTATCTTAAATTTTGCAAGTTTACCCTTGCACTATCTTTTGTAACTGTAATGATCACAACGTTACCGTGATAGTAGATGGCGAGCCCGCATCAACAACTCGAACCCGACATGATTGAGCATATGTGCACATGTTTGTACTTGAGGGTCATTACACATATTAAGACGTATATGATGTTGTTCTAGGCATTAAGACCCAGTTTCGGGAGAAGTCTAATTAGGCATCGTAGGAGTCTTTCCTTCTTTTCGTCTATTGTTCGTTCCTACCATCCTAGTTTGCCTTAGATATAGTGTGAAGAGAGATGACCAACAAGAGAGTCCATATGTATATCTCATTTTATTGCATGTACTTACCGATAGGTACATGTGTGCAAACACACACCTTAGTTTTTGAGATACTTTGACATATTCTATGTATAGATTGTAGTATCATAAGGCACACTACTTTATTTCAGCGCTTTTTCCTTTACATATGCATGTTACTCAATATACCTCTATCTACTATTGAAGTTTTAAGTTTCACATTTTTATGGTTAATGACTATATTTGATAATTAAAATACAAAAAATTTACTCGTATTTTTATCAACAAAATAATAAAAAGAATTGTATGAAAATTGAAGCTTTTTCTGTAAATCGTTATTAAGTTGTCAAGTAGTAACAAAGGTGATTACAACAGGGATCCAATTTACTTATGTAGAAAAATATGCAATTAAGCTTAAATATTAATAGTATTTCATGTATAAATTATTATTATTATTATTATTATTATTTTTATTATTATTATTATTATTATTATTATTATATAAATATTTTTCTTATAATTTATATAATGATTGTGCTTTATTTAATTTAAATAATGTTAATAAATTTTTATATTTTGTATGATATAATTAATTATAATTAATAATAAAACATAGATATTAAATTTGATTTGTATAATGCATATGGTTAAAATACTAGTTTATATATAAAAAGGATATTTTTTAAAAAATATATATATATATATAGTAGTTAGATATATTACTTTTATAAATTTTAAGAGTTTAATGGTCATGCAATATATATATATATATATATATATTAGTTAGATATATTACTTTTAGAAATTTTAAGAGTTTAATGGTCATGCAATGACAATATAAAATTGTTTTACACAGTAATTTAAGGTACCTATTATAAAAGTTAACCCATTTACCATACATGGTAGGTTGTAATTAGATTTATTTTACATTGTCAATGCATAATCTATTTTTTTCAAATTTTAATTATATTAAAGTAAATAATATACAAGACACATATGAATTTTATTTAATAAATAATTTTATTTTTATGTATAAAGTGTGATTTGAATTATTAATGAACATATTTGTGAGGGGATTTTTTTCTTGCTACTTTTTGAGAATACTGTGAAAAAATATAGCCCTTATAACCTAATTTTATATTTTGTCATATCCAAAGATTTTTATGAGGGAAAGTTCTCTTGTGCATTAGTGAGGGAGTAGTGAGGGAATAACTCCCTCTTTATATATGAAAGATTTGTCTTCCTTAACCTCATTAAGAATTTTTGTGAGGGTTTTCTGATGAATGTGTTTCGCTAAAGAATTAGTCATTATAATGAGAGCTAGTGACGGAATAAATAGTCTTCATTTATGTCTTTCTAATTAGTAAGAACATGAGTGAAAGAATTATGCCCTCGCAACTTACTTGTTCATTAGCAATGAAATAGTAAGAAAAATAGTTTTCCTTGAAAATCCCTCGCGGATTAGCGATGAAATAGCAAAGAAAAATATCTCTCATTAAATTTCCTCGCTAGTCAACGAATTTCTTATAGTGAGAAATTTCCTCCTTACATCACATCCTCTCTCAATGAGTTTAGGGCCTCACCCAACGAGTTTAGGGCCTCACCCAACAAGAGCTATGAAATGAAGATTGCGATTTTGCAATTAGGCACAAAAAAACTCACCACTTATAGAGATCATTCAAGACTTCCTATATTATCGTAATTCCTACGAATTTCAACATACAAGAATACATACAATTCAATACAATTATATGATTAAACATGCCAATTCACAAAAATCCTAATTTTTGAAATTTAATTCAAACAAAACCTAAGACAAGCACAACCATGTAACTTTACATATCAACAAAAAATTACAAGACAAAATCACATAAAAAAATGCAATTAATCACAACTAATCTAGGGAGTTTAATCTCTTCTTCAGATATCATCAAAACATACATATTAGGGGTCGATAACTCCTCTACTCACAAATTTCACCTCCCTTACCTAAAAAAGTAAAAAACAACGATATTACATTCCTTCTCACGATCTTCCTTCTTCCCCGTCCAATGTTTCTTCCAAGGGTTCTCTCCTTTTCTCTCAATTGTAGATACTATATGTCAAAAGACTAACTTGGGATAAAACTAATTTCTAACCTTATTAAAGTCCTTTTAATCTTTTCTGACCAAAATAGGTTTAAATGACCTCTTTTTTTTAATTTAATTTATAAAACCCAAATTTAAAACTCAACATCCATTTTCTCAAAATAATATTTATTTAATTAATAAAAAATATAAATTAATTACTCACTTATTGATTAGAATAATAATAAAACAAACATACATTACAAGCAATAATAACAAGAAGAAGAAGTTACACAAGTTCTATACATAAGAGGGAGAAATGTTTTAATTAATTTTGTTGTCATAAAATGATTCAAAGGTCATGGGATCCTACCTTAAACTCATTAATTGGTTATTTTCTTAGTTAAAATTATTTTCTTAGTTAAAATGCTTATATGATGATAAAATTTTCTATTATTGAAGTAAAATATAGGGACTATTTTGATGATTTATAATTGTTCTTGGACGTGTAGAGGTGTTTATACGAAGGTCTATTTGGAAGTGATTCTAATGTTTTAAAAAATTAAACAGATGGTTTGGTGAAGAATTATATAACTCACTGTTTTATGTTATCTTTTAGGAGATAAATTGTATTGTAATTTTGAATTGTAAGAGAGGAAAATAATGAACATGATGAGTTAGTTGTAACCGTATTAAGAAATAAATTAGGTCTTTTAAATTAGTAATTTAATTAAATAATTTTATTAGTTAAAAAATAATAAAATTTGTATCTTTACGAAAGGTGTATATCACTGATTATTAGTTAACAGATATTAAGAGCAAATTTTAATTTTCTAAAATCATAGAATACAAGAGTTAGAAATATTAAGTTATAAAATTATAAAGTTACCAACTGAATGTAATAAATAAATAAATAAATAAATGAAACATGTATAAAACGGAAAATCTTTTATTTATCAACATAATAATCATAATGATAGTTAATAAAATTAAATTAACTGCAAATAATTAACTAAAGATTACGTACATGCTAATTTAGAAAAATAAAAATTAATAAATTCTAAGAATTTAGCAGTAATATCTTAATTTTAAAAAAATGATAACATAAAAAGAAAATTACATGAGTAAATAAGATATACAACTTAGAGAAAAATAAGTTTATAATAATGTATGATAAGTTTATTAATTTTTATAATAATTAATCACATTAAAATTATGTCAATAATTATTTATAATTAGATCACATATAATTACATGATTATTAAATTCAAATTAAATTATGAAATGTTTAATTGCATATTTTATTATCGCTCAAGTATAATATTATATTTGTTAAATAATATATCAGTTATTATGACATGATTTATAATAATATATTTATCAAATAATATATCAATTATATGTCATCATTTAATATTATGTAAGTAAAATTTATTAAATATTTAATAGAAAATTGACTGCAAATAATTGTGAGGATTTAAATTGTACAATTGATTTTTATTAGACTAAGTTGCACAACTATGATAAAAAAAATTAAAAGTGCAATTAAGTCATTATGAAAAAATAGGATGATAAAAATATATTTTAAGTTAAATTTTCTTTTTAATTGGTATAAAATTATAAAAAAATATTTTATTTATTTTAAGTAAAAAAAATAATTTTTTATTTTTTATATAAATAATGGGTTTTTTCTTATTTTATTTGTTTATGTTTTTCATTCTTTTACTTCTAATCCAGATTTTATATTGAAGATTCACTTTATACAATCATCAACATGAGAATAGAGATATAAATGAGCTATACATTTAAATTTGTTTTGATGATACACATTCTCTTAAGATATTATTAGAAAATTACAAAAAAAAATTAAATAACACTCATACCCCTTCTACTTTTTAAATATACACTCATTTTTATTATGTTTTTCATATAGTGACATTTGTCTCTTGTGTTTTTAATAAAGAGACTTTCTTAACCCTGCTTTAGTTTAAAATATGACATATACACCTCTTTTTAAAAAAAACTAGGAGGTTGTTAGTGTAATTTAGAAAAATCTTATGGCAAGTGAGCATAATTTTGTAATATTTATCATTGACGTGAATCAACTAGCATAGAGTTATTTTAGTTTAACTATTAATCTTAAATTTTATTTCTGGATATACAACTATATTAAAATTTTCTGTCAAATTTATCAATTATTATGTCATCATTTATAATAATATATCTATCAAATAATATATCAATTATTATGTCATCGTTTAATATTATATCAGTAAAATTTATTAAACATTTAATAGAAAATTGAGTGGAAACAAAATTTCACAATTGTGAGGATTTAAGTTGTGCAATTGATATCTATTAGACTAAATTGCACAATTGTAATACTTAAAAAATCAAAAGTGCAATTAAATTTTTATAAAAAATAAGATGATAAAAAATATATTTTAAGTTAAATTTGTTTTTAATTGGTATAAAAAATTATAAAAAATATTTTATTTATCTAAGTAAGTAAAAAATATTTTTTATTTTTTATATAAATAATGAATTTTTCTTATTTTATTTGTTTATGTTTTGCATTTTTTTTACTTCTAATCCAAATTTTATGTTGAAGATTCACTTTATACAATTATCAATATGAGAATAGAGATATCAATGAACTATGCATTTAGATTTGTTTTGATGATACACATTCTCTTAAGATATTATTGAAAAGTTATAAAAAAAAGTAAATGATACTCATACCGTTCTAGTTTTTAAATAGACACTTATTTTTATTATGTTTTTAATAAAGAGACACTTGTCCCTCTTGTGTTTTTAATAAAAAGACTTTCTTATTCCATGATTTAGTTTAAAATATGACATATACACCTCTTCTTTAAAAACTAGGAGGGTGTTAGTGTAATTTAGAAAAATTTTGAGACAAGTGAGCATAATTTTCCGTAATATTTATCATTGACGTGAATCAACTAGTAGAGTTCTTTTAGTTTAACTAATGATCTGGAATTTGATTTCTAGATATACAACTATGTTGAATATTTAGATGAAGAGTTTTGTTACCCATGATAGTCTTATTTAACTCAAATAAAACTATTTCGAATAAAAAAAATTAATATTATATCAAATATGCAAGAATTGCAAGTCAAAGTGTCACTTCAATTCATAAGTATACAGAAAGCAAGAAAACAAATATCAAACTATAAAAAATTAACCTAATAACACATTGATGATGATGATTTGAAAGAAAAAAGATTTTAGTCCATTAATTATACTAAAAAATGTATTTGATACCACTTTCATTATTTTATTATTCTATTTTACCATGTAAATTACTTTGGAAAAATATTTGAGTTGGGTGAAAAAAGAAATAAATTGATCCTAAATTCTAAACTGTAAGAACTCATTTGGTAGTCAAGATATGATAAGAGCATGATAAATTTTAATTATATCTAACGTACACTGGAACAAAAAAGACCTTTTACATTAATGAAAATGGAGTTTTTACATTGGTTACACTAACGTAGAATAAGGCGATATAAAAAATCATTCTTTTTAATCAATTATCGATGTAAAAATGATGACTTTTTACATTGATTGTGTTCTTAACCCATGTAAAAAGTCAGTTTTTCATCAGTTACTTATTCAATAGATATAAAAATGCGACTTTTTACATCGATTAATAGCATAATAGATGTAACAAGTCACCTTTTTACATTGGTTATGATCATAACCGATGCAGATAGTATTTTTTTTAAATTATTAAATCCATTCTTGTAAAATTGGCTTTGGTGAATCTTAAATATAATGAAAAAAATCTTTTGCCAGGGACAAAATTATTGTTGTATGTCGTTCTTGCTGCTAACAATTTTGCAACAAGATTTAGTATTGTCATCACTACCTATGTTTTAACTGCGATAATTGTTGTTATTATTTTTTCACATTTGTTGCTGCTACAACTAATACTAATTTTATGATGATCACTAAAGTCGTTGCTATATTTACTTGTCTTTATGATTACAAAAGACCATCTTTCTCATCAACCAAAGTTGTTGTGATAAAATAAATTTTCTTAATAATTAATAATTAATATCACTGCAATAGTATATATATTTTTTTCAACAACCAAAGTCATTACAATAAAATACTTTTTCAATGTTACTGTTATATCTTAATTTTTTTTAATAACAAAAGTTGTGACAATAAATTATTCTTTCTTAACAACTTGCGTTAATATAAAATTTTATATAAATATTAAATTTTATTTTAATAATAATTATATATATTTTTAAAATTAATCTCAATGAAATTAATTTAATTCCCATCATTATTTAATATTAGATCAAATTAAAATTAATAAAAATATGTACTTGTTTAAACACAAATGACACTATTAATGCAATATATATATATATATATATATATATATATATATATATATATATATAATATATATATAAAAACATATATAAACATTAATAAATATCATAAAATATTTTTATATGATTTAATAAATAAAGTTCTATTTTTACAAAAAAAAAAAACTAATATATATAATAAACAATTAACAGAAAACTATTACTGCAACATTAACTATTCTTTTTAACTTTACTTTAAACACTCATTTGTATAATAGTTGAACCATTACACAATTGTAACACAAACAAATTTTTAGTTTAACATATTTTTTCTTAAGCAATTAATAAATAAAAGAGAAACTATGGAATCATAATACTAAAGTCAAAATTTTATAAGTTATTAATGTTCTCTAAACTCAAAATTTTATTAAACAAATTAAATTTTCTAAACATGTCCTAAACTATATTAAGTATTCTATCTACATGCAATAAAAGAATTACTAAGGCGTATAAAGAACTTTGCCCAACACCGCCTCATGTTGTCAATTTCTTCATCAAGGAATGATGATGCATTATCATTGAATACTTGAAATTTCAAATAAGATAAAACAATGTCATAAACTAAAGAATGGTGGTGTCCAACTATACTCTATCTAGTATTCATAACAGGACATAATAATTTATTAAATAAAATCATTATACAAGACCTAACTATACTTTATATGATCACTCATGATAGGACATAACAATTTATTAAATAAAATTTTTTGTAGTGTTAGGGTGGTGATAGGGAGGAGCAAATGATAATAGGGAAGACAAGGGGTGGTGGCCAAAAAGGTGGTTTCAAAGAGAGAAAAGTAGGAGGGTTTAACAACACTACAAAAGACAAAAAGGAAAAACATGTTTTGAGGTTATAAGTCACTTTTAATATTGGTTATAATGTCAATTGATGTAAAAAAGTAACTTTTTACAAGATGCACCACTAGTAGAAATGTGTTATTTCTTGCAAGTTTCCTGCGAAAAATAATTTGCAGGAACTTTGCGTGAATTTTGTGGTGGAACTTTTAGTACTAAAACACTGAAATTGAACAACGAACATATTAGAACGAGGGAAGAAATATTTTTTTTATAATTTCATCTCAAATAAAACAAGATCGTGCGGTACCTAAATTTGAGGAACTATTTTTTTCACAACTTGTATTAAAATTAAAACCCTAGGTGACGGCACTAGTAGTGACCACTTTACCAAAAATAAAAGAAAAAGGTAGAATAACGAGTGGATTGATAATTTAATATGTATGACTGATTAAGAGATTGCATATAACAACACTCTAATGTTGGAAATATTTTCCTACACTTAGTTCCTTATTTTCCTATCACTATTATACTAGATCACCAAAGCTTAAAATGATGTATAAATATCTAGATCCATTTTGTTAGGAGATTGTAACGAAATCTTCTGTAATTGCGAGTCGTTGATTTGTGGTCTTCCTCAACCAAACCACCTTAGTTCCTTCTGGGACCTTCGTTTCTCTTTTTTGATTGGGAGAAGAGAGAACGTCTTTTGATTTTGTGTATTGGGGACCATAAACGTTCTTGATGTGTTAGCCTACATATAGGGTTCCCATTTTCCCCTAACAGACCAACATGAGTATCCACTCATTAAGCCTATATCAAGTCTTAATAGGAAGTTCATTTGATTATTTAAGTTGGATCATTTTAGGATTATAATCACCTTAAATAAATAGCTAATACAATTGTATATTAAAATATAATGCCCAAAAGATTAAAAGAAATTACAAATTTCTAGCAATCTCCCACTTAGGCTTCATCTTTTCTTGAAACAATTATATTACAAAATTCTTTAGGTGTGCTTGTATGCTATTTACCTTTAGACTTCCTCTTAATACAATCTGGTCCATCTTGTACATTAACAATGGAACCATTGCAACTTTCATCACAATTAAGCGTGATTAAATCACGATGATCACCATATTAATATACTCAATGACATAGATCAAATATGAATGAGTGAGATCGAAATTACATGCAAAATGATCTCAAACATGTCTATTTCAATTGGTCCTTATTTTTAATCTTTAGTGGAGATCAATCCAAATTCTTTGAATGTAACACAATTATTACATATAAGAAAAAAAAACAAGCGAGTTTAAAATGTAAACATAAACTATCAACTTTATTTCTGTAGAAAATAAAGAACAAAATTATACAAATTGAAACATAGAACATACAGGCTCCCACTAAACTAAGGTGTCCTAAGAAATAATACCCATATGAACAATGTGCTCATTAAAGACCTTAGATATCAGCCCTTTAGTCAATGGGTCAGCTAGCAAAAAACTTGTTCTATATGTTTTATGAAAATATGTTTATTTTGAACTCTTTCTTTAACAACAACAAAAAAAACTTGATATCAATGTAGGCCACAAACTCTACAGTTATGATCGAAGGGGCTATAAGAGTTTGTTTAACAGACTTACAAGAGATAGTTCTTCCAACCAATATGTAGATGTATCCAAACGTGGAGCGTTTGCTATCTTGACATCCAACAAAATCGATGTCAAAGTGCCTGATGATCTCCAAACCTTCAAACTTTCAATAAGTGAGCATGTATGCTTTTGTTCTCTTTAAATAACACATCACACGTTTAATTGCCTTCCAATGTTGCATTACAAGATCATTTAAATACCTGCCCAAAACTCCCACCACAAAAACAATGTGGGGACGAGTACAAACTTAAGCGTACATTAGACTTTCCACCATTGAGGCATAGGGAATCTTTTGCATCTTATTTCTTTCAAGGTCATTGTTGGGGTGCTATTTGAGACTAAATTTGTCTTCCTTGGTTATTGGGGTGTCTCCTGGTTTAATATCTTTCATGTCAAATCTTTCTATGACTTTACGGATATAGTTCTCTTGTGATAACCTCAAGATACCTTGAGAACGATCTCTTAGTATCTGAATATCTAATACAAAAGAAGCTTCCCCAAGATCTTTCATTTCGAAATTCTTCGTTAGAAATCTCTTGGTTTCATGCAACAAGCTTGTATCACTACTAGCAAGTAGTATATCATCGACATATAATACCAGGAATATGTATTTATTCCCTTTAAACTTGTGATATACACAATTATCAACTATATTTTCCTTGAAACCATACGAGGTAATGACTTGATGGAATTTGTGTTACCATTGACGGGAAGCCTATTTGAGGCCATAGATGGATTTCTTTAGTTTATATACCATAGACTTAGATTCATTTGAAGCAAAGTTTTTAGGTTGCATCACACAAATCGTTTCATCAATGTTACCATTTGAAATGCAGTCTTAACATCCATCTGATGTAGCTCTAAATCAAAATGACCTACTAGTTCTAAAAGAATCCTTTGAAGATATCACCAAAAAAGTTTCCTTGTAGTCAATACCTTCCTTCTGAGTAAAGCCTTTAACAACTAGATGAGCCTTATATCTCTCAATATTACCTTTAGAATCCTTTTTGGTTTTAAATATCCATTTGCAACCAATAGGTTTCACACCCTCAGTTAATTCGACGAGATCCCAAACGTCATTGTCTTGAATAGAATTCAACTCATCTTTCATGGCATCAATCCATTTTTGAGAGTTAGAATTTTGCATAGCTTGATAGAAGTTGATTGGATCATCTTCTGTTAAACCAATGTCATCCTCATGTTCTTGGAGAAAAACAATGTAGCCACCTGGAATTGCATGTCTCCTTTCTGTGATGGATCTCCTTAATGACACTTCTTGAGGTTGTTGAGGTTGCTCTGTAGGTGTTTAAGCAAGAACCTCATCATAGTCTTGTTCTAGAATAATGTCAGGAACAATAGTTTGAACATTGTCTCCTATTACTAGAGTTGTTTCTTGAACAGTAATAGGCATAAGGATTTGACCAATGTCATTAACAGATTCTTCCTCAAACACAACATTCCTTACGTTCTCTTCCTTCTCAAACTCAACTTCCTCAAGAATTCTCACATTTCTCGTTTCAAAAAAGGATCTTGAAGTGAGATCATAAAACTTATAGTCCCGAGAGCGTTCACATAGCCAACAAAGTAACAACTAACAATTCTTGAATCCAGTTTTCTTGCAGCCTATAAGGTCATGCTTCAGTTGGACAACCCCAAATGGAGTGAGAGTGTACGTGTGTATGTGTGTATGAATTGAGTGATACAATTGTCCAACTCAATTGTCTAACTCCATGAACGAGCTAAGCATCCCTTTTTATGCATGTTTTGAGTAACTAACTAACTAACCGTACACTAACTAATTAACAAAAATAATTGACTAAGTAACTAACAACTAACAAAAATAACAACTAACAAAAATAATAGACTTAACTAACTAACAACTATTTCCTAAATGATCACGTGCTCGAAAATTTTGGAGCGGAATCGGTCTTTGCTGCCAAGACGAATCCAGATAGAAGGGACAACTCGACATCTGGAGTCGGCTACTAGAGTTGGAGTCGACACACGGATTGGGCTCAACTACTGCAGACGAAGTCAACACATAGATTGGACTTCGACTATTGGAGACAGAGTCAGCTTGGATTGACATAGTACAACCCATAAAATGATTATAAATAGATAATAGAGAGATGAAAAGGAAACCCTGAGATTATGTTCACCCCAAAACTCCTCTCAAATAGGAGATGTGAACACTTTCTAAATTCTAATTACATATTTTCTTTTCCCAAGATCATACGTCTTTTCCAAATTAAATGTCTTTGAAGAAAACTTTACATATTCACCAAACAAAAAGGTGGAACAAGTACTTTTATGGCATGTGACTCTAGAAGTGGTCGCACATAAATTTGTTGTATTTTTGTCATAGGTTTCCAATGTCTCGTTAGCTTCTCCAAATGCTTCTACGTTAGTTTCATCCATATTGTAGGAACTTGAGAGACTTGAACAATCTCAAGTTGCTTGAAGAAATTTCGAAGCTTATGTGACCTCCTCTTATAGTTGGTATCTTTAATGGCCCAAGCTTTAAGAAGTTTGGTAGAGCATTCTTATTAATAAGAAGTGCCTCCATTATTTTTTAAGGGTTGGTTTTCCAAAAGATTTTTGTTTCTATTTATTTGTCGTTTTTAAAGTTTAAGATAACATTCATTATTTTATTAATTATATTCTTATTTTATTAATCAATTTATATATTTATTAAGAAAGTGAAAATAAAAAACAACCGGCGTATATAGTGAAAAAGAAATAAAAAAATGTACAATAAGAAACTTCATAACTATTTCATTAAGAACAAAAAAATTTATTGCATTTAATTTCTTGATTTCTGTATAAAAATCTTAAAAAGAAAGAAAGGTTGTACAAGTTATAAGTTGCCCTAATTACAATTTTTGGAAAAGACCATGTTTCGTAATTGGAAATTAAATTAAAAATAAAAATTAGGCTAAATTATGTTTCTAAGGTCATATATAAGAACCACTATAAAATATATAACTTACATGTGGAGAATAGGCTAAATTATGTTTTAAGGTCTTAATAGTATAATGTTTGAACTATAACAACAATTGAAACTCCACTGCAGTCCTTCCCAATATTTACACTTTAATTTTGTTTGGCAGACCAAATGGGAGTGTTTACAGTAATAAATATACAAGTCATTAACTAACTACTCATAATCAATTCTGCATGGACAAAGGTTGTTCCAATGAAGAGAGAGTGTTTGCTCTGCTGCTTTCCAAAACTGCAGCTCTACGTCGTTCTTCAGATTGCATTGCTATCCATTCTGCTTGGTTCTTCAGATCCCTGCAAATTAGACAAATATATCAATAAAGCTAGCTAGGAATAAATATTTATACACTGTACTGTGGGTTGTGAAATGTTAAAAATGTAACGCATGCAACGGGGGATGCGACATCCTGAATCTCTACAATTCCTTGAGTGTAGAGTTAGTCCCATCCAAACCTTCTTACAATGATGGCATCCTCCAGAAACTCGAATAGTGCACCTACTGGCATGAGAGAACAGTTTTTTAATTTGAAGGCAGTGCGGGTAAGTGCACGGTTGAGTTTTAGTTGAGTGACATCGCGATGCATGCTTTATAACATTCTGCAGTTCCTGCATCTGCAAGCAAGCTATTAATTATGACAAGAACGAAAAATAAAATTATAATGTGAATAACACAAGAGTGATGAAAACAATACCAGATTCGCCGAAGAACATAGTGCTGTTGAATAAGTTTGAATCAACGTGTGTGCATGGCAATTAGCACCTCTCTCGTTGTAGCATGCAGAGCAGACAGTGAACTCTTGGCAATTCTCACATTTCCAGTATGACTGGTATACAATATGTTTACAGCAAACGCGGCATATTGTTTCAACAGTCAGCAGAGTAGGATTCCTTACAAGATAGAGGATCATCATTGAGGAATACTTGGCTCTGCGGAGTGAGTCAAATTGAAAACTATGTTTTTGACAATAGCTCAAAAAGACCTGGTATCAAATAACCCGTTATCAAGGATGATATCATTCTCCTTGGTATCATCCCAGAGAATATCATCCATGAGGACCTGGACAGGCATATAATTCAAACATGTATCTTGTTTCAGAAAAATCAACAAGGATGAGAAAATCATATCAACTCAGCTTTAATTTTAGGAAGGTACCTGACAAAGTCTATGCTTCTCGCCTTTGTCAGAAGTGTGTGAGCCAACAGTGTGGCATCTGAAATATTAATATGAAAAGTAAATGACCTATGTCCTTTTTGTTTCTTATCCTGCTATACCCAACATATAACCAGAAAGCACAGTAGTATGCTACATAATGTAGGGAAAAAAATAAAAGATGGGAAAAGGAAAAAAGAGAAGACACCTAGAGATGCATAATCAAATTCAATTGAGTATATGCCAAGAACAAAGATTAATCAACACTAATCTCTAGTTAACATCTAGATAGAAAAAGAGCACAGAGAGAGAACTTAGGAGACATAAAAAATTGTGCAAAGTGCGATTTACCGAGAAGAGAAGTGTGTTGCTATCAAAATTCTAATTAAAGCATAAACACCACTCGTTTAACAAAATGCAAGGGATGAGAGGGAAAAAAACAGTTCAAATATTTGACTTTTTAAGTTATCATCACCTTTCACACTCTTGAAATTTCTTGCATTCGGTGCAAAACCATCGGTTCCCGGTCTCTATCACTTCATGGCAGTGTATGCAAACATACTGTAATTGAACTACCATGAAATCTTCCTTGACAGGTAATATGGTTTCTCCCAGCTGAACACAAACAAGGAGGTAAAAAGAAAAGAAAGATCAGATAACACCTAATAAATATGAAGGATCAATGTACGTAACCTAAAGGAGAGACAAGTTAGACATACTCTTTGCATCACTATAATATCTTTGACACTTCCTTTTGAAGGATTTACATGTCCCATGGCCTTTAAAGTTCTCTTTGCTCCTAGTTTCTTGCACATCTTATCATACTCTCCTCCAGTCTCTTTTTCAATTTTCCAGGCTTCATCCATAGCAGCACCAGACCAGTAGTCTCCATCAAAGTAAGGCAAATGAGCAGCTGTTACCTTAGAGTCACAATTTCCGGTAGGAACAAAGAAATGATCATATATGTTAGTTAAACCAACAACGATGTTTTCTTCAGCAGCCTTTCTTAGCATTGAATGATACCTGCATAAATTAAACAAACAATATATATAAATACTCAATGGTTACATGGCAGTGCTCATTTTCCAAAGCAAAGCAATATACTCTCTCTATAACATGACAGTTCTACAGTATTAAAGTAGCCACGTCATATTGGGATATGGCTAATGAAATGTATACAGAAGCACATGAAAACTAAAAACACAAACATAAGGGGAAAGAAAGACAGACCAGTGCCGTAGTTTATCATTCTTCGGAGTTTTTTGAGTGTCTGGATGACAATATAATATATAATCATCCCCCTTTAAAGGTGGACAGGCCCATATATAGCAAGTTATGAAACCTCGTTTCTTGCAAAAATCAAGATATCCAATCTGAGGATAAAAAAAGAAATACATAAATAAAAGAAATGGAAGGTAACAATGTCTACTGTGTGATTAATTCGCGTAAAAGACGAGCCCTAGCAGAAACGTGGTCTTACCAAAACAGAAAGCAAGTAATTAGCAACAGAAATTATAAGCAACGTACCAATATCTCGTGGTAAACGAAGGTACGAAGAGCTTCTCCACTGCTAGTAACTCTTTCTGGCCTAAAATACTTAACAGAATCGAGATATGAAAGATATACAGAACGTTGATTTGGATAGCCACATTCTGAGCCAAATTCTTGGACATACATTGCGAAAAGGCATACATCCACACCTTCAATATTCTGAAACAGAAGGATAACCTGAAATACATGGAACTGCCGTCACTTCTTATGAATAATACACAATGCCAAAAATATCAAGAGAGATTTACAACTTAAGTAATTAAAAGAATATCTATCCATTGATTAACCTCTAGACTTACTTTTGATGTATAAGAAAACTCGGCAGGGTAATCCTCCTCCTCAAAAATGTCTAGAAACTGTTTCTTCACCTTCAATTCTTTGTCAACCGATAACACTACTCTAACAGAAAGATTTTCTGCTACTAAAACCTAACAATTTAAAGTCACGCAAGGGAAATCAGAAAATATTAACTATTAAATTAATATTTAAAACAATTAAAAGGAAATAGAAAGAAGCAATTTATAAATTAATAATATGAATATAATAATAACATTAATAATATGAGAAGAATAATATCTTATGTATGAAAATACCTAAACTGCAACCTTTTGGGACTGAAGCATAACTATTTTATCAGAAACTTGTTTTAATAGCAGAGTTCTTTAACGATACTAATAGATTACTAATTTACATCTATTTCCAATTTACTTTGCATAAAAAATGTTAAAAGATAAAAAGTTTATGCACGTGCATGCTAATGCTAAAACATAGGTATTCAATATCTTTAATTGAATAGTATTGACCATCTTACCTCATCAAAATTTTTATTCCCTTCAACTTTTGCCCAATCTTCACTCTCTTGCATGAGACGCTTTAAAAGTCTCTTCTCTATGTGGTCACTAAGCATAGTGCTTGGCAAGTCCTTGGCACCAAACATAGCAGTCTTCGGTAAGGGTACATGCATTCCATTTTAATTTCCTTTAAACGGCATACTGGACATGTATACTCAGCACTGTAGTCCAAATCTCTTTTATCGTTATAGAGTGCACATATTTGATGCTGCCAACTTTTGCATTTATTACATTCAACCCACTGGAAAAAACAATAGACATAAAAGGTAAGTTTATAGTTCTCTATATACGACTGAATTATAGTACAGAGATACTAAACTTACCCCTTCTTCACATACTCCATTATTTGTCATTTTATGAAGATCTGTCTTGGAAACAAATCTCTCATTGAATGTGATGTTCCCACCTCGAGCAGTCCTATAACACGTGGTGCAAAAGAATTGTTCTGTATCATCTTCTTCTCTTCTATAGTAATAGTTTGAGTTTCGCTTGATGCGGTTGCCACAACGTAAGCAATAAATAGGCACTGGGGCAAAAGAAAGTGATCCAGCTTCACATAATTGGCATTTGTTAACACCATCCGCTGATTCTTCATCGGTTGTACTCTGTTCAAACAAGCATCAACTTGTATATGATTCGATAAATTCAAAAGCAAAATTACAAAATATAGAAATTCACATGTTCAAGATACACCCATCATGTGCCACTAGTATTGTTGGGCATAATTAAATTTAGGATAAAATATGCTTTTAGTCTTTCAAATAAATTTTTGTTGCTTTTGATTCTCATAAATTTTAAAATTTTTTAAAATATCTTTATCACAACTTACTCATGAGATAACATTCACTCAAGCATGCAACATCATATGCTTCTTCAAAATATTAACAGTGAATACTTTAAAAAATAAATAAATTTATAGGCCAAAATAAAAAATACAAATAAAAACTTTAGAAGACTAAAATGAAATTTAAGAATTTTATGAGAACTAAACAAAACTATCAATCAAGTAAAATGAGTAAATCAAGGATTGAACACGTCACCAGTTAAACATGTCAAGTACCAACTACCAACTATCCAAAAGCTTACACTGCTAGGTGAAAGCACACAAATGGTTTTATATCTCTAACATGTCTCTTCATGAACAATAGTTTAACTTGCTAGTTGGTCCTCTAAAGTACGCAACAGAGAATAATTTTAAAGGAAAACTTCGTCTAGTAAGTGAAGCTTTTTGTTAGAATGTATAAAATATTCAATATCAACACTTATATTATATCCTTTAGGATTGGTTTCCCTGTTTCCTCATTACCTCTTAGGATTGGTTACCATATCTTCTTACTTCATGATCTGTTTTCCTATTTAGTTAGGATTATAATTAGTATAAATAAGGGTTAGAGCTCTAGGTTTTGTGAAATATGAACACATTAATACTATGTAACACATTTCATTACATAATAGGATACCATACACTGACCCTGCCTCAACACTCAGTACAGTGCAGTTGCAATCCAGTAAACATGCTTTTATAGAATTAGTATAACATTGTAAAAAGTATTACACAACTTTAATTATTAACAGGAAGATAAGAATAAAAGTTTAATAAAATGTTTGAAAAAATAAAATCATGCAATAAATATTTCTATGCTAAAGATACTAGAGTACTAAAACAGATCAAGGTAATGGAAAACAGATGAAGATGGTGTACTAACCTGGTTAGATTGCTTTGTCAGACTTGCAATGTGTTCTGTTATTTCATTACTTGTGAAAAAATCAATCAAGGAAACAGTATTAACGGTTGGATTTGGGGACTTCGTTTCCTTCTCTTGATCAGCTTTTGGCCCAATAACCTTCATTGTAGCATTTATCCCATCGAACTCAGTTCTGCCTTGATCATTTAAGGAAACAGTATAAACTGTTGGATTTTGGGACGTCGTTTCCTTCTCTTGATCAGATTTTGGCTCAATAACTTTCTTTGTAACATTTATCACATCCTGATTGAACTCAGCTCTGGCTTGATCAGTTAAGGAAACAGTATTAACTGTTCGATTTGGGGCCTTCGTTTCCTTCTCTTGATCAGCTTTCGGCTCAATGACTTTCTTTGTAGCATTTATCCCATCCTGATTGAACTCGATTTTGTCTTGATCAATTAAAGAAACAGTATTAACTGTTCGATTTGGGGACTTCGTTTCCTTCTCTTGATCAGCTTTTGGCTCAATGACTTTCTTTGTAGCATTTATCCCATCCTGATTGAACTCGATTTTGTCTTGATCAATTAAAGAAACAGTATTAACTGTTCGATTTGAGGACTTCGTTTCCTTCTCTTGATCAGCTTTTGGCTCAATGATTTTCTTTGTAGCATTTATCCCATCCTGGTTAAACTCGGTTCTGGGTTCTAAAAGTGCTTCAGAAGAACAATGTTGAACCATGTTGGGAGTCGACCAATCTGAACGTACATTATTAATTAAAGAGACACCAAAAGCAGACTCCATTTTTTGCCTTTTCGCAGTTGGTTGCATGGCTTCAAAATTAGCACAAGGGGCATCTCTTTTCTTACAACAAAACCCCCAAATACACCATCTGGAAATTCCAAACGACGCTCAACAATATCAGTGGCTAGCAAATTCCAAGAGTAACATATATGACAAGCATCATTTTGACATTCATCAAAATGCAATAACAGCATTCTATACCGTTCACAATTACATAGATTTTCCTTGCAACAAACTCTTGAATGCAGACATTTCAAGACATTACCCTGTGGAATAATGTTTAAATTCCTATAGTAAAAATGTTGAAGCAGGATCATCTGTTCAACTGAAAGTTTAGAACTACTGGATGCATTCATTTAAGCAGATCCGTCTAAATCAAAATGATCTACCAAGCTTTCTGAAGTGAACTGTTTATCCCCATTGACGCTTCTTTTAAAATGCTGCGACTGTTTCAATGTCTTCGGCCCCAAATTTTGACAAGAATGTTTACCATGATTTTCTAAGAATGAATTAGGCTGGGCTATATTAGTTTTATCATTAATCTGTTGAAAATCTAGCTTCTGATGTTGATATTGCCTTATATCCCCAGGGATGCTCAGGCCAGGAGAAAGATTGGAAACTTGTGAAAATTCCCTTGAGACATGTTGAGAGGCCAACAAATTTGAAGAATCAGATTGGAGGGATTTTCCCATATTAATATATGCCATTGAATCACTTTTCTGCATAGTCCCAGAACAATCTCCATACTTTATCAGATCCATTTCCCCTGCCAAAGCAGTCAAATAAATGGTAAACAATACATCATATAGAATAATAATAGTTCTAGCAAAAGAAGAAAGGAAAAACAAAAACATGGTCACAAAAACAAAATCAGAAGTGCACATATACAGATTTAAACTTAAGAAACCATATGACTCAAATACGCATACAATTGTCTGCCTGTTGCCAGTAATAAAAAATTGACTTGGAGCTAACTTACAGATAACTTTCCCAACGGAAAAAGAAAAGTTAGAAAACACACCCATACCAGTGCATGTAGCGATTGCTGGACGGATATCAGGTGAAAGAACCGGCCTGTGAACAACAGAAGAATGAGATAGCCCTCCTTTTGGGAAGCCATATTTATTATCTACAGCCACTGCAGAATAATCAGTTGCATTAACAACAGGACCAGACACGTTCTGAAAAGCAGGTTCAGTACACTTCCATTGGACCAAGGATGGAATAACCCAGAAGAGGGCACCATCTTAGATGTGTAAGTAGTAAAGCTATCTACTTGTTCACTGCATTTTGTCGCATGCAACTTCTTGAGTAGTGTTTCCACTCGCTGCATAAATGTGTCCTGATTCATATACTCCTCCTGCCAAATATGTAGGAAGAAAAATCATCAAAAATTACCAGGATGCTGAAATTAATTGTATTTGATCCTCTTATTGCCTGCTTAACAAATGAAAATCTCACGTGCTTAGACTCAATTCCAAAAAACAAACCTGTGAATTTGCAGCAATAAATAGCCAGTATTCCAGAATATTTGCTAAAACTGATGCCTGTTCTTGATCATAACGAAGTTGGGAACCGAAAATTGAAAACCTAATGAAAAATTTAGTTAGTCTCAACTCAATGACAATTTTATGGTGAAGCAAATGCCACCACTAATAATTTCAGCATCATTGTATAGAAGTTATACAATTAGATTAATGTGAAAGCTTATATCACTTACATTATATTTCTGATCAAATTACGGCAGTGGCTGATTCCAGGATCCTTATGCCAGTCTAAGAACCCTACTTCATTTGTTCTATTATATTGATGGCTTAAATCAAAACCTCTCTGCGGAGGAAGGTTTGGGTCAAATGATGAAAAATTTCCTGGCATTTGTCTGCAGGAATTCCCGATATTGGAACCTTTGGCATGCATCTTCTGGCTTTATCAGAAACTATCTATTCTGCAGGCACTATAAAACACTAGAAATTATTAATGAGTGTTAAAGATAATGCAACCAACGTTTTCTATATGATATATGGTAACTTGGAAGATAAAAAGAAGGATTATCAGATATTTAAACAAACTCATAATCAAGTTCACACACATACAAACATTAAAATAGTCTAAAAATCATAATTTAACGAAGAAAAACATCCATCTTGAAACGGCATGACAACCAAACAAACACAAAATTGGATTATCAAATGTTAAAAATTTTAGGAAAAATAAAACTCATTATTCAGAACGTGATAAAATCTAAAATGATTACCAAATCTATATGACACTCTTTAAGAATCCAGCATTGTACATCATTATGTAATTTTGAATCACCCTGAGGAACATATTAAATTATTATTAGCTTTTAAAGAAGAAAATTATTTTTAGTTCCGAACTCTTCTTATATATGGTAAGGGTAATACAGGCAGGAAGGAAGGTGCTTTCCACGTTTTTTATTCTACATTAAAAAGAATGGCCTTTTTGTTTTTAATCAATTGCTTCTAGCTTTATTATGATTGCATAGTCATCAAATGCAGAAGCAGACTAAATCTATCGTAAACTCGAAAGGATGAAGCTGTTATTAAGATTCCAACAAGTATGGAGGAAAAAAAAATCAAACATACACAATAAGTCAACAAAGAGTCATGCAGTGGAATCTAAGAAGAATAAATATAACGATTGGGTAACATCTATGATGAGGACATAGATACATATTGTACACTTGAACAAAATTCAAACAAACTTATCTCGAAAGAATTTTTTACATGGTATGGAGACAGTCAGAGTGTCAGTTCATAATGTACAATTTAAGGGTCTTATTGTTTGCTACTTAGCTATAATTAAAACTATTTTGTATATGGAAAAGAGAGTGATAGAAAACCAAAATCTCCCATCGAATAGAACTACAAGTAATTGTATACGAAAAACAAAGGTCGAGAGTGCATCGGCATAGCTTGTTTTGACGAACCACAGCCATTTAATTAAGCATCAAGTATTAATATATTGAATAGTAAAACACAAACCGTTATACTGTTTCATATCTGTAAATGATATTATAAAACAGCTAAATATCAATCAGACAATGCAATAAAATATTATTTATTTTTCAAGGTTCACCCCGAAAAAACACACCGGCTTCAACCTCCGCCGACCAATGCCCTACGTTGCAGCAAAAAAAAAAAAACACTTTGAACAACAGGTTAACTTTAAAATGCAATATACTAATTAACACCCCGCCCCCAGGGGTTTAGAATATCTAATTAATAATAATCATATACAGAACCATAAATAAAGCTATCTAAGTCTAAGTCAGGTACTAATTAAATTAACTACTTTCTCATTTTCTTTTTCCTTTCCTTTTCGCTCAGTTAAACAAACAAAAAAAAAATATAGCTCCAGCAAGGAGCACAAATTCCATTCAAATAAAGAAATCGCTTATTTGCATTTAATAATTCAAAGATTTCATTTAAAATTAAAATCGTGAGTAGTAATTAAATTAAAAAAACGTGTTCTTTTTTCTTTCCTTTTCCCTCAATTTAAAGGGAGAAAAAAAGCAACACAGATTCACATTCCATCAACATTCACTAATTCAACACATAAAGAAATCAGCAATTAGGTGCAACATTCAAAGATTTCATTTAAAATTAAAATAATAAATCTAATTAAATTAAAAAGACTTGCTCGTTCTTTTTCATCCAATTAAAAGAGAAAAAGAAAAAAAGGAAAAAAAAAAAAACTAGCTCCTTCACAAATTCACATTCCATTGACATTCACTAATTCGACCCATGATAAAAAAGCCGTTTATTTGGTGCAACTTTGCATGATTGCATTTAATTACAATAACGATAATAGAAACATAAATTGATAGTAGAAAAAAAAATATCGAACTCCATGAAATTATTTGGGATTTTGATAGAATGACGAAGTAATGAAAAACAAATACGCGGTAAATCTAATAGGGTTTCAAAGAAGAAAACGAAAATTGCAGTGCAAGAAATACAAAATAAGTGTGAATCCAAGTGGAAGAATAATAAAATAGTAAACCCTAACGGTAACAGAGAAAGAGAGAGGGAACAACCTGAGAGTGAGGATCACTTTTCACGTCTTTTTCTTTGTTGTGGACTCTGTCGCTGTCACTGTCTCCAGTTACGGAACAGAAGGTTTGTGCAGAGTGTCGTGTGTAGTGTGGGGCAATGTGTCTGTAAACGTACCAAATAAATAAGATGGAAGCAGATCCAATGTGATCACGTTTTATTGCATCCGTCAATCACTGCCGTTGGTGCAGAGATCTAATGGTTTATATTCTATATCTATGTTTATATTTAATCTATGAGATAGAAGATGATTGTTATCTACTGCATGAATGCCATAAATTTCTTATCCCAGAAAATCCGCGTCCAAGTGTTATATTTAATTACTGGATAAGGGCGAATAATGAGGCGGCCGAACAAAAACATTCCCTCCACACCTGCCATGGAATGAGAGGGAAAATGTTATCAAATTTTTGTTTATTTTGGATGTTTAAAAAAAATTATAACATAAAAAAAATTACATGAAAAAATAAGTTTTTTTATAATAATATATCACAAACTAAAATGCATATAAATTTATTAATTTTATAATAATTAATTATATTAAAATTATATTAATGATTATTTATAATTAGATGACACATAATTATATGATTATTAAATTCAAATTAAATTATGAAATGTTTAACCGTATATTTTATTATCGCTCAAATATAATAATATATTTGTCAAGTAATATATCAATTATTATATTATCATTTAATATTATGTCAATAAAATTTATTAAATATTTAATAAAAAATTTATTGGAAATAAAATTTCACAATTGTGAAGATTTAACTTGTATAATTGATATTTATTACACTAAATTGCACAATTATCATACAATTGTAATACTTAAAAAATCAAAAGTATAATTAAGTCGTTATAAAAAAAAATAAGATGATAAAAATATATTTTAATTTAAATTTATCTTTAATTGGTATCAAAAATTATAAAAAAGTATTTTTATTTATCTAAGTAAATAAAAAATATTTTTTATTTTTTATATAAATAATGCATTTTCTTACTTTATTTGTTTAGGCTTTACATTTTTATGTTGATGATTCACTTTATAGGATTACCAACATGATAATATAGATATAAATGAACTATGCATTTAGATTTCTTTTTGATGATACACATTCTCTTAAGATATTATTGGTTAAAAAAAATTAAATAACATCCGTATCCCTTATAGCTTTGAAATAAACACTCATTTTTATTATGTTTTTAATAAAGAGACACTTGTTTCTCTTGTATTTTTAATAAAGAGAAAATATATTTTATTCATATAAGAGATAATTCTAAAAAACATATAAATTTAGAACAAATTTAATACTGCTATATAAGTAAATTAGTTTTCTTAATTTTGATGAATTAATTAATTAAATCTTGTAAAACGCTAAAAATATATTATTTAATAATAGGATGGGCTAAAATATCATCTCCATATTTCTACGTCATAGCAGTTTCATATATAGTAAGAGAAATAATATAACATTAATAATAAAAATAAATAAAAATATTAAAATACAAATATTTAAAATTTTTTATTTAAAAAATATAAAAAATTACTTTAATAATAAGATGACATTGATAATTTAAAATTTTAGTTTAATAATAATTTATAAATAATATATAATATTAATTAAAAACTAACATATGTAATATAGTCTCAAATTAGCACGTTCACATGTTATGCTGGAACTATTATATATATATATATAAACCCAAACACGAGAATAAA